>CM076261.1:23534816-26439816 GCA_038380795.1 Pyrocephalus nanus | reverse complement strand
TCAGACACTTTGCCTGCCTTGTGTTCTGCTTCTCCCTTGACAGGGAAGACTTGCAAGAAACTTTGCCATTTTGAATGATTGTGTGTATATAAATATATGCATAATAGATGAATATCTGTGTATATAATTTGTAGGTCTCAAAGTTTTCCACAATTTGAACCACTGTAGTACTTTGCTGAGCCTTGTAGCTTTTCTAGCATATCCTGCAACAGTACTATTCTGTGGTGAGAGAGGATTTTCTTGAAAAAGAAAGTTACATCTGACAAGAGGTAGACCTACACAAACAGATTAAAGGGGAAAAAAAGTCAGCTTTGAATTCTTCCTGCCATTTCTGCCACTGAACATCTGGTACTTTCTGTGAGCAGAGGTAGTGAGTTGTATTAGGTCCTTAGATGGATTTGTGAGCAACTGGCCAAAGAAAGAACTTGCTAATTTACTTTCATTTATGATATGAATAGTCTGTGAACTCAGCTTTTTAGTGAGTTCACTCACTAAAAACACGCAATGTTTAGTGCTTGTCAGATGAGGTTCCACTGATACTGGCTCCTTGTAAGCTCTTATTAGACCTCAAAAGTGGAGGATGTGAAGCTACAGGGATGTTTTCTACTTCTTTCTCATAGGCTGGTGAATCCAGAAAGGAGTTTTCACCCTTGCCTTCTTCTGGGGTTTTACATGCTTCTAGGAGGCTTCCTTGCATGACAAGGCAACCAGTCAAACAATTGCACAGTTTCAGGAGCGTGAGATTTTTTTGTCTTGCCAGCTTTAAAACACTTTTAATTATTTTTCCTGTTCTACGAGTAATGCTTATCAGGTGTAACTTACTCTCTGGGTCCATGGAATTAGGTGACTTGGTTCACTAGCACACTTGGTTGTGTTTTGAAAAAAAAAAAAAAAATTAAAATAAAATTGATTTGGTGGGTTTCTTTACGGCATTTTGATTTTTAACCCAGAAATGAATCAAGTCTCCAGAAACAATCTCCTCAGCTCAACAGCGCTGTCTTGCAGCCATGTGCTTTATGCAGCTGCAGCTGCCTCAGGTGTGGCAGGGGACTGCTGGGCCAAGGCAGAATAAAAGAAGTGTGAGCAAGCCAAACCCCATGTGCACACCGGTATTCCCGCCTCTGGGAATCCAGGCATGGCTGACTCCTAGAGGAACTGAAATACTGTGTGACTAACACAGAGTTCACACTTTTTATTTTTCTCCTGAAAGCGATATTTCATGAGGCAAGCAGTTGCAGTTCTGAAATGAGGAGAGAACTGACATACATTTAACCAAACGGTATCCGGCACTCATACATGAGAGTCAGAAAACACAGATAATATCTCACTTAACAAGCAGTATTTTTCCTGCCTTTTTTTTTTTTTTTTTCTCTCTGTTCTAGTAGTGCCTAACAGTTAAGGAAGGTGAAAAAGTGGTAAAACTGTTTCCACATCTAACATTAAAAGATCCCCTACCACAAAACAGGCTGTGCTGGGCTCTGCAAAAGCAGGAAGAAGAGGTTTGCATTTGATGTTCTTGATAGGTCCTGGAAAGGTGGAAGTGAGTGTATCCTGGGCTGGTGTCTGCTACCTGAGAGCCTGTCTCCCATTGCAGTGACTCTCTTCTCATCACTGGAAATTTAAATTTCTGCCAGTGAAAAAGAGATGTGAACTGGGTTGTGACTCTCATCCATAAAAATTCTATATTGCTTTTCTTGCATGATTTCTCCAGTGATTCGAGTGTTTCCATAGGAAACAACCTTTGGTATTAAGTACACCCAATGTTAGTTTGTGACAGGATAGGGATTTCTGTAAGAAATCTGCCCTGGCTTTTTTTTCAACAGTTGTAGCACCACCAGCACCATCCTGGTATGAACCAAATTGCTCTCAGAACTGGATAGATGTGTTAAAGGAACAGCGGGCTGTGAACTTTTGACAGAAATAAAGAATACTAAAACCTTACTGGGCTGGACGCTTTTTTCCCTTCCTCTCATCCTTATGCCTTCAATTTTATTTCTAGGGCAGAGATGAGGAAACTCAAATAGAGAGAAGCTGAGTGTCTTACCAGACACTATTGTTAGGAATAGGCTCTACTCTGGCTATTTTCACAGAGAAATGGCAGTGTTTGGAAATCTGAGACCATCTTTCAGAGATGCAGGCTGAATTGAAGAAATGTTTGATACAGACTACAATTGAAGTTTTCCCTATTATTGTAGAAACCAAGAGCACCACAAATCAGTGGCAGTGCCAGAAACAGAAATTCAACTCTATAGATAAGGTGGCTCTTTCTAATAAGTAATTAAACAAAAACAAAAATGAAAACCCCAAAACCAAAAAACACCCTCTCCTTCCAAGATCAGATTACATTATTTATACTTTACTTCACTCTATTTAGTAATTTTCCCCAGTACTGGCCACTAGGTGCTGAGGGTTTTTGAGCTCCTTTTCCTTCAATCAGTTATTGTTCTGGGCATGCCTGTTGGAAATTAAATGGGAAAGCATTCCATCTTTTGTCCCACCCCCTTTGCAATTCTAAATTCATTGGCAAAAGAATGTTAGTGAGATTGCATATCTGTAAGATTGCCATGCAGTAGTAAACTTACCATGGTGTAATGATTTAGATGTAGTTAAGGCATGAAATGCAAATATGATGCTCTAGAATCCAAGATACAATAAATGGATCTATTTTAAATTCACTATTTTTACCCTGTCTTTTTGCGTGTAGGGATTTCTCAATCATGTGTAACAAGAAATCAAATTATATTAAATGGGTCATTAAAGTCAAGTTTACTGAGTTTTCTTAACTGCAGTCTCCTGCAAAGAGGGAAGCATACCCAATCTCCAGCTCCTGCCTCACCAAGTCCATGAGACTAGTCTGATTCATGCCACCTGGGCAAATGTCTATTAATTTTACAAGTAGAAGACTGATACGTGTTTAGTGAACCAAAGAGTTCACCACTGTGAAAGTACTTGTCTGCTAACAGGTTACTCATATTTATTACTAACAGGATAAGAGCCAAAGAGTGAGAAATAAAACAGTCTTAAAAACACCTTCTCCCCACCCTTCTGCCCTTCCATGTTCTCCCTCCTCCCCGCCAGTGGTGGGGACAGGGAATGGGGGTTACGGTCACTTGTTGTTTCCGCTGCTGCTCAGGAAGAGGACTCCTTCTTGTTCTCCCATGGGGTCCCTCCCACAGGAGACAGTCCTTGATAGACCTCTCTAGCGTGAGTCCATCCCTCAGGCAGCAGTTCTTCCCAAACTGCTGTTCTGTGGGTCACTCCTCCATGGAGTGCAGTCCTTCAGGAATGACCTGTACTGGCATGGGTCCCCCACAGGGCCACAAGTTCTACCCAGGAAAAACCTGCTCCAGTGTGGGCTTCCCTCTCCATGGGCTGCAGGTCTCAGGCAGGACCCTGCTCCATCTTGGGCCTCCCATGGGGTCACAGCCTCCTTCATGCATCCACTTGCTCCAGCATGGGCTCCTCCATGGGCTGTGGGTGGGTCTTTGTACCCCGATGGTCCCTAATGGGCTGCAGGGGCACAGCTGCCCCACCATGGTCTGCATCATGGGCTGCAGGGCCTCAGGTCCGGTGCCTGGAGCACCTCCTGCCCCTCCTTCTGCACTGACCTTGGTGTCTGCATTGTTGTCCCCATGTTCTCTCTCTGCTCTTCCCTGGCTGGAATTTTGTGCCACAATCTTTTGTTCTTAAATATGTTATCACAGAGGCATTACTGTTACTCCTGATTGGTCGTGGCCAGTGGCAGGAAGTCCACCCTGGAGCCGGTTGGCATTGGCTTCACTGCACAGGGAAAGCTTCTAGCAGCTTCTAACAGAAGCCACCCCTATAGCCCCTACCCCACCTCCACTACCAAAACCCAGCCACAGAAACCCACTACACCTGCATATTGTAGAACTCCTAATGACACACTAAAAGAGATTTTATTTTATTTGCTCTCTGTTGTTATCTCATAGGTCTGATATTATGAGTTTATATTGGTTTGTAGCCAAAAAACTCTTCAGGTTTTTAGGGTAAATGTTCTCAGTCTAGACTAAGTCAAAGCACCAACTTCTGTTGTTGTTAACTGGGAGCACAGTTTGATCCTTGGAAGATGCAGGTGGCTTTTCGTTACTGTCCCTTTTTAACAAATTTCCTTAACCCACAGGTAGTGTGAAGAGAGCTGCCAGGCTGCCGGTTGCCCTCTGATTAAATGTGGGGATTTTTTTTGCTGTGTGTTGGAAAATGTGTTGAACAAACTGAAAGGTTTCAGCTGGTTTTCCTCCCATCCATCCTATCTGTAATAGATACCTCAACTTGGCAGGATGGGACTTGTGCTGGAAAGTTGCTGGCAGTTCTCTAAAGTTCCTTACAACCCAGAAAACTACAGAAATAACTAAGTAAGGAGCAAAATGGTAAATGGCAAAAACTGTTTTAAAGAACTTACTTCCTGTTTTTACTTTCCTTTGCTGTAACATTCATATTCCCTCTTTTCCATTTATGCAACCCACCTTTGCTCTTGCACTTGCATCCAGTGGGTGTGATTTTATCCGTTTAAGAATACCCCACAGAAACTGGATATGGGGGACCTTATGAAATCCTGTAGTTAGTCCTTCTGCCACTGCAGTACTGTTTCTTCATTACCCTTGAGTCCTTCTGGCTGCAGTTTTAGATGGTTCACCTGATGCCGCTCTCAACACTCCCACTCAGAGATTATTCCACAGTTTGATATGTGTGTCATTAAGAAGTGAAGTCAAAGACTCATTTCATTCATTTAAAAATAGATTTGTGCAAACAAGCCAAAACAGCTCATTTGGAAGACGACTGTCATTTCCCACCATTGTGATCAGTATAGATCAGAAAGCACAATGCTTTGCTCCATCCAGTTGGGAGGAAACCATTTGCTTCATTCAGATCTAGTCTATAACTGGCATCACTAAACTACTGCCACTTAAGTAAGCTATATTTGATTTAGTTTTTCCTTTTCTGATAAGTGTCTTCAGGTTTAATAAATGTTTGTGTTTTAATGAGGGAATTCTCATTAGGAGAAAAACCACTAATTTGTTAGGGCTTTGTGTCATGAAATTACTGCCCTTGCTGGTGTGCCGATTGCCACGGTATGTCTAACAGATTGCATCAATGTAATTTGGTAACATCTCCATTTTGGAGACAAGGGTCTTATGTGAACATTATTGGGTTCAAATCCTGCTCTGGACCTGTTCTATTCTTTGCTATTAATGCAAAGACCAGCCTTTTAGTAATAGTCAATGAAACTAATCACTTAGATAATTATCACTTAGATAATTCTTTTGGTAACTGTTTCCAAGGGATGCTTTTGTTAGAGATATGTGAAGTAATTTTAAAAGAAGCTCTGCAAGACAGGGATATTAATGTGGGCAGGACATGTGTGCTGGTACTGAGAGCTGAACCAAGAAACATCATCATTTCTGGAAGTGCAGTACTTAACAAGAGAGTTCTTTTTCTTACTGTATTGCATTCAGCACTAAAACAGTTCCACAATACTTATAATACATTAAAGCACCAAACTGTTTTCCTCTGCAAAACCTTGTGTACACAAGATATTGGCATTTGTTTCCTCTTTGTAAATAAAAGACAATAAAACCCCTTGAAGTCGTGTTGAATGAACTCTGTCCATGTTTTAAGAAGTCCTGGGAATTACAGGCACTTCATTGCTTTTAATCACAAGGACCAGCCAAAGCTTGATCTGTGGGTGTTGGTGAAGCTTGCTGAAGTTTAGTTGAATTTTTAGTTGAAGATAAAATTTTACTTTTGGGGTAATTCTTTTGGAACCCCAGAATACTTGTAGGTTAGACTTCACTATCTCTTTGAAGCAAATCTGGGTGTGCTTTCAAGGAGTACTTGTGGAATAAAGAACATTTTTTACAAAGGATGTCCATTTGATAACCTTTTTAATCTGTCAGTCTGCGTTGGCTAAACTGTATCTTCTGAGTGTAGCAGCTAGAGAACATACCTATGTCTTACAAATATCCAGAATGGTAAGGCTGATGACTGTGTATCCAGCCTTCAGTAAATTTGGAAGAGATACTGGCATGCGTTCTTTTCACAAATATAATTCCCCTGTACTCATAAGAAGTTTTCCCTGCAGGAGAGTAGGTTTTGGTCCTGAGAATATCATGCTTTAGATAGTGTTAAGGGGTTTTGTTAAGTTTTATTTGGTTTGTAGTTCCTCTTATGGTAATATTTGAAAATGAGGCTACTCTGATGACTAACTGATGCTACTTTCTTCACTACTAGGAAAGGAAAGTCCTCCAATTAGTGATGTCCCGGATGACCCAGATGAACCTATGCCTGTGCCAGAGGACCTTTCAACTAGTACTGGAGGGCAACAGAGTTCTAAGAGTGACAGAATCTTGGGTAAGATGACAAGTCCACTCTGATAAGAAATACGAGTAGATAATATAGTATATAATGTTAAAGTACTGTATAACAAGCTGGTATGCAGGGAGATCCTGTGCCTTTTTGTCTTGCTAAGGTGCTTAGTGTTATTTGTGCAACCTTTTCTTTGGAAAAGGCATTTCCATCCACAGAGAAGTTACAAGGATCCTACTATTTATCTTCTTTTTAAGGCATGACTGGTTGTATAAAATTCTATCCAGGAAAGATACTCCATTTTGCCTAGAAAATGGATTAAATATGTGATTCCAGGTCAAAATTATTGAACTCAGATTTGATAAAAATTCAATAAACTCTCAGATATTTTCATTATTATTATTAATTTGAATGTTACCTTAATGTTATCTGCTATGCAGATTTCTCCAGAAATGCCACATTAGAATACACATAGTATTCATGTGTTTCAGATTCCAATATTGAATCTTCATTTATCCTTGATTTTTTTTTTTTTTGCCTGGCAGAACTTTGGAAAGCATTTGAATTTTGTTCTGCTAGGTAAGAATCCACAATGGATAAAATCTGTTGGGTTAAAATAAATTATTGTCCACAGATGACTGTGCAAAATGCTGATTCTTCTTAGGGATCCCAGACTGCACACCAAGGACTAGCAATGACTAATGCATGCATCCACTCACATGTAGTGCATTAAAAAGGACTAAATGATATTACTTGAGCACTGAGCTTGTTTACTAGTGGGGGAAGGGGTAAGAAAAAGGAGGGGGGGAAAGCACACTGACTCCCAGAATGCTGTGATCAATGCCCTATATGATATAAATATTTCTGGAAAGGAGTGACTATCAAAATACATTAGTTTGACCACAAATAAAAGTATTGCTCATCGTTTTTACATTTCTATTGTAAGAATGAGGATCAGAGTGGAAGACTTTTTATAGAAAGATTGCAATTGCCTTTAAATGTTTATTGTCTGAGGCAGTCCAGTAAAGGATATTAGGTGAGAAGGGAGGCACAGAAAGCAAAATAACCAACTGAAGGTAATACAGCAGGATGATGTCAGCATTGGGAATAGAACCTACTCCCAAACTTAAGCAATGGCTATTAGAGAGTGCATCATCACTTTATTAAGCACTTGATCTGCTCTTACCAAAAATTTGAGCACAAAGTTCAGCTCCTACATGTATATTGACATACCTTATGAACAAATTAATTTTTAAAGATGCTTATTAATAATATGATCGCTTACCCACTGCTTTGTTTTTCAGTCCAAAGATCTTTGGACAAAATCTTGCCTTAACTGCTTGTGTATCAACTCAATAAAAAGAGTTAAGTCTCCTTTCTCCCACAGTACCTAAACCCAACAAAATATTTAAGCCTTAATTTAAAAAATATTTTTTTACGTTCTTTGTTCAAACCCAAACAAATAGGATTTTTGATTGCATTGAATTTTCTTTACTTCACAAAAATGAAACTTTATATTTGCTGATGATGCCATGATTCTCTCAACAGTTCAATCATATAGCAATAGAAATACATATTAGAAGTTACTGTAATAATTTTGATATCCTAAATATGATAAGTTCTATCTGTTGTTCTCACAAGTCAGCAGTAAATTAGATTTTCCATGTCCTAACTTCAACATTTTTCTACAGCCTCTTTCTCTATCCCTTAGGTCTTTTGTTTACAAGGGTTACATATTGTGGTGATATCTTGTTGAACATAGTCAACAGACATAATACTCTGTTTTATGGATGATCTCTAGGTATCAACTCCATTGCTTGCAATGTTTGTCTTTTCTGTAAAGCTGCATACAATCTTTACTTCTACTGCTCCTTTTTTCTAGCCCTAAACTAACTTTCTGAAAAGAGTCTACTGAAAAAATTAATTCTACTGTTTTACAAAGACAATCTGAACACATACCCCAGTCATATCAGGAGCCATGGGATTGCTGTGCACATTCTGGGTCTTCATCAAAAGAAAATCCCTTAGGAATAAACCCATGCCTTAGGAGTAGTGTTTGGCCTGTATGATCCCATAGCTGTATTAGGGATGAAGGGGACTGTCTTTCTATGTAGGTAGTGGCATGGCAGAGTAGACAGGCTTGTTTCTCACCTCTATTTATCAACAAGCCTAGGTAGAAAAAGATGAGCTGAAAAAGTAATTTGAAGAATGAAAGATAGATGGGAGACTATTGTAAAGACCCACTGACATTATAGATGTATATCTTGTGGGTGGGAGATAGACAGTGGCCTATGATAACTGACTGGCCAGGCAACAGTTTTTCTCTATATGACTTTCCTAATGTCCCATCTGTTTCCTTCATCAAAAGGGAATTCCCAGTGAATTTTGTTGTATTTTAACATAGGATTTTCAGTGCATCTCAATCTGTAAGACCCTGAGAGATTAACTGTCCATATGGCATGCACCAAGGAATTTGAGTCAGATATTTACAGAGGAGAGACTCTACATTCTGAAGGACTTTTTTGTATATGTAGTACTATAGAGGTAACAATGGGAATTGAAGGTTTATTAAATGAAGAGTAAGTATTTACCTTTTCCTCCTAAAATTAGGTGAGAAATCTGTTGTTAATTTTTAACAGCCTGTGAGGTAGAAATGTTCAAATGACCATTTGCTTACTTAGATTAATAGTAACACTTCATGAAATTTTTAACCCTGGAATCAAAAATTTAACTACCTTTTTCATCAATTTAGCATTTTAAAAGCCAAAGATTAGGGGAAATATGGTATTTTTAGTAAAGAAATATAGGCCTTATCTCCTCTATGTGTTTTGAAAAATCTCCTTTCATGCTTCTTCCAAACCTCTAATGAGACTTAAACGTGGTACTATAGAGCTGATAAAGAGAATCGTTTGAAATATCTCTCCTGCTCTAAGAATGATGTTGAAGTCCTCCATTCACTTGCCAGATTTTATTGAATGCCTTCAGTTTTTGAGTTCTCATTTAAAATGACTGGAGAGAGGTATCCAGAGGTTCATGAAATGTATGTTTTGACTTGTGTCCCCAGATAGGGGGGACACTCAAGACATGGGTTGCTTCTTATCAGTGCAAAAATGATCATCAATTATGAGAGGGTAATTTAAGGAAGTAAAGGCATCAACTATTTCTAGTAATAACCTGAAATATCACAGTAAAGCAGAAACACATTGAAAGACTTTTTCTGATCACTGCTCATTTCCTTGATGAGCTTGTTATGATTTTAATGTTGTAATCCCCACTATGTGTTGAGCAGCTTCCTTTTGCAAGCTCAATTTCTGCTGCTCTGTCCACAAGATCTTCCTTCTTGGTCCTATTCTCCACCCCAGATTTACTTCTCAGGCTGATCTCGCACCTGTAATTTTTTTTAGTATCTTCTTTTTATTCCTCTCACCCATCTGTTCTACATTTAGTTTCTCTAGAAAACACAGGGAATGTTTTCAGCAAAGCTGATTTTCACAGCTCTTTCAGGCACTAGAGGCTCTCAGACTGTATCCTGTTTCAAGCCATGTGTGGGAAGTTAATGATTCAGTGGGCTGTAGATTGGACCCTACTTAATGGAGAAAGAGCCATTTGCTGCAGTGGTGGCATTTGGCTAGGAAGGTGGGCAGTACCTTCATTATCCATAACTGTAGATGCCAGAGCTCGCCATCACTGGGTAAAAGACAAAAACCCATCTCACGGTGTTACTGTCCTCAGAAAGAGGCTGTGGGTTCACTGCTTCTGCACAGACAGCTGTCTGAGGCTGCAGATGACCATAAACTTCCAAGACAGAAGTCAAGGGTTACCACCATCGTTACAGATTACTGTCTGGACCTGGAATATACAATGTCTACAGATCTTTTTAAGAGGTGGGAAGAAGTAATCTCACAAAATTAGATTAAAACTTGTACAACTGACAGAGAATGTCCAAAGTAACATGTCAAGGTGAACTTGGACATCAGTAGTAAACAGATGAGATTTATATGAAATTATAAATTCTATTTGTTTAAAATAAAGGATATTAGTATGGGAAGAGATAGTAAAAAGAAAGCACTTTTTTGACATTTTTCTCCTCCAGGGGAAATATCAAGTGCTGATGTTACCTCCCACCTACAATCCAATTTTTGAAGCAGAAGCCTTTATAGCTGCAGGCCTTGGTGCCTGGCATCACTTGGACCCTGGCATTTTCTTCAACCCAGGGATCTTCCCTCCCAGCCGTGGGCATTCAGAGGTGGTAACCTGCATGAGTAGCTAGTTACTATTGCAGGAAAGTGTCCCCATTCTGAACAGCTTCGGTGCTTTATTTCCTTAAAAGGAGCTCAGTCATTTGAGTGCATGGACACAAGCTTTGCTGAGGGGCCACCAGGCAACCACAACAGCTTGCCATTACATAAATCTGCTGCAACTCACACACAGCTGGGTGGAGACAGAGTAAAAGTGTGGAAAGGCTTCAGACAGAGGGGAAAAGGGAGAAAAGACAAAAGGAGAAGTGCCCACGCCCCAGCTTGCAAAATCGGTCCTGTGGTTTAAACAGGTCCAGCTCACTGATGCCCAGTAATTCTGTTAGGCAGGGAAAGGGGCTGAGGAAAAAAATCTGCCAGAGCTAAGTGTCTTTGCACCTTCTCCTGTGGGAATCCAGTGGCTATGAAGGAAGTGTATTGTGTGTGAATAATAAAATGCATATGTGGCATGTGTGCCTGTGGACGTTCAGAGAATTAAATTCAGAGAGCTAAAGTAACCTGGAAGGCTGTGTGATATGTTTTATTTGCTCAGTTTTCAGGTGAACGTCTCTGCTGCTTAAAGATATGAAACTGTGTAGAAGCTGATGAGCCTTTGTAAATAATTTTTGATAATTGCTGTCTCACCTGATGTAGCCCTAATGGCTTTAAGAATTGTCTTTAACCCTCCTCAATGAAACAGGGCTTGAAAGCCCAACTGAGGAGGCTTCTGAAAGAATTGAAAAACTTGTAGCTAAAATATTTTAGGAACTTTTAAAAATAGGGAAGTTGGGAATCTCCCCTATTGTTTGGTCTGAAGCCCCTCTTTCTAACCCCAAAGTAACATTTTCCAGTGTAGACTGGTACTGCATGCTCTGAGATTCTGCCAATATGATTTACCTGTTTTTAACAGGAATATAGGAGATATTTTTGTCAGGAACATTTTCATTTTGTCTGCAAAACTCATCTGAGGATTTGTATAGAGGAAGATGAGGGTGGTTTAGTAGGAAAAGGCATGACAATTTTTATTAATGTCCTTATATATGCTGTATGGGAAAAATGTTATATATGAGCCTTCAAAGGTATGTTTTGCATGTGCATAGTGTGAAACAGTGTGCTAGAGTGAGGCATAGAAGACCCAGGTTTTCCACTGGGAATTAGCTGTCGAGCCAGACACAAGCTCTGATCTATGTAATGACTTGGGACTTAGAAAAATGTACACAAATTTTCACAAGGCGAGTGGAAACCAGCCTGCTTAGTGAAGGTGGATTCCTTTATCAAATTTAAAAATGCTTGCTTCAAGTAATGAAAGGTGAACATTTTCAAAACAAACTTGGAAGTAGTTTCTGGAACGGAGAGTGAGCCAGCCTGAAAAACAGAGTCACCACAGCCCCAGCGAAAGCTGTCCTGTATTAGTGCAGTTCTCTCAGCCCATTCAAAGCCAGGGCAGAGCCACAGTGTAAGCAGGCACATAAAAAATTGTCCTTTGATGCAACGACAGCAATGACAAAATTGAATCCTTGAGGACAGAATTGATCCTAAAAAGAGTTGCATGTTTCCAGTGATTTCTGTTTAGTTTCGTGAGGATTTTTTTTTACTCCTGGCCAATTCGGCAGTAGTATGATCTGTGTTGCCACTGTGTGGCAACATGATGTTGCAGTAGTTGGTGAAGCTGTGGGGTTTTTTCCCCTTTTTTCTCCAGAGCTGTGTAGCTTGTGGAGCTGCAGCCAATTTCATGAGCATTTCCTGGGTACTGCTGTGTTTTCAGAAGGGGGAACATCAGTGTAAAAGTCAGGGAAAGCCTGGGAACTGTGCAAGTTTTGTTTCTTCAGTGTTGAGAGAGTGGCAAGCATTGTTTGAAATGGAGAAATGCAGTGTGTTTAGCTGTGTGGCTTTAGGTACTGAGACTGAGCCTGCAGATCTAATCTGCAGTGAGAGGAAGTTCTCTTTATCTGAGCAGAAGAGATGTGCTTCAGAGATAAGCCCCATTCTAGCTTGGGAGTTAAAATTATCTAGCAGGATCTGAGCAGTGGCTGCAGCACAACTCAGAAATACCAGGCTCTGGCTGGAAGGTGGGCATATTTTAAGCTGGGGAAGACCTTTGTAAGTGCAGTTTGCTAGACCACAGGTTATTTTAAAGGAGAGACTGTATCAAAAGGTTGGATTGGCCTCCCAGCACCAGCCATCCCACTATTCTGTGTTAATTCTTGGTTATTCTTTGTTGTAGGCTTGCTTTTTTGCTTGAGCAAGTTCTCATTCTCCAAAATTGCTCTTCAGAACTGCACCCTGAGTGAAAACTTAACCGCTGGACTCAGGCACAGTGTAGGGACCACCAGCCTCGAAAGAGGTGCCATTTCAGAACAAGCTGCACTTTTGGTTTTGTTCAGCCACTCCTCACATGTCTGTGATTTCAACTCCTGTTATGCTGCCTCCTGGGAGGAGATGATTTCTGGCTGCAGAGGACCTGCAGCGATGCTCTCCCCTCAGGTGTGAACTTCCCAGGCTTTGTCCCACAGTGAAATGTGCAAACACAGTGTCACTGTGGCTGCATACCCCACATTTGAGATTTGCAGGGAAGGATTTACAGTGTAGCCATGCCACCACAGCTTTCCCCAGTGTAGAATAAGCCCCTTATGACAGAGAGGATGGAAGAACTCCTTTTTGGAGCTATAGTCCTAAAGCCAGGAGCAAACACCATGCATTACAGCAGGACAGAGATTTATCCCCAAACCTTTTTCATTGAGCTCACTATGTGAGGTTTCTTGAAGCCTCAGAGGATGGTCTCTCAGGAGAAAGCTCTGCCCCACATGTAGTACATAGGTACACTATAGCAGCCACTGCAGGCTCACTCTCAGCGTGTCATTTGTGGTGAACATGTGTGACCACAGCAAGCTGTTAACTTGTGAAGGTGGATCAGGCAGCATACCAGGATTTTGGCTTCCAGAGACAGCTTATTGGAAACTGTCATGCATCATCCAGCTGCCTTCCTGAACAAGCAAGTGAGCAGAGCAGCATGCAATGTGAGGCATCCTCCTGCTCCCTCCCTCTCTCCCTGCCTCCCTCCTTCCCCAGGAAGTGAATTCTGTATTACAAAGTGCATGTGCAGGGAATGTAACTCCTAGTAAAGGAATTTGTTTTCCAAAAATCCTCATTGGTCTGTGCTTCCCTTTCTTTGTTTTTTACACATTTTGAAGTTAGGAATAATGCCTAGTTCTTGTATCCGTTGCAGTTTAGGGTCATGTTGCTCAAAAGCATTTAGATGTACAAGTTTATGTGCATAAAAAGAGATCCTGAGAAGGTATCTAATCTGTCATTTCACCATCAGTTATGGTAACATCATAGGCACAAAATGGGAATTTTGGAAGTGAGTAACTCCTACTCCTTTGATGTGGGGTTTCAATCCAAGCATGCCAAAATCCATGTCTAAAAATTAGATGAAAGATTGCAGATTAAAAAAAAAAAAAATGACAGAGCAAGCACAAAATTACTCTCAATTTCCAACCAAAACGGGCCTGATCCAAAAAGAAAAGTTAAGGCACGTGCTTTGCTCTTTAGTGTTCACATTCCATTTCCCTTGTTTCTCCTCTCCCAAAAGTGTAATAAATGTAACAAAAGTGGAGAAATATGACAGCATGAATTAACTTCCACTCTTCCAAGCCACACATCGGTGTTTAAGGGGGGGGGGGGGGGGGGGGAGGGGAAAGAGAAGAAACTGAAGAGTAAGGAGAACTTTCACATGAGCCATTTTTTTTTCACCCTGGAAATGCTACTTCTGAGGAAGTGGCTCTTACCAGAGTAACTTCTAGATTATTTTATGGAACGATGTAAGAACTCACTTGTTCCCTGACCCCTCTTAAAAAAAAAAATAATAATAGAGAGCTTTAGAAAGAATTGCTAATAACTTCATATAATAGAGAGTACCTGCATATGATTTTGCCCTCCCTGCTGATTAAGTAACATAACAGAAATGTTTAATGCAATGGAAAGGTGGATTTAAACTAAAGTTGGTGGCACTTTCAGCTTGTGTTGCAATTAATAGAAGAGGAAATATTAATTCTCCATATTTCATCATTTAAAAGCATCCTGTATTTGTAAGAAGCTGTGATCAGCCAACATCCCCACTATGGATTTGAACTTCCCAAATCTTTGATGGTTTTTCAGTTTTTTTGTCTAAGCTAAGATCTCTCTGTTCTGATTTTTAACGGTGGCTTAAAGGATTTTTGGAGGGAGATCAGTCTCTTATCGTTCACAGTACTGTGCACCTCAGCATTATGTGGACTGAGTTACTGAGCCTGTTTTTTCCTGCTGTGAATATGTGTTGCAATGCTCGGAAGTGGTGGCAGTGGTTGGTGTTGAAGCGGGATGGTTTCATTAGCACTGAAATGGCGACTGCCAGCTGAGGAACACTGCTGTTCCCGCTCCCTCGTGCTCAGCCTACGTTTCAGATACATCCTTTCAGTTCTTTCCATGAGAGAATTTATTTTCAGGAGAAAACAACACATACATCTATAGAAGTCACTATAAAAATTTATTTGCCTTATTGTGGGGTGGACTGGGACCCACTGCTTGGGTTTTGTGCCCAGATTTGCAAAGCGAAAACACCTAAGTGACACCTATGTGAGGGAAGCGTCAAATTGTCCATGATTCATCTGTACCCTGCCCCCCAGCTGGCTGTTATTCACAGTTCAGGCTGTGAATGTCTCTGGCTTTCCAAAGCAGAGCAATCCTCCTGTTTTCCTAGGCTGAAACCATAAGAGGTGAGAACATCCCTTCTGCATTGACATGGCACCTTACTTTCTGAGTCATTGTCTGTCCTTTTTTCTCCTAATTTTGTAACTGATACCTCCAAGGGCTGGATGCTGGAGGAGAGCTGGAGAAGCCCTGATGGCCAGCCTGGTCACTGGGGCTTTGTCTTCTGCAGGTGTAGACCTACAATAATTTATCTAGAAGTCAAATGGGAACTAGGCTTTTCTGGGGAGGGTTGAGCTTCCTGCCCATTTGTCCACATAATGGCAAGTAGAAGTAAAAATGAGAAATGATAATTGTGCTAGCAAAAGACTTCAGTGGCTTAGGAGCCAAACATAGGAAACAGATGAGGGAGGAATAATGGTAATGAGGCATTACCTCTGTTGTGGTAACACATTTATTTAATCTTCCCACCACATTGCTAGTAGATCCTAGTGAAATTGGTATCCTACCATGGGCTTATTGTGGTGTTAAATAGAATTCTTTTTCTCCTTGCAAAACAGACTAGAGAAGTCTGATATTGTTTATTCTGTAAATGCACATTAATGAGTCTGTATATTTGCTGTACAGCATAAACATTTCTAATAAGCTCTTTCTTGTGTATGGTGAGACTGATTCATACAATATATGACACAGCCCTTGGTGTTAAGGAGACAGTGCAAAAATGTTTTTCATTTCTAAAACTTTTTCTAATCAATTTCTTCTCTTTAATATGCCCTTTGAAATGGCAATGTATTTTCCATCAAACAGGAGCCATTTATTCCATATTCTCTCTTTTACTTGTGTAAATGTACACACGCACGCATATGCACATACAAATATGTGTCTGTCAGCACACATAAAATTAAATGTCTGCAAAAACAAGTTCCTCTATGTTTATGTAAACACCTAAAAACCATCACATATATGCAAAACAGCATTTAGCTTGAAAGCTGAGCTTTTCATTCTTTTTAAGACTTACCAGACATGCACTCTGCAACATAAACTCATGCCATAAAAATAATTTTTCAAATCTAAAAGAGGAAAAGGTTAGTTCCTGCTAACTTGTCTGTATCCCTATAAGAAACCTAAGTGTAAATTCCATTTGGGAAGTGGGCAGCAGCTGAGGAAGATCCGCTTGTACTCGTGGTTTTTGTAGTTTGCGTAAAGCTGCTGGGCCAAGGCAGCTGTGTAGGTAGATGGGGTCATGGTACTAGAAGGACCACCAAGGAGTTCATGAAAATAGGGGAAGATAGGGTAAGGAAAGAGAAACATACACTCTCTCTCAATCCTTCCTGCTGTCATTCTTTGCCTGAGGCAATGCCCTGAAGAGGCTCTCCTGCCTACCTCTGCCAGCTCAGCAGTGGAGGGGTGCATGGGCTCTCAAGACCCTCCCACACACTTCTTGAGTGCTGTTCCTCCTTGTATTCAGATGTTTTATTCACCTACTTTCTTGCAGTGTTATTCAGGTAAGGTCTGTAGTGGAGAGACAGGGAAACACTGATGAAGTGGTTTTTTTCTAGAAGATTCTTTTACAGTCCTATACCAAATTCTGGATTGCATAATGAAGCTTTGGGGGGCACATATGATCCTCACAGTAGAGGGATAGATGGCTGATGTACTGAAATAATTCCAATATTGAAATATTGGAAAATGCAGATATAATATCTTGTATTTCTCATTTGAGATACAGCTCTCTGCTAAAAGTGGGAAAAAAGTTAGTGTTTGCCTAACTCAGTAAATTTCTTAGAGGTGTTTCAGTAGCTAACTGAGCTAACAAATACAAAAGAATGGTTAAAAGTGCCACTTTGACAGATATAGTGACGGATCCTTCTGCTCTTCTGTCCCAGAAAGTGATAGTGATATTCAGGGAATCTCCTTATGCACAACCCAGGGAGCTACAGGTGAGTGCAAAATATAACCCCTCATGAAGGCCAGGATAGTTGAGCACAATACAGTCCTCGGCCTTCCTGTGTGGAAACTGGTGTTTGCTGTGTAATGGCATTTTTTTCACCCCTCTTTTTCACCCTCAGTGAGACAGAGCACAAATGGTTATATTAGTTGCCTACTTCCTGAGAACACAGTGATCCTCACATTCTGGGCTGCGGGTTGTGTTTTCACGTTCAGGCATAGGATAGGAGTTCATCAGATAGCCATGGGCAGCTCTAGCAAATAGCACATTTGCATCAGCGGAAGCAAATTTCACCAGACTTGCTGGGAAGGTTTGCTGCAGCATGCCACGATCCTGCACTACTAACAGCCACTGCACATTCATTCGATAAAAAAGATGACAACAGAAAATGAAACTTTTAACGTTTTCTTCTACAGAGACTTGAGAAGAACCTTACCCTGAAGGTGTAAGCCTGTGGTTCACATCACCTTTACTGGGAATCCATGCTGCAACTCCTTTACCTAACTTTGAGGTAAAGGAATTTGGAGCTGTGGATGAGCGATTCTTCATTTGTCCTGGTGTCAAGGAGAGCTCTTAGAACTGCTCTGAGGCAAGAGACAATCCTAGTGTCCAACAGTTTCCAAGAGTCCAAAGGCCTTCAAGTAGGATACTAGGATCACTGGGATTGGAGTGTCTTATGTGCTCAGAAACACTCAGCCATTATGATTTTGTCTTTTTTTGTGCTGGCAAGTCAGACTTGAGTTGCTCTCTTCTAAGTGAACAAAACGTCATTCATTAGTGCAATATTTTCATCTCTGCTGACCAGTTTAAAAGGAAGAGGTTGATTTTCTGAAAACCAAGTCTATACACTTGCTGCAGCCTCTGACAAACCTGCCTGGCCATGACCTGACTTAACCTGTACAATCTAGTAGCTCAAGCTGTATTTCTGGATGTATGTGTTTCTAAGTGGCAGTTAGCAGGATTTAATTTCCTTTCTTGGCTTCGCTGTACTCCACAGTGCAGCACAGCCACGGCACAGATACCAGAGTTTACCTTTGCTAATAAGAAGCAGTAATTACTGTAGAGATGCTGTGCACTTTAATGTGGAAGGTCTTTCATGATTTCCATTTGCCTCACTCTTAGTCCAGCTATGGTGTATAGATGTTAGTACGAAATTTAGGTGCATTATGAATCCTGGATTGAACAGTGCTGATGGGCTCTCTCTGGCTTGCAGGAGTCGCAGCTTGGTAGTTCATGGGAAAGGAGGTTTCCCAGTGTGTACTGGCATGTTAGGGCACACATTTGGGTGTTTCTGTGCTGAGAATCAATCATGTTTGGTTAAAACACAATGCAGTGTCTTTTTCTTATGAATATATGAAAAGTGCTTTAAACATAAGCTGGGCAGATGCTTTAAAAAGGATTCTTCCAAGTAAAAGGCACTTACACTGTCCAGGGCACGCAATTAGGAGCAGAGAGGAAGTTTGACAGAAACTTTGCCTGCTAGACACTTTCAAATATTCCATAAATGCTGAGATTACAGGAAATGCCACCACTGATAGTTTGAATAGATCATGGGAGGCCAAGTTTTGATCACCCTCTGAATGTCTGAAACCAGTTTTCACAGCACAGACCTTGTTCCAGTTGAGTGTAATTGTGTGTCCTCTGTCCATTTTAGTTCTTGCTGTGGGTGTAAGACTGAGAAGGGGTTTGAAGTAAGCCTTGGGGTTTTTGTTTGTTTGCTTGTTTGTTTCCTTTTTTGTTTTGTTTTGTTGTTGTTGTTATTGTTTTTTGGGGTTTTGTTTGTGGGGTCTTTTGGTTTTTGTTTTTTTTTTTTTTTTTGTGGGGTTTTTTGTTTCTTTGTTTTTTGGGGTTTTTTTGTTTTGTTTTGTTTTTGTTTTGGGGTTTTTTTTGCGTGTGTGTGTGTGTGTGTGTGTGTGTGTGTGTGTTTTGTTTTGTTTTGTTTTGTTTTTTTCTCTGAATATATGTTGTGGCACGGGTTTCCTGGAAAAGGAACTCTATTGCTCTAGACACTGCACAAACACCAACAGCATGCCCCAAGGAGTTTACAATCTAATTAAGGCTATATATACATAATTGATTAATTAAGCCTCACAAGTCCTAGCCAAGGTAAGTGTGAGGTAGGGGAGAATGAAATGTAATCAATTGTGCTGTGGAATCTAAACCATACATAGTATTGTGGAGACCAAAGAGCAAATATATTTTTCTAATAGCTGCAACAAAAAAGCCTTGTATGTTCTTCCAGGGTGCAGTGGGATTGGTTTGGTTCAAAGTACTCAGCTTTGTTTTAAACCTCATGTCTTGAAAAACAAGATTGAAAAATATAAAACAGGTGAATGTAAATAAATGGAGGATTTGATAATCCTACATAATGGAATAAAATAAATATTGTCAGCAGATGATTAGATCATTTGGGGAATCAGAAAGTTATTGATTTCCTAACTTCTAATTAGTCTAGATTTTAGTACAGAGAAGCAATTCACTGTGTTGCTTGGAGTTTTGGAAAAATGGGATAACTGATTTCCAGCTCTATGCCTGATTTTTACAGGCAAGAGTCCTGGGCTGCACCAGTATAAGGAGTGAAATTCCATCCCAGTGCCAGTGGGACAGAGAAATAAGTGAGGCTAGTCCTGGGAGACTGAGCAACTGAGGATAAAGTGGGGAGTTAAGCCCAAATGTCGGGGTTTCAGATTCATACTCTTGTCCAGGCTTTTCTTTATGCTGAGATGTTTGTGAAGATTTAAAAAAGAAACCACTCTAGCAATTTGGTTTTAGAGTGACATTTCACACCTCGTAACTGAACATGTATGGGAAGCACTATGCAGCTGAACTGGAGATGACAGAGTTTTCAGTTTTAGGTCATTTCCCACATAAAAGGTACAGGCTGAGCCCCTTTCTTCTTTCTCAGGCTATGGATAACTTATGCCATACTGGCTTCAGTGTAGAGGGAAATTAAAAACTGCTTTGGATATTAAATAGCTTATGTTTCTTTTTCCTTGAGGTAGTTACCTTTGGGATTTTTGCATCTCTCTTGGAACAGTGGTAGCATGGGAAAAGGCCAGCTGAGGAAAAAGATCATTTCTTTCCTGCTTCTGCATCATTAGTCTGAGGAAGAAAAGACCTTGAGCAATCCTGGATAAGAGAGGACTGGCTGAGGGTTCCAAGCATTTGATATCCAGGATTTTATGGGTGTAACCAAGGTTTATTAGGCTGGACAATAATTCTACCTTTGTATAATTCTGTAGGACACATCACAGCCTATTGGAAGTATTTTCATAAATACTGAAGTGACACAACCTTTTGGAGCTACAACTGCTGCCTGCTCCGTGGTCCCTAGTTACCTTCTGTGGGACACATGCCAGGAGATATAGGAATCACTCTGAACAACAAAATGGCTTTTGGGTCCCCCATTAGAAAAAAGAAAAAAAAGAAAAAAAAATCATATCCCCGTTAAAAAAGAATTGAAAAATGTGCAGATAAGGAAGTAAGGGCACATGATGGATTAAGCGTCTTTCCCATGGCCACACAGGAAGTCTGTGGCTGAGCTAGGAATTAAACCTAGATTTCCTCAGTCTGCATCCAATGCCTTATCCCTCTTTGCGGCCATAAAATTCTGTTTGTTATCAAATTCTCCGTAGGCTGAAGCAGAAGGCTACTCTTTGTGAGACCAAGAATTATTAAAGGATAAGTACTATTCGTAATAGGTTAGAAACTGAGAATAGGACTGGATCAAGTATTACCCATTTCCATTGCTATTTAATGTTCTCTTTTTTCCAAGTTTACATCAGCAAAAAATTCCCCTTGTGGTATTGTTCCTTAACCAAACTACTTGTGCCCTTCCTTATGGCTAGAGTTGCAGTGGAGGCAAATGCTTAGCTGTTTCCAACTGTTCTGGTTTAACACTAAGTAACATTATGACTGGCTTGATAGAAAATTATCATATTTCTGCCTCTTTTCTTGACATTTCTCATCCAAAGTCAAATAGAAAAATTGCATCCATTTGCTGTGGAGAACATCCATATCTAAATTCTCTCTTACAGTACTCATTTGATTTGACAAAACATTATTTCTTGAACTTCTTCACGGCTGGTTTTTGTCTTTTGACATGCTGAACTACATCAAGAGGGGTTCCACTGAAGTGAAAACCAGACCAGAACTAGTAAAGCCAGAAGAAGGCAGGTAATACCCCTCAGACCTGAAATATACACTAGACCATCTTTTAACAGATAGGATATGACAAGCTCGACAAAACTTTCATAATGGACATAGTTCACCTCACATACATGTACTATTACACAGTTTGGTCACCGGGCCGTCCTTAGAAGAGTAATGCAGTGTATAAACTCTGCCCTTGTAAACTAGAGGTATTGCTGCTGTATCTGTAGGGAAGTGGAAGAGCAGTCAGAGCTGTGGGGTGGGACATGGTGGTCTCCAATAGTCATTCCATCTCAGAGACTGTTGGTATTCACGAGAGGAAGCTGCTAACTCCGTCCTACACATGTAGTGTCATCTCTCCTCTGTCCCACACACCCCAAAATACATTTGTTTTAGCTGAAGAACTAAACACTGATCACATGGCCCAGAAGATATTTTTTAATTCACAGATAAATGGTAGGGAAATAGCCGTACCTGTTGATATTCTCAGTGCAAGAGTACTTCAAAGAAAGTGAAGCCTTACTAATGCCCATTTCTTATCACGTCCTAACAGCCTCCCTTGTGGGGTAATAGCCACAAATGGTTTTGAGTGTTCTTCCAACAAGATAGCTTTCATGCAGTGATGAAAAAATAAACATACCGCAGTACACCTTTGTGTAAGACTCCTGTCTTCATCTGCATGCAGGATTTCACCACTATCTCCCTGAGAAACTACAAAATTCAGTTAGCCACCAGATAAGATAAAAACTGGAGCTTGACTCAAAAGGGATGCATAACTGTTAGTGTTGTGATATTTATAGAGGGTCATTTCTCAAGTTTGTACTTTCTACTCAGCCCTTTATCAGACAAATTCTTGATGAAAATTCCCTGAGAAATGGAAGAGTGTCAAAAGCTGGTGTTCCCACTCTGTTGTTAAAGAGGTTCGTGTTTTGCTTTGTATCTCTTTTGCCTGCAAATGGAGAAGAGAAAATTTTTCATGTGAATCTCAAACGCCTTCTGCTCTAGCCAAGTTTCATTCTGAACAAGCAGGACAGAACAGTACATGATCTCAGTGGAAGAACTTCCTAAGCTGTCTGCTCCATCCACTGCCAGCCAGGCAGGATTGCCCAGTTAGGCAATCCCTACTCTGCTTTAGCTAATTTCCTTCTGTACTCTTCCACCACTCTGTTCCCCAGGGCTGCCTCCAGCAAAAAAGACCATTGCCTAATCCGCCTTCTCACCCTGAGGCTAAGCATTTGGAAGCCTTTTCTTCATGTTTGATTACTCTCTTTTCTTTCAGAGAGTTATTTGAGGAGTCCTTCCTCTTGGTTGTTATGAAGATAAGAAATGGGCTGATGGTTCGTTCAGGTTTGGAGAAGTCCTAGGTGCACATAGAGCAGGACAGTTTGGTAACTGTTTTAAAGTAGGTGGGAAAGGGAATACACATCAACTGGGTGAAAATCAGAGAGGAATATTAATCTGGAAGATTACTGCAGAGGCCAAGTCTCTATATTTTTTTTCTAGTTTTAATTAAAAAAAAAAAGAAAAAAAAAAAAGAAAAGAAAAAAAAGCCACTAAGTATAATTCCTGGTCTGTGCTTCCCTTTCTGTCACTTCTCCATAATTCTTAGCATTTCAGTTGGGCTCCTGTCTCTTGGCTGCTTCCTCTTTTCCTGCTTTCCTATATTTCATTATTTGCCCTTCTTCCTCTTAGAGTACTTTTACAACAGAGTGAGGAGGATGTGGAAATGTTACAATGTGACACACAAACTGCAGTGTCACAATTGCAGCTCTTTGGTTTCTCCTCCAGGAGTGCAAAGAAGCAGGTCGGGGTGGAGAGGCAGGAGTGGGGGGAGTGAGTGAAGGAAGGGAGAGATTTAAAAATAAGGAAGAGAAATGACAAAAAAATTAGAAAGTTTCCAGCTCGGTAACTTGAGATAATGGCTTTCCAGTTAAAGATAATCCCAAACTGAACCATCACTGTCCTTGAACACAAAGGAGAGATGCAGGCAGTGCCAGTCTAAGGGTCTCCCACAGTAGTACTGTGAAAGATAAGATATAGCCATGATGTGTTTCTGAACTTGCCTGTGGAGACGTGAAAGCTGAGCAGACTCTACACCTGTATTGTACACAGTTCATAGTATTGTCCCTTCAAAACAACAACTTACATCAGAGCAACTGGTGTCAGAGTCGCTCCAAACTTCTAGGCCATGACAGATGCTAAGGAGATAAACAACTGTGGGTTGGGAGGAAATGGGTAACATGTCCAGACTGTTGTGTGTTAGTGGAAGGAGTTAGAGGAACAGTAGATAAAGGTTTCCTGTTAAGCTGGACAAGGGGGAAGCTGTGATGTTTCTCAGCTATGGCTGCAATTGGACTGAAGTTCAACAGCATTCTTAGTGTGGGTTTGCTATTTCTCCACTCCTCCCTCCCCTTGCGAAGTTCAGGTTGTCTTAAAAATCAGAATATTAATAAAAGTCAAGGAGACTTAAGCTCCAAGATAATTTAGATACTGCAGAATTGCTCTCCACTGCCATACGGTTTCTTCCAGTCTGTGGGGTGCTTCAGTGGACCAAGGATTTAATAGTCTCCCTCTGCTGCAGATGGAAAAACGATGGCTGAACCGTCTCTGAAATTCTAAATCAGAATATGGCAATACATGTCCTTTTTGTTATCTACTTCTCTACTGATCATCTTACAGGTTGTGTCAAACAGAGTTTGTGAGGAGCTAACAAATGCATGCACATGCATGCTAAACAGGGGATGCTCCTGAGGTGACTGGATGCCCAGGATTTAGATATGGAGCTTGAGACAGTGGTCTGATTTCTCAGTGATCAGCATTTTCTGAGGTGATCTGTTTTCTTATAATCTAATTTTATTAGCTTCTGAAGTTGGAGAGCCTCAAAATATTAGTTGATATTGTAGAAATCTGTTAATGATTTATGTTAAAGTAATTGGTAGGCATATTGTAACGAGTGGAAGAGTTTAGAGAAATTTAAGCAGTATTTGAACACTAGTTATTATTAGGTTATTCTCTTCTATACCTCATCTAGAAATAAATGCTTTGATGAAAGAATTTCTGTGGTCTGAGTTATGCAGGTTTTTCACTTTCATAATAGTCAGTTTTGGGCTCCTTATAAGAATTTATTCCACTGATGCTATTGGAGACCATTCAGTTCAACAACTTATTTTGAAAGCCCTTCCTTTAAGCTCTACCAGCAACATGTTGACTTGGATGCTTTGTTGATCTATCCATGTTAAGAAAATTGTTGCATTTTGATGTAAGATAGTGAGTGATACCTACCATGGTGATTGTGATCTCAGTGGACACTGTTTCCAGTGAGTTTCAAATATCAGATTATTCATTCCAGAGAGAGGTAAAGTAATTTTTAAACACCTTTTACACTCACCAGCCTCAGACATTGCTGAGGAACTGTTCAGAATTTGAGGAAGCTGCACCTGAGTGGATTGCCATGTTGGTCTCTCTCCTCTGGAGGCACATGATACCTGCACCAGAAACTCAACCAAACTTCAGCTTGGAGTTCTCTGTAGCAGCATAGTTCCTTTCTGGTTTTGGACATACACTTCAGGACAGGAATAGGGACTCCTAAATTCAGTAGTTTCAAAACACAGTTGAGGTGTTCCTAGCTTGCAGAGCAGAGCTAGGAAGTTCAGGCAGGATGCTGTTCCCGTCATATTTTTCTTCACATCTTTTGGAGAAACTGAGCTTTTTTTTTTCAATAATCTCTCGTTATTTTTGAGTCAGCTTTTTCAGAAAGCTAGTGAAATCTGTTTTTTTCTCTTAGCATTGTGTTCCAAAACCCGATACAACACTATTCACCTTGCAACTGGTCAGTGCCTCGCAGTAGAGGCATCCGATGTCAGGGATGACTTCTCATAGCACTAGTATGGCTAAGGTTGGATTCTGTTTGGGAAAGATAAGTTGTGCTTTTTTTTCCTGAGGTAAAAACAAGAAAACAGCAAGCATGAAAAATAGTCAAAAATGAGGAAAGACAAGAAGTCTCTTAAAAATGCTTACTAAACTGAATTTGGAGACTTTCAGAATAATCCAGATCTCTGAGTGCTTGAGAGTCTGCCAGCACCATTTGGGGTTTCTTGCCATTTCAACACAAAAGGACTGATTGCCTAAGGGGGACTCCAGGTCCCTGTAGCAAAACATTATCTGTAATACATGGTGGGAAAGAATTAACTTTGTCCTGAAATCTTTCTCCTCAGGATCTACAAGGTATGTCCACATTCAGAGAATTACTTTGAGACTCACGTAGAGCAATTTATGCCTCTGCCCCAGAAGCTCTACATTAGGATTTCCTTTCCCTGGACTGTTGAGCACACTGTAATCAAGTAACAGCATTTTACATTGCAAAACCTTCTGATAATATTTCTACAACACAAAAAGAAAAATCTTCAATAGCATCTAGAAAAATAACTGGGCACTCAGGGTTAATAGACCTAAAACAGGCTCTGTACCTCAGCTTCATCTTCTTTACACAGTCCTGAGGGAGAACATCTACTCTATCACTCATAAAGTGATGACTGTATTTGATTTGCTATAAAATAAATTCTAAAATACCCAGTGTCCCTAGGGTTTTTTCCCCCATGTCTGATAAGGGGGACACAGAAGACTCTGCTCAGCAATTTGTTGTCAGAGTAGTCAAGATAATAAAATTTTCATAGTGTATTCCCTCTCAAGTGCTGAAATGGCTAAGTTCTTCTCCATTTCAACTTCTCAGCTCTTCTAAAAAGAGAAGACTGACAGTGCACAGCCTTGGCATGGCATCCAAAGGCACTTTTCCAAACCTAAGCACAGCTCCTTTGTCTAATTTTAGATCTACTAACCCTTTGACAGCTGAGGAACTATGGACATTTGTGTAAAATGTCAACCAAGGCATCTTCATGGTACCTAAATGGTCCCTGGAAAAGTCCCTGTGTCTGTTTCCCTGAAAGCAAAGGCACAGTTGTTAGTATGGATGGACTTGCAAGGGCCTGTTCCTGAGCCACTCCAGTGATGAAATTGAAGATGCACAAGCAGCTCACTGAGCTGGCACATGAAAAGGGAAGGGCTAACTTTGCATTCAGGGCAGGGCAAATGTAGGTGCTCTGAAGCAATAAACAAAACAGTTCATCTCCTTGCCTTTCCCCGAATCACACAACCAAGGGGACTTCATTGATCCCAAGTGGTAGTTTTCTTCTGCAGAGTAACAAATGTTGCCTTCAGCTGGTACAGGCCTGACCAATATCATCTCTGCGTGTAAATTTCACAGGGTTTTTCTCTTGATCAGGCAAGGTGGAAATTGCCCCTCTAACTACAGTTCACATAATTTATTCGTAATGATCACCTTAAGTGTGTTGCTGTTTTTTAATCAAGTTTCTGTATTTTTTTTTAAGCCCTTTTGCCTTGTTTAGGGATCCCCACAGTAATGCCTGGGCGAGGACAATTTCCAGCCATGACAGCATGGCTTCATGGAATAGCCTGGCTGTCTCTCCCATCTTTGAGGAGCTTCTTTGGTCTGCCTGTTGAATATCAACATAGTCATTCCTCTTCTCCAAAACACTATTCTTTGCAGGTGCTCATTTCCCCCCGTGTCCTTGCAGCTACCACGTGTGACTGCTTTTAGATGGAATTTTGTAGCATAAGTTGAGGACAGGTTAACACCCATGAATTTCACTAAAGCATGATTTGTGGAAGGATTAGAGAAGAGAGATGCTTTAAAATTTTAGAATATCATATATCTGAGGCTCTGTTGTTCTTGGGTAACTGTTGCTGTGTGGGAAAGAGCATTGCTGGAGAATGCAGCTCCAGAGGTTCTAGTCTCAGCAAGTAAAGCAAGTAAAGCAAGAGTATTCACACGCATACACCTGTGTGAGATGAGAATGTTTTCATATATGGTAGTGTTTTTTCTCAGTGTCGTCCATTGTTACTTAAGGTTACTTTGCTTTTTTAAAAATTTTCTACTAACAGCCCTTTTGCTACTTCCTCATCCTTTAATTCCCATGTTAAAAAAAACTGATAGAAGCAGAACATACAAAGACTTTAAGGATGAGAATCGTTGTTCCTACCATCACTTGTTAGCAAATTTTTCTCTCCAGTTTGAAAATCTTTCCAGCTTACTTCTCAAAGCAGAAAAGTGTCAATAAAGTCTGTTACCAGCAAGCCTGCAGAAGTTCCCTTAGCTTCTCCATCACGCAGCCAGTAAAAGATACAGAGAACTTCAGTAGAGGAACCATGGGTTACACATCCATGTGGAACTTGAAAAACAGGTTTAACATGGCATTTCTTGATAATGTTCTTTCTCTTGCCTTTAAGACTTACTTTTACTTCTAGTTCAGATGATGAACATCAGGCAGCCAGGTAGTTATCAGTCCTTTGGAAAAACAACTTGAATCCAGTACAAAATGTGCCAGCAAGTAGCACAAAAAAGACAAGATATATGAACTAGATCATCTCCTTGGCTTGATTACAGATAATTTCCTGCTGAAACACAAATTTAGAAAGATATATAAAAGGCACCTAGCTTCAAGTATATAAGCGTATTTGAGGGCATTACTTGAATCTATCTTTGAATCTGTCGTTCTGTCCATCTTTACTGGTGCTTTAGAGGATTCCTGCAGGTTGGGAGGCTACTGGGAGTCTGCGCAATGAAGCAGAAGTCACTTTTTGTACCCAGAGAACATACTCTGTTGGTTGCTTTGTTCACTTGTTTGCATTCTGAACAGTTCAATCTCACTTCAGGCCCTGGAAAAAACATGTTGATGTGCTTTGCAATGCAGTGAAGCACAGTTCCCTGCTCCTTGCTGCTGAGAACGAGCTGTGCATGCTGTCAGGCGCTGGTGCTGGCACACTGGGTGGACACCTCCCCACAAGCAGCAGCAGGGAGAAATAGCAGTCGTGGGTGATGGCATGGGTGGAGCTCCTCACACCAGTTGTCCCATGGGAGATAGCTTATCTGTGCATGCCTGTGTCTCTGGAATAATATACATTTGATTGAAAGCCAAAATTAGAGTAGGGAAGAAATTGGCTGCCAAGAGCTGATTGGCACTTGGAGTCGAAGGAAGCAGCATGGACCCTGCAGGGAGGATCTCCTTATCCGTCAGCACCAGTCTGCTCTACATGCAGGTGTGTCCCAGCAGTTCCTGCTACTACTCTCCTTCCTGTTATTTTTGTTACCCTTTAAAAATGTCTTTATCTTTCAGCATTTTACACAGAGAGGCAGCACAAATGCTTGATTAATAGGGCAATGCAGTGCTATTTGTAGAAAGGAGAGTGCAAAAAAATAATTTTTAAGAGCACCTCGGTGTCTGCTTTTTCTCAAACCAATTAGTTTGTTCAGTCCCATCTATGTTCTGTTGTGTTTTCTGAATTATGCTGAAGAAAGGCTGAAGCCACTGCATAACTAATTATGGTTCCTCTGCCCAGACCTTTTGTTGTCCTTTTTCACATGAACATGATTCTTCATATCCCTTCAAAAGCTCATAAGGGAAAGATACTAATAATGGAAACATAATTTAAGTTAAAGAAATTGGTTTGTTTTTGTCAAGTCTGGCTGGTGAATAATGACTCCTTAAGTATTCTGTGGACAAACATCTTGCATCTCTGGGAATGGCATCCTCCACTTGCAGCACTGCTGTGTGGTGAAAACAGAGCTGATACCACAGTAAATGACATGATGTAAAAAAGGAAAGGGGAAGGTTTGAATTGCAGGTCCATAGCCAAGTGTTAGACTTAAGGTACATTGTAACAAACCCGAATAGCTGTTAATGTCTTATATCAGAAATAACAAGTGGAATTGCTGGCAATATTCTGTTTTCTGAGTTTTGTACCTGTGTAAACAAGAAGAGATCCTCTCTGCATTTGTTGACACATGTTGGTATTCTGTTTTGGCCTGATAAGCTTTTTTTCACCTTATTCTGCCTTTTTAGCAACATTTTTTATCATTTATTAGAAAGATGGTGTTATAAGTTTTTTCTCACTGTAACAGTGATAATGTACTGTCCATATCAGTCAGGTATGATTGCTGCTTGAATAGTTAAAGTGCCTTCATAAGAACTCTTGTTGGACTTTAAAGCTACCATTTAAACATCAACTAAAATCAACAAAATACTTCTGGCTTGTCAAGTGGGCCATTCAAACAAAAAATTACATGCACCCAAACTATTTGCAGCAACTTGAAGAGAGATCTTTCTCTGCTGTTGGCTACTAAGTACAAGCAAGACATTGCGTGGAGCCAAAATTGGATTATCTGGGCTATTTTAAAAGGAAGGCTAAGGGATAAGTTCTTAAAGACAGATATATGCCACAAGATACGGTTAAGTACCTATTAGGATAAAGGGTCAAATCCCATTAAAAATCAAAGGGAGTAAGGGAACTCTCTATTGTTTAAATGCCACAGAAGCTTCAGTGTGATTTCTCTTTCTCTGTTACTCTCTAAATTTCTTTGATAGCCAGGTCTTATGCTCTTTTCTCTTTAAAAATCTCACTGGAGAAGAATATGACTTGGGAAGGGAATGCCCCTTTCCAAATGGAATTTTGGCCCAGGTACTTAGACCTATGCTGCTGCTAAAGTATCACAAAACTGAATGGATTTCACATCTGAAAGGGAGTCCCATAGCTAGAAGAGAAGGTAAATTGGCAACAGACTGAAAACAAATTACTAATTCTTCACATGCCTCTTTTTTCCAGCTGCCTATTTCTCTGTCCTTCGAAAGCCACCCTCTACGTCCAGTTTTCCAGGAGGTCTGTTTGGTTTCTTCTTTCTCCTCACTATTGGCTCTTTCACTCATTGCAAAACACCTCCCTTCCCTCTCCATATTGCTCAACTCTTTCTAGGGAAGTGTGACTGTCTCCTCTCATATCATCCTGCCTTCCTGATTGTCCTAGCCTGAGTCTGGTGTGGAGCCAGCTACGCTGCTCTTCAGTGATAAATTGTATCATCCTCCCCTTTCCCCCCTTTGACATATCACTTTTTTCCTAAGACTTGCATAAACCACCTTTAGCCATAGAATGTGGAACAGTCTTTTTAACATAAATTTCAAATGCTCTTCAGAAAATCCTGAGCGAAGTTTCCAGTAAATATCATAGAGCATAAGAGTGCCCTGCTTTTGGGTACTTATCCACGCTCTGGTGGGTGAAAAAGGAGTGGGGGAGAGCTGTTCAGCAACACCAAAGCACTCCACACTCCTTGCACAGAAAGGTGGGTTTGTATTAAACTCCTGTGAATTGTAATAATGTGTACAAAGAGAGTAAAATCCAGAGCCTTTTAAGGTCACCTCAAACCAAACTGAAGTAAATTAATTAATGAGTAATGTCTTAATGGTGTTAGAAGAGCCAATGAAAAATTATTACCATGATTTATTATAGAGCTAATTAATGTCTTCATGTGTGTGTATATGGACTCAGATGTGCAAAGAAATAATTTCTACAAAGACTGTATTGAGTAACTGTTTGAGAAACCTGTACAAATGCTGAGTATGTTGTTGATCAGTGCATCTGAAAAATATGATTCACAGGTATTTATCACATCTTTGTACCTACCCGCAGTGGCAGGAATCCCTCCCACAAAAGAAGTAGAAAACACTCTTGATTTTTATTTCCAGCGTAAGTCCCCAGAAAATTAAAAAAAAAAAAAAAAAGGAAAAAGAAAGTATACTCTGCCTTCCCATTTCTTATTCAGATTTAATAAAAGTCCTTAGTATTTCTATTGACATAATTTCTCTCTCCGATTGTATCTCCTGTACCAGTGGAGCTCATTTCACTAGTTTTCATATAGCAGACAGGTTTGCGAGAAGTGTTAAGTTAGAACATGGAGATATTTTGTTTGTTAATTAGGCCTGTAAGATTTCTGTGAGGACATAGGGTGTGTCGGGTGGCCTCACTGTCCATCAGCTCTCACTGGCAAAGTGCACTCTGCACCTGAACTGAGCTCCAGCCATGAGCTGCCCTGCCAAATGGATGCACTTGTAGGGCATCCTGGATACCCGGCTTGGTCTGTGTGGGGACATCCCTTGAGCACTATGGCTGCAGCAGCCCAGTGGCACAGCTGCAGAGAGCTTTCGTGGAGATTGACTGGATCAATATCCCTATCATTGGTTATGCCAAGTAATGAACTCCATCGCTACCTACATCAGTGTGCCCAGTGGCATGTTAATTTGCTCGTGGCTGCTCACAGTATGCAGGGTATATTATATTTGTGCAACTACTTTTTTTGTAGATACATTGTGAGGACAAACCTTAGAAATACAAACAAAATATATGTCAATATACACAAAAGTATATATATATGTAAAATTGCACTCCCTCTTCTTCCATTGCATAAGACCAGCAGGCATGAGAAGAAAGGAACTTGGTTTCACATTTTATAATGGCAGAGACTAGAAACCAGAATGTATAAGAATGGGCATACTGGCAAAACAAATTCTGAGGAAGCTGCACTGTAGGGACCTGAACTGGCCCTTTTGAGACACGAGCAAAAGTTTCTCTTGACTTCAGCAGGAGTTAATCTGCTAGCCAGGGGAATACCCAAGAGACATGCATTTAGAAAACATGATAAAACTTGTTGGCTGCTTTGGAAGAAAAGGGCATTTTCACAAATGGGAATTGTTCTAGACAAGTCAGGATTCCCCTGCCAGCTGTCCTGCTGCTGTTCCTCCTTCCTTGTAAACTACTTATGTTGCTTCTGTGATGGTAGCTCTGCCTTTCTCCTAGGTATTTATCTGATAGCAATAATGCCATCTTCTTTTATATTTACTGCTAGCAGTACCACAAACCAGCCTTTTGTTTGCCTTCTTTATTGCAGCTGCATACGGGGCGGAAGGCTTTAGGGACTTTCATGCAATAATTCCCAAATCTTTTTCCAGTAAGTATACTGCAAACTCAGCTCACTACAGAGCATTTCCATCTAGTTCCTATTTTTATAACTTTTGTTTGTGTCATTTCACTTCTGAATAATGCACTGCATATACTACCAAAGAGCTTAAGTAGTCCGATCTTTTGGCTTTGCTCACATGTATTTTGTTTTAACTTAACAGAAAATCTACTTCAAAAGCCACCTTCTCCAAATCTCTGGCAGGCAAGGAGCTTATAATTGTTTTGCATAATTATGTGAATTCATTAGTTGTTAATATTGCATTATATTATATTATATTATTTTTATTAATTTTTTATTATTAAAAGGGGAAAATTGGTGGTTAATTATGGAAAATCTTGTAACATGTTCAAGCCAAATAATTCTATTGCTACTGTATACCATGGTGAAAACAGCAGTGTGGGGTTGTAGTCCACTAAATTTGTAGAATCACTTCTCTTTAGCCAGTTATGCCATCTTTGTAAATCACTGTTTGGTCATTGATTTTTTTTTTTTTTCTATATGGCTAAATTATTCCCCCTTTTATGACATATGTTTTAACGGAAAACTGGTTATTATGATATGTGGTTATTCTGTCTTGCATATGATTTCTATTAAAAATGCAATGTCTGAAAAATCGTCAAAATGCCTAGATTGGTAGACTTTTTAAAAGGTATCCAGTCAAGCAGTATTCAGAAATGTGAACACTTTTAGGCTTCTGTTTACCAGTAAGATTTTGAGTTAGATACTCTTGTCAGTCACATCCATGCAGTCCTCCTGGGACATGTAGGGGGTTGCAATGTGTATCAGAGAAGAGTTTGTCAAACCTCTCCCTTTCGTCTTTCATCTCCTGAGGTAACTGTTGCCCATAGCTTTTTACTATTTCATTATTACACCACTGCTTTTGAATGAGGCTACTATGAAACTGCCATTCTACAGGAGGAAAAGTCCTGAACTTTATTGGATAAAACAGACCAGCTAACCTTTAAAGTAAATGCTTTCCTTTTTGGGGTGGGGTGAGGTGAAGGAAGAGGTTGTTTTACTGTATGGTAAGTAAGATTTTGGGCAATGAAATGGCCTTTTTCAGCCTAATGAAGAAGTATTTTTTCACCAAAATCACTAGATCAGAAAAAACCAGAAATAACAGCAAAGATTACTTTTTTTCTACACAAAACATCATACAGTAGAGAGAAGAGGAATGAATATTGGCATGAACTGGTCTGAATCTTGGACCTTTTCTTTAATGTTAAAGTTTGGTCCGTTCATAGCCTCTGTGTTACCATATGTTGTGAGCCCATGAGAAATTCACACCCAAGTTGTTCTTCTGGCAGCAAGCAACTGTCACCTATGGGATTATAACACAAAGGATTTATCCAATAAAGTCATAACAGTTCCCCTGCCCACCTTTGTTGATTTGAGTGGTTATTAATAGTAGCTCATTTCTGTGGAAATCCTCTCTTATTACTCAGAAATCCTAATCCCTCTGTCCTAAAACACAAATATCACTCCTCTAATTTCCTTAAATGCTAGTCCTTGCTCTTAAATTCTTCCTTCCATCCTTCCCCTACTCTGTTTTCTTTATCAGTGTTTGTACTCTTTGTTTTCCCCTTTCTTTCCCCTTGTCCTTGCTTAACCCATAGAATCCCAAATATTTGGATTCAGTACAACACTTGAGATCTTCCTACCAAGTGGAGAATGTTGCATGTGCTGTTCATTTTCATCCATTGTCTTTGATTACTTTCACAATTGTTTCTGACAAACCCCTGTGAAGTGGATTCATTTTAAGTTTCATTCTAGTTAGCCTGAATTGTCAAAATGAACTCTATAAATGCAAACATCTCAAAGTGACCTAGAAACAGACTTGTAACTTTGTTTGAGTCCCCAGCTACCTGGATGCCTCATATTTGTTTTACTGATATTCACTGTTCTTTACTCCGTGTGTTACAAACTCATCGCATTGCCCATAGAATTGTAGTTGTGTTCATAGCTTTTGTTGTTCAGATATATTGTACATGCTGTTTAGAAGTTAACTCCTTTCATGTGATTGTTTATTTGCCACAATATTTGCTCTGTAACAAAACTGAGTGGCATCCTGTATTGTTTTTTTTCAGCTGGTAATATTAAAATAGAGACTCATAGTGATGAAGAGAATGGGCGTGCCTGTGAAATGAATGGGGAAGAATGTGCAGAGGATTTACGAATGCTTGATGCTACAGGAGAGAAAATGAATGGCTCACACAATGGTCCAGGCAGCAAGGCTATGTCAGGAGTTGGAGGCATTCGACTTCCTAACGGAAAACTAAAATGTGATATCTGTGGGATAATTTGCATCGGTCCCAATGTGCTCATGGTTCACAAACGAAGCCACACTGGTAAGGCCTGACATAGTTTTTGTTTCAGTCGTCAAGAATGGGCCACATATTAGTAACTAAGACTTTTTTTCTCTATCATGCAAATGTTGCCTCTTGTAAGGTAATACAGCATTAGTGACCATTTGTAACTCAGTTATTTTGGTACACCCTTTTGGACAGCACACCCAACTGTAATGTTTCCAGAAAAGCAACAAAGCTCATTATGGATCAGTGATTATGAAAGTGACTGGTAAAATACATGTTAAGAGAATGGTATTTGCAGTCTGAGTAAAAAAGGGTTTAATTTTATGTCCAATGGTTCACGAAGTAAAAACAAGTATTGTCACTGGTCAAATCTGCACTAAAGGGTTTCTGCTGAGACACTAAAGGAGACATAAAAAAAGAGATATCCATAGGGACAGCTTTGCATTATACAGTGCTGTAAATGTTCTTGCCTCAATTTTCTAATTCTGAATAGTTTCAAAGAGTGCCAAAAATGAAGAGGCTGAAACAAATGAAGAAGTAAAGACCAGGGTGAGTCTCACCTTGCCTGATATGTGAGCTGCCTAAATATTAGACTTCTAATGTAAACTCTAACATCATACATAGTCAGAGCAGAAGAACTGAACTCTACTGTTGTGCCGTGCCAGTTACTTTGAAAATAGAGTATTTGGCATTTTTTTTCAGAATTATTCAAATCAGAGGGAATTTTAAAATATTTTTAAGGTAAGAACGACCTGGCTGATAGTTAGATTCCATTAAATAGTTGTACCAGTAAACACATAGATTGTTCCTCCACAGTCATGCTTAAACAACTTCCCCAGAATTAGCAAGGAGTGAGATTAGCAAAGCTTTTTCAGAGTTTCATGGAGAGGATCCAGCAAGGGACCCCAAGTGTTGTCCATCCCCCGCCCCGCCAGTGTCTTTCATTGTAACTGTTGTTCATTGTCTGTTCAAGCTATGGAAGAGTGGGATCTGCTGGTGTAACATGGGTTAGCCACCTTCAGAAGCAGTAGTGTTACACTGCCTCACTCTTCAATTCCATGTGAAAAATCCCTTTGTCAGGGAAGAACAGATAATTATCTTTATTGCAAAATCCACAGCTAGTTCTCAGAACAGAGGCTGTAGCCTACATCCTAGATATAGTGCTTGTTGTTGTTTTTTCTCATTCAATTAAGGAATGTTAATATGATAATTTAAAAGTTGATAAAATGTGTATGAGAATGACTTGTACATGAGGGTTTTTAAAAAGACCCATGGGCTTGAAGAGGATGCTGCAGTAGTTGAAACAATATGTTGCAACTTAAAATGTACTGAGGTCCCAAGGAAGTGTCTGCACCAGGGCTGAACAGCTTGTGTAAGGATACACCTGACTTTAGAGAGGCAGTGGGCAGAGCTGCCTTTGTTTAAAGCACTCATTGGTACCAGGCAAGCCAAGCCTCCGGAGAATGAGCTGGGCTGCCTGCTCCCTGTGACAGCATCCCCAGGGGCTGCCTCACTGGGTGCCAGGTCATTTCCCTGGCACAGAAGGTCAGGTGCCTGAACTCCTTGCCTGGCAAAGGGACCTGTGTGCCTGCCAAGGATGCTCAAGGTGCTGCCACAGAAGAACTGTCATTCCAAGCCTTCTGCATGTTTGCAGAGCCCCCTCCTTGCCAACAAGACCTCTTAATCAGGGAATGTAGTTCAAGCCTTCAGTTGGAAGCACCCCACAAGAGGCACTTTGCTCAGGAGGACCCCCTTCTTTTGCACTTAGTAGAACTAAAGGGTGTGAAGTATTGTTCCTGGGTCCTTCCATGGAAAGAATGCCTTTGCTTTCCCTCCCACCTTGTCCTCATCTCTTTTCCTGAGCAGCCTCTTTGAGTGAGCTCAGGTGGTTTTTCAGGGACTGGCAAGGGATTAGAAGTTTGAGCTGGTAGTTTAAATTAAAGGGATGTCATGGGGAAACAGTGGTGACTGCTTTTCCTTTCAGCCACACTGTGAAAATTAAAGTAGAAATGGGATATACTATTACAGACATTTAACTGACTATGCCGAAGCCCATTTCAATACATGCCTGGTGAAGGAATAAGCCTCACAAATGAATTACTTTGCTGCTAATTCATGTAAAACCTGCATATGCCTTGAGGTTTTCTTAAATAAATATTTGATAAGTGAACAAAACTCTAGCACACTAAAGTGCCAAAATAAAATGACTGCCTGACCTGATAAAAGGCATAATTACTTTTAATGAATACACCTGCCAAGTGCAGATATGCAGAGCAGCACCTGATATTTCTGCCCCCTCCTGTCTGCAGGCAGCTGTGCAGTACTCACTGCTTCCTAGCCCCTTACCTGTTGCTCCTTCTGCTGAGCAAATCCTGCTCACAGATGCCCAACTCTTCTCACTCTCCTTCCCTTTCAGCACATTGATTTTCTCCAGCTTGCTGTTGTCTTGCTTACTGTTTAGGAAAAAGGAGATCTAGAAAGGAGAAAGAAACTTCTGCTGAGTGGTGCTGATACCTCAGGGTATAGGTTAAGGTTTCACTGGCTCAGTGTGCACTTATGTGTATATATGTTCATATATGTGTGTGTGCATAGGCATATGTGTTGCCTCCTTATATGTACAGTGCTGTAACTTAAGTCACCAGTTACATCACTCATCTTTTTAGTTGGGTGTGTCTTGAATTTATTTAGAAAACTAATGCCAATTGAAGAATGAGCATTAAAAAAAAAATAAAAAAAGAAAGCTCTAGAGAGCTCTGCAGGTCTCTCAGGTGATTTTGTCATATTATTTAAGAAATGAGAAAAATTTAAATTAAGATTATGTATATTCTTCACTGAATAAGTGGTCCAGGGCCTGTGCTCCCACAAAGGCTTGCAAATCACTGCAGTGGTGGTTGATTAAATTATTCAGTTCTGGGTCCCATTGCAGTTTTTGTTCCTGGGCTCATATTTGTCCATGGCTACACATCATGGTAAAATTTGCCCAGGATAGGTATGTGCTCTTCAGAACGGGTGAGAAAATAACTTAGAAAGCTCACTGTTTAAAAAAAAAAAAAAAAAAAAAAAAAGGTAATTATATATTTTTTCTTTCCACTATGTCCCATCCTCATTTGGGGAGATATCACCAGACCCAGTAACCTGCCATCGGTGACTGTTAGCATTCCAGCAGGTCTGGGAGCCTTTGCTGGGCTTACAAGGCAGGCATTCCCCATCCCAGTAATTCTAGAATGGACAGGTAAGGGCCAGCCAAGCTATCTGTAACTTCAGGGTCTCTCGGTGGTGGTGTTTCTCTTGTACAGCAACATGGGTGCAGGCTCCCTTATATTTGATCCCACTGTAAGTTTTGTAGACATATTTGGCATGCAGCAGTCTTGTTTGAAAGGCTCCCTCTGTCTGTCTTTTCCACACAGCAAAAGATTTCACCCTGTAATTGGGAGAGCTGTAGTCTAAAAATGCATTTCATTCTTACTTTACTTTGCATTTCATTCCAGGAGTACTTTTACTATCCTCGTTTTCTCCTCTTATGCTCCTATAAATAAAAATGGCAGAAATGAATGCTAGAAAAGCTGTTTAGTAAAAATCAACCGTTTCTTCTGGATTTGTGTCCCCCATGATGCACTGACTTCTTCATCACTGTTTCAGCCTGTTTCTGAAAAATACCTTCCATGCTGAGTAACTGCCCCAAAGCAGAGAGATACTTACCTGTTTTCTTTTTCCCCAGCCACTGCTGTGCATGGCTTATGAAGTACATTGCAAAGTCCTGTGAGGCTTATGCTGGCATTTTTGCTGGCCACTCCAGCTGGACCAGTTGTAGGCATAGTTTACAGCTACCTGATGGACAAAGAAAGAGAGCTCATTTGGGTTGACAAGGACTATGCTTCCCTGCTTGAAACTGTTTGATCAATGAAAATATCTTGTCATAAAGTGGATTCAGTTTACTGTTTGGTAAATGCTAAAGCTGCCAGCCCTGATGGCAGGGTTTTCAGATTTTTGGGTTGGGATTGTGCTGTTGTCTAATTGATCTTCAGCTCATCTGCTGCATTACCCTGAAGTCAGACATGATCACACTGCACATATATTCACATGTATGAACATAAAAGTTGATCCTAGGTGTGCAAAATAATACATGATGGTTTAGTGAGAGAGAAGAAAGAAAGAATTTAACTTTTTTAATATGTATTTTAACTTAAGCTGTGAAATCTTAAATAAAATGTTATTGTTATGCAAATAAAATCAAAACTGAAAAACAGGTCATCTCTGGGCTGTTTCTAATATTGTTAATGCATTGTAATTATTACAGCAGATTAAATTTATGCCTAAGAGAAACAGAATTCAAAAAATGAGCTTCAAAGCCTGGTTTGACTTAGTTGAGGGTTATGGAGAAGCAGGCATGCAGAAGCAGTTTCTGTCTGGTGCAACTGGAAACGTTTTATTTCCCAGTCATTTCAGAAAAAGCCCTCATTCATCTTAAATTATATTAAAAAAACACCCCTACCAGAAACAAAAAAAAACCACCACAAACTAATAAATGAACATATTTGTTTTAAACAGCACTACAAAGCAAACAACAGCCATGTTAATTTTTGCAAAGGCATTGATTCATTTCCTTGATAACAGGCACCAATTTAGACAAATCAAGGCTGTGTCTCTTTGAGTTTTTCCCTGTGTCTGTCCAAAGTGTAGACCATCAGAGCCTGTTTGTGCAGCTACTCTGTTGATACCTCACCTAGGGAAGGATTGGGACTTTGCATGAAAGTACAGGGCTTCCTTTGCACTGTCTTAACTTCTGTGATTTTGCTCTCTCTCTCTCTTTTCTCTGTCTCTTTCCTGATTTGGCTGCTTAGGGACAGACAGGTAATGGAGAAGAAATTGAAAGGGAAAATACAGGGAAAATGTAAATGAAAAGAAGTTATTATAACTGTTATAATGAAGTGCCTTTCATTTAAATATAAGAATGTAACGCTGAAATGAACTTGTGATCCTGAAATGCATTTTTAATGAGTTTCCTTTTTATTTTGCTGCTTCAGTGGCATATTTTAAAGACCCTTTGAAAAAAGCCACATTAAAAACCCCACCAAATGCCACAACATGCAAAATTGGATATTGGTTTATTCCAAAACTGCTGATCAGGAAGAGTGGCTCTTCAACACAAAATGTTGCAGTCACTTTATTTAAATGAGTTTGAATTTGCATTGTGATGTGCCATTCTGATTTAGAAAAAAAAAATTAGATTTTCAGATCAAATTGACCCAGCCAGTGAAGCATTAAGAAACTGGCAGGTTTAGTCTGAAAGCCTCATGTTATATCAAACCTGCAGCCGGTGGAAGTCACAGAGCAGCAGTGAGAAAACAACTTTCTCACTGAAATCTTTCTCTTGTTACCGTGTAAGACTTTTTTATTCTCATGTATTTTCCTCTTCTCCCCATAGGAGAACGCCCTTTCCAGTGCAACCAGTGCGGAGCCTCCTTTACACAGAAGGGCAACCTTCTGCGCCACATAAAGTTGCACTCAGGTGAAAAGCCCTTCAAGTGTCACCTGTGTAACTATGCTTGCCGTCGCAGGGATGCCCTCACGGGACATCTGAGGACTCACTCAGGTAAGTGAAGGTGTGGGACTAACCAGGGGTGCTCATCAGCACCCCTCTTGAGGAGGTAAGAGTGGCCACTTCTCACCCTGCAGAGGCACATAGCCCCATCTTGGGGTTAACCAAGCTGTGAGCTGGCCACAGTGTGTTAGCAGCAAAGAAATGACTAAACACATCTGGCTCTCATGACCCTTCCCCAGAAGACCTGGGGTTTTTTTCCCATACTTCTTGGATGATTCAAAGTTTCTGTATTAAGGTTTCATCTTACAAGCCTCGTGTGAGTAATCCATTTCATGAAAGTACAAGCATGAGTTAGAGCTGATGAACATTTTAGGGTAAGAGATAACATATAGGTTGAAATACAGTCTGGTAGTCATCCTCAACCTAAGGAGTGAACACAACCTACAGTATTATTTGTTGCACCTTGTTATTGCACATACTTTTAAAGAGAAAGAGTGGGGAGAAGGGAGAGGGTGGCAGAAAGAAAGATAATAATCTTCCACAAAAGGGAACTATGATGGAGTTTTTTTAGTGTCTTGTCTCAACAGTAGTATGGATATGAGTAAATATTTTTGAATAGCTGCACTTTTCCATTACCAGGAACCTGTCATTGTTTGACAGAAGCCATAGTCACATACCTTCTGTGAAGTAAAACCAATTTAGCACATTTAAGTGCCTTTAAAAGCAGACTGCAGTCTCATCTAGTTTCCCAAGCTAAGCTGCAAATGCAGATTGTTATTTGGATAGGAGACCTCCAATACACATTGCTGGAATTGACGCTGGTAACGTTACTTGTGAAAGTTGGCTTTGGGACCAAGTTTTGGGGGGCAAAAGGAAAGCTCTCAAAGTGATGTTTTTGTGCTGCACAAAACTAAGGAATTTCTTGTCTAGCACACATATTAAATAACATAATAAAATCCTTAGTGTTGATCCCAGATCTCCAAAATAATTTCCACTTCTCCTGTTTGGTCCCAGCCTGATTGAGGAAAGTACATACTTAAAATAGTATTTTTCCTCCCTCTCCTTTGCTATTACTGATTTTCACGGATACACAATTTGAAACATAATTCTTCATATATATATATATGTATGTATATATTTGAAATTGCACCTAGACACTTTTGTCAAACTATGAGGATTCTGTCGTTGAAGAGACAGTGCATAAACTGTAGATAGTGATTATTTCCTGCAATTGGTAAATTGACATCAATACATTATAAAACAAGTTGGATGTCTGAATCTGATTTTCATCTAAGAATTGGTAAATAAAGTTCAAAAATTAAACTGTACAACCATCTAAAATTGTGAAATCACATATAAGGTGACAGTCTTCTCACAGTAAGACAGAAAATTCAAGTCTAAAAGTACACAAAACAGTATTGGTGTGAAATTCTTAGAATTAGCCACACCTGGATTGGCGTAATGCAGAAAAGAAATTGTCATGCCATTTCTCTTGAATTTCCAGAAACAGAAAACATGAAGAATCTAAGATTGTCTTAAAAGGGTTGGGCTCGTTCTGTTTACATCAGAACCGACATCCAGCTGTGGGCAAGTCTCTACCTACACTACCAGTTCCTCCACTGGCAGTCTCTGTGGGTACAGATACTAAAGCAAATACTTTCAGACCTTCGAAGATGTCTCAGTCTCTAACTTGTGTGGATGCTGCCTTTAAAGATTTAGTGTTGCAGTCTTTATCTGATGTGGATCATCTAAAATCAGCTTGCAGCACCCACAAATTTTGCCTGTTGATGTAAAGATAAATAACTAGTTTTCTTTTAGTTCTGTTTTCATTTAGATTTTTTTTACATTGATGAAATCCTTCTGCAGTTCACCACAGCATGGCTTAATTTTAGGAGTGGGCTTTTTTTCCTATCGTCATTACCATTTTTAATACGCTGTTGAATATCTCATCTGAATCTCATAACTGATTGTGTTTCCTCCAGTTGGCAAACCCCATAAGTGTGGATACTGTGGTCGCAGTTATAAGCAGCGCAGCTCTTTGGAAGAACATAAAGAACGCTGCCATAACTACCTGCAAACCATGAATCTCTCAAGCAGCATTTATCCAGGTAATAACTGTGTCCATCTGGGGCAGAACACTGTCCTGTCTTGAATGCAGGAAAAGGAGTGCAAAAGGAACAGTAATACCATTTGTGGCATTGTGGAGGCACACTACACACCACCACCCCCATATGTATGATATTGCATCTGGATTATTCTTTATTTGAGAAATATTTAGCTGTTGTCTCACTTTGTTTAGCTCAAGTAAAAAGCCAAAGCAAAATTCAAATGTAGCAAAACCCTTGCAAGACCTGGAAAACATCACAGTTCCTCATCACGAGACAGTGTGACTACATCACCTCACCATCTTTGCTTGGAGTCCTATACTGTAATACTGTTGTGGATGTTTTTTTTAACAGAAATTTAATGCCAGTGTTCTAGGTAGGGCTGCAGAATCTTCTACATTGCACATCTCCTTCCCTTCCCAGGTATGGCTTAAAGGGCTCACTTGACCACTGGGACCAAGTCATGTAACAAGCATATCTGTCTTTGATCTCACTCTTCCAAGCAAGAGGACGTGAAGCCAGAGGCATTTAATTTAGGCAGTTTGACTTGAGCCAGTCCAGAAACGTTAATAATTTCTTGACAGCCTTCTTCCCAACCTCGTCTTTAAAAGAAAACTGAGGGGAGGTGAGGACGTGTTGTTCTTCTCTGAGAGATTAGTTTTATGATGAAGGTAAAGTCTATTTCTTGGAGAATATCAATTCTAAAACTATGTCTAGAAATAGAGCAAGGAGATATTGGGGCTTGGATTGTATTTTTTAATAAAGATCCTAGAGATCTGTATGGGATTCATCACAGTAACTAACCATAGAAAATCCCCTCATATTTGCAGTTTTAGATAGAGAAGATCCAGCTTCTGTGGTGAAGTTTAAGTTCTATTTCCTGCATACCCTTTTGATCCTGTCAGTATATGTTATTTGGTTTGTCAAATGACAAAAATGGAAGGTTCTCTCTGCCTTATTTACAATTATGCCTCATTTAATATTTTATCTCTGTACAGAACCTGAATATGTTTTTACATGCTATCAAATAATGTAAAGTATATGCACATAATGATAGCAGTGAATACAGCTGAGATGCTTTTGGCAGACAGCATGTTAGAGCAGCGCCCTTTCTAATTTTATTGAAGGGCTGGAGAATGTATAAATAGAAAAGCTCAGTGTAATATACAGTAGGCAACAATATTTACTCCTCAAAGAGGTGACATGATTTAGAAGCAAATACTTTGTTTTAGAATTTCAATCTTCAGTGTCTGGCACGTGGATTTGAATCTGTGGGAACGAGTAGCTGAACTACTACTAAAGTCTTAGTAGGAAAAATGCCCAGATGAAACTGGTGTCAGGAATCATAAACTTTAATAGTTTTAGAGATGGGCATTTGCTTAAATCACGACAGGAGAGCTTGCACTAGCTTACAGCTAAATATCTAATATCTCAGTGGGATGAAAACTTGAGGAATTCATTAATGCTTTGAAGCAATCACTTTTTTCTTGTATATACTGGAAGTATCTTGTAGATCTGTATTTGATGTAATAGGACTGCTTTTGCAAATTAGAAAAAAAGTATTAAGTTCAGGTTTTAGACCTTGTATCCGGTGAAGGACTTCACTCTTAAAAAGAATTTAGTACTCAGTTAATGAATCAATTCTTTACATTTCTAGAACATGAAACTTTCCTGCATTTTTCCTAGTATTTTGCATGAAGAAAATATACAAGAAACAATGGAGTGTCTTTCTGTGACTTTTTGTGTATTCTATGTTATATCTAGAAAAGCAAGTAGCTATACTACCACTGTTATTACAATATTTCAAGGTATGGTGAGGATCTATTATTCAGGCCATTTTTCCCCAAAAAAAGTTGATACAACAAAAAAAGTTGATACCAGAAAAAAGTTGATACAACAATCTGCTAGAGTATCTGATTTGATGTTCTGCCACAGCAGGATTGCTTTTAACAGCATTTTTAAGCACCTTTTGCAGTATACGTAGATAAAAATGTCAGTTGAAGGACCTAAACTGGTAGAAGTTTTCCATTAGCTTATAAATCTAAAAATATAATTGTGAAAGAAATTTAATAAAGGAAAGATCAAGAAAAAAGGAGTAAGAAGGGGAAAAAGAGATTGTATTTATATTTTAACTTTTGTTTTCTTCCTTTAAGAGAAGGAAATGCAACACAAAATTGGAACATAATGAATTTAATGGCAAAATTCTTATTTTAGAGGACTAGAATCTCACTGTTCATGTGCAGTTCTTCTCTTAGAGATAATATCTGGAGTTTTGCATTTGAATTGAGTGGAAGTGTACTGAAGTCTTACCAGGCTTACATAAAATAACAGAAGAAATAGTTTATGAAGTTTAAAAAGGTCAATTATGGTTCTTCAGTCACTTGGGAATATTAATTTGAAAAGATAAAATTATTTACTTTTTTCAGTTCACAGATACCGAATCACAGAGAAATAGTTTTCCAGTTGGTAACAAATTACAGGGGGTTTCAGTTGCAAATGATGGATATTAGTACATAATACAATTTGCCCTTTTTTTTAATAGCAGTTTTAAAAGTTTGAAAGTTTGACTGTTGAATTCATGACTCATCCTCTCTTGAACTGATCAGAAATGTAATGCTATTATATTCTAAACAAATACTTCTTGGTCATTTCAATGTTTAACTAAAAAATCAGTCTTTTGTTTCCCTGTTAAATGTCTGCTTTAAAACATTCTCTGTAAGTCTCCTCCTGAGGTGGTACTTGAAAGCCTTGGCCAGCACAAGATGCTGGTGTGTGCTTGTTTAGTGGTGACCATGTACCCTTTACTCTTCTTCAGCTTCATGACCAAATTCTGCTCATTTCTTACACTGGTCACAGTCTTTAGTGTCTTATGGGACTGGGGTATAATTCTGTGAGACTCCCTGTCACTGTCATTGTCATTGTCACTATCACTGTAGTATGTTCTGCTGCAGCAGGGACTCAAGAACCACCTATGCATTCTTCATTTTGGTATTGCAGAGTGGTGTTGTTTGGAACACTTAACCTGCTCCTCATAGTTATTCACCAGACTCTGATTTCATGTATTTCAGGGACAGTGAAATTTTCACAACCATCCTTTTGTGGCTGTGGTATATTGTCAGAATAACGTTGCATTAGAACAATGTGTTCTCAACTATTGAGAAACACCGAGGTACCAAAGTAATGGGTTCTGTGAACCAGTAAATTCAGTGATGAAAGGAATTCTCAGCAGGCAGAGAAGGCAAAATGTAGCAGAGCAGGGCACCTAATTGAAACAGCCTAAAGAATTGAAGCCTAAAAATCATCTTTTGCTTCTTCCTTTAACAGAAACTCACAAGTTCAGGAAAAATGCCCATACCTTAGTAGCAGGTAAAAGTAAAATTAACCCCTCTCTGCATTGACAAACAACAACAACAAAAGAAAAAAAACCAAACAAACAAAAAATAAAACCCAAAAAAACAATTGTGCTCTGATCTCACTGCATATCATCTTCGCTTTAGATGCTCGAAGTCAAAAATACTTTTCCGTGCATTTTTCATAGTCATTATTTTGACAGTGCATTTTCATACATCCCTTTTGTTTCTGCAGGAAAATACTGAAGTAAAATATAGTGAAAGTGAAATAGTCTTCTTTTCCTAGAGCCTCACAGCTAAGCTCCTAATTCTACAGTGTCTCAGCAACAGCAGGAGGTTGGGAAACAGGTTTGAGTATTGGAAATCAGTATTCCAATGTAGGTGTGATTTTATCAGTTTAAACAGTTATTTAAAATATAAATTGCATCAAGGAAGTATCTAAATATTTCCAAGGGAAAAAAGGGTTTGGGGAGAAGGGTTGGTGTAGCCTGCAAATATATCTTCCACTGCTGGAGTTGAGAAGTTTATCCATTTTTCCTGCTAAAGAAGGGATGATCATACAAGTGGTTTGACTCGGATAGGTGCAGAGGGACAGTGGGAGGTGTCAGCTGGAGGGTGAAACAATAAACTACTTCATGTCCAGTGTAATGTTAGGATCTCATTTATTCACAGAAATGCAGTGTGGCTATGGAACAAGGGTGGAGTGATTGCATGACATACAGGCAGAATCCTTTTAGTTGCTATCTCATTTTTGTATCCTAAATGAGGGAAACATGAATATGTACATAGATTAATCAGTGTGAGGGATTTTATTAACAAGAGTCAGAACCGTCCCGTGTCTGATACGGTGAGCTCCTTCATCCAGCTGCTTGGGAGCTAAAAGACATGAACTGACAAACAATAACCTGAAGACAACAGTTCCATTAAAATGGAACAAGCCTGCCTAACCCTTCTGATGTCATTTGATTTCAGTCATAAAAGAGGAAACTAACCAGAGTGAAATGGCTGAAGACCTGTGCAAGATAGGGTCAGAAAGAGCCCTCGTGCTGGATAGACTAGCAAGTAACGTCGCCAAACGTAAGAGCTCTATGCCTCAGAAATTTGTTGGTAAGAGTTAAACGTTTGCTGTCTCATAAAAATAGAACAAAACAAAACCCCCAAAAATATTACAGGATTTTTACTTTTGCTTTATGATTTTACTTGGTTTTATAAATTAATAGTATGTATCTCTACAGAAGCAGATACAGAGATTTGTTGGGGGGAAAAAAAGACTCAAATATCTCCAGCATACATTTTTGCATGTTTAATTTTCCACATCTGGAGATCAAATTTAAATCTTTTTCCTGCCTTTAAAAAGTTTATGAACCAGATCATTAAAAGATCCTGACAGGCTCTTGAAGTTGCCTTAAGAACCTGAAGATAGGAATAGAAGTTTCCTGTTGGGATAGCACTTGACCACACTTTCAGAGTTATTTTATTGAATTCTTGGATGACATTAAGGTCTGGGCATATTGGTGTTTCTGAAAGTGTTTGTGAATAGTTGAACGTAGAGTGGGTAATATTCTTCATCCTTTGATAAAGTCTGTACACATCTAAAGCCCAAAATTATCATGGATATGTCTGAGAAAAATATCTAAATGAAAAGATCTTTGAGTACTTCTATGAATGATGCAAAAACTTCATGCCCATTTGCACCTAGTAGTTCCTGTTTTAACAGAGAAAAATTTTATGTCATGCCTATAAAGACTCCTCATGTATTTTTCTGTTTTTATTAAGCAGTGGTTACACCAGTTTTGTGAGACCCACAGACAATATTTTGTCAGCTATGGAGGGTAGTCTTAAATAAATAAAAACAGAAATCGGAGGACATCATATACTCATATCCAGTTAGATTCTTTTATAATTCTCTGTACATTCTTTTATAATACTATTCTATAGGAGACAGTCAGATAAAACTAAAGTCTTTGAAACAAAACACACATTGAGAAAGTCTTCAGTCAAAAGTCAAGGAAAAAAAAAACCAGTTTGTGGGACAGAAAATGCAAATACACTTTCTTCAACAAGGACACAAGGCTGAAAGGAAAATTAGTATTTTCTAGACAAGGAAAGGGGAATTCCAGCTATATCAGAAGGTGCAACAAAAGATTTTGAAATAAAGTCCAAGTTTTTTTCAAGTCCAAAGGCAACAATTCTAGGAGGCAGTAAAGGATAAGAAATGTTTGTAAAAGGACAAAAGTTGTAGTAGAGGTAGTTACCAAAAATATGTCAGCTGTGTCAGGCAAACCATATTAGTTTAGACACTCTAGTAACTGATTGCATCAGGCAAAATACTAATTCTGTGAAAGCTCCAGGAAGACCAGAAGTGCTAAACTTTAAAAGGTACTAGCAAGTATCCTATATGTAATGTATCCGTGGGTGTGGACTAGCTGTATCGTTCTCCTTTTCTCTCTTCACCCTGAGAAACAGTAAAGAAAGACAGTTTAACTATGAGTTTTGGAAGGGCAGAGTTTCCTGTCAGTTATTCAGGGTGCAGTGTGGGAAGACAACCTACTGACAGCAGATATTTATGGAAATTTGCTAACCTTCAAAAGGACAAACTTTTCTGACAAGGAAATGCCCCCAAATCCTTTCTTTTCCAGTCTTCACCTGCTGCTTCATGTAATAGGTACATTTCTGATTAATTCAATGTTGGGCTGGCTGGTCAGTAGAGTTTTCGAGTGGTAAAACATGTTTATTGCTCCTGCAGATTATCGAGTCATCCCAATCCCAGGGAGAAGGAGCAAAGGACATCCTAAGAGAAGGACTGTCTTTGTCTTCTACTTTGCTAGTTTTTTCTCAAGACTGAATTCATTACCTTTCAAAAGCGGGATCATTCACCAAATTCAGCCAGTTACCTGTAAAATTATGTCTGTATTCCAAACTGGAATAGGTCCCAGACCCAAAAGCAGAACTGGGTCATCCAAACCAGAGAATGGGAACTGCATGAAAGGTTGACACATGGTTATCATGTTTTAAAAAAATAGGCATCTAAGAAAAGAGAGGGATTAAAAATACTAAGAAAAATGGTGTCCACATGTGCTGAGTGCGTTTTTACCTTTTAAGTACTTGCTTCAGAATCCTGAGCAGTGCAAAACTTGAAGTGCATCAAACCATTAGCAGTTTAATTTACTTATGCTCTAATAACCACAGAAATGAGCTATTATTTTTAATGAGTGCAAGTATTACCTGCATTGCCCAGATACAGAAATGGTACCTGCCTACCTTAGGTTTGTGTCTGTTTCGGGCACTTCACTGGGAAAAAAATTTTTCTCATGAACACTTGATCCTCTCAGGCCAACTACCAACTAGTTATGCTACATAAAGCAAATACCACCTAAGAAAGAGATACTAAAATCATGCCTTCTGGATGCCCAAAACTGTGTGTTTAATGAAGACCTGTCGCAGTTTTCAGTGGTGTGCAGTGCCCACGGAATATAAACGATATTGACCTCATTTTAGCCTCCTTGAATCAAGAGTATAAATTCATATTAGGAGGGGTGTTCTGCATTTAATTCAAGAGTCTTTCACAATGCCTATTTTGAATCTTAAGCATCAAATTCTGCCTGAAAACTATACCATTATCAAGGATAAATCTTGAAGAATGCACTCCAGTAAAGGGCTTCTTAAATTGGCAGAATGACTGGGAAAGGAAACAAGAGGAACTGGAAGCTTATGCAGCACAGCTAGAAGGTGTCTGTACCCTACATCCCCTATAGGAACTTACGCAATGCTCAGAGTATTTCTTTCTCTGATTGCGAAGTAGGGACAAACTAGGAAAACATATCTCGTGGGAAATATGGACAGCAGGACTTCCTACACTTTGATCCCCATCCTTGCAAGAGTGTCATGCTAGAAGATTTCTGGGCTATTCACTGACCTTGGATAGTCAATTTGAGTGAAAACTGGGTGGAGAAATTATTGATAAATTAATGTGCAGAACTTCTGATAAATTTTCCATGCTTCTGTTAATGTTCCTTTTGACAAATTAGGACTCTGCGAGACCTACCAGCAAATTTCATATTGAACAGGAATAATGACAGCACATAGAGATGTTTATGGCTTTCAGTGTTTTGCATGATCTGCAGAGCTAGAAAATCCATCCAGACTACAAACATTCTCTTATTGATAGACCATAGGAATCTGTGGAAATATTTTACCTTTTTTCATTTGCATCAATTTATTAGAGGGCTGATAACATTCATGGTTTACATTGTTTGAGAAGGCTGCTTAAATTCATACAATCAGCATCTGTGCATTTGAATAGTTTCTTCCACTCCTAACTTTTGCTTTCTGTGTTTTGCTTAGTTGTATCTGTCCAGGAATTTGGGGGAAATTGTAGTGAAATTTGTGTTCTAGGGTACTAAGGTATCCAGCCAGAGATACATAAGTGCAGTCTGATGTTTTAAAAGTTAAAGATTTTCCCCTTACTTTTTGGCATCCCAACAGAGTCAAGTTATATGTAACAAGTAATCTTACTCTAGATGGGGCTTTTTACTGTGTAGGAAAAATATATTCCAACTACAAACACACCTTAATTTTTTTCCATGGTTCTTGGTTACTTTTGTACGTGACAACTTTTTGACACAAAATATTTAGGGACATGGGTAGCTTCTGGTAATGTGTCTAACATGGCTTATTAAAAAACAGGTGTGTGGGGGTGGTGGCAGTACAAAATGTAAAGTTTTCATTGATTTTTCTTTAAATGATGTATGACCACATTGCAGTGTGGGTTATTTCTAAGAAATTGAAGGTCTAAAACTAAAGCATACAATTTCCAGTCTAAGAATGTAATACTTTAGGGAAAAATATTGATAATGGGCTTCATGCTCTGAAGCATGAAGGCCAGACTCACTGTGATTGTGCTGGTACACTGGCTTCACTAACCACAGAAACAATGCCTCAGCTCACTGTAGGGACTCCAGTTAGAAAGGAGAAAGAGAGGATGAAGCACTTGGTGTGTAGCGCCCCTGAGTCCCATGTAATTATTTCCAGAATCTGGTTTTCATCCATTTGCTTTCCCAAAGCCCTCCAATTATTTATTAGTCTAAAAAAGCCCCACCAACCCACCATTTTTCTGCCTGTATTAGAGAACTGTGAATACCTCAGGTGGATTTCAGAGGTGGATTTGGTACACTGTCTTCTTCCATCTTTTATTAATTCATGATGTGCAGTTCCTTGATTCTGTAGAAATGAACCATCTGACTTCTCACTATTTTTCACTGCAGGTGAAAAGTGTTTGCCAGACCTTCCATACGATGCCACCACCAACTACGAGAAGGAGAATGAGATTATGCAGACGCACGTCATCGACCAGGCCATTAATAATGCCATCAGTTACCTGGGGGCAGAGTCCTTGCGTCCCCTTGTCCAGACACCACCAGGGGGTTCTGAGGTGGTGCCTGTCATCAGCCCCATGTATCAGCTCCACAAACCTCTCGGAGACAGTCAGGTTCGCTCTAACCTTCCTCAGGACAACGCAGTGGAAAACTTATTGCTGCTTTCCAAAGCCAAATCTGTCTCCTCTGAACGAGATGCCTCTCCCAGCAACAGCTGCCAAGACTCAACAGATACAGAGAGCAATAATGAGGAGCGCAGTGGTTTGATCTACCTGACAAACCACATAGGTTCCCATGCAAGAAATGGCATCTCTATAAAAGAAGAAAACAGGCAATATGATGTCTTGAGAGCGGGTAGTGACAATTCCCAGGATGCTTTCAAAGTGATCAGCAGCAATGGGGAGCAAGTGAAAGTTTACAAGTGTGAACATTGTCGAGTCCTTTTCTTGGATCATGTGATGTATACAATCCACATGGGTTGCCACGGGTTCCGCGATCCTTTTGAGTGCAACATGTGTGGCTACCATAGCCAGGACAGGTACGAATTCTCTTCCCACATAACTCGAGGGGAGCACCGTTTCCACATGAGTTAGAACTCCTCTGGCACAGATCTAGCCTCAACAGCTGTGTTACTGGAGCTGCACGAGCCATGACAGCAACAAAGCACAAGTCAGCTGGACAGTAAAAGTAACAAGAGAATCAGAAGTTCAGCAATTTTTTCTCACAAGAAAAGAGATTTCATTTTGGTAGCATGCATTGCAACTCAGTTTTCTAAAATGAGTTTTTACTGAAAATGTTTGATCACCAAAAACCTTTAGTAATGTAAGTAGGAGCTTTTGTAGTCATGTAGCTGAAAGCCCTTCCCTTAACTGATGCTTCTTGCAAACCTCCCTTGCCAGAACTGTTAACCATGCCAAGGATGCACCACACGATGAGGACAAAACAGGCAGGAATGGCCAAGCTTTCTCTCTTAACACCCTGAGCACTGGGCTCCTCTACCAGATGTATGTTTTTTGACTTCCTGGTATTATTCGACTCTTTTGTGAAGACTGAACTCAACTAAAGAAGGAGGGGCCCATCTCAGATGACTTCACGGACAGCTGGGGTGGTACAGGACACCCCAGCCAGAAGGTTCTGAGTTGCTTTGGTGGTAAAAAGCAGAACATTTCCATCTGCAAGGGTGCTACTGGTATTGACATCACAACATGCCTTGTTTGTGTCACTAGGCAGGTGGGCAGGAATGTGAAAGATAGAAAAAACACCCTTGTAATATACTCTGTGAAGTATAAATTGCATTTAATGTATAGAAAATTGTTGGCTCTTCTTTGAATAAATATTTTCTCTTCCTATCCAATAAACCCCCATTTTTTGTTAAGTAACCCCTCCTCTCTCTGCATAAGCAAGTTACAATGTATTTAATTTTTCTTTCTTTTTAAAGTTTCAGTTATTTAGAAAAGTATGATGTACAGTTGAGAGAAGCACTAGATAGATATATGTGTGGGGAAAGTCTCTTTATGCACATTTTTCATCTTTTTAAACTGTCTGGGAAATATCCAAATGTCCCTCTCTTACATATGAAAAAAATCCCATTTTGCTTGCACAGAAGACGTCCTCTTGTAGATTTTGTGGCTCTACTCGTAAGTGTTGCACTTAATTAATTTTAAAGCACTCAGATGAATTAAACCTTCCAGTCAAAATTTGCAGGCTGCTTCTTTTTTCCTGGCATTCACCATTTCATGAGGGACCAAGCCCACAAAGGTGCTGAGAACCTTGACTTCCTATTCACTTAGTCATTTCACTACATGCTTTGAGTTACTTTTACTTCAGGGAACTAATCTTAAGGTTAAAACAATGGTGGGTTTTGCAGAAAGGAGACCAGAGACTACAGCACTTTGCAGAGTGCAGCAAGGTCAACCAAAAGCTTTCTCCATGGGATTCTGCTGCAGATACTGTACCTTCAGTTATAATAAAAATTTCTATGACAAATAGATTTTAACCCCAAACACAGCTGATTTTTTTTTTTTTTTAAAGCTTCTAATTAGCTTCCTCTTCCAAATATTTCTTTTCTTTCCCTGAACACCCTCGTAATTTAGGACTGGGCAAAAGAGACATTTTTGCAGCTGCATAAAAATCTGTCATCAGTGTTACAATACTTCCTGAGCGACATCCATAAAAATAACCCATCTTCGTAGCTTGATGTATAAGTACTTCCACTCTGATAATAGCTGGATATTTTGCAATAAACACAATCAAATAACCTACAAGACTAGCAGTCTTGTCATACATTTACACATTTTCCATTCATAAGTGCATGCAAGCACATCTGTTTATTACAAAAAAGATTTGATGGCATCATGAACTGCTTACATCTAGGCCAGTGTGGCCTGATACTTGGAGCTATATTTGATGCACATTTCCTATATACATGTACTATTACAGGCACACAGAGTTCCCTCTTCTGCTTTCACTTTTGCAGGTGTAAGTCAGGAGCAACAACACTGAAGCTAGAGGAAAGATACTGATGAAATAACGAATTACAAATATAGGCTTCTATATCTATATAAGGCACGCCATATAGGCCTTGGCTTTTTGTGCCAGCTCATGCCAGCTTGCTTCACCTGACACATGGGCACAGGGGCGTTCTTACAATGAACGTGTCACTGACAGTTGAGCAGCTTTGTCCCCAGATGTGAATGCTGGGTCTGAATGTCCCCAGACCTGGTGCATGTACCCGCAGCACTAACACATCACTAGCACGTTAGGTGGGCTTGTACATGCAGGTTGGCCAACAGTCCCCCAAAAATGCGTAGTGTAAATTACAGACCCAAAGGTGATCCCCTCCATTCCTACAGTATACTTCGGTTGCCTTAAGGAACTTTATTGATCTCCCTCCACTCCCACGTTATAACTCAGCTGAGACTTTCTTCTTGTTGCCTTCCAGCTCAAGATGCTGCAAAAGGGGTGGGCACAAGGAATCGCTGGCCACTTTCATGCCCCAGATATGGTTTTGTCATCAATGCCTGCTACACATTCAGCTTCAAGACAGACTGTACATGGCAAAGAGCTATTATCAAATATTTTATATAGAAATAATCTGAAGAGAACTTTTAACAGGGGAGCTTACTTGTTGGGTGTCCATTAATATTTTTTTCTATTTAAATACAGTTGAAACAGATTCATTTTTTCATAGCTAGTAGGGATATATTCACCTGTTCTTACCCCTCTCCAATTTTGATCAATACCAACCAAGAGGGGACAATTTCCCAGCCCTGCTGCAACGTCCTGTGTGCGATCAGACACTGGCTGTACAGAAACATTCTGCTTTTATTGCTCTTCCATCTCTTTCTTGCTCTTCCGAGATTTAGGTCACTATATATATCCTATGCCATATTTTTTTTAACCCTTTATTTTAAGGGACCCCAGACTATAAAGGGGAGGGGGGCAGAAGCTTACTCAGGTGGTTTTGTTCCTTTGCTTTTACCAAAATCTGACACAAGTAACGTCACGTTCATGAACCATGTAAACAAGCACAGCTCCAGTGGAGTTTAAGACTGCCTCAAACATGGCTTTGAAATGTGATTTATGATTACTGGATAGGTTTGCTGCCTTCACAACATTTCTGTGCACACATGCACGCGTCCTAGTCTCTGTGTCACTTCTCTTGCTGACATGCACATGCCGTGTCTGTGGCTTTGTGTATCATTAATATTTTATATACATATGTATCTGTATATAGATCTAAAATGGTTTATATGAAATGATGATACACTGTCAGTCACAGTGGGTTTGTTTCCTGGCCCTGGAGTTTTCTTATTTATACTATAACAGAAAATGTTGATGTTACATATTAAACAGTACAGTAGTATAAGTAAGTATATTAAGGCACAATGTATGAGAGGGCATAGTCTAAAAGCAGGAGCGAATGGCATTCTCTGTTCACAAAAGGGCTTTCTTAGGTTTGTTTTTTTTCCAGTGTTTTTTTCTCTTTTGCACAAAATCATCTTCAATTTGTTTTGAAACAAGTGGTTCAATAATTTTATTTATGAACATATGAAAGGATGGCATGAAAATAGGATGTTGTGTCTGTGTACATCGAAACAAATTGTGCCCCTGGAAAACTAGTTTAGTGTAACCTCCCTTTTTCTCTTTTTTTGCTACAGTGAAATACCCTGATATAGCTTAGCTGAAATTTAAAAGAAGTGAATATATGAGTGGTTTTAAGTTTATGTCTGTTTTTTGAAAAGTAAAAAATGACTGCTTCCCAGTCCTTCCCCAGGCACTGCCTTTTCTAATAGAAAAGTTGTATTTACACCTTTTTTTTTCCTGTGGTTTTCTTTGTAACTTCATTTTTCTTTGAGAATATTGTATTTAAAAAAAAAGGCAAATTTCATAAAAATTGGAAATGTAATTAAATTATGTCTGCAAAATGAGATGCATCCTTTAAGACAAAAGAACAAAGTGAAAAACCCCAAACTCCTGAATCCTTTTCTCAGTCTGCTCGTGGGTGACGAAGTCGCTGGGCACGGCTGGAGGCCCTGTGTGTGTGGGGTGGTGTCTGTGGGGGGGCACAGTGTAAGGTGAGGTGCAGGCACACAGAGGGAGGGGCACTCTGCGGGCTCAGGGAGCGCTGAGCCTTGAGTGGGGCCTCAGCTACTGCTGCCGCACCCTGCTCCACGGGGAGTCCATCCGTGCTGTCCTCACAGCCCATCCTTTGGGGCCAAAAACAGCCAGGCTCTGTCATCACCCCTTGCTCACCACCTACGTGAGGCAGCCTTGCTTATCCAGATCAAGTCCTAAACTAGCTACCTGCTGCCTGGAGTGTGTCCGCCCGAAAAACACACAGCTCCTGTGAGCAGCCGACTTTGAGATGGTTGCTTCCTCTCCAGCCCTCTCTTCTTACCCTTCCCTCCCACCAACCAGACGAAGTCATTACAGAACACAATTACCTCTGCATGTAGAATCATGGTAATTCAAAATAAAACACAGAGAAATTATTTGCCATAACAAAGGTGATTTCTCTGTGGGCGCCCCTTCAGATTCCAGCACAGTAAATTTCACATCAGATATTTAATGCGAACAAGTATCAGTGTTTTTCTTTAAAAAAGCACCATTTATAAAGTTTTAAAATATTTCCATTTGTAAAACTGTATTATTATGAGCAAAATGAGATTTTTTAAAAAATAGGAAAACAAACACTAATGGTATTACAGTTAATTCTTTTACAGGTTTCTCAAATCTAAATTTTCCTTCAGTTTACGTGAGATGTTTTTTTCATAAACTATGACTAGTTGTCTGCAAGAAGGAACTAACATCCTAATTCCTTTGTTCCCCATCATAGCTAGTTCTAAGTAAATGAAACAAACTACAAATTTCTGTATCAGCAGGTGACTCTTCTGTAAAAAATATATATATATATAATTTTCTGTTTAATAGTAATGAGAATTACAAAAATAGTCTTTTTGTAATAATAATTACAAAAAAAATTTTTGTAATAATAATTACAAAAATCAACCAATAAATCCTTGAACCAAAGTAGAGACATCCACAGATTTAAACGCAAGATTGTTTACCTCAAAATCTGTTCTGGGCATCTGTCTATTATGTTTCAAAGACACTCGTCAAGTCATCATATTTATACTTTTTCCTACTCCAATAGTTTGATTATATTACATCAGAAACTGTGGTAGATGTCAAGATACAAATTGTTACACAGACAAAACCTACAACTAGCAGGGGCGATTATTTTCAGCCTTGAGTCCCCAGAAAGGCTTCCCAATTCATACATAAGCATCTAAACACCAAAACAGTGTTAATGTGTGCTCAACAACCAATGCTTTTGAAATCAAGAAATACACTAAAACACACATGATCCTTTTAGTAGATACCAAAACGAGAACTCAGAGCCAGATCTGGAGCGTGCGGACCTGATAATGTCACAATTTCCTTTTTTTTTTTTTTTTTATGTGTGTGTGTGAATCATTCAACATCTTATCTGGGGAAAAGGGGTTAGAAATGCTCCTGACTTTGCCAGTGTAGTAAACATATTGCACTGCTTTTGGCAGCTTGTGAGACGGACAAAATAAAGGAAAATCTTTCACTGAAAGCTTCAAGTTTCAACAGCAGTACCGGCAGTTTGAAAGCTGAAAACGTGACAACTGGAAAACAAAAATGTTTTATGTCTGAAAAAACTGTTCATGCATGTCTTGTGGGTCAGAGCTCCAGGGCATCCTTCCCAGCTATGGGCCAGGCAGGTAGTGTCCACCAGCATGAAACACAGGCAGCTTCTTGTCTGGAAGGAAAATGGTACAGGAGAACAAATTCTGGTCCAAATGCATCATGGAAGACAAAAATTCCTCAAACCTGGCCCATGGAAGGCAATAGGAATGTTAATCTTAACAGGAAGTCCATTATCTCAGTTTCTAAATTTTAATTTTTGGTGCATCTTTATTTTGGCCCCACAGACTTTGACTTTTCAGGGCTGCTGAACAAGCAATTCTGACAGAAGCCACCAGCAGAGGCAAACATGCAGCATTTCTGAGATCTTGCTATAATAGCCAAAGTATATGTATGCAGGAAACAGGAGGGACAAACTTTTGCAAAGTTTCCCTAAAAATGGGAGTGAGAAATCCAAAGGCAGGCTTCAGATGGCAGGAGTTCATCACATTTAAACAAAAAAAGGCTGCAGTGAGCGTGACTCTTGCTAAATGAACAGATCCCTGTTAACTGCAGTGAGACTTCTGCTGCATTTAATGCTACATTTTTTTTTTTCTTTTCATATAGAGGAAGGTGTCACTGCTTTAAAGACCATCCCAGGACATAGAACAATTCCTGGTTTTATCTGTCCTGACCACACGTATGAAATGTGAATGATAGAGGGTAGCTGCAGCTGTTGCTGCCACTGGTGGCGGCTGCAAATCACACAAACCAACGCCTTCCTGTCCCTTGGGAGAGAAGTGAAGGTTCTGGTTTATGAGCAGTTAGGGAAGAAAAAAGAAGAAAAAAAAAAGTAGAAAAAAAATCTACACCTTGCAGCAGACAGTGAGCCTGGGGCTGATGGGGGTGAGGAAGTTAATCAGCCCTGAGCAGGCTGTTCGGGATGAGGCCAAACAGATGGCTCGTCTCCGAAAGGGCAAAACGGGAAGCAGATGTGGCCACCGCTTCTCCCCATGCATAACTGGGAACCAGCCGGTTGGTGAGGAACTTTGCATAACAAGGATAATTTGGTATCAAAACTGTCCCTAGAAGTGATCTGAATGGATCTGGGCACAGTTGACAGTTTTCACTTCTTGTTTCCCACTCAAGGTTCAACCAGATTAAATTTTAAATTTGACCTTACTGTTGGCCTGGGGTTGCTCTCAGCTATCTTCTAGGGAAACCTGTGATACAGGCAGGGAAGACTCAGCAGGTCTCTGCTGAAGTTTTTGGGGCCAAAACCCTGATCTCTGTCCAATCACTTGACATTTTAGTGACTAAATCCAAGCATGCTCTGATTTTCTAAAATTAAAGTTCATAAACTTATAAACAAGGAGCAAACCTGAGCTTGAACTATTGCCCTCTATTTGCATGCACCAAAATTCACAGAGCCTGGGCTAATGTCCCTTGTAAACTCTTTACTACCAAGGGTCCCAGAGAAGCCCATCATCTCTCCCCACTGCCCTGGGAAGCAGGGATGGGGGCCTCTGGCTGCAAAGCTTCAGCAACCCATCAGAGCCTTTGCACCTGCCTGCATGCACTTTACCAAAAAAATGGGAAAATAGCATGAGTACTGAGGGGACAGTTTAATACATAGATATGATGTACTACAAGTAAGATGGATTTCTCTTTTCCAGCTCCACCCTATTTTCTTTCAAAGGACATAATGTCAATTTGACTGCAGCTTTTACTTTATAGTGTCCCTGTTGCATTTACAAGAATTAAATATATGACAGCTCTAATCATCTTATAAATTAAAACAGAGACCCAAAGAGCTCTTAACATTAGGGAACGTTCAAATCTGCAGTTAAATACTCCAGGTTTGTTTTGCTGGTAGTTGTGGGGCACAAAAATGTACCTTTATCATCTTAGAGATTCCTGAGTGTAGCCATGGGGGAGAATATAGACTCCTTCTCCATTGTGCTGGAGAAAGAGAACTGGGTGTAAAGACTTGCTGAAAACATATTTGTGAGCAGTAACCAAAGCATTGTTACATGAGCTTTTCTTTTTTTTTTTTTTTTTTAGCAAGGCACATATGCAATTTACCTCCCCAAGTCCATATCTGAAAAATTCACAGACTCTTTCTTTTTGCAATGCATCCACTTAGTTCTTAGTTCTGGGCAAATAATATATATAGTATTTTATTTGCATAGTCTAGCAAATGCACATGGGGATTGTGCCTAACACATTTACGGATGTAGGGGTTTTTTTGGACTCATTAAATATTGGTTCAAATTAGAATAATTACTTCTGCTTTGGAAACATCTGTCTCACCCTCTTTGTAAATAAGGCTGAGACATGAACCAGTTTTATAAGGTCTGACACTGATTTTATGATGGTATCTGACATGAGAAATTCTACTGCAGGAAACAGGGCAAACCTGAATAAGTGGAAATACTCAAGCTGCTGAAGAACACAGAGTACCAACAGACCCTGCAGTTTGTGCACATCCAGCTGCTTCTCCCTGAGTCACAACTACATCGGGTTTGACTGACCTTTGTACAAAGACAGGACCCTGATCAGCAGAAAGAGTAGAGAAACACAAGAAAAAAAGCTGGAGTGGTTTTAGGAAAACAATGAAATGCATGCATAAATCAAATAAGTCATCTAAAATTAAGCATTTTCAACAAAATTCCAAAGCTCAAGCCAGGAGAAGGAGACTACAGGCATATGCCTGAATTTCCTTAACTAGTTCTTGATAGCTTATCCATTGGTCATTGAAGGTAGGAGCAAATGTACCAGAAGTTATAGGCAGACCAGAAGGGAAATGAAGGGTGGTAGAAGATTGGGTGGAAAAATTAACACACCAAGTTCAGCAGTGAAGAAATTACTCTCTACCACAAGGGTTATTACCACAGAATTAAGAAAAGCCAAACCCAGTGCATTTCAGGGAAATTAAAAATATTCTACTTTTCTCAATGGCTTTATGCCTATTATGTTATGGGAGAGTTGTCCTCTCTTCTTGATTATCCTTAAACCTGAAATCAATTTGTGAGCTAAAACTATTTTTTATTTGGATCTTATTGATGAAACCCTAACCCCCACCCCTGCCAAATCCAGACAGACAATGCAGGTGTTCTCACTACACATTCACACTTCCTATTTTTCTTCAATACCTGACAAAGCAGAGAATCATGTAAGTGTAAATCCTTTTCAACAATTCCTTTCATGCTCTCATTAATGTTAAAATTTCTCTTTTCTTAATAGCCCAGTCTCTGGAGATACACAGTTCTGGAGAATACTCATTTTTGTTTCAAATACTGCAGGTGTGTAGCTCTGTTGACTTGGGGGTGTAGTATGTGTGTATGTGTGCAAGATTACAATAAGTGTAAATTACTTTGAACCAAAAAGTAATGTAAGTTCTTCCTATCATCTTTGAATTTATTCTATAGTTTCCAAAATTCAAGATACATTTTCTGAAAAGCTGGTAAACAGCAGCACTACTGTGAAACAATTACATCCTTCCCCTTCCCTGAAAGGGAAATTGTAGAACAAAAAAAAAAAACCTGAATTCCTTACGCAAGATCACGCAATAAGTTTTTGACAAAATCAGGATTGGGAGCCAGGTCTCCTAACACTTGTTTATGTCCAGCTGTGAACTAGTTTTGCTCTTTGGTGGGCACTAAACTCAGGAATCCCCGTTTGCAGACCCTTGCACTAACACATGAGAATTAAAAAAAAAACCACCACAGGTCTCAGAATTCAGTGTTTAGATTATATCAAAGTGGATGTGTGAGTGGGTGTGCATGCACATGTACTATATGTGTATAAACTATATGTTTGTCTAATTCAAAATATTCAATAATTTATAAATTTTTACCCAAGAGCTGTCAGTTTTCCTTCCACATCTTTGTTACTGAAAACATCCTATGTTGCCTAAATTCACAGAATATTTTGACCAAACATACAAAGATACATATTCTGTTCCATGATTAGTTGTTGAAGCTAGACAGCTTTTGCCTTGCAAATGTCTTTAAATGAGGCACAGATAAAAAGGAAAACAATATTGGGAGAGGGGCTCTCTGTCTGGTGTAGAGCCCTGGGAGCCCCCTTATTTTTTCTATGGATACATAATGTTCTGCTCAAATATCAGTTTTATGATGACCAAGCAATTTAACAAATTGGGATGCTTTTCTAAGCCTTAAAAACACAAAACAAAATCACTCTATTTACCATCCCAACTATATCAGGGGGGGAAAAAACCAGCCAAACAACCAAACAAAAACCCAAAAACTCAGCAGAGCAATAGCCATATGAAAATATAATGCGCCCCCCCCCCCCAAAAAAAAAAAAAAAAAGCAACCTATGATGGCTTTAGTTACAGGCTCATTTGCAACAGAAAACATGAAGCTCACTGGAAACTTTGTACAAATACCAACATGCAAAATAGAAACTTCAGATAAGCTGTGGAAAGAGGGTGGGATTTCCAGAAAATAGGGAAGAACTTGTTACACCCTCCTTGTCAAACTTTGCAGGATCACCGCAGCTTCTCTGGAGAAACAGCATGTGCCAAGGGGGAAAACTGAGAGCTTTCCTTTTGGTTCTGCTTCTCCTCCATAAACTGCTTGCCTAATTTCCTCTGCAATTAGAGAAATATTCAACTCAAACCCCATCATTTCAACATCCTACTGTGCTGTGTACTTTTGCTACTAAGTCTCTGGCTACTTCTATAATTTTATATTATGAATACTGTATCAGGATCTTACTTCTCAAGCCCCTGACTACACTAATATGAAGCAAGGTAAAGTCTCTAGGGCAGTAGGAAGAGGGAGGATGACATGATTCAGCACCTCCTAGCAGGGCCTCTCCAGAAGGCACGCAGGGACAGAGGGCCAAGTCCCTTTGCCATTTCACACCGTGCCAACACGGGAAGTTACACAGCCCATCTTTCTCAGTGTTTCCTGAGGTCATCCTAGGAGCTTTTTCTCCAGAAAAGAAGAATAAGTGCTTTGTCATAGGTAGGTAGACAGGTCTGACTTTCTAAGCTGTCCCAGCGCCACTGCCACCTGACAACACATCGGTCAGGACCCTTCCCCAGCGTGTGCACGCCCAGTACTGCCAGCCTGGGATGTGCCCTGCTGAAGCCCATCAGCTCCTCCAGCATCCAAGCTGCAGCAAGTGCACAGGCCTACACAGGAGGAAAGTAGGCAGCGCCCCAGCCCAGCCCTGGCCCCTGGCCAGCAGACAACCCCCTCAGGGGCATTCATCTGCCTCTAATCTTAACTTGGCACCTTGAGACATCCCATTTCCTCATGAGGATATTGCAATCAGCCCGACAGCACACCTTGACAACCTTGCTAGCCTGTAGTTAGAAAAGAAATACCTACAAGATACCAACACGTGGAGGTTTGGTGGCAGTAGAAAGGGGAAAGCAAATTTACACAATATTAAAAGGTATTTGGGGGGCAGTAAAATACAAGGAATAACTTCTTCAGAATATGCACTTTATCTTCACTTCTTTAGACTAAGCTAAGTCTGCTTCTGCATCTGGAAAACACCAGGAGCAATGATGTAAAAACCACTGGATTTTGCAGTTAGCTTTCTAAAAGAATGACTGCAGTGATAAGGAAAAAAAAAATAAATATATATATATAAAAGGAAAAATGCCACGTATGGTCAGCATACAAAAGTGTGCCTGGCTAAGTGGGCTATCCCAAAGATGCACATTGCAGAAAAACGATTTATCTATTTTTACAGTAGCCTCATATTAGTTTCAGTTTTAACTATATACCAGGGAAGAAAAAAAAGGGATTTCAGACTGACTTATGGAAGTTTCAGAAAACTACATAACAAATTCCCAGACCCCACAGAGTACCTTGGCCTGCTTTAGGCACAAAAATAAGTACAGGACACAAGAATGCACCTCTTCACCCTGCCTCAATAGGCAGGACAGTTATGTTGCATGGCATTATCTCAGAGGCCAACAGGAGACTCTTCCAGCCATCACTCCCAGCAAGATTTCAGTAGCAGCACTTTCAGACCTATAGGACTGAACAAGAGAGGGATGTTATCACCATTCCCTTTCTCTTCCCTCAGACGATTGGTCTTTAAAGCAAATGCTCCCTTTGGAAAAGGGAATTGCAGCAGAATACAGCTTTACCCCTGACCATCCATGCTGCCACTTAGTGACATTGCCTTTCCAAGGGTTTACTGAGAGGTGCTGTGTTGAAGACCAAATCTATCCTCCAGTAATTTGTTGGTTCAACTAAAGGGATGGCTGAAACAAGCTGCCTGACTCAAAGAGCGTACGCTTCCTGTTGTTGGCAGAAAGTGAGACTTCACACTGTTCCCCCTTGCTTCCTTTAAAAACAGTGCCAGGAATTGATGTAAATTGGCTGCAGAGCATCTGACCCTCGAAGCAGGGAAGTGAGAAACTGTAGGACTCAGGAAGATAGAGCAGTATTAGCCACCTATATCTAAATGTACATGGGGTTTTAAAATTCTTTATCAATGATCATGGACGGCATCGGTGACTTTCACCTGAAATGTGCTCAAGGGGCTGAAGTCTTTAGCAGCTCCAGAAAATTACTGCACCTGAAAAATCAGTCAAATGGTTTCTTCAGTCATGAAAACTCCATACTACAGGCCTCAGGCAGGGATGCCTGGCACTGCCCAGACAGCTCAGCGGAACATTAGCAAGGGATCACCCAAAAAGTTAACTAATTACCCAACACAGTTTTGTCAGGAAGGTCCCTACACCACTGGGGTGAGAGTGGTGCCAGGTGTTTGACCCTATTGCAATAGCACTAATGATTTTTATTTGTGAGGCAATACTAAGAGAGCGACAAATGCCATTTACTATCAACCAAAACTCAAATGAATTGTCACTGTTGAATTAATTGGACTCAGAACCTGTTACCTACCTGTTATGTATCTACATTTCAATGCTTTTTCAGGATCTTCAGTCTGGGAGACTGCTCATATCTGCTCATTTACTCTGTTATTAAAATTCCTAAGGTCAAGGATCATTGTTAAAAAAAGTACTGTATCAGGATTTTCACCTCTTTTCCCAGCTTTAGTTGACCTGAGACACAAAGTAAAATTAATCTTCTAGAACTCTCTCTGTTAAACAGGAAGTTTTAGAGATGTCAGGCTGGTTTTCACAGCTCTCTAAAAAAAAATCTTAAAAATCAAAGTCCACCCGATGAAAAAAACAATAAATATAATAATTAATAAAATTCCAGTAACAAGTCATTAACACTGGATCATTTTAAGCAACAAAACAAGGAAACAGAACATTGACTACCCTTGGGGTTTCCTTGAGAAATTCGATGGACTTCTTTGGGAAAAGAACTCCATCTGGTGGTAGGCTATAAAAAAAGATCAACTCAGTACTACAGCGGGGTTCATCTCCCTGGAAAAGACTGCTGGAAATGGAGAGGATTTGCGGGGATAATTATTTCTCTGTGATTTTTTTAAGCCTTATATAGGATAGAGTGAGCAAGCCATCTTTTAGGCTTTCTAAGCTTGTCCTAAGTGCATGCATAGCTAAAGCATTTGAGCTCATCTGGCTCACATATCCCATGGCACAGCTTTTCCTGCAGACAGTGCTGTGTGAAAGACATCCCCAGCCTGTGGATGATGAGGAGCAGCAGTGCCATTGCCACCTGCATTTGCAGGCATATGTGCCCAGGACATTAGGACTCACCTGTGGGCAATACCTATATCCCTCTGTAGCAATATAAATAAGGTGGCACTACTTTTCCACTGCTGTAAGAGCAATGAAGACTCTTAAAAAATGGAATTTTTATGGGGATTATGTTCTACAGACAAAAGGTAACATTCCCTGGCATGAAGTGCCCCTTCTCTGGGGTGACTAGAGGAGGGAGTTGTACTGTTGTAACTATTTGGGGCACTTCAGTATCATAACTATTTTTAAAAGCACATGAGAAATAGTTTTCATAAATGAAACCACAATGGAGCAGTCCCCAGGGAGCTCAGCCTTGTCCCTTCTGAGACATTTACAGACAGGGTGTTAGTGTGTATTTTCAGCAGATGATAGCAAAAGTTGCTGAAAATTTGATCTTGCATTTCTTTGGTGCAAAACTTCTGGTTTTGGAACGACTTCTGATCTCACAATGTTTTAATTATCACATTTACTTTTTTTCAGTCAGCTCTAAGACTCACTGTCATATGACACTAAGGCACCACATTAAGCAGGGTGAAACCTTTTAAATTTAGCATTAAAATCACTGAAAAAAAAAACAGACTCACCATCTCTATTGGTATTTTCTACCTCTCCTTTCTCTCCAGTTGTAGCTATACTAGCCCAGAGGTTCTGTGATGTTCTTGAAAGTGGAGTTTTCTTTTTCTATTTTGTGCCATCACCACGAAATAAATGCTTTTATAAAACATTAGGCCATCAACAGGTATTGACAAATATACTATAACTGACAAAATAACTTGAAAGTGTAAATATTAATTTGCATCTTTATGTGTATCAATTTCCCCACAACACTTTTCCATTTTCTCTGTTGATTCTTTTTGATTTTTCTCCCTCTTTTTTATAAGAGTAGCTGACACCAGAATAGCTTGCAGAAACCATCTTCCAGGGTTCATGTTCTCTCTGGAAAAAGATTCTCCATCATTTAAGAAAATCAGGAGTCTCTATAATTCTATGTAAATGGCTATATTCCTTCATTACACCAGATCTATATCCACTCCACAGCACAAATAATTCATGTGCAAAAATACAATATATCTAGAGCATTCAAGCTCCCTATGTCAATATCTTACTCCTCTTCTTCTTTCTTTTCTTTTCAAATTTGTAAAAAAAAATTCCATAGCTGAAATAAAAACGAAGGCCAAAGTTCTCCTTCTTTAGAATATTGAATTAAGTACATGAGCACAAGCTATTTCATGACAACTCTTGTGAGAAATGTCACTGATTACATCAGATCTGCAAGGAGAAGCAGTCAGTAGTTGTAACTGTCACAAAATAAAATTATTCATTTAGAAAAGGAGAAAACAGAGTTGTAGGTCTTAATCACCACTGAGTAATATTTCTAACTGGTGACGTTTATTAACCAAAATGATTCTGCATAACAGGTTTAGGGGGAACTGGTTCCAACTGGCAAAGACATTCTCCTTTGTCTGTAAGTAAAAAGTTATAAAGAGACAGTTTTACTAATATCAGTAAATAGAGAAAAAAAACCAAACCAAAACAAACAACCACCAAACTATGAAACACTCTAAATTTAAAAGCCTAGGGAGTTTCATCTCTCATTACATTCTTACCCATAGTATAGAACTCAAAACCTGTAAGAATCGGGTAGGAATTTTCCCAAGCCACTGCCTGGAATGCTGGGATCTACTTCTGAAAACAAACAAACAAAAAAAAAGCCAGCATTATTTTTTCCCTGTGAATACACAATCATTCTAGACAGTCTTTCAAAGCAATACTGGCCATTTAATTTCATGTACCCAGCTGTTTCCAAAGCCCAGTGAGAATTTCAGATTGCAGTATTCCAGTTCCAAAACCAGGCAAACTAATCTGAAACTGGAATTTTTTATCAGCACATTTTAAGGAAAGCCTCAGCTCCTGGAAGCTTTTCTTACGTGGCTTTGGTGAAAAGCCTCTGAAGAGCTCGGCTGTGTTTCTAACTTGGGTGTTTGATTACATCCACAGCCAAAGGAAGGTGTAACATGATCAGAAGCACGACAGAACACAAGATGCCACCCTACCCATGCAGACTACAAACCAACCCAACCCAAAAAGGGACAGTCATAGGATTAGGGTTTGTCTGGGAATCTGAGACACAACCTCAGCTGCATACATGCAAGGCAGGATGAGCTACATGGCTGTAATGCTACAACCAAACCACAGCAGCAGCAGCAGCATTGCCCCTGCTTGCACTCACACAGCTGAAGGTTCCCCTTTTCTGTTGCCCCCCCTCCCTGACCAGCTAACAACTCTAGTCATGTCCGTGTGAAGAAAGGGCAGTTCTTCCCCTTATCCCCAGTAACCTACAGGGAAGAAGCACTGCATCTCTCTGCCAGCCAGAAAGCAGATTTGGTATCTTTACAGCATCCCTGAAGCTTTCATTCACTTTCCTTGACCCTCAGCTTCAGGAAGAGAACAACACTGCCTTTTTCTTGCTGTTCTATCTTCTCTGCAAGAAAACAACCCAGTATTTCTCTAGAATAGATAACATGCCTTGGCATTATGGGAACATGAGAACAGGACATACCTGATGTGAGCGTTCTTGTGTGATATTTTCTGAAAATAGAAATTCTTAACTTATTGTAACACAAATTACCATAATCAAAGTGCAGTTATAGACAAACAACAATGTATATCAGAGATTTCACATGGGTCTTTCCTGCAGCAGTGACAATGTATTAGCAACTATGTGAGGGAAGAGGGAGTCTCCACTGCGTAACTTTGCATCCCAGCAGCAGAGATGAGGCACTGGGAAGAATTTTACTCATCTTCAATCTTGCTAAAGAAGAATACAGGCAAGAAAGCCACTTTATTAATGGCTAACATTAAACATTTACCAGACTGTGTTTGCGTAGCAGTATATACTGAATACATCAAGTCCCGAGTGTGATTTTATCACTGGTATGGGAATGAACACTGAATAACAAATTTCATAGAACAAATTAGGCAAAACATGCACCTGGAATCACAAAAACTAACTCACCCTAGATGAAGTGGTAATTTGATGATTTCTTAGAGACCTTTTCAGACCCATAACTCTGCGATAATGCTGTTTTGGCTTCACATCTATGAGCCAAGATTATATGATATTTCTGACCTAATGGGACACAAACAAGTACTAGAGGCCTATTAGTACTACAGCTGCTTAATGCTACAGCACCTTAAATGATTGCTTTTCTACAGATAACCTAAAGAATGGTAATAAAATATTAAAAAGCAAGGCTAAGAGATCTAGACTTTGTGTGTCTTCACTAAGAGCAGCAGTTATGTGAGTTGTTCTGCTGAAGGCATCTATCTGTGTTGGGAGTGGATGTGAAGGTTTGGATAGTGGAGGGTTGCAGGGGTGGCCTCAGTGGAGAAAGGCCAGGGGTTGCCCTACACTGGACACGTCTGGTTCCAAAAGACCCGTGGTGGAGCAGATATCTACACTGTAGCTCATGAGACAGCCCACGCCAGAGCACATGGATATTCCTAAATATACAGAGTGCCTGCAGCAGTGCAGAAGAAAAACATGAGGGGGAAGGAGCTGCAGTGAGAAACTGACTGCAACATCCCACTCACCTGAGCCCTGTGGTGGCAGGATAGAAGAGCTGGAAATGAACTTGAGTTTGAAACAACAGGGAGTAAAGGTAAAGGTTTCAATGTTTTAATGTATTTCAATTGGCAGTAAGCTAATTTGCCCCCCCGCCAAGTGAGTTTTGCTCACAGTGGTAACTGGTGAGTGATCTCCCTGTCCTTACCTCAACCCACAAGCCCTCTCATCCTATTTTCTCCCCTCTGTCCCACTGAGGAGGCAGAGTGAGTGAGGTGCTGGGTGGGCACCTGGCTGTTAGCCAAGGTTAGACTGTCAGAGTACCTTTTTAGATAAGAAAACTACTCAAGAGCCTTCTTCCAAAACTCTCCCAAGTCTGTCCTTTCATTTAAATTTCAAAGGAATGCCCACCCATAAATTTGAAGACAAGTGCAAACATTGCTTGTGTATCTTACAGTTCAAGCACCTCTTAAGTTTTAATTAATCTAAGTGCTCACTAAGACCAATCTCTCACTGCCACCAAAATTATCACTTCAACAGTATTTTTTCTTTATTTGGTGGGTTGTTTTCCAGTGGCACATTGGCTTGTGAGTAGTTCCATAATTCCTATTAGAAAGAAATTGCCTTATTTCAAAAGGACAATCTGAGCGATGCTCTCAGAGGCCAGTCTGGTTTTTATCCACTCCCCTTAGCAGGTGATGATCATTGCTGCCTCAGCAGCTTTTCCCCTCCTGGTGTTGGCACAGTCTTCTGTAAATGAAAATTCCCCTGGGGATTTCATTCTGTTCTGAGACAATTTAGCTAACTCAAATACAAGATGCACTGAGAAAATGGAGATTCTGAATTGCCTTGTTTATTAATGAGACCTCACTTTTCCAGGACTGCAATTATTTACCTTTAAAAGAAACTAAGAGATTGTGCATCAAGTGCTGCTGAACCACAAAACCAGAGAAGAGTCCTGCATTTCTTCTTCCTAAGTTCAGCCAGCCAAAAAGAATAAATAATGAAGTACACAGGTTTCTGCATACACTAAACAGATCCATTAAGGTGGATTTATCTGCACCATTTCCCTAAATTACAATCATGCCCCACTTCTGTGCAATTTTCTATATTTTGGGAAATTATGTTACTGCAATCTAATGGCTTGTGTGGTGACTCTGTTATAGAGGGTTACGAAGAACATATTGGGGTAACATTGAAGTCCTGCTGACTCGTGAGCCCTGTAGCAAAGCCTGAATAATGCCAGATGGCTGAAGAGATGACCACATTACCTGCATCATTATTAAAACAGAATAATCTTTATCTAATGTCTTCTTTCACTATTTCTGTTTCCTAAAAAAAAAAAAAAAAAAAAAAAAAGTAGGAGGAAAAACACTCTTGTCTGGTGTTGATGGTTCTACCTTTTATCTCTTTCACAAGTTCCACTTTGCAAGAGACTAATACAGCAGCACAGCACTTTTGTCCCAGTCCTGGTCATCTTAGGGGGAGTGTTACTGTCTATCACCATGTGCATTCTCACTGGTTCTTCTGTAGAGTCATTTCTATTAAAATGTGAATATTCAGACAAACAGATGACCACAGAATGCTCACATAGCATACCAGAGCAATTCCCAGCATAAAAGAGGCAATTATTTATCCATACATAAGGGATTTATTACCCTGGAGTGACCCTTAGGTTTTACTAAACAAGTAAAATTCTCTGGTGTTTCGGTCGCTTGCCTGAGCAATGATTTTAAAGAAATTTTGGGAGAGTGCAAAAATCAATCTTACCTAATATATATTTATAGCCCTCCAACACTGAACTTGTAAGAACAGACTTAATCTCATAATCTTTACTCAAGTGGCACGAAAGTCAATCAGTTTGGACCACGTTACACATTTATCCTTACAAAATAATCTAATTATTCTATGTTCACTATTTCAAAAATGAAGAAAAATTCCCATACCTAAATTTTTACATCTCTGCAAAACAATTTCTAATACATACCAGACTTTACTAAAAAAATGAGCTATGAATAAAAATTACTTTTATGTTTAAATCAGGATGAGGTCTAAGAAATTTCAAGTCTTCCAAATTATTCTAGATTCAAGGCTCACTATAGTCCCCTGGCCCCTGAAGTTCCCAAATGGCTTTAAAAAAATGCTAGCTAAACAGCATTTATCCATTTTTTAAAAATTCCAAGTAAGACTAGCTTTTAAGCTCTGCAGAAAAAGTGCTTTAGAGGAATTGAAAATGAAGCACAGACACCACAGCAGCCAGCTCTGCCACACCAACAAATGAATCCAAAGGAAATATTTCCACTTATCTTCCCAGTTCAGCCAGTGGGCAAGGACCAATTATGTGAACAAAAGGCCACATATTCTTTCATACCTTAGGTAAGAAATGCCAAATAAAAGCTAGTCAGAAATTTTACTATTGTTGCATCAAGATTTTGTAAGGAGCAGTGGAACCCAGTCTGTGTTGGGACACAAGATTTCTCCTTCCTTATCACTACAGCCCAGCACTCTTGGAGTAAGGCATCTACCATCTTAGTTTGATGGATGCAGCTGCTGCTGTTTCTGCTTGTGGGTCCAGCCAGGAGCAAGTCTGAGCCCCTAATCCAAACATTTGGGAACACGAATACACACAGAAACAAGAGTACAGGCAAGCAGTACCTTCACCAGCACACACACACAGATGCACTCACAGATCCACCAACGGCCCCATCCTGTCCCTCATCTCCAGCCAAATGGGACCAAAGCTCACCAGTGTGTGAGACAACATCCCCCCCTGACTCTCCAGCTTCACAAGGACACCATGCTCTCAGAGCCTTTGGAATTTAAGTTGATCAAATACCCATTCCTAGACCCTGAGCCCCCTTGCCCTGCCACTGGCTTATACCTGGGCTCTTTCCACATACTGGTTTCGTCCTGCTTGCCAGCTTGTCCAGCCTAAAGTTTGCCAGTGAGTTTTGCTAGTGAAGTCTGCACACACACGGAGATCCCTACAGCACCTGGTCATACACACACTGGGCTGGCCCCAGGTCCTAGAGTCCCTACGATCCATGGCCTCTTCTCCAGTTACAGGTGTCCAGACCTCCCAGTAAAACACATCCACACATGCTGATGCAGCACAGAAAGCCAGGTCAAGCAGAGAAAGTTTTTAATAAGGAGCTGGGATAGACTGTAGTGATGTGTTGCAAGGCTGACAACAGCACTGCTCAAGAGACTTTCCCCTTTTATTCCCCCTTCTATTTTTCCATGCAACTCTACATCCACCTTGGCCCTTTCTCCCTCTGCTCCTGTCTCCTCCCAAACAATGCATTTCTGACTTCTTTTCCCCAGTTTTGTTACATCCCTACCCAAAACTGTTATTTCTGGCATTAATTGGATTCCCTTCTAATACAGCACAGTGGACTTCCTAAGATTGCCCCCAGTACTCCCTTCAATTATATCTGAGGTTTGATCATCTTCCCCTTGAACATCAGTGAAATTCATTCATCTTTCACAGCACCTATCTGTAAATTTTGTCAGCTTCTCAGTTACTGGTGTTCAGCAGTTTTTCATCTTGTGACCAATAGTTCCTCATGGTCTTTTCAGCTGGCAAAACCTCAGGCCAGAGCCTAGTCATCTGCCTGCATAATATAAGAAGGTTTAATTCCCAGACAGAAACAAAAAGAAGTGCAGACAACTCTAAATTACCATGTTTAATACACAGCAGTGTTAAAGGAATGTTCCTATGTAACAGGATTGCAGTTCATCTACCACAGCCAAATGTCTGGTTCCAGGTTTCATAGAGCTCCAGGTCCTTGGAGGAGACGCTGGGCCGCACGGTCCTGAAGGCACTCTCAAAGTCCAGGAAAGCGATGGGCCGTACTTGCTCCGGCAGGATGGTTGTGATGTCCATGGACTGCAGACTGCGGATGGGGCCCAGAGAAGCTTCCCGGCAGAGCTGTGTCATGTCTGCCCCAGAAAACCCATCGGATTTCTTGACTATGAGTTCAATTTCCTCTTCATTTAGGGAGCAGTGCTCCTTGGACATGAGACGGGTAACAATCTGCTTCCTGGCGGAGGCCTCCGGAAGGGGGATGTACAGTCTCTTCACCAGTCTCCTTCGGGCAGCTTCATCAATCTCCTGGGGTCGATTTGTTGCCCCAACCACTAGAATACGATCTTCAGAGGAGGTTGTTGCTCCATCTAACTGGACCAGAAATTCAGTTTTTATTCTTCTTGACGACTCGTGCTCCCCTTCCCCACGCTGAGACAGAAGAGAATCAATTTCATCGATGAAAATCACCGCTGGCTGTTGACATCGTGCCACAGCAAACAGCGCACGAACCATCTTTTCCCCCTCACCCACCCATTTGGAAGTCAGAGAAGAGGCACTAATGCTAAAAAAAGTTGCTCCAGACTGGCATGCAATGCACTTGCCTATGAGAGTCTTTCCAGTCCCAGGGGGGCCAAAGAGCAGAATTCCTTTAGGAGGACCACGCAACCCAGTGAAGATGTCTGGCCTCAGCATGGGCCAGACCACTATTTCCTTTATAGTAGCTTTAGCAAACTCAACTCCAGCGATGTCATCCCAGTTGACTGGGGGCCCGTGGTCCATGATCTCATGCATAATGAGCTCAACCATTTTTGGTTCTATGTTTTTCAGCCGTTCATCTACAGGCAGCAATGAATCTGTTGGTCCTCCTGTGTGAGGTTTACACTGTGCTCCTCCATTTTCACTTCCATCTTGCTTTGGAACCGGAGGAACGAACTTGCCAAACGGACCCCGAGACCTGCCTGCACCCAGGGATTTTTTTACACCTCCATATGACGAGACTGGTGCACGCTGGGGTTGGTTTTGAGATTTCTTCTGCTGATCCACCCACAGCTGTTCTTTTGCAGTTTTAAAACCTGGAGCACTGCTCTCTTCATTTCTGTTTCTGTGCCCTGAAAAACTACTAGTTTCTGTGCTAATGGGAGGCTGGCATGGAGCAGGGCTAGGAATAACTGTGCTGCCTTCATCTGCCAGACCATAGAATGCTTTTCTTTTCCCAGAACTCGTAGACCATGCAGGTGCAGCTGACTGGTTAAAAAGAGACAAATTTTGCCCATCACAACAGTTACCTGACATTTTCAGAGAACTACTACTTGCGGCTTCTTTACTTCCAAACAGTGGAGTTGCCTGGAAAACCGGTTGAACCCTTTTGCTTAAGGAGGCTGAAGCAGCAGGAAGTGTATCTGAAGTCTTGGTCACAGGGGGCACACAGCTTTGAAGAGACTTTGAAGACGAGGGATGCTCCAGGAGATCTGGTCCCTGACTTACACATTTTGCTGAGCCAGCACAAAGCTCAGTCTCTCCCGCACTGCTGAAAACACAGAGTTTAGAAGGAGCTGGAGCAGCGGAGGCACTGACCCCTTTACCAGCTCGTACACAGGCATCTGTCGGTGCCATCTGAGAGCTGTGGAAAATTTTGCCAGCCTGCATCCTCTCTTGCACACACTTTAATTCAAATACATTATCTGTTGTCAAGGCAGATTGCCACTTGTCACTGTCATTCTGCTGACACCTTGCCAAAGTCAAAATGTTTTCCGCATAGTTATTCAAGCCGGTCTCCGTGTTGCCAGAGTCAATAACTGCAGAGTATTTCTCCGTGTACTTTTTGAACAGGTTGGCAGCACAGGCCTGGGAGATCTCAGAGTTTGCCCATGCATATTGAATACGCAGGATTTTGGCACGGTACTCATCTGCCTTCTGTGCAGGTGTGCAGGTGTCAGAGGTAATAGCAAAGTAACTTCTCTGCCAGTCGCTCAGGTGCATGGAGCTGGGGGTGGGGGCCTCCATCACTGATGCTGGAACACAAAATACCTGCAGTTACAAAACGCATTTCACAGCCATTTGCACCAGCTGCTTCCCCCCTTTCCTAAATACATGCACATGAAACACGTAACGTATCATTTCTATTAGAGAGATGTTGCAAGCCACTCAGACAGTCTGGACACTTTGCTGTTTTCAAAAAGCGACCAGCTTTGTGGTGTAAAGGCATTTAGATTGAGGTTCACTTTTCTACCCTGTTCAAAGAAAGAAAAGAGGAGAAAAAGGGGGGAGTGAAGAAAAAAGGAGAGAGTTTGCTTCTAACCAGAGGTCTCCTGGGGAGGTAAGTAAACTGCAAAGAATGGTAACAGATGGCTAAGCAAAAATTGGCCCTGTTAAATGAAATCACCAGTGCTTTCACTCTTATTTGACAGAGTAAGGCACAGTGCAGAGGAGGACAGATTATACACCGCTGTCAGAATGACTGTTTGTTACATTGATGGTAATAAAAAGGAAACAATGAAGTGAAAAAATAAAACTATATGCAAAGTCTCTGAGGGGAGGTAAAAGCAGAATGAATAAGCCTGAATGTAGTAAACTTTCGGATAAAGAAAATATTTACAGATTCACAGCAAATGTTGAAAACTATTTCATTTAGAATGCACTAAAATGTCCCCATTTTACCCTTTAGAGAAACAAAGCTCTTGCATGTTTAAAGCAATGCTTTTTTCTCAGTTTTAAAAAGAGGAATTTAAATTTAATGATTTTTTACTTAAATAGTAAAGATGACATTTGGCTCGGAAGGAGCATTTTTTAAGACATGAAATTATTTGCTCACGTTTATGATGTATCTTCTTCCACTGCAAAGTATCGTGCAGAGACATTGCAAGTAACATCAAGAATTCATCATTTCAGAGGAGACACTGGAACAAGAAAAATTAGGAGAAACCTACTGCTGCCTCAACAGGGTTTGCAGAAAGTTCTCAATGCAGTAATTTCAATCTCCTTATCTTTACCTTTTTTTAATTCAGTAAGTTAAAAGGATTTTTTTTCAATTAACTTCAGTAGGTACAAGCATGTTCCAGACAGAGAATACTTAAAACAAAAATTATTAAAGTGTAAGTCCATATATTCTGAACCCCTTCCAACAGATGATGAGTCAACCCACAGTCTTCTTCTGAATCAGCTACAGACTATGTACAAGTGCAGATGAAGGTACAGGTGCAATGTTCATACAAGACAGGGAAAACAGAATAGAAGGAATACAGGGTGTGGGGGCTGTCCTCTCTAATTATTTTTTAAAAGTCTTGCATCAGATTAGACAACAGAGAGCACAATATGATTATTGTGCATATGATTATATGGTTACACACATATTAAATGAGTAGGCATCTCTTTTGAATTTTTTTTTAGACTTCAGCCCAATTTTTTAGAGCTGTTTAGAAAAGTCAAAATACATTTTACCTGCAAATCTAGTGCCTTTACAAGCAAATCTAATGAAAACAAACAAAAAAACTCCCACAAAAATAAGACTTTCTCCCTGAAAAATTACTGCCACCTTTTGCACCATAAGTCTAACTTCTGCCTACCGAATCCAGGGTAAATTCACGTGATAATCCATCTGTAGCTGAGTGACAGGTGAGTGAACAGGAGGTGAAAGACTTCTTTTCTCTAAACAACTAAGCAGCAGTCACTGCACACATGACTTTTTTGTAACTGTTGAATCAAAACTATCCTATGTAACATAAAAGCTAAGTTCAGAAAAAGTTTAATAGCATGCATTTGCTCCCATGAAATATTTCTGTAACTTCCATGATTCAGAAAATGAAACCAAGCTCACTACCACTCCCTTAAGGATTTAGCAACCACCTTCGCAGCACCGAGGGAAGGTCGTAAGAAGTGAATAGCGGTAGCCAGTTTAAAATTTCAGTTTGTTTTTTTAGAGAATCAGAATGGGTCAGGTTGCCAGGGCACACAGTGGGTTATCTGATCCAACCTCCCTGCCTAGAGCACATTGCTGTGCGCGTTGTGACTGCATCCACACGTCTCTTGAACATCGCCAGTGAGGGAGGCTCCACAGCCTCTCTGGGCAATCTGTTCCAGTGCTCGGTCACCTCACGATCAGGTGGAACTTTCTGGGCATCAGCTGCCTCTTGTACTATTGCTCGGCACCACCGAGAACACCCTGGCTCCATTCTCTTGACACCCTCCTTTTAGACACTCTGATACTTCTGAAGTATCTCCTCGTATCATATTCCCTCCCCCTATTCTAATCCCTGTTAGTTGTCCTCACAGCCTCACTATTTCTCCCCCAGCAGACAGCCAAATGCGCACACGTTCTGCCAGAACTGTTCCCAGACAAGGACGTCGTACTTCCCTGTGAGTGCCTGAAGTTGGGAGGAGGTTTACCCAAGCACTGACACGAATGAATTCCTGGCACAAAGAGACACAGCAGCACGCCCGCCTGCAGGCCAGGGAACCACCGGGAAGCACTCGGGCACACCCCCCATTCACTGCCCGCAGGCCAAGCGATCCCGGCAGGAAGCTGCCCGGGATCGGCTGAGCCCAGCGCGCACAGAGCGGTGCGGCCCCGCCGGCAGCCACGGCCCCTCAGCCCGGGGCCCCTCAGCCCTGGGGCCCTCGCGGGTCTGGCTGCGGGCGGGTCCCCTCACCACGCTGGGAAGCCGAGCCCGGAGCCTTGAGGGCTCCTCGGCGGCACTGGCCCCTCTAGGCCGCAGCGAAGGGACCCCGCTCCCCAATCCCCAGCGGGGCCGCGCCGGGCCCGGACGTTCCGCCGCCCCCCGCCGCTCCCGCCCGCGACCCCCGCACCCACCGGCCGCCACCGCCTCCGCGCGGGCCCGCGCCGCTCCCGGCCCCGCCCCGCCCGCCAATCGAGAAGCAGGGTTCCGTGAGGTGCAGCCAATCAGAGAGCGGGAGGGAAGGCGAGAGGGAGAGGGGCGGGCTCGCTTCGTGACGTCATTGGGCTAGCCGGAGACGCTGGGCGGGAAGGCGCACGGCGGGGTGGGCAGGCGGGCGCTCTCCATTGGCCGCGCCCAAGGCGCGCGCCCTCCAATGGGAGCGGGGTCCGTGCCTTGGGGGTGGGGCCGGGCCCGCCCCCCCCGCACCCCAGCGCGCGGGTCGATGCGCGCGCGCGTCTCCCGACCGGGTTATTCCCATCGCTCCCACCCCGTCCCGCCCGCGCCCTCCCGCGCCTTCCCCGCTAAACCGTACCCTGGCGGGCCGCCCGTCTCCCCTCGGCAGGCGTGTGCCGGTCGGTGTTCCGGCCGCTGTGGCTTGCCCAGGGCGGCTCTGGCGGCCTGCCAGCCCTTGCCACGCGTCTCGGAAAAACTTTTCCTCGTATAGGCTTGATTCCTCGGCTGGAAGTTAAGAGCGGCCGAGAGGGGAGAGGCTGGAGAATGTCACGTTAATTGCCTATCCAGCCCATTTCCAGTAGCAGCGGGAACTGGCCACAGGGTGATGCGCTGTTCCTGCGAGGCAGAGGAGGCCCTTGCCTTCAAGCACAGCTCGGTGACTGAAGGAGCAGAACTGCTGCGGCTCTTTCTGTGCCAAACTCGACTCTGGCTGCCCAAAATGGCAGGGCGGCCACCACCCATCAACACACCCGTTACCCGCTGTTCCTTACTCTCCCTGTAAGAAGGGGAGGCCGGGCAGCGGGGTCCTGGGCTCCGTCCTTGGCAACCCCACTCTGTGCAGAACGAGCTCCATGGGAGGTGGGTGCCAGGGAAGATAGGCCCAGACACAAAGGCCCGGCCAGTAACGTGCACTCAACCCTTCCTTGCCCACAGCACTTGGCCTCCACAGCCACCCATTCCGTTTCCGCCACTGCGGCACAGCGGCAGGGCCACCACGGCAGCATCAGAAAGCGGTGCTGTCTAATGCTGTTGGAAACAGCAGCTGCTGGACAGGCATTTTTGGGAGAACAGCTCTGCTGAAGGTCTGAGCAGCAGTAGCTGGACTTTGTGGCAGAGGGACAAGGCGAATGACAGGATGCCTTGCAGGGCTGATGGTGGTGGCCCCGGGTGGATGTATCCCATGTGCTGAATCTGATCATGGAATCCCTAGCTGGATCACACCAACCCACATCCAAATTAGCACACCAAACTAGATGCAAATTACCACACTAAGCTGCAGTTACACCTCTGGTATTAACATAGACACTTGTGTGTGGGTGGACATTTGATTTCCCATGAGAAACATTTCTTGCAGTTACTGTCAGGTTTTTGTTATACATTAAGCTTGTTACACCATTAATGCAGACAGCATATTAAACTGTCTGTACTAGTATGTGAGCTATCATCTCAGACCCAGCTGGGCTAACATTTGAAGTTTGTGATCAAAATGCCATCAAATTTTTCCCAAGGCATACTTCTCCCATTTCCCTTGGGTTGCACAGGGGCAGGCAGTGAAGGAGCCTGCAGCTGCAAGATGCCCCTGGGGACACAGGCTGCAGTCAGGCAGGACTAATGGCATGGGCCCCTTCCCTCTTGAACCTGATGGCTCCGGAGCTGCAAACCAAAGCCAAAGCTGGGCAGCTGGCTCCAGTGTCAGATCCAGCTGCAGGACTGTGCAGAACTATACAGAAGGATTGGCACGGCCCTAGTTATATCCATGTATTTTTCAGATGCATGCTGCTGAGGAGGAACTTCCCTCAGGAAAGTTTGCAAACTTTCCCATTTGCAAAGTAATTTGTTTGAAGGACACACTGAGAAAAAGTGATTGATGGTGAAAATCGGCACTGACTTGATATTAGTGGAAAAGTTGGACCTCTTACAACACATCTGGCATGAGTAAGATGGGAAAAGTTTGGTTAAGAACAAAGACAGACCAAAATCATAGATTTGTTTCTATTTATTAATGTTGCCAATTAAAAACTACATGTCTGTTCAGGAGGGTTTGGACACAGATTTTAAAGGAAGTCAACAGCTCACAAATTACTATTAGAGCATTAAACATCTGATTTTTTCTCCATTTAAGTCACACAAACTCTACATATGCTATGTAGATATTATCTATTGATGGTTATTTTATCTGCCCCCACCAACCACCCAGGTCATCAGGGTTCTCAATTTTGTTTCTCATTCTGTTTTTGAGCAATTGAAGTTTATACCTCTCAAGGTTTAGACTGCTGCTGTAAGGCAACTGCAATGTGAATACTGCTCATCACATACGTAATCCTTACAAGAAACAATAGCAACAACAAAACAACCACCATGAGCAGAATCTTATATGTAAAGGCAAGAGTAAATTAGAAATTTAATATTTATAATGCAGTTCAGAGTATAATATATTACCAATACTTTCATAAATATATTTCTTTTCAATATTTCACCATCAGTAATAAAATATAATCTGTCATTAAGAATGTAAATACTGCACTAGTACTCTGCTAGTTTTAAAAAAAATAAATTGTGGTTACTGAAAAGTTAGCTTTTTTCCTCCTTCTCTAATAGCTGCAGTTGTCCTTGAGATGTGGGTATTCTACTAAAGTACAATTTTGAGATTTTGTCATTATTTTTAATATCAAACGGTATTAATCGGCACAGACTGTATTAGCTTTTGCACAAAAGGCACAATAAATGCAGGTTAACATACTAACTATTCATAAATACGGTGTTTCTCACTTACAGATATGTCGCAAAATTACAGAACAGAAACAGCAGTTATATTTTTCTTTCAAAATGTTCTTTTCAGCACTTGTTCTTGAGTTAACTACATAGCCCAGATTTCCTTTTCAGATGACCTAACATAAATAGTTTACAAAGGAATTATCCCATGGGAAAAAGAGGGTATTAGAGACTGAATACTATGAAGGTCTTCACTCATTACATATTCAAATCATCCCAGAACTTCAGAAAAAATAGAATTGTGAACTTCAGATTTCTGTACTGGGCTAGCCATGGGGAAATGTAATTCTATGGGTCCTGACACTGTTGTTTATTAGAATATTTATTTGTCACTTCTATTAAATAAATTAACTTTTACTGCATTTATGTTTTAAATTAACCTTTATCCTAAATTCTTTGTCAACAGGAGTTTTGGTATCTAGACAACAGCCTTTTCTAAAACTGATAACGCATATACTGAAAAATGCTTAATTGAATGTTGGTTTTGGCAAGATTTTCTGACAAATGTCTAGAGGGATCTATATTTAATTTCTGGGCTGTTGGGAACATTTCACTTCTCCCGAGTTTGCATGTGCATCCTGCCTGCATCGCAGCTTTACAGCAGTTTTAGGTTCACACAGGTGTGCATCATCCATCTCTGCTCTGGTTTCCATGGAGAGGATTTCCACGGAAATCTTCTTATGTTTAGTTTAGTGTTGTCTTACCTTATGCCTTTTCCAATACTTAATAGTCAGATTTTAATCTCAGGTGTTTTTTTTGTTTTTTGTTTTTTGTTTTTTTTTTTTGTGGTTTTTCTTTGGTTGGTTGGTTGGTTGGTTGGTTGGTTGGTTGGTTTTTTGTTTGTTTTTTTTTTTAATCCCTGGATAGACCTGGTTATATGTTTGACATGCAAAATACCGGTCAAAATTACAAGGTGTAATTCCTCTCTGTCTCCAAGATTATAGAATTTTCATAATGTAAAAGTTGTAAAATTGTATAATTGTGGACCATATGTGCTATGGATGAACATTGTTTTCCAGGTCATGGAAATGAAGGAATGTTGTTTTAAAAAAGACTAACAGAGAAAGGAAACAACTGCCAGCATTTTCCGCTCTCTTCAGTTTGCCAATCTATTGCATTGTGCTACTACAGAAAAGCTTTTATTTCATATTGGTTCTGCTAAAGAGAACGATGCTATCGAAATTTCTGATACTGTAGATGAGAGTAGTGTCTTGTGAAATGGGTCAGTCATCTCCTCAAATGTTACAGGGTTTTGCCAGATTTGTCATACCTTTCGTCATCTGTTCCTTGGGAAATCGATTTCTTAAAGAAATCGTAGTCCTTCCTAGTTTGCACCTCAGAAGTGAGAGATTAGGAAGCAACAGAAAAATCCACACAGTCCATATTCAACTTAGTTAATCCCTTCTGGAAATACAGTGAGTAGGAGCAGACCATGTGCCAAATTAACTGTCCCATTCCATGTTTCATGGTCTACTTGCGACTTCCCAGCCATAGGAATTATATTCGCAAGGCATGGAGGAAGAAAGCTGAATAATTGCGCCAGTTGTTCAGGATGCTTTAGAAGTCAATATGAGCAGTAAAAGGAGAGTTAAAATGCAGATGTAGAAATTAATTCTACATATTATTTTTCTTGGTTGTTCTTATTTGTATAGAAATAACTATCTGGAATTTATGTTTTAAAAACAGCAAAAGTATTTCTTAAAGTCAAATATTGTTTTGACTTTCATTTTAGCTCATTACTGCACCTGCTTTCAAAAGGATGACATATCAATGGTTTGTGTCAAGTACACAACTAGTTGTTTTCCAGTATTTTCGTATTCCACACATCACTGTTAATGGAAGAAAACCACTGAAGAGGGAACGATGGCATACTTTGGGTGTTAGTTCTCTTAATTTCTATTTTTATTGTCCTTTGTTAGTTAACTTGAGAAACAAAAAGTAAAGTTTTTTGCCATGAGATTTCTTAGCACATTTTCTCAAAGATTTATTACACAATGAAGTAAGCAGAATGGTAGCATAAAAAGAAATCATAACTTAATTTCACAGATCATATCTTACAGATTATTTTCAAGTAATCACTGCTTATAGTAACTTGATTAAAAATATAGAATGCCAGGTAGCACATGGCTTTTGACAAAACTCTTCAGGAGGAGTTTTTAAGAGGCTTCATTATGAATGATCAAAGTGGAAACCAAAAGCCAGCATAACCTCTTTGCTGATATTTGATAAAATGGCTGTTTTAAAAGCTAACCCTTTAGGGGAAAGTAGAGAACCTGCCAGAAGGATGGGTAGTGTTCAGTTAGTGGTCACTCCCCTCAATGTGGCTATGCAATGAAGGAAGTCTTGAAGTCCTTTGTCCTTTGCTCATTTACAAAATTGCTGCAGCATGTCATGACATGACAGTGCCCCAAATTCTAACAATGACATTTGTGTCTCCCTATTTACATAAGACCCAAACAGGTTACTGAACTTCCCCAAATTGGATTTCTTCTAAAGTCATAGTAATGTTAAATTCATTGGTTATAACACCTCTCAGTTTCATCTGTGAAGGAAGGAGTGGGTGTGCTAGAGGAGAGTGGGGACAACAGAGGGAGCACTAACCCTTCCGTTTCCATTGCCTGGTTGAATAAATGCTCTTGGTTACAAACTGGTAAGAAATGACAGCTTGAGTCTCCTTGGCTATATGCATCCTGGAAACAGGCAAGATGAAACTACAGTAAATGACTAAGGTTACAACACAACTTGCTGGCAAGGATTTTGCTCCTGCAGCTGGGCTATATAACAACAGGTTTTGTATCTTTTTCCTTCCTAATTTTACTTTCCCACCTGCCCCTAAAATAAAACTTGGCAAAACAGAGAAAGCCAGTTAATTACCTCATCTCCACTTGTACTTCACTGCTGTTACTGCTGGTGGTGGTTTTGCTCCCATGTTTTCAGAAGATCGGTTGCCAGCTGTGAGATGTGCTGCCAGGCAAACTTGATATGGGTGGATTCCACTGTGCGGGAACAAATAGCAAAACGTAGCACAAACTTCTCTCGCAGGTGGCATGGGACCAGGTGAATCTTCTTGGCCTCGTTAATGCTTTTAAGAAGTGCCTCGTTTAATTTATTTGAGCCCTGAAATCATTGCAATTCAATGGATATTGTGATGAATTTCAGAAGCAAGTCTGGAATATGTAAATTCTACCAAGCAGCCAAACCCAGATACCACTAGTAACAAGAAGCCATTTTCTCATCTCGCAGTGCTTTGCTATCAAAGCATTACAAAAAGATGACAGTGTAAGAGGTAACTTTTGAGTGTCAAAGGGATTTATGGATTACCTTGGGTTTAGAAGCAGTGTTCACACTGGGGCGTTTGTTGTAGCTGAGTGCTTTTTTGTGACCTAAGGTCATGGGCTATGTAAAAGCATTCATTATTGTATCCATGTCATTACACTCTTGTATCTAATCAAATAAACATGGGAGGAAGTTCTGCAATGAGCTATACTAACTTTCATAAAACAAACCTGTCAGTCTTCACTTAAGCATGGCTGCTGTGAGAGTCTTTTGAACATGAATATGGAAATCTTACCCTTAATTAAGAAATTGCTAAGATAATGTGTCCCTGGCATAAGTACATTTCGTACTATCAGTGGAAGCCCTAAAAAAGCATTTGCCTCAGATTCTATAGGGAGTGTCCACCACAGAATCCTACAGAGTGGCTTTTTTGTGTGAAGGAATTTAGAAATGTGGTAAACTGACCCACCCACTGAAAGTAAACAGTCTTCTTCATTCTGAGAAACAAAGATATAAATGTTAAATGTCTTGCAGAAGGTCAGAGAGACTCTACATGCATGCAGTATTGAATTTCATCTCCTCCTAATGTACTTAATTTTCCTTATGCACAAATAGTGAAGGTGAGGAGTACTGGTTCTTTTGCAGGTTCAGCCAATGTTGAATCAATAGTTTTCCTAGATCATGTCCATCAGCATTTTAAAAAAACCAAAAGATGTCCTCAGATCTTCAAAAACAGTAGTAAATCACTTTAAATGAAAAGAATGAATTAAGATATCCTCAAAATCTTGGGATTTTTGTCAGATTTAATGTCACAGGCTAAAGTGCTAGCCACATGTCTTTGACAGTCTTTGTTAGCCAATTTAAGGGAACCTGTCTGTCTACCTTTTTTATCAGCAGACTGAGAGATGGCTCCAGCTTTGCTGGACAGTTTGCCATAATTGTTTAGGACTTATCAGGTTGATCTGGAGTGCTATGATTTTATTCTTTGAGAAAGTATCTTAGCTGTTGCACAACCTTTACACTTTCTATGACGCTCAAGGTAACGGAATTGCAAGAGATTCTGGGAGCATCTGCACTTTTTCTGCAGTGTTCCTTTACTGAACACTGAGGTAAAAGAGTCTCAAATGGACCAATCCGTTTGTTCGGCAGCACTTTTGTTACGGTAGCAGCATAGGTCTTCTTAAAAACATCCGTATCAGAAAATACCTCTCAAATCTGGGCAGTTGTGACTTTCCTGCTTAGCCTTTTCCATATAAAACCAAAGCATAAGGCAGACAGTTTCCCATTGGCAATAAGGATAAATGTATAATTTTCATGAGTTTGGATCATATTAAGAGATAGAGATGGACCAAAGTCAAAACCTTGTTCTGACTTACCTCAAGTTCTTTGGAATTTTGTATGACATCCTGAAATTCATAGCTTAGCCTTACTCTTGTAGGAGATATTTATGCAACTGTAATGCTCCTAACTAAGAAAATAGAACAACTTTGGTATTTTGCAAGTCCCCACCTATTATGGGTCAGTCACTGTTGACAATGGTGTCCTGCTTTCTTATCAAAGGTAATTCATTATTGAAATGACAATCCTTGCCTTTAGTATGAAATGCACAGCACTGGCTTTTAGGCAATACAAGCAGTTATACGATGTTAAGTTGGCAGGGTTGAGGGGAGGAAGGAGAAAGATTCATGTATCTTTTTTCTGTTCTGCTCTCACAGCTCCACCTTAGGGCTGCTGTGACACTCAGGTGTCACGTCAAATTGAAGTTAGTTGTGACTAATCCTCTCCCAGAGCTTTGAGAAGCCAGCTTTGATTGAGCCTGTGAGCTTCAATAAGACAGCATTCTCACTCCCTTGGAGAAATTACTAGCTTGACTTATATTTATCTGCAGTCATGACAAGGAGGCTAAAAACTAACCATTTGGCATGATACATTTGATGAAATAATTATAATATGAAAGTCACAGGTAATCAGTCCATTTGCTCAACAGCGTGAAAGGCAAAAAATTAAAAGTTACAGCTAGGCAAAAATATATTAAAAAAGGTTACTCAAGAACAAAGGAAGGAAGAAAAACTATCTCATACTTTTACAGCTGTGCAGTATTATATAGTTCAAGTCTCCTGACCAGTAGTCCTACTGTAATTACAAAAAAGTTACAAATATTCTGCTTCTAAAATGCATTTTAATAAGAATTATAAAAATCACAGGAAGATTTTTGAAAGAGTGATATAAAAAAGGAAATAAAGCTACAAAAATAGCCATAAAAATATCTTTATTTAAAAGCTTGTTAGTTGTTTTTTGGTGTTGTTTTTTTTTTCTTGACCAGTTAGGCAAGCAATGAAAACACTGTTCTTTCAACATTGGTTTTCAGTAGAATCAGGCCTTTATTCTACCATTTTCCAAAACTTTCTTAGCTAGGCATTCAATATTTACCTCCTATTGTAAAATTGTCTTTCCCTGTAGATGTTATTTCTTCCTCTGGGTCATCAGGGACAGAAGAACAGATGTAGATGAACTACTGGTCTGATCAAAAGTGACAATTCCTGTGTTGCTATGCTCTATTTCACCAGGACTGTTCTTTTAAAGTAAATATAGAGCATTGACTAACAGCTGTCTCTGGATCTGGAAAACTAGTGTTTGCTTGTTCCATGTGAGAGAGCAGACTGCAACCAACATCTTGTTATTGAGCAATAAAAGCCACAGAACTTATTCCTCAAAATGTTTTAAAAGTTCTTATTAGGAAAGAGATTATACTCATGTGTCCACTTACTGAAAAAACTCCACATTCTGTAGTCTGTCTGATCCTTTAGGGACAGTTCCTTTTTTTCTTTTATTTTGAACAATATAAATATAAATTCAAACCAAACAATTTTCCAGTTCCAGATGAATTCACTATTACTTCATCATTAAAGATTTGTTAGCTTCTTCAGCCAGTTGCATCAAACCCAGGTAACTGAGGCAACTGAATGACTGGTGAAAGAATTTTTTGACATATTGTAATAACACACTACTCAGAAGGAGCCAAGTTGTGCTTGCAACCCTTCAGAAAAGCTAAAAGCTAATTTAGGTATCATGTGAACTAGAAAACACTAGTGCTGTTGTTATTGTTGCTTGGTGGTCAGATTCAGTGTCTACATCCAGTCCTTTACAAAGACTTTAGTTGCAAGTTTCTCTATAAAATGAGTTCATTACTTAAAATAAGACACTGATCCCCTTTTAGTGTCTGAATAAACAATGAGCCCTCCCAGTTACTGCAGCTTTTATGCTTTGAATGCAGAGTGAGTTTTCTAGTTTCTGTCAGGCAAGGTCTCCACATCAATGAATTTGGTACTTTGAGAGATTTTGGGGAATAAAAGGCCAAGCAGGGCAAAAGGATCATGTTCAGCAATAAAAAACAGACCAGGACCAAGGGCAGTTGGGAAACTGGCCTCCCATTTAACCTGTTCTTATACATATTTTGCTTAAATTTTCCATGTCTGACTATAGAGTTCTGTTGATGAAAAACTGTTCTTAAAAAGAAAAAAAAAAGTGTTTAACACTCCACTTTTCAACTATGATAGTCATTATAAATATAAAATTGAATATTCAATATACACTCATAATAAATTAACTTGACAAGAAACATGTAATAGACACACACATCATATACGGATGTCTAGGGAAATATACTAAAACAATCATCTTTATCAAATCTCATCATAGAATATAACAGTCATTTTGTATGAATGGTTACAACATTTGTTTGCCTTGACTATATATTTCCATGTCCTAATATGCTTGAGTTTCTCTTAAGCTTTTGATTAAGTTTTAACAAAATTGTCTTAAGCTTCTTTCTTTAATCTGCTTTGTTCTGCATGAACTCCCTTTCCTTAAAAAATAATCAAGTATATGAATTACAAAGACCATATTCAATTGCAGGTTATTATGTTGCTATAAATCATGACAGAAGAAATAGGAGGTCTTACCTTCAGCCGAAAACAGACTAGTCCCAGGACAACCTCAGCACAGATCTCAAATCTTTCATCCTGAAGGACTAAGTGTTCAAATTGGTGTGACAGCCTGACATGCTGAGAAGAGAAAGAAGATATCTATGTTGTATAAATTTGATTCATCAAGAGAAAAGGTTTGCTAAAGTATTTTCCACTCCTCTTCTCTGTTCCTTCTGATATGTGATAATATTCACGTGTCACCATCTTTTTATGTTCAGATGAGCCATACTGAGCCATTACTGTATTAGTAGCTCAGTTTATCTTAGGCAGTACTATCCTGTTTCTTAATGAGACATTTCAGCACAATTTCATATGACAGCATATTAATAGTAAATAATTTTAATAATTCTGCTTTAGGTTTTCTACCACTGTCAGTTGGGGCTGGGAATGGCTAGAGTCCAAAAGACTTTAGAGGGAAAAGGGGAAATGCACAGATACAGAGAGAGAAAATTGTCACAATTCCAGTGCAAATTAAGCTGGAAAGAGACTCTTTTTAGAATAGTTAACTTAATATGAGAATATCTGTGAAGAAGGGGAGGACTTGCTCACTCTTCTGACCTGGGTGCTCAGCTTCAGTTGAAAAGAAAGGTGATGGCAGTATAATCAAGAAAATGAATAGCAAATCTCAGCAAACCTGTTGATAAGTTACTGGGAATAAAACAATGACATTGGGCACCAAGCCAGAAGGAATTATTTTGAAGCACAGGAAACCAGTGTTCTTCCAAAATCAAATAAATAGGAAAAATACCAACAGGCATGGTAACAACCAGCTGGGAATTCTTAACACCGGTCAGTGATACTTGAGTGCTTATATTATGTTTGTCTTTGCTTTTTTCCAAACAGAAAATGAAAAAAGGTACCTGCAGTACCTATCCAGTTCCCCTCTCACTGGCTATAATATCAGCTTCATGCTCACTACCCTAAAAAAAAAGTAAGCCAGCAACAGCAACCAGCTATTAGAATTACAGTTTGTCTTCATGCAATAGCCTGTCTACACCAAAAGTTATCTGAAATGTCTAAACAACATTTTTAAAGGTTCTTTAGTTGTGATATATTTAATATTGCAAAAAATTTTACAAAAATAAACAACTAAGCCCATGCCATTTTTTGCTTTTGCACTTTGACGTTTTGCAAGTTCAAGGACAGATATCAAACCAAAATGAAATATTTCACTTTGGGCTAGGGTTAAATGTGGAATGTTTCATCTCACGGGAACTTTTTCCAAAAGGACAAGAATAAGCCTAAACAGAAATTACAGAAAAGGAAAAAAGAAAAAACCAACACATTTTGCAATCTTAATCATAGCTTTCTGATGTTTTTTTTATTTCTTCAAATAGAAAAACATAGTTTATATTGAATCAAAATATTGCTTCAAAACTTTCACATTGGGCATACTGGTATCCTACACAACCAGGCAGTCTTCCTGTTGTTACCACTTCCTCTCTGCTGTTTGTTACATTCACTTATCATCTCCCTCTAAAATTAGCCTAAAAGCTCTTTGAGCCAGGAATGAGACCAATAAAATGCCCAGTCCTTTCCAGGGCATTTGAATGTTCTGCTAATATGAAGAGCATAAGTTTACAGCTACAAAAACCGACCAGAAGTATCTGTATACATGTAGATCCTTGTATGCATAAGCGCATGGAAAACATATATGAAATAGGCATGTGTCTGGTAATGGTCTTTCACTGTCTCCTATCCTCACGGTCTACTGCTTTAACCAAGCATGTTAAAAGACTGCAAAATTCCACACTGCATATACTGCGTCTTGGAAATCAAACCCACAAAACAGATGATGTTCAATGAGATGGGAATTTCACAACTGTTCAGCTGAATGTAATCAGCTGTGTTTCATCAAAATGTATCTGGGTAAGAACTGAATAAAACAAACATTTAAGATTTGGCTTACTACGAGAAGTTTGTACAAGAAAGCTCAGGACCCATCCTGTACATTTTATAGCAGGTATTTATGTCCACTTTTTGCAGTAAAAGATTTGTCAAGAATTTGAAAGAAATAAAAGCAAGGGGAAATAGAAAATATTCATCAAGTCACAAACCGAAACCTTAAAGGTATTTTGCATTTGTGTCGGGATGCAAGTACTTTTATTCAGGTAGAGTCTCAAAAAGTAGCAATAATTGGTAAAGACACTGGGGGGCACCAAGAGTTTTAGATTTTACAGAACTGTAAGGAGAGAAAGTGGTGATATAACTGGAGTTTCACATGGAAAGCTCTGCTTAAATACAGTTACCCAAGGCTCTGCACCTTTGAACTACGGAACTAGCTTTTGTCCTGAATTGCTCTTACCAAGATTGCTGCAACAGTAAAGTTAAATATTATTAACCCTGGAAGTTCAAACTCTGTAAAACCAAAGGGCTTTTAGGTATCACAGCTTCCTCAGTGTAGCCAAAAGCTGCAACCACACTCTGGACATAAGCACTGCAATAACTCACAGGAGGACGTGTGGCTTGATTGCTTCAACTTTTCAAGACAACACCGTGAAAATAAAGTCCTGTTTGCAGAACTGCAGGCACTGCAACCAAGGACAGGAAGGAAGAAGAGGTAAAAAACTGATAGGCTGTTCTCAGTTTTCTGCTGAATATGTACATACCAAGCTTGGATATTTTAATCCTCCAAGTGCTTTTGGTTTTGGTGTCCGTGTCAGGCTATGTCCCTAGCACCATTAACTTAAAGCTGGCATTCAAATATTATTTAATCTTTCAAATTTATTTAACAGTGTCATGTAATTGAGCAAAAAAGTGGACATATAGAAACCAACTCACATACTGTTTCTAGCAGTATCATCTGAGCAAACTGGTCAAGTGGATGGTGTTCCTGCCCACGGCAGGGGGGTTGGAAATAGATGATCTTTAAGGTTGCTCCCAAGCCAAGCCATTCTATGATTCTATGATTTAGGGATTTGGACAATCCCTTCATCACATGGGTTCTCAAAGTGGAATCACATGGACAGTGTTAGTGTCCTGAAATGTCTTGCTCTACAGGAACAGAATATCAGCCCTGCTCTTCACAGTGAAATTTACCTGACTGAAGAAAAGAAACTTGTAAGGAATTTTTATGTGTCACTATTATCTCAGGTAAATAACCCTTGCTCTTCTGCAGTGAGGAGAGAAACAACAGAGAGATCCAATGAATTTGGTTATTTAAGATTAAGGGAAATGTCTTACATAATCAATAATAGGAGCAGAAAACTTGTGAGGCATTAAGATGTGGTCCCTATTTTAAAAATCTGTGTTTCTTTATGTGTATTTGTGAATATAAATATGAATCCTTCTCCACTGAAATGTTTAAACTGAATTTTAATTTTTGGGCAAAGCCTTCAAGAGCCAAAACAGCTTTTAATTGCAGGGAGCTTCTCTGAAGCATCAGAGTACACTACTGTGTACATGCAAATGAGCACACCCAGCCTAGTCTTGATCATTTCATACTTTTCCTCCTACAGACTTCACCTCTTTGCCTGCCTTAGCTTGCATCCTACTACACTCTGAAGGAAAATGCTGTCAAAAGAGTCTTCTCAACAGCCACTTGGACTGTGCCATTCCCCTGCTGAAATGCTATGCCTGGCATTGTTATTCTTTTCAGTTCCAGTTTCTTGGACTCTGCTGTTAATTTTTAATGGAATTCATTATCCTTGGTGAAGAAAGAGGCATGTGGTAATCTGATGACTTCTAGTCCTAAGGAGGATTCAGCTGAGTCAGAATGATCATAGAGATTGCGTACAAAAGCACACTAACTCCTAAATTTCTCAAATTACTTATGAGCCCTTGGAGAGGACTTAAACCAACAAAGAAGTAATAGATGGTCAAGCAGTTTGCAAATGGGCCGTTTACAAATGTGCCATTTGAGTTGCACATTCATACTGACTTAGAGTGGTTGAAATCAGTCCAGAAGACCATTGTTGTTGTTGGTTTCGCCCTCTTTGTACATCTCCTCTGTGGCTTTGGGACTTACCTCCAAAATTTGTATTTGTCTCCCCACATCCTTCAGAGATGACTGTCCTCCCCTTTACCCCTGCTTTGAAACCTATACTTTGCAATAGGTTAATATGACATGCTGTGCGCGAGAGGAGTGCATAACAAATGTTTGGAAAACAAAAAAATTACTGTATCTAAATCCAAGTCACACACTCTCATGTCCAAGGAATATTTTGGTTCCTAAATGCCATCCTCAAGCAAATGCCAGGTTGCAGTGGTTATCGAGTCATCTGATGTAAACCTTAAAGCTGCAAAGATAACAAACATCTTTTTCTTCAAACATACTAATAAAAGAGGGGAAGAAAAGAAGACAGAAAGAGAAAAGTAATTTCTGTGACAGTTTAGATCCAGGAAAAGAAAAGGTAATGAAAAGACTGTTGCAGATGTCTTTGGTTTTCCATATAGAATCTTGCTAATTACACAACAAATAGGGTGGCTTCTTAAGAACATACAAGTGGTTTTTCCCTCTATATGATGTCAGAAGCTCATCACTATTCAAAATTTCCAATCACTTTGTAAGTAATACCTGCACAAAAGAAGCCTAACTAGAAATCTATAAACACTGCATAGATCTTCCCACAGTTTTCCACCACTTAGGAACTGAAGTGTCCTTTTTTTTTTTTTTTTTTTTTCCCCCTAGGTGATCACAGCATCTATTTTGGGATTTTTATAAGCTCAGCTACAACATGTTTAAAAGAAAGAAATTTTTCAAGGTCAGGCACTGGGATAAGCAATATTAAAGTGCAGTTAACAAGTGAAGTTAAATTCAAAATTACTTTTCATTTGGAAGCTTATTTATGGGTTTGAAAATACAAACCAGTGTCAGGCTGGTTTACTACTTCATTGCTACTCCATCCAAAGTAAAGCCATCACAGCGTATCTGGAGCTCAGAAAAATTCCTGAGAGTAAAATGTGCAAGATATGAAACACATTTCTAATATACTGATATAGCTACTGATATAACTTTACCAACATGTCTGAAAACTCACAAGAGATATCTTAAATTCTTCTAGAGCAGGGAGAAAATTAAATGCAATTATTTCTTGAAATTTAAGTTCAAAAAGGCTTACTAGAGATAGAAATTACTGTTTGTTTTTTTTTTTAAAAAGATGCTCTGGATCCCACTGAATCAAATCAGCATTCACAGGGGGGAATGAGCAGGGGGAATGAGAAGAAACTAATGGTTCTAGTTTGAAGAAGTACACAGTAAGCTAAATTCTGTACTTAATTATCCCTCTTGCCCTTTCATAACTTATTTTTATATCTACACTGGAGAACAATGTAGTCCTTAATGAAATATAAAACATACACATTCAGTTCTACAAGCCCTTGGAAATCTAGTTATCTGAATTACCTTCACAAATAAAGTTTTATTTTGGAGTTAATATTTTTAAGAAAAGATTGATTTGCTTAGCCTTCCTGAACTGTACTGTTCAAATATCAAAACTTGATCTTCAGCTGTGATTATATGGCTGGACAGTCAAAGAAATATCTGGGAGACAGGGAAAGAGGGAATTTGTTGAATGTAAATACTGACCTGTGGAAACCAGAAGGCCATGCAATTGATATGAGGCTTCCAAGCCCATTTTCCACTGAGAGATTTAGCCCTACTTAACAACTTGGCAACACACTGAAATAATTGCAGTCTTCAGAAATCTAACCTGAGAGAGAATCCCACTGGGAATGGTAATGACAGAAAAATAAAGTGATAACAAACTTCATATCAATTTTTCATCAGAAGGATACGGATCAGATTGACATAAGGATGACAGTACATCAGGATTCCGTAGCTGCCAAAATTTATTTCTGAAAGCCTCATTAAGAATAAAAATCTAATTTTGATATTTGGAGAGTCCATTGAAAATTATAGTGTGATTAAAACAAGGAGCAATCTTATTCTCCATCCCAGAACCTTTCCAAATCAAAAGAGATTCCTCACACAGTGATTTTACAGGAGTGAAAAAAGTCTTTTTTAGGAATTCCTCTGTTTAGTACCCCAATATATAGTACTAAATGCATGTCTGCAGGGAGGTTGGTAAGCTAGACCAGACCTTTGGCTAATGGATATTTTTGTAAATATTTAGAGCCAAGTCATGGATCTCCCCGAACTAGAAGTTTCCCTAAACTTCATAAAGATGAAAGGTATGCTTGAATTTTACTTTACTGCTACAGAGGAAGTATATATATAATTTAGACTGGCGCCAGATGGTTTTTTTAGTGATTAAAAACCTCTTCTTTTTACATCAAGAATAAACGTAGTACTTATATCAATGTTAACAAACTGTAAATTGTACATATTCTTTTTTTAAAATAAAATATGCATTTTAAACAGGAAACAAAGCAGCAGCAGAAGTAGACATGCCAAATAAGTCACTGTATCCCTTAATCATAATCTAAACATGCTATCAATGCATGCACATTAATAAGATAAGGAAGTAATGAATATACATGTGTTTCCACAATAAAACCATGAGTGTGCTCCGGATTAATCATGAGGGAACTATGTTCCCATATTGTAGAAATTCCAAATTCCTAGACTTGTCTTCCCTAAAGATTAACATGAAATGGATGACAGCTTTGATCCTGCTGTGATATGGAATTGTGACCTTACGTGGGGCAAACGAGCAGCCCCAGCTGCTGAACTGAGCTGCCTCAAACTGTTGCCTGTGCTTTCTGATGTGTACAGAAGTCATGGAAAGTAGACAGGCAGCCAGCCAATTCCCTTTCCCTTGCCTTCCCACCACAAGCCACCCAAGAAAGCAAATCACCTTGCGGATGTGCTCCTGCAGCCCCTTGACCCCGTACATCCTCAGCACGAACCAAAGCTTTAGGGAGCGGAACCTCCTGCCCAGGGGGATTTGCCAGTGCTGCAATCAATGAGAAGAGGAGTTAGGAGTCACTGCTGCAATGCTGCAGCAGAAACTACATTCTGTAATGGTTTTGAAGTGAACCACATTGCCATAGGCCCTTTTTCCATTTCAAAACAACAATGCTTCCATGGGTTAAAGATTAAAATGCATATGCTTTTTTTTTAATTTTTAAATTGTGATATTCACTATGTTAAAGAAAAAAAAAAACAACACAACTTTAGGACATTTCTTTCTACTGCCTGAACCTTGAGATATTGCACATGAAGACAATTTCTGCCTTTAAACAATTTAGTTTTCAAAAAACAGTGTTTAAAATTTCAGTTTGAGGAATGTTAAAAATTTAGCAAGCTGCATCCTTATTGGAAAGAAACATAATTTTTTTTAGGTTTATGATAGTAATGGAAAATAAAAATCCTGAACATACCAGTATATACAAGTATATACAAGTATTAATTATTACACTGATGCTGTACTTACCCGATAATCTGTTACAAGACCTGGAAATCAAAGAAAAAATGTTCACATTGCATCATCACAATAGCCAAAGCCTTCAATCATTCTAATGTTAATTAAAAAGCTGTATCTTAGCTATACTTTACATCTGGTACAAATTTCAGCATCATCAGTATCAACAGGACCACTAAGTAACTAGTAGGATAGCTGGCAGCATGTTAAATGAAGGTGCTTGTAATAACCTTCATTCTCTAGCTAGTCAGAATATGCCACTAACAAAGTAAGCCCTTTTAGAGAAGAAACACAATTTTCCTTTCTTTTATACTGCAGATGCTGTGGAGATGATAGACCAAATACTATGTTTATTTTCTTCTTGTAAGGAAAACAAACAGCAGATAAAACAACTACCATTAATTTTGTTTTAAACAATTTACAGAATCCCAAAACTCACTTCATCACTCATTCTCTGCTGTGAAATGTCATTTACCTTTAGCCTAGTGAACTGGGAACTTAAAATAATCCACTTCTAACTACCTTTTATACTCATATTTGTTGCTAATTCTTCAGCATGTCTAATAAATGACTGGAAAAATTGACTCAGAATTTGACCTCTTCCTGCTTGGACAATAGTACTCTGTACTTTTTATGGCTTTTCATTTGTTGTAGTGAAAGCTCATTACAAACACAGACTGACCAAGCCACAAAGCAGTCCAGAGAGGCAAGTAGAGAGCATTATTTATTATCCTTTATATAAACATACAGTGTCAAGACGCATCTACTTTTTCTTGTAATAAGGTAATTAAACTGATTTCATGGTAAAGGGAATTGTAACATAGTTACTTGCTGTAAGTCAGTGACAGAAATTTAAGAGATGTAAAATTTAAAGCATTTCTTTAGGAAACATCTGTTTAGCTTCCTTATTCTGCTTTATTACTCTGCCATGGCGTATAAGCTTCATGGGAAAGTATGTACTTGAATTCCTAGGGAAAATGCTAAGTGCTCATGGAATTGTGAACTGCAAGGCACTGTGCAGAACTGTAGCTTCTGAATTTGACCAGTCTATGTCATTTACATAATTTTCAGGCTTTATGTTTCCTAGGAGATAATAAAAAAAGAGCAAAAAAATGACTGTTTCCTGTCTTACAAGCTCTCTTGCTGATGTTCTCTCATCTATGCAGCCAAAACATAGGAAAAAACATAATCCTTCTTTCCCTGTAAAAGATAGTCAATGGGTTCTTGAACCTGTTACTGTGTTGGTTTCCAGGTGGTAAAAACACACACATACCAACCAACAATCATTAACCTGTTCCTGGACTTCAGGAAATGAATGTGGCTGTCTCAGCTTTTTTTTTTTTACCTCAATGAGGTAAACTGATAACATTCATATTCTTCTGCATTGTAGCAGCCATTTCTGTTTGAAAGCTGCAAGATTGGTAGCAAAGAGAGGAAAGCAACTGGTGACAGATAAATAATCCTACGCTCCTGCAAGGGGCTATGTCTAATGATACACAACAACGCCTTTCACAAGCTGTGAAGCAGAATGTAATCAATGCTTAGTCCTTGATTCCTTGATTACGAGCCTTAGTCTTACATCTGTATTTAACCAGGATGAATTGCATTGTGGGAGCATATGTAGCGTTCACAATGAAGTATAAAGCTGCATTCTTCTAACACTGCCATTAGGATTTGACCTATATCCTGGGCTGTCAGGCAAGCTAGTATAATCTTCCTGGTGAGATGATGCAAATCACATAAAATTATAATTAATGACAAAATAAAGACTTTCCCCTTGGGGACACACATAATTGCCGTATGGTTATTAAGAGTAATTGCTCACAGATAGAGATATTTTTCCACTCATTTAAATTCCTGAGTGAGAGATGAGTGAATTCAAAAATACTACTTCATTTGCTTTGTAAACCATGATGGGAATTCTCAGATCTGAGACATACTCAGAAAATAAGACCCTCCATTAGACAAGTCATACTTCCAGGAGTGCAGACATCTCATAAATCACACAGGAATCAATAGGGACTGTAGCACCTTTGTGTAGTAAATGTGTAGCAAATTTGACTACATTTATTGAAGGCATAAGTGTGGGTTGGAAGTTTAACTAGAGACATTTGCATTTGAAAAGTGTTGTCCAACTCCTTGCAAAAATTGATACTAAATGAGAATACAGAATTGAAAACAATTAGCATTACTAGGCTGCTATTAATCAGCTGATCTCTTTGAAATCATTGTGTCAGATCATATAACATGCTCTCACTGCTTCTGAAGACAAGATGAAGGCTGAACAACTTTTTATATAACTGAAGTGATAAAGTTTTCAGGTTAACTAAATGTCCTTACTAATAGCACCCTACTTTTAAGAAAGGCTTGATTTTCTTCTGGTGTTATTTAACCTGGGGAAGGTCTGAGGCTCTTGTATCAGCACTGTCAGTTGCCATAAGAACATATTTTCACTTTAGTTAAGGTTGGATTTTTTTTCTCCTGAAAAGAAATATTTTTAACATATGTAAAGTAAAAGCTTATGCCTTAAATGTATTTGCTGTAACTTGTATTTTTCATTTGTAAAGGCAAAAAAAGAGTACATACTATTTTCTTAACAATTTTAGCTTTTAGAGGGTGAACCTCAGCTCCAGAATTACTGCATGTTCCTGTTTACTGCACTGTTCTATATTTATAATGCTTAGAAATGGACAAAAGAAACAAAATGCAAGATTTATGCCAGTTCAGGATTAAGGCACAGGAATCCATTTTTTCCTAGGGCTTTTCAGTGAATAGTGGAATTCTGAATGGTATTAATTTAAATGTCAATGAGTTCATACCCATAACAGAGAGAAGATAAAAGTACTCAGGATACACTTCTGAACGCAGATCAGGACCAACAATTCCAGGAAAAATATGAGATTGAGTATATGGTAAGAGCATCCACATATGATTCACCCTCTTGAGAAAGTTATGAGAGAACTTCCACCACATGTTGACACTGCACTGCTGTGACCTTCTTCACAATTATTCAGTTAATAACCAAATATGTAAAAATGGGCTTCAAGATGGCAAATATCACTCTGCAGTTTCTAGGTATGTGCAGGAGCAGCACTAATCCATTAAGGAGCTTTGTACAGAGCCTAAGATTTGTAAGTTCTTTGTGAGCATTTTGTGAAGAGCTTTCATGAGCATTTTGTACAAGACAGATAGTCCGCTCTTACTGCTTTCCTCTACAGCCAGTGTAAGAACATGAGAGCTACAGGATGATGTCACAGAAAGCTATCACTCAAAAATATAGCAGAGACAGCATCTTCTTTGTGGCTTCTGGGAAATTTTGCTCCTTACATGGGTTTTTGAAAAAATTGAATCAGAGATTACACAAATAGCTAAGAAAAAGTCACAGACTTTAAAACCAAATTAGATCCTAAAACCACCCTGGAGAAAGATATGCTGGGGAAGGCAGGTTAAGGAACTTGAAACACAGCACCCAGTAATATGTTTATCTGCCAGCCAAAAGACCATAAAGAATTTTCTCAACACTCCTATAAAGAATCAATGGTAAGTCTGGAACTGGGGAAATCCCAGTACAAAACCAGTAATATAATGCTTTATAAAATTACTTTCCTTCTATTGCTTTTAACTAACTAAAATCTCATTAAACAAATACTTGCACTTTAATAAGCTTAACTCCCTCAGGCACTTGGAAAATGGAAATAGGCTCCTAAACAACTTAGGTAGTTTTAAGAATTTCAGTTTTCACCTTAAGTCCTTTTTTTTTCCCTTAAATACCAATGTGCAAACAAAATAACAATAATCTCATTTAACTGTAAAATTACCAGACTCCTGATGGTGATGCTGCAGGTAAAGAGGTTCTAATTTAAAGGCACCTATTAAATCTGATCTTTTTTTCACCCTGTATAAAAAAAAAAAAAAAATCAAGAGAGAAATTTAGGAATAGAAATTTAAGGGATTATATTTCCACAAAAAGTGAAGTCAAATTGAATGTGTTTAAACTGGCATATTTCCTGAGCACAGCCTGTGCCATTTTCAGTGCTTTTTCACAGCCATATCAGTACTGTACTTACAAGTAGTTAAGTGTAAGGCTCAGCAGGAACGGGCAGCATGACTGCACGACTGCATATTTAAAAACAGACAAGAAACAGACATAGAGGATCTTTTTATGGTGATAGACACTCACACCAGAATGTGAGACTAGCTGAAGCAATGTTAATGTTTGCAGTCAACAGAAGTTGTCTTGAAATTACTGCAGTACAAAGCTGCGTGGGAAGAGCTGTTGCTTCCTAAACACCGTGCACAGCCGCAGGGAGGCTCTGTGGATGCTGGCCGCTGTCTCTCCATGCTGCAGCCGCTGGTAGGGACAAGCCACCCGGTCCAGACTTAGGCTTCCCTCTTGTACCACCATGCCCTTAGCTGGATCCAATACACAATTACTGACAGACATGCTACAGCACAATGTAACACTGAGAAGCATACCTTACTATTGCCAGCTAGGGATGGTGTGACTGGACTGAGGTTCAAAAGCCAGTGTGTCCCTTTTAGAGAGAATAAGCTATGTTTTGCCAATGGTTAATAACAAGATTTTTTTTTCTCGTTCATGCTTTACGCTGTGTAAGACTGACTCACCTCCACAAATGTTGGGGTTTATAGAGGCAGAAGAAGAAGAAAGCATAAATCAAAAAAGGGAAAGACTGCTGCATCATTATATTAGGCCTATAAATATATTACAAAGTAAGCAAAAGTTGTATCAACGCGGGAATACTCTAAATGACCAAAGTCCAAACCTTTTTTTTCCTGTGTTTTAGCGTTTTAATGTAAAATTTTAAATTTCTAAGGAAAAATCTAATTTCCAATGTTTTACTGTGTATTTATAAATGCACAAGACAGTACATACTCCCAACTCTCATTCACATCTAGGCTGTGGTCATAAAACAACTTATTCAAACAAACAAAAAGCCTCTCTATGACTAATGGCCAGGGAAGTACCAAGGTTAACAGCTAAGTGCTTTCCTTCAGGTATGGAAAGTACGTAGCTGAAGATAAGTAAGCTTATGCACATGAAAATAGCAACAAACTTTCAGAATGCTCTCAATAAAAACAATTAATAACTTGTTTGTGTGCTGGAAATGTCCTGTGGAGAGAAGGAAGAAGCTATTAACTGAAAGCAGGTTTAATTAGGGTAAATAGTTTTTACAAAGCTTAAATTGTTCTACTGTAGTTTATTTGATATGCTTGATTACTTTGATATATTCATGTTTCATTAGCTCATTCTGTATGCAACTAATCCAAATTACAAGCAATGTACTTATTTGTTTTGTGACAGCTTAATTTCTTCTCTGTTTAACAATGGAACAGATAACTACTCCACAGGAACATCTAGTTTAGAAGACATAAAAATGCTGCCATCTTGTACTTACTTGGTGATGTCACTGCTTTTTTAAAAGGAGATTTCACAGGTCTTAATCTGGCAACCATGAAAAACTATCTAAAAGGATAACTAAAATAAATCCAAAGCCTGGACATCAGTGTGTACGAACCACTTGAGTTGCACCTCTATACACCATGCCTAGATTTCGCCCTATGTATTTAAAGTTTGCAGTAGCTGCTTGTGTGGTCTGGACAAGGGACATTACTGGCAAACTCCAGTCTAATAAGGCCCTCTGATTACTATATGCCATTGGTTGTTCAAACTGGCAGCAATGAAATAACAAAGAGAAGTCCAAGGCCAATCAAAAGAGATTTCAGGGCCATGGAACAATTGTAGAGGGATAAGGAGCACAGGTAGTGAACAGTTTCCTCAATTCTTCCAGTAACAAGGAATAATATTGATAGGAATAGGCAGATCCATCAGGTCAATGAGTGGCTCTGGGGTTGGTGTAACTGGACAAATTCTGTAGTTTTTGACCACAAATAGGATGATCTACTCAACACCTGGTCCACTGACACCTGACAGGTTGCACCTATCTCAGATGGGAAAAAGAGCTGGATAAACACATCATGAGGTGAGTGAGCAATTGGCTCACGGGTCAAGCACAGAGGGTAATAGTGAATTGGGTGACATCAGACTGGTGACCCGTCACTAGTGGGGTTCCACAGGGCTCCATCTTGGGCCCTGTGCTCTTCAACATCTTCATAAATGATTTGGACACAGGACTGGAAGGGATATAAAGCAAGTTTGCAGGTGACACAAAACTGGGAGGATCTGTTGACTCCCTCAAAGGCAGGGAGGCCCTGCAGAGAGACCTCAACAAATTAGAGAGCTGGGCAATCACCAACCGTATGAAGTGCAAGAAGGAAAAGTGCTGGATTCTGCACCTGGGGTGAGGCAACCCCAGATGTTCCTACAGACTAGGGAATGAGGTGCTGGAAAGCTGTGCCATGGAAAGGGACATGGGGATCCTGGTCGAAGGCAAGTTGGATATGAGTCAGCAGTGCCCTGGCAGCCAGGAGGGCCAACCGTGTCCAGGGGGGGCATCAGGCAAAACATCACCAGCTGGTTGAGGGGGGGATTGTCCTGCTCTGCTCTGCACTGGGGTGGCCTCACCTTAAATATTGTGTGCAGTTTTGGGCACCACAATATAAGAAAGATTTTAAGCTATTAAAGAATATGCAAAGAAGGGAAACAAGGATGGTGAAGGGCCTTGAGGGGAAGCCATATGAGGAGTGGCTGAGGGCACTTGGTCTGTTCAGCCTGGAGAAGAGGAGACTGACAGGAGACCTCGTTGCAGTCTACAACTTCCTCTTGAGGGGAAGGGGAGGGGTAGACACTGATCTCTTCTCTCTGCTGACCAGTGACAGCACCTGAAGGAAAGGCCCAAAGTGTGTTAGGGAAGATTTAGGCTGAATATTAGAAAAAGGTTCTTTCCCCAGAGGGTGGTTGAGTCCTGGAACTGGCTCCCCAGGGAAGTGGTCACAACACTAAGACTGAAAGAAGTCAGGAAGAATTTGGATGATACTCTAAAGCACATAGTGTGACTCTTGGGATGGTCCTGTGCAGGGCTAAGGGTTGGACTCAATGATCCTTGTGGATCCCTTCCAACTTAGCATATTCTGTGATTCTGTGACAGGAGTGGTGTTCTTAACTTACTTTGCAAATACCCATGGCCAAATGAAGGATTACATCAGAAGGATGTGACATAGCAGTTTGAGTGGCAGTTCATGTAAGCAGGGAATGCAGGAAGGGTGCTGCAACCTGCAAGTAGGTCCACACCTCAAGTAAGTGCTGAGTGCTCAGGAGGTGCACACCAGAGGGCTGAGTGCTGTAGGTCTGTGCCATAATGGTGGGCACTCACCTTGGAGCTAAACTAGACAGCCCCTGAGAAGACTGCTGCTCAAGCCCAGACTGAACTGGTAAGGAATGAGTCATCAGTACAGGTGGCAGTTTGCAATGGATGACCAGATACTTCTACTGGAGAAAAGGCTGGTACCTGCAGTATTACAGGCTAAGCAGTATTGAAGAAGAGATACATGGCTTTGAAGCCATACACTTGGTTGGACATAGATGATCTTTAAGTTCCCTTCTAACCTTAGCCATTCTGTGCTCTATGATCTACAGATAAGCATTTTCTGTAAGCACCTTCCTTCCAAATACTAAAACACCCTTCCCAACCAAAAGTTAACACTTAAGCCCTGAAAAGAGTAATAAAAACCCAAGAATACCAAGACTTTGAAAGATTATTTTTTTCACTCTCTCTGAATAAAGACACTTCTTCCCATTTTATAATATTCCAGAGTAGCAATTGAACAAGTGAGGCAAAACTGACTGGTATTTTCAAGGCAAAGTCTCTAAAGGACTCTTGAGTATAGAAAATATGCACTTCTTGGAATGGCCATATTACATTTCTTTTTCTAGGAAATTGACTGCTCTTTTCTGTACATCAAGAAGACTGAGAATATTTTACAAAAGGTTTATAATGAAATTGCCTCCAAATCCAAAATTATATCAGTGCCACATATTGCACTGAGTAGTTAAATAATTACATTATAGATCTAATGGCTAGATTATCTTAATCAGCAGCAAAAAGAAATGCAAGTGTTTACTGGGAAAAGTGCTGAGAAGCCTGGATTATTTAGAAGCCTGCCCATCAAAGGAACTCATATTACTTTGATCCTGAAATGATGTTCAGTGTTCACTGAACTCTTTCCATGTTACTACAATATCATGCTTATTATTTCCCATGGATCCTAAGAGGACTATGTATCCTTCACAATTACTTTTTCTCACCATGTTTCTTCATCCTTTCTTATCAAATTTCACCTTTTTAGGCAGTGTAATAGTTGGTAAGAGAGGTAAATTTGGAACATGGGTCCTAGAGTTAGCTGGACAGTGGTTTTGGCTTCAAATCAAAAAGTTTAAGTGTACATTTCATTCTTTATTAAGTGAATAACATCTATACATAAATGCCTTGCTGAAATGAAGCCTGTATGGCTGTAGTAGTGAAACTTTGAGTAAGGAGACCTTGTAAAGTCCCTTGAGATTCCTTGCATGGAATCTTCCTATCTACGAAAACAAACATTCTAAGCTTTGCTAAGAAGAAGTTAAATCACCTGAGATAGAAGTCACAGTGGGATTGGATATACCTTGTTTTCCTGGAAAGCCAGGTAAAACACTTTTAACATAGTTTCATGGGGTTTTCAGGGAAAGCAGAATTAATGAGAAATTAAACTTTAGGAACTAGGATCTGTACCCTAATTGTTCTACAAACACTAAAGAGAATTATATTGTACTGTCTTACTTGCAGGTGGCTATTTTTTTACCATATCTTTGAGTAAAGGGAAAAAGAAAGGAGAAACTAGCAAAGGAGTTTGTTTCATTGTTTTCCTATTTCCAAATACACAGAGACACAGCACGTTATTAGGTAATTATAAACTGGAGTGATGGGTTAATCACGGCTACTACTGATGAACTAGGGTCAAAATGTAAGCCATTTACCCTAAGGAAAAGAAAAAAAAAAAGACCATAATGGCTTGGAATATTTGAAATACCTATGTCAGCTAAAATATTTATGTAAAAAATGTCACCTAAAAAGTCACCTTTGCTAGGGATGCTGAAGGTTAACCAAAAGCAACTGAGTGATTACTGTCTCACATTTATTCTTCTTTTAAATAAGGTGACCTATCTCTGCATGACGTTTTGGAGTCTTCTTTTTAACATTCAGTTTTTCCTTCCTTTTTTCCATTTTCACAAATTTTGTTCCATTATAACTGAAATTAATATTTTCACTTATTTTGATAAATAGTCTGCATTTACTGAATAGCTGTTTAGTTGTGATGCTGGTAAACATCTAGTTTGGGACACAATAGGATCATTTATTATGGAATGGTTTTAACAAAACCATGCTATTATTACTGCTATGATACTTTGGTTTGTTTGAAAGTATGTCTATGGGTTTCTATTTTGGCATCTTTTTATATCAAAATGTTGTCTCTGCTGTCATTTGGGGAAATTGAAAGTCAGTATGAAATTATATAAACAGTCCTTTTTGAAATCAGCTGCTTTTCATCAGCCAAATCTCAAACATTTTTAGAAAGGCTTTTAAAAGTCAAAAGCTTAAACAAATAGAAATTTTATGGAAAAGAAAACCAAAAAGCTCTCTTTAGCGTATTGTTTGTTGCACTGGTATCCCTAAATTAAGTTTTTCATTTATGTTTTTAAACAGTCCCAAAATGGACCAAGTATAAATCTGCAGAATTTTTAGGACTTCTCTCTCTCTTTCTGGAAAATAATGCCTATTTCTAAATTTCACATTTTTGAATCTTGGATAAAATAAAAGGGAATTTTGTAAATAATTTACAAGACTTGAAGCTATCCAGTTCTCCTCATTTCAATAGAGAAATGTAAATAAATGTTTACTGGTAGAAGGGCAGACTAACATAATGTGATTTTTTTCCCCTTGCAATGTTTCCTTTAACTGTAATACTTACCACATAGCAGAGCAGTCAAAATTCACTAGGAGCCATTTGTGAGGATTAAAGTTAAATGAATCTGCAAACTGAGAATGGACAAATAAAAACAGAATTATGAAAGAGAAAAGTATCCATGTGCTAATGATATAACAGTGTAATATTGTCTCTGTACCCCTTAACTACAAATGAATTCTTGAATTGGGTCTTTATAATGTTAATGCTGATGTCACCTTAGTTAGTAACTGTTTTAGTTAAATCTTCATTCATTTTGGGAATGCAGTTCATCTTAGGTGTGCAGTTAGGCTATTAGTATTATCAACATTTTGAGCATTTGTTAACAATTATACTTTTAGATACATATGTTAAGGAAAAGTACATATCTCATTGTAAATAAAAAAATAAATAAATCTGTATACTCAGAAACATTCACTGTGGTTCATATCACGTTTTCCAATAAAAAATCACTAAGCTTTCTGTTTCCAAGAGCATTAAACATACACAAAATTCAAATATACAGAGACAAATGATTTAGTTAATTCAGCATCTGCACATCACATTCATTCGTAAAATTACAACTGACTAGGAAATGTTTGGGGATTGTTGGTTTTGGTTTTTTTACTGATAGGGTATTTTCTTTCAGTAGAAATTAGTTTTTCATCTAAGTCAAAAGAAATATACCAAAGAATAAGGACTGGCAATACATGTTTATGCACATAATGTGCCAGGCCCAGTGTACTTGAGATATGTTTAGGCGTGGCATCAGAAGAATCCCAGGTAGGTAAGATGAACATCATGTGGGAAAGGCTTCATCCATGTTTTCTGTTTTAACAAAGGCAGGTCATCAGCCTTAAAAAAGAGAGATGAGGGCCTGGCAGTACCTTAATAGCACTTTTATGTTCTCATTTGCTTCTCATAACATTCCCTGTCATCTGTAAACAATTAACAATTACTCTAATAAGAGAAGTTTACTGTCCATCTATCTATACATCTATCTAGCTATCACCCTGTACTAGGTATGGTAGGAAACTCATTCATAGTGGTTAAATATTTACTCCTATGAAAAATGCTGGCCCAGACAAGGGATGCTGTTTCATTTCCTTTAGGAACCAATAACAATAATTGAAAAAATATTCCCACACGGGAAATTACAACAAGCTTCATTTGCTGATAAAAAAAGAGACAGAAAGAAATGCTTTATTTGTGAGGGGGTTTTCCCTCCTCTTCTTCATTAGTCACTACCTATCAGTGCTGTGTTTAAACTTCTGGCTTTACCAAACAGTAATATTTTCTCCACTGACGTGGAAGACAAGGACTTATCTGACTGTCTGAGGGGAGCAGCAGGAAATTGAAGTATTCTTATCTGAGCAACTGAATGCCAAGTAGCTCAGCAAGGGGAGGAAAAAGGAACAGGAGTGCTGTTGGGGGAATATTTCATTTAGCTCTCTTGGTTATTAAACCCTGTCTGTTTGAGATAGAGCTACTGGCTCTATACTATACAACTTTCAGGATGTAAGAAAAAAATCAAACATAATGACATAATGAGACATAACATTTTTGTAAGAATAATTGTGTGTGTGTGTGTAAGGTAGAATTAGGCTTTTATAAATGTGTCCTTTGGGATATTTTGTAAGACACTTTGTTGATTCACTACTACTTGCTATTCTGAATGAGAAACTTCTACATAGTGGGGTAACTTGCATACTCACAGTATAAAACAGTAAAAATTATATAAACTTAAGTAATGTAATAGAATGTACAGGGATTTGAGGTGCAGCTTACTCAGAGATTCTGGAAGATTCATTTACCTTGGATGCATAAACAACATACAGAGAGCAAGGTTTTAGCAGGCTTTTAGAGAAAAAACACCATTCACCTCCACTCCATTTAAAAGATGCCTGAATTCAGGGCAGATGAATGCACTCCCAGCATAGGCTGCATCAATATGCATCCAGATATTTTCCTTATTACCTAAAAAAATAATTGAAGGGGAAATAAATTAAACAGCAGATTAAAAAGCCCTATTAATTTACATGAAACCAAGTGCCTGAGAGATTTTTCTTTGATGTTATTATTTTTCCAATTTAAAATTAAATTAAGAGATTAAATGTTTCTACCATCTGGGTTTTCATTTCCACATAAGGATGTATACATAATATATTATTTTTCCTTCCCACTTCTAGTGGAACAAAGTCATAGAATCATAGAATATACTGAGATGGAAGGGATCACAAGGATCATCATGTCTTATCTTACTAATATTAAGCAACATAAAATACTATGCAATTTTGATTTAAGAACCATTATAAAATACATTTTAAAAAAAGATGTATCTAGAGATTTAGCTATAATTTCGAAGGTAATAAAACTACTTAGGCAGTAAGAGCTAGAATATTAGCTGTGCTCCCCACTTCTAACTCATGAATCCCAAACGCATGTCTCTATACAGTATTTTTTGCATATTGATATATATGCATGCACATGCTTTTGAACTACCAGCAGCAAACTATTTATTACAAGATGGAGATACTTCTGCAAAAGCAAGCATTGAAGTGTTAAGAAAGTGCTAGTTTTGATTAGTCACTGAATAGTTTCTGCAGAAATATTTTGTTATATGAGCAGCTCATGTATTCCCTGTAATTTAGTATTCACATTCTATTATAGATCACAGTATTAATACATTTGGTAACAATTCTGGCCTATGAGTTAATGGCTAAAGCCCACATAACATTTTTACACTGGTCATCAGACAATTCTGATTGCTATTTCCACATACAGAGGTATATCCATTGAGATCTGCAATTGGGCACCAAGTTCAAGCTAATACAATATTATTCAAAAAATCCACAACTGAGGTTTATTTGAAAATATATTGAAAGTTCTACTGATTAATTATTTTTAAATATGATCACGTATACTAAGAAGAAAATTAGGCAGAAAAGCTAGCACAAGACTTCTGATTTCAGTGGTGTGAAATACTTTTCATCTTTGCTGCACAAACAGGGAATCATTGAGGTGAAACACACATGATTAGCTGCTATACCTAAAAGTATTGATGTCGCTGTTTTAATGGGTCAAGTCTGTAGGAATAAGCCAAACAGCAAAATAACTTGTAGCTGCTAAGCAGACTACTAGAAACCTGTTTAGAAAGGAGGACTGGGAGAAACTGAGTCTCTGAGGCTTGGGCTGAAGAGCAAGAAACCTCACAGAGCAAGTGAACACCACACAAGGCCCAAAGTTTCAAACCCCGCTGAATAAATTACCAGAACATCAAATGCAGTTTCTATGAAGCTGCTTCCAATGGCTTATAACTGTAAATTTCCTATTCTAAATGTACACTTGAATAGATACGGTGCACTTTGCATTTTCATCAGCCAGCAAGTGTGTGCTTTTGACCAAACCCTGCTACAGATCAAAGCTTGACACAACAAACCATCACACAGAAATACTTAAAAAGAGTTCCTGACTCAATCACTGCATTAAACACCCTGGCACTTGTTCTATTTTCTTGAAAGATCAAAAAAATCAGGAAGGGGAAAGTAAGGATTAAGAATGTGGATTTTTGGTGCATATTTCTCTACTTTTCATAGTTGTTAGAACCATGTAGAAACAAAACAGTTGATGCAGAGAAGAATGAGAGTTCAACTTTCCTCTGATATGCACCATTGCTGTAGAGGCACTTGCAGGTAGAAGGGCTTGAAGAGAAATGTTACAAACTGAAGCAGTTACAGTAATTTTTAACTGACAGTGTTCCAAAATATGACCCCCCCGCCCCCAAAAAAACCCTTGAGGCAATGTCCTCTCTACTTTTTAAGAGTTTGAGAATGCACATTTGCTGCTTGACTAATTTTAGAAATAAAACTGTAATTAAAGATCTCATCTATAAATAACTATTGAGTTGGAACACTGACTCTGCACAACGTCCTGGAAATGACTCAGCGTGGCTTCAACTGATATCTGCAATTTTAGAAAGAAGCAGCAAAGACTTACAAATAGGACCCAGTTCTAACAGTTTGTCAAAGGAGCAGCAAGGTGTGGTTCCAAGAGTTGCACAGAACTGCAGAACCAAAAAAAAAAAAAAGTGTTACAGCACAGAAAATCACAAAATTAAAAAAACTGTCTGCAAAGCCAATAATAAACAAAAAGAGTAAATGAAAAATGATAAAGGGCTATTGTGGTTTAGGGCAAAATAAATTGATGTTAGTCATTACCAATCCTTAGTGGAACTTTTGAGAATGTGGGTGGTTTTTTTTCCAAAGCTCCCATAAGAGTCCATTGAAACAGATGCATAAAATCAAATGTCAGTATAAAACTGATTGATAAGTTCTGCAATATATTCACAGTATTATGCTATTTCTATAATTTCTATGTGTTCCACATGCTTATCATGTGGCCAAATAGTAACCTCACATATGCAATTGCCATCAAAATAATTTGCAGTTCATGGTATATAAGCAAGTTCTGAACTTGAGCAACTCAAAGGTGCCGGAATTCTCGCTGGCAGAATAGGTCTTCAAATGCTGCTGCCTCGATTAGAGCTCTGCAACAGAGATTTGTAACTGATTTATGCTCAGTGCTCAGCCTGGAAGCTGTTCCCTAGTAGCATATGTTTACTATTAGACTGGCAAGATTTTTTCCCAGATAAACTTCTCAGAAATTCATCCTAAAATACTGAAACTATACTTCCTTCATTCTTTTAATGTCTCATTTAATGTACCCTTCTGTGTGATCAGTGGGTCAAAAGCAGAGGTAACAAATGCTCAAGTTTCACAGTAGAAAGAGAATATAACTAGGTGAAATTGAGCTATCATAATTTACTGGGAATATGCAGGTAGAATTTTAACCAAAAAATCCCAAGTACCAAATGCATTTAAACTGACATTATTTTATTTTTCACTGATACATTTACGCTTTAAACACCTTGTCCCATTTCTGAAAACACTTATAAAGGCTGGATCTATTTTTTGTCTTGTACTGGATTTTTAAATAACAAAAGACACTTTACAGTTTAAATAGACAGATAAAGTATTCTGGGTTTTAGTCAGAGTACTGAAGTACAAAAGCAGTAGATAATTTATCCAAGGTCACACACAGACTACAGTACAGCCAGGAGATGACTATGAAAATGTCAAATCCAGAATTTTTCTTTTTTTTTTTTTTTTTTAGTTTTATTATTTCTAGTTACTTTTTCTGCCAAGTACACTGTCAATGCACTACCTTTTGCTTTTACGGTTTTCCCCCATGTATCAGCAACTAGCTACATTTTTCTGTGCGTATGTATGCACGTGTCCCTCAGAGAATTCATGATGAGAACAATAAGAACGAAAAGGAAAAACCTCAGTGGTACTTGTCCACCCACTAGACCTTTCCAGAAACAAACATACTGTCATAGCAAAACTTGCAAAAAGTAATTATTAAAGTAAAAAAGGGATAATACAGTATTTTTTTCTTTATCAAGCTATTAAGAACCTGAGTTTGAAACAAATATAGTTCTGAAAATGAGAAGCACATTGTATATATAGTTGGTAAAATTGTGTGCTAACATATTTTTTTCCTCAAAATAATCTAATCTTTATCTCTATACTGGGTCTTCCTATATTCCTGAGTTACACGAGATGAACAAATAAATTAAAATGCTTTGTGATGTGTTTACGACTTCTCTGCAAGTGTTGTACTGCAGTTCAGGTATCCTCCTTCTAATCAGGATAAAGAGTATGTTTTTTCAAGGATAGATTACATGAGTTCAAAAATATTCTTAGTTGTTTAAATAATGGCTTATTCTGTAAAGTATACCTCAGTTTCTAAAATAATTTTGTTTTCCTCTCTGCAGGTACCTAAGCCTCAAAGCTACTTGCCTTAATTCTCAGAAACCACTTTAAAGTGACAGCACCTGCTCTTGTCAGGACTCTCATTACCCCACCTCAGTACTACAGAATGAATCTAACTCAATTTGTAGCCTGTGTAACACCAGAAAAATCACATTTGTGCAAAGGGCAGGGGACAGGCTGCATCACAGAAATGGGTCTGATGGCTCAGTATAGCCTGCAGGCCTTATCCTTTTCAGGTTGTGCTCTTCAAATTTGACTCAGCCCTTGCTGTGAATACAAAACAGCCAAAAAGCTCGCATCAGTCACCTCATGTATTAGTTTCCTGAAATGAAGAGCTATATCAGGAAACATGCATGAACGTTTATGATGCCTGAGAGCAATTACTCTCAATCTTTTCAACTGCAAGACCTCCTATAGCTTTTGTGAAAGACACAGACACATTTTGCATAGTTTCACCACAAAGCTTTTCATTTGTGACTAACTAAAATGAGGCAGAATTTTCAGTGTTCCCTTATTGTTTTTATTTTCTCCTACTCAGTTCTTTGCCGGCTTGCACTTATGAGAATGTCTGTGGCCTGAAGAAAACTGCAACAGTTCTCTAAACCACCATTCAGTATTTTTACAAAACAGCGATCAGTCATAAACTGTGGGTTAAGAAACATCACCCTAGGCATCTGTATATGTCTCCAGAATGCTTCTTCCAAATGGAAATCTGTGGTCAGGATCTAACTGTTGACTTCTACTGAAAAGATGGCTCCTCTGTCAGTTTGATTCTGATTTATTGTTTCCCAAGTGAGTCCGGATATAAACAGCCTGCTTCTTAATATCCTGCAGATCATCATTCAGAAGACTCATTTCAGCTAGAATCAGAAAGATTTCATGCTGGGCAGCAAGGCAACCATGTCATAGCAACTTTTTGCTGGGTAAGGCTGTTGAAGAGTATCTTACAATATATTTGCCAGCTGCAATCTATCACTGTTGATTTATGAAAGACAGCATAAAGCTCACAGGCCACTTACATTCAGGTGAACTGGGCTTGAATGCAATGGACACTACATCTGAATTTGGAAGTGTTTAACTTAGGGGTCTCCAAATTTGAGCATCCCAGTCAACATTCAGCAAACACAGAAGCCTATCTCAAGCTGGGACCATAGGGCCCAGCTGAGAAAGGCATTTATCATGTGCTTAGCTACCAATGTGTGTTTATAATTAATGAAATGGACATGACTTCAGCATATGCTTTAAATATCTCCCTTTAATGGTGGCCAGAGGAATGGCTGCATATCATCCACACTGGAAAATTGCTCCTTGGTAAATTATGGCAACTTTAATGCCTCAACACCTGACACAGTTTAGTGCTTTGTTTGCCCAGTCTGCTTGCTTTAATATATGAAAATACCCCTGTTTCAATTTCTGCAAAAGTATTTTGAAACAGACGAATTACACAAGTCCAAATTTAGAAATAAAAAATGAAAACAAAAGTAGAGATCTGGGTATCCCATTGGCAACAACCTTCAGTGAACAGAAAGATATACACATTACTAATGCTAAAAGATATTGATGGTAGGTATGAATGCAAAGACACCTTTTAAAGACAATGCCCCTCACAAAAAAAAGGCTGACTGCAAAATCCTATGTATGTGAAAAGCAAACCTATAATTACCATATTGCTGTAATGACAGAACCTCTTTCACATCAAGGAAACCTGGCCCTGATTCTCCACTCACCTCTACAGAGAAAGCATTTCTATCAAGTTCAGTATAATGACTCCTCATTTATTCATTAAGTATAAGAGGAGAATCACGCCTATAACGCATTGTAATTTAGTTGCATTTTCTTTTTAATCCTTTACAAAAGTTCTTGCTGATAAAGGAGACTGAAACAGCTCGCTTGCAAACAAGACGTCTTCATTAGGAATGATCTCTCTGCTGTCACAAGTCTCTTCAGGCAGAATTTCTTCCGTCAAACTTGTTGCTTTGATGTTGAATCACTCCCCTTAGTGAAGGATCAGTGAATACAGGGAGACAAGGAATCAAGTGGCATAAGGTGTTTCCTTGGTAATGTGCATATCTTTGTTGTCAGAACAAAATAAAATAGCACCAAATTACTCAAGAACAAAAGAAATGGAAATGCTTTTGTGAAATCCTCAAGCCAGAAAAGGGAGCACTAATATAGTCCATGGACTGCTGCTCAGCACGGCAGAGAATTAGCACACCTTTTGAGTTAAGAAGCCAACCATAAGGATAATGAGATCTAGTTTAATCTAAGCTGACATGTTTTATGCATACAAATAAATGGAAGACCTGGTACAAGCCATATTAACTCAGATGGAGCCTCTGCTGTCTTTGAAAGTCTGTTTTGCACAGCTAAACAAACAGAGGAAGAAAAACAACAATTAAATCACTCATTGTAAAGGTGTCACTGGATACATAAACCAGATTTGTTTATTTCCTCATTACACATAGAAAAATTAATAAGGAATGAATATTTATAAAGAGCAAGTTGCCTTTTTTTTTTTTTTGTTAATGGACAAAAGTTGAGGAAAAAACACATTAACTTTGCAGTTAGTGCATAAAGACATGATATAGTGCTGTACTTGTAATTGTTTAAAACTAACAGTAAGATATACAAGTAGGATCCTGTGTAAGGTATTATGAGCTGGGATCATAGAGAAATGAAACATGGCTTGTGGCACATTCTCCCCCCTCAGCAGGTGCAGCCCACAGAAAAAAGTTCATTTTGGAAGCCCTACAGATGCTTTGTTTCTCAGTAATAGTCTTATTATATTGGAAAGCAAATGATAGGATCTGCTTGCGGTCATTCCAAGGACTCACTCGTTCTAGGCAGCCTGGATATTAGCATCATTCTGCTCATATAAAACCACTTTTCACTCTAGTTATCCTCATACTACATTAAAAAACCCAGACTCTAAAGGTTAATAACAAGATTAGTAAAAAGATTATATTTTCAAAAGAGCTTGGTGAAATTTAAGCTTCTTTGTCCCATTTGGCACTTATCCATGAGTATAAGAAAGCTTAATCTGCTAATTCTTCTAAAAACAGCTAATAAAAATTGAAGTTCACATTAGCCCTTTTCAAAATGTTACCATATGAAAAAGAAAAAAGTTGTCAGACATGACTTTTCTGAAAATGTTGTGACACATTTTTTAATCTTTTAAAAAATCAGTTTCTGAAGTTCTCAGTTTCCAAATTAGTTGTCAGTGTTTTTTTTTTTTTTCTTCAGTTTTTCTCCAGTGGAGGCCAGTAAAAACATATTCCTTGTAGCGTATTATACCCATTAATAAATCTATACAGCCCATGGTCAATATCACGTTTTGCAGAGGCATAATGCTTGGAAACAAGCAAAAAATTTTCTTGGTGATGTACAAAACTGCAACAGAAGTTACTTACTTCATGGGAAAAATTCAAACGGTAAAATCTCGGTTTAACTCGAAATAATAATATGGTGCTCTAAACTGGCAGGAGGAGTAGATCTGACAAATAAGCAAATACTCCTTTTGATCAGGTATTTACAGGTAGAACAGAACTTTGGAATTTTATCTAATCTAACACTGATCTAAATCATAAATTGGGAAATTATGTAGACTGTTGTAAAAACAGGAATCTATGGAAAAGAAAGTGGTCAAGTAAGAAGAAATGATGACACCTGAAGTTTCCACAGCCACATTCCCTATAGTTCACTTGTTAGAGATTAGTTATGTACTCACAAATACCCAACTGACAATGCCTGATATTGATGATATTTGGGTTATATTAAGGAGGTTTATTTCTTTGCTAAAGTACTGAGGAGGGGAAAATATTGTTTCTTGAAGATACTTAAGCTTGAGAGAGCATAATCTAATTTATTTCCTTTAAGCTTGTTTTATGTCTAAGTTAGAAACTGGAAAATAAAGGTAAACAGTTTAGCGTTTAAGGGTTAGGAGACTATAACACTGCAGAACTACATGCAACTACAAATCTCAGCTGCCTATCAATGCCTCTGTTAGGGATTAGATCATCTACTCTTGTCAAAAGTAACTTATCAGAAGCAAAAACTCCACTGATTAATTAAAATCCAGTACTCACAAAGAATGGTATAAGACCAGCAGCTTTGTCTTCATCCAGAACCTTCTTCAGGGCTGAACCACAAACACTAAATGTATCATCTGAAGGAACACTTTTAATCTTCACAGCACCAATTAATGCAGCCCTTTCCACAGATGAATGAGCCTACAAGGAAATAGGGAAGTTTTAAGACTGACACCTTTTATTGGAATGTGAGTTCATTTGAATTTAAAAAGAAAAGAAATAATTTCTTTCAAGTAAAGCAATACTTGAGATTCTGGGACTATTGATGGTAAGTGACAGATACATACCTCTCCCTCTTTCATATAGGTAGACAGACAGATGGACACACGTAAATATATATACCTACACACACAATTAACTGATAGAAACCCTGAAATATCCTTGAGACCATTGCCATGACACAATTCAGACAAGAGTTCAATTAACCTTTGTGAGATCTTTAATTAACATGCTAGGATTGATGTAGAGCTTGAGGATTTGGCTCTAAATCAACCAAAAGATGTGCAGATAATCAGCTTGCCTGAGAATGATTGAGTTGCTCACTAGCATATTTTTATGGTGCACAGCTTTACTGACCTCTAAAATAGTACATGTCATGGTATGGTATAAACCAAGATACTTTCTTACATTACCCTTTTTTTTAGATTATGTACTGACTAAACTGTGGTTCGATCATTCATTCATTTTGTTAGGCAAGTAAGGATCACTCCCAATATGTTATTTTATTTTATTTACAACCCATTTCATTTGAATTCTCCAGAAATAATATTTTTTAGAACATAAAGCACGTCAGTAAATAAAAACAAATATATCACTAAGAAATTCTTGTAAAATTATGAAGTACAATAGAATAATAACTAGAATAACTCTATTGACAATGAAAGATACATTTAGCCACAAAATACTCTCATTTACAGCATGACTAAAACAACAGAAAAACCTCTTTTACCTTCCACCTTCTACGGTTTCATTAATCATCATTAATTTGAAAGAGAAAAATTCCTCACCTTTTCATATCATGGCTATTCTCATTCACATCTCCATCTTACCTTGCCAATTCTTGCCAGTGCCTACAAGAGTGCTTATTAGTTCTATTTTAATTTAACATATAATCACAAAAATAATAATCCAAAACTTCAGTTGAACTAGACTAGATGAAGATGAAGCTTTTGCCTTTCAACTTCACATATCCCTGGAATTACGTGTTTTAAAGGCAGCTGTATCATTAATTTGCATCTCAGAAGTGCCTCTTGTTAAAATGCTGTGGTAAAATAATTAGGCATCAACTTGAGAAAATATGGAAGCCTAAACTTGAAATATAACTTTTAAAGTGGAAACAATGTGTAGCATAGCAATACCATACTTCATTCAAGTGTACAACAGAAAAATAAGTTTTATAACTTATTTATACAAGAATTGCAAATAAGCAAACTATAATAATACAGTGAGGCTTTTAGCCAGTCAGAACCTCTAAATTGCTTCATCAAGACTTAAAAATTGTAGCAAGATTCTCTTCCAAATGCATTCTTGCATTGTTGGGCTCTTGTCAGTGAATGGTTTTCACTCCCACAGAAGGGCTTACATTTAACTTTCTTTTGTGGATTATTGCCTGTGAGTCACACAGGTCTGTTCTTAATGCAGAAGGAACGGTGAGCTCTGCAACAATCTGCTTTGAAAGGTCAACACTATCTTAAGGCAAATCCTTCTGTAAACATAAGATCCTCTGACCTTCAGTAGGCAGGAAGGCCTGTCAGTCCTCATTTCAGGTCAGCCACTTACATGGGACAAAAAATCAAAACAAGTAAAACCCTTTGTGCATCACTGGGTCAGTCAGAGCTGTGGGACTGGTAGTCTGCGCAATACTGACCTTAGGGTCTCAGGCAAAAAAAGGACAAATATTTTCTTGTCTTGAATCTTCTCACTATGCAAGTGTAGTCACTCTTGCCACCAGCAAAGAGCAAGTGTACTTTTAACTTCTACAGTGCTGTTTAACATACACTTAGAAGTAAATCAAAGTAAGGCTGAAACCTGGCCATTTTATTCTGCATAATCAGATATTATTTAAAAAGAAACATTAGGTACTAAGGAAGGGGTTTTTTTTTTCTGTCTCATTGACATGTAGGTAAGAAAATGTTACAGCTATTAAGAGAAACAACGTTGCTTGTCCCTTCACGAGTATTGTGTGAGAGAGGGAGCAACAGCAGAACTCATAAGAGTACAATTTGTTCTCATTGACAGTAAAAACCTCTCATGGTCATGGCCTGCTGAGCATTTAGCTTAACTCAGTCTGCTAAATACCACTCACAGTCAGAAATCAAGGATTATATTTTCTGTTTCCTTATAAGATTTCTTAGTTGGATTGACAGACGGAGATCTTAGAATTTTTCTTCTTTAAAAACAAACAAAAAATGTTTTGGGCTTCTTCAAGTACTGTGACCAATTTGCTTTATATTCATACATTAGGTTTGTCTGTGTACCTGCACCTGCACCCATGCATGCATTTAGGGGGGTGATGTATGTGTGCTTGTTTGCACATGTGTACGCACATGTGTGCATAGATGGACATACAAGTTTGGATGCAACGAAAGATGTAGTTAATGTTGTTAAAATTAACATCTTTTTATAAAGAAGTGATACTTACGTAACATGGACATTTGCATATTTACTCTTCGTATTATGGTAGCACACATGAGATTCCCCCTTATCACAGAATCATAGAAGGGCTTGGGTTGGCAGGGACCTCAAAGATCACCTAGTGCCAATCCCCATGCCATGGGCAGGGACACCTTCCAGTAGACCAGGCTGCTCAGAGCTCCATCCAACCTGGCTTTGACACTTCCAGGGATGGGACATCCACAACCTCTCTGGGCAACCTGTTCCAGTGCATTGCCACCCTCACAGTAAAGAATTTCTTTCTAGTATCTAATCTAGACCTACTCTCTTTCAGTTTAAACCATTTACCTTTGTCCTGTCACTACATGCCCTTGTAAACGGTCTTTTTCCATCTTTCTTATAGTCTCCCTTCAGGCACTGGCAGGTTGCAATTAGGTCACCCCAGAGCCTTCTCTTCTCCAGGCTGAACAACCCCGGTTCTCTCAGCCTTTCCTCATATGAGAGGCGCTCCATTACTCTGATCATCTTGGTGGCCCTCCTCTGGACTTGTTCCAACAGGAAAACATCCTTCTTGTCCCCTGGTGTTGGGGATCCCAGAGCTAGATGTTCTCCAGTGCTCCAGATGGGGTCTGACCAGAGCAGAGGTGCAAAATCCCCTCCCTCGACCTGCTGGCCACAATGCTTTTGATACAGCTGAGGATACAATTGGCTTTCTACACTGGTGCACTACACTGGCTCATGTCCAGCCCCTCATCCAACAGCACCCCCAATTCCTTCTGAGCAGGGCTGCTCTCAATCCCTTCGTCCCCCAGCCTGTACTGATACTAGGGGTTGCCCTGACCCAGGTGCAGCACTTTGCACTTGGTCTTGTTAAACCTCATGAGATTCCCATGGGTTTGAGCTTGTCCAGGTGCCTCTGGGTGCCATCCTGTCCTTCAGGTTTATCAACCACACCACTCAGCTTAATGTCATCTGCAAATTCCTTGAGGGTGCACTCCATCCCTTCATCTATGTCTATAATGAAGATATTAAATAACACTGGTCCCAGTATGGACCCCTGAGGGATACGCTTATGGTGTACAGTAAAATTTAAACAAGCAAAACCAAATAGTGACCAATCCAAGGAGTTTATACCTAATTCACCTGCCCATTCAGATGGCTGAAATTGTTAAGTATAGATGCCATGTTTCCATGTTAATGAGAGGTACTCACCTGATCAGAAGCATAAGCCACCAGCCTGCCCATGATCTCTGCTTCTGTTAGCTCAGGCTTTTCTGACTGCACCCGTCTGATGGTTTTTGTTCGAGCAGCAAGCAGTGAAATCAGGGTGGCCTCACTTGCACTACCCTATGAGACAAATAGAGGCAAGGTTCAAAATGAAAACATTCCAGAAGAAAAGCAATGTTTTCTTCTGCATGAATCTGTGGAGTTGTCAAGAGAAATTGCAGATGAGACACTGTGCAATTTCCTACTATTAAAAATATGTCTGATAGCAAGGGAGGAATCCGTGTTTAATCTTTCCTCCTTCTTCATGCCTCTGCCTGTTTTCTTTAATCTCTATGCTTGTTCAGCCTAGGCACCAGCCTTGCAGTCAGTGCTAGAAAGCTGGACTCACCGACTTATATGTATGTGAAAAGGCTCTCAAACCAGGCACAAACCAGTTGTTAACCAGTAACAATGCAGAGTAACTTCTGATTTCTGTTCTAACTCTGAATTTCTGCTCATTTATGTTCCATCAGGATCTGAATGTCAGCTCTCACTTCTATCAAGCAACAGGCCTAATTATATGTCTTCTCTGACATTAGAATTACCCTGCGTAAATCAATTATTGTGTCTAAAAGAGAAAAAACACTGAAAACCAAAAAAATGTTGATTCATTAGAGTTAACTGCATTTCAAAGTATTAGTTAGGTATGTTTTCTTTATCACAAACACACAGATGAAAAGAACAGTTACACACTATTTCTAAATTGCACTTTGACTCACAAAACTCACAGTTTAAAATGTGCCTTGCATATTCTGTGACAACAAAAGGGGGAATTTTTTTGTATCAATTTTCAGTAAATTTCACAGAATACAACTTTCCAAACATTCTTATTACGGTTTTCATCTAGAATAGGCAGAAGAGACATGGTCTAAACTGCTCTTTTAAACCACAAGTAACAGTTTGTAAACACGTGTTCATAAATTTCAGTGTACTGGGGTGTCTTATGCAAGATCAAGGCTTTAGGTACTTTCAAAGTTAATCAATCATCATGTGAATCATAACAGTGCAATGAGTACAGCTGATTATATTAATATGTATGTCTCTGAAAAATCCCCAGTGTCAACAAACTAATTTTAGAGTGATGTTTTTTGTCCTGTACCAAAATTCTATCCTCCCTCTGTTGAAGACGTGTATACTTACTAATTACAACAAATGTTTAAATACTTGAGAAGTCTTTTTTTCTTCCCTGAAGGTAGGCCTGATCTGACAGATTTCATTTGTGAAAATGATCCCAGTGAATTCAGACTTTCTCCTATACTCAAATTAGCTGAGCTATTTTTATGAGACAAAGGTGTCTTTTACACATGGAGAAATCATCCTACTTTTTCTGTCTAAGAAGTCAAAATATCTGAAATAAAATAACTGTTTATACTGTTAGTGTATTTCCAGGACATGTAAGGAATATGCATATTAAAAAAATATTCACAGATATATAAAAGAAAATGGCTGTATGAAATTACAATAGTTAAGGCATTAATTTGGGACCTGGAAATTTAGGCCTGCACTATCCTGGTGGCAGCCTGGCTGGGTGGGCAAATGGCTTAGGCTGAAGAATAGCCTCAGCTTTCTGTGGCGTTCCACAAGATACCCTGGCTGTTCATCCAGACTGGTGCATAGTCAATGTATACAACAACTCTTGTATGAATGTCCTTATACGGAAACAGGGATGAAAAGGAAAGGGCCTGCTGCCCAGCTGGGTCTTGCCTACTGATATACAGCTGGGCCATAGCCTAAAGGCACCTGAATCCAGCAACTTGGAAATGCTTTTGGATGTCTCATGATAGACATAGGCTTTTTCACCTTGCCTCACTTTCCATAAATCACCTTTTTTATACTGAGTCACCTTTTTTATACTGAAGCTTACAGTGTTTGCAGAACCTGGTTTCTGAGACTCTTCTGTACACTTGGCACTGAAGTCTTGCACTAAATATTTTTGAGGAAAAACCCCCCTTGGTTCTTGAGCTACTTGGCTAACTGACAAGAAAGAAAAATCAGCAACGTTCCTTGCCAAGTCAAAGATATTCTTCTCTCACCCCTAAAATACTTTTTCTTTGCTGAGCAAAAAAAACTCTTTCAAATTCACTTTCCAGCAATTTATCTAGAGTGAACAGCAAGATACAAACTTCAGGAAAAAAGTTGCTTTCTCATTTATTTTTAAAAGCTGTTTTTTTCCCCCTCTTGAATGCTGAATTCTACATTAAATGAAGGATGATAATACCTTTCCTTTTACCACAAGCAAACAAAGGTTGCCATGGCAAGCAGGCTCAAGAGGCGGAAGAAATATCAGCAAGAGCTGATGTTCATGTCCATCCGAGCTCTGAACTGAAATTTTCTTTCATCTTTTGCCATTTTGAAGTGTCATTCTGTACACAACAACAAAGTGCTTCATATTGACATAGACTTTCAAATGTAATTAAGAGCCAATTTTTGCAGGCTCGGTTTTACCCAATACCACAATAATTACTTGGCATTTACCAAGAGAATGACTGGCACTTTCACACACTCATGTTGTCTTTGCCTCACACTTTGCCTCTTATTTGTATCATTATTGTTTCAGGAGCAAGACAAGGAGATCTGCAGCCCAAATGACTGCATTGTAAGCAGGAACACAGCCCACTTTGGATTTTTGAAACTGACTGGTTTCTGATGAAAATTATGGGCAATCCAGCACTGTCAGCTTGGAAGGGCAATATTTCCTGCTGATAACAATCAGGCACAATTGCTTGCTTTCACTGGTACAAAAGAGATGCTGCTAAGATGCGTGACGAAAGCTTGATTTCTTGAACATAACCCCCTCCCTAGCAATCATAATGATAAAGATACTAATAGGGCAAGCAGATCAAGGAAGAACTATACTGTAAATGCAACAGTGTAGGTGCACCTCCACCTAGGAGAATCACAGCACTTGGGTTAAATTCATTCTTGCCTTGGAATATGTTGGGCAGAATTCACTGGAATATGCTGTAGGCATTTGCAGCTGAGATCAAAGAAAGAAGCCTCTGGTTCTAGCATCTAATTTAGATGTATATTAGAAGTCTGTCTTGGGATAAAATGGATTGTGCCCTGGCCTCCAATGACCAGACTCCAGAGATTATCAAAGCAGCACAGAACAATTATTTAAAGTTTGGTCTTTTTCACAGTAGAGATCTATTTTAGATAGATTAATAGCTGTGACCAGAATGTGCAGAATGACCATGTGCTAGTGGAGCTATGGTTAACAAATAATATAGCTTTATTATGCATGCAAGTTTGTCCATTGATGACATATTCATTATTGTTCATGTTATCTATTCAGACATTGTAGGTTTCATTAAGCAGTCAGTGTCAAAGTTTGGGGTTTTGTTCTATTTTGGAGATGCAGTGTAGTCTGAAAATGGTATTATCTACTGAGAGTACTGCTTAGGTTCAAATTTTAAGCAGCTCTTCATTTTATTATAATATTCCAATATTTCTTTTTATTACATAAGGAAAACTTCTTAAAAATAATATCTTTCACAAAGAGTGACAGACTTTCTGCAACATTCTGCTATTTCTGTGTATAAAAGATTATCTCCTAAATTGTTATCCATTGCTTGATCTCTGTCACTTTTTCTCCTAAAAAAAAAAAAAAAAAGAACAAAAACAGGAAGGCTCTTTTGAAAACTGACTGAAGTAAATAATTGCACATGTGTAAAGTGGACTTCATGAAAGCCTTTGTAACCACTTTTCATGGTGCTCTACTCAATTCTTCAGATATAGTTCTATTTGAGAAGATTTTTTTTTTCTAATTTCAGCTAGGAGACATTGTCGCACATTGATGGTATGAGCTCAATTTGTTGATCAACAAATTAAATTATTCGGATTTGAATTTAAAGCCTAAACTGTGCTTTTAAATTGAACTACTAGTACTTCTTCATAGAGAAATACTGTTTTAGAAATCAGCTGCTCTAAAATCAAACCATTACTTTCATGAATGATCCTACCCACCTGTGGACCTTCTCACAGAGGATCAATCTTTCTGAAAATTAGAAGGGAACCCATGTGGCAGGGAAAAAAAGGTATTCTCTTTATTAATGTCTTAGAAAAAAGATTTTACAAAATCATAAAGTTCTTAAAATGAATTTGTATTCTTTTTTCAGGTCCCCTCTTACCTGAATGACTCCTCCACCTTGGCCATCCTTCCCAGCCAAAAACTCTTGAGGCAAATTAATCATCTTCCCTAGCCAATCCAGCATGACAGTCTCTAGCTCTGTGCAAGCTGGACTTGCAGCCTGTGGTGAAAAACAGAACATAGGAAATAACCTCACTATACCATGAAGAGAAACAAGATCTACCAGAGCAAGAATAATTCTTTGTCTTTTCACTATAGAGGAAGAGACTAGATAACTAATGTTACCAGCCAAATTAGGGACCTGAAGACTATTTTTTGCATGCTGTTTCTAATACTTATTAAAAGAAAAAAAATCAAAATAGGCCTTACATAGAACCATAATTATCAAATGTCAAAGCTAGGATTTGCATCTTGCTTTTTTTTTTTTTTTCAACATCCAATACCAGCCTCTTTTGAGAAAAGTCCACCTCATATGAATGTGAGGTTTTTAACACAATTTTCCATTCATTCAGATGAAATGAGAAATAACAACACTGGAAGACAGACAGTAGTCACACTACTTATTGAATTACCAGGGAGTTTGCATTGCTGCCACTAATTCTAAATGAAAATCTGGTGATTTTTCAAGGGCAAAACTTGTAAGATGAAATAACCTTTTATTCCTGGAGTTATTCAGGGTGTCTGTGTGAAAACAATTAGTTAAGGAAATTTACCTGCAAAAATAGTCCTGTGACTTCACTGCTATTAATCAATAATTTCATTATAGAATGTTACTGAAATGCTTAAAATCTTGGCAAGGTGAAGCATCATTACCACATAGCAGTACAAACTGTAGTAAACTTACCCAAGAGAAGCCCACACATCCTATTCCACCACACAACATATCTGCAAGAAGAGCTGGGAAGGAAGAGGCTGCAGGGAAATAGGCGAAAAAGTACGGACTGTGCCAATGAGTCACCTGTATTAAGGGGGGGAAATGGTTACTTTTAACTAAGGCAGGAAGCAGAAACAAATTGTCACAAAATCAGAATATTGGAGTTTGAGACAAGCCAACAGTTCTTGACTACCTGGCTGTAACAGAAGATCCTATTTTTTAGAAAACTTACCTTGTTTTTTTTGCAATTTTCTATATACCTTTTACTCAAATTAAAAACAAATTAATTCTCACCTCTACTTCCCAACAGTTCCAAAATCAGAGTTCTCTATTTGTCTGCCTAGAAGACAAGAATTGCGTGGGTTGTGGCAGCCTAAGCTTCTGTGCAGGACACTGTTCTTGGGCCTCTCTCAGGGACTCCCTGGTATTTTGTTTTTCCATTTCTGTCATGAAACTGCCTTAGCAATGGTGTCTTCAGTGCAGCAGAGGTCCACAGAACCCTCTTGCCCACACTCTGGTCTTATTTGTTAACATTCAGGCACTTTATGTAACATCTAAGCAATTTTAAGGATCTGTGAGACACTTGATAGTGCTCCACAACTCCAATCTAATCAAACTCAAGAACAGGAAATGTACGGCCACACTGCAATGATTATTGGACATAATGTGATATGATAATGTGATATGTTTGGCAAAAACAACTTTCACACTCGAGGTAAAAGGCAAATTTTCTAAAAAGTGCTTCTAGAGGATTAGATGGACTATAAGTGGTAATTCAGCAGAACATATGTAAGATTTTTTTTTCTTGGCTGGAAATCCAGAGGCTGATGAGATTTTGAAGGCTAACCTTTTCTTACACCATTTTGTTTCCTCTTTTTTAATACTGGAATTCTTCTGTTAGAACCCGAGGAGAGTAAGAATACACATTCTCTCTTGCCTGAGTTCAAAGTTTCCTTGTTGTTTTGTTCTACATTCCTATCTCTCAAGAATTTTACCTTTTATACTCCTCTCTCCCTATGATAAGGGTTCTGATTCTGGAACTAACTCAGGAACCACTCTACTGCACTATTCTACATTCTTTCGTCTTCTAACCTTCTTCATGCCAACAACCAGCTGTTTCTGAAGGAACATGTTTCATGCTAAGGGGAAACTGTCTTAACTCTTCCATACACAATGAATCAGGTGCCATTTTTCCTGCTGTAGTATGCCATATATAAAATTTCAGATGTCCCTATCTCTTTCACATGAAAACAGCTCCTATCTATTACAATTTTTCACTATATAAACTAGGCCTGTACCTGGTCTGTTCAAGATTTTATTTTTCTGATCACTAGGTCCAAACCTGTCAAAACAGTTTTCCAATGACAAGTCACTGTTAATATTTCCAGCTGTATCTCATATTTGGTCAGGATCTCCTTCTTTGCTTTAACAAAGTTTAGAGCACTTCTGGCAAACACTTTCCTTTACAAATCAGAAAAAAATTGGATGGAACTTGGTTCTTCACAAGAAAACAATAAAATTCGCAAGAAACAGTGGTCCCTGATAGAACCCACATCACGCTTTCACTGACGTCCATAACAAGCCAGGGCTGCCACTGTTCATCTCCCCAGCTCTAATCCTCTGTGATCTCTAAGACTTGTGACATTCATGTTGGGTTAATCAAGTTAAACTGACTGCTTGCTGGGAGCCATTTATTTGACGAAACACAGCAGATTTCAATTGCACTACTCACATAAAGCAAAAAAGCTAAAAGCCCTAAGGCAAGTGCAGCTGAGGTTCTTCTTCCTGCCTCCCCTTCCCCCTTCTCTTGAAGCAGCTGTAAAATTCAATTTTTTCACCAGATACACTTAGTCAAATATTGCAAAGAGCATGGCATAATTGATGCTTGTTTTTCAGCCTGCTGCTGATAAATAATGATACACAAGTGTCTTGGGTTCACTTTCATTACCACTCTAATGCTTCTCAGAGACGTGATTTCCAGTATTTCTTCTAAGGATGTCTTTCTCTGGCTTGCTTAGTCTAAGAAACAGTCTTCCCTTACCACACACTAAGGATAGATACTTCAGCTGAAAGTTCTCACGTTAATGGATCCAATGTGAGGAAAATGAGCATCTTCAGTACTGATATTTGCAGTTACAACTACACTCAGTCATCTGTGGCTCTGAAAAAGGAGATACATTTCAAAAGAACAAAACAAATCTGAGAGAGGAAAGTGACTCCCACTGATATTTTTATAGGCAGATCCTTTCCATGTTGCTTTCCTGCTGTGGAGATCAGAGTTCACTGGTTGTTCCCTCTGTCCCTGTGTTAATATCAGGAATTTATCACCTCTATTGTCATTATCATTTGGTGCACTGCCCTTTGGAGGTCTTCATTACATTTCACAATAAGTCTCCATAAAGAAGTTTCACCAGTCATGAATGCTTGTTCTCCTATAAGGTAAAGACAGCAGTGGATACTGCATAATTGCTTTCACAGTATTAACTGATCATTGCTCCTCTGAAGGAACACTATTTGCACATTTTCAATCATCCAGTCATGAATCCAAGGCTCTTGAAATACATGAGAAAAGACCTGAGCAATGAAGACCTTACCTGGAGGAGGATCAAGTTAGGACATATTTAAATAAACTAGACATACTTGAGTTCATGGAGCCTAATGGGGTGCACTCACAAGGGCTGCAGCAGCTAAAGGATGTCACTGAGACCTCTCTCAAATATCCCTGAAAGGTTAAAGCAACTGGGGAATGTTTCAGAAGACTGGAAATAAAGAAAATGTCACTCCTATCTTCAAGAAGGATCTTTGAAACTACAGGCCTCACCTCAATCCCAGGGAAGATGAAAGAACCTTTAAGCTGTCTCCAAACATGGGACAAGGTTATTTGGGCTAGGTGGCAAAGATTTGTGAAGGAGAAAAGTTAGTACTGTTTAACATCTTCATTAAAGACCAGGATGATGTGATAGTGTGTACCCTCAGCAGTGCTGCAGATGACATAAAACTGCAAGGAGTGTTTGATACACGGTGTGGTCATGCTGCAATTCAAAGGGACATTAACAGGCTGCAGAAATGGGCCAGTGGGAATCCCATAAAGTTCAACAGAGAAATGCAAAATCCCATACCAGGGGAAGAATAACCCCCTGCACCAGTACAGGCCAGGGATCGACTGGCTGGCAAGCACCTCTGAAGAAAGGGACTGGGGGGTCCTGGTGGACAAGCTGAACATAAGCCAGCAAACAATGCCAGCAGCATTGTTGGGCCACACTAGGAAAACTGTTGGCAGCAGCTTAAAAGAGGTGATCCCTCTTTTCTGTGCAACACTGGCAAGGCCACACCTGGAATGCTGTATCCAGTTCTGTCTTCTCCAGGACAAGAAAGAACGACATGGTCATACTGGATTGATTCCAGTGAAAGGCCATGGAGATGATTAATTGCAGCTGGGATTGTTAAGCTTGCAGGAAGCTCAGGGCATATCTTGCTAATGTGTTAACTCTCTTTACACACTTCATGGGAGGGTGTAAAGAAGGTGAAACCAGATTATTCTTCTTAGCAGGATCCAGTGACAACAAGAAATGTGTACAAATGGAAATACAGAAAATTCTACTTATAAAAAAGGAAGAGCTTTTTTACTGCGAGACAGCTCCAACTTTGGAACAGGACAACAGACTGCAAAGAGTTCATTCTTGGAGATATTCCATGAGCAATTGGACATAGTTCTAAACAACCTCCTCTAACTGATTCAGCCTTGAGCAGCAGGGGTGGACTAAATGATCTCCAGAGGCACCACCCAATCACTACAGTACTATGACCTCATGATTCTGTGCTCATGTGAGTCTTCAGAATTTAGTAAAAACAACACAGGCAGAATCAGAGTTCTATAAGAACTGGGATTTTTGTACCTGTGCTCTTTGCATCACTAACATTTCACAGTGGAAAGATTTTGGTTAGAACATTTCTTCTTCAGAATGTATCATTTTTTAAAAGGAAATTGGTTTGCAGGGCATGTAAATATCAAGAATAAATCAATTCAGTTAAGAGGGAACATGACATATTGATGACATAAATGGAATTCAATGTCTCACTTTCTATTCTCAAATGATTCATCTCTTATTTTTTTAATCTGGCATTATTTTATTGAATGTTCTTAAGAGTTCAAATAAAGTGTTTTCTGTTCTAATTCACAGTCATTACCATTTTCCTACAATGAAAAAGAAAAGGCAATTACATCTATGAGCAGCAGTTAAAGTATTTGTATGTGTTGGACATAATTCTCTTATCAAATCTGCACTGATTTAACTCTGTTGGATTTAAGACTTCATAAACAAATCTTGGAAAAGAGTGGAGAGATTTCAATTGACTTCAGTGAAGCTTTTGCCTGCTAAAGGACAGCAGGGCTGGCTCCAAGGGAAACAAGATAAAGTCGTCTTGAATATCAAATATTTACATTGGTCAATGAAAAGGAATTGGTATTAAAGTGCATTGATTAAACACATTTGGAGATTGTGATATCCACTCACATCACAATCGTATCACCTAGTTATACCTAGAGAAGTAACCCAAGGTAGTTATTGCAGAGATCCAAAGGAGAGATTCCTCATCAACATTTACTTATAACTCAGTCTTCTTCGAGCTACTTGGAGATCTTAGAAGAAAAGCATATATTTAAAATAAAAAAAGTATACTATGAGTAGAGAAAAAAAAAAAGATTCAGTCCTAGACAAATGCCAGATGCTTTGTTCTGCATTGTTGTCCAATACCAACCTATCCAAGGACTAATATTTAAGTAGTGGCCATCTGCCTTAAAAGGTACTAGAAGAAGCTGACATTTAGAGCACAGAGAGCAGAAGTCAACAGAACAAGTATTGGGGAGAATCCTTTCTAGTCAACTCTGTAATAAAAAGAAGTCTCCGAAGACAATTTTAACATTTAAAGATCAGCTTGAAAGAACACTTTAGGCACAGCAGACTAATAAAAATACCATTTTGTAAAATATTTACTGTGCTATGAGAGCAAAAATATCACATGAAATTGAAAGTTATAAAGTTTTGCCTTAACCAACTCAAGGGAGGAAAGGGGATTATCTCCAAAAGTAAGCCTTGCTTGAAGCCAAAGAATTACTTGATTATTTCTGGGAAGAACAGAAAACATTAGTTGTGTAAAGCGTGAGATCATATTTAGCATGTAAGGCAGACTCCTGCCTTCTAAAAGTTGAAGTGTGGGTACTTATGTTGGTAAGATCTAGCTGCACAGCCTTCAGCCCACACTTTCTCTAAAGTCTTTGAAAACCTAAATGCAGTATTGAAGATTACACTATAGATCTATTTTTCTTACCCCTGGCATAATGATCTTCTCAATGTCTTTAAAGATATCCTCAAAGCTCTCAGGCTCCTGGGGTGCACAGTCTGCGATGAGGGGCCTTAGGTATCCTGGTTCCACATCTGGGACGACCTGTCTTTTATCTATCTTCTCCAGGTAATCTGCAACATAGTCCACCATCTCCTTCCCCCTCTTGCGGAATTCTGCAGCATCCATGGGTATCAGAGTTTAGGGCTTATTATCAGAAAAACACTTTAAAAAAAAAAAAAAAAAAAAGGAGGAAAAAAAGTCATTTTTTAAAGAAAATTTTACTAGCTTTTAACATGTTATTCATATGATTTATAGGATGACTCATATGATCATGATGTAGATTACCTTAATACAGATAGACAGTATCTTTAGCACAGAAGAACAGTAGAAGCACATCGATGAAGTCTCAGAAATTACAGATTTAATCCCTACGGCTGCTGGTTGAGACAAGAATGTGGCACTGTTAAGTAGCACATAATCTACTCTCTCCTGCCTTATAAAGAAAAGGTCTAAGAAAATAGCATGCTGTATGTCTCTATTATAATCTATAATAACAATCTATAATAATCACAGTTATCACAGTGATCCACTGTGTCACCCTGTCATTTTATCTGCTTCTTGACTCCTGTCTTGCCTCAAGATTTAGCTTCTTTACTCTTTCAGTATAAATGCACATGCTGTGTTACCTACTAAACCTTATCTCTTAAAGAAGTTTTAATTAGAATTCACTTCAAGTTGATCTGTACTGCATTTTGCAGGAGGATGTGAGGAAGCTCTCTAGGGCTGTCCATATTTCCAATATGTTGGGCTGGAGCTCCAGATGTGCTTTGAAATAGGCAGAGACTGTGAGAGCACACCCAAGGTGATATATGGCTCAGCTAAGATGAGCTGGAGTTCTCCTGCAAAGTGCTTTGCAAACATAAATTCACAATATTAGGGTGCCTGCTCCTGCCACCCTGGCCTACGCAAACTTTTTACCCTATGTGTCTCTGCATTGAGTACTTGGTGAAGGTTGAGACCACAGCGTCTAAAAAGTGTCCAGAGTCTTAACGCTCTCAGATTGAATGGTACTGTTCCTTGGGAGGTAGTAAGAAAGATATCAAGTGAAACAAGGACACTCACTGCTGGTGTCAAGAATTACTGTGCTTAGTTCCCATACATTCAGTTCTTCACTTTGTAAAGAAATAATTACTGTAAGCACAATGTCAATATTTGGTAATTAAGACACAATTTTTCAGATATCAAGTATTTGTTCTAAAGATGTATAACTGAGGACATCACTTTGAGAAAAGAGACCCCTCTGGACTCTATTATATTTGAACCAGTTCTGTAACATCACAAAAGAAAGACATCATTGATAAACACTGTCCTAGTGTCAGCTGCTACAAATTGAGGATCTGGGATTTGTGTGGAGCAGCTGCTGCTGCCGCTATTTAAGAAGGCCGGGTGCTGCTGTAGGTCACTAATCACTTAGGAAAGCAAGGATCTGCACAGTAGGGACTTCAAGACTCCCCAGAGAATAGCTGTTCTTGTTGCTATTTTACTAGAGTTATGTTACTCTCCTTAACTATTATGAAAGTGATTATTTGACTCTGTCTATGCCTTTGTGAAAAGGGAATTAGGACCTTTCTGAGACCTTGCTACTAAGTTGCTGGAAACACATTGTCAGTCAGTAGTCATTACGGTCCTCAGAGGACTCCGGTGGGCAGCTTTGCATGTCACCTCCCTTTTGAAAGATTCTGTTTAAGGGAGCAGTTTTGCTTCTACTCCTTAAAATTAGGATTATTCTATTTCCTCAACACCTCCCAAATTTTATGTGCATTTTCATTTAACACATCTTTGTTCACAGTTCAGCATGAACTGCAGCAATCAATGTGCATCTCTGTGGCAGCAACCTAATTACACCCCAAGGCTCAGTTCTTTAGTTTAGATATTTTTGCCAGAAGAAATCTAAATATTGTACTATCGCACTTATTTTTCAATATCTCTAACCTAACCCTTAATTTATACTGGTTTTATTTCTTTTATGCTACTTCATGTACGAGTTCATTGCTATAACATGCTCCAAAGAACTTGCACAAGGTAATCTTATTTTTTTCTCTGGTTTCAGAGATGAAAGCTGAGAAAACAAAAATTTAACACACGACTGACAAATTAGTGGGAGATGCCTGACACTGAATTGACTCAGAACTTGAGGATTGGTGTTTCAAGCACTATTGCTGCTCACCATAGTGTTATAGTCATTCCTACAGACTTTTACACATGGATCAGTTCACCTGAGTATCTCATTCCACATCTCTGGATCCAGTGAACCACAAGTACAATATCAAGACAGGTAAGAGTATGTAAGAGTATCACTGTAGTACTCTCTAGATTTACTTCATAGTAATCAAACATAGGGCATCATTTAACATAAAAACCTCTGTGTATTGCTTGGGCTTTTCCCAAAATATAAACCAAATGGCATAATTAAAATTACATTCTGTATAAGCTCAAAACAGTTCACAAATGCACAAACAAAAATTAATTTACTTTATTATATTACCACAACGGAGATGGTATGTTGTATAGCTTGTCACTATTTTTCTTCCACCTAGATTTTTTTGTTTGAAATTGATTTGTATTACAAATAATATTTACATCATCTTGCTGCTATATAGTGTGCTGATATAATTTATTGTCATTTTTATTATTAGAAGTTTGGACAAAGTTCTTTTCAGATATCAGGATAAGCAAATACAATTTGTATCTAAACATCAGATACACATTCTGTGGTTTCACCCTATCAATAGAATTGATACTGAACTGGAATTGAAATTTGTTAACCCAATTCAACAAAATACACATTTTAGATAATCACTGAGATCTTGTCTGCTATTTGCTAATTATACCTCTTTCCAAGAACTGGAGGTCCATTGGCTCATCCTAGCATTGTTTCGGCTGCACTGCTTCAGTCATAAATCACTGTTGCAATAGCATTCTTAAAATTCAGGATAAATAATTAAATTACAGGGGAAACTCACTGTTTTTAACTGAACCGGGAAGCTTAAGCATAAAGAATGGGAACCTTCTATCCCAAATACGCTACAGTGGTTGCAGTGCTATAAATTGTTATAAACTAGTATTTACTTAACCTCAAATATACTTAGAATTCAGTTTGATCCATATATATCAATCTGCTTCAATTTGAAGCAGAGTATTCCATTCTTCTATCCCCCAAAGGCAATACTAAGAAATTAAAAATCTACTTTTTTTTTTTATCTATGAATCTTCTTCCCAAAAAGTCCTTGCCTGAAAATTCCTTACCTACTGTAATATACTTATCTCATGGGTAAACTTTGAAGGCATACTCCTTGCAGGAACACAGTGGTCACCTTTTTCATCTCCTATTTTACATCTCTTCTCTGTGAGTGACAAGACCCACTTATACTCTCATCCCTATTTTTATTCTCTTCCTGAACTGTTCACTACAGATCTCACTTCTGAGATCTGTGTGCTTGAAATTACTACTTGCTATGGAAGCCACATCCAGTAGACAGTTGCAATGCTTACCAATTAATACTCTCAAAGTACAAATTACTTCACCTCTCTATCAAATATTTCCACCTCCTGCATGCATATTAAGCACATGTACAATGCAACAACACAATGCATGGAGACCTTCCCTCTCTGCCACTATATTTTAAAAATACAGAATGGGATTTTCTAAGAAGCAAAATACCTCAGACAACTCAGCCCTTAGGGTTGAAAACACTGTTTGAGAGAATCCTTATTTTCTGAAGGGATGAGTGTTACAGTCTGCATGCACTCAAAACATCCACTTAGGTCGAAGGAACATAAACTGCAAAATAATGAAGACCAAGTTTCCAAAACTAAATAGAAATTTCAGAGAAATTAAGCCTCTCTCTAAAGTATTTAATAGTGGTCTATCTTCCTGTAGGCTCCTAAAGAGTGAGGAGTGCTCCACGCTTCCAGAGATCTCACACCTCCCAGGATGAATTTCAGCATATTCAGGATCTGCCAGTTGAACCCCAAGCGAGGAGAGCACAGCTTCTCAGGAAGCACCCTGCCTAATTATCAACCTCTACCACATTGTAAACAGTCTGTATGCAAAGTCATTGACAGCTTCACTCTGAGTGATAAAATACAATTTTACCAAGCATACATTATGTCTGAGTATTTTTGTTCCCAGCAAGAATCAATGGCTCTTGTCAACACTGCATACTTCGGATCAAATCCTACTTTACTGGAGAAGACTGAGCTCTGCTCTAAACTGCAGGTAAAAACAAGAACAACCACGTTAACCTTAAATTATATCAATGTATCTTTTTTAGTATTATTTATTCATATATAAACTTAAGTCTTTGGTTTTGCTGTAATTTGTGAGAGGATATATACACTACACAATCTAAAGTTGACATATCCCTTGCTGCTTTGTTTCAACTACTGCTTCTACCTCAGTGAACTGAAATTAGAATATAGCCACTTTCTTAATGAAGTTACCAAAAATTGTTGTTAGCCTTCAATTGCATATGTTCATATGAAGTTTTCTACTTTATTTGAAACTGAACTATACAAAGGAGCAGTTTACACACGATTAATTATTAAATACATTTATAGGTACAATATTATGTTGATAAATACAGCTTTTTCAATATTTCTGTTAAAAGGTCTATAATTTTAGAATCTGTTTGTTGGGGGGGGGGGTTGTATTTACTAAATATAAATGTAAAAGATATCTAAATGCTACCAGGAAATTTGTTATGAAGAAGAAAAAGGAAAAAAAAAAAAGATGAAAAACGAAAAAAAAGAGGGAAAAGAGGAAAAGGAGAGCAAATGAAGAGAGAGGTATATTTGATACATTACAGTTTTATGTGTGCTTCTTCTCCAGTTCATCAAAGTAAAATAAACAACACCTAACATAATAAAATCTTTTAGCAGCTCCTATTATTAAATACAGTCAGGAAGAATACATAGACACATTAATAGCACCTAAAGCTGATAGCTGTATTTGCACAAAAAAAGTAATAACTGTGTATCTTTCCAATAAATGAGAAAAGTGCATTTTCTATTCTGCCAACTGATTGTTGCAGAACAAAATGTAATTTAAAGGCTCGTGGTGCTACAGTGACACCACTGAAGCTATGATAACTTCCTGCTACTGAACCCAACTGAAGGTTTTTTTGCATCTGTTGCTACTGTTAAGCTAAACTTCCACTGTTGGCAATGGGATTTTGGCTGAAAAAAGACTTCAGGATGAATTTTATTTCAGCGTGAGTAAAAAGGAAATGGATTTACTCTGTACTTCTACCTTTGTGAAAGGCAAAAATTAGGAATATCTGTTAAGAGCTCTCACTTTTTATTTTAAAAATTACATTTTCCAGTTAGAAGTTGCTGACTGTATCCATTGCTGTCACTGGCACAGAGTTTGCAACTTTGTAATTTTCCCTTCTGAGGTCTTACTATAATGATAGGAAAGGGTTATTTCTGAGGAAAACCTCATCCTAAAAAGTTATTTTTTTAATTTATCTTGAAATTTTATTATTCAAAATAATTGGCAGAGAATCTCTCAAGGTCTACTTGGTTATTGCAAGCACTCCTGTATTTGAAAAGACAAGATACAAACTTTTTGGATATATGGGATTCTGCACAATTGTATATAAGAAGTTGTAGCTGACATACAGCAGATGTAAAAAAAAGCAAAATCAAAACGAGAGGTACACGATGCATTGGGCAAACTTAGATTAAAAATAAATGTTTTTATTTTTATCATTATCTCTAAAATAACACGAGCTGGCTGTTTGTTAGCTGAGCTGAGTAACCAGTTGTTGCATTAATCCAAATGCATCTACTTGAATTTCATAACTACAAAGCCTTAAGGACAAAGAATGTTACTTACAGATAGTTGTTTTTTCCTTCTCCTCTGTCTTTCTCACTGTCTTTCTTTGCTCCTCTGTGACAGCTATAAAGCCGAGAGGATGCAGTTGCCTGCATATATAGGCAGAGTATCCATGTCCCTTCAGCCTATCAGAGCCAAGGGCTTTGCATTGAACATGCAGCAGCAGCATCTCTCCCTCCTCCCACACCTCCTCCAAAATATACTTCGCAAAAAAAGCCACCGAAAGGCAGATGGGTCTGACCGAGAAACGGCCACTGCCTGCTTAGCTATGGAGAGTGTGTGCTTTATTCCAGGGACTCCATTACCAAGTCTGAGCTCATTAACAGTGAGTGATCACACGCGCCCGCTCTGTGTTACACACTCCAGGATGTTTCTGTCGAGGCTGCTGCTGTAAGAGCAAGTGCTTTGATCCACTTCGTGAAACATTATTTCTAGGAAACAAAGACAGATATGATTGAAACATCACTCAAGGGACTGCTAATTTTGAACAGGTATATATGTGGGATTAACATCGCTGGATATGCTTTCATCCAACTTCTTTCAGTTTCACTCTTCCATCATATGTGAAGCAATATTAAGTGTTCAAGATTTGTTTTCCTATTCTAAAAGTTTTATGATGAGTTCTTTCCTAGATGAATCTAGATAACTTCCTGTCATTTTTATGCAGTTCAAGTTAATTAAAAAAAAAAATACTTATCAGCATTTCATAATCCTGAACAGCTTATAGCCAGGTAGTGTCACAGATTTGGGACAGTCACTGCTCCTACCTCAGTCTCCAGTATTACAGCCAAACTTTTTGTGAAGGACAAAGAAGTCCTGTCTGTTATATATTTTAAAACTCTTGTGACTATGTTTGCTCCTATAATGTTATAAGACCAAATACAACTCCACTACAATTCTGGAAGAGTCTATTCAAAATAAAAACAGGACTTAAACTCCACAGGTCAACTTGCTATTTCCACTGTGCTTGTTGTGCTAGATAATATTCTGTGATCTGACTTGCATTTTCAGTGCCCAGGTTGGCTGCTGTAATGATTTGTCTACGATCTTGAAAAGCATCCAGAAATCCCAGAGTCAGTTGCTGTTGACTCTTTTTTTTTTTTTTTTTTTTTTTTTTTTTCCCCACGGCAAATCAGCTCCTGAGTGTACAGAGTTACAGCCTTGACATATTGGGACCCCATAAAAAAAAACAAGTGTTTTGGATACTTCTATTTTTTCTTTATCCCTGAATTTGACTGAAAAGGCTGAAAATTCAAAATTTGTTGTAAGGGTATAAAAGATGCAGAAACCAAAGATGTCTCTAGTAAACTTAAAGATAACTGAAATCTCACTTCAATGTTTCACCTAAATGCCTTGCACAAGGTAAATAATTTTCAAAGGAAATTAAAAATGGAAACTAAAATTAAGATTGGAGTACTAAAATGGTAGTTTCACCAATGTTGAAATACTACCTCAAAGTCATCTGATGTGTTTTTATTTCTCTACTATACTTGTAAAGCTTCCTGTGAACAGACAACAATCACATTTTTCTTTTCTTTTTTTTTTTTTTAATTCCTCAGGAAGCAAAATGAAACAAAGTGTGAGATGTACAACAGGCAAGCTGGAAAAGGGAAATTAAATGCCCTTCTAAAAAGCATTTTCCATGTCTCTCTACAACTCTAGTTCTGACTCCTACTACTGTCATAATTCTCATCATCAACTATTGGCAATATACAAATTTTTGCTTAACAGAATCTTTCTGTAGAGGACAAAAGCAAGATCACTAAGTTTTCTGTCACAGGTTCTGGCTAAGTCAGACCTGATGTGGCCCTATGAATTTTCTCCAGACCCTTCAGTCTGCTGAAGGGCTTCAGGCTCTTTCACAGAAAATAACTTCTACTGCTGAAACACAATGAATAGAGATCTCTCCTTTACTGCCAAACTGTTTCAAAATTCAAGACAGAACTTTGTGAGAAATAACAGATTATCCCAAAAGGTTTAAAGGCCAGGGCTTGTTGATAAGCAACTAACAGACTGCATTATTCACACCTAACAAGAGACAAGCTTCAATATGTTTTTTGCACATGGAGGTATGTCACCCTGATGATGATATATAATGATACTGTGCCCATGCAGTAATGGTATCAATTTCTTACCATTGCTGAACCCTTTGGTTTGCAAACAAGGTGGGAGAGATAATGTGTTTGAACAGGAGGCTTCAGCACAGCACCAGAAAATGATGCAAACAATGTGTTATCAATGACTTTGCAGTCCCATTGTCAGTCCAAGTGCAAAGACATGGATCAAAGCAGAGGAAGTTGTACCCACTTTCTAATAGGTTTTACCTCTTCCGCTATTGTACAGTGAAGGTTAGAAATGAAAAGGCAGTTTTCCCAGGCTTTCAGTCTAGTCACAATTAGATGATTTTACTCCCAACTTTATTTTTCCTCACCTGAATAGCCTGACACTTATGTTGGCCTCCTGGTGTGACTCTAGTTACGAAATTTAATCAAGGTGTGTTTGTGCTGTAGTTCACTGAGCCTAACATTATTTGAACAAACCTGTTCTAAGCTATAACATGAAGGGCTTATAATTGACCCAGATATCATCAATACTTTAAATATTGAGAAAATAATTTGAAAAAATTCATTAGAAATCATACTAGCACAATGTTTGTGCCTGTTTTCCACAGCTGGTGTAAAAGGAACAGTCACTGTTGCCTAAGCTTGAGAAAAAAAACTGGTTTGTTGCTTAATATATGGTTTTATCTGTAGTGCAGGGATGCTATTTGGAGGCTGAAGGCCTTTTTTTCCTGTTCTCCTACCTGTTGCTCCTTCAAAGAGAGAACAGTAGTAGAGCCCCATCTTTGTCTCCCCCCCCATCCCCAGTATATTCTTCTATGAATGTAAAAATACCAGTAATGAAAAAGAAAGTTATCTACAAAAAGGTAAAAGAAAGAAAAAAAAAACAACCTTGAAAATCACTCAGATGTACTGAAATGACAAGTCCTTGTATGTTCCATAAACAAGGTCCAAATCTGCATAAGCCATAAAGATGAGACAAGACAGAGGAGAATGTTTTAACCAAAATGTGCAACTAACAATTTTCTAAATAAAACAAAGGGTGCATTTCCTTTGGAAGAAAGTAAGAATCAAATAAAGCCTTCAGACACAAATAGATGGATTACTTGAAACGTATGAAGATAAAACCTAAGTCTCCTGCAGAACATAAGTAGACTTTGCAACAGATTAGCCAGGAGATGAATCTCAGACAGTGCTGACAAACTGGGAAAGTAACTATCCTCTCTTTCATGAATATTTTATGTGTGACTTGTTTTCCCTGTTCAGTTCCTATTGCTGTCTGTGTGAACATGTGAAGGTAAACCAAAGAAGGATAAAAAGGAACTGCTAACGAAGTGAACATGGACACAGACTGAAACACACAGCTTCAGAGGAGTTAATGTACCACTTGCTGGTTCGAGGCAGCCTGAGCACATAACTCTTATGGAAGCCAGCCTACCGAAAAGAGAGAGGTTGTGATGAACCGAAAAAGTGTCAACAGAAAAACTGACAGGCTGTGAAGAGTCGCAGAGACAGTGAGAGCAGGCTGCAATCACAGTAGGCAGACTCTTCCAGTAAAGAGATAGGAATAGCTTCTTCTGTGAGCTGAGAAGATGTGCTTACCTAGAGGCGTAGGCACTGCCAGGGCACTCATCCAGCCATGTATTGCTCGCGGAGAGAATTTTCTCAAGCACTGACTACTGTGAGCCTCATAGAAGCTGTGGCTGAAAGATGAACTGCTGTCAGGGCTTAAATGTGCTGTGAAGACCTCATGTTAGAAAAGCAAGTTATGGCAGTTTATGAATGGAATAGTCCATTGTGTGGATGAAAGGACAGACCCAGACGAGGCATGAGGAACAAAGATGGCTTGAGATACAGGGCGAACATAATGCAGCACTTGTTCTTAAGCAAGTGATTGGTTTAGATCACTGTTTGCAAAGATACCAAAGAACACATAACGCTTAGTCAAGACGACATTTTGTCACTGACTGTGATTAATGCCTTGTCACGACGGCCATGCCCTACTTGCAATAAGCTCGGAAGAGCATGTCACCAGTATAAGCATTGAGTCATTCTTTATAGGATGACAACATCACTAGAGTCTCCCCATAAAGAGCATGTTGGTGTCCATTTTTTTCAGATTACAAGAAATACTATGGCAAGGGATCATTCTGTCAGCTTTGCTGTAAAGGTGTCTTTGGCTCTCTTTCAGTCTGTGCTAACACATGCACCTTTCTAGAAGAGACCAACTCAAATCTTCTGGAGACTTAATGCTTAATATAACATAAAACTTGCTGAATACATGGACTTTCTCCATGAAAGAGAAATTACTTCTCACATATCAAAAACCTAGAGCTCCGGAGAACTGAATGGGAACTGAACCTGCCACATGCACAGGTCTCCCTGGTCACGAACACACATTCACAGCTGAACCAGTAAATAAGGTAAAGTTTGCTACCCTCTGCTGTGGATTACTGTCTTTGTCTCAGAGGTGGGAGTGACATATGAACACATCCCAACCGCTTGTGCAGGAAGTCGCATTTACACTAAGATGATGGCTTTCCACTGGAGCCATGTGATCCGTATATGACCTGCTCCTGACCACAGGTAATATGGTTAGCAACACCATTTCCTAAGACAAACAGCCATAAAATGTGTGCTAATCATGTATCACCTCTTTTTCCCTTTGCAACACCGTAGCTGTCACCAAGATGTCATGACCCCCATTGCAGAACAGCCAGATTCCCTGGCAGCATTGTGAAAAAAATACCTGCCCACCAAGTACTGCTGCCAGGATGTTATGGGACACGGAAGTGTTACATTATGTGAGATATTGCCCATAAAATCAAGCAGCTGCAAGTCCTGATGCTGGACAGCAAAACCTGTGATCCCCCAGTGGCCTGGGATGCAGCTACCGTTGTTTTTTTCCTTTGAAGACTGAGTGGCTCATGTTCCTTTGGGTAAAGTCTGCGTCCAGATTATGATTATTGTATCACGCACCTATTACTTTGAGTTTGATGTGATCTGCAGAGTCCAGATGACTAAAAGTGTATGTAATTAAACACTCTAGACGGTAAGAAAGCTACACTCATTACTAGAAATTTTGTTTAATGGAAAGTATAATTCATAAAAACTTTGTGCAAGACTAAGCTACGCTAAATGCTAAAAATTGTAGATAACAATACACTATGCTGAAAAGTAAATATTTTATGTAATAACAAATGTCTAATTCTCATTCTACCCCTAAAAGAACCTGGCTGTCCCTGTGGCATTAGGGTACAGAGCCACCAAGTGTTCACATGATCCCTCCTGCCAACTCCACAAGAAAGGCAATCATCTCCAGCTAGGTGGGAAAACAGTGAGCCAGAAAAGATAACAGCTTAAGCTGCTGCAGGTAGCTTCACCACAGAGAAGCCAGCCATATCCCCACTCAGAACTGCCTGCCATCTGTTCTCCTTATGATCTTGTTCCCTTCCTCACCTCAGATAATCACAGCTTCCACATTACCATTAGGAGAAACAGGCTCTCATTTAGGAGGGATTTACATGTGACTGGCAGAGATAGGCAGTTAAATAAGAAGGACAGTCCAATGTATTCATTACATTTATGCTCAGAGACCTTAGTTCAAGTTCTTGCTTTCAAGTACAGATGCAACCCTTTGCCATATGCTGTGCAATTCTGGATCAGTTCTCAGAGGAATTTTCCATCAAATATTTTGCTAGAAAGGGTTGTTCTCTTTCAGCTTATTTTTCTGTGCTACCACATTTGGCTCCAGCTGGATTTGGAAGCCAAACAGCCTAAATCTAGGCCAGGTTTAAAGTGGCAGCACCTCCCTCTGGCAGAACTCTGGCAATGTCTCTAGTCACAGGCACAGATTTTGAACCTCTTTGTTCTGAGATCAGTTGTTGCCAGTCCAGAAGCAACCTGCCTTTACATCAGCCTGGCATTCTGCATCTTTCTCTGAAAGACAATCTAGGAAAGTTTGGGAAATTGAGATTTCTGTTTTTTCCTTCCTGTCAACTCTTAAAAAAACCCTATCTCCTTTATTTAGGAGAGGTCTTGATCTGTGTAGTCTTAAGACACATCTCTTCCATCTCTACTTTTTTCAGCAGAAAATGGTTTAGAAATGTAATTTTTCACTCTTCTTCAGTGCTCAGAGAACACAGAATGGAGGGAAAGTATGCTTAGGGAAGGAGAATCACTACCACATTTTACGTTACATACATTGAAACATATAACGAAGCAAGATACCTTACCTGCCTATAGCTTCTGCTGAATCTAGAGGATATTTTCAGTTTCTCTCTTTCAACAACACACCAGTCTAAACCTATTCCTGTTGCCCACTGAAGCAAACCTTAAGAAAACTCCTCTGTCTCTACATTCTCTGACAAGTAAATTATTTAAAAGCAGTTAATATTTTACATCGGTTGCTAATTTTCTCTCTTAATGTGTATGTTCAGCATGTAAAATCACTCTAATCTTTCATCAAAATTATGATTTATCTACTTTATCTTCCACAATAATAAACTCATAGATCCCAGGTCAGTAGTCCACATTTTAGGTGACTGTAAACTTCAAGAAGAATACCTGAAGTAATTTATTTACTATCTAAAAAAAACTTAACTCAAGATTCTTCAGCTGTGAGTACAATGCATATCAAACACATTTCAAGCCTGCAACATTGCTTAGACAAAGGAAATACCTCAATGCGATGTGAAACAAGGAATGAATTACACAGCCTGCTTGCTTTCTATTCACTGAAAAAAGACCCCATGAGAAATAGTGTTATACATTCAATGGATACTTACAAAGAAAAGTTGGTTTCTACCAATCCTAGGATAGCAAGCTGTCACAAAAAGCCCAACAATATTTCTGGATCCTCAAGACAATATACTTCTCCTCAGCTCTGCAGCTTACAGCTCTGCTGGCTGCTACTGCTGCTACCTAGGAAGAAAAGTTGTAAAACTGTGATGACAAGGTAACCAGAAGCATCCTCAACTAGCATGTGGAAGAAGACTGGGGAACAAGAGATCCAGAACCTGTGTGTTAAGACTCAAAATATTTGCTATGGCTCTGCCTGTTGAATTTGGAATAGAGATAGGTGGAGCTGTGGGTTTTCTTACAGTGAAGCTGAATTCACATCCTCATCAGGCATCTAAACTTATCTTTTTTTTCCCTAGGAAAAATGAGCTGAATATTGTGATTGGGATCAAACTGGGAGTGTAGAGGGACTGTGCAGTGAAGCAGAGAATAATGTGCAAATTATAGCAGAGGACACAACCTCCTCTGCTTACAGCTCAGTTACACTCTTATCATCTAGCACTACCCATTTCATACTTCTCTCTGTTTGTCCTGTTAAATATCTATTGAATAAGCCATTTCTATTCATAATATTTCCTAGTTGTTATAAAGATAACCCTTCTGCTGGTTTTCAAACAAATGAATGGTGCTTCTACATCTACATTTATTCTGTTTTCCTTCCAGTTTCTTTTACAGGTACTTTCCTTAAGCAAAAGAATGTTTTATACTGCTTTGAATACAACAAATTTTGATTATCTTCTTAGAAATTTTGAAACAATTCCACAACTTATCAGAGGCTTCTGTTGTTAAAGGAACTACCAGTTTTCTGTAGGAACTGTATTAAAAAAAAAGAAAAAAATCCTCTTCTGAAAACAAGTAATGGATTTACTTCCAATATGGAATAGTGCTGAGCGGTAGAGACCGCAAAAAGCTGACAAATCAAAACCTGGTAGCAAGGTCAGCTGTATCAGATGTGATAATATATTTATTTTAATTTTATTACAGTAACATGATGTAATAACATTCAAAGCTTCGGAATAGCAAACACCTTTGTTCACACACTTTTTTTTTTTTTTGTAAATTATGTACCAAACGTATGTGCAGAAAAAGAAATACTTAAAAGCAATGTGCAGCAAATAGCCTTGATAGCCTTGTTCTTAAAAAGAACTTGTGATGGAACTCTATGCTAGGAACAAGCCAAGAAAAATTAAAGATGTGTGAATATGCCTTTCCTAGTAACACAGCACAACAAGTGTATAGGTTTACCAAGAACCTGTAGAATATCAAGATCATTTGAAGTTTCAAAACCAATGAAACATGCAATTTAGGGATGATTTTCTAAATAAAACAGTAACCAAAAGGTGGAGTTTTAACAGTCATTTTCAACAGCAGAAAAAATAAGAAAAGTTGAGAAAGAAGGTGCTAGCAGACAGTACTTACTGATCTGTAATAACTTTTTTTATTTAGTGGGATTAGTAACACTGACTTCTGTTACCACCTTTAATATCTAACTCCTTCTGCCAGATATGAGATTTTGCTCAAATTTATGTGTCTTTAAAATGGACTACTCATAAAGATGTATTAGGTCAAAAACTGTTGATTCAAAAGGACACAATGTATTTTTAAGAAATATATAGTCAAAAGGAAAAGAAATATGCTCTTGAAAAATTAGAAAAACATTGCCAAAGGAACCTCCAAAATGAAACAAAAACTGTAGCAAAAAACGAACGATATTTTTTGTACTTTTTTTTTTAGCTTTGGAAGGAAACATGAGGAAGCTACAGTAGTAGCAAATGAGTAGTTCACCACTCAATCTTAAAGTCATTTAAGGACTAGTAGGCAATTAATTACTGGGCTGAACAGAACAACATTCAACATGGTAACAAATTACTGTAATAGTAAAAAAAAATTTTTTTTAAAAAAAAGGAAGATTAAGCGGACAAAAAATAGGTTTGCATCTCAGATTCTCTGATAGTGGTAGAATGGAAATCACCCAAAGGCAGGAACATTCTCATTACAATGATGTACAATAGAAACATGTATCAATAACCTCGAAAAGGAGGAGGCAGAGGTAGGTGTAAGAACAACCCCGGGCATAAATTCACACAACAGTTGTGTGCCGTGGGCAGATATTCTTGAGATCATCCTTATAAGTAGCTGAGCTGCTGATGCAGCTACAGAGAATCCTTACACTTACATATAACCATAATAATGTATTCTATTTTTTGTGCCTTATGTTTCATTAGCACGAAACACATTTGTAAGGCTCTGGGTTTTACTTTTTGAATACAAACTTTTCATTATAATAAATGTTATTTTCAGTAGCCTAGCACAACAAGGCACCTATCCTGGCAGGTGTGGCAGGCCTCAAGAGTGTGGTCCTGCAATACTTGCTCAGGAATTAACACCTTTGTACCTGGTCTCCAGGTATCTAAAGATAATGGCACAATATGGGCCTATTTAAAGCTGGCAAGGCAGGCAAATGAGAAGACAAGTCGTCGCCTCAGTGAGCAGTGCCAAGAAAAAAATTCTGACATGTGCAAGGCAACAGAAAACAGGAGAGAGTGTGTGAGGCACCTGTTATGTTAGCAACTAGCAAATAAAAGACTTAGGAGAGTCTGGAAAGATCTTGTAACAAAGTTTAACATATATAAGCATGAATTTACACACCCACCTGAATAAAGGCTGTATGTCATCAGCCTCAACAAAAAATGAAGATATGACTAAATAATTAAATAAATTCTAGGACATGATAAAAAGAAGGATTTTAGGAACAGATGCCAACATTAAATATAAATTTCTTTGGAGGAAAAAGAATACTGAAGAAGCAGAAGATTATGCCATAAGAAAAAAGATTAAAATGCTAAGAAAAATATCAAAAATGGAAAACCATGGGAGTACATGTAATGTGCATCCAGTTAGAGGTTGCTGCTTTTTCTGCTGACTCAGACCACAGAGCCAGTGACACTCAGAACTGCAGCACGACCCTGCTGCTAAGCTGGTGACTGCCTAGGGATGCCTGTACTGGCACTCTGGTTGGGTTGTGAGATGTGTTCTGTTTGAGTTTGACAATTCCTTAAAGCTATGCTTATGCTATTATTATTATTCACAAATGCTTTCTATTACTTAACTGGTAATTAACTTAACCTTAATTAAGGTGAATGTATACCAAAAAATTTATTTAGTCTCAGAACTTAAACATCTGGGCAATGATAATTCCATATCTACATTTGTTATGAAGTTTGAATGCATACCCCACTTTATCATTGTTCCTTAATATTAAATACTGTTAAGTACAGTCGTACAGAGGTTTCCAAGTTCTCACAATCAAGTATTTTCTTTGATTCTACGTTGTAATACTAAATTTTATTTACACATTATTTCGGAAACTTAGTGATATGAAGGGGTTTTCCTCACAGATCAAGATTGCCACTAGGGGTGCAGCTCCTGCCAAGGAGGTCTCTTAGACTCCTCTATCTCAGCTGCCTAAAATATATGAAAGCTGCATTACCTGGGGGCTTTTATACTTCTTAGTAAGATATGAAAGCTTGCAATGAAAGGGTATCATCCCACCATCCTATCCCACGCCCCCCTCTTTTTCTTTTCCTATTAAAAATGCAGCCATAGGAACTGGGGAGGAGAGCTAGGAATGTCACACCTTGAATAGTCAGTCAGAGTTGCAGGAGCCTCACTAACATTAATTCTGAAGTAACACAGTGTACAAAGGGGGGAAAACATCTTAAGGGTCAAACTAATGGACACAGTCTAAGCAATCTTGGTGGCACTGCTGAACAAAAACCTCTGTTTATTAAGTAGTATGATCAAGAATAACAAGAAGTTCGGATCCAGTAAGAACAAGTCAGTGAATTATATGAAAAATATTCTAAGGACTTTTGATCAATTGTTGGAACAGTTCTGGAATATTCAATATTCTCTCAGATTTTCACTTTCAAAAAGACTTCACTGCTCTCCTGAAGTGTAAGAGAAGATTTTTCTTCAAAGCCACTTATGCCTTCCTCTAGGGAAGATTCAAATGAGTGGGCCTGGTTAGCTTTGAAAACAGAACAACGTGAGGGAAACCAAGGAAAGGATAAGGGAATGAAAGAGTAAAGGGAGAAGATAAAGAACTACTTTCTGTTTTTTAAATTTTAAAAGCCCAAGAGGAACTACTCAGGGAAATTAAAGACAGCAGATTAAAAACAGACAGAAGAAAACACTTTTTCACATCATGTGCGGTTAAAACTGCAGAAAATATAATTACCACAGGAAGAACTACAGTCAAGAACTCAGAAAGATTCTGATGTGTTTGCAGATGTATAAGGATATCAAACATATCAAGAGCAATTTAAAGCTGCTGGAAGGCACATGTATTTCTTCAGGGAAAACTGTCCAAGTATTTTAAAACTGCACAAAGACACGTGCTAATCAGAGTGAGATACAAAGAACAAGGTCTCTGTGAGATAATGCATCTACAGGATGTCATTAAAGAAATGTCACCTCCTCTTAAATCCTTTGCATTCATTTTCTCTCCCTCCCTTTTAAAGAAACAGCACATAAAGGGACAATATCAGCCCCACAGAAAGACCATTTTGTTTAGGGTATTGTCTGAGCAGAAAAGGTGTCTGCCAGCCATCTCCCCAGCATGCTGGTATTTCAGCAGCCTTCAGAGTGTCCCATATATCTGGAAACGTATATTTGCCTTGAAATTTAAATACCTGGTTCTACAATTAGCTGGATGCTTTCTTATTTTATGAGGTCAGATTGTTTTTAAAAGCAGAAAGCACCATATGCAGTATCTCTGTAATTTCCCATCTTGCTTTTTCACATGACTAAGTAGTCATAGTAATGATGCTTGTTTCTTTTTATGTTACATCATGTTAACTGAACCTGCACTGTCATGTGTCAGAGAAAAAAATCTAAAACTGTGAGGTCTTTTTCATTTAAATGAAACAATTTGTCAACAGCACAACTGAGTGCAAATGAGGCCAAAACAGAGGGAAGTGTTACAAGCAACTTAACAGTAGCATTACTCTGATGCTGAATTTATAGCCTTCCTAAACAATACACTACAGTGCATTTTTTTCTAGGCTCTCTTTTCCCCCCAGATTTAGTCTGTTATTTACATCCTGTCCACTAAGCAGAAAAAGATTATTCTCTTTCTTTTTGCAGCTTCCTTCTATGCATTTCAACATGCTGCTGTATCCCTTGAACTCCAAATTATATGACAGTAATGCTAACACCAGAGATTGACGTTACCCTAGCAATGAGACGGTACTTGGTATACAAAAAAAAAAAAAAATTCTGAAACATAAGGAATGTCACAAACCTAAGTCTGGCACGATTGGCTTGAAACTCTGAAATGCTAATAATAACGCTGGCTTAGGGCTATTATTTTTGCAGCTTCTCCTGGAATGCACAGTTGCTGCTACTGTGGCTTCATATGTCTCCAGTGTTAAGATCAGAAGAATCCCATGTCCTCTCTCCTTATCCTTCTTTCAGTGACAGAAACTTATCTTTGTTATCTTTGTTCAAGTCACTTCAAAACTTTCCTAACCTCTCTGCTTCATACCCAGGCTTATAGAGACAGGCTGGATGTAACAGAGGGGGAGATACATCCTGTATAGGGACTGTTGTATCAGTTACACAGCACTGGCCTCACATCTTCGCCTTTAAATCATCCCAAGTTTCTACACTGAGACTTACAGCATGGCATTTCACTGATGGAGAATCAATGAAAAAAATATCAAGTGCTGCCATTAATCCACACATCAGTCATCATCCTCTTAGAGATAAAATCTCTCTCACTGTCTGCCTTTGACACTGTAAAGAATAAATTCAGGAATTAAGTAATGCATCTGACATAATACAAGAAGAGCAACATTAAACTACATTTGACTCCCTAAAATCATCTAATTCCTCTGAGAAAATGCAACCAGGAAGGACAAAACTAATTTCTATTACGTCTTGACACAGCTTAACAAACTTTCCCTTAATTTTCAAACCAAATGTTCCTTTCAAAGAGAAGATGGGAGAATAATGCTATTATTTAATGCTAAACTGTAAGAACAACCTTTTAAGTGTACAATGCTTTTGCCAGCTCTCTGACAAAGAACCCAATACTAAAATCCCAATTTACCTTTCAAGTAATGACTATTTACCATAATATTTCTTCTCCTGTTCTGTTATTTGGTTTTGAACAGACGAAGATACAATCTACACAGGATCAAGAAAGAAGGTGAAAAATGTGCAATGATTGCTATAGGTAAGATATCTTTGCCAGGAGATGAAACATGTAAGCAGCACGAACTTTAGCTAGACGAGGAGACACTCACCAGAGGAACACTGGAGGACTGTGTATATGCAGAGGCAACAGAATTACTTGAGATGAATAACAGGATTGTGATTAGGATACGCTGGAAATAAGTTAAGGGTTTTTGTACAGGTTGGAATAATTTTTTTTCACTTACCAGTGGTGGAATTATGAAATATTGTTGGCCATATATTTTGCTGATTATCTCAGGTATTATCTCTGATTGAAAAAATATATCATTTTTTGCACCTCAGAGGAATGAAATGACCAGTTTTTAATGTATAATGGAAGGAACAGAGTAAGAAACATACACTAAAGGGATGGCTGAAGCAACGCAGAAATTTCCCATGGATGCGGATCAATTGACCATTTAAAGAAACTCTCTGACAACTTTAAATAATCTTTAGGAATTTTCTTTCCATTACAGTGTAACAACACACCATCTCAACAACCATTACCCATCCCCTCAACAGCTTGTCTTGGCTCTGCACACTTCCCATGTGCTGAGCAGAAGCCAACTGATTGGCAATGGGGCAAGGCAAAATATACCTCAAATTTTCTGCATTTTCACGAGATTATCGCACCACCTTGCAGCCCCCTTTGAAAACTGCCCTATTCCATCTCCTTACTCCCAAATATAAGGCTTCAGCAACCTCTTTGTTGTCAGAACTACAATAATAGCTTTCAAACAGATGAACACTTCAAACTTCTACGTACGCGAGTCCTATTTCATTCTACTGTCTTCACAGTACAAGACAGACGGGAGAGATGAGAGTCTCTGTTCTACCAGCGAAGCAACAGTTTCACCCCACTATGCGTGCAGCAAGGACATAGCTGCATAATTAAAAATCCACAGTCCAGGACCTTAGTCTCAGTAAATCCCTTATTCATGAAAAACTGCAAGAAATTCCAGTTTCCTCACTGGAACTGGAGATGCTCTGGTGGGGGATCCACACTTTGAATGCCAGAATGCTCTTCCTTCAAGGCTCACTCACCCAAGGAAACCTTTCAGCATGTATCACAGTTAATACTGGAAACTTGGTTTTCATTACACTTTTGTTGGAGTATCTTTTTTTCCCCCTTTAATTTGCCATTGACATAACCATAAATTTCTGTAATGTAAATGGTAATTTTTAAAAACTGTTGTTTTATCCCACCTTTCCTTTTCCAATTTTGTATATATGAATGGTAGTTCCAATTTCATTATCTTCCTGGTCTCTGAACCCTACCAACGCTGAAGTAATTTTTGCTGTTTCACGTTTAGCCCCATGTAAAATTGTAGTGTCAGTTTATGGGGATGACTCCAGTCCCTGTGTCATAAACAGGATCTTTACAAGAGGACAAACCTAATGCCACTTTTACAATAAAATAAAGTTACAGGACTAGAAGAACTAAATTTTCAAAGAAATAATAACTTTTTTTCCTGACCAAATTTGAAAAGGTTAATAAAATTACCTTGACAGCTGAGATTCAGCTCCAAGACTGCCCAGTATACCATCACTCAGAGCTACTGCCATCCCTTCAGGCTTCTTCACTTTACCAGCTGTGCCCTCAGGTCAATTTTTAGAATCAGGCAAGAAGAGATTCCCTTTAAAATGTTGTGAATTGCAGAGTTTTGATTTCAAAATATACTCAAGAATTCGTGAAGTTCCAACAAAATTGGCTTAAAGCACATGTCAATTAAAATAGGTTTACATGCTGCACTTCTAAATGCTAACTAGCTTAATACTTAACACATTATGTGGACTTGTTGGATCAGATTATTTGGTGAAAGTGCAGAGGCAACTTCAGTTTCAGACATTATCGAATTTATCCTTACCTGTTTGGAGAGTTCACTCCTTTTCCAGGTACCTTGGAAGCAGGTATTTTCTCTAGTTCTCTTATAGTCTCCCACCCTGTGAGGAAGACGTTACCAGAAGTGGCTAATGAATTTTAAACTCAAGAAATTCATAAGGATTTTCCAGTGACTATCTGGTCTTCACTTCTGCTGTGCTCGCCCTGCACTCTTTGGTTAAACATTAACCACGTGCAGACCTGTGTTCATCAGCTTTATCAGCCGTTCTTTCTCAACAACGGAAAACTGGGAAACCTGTGAGCTCATTCAGCTGCAGTTTACATGCACTGGGGTGGGAGGAACATGGGACTTTTCACTTACCCACAGAGCTTCAAGTGTAAAATCCAATGATGCGAGGGACAGAGCGAGCCAAGAGCGCCGGCAGGTCCTGCCTCTGCCGGGTCGTGCCCGGGCAGGTGGGCTGACGAGAATGTCCACACAGCAGAGGTGTCTGACGGGTCCCACTGAGGAAGCGAGTGGGACAATTTGGGACGCCCCAGAGCCAGACCTTCCAGGGCAGCGGCTGCCCCGACTGTCAGGACGGGAAACCCTCACGTTCACAAACGGGAGACGAGTTCCCCTTGGCGGGGCAGGGGAAGGGAAAGGGACGGGCATCCCACGGCTATCCATGCGCCAGCGCTGCCACGTGCATCAGTCGCCCCGCCGGGCGCACCCTGCCTACACTTGGAGTTGTTTTACAGCAGTTTTACAAGAGACAAAGGCCAGGGTGCCGCCATAAAACAAAGGAAACCAAACCGAGGAAAAGCCCCAGGCCCGCACGTTTACGGCCGGGCCGTGCGTGGCGCCCCCTGATGTGTATTGCCGGGAGCCTATTCGGCAGCAGGATCCCCACACACCCTCCAGGACGGGATGTAACCGGGCTGGGCACCAGCGTTTCATCACATCAATGCATATAAAATATCTCAAAGGTGGGTGCCAAGAGGATGGCGCCAGACTCCTTTTGGTGGTGCCCAGTGACAGAATGAGGAGCAATGGCCATAAATTAAAACACAAGAAGTTCCACCTCAACATAAGGAAGGGCTTCGTTGTGTTTAGTGTGGCACTGCTCTGGAACAGGCTGCGCAGGGCGGTTGTGGAGTCTCTCTGGAGACATTTAAAATCCACCTGGACACGTTCCTGTGTAACTTGCTCTAGGTGACCCTTCCTTGGAAGGGTGGATCTGTTGTGGAGTTATTTTTCAAGAAGCTCTAATCCTCAGAGCTTGCCTTGTTTCTATATTTGTTTTTGCCTTTGGACCTGATTTGAAGAGTACTACAGCAACTTGAAAACTACATGTTGCTAAGTCACACAGAGCACATTAATATCGTGTTAATATATTCAGCAGCAGAGACTTACGAAGGAAGTCTGAGGGAAGTGGAGAGGAAACTGACTCTAAGGGACTGGTGAGCAGCACTTGGGCATCACAGCACTGTCTTCACCGTGTTCCTAGTCACATCCAAACCATCACTTGGACAATATTGCCTAAGAGTAATTATTTTCTCCATTCTACTTCCTTCCCAGCTGAGCTGAGCCTCAGAGCCCATAAACCCAGGCTGTACTTTGGCTCAGAACTGGCAGCTGTTTGTAATTTAGCCTTCCTGTTCCCTAGTTGTGGCACCAGAATCTTGCAGCCAACAGATGGGTAACAACTGATTATAACAAAGCACACAAACCTGTGTAACCAACAAGTGTTGCAAGACCCTGTTAATCACAGCTTAGTGTCTTATGTGAACCGATCTTTCTTGCTAAAGCATCTGCTAGTATCTGTAAGAAATGATGAGCAATTAGAGCAGAATGTCTTCAGGCTAAGAGTTTGCAGTGTGAGTGTTACACAAGCTAATTCATTTTGAAGTCTCAGATGTGACTAATCGCAATATCTAATGAAAATCATATAGCTCTTGGACATAGTTGTGATATATTGGGTTTTCAAATGCTAATTAAATTGTGCTTCAAGTTAAGGAAGGAAGACATAAGATTTAGGATATAGAAGCAATCCAAATTAAGGCAATATGGGTATTTCAAAGCAAGATACTTTTCTCTATCTGGTGGCATTGTTACTGAAATTTCCAAGACGTCAGACAAACCATCTACGGACTGGACTATGACAAACCAGATTAAAGCATTACTAAATTAGCAATAACAAACATCCAAAGTCATATAAAGTTTTACTTACTTCAAGGGAAATGGCTCGTTCTGGGGATGTTTTTCTCATCTGGTTTTACAGGTACAGGCTGAAGCAATAATCTAGTGTTAAAATAATCCTAATTTAGGAGTTCTCTGTGTCAGGATCAAAGTGCTGCAGCCACATGCTGTAAAACACTAGTCTGATAGGAATTTACTTATAGGTCCAAACATATTTGACCTGTTTTGCCAGGTAAACTTCATGCTAGAATGCTTTATGTGGCATCACGTCTGACTATGTCTGTTGTTCTGCAACTAATGTGAAAGCAGCACAAACCTTTTATCAGGCAAGTAATTCAAATCTGTACCACAAACCCACTTCTGGCCCAGACTAATTTTGCACAGGCAATGTTCTTATAGCACAGGTACCTGCTGCTAATGTCAGAGGCCAGATTTCACAGTTATCATGATGCATTTGCCAGAGGGGTAAGCAGTTTGGACAAACACACAGACAGCACTACCCTGCCACTGGGCAGGCTTACCAAGATCTTCTTGATTTTTTTTATTTCTTGTCTATTTCAAATGCAGTATATACAATAAAGTAAGCTATGGTTTTGGGGTTGATTTTTGTTGTTGTTTTTTGTTTTGGTTGGTTTGGGGGTTTTTGGTTTGGTTTGGGTTTTTTATGTTTTTTTACAGATTTGTGTAGAACTATAGCCCTTGACTTTTAATGATTACAGAGGGGGCCAGTTTCAATGTTAGCATGGCTTCCTTTAACTAAGCAAGTAATAGGCATCTTCAAACCTTTCGGAAGCAAGCAGTCCCCTTCATTGACTCAGTGAAAAAGTAACTTGCTGTGTGCAGCACAGTGAACTCTAAGCACTTTAAGTTCAATATGCATCTCCAGGTAGAAAAAACTTGGCAAATATCAAAACCCAAATGAAGTACTCTGCCTCTATATGTTGATGAATTTCATAATGCTAGCATACTAAGTCATGCCACTGTGCAGTATAAACTCATATGAAGATGAAGCATGCAGAAGTCAGTGTGCCAAAGTCTTGGATGCATTTGATGGCTTCTATGGATTAGCAAGGCAGAAACAGGAAAGGACTGTGTCCAACTAAAAAGTGAAATATTAGCAACCTTCTGTTATTCCATCTAACAGAAGATCAACCAATTGCCCCTTGCCCAACTCGGATTTTTTAAGGAAGAACATATTTTGTGCAGATGTGCTTTTCCAGACAAATGCCGATAGACCACTTGAATACAAGGATTACAGGCATGAACAATTGCTTTCTGAAAGCACTATTGAAAAGCTTTCTGATCCAATAGCTATCAGGACAATAAAGTGTTTTATGCAGTGTACATTTTCAGTGAGTTATAGCTTTATAACCTGAAAGATGTACATGCTATGTTTTCCTGATTTGACTCTAGCAGCCTTCCCAGTGAATAAATATCATAGCAGAACATCCCCAGTAATTTTCCTCAAACAAAAGAGGCAAACAAGTTCTTTTCTAAATAAAGTGCAGTCTGTCCTAATAGGAATCTTAAGACAGAATAAAGGTATCTTGGGGACTGTGTTTTCCTTCTTCACTCTTCTTAAGAGATGTTTAATGAAACCCATCCAGTTAACTCTGAATTAAGGCAAGAGATACATAATGTACAGATATATCCAAAAGATGACAGTCATTCCAATATAAAATGAATAGCATTGTATTAACGTTTATTTCTAATTACAAGAAACAGAATATCAGTCCCTTATTTGTACAAAAATACCTGAAAGATTACAATTAGGTTCACAAGCCAAAAAGCTATTTACAGTATGAAGCAAAGCATATTGAATAAAGGTTTTGTCTCTTAAGTTAATACCTTTTGCATTCCCTGAAACTTTAAACTTTATTCCATTTTACAGTCACTAAATCTTGCATTGTGACAATATAATTTACGATAAGCAAGTCTTGCCACTGGAAAGGTGCATTGATTGGTCAAACTGTCAGGTATTTAGTGCAGAAAAGATAAGACAAAACATCTAAACTGAGGCACGTGTTTCTTCAAGATTAATTAACAAATAAAAAGTTTTTTTGTACTTTAACACCTATCGTAACATAACTTAACTAGTAACCTCATTACCAAAATGGTTTGGCATTTTCCTTCTCAACATATTCAAGATTGCTACATGAAGTATTTATTTAGAAAATAAAATCACAGGCAAAAAGATAAAAATTCAACAGGCTCCAAAACAACCCTGAGCATCCCCTTTACATTCATGTCATTTAAATACAAAAATAAGAGTCAAATGTCCTTCAGTCCTTGGTATTCTGAGCTGGCAGCCAGCTGAATCTGTTGGAAAACTAAGGTGGCATTGACTGTTTTCCAGCAGAAAGAAGACAAAGCAGTGATCTGCTTAAGTAAGATTGTTGCCACTTTGAAGGTGGTCACTTTCTCAAAACAGCTCACTTTAGCTGGGAAGAGTACAAAATACTAAGTCAACCATCTACATACAAAAATTATGGTTCATAGTCAAACTTTTATTCTCAATTTAAATAAGATGCAAGTTTGTTTTTTTTCATAAATATGAAACACTGCAAATACTATCCGCCTACTGGGAAAAAAATGCATGGTTGTCACTAAGCTATGTAAACAGAAAAACTTAAAACTACAGCATAAATGGTCTTATTAAACTGGTAATGTAGTCAATACAAGTATCTTTTTTCTCCTAATAGGGGCCAAATAGAAGCATGCAAAGTGAAGTCAGACTTAAGTTAGCTTAATTTCGAGGTTTTAAAATACATTTTCTAGAAAGCAGGAACACTCATTTCACTATGTACAATTAAAAAAAAAAACAAAACAAAACAACAAAACAAAACAAAAAGGGATTCTACTAAAAACAAAATCAAGTTTCTTCATTTTTAATATCTAGACATTGAATGGAAAAAAATACTAAATGTGTTCTGTAAACTAAAATACAGTGTTTCTATACCATTGACATAGTTTAAGCTGATATGGATGACTCAGGCAGGTTATGGTTTGTCTTAAGCTATTCTTAACACTACATGAAGACCTAAAAGTGTAGAATTGGATTTCCTTCTTTACCCTTTCAGATGGCTAGGATTTCAAACCTAGTGGCAAATACTAAAGACGAAGTAGCCCGTGTGAATCATTTACCATCCTAAGAATACTCTGTTCTGCACTACACTCTGCAAGTTCCCAGGGTGGAATACTCCTCATTGTGACTAACAGCATGAAGCACTGGGAGGTTGCTTCACTTAAAGAAGTTCCTGCACCAGCTGTGTTGCTGAAAGAATGGTTTATTTGCAATTGGAGGATCAAGGCGGGACTTGTCCAACTTTAATACCGATTTATCATCAGAAAGAGTTATTGTGTAAACATTAAATAATTCATTTAAACATTAACAATAAAGTAGTTCTGATGACAAACCAGCAACAAAGCAAGATACGTGCCTGTCTGCCATTCGGTAGCATATATGACACAGGGATCACCAGTTATCTCGATGGATGACATTGCCAGCAGCTAGTTCACAATCAAATCTGTTTCTGTTCCCAGTATGTTCTTTCTCACCATGTAAACTTCCACGGCCCTACAAAAAGCAGAAGGGGTACAGTTCTTATGCTCTATCCCCAGGAGAGCTTTGTGTCACTGTAGCTTTACTATATGGAAAGAGCTCTTTGAAACAGTCTGAAAATTCAAGGAGCTATAAAGCTAAAAACACTGGGTTTTAATTTTTTTTTTTTTTATTTTGTCATACTAAGACTACCCGCAGAAGACTCTTCTCACAAAAAATGGTGGTTTCAAATACAAGTGTAGTCATTCAGTCCTATTCTATTTAGTAACAGTAAGTTTCCTCAGGAAAACAGTCAAAAGGCTGTAAAAAACAAACCACCACTCCAATAATAAAAATTTGTGCATAGAATCTAATACAGTCTTTGCATGACTGGATGCCACTAATATGCCATCAACACACTACAGCCATAATGCTACAGGTCAACAGTTTTAAGAGTATGTATATTGGTGGTATGTTCTTTTAGAATTGCATCCTCATTGCTTCTTCAAAGACATCTGCAGATCACTGAACCTCAGGTCTCCAGAGAAGTATTGAGACACGCGCACGCACACACACACACTTCTTGATTTTCTTCTAGATCCTTTTAGGCTGAAGCATTCCATACATTTTAGGGTGCAGATTAATACCCAACTCCTGCATGAATTTTAAAAGCCACATCAGCTCCTAATATAGGCTGCATACAATATCCGAAACAAAGTAGGAGTGCAAAAAAAGTGATCAATACAAAAAGTAAACACACTAGTCTCAATTGTCAAGATTATTCCAGGGCAAGAGTTCTTTTCAAAGATTTCTCTTCACACTTGTTCCTGTTAAGTGGCCCAGCCAAGATAGTTTCCAGTTTTGTTTCAAATTTATTCATTGTTTTACAGACCCTCCCCCCATTTTTGGGATGCTGGGACACTCAGCAGCAATCACTCTTAGGTGTTAGACAAACCAGCAATCTTGGTCTGTTGGCACCTGTCGAATCCATCCCTTTCAGAGTCCCAAGGTGCATAATATTTATTTTTTTTTACCAACTTACAAATCTGCCAATTCCCCAGTGTCAACGTTCTCTTACAATTACTCTTCTAGCAAATCCAGTCTTCAGTGAGAGTCAGATTTGAGGTCATAAGGCCACTCGGATACAGTGGTGTTTGAGTTTGCAGGGCAAGACTCCTTTGTTTAGTTGATAGAATTCAACAAGCTGGATTAGATCACTGAATTTGGTGTTCCCGTCATCCAGACTGAAAAATATCTGTCCATCATCTTCACACTAAGGAAACAAAACATCCTTTTTAAGTTAGACTGTACATAAAGAGATGCAAGTGTGGCAAAACAGAATACCACCAGTGTGTGACATAACATAAAAGATGGGCACTGCTCAAACAACGTAGCGCCTAGAGTTCTTCATGAAATCACGCACAGTACTAGAAAAACATATGTTAACTCAACTTGTAATATTTTGTTTATGAAACTGAAAGCTCGCGGGCAGAGTAATTGAAAATTGTAGAGACAGCACTGGACTTCATTATATAAAATGAAAATACCCGAAAAGTATTTGTTAGCTGTTTGTAAAATTGGCAGGCTAAACAAGGGAAGAAGACCAATAAAAAAGTTTGCATGATTTTAAGTTTTTGGTGCTTTTTTGATCAAGATAAAATCAAATTGTTTCCCAGCACCTCAGTGTAACATTATCTGAAGCTCAACATGATTGGATAACCTCTAGAATAAAACTTTAAAAGTTTCCCTAAGTTATTCAATGTTTGCCAAAGTGACAGCCAGACAACAGCTGCTGTTGCTGCTGCCAGAAACAGAGAACAAGTTCTGTGCATTACATAGACTTGTGCAATGTAGTGACTTAATACTAGTTTTCCAGGCAATGTTAATAAATAATTATAATCAGACATTTCACAATTGTAAAAAATACTTGCTAATATACTTGCTAATAGAAACATCCCTGTTAATTACATCAGTAATTAATAAGAGGTCTTCTCAGATGCTGACAAAAGCTTTATGATTTAAAATTTCATTTTTTGTTATCAGTATCAAAAATAATCTACTTACCGGCAAGATTTGAAAATGTTTTATTTTTTGATGATGGCACAGCGTAAGTACAAATGCCTTTGGATTACTTTGGCTGTCCCGGAGAAGAAATAATCTAGGAGAGAACGTTTTTAAGAGCAAACTGAATACTGCAATCTATTTCTTCATAAATAATCCGAACTGCTAAGTAATTTTGTGCCACTGCCTAACTCTTCTTTAGCTGCATTAACAGGTGATTCCATAACTGGCAATTTGCTTTCAATTTTTATACCGTGGCTATGCAACAATAATAGATGAAGAAACAAGAAGTGAAACATACATGACAGTAGTTCTTCCCCTAAGCATGTACATGACGCTTTTTTTAAGGTTCTCTCTAACTCAGCTTTCCGTTGATATTCATGATTTGTACTCTCATGAAAAAAATGTTATCATTTAACTTCTGAGCAAGTCTGAATTTCTGTAGATTGGAAAGTAATATATGTGAATCCATTCCCACTCTCTGGTATCTTGCATCATTCCACAGAAATCCACTGTTAGCAAAATTACATTTAGGTTAAATGGCTGTAGTTGCACAGAAATAGCTCAGTACTTTCTTAAAATTATTTATCAGTTAAGTAGCTTCCACATTATCAAGATGGGGAAAAAACACACTGATTTTTCCTCTAGAACAGTCACAGTATTTTTCCCTCAGCATCATTGAGAAAAAATGTACTTTAGCAATACATCTAGCAACACCATACAGTATCTAACTGTGACTTTTAAGTTGACTCACAAAATTAAGTCCTAACTCAAATGGTTAAATGCGAAATAGGAAGAGGAGAAAAAAAAATCTGGCTAAAAAACCCCACATTTTCTCTCCTTGACATTTATGAACTAAGGAAGCAGATCTTCTCCATGCCACAGGAAACAAGAATATGTCTTTGGCACAAGGCTTACAGCACTAATCACTAGTGGATTTTTCAGATGGCCAAATACAGAATGGGGGCAGGCCTCAAGCCCTCTTAATTGCTAATCACTAAGCCAGGAACACACTTTTCCAAGGCTGAGTTGCAAGAACTGCTTGTAGTCTTAGAAACCCAAAAGAATTTACTCCAGCTCCTCAGAATTGATTGAGAAATGTCAATACCACAAAAATGCACCATCATAACCACTGTCAGTTCAGTAGTCAGACACAGGCATGTCTTGCCACCATCAGAAACCATGAATGGTATTTGACATTCCTTTTTAGTCCTAGGAAGACCAGATGTGTGGCAAAGAGACAAAAGCCCTTTTCCATTAGGATCCATGTCAGGGAGAAAGGTTGTACCTGCTCTGTGGTTACTGCAGTTCATGCAGGTATCTCTAAATTATCTTTCATGCAGCTGTTTCAGATAATGCATGTTATCATAAGCTGGTGGCACAAAGCAAAGCTCTGCACAACTGAAACTACAAATATTTATTCAACCTCTGGCTCTGCAACTGGCTCCCACACAAACAATGACTATAAAGATAGATGCATCCTCAAAAATAGCTTCCAGATACAGTCAAAGATAGCCGTTCTACCTTCTTTTGTTTAAGAACACACAGCAGGAAAACATAGGCAATGTTTTTCTGTCCTGAAAATCACAATCCTTAGATCTTGGAGCACACAGGTAACATGGTTCTTTTGTCACTGCTGACTGACCTTGCTACAGCCAAACTAAGCAATCTTACATGTCCATGGTGACTAAACTGACTAGGCACAAATATAACACCACCTCAAAGACATTAACACAACACATTCCTGGAAACCTCATGAAGGATGGGCCACCGGATTCCTTAGGCAACAAGTCAGAATGAGCCAAAGATTATAAAGATCTGTCGTGTGAGAGAACCAGAAACCAAACAAGTCAGTAGTGTTCCTTTGCTTTCTCAGCCTCTCTTCGCTGTTTGATCTGTGAAGCTAAAACCCAAAAGCCTTAGCCCAGCCAAGACCCCAAAATAACAAATAAATGCTGCTTGATAAATATGTACGTGCACTACCAAATTCTATTTCTCTGATGTATATTATTCTTCACAAAGATTAGTGTTCTGAATCAGAAAGTTAGAAAAAACAAAGAAAGGGTGGAACTTCACTGTCTTCTCAGAAGCCAACATGGACGTTTCTACCTTAACCCTGACAGCAGTGAGGTTAGTGAATTGAAGGCAACCATGCTTTTCCCATCCTACAAATAAAGAACTGCTGAATGCAGTTCAAGCAACTTCCCTTCAATAACCATAACTCCATATAAATGAGGGAAACAACAATACAGAAGATACTTAAATCTCAACCAAAGACATTTTAGAGAGCACTTAAGTTGCTTTCACTTCTTTGTTCTAGAACAGAAACAAATAGTGAGAAATCACCATTAACTGCTCTGATTCATGCAAAAGAGCACAAACGACTGATTATAAATTTGTGGCCAATGGTTAGGTACAGCTTTGCCTAAAACATATATCCTCAACGCAGATTACACGAGTTAACTATTTTCAAATTCTAACAGTCTCTAAAACTTGATTGCCTCTGTTAGAAAAAAAAAAAAGAAGTTTAAGTGTATTTGTGTATTTCTAAGATTTTATTTTTCAAATTAAGAGTTAGGATCCACTCCTACAAACACACACTCTGACTTTTTGAAAGACAGGCACGTTATAATGGAACTACTTGAGAACTCGGTTACTCAGAAGTGCTCAGAAACCTGTAAACCATTACCAGCAGAGATGATGCTCTTGTCTATAAAGCTCATTATAAGACCATAAATACTAAGCAACAATACCTACCCATCTACAAGCCCTTGTTGCTTAATAATCCTGTGAGATTCTTCTCTAGAGATTCTGCCGTGAAACCAGTGCTGTGTCCTATGAATAACTGGAGGCAAGAGGGAAAAGAGGGAAAGAGAAGATGGTTAAAACCAGTTACATGTGCAACATTTTTTTCCACGTATTAATTATTTAAACATTTTAAAAGTGGGTATAGCTTTGTTATAGATATAAAGTATCTTCGATCAATCTACAAAAAAAAATCAATATCAAAAAATGCATCTACTTAATGTACCAAGTAGAGAGGCATTATTTCATGTATTTCCTGATTTTCAGATGTACGATGAAGTTAACAAGAGAAATCTCTTATATTGCCTTTCCATTGCTTCTTGAAAATGTGGACTAACAATTCTTAGAAGAAAATGTATAAGCTAATGAGTTAGAACCAAGTCTCTTTAACTCTCAAATATAGAAAAACACTTTAGCTTGTGCTTTCAAGAGCAGAGTTTTCCTCAAATATTTTATGTTTATTATTTATTTTTCAAATAGTATTTTTTAATTCTATTCAACAGAGTAGAAACACAGAGTAGCAACAGAGAATAGCTGTGTTTCCTTTAAGAAGTTCAGGACATTAATATGAAATATTAAATTTCCTATTATTTTAATAAACTTAACAATCTCAGATGTTCAAGACTTGCATTACAGGAATACATATTTTACATTATTCAGTTATTATGGAATGAATTCCATTTTGAAAACTCTCATTTTTACTCTTTAAAGATTAACAGATCACTCATTGATTTTTCTTGTCTGAAATGGAGAATTAATTTCTGTTTTGTTTTAAATGGAAACATTTATGGAGTATCTATTTTTATAAAATCTGAGTTTCTAAAGACTAGTTCTGAAGAGAAGCTTGAGTGTGCCTTCAAAGGAAAACAAGTTCCTTCTACTATGTCTGTATGGGTAAGTATGTTAATGACACAGAAGCTACTGATAAACATAAACAGTGTATTTGACATCAATACTACATGACTATACTCTATTTGAAATACAGCTTTTCCAGCTTTTCTTTATCCACAGAAGTCTCTGATACTATGCTTACAAACTAGCAGAATTTACCTGTACTCAGTGTGGAAGGATGGAGTGGACTTTGGCTACCCAAGATGTTCATTCTTGTGCTACGTTTCTACAGAGAAAATGAATTACCATTAAATCCAAACTAATGCCTCAACAGAAGAGAATTAGTGCACATGCAATACAGATTTAATTTACAGGAAACTGGGGGCTGGGCAAATTTAATGCAAGGATGAGAAAAAGAAATGCAACTTTGAAGGGGGCTAATCTACAAGCAGCAGCTCATTTCAGCTGGCTTAAAACACAAGCCAGATGTTAATGATGAAAGTTCAGTATCTAAAAAAATTAAAAAAAAAAAAAAAAAAAAAAAAAAGGGAAAAGAAAAAGGAAAAAAATGACAGAAAAAAAAGAAAAGTCTGATATGTCTCTGCTCAGGCAAAACACCAGGCACTCAGTAAATCAAGCAGTGTTTCCCTCCCGTACATAAAGCACCAGCTAATGCTTCAGTAATGACTTCTTTTCCCTAAAAGACGAGCATGTGGGAAAACTTATACTGCAGCTGTCTGTCCACAAGACACTATAAACAAGTTACATCAGTTTTCATTGCAAGAGGTCCTGCCTCTTGTATATTCTGCAATTAAACTTACTGGGAGCAAGCCATTAGTCAGAGCCCCAGCCTCTTCCATGTGGGGAAGCATTTAATTTGACATATTCCTCCTCAGAGACTGGTTTTGCAAACTGGCAGTAAAGTTCTGGTGGGTCTGCTTTCCCCCTCAACTTTCCTCTGGACACTAGGGGGACAGAGAAGCAGTGGTAGAAGGTTGTTGTGAATGTGACAGTTTTGCTAAAGATGGATATTGACTTTCAGATCTGCATGCTTGCAGTGTGATTGCTTCAGGTCGGAGCTAAGCTATACTGTGACCAGCACTGCACTAACATCATAGCACACTCTGTGTTTTGGCTCTCAACAGACACTTACTGATTGCAAAAATAGAAAAGAAGAGAAGATAGCTACCCTCCAAGCATGTCCTTCTTCCAAGGCAGCACTCTGTGCTTCAGCAGGATTTTCAATAACTCTTCCTATTTGCCCCGAAAAATCCATTGCTACTAGTGAGTTTTCAGATACACTTCTCTGAAAAGGAATTTTCACTTGTTTCAAAAAACAGGAAAAGAAAAATCCAGCTTGAGAGTTTAATTGCAAAATGTTTTGGTTTCAGAAGATTGTCCAAGGTTCTCCTTCAACATCACAAAAAATACATCTCATTTTTTTCCCCTTTCAAAAGATTCACTGACACAAAAATAGGTGGCTTTTATTTTTAGGCCATAGGGGAGGGAGAGGATTCAAAGGCTGAGAATAAAATACGTATTGCTCAAGTTGCCCACTTGCCCCGTTACTATATTCTAGTCATTTTCAGGGCCAGTTGGGATCCAAATATAGGATCTTCACTTTTAGATAGTTAACAGTCAGCTCTTGGCCCAGCCTATTTTAAGAAATTTACGTGTTAGTTTTGCCAGACCTAAGCTGGCTTCTGCAGAGACAGCCAGATGTCTCTGTACCATACGTCTCAAAGAGCATGACGTAGCCAAGATTTTTCAATCATGTGGATCATGTAAGCCTGAGATAATGGAGAGCCAACCACGGAAACTGTACTCATGCAAAACATGAACTTTACATTGATTTGCTACACAATGCTGAATTTACATTTCTTAGCATAAAATTTTCCACTTTTAAAATGCAAAAGCAAATGTATCTTTTCCAACATCATATGTCAATGAGGTAAGTTCATTACTTACTACTGGAGTGGAAAAGTGTGGAAGCATGGCTTTTCGCTGCTGGGGAATTCTATAATTCTGATACAGTAGCATTCCATACTGCAAAAACAAATGCAAGGACACTATTATTCAAATATATACCCTAGGAAAAAAAACTGTAGTGATTTCATAATACCACTTACACTGGAGCGAGGTGCCACCGGTTTATTATTTTCCTGATCAGAACCTGTCCCAAAGCGATTTGCACTGAGCAATAGCAATTGGCAGGTTGCAATCAAGCAGTTAATAAAAAACACACAAGTTTTATTTCAAAAATAGAAGCCTGAGTGAAATACCACAGGTAATTTCTGACACTCTCAGCTATCACCAGAGCTATCACTCTATTTCCTTGTAGAATACAAGCTTTCAGTCGAGGTCAGAACACACATATTAATTGCCTTCTTTTTACCCTCCAGTAATGTGAACTTAAAAACATTCTTCATAAGGCATTCAAACTCAGTTTTCAAAATGATAAAAAATAAGAACCTTTCTAGTTCACTAGCTCTTTTAATAAATTTCAGCAGGAAACTTGGTACTTTTTGCATCCTTATAAAAATAAGATGATTGAATTCCAGTCATGCTCCTTGTTGAACATGATAAATTTTAGCAACACTAGTAGCTAGGATGGTAGGAAAACACCTACTCAGTGCATTCCCTAGAGGCACAGTGCTGAAGTATAGCAACATTGCTTACTGAATGTTCTAACTGAAATGGTTTCAACAATTTGTGAACAGGATAATATAGGACTATGGAAAGCTGAAGGTGAATAAAAAGAAGGGTCACAGACACAGCCTTGAGGCACAGCTTAAATTTTTGCTGGTTGTACACCCTTAATCATCTTTCGGTGTTCCTTAAAAACAAAACCTTTTTCTCTGTAAGTAGGATGTAGTAAGGTATAGAGAAGAACATAGCAGTTTTCAAGACAGCGTATTCAGGGAAAGACTTAAAACCAAATCAGAACTTATGCACATTTGCCTATGAAGACCAGGAAGTTCTCTGCTTCAAAGGGCACAAAATGGTCACCTTTTTCCTCAGTTCCCTCCATCCTGATTTTGTTTCAAAAAAACAGTGAAGTCTCCTATCCTATTATCAAGAAATTTCATTGTTTGCTCTCAGATATATAAATAACTTTCACCTAGAGATAGAATTACTTATTTTTGTTACTTCATTTAATAGAACCTTCAGAAAACAAAATAAATAAATAAATAAATAAATAAAAAATTCGCAAAAGGCACTCTGTTCTAGTTAGGAGAACCTTTATCAAAACATTTTCTTTAGATTTATGATAACTTGCAAATATCTTGTTTAGATATTTTAATTTATTACCATGTCTCAAATTTGGATCCAAAACTAAAACTATACTTGATTCATATGTGGAAGGAATAGAGCTCAGTCCTGTGCTTAAAATCTTAGGTGGGACAGGCCTGCCTGGCATTTTGCTCTTATCTGTATTGCTTTGGTGCAGATGATATTTAATAACATGTAGGTAATTTCTCATGAACAAAGTGGAAAGTGCAACTTAACTCTAGGTGTAGCCTTGCACAAGTAGAAGAGATTATTAGATACCTTAAGGAGCCGAAAGGCAGTCATCCAGCACGTTCTGCTTTGCTCATCTTCAGCACACAACAACCGCAGTTCCTTAGTTTCATTTCTCACTCTGTTGGGCTTTAAAGTATTAGAGGGAAGTCAGCTACATTTAATAAAAAACCAACAGCACAACGAAGTTTACTGCAGAGTAAAGCCAGGTACAGTATTAGTCTTAAGAACTAACCAGAAAAAGTTCACACCACTCTGAATTAAAGCTCAGAAGAGGCTGAGCATGCTTTGAAAGAAATCACTTTCTCAGCTGGGTCTAGCAAGATAAATGTCACTGCCTTCTGACTTTGGAGTTAGACTCCTTAAGAGTCCCTTCCAACTCAGGATATTCTATGATTCTGTGCTTTGAAACAACCTGCAGTTCTGGTAGTTTATAGGAACAAGGTACTCAGGCCATGCTACAACCAAACCAGGGCACTTAGTTTGGTTGGTTTTGGTTGTTAAGGTGGTTTTTTGGGGGGTTTGGTTTTTGTTGTTTCTCCCTCGCCCCCCCCAAAAAATCTCTGAGAATTTTTATAAGCCCCATTTTGAGATGAAGGACGAAAGTTTCCATAACTGGCTGAGGATCAGTCCTGCTGACAGTCTCCTAGATAAAAACCCTTATTATCTAGCTCTGGAATGGCTGGTAGGAAGGAGACTACTTCACTGCTGTCAATAAAACCAGCTTCCAGACTTATTTTCTTCTCAGAAAATTACACTTTTCAAAGTTTAGAAATACTTTCCAAACCAATCCATCAGCACAACAGTTTTAAAAATTTTCAAAGGCAACTGTTTTTTTCTTATTTTCATTTTTCCAAGACAATCTTCCTCTTTAAATAAAGGCAAGCCTCTGGCCCATAATAATGATAAAATTACTACCCATCAGAGCTTGATCCTTAGTTGATGTATAATTTTGGAGCTCACTGTCCACAGAAACTTTTCTATTAAATTAGAATACTTGGAAAAAGTTTTCATCTGTGAGGTGAACCAAGGCCACCTCACAGGCACACCATGCTTCAGCATCAAGCTACTCTTGCACAGAAATTTCCCAAACCAAAGGAGCATAAGATAAAATGTTAAAAAAATGTCTCATAAGATGATGACAACATTCACAGGACATGTCTGCCAAATGAAAGATGTTAAAGACCAAGTCCTCATGACAGAAAAGGCGTGCAGAGTTTTAGACATAAATCCCATTTAGCTGCAGGTTGGGGTGAATCTGAGCTACCAACACAATGAAGAACTCAATGAGATTTACCTTTATACAAAATCCATACTCTGCAGGTGCACTGTACAACTTCTTTCCTGCTATCAACGAGAAGATATTGCTGTCTTCCAGGTCAGCCAACAATTGCAAATGTCTTGGCTCCTGGGGAAATAATAACGTGTTTTATCACAGGTAAGTTTAAGGTTTTGGAAGATCTCGTGCAAGCTTTGCAGTCTCTCCAGCCCAGCCTCCAACAGAGGGCAGTGTACGAACACTGTTCCTCTCCCCAGCAGCCTCAAGTGGACACGGGGCTGGCAGCTCTTGAATATCAGCCTACCAGCAAGAGGTGCTTGATACAGGAAGCTTACAAAATACTATACTTATCCAAACACATCACATTAAAAATGGCATAGCCTATGACATTGCTCCAGAGAAGCAGGTCAGAGGAGCAGGTTAGCACAACTTCAGTAGCCACAATGATGTTGCCTGGCTAGTTTGGTTTTATTTTATAACAAAACTATATGGCTATGTTCACACATTGAGAGCCCAGGGCTTGACTGTCTTTTGATCATGGCTTACTTATCCTTTTCTATGGCATAAAACCAGGGAACTCTGGGTGGAGATATTTAAAAACCAGCAAAAAACTGCCCACTGTAAAAGAAGAAAATGTTTTCACATACTAGTACTGTGCAACTTCTTTTTTAATCTTACCTTTGAAGTTCCTTTTGTAGAACAATAAAGTCCTGATCTCCTCAAACACACATACAGTTTCTTCCATGATTTCCTACCCAGCTCTTTCACATGCAAGAAACCTTGAATTTCAGGGCAGCTACTGGAGTTTAAAAAGTTCTGTTGGAGAGGAAAATGTAAATGTAAATGGATGGATTTTAAAATTGTCACTGTATCTTCAGACCAGAGAAGTAAACAGCAAGTCACTTTGTTGATTTGAGGTGCAGTTTCACACTAGGCTTAAACTGACCTAGATGTTTTATCTGATTTATGACAAAAATGGAAATTCTTGCTCCTCCCATTGCATCTACCTTGCTATCTCCTCCACCACTGACATCTTCCTATTCTCGTGTCAATACTTATATCTCCAAAAAGCTAAGCATTTCTGTGTATCCCATTCTTCTTGCACTTGGCCTGAAGGAAGAGGAAGTAAGTCTATTAATTCTTAAAATAATACCTTCTCACAGCAATTTTGGCAAATTACTCAACTTGGAAATATTGGCCAAAATCTCTGTCTTTGTCACAAAGTTTTTGAAAGGGAAGAGCCTGTTTCAGGATTTCTGGCATTAAAGTTGTCCCAAGACAAGAGGTATGGCAGACAACAGAATATTTAATTGAAAATGAAATGTAGAGCAGTCAAATAAGTGCCAACAATTATACCAGACTTCAAGATTCAGAAGCATTTAAGTTCTTGACATAAGTAGAGGGACCACATACGGAATAATTTGATTTGTGATATATCACAGGAAGGAAACATTAAACTGTGAATTAAAAGCTATTTTTTCCCAGTCCTCCTTCTCATCTCATCTAACAGCATGGAAAAGAACAGCCAGTTCTCCTGCTATTTGTACTATGAATCCACTTCTCAGCTGAGAAAGGGAAAAACAAAAAGAAGAATATATTCTTTTTGTCCAGTCAGAAAAAAGAAAAGTAAACTAAGATGCAGGCTTTTTGCATATCTGAGCCAGGTTGAGACTAGGGAAAACAGATCCTGCTGGTTTTAATGCTATTCTTAAGACTAAAAATACTAGCTCTTAATACAGGATATGATATCATGAGCTGATATTTAATATTCTTGCCTGTTCTATGTGTAATTAAATACAGTGGAATTGTTCAGTGTTTAAGGTGGCCTCAGATGCAACATACTTAATGCATGGCTGCAGAAAGCTTACCTTCAATAAATTACAACTGCCACTGAAATTCTGAAAAACAGTTGCATGGTTTTTTTAAAGAAAAGGAGTATGTAGTATAAATACTTTAAGTAAGACTGTTCTTTTATGGTAAGCAATGAAACAGTGAGAATATACTTATCCTCTTTTTCTCCCCCTCCCGTGTTGTTAACCCCCATGACTTTTGCTTCTCCAGGACCGCACCTAAGTGAGCCTTCGCAGAAGAATACTCTTGTATCTCAAGAGGTGGTAAGGTTTTCCTTTTGGTACCATACGAATTACCCTAGGATCAAAACCTTTCCATCTTCAAGAACATCTTACTCTTTTAGGGAGTCCTGCTGCTTGTATTAACAAGCAAACTCAATTCTCTACTTACACTACAGGAAAAAGAACACCTCTCTTCCTGCCAGTCTGTGGCAATGCCAGTCCATGACAGTTTTGGTTCCTGATCACAAGCACTCATTGCTTGTGATCAGGACTCATTGCTTGTGACTTTAATTTTAAATTCTGTAAATTGGATTGATTGTTTGTTTGTTTGTTTTCCAGCTGAGAGTGGATGCTAATGCTTTAAATTCTTCTCAGTGAATATAGTACCAGAATTTAACAGACTTTGACATGGTTACAGAATAAAATGAGTGCACTGTTTCAGAAGTCAGTGGAAACTTGTTGTCTTTAAACAGAGAGTCAGTGCATATTTGCAAACATGTAAAATGACAGAAGTCAAGCTAAAATCAGTTATTTGTATGTATACATTCTTCATATATTTGTGCCTTCTGTTTTATAATTTGCCTGGTACTCATGGCACTGTCTTCCAGGCACCATGATCTTTTATTCTTAATTCAGCACTCTTTGAATAAACTGTGCTTTGAGTTAAATGTCCTGAGTTAAATTACCCCAGTTTGAGGAAACAACTGAAATGAAAAGATTTAGACTACAAGGTTTAGATTGAAGCACACTAAAATTGAGAGATTTAAGTGAATCAGTTACTGATCAGAGAGGTAACCCACCCTTCAACACCATCCTTGAAGGCCAACCAAGTGTGCCACACCATGGTTCCTTCACGAGCAAGCAAGAAGCTCTACAGTGACATCAGAACTTCAGTATAAATGCAGCACACGTGCCACTACCACGCAGATTACACAACTCTACCAACACATATGCATAAGGTACACACCCCTGTCATTTAATCTGGGAAGCTTTAAATGGGATTACCTTGCAAATACTATATACAGATTTCTACTTGTACTTCTTAGGGCATTATTTTTCTATACAAAAAAGCAGCTAATTGGCTGAATCTTGGGAAAGTTGGTCCCTATTGTTAATTCTTGCCAGGCACAAACATGAGACATAAAAAGTAAAAGCAAAACCTCTAATCATCTCAAACCCATCTTCTAATATCCACATGCATTTTTACATTTTCTCCTGCGCTATGATGTGGAGTATAGAGGAGTAATTCTGTTCTGCTTTTTATAAAAGGGGTGTTTGTTTTCCTAGAAATATATCTGCCAAGACTGTTTTTGGAGCAACATCACGTGGTCAAACCAGATACCCACAGAGTAAGTTGATTATTAATTCAACAACTATGTGTGAACACAACTATGAATACTTTGTGTTTACAACTTACTTCTCAGTGCCACTGGGTAAGATCTTTGTCAGACATTTTCAACATTAGCACTGTATGCTAACTCATTACACTGGTCTTTCTCTGACCAACTTTTTCCAGACCCTTGAATTCTTCCTTCCTTCCTCTCAATCTCCCTGCTCCAGCTCCAAAACTTTTTTTGTCCATACAGATAATTTACGGTACCTGCAAAAGTTGAGACTGTGGAATACTGCCATTTGTTTGCTGGCACCAGGCAACCATTTGCTCTGGAAAGAAATTCTAGACAAATAAAGAGAAGACAATTGGAAGTCACTTTATATGTGAACACTGTGACACAAAACTAGTGATATTTTCTTCCAGTCATTCATTTTTTGGAACTATCACTATTAAATCAATTTGGAGATCCCCTGACACAGAAAGTAATATGAGGGTTTTCAATGCAGTTCTTCACTTCCTTCTGTTCACCAGATGCCTATGCAGACAGATTGTGGGGTTTTAAAATATCTGATATGCAGCATTTCATAAGTGCATTTTCCCATCATTTCCTCTACTACTGAGGGCTTTTGGGGATCGCTAACAGCCTCTACTTTCTTGGAAAGGATAAGATGAATGGTCCTGCAGATTGAGTATGCAGTGATTCCTTGCTTAGTGCATCAATGACTTGACTTTATCCTTAATCCTCCAGTTCCCCTTTAACTTGCCATGTTTTAAAATGCTTATATAATTTGGAACAGTAAATTTACTATACACAGCAATGATATGAAGTCATTCCTGAAATTTTTAAACACTATTTGAAGCATGGAGACATGCAGAAATGACTGAAATAAAAGAATGACTGATTATAACAAGATGAATCACAACAAAAACATTTCCAGTTTAGAACATTTGTCACTCTTCAGGCAATATAAATTTCAGTCTTTAGGGCATGAAGAGAAGGAATGAAGAGGAATCACCCTTCTGCCAGGTAAGTTGCACAATGAGTTATGAAAGCTAACATTTACAAGCCTCTCTTGAGTAGAAACAGTGCCATATGGCAACAGCTAATGCAACGGATAGGAAGCCTTCGCATTCTTACACCAAAAGAATGATTTATTTTGTGATTGCAGGAGCCTGGGACTGAATGCCAAGCATTCTGGGTTTTACTCCCATGCTCTGTTATTAATTAAAATAGACCACATGAAGCCAATGTGCTAGCTCCTATGACACCAAAACTTCTATACGACTCAGATGTTCATAGGTTATCAGATGGTAAGATCAACAGAAGTGAAAAATTATGAACACTCCATGCACAGAAATGTTTCAGTAAGTCAAGGCACAGACTCTGAAACAAGCACTAGCAGATGACAAATGTACGTGCAAGCACACGTGTGAGGATGCAGCAACTGTGCATCAGCATCTATGAGAAAACGAATTAGTTTATCATCTGCAGTTACTTCAGCAATGAGTTTACATGTGACCTCATGTATCCTTTTTCTTCTCACCTCACAAATGCCTGACTGACCTAAAATCTGCTCCGACCTAACCACCTCTCACCTTTTCTCAATTATCAAGGTGGGTTATACAAGCTGATACTGTTTCATGTCGACAGTCTGTTCCAACTTTTGTTTAGACAAAATGCGAAAAGTCATCCCCGCATAAGCAGTTAGACAGTAACCAGTTTAAAATTACAATGTTCAAAGGATCTTAAAAATCCAGGAATAAGTATAGCTATGACATACAATACTTTTCAAACATTGATATACATGAGGACATAGAGAGAGCAAGCTACTAAGATGAGTAAGGAAGGCAGAGCACACTAGTAAAACACAGCCATAGGTGAAAAAATGTTCAATATACATAAACTGGAAATTCCTTGTATATAGTAAGTGCTTTAGGAGTTACACAGAGGGGTTTTGGTTTTAGTATCAGAAATTAAAAGGTTTGGATACTGCATGCTCTACGATCAATTTGCTTCAAATCAAGTAACTTTTAAGATGATGACTAAATTGCACTTCTGATTGTTTTTCTTGAACCAACCAAGACTTCCCTGTCTTGGTCACCCTCCAGTATAGCAACAGACATTTTGAAACAAGTATATTTGGTAACTTGAAAACATTTGAGGTTTTTAGGCTGGGAGGAGAGTAAAAGGAATTTAAACATTGGTTAAAATTTCTTCGGAAAGAATTCTGTTAGCTGGTTGCCTATTTTTTTTTTTAATAATAGATGTTTAAGACATAACAATGCCCAGCAATGTTATTGCAATCCATCCCCCTGTGGTGTAAATAAGTAATGAGACTCACCATGGGATTTTTGAAAAATTCATATTTTGCATAATTCTTCCTGAACAAAAATTTACTTTCACTTCCCATTGTGGATTCAACTTGAACTATGAGCTCATGATCTTCCAAGCACCTCTCTGTGGAAAAAGAACATGATGTTAACACACAGCCAACCAGCAGAAGGAGAGAGACCAACTAAGAATAGCAATAAAACAACCCAGTGTAACTCCATTACCTCTTAAGAAATCAGCAAAACACATTCTAGCTTTCAAACCACACTGCCACGAAACAATGCTTTACTTCGTGAAGTATTACAAAGTTAATTATATGGCAGTGCTCTTCAAAGATTTCCTATCTCAGGGCTTCATAAGCACAGGCTTTCTCAAAAGGAATATATTTTTTTGTGTGCAGAAGCTTAAATGATAAAGACAAACCTCTTTGTGCTGATTGTACACTGTGGAACTAGCAAGGTGGACAGATTTAGGGGGAAAAAAAGTTACAGAAAGGCCACTGTTAGGTCTTGAACTATCACAGAAATACAGTGTCCTATTTGATCACACTCTATAAAACCAGCTCATTTCAAGGTGAACTTCAGGCCTTTATTGTGGATGCTAGACAATGGGGTTTATTATGAAAGAGGTCACAGGATCTACTTTACAGGAATACTGACAGAGACAAACGTTTTGTACACATGACAGGGCAATTTTCTGCTCTAGATTTGGTTACAAGGTAACTCCCCATAACCACCACTGCTCTGGTCAAAAGAATGGCACATCAAAGCATGAACAGATAGCTTAACAAATCCAATTCACTGAAAGCAGTAACTCGAAAGAAGGCAACTAGCTAAGTATGCACTACTTAATGAACTCATTATCTTGGCAAGTCTTCAGAAGTTTCCCTGAAAATATTTATATATTTTTCAAAAGTTTTAACTAGTCAGTGCTTTAATCCCTTACAGAATACAAAATTTTAAAATGAGGTCAAACAAAACATAACTTCTGCAAAGCTTTAAACAAAATGCCTGTGACTTGCTGACCAAAGAAGTTTGGAGAGTCCCTTCCCCACTTGGTGTTGCATTCCAGCAGTTAGAAATGTCAGGGTGCCGCCCAAACTCTTGGGGTGTTTTCAGGATAGAAAGCAAGCAGTCATCGGCATCTCAGAAAGAGTCAGCTCTTGAATGTTACTTGAATTACTGAATTTAGCAGATTAATGTGTGTTCTTTGATTGAAAATTTATGTCTGAATGATCTCGTTGTCTCTTTCACCTGCATTTAGGTTGTCAGTCATCACCAGCTCATTGATAACTTCAGCATTTACTGTGCCTTTGCAATGTCCAGCCTTACTACAGACTGTATTTTCCAGGGGTTAACACTAAAAAATTTCTGGAGTGGGCTGCTCTAGTGCATCAGGTATTCTTTGACTAATGTGTGTGACAATGCTTCTACTGATGGCTGTTAAGGAAGGACGTTTTGTACCACCTCAACAGTCATCACCTAAACCTACACATTATCTAGGGGCTTCACAGGTGAAGTTTCAGATGTTGCTGATCTGTTGCTACTACCATGATTTTAAACAACTTAATCAAACCTCCTTCACATTGTGATGAGGACTGTGGGCCAATGAGGGTCTGGTTTTTACATTATGTTTCCTCCAAAAAACATTTAATTACATTGGTATGAAACTTTATCACAGTATGAACCCCAAAAGACCACATGTCCTTTTTCCATCTGCGTCTATCACCACACAGAGTTGTGCTCTTCACTTTCCTAATGCACTGAAAATGGGCAGGGACAAATTCTTCATTCTGTTCTGAGGAAATGCAGTATAGATGACTGTTTGCCAATTGGTTTTGTATTTCAATGGTTAGTTTCTGTAAATATACTCAGTGCCTGTTTCTTAGATGCTTTAGAAAACTGACATGTATTCTGTTACTAAATCAAGAACCTTTTCAGATTCTGTGGTAATATTCCCGCTGATTTAATGTTCATATTTTCGTTTTGATGGTAAAAGCCATCTTGGAGAAAGGGTACAACATTTCATAGCAGGTACATGTAAAAAGGAAGCTAGTCCTGGTCAGTTGGCTAGTACTTCATAGGAGTTGTACACCTGGAAAGTCCTGGGTCATTTGCAGTCGGTTAGCACAAATGGGATGAACCACCACTTGACACACTAGCAACTCAGCCTCAGCCCTGCTTTGAGCTTCCTGCTACAAGACTAGACACACAGATGTCAGCCTGCTAAGTTCAATAGGTCAGTCCGTCTTCAAGTGGCACTGCTGCTGAAGTGACCAGAAATGTGTCCTTTCAGTTTACCTGATAGGGTCCATTCAGTCTCCTCTACATACTTCCTAGAAGAACAGGCTTCCCCAGTCCGAGGCCCACCCCCCCCCTCACCCAGATTGCTCTGTATTTTTATCAAAACTTCTAAAAAACTGTAGCAGTGATACAAGATGGGGAAAGGAGCTGGATTCCAGCATGAACAACTCATAGGCATGGCCCAAAATTCCCATAGAGAGAATCACTAAAAATGACAAGTGGACCCCCATATGAAAAAGCCCTCCCTGTGTGGGCTGTGTCTAACTGTTCCACTTTTAATTAATTCATATTAAGGCATGTAAACAAAAAAAAAATCTATGTACAAAACTGCAGCAACACTTTCTTTTAACCCTTACATATTTCAGAGCCCTACTACTTTTCTTTCCTAGTTCAATTATATTAATTATGTATTGTCAATTCTGGAGCTGGAAAAACTAGGTTTGTAGATAGGGCGTCTTTCAGTGTCTAGACACATACTATTATGAGCTGTCTTCATCATTATTATTTCTGGTAATGTCCAGTACAGAGATCTCCATCCCCATCCTAAATTAATGATACTTAGGCATGAAGTAGCACATAAGGAGAATACCACATTTTATGAACAGATTAGGCGTACTTCTAGTAGCAAATGAAATAATGGGACCAATTCAAGTTTCACAGACTGCTAAAGCAGTGGTTCAGTGCATCAGGGACCCCTTTCAAATGTCAAATCTAAGACTTTCTGAGGTCAAATTGTCACATCTTTGCTTCCAGTAAGAACACAAATTCTATGTGCAGCCCAACAGTTGTCTGAAGCCATTTGCAAGCACGCATGTTGTTTGGAATATACTTGACTAAGCGTGCACAGTAAACAGTCATGTGAGAGTTCCTTACAAAGTGGGACCTAGAAGACCACTGCAATGATAAATATGCAGCTACCTTCAAAAATTTGATCTTGTCCTCAGTCTGCCCAACAGTAAAATGATGAACTGGTTCTGCAAACTGAGCTCTTTTGGAAAGTACTATTAGGAAAGATCAAGGAATAAAAAAAAAAAGACAGTGAACTAAATGGGGAAACTCCTCTCTTTTGGTGGGCTTCAAGATTAGCACCTACAGCATTAAATAAGCAAGGATGTACTGTGCAAGAAATAATGTCTTCTGGAAACACAGATTTCTCACTACTCTTAAATCATATTTCTTTTCACATACCACTGTTTCATACTTATACTAGCAATCTTATATCTAGAGAAAAAAATATGGAACATCAGACACCTGAAAACTTCACCTAGAATGCAGACCTTGATCTGACAGTCTACGAAATACAGGGAAGCATTTAAACTACATAGAAGCTAGAAATAAGCGGCCAAGTAATACAAAATTCAAACTGCAACCAAAAATTGGTAGAAGCATTATTACTGACTATGTCACAGTGGATACTTTGGACCCCAAACACAAGAAACTGGATGAAGTTGTCTACCATTAAATGAACTCATTTATTCTCTTTTTTGTCCACATCCTTTCAAGTATGTGAAATCTGTATACTTATATCTTTTTTGATTCTTTAAATGCTTTTCTTCTTTATCTGGTTGCTTTATGCCCCAAAGGTTGCATTACTTTTCACACAGATCTACTGCGTGGCATACAGAGGACAGCCCTGGAGCAGTCCCCGTGGAACAAAGTTTGGTGGCTGCTGAAGCCCCAACCTGAACACCCTGCTTCTCTAGGGGCCCGCTTTGTGCTTCAGTGTGAAACAGAGGTCCAAAGCAGGCAGGTCCCCATGTATATAAATGCAGCCCGATAAGTATCTTGCTCTTTTCCCATCATTGTTAATTACCAAGTTATTTGTGTGTAAACAGAAGCTTTTGATTTCCTAATCAGCCCCCTGCCCGATTCATTCAGAGATGTCACACACCAGAGTTTGACAGCACAATTAGTCACCATGGAAGCTATTGTGATGTCACAAACACTGAATTGTGGCATCATTGAATGAATCTGGCAGGAGAAGGATGTTGGTTACAAAGGAGAAGGCTTCTGTTTACACAATACCTTGGTAATCAGCAATGATGGGAAAGAGAATATAGAAAAAGAGAGCCTGGTAGTTTAATGAGCATTGATAAAACTGAAAATTTGTAAAGGTTTTTAGAAGCGCATGTGGCATATTAAGCTACAGAGATAAAGGTTCTGTAATTTATACCTTAATTCTTCACCTCGTCCTATGTCCCCACAACTGAAAGTATATCTTAGACATATGCCAGTGAGTATTTAATCTTAATTTTTTCATATATTCTACATTAGGAGAGATAATAAAACCATTAAACAATCAGGATATCCTATGGATTTGGGGTTTTTTTAAGTGTTGGTCTGCAGAGCAGTGCATGTATTAGCATTTAACAGTATTGGTTAAGGGCATTACACTTCCAGCAAATCGTTTCCTTTTTTTTATTTGTAAGGGTTCTGAATTAGATTTTTGACATAAAAATCCCTCTGTTAGCTACAGATAGCATTCACAATTCCAGTGCTGGTGATCGCAGCTTATGATTTGTCTTCCTCTGTTTTCTAGAAAAAAAATTCCCGTTCAGTACATGGACTAATACCCCAAATGCTACACTTTCTAAAGCATTATTGTATGCTACGTAGAATTATAGATAGCGTTATCTGAGCAATATGCAGTTGCAAGCTGCATAGCAGAACCCTGCAACTAATCAGTGCCACAAAAAAACAGGAAAAGCAAGACTGAATAACATGAGATCCTTTCAGGTACTGTAATTAAACCAATTCACGGTGTTATTTAATTCCCCATGGTTCTTCCTCTTGCTGCCTTCTTGAAACTGTAACCATGACACCTTAATTTCAATCAGGTGGAGGAGCTGCTGCCTGGAGAGCAGATGCCACTGCTGGTCCAGAAATTGCCCATGGATTTGCGGGTGGTGCCACCATTTTTTCCCTGCCTGAAGTCAAGTTTAGCTAACCCCCTCCCCCACCTCAGCATGTCTAGCTTTCATAAGCATTACTGTAGGTATGCAAAGCTGAGTCTGTTCACCCAGGTCTCCCAGCTGGTGATGAGCTGAGCTGTTTCATAGGACCATACTCTAAGGATCAAGCTTAATTTGCCTAAGCTGTTTATTTGCAATAGCTTCAGACACAGCAAGGTAGCAACAGTGTGCTAGCATGAAGATTAGACAATTCTTTTTTTTATATAAAAAAACCCAGAGGATGGGAAATAAGAGAAGGACTTAAAATGACTTAAACGCTTAACACATGAAATTGTAATACACAGAAAGCACTTATGTGACTTCAGCTAATTGTACAAATAAAAGCAGTGGAAAGAAAACATTCCGTCTGGAAGCACATTTATACGAATTACACATATTTTATGTTCCCAGGTAACCATGCCACCCCTTTGACCATTCCCTACCTAATCCTAGGTGAGGGTGATGCTCCACTAGAGTCCAGCTGTTATCATCCACACAATGACTTTTGTAAACGAGCAGCTGACAGAGGTCCCTGGCTGTCATGTCTGCTAGAATCTCGACCACTTTGCTTGTTCCATCTTCACTAAAGACTTTTACATCCTGCAACATAAAGGGTACACTTACAGATCAACAGCTCTGAACATAGGCAAACCACACAGCTACTACAGAAAAGCATCATCCTCTTGGTGTGAGGGTTCCAAGCACCTTGGCAGCCAGGACAAATGAAATGGATGATTCACTTTATAACACTTTCTCTCAATGCCCCCTAGACCTATTTCCCCTCCCCCCTCCCCAACACCTCTCTGCACTAAACAAAGATTCAGCAGGGTTAATACGACCACGTACACAGAAAAAGTGAGAGAGCAGGTTCTGTATAAAGATGTGTAAGGTAAGCAAACGTGAAACAATGTCAGGAGAGTACTTTGGCAACAGTGGGCGAGAGAAATCACATCCAGTCAAACACGCACAATTTTCACTGCGATCCCATCAGAGGCCTCTGAACATTCACAGAGGAGCAGGCCAAGACCCCAAAGATTAAATATGGCTCTCTTGTCTCCCACTAACTTTTGATTGTTTCATGTGGGGAAGTCCCACTTGCAGTTTGCCGGCAGATCAATAACCTAGCACAGTCCACAGATTTGTCTCTCTACCCTGACTTCTCTTTTGATTCTAGCCTGAAAGTAGTTCGAAACCAAATGTGTATACGCTGCACATCCTAAATATTAATGGGGATAAAAGAACAAGTCAGGAACCTTCTCCCCACCTCCTGAATTATACAGATGCTTTCCTCTTTGCATTGTTCTGCTCAAGCAAGAGACACTTGGCACAAAATTATTTCTCTGGGCAAACGTGCAGGTCCCAGATTTAAATGAACTCTGTGTTTAAAATGCTCTACATCCTAGCACGAGAAGGAGAGTCTAACAAAAACCTGGAGGGTAATTCGATATGGAAAATCTTACCTCAACAGCACGTAAAAGGCAGCAGTCGGAAGAACAAGATGGCATTTTAAATAGGGATTGCCTCCTGAGAGTTTGTTCTCTGCCTCCGCCGACCCTGTGCAGCCTGCAGCTGGGCGCTCGGGGTGCCGGCGGCGTCAGCGGGTGGCTGTACCCTACCTGTCACGTAGCCCCTGCTATGGGGACTGTTTCTGGGGAGGGGAACAACTCTGCCAGGGCTCCACTCAAAGGGTTACACGCAATCTTTGCGGTAGTGAATCAAACCACACTGTGCAGACCAATCCTAGCCCTCCCTCCGACTGATGTAATCATTTCCCACACACTATCAGACTTCCAAATTATTCCCGCCTCCCCCACCCCCCCCCAAAAAAAAAAAAAAAAGGAAAAAAGAAAAAGGAATTACAAAGGAATTTTTTTTTTTTTTTTTTGTATGACGACCTTCGGGGCGTTGGAGCCCGCTGGGGCCGCCCCGGGGCGGGGGGAGGCCGGCACGCGTGTGCTGCTGCCCCGGCGCCGGTGCCGAGCCCGCTCGCAGCCCGGCCTGCCCGCGGCTGATGTCATCCGCCTGCAACTTGGGCACTTGAACTTCTCCTGCCCGGGCCGGACCCGCGCCCGGACCCGCTCCGGGCCCCGCGGTGCCACCGGGCCGGGACCGAGGGGGCGGCTCCACCGCCGCACGCCCGGCGCCTTCCCTGCCCCCCGCCCCTCCGGCCCGCCGGTCCCCCGGCCACGAACAAATTCGAGCCCAGTGAGGGAGGAGTTAAAGCCTCATCCCAGCCCAAGTGACTCAAACCCGCGCGTTCAGGAAACGGCTTCATCTGACAGCGGGGATGAGCCAGCTCTTTCAGAAGTGGGCTCTGGAGAGGAGAGGAGGGGGAATCCCAGTTGCTCTAGGGAAGGCATGCGTGTTGTACAATGCTACGGCTGCACTCCTGCCAACACTCAGCCAAACCAGGCATCCTCGCACACGCAGGAATTTGTTGGGAGTGGGGATGCTCCCGTTTTTTGTCCTGCGGGCAAGTCTTTGTTCTGTCACTAGTCCCCGTTTCGCAGCAGAGCCCCACATCACACCCGAAGCGGTCCCGGCCCACTCTGCCACTCAGCAGCGCACCCGTGGAACCGGGGGACACGAATGGATGGGTGCCCGAGACACCCCACAGGCATCACACTGGTTTGCAAGTGGGCAGCATAGCTCTCGTGTTCCCTCCCTGGATTTGCAAGCACACCGAAAAGCCAGTATTCAACAAGACAGAAAGTAGCTATTTTATTTGTTTGGGGTTTAGTGGAGAATGGGAGGGACCTAACACTCGCTTGACTCTTTTTTTTTCCTTCTACTTTTTATAGTATAGCCATAGACTGGAAAGGAGTACCACAAGCAAAAAGTTGGTGGTGAAAGAATTCCTTTCTACTTTCAGTTTACTCTGTGCACTTAACTCCACTTTCTGTATTGAAACTGAACTATTTTGGATGGATTTCCTGCCTCGGGAACCAACCTGGTGACATCATTCATTCATTAGTCACGAGAAGCACAGCCCTGCGCTCGCTGCCTCAGCTTTCACAGGGGAGCCTGAATCGGGAATATGCCACAGCAATTGCCACTTTTGCAACACCTGGAGCACAAAACCCCCTCTTTTCCTTCCCTGCTGTTTTGCTGGGAACAAGTCAGTGATACAGGACAGGTTGCACCTGATCCTTGTCAATGCCAAGTCCCAAAAGAGAGGCAAAGCTGTTCTGCTGCAGGTGTCTCTCCAGCCTGTGCAGGTGGAAAAGACAACCATCACACTTTTCTCTGCTCCCAAGCATGGAAAGACTTAATGGCATATGGCCACTGGATGAAACTGCAGCTGTCTTTTATGCTCATTCATGCTGTGCTCTCTCGGTATGAAGTAAAGGGGTCACGGGTGTGTGTTCCAGCCTCCTCCCCCTCGCCCAGAGCCAGAGCTGATGCCGATGCCAGCCCCTCTGAAGTACCACAGCATCTAAAAGCAGGTACTGGATACCCAGTGCTGCAGTTCAGTGTGTGGCTGCTGTAACGCCATGTTACAGCTCTCCTCCTGAGAGCCAGGCCCTGCAGGCAGCATCCGCTACTCCCACATCACAGCCACTATGGGAGTTGTGTTACAAACATGGATACGTTTATTTGCGGGACTGGTCAGCCTTTGGGGTTTTAACAGTTCCTTTAAAGGCCAGGGACTGGAATGCAGCGGGTGGGCAGCGTAAACACGGCAATGAGCAAGTTAACTTCACTGACTATTAATAGCGCTGTGTTTGCCATCAAGGACAGTGCAAGGCCGTGTATCACCACTGACATCAGAGATATAAAACACTGCATCAGGAGGGGATGTAATGGCCTGAGCTGAACCCTGCCCTAGGGGACAGGAGAAAGGCACAAGTGAGATGAAACCCTGTGCCTTTGCAGACGCGAGAGTGCGATGGCCCCTAAGAGGCTTACATGAAAGGTAAGGGCATTTTATGTCCCCACACAATGCTGCAGAGCATAAAGTACAACCACAAATATGAAACCAACTTGAAGACAAAGCTTCTACCTTCAATTTTCTGACAGCTTCCATGACAAAAGAGGCAGATAACAATATTCCTGTATCACAGAGGGGATTGAGTCTAAAGTCAATTGGTCAAATCCAACCCTCTCACATTTCCTCTTTTTTTTTTTTTTTTCTTCAAGGAAGCACCTCCTGCTTTAAGATGTTAAGGGCTCTCTTTTCAAACTTCTTCCAGCATAAATGCTGTTTCACTTCCAAAATTGATTTGGGACTTATTATCTACAAAGGAAAATGAAGCATAATTCATTCTGAATAAAATACTCCAATAATGAAAACACTTAGCCTAAAGAGAGGTTCAGAAAGTTAGTCTGACACTTTTGCCCTGCATCCCTCCGAGAAATGCAGTGAAATGCAACAGCAGACTGCCTGCAACAGTGATTTACAAAAGGCCCTAATTACGTCAGCGGCACAAGGCACCTTCTATTCAAAATTAAGGTTAAGAATGCTAAGCCAACCAGAGCAGTATATTGGCTGAACATTCAGTGCTTTACAGTGCAAAGGAGCAGATAACAGACTGCACCATTGTTCTGGGAAGAATTCTTCCCCCAAGCTTTCTCTCTTTTTTTTTTTTTTTTTTTTTGAAAGGCAGAAAGACTTAAAAAAATTAAAAATTTAAAGGAACATTAATATTCATCACTTCAGTGGTTTCATATAATGGGTCATGTATCTTGAGTATCCTCATGGCTGTTTCATCTTCCAGCCTCAGTTCCTCAACCTCACTGCAGTGTTTTGTGTGCATCAAGTAATGCAAACACTTTAAGAATGTGGAGAGAAAATACCCCAAAAAAAACAAAAAAACCCAAAACAGTAGTGCCTTGGTCACATTATTTCTTCTCCACTTTCCTATTTGTTCTATTTATTTTTTTTTCTTCAAAACAAAACCTATGACTATACACAATGATCATAAAAATTCATGGTTTTAAATGACATTATGCTGGAAATCTCCAGCATCAAACAGATCTACATTTGCATTCTACAGTCTGAAGTTAAACACAGTGTCATTTATATCAGTGCAAACCAACCTTTGTTATTCTGGGTTATGAGTCCAAACATAAGAAGAGAGTACCAGTTATCAGAAGGCCCTCTGACTGAAGTCTAATAGATAAAAGCTTTCAGTACACTAGTTCTTCAAAAGTTTCCCTTTATTAGAGATGAAGATCAGAGACTTCACAGTAAGCCATTAAAATACACTGAAGAGTCATTACCAAGAACTGCACAAACTGAAAATCAGTCCAGCAAGTTTTGACTTTCATCCTCCGATTTCACTCATCAAGACTGTTCAGATATGAGAACCATGCAATCAGTGAGGTAAATTGAAGAAAAGTGGAATTGACATGCATGTACCTTATGCAAGCAGAAATAACTATTTATTGCAGAAGGCACCTATGTACCAGGCAGGTACTTGCTGTTTTCACTGGAACCCTGTTTCTGATGAGATCTTTTTTTCCAAAAGCTTTCTATAATCAAAACCCATCAGCTCACTGGAGTAGAGTCAGAGCCACTTGGAAGAATGGGGAAGTTTTCAATTAGGATCGGTCAACTCAGAGCTGCTGAAGACTCAAGCTCTTTGAACTGCTATTTGCCTAGTTAAAAAAGCAACAAATTAGACTACAGTTTTGCTTTCTAAAGTTGCAAACCTTTGACAAAGAAAAGCCTCTAGGCATGCTCTGTGCACACCTGACAGGCAAGCAACTCAGTCAGCCACATCTACAGGCTGGAACACCAGCTAGTCCCCCCTTACTTGCCCAGCAGCAGTGAGGCAGCTTTATAAGACATGGGAATGAATTTCAAGTCCTGCAATAATATATATATATTATATATAGGTCAACCCTATGGCTTTTTTTTGCCTTCTCTGTTGCACTGCTTGTAGAGGAAAAAAACCCTTTAGACAAACAGCAGTGGTAACAGCAATACATCATGAATAAGATCACTTATATACAAGGCATCAGATAGTACTTCCTTATAAAAGAAAACAATGGTGAGTTATTTGACAATTGCTTTTTTTCTTTCCCCCTACATATGCACATAAAACCCTAGGAAATGCTGAGGTTAAGGTTCTCATAGCAACATTAACTCTCTCCTCTGGCGTATACTATATTTAGGTACACATTTAAAAGCCTATGAGCAACAGAGGAGAACAACTGTTATAAGATGAAGATTTTAGTCTTTGACTTTCATATTCAGAACAGCAACCTCAAAAAAAATATCCCACAAAAACCCACTTAAGTTGGACATGTTTCAAAACCCTGATTCTGTCCCTCTTTACTGGGCTATTTAATTTTAAATCCATTTCTGACTGTCAGAGGAATAACCTGACTTGACAAAGAATCACAGTATCATTTTATGTTCAGTGGTCATCAAAACCAACACTAAAGTCATGAACTCCATGAGGGCTGCACCAGCGAGAGAGGTTTTGGGAATCACAACTGTGTGGGCAGAGAAGGGCAGGGCTGGATTAACACTGGATTCAAGTCAGCATCTATATTTGGAGGCTTAGCTCTTCTGAATCCATCATGTATGAACACTCAGCTGCACACTGACCTAAGTAATTTTGGAGAATTAAATTCCTTCTGAAGGTAAAGGAGAGAGATGGAGTAACTTAACATCTAAAGCACATGACGAAGGCATTTGTGTCTACCTGCTAGCTACAGAGGGAATCTAGGCTCCTGACTCTGGACTTAAGCTGGATGCCATATAAGCTGTATTGGCTGAATTCAGGCCACCGTGGTGACTAATCAAGCAAACATGTCTCTGCACTATTCACATAATGGTTTAAACCCAGACAGCAGTTCAGCCCCACATAGCCACTTGCTCACTCCCCCTCAATGGGATGGAGGAGAGAATCAGATGGATAAAAGTTAGAAAAGTCGTGGTTTGAGATAAAGACAGTTCAATCAGGAAAGTAAAAGCCATGCATGAAAGCAAAGCAAAACATGGAATTTATTCTCCACTACCCAGGGGCAGGCAGCTGTTTAGCCATCCCCAGGAAAGCTGGGGTCCATCACGTGTAATGGTGACTTGGGAAGACAAATGCTATCACTCCAAATGTGTCCCCCCATCCTTCTTCCACCAGCTTTATATGCTGAGCATGATGCCAAATGGTATAGGATTTCCCTTTGGTCAGTTGGGCTTGGTGTCCTGGTTGTGTCCCCTCCCAGTTTCTTGTGTCCCTCTCACTGCCTCTCCTAGTTGGTGGGGTGGGATAAAGGTGCAGAAAAGACCTTCACTCTGTAAGCACTGCTTAGCAGTCATAAAAAAGTCCCAGAATTATCAACACTGCTTTCATTAAAAATCCAAAACACAACCCCATACCAACTACTAAGAAGAAATTTAACTCTACCCCAGTCAAAACCAGCATGATTACACACTGCAGTTGATGCTATTTGAGCTTAGAAAAATAAGCAAAGTGTGTGATGTGGAATGTACATAAAGCGCATTTAAAGGAACATATACAACAAGCACATTAGGGGTACTATTAAAGTTTAAAACACGAATAATTGTAAAAACAAGCCAAAGCTTTTCCTTCTCTAATTCAAAACTATGTGTGAAAATGGTTACTTGTTAGGCAGGCACTGAAAAAATCTATAGTCATTATCTGTTTCTATCTTCTTAAAACCTGAAGTATTATTCTCTCTGTATAGCTTTAGGCTTGTATAGCAACTGCATCAAATCTTCAAAAATCTCAGCTACTTACATACAACTGTGCAATATAGTTCTAAGAAACGACTGTACAGAGCACATTTACAAAACATAACCACTGCCTGCATGAACAAAAGATTTATTCCAACATGTGCTCACATACTTAGAGGCTGAAGGTTTGGAAACTGTAAGTTGCTACACTATAATTTCCATATTTTAAAAATAAATAGCAGAATGCCGTTTTAAGTGATGCACACCAACATACAGACAACACATCAGTTTTGTGACAATATTCCCAAAAGCTGTTTCACTCTTTCCCACTTTGGTTTAATGCTCAGATATTCAGATAGATCATTTGACCTGTTTGACATTTTCACATCTTCCCACTCAATTCCTTGCTTGCCTCTCATTTTTAGGTAAAAGATAGGAGAAAGACTAATTTTCAAACCTTTTAAGAGTAACAACAGGCCTTTATGAATTTTGCTGAAGCTTCAGGGTATTTGCAGAACACTGGAAGACAGAAAGCTTGGGAAGCAGTTTGGATAGGCTTTGACAAAGTACCAGTCCACACCAGCAGCAAGGGAGCACAGCAATAGTCAGCTCTCCCAGTTCCTAATCTGGGGGTCCAGACTGTTCCAGCTTTTTCTGTTAGTTTTGATTGTAAGTCTGGTCTCCCTTCTCTCCACACGGTTCCTCAAACAGCAATTACTTTTTATGCAAAAATCCTTTCTGGTTTCAAGATCCTTTACATACAGAAAAAAAAGATAGTTACAGGCACTGTTACAGTCCTTTGATTATGTAATGGAAGACATTAAGTGATGTTGCTGGCATTAACCTTTGTCTTTCATATATTTTATTGTGCAATTTATCCCTAGATAGTTTGCAATCTTTCCTCAGCTGTGCTTACAGAATGCATTATTTATTGTCTGAATTTGCTCCAAGAGAAAGGTTTAGTAGAAAAGTTCTTGCAAACACAATTTAAATCACTAACAACCCTAGAAAGGGTAATAAAAAGGAAAAACATAATAATTTCTTGATTAAATTCTTAAGTAACCAAGCTAGTTACTGAGTATTTTAAATTGCTCTGCCATTATAAATTACTCTGTAGAAAAGGAATCATTACCACATCTTCCTTGCTGCACAGGCTTCCAACCACAAGAACCACATTAATTTGAAGCTTGGCAGAGAGTGCAATAAGGCTCCAGGGAGCAGCTTCCCATAGGATTTAGAAAAATGGTGCAGGTCCTGAAGATTTGGATGGCTCCTTCCTTCCCAGTAGGACATTGTGATAACTGCAGCTGAAGCACTTGTCATCTAGTGCCCAGGCCTATGGGCCAAGAAGCCATTTCAGCACAGGGTTTGGCAATGTGCAATTGGTTCTCACTTTGATTTACGATTATCTGTGTAGAACTTCTGCATGGGTAGTCCACAAAATCCCCCTTCCCTTGCATGCTTTTCTGAGTGGAAAGGAGCAGTGAGGTTGAAGAGCAGACAATGGGAACACCATTAAGAGCTTCATATTTAGCTAGACCTAGCACTCCACTTGCATGTACCAGTGCAGCCACATATTGTTAGGGAAGGGACAAGAGACTGCTTTCAAAGATGTCTTTGGAAACTGAGGATTAGTATTTGAAAATACATGCATTTTTAATGCATGGGAAAACCTTTGCAGCAGTGACTATCTCTTATCTGATAAAATGGACCTTGGGATTTTGACTGTGGTTGATGTAATAACAGAAGTAAATAGAACAAAACCAGCAGCTCAGTCAGGGACAATGCCAAGTAAGTTATATTTGGAATGTCCAGACATAACAAAACAAACACATTATTTTAAGAACGAACAGTTATGAAATTTGTCTTGAACAAATGCAATCTAATTTACCTCATCTAGTAGCAAAGGAATCTAAGCAAGCATAAGATGCAGGGCTGGACAGAAATTACAAACTTAGAATGCTGTAGGGGGAGACAAAGATGAACCTTCTTTCCACTCCTGTTTCTTCCTCCATCCTCCCAAAAAAGTAATCACAAGGAGTGAAAAAGCCAAGGATTTGTGAATCAGTTGTGCTTGCAAATGCAGAGTTCCTAAGGTTTTCTCTGCATCCCTGAAGGCTAAAATAAATTTTAAAAACTAATGAAAACAGGTTCTTCACTGAAGCCCCAGCTCCTAGACCTAACAAGTCTTGTCAGAATTGTCTGTGGCAGGATAAAAAGAGTTTTCAGAGACAGATACGGTGGTGCACTAGATAACAAAAAAATCAATTATGTGTCTCTACAAGAGTTGCTTTATTCCCCCCATATCCTGCAGAACCAATATTGACATCCCAGACCAGGCAGTTAAACCAAAGGTGACAGGAGAGAGGGGGAAGCTGGAAAGCAAAACAAAACAAAAAAAACTTTTAAGAAAAACTCTATGAATTCAATACACACAGCTTGATTAGAGAAGAATCAAGTATGGTATGTCACCTGGAGACAAAATACAAGGGCTACAACCAATCAAAGTGTGAAAATATGAAGACGAGAACAACTTAGGGCAGTGAAAAAGGTAATGGAAGCTACTGGAAAAAGAAGGCAAAACATGGAGAAAGACTCCTAATGAAAACTGGCTATAACCTCCAGGCACTCAAGGAACGATGACCATTTAAGGGTGGCAACTTGAAGTATAAACACATTATGAAAATTTATAGCATAACATAAGGCCTCCATATGCTGAAAATCCCAAAAGCTCAAGCACATCTTGGAAATACAAATTTCCCTCATTCCAACAGCATCAGTTGCAACCCCCAATAGGTTTTTCCATGAGGGCTGAGTTCATACTGCTCTGACAATAACAGCAGGGTGCTTTATAAGGAGTGGGTGACAGGCTTAGCTACAGCAGCATCCCTAATGCCTGGCCGTCAGCTGCCTCCCCACTGTACAGTATTCAGCAATATTGCTTAACTTCCCGTCTCCCAAGCTACTGGCTCTGGAAGCTGGCGATTTCAAGCAGTGAGTATCAGCTAATTGTTGCTGCCTGCAACGTTCAGGATGTTTTATGGGTCAGTTTGTCACACGCACACAATAAATGCTTTTAACAGAGCTGCTCGCGTTGGGGGGGTTATTTCTGCTCAACTGTGTAAGCATCGATTGTGTGGCCAGAATTAACCCCCTGCAGATCTTTACCCAGGAAAAGTTACGTCAGTGGAAGAAGAGGGCTTATGTTATCCTTTCCCCAAGGCATGTATAATTCTCATATTCAGCAATTGCTTTAATGGGAAGGAAACTGTTCCATGAAACAGCTCTGCTATTTAATTTTTGGTAGATTTAAGTATCAGATGAAAACAATGGTTTTCCACAAATTCAAGAATGATATGGCAGAAGTTTCCAGGGCTGATGCAAAATCTAGGGTTATGTCACCATGACTAACCTGAATATTCTCTCTTGAATGCAGCTAGCCCCATGCACATCTCAGTCTCTTCCAACCTGCTAAGAATTATTCATTTTCAGTGGAAAAAAGTGAGAAAATTATGGGCATAAATCCAAACAGTACAAGAAATTTCTTAGCATACAGTGTCTAACTACCCTACCTCAAAACACCTAATATAGAGATCCAAGTTACCAAGACATTTTTCTCATCTCTCACTGCTCTGCTTCACTGCTGCACTCATCCATACTTGCATGCTATGGTAAGACCAACTCACACGTTCAAAGTCCACAGCAAGTGGACTTGAACTTATCTATTTCCAAGTTCCCTCTCCAGGGCTTGATCAAGACCATTTTGCATACCCCTTCCTCCTAGAGGGGGCACCACAAACAAAAAAACAAACACAAAAAAACCCCACACAACCCAACCCTTTGCTTAGCTTACAGGGACAAATTCCCTGCTGCCATGGTTACCACTCCAACTTCTCCTGTGGAACTAGAAATAAAAAAAAATAAAATAAAAAAAAAAATCTTCTCTGAGAACAGACGGCTATATGTTAGCTCTTCCTCCCTCCCCCCCTCACTCATCATTGTTAGCTACTAAATCAGATACATCTGGCATATTTAATTTGGACTAAATAAAATGTCACTAATTAAAAAGAAGCCGAACAAGCAATCCATGACATTATAGAAACAACTTAGTATTCAGCCTATTATGAACTGAATCAACCAGTTTTTACCAAAAGATGAGAAACAAAGGCAACTGAATGGTCCTCTATACAATCTTACTCACAACAATCCTCCAGAAGCTCTCCCCTATCATCTAAATATACTGAGGTTTCCAAGCACTAATTTCTGAAGCAGCAGTGGCTCAAAAGTGAAGTAGTTAGCTCATTATGATTGGTATTATTTCAATGGAAGTCTGCAGCACTCATGGCAACTTTTAAAAGTAAGGTTACTTTGCTAAAGCTACAATGGGTAAGATGTTCAGCAGACATACACACAAGTTGCTTTTTAAAGGACCTATGGCCATGTAACTGACTGAACAGTAACAGCCTCTCCTCTCTCATGTTCTCCTCAGTTTTCATCAGCCTGATTTGAAGTATCACACACTGCTCCGTCCTTCCTTTCTTACAACTCCTCTCTTTATCCCACTCCTGAAGAATAACATGTCAGCTCTCTGCATCTCCTGCTGCAGGTCACAACACAGAGACGAGAGCGCTGCTTTGTACTGCTGACTGACACAGTGACCTATTCGAGAGCAGATCCTCTTACCTTGACATCAATACACCCTCCCCACCCGGTCATTCCCATCATACTAGTCTAGGCTTTCTCTACAGGTACATCATTATCAGTATTCCACTGCCACTTATCACATAGATTTCAATGCAAAGCTGCACTAAATCATATAAACCTCTTTTCACAGCCCTTAAATGTTTTCCATCATCTTTTTTGCCAACTGGTAATCTTTCATTCTATCCCTTATGACTAGTTGAATAAGCATTTGAGTGATGTTATTTTTAGTGCCTCCAAGGCTGAGGATTTCCCATGAGAACAGATCATCTTCTAAGTGCTCTGGCCCAGGTTCTCAGCATTTATAAATCAGACAACTGGCTCCTCTCTATTTTTACTGATGTAGGACATAGAACAGATATTTAGGTGTACTTTGATTGCCATTGCTTAACTTCAGTACTGTTCATAGCCAAATAAGATTCAAACATTCAACATAGAAATCCCCCCTAAAGTAAATTTTAATAGAATTCCTGCAAGATGTTCAAGTAGATTATGTTGATAGTGCTGACACATGCCAAGCAAGTGAAAACATTACTCTTAGAAAGTCAGTAGTTATAAATGAATTAATAGTGAGGTTTATCCTCTTAATTCCAAACTTCAGTTTTAAAGACATAACACAGAGATGGTCCACCCCTGTAACTCAAGTAGAGTCACCTGTCCTGTTTCCCGGGACAGCATCCAGATGCCTTGGAATATTTCCAGGATGGAGATTTCATGACCTCTCTTGGCTGTGACTTAAGAGTGTTGTAAAAGAGTGTTGCCTGATGCTCAGGGGGAACATCCTGCGTTCCCGTTTGTGCCCATTACCTCTGGTCCTGACACTGGGTACCACTGAAAAGAGCCTGGCTCTGTCCTCTTTGCAACCTCCTTCAAGGCAATTATACACATTCATAAGATGCTCCTAAGCTTTTTCTTCTCCAAGCTGAGCAGTCCCAGTTCTCCCAGACTTTCCTCATAGCAGAGATGTTCCTGTCCCTTAATCATCTCTCTAGCCCTTTGCTGGATGCTCTCCAGTATGTCCTTGTTTCTTTTGTACTGGAGATCCCAGAACTGGAACCAGTACTTTACGTGTGGCCTCACCAGCCCTGAATAAACCTTCTGCTAGCAATGCTTTGCCTATGGCATCCCAGATATCATCAGCCTTCTTGGTGGCAAGGGCATATTGCTGGTTCATATTCAACTTGGGAGTCCACAAGGACTCCCAGGTCCTTTTCTGTCAAGATGTTTTCCACTTGGGTGGCCCCCAGCATGTACTAGCGCCTGAGGTTGTTCCTCTAAAGATGGAGGACTTTACACTTGCCCTTGTTGAGCTTCATGAGATTTCTTGCAGCCCTTTCTTTAGCCTGTAATCTCTTACACAGATAGTGAAAAGTTACATAAACACCACAATATTAACGAAAAGCATGAGAAAGATCTAATGACATTTGATCATAGTTTAGGAACTCTAAATGGGTCTTTCCCTAGGATCCTTCAGCAGTATTTTCCCAAGCCAGGCCACAGTAGTTCAAAGTTCCTTTTAAGTTAGCATTATGATCTGTTTGTTAAAGGCTGATGAACTTAAATGTATAGGTATAAATCTGAGGTAGTGGTTGAAACCAGTGTCACAACAAAAAAAATGCTTCCAGATATAGAACTAGATAACATAATGCTAGAGATCTGATGCCAAAGCTTGCATGAAAGAAAATGCTACTTCTTCATTCAGCATCTGCTTCAGATTATTTTACATGGAAGTCACTGCTACTCTGAAGCTGTCAAGGCATAGTCAGCTTCCAGTTAAGCTATCTTATCTTTGCAATTGATTAGAAGCAAAGCTTTCTCCTCCCTATAGGCATTCCCCTAAAAACAGGTGATCTGAGATAATTTCTAAATGTATTTATTCTGTGCTGTTCACCCAATAAAAGATCTTGCACAAATGCAATCAAAGAGCCTTCTCTCTAATTGAAAAGTTTATGCAATAGCTTTCATGAGGATCCCATTAAAAATTTAAAATAATTACTTGCATTAGAAAGACAATTATATTCAAATAGCTCACATGCCTAGCTTCTTTGTTTGGAGTAGGCAAATGAGTATGAAAAAGATCCCCAGAGGACAAATATTGGGCGAATCTCTTCTTTAAGAGAATCAACACTCCCTAGAAACCAATTCTGCATGGTATTAAATGGGAAATCTTCTAATGGTGGCCTTACTACCATAGATGATCATAGAAAAACCAACCATTTCAAGACTCAGAAAGACAATGACAAGGGAAAGACAATGACAAGGGAGGGGGCTCTGTATTTTTATGTGCTACAGATAACACTTAAAAGTGGTTACCTTCAAGCATGCTTCCTTTTTCCCCTTTCCTCCCTCCTTAAATTATTGTCAAGAGGTTAAAGAAATCCATTATGCAAAGATACCAGTAACTTTATCACTGTTCTGGTAAAAATGATTTTTTTTTTTTCTTAAAGGAATTTGATGGCTCTATATTTATATCATGGATCTTCTTTAAGAATTATGCTGAGAAAAATCTAGGTCATTGAAACCTTCTTGAACTGAACCACAGAGAAACTGAAAGAGAATGTAAAGACATTGGTGTCAGGTTTACTTTGCCTTTTCACAAGTTCATTTTTCTCCCCCCAAATTGAGTGGAAGATAGATCAACCTTTGGACATCTTTCTTATTCTGAAGTTTCTATTTCCATGAATAAGTAATTCCATTCCCTTTCAAAATAAAACATTTTTTAAAATGTTGTGCACTTGGCTATCAGTCCCAGCTACATAAGTACAACTTTAGGAAGGCTAGGCTTGAAGGGCAAAAGTGCAACTTAGATCAACATATAACAGAAGACATGTAAACATCTCATCTTGGGCAACATAGTAATTTAACAGTCCCTTCTAGACAAAACTTTAATCAAATGTATGTAAACAGGGTTCTTTCTTTCCTTCCCCATCCTAAACACTAGCCCATGTTTATTATGAATATGAATACTAAGATCTGTTCCTTTAGTCTATCTGCTTATTGCAGTCTTATATTTATGTAAACCAGTAACATACATTTAAATGTCATTCTATACATTTAAAATTTCAGTATCTAATTCTTCCATTCAATCTCCATGTAGAATTTCATAGTTTAAATACGTAGTCATACACATTATAACTAATTTATTTTGAAGTGTCCTTTAGAAACGTATCATATTAATAATTATAACTGGCAATAATAATTAATACTAGCTATTAATTATTCCTGCATTTCTAACTGTGCCAAACAAAATCTGCTGACTTCCACAAATCTCACTAGTTATCACTCTTAATTGATTCACATAGAGACAATTCTACACATAGGAAAAACTTTATTGCCTTTTCATGCTTCAGAAGGTTGCGTCTTTGGATGGTGGCTGAGCATAAGGTTTCTTACTGGAGAAAAATCTATCTTGCCTTTTGTACAACATAGAAGAGTGTCACAACATTTGTTTCTTCCAAAACTCCCCCATCTTGCTGCACAAGATTGAACATGGTAAAAGTAAAAATTTTTGGCTAGCTGCAGGGTATTAACAAAAAATAATCGGTACTGAAACTATTTTCGGTTCAACTGCTGCTTATACATCCTTCAACATAGCAGACACTGATCAGACCCAAAGTGTAACTTGCAAGAAATAAGTGGTTTTGTGGGTTTTTTGCCAGAGTTTTGCAGGTTCTTCTTTCAGTGCACCCAGCTGTACAGAAAACAACCCAAGTTTGCTTGGCTCACATTAACTAAGGCTTTGCCAACCTATACACCCTATGAATTTCACTTTTTAAAGCATAACAAAGTAGCAAGTGCACAAACTTCCTTAAGCTATACCATGAAAACTGTGTTTAAAGAGTAAGTAAAAAGGTACATACTTCTTCTAGTTGTGATATAACATACTTCCTTCCATGGACAATGCTGCATTAAGCCTAACATCTTAATCTTCTCTATAAAGACCATTATTTTCAATATGTACAGATTGGATTAGATAAATTATCAGGTAGCTTCATTCTGGGGTTCAAGACGGAAACCATTTTGAAATGACAAATTAAGATTTCTTAGTTAACTAAAACATCAGAAATAGATCTTAATGACTTTGACTGTGTATTGCAAAGATAATCAGTCAGGAGAAATGAATCCTCCTTCCTTCTTCACAAACCAACTGAAGTTTGTTGCACCTGGTTTTCTACACAAAACAAAGCTGAGGGTAGCTTTCCCTAGTACAAAATCAGAAAGCAAATGGGAGGTAATTTACTTTCTGTAATTGTGGTCCAGTTTCACAGCCCTCTACCTCAGAAACTTCTGCTACTACTTTCCCCCATGGCCTTAGTGGCTCTTGAAGAAGAGGTATTCCCCCCACCAAGATTCCCATTTGTAAAACAAAAAAAAAAAAAAACAAACAAAAAAAAAAACCAAACAAAAAAAAAAAAAAAAAGAAAGAAAGAAAGAAAGAAAGAAAGAATTGGCATCACTATTGTGTATCAAGTACCAATGGCTAAAAGTATCTGTCCATGAAAGTCTGTATTCCCTCCCTTTAATCATATATATATATTCCTCTATTGAAAATGGCTACCTCAGATGTCCAAACACTGCAAACTGAGGTTAAACCACTAAACAGACATGCAGAAGAGCACTGACTTCAATTTGCTCAATAGGAATGTGATTAGAAACTGAAAAATTTTCATCACAAGCCTTTAACAGATGATGGAAAAAAAAATCAGGTCTGGAGCTGCCAGCATCACTCCAGATAAACAAACTCTGCTGTTTCTTCCAGGAGTAACAGAGGAAGAGGTTGGCCATTCAGGCAAATGGTCAGAAATATTTCCCATTTAGAAACAAGGCCTGACGTGGTCCTAATAAAACAGCTTAGTAAGTGTCCTAGTTAGAGCAGGCGGGACCAGTTCATGACTGTGTGGGTGTAACCCAAACTGAGTATTCTACACCCTCTATGTCATTTTCCAGAAACTGTTAACAATGGACCATTGGCAGCAGCTGCCCCAAGCACACCTGACCCCTCAGGCTGTAAGCTGGGTGTTAAGAGATCTGTGAGATAGGAGGATCTCTCTGTCCTCATACCCACAACTCACGATCACCCACTGTGGAACTCCCCGCCCTGGGGGAGGTGCTGGGCACTCTTGCCTGACCCTGAGTGTATATAATCCTGGGGTCTTGGGATTTCGGGTACCACTCGTGGGATCTAGAGGAGGACCAGAATCTCGACCAGACTGCAACCATGGCTCTCAAACAGACTGTGACCATTACTCACACCAACAGGTTCTTCCTCTCCTTTTATTTTTGAACTCAGGGGGCCCACGTGGGGCTCACTACGGGGGCCAATGAACACCATTCTGTTCATGCCCCAGGGTGCTGGGTTATATATCTGGTTTTTTGTGGGTTAAAACCAATTGTTCATCTGTATAATTGTATTTATTGTATAATTTTTATTAAATTGTAATTCTGATTTATAATCTCTTTTGAGTTGGGTTAATTTCTCCTGCCAGTTTGCCTTTAAACCAGCACAGTAACTTAGGGGAAAGAAAGGATCTTCATCACAGATCACTACCTAGTTTAAGGTTTGGTTTGCATTCCCAAACTACACAGAGGTGATAGTAATTTCAACTGTCACCAGCTACTTCAGTCAAAGCACATCTAGTCTTCAGTAGTCATTCAGGTTCCCAGTGTGGTCAATGGAAAGAGGAAGAGGGACTCTCTGCAATTTATCATCTTTTATAGCTTTGTACTATAATAAAATGTGAATGCACTTGAAAGGTACTTCCCTATCTCACTATTAACTGGAGATACCCAAACAAGCAACCCAAATAGGAGAAGGAACAGAGCACACACAAAGGTCCCTTGGTCAGACATGAGGCTCATCAAGCAAAATGTGGAATGCAACACCTTCCCAAAATAGCACTTGCTTTAAAGTTGTTTTTAACAGGAAGCAAGCAGCTACCTGAAAAGGTCTATGAACAGAAGGAGAGTAAAAGGCTCGACTATCATGTCTCATCTGACAGCAGGGATCTGACAACCTAAGGGTGATTAAACTCAACACTCTTCCAGAGCTTAAAAGAGACTTATGCACTGAGTTCAAGCCAACTGCTGATATGAATATTCACGATACAAAGTTGGACTCGAAAAGGTGAAGATTACCTTCAGCAAGAAATCTCAGTATCTTCCTCTGAAGTCAAAGATTTCAATCTCCACTTTTTGCAAGCTGAGATTCAAGAAGGGGCTGCTGTAGGTAGGCAAAACAACTATACAGATATGTGCATTAGTCTACATGATACTTTCCAGTAGCAAAAAAAAAAATGCCACTGCACAGCAAATAATATGAAAACATGGCCATTCCTACTACTGGTCAGCTGAAGGTAAAGAGCTCCAAGTTTGTTTTACAATAATGAACACCTTTTATAATTCAATATGCAATCAATAATCAATACAGGTATTTAAGTCCAGATACTGGTAGTTCAGCTACAGCATACAAATTAGCAACCATTTTATGTAAAGACAAATACATCCTTCAAAAATACTTTATTGTAATTGTAGTGAAAAAGCAGAATTGTTCAGTATGAAGAAATACCCTGCAACAACCTTTTAAAAGATCTGTTGAGTCACTGAAGTAAAACTGGCCTTGCAAAGGTTTTGCACCAACAGAACTGGTTTTGTACAAAAGTAACGGAAGAAGTCCTTCCATATCAGTGTCTGAGTTCTGCAAGTCTAAGCCAATCACTCTGAGCTATTGTCAACTCAGACTTTAAATACCTTCTCTTCAAATATTTCTAATGTATTTTTTCAACTCAGTGACACCTTACTGGTTTGAAATTTTATGTAAATAGTCCAATAATTTAAGAGAAAAAAAAAATACTTTCTACTTCCCTACATTTACAGATTTTAAAATAGAATAATGAAGAAAATCAACTAATTCCACTGCAATTCACCACTCCTCATATCCAGATATTGGTTCTAAGTTGCACCTAATATGTTCAGAAAAGACACAGCTGTGCTAGAGATGAACTTAATTATGCAGAAAGCAGAGACTGCTGCAAACTGAGAGAATGCTGTCATTGTGTATCATGTTTACTATCATGTGAATCATGACACTATGCAAAATTTTTTATATTATTTTTGTTGGGATTTTATTAGGGTCCCCCATTTCTTAATGGCTACTATTTGAATGTAGGTCTATTAGCATGTCCAAGATTCTGGCTTAGGGGGAAAACAAGACCTTTGCATGCACATCATCCTTAAGCAAGTTGATAGACAAGTTAAACACCACAGCTTTTACAGCTGCATGTTGGAGAAGGCTTGAGAAAGAGGCAAAGTGAAGAAACTGATGTGAGCATGTTTACAGTGCTGTAAAATTGATTTAACCATCTTCAGAACTACTATATTATTTATTTATTTAAGAGATAAAAGTAACATATAGAAAGCCTATGAAGTTCATTCAGCTCTTTCATTTTAATGGTTGTATGTCAACACAGCAGTCTTTCACCTTAGACCTGTTTGGACATTTGTTCGATGGATGAACTGCTAGAGATACTGAAAGCCAGCATCTGCTGCACAGGCAATTTCCCTGCTCTCTGAAAGATTCCATCATGCCCTGTCTCCCTTCTTGAAGAATTTCCTGCTATAATTTAAATCCTAAAGGTTTCTCCTAGACAAAAAGTGATCTCTAAAGATTGCCTAAGTGCTATTCCATGGACATAGAGAGGGCAAGCCATAATGAAGCCTTACAGACACAGCAGGTAGTGCAACCTTGGGCAGAGCACGAACTTAATTTCTTGTTTGCCAGATTGGCTTTAAGTTCCTCTGTGTTACTTGAAGTGTTGCAATTAAGTACTGCTCTAAGCTATGCTAATTAGGCTGTAAGCAAATGCTCATTTGCAACTTGCATGCAGTGTAACGCAGAACTGAATGTTCACTGGTAGCAAAGGGAAATTACACTGGAGGTACATTTGCACAAATATAGCCGGCAGCCTCCTGATTTTCCCCTTCTTATTAATATCCTAGAAAATATTGAGAAATGTGTCACACTGTACAAATTGTTAGACACAGACATTCTTTATCCCTGGAGCTGAACGTGGTGCTCTTCTGCCTCCCCCAGCTGACAAGCACTTCACTTCCCTTGGAATGACAGCCTCTCTCTGCAGAAGATGAAAGATCTGGGATTTAGATTACCTTTTTCATCTCTGCAGACATTAAAAAAAAAAAACAACAACCTAACAAAAAACCCAACAACCACCCAATGCCAAAAAAGTAACCAAAATCCCCAACAGACTAGGATGAAAATCATGATGGACAAGTATCAAAGATGCAATATAACTTTTTTTCTTATCTAAGAAAAACAGTAAGCATAAACCAAAACTTTCAGCTAAAATATTGACTAAATCCACATTCAGGAGTAAAACCCAGCCTTGGCATCTCTCATGAAGATGACAAAAGAGGTTTTCAAGTACATTTAGGACCTTTTAAATGCTGCAGATGGAATAACATTAGCTTCAAGCATAGCAAGGACATTTTCAGCAACATATTATTTGAGGCTGGCTGTTAGAGGGTGCTCATTTTACAAGGCTGTAACACAAGCAAGTCTCAGCCTCATTTGGATGAGCTTTACAAAGCTTTGCCAAGCTAGTTTGTTAAAGAAAAAAGTTCAAAGGTTAGCCAGGGAAAAAAATACATAGAACAAACAAGCATATAATACAGAAAAATACTTGGAGAATATAAAATACATTGTTTTATTTGCATGACTAGATGTTGCTATTCCTGTAACATTATCTTTTTCCTTTGCCTCCTAAAGAGGAGGGTGACTTTTATATATTTAAAGTCTATTTCTTTTCAAGTTGTTCCATAAATTCATTACAAGGTGTGTGACAGTATTGTAAGTAATCTTTTGATCTTCTCCTACATACAATCATATGTATATATATATACACACACACACTTCAAACATTTAAATGTAACACTAGTCTGGAGTTTGAGAGAACTTAGTAAAAGGCATTCATAAAAACAAGCACAACAGGTATTTTTCAGTGCTAAAACTGTGCACCTGATATCTGATGCTTATCAAAGATCCATCTATAGCTTGTTCAACATAACTGAGCACTTGGTGAATGGGAATTGCTCAAAACATCTGTAAAGCTATTTATAACATCTAGAAATACTGTGGTTGGCTTGCTTTCAGTGGATTTCATTAAGCATCAGGGAAAGTCAAGTGTGATCAGCAACAATATGACAAGCAAGTTACTTCAGAGTAATTAGTTGCTCTTAAAGTTTGCAGGCAAAGACATGCTCAAAAATGACTCACAGAAGCCCAGGGGCAAACTGTCTGTAAAGTTAAATAAGTTAAATCCAGGTGTTTTGCTATCAGGACACTGGTGTTTACCTTAGAATACTCCTTTCCATAATGTTTTGCACCTCATTTTTTTTTCAGCACTTTTTTTTCACCAACATTTGTTCCTTATGAATGGCTTATTCATATTGCCTATTCTGACAAGGATGGTAGCGAACTCCGACTTTTAAAGGTGAATGTAAAAGGCAAGAGGAGGAACACGTGCAAGGTCACCACACAGAGAGGCAGCCAACCTTCCTCAGTGACTATCAGGCATTCACATCGGTTTCAGCACTTAAAGCTGTTTCCTCATACACCTGCAACAGCACAGGACACTTGGAAAGCTTGAGGCCATGGGTAGGGATGCTGTTCCTAGATGTCTAGATGGACGATGCACACCATAAACTCTGTGTGTGTGAAGGGTAAAGCAGTGTCCTCATAGCCTGTATCTAAATAACCCCAAAAAACAGAGTAGTTCCTCACTCTGTCCAGAGAAGAGAGCTAGGCAGATAGAAGGGCTGGCTGGATGTTTTTAAGTAGCATCTGTTTAGTAAGAAAGAGAAGAAACTTTTAAAGGTCTCTCCCACTTTCATCCCCTTCCCCCACAAACACTCGCAGAACAGTGCTTGCTTTGCTGCTAATGAGACTTCACTGGTAATAAACCTGCTGTGACGAAGTTGCTTTATCCAAATTCCCCAGAAACATCCCAGGCTCAACATGGGATCTCGCATCCAAACTCCTAGCTTATAATCAATCAATTTTGCTATTCATTTCTCCCTCAGCAATACCAGAAAAACCAAACATTCCAGGCATGAAGCACAATGAAGGTATTTTTAACTCTGTTGCTTCCTGAAATGCAGCAGGAGAAACCATCTCCAGTAACCCTGGCAGCAGCAGGGTCTACCACTGGAGAGAATAAGCAATCCTAACGCCAGAAAAACATGACTTGCAGCTTTTATGAATGGTGGCTTGCCTTTTAACATGTCCAGATTAAACTCACTTTTATGTAAGCTTTGTAAATGATTTTCAGATTACAGTGAAGCTGAAGAAAAGATTGAAGGTACTTACAGTAATTAAACAAAATCACTTTTTAGTACAGTAATTCTGCACTCCCATTAGGAGGAAGAATAATATCATAAGAATTTGATAGCAATAGGAGACTTTAAATCAAGAGCACAGAGAATTGAAACTCATCACACAATGATTTAATTAACTCAGTGGTATTTTTCTAATAAAAAAATGCTATTAAATTCCAACTAACATTCCCTTCTGTTTAGGAAATGGAACAAAACTGTATCTGCAAGCTTTGCAGCAATGCTAAAACATCCCATTATCAAAACAACGAACTCCAAGTTTATTCCTCCCCATGAGTCCACACACATACACCACCTAAGTGAACACGGACATTTCAAACAGATTTTCACTTTCATCACGGGCACAGATCACTGTCCAGGAAATTACAAGTCCAAAGAAGCCTTTACCTGCTGTGAATGAATAGTGTTACTTCTGATACTTAAGCAATGACTGTGCTGATGGTTTGGAAATGAACAAAATAAACACTGACTTTGCTTTCCATCCCTAGAAGTAGATGCCAGCAAGCAAGCAAAAACTTGGGTGTCTTCCCAGTCCTGCACTACATAAGTCCACAGCATCCACCGGGGGATCACTGGCAGCTCAGCCACAGGTGCCAGCACAGCTCTGTAAGGGCTACCACAACTCACTGCAGGAAGAACCTCGTGGTCAGCTCACCTACCAATTGCTGCCAACAACATCATGCCACAAGGTCATGCAGAATACACAGCAGCAGCTCTAAACTATGAGTTGGTGCTTTCTTTCATCTTGGTAGCAGAGGTCCAAAAGGGTTTCTATTCAAAATTTCAAAAGTTTCTATTCAAAAGTTGACCTGAACTCACACCTTGAGTCCAGACAGCACAGACATCAAGGAGAGCTGAGACTTAGCGTAGCTATTCTTACTATGTTGAGTGACTCCTTAAAGGCTGTCAGCATAAAGTTATGACATTTCAACCATTCATTTATGGTATAATTACAGTCACTCAATATAGATCTGGGATTTTTTTTTTTATTCCCTACTGCACTTATGTTTACACCCAAACGCATTCCTGCCTGCCTCACTAGGCACAGAGGGAATTAGAATTCCTCTCATATTATGTTTTCCCATTTTTCACTGCACTCTCAGCCTGATACCTTTTCAGTTCTGTCAATTCCTGATCAAAGCATAGAACAGCTAAGTTATATTCTCACTGTGCCATTAATAAAATATAGCAAGAATAATGTTGTGCAACAAGAATGTGCATGGGCACACATAACTGAGATGGCACACACAAAAATCTAGTGTGAACACACTAATGCAGTTACTGCAGCACATACTACAGACTTCTCAGTATTACTTCTGTGCAACAGCTTCTTTAAACAACTGCAAAAATGACTGTGTGGCTGCAGACTCAGTGGGGGTACCAGCACATGTGGAGCAGGGCAGGTTTGGGTCAGGTCGGTCCCATCCTGCAGCGTGTGCCAGACCTCCTTTGGAAGGACAATGCATTCCCCTGCGTGCTGCTGCTGGTCCTGACCATGTAACCCTCCTCCCAGCACACTCCTGCTGCCGCAGCATCGCTTCCGGGTAGGGAGCCAAAACGCTCCTGGGAGCTGGGCCAGGTTTATGTCATTAAAAACAAAAAAATCCCAACAAATAACATACTCTTGGGTTTGAGCGTGAGATGCCCTTAATATTTCCAGTAATTCAAGTTGGGACTGTAACTACTGTTCTGGCGCTTTCCAAAAGCAAGAACAAAGAGACTCATTTCTTTCTACCACAAAGCTTCTTGCTGTAACAGGCGTGAGGAAGGAGGAACAGCAGCTTTGACTCTGTGCTGATCTCAGTCTCCGGCAGGCCACGCAGGGCTCCAGCTGGAGAGCCTGCAGACCCACCGGGTGACCAGCACTAGTGGCATTGAGGACTGCCAGTCTTTAGCTTAGTCCAGCAGACTCGTTAGTCTTCAGTTATTCATCACTTTCTTCTTCAGTAATGAGAACATGAGACTTTCAGAACCAAGTGAGTTCACCCTCCACCCCAATTTCCTCAGGACTAAGAGGACAACGTGTTCTCACGACACAGGAGATGAGATGAGAAGTAATGCAATGTCTTTCCTACACTACCCATCAAATTTAGCTTGTTTAATTCAGGAAAGTGTTATTTCTCCAAATGAGAAAGGGGTGCCCAGGGAAGTGCAGGGCCTGCGTTGATGCAGTTATATCACAGTCTTGAAGCAGAGGCCTGTTCTTTCCCAATTTTTTCCAAACACAATTGCAACTTACTTTAAAAAAGGCATCCGAGTTAAACATGCTGCAGAGCACTTTATGTATGATTTATTTAATTAGTTAAAGAGCCTTGTTTCAAAGAAATATTTGAGAGAAACACATGATGTGTCATGGCAAATACCCATGAAAACCCATATTTTAGTTAGGCCAAAGGGATTGCTTGGACCTGGACCTAAGAAAATGTCCAGATTATATCCTGCTATAGATTTGGCTTATTTAGAGGAAGTAATGGCCTGTTGACTCATTCTGATGTAAGCATTTATTTTCAAAATGTCTTCTTGTTAAAGATTATTCCACCACAGAATCATGTAATAAAATCTCCTGTCACACATGCAAGATCTAACTTAGTACATAACACTTGCTTTATACAGAAGTTTGTATTTCTATACAGCTTCTCTTTTGGAAATCAACATCCTTGTCTTCCAAAGAGCCAATAAAAAAGTTTTAGGGGAAGAAAAATAAAAAAAATGTGCATCATAACATGCAATTAGAACAATCAAAACTAAGAAGTCTGTTTACATGAGTTCCCTTGAAGGGTAACTAAATCTGGAAAGAAGAATGGCATTAATTCATACCCATTTGTGAATTTAATTTGCTAGAAAAGAGTAAATCATTTTGGTACATCAAACTGCTTTTTGGAAGTTTGCCTGGGCTGTATAGAGGGGGGGATGTGAGAAATTTGCCCTATTTTTACAGTTGAAAGCTTCATTGACTCACACAAGATACTTAAGCCTAATATCCTGTGGCACTGCAGTGACCTACATGTAATTATTGCATGCTTTTTCCAAAATATTTGTACACAACCAGAAATTATAACCTAAGTTACCAACCAGGTCTTAGTTTATACCAGCAACACAACGATGGACTTCAGTTGGCGGTAACATAGCTGTCTGATGTTTTTAGCAACCTTTTGGACAAATGTTTGGTCTTGTCTTGGTGCAATTTTCTGGTTTCCATTTTTCTTAGACAAACATATTTATCTTGTTAGGTGAACAATGATTTAAAAACTTTCAGCTGTCCCTTCTCCCAGCCCACAACCATTGTCCCCCTCAGACATGGGGTGACCTTTTGCTTGTAGGTGTGCATGAGCCGTAGATACAAAGATGTGGGGAAGAGGGAGACAAAGAAAAATATCAAACAGTCACCCAGAACATGTCCTTTCTGCTCCCACCTTTCTTGCCCTTCCTAAGCATGGAAAGAGGGAGCGCTCGCATGCTCTCAAGAGGTCTGCTTAAGTTCTGGGCTCTGTGGGGAGGGACAGATGGGTGGTACTTGCAGGACAGAGAGGCACATGAAGAAAAGAGGAATGCTTGGGCATGCACTGATCAGTCATGACTCTCCTGTCACGCTCTTCCTGTCCAAGCTCACAAACACTGCTCTCAACTTAAGAATGTTAGAGCCCTTTGTCAATTACCACTTGAAGGGTCACGCTTTCTCTAAACACAAGACATCTGCAGTGCCTCACTCACCACACCAGTACCTGAAGTAGCTAGTGGCTCAATACCACAGGTAGTTGGTACTTTTCATCCACGTACTCAAGTGCTTTCATCCAGCTGGTTGGCTACATTACTAAAACTTCAGCAGTGCCAATTTTTACAGATCCCTCTGCTGTTCACTATTAACAGGTCAACATCTAACATTTTTCACCACAAAACTTAGCTCACAGTGGCCTGTTTCCACCTGCAGACCTGTAATGAAGGATCATGGTGCTGAACTCTGAAGAAGCATGTATCCCTTTAATTACAAGTAATTTCTTAATGTCTACCACCAGATGCATTTAGTCACAAAACTGTATTAGTGCAGACGCTGCCACTATGGAGGTTGTTCAGTGCAGGATAGCCTTTGATATGTAACCCAGAGGTTCACAGTTATTTCTCTTCTAAGTCTTTTACTACTAAATTATGTGCCAGTTTCTCAACCTATGTGTGCTCAAAAAAAATTATCTACAAGATCTTTAAATTTAAGTTTTTTTTTCTAAAGCAGAGAAGATTATCCAGAGTTTAAAAGAAAAACCAAAACAAACCAAAACCAAACCAAACAAACAAAACAACAAAAAACCCCACTAAATCTGGAATGATTTCAATAAACCTAGCGTTCCAGTTTTGCCTCCCAGATTGCTTCTCCCAAATGACTATCCTATTTGTCTACACATGTTTTTAGTTTTGTGCTAATACAGAAGACCCGTTATTTCTCACTGTTCTCTGTCTTCTGGGGAGCAGCTGCAGTGTGCTGCTGCAGCCATCAGCTTTAAAAGTAATATTCAGTGCCTGACTGGCAGCAGAGCCAGAGGTGGCATCTTGCTTCCTGCTGTGGTGAAATTAGTGCTATTACCCAACAGATCTCATCAAAAATACTTTAAAAAATGAAATTATACCTGATATGCACAATTTTTTGACTAAGATAAAAAAAATGCTTCATCATCATGAGATAACAACCTACCACAAAAAAGTAAGAAAGGCTTATTACAGTTATTTTTCATTGCTTTACTCCTTTTACTTTTCTTTGCTGAGCAAAGAAAGAGTATGAAACCAATGCAGAGCAGCACAAAAAGCAATGCTGTAAACTATTTGTTAAAAAAAAACAGTAGCAACTGAATCAAAAAAATAAGGTAAAGACTCGGAAGCAATAAGAAATTTATATCTCAGGCTCCAGCTACATGAATAAAATTTTACATATAGGAAAAGACAATATCTATTTTTTTCAGCTGAAAATATAACTCAAGCTTTATGACCTGAAAGCTCCTTTATTCACTGTTTTGTTCACGCATGCATCCTTTTCCTATAGGGAACAACATCTTGGGAAATAGGTTTAGTAAAACTTGAACAGAACTGGCATTTTTTTATGCTCAAGGCTTGGCAATAGGACATGAGACTCTTCGGTGTTTAACAAGACTGGATCTTTAAATTCCTCTTGCATAACCACTACTAGGTTTTATCATTGCAGAGCTGTATTTTACTGTTATTAAAAAATAAGACTGAGGTGTTCCATGAGGAACAATACTAACAACACTGCATTTCTTATGAAGTTGTATCAGACATCCCAGCTTCCCAGTGACCCCCCACTGTTTCACATGGTCAGCAAACAAAATATCCACTCCTTTCTGAAATCCGTTAAAGCTACATTAACCTGTGTCCCTGTCAAGTGCCCTAGATAGGAGCTGACCAAAGGCAACACTGTCTCCATGCCATGAGTGTGTTGTGATGCCCTGTGTGATCAGAGCTGCAACACCGCTGGCCACAACTGCTATTTGCTTGTTTACCTGCAAATGCACAAAAGGAATCACTTTTCACTAACACCTCACATATCCCATGTAATTAGAATGGCTCATTCCAATCTCCAGTTTTAATCTTTGTTTATAATCTGCGAGCAGAGAACCTGAAATTAAGCATCTTGATATTTAACCTTGGTTTGCATTTATTATTGTAGTTATATTTTTCTTAAAGCACAACTTATTTTCACTAACTGCCAGCTATTAAAACATGCTATTGCAGTCCTTTAACTAACTAACTTTAACTTTTAAGTTCATCACTCATTTTGTTAACCAGTAGTTTATTTTGTATCCATGGGTATTTATCTAAGTCAAAGCATGTCCTAAAACAATTAATTCCAATTCCCAAATTTTACATTTTTTTGATGAGATGAAGTTGGAAAGATGTATAATATTTTTAAAGTTACTGATTTTTTACTCATAATGTTTAGCATACTCTGGTGAAGGGAATTAGAACTGGGTTAAACACAAATTACAAGGAGGTTGATCAGACAGATTATTTTGTTATCCAACAACACTCCATGTTTAAAATTGAAGTATTAAAAATAAGTTTCCTTCTTTCACAAAGAAACTGAACCTACTCTTTTTTACTTTTGTTCATCAATACTTTAAAACTGGGGGGGGGGGGGGGGGTTCAGTTCTATTCCTCTATCCCTTTATTAAAGGGAGGGAAATAATTCATTAGAGAGGGAAAGAACACTTTTACATCATTCCCTCATCCTGAGCCAGTGTTTCTCCTCTGCCTCCAATGAGTTGACAAGCTGAAATGAATGGTATATCTGCATCTACAAAAGAAGCCTCTATTGTCCAACATGTTCTACATCCTCAACTTGTACTCTGAAAGCTTTTACCACTAGGGATTGTCTTTGATTTAAAAATTCAGCTGCAAGGACATCTACACAAATTAAACTCTTTCTTTTCGGGCTTTCAAAACATTTGTTAAGATATTACATTTTAAAATTAAGTAGATTAATTTTTTAAAAAATTATAAAGTTAAATTTAGGAAAAAATCTTTAATTCTGTATTCACAGCCATCTTCTTACATACATTAAAAGACTGATTACTTTTATATTTATCTGCTGTTAAACCACTAGTTTCTAAATTCCATCAAAAACTGACTCAGAACATTAGGATTCCGTAAGACTATACAAAGCACTGTATAGGGTGCCTTGGTTAATTTTAATAAAACATATAGCTGAATGGCAAAGAATCCCCAAACCCAGGAAATATTTGGAGAAGTAAACACAGGTTCATCAGCAACTACAGTATATTTCATAAAGACATCTATGCTGCTTGTCCTGTTGGCAAGTGCTAGGAGGCAGAATTGCCCCTGGCTTTGTCTCCCCAGAGTCAGATCAACACTGCCTTGGCAAAACAGCCTCTCTGCTTAGGTCTCTGACAGGGCCCTGTGCTAAATTCCCAAGAGGATGACTCAATTTTTCCCCAGTGCATTATTTGTATATTTGTCTGTCTTGTATGTGTAAGAAATATAGTAAAACCAATGAAGATGCGCTCTTTCAAGACAGCAGGCAGCTGTTCATGGCAATGTAATGCAATACAGAACATGCAAGGGCAAACATTAGAGTCTACTGCTTGTAGCTGAACTGTCCACCCAAACCATTTATCTCTCAGAGCAGATGTAGGAGCTAATTACAAACTAACTGGGCAGTGACACAAAACTTAATATTTTTGAGTACACAAGCACAGAACTGTTGTACGCCAATGGTCAGTAAGAGTAACCCATCCTTTCATCCCCATGCAAGTCAACACAGTTTACAATATAAAGGTTTTTGAGCCCAGCTTTAGTTTTTCAGTGTGCTCAAAGAACAAGATGAAAACAAGATGACTGTTTCTCAGAGAGTGGAGCTGGACAGAGAAGAAAAATTGCAGTGTTGCTGGGGTTATTGCTCTGGACCACATGGCAACTCAGTCTGTACTATCATCACTGCCAAGAACCTAGAGAATGACTACACCAGCTTTCCATGGGACAGTACTCCCCTTAAATCCCATTACAAGGAGCTGTGCATAGTTACATGCTCGAAGAACACTATTTTGCTTTTTAAGCAGCTTCATGAAAAACAGCAAAATACTGTTGATGCAAAAAAACCAGCAAAATACCATGACTTCAAAGAATCCACCTGCCCAGTGTTTGTGTGGCACCTACAACATGCAGTATAATATGCATAGATCCTCCTCCAACTCTAAGCTAATCAACTTGACTTCTGAATTATTAACTCTTTATACTGAATAACAAAATCTGAAAGACATTTGGCATTACTGCTTCATTCACAACATGCTTTTATCTGAAAGAGGCTTACATCATTTATACACTTCATTCTTACAAATCTTTTAGGAAAGGAAGCCTATTTGAAGATAGTCTCTCGGCCAGTGCTGCCCTACACACAGACAAAGTCTACAGGTGTCTTTACTTATCTTGAAGCTTTTTTCTGCCTTCAAAATGAAGTAGTCCACTGCTGTTTTGCACGCAAATGGATGACCCAAAGCTCTGTCCCATACTCACATGCTTACTAGCAGGTTGACTCTGAGGTAAAGATCCAGGGGCCAGCACTGGAGAGCTTGCGGGGCTACAAAGTTCTGGGAAGGGGTTTGGGATGGCTGGCAATGATGATGTTCTGAATTGCTGTTCTTCTTCTTGAAGACGCCTATAGACACAGAAGCACTAAGCATTAAGAGGAGCAAACTGGCATCAATAGACCTGGATCTCCTGTCCCACCATTTACAATTGACACTAAAGACAAGGACAAAACCACCTTTTTCTAAGGAACTACTATACAGTTGCAGCAACTGCTAGAGCTAAGAAGGTAACTACATGTGAAAAATGACCAGTTAGGCATTTACGCTTGTTTTGTTGCTTATAATTTGATTTCTTGGGTAACTGAGGTAATGGTGCAAATAAAATAAACACAAATATCTATCTTTACTCACTGTTGTAAGCACTAGCTTATAAGCTTAAGCACCATGTGTTAGAAAGTCAGTAAAGCTCATCCAAACCAACGTGAAAAATGTGACACAACGGCTGTCACTTGGAGCCAAATTTCACATGGATTTGAAAACAAATGTGTACCCCACTGTAAAGTTCTCTAAGCTGAGACTGAAACAGCATTGTCACCTCTTTATAATACCAGATTCTATCTAGAAGCAACTCAGCGTTTTTTTGAGAAATGAAAAGGCAAAGACAGCTTCAGCAATAAGTTGCAATTACACCCTCCCACCTTATGCCAGTTGTACAGTTACTGTTCAGGTAAGTTTGCATGTACCAAAATACACCTCATGAGTCTACATAGGACAAACAAGAGTTTCACGCTCCAGTTTAAAATGCATCTGCACTGTCCATACCAACAAAAAGGAAAACTAAAGCCTACCAGAAAAGCTGTAAGACCCATTCATGACCACATAGATGGCTTTAGGTTTCCCTAATGTCAGTGCATCACCACTGAAGATGCACTAGGTGACTGCAGCAGTCTGCCCTTCAAGGTCTGAGCAGAAGGCACCATCTAGTGGCAATCATGGACGTTTCCAGAGATAATCAACTAACTTCTTTCTATTTGAAAGACAAACCATTAAAAACTCAATTTGCTCTCATTTTCCCCCATGCCTTCAGCAAGCACAGCCTCCTTAACAGAGCTGCCCACTCTGCTGGGAGTTGTCAGAGACAATTGCTGGATTTACCCCTGGCAGTGTGTCCCACTCTGGGTACACTCACTGTCTTTGACTGTACCAGAACCTAGGGGTTGATAAAATTTAACTACTATGAAATCCACTCCACAGGTAACTCTGTCCTGCAGTTTAGTTGCCTTGGTGTTCCAAAAATGAGCCTTGGACATCTGGGAGTTTGCCATAAATAGCAGGCCTCAACCATAACTATGACAACTACTGCTTGTCTACATGCCAACAACTACCTGTCCTGCTTGATTTTTTTTTTTTTTTTTTTTTTTGCTGCTCCCCATGTGTGCAGTTCCCAATAGCACAGGGTAAAAGGATGGTGTAAGATTTCTTCAGACCACTAGACTTGGCATATCAGCGACTGTACAATAGTGCACTATATTGCAAGTTTTTGAATTACCTCCACTGTTAGAAGTAGACCCACAGACTCAACACAATTAGAAAGGTGTGGTTTCTTTGAAATGGGAGTTCTCTATGCTGCACTCTGCTGTGTCTGTACTACTACCAGTGCATCATTTACTTCCTGACTGATATGCCCATGAACCTGTGTTCTCAAGAGACCACAGTCAATTTCTCTGTTCTGGCTGCAAAGAAGATGCAACCACCTCCCCCTGCATAGGGGTCTAGATTAACTTGGTAAAAAGTTCCGCCATTATTTTCTTTAATGATAAAACACATGATGTTCTTGTGTGCATGGAAGTACAGATTTCAGAAAGGTAGAGTGTTCTCAAAATAGAGTTTCAAAGTTTTGAAATGCAAAAAATAGTTTAAATTAAGTGTTTTGACTGAGATATTTACAAAATAGCAACAGTTATAGTACTCCAGAGACTACACTTTCTAGTACAGCCCTATTCAAGGTTAGGTATGAAATACTTGTAGAATTAATTGCGTCATCAGCTGACTTGGTTGCATTACAGTTACTGCATACTACCCATTCAAACAGAAAAGCTGTTTGTCTTAAGTATGCTGTTCCTAAAGGTAACACATTCATGTAAAGAACTAGAAGCAACCCTTTCCACATCTGGGATTTTTCTTTAATTATATTATTACTTTTCACTTCTTTTAGAGAAGACATTGTTAACTAGAAGGAAATAAATTTATTTTTGTACTCACGTTGACAGGAGCTCTTTTCCTCCTGCTGCCTAAAAAGAAGATTTTGAGAACCTCTACATCACCTATAGACTCTCTCATCACCATCAAGTTTTTCACTTGAAGTTTGAATTCCAGTTCTCATCCTTAGAACTGGGGAACAACTTTAACACTTCTTTTTTTGGCAGTGACTCACACAATGCACTCAAGTGAGACAAAAGTGCTCTAGGAAGAACAATTAAATAACTAAGACATGCTCCTTCTTTGTTTGTTTCTCTTGAGCTGTTAAGGAAACCTCCACAAAGAGAGGAACTTTCTGTATATCAAAACTACCTGAACACAGCCTCATCTATCTACACAATCTCTTATGCTTAAAAACACCAAGGAGCTGTCAGTAGGCACCATACCTGAGAGAACAAGTATGGTTTTTAACAGCTTGGAAACAAATCCAAGTACGGCTATAATTTCTGCCAACTGGTACCAATGATACACTTCTAGACATCAGCTACTACAGCTACATCAAACCTTTATGAAAAGAAGGGGTGATAATATGTGGAAATATTACATCCTTCACTTACCTGTGCGAAAGTCCAGTCTAACGCTACTTGGTTCATTACGGAAGCGGATCTCCTATTTTAAAATGTAGTTCCTTTGAAACTACTTGGTGACAACTTAGCAAAAAGGAGTTGAGTCCCTTGTTCCTACCTGACTGCCATGATGCGCACTGGCTGAGAGCGCTGCACCTTCTGCCTCGGAGACGTGGGCTGCAGTGTGCCGGGTCCCGAGGACGGCAGCTGGCTGCGGTTGAGCTGACCATTTTGAAGGAGCGGAGTGGTTTCCGACTGCATGCTGCATGTGGAGTACAGACTTTCAAATGAGGAATTCATGTCATTTACCAAAGCTTCTAGGTCCACATCATCATCTGGAAGACAAAATAAAGGCAGCGTAATGCACCTGGAAGTCCCAATAAAAGAAACATGACAAGAGCAAAGACGAAGTCTCGGTAAAACTGTCCCGTAATTTTATAGTTATATTTTAACAGTGCAAATTTTTATTGCAGGAATAATTTATTTATTTTAGGGCAGAAAACCACAGCTAGTAACAGGCAGCAATGGACATTTGTTTTCTCTTCCTTGGTGAAAAGCTACTCACGTAGAATTAAGTATTTCTATAATAGTATTTATATATATAAATATATATGTGGGGGGGTGGATATATAAGTAGAATTTGGTGGGATTTTTAATGACAATGCTAATGCAAAGCACCTTTCTCTTACTGATAAACTGACATCCATTTCAAAAGTGTATCATTTACAAATACCTCAGTTCAGCTTGTCAATGTATCAAGATCAGTTTTACAGTGTAATAAACAGTTTGCAAGACCAAATAATTTAGAAGAAAAAACTAGAAGACAGTGCTGCAGAAGTCAATAGCTAGAAGACACACTCACTCCTCTGCTGCATGCATCGGAAAGCCATCATTATATCTTTTTAAGAAAAACACCTGTATTTCTGCATGTTTTTGTAATACAGTATTTTGAAGGGCACTTTAAGGACTTTCATATAAAAAGATCTATCTGTATCCTTGCTGTTACAGTACAATAGATAGACTCCTACCTTAAAGAGCTCAACGTAAATCAACCAGGGATGGGGTGTGGGTTGCTAGAGAAATACCAGTCCCTAAAAAGGACACCAACCTTTCCATATATGCCACCTTACTTCACTGTAAATAAGTAACTTGTGCTCAATCATTCCTCCTTAACGATCATAATTACTCTGCAAGACAACAGAACTCTGTGAGCCCTTTGCACTAACCACTCTCTGAACTCCTATTGCAGAGCACTGTAATTACTCCCTAGCCACAAGTTACGTCACCCCCTATCAGGAGTTCAGCGGGCTGATGAACACACACATTGATATCTGCTTCTGGTTACAGCACAGCCACTGCCTGAACAGCTACTTCTGACCAAACAGAGCTTTATGCATCCAAAAATGTGCCCTTATTTTCCAGCTGTATCAACTGGCCTGGTCAAATATACCATCGGTGCCAGCAAACTTTCTATTTCACAAAACTTTTCACAACACATATGGTAAGTAGAGAGAAGCAATGGAGCTAGTAAATACTTGCACAGTGCTATGCAGCTAAAACACACCCTATTTTCTGATATCCATGTTTTCTAGGTAAATGAACCACCAGAAGCAGCTATTTAGCTTGCAACTAATTGTACTACTTTCTTTTAGATACCATAAATCATTTTGAACTAGTATCACATTTCTTGAGGATATAATCTGAAATAGCACCACTGAATTTCTGTCCACCAACAACATGCCTTGATAACCATAATGGGATCTGAACATGGCATTTACATAGCGATTGTTTAGGATGCTGACAACCCAAGTTCTCAGTGTTGGATGAACAAAAGATCTGCTCAGAATTAAACGGGTGCTGGTCCATGTCTCTACACCTGAGCTCTGTTTAGTTACCTGAAATACTATGTTCCTCACTGAAAGTCAGTAGGCTCTTTACTAAAGTAACAGCCACTTAGCCTTCTTTGAAAATGTACTCATAGGATTTCTAGGTTTTAACATGTGTCAAAAAAACCCCTCAAACCCTCACATCACCCCACAAATAGGTTTCTTCCTTTCATTGCTTTATGGTAATTTCCCTCCATCTCTGCACTTAACAGCTACTACACTACTACTTGGACTCACCATCACTAGGCTACACCAGTTCATGCATTTTAAACAATCTAAGCTTTGCTTTGCTTGGACAAAGTCTACAATAATTTTCCTGCTATTTTTAGCGATCTTGAGACAGAGAACCAATTTAAATTTCATTACTCCAGATTCTTATCTTATTTGGAGAGGACCTATTGAAAACACTTCTTGAGCAATCACAAGGTAACCACAGGAGTAGGAGTATGAAGAGGAAGAGGCCAAATTACAAAGCTTTAGAATTTTATCACTCATCCAAAGTACCAGAAGACTGAGCTGTAGGGTGTCAGATGGCTGTCCAGTAAAAGCTTTGGAGTTGGATGTAGGAGACATAAAAAACAGACCCTGGCTGCAGAATCAATGAGTATATATTACAGCAACCAACAGCAATTGTTTGGCAGGGTGAAAAGCAGAAAGGGAAGAAAGTCAAAGTGTACATTCAACAGAAGTCCGTATGGCTTGGTCCACAAGGGTGCTAATTTATTAACAATTAGACAAAGCCATTGGAGTGCAAGATCATTAAGTTTTCAGGTGATTGTAACATGGAAGGAGTGATTAGGAGTCATCTCAAGCTATCCCTGAATAATCAAATAGTTACAAAGGTGTCCTATATAGCCTAATATGCATAAAACGAGGCACTTCATGAAAAATACTAAGTAAATCAACTACATAGATTAAGGCATTGAATTACCATTAGCAGGCTTTTAAGTATATCAATTACACACCTAAATTCAATTTCCAACAGGACAAGCACTGACAAGGTGCATATAGAGTTCTCCTAATAATATGTTGCACTAAAGTCCAGAATCTGGTTTCACTACTCTGTCAACTCCTTTTCTCTGCGGGTGCAGCACTGCTAATAATAGCCCTCAGTCTTGCTATAAAACTTTTGCAGGAGCACAGATCCTTAGGCTTTTTAAAGACAAAGCCTGCAATCTTGAATTTCATACAGTTTCATCTCCATACAATGGCATTTACTACTAAATACCCTTGTGTTTTGAAGAGATTTCAGCATTATGCAATAGGAAACCTTGCTGCTTTAGCCTACACCTCGGAAGTGCCAGCAGATGTCTCAGCCTGCCAAGTAATCCAGTATGCTACTTGTGATGGTTCTCTACAGAGCTTAACTAAATAAAAATGAAATACAACATCCATGGGATTTTTAACTGCTTTAACTATCTGAAGGTATACTGTTCAGAAGGGTATTTCATACATCGTGCAATCCTTCAAAGTATCTTTACCAACCAGTGAGCCTCCAGCAAGAGCACTCTACAAAAAAAAAAAAAAAAAAAAAAAAAAAAAAAAAAAAAAAAAAGCTGACAAAACTGACTTTGAGGAGGCTTGCTAGTTAACAGCAAAATTTGCAAATCAGAGGGCTTTGAGGCAGCATGGCACCAGGCTGGTCCCCTAAGTGTGTGCACACAAATTCTGCGACTGACCTGGAAGGATCTATCAAGCAGAGTTGCAGATAGTTGACAAACCTCTAGATTTCCAGCTGTCTTGCAGACATGCACTTCCAGGGCTACAAAAGGATATTTTCCTTAATCTGTACTGAATTCTGCCATAAAATCAATCAATATGAAAGTGGGTATTCAAGGGCTATTTTTTCGGTTCAACTGAACAGCATAGATGCTAGCTTATCACTTCCATGCACAATCATGCAAATAGTTTGAATATACTTTTTGTATACTTTTGATATACTTTTAAAAGGAAAACATTTGCAAAACCTGGCTCTGAGATACTTCTGGTGGTGGGCAGGGTACTGGCAGTTTTATAGACTCTTCTGTGAGCAATGTTCTTTTCCAAACTAGAACCAAAGTGCATACACTGACAGCTGCCTGAACTTCATCTTGTTTCTTTGCCTGCAACTTGTTAAACTTTGGCTTTGTTCAGAAACTAGCACCACTGGATGTTGCAATTAATAGTTTTTGTAAAGTAAATCATGATTTCAATTACAAGAAAAAAATTTGAAAGTTCAGTTCAAGGAAAAAAGGAAACTTTGTTACAAAACCTCTACTGAGATATTGAGCTAAGCTATCATCTTCCACTAAAACAAAGCACTTTGAATACTTCTTGAATGTTTTTGAGCATGCCATCGGAGAGATGACAACCCCTAAATTAGGCCTGAGCAAACTTTAATCTGTGCTTAACCATGTCCCACTTGTCTTTCTCCTTCTAGGCCTTCTCTATCCCCTAGATCCTCATTTATTTACTTATTTTGGTAGTTGTTGGCCTTGACATGTTAAGCTCAGCTAACAAGACTAAGCAGGATCTCACTTGTTCTGAAGAGACATAAAGCTGAAATGATCCCTGCTCATCTTCATCTGTGCCAGCCTCCCAAAGAAAGCAGGTATTTCCATGGTTGTCAGGGCTCAATTTCTGCATTGCAGAAATTTACTTAGGGGAAAAAAAAAAAAAAAAAAAGAGCATGGAAAGAATCCCTGCTTTCGACTACAGACCAGGATGCATTTCATGTCTCCCAATGGCAGTTCAGCAAATACCCTCCCCTTTTACATATGGTCTACAGTTCACAGGAAACACTATGAGAAACATCACAGGACTTAAGTGAGCTGTGATTTAAGAGGCTTGTAAAAACCTTTTATTTTTTAAAAATAAATAATTTCCTTCTCATATGTTTGTTTTTAATTTAATCATCCAGCATTATCCCTCGTACCAGTTCACAGAAAAGACTGATGAAAGAGCTACTAGGAATTGAGTAGAAGATTTATAAAAAGGCTATACTACTTTTCTGCCACCATAAACTTAAGTCTGGTACTATATGAAGTCTAACAGCATGTAAATAAACATCTGTCTGATATAGTAGTGCAGCTGTTGATTGATCACCCCTTCCTATTTGACAACCTAACTCCAGCAATCAGTTCCCCCAAATGAGTTTCAGTGCAGCACATTCAAGATCCATCTTGACAAAATAAAGAAACTAAGATATAACTACTACAAGATTTCATTCAGGTATAGCTCAGTAGAAGATGGTATCAAAGTGGTTAGCAGGCCTTCGTGCACTCATAAATTAGGAGACAGATGAAAACAATGAAAGAAAAGGAATAAGTTGTAGATATCCTAGATATCTTGCATTGATGTTGCATTGAAACACTGTGTAAATCATGGGTGATATAGGGAAAATATATTTACATTAAAATGAACAGAAGGACTTAACCAGAATTTGAAAGGGGGGGAGCGGTGGAAACTTGTGGTATCCACTTCAACATCCTGTTTCAAATCCTCTAAAACTGCATAGAAGTTATTCCGGTTCATATTGGTGATGCAAGTATGTTTTGCAAGGATGCTGGTATTGAGGAAATCTCATGTTTTATGATCAAAAATGCAGGTAACGATTACCAGTGACATGTGTATACAAACTCCTTTTCTAAGACAACCCCTTATTAAGAGGATCTCTTGCACAAGGAAACTGCAGCATGTCCTTCCAGTGCTGTGTCCAAATGCTGTTTTATCAAAAAATAACATTTTTCAGAAATGTCAATCATTAAAACTTTTTGAAGGTATACTATTGCTAACAACACACAGTTGTAATGATGCAAAAAGAAGTCCATTCTAGGTAACACTCATACTCCTCTGTTACTTTTTCCCTCTGAGCATGTAACTACATTTCCTACGTTCACACAAATGTCTCACATCCCTCCATAGTCTGATTCTAGCTTCCATTAATGCCACAGGCACCAGCTGACTATTCTGACCTGCAGTTCTTGTACAATTGCTACCTACAGCCCCGCTACAGATGCATGCATTTAGCACTTGGCAGCTTGTGCACCTCTGAGAGATGCATGCAACAGAAGGTGGATGATAATAAGCAGATCTCTTACAATTTTTTAAAAGCCCCACAGTGACCTCTACAGCGATGCTACAGCTGAACGACACCGTCCGTTCCCAATATCAGCTCCAATTCCATGCAATCTCTCCCCTCCTAATTTCCTGAAAACTCCACACAGGTGGATAGTTTTGCACAAGAAACAAAAAGACAATATAAAAAATATTTGCAAACCCTATGCTCTCCCACTGTTCTCCAGATCAGAGAATGCTGTCAAACCCAATAATAAAAATATTAAGACTGCCTTGGTTGAACATTAGAAGCTTAGAGGTTTGTTGTTCATTTTAATTGAAACCAGAAGACACAAACACAACTTCATGTCCTAGAGGCATCTCCAACTCCAGAGTGGTCAGTCTGAATTAAAAATTACAAGCCTGAACCCCAAAATTTTATGCACCCTGTAAGTTTCCTTATGGACTCTGCACTGATAACTCCTTTCCTTTATTACATTCTAATGCTCTTTAGCTTAAGTGAAATCCTCTACTTTGTACTGTAACTATGGTTGCTGGCCTAGAAAATGTCACATCAGTGCATGTGCAGCTTCCAAAATGCTAAATGGACCATGACGTGGAGAGAAGGGCAAGAAACAGAGATGCTGGTTGGTAAAAGAGCATGAAATTGAGATGGGCATCTGTGCTCTTTGAGCACACTGAAACACCACACAGAGAAACACCACACAGAGAAATCAACAGTGAACTTGTAACCGCTCCACTATCCTCTGAGTATTTTTTAAATGGCACATGCATCTATTTCCATTTCTGCCGATAAGGCTGTGATGGCCAACACCATCATTAGTTATAGGTACTGGAGAGAATTCCCTTTATAGATACCTCTTTTCTACAGGTTCATGGTTGGACTCCAGATATGTTCTTAAAACCTGGCAGACTTCTTGAAATAGAAGACAAACTAAATTGAACAAAATTAATGTTGCTAGGTAACATCTATAGGAATAAGCTACATATGAAAGGTATGTAAAAAAAATTAAAGTGTCAACAAGTAACAGGAGCAACTGGCTATAGGTGGCATACAGCAGGAAGGAATGAAGTTGTGCCCTTAGACTAGTGCATAAAATGTTTCAGGAATTCTGAAGAAAAAAAAATAGATGGTTAAAAAATGGAAAATTCAGTTCTTATCAAGGTCACATATGTAACACTTGACATCATAAAAAGTAAGTATGATGAAAGCTAGGCATTTGTGGGGAGGGGAGTGCATAAAGAGGGCTTATTTGTTTAATTCCAGAAATAAATTAGGGTAAGGCAAGTCTGTGATGGAGATTTTAATGGTTTTGTCTTTAATGATCCTTCAACAATTCAGAAGTGCCTCGCAGTGTGCGTGATCCCATTTCTAACCCAAGAAATGTGGAGTCACATTGGTCCTTCTGTTGAGTGGATGAGCGTTGTCTTGACAGACAGTTGCTGTAGATGGCTACCACCATCACCACCACCACTTTACTCTAAGGCACTCAGAAGCATTGAAGCACTAATGGCATCACTATGAGAGAGGGGTTTGAAATCCAAGGAAAACATCTAACCACCTACAATTCTGATTATGCATATTACAACTATAGGATATAGGAATAAACTGGCCTTTTCCAGACACACACAAACCCTTTATAAAACAGAACTGAGACTTAATCTTCCAGATACCCATTTTCTTCTAGGAAATTTGCAGCTTTAAAAACCAAAACCAAACAACAACAACAACAAAACCCCATCCTACCACCACAACAAACCCAACCAACTAAATAAACAAACGGAAAAAAAAACCAAGGTAGGAAGAAAGCATACCTTCCTTAAAAAATCATCAGGTCAAAGTTTGAACCCAAAGCCAAATGTGACACCAGCTGATCCTGTGTGACTGCACAGACAGTGAAACTGCCCATCTCCTGGTGAATGAGCACCCCACACCCTTGTGCAGTTTATTGCTGATGACCAAGGACAGCAATCACAAGCAGCTGATGGCCTTTCAAAACCCTCTTTTCAGGCCAGTGCCTGCACAGCCACTACTGCACAGTAAACACTGAGTAAACACATCACTTAAAGCAGAATATCAGATTAAGTAGACCTCTGGGAAATTGTCAGTCTTGAGTTAATTACAAAATCCAGTCAAAACATTAATTTTCAAGAATCTGGTAACATCTGCAGCTTTATTCCATGAAGTCCAGTGGTTTTCCTGTACCATTTTCTCATGTCACTTTTAGTTCACAAATTTAAGAGAAAAGCTGAGAAAGACCTTAAAAAGAAAGCCTTCATTTGTTTGTGTTTATCAAGACAGGGGAAAACTCAAAACAGCCTCAGTTACCCAGAGGATAGAAAATAACATCAAGGATAGAAGCAGCACCATAGTGGGCAGAATGGTGTATTCTTTCAAAGGCCAAACCTGGGGTTGGAGTAGACTAATCCTCAAAAAACCCAAGGACTGAGTGGTTACATTGGTGAAGGATGTGGTACATCACATGGTGTGCAGGCCAGAAGGATTTTCATCGTCCAAAAGGGGTTATGAACAGAGGGAAACCTAAAGCTTAAATTATAGATATATGAAGAATAGTCATGAATCTATAGCCTTTTTGTGGCCCTTTCTTAACTCAGGATGAAAAACAAAAAAGACAGTGAACATGGGGAAATGCATGAGACACAGACAGAGACTGACTGACAGGCATTCTCCATTCAAGTCTTACCCTCCTGGTGAGGCTAACTGGTGCTTCAATCTTGTTACCTCAACAGCAAAACTGAGAAAGCAATACATCCCAAAATGATGATTATAGAAAGACTGTTCCTTATCCTTCAAGAGAACATGGTTGGGGCAATAGTTGGGCAGCAGATGGGCTTCTAGCCTGTGCAGCCCATAAAAACCCCAAACAAACAGAAAATTCACTGAAGCTTTTCAGAAAACAGGCAAAACCATGTTAGCCCACTAAGCCATTAAGATATTTACAAGTCAGAACTCAGAAAGCACAATCTTGGGTAGCAACACGAAGATGAACTGAAATACTGTCTGCTGACCACATGGTAAATGCTTGGAAGACTGCATATTATATTAGACAGACAAATTTATAAGAAGATATCCTGTATCACTAAGAACTGCAATTTGACACAGCAAAGGTCAGGTTTAGTTCCATTTTAATTAAGATTACATACTTCAACATAAAAGAAACAGAATAGAGAGCTTTAAAATACTATGTGTTTCACTTATGCTTACATGAATAAAAAATATTACTTTTCCCCAGTTTATTCTACCATTTCATACATACACATTTCTACTCATAATGCTTCTCTAAAGTTTTACTTGGATGGTTTATTCTTATCACCCATGCCAGCGAAAAAAAATTTAAAAATGAGAGTGCAAATCAAATATAGACAAATAAACAACGTTACTACACAAGTAACAGTTCAAAAAGGAGTTAAAAATTCATACAAGATGAGAAGAGTTACCACGTGTCTTACAAATCTAAAGCTATTAAAGGCAAAGTTAAAAAGAGTCAAAGCATCTATTCCTTTCCTTTCGGGAACCTGTGTTCTCCCTCCCTGATTAAACACCATAATACTCAGCCGAGTAATCCCAGTTGAACAATCCTTACAAATCAATATAAGTACCACTGCACGGATTAGTCCCTCCCATCCTGCCAAGAAAGTCCAAGCCTTATCCCTGCTCCGGGAAACATCGTGCGTAACTTCCTAACGTGCTGCTGGGTCGCTCCAGCCAATACCAGTAATGAGTGCCTGCTCCAGCACCAGTGCTGGCGGCTGCTCAGCAAGAGCATCACCCACCTGCCTGGGGAAGTCCCCGCCTGGCAGTCAGCAACACCCAGGCTTCTTGCCTCAGGGGTTTTATTTCACAGCCACTCCACAACTTAAATACAGCTTTTAAGTAAAAAGTGGTTGGATTCACCCAAAAAGTCCATTAGCATTTCTCTTCAGGAAGTGATGGGTCTGCAGAGCTGGTGCTGAGGCATTATTACTATTACTTTTATTATTATTAGTTGTTCTTATTGTTGCTGCTATTAAATTAGGTGTGTCTCTCATCACTTGATACCCGAGCTCACCTTTACTCCTACCAAGTTTAAACCACGAGTTTTAAAATTTGCTTTGAACAGGTTTATTGCTGGCTTAGAAAGCATGTTTGAGGATGTAATTCAAGTTCCAAAAGTTGCATACAGCAATTAATGAATCAGCTATTCCTCCAAGTTAATTAAAGATTGCATTTTCAGCACATAATAGTTACCCAGCTGTGACCGATGGACTTGCAAAGCAGGCAACAGGAATATTTCATATTTAAGGTACTTCTTGTCAAATTTGAGTTAATAGAAACAAAGTCGTATGAAAAAGTAAAATCCTTCAATGTCAGGGTAATTTTGGTTTCTTTATGTCAGTAGCTTTAATAGTTTCATATTAACTCCAATCGTCATTTTAGTAAATTATCTACAAGAGACTGAACTGGGGGAGAGTTGTTTGATATTGCAAAACTGCATCGAAAAAGCCTTCTCTAAGAGCCTGTTGAGGATTAAAATAAATTGACTTATAGAATATTAGAAATTACCTCTGACTTGGTTCTTTTAAACCTGGCACCTGACAGATAACGATGAGCACTCTTGCCTACCTGAGCTCTGCTTCACAGATGAACCCAGCAGCCATCAGGTGTCCTCTTACTGCCTATGCAGCACCAACATAAGCTTTCCGTACATTTCTTTGCCCCACTAAAGAAACAGTGGTTTTGGGCATGCATTTGATTTCATCTGCAGACAGATATGCAGTCCCTGAATTAGCTGTCTATTTTAGGCTTTCCCTTCAGGCAAGCTGAGTGGTTATTTCCAAAAATCACACAGTCCTTTTGGGCACAGAATAAGATCTCCCCTGGCCCTGTCAGCAAAGGGTGGATAATTTGTGAGGAATTACTGCTGTAACACAGCGCAAACCTCCACTGTGTGAGAAGGGAACGCCACAGTCCTGCCGCACGGATCCCCAGATGGCAAAGCATATTGCTGCAGTCTCATCCCAAATGGCGGTGTGGAGCCACCACTGAAGGTGTCTGTACTGCACACTGCTGATGCGAAAAACAGTCATTTATAAAATCTCTGTGACGTTTCCCTCTGCCATACACTGACTCCAAGAACTCCTGCTAGCCAACACGGTTTTTTTTTAAACATAAAAAAAACCCAAAAAACCTAACTCAATCCAAATTACCAACAACAACCCTGAGACCAGCAACAATACAAAAGAACAGGTAACGTGAATTTACCATTAAATCTTCATTGAAAATCAGCCTAAATTTATCTGGGCCTAAGAAAACCAGAAATATGTTAATGTTTCTTCTGAGCTCATCAAATGAAGTTTCCTTTTCTTTCAGCTACTCACTCAAAGTGATTTACTATCCCACAGGTAAACTGCAATGCAGAATCAGGCTCACCCAGAGGCAAAAGTTGATGGTGTGCTACACAGAAGACTTGTCACATACTGGTGTGAGTCAAAACCAATTTGTCTATTATGCCCATTTTCCTTCTGAGACCCATATGCCTGATTTTACAAGTTGTGTGCATTCCCTGTTCAGGTACACAGCGTGCCCTGTGATTCTGCCCACTGCTCTTCTCCATCTAGTCAGTGTTCAGGGAGCCCAATTCCCTGTCTAGATTCACCTCCTTGCATGCCCATATAACAAGGCTGGAAGCAGGACACAAGATACTTTCTCCCATCTCTGTTAACAGACCATTGCCTCTTACAAGGCTGTCTCCATTTCCTTCACCCCACATGACAAGGATGTCACTGGCATGCTCGAAAGAGCTTGCAGGGCACTGATGTCCTGCACTGTGCTGCCTTAAGTCACCCCCACCACTCCTCTTAGGAATGATGCCCCAAAAACCCCTGGGTGCAGGGTTAGTGTTCACAGGGGATGAGACAATCCGCTCACCTGGCTCTGTTTCACATCTGAAATACAGCCCAGAAAAGCAGCGAAGATTGGCTCGCTCTGCCAAAAGCACGCCCACATATTTACAGACCTAGAAAGCCTTAGACCTAGAAAGAGGTAATGCGTCAACAGGACAGAGCTTAAGGTAGGCAATAAGTGTTGCTGTAAAGCCTGAAGGCTCTGAAGGACTTCTCTCAATGACTTTTTAACAGTGTCAGCAGCTCCAGGTTAGCCACTGTGGTAGTAATACCCACGGGTGTCCCAGCAGCAAGCTTTCCCAGCTTCGGTTCCCTGACTGAATGATTTGTCAGTGATGCTACCCTAGCCTTGGAGGTGACTTTAGTATATTCCATATTCACACTCTGGTAGGTATTTTTTCTAACTAGTCTTTAAAACTCATTGTCATCTTCTGAAGAATATTTATAGTTATTCTAGAAGGAATGAAGTTACCTAACTGTAGTTGCTGGGCTCATCACCCACTTGTCTTTGAGTTGCAGACCTTGTAACTTAGAGACCCGTCATCTGTGGCATTTTCGATTTCAGAGGGACTTTGGATATTTTAGTATACCTGAACACTCCAGGTTTTTTGAACCACTTAAAGGCCAAACCACAAAAACATACACAAAAAGAATAATTCTCTTTTACTCTTGAACAGCAGCAAGCTCACAAATGAATTACAAAGATAAACAAAAAAATTAGCAGCCCCAGCAAGCCTTGTTTAATATGTAAACTTAAAAACATCCTAGCTTATAAAATTTTAGAAGTGTATGTATACAGAAACTCGAGAGCAACGTATGTCAATTAGGAGTGTTAACAAGATACAGCTAATGTAAGACACGTTCCTGCGCAGTTACAAATCCTCTCAGACAGTGGTGCTGTAACATACCATAACATCTCGCTGCTTCTAACCTCATCATGTGATGCAGTCACAAATTGCCTGCAATCTTGATTTGGACAGAAAGACTTAAATATTGTTACTGCAATCCTAATACCATTAATGAAATTACATACTAATTGCTTTGGTCAGTAGCACCTTTTACACTTTAATTACTTAAGCAGCTGCTTGCTGTTAAGAACTCCAAATTTAGCTACATCTCATGCTATATTTTGACGGGGTTTTTTTTTTTTATTTAGCTGGTTTGCCCCATTTAATTCTGACTTTTTTTAGCTGAAAATGTAAGTATCCTGACAGAAGCTTGTCCTTTTTAATAGGCACAAAGAGATGTGGGAAAAGTAGCAAATTCAGGTTGATCTTCCTCTTGAAGATTCTTGGCTTCAAGAAAAGTGCTGCAACCTTCTTCAACCTCAATGCAAGAATGTCAGCTGCCTTGAAAGGATGCATTTCTCAAGTATCCTCACATGACACAGCTTACCATACTGAAGTGCTGTCATGAACTACTTGCAGCACAATGTTGATATAAAGGCAGAAACAAATACAGTACTGCTTATCACAGTCAGGTAAGTTGAAAGACAGTGATGACTGAGGTTTATTGTTACAATGCTGCACTGTGATAAAAGATTTTAGTGCAGAACTGACATCAAATTACAACATAGTTGTTTTTCTACAAATTTTGCTTATTCTATTAAGCTATGAAAGTTGAAGGGTTTTCTCCCCTGCTCTTTCCCCTCTGCTATATCTCCTTTATAGACAAAATAAGAAATTAGAGAAAAAGAGTTACAGAAATGTCACATTCCAGTTCATTTTAGGACAGTTTTAACATTGCAAGATTTTTTCAAAGCTATAGGCACTATAAATAATGCAACACTACAGTATTAGCTTTTGCTATTTTACTTCCCTTTAAAAAATTCAAAAGCATTTTCTTTGGTATGACAACATATTTTCACTGATGTTCCTCAGTCTTTTCTTAGATGAACCTGAGGACCATCTGACTAAAAAAACAAACAAACAAGCACAGACTTTGTTTCCTTATTTGACATATTTACAACTTAAAGCATAAGCCAAGGCGGATGTAGTATAACATCAGAATGTAGAGTTACCTAGAAGTATTTTTAATCTTTACGAGTAAAAAATAAATTAAGGTTCTTTCTGATTTCTGATGTTTTTATGCACCTATACATACTTTAACCATAAAGAGAACAAAACACCAAGCAGTCTGAGAACAGGAAAGACCTGCACTAAGAGCAGCTGTACTACATAAAGCACTAGAAACCATTTAAAGTTTCCTCTATCACTCACAGTCCTCCAAAGTGGAAGTCCCACCTAGGCTTCCTTTCAATTTGTGGTGAACTAACTTTGAGCATTATCTTGCTGAAGAGTAACATCTTCTGTACTTCAATCAAACGGATTTCAGATTCTTACTGTCTTCCTCTTTCAGCACAGTAGGGTACCATTTCATTGCGAGCTTATGTTCTTTTCTACACTATTAATGTCTCTAATGTTCACTCTGTCAACAACACCCCTCATTCTGCCCTCATTAGGCAGTCTGTCTGTTAGCCTCTCCAAAACTGAGGATTCACTAGAGGACTGTCTTCCCATGTGTTCTCAATAAAATGCATTTAGAAGTAATCTAGATGCCTGCATGAGACAGGTCAAGTATTTTGACCAAGGAATCATTACAAGTAAAAAACACAGTAAAGGGATCACAAAACTATACTACTAAAAATAAATCCATAAAAGTTTTGAGAATAGGGTAACCATTAAGTTTCTCCCACGCCTATTTAAAAGCTATTTAACCCATGGCACTAAAAATCTCTCTTTTACCTCCCAGATTTGAAACCAAAAAATTTAATAGCGCAAAAGCATTTCTTCTCTATCTCTTTTGTGTCATATTTATTGGCAGGGGGCTTAGCCTTCTTCTGTGTTATAAGGCACAAAAATCAGGCTGGAGCTGACACTTTCAATGTTAACCTCTTGAATTCAGTGCCCTCACTTTGTATAGATCTGCACATTTGCCTGAAATACAAGGAAAGGTTGCACACAACCAGTTCAGTAGAAATTATTCCAAATTTCTACTGGTTTTCCTTTTAAAATATCGGTATTTCTAGTTCAGTATAAGTGTCTAAGAAAGCTTTTATTGCTGCATTTCATTTCACTTGTCAAACCAGAATAAACTTCCTTCAGAGAAAGTGGTTTTTTTGCTACTACAAGTACATTAGGAAGTGTGCCAGCACAGCTGTACCACCAAACCCCTGGGAGACACCAGACCCTGGGGAATGTAAATGGTCTGAGATCAGCCTGCTTGAAAGGACATCTTTTTTCAGGGCAAATTCATCAGCACCGAGATCACCAACTCCTTGCTCAGACACCCTAACTGTAAGAAAGAAGGCATTCACCCCAGCCAGGCGTTCAACAAATTTCTCTGATAGTCTCAATTTGCCTTGGAGCCAACAATCTGCCAGATTCATCTCTAAACTTGCTCTTCAGAAAGAGATCTCTCTGTTTTGTATTTCACCAGCTTAACACAGCAGGAGACATGTATCCTGGCCCAAACAGCTCCGCACTATTGCCATACCAAGGAAGGGTTGAGAGGTTTTTTTGTTTTGCTTTGTTTGGTCCTTTTCTTAAACAGAAGGTTTATAGAGATACACAATGGTGGAAAGATATTACCACAAACATAAATACTGTATTAGTAGACATCTCGGCTCCTACAGTAATGAAAACAAATTAGATCTCTTTCAGTAGTTTCACTTCAGCTACATACTAAAACCATCTTAAAGAAACTCCTTGGCTTTTCACCATGCTTTATGCCTCAAGTGGTTTTTCCTTATCTCGTTATCCCACAGTTAATGCCTTTCTTTTTTTGTTTTTAGTAAATGTTTCATTGTCAACTGGCAAGTCTGATTACTGTTCCAAACTTTAATTTCAACTCCCAAGTGCACAAAGAAAAAGCTACAGCTACCCTTCAGCTTAATTCACTGATCTCCTCCATACTGTGAGTCAAGAATTATGCACCATCAAAGCACGTTTCTGTACTTAGAAGCTGCATCATTTCTCACCACTTCCATATGAAACATGGCATATAAACAAGTCACTCTACAGAACGGCTACCCACCATGTCAAAAAATACCCTGTGGTTTACCCTATGTATTAGGACACAATCTCACATATATTCACATTTCAGTCTTGATTTCATCTCATCAGAACTGGCTCAATACCATGAACAAAGCAGGATTTCACCTCAAAAATAGCATGCACACTACCAAGCAGATCTGAACAACATATTTGACAGAAGTTTTTCAATAGCAATATCCTCATTTTGCTGATGGGGAAAATGTAGGTAGACATCTACAATGATTTGTTTTGTTCTATGTAACAGCTAATTTGTTGAACAAGTGCTTCTAACTCTTTGCTTTGCTCCCCACAGGCACAGGAGCCAACCCCAAAAAGTATTTCCCAGCTTCTGCTTGGAGGGGGTTGTGAAGAGCTTATGGCTGCTTCGGTGTGCTCACATAAAGAAACACTCACTTAGAAGCGTCCTGTAACAATTTCTGCAGTCCGGTTTCATCAAAACCTCGAGTCCCATTACTCCGAGCAGCTTATACATGCCTGAGCTATAGAAGGTTAACACAAGGGACCCAGGCCTGCTGCTGCCATCATTAACTGCTAGAGTTTGCAACCACTCATTCGCATATATGCGTAAGAGTCTGTGCAACCCCGCAGCACAGGCTTTGGATGTTTGCTACTCCACACAACTTCCAAAATGAGTGAACAATGAACCATTCTCCCAGTAAGGACCTTGCTATCAATAAAGCTGCCAGCCAGCCAAAAGTTACTCGCCTTCAAATCGCCTTCTTTGAGCAAGGACTGGCTGTAAATACAGGCAGGACACTGTAGAGAAGCAGAGCTTACAGAAAGAACCATAAAGCTGCTGTAATTGAAGCCTGTGCCATTTTACACTCTTCTTGCTATCTGAAGTCTGACTACGTTCATGAATCTTTAATCATTTTTTAAACATAGAAAATCATGTTTATACTTATATAAACAGAACTTTGCCACTAGGAAAGCCTACTTTCACATTCACCCAAAACCACAGTAATTTATTAGCCAAGTATTTTAGTGACATTAATTTTTTTCAGATATACCATAGTATATATTCTTTTTGACATAACTAAGTTAAGCTATACTTGCTGATATAGACCATGAGTGCATTCCAGTGCAACTTGTTTGTCTCAACTAAAGGAGATATGTTCCCATGCTGGAAAAAACTTTAAATCTGCAGTCCTCAACTTCTCAGTCATCTGGCTGAACCAATTTAATAAACAGATCAGAAAAGGCATTTCTAAGAAATATCATGTTTAAGCCATAACTTGAACTGGGCATTTCTCTCTGCTGTACAGTGTTACAGCTTTATGTGACAATGCCATTTTTCTAGTATGAAAGCTCCTGAAAATCGTTTTAATATGCAGAAAAGGATACTAAACCCTTAAACTAACTCTATACTTGTTCGGACTGCTTAACCTAAATTTGCTATAATAGTGTCAGCCAACTTTTAAAATCCATTCAATTTTTAAGCACAAGGCATACCTTTGTTTAGCATTTATAATTCTTCCTCTAATTAAGACCAGCTAACAACTGAAAAGGAGGAGCATAAAGTTGTTGAATCTTTAGGAATCCTAAAGCAACAGAAGCCTTTGCCAAGAGAACTGCTGTATCACAAATACGCCCCATTTCACTCTTGCAAACAAGTCTTAGCTCAGACTCATTCTATTTCTTACCCCTGGAAATGTTACAGATCTAGACATTGCTTGCTTATTTTTTGACTACTTTTATTTTTTAAAAGAGGAGAAAAGTGAATTTCTGTATTCATTTCTAAGACAATAAAAGCTCTGCTTAGAAGATGAAAGTCATAAAAAGGTAAATTAACTTATAGTTTACCTGAGGCACTGGAAAGAAGAGACAGAAGCCAAAGTTTAGGACACTTACTAGGACAAACAATGGAAGGAAACTGTTCTCCGCCCTCTCACTACTTTGTCAGAGACCAAAAATACAACCTTGAAGGTCAGGGGAAAACAAAAATCCAAAACTTGAATACACGTCTCTCAGAATTGTTTGCAGACAAGAGGGCTATATTGTGCCAGCTATTAGAAATTATCTGCCATCACAAGAGAAATCAAAGGTGCATGGCTGGTCAGAGACAGAACAAAAATCAGTTCAGTGTGCTTTAAATGGGGGTGGGAGTAACTCAGGGCTTCATCAGGTTAAAAGGATCCCCTTCTAAAAAAAAAAAACTCTGATTCCAAAACTGTTAAATATACCAGTGAACCAAGGCTGTTAAAAGCTTTCTTGGGAAGCTGCAGTCCAGCCAATCTCAATTCAAGGAGCAGTTTCTGGCATTACAACTGCCTGCACTTCACCACACCACTGCCACCACACTCTTGGAAATCAGTTTCATAGAAAATGGGGTTCCTTTCCCCCTATCATCTTCAGAAAGCAGAGTATGTACAGTTAACACTGTGCTCTTGATAAATCTGTCTTCTTTTACCAAAGTAGAGAGATGTAAAAAATAAAATAGCCTTCCCTCAACAGTCACAGTGATTTCAAATGTGCACTGCAGATAAAAGAAAATCAATTTCTGATCCACTGATGATACTTTTAAATGTCCGAATAAGCAGAATAGATTTATTTCAGACTTGAACACAACAGTCATGAAACCAGATTAAGGCCCTAGAACTTTCCATGTAATCAGATACTGAAAGGCAGTTCTGTCTCCATTAAAGCTGTCCTTGCATAGCAACATTGTACTTTTATCTCAAAAATTAAGGGATACTTCTTAAAAGAATATTTTTGAAAGTGTATTTCATAGCAGATGGTATAGTGAGTATGTAGATTGTTTCCATCTCTAACTATACCCTTCCCCTTTACATGTCAAAATGCCTTTGAAATTTAGAATTTCATTTTGGTTAAGGTGTCAAAATTTGAATTTAATATTCTGATGCTGCAGAGACACTGTTTTTACTGAACAAATGCCATTGTTATGGAATGATTAAAAGCCAGGCTACATAATAAGTTAACTTTCCTAGCTGGAAAGCTCATTAGTACTGAGACTATTTTAAGTGCCCACAGCCATGTTTTGACATTTGGCTATAACACCCTCACTGACAGGTTCAAAAGCTTCTTACATAAAGATAAATACACGTAAAATATTACCTCTAAGAGGGAATATGCAAAACTCAAGATTGTGCAGGAAGAGGGTGGAGTAGCACAGGCCAGAATTCAACTGAGCATGTTAAAAATGTCATCCAGAAGCCGTCAAAAGAGCCTATGTTGATAGTATTAATTTCCATTCTTCTGCTCTAACATGTTAACAGTACAAATTTAGACAGATTACAAAAACAAAAACAAAAAAATAAAAGCAATAAAGTTATGCCAGAAAACATATGAGCTAATCCCAAGATCTTACAGTTAACTTGTACTGATTAAATTAGAAGAGAGTATTTCAGATCCCTAAGTTCAGTTATGGACTATTAACTCAAATGGAAGAAATAAGCCACCTGGGAGGCAGAGAAAGATTTGAGACCACGAGTGTCCCCAAACCCTGGATAGTAAATAAATAAGTACATAAAATGATTTAAAAATTATTGAAATATATTGTATTTGGCTGCTTTAGCAACGGGAATGATGCAGTTTGCTAAGTAAATACATTTACAGAGGAGAGAGTGCACCACCCACAGGATATTCAACTTTTTTTCTCACAGAGGACATGATATAAGTGCACAAGAAAGAAGCTCAGTTCTGGTACCTGAGAGAAACATCTCATCACAAGTGGATATTGAGACACTGTTTTTCCTCTGATACCTGATTTTCTCCAAGCACAACATTTCCAACGGAAGTGTCAGACCCACGAGCTCAAGCCCGCAAAATGAAACACCTGGAACATCATCATCCCCATGAAGAGCTTGCCAGGCTGCTTCCCTCCAGGAGCCCTCTCAGCCCGTGCAAGGTGCTGTCCCTCCCAAGAAGCCACCAGCAAGGCTGTTGCATCAGGCTGCCAGCAGACAGGCGCTCGCTGGGCAAGCAGCCAGCTGCCCTGACACCACCGGGGTAGTCGCACCAGCACAGAGAGCATTTATGCCGCCAATGACATCACCTCTTTGAGCTGACATACCTCCGGGGAAGCGTGCCAAAGGTAATCAAATACTCGATGTGAACGTTTGCCTCCCGCTAACACAGCAGGCACTCCCAGCAGCGTCTCATGCACTTGCCTCTTGGCATCCCAGCCCCTCACCAAGAGCCCCCAGAGCGTTCCGAGATAGCTGCAGCGCAGAAAGACAGTCTTCCAACGAGATGCTCAAGAGTGCACATCCCCAGACAAGGAGAGAGGGCATCCCGATGCTACCTCTTGCATTACACCTGGAGGATGCAAAAAGCCGCCTGCTGCAACAGGTGGATTTGCTCTGCTTCAGTGGCAGTGGGAAATGCACGTCCCTTAATACTAAAGGTAAAAGTGTCTTTAGTGTCAAAAAGGACATTTGATTTTGCAATTGATTTGGGAGTGTCTCTCATTATTCCCTAAGTGGTGAGTTTCTTACAGAGTCATTGCTTTAGGCCTATGCTAGTAACTTGTTTTCCAGTTAGTAAAACGCAAAGGGTGAGGGAGGTTAAATGCCCTCTTTTTCTGAGACATATCTGTAAAGAAGCAAGAGAATCACACCACTCAGAGGCCCAATTTACACTTTCACCTCCCAAATCTTTAGATAAGAATTTAACAATAACAAGAAATGACCTTCTAATTACCCTAAATTCACACCTTGTGAATCTGCTCCCCTCTGCCCCTTGATAACTGCAGATACAAATACTGAAAGAGAAGGTGAAAACAATCCCTCTATCTTTAGTATAAAAAAACCCCAGTCACTATTTCAGATGCCATGTGCCCATAGAGCTTCAGTCCCTGAGGATGGGTAATCATGGACTATCCTGAGCAAGGGACCCAATTTCCAAATCCAGCTCCACTTGCTCTCCCAATGCAACTGCTCTGCCTCAGCAACCATCTCTCTTCCATCAAAGCAAGATCATTGCAAACCTGGTAATAGCTACCATTATCCCATAGGTCACAGACTGCCTTCAGAGGAACACGGTATTTTTAAATATGTCCAAAAAGTGATGATCTGCAAGGTTGATAACAAAAAATCAATAAATGGAAGATAAAATAAAATTAAAAAATACAATTAAAAGAAAATCCATCAGTTGCCAGCAAACATTTTTCTCTAAACATGCAACATTTTAATAATTTTTTATCTGTTTCTTCTCATTTCACTGATTTCACTCAATATTCATTATATTATATACAGTCTTCCAGCTAAACTCAGTTTCTCTCCCTGTAGCTTGCTGCAAATCTCTCAATCTGTACTAAACACATCTACTTTTTCTTTTCATGTTTGTTTTGGTTTGGTTTTTGTTGGGTTTTTTTTGTTTTTTTTTTTTTTTTCGGAGTTCTGTTAGCCCAAGGGTTTGGGAAGTAATCTAAAAAGGGAAGTTAAACTTCTACACAGCTATTACGGCTGCCTTCCTAGTAGCTAACAAGATTCATCACCAAATATAAATGAAAGTGTTCTTCAGAACAAGACAAAGGTACTGTAATGAGCTAGGCAGGAAGCAGAGCTTCCACTCTCTTCAAAAGATTAGTCAGTGTAAATCTTTTTGGCACTAATGGTGTTTTTTTTCTAAGGCTGGACAATGACAACAACATTTTCACAAAGCACGAGAATTCATGAATGTCTGGCAGTATTGTCTATGAAATACAAACAAGTCTATCTGTTTTTCACTCTACATTTTCAACTCGGTACCAGCTAGATTCTGCAAAAACATTAGTCCTGATACACCAGATAACAGATTCAGTCAGATCCCACAAGTGAAGCATTTCAGAAGTAGCACCAGCTGTTACTAAACACACTCTTCCTTAGCTACGGAATGAGTAACAACATCGCCTCAACCTCCCATATCTATCCTGAGGCAGATACAAAAGAAAAGATATTAAAAGCAAGTAATAACAACAGTGGCGGAGAAAAAGAGCTCTACACAAGACTATTTCTCTAGGCTAAATCTGAGGCACTGTAATACTTCATCTACACCCATGCTCATTCAAAAGTCTGCCTGTGTTTGCATGGGCTTATATTTTTTTGGATCCAGGCAGTGTGCTAGAAGGATAGTTTCCACCACGCTGACATTTACTGTCTCTATGGAAGTTAATGTATTAGTGACTAGCCAGTGAAGTACCAGATAGCATCTACCTCAAGGGTCGGCTGCAGTATGATGCAAGTTGGCAGATGCCCTGGATCCCTTCAGTTTCACTGGGAGCAAGTCGTCTGTAATTACAGGGAGGAAATCTAATATCAACCCAATCCACAACCAAAGCATATTCATCGTCTCACGATAGACAGGATTTTCTACCATGACCAACCAAGAAAGACCAAAGGCTGAGCTGGCTGTTGACAAAGGGCAGCTGATGGCTAAAACAACTCACATCACCATTTCCTTTTCACTGCTGGAGACACCTGGCTGTGCAGCCAGAGGTGCCATAAGGTTCAGCTCAGCTCTGTCTGCAAACTGCAGTGACAAAAAGCATCGAGTGGAACAAGACCTCAGGAAAGGAAGGGTGCATGTGAATGCATTAATAAAAGGAAGACAAATCTTTCATGATAGACCCATGGCAAAGCACATTTGTACAGAAACTAACAGTCATCCCACAAGTACACACATACAGAAAGTGCCATAATTGCATGTTTAATACTTCCACTAAAAGGCAAGGTGACAGAATGCATCTTATTTATGCATGGCTTCAAAATTCTGAATAAGAAGTACCTACACAATCTCAAAAAGTACATGTCAAGTACCAAATAAATGTATTGCCCATAAACTTCAGATCTGGGACCAAAGTTTGCACTATTTGCTGCTTGCTAGGAAAAAAAAAAAAAAAAAAAAAAAAAAAAAGAAAACACAAAGAGAAAAAATGAGCTCCAAAACATGCCTCAACAAAGAAAATCCCAGAAGTACAGAGAGAAAAGAGAAATAGCAGTGGCGTGGCTGTCAGTTTAAAGCCCCTGAAGTCCAAGTGTCAACAAATTCTGTTGGGCTTACAGTTTCTGTAGCATAGTGCATTTTGCCACCATAATTCATATAGCAAAACTCTTCCTCAGTAGCACAGGGAAATCTATGATAGATTTGTTTTGCTACTGAGACATATTCAAGGTTAAATTTGGTGGCATCACACAGAGCAGCCAAGAGGAACAGAGGCTGCACTGCCAGGGGGCTTAGGGAGAGAGGAGAACCAGCAGCCTCCTTCAGGACAGGACAGGGAGAACAAGGGCTGAAGCCCATCACCTCTACTAAAAACCTCAAAATGGCATCTCCATGTGAATGCAGGGCTTTTGACTAAAATCACCACTATGGTCCCCAGCTCTGCCCCACAGTACCCCTCACTACTGGAGAGGGTACAAATGCTGTAGGCTACACACTGCAGAAAATCTGTCATTGCAAAATTTTAAACATTAAAAACTGTTGAATGTATTGCAAAGTGAGATGTGACTGAGGCGGCTACTGTTTCCTTCATCTCCACTGCAGAAGAGGAAAAATTTCAAAAAATAACAATACCTGTCCCATCCTAAGCATGCTCTCACTTTCTCTTTCTCTTGGTGTTTTTAAAGATGGTGAATAGTTGTTGAGATTGTTTCTTCAGCTCCTTCCTTTTCCTCTTCAGAAGGAAAAGGCCACATAATTTAAAACTATTTTTCTTCTCCAAGCCTAGAAACTTCACTACAACTTCTAGAAGGACTGTTCCAGAAATATTTAGAGTTGTGGTTATTAAATGCCAAATCCTGGCTGGCTGTTATTAACTTCCTATAACTTTTAATAGGTAGCTGAAGCATCCTTTACATCAGTGGCTATCACTATTTCAATATTAGTATTGCTCAGCAAGACAAAGCTTGTTTTTTCCTATTACATTTAATTTCTGAAGTAGCTTACGGGGCATACAGGAAAGACATCACAGTTTCCACTATTTGCATTTAGTAGATTTAGTACAAAATTTGCCCAATTACCAGAATCATTGAAAAGTGAGTATTAAATAATGGCTTAGATATAAAAATACTTACTGCTAAAGTAAGCAAGCTTATTAACATACCTACACATAAGCAGTTATTAAACTATTTCTAGGAAAAAATACCATTCCATCTACACTCAACTTTGTACATGTGCTTCACATGAAACCGTCCTATTCTAATGACTCCTCAATTTACAAAAGTATCTTCTGCTTCCCAATCTTTAAAAGATACTCTTTTGAAATAAAAAGCTGAGCAGTTATAAAGCATCTGCTTGTGTAAAAACAGTGATTCAGCAGGAATCACGTACTTGAAATACCCTTCACAAGAAAGGGCTCATTCAGGCAGGGACAGTTGGCAGGGCTATCTCAGTCTCCACTTGAATGCTCTTTTTCCAGTTTGAGTTTAAGGGATTCAGATGCCTGGGAAGAAGCTAATCACCATTTTTATAGGCTGTGGAAAGCAGTTCAGGTTCAGGATTGCAAGTGCTTGTTCCAAAAGCTCCCCCCAGTGAAAAGCAAAGGGCCATAAGTTAATGTTCAACAGAAACCGGCAGATCGGCTGCACTTGCTGAGCGATGTGGTCAGGTATGAACTGGAAGTGCACACATAAAGTAACATAACAAGTACCATTGCTCAAAGTTCAGCTGCAGTGTTTAACGCACAAGACACTACAGAGAAAAAGGCAAGGAACATCTAACACATTAAATATTTTAGCCAATTCTAATACCTCCACAATTTCTGCTCATGTGAAACATAGGAACAAAGGCTTTAGATCTAATAATAGGTATATGCTGAAGTCAGCATGCAACGTTGTACATAATTGGAAGCAAAAACTGCCAAAGTCTGTTGCAAGTATCTTTATCATCAACATAATCAAGACATACCACCAGATTAATTTGCAGTGGTCCCGCAAGTTGCTTCCAGATACAGGTTTACTCTTACATTTTTAACCAGTGCCAGTGCAAGCAAAGCTTTAATAGAAAGTAATGGATAACACAACACAGTTTTGTGTAAGAGTAGAAAAAACCAAAGTAAACTGTGGCCATAGAACTTAAAAATCATTTTCATATCAATAATCTAATCTTCCTATTTATTATGTGACTAATGTGACTGCATGTGAGCTAGTTCAGACTATGTCATAACTACCATTGACGCTCTTTATGTTGTACTTTTTCTATGTACTATTCATTAATCAGTTGCTGGATTATATGCCAGCTCTTAAAATACTTGTACTTTCAAGTTTTTGGATAAGAATGTATATGTCATATGCTGTGAAAGAGTGTAGATGCTCACACTTGGACAGGGGGACACGCAAAACATGACACCATATTATGCTTATGGTCGCTTCCGTTTTCAAAAAGTTACCAAAGCAGCAGGTATCACGTCTGTAAAGTACATTGCTTCCCTCCAACACTGCAAAAATGCAGAAGTGCTACAGCTCAGCACAGCATTAAGGGCCACCTTCAGGCATTCCGATTTCAATTCTTAATCCACACCACTAATGTAACAGTGTCAAGATTAATAATGTACTATATACTTACTTCAGGAACAAAATAAGAAAGATTTTAGAAATCCTGGATTTGACTGCTTTCAGTCAGCTGACATAGAAGAAAAATCCCGAACAATTTGTGGATGCATAAGTGATCTTTACTTCAGAAAGTATTGGGAAATCTGTTAACTGAGTCTTGCTTTAGAAACAGGCATTAAACTGCCAGTATCCCCCGCTATGCAAAATTTTCTTTAAAGACAGCTGTTTCCTAAATTAATTTGGACCCCTGCATACAGACATTTGTCTTGAAGTGGCTGAGACAGAGCCACGTCAGGTGACACTGTATGGATCCTTCTGCAGTACAACAATACTCATAGAGGAAAAGAAGGATCTGAAAAGGATGCAGGAAAACATCAGGCTGCAAAGCTGGCATTTTGCTGTCACAACACAATATTGCCTATTTCTTCAATAAATGTTCAGACTTCAAAAGCAGAAGCCACACGTACTATAAAGCATGAACTCGAACCACACAGCATGTGTTCCCCCCAAAAAAAATCCCTTGATTAAAAGGGGGATATTTACAAATAGCTTCAGAAGTCACCTGTACAGATCTTCTCCAAGATTTGCACATCCTGAGATGGGTGAAATTAATGTAACAGTACCATACTAAAACAAATGAAAAATTGAATTTTTAAACTCTGCTCGATGCACGCAAGCATGCCACAACACACTGCCTGTGTTACTGAAAGTTTTAGACTGGATTACATTGCAACTGAAAACAAAGCTTCAAAAACACCAGAAGACTTGGAGCGTGGAGAGGGGAGCAAGTTAAAGTACAATCTTCATGACATTCTGGGACTTGTTTGTGAAACTTAAATGGTCTTGATAATTTAAGAGTCATGAAATTCCAGTCTTGCTGCCCTTGACAAATTAAAAATGCCGGATTTTTAAGGGACAAACTCAAGCATGTCATATTTAGCAAATATTTCTAAGTAATACATTTGTAATCTTTTCTGCTCAATAGTCTTGTTCTGACTGCATTACTATTAGCTGTTTCACTGATGAAACAACATTTGAAGACGACCTTCAAGGACTTGGTTTCAAATTAAACCCTCAGGAACCCCAAGGGAAAAAGGGTTCACTGGTTAAGACAGCACTCTCTATAATCAATTATTTCAAACCTAAAAAAAAAACCACCTGAGCTGAACAGTCTCTGCAATAATAGTAACTGTTGCCTTTTATGTGTCTGAACAGACAGAAATCAGCAAAGACAGACTTTTAAGATTTATTTCAACTTTTTATGAGCACTCTTGTTGACTTACAGAAGCTAAATTATTACACTAGCACTACAAATTCTAGTTCCGGACTTTCTTTTCCCAAATAAGCTGAATTCTATCATGGAAAGCAAGTAAACATGCTTTTATTTTCTCCTACTTCAGACACTGAGCCAGAGCCCTGAATCCTTCTTATAGCAGTCAAAGATTTTTTTAAATGCAACTTTAATATTACAAATGTTGAATTCCATTTCAGTACTTGTCTCCTCCCCTCCTAAAAAACAGGAGAATATCCCTGTTACCCTGCCTAGTAATCCCATTTTGGGCTGCAAGAAATGCATACAAGTCCTTCATCATGTTCACTCACAGCTCAAAGGACAGTTGTGACAAGAAACAATTTCTTCAGCTCTCCTCCTCCAACTATCCAGAACATTTCTTTCCCCCAGTGAGGAAAATGGCAATATGGAGGTCAAACCACATCTGCATTCCCTTGAGGAGCCTGGACTTCCACCCTCTGTTCCTTACCTTGGTGATTCAGGGAGATGCGATTAGATGGTTCTTGGAAACCCGGTTCCACCAGATCCCGCCGACCATGAGCTGAAGTCTGATCTACATTGTCCTAAAAAGAGAGGAGCAGAATATCTTATTAAAGCCAGGCATTCTATACTTCCTGTAAGCTACATTACACAAAGTCAAACCACTGATACAAAACAAAAAGAACCCTACCATGCCTCTAACAGGAGAAATCAGTGTCAGAGAAGGTGGGGGGGCAGAGCAGAGGGGGACACCAGACTGTTACATTAATACTTGTGACATGAATCCAGAATCAATGACTATACTGTTGGCTCATCTGTACTCGAGTTTGCATTTCAGACTGAGAAATAGTGATATAAATGCACTACCTAGTTTAACAAAAGTTTCTTCTAGCATCAAATTATGTGGAGGCTTCGGGCTTCGTTTTCTTTAATTCCAAGTCTGTGGCTTAGGGTTTTGTAACTAATTAACTGGACTGAAACAGATTCAGTAGTGAACTACTAAACCTCAAGAGGAATCAGAAGTTCAGTTTAGATAAACATCCATGCCTCTGGATGCCAACCTGTTGTTTTTTTTCATACTAGAACTCTCACAAGATCAGGTTTCATGAAGTTTTAAGACAAACTGAATTTGGCTCAGTCTAAAACACCACAGTTTCTCACAGATCTTGCCAAAGGAGACAACTAGGAGAAAGCAGGGGAATTGAAATATAAACAAGAATATGAGAAAAGCAAGATAAATCACATTTTCGAAGTAAGAGAAGGGGATTTCAAGCAGGTACATAGTTTTATAAAGTTGGCATACCTTTGCATATACCAGTTATGGGTGGGTATGGAAAAGTGCATAAAGTTGACTGCATTGATATATCACCCACCATAAACTGCTGCAGTGATATACGTGACTATATACACGATCCTGCTGTGCCCAAAGTGTGGGATAAATATACAATGGCATCACCCACATTTATGTCAAAACATAGGAACCACCTTCATGGCAAATGATGTTGTAATTATGGCAGAGCAATAGCATGCCCACAGTGAGTGGCAATTCAACTACGTGCAACCGTGAACTCTCAGCCCAGCACTTCCAGTTTACAGAATATAAGCTAATGCTCAAAAACATAATGGATGTAGTGTTTGGGGCTTAGAATTGCATATAGTTGTACAGTATATTAAATAAATTATATTATCTCTTCATCAGAGAGACTGTCTCAGCAAATACTTGAGCTTTGATTTAAATACTTAAGCATTTACTTTCAAGTGTCTTCACCATCAGGGATCAGTTCAAGACCCCACAGGCATTTAAAAGAGAAAAGCTGCCAACAGTGATATGACTAAGGAATGTTTTTATGAGCAAACCAATATATGATAAGATACAAATGGCATCCATCTATGCCAGATACAACTGCGACCACTCAGACTTCTGCCTCCGTATTGATTATCCCCCCGTACAGCTCTTCACATTCTTTGCGCTGATTTTGACAGCATTGGCTGTTGTTTCATAAGCCACATCTCCTTTACCTCACAAGTTTTTGTAGTTGCTTCTTAGGAATCAAAAAAAACCCCAAACCACATCAGACCTGCTGTCAGCACAACTATCTTTGTTCTTACTTTCTTGAAACTGTGGTACTTGTTAGCTCTTTCACTGGAGCTGGCTGAACATGTATTAGGAACAAGCAACGCACGAAGTCCTGTCTCCATCAAATCCCTTGCAACTGCAGGGTATCACATTCCAACATTTCTAGAGCTTTTGGAGCACTAGTCACTCTCACTGGATATATCTCATTTTCTCTGGGATGCCACACAGCCTTCATTGAACTGGATCACATCATCTCAATTTTAAATTTCAGGCAGGAAATCTGGGACTTGGAGCACAAGATGGCAACTGCAGAAAGGACGTACAAAATTATGAGTCTGTTCCCCAGAAAGTTTAGTGTAATTGATTCAAAGGTGCCAAGGGCAACAGAGGGGAAGAGATGCTAATCTAGGAAAATTTTCAGTCAAAACCTAAAGCTGAAGCAGATTGCTCTCAGTACAAAGGCTAAGATATGAGCATCCCAGGCATTGAGAACTCAGCAGAACATCCCTCCTCAGCACAGAGCTTTTCTCTGTGCATTTCCCTCCATGCAATTCAACATGACAAATTTTTTAGGGGGTAGTTAAAACTCCAGAGATGCAGTTTCGCACTATCAGTTCCACTTCCCAGGAACAAGTCCCAGTGTCCAGCGCATGGATGCATTTACATATTGCCTCTTGGCTGGGAAGAACAGGGCACTTTAAGAAAAATAAAAGCTGGAACAAGTAAACCAGTTATAAGTTATTTGTTACTTATCTAAATGTGTTTTCAGCTGCCCCAATATATACAAGTGCAAGGCAAGATTCATGCAGTGCTATGTATCAACAAAGGTGAAATAGGGCTAAGATGCATCATTTTACATTTGAGTTTCCCACAGCAATAACACATAAACACTTAACTGAAAAGACCTTATTTCAGGCTTACACCTGGCTCCAAGCCCACAACTCTTCAATTAAACTAGATTTTTTTTTTTTTTTTTTTTAACTAGCAATTGCAAATAATTTACAGGAATAGGATACACCCTCTCTGGAATCACCTTACATCTGTACCAGAAGATGCTGAGAACCACAGACCTTATGAAGTTAAGCCAAACCCATGGTCAAAGTTTTCAGAAGCAGAGGCTATAGTGACTAATGACTGCTGGTTGCTGCCCTTTATAAAGCTGATACCCCTTCTATTTCGTTCGGTGTAAACAGCTGCTCAGAAGGTCCAGACAGTCCTCCTGCTGCTTGAGCAAGGCAGGGAAACAAAGGTTTCCTCCGGACACTGAGGGCCAGCAAAACCCAGGTGCTAAAGCAAAGCAACAAGCCGTGCATAAACAATGCCACACCTGTTACAGCAATGCAGGCAGTGGAGGGGAAAAGGTAAGGGCGGTGTGGTTTAAAGAGCTAGGGGTAGTTTCACATGACCCTCCAGAATCTGTTTGTGTCCGTTGTGCACAGACAAACACTGGCACTCGGCCAGCAGCAGCTGAGATCAGACACTGGAACAAGGTTAAAAGAAGAAAGGGGAGGGGGGCAGGAAATAAAGTTATATAATTGCTCTGTGCCAGCAGCCTTGTTGTTGGGCTCCATCTCAAAGCTGAGGCCGTGGCTCTCAGCAAGGTGGGCACCTGCTTTGATCTATTACCATCCCCCCTGTCGTGGCTGAAACCAAGCTTGAAGTCATTTGTTTGCTTCATGGTTTAATCCCCAGCTCTCCCTCCTTTTCCAATAAATGCTCTCAATATGAAATTAAACCATGTTACTTAACTTACTGTACCATCCAGCTTTTGTAGTATTTTTAGAAGCTAACAAAGCATTAGCCCTCCCTGACTTGTTTGCATGTACTATTTTCTCTGTCAGTCAACATCTGCAACCAAGGATGATTTAATCAAGTGACTAGCAAGAGTGCTAGAAGGATCTGAAGCAGGGTTTATTTTTCACAGAATCCTTTAAAGCATTAGGATTTCATGTTGCCAAACACACCATCATTACAGATCACACTACGGTGTCCTTTTGCAAACTTATATTGCACGACACAGAAGGTGACATGCTTGCATCGCTCTGAGAGCCAAAGTCCACTCATAGACACCGTTATCTCTACGTATCAGTAACCAGGACAATCTTGATTTATTTTTCAATCTATAACCAAGCCTTTCAAGTTGCAATCTTTCAACTATGGCATATGTTTGCTGCTGTTTGTGCTAGCATGATAAGCATTTCAGTTATCAAAGAAAACATTAAATCTTGGTTTTCATTGGTGAATCAGATAGTCATATACTATAGCAGCTCCTGTCTGCACACATGCTCTTTAATAATTTCTTCAGCTCCAAGTGCTACTGTTCCCACCTTCAGGTTAGCTCAGAAGAGTATTTATCAGTATGAAACAGTTGTTATTAGGCTGACCAGTGTGTTGCTACTACTGGGAGTACTACTAGTGCTGCTTCTCTCATCCTAGTTCATTCAACAAAGGTTATCTAGTCAGTCATTCAGGATAATCTTAAGGGTAAATAGTGCCTAGAGAAGGGAGGAAGCAGATTCAAAAGCAAATAATAAAGCATCATCAGTACTTCCCTTCTCCCTCATTCTTTGCAAAGAAAGAGGCCTAACATTAGCAGAAACTGAGTAGTTTTCTTGAGAAGTCTGGAAATCCCCTGTTACTGAAGGCTTCAACTTTTTCTAACTTCAGCAGTCACTGGAAGTTCATGAGATGAGGAAAGGCTACAAGTGGCAGCACAGCTTCTCGGAAGCTCCTGGGAGCATGGCCAAACTGAGGATGTCCAGACCACCAAGATGACAGTCCCTGGTTTTGGATTTACTGTAGCTGTTTGCAAACCCACACTGCCATGCCCCTGAACAAAAGGTTCAATTGAGCAAGAGTCACGAGTACTCATGCCAGCAGTCCCACAGCGACAAATTAAGATCATGACATACTTCTGATGTTTGTACACTGTCCAGCACAACAGAAAGAAAAGTCAGACATGCTGACGGGTCTCACCATGGTTTAGGAGATTACTGAGGCAAATATACCTCAGTTTGCACAGAGGCACTCCTGCCTTGCCTGCCCACCTGGCAGAGCTCATTCACAACACCAAGGTTGAGGTCTTAAAACTCACTGAGCATAAAGAGAAAATTAGCCAAGTCATAATTTGAACCATCTTAGCTTTACTCTGTTCAGGCAACTTGTGCAAAGCAAAATGAAGTACTTAATGCTATCATAGACCAAGGAAACTATGGCAGAGTGTTAAAGTGTAAGCAGTTTCCAAAAGAGGCAATTGCAAAAATTCACTGAAGAAGTGTCCACTAAGGGCTGTGAAAAAGCAGGCACAGCTCCAGGCTTCTGCAGAAGAAAGGGGATACTTGGAGAAATTATACTCTTTCTTTTTATCTGCAACTTGTTGCTCTTAGAGGAAGGACACAGAGATAGAGGAACATTTCTTTATCTGACCCAGTAGTATAATTCTTAACATGCTCCTAGAGTTTCTTTAGGCAATAAACAGATTAGGCTGCATTTTATTCTGAGGACTGCTTTGTAAGATTCCTCAGTTTCCAAACAAAAGACTATTTGCATTTATGTAAAGTAACTTCCTGCACTGCTTCTTAAGCTCTGCACTGTTTTTTAAGTTATGCTTCTACTTGATTTTGCAAAATTCACCATGATTTTGCAGCTTACTTAAAGCATCAGATGTACAAGGAAGATAATAGACTCTATTATGCTAAGTGCTGAGTAGCCAGCTATTCATCTAAATAAACTGTCCTATAGCTTTCTGGTATCCAGAAGCATCTACAGAGTTTCTGTTCACTCGATTTTACTTGTAGCCCTGTGAAGGCAAACACACAAGCTATTACAAGAATAAATCCAACTGACAGATCCAGACCCATACTCAAGTTCTAATCCAAACTCCACAGTCCAGATCAATTAGCAATGCATGTGATGCTCCTTTCTTAAAAATACAGCAGCACAGTCCCCTACCAGACATATGTTTGGTACAACATATTTTCAGCAAGCTGACATCCTGGAGTTTGAGGACGTGTGTCCCAAGTAAGAGGCCTGAGGAAAGAGCAAGGCTCTTGGGTTTGCCCAGTCACTTCTTTGCAGATGATTTCAACTTTACTCAAACACAGTTTGTATGTTTTCCTGTTTTCTGCAAGAGTGCTTAACATCTCATAGAAATAAAGAAAAAAGAGGCTTTGCACACTAGGCAAAAAACTTTAAAGTGCATTCTCAGACAACCCACATATTACATAATTAAAGACCTGTAACCTGGTTTCCTGCCTCTTAACTATAGTCATTTGACTAGGTAGGAGCCAAGTGAAAGGCTCAGTAAGTCAACAGAGTAACTGTGAACCTAGAATTTTAGCATTCCCATTGCTAAGAGAGCTTGTACAAACAAGGGCTTAAAATAAAGCCACTTAGCTTTGTCAAAAGTTGGGCTCTCTCTCCTGAAGTAGCAAAGCCACTAACTGCAGGAATTCTTCTGTTTTTACAGTACTGGCTGTCAAGACTGGGAGCAATAACCCTTCAGAGACCAAGAACAAACAAGCCCAGCTCAGGATTACAGGAGTAGCAAAGGCAGCAGTACATTCCTCCCAACACACAGCAGCACCTCTGATCCTTGGTGCCACAAATCACTGCTGCAAATCAATGAAAACCTGGCATGGGGCACAGACTTATTGTGATCCACACATTCATACAACCCTCAGCAGACCTACCAGCCCACCATGCAATATATAAAATAGCTACAAGAAATACAGCAGACCAGGAATTAGTAAATAAAGCAGGAAAATGAGACTGATAGACAAGACAGACCTGTGTCCGTGGTCCACGTCTCTGCAATGGCAGGGAATTTGTTAAATGAATCACAGGAATTATATTACATCCTATGATACAGGGGAAAGCAGAAAGGCTTGTCAGTCTGACCTTGGAGGAATTTCTCTCCCGACACCCTCTGGGCTTCAGTAACCCACTGACCATAAGTCCTTCAATTCAGAAAAAAATTGGGAGTTTGGACCCTGTTGTTGACACCAAAACCCCATAGTGTGCATGCCCCAACTCAGTGAAGTGTTTCTTCTTAACAGCCATGGGCTGACATAGTTAAAGAAGCTACTGCTATAGCTGAGCTAGAAACTTATTTTTCTGAAGGTGCTTCAGATTAATTTTAGGAGTCCGGTTATGTGACTTGTCACTACTTGCACTGCACCTGCTATCAGGGCACACCAAAAACTACTGTTACTACTAGCCAGCTTCTTCCTGTCCTCCCCCCAACTCCAAGTGTCTCTTTGCCCTCCAGGAAATAAACAAATTAATTAATCAAATAGTTAATGTAGTCCAGCAAGACCTGGGCCATGACTAGCAAGCTCCAACAGTATCTGGTAGGAGTAGTTGATTAATCAAGGATTTTTCTCCAGTAAGGCAGGAGTGAGCATACCACATTAGCTGACAGCTCCAGCGATGCACTTTTACAGCATACACACAGGCTAACAACATTACAGATTCAGCTTCTTTAGGCTGGTCTTTGCAAAACTGGCATTAACAGAATTTTCAACACTCCTGGACCCAAAATTTGGCAATAACGATGTCAAAATAAATTTCTCTCACTAGATGCAGTCCTCTCCTAGTAGAAATTAACTGCTTCTGCAAGAATTGAGCTGTCTCTGAGTACTCTGCAAGAGAAAATGGATAGTACATTCCACACAATGCACTTTTTGGACAAGACTGCCATTTATTATGGGAGAAGAAAATTCAGTGCATCATGGTTGCTGTCTTTTAATCAGCTAGCAAGGAGGGAATCCAACTGACAGGCTTAGAAATGCTAAAAGCTTTGTTCTATTTTTAATGAGACTAAAACCACTGGGTCTGTTAGAGACAGTTTACACAGTTTACAGCTAAAATAAAGTCTTGAGATACAGAAAAGGAACAATTGCACAAAGTTCTCAGTGAAAGCAATCACTCCTTAGAGACGTCTTCATCTATAAAGTACTTATAAAAATGAAGCATTTACTTACTGATAAAGCATTCGTTTGCATTCTTCTTTTTAAAACAAACTAGGTTCCTTTTGATTTCTAACAAAACACCACTGAATAAATGAAGTTTATATTAGGAAATTCTTCACAGCAGAAAAATCACATGCTTACATAAAAATTTTGTTTCTTCTGGTGCCTATAGATCCTTATAATGTGTCTTTAAGCTAACTGAATTGTAATTTAGCTGTACCTACAAAGCATGTCGCTCTCTCTGGCAAGGGACTGTTACTGACAAAGCTACCAAAACCCTCCTTTACTGCATGTTCTAGGCTCATTGGTTTTGATCAATACTGATTCCACCAAAAAAGTCCCTGAAAAAACTGTTTTTGGGGGGAGAGAACTGTATTTACCTACAGGAATTAAATTGAAAAACTGAGTTTAGCTATTATGAGAAAGTATAAAGTAAGCTAAAGCAATACATCACATACCTCTTCTTTTTAAAGAGGCTTTTCAGTGACATATTGCATCAAAGAACTGAGACTTAAGAGACTACACTGCTTAAACTGAGCTAAAAGCACAAGTTCATATGTGTTAACTACTATGCTGGATGGTGCTCATGCAATCCGCAGTAACACAAGCCATAATAATGTGTTGTTGTCGTAAAACCTTTAGCCTACTCAAGAATCTTTACCAGGGTCACCTTCTATGTTTTGTCCAAATGTTTCTGAAGTGCATGGTCAGGCTATATTCCTTCTTCATCAGAAAAAGGAAAAGAAATACAATGGGAATATTTGTACCCTGGTGCTATGGAAAATTTCAGCATGTCACATACTTGCTAACATACCTGTCCAGTCTGAGAAAGTGTCTTCAAAATCATTTTCTTTTAGCTTGTGTTAAAAAACAAAACAAACAAAAAAACCTCCATATATCCTTTCGGGGGAAGCTGTGACACAGAAAGAAGGTATAGGATATTTGATCCTTTTCAATGCACTGCCCTCCCCGTGCTCAGACCTCTGAAATACAAGGTAGCTCATCTGTTCTACTTGGCATCAAATCGACTAGAGCTTTGGCTATAGCAGTGCTGCTGACCAGCTGCTTCACAGAGCACTGGCTTTGGGAGTCAGGTTTTGACAGCCTCTTTGCACCACGTGGACAGGAGATGTTCTGCAAAATGCCTTGGACAGTCTGTCCCAGCACAAGCTAATGATGCCCTGAATTAACCTTGGAAGGCTCAACGCTTGAAAGGATGAGCTGGTGGACTCTGGATCTGGCACTGCAGCAAAAAATTTCTGTGTCTCAGGCCAAGGGATGGAGGAGAGAAGGGAAGATGCCACCTGGGTTGAAGGAACCACTATTTCCATACAAGTGTATTCTCCTCAAGAATTTATATTCAAACCTCTATGATTTGGGAAGCAGCAACCACAGCTAGATAACCTAAATTTAAGTGTACATATCCTCATAGCTAGGCAGCCCTGAAAACTCAAGACAGATGAAACTTTAACAAAGGAATGAAAGTAGCATGAAACACAGAGCAAAGGAATTTATGCCATCTGAATGTGGGTCTGCTCTCTTACAGGCAATACTTCTACCCCCCCTCTTGTCTTCTTGATGGCTCAGTTCAAAGCAAGAGTTTGAACAGGCCAACAGTTATCCACAGCCCGACTGAGCTGATAAAAGATAAAACTCTTGTGGGGCAGGAGCCTCTGTACCCACACAGACCTCCAAAATTTACTAGGTGCCAGCAAGCAAAGTAACTCTCACACACTGATGAAATTGTTCTTCAGGTCTTCATACTGAAACTCTGCTGAATTTAAAGTGTCATGTTGAACAAATTCATACAAGACTACTTTGCTATGCGTAGTTACTTCATCTATCAGCAACACGGACCTTATCACTCTACTTTCTACTCAATTTTCTCAATTGCTGCAATTTAGGGTGTGCTTGGTACCCCTCCCCTCCTTGCAAAGAGTGACCCTTGGCATTAGATACAGAACTAACTCTTTACACAGTTCCAAAACAGCAATCCTTACCAAAAAGATGATATTTCAGAATCTCAGACATGGGGTAAAGATTAATACACTTCAGCTGACTTCTCTCTATCCTACTCAAACCCCACAGAAATCACAAACACATCTCTAAAGCACAATAATCATGCCTTTTCATGATTAATAACCCAGCATCAGATCATGTATTGGAACAGATTGCTGTGCTCTCCCCTAACCAAACAGCAAGGCTACACTCAGAGCAAATGAGTAATATAATTTATGCAAAAAAAATTATGAAGTCTAAAAACAGTCTACAATATATGGACACTTAACAAAAAAAAAAAAGTTCTTTTGTACTGCTTACATTCCAGTAACGGGTTACTTTGCAAGCCCTCAGAAAAAATAACAAACAAACCCCACCCCTTTACCAAGAAAACAAGATGCCTATATGTGTGCATTTCTTTCTTTAATCATGTCTGAATCTCACTTGACCTTTGCAGTTTTAAGGAAGTCACATGCATCACTGAACCTTTCACAGTGATGGTCAAAACAGTTTTCCTGAAAAAAAGTCCTCACAGTGATGCTCTTTTAGACCTCGTAGAGTAACCACCCCCAAGTCTTTGCACACAACAATTGAACAAAATTTCTAGCACAAATGATGCTGCAATTTGCACTGTAGAATTACCTACATACAAATTGTTGATTCATAACAGCTAGAAAGAAAACAAAACAAATATTAAGATAAGACTAACAACAGGAGTCACCCTGAATATTTCAGTGTGATACTGCCTTATTCCCATTTCTCAAAATGAAAGAAACTTGCAGGGTTCAGTATAGGGTCCAGTCTTGTTTAATATCGTTATTGATGATCTAGACAAGGGGATTGAGGGCACCCTCAGTAAGTTCATGGATGACACCAATTTGGGTGGGAGTGCTCATCTGCTGGAGGGTAGGAAGGCTCTGCAGAGGGATCTAACAGTCTGGATAGATGGGCCAAGACCAACAGTGTGACGTTCAACAAGTCCAAGTGCCAGGTCCTGCACTTAGGTCACAATAGGCCCATGCAGTCCTATAGGCTGGGGGAAGAGTGGCTGGAAAGCAGCCCAGCAGAAAAGGACCTGGGGGTGCTGTTTGAGAGCTGGCTAAACATGAGCCAGCAGCGTGCCCAGGTGGCCAAGATCGATGGCATCCTGACTTGTACCAAAAATAGGCCAGCTGAACTAGGGCAGTGACTGTTCCCTCTGTATTCAGCCACTGGTGAAGACGCATCTTTGAGTCCTGTGTCCAGTTCTGGCCCTCTTATTACAAGAAGGACACTGAGGTTCTGGAGCAAGTCCAGAGAAGGGCAGCAAAGCTAGTGAAGGGTCTGGAGAGTAAGTCATATGATGAGTGGCTGTGGGAGCCAGGGGTTGTTTAGCCTGGAGAATAGGAGGTTCAGGGGATACCTTATCACTCTCTACAACAGCTTGAAAGGAGGTTGTAGCCAAGTGGGGGTCAGGCTCTTCACCCAGCCAGCCAGGGACAGGATGAGAGGACGCAGCCTCAAGCTGTACCACCCTGTACCAGCAGAGGTTCAGGGTGGACATCAGGAGGAAATTCTTCACAAAAGAAGTTTGTGAAGGTTGTTAGAAGAAGGGTTGTTAAACATTGGAACAGACTGCCTAGGGATGTGGTGGAGTCACTGTCCCTGGAGATGTTCCAGAAACAACTGGGCGTGGCACTTAGTTCTGTGGTCTAGTTGACAAGGTCAAAACACCGGACTCAATGATCTTAGAGGTCTTTTCCAACCTAAAAGATTCTGTGATTTTCTATGTCTTCAGCATCTTTAAAAATAGAATTAACTAGTTTGACTGTAGTAAAATCCCATCACCTCAAAGTTACTTTTTAATCTGAGAACTTCTCTCAATGCTCTTCATACTTTACCTCTCTCTGTCTTAATTTCCAAAATTCTAGGTAAAATATGTAGTACGCTTAATTGTTACAGCTGTTCCAGTATTAATAAAAATATATATTTATATCTATCTCAAGGTAGTGACTGCCATGTTATCCTCTCCTTAAGCAAAGGGAGCTAATTTTGTAAGTAGCTCTACCAATTATCCTGCATTAAGAAGATGACTTTATTAGAAAATCTTTATTGACTCAACATACTCTGAAGGAAGAAAATTCACAAAAGATCATCAATTTGCATTTAAATAGTAACAAATTACATGTAAAATTGCAAGCTGTCCCAGGAAAACAAAATACAAAGTGTAATCTTTATTTTTTGAAGAAACTGCACACATGTCAAACACCTCTTTATGCTTGGAAGGTTTTCTTTTTGTTTCATTCTTTACTGTTGTTTACAGCAAGTGTGTTAAGTGACCGCTAATTTTGTACAACTGCTCCCCACCTCTTGCAAACGCCTACTGGACATATCCAAGGAAGTTACCCACAGCACATCAGAACATACACTGTGGAGCTTCACCGTAGTTAGCAGCAGCTGCTTTAATTCTTCACAAAGCCTCTGAGGCTACATTAAAGCCTCAACAGATCAAAGAGGTTTCATAACTACCAAGCATGCTACTGGAGGAAGGTCTGATGTGTCAAACATTGCCAAGGCAGCACATGAAACAAAACAAGCAAACCACCTCAAACAAGACCTGCCCAGGTACAGGGTCTCCAAACAAGGAGAGATTTGAACAGAGATTGCAAAGCTGGTCAGCCAGACCATGAGAAAGTTTCCTCAAATGGATTTTTACTGTTCACTCCCAGAAAAGATGAGATGCAATTGGATGAGTTGTGTTCCATTGGTATTGAAGTGGCTTTCAAACATCTTTCCTTCTCTTCCATGAAACCACTGCTGAAGTCTAGGGAGGGGAAGTGACTTAATTACCGTGTAGTTCAAGGGATTGGCAGGTTGCACATGAGCAGCTACCACACTTCAGCTGAGATGGTGATTAACTCCAGTATTCAGGGTGGTACCTTTTACAGCACAATCAGTATTTATTGTACTGCTTCCTCTAGTTTTGAGCTATTCTTTCTAAACCAAAAATGCAGATCTATGAAATAAAGGTAGTGGAAAAGATTCCTGCTGAGATTAAAGCCAACCAGAGATCAAAAAAAGGAGGTACATAGGAAAAACTTTGAATTAAGCTTCAGAAGAAAGCTGTGGGTGAGAGGAACAAGCCACCTTCTGGATACAGATGAACAGAAGACCATTCATTTAGCTAAAACAAGAAAATTAACTATGCCGATTACCTGGGAACTCCTTAGCACAATGCAATACTGACAGTGTGTGTGTAGTCTTACATCCTAATGCTACATGTTATTGTGTCAATATCCCAGTTCCAGAAGATGCTAGCAGGACAGCCAATAAGAAGTTTCTGGTCTTGTGGGTTTGTGTTTATTTTAATCTTCAGGGCAAGTCATACTTTAAAAGATACACTGTCAGAAAACTATTTTTCCAGCTTTCTCTCTTCTAGCATAGCAGTTATGGTTTATGACTAAACCATCCAGGCAATTCATGTTCAACAGCCATCAGCTTGTCACAATTTTGAGGACATAAAGGACTCCAGAAAAAACAAGATTGCAAGAGATGCCTTTTTAGGAACATCTTTAGTGCACTTAGCTCTTTTGCCCCTGTCAGGAAAAAAATATATATTCCATGCAGAAATTTCATCAGCTAACACGTAGGAAGGAATTTTTTCCATCAAGCCTGCAACACACTGCCTTATACTTCTGTATGGTCAGAAGTAGAGAAATGGTCCCTCTGAGGTCTTAATTCGGATTCACCTTAGAGAACAGGCTCTACCAATGCTTCCAGCTACAAAACACTCAAGGTGACTCCCTCAAATACTGACAATAATATCTCGTTTTAAAAATTCCTTAAGTCTGTCTTGAATTCAAAAAGAAAAAAAAAAATCAAGTTGAATGTGCATGTGTGGGTGGGTAAAGATGTTTTAAGTCACTTCAATAAATGGATATTTATGTATGGAATGTGTATGTTACATATGATCCTAGAGTTACCTTCTACAGAAATCTTTTCAAATGGTCATGACAAGAGGTCATGGTGATGTGGCCTTGGCTTGCCCAGTGCTTCCTGCTTCTCTGCTAGTCAAGGAAGAATGAGCCCAAGAGAAGGGCTCTGGAAGAAGGAAGATATGCAGAGGGGAGCAGGGTGAGAGCACACAGAAGGCTTGTGCAGAACTAAAGTACTTCACTCAACCAGGTGGCAGGATACTCAGAGACCACAGATCTGGGCTGATTAGGAAAAAGAACCCATGGAGGTGGTCTAGCCCCACATTCAATCAATTGTCTTCTGACATCATCCTTGCCAAGGCGTCCTCTAGAAAAAGCCAGCTATTTCCTTCTAGAAGGGCCAGAATGTCTTCTCCCAAGCTCCCCCAGGCAGTACTCTGCATCAGTTTACACACAACCATTCAGGGAAATCCTGGGAGGTCAGGTCTCTACCAGAGGGTGGAGAAGATAGAAAACCCACAGGCTTTTAGGAAAGGGAGGTGTTAGCCTTTCCAGGTTAGCCACAGACTCTTTATAATCAATAGAACAGTTCATCCATTTGAAGCCCTGAGTCAGTTCTTCCTTCCTGACCCCAATTTTCTCTTTGCTCTCCAGGCACATGGGTGACATCTCTTCCACAATGGCCCCACAGGAGAAAGGGGAACATACGGTCACCACTCTCCTAGTGCCTTAGGCCCAACTCCACCAAATGACTCTGACCAGGGGCACTCGTGACCAAAGTATATCAGCATCAGTCAGATCTAAGGCTGGAAGCTCATAAGCCATTTAGCAGGGGAGACCTACCCCACACTGCCCCAAAGACAGTCCTGGGGAGATATGGCTGGCAGTGGGTCCTCAGAGAAGGCAGCATGGGAGGTAGTCCATTTGGATGCAAACCTTTTAATAGAGAGTAGACATCAGGGAAGGCAGTTGAGTGCCACAACAGGAAACTGAGTACCAACAGCTTGGCTGGGCAGCTGCAAAGGACAGAGGTGGGTCAGGAGACACCTGGGCTACTAGCACCCCTAGGCTCTCCTTTGGTTCAGTCATAGTGGCAAGTCCCTCATTTTCCACCTCAATACTTCTTTCCAAAAGAGGCACCCATCATCTTTAAGAAGATCAAAGTTCAGAATACCTGTCTTGCCTAGGCCAAACCATTTTTGCAGCCAGGTACATGGAATGGGGGGAGACAAATCAGCTAAATCACATTTCTGACCCACCCACAAGCAAACAGTGCAGTTCCAGCTGCAGCCACTGGACACTACAAAGATTTCTGGACTGTGTTGAAGATAACATCACATCACAAGTGATCAGTGAGCCAGCCAGGGAAGCATTCTGCTGCTTGACCAACAAGCAAAGACAACTTGTGGACAAAGAAGAACCAGTTGGGGAGGAAGAGGTTGATGGTAGCGGAGATGATGGTAATGACTGAGCAAAGAGAGCAAGACTACTAGCAAAATTACAGTCCTGGACTGTGGGAAATCAGATTTTTGGCTTGTTTAAAGATTTGCTTGCAAGGTTCCCATGGCAGACTGCTGTGAAGGACCAAGGTGCTCAAAACAACAATCTTGCAGGACAACCTCCTCAAACCTCAAAAATGGTCCATTTTGGCACACAGAAAGTCACAAGGGAACGGCAGAAAGACAGGCTGAATGGACAGGCAACTCCTCTGTCAGCTCAAACACTGTCTGTAATGCAAAGAAGGTCAAAGCAGGAAGAGGTTATGCAGAAAGAATATGGAGATAACTGCCCATGCAGAAGAGTTGGAGCAAGAAAATGATGACAAGAAAAAACAAGAAAGGACAAAAGGATGGCTAATACTGGTCTAGTTTGTCCTCAGTTGTGCATGGGACCTAGCAGCTAAGGACATAAAAGATCACTGATGTCTTTGCCTCAGTTATTCCTAGTAAAGTTCATCCTCGCCTCTTCCAGTTGTTTGAGCACAGTGTCAGCATCTGGAGGACTGAACCATTACTCACAGCAAAGGAAAGTTATGGATCAGACAAGCTAACTGAACCAAGTCCCTAGGACAGATAGGATGCATCAGAAGGTACTATGGAAGCTATCCAATACCGCTGAGAGGCTACTCTCTCATATCTTCAAAAGAGTAAGTCACTGATCAGAGGGTGGTCCTGATGACTGCAGAGGCAAAAAACCACATTCCTCTTCAAAACAGGTAAGGCTGGCAATATCAAGAACCAGAAGCTGGTCAACCTTGCCCAGTTTCTGTTAAGATTATGGAGCAAGTCCTCCTGGAAGTCACTGCCAGGAACACAAAAGACAAAAAAACCCCAATTGGTAAATCTACGCTGGCTGTTCCAAAAAAACAAGTCATACCTGACATTTCAGCTCACAATTTTATATCATTTATATTAAAGGTCTTATCTCTCAAGAACTCAAAACACGTAGATCATGGATCATTGCGCTGCCTTTTGGTTTCTTTATTGAGCTCCACATTCTAGGTTCTTCAAATATATAATTAGAATTTTACAATACTGGACAATCTTATGGGATTTTCAGAACATCTGTTTCCATTAGAAAAGTAGGCACCTCATTTGTACTTTGTACAGCCCAAAGCAATGTGTCTCAGATATAGCTGCAGATTGTAGAAAAGTTAACTGCAAACTTAAGAAGGACCTACTGCAACAGCATAAAAATTTATCAAATATACTTCTTTGCCTCCACTGAAGTATCAGTTTTACAAAACCCACATGAGCTGAAATAATGGCCTGTCACTCTCCTACACTAACAGCTTCAAGAACTTCTTCAAGAAAGGTGCCAACACCACTTTGTCAGAAACCCCCTCCTGAACTGTGCAGAAGTATTCAGTATTCTGGGGAACTTGCCAGCTGACAGTATTTACTGTATGACTAATATGCATTAATGAAGCACAAATGGACAACTATTTACTTGTGCTAATAACTAAAGCGCTTTATTAGAGCTAAGGCCTTTAGCATGAAGGGTTGCCAGGTTCCCCACTTGCCAAAGTTATGTCAAAAAATGGAGCCAGTGTGTAAGACATCAAGAGCTACAGCCAGTGTGTAGTAGAGTCTTAAGTCATTGTTTAACATTCAGCTTGCAAAGGACCAGCATGCTCCAAAACCACTTGCTGTTTCCGTGGGCTTGTCTTTTCATTGTAGAGGCTAGAATTTCAAGCATGCACACTGGTTGTACCAGTGTGCAGGCCAAAGCTATCTTAAAATAGCAGTAAAGCCTGAGAGCTTTGCTGGACATTTGTGTTCTACTTTTGATGGCTGTTGTTCTTTCAAAACTAGAAAGAAAACCACTGTATCTTAATGCCTCAGATTAAAATATCAATACTATCTAGCATGAAAGGCCATTAATACCAATAATCTCGCCCTTTCTTCATGAAGGATTCCTGAAAGCTGATCAGTTTGGTAAAATTCCCTCCTGAAAAAGCAAAGTCAGTCACATAAGAACAATGCCCTTACTCTGTGTAGTACTCTCCATCCCACATCTCCATGAAGGGAACATATCTGAACACTATAAGTGAAAAGCAGCAGAGTTCTATGGCAACTTAGGGACAACTTTTAAAAACTAATGTTTCAGACTGTCTTATACTAGAAACTGAAAGAAAAATTCTTAAAGGATGCAAAAGGAACAGGTAAAGAACATTTTCAGTCATAGCTAGTGTTAGGTAAACCTAATATATTCATCCCTAGCTTAACAAGGTAAGTGGTCCATCCACCACCAAGGCCACAGTGAGTTCAGGTTATCCATTCTTCATTGGATCAGCTTCAGTTCAGGACTCAGCTGCAGCATAAGGAATGGAAAGTCTGCAACTGTAGAAACAAACAAAATGATCCCTGCCATGAGACATCACATAAACAATAAAGTTTGGAAACTGTACCAACAGCTTCTTTTTAGAAGCTGAAAAATTCTCCTCTCAGAGTTGATGACACAAACAGCTTCATGCAGAACCACAGGATTTTGACTGCGGAATGGTACTTTGGAAGAGTTCCCCTCCCCCCCCACCCCTTAACTTTTTAAAAAAGGGATGAAATAAGTGCTTATGAAATATTGTCCTTCCTTTGATCAAACAGATTCCCTTTAGACTATGTAAGGCAAGAAAATGTACTGGGCATAACTTTACACAAGGTCTGTATCTAGATACATTTCTTGGAAATACTTAAATATAAGACAATATTATATCATTGGTCTCTTCCAAGGATAGAAAAGGCCTTTCTGAGCCAACAGGCATGGAAAACAGCACCAAGAATTTTCCGAGCCACAGTACTTTCTTGAAAAGTGACAGCTCCAAATGCACAGCAATCTTATCTTTCTCTTTAAAAAAACAAAATAATCTTTTCCACTGGTTATTATTTACTCATATGTAGAGCACAGAACATCTGTAGGATGAAGGTTCATTAAAAGCACATCCCTCCAAACTATCACTAACATAATTCCAGTTGACTATGACAAAGGAAATAAAAAAAAAAAAAAAAAATTAAAAATGCTTCCATTCCCTTGTATTTCAGGTTTCTATTCTGTTGCGTTTACACAGACATTTGAAGTATGAAGCTATCTTAGGACTGGTACATCAACTTTTCTCTTCTGCTAAGTTAGAGCTGTTAGTAACATGAAAACACTTGTAATTCTCCAAAATAACCAGTGAGTAAACAGCTTGTTAAATATTCACTCATTTGGAAAAGATCACATTCATTTAAAAAAAATATACAGGATTTCATGTGGTGCTATAGTTTGCTAAGCTGATTGTTACCATTGATTCAGAACGTTCTCGTGAAGTTCTGTGAGAAAACACCAGAAAATGGTCTGCTTTTATCAACATGGATGTTTTTAAAATCTGGAAGTGACATCTTAAAAGTTGCATACAAGTCAGAACCTAAAGAGACACATTGCTTTTGATTTTCATAGGATCACTGAATGATGGGGGTTGGAAGAGACCTCGAATTCACTTGGTCCAACCTCCTGCTCAAGCAGAGCCACCTACAGCCAGCTGCCTGAGACCATGTCTGGATGGGTTTGGGTTATCTCCAAGGACTGAGATTCCACCCCCTCTCTGGGCAATCTGTCAGTGCTCAATCACCCTCACAGTGGAAGAGTGGTGCCCAGTTTTCAGAGGGAATCTCCTGTGTTTTGGATTGTGTCCACTGCCTCTGGTCACCAGGGAAAAGAGCCTGGCTCCATTCTCTTTGCACCCTCCCTTCAGGTATTTATATATATATATATATATTCATAAGATCACCCTTAACTTTTTCTTAAGCATAAAAGCAGCAAACTGTAGATTTAAAGATGTATGAAAAATAGAGGTAAATCAAGAGATTGCTTGCATGTAATGACATAACAAGACTAAATGATAGGTTCAGTCTAGCGTTCAAGCATGAAACCATTAACAGAAAGTTGCAAAATAAATTCCTTGATTTGAAACACCTACATTGTTTCCTGACCACTGTTAGTAGTAACAAAAGTAGAAAATGCTATGATTGACCACTAGAATGCTTTGAGTCCTTTTTTTTTTTTTGCTTGAAAATGCTCATTTAATTGAAAAATGTGGACCCAGCCACTTGAAATTTCTTGCTTGCATTCACCTTGATAAAAAGACTTCATGTTTTGCCAACCAACTCCTCCGTAAATTGGAATACAAAAGCAGAAGTGCAAACAGGTAAGTACAGACTTTCAGTTGAAAATGTAAAAAGGTAAACTGGTACAACAAAAAAAATAATTGATGTGTATTTCCTGTAAGAAGGGAAACCATAATCAATTGTTTATAGGCTTAGTGTAAGATACAAATTTCTTTTACATTATTTTGCTCCATTTTTTAAATAGTCTGATGATACACCTTAGTGGTGAAAAGTACACTTCCAGTGGCCTCTTTAAGAGGTAAGCACAGCAATTTTGTTTCAGTGTTAGTGAAATCGACTGCTTTTGGGACAAGTTTTTAAACAGATTTCTTTCCAAGAAAAATAGGGGCTAGAAATCTAGCTTTAGTTGGTCTTCAACAAAAACTACCAAGCAACATCAAACTCTATCTGTAAAAAACATTTGCAGTCTGCACTCGCAGAGACAGATTTCATAACGTCATATTGGAGGCAACATGTCTTGTAAAAACATTCACTAAGTTCTCACTGCTTTGTACTTTATGTCTGCTCCAGTCCGTCAACCCTCTACACCACATACATGTAAACTGTTAAAACAAGAGCATCGTCAATAAAAGATCTGTTGACTGACACCATATTTCACAAATCTGATGACTTTCTGCATTGGCAGTAGCAACATTTCAGCTTTTCTTTATGCAATATGTAGAAGAATGATGCAATGCAATAATGCATCTGGTGTTTTTTCACTCAGCTATGCCCAAGGACTTTGAAAGACTGCCTGCGCACTCTGGTCCTTCCATATTGTCCTCTTAGCGTGGAAAACCCAAACTCTTGGACAAATTCTATGCAAGCAGAATACTTGTATGTTTAAGCCTAATAAGACTAAATTAAGCCACTGTTTATTTTGAATCTTGAACATCATGTATTGCATTTGCAAGACACGGCTGTGGCAGTGGGGAGGGCTACAGGGGTGGTTTCTGTGAGAAGCTGCCAGAAGCTCCCCCCATGTAAGACAGACCCACCACTGGCCAAGGCCAAGCCCGTGAGTGACAGCGGCAGTACCACCCTTGGGGCGGGGAGTCCCTCACTGGATGATTGATATTGGATTTAAGAGGGGGAAAAACCCATTCAATTGTGCCCTGGTTTTAGCCAGGGCAGGGTTAATTCTCTGCAGTAGGAGGGAGAACACATGGCGAGGACATAGAAGTTATTCTGTATCACTTCATGTCAGTTGCTAGGGGTGGGGCAAAGGGACTCTTCCCAGGAGAAGGGGCTTTTTTTTTTTTTTGCACGTGACTATGAACTTTCATACACTTTTGTTGTTAAAATTGTTGCTGTTACTGTTCATTTTCTTATCTCACTGCTGTTTCCAGTAAATTGTTACTATCTCAACCTGCATCTGTGCCTTTTGTGCCTCCAGTTCTCCTCTCTGACCACCTTCATTGGGGGTGGGAGGGCAATGTGGTTTGGAGAATCTCGTTTTGGATAACAAATTAGAGAGTACCATTCCTAAACCACAAAGACTGGAGTGAGGAGTGGGAATGAGAGAGAAACAGCGCTGCAGAAACCAGGGTCAGTGACAAAGGAGTGGGAGGAGGCACTCCAGGAACTGGAGCTGAGATCCCCTGAAGCCCGTGGTGCAGGGGACCCTATGCTGGAACCTGTAGATGCACAAAGGAGGCTATGACCCCACGTGAAGCCCTTGCTGGAACAGGCTCCTGGCAGGACCTGTGGACCCATGGGGAGAGAAGCTCATACTGGAGAAGATTTTCTGGCAGGACTTGTGACCCCACAAGTCACAGCAGTCTGTTCCTGAAGGACTGCACCCCATGGAAGGGACCCATGCTGGAGTGGGAGGGATCCACATTATAGTTCATGGAGGTCTGTCTCCCATGGGAGGGACCCCATACTTGAGCAAGGGAAGAGTGGGAGGAGTCCTCCCCTTGAGGAGGAAAGAGCAGCATAGACAATGTATAATTGACTGCAGTCCCCATTCCCCATCCCCTGCATTGTTAGAGGAGAGGACGGAGATAAAACTGGGAGTGAAGTTGAGCCTGGGAGGGGGAGGGTATTTGTAAGATTTGGCTTTATTTCTCATTACCCTATCCTGATTTGATTGGTAATAAATTCAATTAATTTCCCCCAGTCAAGTCTGTTCTGCCCATGATGGTAACTGACAAGTTATCTTTCCCTGCCCTTATCTTGTCCCATGAGTCTTTCATAATATTTCATCTCCCCTGCCCAGCTGAGGAGGGGAGTGACCAGAGCCACTTTGGCCTGGTGTCTTTCTTACAAAAATTGGTAAGAAAGATGCCCACAGACTCAATAAATAATTTGTCAATAGCCAAGAAAACTAAGATTGTCAAGTAGTGTCAGGCAGACAATGAGGGCCAAAACATAGGTCTGGACAGCTCTTCCCAAGTCTACCTGTAGACAAATTCTGCAATCAACTTTTTTTTCATAGAGGTTTTTTTAGGACGAGACATTTTATGCACACAGACATAGACAGCAGCATGTATACTTATATTATGCTAAATAACAGACAGTTCAATTCCACAGTGGCAGAGATAAGACTGAGTCACACAGAAGGCACCTTAATGTACCCAGGATGAGGATTATGGCATCCATCAATGTAATTATCTAATTAAATTAGAGATTTAATCAAATCAAAAGGGGTTTTTTCCCCATTTCACTAAATCAGAAACCCTCTCTTCTTTAACTGCCCAATCAAAGCAAGCCACCCCTGAAAATGAAAAAAACACAAGTTTCCAAAAAAAACACACTAATCAAGATGAAGCACTCTAGGAAAACAAGTATAACCTCAATATGCCATGGACTTGGATCAGACAACCTCCAAAGGTGTTGCCTGACTTACTGTATCATTATATTGAAAACAAGAGTCAAAGCTGCCATACTAAAACCTGGAAAACCTAGCTGTGCCTAGCTGTTCCTCCAGGTGAAGGCAAAGGAATGTCACTGTTGCAGCTGTAGTATTGGCAGCACATCACCTTCACATCCACAAATCTGGCATCATTAAAAAAGGCTTTCATTACAGTAGCTAGTCTCTGATTAGTTCTCCTAGGTATATCTCCTAGGTATCCCTGCTCTTGAAGTGCACAAAGCTTATCAAGTATGATGTGCAATATTCTGCTCTCTTATCTGATCAAGAGGATTATTAGCAATTCCAAAATCCACAGCTCTGTACATGTATGAGAAAGCAATTTCCATTTTCTCCCAATTTTGTGACCAAGTATTTATAGTTCATTTCATGCCAAGTTACAAATCCTTTCTCTAATAAGCATTCAGCTCACTGAAAACAAACTCTTAATTATTACTGAAGTATATACTTACATCTTGGACAGAGAAAATAAACAGAAGGCAGAAAGAAGATGAATAGAAGCTCAGAATTTTATCCTTGTAAATTGAGGGAAAAAAAACATCCTTTTGCTATTTATGTCACTGAGACTTGTACAATTAATGCAAAGGGTTAAAGAATTAAATATTCCCCAAGAGTTCAAGTCACTGTACATAAATACTGTTGTGACTACAGATTGCAAAAGAACGGAAACACAGTAAATCATCCCATTTTTTCTCAGAAATTCTGGGACTATGTTCTGAATTTCCAGGAACAGAAGATAAACATTGCCAATTCTCACTGCTGGATTTTTATTGAAGAGTTCAAGAATTTGGAAAAGGCTTCTGAAAGCCACTGAAAGATAGTACAAAGCTAGAGATTGTTTTTAGGAGAATGCACTTAGTGTGACTGGTTTACGTGCTAACTCCTGAGAAAGTTAAAAGAAAAAAACCACGGCTCTTAAACAAGACCTGAAAGCTTCTGAAAGGAGCAAAGGTTGCAAACAAAGAGTCTAGTAAGAAATTCAGAGCTCTATACTTTGCTCATCTCCCAAAAAGCAGAAAAAAACTAAGAGCAGGGTTGGATTGGCAACAAGGAATCTGAAAGGTTATTCTGAAGTGCACCCTCACTTATCCAGGTTCTCATTTTTCTTATTTTGAATGTAATCCCAAACTCCGATGTGTCAATTTATTCTAATGCTGAAGTTACAGCATTAAGGTTCCAACCTTGAGATCTCTGGACCAGTGTCCTTCATAGACTTTCATTCATATTAAGTCAGAAAATGTACTGAAAAAATAGAATACTTTACACTCTAATCTAGAGCATATTTAGTTTAACCTTCTTTCAGCCCTTTACCAACAAAATGCTGGCACTGCAGCCAAATTTGAAAGACAAGTTGATGAAAGCTCCTAAGTCAGATTTAGTAGGGGTGGAAAAACAGATGTTCAGGGTTTTTTTTAATGCAAACTTCAGTTCTGACAGAAGGCACAGTAGTTGTGAATGGGCTTCCAAAGCTAGTCTTCAAACTGGTTATAAGTACTTAGGGTAGTTAATACACAGTAAGCTATGACCCAAATTAAATGAGTCACTTTCCCACCATCTTAAGTCACCCATGTTGCTCTGACACTTCTAGTCTGCTGACTGCCCCAGACTAAAGCAGATTATCTACAGGGTTTGTCAGAGAAAAGAAGTAACATTGAAAATTTCCATTCTTACTTCCAATGAACCAGTAAAGATACTATTTTCACAAGAATGACTGATGTTCAGGTAAAGAACTTGCAGCTCAAAAATTAATGCATATAATGTCAAATTTCTCTTACATAGCTCTCCTCTCCCTCAGCTTTGCATCATGACTCAGATGATGCTCTAAATGACTTGGAAGTATAATTTTACAGTGCATCAAAATTATGAAGTCCAGGCACATCTATTCACATATTCTTTTAAAATCTTAGATCCAAGTATAGTAACAGATTTTCAGGACGCCCAATTTCTCAACATCCATTCTATTTTTATAGCTGCAAAAGCAGTTATAAAGAAACTGTTATGTTTTTCCTGTTATAAGGAAAAACATTCAGGTACATTCAGCTGACAACTCAGCATATACTAACATTAGATTTTTAACTCATTTAAGGTTTCATGTTGGGGGGAAAAAAATGTAAGTTGACACATTACAAAGCATGCACAAGTACTATAGTTTTTTGAGGAATTTCGTTGTTGTTTGTGTTTGGGTTTTTGCTTTTCTTCCAAATGAGTAGCATGACTGTAGTAATCACTACTAGTAATATTTCTATTGTGACAAAGGGAAAAGGTTTTAATGTCATACAACACTGTTTAATTATTTGTATATCTGCAGGGTCCAAAATCATAACTGAATCCTCGGGGTGATAATCACATTACAAAAGCAAGAGATAAGAAGTGCAAAAAGAAAAGGTCACATCCAAACCAGTGAATTTGCAGTTCCATAAAAAATACAAAGCATGCATTAAGCCAACTAAAACTGCCTGGAAAAGGGAACTGTTACATGCATACTACCTTTGAAGGTAGCTGAGGACTTTTTAAAACAAACTCTTTGTAATATGCCATATTGGCTGCTTAGATACAGCACAATGACTCAAAAAAAGCATAGGATCTAACAAAGTGTAAATATCTCTGCCTTTGTTCCCACAAATATAGCATTCAGCAAGCACTGATATATTTCAGTGCAAGGCATTTCACTGATTTTGTAGCTTGCCATTTTTTTTTTAAATAATTGACTTCTCCCAAGTATGAAATGGCTATTTGGAAGACAAATATCAAATCTTAATCAGTATATATTAGTGACCCAATTTTTTTTAGCAGCAGATTCTGAATACCGGATGGTAACAGAGGCTCTATTCCCAAATGTTAGCAAAACCTAGAGAATTGCCAGACAGCTATTATCAGTTTGATGAAAAGTTTGAATGCACAATCAATCACCAGCACACAGCAATATGATGCTACAAGCTGACAGGAACATGCAGTTTCACAACTTACTATCCGATAAGGAAGATGTAAAAAGGAGTCTGGGCAGCCAGCTAAAGCCATTTGTTCCTTCAAATTTTCTTCAAATTACATCTACTGCTTCCCAGGACCTGCAGAGTACAAACAAACTGTCAGAAACCATACTGAAGACATTTCATCAACTTATTATTGAAAACAGTTGGAGAGGAAAGACCAAGAAGAGCAGGATGAGGTGATGAGGATTTGCATCAACTTGGGAGTAGCAATTCTGCACATTTGCTGTCTGTAGCCTAGAAAACACATTCAATTTGGCATTTCATTTAAAATCCCAACATAACTATTCTCAGGTCAGGTGGCTCATCCTTTATTTCCACTATCCAGACAAAATGAAAGCCTCTCTTTCATTGCAAAGCACCAAAGCCTTGACCATTTAAAAATTAGCTCTCACCAATTGAGGCTGTCTTTTCAGTTGTGGAAAGAAACCACTGAAATCTTTGAGTTAATTAGGATTAAGATGACAGTCACTTATCATAGAATCATTTAGGTAGGAAAAGACTCGTACGATCATCAAGATCCTTATGTAGCATTAGCCTTCAATGCCTAGTTACCAACTTCAGCCTTTACCCTTTCCTGCCTGCCTTTTCTCTAATGATTTTATTCTCACACAATCTATCAAATAGGGTGCCCCATACAAATTCATTCAAGTCTTGTATTTGCTCTTTTGAGTGATCATCAGCAACAACTTTTCAAGATGAGTTGTTTCTTTTAAGCATAGCTTCTGTGATCTGATACAGCTTGAAAAGAAATTGGCAAACATTTAGAGGTACATATGGCTAAAGAACTAAGAATGACAAAAGAGAAGGCAGTATTAAGACAATGTCAAAGTTATTTTAACTGCTGCCTCATAACAAAGGAAAGAAAAATAAACAAAAGTAAATAAAAGTTTAAAGCACTATTTGCTGCTCCAGCATTTCTTCCAGCCACTGATACTCAGCTGGAGACATCTCTGCAGACTAAGACAAGTGATGTCATCTCCAAGTAGATGAACAAAGGGTGACTGGGGTAGAGAGAGCAGGCTAAAAACAGAGCCAGAACTTTTACTTCTACCACAAGTGAGTTCCTCTCTTGTTTGCTCTTATTATCAATTATATATTCAAAACAAAAGCCTGAGTTGTGAACAGGCTATCCCCTGCTCTCTGGTAAGCACGAACTGTCACCAAACCAAAGCTGCCGGCCAGATTTATGGGACAGTTAAGTCAGGGACAAGGGTAAAAGACATCTCAGAAAAACTGTTCCTAGAGGAGTTGCAACCTGTGGTCCACATAAACCATGCACTCATCAAGGAAGCTTTATTTTATCTAGTTCCAGGATAAGTTTGGCTGAGGTATAGTTGCCTCCTCTTCTATCAGTAAGGCAGGCAAACTCCTGGGAGCTCCTTTCCAGGAAGTAGTTACTGGGCTTCTTCAGTTTTCCTTGATCAATTCTTACAGCCAATTACCTCAGGAGGAAACTACTTTTGGCAACAACAAGTCTGAAAATCTATTCGACCCAATTTGCATAAATCAAGTTGTTTATTCTAGGTAAGTAAATGCTACGGAAAAAGAAACAGAAAATCTTACAGCATTCACAGTGGGGGATGAAGCAAGGGGAGGCCAGGTCAAACATCTAACTCTGTAGGCACAATACCCAACTTGTACTATTGCTAGTCTTTAAAAATATAAACAATGGTCAACAGCCATCTAACTATTTCTCCACACTTAAAAGTTTGCAGTAAGTTTTTAAGACTGATCTGAATATTTCACTCTAATCACCCAGTTTGTTCCAAGAGAATTAAGCATCAGTTTCAGAAAAGCTCTTAGAAACCTTTTAACTTTGGGAAGTACAGTTTTCTGTAAGTGCATCTATAGTGAAATTAGGCAAGCCACTGAAATAGCTGTTCTGAAGTTGGTAAAATGCATCAAGAACAAAGAGAACTGTATTATCAACCTCTAAACCCATCATGGCTAAAAAAAGTTTACGTAAAGGAATAAGGGAAAAGAATTCAGCTTTATACTGCAACAGTTTTATGTTTATTATCACTTCAATATTTAGAAAACAGGAAAAGGCACAACTGCTGCAAATTTAATGGTAGGTTATTTAGGACTGAATATCAAAATAACTGTCTTTTGATGTTTCAGCAAAAAGCTCCAATTCATTTATAGCAAGATAGATTAAATATGTTTCTAAACAATACCAGACCAATTTGTCTACTCTAGGGTGTGCTGCAGTTTATGCCACAGCCCCATTATGCCAATGGAAGATCATAAATTACCTCAAACAATAGTTGGAGTCTAGACTGCATAATTCATCAAGAACCATTTGCTTTACTGCTACATTCTTGAGTATTCATTTGTTAACACTGCAGAAACAGAGGAAAGCAATCTCCAGATGATATCATTCCTGGTCCATCACACATTAACACTGATTTAAGATCGCATCTCTTTTGTCTGTCTAAAAGCAGTTTATCAAACTAGTCCTACCCTAGGAATACAAAAAGCCTTTGCTCACCTTTAAGATCTAAGGCCCTGTTGTAACACATCAACAAACAAATTCTATAGGGACAGAACTCTATACTTATTCATGTGTTCAGCAGATAAACATTAGGACTTAGAAAGAAAAAATAAATCAACTTTTCCTTTGCTGTTGCCTTAAACATGATTTTTAGCACTTCTCTTCAAGGATTGTAGCTGCGTAGAGACATACATGTTCTTTCCACACAAGTTAAACAGCGCAAATCGCAAAAGCCAAAGAAATATTCAAGTGCCAAGTTACTGCCCTTTTCCTAAAATGCCTTAGATGGGGGAGGGAAATTCCAAAGGATTGTAAAGAGAAAACAAGCTATGTAGTCAATCACTGTTACAAAACTCACCACATTCAGTGGCAAGAACAACTGTCATGTAAGATCAAGTGAGACAGCCTGTGCACATTCATAACCAAGCACTTTCATGTGCTGTTATTGGCTTAAGAGTTCTGCCTTGGACAGAGTCCCTGAAAGAAGGACAGTCAATGACAAACGAAGTTTCAAAGGTCATAAGACTAATTTTTGGTATGACATTCTCTAGATTAAAGAATAGACTATTGTAAGGCGTAGCTTTGATGTCTCAGTGTCTCAAAAATGTTAAACCAACTCACATAATCTAAACAAAGATTGGTATTCATCCTGCATGGAAAACACTGCAGGTATGCATCCTGGAGATTGTCGCTGCTCTGAATGAGTTGTTTAAGTCATAATCAAATTATCCACCTAACTAGTAGATTATGTTATTTATTAACTGTAAATTAAGCCCATCACCAGGTATGTTTTTTTGATTTATCACTTGCTCTCTGCATATTCCCAGCAGAGGAAACGGTATCTCGCCCAGCACTCTGGAAGCAGACAGCCTACGCACCTACAGATACTGCGGTAGGAAAATGGCAGGGGTATGGTCACTCTGCCAATTCAGGAAGTTTTCCAGGTTCTACATATGCCATCTGTCAAAGTCTTTAAATTCAAGAGAAAAATAATTTTTAAAATGCAATTGCTTGCATATTAGTTGGGAACAAGAGGAAGGACACAAAAAAAAAAATTTACCTGGCAGAGATGCAAAAAAAGCTCCAGAGCTCTTGAAAACTGGATTTATGCTCTTTTATGAAAGGTAACTTAACAAATATATTGAATACTATACCTTTTTAAGTATTTCATTATTTTTCTTCTGTAATGCTCTGCTCTCTGTAACTGAACTACTATGAAACAGGAAAGGGAAAAAGCTTCAACATAGCTTTAAGTTTTGACCTATCTGAAGATCTTTCTCTAAGACCTCAGGTTTAACATAACTAAATATCACTGTTCCATTTCTCCCCACACTACATCATGATGCTCAGCAGACCAAACCTGGATTTTCCTAAGAAGCTAGAACAAACCCTTAAAGCAACTGAGTTCATACAATATTCTCCTATAAGTTACCTTCAGGACTGTCTGGGTTAAGTCAACTTGACCTATAATTTAACATCTTAAAGATTCAGGGAAGAAAAGATACTATCCTGCTTTTCCATAGAAGAAGCAATCTCCAAGACCTCAACTGGCCCCTCACCTGGCTCCAGGCTACCCACTACTTCACAGCACCTAGGAAAGTGTTCTGGTTTTTTTTTCTACAGACATACGTATCTATGCATATCTGCATCACTGAAGATTTTCAAGATGAAGCAAATAAATGGATACATCCAGAAATGCTTTACAACACAGAGCATGAAGACCCATACTCTGAAACTTTCTTCCCAGTCTACTCCTATTGCCATAGTTACAATGGAAATAAATTTGGATACAAGCAGCATGAGGCATGCCAGTGAATTTTCTGTTCAGCTGAAAGACCTGACAGCTAGCAATGTCCCCAGCTGCACTGAAACTGTGGGACCCAGATGTGCTTTTGCATGCAAGATCCACACAATTTCTCACAAGAATGAAGCCTGAATGACAACTATGTGGGCTGAAAAGCAAGTGCCATCAGGTTCCCTAGCTGGCTGGACCAAGGAGACTAGATCATAGAAAACCCATGGCAGCACACAAGTTTGACATCAGATTTCATTGTAGCTTTAGTAATCAGTATGTATAAGGATTTCTAAAGCATGTTGCCCTCTTTCGGTGATAGTTTCAGGTGGAGACTGTGTCAGTTTACAAGAATGAGAATGCCCTCCACTCCCAAGGTGAAAACTTGGCCAGCAGGACTCAAAGGTTCATTAGTGCAGACTGTCAAACAGATAAAACCAAAAGACTGACTTCAAACCATACTGGCAGCTTTTCGCTCACAGAACAACACAGCATTGTTTTGCTGGTACTAAGAGGACTGGATCCATCATCTCAAACATTTTACTGACCACTTTCCCAATTTATTCAGTCCAAACATATGCTTGCTTCTCTCCCCAGCTCTAAATGTCCCTTACACTCCAAGTCTCCAGGTTTTCCATGCTAGAAAATAATACTTGGCCAGTTATCCTTTAAACAAGTTTTTTTTCCTCCAGAACACCTCCCCAAACACTCCAGAAAGGCATCACTCTCCAACCACAGAAGATTCAACAACACACTCCTCAACACCCTGATGGCCTACTGAGATTAGCAGCAGGTAATATTTAAGAATACTTGCAGCTTTCCCACTTCCCTTGCACAAGTTGGTATCTGCAAACACATTTTGCTACACATACATACCCAAAAGGCATTTGCAAGTCTATGATACAGAGCAACTGCCTAACTAGAGAAATACTTTGAACATCTTTGAAAACAAAGCATTGTTCTAGTTAAAATTTCAAGTGAGTGTTGCACACTAAAATGAAAAGCACTGTTCAAAATAGAAATCATCAATCAAAAGCACTTCAGTTACGTCCAAACACTCCCACGAATCCATACTAAAAAATCTGGTCTTATAAAAAAAAAGGGAATATAATTCTCTTTTGCCATTCTTAATTGCAAAGCTGTTAGTCTAAATATTACACCTTGTAAAGGAAGCCACTTGCCATTGTAATTTTGCCAGAGAGTGAAGAATCTTGGCAACAGCAATTCAGGCTTTTGAAAGCCAAAACAGATATATACTTCAGAAGAAGCGCAGAAGAGCTGATGCCATCCCACTTTCAGTCTTGCCAAACAAAATTAAATAAAATATATGCAGTTCAGCATTTTTTTGTTTCCTGCATCTGCCTAAAATTTTGAAAAGGCTCAAGACTCATAACCTGTGAATTCATGTTTACCTCCTGACAGAGCAGGTTCACTGACAGCAAAAATAAAGTTCTGGGAGAAAAGTAGAAAAATAGTAATTAGCTCATCTGTGTAAGGATTTTCCCCCTTATATCTGAAGTAAGTAGTTCAGTTAAAAACAAATAAACAAATAAAAAACAAAACAATGACCCAAAAAAACCCCAACCACCAAAAAAAAAAAAAAAAACCAAAAAAAAACCAAAAAAACACCACCAACAACAAAAAAACCCCAAACCTATAATGAACTTTGGAAATATTTCCAAAACTGCAGTTTCACCATCTCCCATGATCACTGAAAATGTTGTTCTGCCTTCTTAACAGCTAAATCCATAGCTCTAAAGCAGGAAATTTGTCAACTAAACAGAGACTGTACCCAAGTCTAAACAAAATGTTAATTAGACAGAAACTGAAATAAAAAACTATGCAGTACACAGGAGACAACCCCATCAGCAAGCCATATGCAGACTTAGGGCAGGTCCACAGATGCATGACTGGGACAGGAGATACAAAGGGAAGCAGCTGAAAGTGAACTTCTGAGAATGCAATGACTAACGGTCTCTAATTTCATATATACAGTTCCTCACAACTTTCTTCACCTCCAGAGAACCAAAAAAATACTGTCTTTATTCTCTGTGTTGTCATTGTCTAACTGTCCCGCCCCCATCCCACCTCAATTTAGTCACATTTCTTGCAAAACAGAATCCAAAGTTTTATAATTTTGGGAAGCAGTCTAAATAATTATTTCCTTATTCTTATTTTAGGCTTTTATTATCCAACCTGAAGATTTAGAGTGAAGTTATACAACAGTCAACATGATTTAATAGCTTGTTACTGCCAAGAACAGGACAGACATCCCACTCTCTTCATCAGCCCTTGCTCTGCTTTCTTCCTCCAATTCCTCCTAGCAACTTCATGGCACTCCCTCCTTCTCCTCCTTTTGTGTCATGTATGGTCCTTAATGAGTTCAGCTTGTGTTAATTAACGTATTTATTTTGCTGAGATAGTGTTCTGCTAAGGAAGTAAGTGTAATAAACTTAGATCTGACAGGCAGTTCAGCTGGCACAATGTGAATGGCAGGAGACCACGAGTAAGAGGGGAAAGGAACAGGATCACCCTCTCCAGTGGCAGCAAACTATTGCATTGGCCAAGGAAACCTGAACTTTCATTTTCCTTGTTTACTGCCCTTAGGACATGGCAAATCTTTCCTACTGTATGCACGTCTGTGAGAATTACTGTTTTCCAAGCATCTCACAGAAGTTAACTGGAGAAATCTCCAAATAAAATATAAAGCTGCATTTTTCTCAAAGCCATTTACTTTCACGTTGTGGTACCAACTCAAGTCTGCTTCTGTTGCATACTTACCAAAACACTGCTTTTTGCATTTGACACACTAATGAGCCCTAATACTTTCAACCTTCAACTGATGTGAACATGTGGAATGGTGCTCTGGGGTGGAATTTGAAAGCCAATGGCTCTAAACCCCGCAACCCAGAGACTAAACTACACACAAGACATTTTTCTACCCAACTCCCATACAAATAGAGCAAGTTCAGCCTGACAAAAGTTAGGAGAGAAAATAGTTGAAACACATGCAAAAAAGGTTTGATAGAGGGACTTTTAAATTCATAGAGTAGCAACCTGTAGCAAGGATGCCCTGTTCCCAGCTTCTGTTCCCTCATTTCTCAACAACACTCCTTTATTTTGGAGGAGAATCTTCCAGAGTACGCAAAAGCCTTTCCTCACCTTCTGGGTGATGCAAAAGACAGATATTAAAAAAAAAAAAAATTAACAGAACAAAAGGCAATCTCCTATCACATTGCCTACTGATCAGTTTTTCAAGCATTTTAAGTTTGTTTCATCCAAATGATCCATTCATCAATCATTACAGCTATTCAAGCCTATTTTTCTTTACTGGGACACTTTATGCAAGGGGCTCAGCAAAGTTTCTCAATGAACCCGCTAGTTTTTGTAACACCATACGGGTTACAGAGGGCTGACCATAAGACACTTCAAAACCAAAATGCACAGAAAGCTACAGAGAGATCTGTCAATACCATCCACATCCCTCCTTATGTCTCTCCTGCACTCCATACTCTTCAGGTGAGTTAAAATACTTTTCCTGGATCTAAAACTTCATCATAGTGAAGAAAAGACATTAGACATTAGGTTTTTCACTTTGGTGATTTACAGGGTTTAATACTGATAGTTAACACAATTAACATAAGTGTCACTTGCTGTTCCCCTGGTAAAAGATTTTTTTAAGAGTTATGGACTAAGATTTTCAAAAGCTTTTATTTAGACATCAAGGTTCATGTTTTTAAAGCAAATCAACTGACAGAGGCTTTTACAGTTATCTATAATTTATGCTCATGAATAAGCACCAGTTTATTTCCATTGTCTAATAGCATATAAATACTTGAAGCTGGAAAGCAAGTTTAGACATTTCAATTCAAACACCAGGCTACTCACTAAGATAGTATCTTTTTGAGATACTATTAGAGGAGTATGCAGGTTATTCTCAGCATATTTCATTTGTATGGTTGGAACACTCTGAAAAAAATCATGTGCTGCGAGCAGAGGTGCATTCCCCAATATCAACAGTACATTAATTCTGCCTCCAAAGAATTTGGGAGTGACGTATTCCCAAATATGGTTTATTTTAAAGAATTCAACTGTTGAAACAATTACTATAGAGACACCACAGTAAGTAACAATAGCAAGTAGTAAAAATAAAAAAGCAAACCCATTTCACATCTCATGCACAGCAGGGAAAGAGTTACCATCGTGTATCTTGTGGTAACTCAGTAAATCCAGGAGAGCCCTGGACTCCATCAACCCTGAGCAAGCGGATGACCACGAACTCTGCTTCTAATTGCAAAGAGTGCAAGGAGGCAACTCTAGCAAAAACTGTGTTTTTCTTGGGATGAACAGAAAATCCTATCTATTCAAGGGGGTTATAATAAAGAAGTGCAAAGGATAATGCAAAGAAACTTAAAGGAATACACACACTCTTGACTGATTACCTGGAATATAAAAACTGTACCCAGTTTGGAGGCTGCACTTATTCACTCCCATGCAATGAAGCACCAGCAGTGCCAGAGCACACTCAACTGCAAAAAACTGCTTGCGGTTTTAAGATACTGATGTCATAGATACCTCATGTGTACTTTAACGCTGCCTTACTAACAAATCACAACAATCTCTTCTTAGAGCAAAGAGACCATTTTGTAATCTCAGATGCATTTACTGGTATTATGCAACACACAAGCTTCAAATCCACGGGTGGCTTATAGTTAGCAGCAGGCAATCAGTGCAGACTTTCAAAAAACAACTAAAATGTTACCAGTGCTCTATTCTTGATTACAGGCTAGGAATGTCTATAAATAAAAAAAAAAATAAATAAAGTATATTGGACATGCAAAAATCTTTCTTAACCCCTTTTGCTTTTCAGCTCTTGAAAACCAGTTTCAAGCTGACATCTCAAAAGCAAGTATGCTGACCTACTTGCAATTATAATACCACCCTGGGACAAACAGGGCATAGCTTTCTCAAATAAGTGTAAGCAAAACAGAAAATAAACCTACAGAATAGGTTAATGTTTTGTAGAAGAGCTAATGTTAAATGAAAAGCTGAAATCTGGCCAATTGATCACATGTTTCATGTGCATTAGTGTACATTTCTTTATTGCCATTAACAGGTACCTGCAGAGAGGAAGAAAGAGAATTATTCCCTCCTTTGATAATGAAGGTCACAAGGTCACCAAAATCCCAGCTTAATGAAGACTCTGGTGAGGTTGTAAGTGTCAGAGCTTCCACTGACCCTTTCAAAATGCAGCGTTGGAAAGCACAGTTAAGAAAACTGAAATAATACCACCCAGGCTTCATAGACTATGTCAACTTAATTAGAATGGTATTTTGGCAGCACCGAAAGATTATATATCGAAGGCTGGGTAGCAGGCCAAATACTTGACTAGAGTATTTTGCCAAGCCACCTACATTAAAAGCTACTTCCCTGTACTTTCAGGATGCCATAAAGGAAATCTGTTGTTTCAGGCCTTGTGAGACTATTTAACAGAGGGATGAAATGCTGCGTATCACCATCACTGAAGGTTAACTAGATACACGTTAAAAAAGGAGCATGCCTAGTTAACCTTCAGACTACAGAGCTGACAAAGGGGAACGTTTGTTCTCAAAGGGTATAGGCTCCAGATGTAGCCAAAGTGCCTTCCCTATGTACCAATGTACTTTAACCCACAAAACACCTGTACTCCAAGCCTGGAACCCACACACAGGTCCCATCTGCATTCTCCCACCTCCAAGGTTGTCCAACTGGTACTGGCAGCAGTAGTAAGGATGGAAAAGACAGCACCTAAGTGTCCCCACACATAACATCATTTGATAGGCCTGCAATACATTGCCCACAGAAGCAAATCAACATCCAGGCTACACAAAGAATTCACCACAGCACTAATATAGGATATGAAGAAACTCATATACTCTAGGTGATGGTATGTGTACAGGAGAAATGTACACCCCTGCACTGCCACATCAGTCAGTGAGGAAAAACAGGCTCTCCTCATGTACAATCCATCTCATTACACAGCAGCTATCTAAAAGATGTTAGAGAAAGCTGGGGTTTGGATGAGATGAGCTCTAGAGGCCACTTACAACCTACACAATTCAATGAAGCACACCACTGGAGCACCTGGTTCTTTCCACTGACTACAAAGGGAATTTAGCAAATTGGCTCAGATGTAGACATCCAGAGTCTAAAGGCACAAACGCAGCCATAGGAATCCCTCTCCAGTGTTCAGCACCTAAGCTTTAAGCTCTCGGCACCTTTGGACAAGAGTGAAAATTATGCAAGACCAGCCCTTCTGGTCTCAGATTTTTCATCTCTGTACTGCAGGAGTCAATCCTGACAAAGCTTCAGTTTCTCCCAGCAACTTTCTGGGTTTGATTTCACTCAGTGTGTGTGTACATATATATATATACTATACACGTACTCTTACATGTTCATGTAAACCCTGTAAACAGATGAAGAGATTCTTTATCTGCAGCACAGAATGCAACAGAAAACTCTTTCAGCTGACAAGGCAGAACTTGGTCCACCTCAAACAAAACAAAACAAAACAATGTCAGTTTTCTTCCCTGAACTTCCTTTGGTGTTCAAGGAAGAGATTTTGTTCACACTTTGGTTTTCCAAAAAGTTCTCCCCCTTCCAAAATACACTGCAGTGTAATAAAACAAAAGATTTACCAAAAAGGCAGGCTAGCTATCTTGCAAAAGCCTCTGTGAATATCAGAATTTTGAAATTTCTAACTGCTGCTGTTAATTGAAGAAATAACAATTCAAAAAGGTTTTTTAGCTTTGTATTTTGATCTGTGAAAGCATTCACTCATAATTAATACAATCAATTTGACAGGTGCATCAGAAAAGTCTTGATTTTCATTTCAGCCTCACTAATTAGCAGTTCTATTTTATTAAAACCCAGCTCTGCGCAAAGAGATGGCTTCACACAACTGCCTGCTTTACATAAATACCTCCCACAGGCTTTCATGCTACTTTCTGTCATTAGAAGAGGGTGAATATTCCCTTCACCTAAGGCTTTGATGCTTACAGATCTCAGCAATCACTAGCTTGTAATATTCCCCATCTCCTTCAAATGGACAGCAGAACCACAGAATTTGCAACCAGCATCTGATACTCTCTCCTCTGTATGGCATTACTGGCCTTAGATAAATCACACTATGGCTTGGAAAGTATCAGATTTGTTTCCTGCAACATCTTTGCCCACGCATCTTTTCCAGTCCAATAAATCATATAAGTCAATAGCCTAAAATAAGCAGCACAATTTTCATGAGGACTGTATCATTTAACTAAATGACAACCTCTTCATTATACAAAACCAAAAAGCTTCTCTCCAAAACACAAGACAGAAGCAGAAGTTCACTGAAGCCAGATGCCGAGAGAGAGAGTAGATTTAAAAAGCAGATTTAAATCTGCTCTTGAGAGAGCAGAGGCTCTTGAGAGAGCAAAGGCTGCTCCATACAGAACTGCTCTCTTCTCCATGGCAGGAGATGATAGCCATTGTTCCCAGAGAAGCACCCAGTTGTAGAACTTCCTAGTGCTGTCTCCTAAGATACTGGCATACCCTTATTCTCTGCTGCTGCAGAAACACAACAACACGTTGCATAATGCAGCACTCTGGTCAGTTTCAGTGGGACTATGCAGAACAGTGAAACGTGCAGCAGGAATAACATGGATATAATTTTTCCCATGACAGCAAGTAGCAGCACTGGTCAGAAAATGTCTTGCAGCTAGAGTTAAGAAATGCAGGATTATAGAAAACTACGACCAACAGATGGAGAGGGAGAAATATTGAGCACACCAGGAAACAACACATCTGAATTTTTCCTGTGGTCTGAGGAACAGAAAGACATGGCTGGTTTTCTACCAGACTTCGAGGATAGATCCTTAAGTCTTAAGACAGACCTCTGTCTAGCAGGTTAAGCCTTTAAAAGTTTAAATGTTTCATGAGATCCACTTTTAAAAACACCAAAAAAGGCAACTGGAAAGCGCAGTTTAGCGCCAAGTCAGAACACAAACAGTTCCCTCTGTAAAGGCCACAAGTGCCACAGACTAGGCTCCAGCTCCCAGCACTTGAGCAGCACTGAAGTTTTCATTCTCTGGATGGGAAGTACAACACTGCTGAGCATTTACTCTGCAGACAGTTAAGATATCATCCCATATACTCAGACAAAATTAAGTAAATGTGCCATTCATTACTGGAAACCCTCTCCCCAGTATCCAGTGACAGGATGTATGAGAATGGTTCACAGCTGAGTCAGGGGAGGTTCAGACTAGGGATACAGAAATGATTCATTTACCAAATGGCTGGTCAAACACTGGAAAAGGCTTTCTAGAAAGGTGGTCAATACCCCAAGTCTGTCAGTGTTTAAGAGGCACTTGGACAATGCCCTTAGCGATGAGCTTTGACTTTTGGTCAGCCCTGAAGTGGTCACACAGTTAGACTGGATGATCACTGCAGGTACCTTCAAACTCAAATGTTCTATTCCATTTGTTGGGCATTCAAGGAACATTGTTTTATACCAAAATGGCTTTATCTGAACAAATGCTATTTAACTGGATTTCAGGGCATTCTCTTTCTTTAATTTGTAAATTTTTTCCTGATCTAAGTCAGGCTTTGAGGCAACACTGAAAATAACTACTTCTAGAAGTGTCCATCTCAGAACACTCAGGTGCTCTCTTGCCATCAAATTTAAGCTTATGGAAAAAACAACAGTCAGTTGAGAAATAGTAAAATTCCCCTTAACAACCCTATTCTATCTCAAAGCAAGAGAACCAGTCAATCAAAAGCCGTTTAGGAAAAGCAATTTTATTTTTATTTGACATTGAAATGGACTGAGAAGTTCAGGGGATCAACTGCTGTGTCCAAGGTGAGGGGCTGATAACATCCCACAGCCATCTCAGGAACCATTCGGCCACCCTGCCAGGGCAAGGTTCACAGTGTCCCATATTTTATACACTATTCCCACTTCTCATCCTGCACCCTCACTTCCAGCACATGGTTATGAGCTAAACCGTGCAAGTTTGCACTAATGGCTGGCCAATGATGTTGGTCAATGAGGGACCAGTTAACAATACGAATTTCACAAGCCCACTATTACAAAACAGATATGAGCAAGTACTCTGTTGGCAATTAGAGCTCCAGCCTTATTTTATTTATTCTAGTATAAGAACAGATGTTGCAGTTATTCAAAGGTTTTCACAACCTTAATTGCTGACCTTAATTGTTGTTAATCTTTCCCATGAAGTGGAGACAGACAGACACCACCCTTATTTTGTGAAGAAGATAGTGAGCTGCAGGGTATGAATAATAAAAGACAGTATTGTCTGCCTTCTCCCTCCTGTGTGAAATACAAGGGTATTGGAATTGGCTGGCAGCATGGAAGAAAAAGAATGAATGACTCAGCTGTTTTATTTATTTTTTTGAAGGATACATCTGCTACAGGGCTGAGCCGTGACACTGACATTTCTTTCCCCTCCCTGGGAGCGGGTGAAGCTTCCAAGTGCAAGCTAAGGAAGTGCTGTATTTAGACTTCACGATGCCCAAAACAGCTGATACACAAAGCTCCCTGTCCACATTATTGAGCATCACTCAAGCCGTAGTATTAAGAAGAAACGTGTAGAGTTTCACAGGGCAGTATTAGGTTTCATAAACAAGTTCTCAGACTGGACAAGAAAGCAGCATTTAATTATGTGCTAGAAATATTGTAAAAGATACATGAGAGCTTCCCAGGTCTTTTCCTTTGCCAGTGGGAGATTTGCCTGACACTTCTTGCTCAGGTGTGGAAATTTTATATCCATCTTTTTGCTGCAAAAGTTGGAGATTTAAGTTTTCTAACCAAGAAGTATATTCCTCTGACTCTGTTCTGCCAAGTGTACTCGAAGATGTTAACTTGATGTCCCAGTAACTTGAGACCAGGCAACGCAGACAAGTTCAGAAATGAAACACAGGATGTACTGATGCTGTACCAGGCACACCCAACAACCTGTGACAAGAGCCGCAGAAGTCAGGGTAGTGAAGATCAATTTCATGTTTATGATTACTTTCAAACAAATGCCCAGGCTGAATTTGGGGCACAAGACTTAACCCAAAGACCAGCCTAGAATGGCACCTACTATCAGCTCTAATGCAAAATACAGGAAATCAAGTCTTTCCCACCCCTCACCTCAAAACTCACCTTAGCTGCAAATGTCTTCTACGTTTCTTGACAGAAAGAAAAGGTAAGGACTGCTTTAGTTTTAGTTCCTTAAGAAATATTATTTTTGCTCATTAAAAGAAGTCAAAATAAATAAGTCAACCAGGCACCACATATACTAAACAACTGCTGACAGATTACATTCTAAGAGCAGCATTAATCAACTGTAGTAAGTTGCACAACAGAAAGCATTCAGTCAAGATTTCTAGAGGAAAATATCAAACTACCAAGCTGTTAATTGTTGTCCTTACCCTGTCATGCACAAAGTGATTTGAACATAGCATGGAAGATGGAAAGTTATATTAATTTTTAGAAATGACTTCAAGCTAAATCCAGTGAACTGAAACATCAGGAAGTGACTTCTTTTCTGAAAGAACTGGTTAAAATTAGATAACATGGACTTGAATAATAAATAAAATGGCATGAGGAAGAGTCAGTATAGCTTTTGCAGAAGTTACTACTCAAACCTATCCAAGGTTTATGATACTGTATGAATAAAAGTTTATGATACTGTATGAATAAGGCACATGTGGCCATTATCCCTAGGCTGGGGACACTTCAAAGGACCAGAGCTGCTGCAGTTTGCAGGAGCGGTTCCCTCTTAACATCCAGCTGAAGGGTAAAAATGAAAGGGAGGAAAACAGAGGGGTTTTTTCCATACAAGGAGTCTCCAAAACGACTGTAGTGGCCATTCTTTTTAACATATCCATAAGCTCTCTGAAATGTGACACAAAATTTGCCAGCAGTATGATGTGTTTAGTCAGAACTGGAGCTTCATGCGAAGCACAGCAGAATGATCTCATGATCGCAGGCAAATGAGTAGCCAAAAGGGCAACTCTAATTTCCACAAACTCAAGCCAATGGACAAGAAGAAAAATAACCCTGCTTGTGTGTACTACTGAAGTATTAAGTCTCAGGAGTCTTAAGTCTTTTTTTAAGTGTCATCTTAGAGGGAAGGGGGGGGTGGGGAGGGAGCAGACAATATCTCACAAAGAAATACAATAATACAGTATTAAGAATTCAGGAACTGCCACAAGCAAAGCAGACTCATGACAAGTCATTAAATCCAGGACACACCCACTTCTTGAAAACTGTGGGCTGTTATAACACTAAAAGGGCAAATAGAATTAAAAAGAGTACAGAGAATAGGAGTTCCTAAATCAGAAACGAACAGTTCTGGATTATTTGGCATAGAGAAGGAGAGAGACAGCTGAGGGAGAAGAGAGCAAACACTGAGTGGATAGGAAACAGGAAGATCTTTTTGAAGGGGTGACTGGACTTTGATCAGTGTTTTAAAATAATAATAATTTAGGCTAAACACTGGAGAAAGCTTATTAAGGGACAGCAACTATAGTAATGGGTGTGCATGTCCAGAGAACTAGAGCACAGCTCACCCATGAAGCAGAAAGGTCTAAAAGCAGAGAAAAACTCCTTGCAGGCTTTCTACCTAAGAAACTGCAATACAAATTACCTTTTTTTTTTTTTTTAATTAATATTTCTGTCTGTGAATTGTGGGTACTATACATTAACCTAATGGGGATGGTAAAGGAGAGCTGGAAGGACAGCAACATCACTGAGGTGCAGAAGTACCACCTCAGCACTGCCATGCTGCATCCTCCAAAAAACGCTGCATCAATCCAACAGATTTACACCTTTCACAGTTTGGCACAGAACTAGAAACTACAGTTGCTAGGCATCCTCCATGTAACATTTACTTTTAACAGCAAGTCCTGCAGGCTGCTGCAGTATGAAGAAGGTAGAACACATGTAGCCCGTGAGTTGACAAGCACATGCCTAAATGCTGGCTCTCTACAACACAAAACATGATCCACTTTGCCAAGGTGCCTCTCCTACTATTTCCATGGGAACTTACTACATCCACAATACAATACATTTTAACACTGAATACAAAAGATGCTGTTTTCATAATGGGCATCTAGGAAGACTCTTCCTTGGCATTTCAGGTCAGGACAAGAGCAAATTGAAATCTAAGGTTTTAGAGAACATGAAGCTTCCTTCATGATAAAGGAAACCTGATTATGTCCTCCCAAAAATCACAACATAAGCCCAAAACCTTACAGAAAGCTTTTAAGAGACCACAGCTGAACAAAGCCTTGAACACTTCTCATAAGCTTTTTATTTTTTAAAAAATGAAAAGCTACTTTCCAAACAACACAAGAGTCACAACACCAAAAAGATTCTGGCTTTTCATGTTCTCAGAATAGCATGCTAGAAAGACATGTACAAAAATAGAAGTTTTAGGTGCATTTCGCTTTCATCTCGAGCATCAGCACAAGTTTATCCACTGAAGCATTTGCGTAAGGCTCCATAAAGCATTCCCTCATCAACAACCCTGCTCTGATCAGTGGCACAAAACTGAGATCAGATGCAGGCAATCACTTGAAAGCCCTCCAAGACCAGAGGATTTGGATGCTGGAGCAGGCTTGCACCTTTTTGTTACCCACAAACGCTGCACACAAAGAAATTCAGATTCCTAGAACTTGCTTCACTGTAATTCAAGCGTTTTAATAGAAGGTGGCAGCCAGCAGCATCACCAAAAATAAAATCATCAGAGACAAACTACTGACGTGTAAAGTAATATTTTGTTTCAAGAGGTTAAACATGCAGGTTATTTTCACTGTACTTCTTGACATAGAAACCAAGCAGCAGCAAATTTTGGGAACTATACTCCCTTCTCCTCCATCCCCAGTAGGCAAAGCAGCAGAAAAGGAAGTCTCCAAATCAGTCAGCCCCTCTCTCCTTGACTGCCCAGATTCACCCTTGCTGCCCTTCTGTGGGGCAGGACAAAGCTCACTCACTGTGTCATGGAGAGCATTGCTCCTCACCTCCTGCTCCCTGCCTTCTAGGAATTTCCCGTGCCAACACTGGAGGATTAGGACATGTAATGCTATTAAACACTGCAATATCAAAATGTGAACTAAAGCACATAAAGTCTGCCTTAGGAGGAGGGGGGGGGTTGTTGATTTTTTTTTTTAACCTTTGGAAAAGCATCACAGTGAGGAAGCAGTGTCAAAACTGGCAACTCTGCAAGCAAAACAGACCAGTTTACATGCGCATTGCAGCCCTGCCTGCTACTTCAGATTACTGATTGCAGAGCAACAAGTTATACTCTCCCTAATTGGGTCCCAGTCTAAAATAGTCCTGTTATTTTTAGTACAGTACTTAAGTATCTGAACTGTGCCCTGTACTGCCAAAGCTGGCATGCATCCCTGGCCATACCAGAAATTCCGATATTAAACAAGAACACACACGCCACATATCCAGGCCGACGTTTGTTCTTCTGCCTTGTCTTTAGCAGGCGACTTTAAACATTAACAGCCAGCCAAAAATGGCACAGGCTTATATGCTAATTCTGCATTTAAAGCCTCTCTACCAGCTACTGTGCAACAAGAGAATCAACTCAGTAAGGAAACACAAAGGGTTGCAATACCACTGATTAGTTGGAGACAGTCAGTTTGTTTTTAGGGTACAGATAGAAGATGGGAATGGGATTATTTCACCTCCATTTTGCCTGTTATGATTCCATACAAGTTCTGGTGCATTGGAGGAGAGGATAAATCCAAAATGCACTGTAACTCACCCCTATTCTGTCCCCTTCCACACTGCATGTACATTATGGATTAAATTTAAATTAGTCAAGAAACAAAAGGCCTGTGTTAAATATGTGTGCACACACACACACAGAAGGAGTATTATGTAAGCTCTGTCTCACAAACAATATGCTTCTTCTGCAGAAGAAATGAGATGATCAAAGCAAGACTTGTGCATGTTTCCAAGTCAGTCTTCCCACCTTCCATCACAGGGGTGACAACCGTCCTGCAGCATGCTAATTCTGGAGTGCAGGGAGCAGAACAAAATCCAAAAAAAAAAAAAACAACATAGGCTGCTCCAACAAAGCCTACCTTGTCACCGTGAGCTGACTGCCTTGTGCTTCCACTGTAATCTCATTTTTGTTAGACCAGGAAGAATAAGTTCCCAGGAGGAATTTACTCTGTCCTTTTACCAAGTACTTTGCAGCAAGGAAGTCAACTCTATGAAAGAGCTTTAAAGACAAGATCCTAACCTGAAAGACGGCTGCCAGCCAACAAAAATTTGTTAGTCTCTATTACCACTAGACCATCTGTTCCTGAAACTGTATGTTCCTTTTCAGAAGGGTTCTTATTTTATGAACAGCATTAGCATTGTTCTCTCTCTCCGTTCTATCAACAGCCCCTTATCCAACATGCTTCTAGATCTGGTGGTGATACAGGACTAAGCCTCTGGTTTATCATATCATTATCTAGTCAATTTGGGTTCATCAGTATATTTCAGTACTTTATATTTTCAATTATTATAATCTCAGACAGCAGCAGAAGCAACATATATAAAACCATTCATGGTTTCTCAATTATGGCTGAGTTGATCAGGGGCACTAACTAAATGATGTTCTCAAACCCAAGTCTGACAAAAGCAGCTGAGGCAAAAATTCAGCCCTTTGGCATTTGCCCATTAACCATTTCAGTCCATTCATTCTGGATGAAAGAACTTGCTTTGTATTTGAAGAGAGCTTTCTGTCACTGACTATTCTTTCTCATCTCCAGTTTTTAATTGGTTTCCAGTTAATCCTCAGACCCAAGATGTTTAAGTTTTGCTGTTGCCCATATATGACAAAAAGCAAGCAACAGTTAGTTCTTCTGTCTCACTAGCTACAGAGGTCAAGCAAAGTCCATTCATTTGCACTCCGCTAAAAGAGCAATAGCCTGCAGACAATTATTGCAATACCAAAATAAGTGAAAGTGAAACAAGAGACATCAAAAACTCCTTCTGTAATTCCACAGCAATAAAATAATGATTAAGGGAAACATCAGTCCACTCATCACTTTCTGAGGAAAGCTACAGGTAACAACACTGAAACAAAAAAACCCAACTATTACTAGTGATGATAGGACAGGGGAAAGAAAAGAAATTAATCAACTTTCAAATTAGCTGGTTTTCATGAAATTCAGTCATGAATTGAATAATTTGAATAATTTTTCTTAAAGCTTCAAATCATTAGTGACTATTTTTGAAAGTTCATAGTAGATTGACAATGAGAATGGCAAACAGTGATATCTTAAAGAAGTGGGAGGAGAAAGGAGTGGAAAGAAAAACCTGAAGAATTATACTTGTTGCTTAATTTGCACATGGATTGCCATTAACCCATCTACTAGCATCAGGAAGAAAATAAAAGATTGACTTCCACAAAAACTGGTTTTTCATTCATAAGCCATGTCAAACCAACTCAACATCCTACTATGTCAAAATAATGTATTTTAGAAACACAGAAGCAGTAGACACTGAATCTTGACATTAGCAAAACCACATAAAAAAATTCAAATCACGTTCTCACAAAAAGGTAGGAAACCTTTGTCATGCTGTTATCAATGCAAGCAGTCATCTTATGGCAGACTTGAAAGTGACTGGGTAACTGCACTGACTTACATTTGCTTGGAATGTCAAGAAAAATTGAAATACAGAACAGCCTGACATACTGAATAACCTCTGCAGAGGTCTTCCCTAGTCCCACATTATTCTGACAATAATGATCTAGATAATGAAGGAGAAAATGACACTCATTAAACTTGGAGAAGCTGCTAACTTAAAGCTGCCAGCTTGGTGGAAGACTTAATTCAAAGCAAGTTTGAGAAACTGTAAAAGTCTTTGTTGAGAAAGAGGCAAATATCACACAGGAATGTACAGAAGAACATATGTGAGAATCATGAAGCAACAGTTCTGTCTACTTGTGGCTGATAAAGCTTCCAGCACAAAGCTGTACCCAGTCTTCAGCAAATTTCAGAAAAGATCTACTGGAAAGAATCCAAGCAAAAGCAATAGAACATCACAGAATTAGAAAAACAGGACATCTGGGAGGAAAAAAGAAAAAACAATTAACTGGAGCTCAGCCAAAAGAAGCAAAAGTAAGGGTCATGATGAAATCTTCCAAATCTATGAAAACCTGCTGCAAAGAATGAGAGAATAATCTGTTCTCTGTGCCCACCACTTTCAGAAGAAGAAACAGAAAGGTTTAAAAAGCAAAGATTTAGGAAAACATTACTGGGTGGAGTGTCAGGGAGGGTGTGGAGTGAGGGAACAGAGAAAAGAGAAGCACCAAATCAAAATTGCTAAAAGGGGGGGGGGGGGGGAAAACAATGAGTCAAGAGACAAGAGTATCTAGGGAGGACACAGGTTTTCCCCCGATCACTTTCACCAAGCTGCCATCAAAAACACAACTATACTCCAGCTTTTCACGGACTAGTTGACCTCTGTAAAGTTTCCTCTCCAGATCTAGGACTGCGTACAAGAAAAACAACTTTAACAGATGCGTTATCTTCTCTTTCTTCAAAGGACAGTACCCAAAATGAGAACACCAACCAGTTGCATACCAACTGTAACTTTCTGTGCTGAAATGTCTTTTTAAAAAAAACACCAAACAAACAACTTAAAACCTTAAGTGCTAAAATAGCTTAAGAAGTCTAACCTATCTAATTGCTTCTGTTGATATCCAGCTATGTCCTAACACTACAAACAAACCGGTACCTGACAGCAGAAAGGCACATTGCAAACGCCTTTAACCCTAGAAATTTTCCCCTCATTCTGGGGGACAAATAGCAGAAACACCACTTTGACTACAATGTCTTGAGTATTTTAAAATGCTTAGCCACAATCAGCAAGCTGTAGATCAAGATCTTACAGTTTTCACTGCCTGTCAGGTTTTCGGCAGGTACACAGTATAGAGAAATTTCTTCTTCCACAAAACTATGGAAGATGATTATCTATACATGGCCATCCCACCACAGTTGAGTCAGTACTGTAAAGTGCAATCTTATCATTCTGCAGCTTGTCATTAACACGAACTCAGTAGCAAGCATCTCTAGAAGTATTGGGGGGGGGGGGGGAACCTGGGGAAAACCCAACAAAACCTCAATCTCTTTAATTTTTTTTAGCTCGTGGACTGTAACCATTGATCTATAGCCACCAGTGTATTCCAAACTGCATTTGCATTTGTTTTCACTATGCAAAACCTCTGGGAGTATCTATAGGAAATGAACTCTGGTTAGAAATAACTGCAGGCACTATCATCTTATCCAGCCAATAAAATGCAGTCCCCCTCCCTGCAGTTTGGTCTCCACCATTTGCATCAATGGAAGTAGCTGGGGACAGACGTTTCACACATCTCCCAGATCCAGTACTCCCGGGTACAAGACTTATTTTAGCCTTTAACCATTCAACTGGAAGATATTTAAGCATGCCACAAAGGCTTAAGGGAGGCTTTGAAATTGCATTTGCTTTATATTGTGCAGTGTCAAAAAGACAGTCATTTGTCATATTTTCCCAAGTTTCCCTGAGTGAGATGCCAATGCAGAGATAAATATTTATAAGTTTAGTTCATGCAGGTTTCCTTAAATCTGACTAGATCTAACTCCTTGTTTTAAAGAAGTAGGAATTATATATAAATATCACAGCAAAGGAGGATATAAGAGTTAAGATCAGGTTTCTGAGCATGGGAGGGACTTGCTGTGGATTTACAGGATTAGCACCAGTGCCCAGCCCTCCCTCTCAGGAATGACCCTCTGATCTCCACTTTGCATCTTTACAACTGTAGATACTGGGATTTTGGAGCATGAGGCTGACAGCCCACAAAGGCGAAGTGCCAGTTGCTCCTAAAGAGTGACAGGGCTGAGACATAAAAGAAAGGAAAATAAATTGGTTTTAAAAAGTAAAATCAATAGGTATAGGCATTTGAAGTCAAGAAAGGTGAACAGGCATTGCCATTTCATGGATTTCCACCATACCACTGTTTGCACTCAGAGCAGAAATGTTTTTGCTCAGGGGCCTCGCCATGTGGTTATCCCTGGAATCCCTGGCTATCTGAATGACTACCAGACCACAGGAGATGCACATAAACATCTACTCAAAATTGACACTTATGGTCTAGACCAGGAGTGAAATCAGGCAAAGTTTTAGATGCGAATTAGCTACCTGTATCACAAGTGGGATGTTTACAATGCATTGTGGTATAAATACTTGTTCTCTCACAATTTTTTTCTTGTTCTTAACACTTCCTTCACCTTTGGTGAGACAATCATCATCTCTGGGACATGGAAGCAAACACAGCGATACAACCATCACACGGGCAAAACACTAAAAACTATACAACCACCAAAAAATGCAGGCTTTTCTCATACAGATGCCTGACCGCAGCTCCAAGAAAGTGTTAGTATTACTCTGAAAAAATTATCATATCAGTAATCAGTAATTTACATTCTTCATTAAATTTAGATCTTTAGTCTGTATTCAGTTTTTCCTCCCTAATAATGAGATGACTAGATTCTTTCTTATAGGATGGAAAAGGGCAGAAGACTTAGCAGTGTTCCCTGGTGGAAGATGACATGGTAAATCAAAGCTTTATAGGTTAGGTCAGCATTAGGATACAGCTACTTTGGACTGCTCTGCTTTGGTTTATACAAATCCTGTTACTTTTTCATTGACCAGACAAATCTTTAGGAAGATCTTGTCATGCTACAAAATCATCTTTAATGATAAAATAACACATTTGCAATCCAGGCTGCACTTAAAGAAACAAGGTGAAAGTGACTTTTAATACAACCCTTTGAGTCCACTGGTTTTCTAGGGACCTCATTTGACATGGCTAAGGTGTCAGGTATCATGAGTTACCCTGTTACAGCAGTACTTTTAAAAGGATCTCAGAAGACCATAGGAAGACTTAACCTGAAGCTCTCTCCTCCAAGCCCTTAAGCTCCACATACAGCCACAGCCCTGCTAAGGTTCCACACTACCACCCAGCAGCCCCCCAGCCCAGCTTGGAACAATGTCTCCTATTGCATACTCCAACATGAACCAGCCCTTCATACACCATGTTGCTGAAAGGCTTCATCCTAAGGTCCTAGGAATACCAAAGAAGTGTTGGATGAGTGTTGGATGCAGCATGCATTGAACTGCAGAGGAGATGCACCACTCTCAGATATCATGAAGAGGCTGTTTAATGTAGTATAACCAGAGTACACTAAACTACTTAATTTCAATTGAAGCCATCCTGATGATGCCCTAAGCCTGACCTGCAGAAGGACATTTGCCGCCCTGACCATGAGAAGCAACACATTCTTCCCTTCATCTTTTCCCCTCATCTTCTCACAGCACATAAAGAGTCAGCTTTATGTATGGATCAGTTATAAGGCCTTTACCGACCTTCAACATACTGCTAAACTACACAAATGCTCAACAAGAATCCTTCAACATACATAAGGTATTCCAAAACAATCTGGTTTAGCAATCCTATTTTGCATAGACCTCGTCCATCCCCGAGAGAGAAATGGGGTATTTAGGTATCTGGGAGGGGAGAAAGCATGGCCACAGGGCTGCTGGGAACGGAAGGAGATTTTGCAGGTAGGCAGCCCTGGCTGCAGGGCAGGAGGAGGAACAGAGAAAGACACTTTGGGAACCTCCAGGCTTTCAACACAGTAAGCCAGGATTTCAACGAGTTCACACACAAAGTACACACTTCCTTGCTTGGCTTTACAGAGTTACAACTGCAGAATTAGAGGATACTGGCAGGAAGAGGTATCTAAGACCAGTTACTGGATGAAAGCATCACTGCCCACACAATGCAACAATTTATGGCTGTAACATAGGTTTAGGCAAAAATTCGAACCAGACAGTTCGAACTCTAGTCAAAATTGACTTTAGACCAGCCACAGTTGCACATAGGAAAAAAGGTTCAGTCTCAAGACACTTTAAAAAAATAAATAAAACAATTAATTTTTAAAAGTACCCATCCCATGAATGCTTCTCTGGCTGGATGAATCTGCTCTGAATCACTGCCAAAGTCAGTACAGATATGACATGGCTGAAGGCAAACATACAGGTTGGCCAGATATCCTGAGAAGAGAAAGAAACTTGGTATTTGTATACAACCACATGAGAAGTAATTTTATGGGCACACTTTGTCATTCATTACTTCCTTCACCTCAACAGCTCCAAACCCTGCAGCTATGCAAACCAATCAAATCATTATGAGTAGCATTTGTTATAAAGCCCAAACTTCATTCAGCAGATGCTATAGAGTGCTCAAAGTAAAACACAGAGTATGGGGAGAACAGGTAATACACATTTGTCACTCTTCAAATAACCTTGCAAAAGACTGAAACTGTTTTTAGATGGACACAAGTCCCTGTAATAAAGGCTGAGAAAAGATCACTTCCTCCATCCATCCAGGAGTCCGTCTATAACAGAGTTGGTACACAGTCAAAAAGACTGAGTTAGTCAATTTACTCAACCATTTTTCTGCTAAAATTATGGAAACAGCTACTCAGATATGTTTCTAAAGAGAAACCCCAGTCCCTGCCATGCAATTGAGAACCCAAGAACCCAAACCCTAGATCTGCTCAAACTCTGTTTGGTAGAACAAGGAAAATCCATTAAGTGTCACCTTGCCCTCAAAATTATTCCACATTTACCACAGACAATAATAATAACTGAAATTACTGAGCTTACTTTGATTTTCAGTCTGTGGGGTGGTTGGGGTTTTTTTCAGGCTAAAGCATACTAGCTTTAGCAAGGCTGAGAAATTTGCTCTCTAAGGCAGCCCCTGAAGAGTCACAGGAGTGTGCAGGCAAGATCTGCTCACAGACATTAAAACCATTTCCTAGCAGGCACAAGACAAGCCACCATTAATGCTTTTATTTGACTTTGCTTACAGAAACCCCTCTCGGTCAGAGCAGGGTGGCTGAACCAGCTTGCAGGTAGCTCTAAGATCCTGAGACTGGAAACATGAACCACTCCAGGAAAAAAACACATTTCAGCTGGTAACTGGTGTGAAACAAGTATGTTTTGCCACTACATTTCAGAGCAAGTCAACCCAGTCTCTGGTGTTTGAACAGCTATTATACTTGATATTTTTCATAATATGAATAATGACAGATTTATTACCAGTTAGTTCCCAGCTGCTCTGTTTTATGATGATCATATAAGATACAGCTAAACATACCTTACATAATCTTCTGAAACTGAAGGTGCTATTTTTACCTTTTTTAAATGTACCAGAGCAATAGTGACATTTTTGTTATGGCTGAGTTGCTCAATAAAAAACTCCATCTAGCACTAACACATTTCATATTCATTTTAAGAAAACAACCCAACACCACAGGTCCATTTTATTTAGGGGAAGGAAAAAAAAAAAAAAAAAAAGTGAAATTAAAAGACACAAATACACAACATCTCTTAGAACCACAGTTCAGGACAACACACAGATCAGACACAAGGTTAACCCCCACACATGGTAGAAAAATTCCCTTCAGCCCTTCAATAGGTAAACCTTGCAAATACAGGCAAGCTCTGGAGACCCTCTGCAAAGCCAGATCTAAGTCATTAGGCTTGTTTGCTTACATAGTTCCATGAGATTTGTTGGAATTCATAAAGAAAAATAACCTTTGTTGGGTTGCCAGAAAAATTAGTAGGCTTCCCTGGCCAAGCTGGCCCAGCAGTTTGCTACCAGTGAAAAGAGATGAGACCTATTCTTCTCTTTCCCATTTCTTTTTCTTCCTTTCCCTGTAAGGGCATCTTACATTATCTGCCTCACCTCATGCTTCCAAGAACTGATTCCATTCTTTAACCCAAAAGAAAATCAATCTCAGAAAAAACAAGTACACATGACAGCTGTGGAGTCAGGCATGCACACAGGTAGTGAATGACCAAGTTGGCCTGAGGTAAGAGACCCAAATGCTCTAACAAAAACAACATCATCTTTTGGTAGCAGTGAGCTTTTAGCACTGCCCACATCCCTTGAAAAATGACGACCTGCCTTTCTCTCAGGGAAAAGTTTCTTCACCTCTTCACATTGTAGATTTTTCACACACACACAAAAAAAAAAAACCAAAACAAAACAAAAACAAAACAAAACATTTCAACACTCAAAGAGGAAAAAGTGGCTTGCATCTCTGATGGTTGCATACACACTATCTCCCTGAAACTCTACTGAGCATTGCCAAATTGACCTGAAAGGCAACTTCACATCGCCTATAGACATGTCACCTTAGCTAATGTGCATTTTAAATGAGACTCCTGTAGAATAAACCTTGTAAGCAAGAGCTGGACTGTTGGACATGAAGGACCCAAGAACTTCTCAGAGATGAATACAAGCAAAACAAACTCAGGCTGTTACAGCATAGAACTCCTTTATTCAAGTTTTCAAAATCATCCATTTTCCAAACACCCGTGAGAACCTGCTCCCTGGGAAGAAGCATTTAACCATTTGAGAGTAAACCAGGACAAATTATATATTTATCAAAATTAGCTAATGATAACACCAGCAAGACATCTTGCAATGCTCTTCTCCTACTGCAGGCTGCATCAGTACTGTTTTTCAAAGGACACTGGGGAGGAAGTTATCCTCCAACACCAACTCAACCAGGTGTTGCAAGTGTTATCACACACCTAAACTCATCCTGTCATGTACAGCATCATCTGCAACAGCCTTTGCAATGCTCCTCTGACTTTCCATTTTTTTAACAGTGTAATACTCTTTTGCTAGCAAGGAACTCCACAGAGATTCTTCCTGACCTTTTTTGGCACCAGCTCTAAAACAAATAATGCATGCCGAACACAAAACAAGTCTGAGTACACACCAGAGATGTCAGTAACCCAAACAGCATTTGCTCTCCACTCCTAAAGCTCATCCCATAGTCTTCTTGCTCAATTCTCCTGAAGCCTTTTAGAAAATAAACCTAATGCTTCTTCTAAAACCTTTCAAATGTTAAATGTGGTGACTGTGTAAAGCTATAACAGCCTGCCAGTAAAGGATATCAAAAGCAACAGTTAATGAAAATCTGTGACATTATATCCTGATCATTTCTAGACCATTATAATGGGCTATTTTGATTGTTTTGCCCTCACAGGGTTGTCCTGGTGACAGCTGGGATGGAGTTAGTTTTCTTTCTAGTAGCTGATACAGTTCTGTGTTTTGGATTTAGGATGATAATATGTTAATAACACACTGGTGTTTTGGTTGTTCCTGAGCAGTGTTCACACCAAGTCAAGGACTCTTCAGTTTCTCACCCCACCAGCAAGGAGGCTGGGAGGGGACACAGCCAGGACAGCTGACCCAAATTGGCCAGAGGGATATTCCATACTATATGGTGTCAGGCTGAACAAAGAAACTAGGGAGATTTGGCCGGGGGACAGTGGCCCGCTGCTTGGGGACTGGCTGGGCATCAGTCAGCAGGTGGTGAGCAACTACATTGTTCATCATTTGTTTGTATACTCTTTTTTAGTTATTATTACTTTACCTTCCTTTTCTGTTCTATTACACTGTGTATCTCAACCCATGAATTTTACCTTCTTTCCAATTCTCTTCCCCATCCCACTGGGGGAAGCGAGTGAACAGTGTGGTGTTTAGCTGCCTGACGGGTTAAACCACAAGGGCCTTTGTTATAATCATCACTTAAAAACTAAAGCTAGGTGCACAATAGCCAGGGAGGAGGGGGAAAAAAACCAACAAAACAAACAAAACCCCAACAATGAACCAACTGATCAACCAGGAAAAAAAACACTACCACCAAAACCACTTTTGACCTCAACTTTTTGGACTTCAGAATTCCTGGAATGAAATACTTCATAACAAAACAGGAGATGACAATGTTACAGCTAGTGAACTTTCTTGTAAAGTGTTAAAAATGCATGCATTCTCCATATAGAGTGTAGATGCTGATGGCAAATCTCCCACTATCATAAGATTTAGAGGCAAGTAGTACTTTGTCCTCACAATTATGCTACACAGATATGCTTCTCTTGGAAATTGTTTACTACATCTCCTGCTGTGACTATGTACAGTAACTGGATCAAAGAAAAGCAAACTGACCCACCAAGAAAGCATCTGACAGCACTTGAGCCATTGTTCTGCACAGTATCAAGGCTTGAATTCTGACATAATCCCCTGACATCTTGGGTGATGTCAGCACAAGCAGCTATTAGAATGAAGAATGATCACCCACAAGACATTAATTTAGGAAGAATCAATGGCCTTGCAATACATTTTTCTCCCTTAACATCTCCTAAATGGACTTCAATACTTTTGAGACAGAAGGGAAAGCAGGCCTTTTAAGAAAGCTTGTGATATTTTTGTCTTGTGCCAAAGCCTTCTGAATTTTTAGCTTTTCCAGCTCCTTGAAGTTTAATTCCACACTTGTGCTTCGATATAATAAAAGCTCCTCATTCCTTTCCAAGGATGCTCAGAGCTTTAACAGTACACTAAGCAAGACCAACCCACAGATTTTGCCTTCCCCCGGTCCTTCTCACCCCCTCTCTCAATTCCCATTTAAGGAGAGAAAACATTCTCCTATCTGGATCCATACCTAGTAGTTTGGCAGAGATGAACATCACAGAAATGAAGGGAAGATGAAAGGGGAGAGGAAAAAAAAAGACGAAAAAAAAAAGCCCTTCCCTATTTTCATTTCAGCCTTGAAAACTTCTGCTCTAATACTTTCTAATATACAACTATCTTGTGCTATCATCCTCTATTAAAATTAATTATCTGGGAAAATTTTTCAAGCAGTTTTTTCTCTGGAAAATCATCCAAATCCTTGCTGTCAGTTAGTTTTGACATCTAAAGCACTTTACAAACATATGAATCATGCATAGACACAGCATCCAGTTGCAACTTCCTGATCAAAAATATGTTTGTGTCAAATCAGAATTATAGAATCACAGCTCGTTCATTAAGAGGAACATCTGCAGTGAAAGTTTTGGGTGATATTTTACAGATTCCCTTCCTCATGGTTTCAAATCTTCAACTGCACCTGACGACGACCTAGAAATAAAGTTAATCAAAGGAAAAAAAATAAATAACTCCTGAAAACTTAGTATATGTTACAAACCAACAGCATGAGCTTCAGCCACTAGATCAAGCCATCAGAAAGGCAGAATTTAGATCCTGGGCACTGAAAGAAGTTTTTAAGTGTTCATCAAGTGCTAATCTCCATCATGAAAAGAATCTACAGACTTATAGATTCTCCCTGCTTATTGATTTTCTCACCAGGGATGCATAATGGAAGAATGATACTGGTCTCATGAACTATTATCTACTCTTACTTATCTGCAGCCTTCAGCAACCACAGGCTCAGCTTGAATGCGGCCAGCTCAGTTTCTCTGATTTCTCTGTTGACACAAATTCTGCAGCAATAAGTGTGAAGAGAGCACAAGGACCACACTCTGAAGCTTACTGTGTGAACAAATGTAGAAATGCCCACTGCTGCTCAGCAGGAGAGCTCCTTCCCACTGGGCTATAGGTTTATTCCAACAGGATGGCATGGCATTTCCTCTATGGTTTGCCTGCCAGGAAAGTAATTTCCTATTTTTGTCCTGTTGTGAGCTAGTAGAAGCTGGCACTGATGGAAGCTGGGAAGAATGAGAGGCTGGTTTGCTAGTGGTTTAACCAAACATGTGTTTACAATCACCCCATTCATCATGCCCTGTCTATGCAAAACTGTCTTTTTTTGGAATTTCCCCATGCTCCTTGGGTTTGGCTTCCAAAAAAGTTGAACCAGACTCACTGAGAAATACATTGTTTGAATATCATGGCTAGAGCAACAGAACTGTTGCTCAGTTGAAACAGTAATTATTACAATGGTTAACATTGTAATCATTAATGAAACTGTTGCACATTAACATCAACAAAGCTGCTCAACTTATTGCTGTTAGCCTAAGGATGACAGCTCAACAGCAGGAGGGTAAGATAATGGAAAAACCTCTTGCAGTCTTCTCCTGGAGTCCAACAAAAGAATACAACAGAAATAAGACATTTTCTTTCTCAGCTACTTTACAGCTTCTGCCCACAAGAAGAGAATGCAGAGATGGTCGTGGTGTTCCCAGTAAGTTCATCTAGGGCACTCATCACCTCTGCATCCAAGGATCATGACTATCACCATAACCCCAAAGCTCTTTTCAGAAACATACTGCACAGTATAAATAAGACTTGCAACTCCCCTCAGCCCCTCCTCAGTTCTCACTTCAGGGAAGAATAAACAGAGTCTGTCCCATCTTCACGTGGTAAAGGGAGAATTTCTCACTGCTGATCCTTTCTCCAAGAAGAGGTCAAATTATTTTAGCAAAGAAGCCTTATCCCATCATTCCTGAACCAACGCTGTCTCAAAGACAGCAGTCTTGAAAGCTGCGAAGAGCTCCAAAAGAGAGACTTCATTTCCCTCAGTATCAAGGTAGACTTTCATGCCATATGCCTAGATTATGCAAGTTTTAGTCTAGCAATCTACAAGTTTGATACAACCTGTAATTTTACTTCATATCACACATCAGAGAACTACACATTTTTCTCTCTGTTTTACTCTCTCCAAAGTTGATATCCAGGGATACAATGACTTACCAAAGGGTTCTAAAAGGCATCAGCAAGAAAAGGGTCCCTCACATAATTTATAATAGTAGTTACATGCAGTATTATCCATGCTACTGGAGATCTCCTACTCTGCTAAAGAGATCACCCACTTTAAAAGGACAGACAGCTTTGGCTGTAGCCATTCAGGAGTGATAATCAGCATTCCCCATGGGTTAACTAATTGGGATGCAATTAGCAGGTTTTATTAAAAGCTCTCTTGACTTGTAAATAAGCATTAGTGTTTGGCTTTGAAGAACCCACATTATTCTTCCTGACTATATTTTTGTTCAATCCACACCTGAGTCTCTGGTCCTTAACTACAAAGGTTGCTTACTGGTAAAAATCCAAGCAACTATATAGCTGCTGCTACCTTCTAACGGAAGGTGACTCACCTAGTGCTCAAAACCTCATGGTTCCATGAATGACTCCTCACCATTAAACAGAAATCTCTGGCCTTTTCTGATACAGAGACCAGGAAACACAGAACTGTTCACAGGGTCACTACTCTAAAATAGGGCATGAACTTGCCTTCAATTCTGGCAACCACATCCATCTGCTTTGCCTGAACTGATCCAGCTGCGATTTACAAAAGATCCTAGGAAAGCAAAGAGGGAGCGAAGTTTTCAGTCAATGGGTGCACATTAGTGTGAACGTGAAGATCTCTTTAAACAGTTTCAGGATAACCTGTCACTGATGGTGACTCACTTCATGAATCCTCCAATATTCAGTGCTCTTTTGCACATTTTAAGTCCAAAAGCTGCTAGAAACCACAAAACCCACCACTTTCTGTACCTGTTTGAAAAATGTAGCGCCTATCTGTCTCTCTTATATGAGGTATCTGCTGAACAGACAGCATCCACAGGAATAAAGCATAGGGATGTAGAATATGTCCAACCAAATCTTATAGTCAGGCTATTCTGGTTGTTTCATCGCTGAAGAGATTAACAGTCTGCTTGTAGATAGGATGCCTCATACTGATCAACAGTTTTCTTTAATGCTGCACTCGTAGTGGAATCTGGCTTTCTAGGACAGTAGTCTCCACATCCACAATGCAATAGAGGAGCCATACTGAGCTAAAGTGGGAAATGCTGTCCAAAAAATCCAATTCAACAGATGGCATGAGAATAGGAACGACCTGGCACAGGACTAGTTCAGAAGCACACAGCTCAACATGTATAAAGAGAAGTCAATGAGGTGACATCTGTTTACTTCATGATATTATGTTTCACAGCAACCACTGGTTTGGGAGAAAAAGCAGTAGGAAGCAAGACTACTTTGCCACATCCAAGTATAGACTGTAGAGTGCTCTCCTGACGAGCAGGCAGTGCAAGGTTAGCAAACCTGTAAATAAAGTTCAATGCTAATAAAAGGACTCCTTGAAAACCTCATTCCTTGCAATTCTTAAAAAGATTGTGGGGTTTCAACTTTTTGGTAAAGGATCACCATTCCTAGATTTCCCTGGGTGAAGAGTCACAACTGGTATATTTTGGACATGGCCAGGAGCAGGTCCAGTTTCCAAGAAAAACAATCCAAACTTCTTAGCCTGCTTTCCTACAGAAGGAGGCTTATGCAATCATGCTGTAGTCAAGCCAATTGGCAAGCTGCATGCAAGCCTGACAGAGGCAGAGGTCTCAAGAGTTATATTCCTTGTTTGTGAAAACACTGGACCAGGTGGGCACACATAAGAAACACTACAGAGTGAACTGGCATCAATACTCTCGTAACTGAAATAAATCCAAAGAAAAGCAGGCTTCCTTAATCTTAGTTTGGACAAAAAATGTCAGCCTAAAGTGAAGAAAAGCTTTTCTCTTGACCCCATAATTAAAGTTCACCCAAAGGTTTAGAGTAAAAAGGCCAGCAGAAGATAGTAAGGGTTTTGCACCACAGTGTTTGCTGCAACCAGAGAAATTTTCACTCGAGCAAATACTTAAGTGCATCCTAAAAATGTCTACCACATCAAAAGGTAACCCCTTCATCTACTCCCCCGCCCCCAATTTCTGTGGTCTGAAGAAGCACCTGAGTGCATTTCCCATACACACATATACACTTTTCCTGAGACAGAGCTCAGCTAGTCTAAGCAAAAGTTTTATCTAGAAATCTGGCCTCATTTAGCACCATCACCTCTACAACCAGACATAGAAGGGCATGGCAAAAGGGAAGAGAGGAGCAACAGCATGGTCCCACCCAGTGTGACAGTACCTGGGAGCCCCTTAGCTTGCCTGCTACTCACACCCAGGGAAGCTGGTGGTGCCTCACAGTCTAGATGGACATCTGCTCATTCGAGGCTGTCAGAAAACAAATTCCCAAGGCAACACTCCCGTGTTGCTGGCAGAGGCAGCGCATGACCCAGCTATGCCTCTCCTCCGCCAGCTGGGAACTCCCTGCCTTGGAAGGATACCTTTGCCAGAAAGATCCAGATACTTTTCTGTCCATTTACACCTCAAGCACAGATGAGAACATGACCAAAGACTTCTAAAAAACCTTTGTGACAATTCTTGCTGGAGTCATTTAAGTGCTCACAAGACAGAGGGTTGCAAATATTTGTTTTATTCACAGAGCACACAGTATACACTTTAGCAGAACTGAAATGCAGAGATCCATTTTGCATTTAGGCAGCACTTTTGGACTACCTCATAAAATACACAGGAATATGCTACTGAAATCCAGGTGTGGCTGTATCTGAGGATGAAAGCCAATTGACACAGCGCTCAGGGAGGGGACAGTTTGATTAACAAAACCAAGGAAAACCATGGAAGTACCACAAGATCTTTAATATGTAGCCAGGGCAAACAAGACCTACTTTAAGAACAAATAAAGTCCAAGTGAAGAAAATAAATCAGACTATAACATGCTAAAATGATCACTGGAGGCAAGCGTCAGGGTCTGCTGCTCTGTCAGTTTACTATTTGCAGTAAGGCTACCAAACAGTACTCTTCAGGCTTTGCTGTTTGCTCTATATTGTGCTGATTTTTAAAGAGTTTGGTTTTGGAGAAAGAAAACCCAAGCAGCCTTGATATTAACATACACCTGTACAAAGATAGCCAGAGGAATACAGCTCCAGAACAGCTCTCCTTCTTATGCTGCACTGAGAGGTTAAGCCCTGAAGGAAGACTAACACAGCATGGCAAGTATATCTTGCTTACCTTCTGCACCCTGCTTCAGTCCCAAAACGATAATGAAGTACAGCCAAAGCTCCTGTTTAAAGTTTCAAGCATATTTCTTTTTTTTCCATGTGTTTTCTAATCTCCATGCATTTGTGGTGGGTTTTTTAATCTGTCCTCATAACTCACCCCTTTTAATCCTAGGATTAGCCTTGTTGCCCTTCCCCGAACCTTTTCTAGACCTTTAAGCACAACTACTAGTCTCTAAATGCAGGAATAGGTTGAGTTGGAGTGTCAATGCATCTTTGCAACCTTTACAAGGCAGGACAATTTCAAGTCTCCCTTAGAAGCGTAACTTGAGGTGGTAGATACCCACATCTCTCCTATTATGCTCACTCTTGCTTTCCCCCAAACCCAAATTCATTCTGCTTTGGCGAAGGGAAAAGCAAACCACATTCTTCGGGTCTGTTTTAGAAAACCTGATCAATCCTGCTTTGACATACCAGCAACACATGTTCCCCTTTCAACAAATCGGAACATTTCAGGCAGACCACCACTTCAGATGGAGTGGGGCTCCCGTCTGCTGAATCAGCACTTTCCATCCTGCTGGCAATACAGAGTTACGCGACGCTTCAAAGGAAAGCGGGGGGAAAGGGGGAAGGGGTTGAGGGGGGGCGCTGGCACTTAAGCAACAGAAGCGGGCAAGAGGATTGAGCAGGAGTTCATCCGCCAAACCAATTAACTGCAAACTGTTCTTATAACGATGCCACAGTTTCAGCCCCAGCTTGCAGTACCACGGTTATACAATGAGAGAGCCCTGCGTGCACGGCTCTCCCCGGCGGGGAGCTGGGTAGGAGCAGCTCCGCACTCTCCGCTATTGCGGGGCTCCTGGGCTAGCGCGGGGCTCCGGGCATGGCCAGGGTTCCGTCGAGGGCAGGGCCGCTCTCCCGCAGACACACGGCCGACCGGAGCGGCCGCACATCCCCGCCGCGGATGAGCAGTGAGGTGGCAGCACTCCGGCGTGGCATTTCTGCGAACTGCCCATCCGCCAGCACACCCACAAACCCCGAACGGAGCCGGGGAAACACCGGGGAGTTTCGGTGGCGGCAGCAGCACCGCCAACAGTTGGCGGGGCAGGACCTCGCTCTCCTCCAGTACGGGGCGACGGAACAGCCCGGCTCCCGGCACCGCCGGGGCGAGGCGCGCAGCAGGCGAGCAAACAAAACGCGGCAAGGAAGCCCCAAAACCGGGGGAAAGGGCCGCTCCCCCGAGCCTCGCAGCAGCCGGCCGGGCCCCGTCCGGGCCCGTGGACGGCGGGCGGTGCGCGGGGGGCGCTCCCCGCGAGTACGGAGAGGGGGAGGGTGGGGGGGCGGCTCGCCGGCGGCCCCAGGAAAAGGAAGTTTGCTCTCCTCCTCCTCCTCCCACCGGCCTCCGCCACCGAGGAGCCGGCGAGCCCTCACCCACCCCGGCCCGACTCCCCCCACCATCCCCCGCTGCGGCTCCTCAGGGGCAGCCGCTGCCCCCCTGCGCGCCCCGCGCCGCCCCCCGGCTCCTTACCTGCTGGGCGGGCGGCCGGCACCGACCCTGCCGGGCGCCGCGCACCCACCGAGCCCGGGGTGGGCGAAGGGGGTCGGGGGAAGGAAGGGTCGTGTGAGGCGGCGGGGAAGGGAGCGCGGGCGGGGACGGGGGGGATCCTCCGAGCGGCGGGGTGGAGTGGGGCACGGGCGGGGGAGAGCAAGCTCTGGGACCCACGCGCCTCAAGTACAACAGTAACAAAAGAAAAAAAAATTACAATTTTAGAAAAAAATAAAATTAAAAATACAACGAGAACAAAAAAAAAAAATTGCAATCAAACAGATCGGGGGGGGGGGGAAGAAAAAAAAAAAAAAAAAAGGAAAAAAAAAGCAAAACACACCCAAAGCGTACGGAGACGTTCGCGCCTCCGCAAGGCGTCCCCGGGGCTGCGGGAAGAGATCTGCGGAGAAAACTTCTGCCTGCCCGCTGCTGCTGCTGCCGCCGCAGCCGCCGATCCCGGTGCTAACGGCGCCCCGCCACCGCCGCGCTCTCGCCTCGCGCCCAGCTGACTCCCGGTGCCGCCCCGCCCCGCTCCCGCCCCATTCCCGCCCTGCTCCCGCCCCGCTCCCGGCCCCGCCGCACGCAGCCGCAGCCCCGGCCCGCGCCCCGCCGAGGGCAGGAGGCGGCAGGGAGTTGCGGCGGCGGGTGGCGTGGGGATGGTGTGTCCCCCGCATCGCCACCCTCCGCTGTCCCGTTGCGAACGGGGCTGGGGACGGCAGGTCGCTCAGCCGTGGCGGGTCTCCTGCCCTCCAACAAAAGCTCACCCGCTCTTGCTTTTATTGGGAAGGGCTTTTTTTTCTTTAAAATAAAACTAACACAGCATCTGCAAACGCGAGGCATTTGTGCTTGGACTTTTTCTTTAACCTAACCGGCCGTGTTCTCACATTTTTTCCCCCAGAAAACTGCGCAGGGAAGGTGCCCCAGCTCCCCTTCCAGATAGCGTGGACCAGGCGCCCGGCGTGTGCCAATAGTACGGGAGGCTGCTCAGAGCTCCTGTGTACTGCAAAACGCCCTGCTCTCCCTGAATCTTGAGGCTGCCACCAGCACTCTTACAGTTGTGCTGCTGCGAACTTCTGTGCATTGGGACTTTTGGTATTTCACCTCGGTAGCTCCAAGCCATCCCATTTTGCAAGTAGCATGCAAATAACTAGGACTGTGGTAAAGCTCTTTCAAGAGAAGCGAAGCTGCTCGCTTCCCGAAGAGCTACTGTTGTAAAGCATATAGACTTCCAACATGAGCTGTCACGCTCCGGGACGAGAGGAATATTCACTCTGCCAGACGCAAAAACACCTCTCATAAGAAAGTGGTCAGCCCTATAAAAGGAAATCGAGCCTAAGGAGAAGTGGGAGAAATCTATGGTCTTTTCCTCCTAAGACAGATACATGTACACTAATGGGAGCATTGTGGCTGAGTGCCCGAGCTGAATATATTTTGAAATGTAACATGATACCTTCTTTTCTCTTGCTGTTTCTTCCTCCGTGGCTCTTCTTTAGTATATTTAAAGGAATGTTTTTCTTATCAGCCTGCCCTCCCGGTCCCCATGTTTCCAGCCCTGCTCTGGTCTTGCTCTGTTCTCACCACTTGCTCTCCCTGTTCAACTCCTCAAATAATCTCTCCAGTTTCCTCGTGTATGTCACCTCAGCCTCTTGGACACGCGTGCCGTTCTCCTGCCTGTTCAGTGCTCATCCTCCTCAAGCCACCAGTCCCCCGACCTCTCCTGGGGACTGCAATTCCCTTGACCATCTCCACTTGATACAGTGCTGAACATTGCTCTTCAGCCTGTCAGCACCACTACTGTCCAACCTGGCCTGGCCTGGATTTCTGGGAGCTTGCTCCGTGTGCCGTCTTGTCTCAGCCCCCCTCTCAGACCTCTCTTCCCACTGCTGGGCTGCTCTGCCCTGACTTTCTGTGAGCCATCATTCACCCTGATCATGCATTTTGTGGGTCCAGCCTCAGAGTGCTGATGCCTCACCAAGGGAGAAGCTGTCTCCTATCCAGGTTACTATCTAGTGGAAAGGTGAATGCAGGCAGTATCAGATTTCTTCCTGAGATTACTCCAGAGGAGGCACCTACTACCTGCCAGATCCCAGGTGGCAGGACCAGCATGGCTGGCAGCGCAGCCCCACGTGCTCACATGAGAAGCTTTCTGCACATATAGGTCAACCAGCCCAGGTTGGGAGGGAACTGCAAACATATGGTCCAACCTGGTCCAGCTTTTCATGGGAAAGGGAGCCAAGATGACATTGTCTGTCACACTGTTCCACTCGCATCTTGAAAGCCTTCAGTGATGGGGACTCCACCCCATAGCTGGGTATGATTTTCCAATGGGTGATTGTTCTAACTATTAAAAATTTCCTTTTTTACAGTGAATCAAAATCAAGATGAAACTTCTCCTCGTACAACTTTGACCTGTTCCTGCTTGTCTGCTCCCTGTGTCTCTCTGTGAAGAGAGAATCTCCATCTTTTTTTGCAGCCATACATGTACCTGTATGATTTGACCAAGGTTTGTGCCACAGAAGTCCGGTTCTTGTTGCTTTCGCAGAACCTGCTGTTGTGGGCAAGGCCAAGAACTTCAAGACATGCCTTTTCTACATCCTGTTTCATGCTACTTGCCCCTGCACATTCCTTAGCTCCGTAATGCATCAGTTATACTTTGTTATTTCTAGTATTTCCACCCTAGAATATCAATTTACAGCCCTGTGTTACAGTGTGTCCTCAAAAAAGCGAGAAGTGAAAGGAGAGAAGTTACATAACTGGTCTGGTGCTGCAGAGCCAGCCAGCCATGGGCAGGATTGCATTGCAGGGATTCCCACCTTCCAAAACATCCCCCTTCTTCCCCCTAAGTCCTGCTACCTCAATCTCTAAGGCACTTTGCACTCACAGGCATTTTTGAATCTCAAAACTGGAGAACACCTTTATGACTGTGATGCTCTGCATCCAACACTGAAGGGAAACTGGAGGGATAAAGCTCAGGTATTTTTGAAGCATCTCACAGGCAACCACCTGGCTGCCTTCCAGTATGCTCGTCCTTTAAGTGTGCTCACTGTTTCTCATATATAATACTGCTGATCCATCAGTTAATCATATTGAGTAAGTACCTAAAATTAAATTTTAAATTATTAATGCATGAGAACATATCCGTTTCCTATGTACATTATTTTAAAGGATTACAGTGTGTACACTGAGTGCCATTAATGTTACATTTTGAAGACAGTAAATTGACTTGTATGGAAATCAGAAGAGTGGATGGATTCCTCTAAAGATGCCTTTGGCAATGATAAAATGTTCAATTGTATTATTATTAAGCATGTGTCTGTACTTAAATTTCTTTCTAATACATACAAAAATAGTGACTGCTCAGGTCTTAACAGTATAATATTTTTCATGTTGTGGTGGGTTAAAAAAAAAATAGATACACATGAGTACTGAAAATACTCCTCTGAAAAATAAAAACATTAGGAAAGATATGTTTAGTTTCCTAGACTACAGCTGTATCGTTCAAGACAAAACTGTACTGTTATAAAATTGTTTATCCAAAATAGCACCATTAAAACTGTTAACTGGAAAAGTAGCAATGCATCTTTTCAGTGCAGTGAAGGACATACTTATCTTTTCTCTTAACTAACAAATCTCTGGCAACACCCTACTGTACACTATATAATGAAAATAACAGCCCAAAATGCCAATATTTTTGCTAAGAAAAATAAAAAGTGTAATTTTCTGCAAAAAAAATACACAAGAAATAATGTTGCCAATAATGTACTCTGACTATGTAAACATTATTCCTGCTCAAGGACAGTCCAAAAAGGCAAACATCAGGGCAAAAGCCTTGATGCCTTCAGGACTTTGTGCCCAGGCTGTCTGTCCCAGCTCCCTGTTTTCTTCTTCTTTGCAGTGGTTAAGTTTCAGGTTAGAGAAGACAAATTCCCTTGATCCCTGATGGAAGAAGAAGATGGTAGAACTAATGAGACTCCCTGGCTGTGCTTGGGGGCATTCAGGGCACCGTGAGAGAAGAGGACAGGGCATGCAGTTCATTCCTAGCTGGAAAGGGTCTTGCTGCCCCGCAGCTACCAGGCTCAGAGCTCATGGTATAATTGGGCTTATGATATCAGTTTATTCTCCAATTTGCTACCCTCAAGATATCCATAAAGCCCAGAAATTCTCTTTTTGCCATTTTTACTCCTCAGAGAACTTACATTAATGTAAGTTTCTCATGTGTTAAGTGTTCAAAACCAGGTCCAAAATATAAGGAGAATATAGACATTGTCTGTCTATTTAGTGCTATGTTTAAGACTCAATACCTAATAATAAATGGCTGTTGGAGTTCAAGTACAGTGGACTTGGTTTTCTTTCCATAGAGATTTGAACTCTGCAGGGTGACTTTCCATTTTTGGAACTTAGCCAAAGGACACTAAGCTCTACAATTCAGTTAGTTCCTAGAGAGAAAAAGGTAATTTTTAAAGTTTTATTAAATAGACTAATGAAAACTGTCTACTAGATATGAAGTTTTCCTTAGAAATATTCCTATATTTCACATATATATACAGAGAACATGCATAATTTTCTTTTCTATTACATTGATTTAGGAAATGAAAATCCAATAGCAGAAGATCTGAAGAGGAGAGATCAGAATCTGTCCACTGCTTTCACTCTCAAAGGAACTTTCATGAAAGCATTATATGAAAGTTGGCATTAGCATGATCTTTAACTGGTAGAATGCACTGATAAAAGAATTCAGCAATCAAAAAAGGGTCAACATGGTCATTATTACCTAGTAGGTATATAGGCAAAAGTGCTGACCAACCTTTGAAATGATAATAAGTTTCTTTTGTCATGGACAAAGCTTTTCACCTTAAATAGACAGGATGTCTTATAACACAGTAGAATTTTAATAAGGCTTAATCTGGAACAAAACCAACTCAAAATTATTTTTGTTGCTTTTACTTTAGATGAAGCAAATGCTTAAAATATTTTTAAAAGCTATACAGATAAAAAAAAAAAAAAAAAAAAAGGTCTTTTTAGCATCAAGATGAGGGGGGTGGAGGGGAAACATTCTCATTCCTTTCTGTCTACATCCTACTTTTCCATTATTTTATGGAATATCTCCACTCTGTGGTGGAGATTGAAAGCTGGAAGAATAAAGGAAAGCACTAAGAAAGAAAGTAAACAAGTTTGTAAAAACACTTACTAAATATAGCTGTATGAGCCAAAGGATACAGACTGAATTTCAATATTCACCAAAAGACTGAGATTTTCAAAACTTTTCATATCTTCCACCAGTAATTGCTCAATTCTCTTTTTTCACCTGACTCAGCAGAAACTTCATCAAGTACACTAATTTTAGAAGTTTAGAGACTTCATCTTCTGCACGATTGTTATCAAGATAGTTTCTTAATATCAGCTGAGCACAGAAAATAGTAGTCTATATCTAAAAGACTAGCAACAGAAAAAGAAAAGCTGTGGCATGACCACAACTGAATGAACTCACTGCATTCATAGGCTACATTGTGGAGATCTGCTTTTTGTTGCTAGGTAAGTTATATCTCTATTTACAGCTTTTTCAAAATGCTGAATAGTCAGGGACATTTTGTAATTTGAGATGGAGTCCTAAGCTCCAATGAGAGAGATGTGCTCTTCCTGGACTGTACAAAATAGTGCAGTTACACAAGGTGGTAGAGAGGAGAAGGGAATTTTCAGTGATACTGATCATTCAAACAGAAATAACATTAAAAAGATGAATACATTTAGCTCACCCTTCTATAAAACCACATCTGTTCCCAATGCTAGCTCCACAATTAATACATAGACTGATTCTACACTAATAATTATAAATTGCTAGTTCTCTCAGTTTCAATAAAGTGATAAAGAAAATGGGTATTTCTGGACATTAAAGGTGTTAAGTGAAATGACACCTTAAATGTGTTTACTTTTTCCAAATCAAAGTCAACCACTTTCCTGATACATCAGTTTTCAACTTGGATGCTAGATAAGACTGGATGGGAAGAAAAATTCAAAATTATACTGCAATAAGAGGAGATTCAGTTCAAGCTATCCTATATATGCTCATTTTTGACATGAGAAATCAGGATTTATTCAAAAGATGTAGTGCTCATTCACAGCTTTGCCACAGATGAGGAGAGAAGGTAACAAGAACTGTGACTCAGAATTAAATCCAGCCACACTGCAGTCAGCGGCAAAACTTTTACAGAGCTTAGTGCAATAGTAATTTCATCTCAAGTCTTTTCTTGGTTTCTGGGGGAGGGGGAATTAAAATAATAATAAAGACAAAAAGAAAATCTTTAATGATATAACTTGCCCTGCATGCTGAGGCTTTTAGGAGCACACTCTCACCACAGCAATAGCAGGATCATCAGGCTAGTGCCATCTGAAAACCAGAAACATTTAAATGGTGCAAACAAGAAGAGATTTCATAGAAGTAGGTTTTACTAAGCTGAGAGAACAGACAGAGCAATTTAACTGTACTGAACTCAAACCAGATCTTCCCTTGGTTTGTGTGCTGAGCCGTGTGTAGATCCCGGCATTCTCTGAATTAAAATGCACCTCTGTACAACACAGCCTTGCAAGGTGTAGGTGGGCCTTTTGTTAGTTTGCAGGTATGGATGCAGAGCTGAGGTAGGTTCTCCCTGTGTACAGTAGGCATCACCACTCTCTATAGCAACCAGTTTCAAGCCATTCTCCAAAGCAGGCAATGTGGAGTTTTGGGAGCATTCCCATCCTGTGGCTTTAAATTAGCAAAATGTAGACATCTAATAGTCAATTCAAGTCTGAACTAGAAGTATATTTAGACTGCAATTTGCAAAGGAAGTCATATTTTGCTTTCCTGGTTCAAGAATTACCAAAAAAAAATTACCAAACTAAAATAAATGTACACTGCGTTATCATTTAAATTAGTCCCTTGTCATAAATTTGCAATCTCTCACAAACTCCTCCTAGCCAATTCAGCTAAACATTTCTCAGAAATCAGCTGGCAGGAAGAGATTCCCTTGCTTCATCCATAGCAAGCAGTGGATTGGCTGCTTATGCAGAGCATTGAAAACTTCTGTTAAAATACAAATTGTGCCTGCAGTGATTTAGAGGTATATTTTCTACAAATCTTGTGTACTTATTCACCTATACTAAGGGAATAAGAAGTCATTCTTCAATCTAAATTATTTCTTTTTTTTGGGAAAAACATTTGTTCAGACAAAGAGCGAGCATGAGACCCTGAGGCTTAGCAGTTAGTACACCCTGCTAGGACAGTAGAGACCTGATGTTGACTCTCCAATGCAAGAAAGATTTACTATGTACTGTTCACCTGTTATGTACTGTCTTAATTCTTTTTCCTCTTCTTAGTTAATGAATGAATGTATTTTTTTTTCTTTTAATAGAACAGTCTGAAAGAATCTCATGATGGAATATCATCCAACCTGAGGAAAGAGTCAATTTCTTTGGAAAAGTATCTCATTTCAAGCAGGGAAGAGATTTTAAATGACATTTTCTCCATGTAGTATGCATCATCTTATCTAATTGTAAGGAAAATGGCCAGATTTGTCAATTTTTCCCAATGTCTGTACTAGGCTGCATCTAGAAATATATCTGTCAGCAAAGGCCCCATTTGCAAATCCTGATGGGACTTGCATTTCATACTATCTGGCCAGAAGTAGGCATTTAGTATATCTTTTTTACAGAGAACACCTTGGAGGACAAATTGTGTGATATATGCAATGTGATATACATCCTTTGATAAGAGAGCAATCTTTCAAACAGAAAGGACTGCCCTGTATTGCTATCCTGACAAAGTAAAGATCTCTTGGAGGTCATTCCAACCTTAATGATTCTATGACTCCTCCCAGAACTGTGATGGCTGTTCTTTATCAAAAGACATCCTTTCCAGGATTGTCAGATGTATACAAATAATCTGCATATATTTTTAGGGAAATTTGTAACTTTCTTGAGAAGGAAATTTTTAAGGATTGCTCATTCAGCTATCGAATTAAAGTTATTAAGGTCAAGTTGCCCCTAATTGTTTCTTCTGATGCTTTGGCAGATGTGAAACAGAAAAACAAAGATGTGGTACAACACAGTAGCAGAGAGGTTCAGCAGCTGCAGCACTGTAGGTCCACAGACAGTCAGAAGTCTCAAGGAGTCTCACATTAGCTACTAGAGCAGCTGAGAGGAAATCCACTGGTGCTCCTCAGGAAGCTCTCACACTCTATAGCTGATAATTTGGGATGGGCAAGCTTGTCACCTGTAGCCTAAGATTTAGCTATGATTTATTCTATTTTTCTAAACTTAGTAGTGTGAAGGTGCACATCTGCCTAATACCATAAGCTATTTGGACCTCAAAAAGTTTAGTGAAAGTGAACAGAGAATGTCAGAGAATATCTCAGCAGGACTGGGGCTCCAGCAATTAGGCTCCCTTGAAGCAGGAATGTGGCTCCTCTGTGATCATGAGCCCACCTCAAGAGTGTGGGTTCTGTTCCACACAGCCCTTGTTCTAAGATGACATATTACATTTCTGGTCTTACACTATTTCCTTTGTAGGTTCTCTCACTTCCCCCCAAAGATTTGGTGATCTTCTTACACTAGTTATGGTTTAGAAAGCATTTGAAGGGACCTTTATTTCACCCATGCCTCAGGGACAAGATTGTTTGGAAAATGCTATATTAAGAAAGAAACAAACAAACATACAAACTTCATTCCGTGAATGACAGTGGGATGACAATACAGCAAGAATGTGTGCAGCAAATCAATGGATTTGTCTAATTACTATGCTCTAATTTAGACCATTTGCTTCTACAGTGGGAGGCAGACTACTGGTGGATTGTTCTTCCCTCTTTAAGATCTAGAGATACATATGTCATATTGCAAAAATGTGATACAAAATTGATTCTAAAAAATTGACTTCACATTACTCACTAAGAAGCAATTGGAGTCAGGCCAGGAGCAGATGGCAACTCAAAAGGCAATCCTCTTCCTCCTCAAGAAGTACTATTACTTTGTACTTCAGTAGCAGTATTGATTTAAGAAACCCAATGCCTTTTGTAAACAGTAATGAATGTAATCTTATAGTTCTCTGGTAGCAAAGTTATTAGGATTTGCCTGCTTTAGAACGTGGGGAAATTGATGCATGTGAAAGTCATATTTACACCATTCCCATGCCCACAGTTTTTCAAGAGATCCCATTCTCCATCTGAAGACAAATCAGCATCTCTAAAATCCCAGCATTCTGCTACAAGCTTAGCACACAAACACTGAGTACGTGAAGTTAAGGGATGCTAATTAGAGGCAGACACAAAGCCATGGGCAAAAAGATACTTTCCCAAGCAATGCAAGAAAGTACATAGCAGGACCTGGACTCGGAGCGGCTCAGTCCTGGCTGTGCTTTGCAGGCTTACCCTATGAGTGCATGGGGAGTACCCAGCTGCTCCTGAAACAACTTGCCAACAAAAAGCACCTCTTGAACAAGTTAAACACTTGTTTAAAGTGGAACTGAAATTCTGAAAGCAAATACCTGCTAGGCATTATACCCTCCAGCACAGCTGGATACAGGGAACTTGCTGAGATGGTGAAATTCTCCATAAATAGACAGTCAGTATGCTTCCCTGGTCAGGGCCAATCAAACTTGGGTAATGAAAGAAACATTTCTAAAATGGAAAAAGCAGAAAGATATTCCTACTTCTTACACTGATATAGTAACCAATACAGTCATGATATTGAAATGTGAAGAATTTCAGCCCAAATGTTGGGGGATGGTATAAAGAAGTTAATTTGAGAGTGAGCGAAAGTTGCATACTTCTCAGACCTTATTGTATACACAGTGAGGTTGAAAACAAAACCCTCAAGCATGAATAATGCTGGGCACACAGCAAAGAACTTTTCTGTAAATTATAGTGCACATCCACAACAGCAGATCTTAACTGGATCTAAACTCTTTGTAGAAGTGGAGCTAGAAAAACATGTATCAGCCAAACATTATCCTCAGGAGTATGTTGTGTGGAATACATGGCATGGTTTGCAAAGTTCACAATAGCACTCAGGAAGATATGAGAACTTTGGCATGATTTGAAGGGGGGATTCCATCCATAAATATTTTATTTCATGTTTATGGAAGGGTGATTTCTCATGAATTTTCAAAAGGGAACTCTCAGAACAGAAATACTTTTGTAATGATTTTCACTATGTAGGCTAGCAAAGGAGAAAAAGAAAGATGAACCAATGTCAAACTACATAGGAGACAAAAAGTACGAGTTACTGAAGAGTCAAATTCCATTTTTCAACTAGCATTTCAGAAAATTAACATGAAAAGAGCAAACTACATTTATAAAAAAGCATTTTGCTTTATAGAATTTAATTAATGTATTAATCTGAATGTATTTCAGCACTGGCACTCATATCCTGACAGGCTACTTTTCAAGAAAGCATTCAGCATAAATTACAATCCAATTCTAGTGCCAGTGAAGTCAACAGTTAACTTGCCAAGTGCAAGTTCAAGTCAGACTTGATTTCTTCATCTCTAAACTCTGCAGAGCGCACTGTGTAGTTAAAAGTCACTTTTTATATTGATTGCTTACACACTAATGTTTTAATTATTCTTTAATTCTAGGAAACTGAAATGAGATACATTTAGGTCTTTATATTTTACCATCCCACATATTGAGGCAATGAGGTAGGGCACCTTTCTATTGTCATGTGTGGACAGACTGAATGTTAAGAAACAGCAAGAAATACAAGTATTTCTCCGGAAGAGTGAAACCACTACCTGATTGCAAGTTTTCAGAAAGCAAGCAGTAACTGACCCTAAGGTTTAGGTTGGACATTCAAAAGAATTTCTTCACAGAAAAGGTGATTAAACATTGGAATGAACTGCCCAGGGAGGTGGTGAAGTCACTGTCCCTGGGGGTGTTTAAGGAAAAAATGGATGTAGCACTTAGTTGCCATGGTCTAGTTGACGCAGTGGGGTGTTTGGCCACAGGTAGGACTCAATGATCTCAGAGGTCTTTTTCTGCCTAATTGATTCTGTGATTCTGTAAAATACAAGAACTGAACTTTGTGGTCAGATAGCCCTAATATCTTCAGTAGAAAGATCCTTTCATTCAGATGCATAGGGCATTGGCTAGGAACATGGCACTCATTATAGCGAAATGCAGGTGCCCAATATCACATGATAATCACACAAGGTTATATAATTTCAACATCATGTCATATGAATTCCTGCTGCCTAAGTGAGCATGAATATTTCTGAGAAACACCAGTGCCAGTATCATATAATAGGACAGAGACCAAAGGGCATGCAGGAAGGGGAATTGTGCCCTGGATATAAATGGTAAAAAGACTTGATGTGGTCATTATGGTATGGGATAATGCATCCATGCGCTAGGGATTGATTAAAATACTGATATTTTTGAGTCACAGCAAAGCAAGGATCACATTTAAAGACAAGACTGCTGGTGCAGAGCAGAGCTGATGTGGAACTGAGAGGCACAGTTAAATCCATGCTTTGACAGACATGAGACTTTGTTCATTTAACAGATAGCATTCACATATTATTTGCTACATCAGCTACATTTGCTACATTAGTTGTTACTTACACAAAGGAAGTAAGTAAATTGTCTTCCATGAGCAGCAAAAATTGCAGTCTCCCTTTCTCCTTGAAAAATACAGAAGCAAGTAAAGGGTAACCCAACATCATAAGTCCCATTATTTGTATCACAACAGTTTCCAGGAACTCTGATTGCATGGCAGAAAGTCATTGCACTGGTCAAACACTGGAAAACATTTCATTAGCGCATAGAATTATTAGTTGATCCTCATCTTACTGGGTGCACCCTATTATAGCATACCCCATAATTGAACTTGCTCTTGAATACAATCATAGGGAAGTCAAGCTGTTCTCACTTTCTCTAACAGGAGGGTTTTGCAACAGCCACAGCAACATGGCTGCAAACTCGCAGTGCAAACACTGGATCCTGTATTGCACAGAGCCTTCACTGATGACACTGGCATAGTTGTATCTGTGCAATCTGCCCCTGCTGTATACAAGTCCTAAGGACTACTAATAACAATAGGACTTGCTGGGACAGCTTGGGTAAGCAGGCCACTAACCCTCTAATTGCAGGTAGTCGTGGCAGGCAAAGACTCTGAATAATTGAGGACTTCTATCATCTCATTCAGTGTTAAATTCTACACGGCGTACAATCCTTCTCATGAGCCTGTCAAGCTAAATGATAAAGCAATTTAAGTTACCTCTCTCAACTCAGTTCCTCCTAGTTAGAAAACTGTATCAGAATTGGATTCCTCAGGTAGTCTGCAGCCATCTTCTAATTTCCAGCCTACATTTATTCACAGCCAATCTTATTTCCTTCCTGCCACCATTTGTCTGTCTGGTCTATTTGTGACTCAGTCCTTATTTATGACTCACCAGTGTGAAAGATAAGATTTGTGGCTTAGTGAGTGGCCTAATTGCCCAAGCAATGATTATATTAGAAATGCTCTAAAGGAAACATGTGAGTGGCCTTCTTAAAGGCCAATTAAGTAAATATGTTTACATCTAAACAACTGTAAATAAAAATTTTAAAATCCATTTGACCTGAAGTTTTCTGGATAAATATTTATGATGTGTTTGCTAATTGCCGCAGAAATTTTCTTCCTGATCCTCTTGTTCAACATGTGTAGGAGGAAAAAAGCAAGGTAGTGTGGATTATAAGATGATGCTACCTTTCTCTGTTTTGTTAGCCTGCAGTTGTGGGATTGACCAGCTTTCATGATTTCCGTGCTAGGCTGTGGTTCATATGAGCTTAGCAGAGCTGAGGGTACATGGGCAACTTGGCAGAACAGCTGGAACAAATGGCAAAAGTTATCTTGGTCACCAATGCAAGGGAGCATGTTCTGGTCTTTGGTTTATCAGCTCTGCACCATAAAGATCCGGCTGGAATTTCAGCTGCTTCTGGATGTTAGGATAACAGTAGTGGACAGCAGCATTTTTAAAAATGTGCTTAGATCTCAGTTCTGCAACACAGTAATCATGTTGGGATTGAAGGCTTTGCAAGAGCAAAACTAAAACGTCATATAGCCTGCCTGGAGCTCAGGAGCAGTCATCCATTAGTAGTAGATTAATTTTATTAATCTTGCAGTACAAGCTAGACACTTGAGCAACAGACAAGATCCTCACTGTCCTCAGCACCGTAAAAAGCCAGAAAAAAGTGGCCAATCCTTGTCCACATTTGGTGCAGAAATAACAAACATTTTTTTGGAAGAGGTTATCTTTTTTGATGGCAGTCTATCAAATCCCAGTTTCAGCTTTGCTATCCGCCATCTATTCCATGAGTCTTATTTCGGTCTCTATCCTCAGCTAGCACAAACCAAACATGGTGCTGTGTCAGTCAGCCAAACTGTGCTGGTCTATGCTTGCTGCGTCACTTCAGTGAGGACGATGACGTTACGCCAACTGACATCCACACAGGATCTGGCCCTCAGACGCCGTCAAAGCCATTTAGTACCACTCTTCTCTTTCTACTTCTTCCTTAGTGCAGGGAGATTATTCTGGCTGACTGCAACCAGGAGACAGGCGCGACTTGGCTCCCTTCCTGCACTCAGCCTCCCCAGCTCATTAGATCCCGGAGGAACAGTGGACGTGGGAGGGGAGAAGATCCTGCCCTTTAGAGGTGGTTCCATTTATAAATATTGACTTTAATGCTAATTTCATGTAGTTGCTTGTAAAAGTCTTTTAGGCTGAAGCAGAAGGCACACTGCAGATGGCAAGGATATTTTTCACAGTTTTTATGGTGGATAACAATATACTTGACATTTTGCTCATTAAATGTGAGCCTTGGTATGTGAGTAAACATGCTAGGCATCTGTGCTCTAAAATTACCAGTGTGAAAAGCAACAACTCAAATATTTCAGTCAATAAATGTACAGCACAGAAGCAACATTCAGCAACTTTCTGAATGCTGTGTGCAAGGCGAGGACTGAGTTTGCAGTATTACATGGAACACTCTAGAACCAACAAGGAAGAAATAACATATTGCTTTACAGTCCATATTTTGCAGGGAGAGGATTACATCCAAAAATCTCTGAAGTCAATGTAAACACGTGGTAGACCATACCCATCAATTTGTGTTTCTAGAGGAAATAACATGTGCCTTGTCAAGCTGTAAAACTATGTCTGAAAGAAAGGAATAGAATCAGAATGAGATGAAAAGGTGGAAAAGACGGTCTGTGGAGGAAAAGGCAGTTTGACATTGGGAATAACAGTAGACCAGGACAAGAAGGGGCAGAAGAACAGATGTAGGGTGCAGTGCGAGCAGTTGTGATGAATGACTAGCCATAAGGAGATCAAAGAGAACTGGTGCCACAGAACTGGTTTTTCATTCTACCACGGGCAATTTTCTGCTGCCCATCTTTGGATTTTGACACATTCTTAAAGAAATGAAAAAAATAAAGGTTGAGAACTCAGATGGAAAGAAAAGCTCAAAGGATAAGATAGGTATAGACCAGTACGTGTTTTTTACTTGTCTTTTAAACATTTTGGTGCTATTACAATTCTGAGCAATAGCGAAATAAACATACCTGAGGAAAATAAAATTTAGCTTAGGACATCTTGTGGTGTTCACAACTCCAGGCTCTTCTAGAAACCAATATCATCCAGCCAAAGACAAATTTAAAAAATAAAGGGTAGCTAGACTGAAGTAAGCAGAAGACTGGTGTTGTAGTTTTACCTATAAATTTATTATGTTTTTTGGCACATTTCTTTCTGAGAAGAAAAACAATTTGTCACTTAAAGCTGTATGATGGAAACGACTATGAAGAAAGTGAGATTTGCCATATGAAATAATGTTTTATTTAAAAAAGACCAGGAGGATTAAGGTAATGCTGACTTCTTTGTTATCCTCTGTCTCTCACAGCAGTGTTGGCCTATGAAATATGGTTCTTCATTTCACTATATACATAGATGTCCTCTCCCTTTTCTCACTTCTCTATCTTCTATCATGTCTCCCAATTAAGTCTACCTTCAACCCAGTGTAAAATTCCCATTTTCTTTGACAGCTACTGTTCAAATCATGTATAATTTCTGTCCCTCTCTCCAAATAAAACTCCTCAAAACTTTTGGTACTGGAGGGAGCCAGCTCTTTGGTATATCATATCACATCATTATGTTAGAGCCAGATTTTAAATTAAAAGATTTGAAAACAGAGCTGAAATGGGAACTCTAATATGAACTGTGCTACACTGCTTCTCACCATAGTAGAGGGTTCTGCCAACTGAAGCAGTGGATAAATTCCTGTTAATATAAGTGGAGATGAGGTTATATCTCTAACGGGCCAAACTAAAAGAGATTGGGTGGATTTTACTCCAAAAGAAGTAAGTATTCAAAACCTTTGCACCTTTAGACCCATCTAGTCACCCATTCCAAGTAGCTTCATATTAAAACCACATTCATGCGTTTTTTTTCCTTTAGTTACGGACAATGAAAACTTAAATGAAAAAAAAAAACCCAAACAACCGAATACTGAATTTGTTACACAGTAGTTTAAACAAGTGGCGGTGTCACATATCACACTTAGCAAGATCTGAAAAATTACTGAAATCCCAGAATGGGGTAAGTTAATTTGCATAATAAGTTGTACATCAGGAAATCTCTCTGATATTTGAGAGTTTATCCCTAAAACATCTTCATCTCTCTTCTTAATAACTTTGTTCTCAGAGGTAGACCTCAATTCTTTTATATATAATATCAACACGAACAGGGATAACTAGTACACTGTAGTTATGAAGAGTTCAGAAATTACTGCTACAGCTAGATATATCATCAAATACATAGGAAGATCAATCTGGTTAGATTATTTCTGAAGGTTTAATATCAGATCTGATGGAGCAATGGCCACCATACCAGGTTACCCAGATGTATAGATGCCTACATCAAGGTGTGCAGAGGCCCAGAACCTGACATCACCTTCTTAAAAGGGATGTGTGACAAACAGTAATAGATAAAAAAGATAGGATGAGAGGAGAAAACATAGTCAATTAACAGACCTCAACACTGTTGTGGTGTAGTGTGAAGTAGTGAGAATTCACAAGTAGTGTGAAGTGAATCTCTGAAGATCCCATTGAAATCAATAACATAGAAAATGCATTGAAAATGCATTGAAACAAAATAGTTTTCCTTCCTTGTCCTCACTTGCTTCATGAACTATGAGGTAGGTCCCCCAGAAACCTAAAGCAGCATCTGTTCAGGTATCACACCACCTCTGCCAATTCAAAAATGTTGAACTGGCATTAATAATGTCTTCTGTTTTGTGTTAGGTATCTATTTCCAGGAGCTGAAGCAAGAGAATTTGGGGAATGGAAGAAACACATCATTGGTCCTCTATTTGTAAATGCACTACTGCAGCTTTACCCAGGAATCCCTGCTCCTGGAGTAGCACTGGAGGGCAGGAGGTGTTGCAACCACTTGCCAAGGTGGGGTTTGATGTGAGGAAGGGTGACAGAATCTTGAATTTGCATATGCTGTTACATTTTCCTATAAATGCTCATAATCATTTTGTTATGATGAGTGATCTGCTCCACTGTTAAACACTATCAGGCCATAAGTTCTCATTCAGCAGGGAATTAATAAGTTCACATGCTCAGTATTAATATATTTGTTAACTGACAGCAGGGCACTTAGAGCATGAGATGATTATTCCAGACAGATAGCAGTGAGATGTTTCCAATAATTTCTAACAAGAAGACTTGACATCATGACATAGATTCTATAATTTAGAAGAAACTGTGATTAGTGAGCTGTGGCATCTGCTCCACATTTCTTAAAAAGAAATCCTAGGGCAGAACTGCAGAGTTTTTGCTAGCTATCAAACAGCGGACATGTTACTAACTTGAGTTTTAAATGGCAAATATCACTTACATGCCTGAGATCCTAAGAAGCCTGAACAGCACAAAGTCAGTATCATGGTGTGGTGTGCTGTGACATAACAGCTTACCCAAATAAAGCAACTCCTTTGGTAAGAAAGCATTTCTAACTGAGAGACCAGCATCTTCCTCAAGTTGCCAAGTTTAATACACTGCCAATTCTCAGCTGACATGGGATTATCATTTACCAGCCTGCAACAAAGCCAAGGTACTGTAAGAGCTTGAGGTACCTCCTCAAGACAGTGGACACATATTCTGGGTCAGGATTTCTGATGTCAGCTGTAATAATGTTGGAAGAGATATAATGTGGCATCAGAGGAAAACACAACTGTCCTTCAGGGATTGGCATCCATTCCTGAATACGGAGAGTATGTGTCCTTTGTCCATACCAACACCACCCTTTTGAATTGCTAATGGGAAAAGGTTGTCTTTGGAGTTTTGCCACACAAAACACATTCAGCACTGATTTTAAAACTGCCTTTTTTTTCTTACGTGAGATGTTTTTCCATGACTGCAGTCAGGTGAGCAGTATCAGCATACCATGAGCCCAGAGGATGTGAACAGTGACTGGTATATCTCTCTAATAATGGTGGCATATCCATCTTACTATTGACTTGAGTATGTGTAATGCATCAACTAGATGCATTTTTATAAATAAGCACAGTAAGTGCCTATCATATACATTAATTTTACTCTACATGGAAGGAAAATGCCTTCAGAGTTTCCAGAAAGTGTATCTGGAATTGCCAATTCCTTGGTAGTATTTGGTCTTGATAGAAAGTTGATCTAGCCCACTATTTTCAAAGTTTTTGGAGAGCAGTGCAGCAGGTCTGGTGGCACTTAACACCTGACCAGCTGGGCCTGTGAACATAACAGAGGTGGATCAAACCAAGGCCACCAGCCTGGTGCCCTACCTGGGAAGATGGCCAATACATAGATGATCACGGGAGAACACATCAGCGAATAAAACATAAAGTGGTATTTCCTTCAATATTTCCCTGTTCTTCATGTTTTGTGCCTCAGGAATTTCCTGCATGAGAGTTATCTTTTAATTTAATGTATTTGCCAATCAGGTTTTGAATCCATACAATTTCTAAGTCTTCACAAAATCCTGTAATTAAACAAAGGAACTACTTATTATGAGTTGCATAATGTGGTATCTCTGTCTATTTTAAACCTGTTGCCTGCTGTTCTTTTTAAATAGCCTCTGGTTATTATATTAGAAAAGAAATCTATCACTATTCTCTGTCACCTGTCCTCTGCTTTGTTAGCCATCTCTTGGAAAGAAGGTGGCCCTCATGGAGTGGATGTTAGCTCTGCTGCATTCCTCCTTCATTCAGGCCTTCCTGCACTGCTTGAGGCATTTTGCATGATGTGAGGAGCCTCTTATCTACCTCCACGTTTTCCTCACAACTACTTCTTACTTTGCATGCTGGGAGAAGATAATCTTTCTAACCATCCAGAGCAAGTATCATGGGAAAGGAGAAGAGGGTAGGAGGGAGGAAGAGAGCAAATTTCATAAAGGATGCCAGAAATGGGAAAAATCTTAAGACAGAATCCTTCTTACGGGCTTTCTGTGTGGGAAAAAGAAGATGGAGGAAATGCAGCAGCAACTTTTCCCTAACCCAGACCCACAGCTGTAGAAGGAGGCATTGCAAAAGCATCAGAGTTTATCAGCTCCCGACAGACTCTGTCTGCTCATGAGTACCTAAAGAGGCAGTCTGGAATAGGTATCGAGGGAAAACACCATGAGATCTGTGCTCTGCAGAGAATACCAGGGATGAAAACAAGAGCAAGAGGATCTACACAGATTCACCTCGAGGTCTGCACTGCACAAGGACTTGTGAATTAAAGAAGGATGTGGGTTAAGGCATATCTCTGGATGAATTTGCTCTCTTTATGGAAGTTACCATCACTCAGAGCAGAAAGGGGCCTTTCAATGAAGGACCTGCTGGGTCTTCAGTAACCTACCTCCATGCCAAAGCAAACATTATTCCCGCAGGCCTCTCCGTGCTATGTGAGGAGTACAGTTTCAAACCTCCCCTGCTCCAACCACTTTGGGCACTAAATGCAAGACTGCAAACCAGCTTCTCAGCTGGTTCAGACTGGCTCAGCTCCTTCAAAAATCAGTGGAGCTCCACTGCCACCATCTAATTGGGGTTTTGGCCTAGTATCCAGCCTTCAGGTCTTTAAGAAGGCAAGTTGTGGATGTTTTTTAATCTGTTGCAGACATCCTTTATTTCTACCTTCCTGTTCTGCCCCTTTCCCTCTCTCCGCTGCAACCATCTCCTTCATCTCCTCCACGTCTCCTCAGCTACCAGAGCTCACATAGAGGGCATTGTTAGTTACACTTTACAGGGGGTGGAAAGCACTAAATCACAGGTTAGGAAAATAAAGTTCTTACCCTGCAGCAATCAGAGGCAAGCAATACTTCACCACTGAAACATGGCATGTGCAATGGTGCATTTTAACTGGATTCCAGGGCACAGAAATATCCTAAATTATACTCACACCCAATATCTCAGATTTTGATATTACTAAAATATAAAACTGTCACCATGTACATTTGGGGCTTAAATCATGTAGAGATGATATTTTATTGCATAGAATTTGTTTGCATCTCTGTGGAAACCTGGCAGCTATCCCACTAAAGTCCAAAGGGGCAGTGACAATTTATAAAAAAACTGAGAAACAATCCAAGAAAATAAGCTGCATATGCTTCGTTATCTAATTGCCTTTTTTTTTTTTTTTTTTTTTTTTTATATTGGAGGGAAAAAATCGTGGAAGAAAACATGATTAAATAAAAACTGACCATGAGTAATTTGAATGATAGATCAAGCAGCAACATAGGATATTTTCACAGGAATTGACCTTCACCTGTTAAAGTTCCTGTTTGGGATAGAGTTAACTCACATACAGGATTACATAAGCCACCTGTAAGTGGTAGTACTTCAATCACGGGGAAAAAAATAGTTGTCACTCCTTTGCAGCCAGGGAGCAGTTAAAGACAGCCCAGACCCTGGGCTTTGGGTATGCAGAAAAATGGCTGCAGAGGCTTAGGACTTGACTATGATTTCTCCTCTTATGCTTGCTGTGGAAGTGTGTTTCTCTGGATGTTCAGCCGCACATCTCCTTAGACCTCTTGGTTTGGAAGGAGTGGTGCTAAGAGGGGGAGATAAGGCAAAAGGTGGTGGGGATAGACCCTTTCTGACCTCTTCAGGTGGCACAGCAGCAGCCAGAAGAATACATGAGCTCAAAAACCTTTCTCTTGGAATAAAGGACGGGGTTAGAAATAACAAATTATGACCCCCAAATATAACCTCATCTCCATAAGCAGCACAACTATTCTCTCACACAGCAAAATCCAATTGGTGAAGATGTTCTCAAGCAATCCAGGGGTGAAGCTTGCTGCTTGTGCCTGGGACCTCTGTGCCAAACCACGTGGCTTTCACTTCTATATTTTGTCTGATCTGGTATATCATGCCCAGTGTGAAATTTAATGGGAAATGACTCTGCAAGAAGGGTCTTTTGTTTTACTTGTTGAGGTATGTGTGTGTCTTAAACTCTAGGAGGGAGAAAAAGAATTAAATCATGTCTTAAGATTAAAAAAAAAAAAAAGGAAAAAAGTTGACATTTCATTATGACCAGACTTCGATAAAGTAAAAAAGAAAAAACCAAACCAAAACAAAACAAAAAACCAAAAAGCAAATGAGGCAAATAATGTATAAACACTGCTGAACAACATTCCTTCCAGAGCAATAGAAAATTTTGTTCGCTGATGTTAATTTTCATGCTTCTGTGGGAGAAGTGAAAAAGGCATGCTGAAAGTGATATTTTTGAGATGCCACTAATAAAAATGCAGCATAAAAGTAGCACCTTAAGTCTGTGTTCCTGCTGGAGAACACGCTTTTTTGGCTCAGGTTTTTCCTGTCTCTGTACTCTGTGCATACAGCTATCACCAAGTACACACTCTGAATTCTGACGCCAGCATAGCTAGCCTTTATCAAGACCAATTCAATTCCCAAACTACACTTCATGCAACCAAATTGTTCTAGCAGGCATCTTTTTCTTGCCCTCACTTTTAGTTTTGAGTGGACCCTACCGTAGATAAACAACTGCCTTGCAGGCATCCTCGTGGGTCACAAATGGAAAGGGTACCAAGCAGTTGTTGCAACCTAACTGGAAACGCTGTATGTGCTAGTCTGGGGCATCCTCTGGCTGAGGCACCCATTAGTCTTCACTGGGACAGCTTGTGTGAAATGGAAGCTCATCTCAGGCAACTCTTCTCCTATCCTCCCTCCTGTGCAGTTGGGAGAAGCCATTTAGACAAGACATTGCCTGCCAGCAATTGACCGTGTCTTGTGTGGTGCTTATGCCAGTCAGTCCCTATTTTTGCAAGTATTGTGTTCAGAAAAGGATGAGCAAGAAAGCTCATCCCTGGGCAGCCAGGGTAAAGCACAAGGAAGGTAGCTGTTGCCAATAAATGTCTCCAAAATGCAGGTGTATTATAAGTATGTGCTTACTGAGCCTGCTTCGTATGCTCTGTATAACTAGTTCTCTCCCAGGGTGACTGCAGGCATTTCTCCTGTTATCAGTTGCCCATACTTCTGTGTTCAGCTGTAGCCTCCTCAGATGTCAGCGTTCTGAAGAACTTCTCTTTCTCTTCCCACTAACTTCCCACCCTTACAAACATTCCTACTTAGCATGTCCTTGTTCCCTACAATTTCTATTTTGAGGGTGGAAGGCTCCCTGCTCACCCTGCCCCTCCCCCCCCAACAACTCTCCCCATCTTGAAGTTGAGGTTTTGAAGAGAAAAGAGGGTACCTGAGTTTCCCTCCATTTCTGCTGCAGCCTGCAGGACCAGTGCTGGGCACAGCAGATCCACCTGACCTCTGGTACGAACACTTACCTGGTGGAAAACCCTACTCCAGTTGAAGAACAAGAGCATTTCCATGTCATCTGCTCTGCTCTTCCTCTGCTTCTCCCCAGAACTGGTGTAAATGTGGGGGAGGGAGGCACAGAAAAAGCACTTCCTTATGCATGGAGGATTTGCAGGCACTTTGTGCACTTGTTATATAAAATTTTAAGCCTGTATCTGCAAATATTGAGCACTAATATCATATCTACAAAGGTGAAAAGACTCTGGAAGAAGAGCCCCGGGCCAGACGTGTATCAGGGTATGAGAGGAAGGGGGAAGGAACATATGTAAATCTATTAAAGCAACCTGTGATATCTTCCACTGATATTCACATGTAGAGCACACGTAGTTGTGAAGTGTAAAACCATGATAAAAGAATGGTCTCAGAAAGATGTCTCCAGATGCATGTTTATTTTTCTTAAGCGAGTACATAGCTATAAAACTCTCCAGCCAATTTTTTATTATTATTTTGTTAGACTGCCTGTGCATTTCTTTGCAAAATGAGCTAATAAAGCTAAGAAAACTGATGGCACTGGTGCTTGGACAGCTATCAGAGGAAAAGAATAAAGTATTAGTGTAGAGAGAGAACTGAAACATTTCCAGAACTCCATTAACAGAATGAGAAGTGGTTTCAGAGAAGATGAGCTTCTATATTAGGAAAGCTTTACTTATTTCCTCCGAGATTCTGCCAGTCCCAAGGGAGAAAGAAAAGGCAGTGGTGGGGGTAGGAAGAGAAGAGCAGCAAATAGGCAGAAATTGAGAGGATTATGGGGAGAAAAATGCTTTGCCACTTTTTGTGCAGGATAAAAAGGGTATCCTGTCTGAGCATGAGAAGAGCTTTCTTTAAGCAGCACCTGCCACATAGTTTTCTTGCAGCCTCCCAGGACTGTGACCAGATGGGAGACAACAGTTTTCATCCCTCGAATCAGCGGTGCACATTGAGCACGGAGGGATTACACCACCGACCTACGCACACCCACACTGCAGTGCGAGCACAGCAGCAGGGATACGAAGCTGCAAAGAAAGCGCACCCACGCTCACCACCACCCCCCCCCCCCCAGCCCCCTCCACCCCTCCCCTCCAGAGAGGGGAAAGGATAGCAGAGCAGTAAGAGGTTAGTGGAGAAGTGTCCTTTGAATGACTGAGCCATAGCAGCAGGAACTGCTAGAAGCTAAAGTGACAGCAGCAATTAAAGACAAGAACAACCAACATCTGTTGATAAGATGTGCTGCAGCGAGTGAGAAGTGTTTACAATAGCTGAAAGAGATTAGAAAAAAATTCTACTCCTCCCCACTTACTCACTATGGTTGACAGCTCTCTAGATATTTTAAGTTTTTGTGTCTTTACTCTTTAGGTAGTCAGTCCTTCTTGTTTGTGCAAGTCCTGCATGATAGTGTGTAAAAGAAAACAAAATTTAGAAAGACAGCCAAACATGATTTTAACCCCTGCCCCCCAAAATTGTCGCTGGTCATATTTCTAGTTTTTTCTTTGAAGAGAAAAGGGAATTTAATTTCTAATTGGTGTCTCTTATGCGGGAAAGTGGATCCATGGCAAAGAAAAACCTCTGACAAAAATAAGAGAACTACGAGGGGAGAAGTGGAAACTGTTTACTACAGTATTAGAGAGATCATGGTTTGCTGAACAGTCAGACATGACATCCCAACTGACACCTTTCCAGCACTGGTTTCTGTAAGCTCTTTCCAATCTCCTTCATTGTTTTCCTCTCTCTTGGTCTTGCTCATTAGGGTGTTCATCAGACATGGCTAAATTTATGGCAGCCCCATTTGCTGGGAATTTGCACCTCATTTACATGAATGCAAGATACCAGGCAAGCTACAATGGTAGCTTTGCAATCACAACATCAGTGGATGGGGCAGGAAAGAAGTGAGATGCAATCAAAATACAATATGAAGTGTAGCAGCTTAACATACAAAAAGCATTCCCTTAAGCTGCAAAACAGCAGAGGCTCCTGCAAAACCCACAACAGAGAATTGCTCTGTGGTCGGCCATGAGGGATCGAACATCCAATGAGGAATTGGATCCGTCCACATGAATGGAACAGCAGGCCCCCAGGATGCTGCCTGAAAAAAAAGGTCCCAGTCTTCGGATGAAGCTTTTCACACCCGGTTCCCTACAATACCTCAGCTAAGTACTTGTAATGCCTCTGTTTTTCAGCTTCATGTTCCTACCTCCCAAAAATAAGAGTATTAATTAATTAGCTTCCTCACCTGCCTAGGAAAGACAACAAAGACAAATGAGGGAGGAATGCAGATACACCAGTGAAAGAATTAGCACAAGAAAAGTGGAATTTAGTATGTGGCTTTAAGTCTGTCCTTGTTAAGGATAACAAGGAGAATTGTACCGCTATAGAAACATAAAGTAGCCCATCAATATTACACATCATACAGAGCTGTAAAAGGGAAATTCTGACTGAGCTTTTGCTTGAATTGCATCTTGAACACAGTGCACATTTTTCAGTCTTGCTTTGCTACAGATGGACTTGATTTGACATCTTCTGGAAAGAATCCACATTTCTTCCTCAATTATGCAACTCCTGGGTGACCATGAAGCTCTGTTCTGATGTGGCCTCTGTGTTGCTCATCACTATATATCCTTATAATTTCTAAAATACTTTACAGATGTCAACAACTCTAATGTCTTCCAGCCATGAGTGAATTACCCCAGAATGAGAGGTTTCATTCTCCACCCAGATCCGGAGCTGGACATCATGGCTTTAAATATGAGAGATGGAAGAGTCCCAGGTTTCCCAGACTTATTCACAGTTCAGTGGCAGAAGACCCGTAAAACCCAAACAGGGAAAATGGAAAACCGTTTCTTCCTTGTACGATGATTAGTTCTTAGACCCTGCAGACTCTACATATTTGTGTTGTGGTTAAGTGCTCAACCAACCTCCCTACCTAATGGTAGTTAGTAATTTAGATTCTCTTGTAATTTTTAGTATCTTTCTAATTGAGGCCTTTAAGGTGGAAGGATATTCCCTCAAAAGCCTCTTCCATTTGTATCTGCTGGAGAACTCTCCCTAACCTCACCTATTAAATTTTATGTAAAAGAAAAGACTTTGTTTCTTTCTATCTTTATAGAGATTAGAAAGAGGAGCAAATTACCATTTTTTTCACATGTTGCATAGGAAAGAGCAAGTCCAGGATACTCTGGCTCCAAAGAGACATAATTGTATAAGCTTTCTTTCAATAGGTATTTATTTTTATCCCTTGCTCACGGTTAGCTAAAAGGAGTTCACGTACAAACTGATAGTACAGCAGAGACACTAGCCAGAGCTGGGAAATTTTCCTCCCCTACTAAATGGCAGTTCAAATCTACTTGAGCAGCAAAGAATGTTCAGAATGAGATTCAAGACCATACTCTGAGCAGAAATCCTTACCAGTCCCTCTACACAATTAAAGGATAGTAATTTCTTTTTATTCCTGATAAAATACATTTATATCGAATATTATGTCTCCACTGGATCACGTGATTTTGGCAATAGGATAATCAAAGCTAAATGAGAAGCAATGGAAGGATAGTTCAGGCAAAGCCAAACAGGTGAGTTTTTTAGTCCTTCATTTACCGTTACACATCTGAATGCTACTTACATTTGAAAGAAACTATTATTCAGCTCAAATAACAAATCCCTATGTTACTTGTATCCTTGTGCTTTTTAAAGCTGCTGACTCTACTTTAATGACTGCATAAGGAATTTTCTTTCAGTTTCACTGCAAGGAAGGCAAACCCCCTGCAATATAGAGGCTCCCTCAGGTTCAAGCATGATTTCTGAACACATATCTGACCTCGTTTCCCTGGGCAGTTTTCTGACAGATAGGGAGCAATGCACCCGTATCTTCCTCAAGCTTCTTTCATTTTCATGTCTAGCAGTTTAATTTTACATTGTGCAGTGGGTTCATTGGGAACAAAAGCTCAAACAATATATAGGTGAGCTCTGTCCTGTCATATAAGACAGCTTGTAATGAATCACACATTTATGACCTACACACTGTCTATATTAAAACTTGAGTTTGAAGCATGTATACTTTGCATTGCCCTTTAGGAGGAGTAAAAATTGATTGCTCTTTTTATTGCCCTTGCAAAGCTGCTATGTAACCAGTCTCCTGGACAGGGACAGCCTGGGCAGCACTTGGCATGGCTGGGAAGCAGTGGTACAGGAATAGCTTCAACATTTTCCTTCTATCTTGGGGCTGCAGAGGTTTCACAATAATACTCTAGTGACTTACATTGGCAATTATCAGCTCCAATGGATGGTGGATTTCAGATTAGTGGGTATTGTCAGGATGTAGCCCAATTTTGTGATGCCCTAGATATAACAATGCCTATAAAATGAGCTAAATCATCATCATATGTAATTATCTCATTGCTGTCCAGTCAGTCTTCTCGTAAGAAATCAGTTAGACCTAACCTTTGATCAGGGTGCAGTACATGCATCTGTTGCCACACCAGCAGAAGTGTATATGAAGTTGTCTGCAAGGACTGACAAGACAAAATATCCCACTGATTTGTAATGGAAATAGTTTTACACTTCTTTGCACATAGATGAATTGAGATGTGGAGGAGAAGAGATGGAATGATGGAGAGGCAAGCCAAAGGAAAAGTCAATCAGCTTGTGACCTATGATCTGAAAGACTGAAACTTATTTTTATTTCAGGAACATAAAATGGTTGCAAGTAGACTTCTTTGGTTACTCAAGCCACAAGGTATTGCATTAAATATACTTAGGGCTTCTTCAACGTAATTTCTTAGTTGTTTTTCTTGAAGGTTGTTTTGAATTTCAGGGCTGAAACAATTTTTCAAAGCATGGGTAGTAAAATACCCAAGGCAACTGAGGAGATTTTAAAATAATTCCCTTAAGAAGGAGCATCTGAATACTTTTTCTATCTTAATACAAATAATTTGTTAAAACAGGCATTTGGCTTGTGGAGGTGAGATGATTATGAGTACAAAATCATCTCCACTGAGTTCAGCTGAATTAGAAATCCTGCTGGCTGTATTTCTGCGCTTAGACATTTGCAGATTTGGGCTGTTGCCTAGGGAATTGGCCTCATTAGGAAACTGTATTGTATATAACTGTGACTATGAAGTAATTTATACAAACCATGACTGGCTATTCTTCTACATCATAGAACAAGAGAAATCCTATTTGTGCCAATTCTTATTTAATGCTGGTGTACATTGGACGTACAACAGGGAAAGAATGTTTCACTTCACTTAAAACCATATAAATGATAAGGAACTGTTAAACATTCTGTATCTCACAGAGGAAAGCACTTCAGTCTAGAAATACTAGAGTTATATGAGTGTCTCAGATAGCACTTACTTCTCTTCATTTTATTCAATGAAATCATCTCTAAGCAGATAAAGACATCTAATAAAAGCATTAGTTATGACAACAGAAGTAAAATATATATATGTGTATATATATGGTTTTATATACACATATATATGTAATTTTTTAAATTTAGCATTAATTTAAAATGCCTAGAGACATTTTCATTTCTTTAAAAAAAAACCCAAAACAAAGCACAGGCCTTCATCTGAGTCCAAGACTGGAAACTGTACAACAATCCAATTTCTATCCAAGTCAGAACCTGGATAGTGTTGGTTTCTGCAGAGCTTTATTCTTGCATACATCCAATGTTTTATATAAACACATACTTTTCAAAAGAATCTATTTAAACTAGGTTAAACTAAATCACTCATAAAACAGATGACATTTTTTAAAATGAATGTAAGAACAACTTCGTTGTGTAGGCAAGCCCTTAAAGAAGTGTCAAATGTGGGAAGCAGAGATTGTAGATGTATTTATCTGATAGTGTTAGCAGAGAGGTCTTCAACACTGCTATTAGTTTAGAGCAGTAATTTGTCAGCATGTCTAACTTTTGGAAGGGATAAGTCTCTACTCAAAGTTAATGATCCTCTGACTTGCCACCAGATAGAAAAATCAGGCTTTGTACATTTTTAAACTTGCTAAGATTTCCTCAGCCCAGTATGCCTACATAGATAAAAAACATGACTACCACATATATACCTTACTACCTGGCTTTTACATCCACCAAAAACATATGTACCTGTTGTCTCAAAGAGCACAACAGTTCCATTCAAATCTGCAATTGCTGGGTGCCATCCTTATTGCTGGATGGGAAAGCTGATTCATGAAAACAGTACTAATACATAAATATTGTGTAAATGTGTCTGCAATGTAAATACCACAATACTGACAGCAGACCTGCCCATGAGCATGGAGACATTCCTCTGTCAACATTGTAAACTAAGATTGCTGAATGAAAGACCGCCATGTACACATTGTTTTGCCAGCTGTGCTTCAGCACATGCTTCTGGGGTCATATAGCTCATATTATATATACAAAATATTATGGGCCTTTTGGGGAAGTGACTGACATGTAGTCTGGTATATCACTGTTCCTGGGCAGATGTAACTGTTAGGGAAATATAAGCATTTATATAATTGTGGATTCTTCAGTGCTGAGCTGTCAGAGGAGTTCTTGATGCAGCAAGTGATGAGATAAAGGACTTTCTCTTGTAGGACATCTGCTCAATGGGATTGTAAGTCAATGGCTTTCTCTCCTCCATGCAGTCTTATTGTGGCCAGCCAAGAGATGGACTTTTTCCAGCATTTACTCTCCATACTGTCCAAAATCCTGCAGCTTTACTCTTTTTGATATTTAGCCTGCTCTGCCTTCCTCTGAATGTCTACTATATGTGATAGAAGTGCTTTTCCTCTCCCTAGATGGGAACTTCCAGATTAGACTTTTTTTTTTCACGTATTATTTCCTCAGTTGTCTTCTGCTGAAAGAAAGCCAGGAATGATATCATGGCCTTTGCTTCAGGGCAAAGAGATCAACAGGGAGCAGCACTTGGAAAGCCTCCACATCAGGATCAAGCTGTGATGTACATCTAATTTTTCCTAAGAAAGACAGGCTGTCAGTAAGAATATTTGAGTTCTGTCTATTAATAAAGGAGAGAGTCCATGACACATGGGCTAAATAGATTAAAGATCTAGGGTGCTTTACAGGGGAGATAAGGTGATGAGCAAAAGCTTTACAAAGAAAGAAGAAATTTAGGAGCAGAGAAAAAGAGAAATGGAGTGGCACTAGTAAAAAGTAAAGACTTGTTTTAAGGGTTGAATGGGCTGTGGAGAGCTGATCTTAAAAATCACCTTTTTTTGTGACTTAGGCATAATTCACAACATTAACATGTATTGAACTAAAAAAATCCCTAAATTATACAGCTGTTTATCTTAAATAGGATTGTCCTAATTAATTTGTATTATGACATGAATAAAACTAGTATCTCTAAGAACAATGTCAGCACTTCCACCGCCTTGTCTCATTTTGTTTAGTGTGAAGAGGAGCAAGAAGTCCTTGAGCCTCTGGTTAGTTTCTCAGACAGATCCTGACCACCTTCTAGGTGCATCTTATGCTTTATGGAACTGATTGCCCAGCTCTGCTCTGTCTACTTCCTCATAACTGTCACCAGTAACAGGCCATCTTGGAAGGAGAACAAAAAGAGAAGAAACAAAACCCAGAAGCACAGTACTTGGACTGCCCTCTTGCTTTTTTTTCCACTCTTCCAGTCAGGCATGATTTTAACAGGTTCTATCTTGAGAAGTACTAAATCCAGAAAACAGTGTTTTATGCCATCTGGAAGCTTGATATCCTTGTTTTTCAAATGGCTTACAAAATATATCTAATTCTAAATATTCACAAATTACGGGCTACTAAAATCCATTCAGAGCAGAATAAAAGCTAATTGAGCAAGGTAAACAGAAATGCTAATGTATTGCAATGCAGCTGGCAACTAGGGGAATCGATGCAAAGAAAAGACATGTCTGAGACACACTGAAGGATTGGAAGAGAGAAGATGTTTTCCAGACAGAAACACAACACGAAAATGTAGAAATGCTTGTGTAGCACCTGAAAAGAGTAAGGAGAGCTGTGAAAGTTGTAAGAATTGGAGCAGGCAGGAAGAGTGTTTTGCAGCAGCACTGAGGAGCAGATAGGGGTGGCTATCAGTCAGGGAGACAGCAAAGACACTCAGGATAGGAGTTGGTAGCACTTTTATTGCAAAGTGCTGAGGAAATTGAGATAGAAGAGGTGAGAGCCATGGAGACTGGAAAGAGAGGCTTGGTAATAGGACCAGAAGATAAAAAGCAGACAGGTGAAGCAGGCTTTTGGCCACCCTCTTCTCCCACCAGAAGAGAAGAAAGTGCAGCGGCTGCAAGAATGCCCTGCTGCTGCTCTGCAGCCAAGGCAGGGAGTCCTTTGCCTTGGGTACTAGGAAAGACTCCAGTACAAAAAACAGCTTCTCAACCTTGGCACTGGGTTTAAAGCTTTTGTGAATATTTATCTTCACTGTATATGTAAATAAATGTGTAGATATATACACATACATACACTTTTCATTCTCTTTCTTTTAAGAGTTGCAGTAAAAATAATCAACAGCATTGCCAGCTAGCCTTGAGCTTACTGCCTTCTCAAAGGTTTGCACTGCTGGTTCCACAGCATATCCTCAAGTATGAAGGGTGAAAGAAAGGCAAAAGGATATGCTAGGTAGAAATAAATAAAACCAAAATTCAAATAAAGGAAGGGCTCATCTTCTTTGCCCTATAATTCTTGAGTTAATACAAAAATCAAACTTCTGTTCCTGAATAAAAATATTTGCAGTAAAAATTCTGAAAAAAAAAAAGAAAATGAGGAACACTAATGGTTATATAATAGTTAAGGAAAAAAATTAATTTTGGCTGAAATTGGGAGGAGTTTTCAAAACTTGGCAAGAGAAGGAAATTTTCCACTGTCTGAAGTCTTAGACAGTCATTGTGGAAGTGTAGGAGAACTGGGCTGAGAATGGCTCTTGGTATTGTAACCAAATATAACTCCTAGTTAACCTAATCCAAAGACAGCTCTCTGCAGCACTTTTGCAAAATTTGAATCTGCTGTAATAATTAAGTATTTTCAAAGAAATATGTTAGATACACACAGATTGAGGGAAAGGCTCCTGACTTCTGTGAGTGGGCTAATCTTGAGCCCTGAGAAGAAAAGGAGATTCTTCCCACTGCTTCATCTGGAAGGAGAAATCTCCACCCTTACAGATGCAACAGACTTTCCAAACCTAACCAAATTACTTAAAAGAAATGAATCATTGATCCTTAAATGCATCCCCAGATGTTCATAGTGAATTTGCAGTATTTAGCATGCTGAGCCTAATTGTCCATTCAAATCATCCTAACTGAGGAGTGCTCTGCTTAAGGGAGTCACCATATGCCAATATTAAACCTGTGTGAAGTGACTGGAGAATCAAACCTACGCTGTTTTACTTTACATCACTATGCATTGCTCTAATCTGAGGGAGAAATAATTGCAAACGTTTTAACTGTGAAAGAATAAAGAGTCATCAAACCTTCAATCATATTTTAAAATGCAGTCACACTCTACTTTCATAAATAGGAATTGGAATAATTATAAAGACATCATTTTTAATTGTCACTCATCATTTAGTTGACTCCTTAAGTAGAACACACATTTAATTAATGCCTTAGATTTTAGCGTCAATTACCACATTAGATGTTCTCCCATATTCATTCCATCTGCTGCAAGTAAATACTTTACCACTGCACAGTTATATGCCCATATAGGATCCTGACCACGAATTTTCCTGCCTCCTCATGACCTATTGTACAGTGAGTGAAAAATTTTGCAAAACATAGGCACGAAAAAAAAGTTTTGGCTTGAAATTAGAGATATTTTCTTGTAAGCATAAGGAATTTGTTCAGTTTGCAGGTATTACTTTATCTAAGAATGACTGCTGCTCTTAGTGAAGAAGTAGAGCACGCTTAGGCTCTGAGATGCCAGTATAAACATCCATGGTTTACACAAGACATCTTGTATTTTTTGACAACCAGTTTGTTTAAAAGACTTCAGGTGATTTAGATTTGACCATGTTCTTCAGTAAATTACCAAGAGTTACTTACATTCACTGTTAAATAGTTAAATGCACCATGCATCAACCCCATCGGCAATGGCCATTGCACTGCTTTTAGGAAAATCTTCTGGCAGATCAAATGGGGAGGAAAAATAAGACAAAGGAAGGGAAGGAGAACACACAGGTGACCCTAATTTGGTCTGGTCCAAACTTGAGGGAAGGGGAAGAGAGAAATATCCCAGGTGGAGAAAGATGGTCTGAACATGCTGATATTGCTCAAGAAAACTTGCTCCCTGAGGAGTGTGTCAATAGGGTACGCTGACCATTGACCTCTTCTTGCACTGGGGCCCTACTTCACGAAAAAGATCGGTTTTATCAACTGGTCTCTCTGTGGCAGAACTTGGAGGCCATTCACTTCTAATTCCTACTTTCTCACACCCCACTGAGAGCCCCATGCTGACCTTTGAGAATCACCAGTACAGACAGGGGGAGTACCCAAAGCATTCAGCCCCCCAGGAATCTGCCTGAAGGTAGCCTGCCAAACTGCTTGCAAGCACTTTCTGAGCCATTTGCTACAGCTCTGAAGTTTTTCAGGTATCCACAGGCTTTAGGTGCAACAGTTGGTACATCCTGGGAACACTTCTGCAGGGAACATGTAATGATGGTCTTTAACCCTGTGATGATAGGGTGTTAGGAGGGAAAGGAATATGAGCCTGGATGGCTCCCCAAAAGTGCCAGAGGCACACTGGCAATTATTTCCCCAAACACAACACCAAATGCTTGTGTTCACTGTAGCTAGCTTTTCCTCTCAAAAGCAGTTACTTCATCTAGCGGAGTTCAGACAAGTGAAAATCCCACACTAACCCATGGTTATCTATTGAAGTGGCATCCCCAAACTGGTAATCTCTATTATGACTTCCCCAGCATCTGCCCATTGGGTGGAATGACCTGAAAATCAATGAAGAACAATGCGCCCCAGGATTCTAGTCAGCGCTGGCACTCCTAATTGCTGCCCTGCACAATGGGTTGCTGTGTTACCCCTGCTAGGGGCTTCCCTGGGAACACTATCATCTTTTGAGTAGTCATTTCAGTTCTTTAAAGTCACCTTAAATAACTAAATAGTATGACCCAAGCATTTGTTCATCACCCAGCAATTTCCTACACTAAGACAGACTGCATGTGTTACAGAGATGTCTAGTGCTTTAAAACAGGGCTGTAGCTTACTTAATTGGTCATATAATTTTAAAACAATGGGACAGATTTGGACATCCATTTAAGTAGTGGATATCCAAAAGATTAAAAATAAATACCTATTCAGGTTAAATTTTATAGTAATGATGCATTTATAAATTTTTATAGGGTTGAAAGAATGTTACAGGCTTCATATGATGGTCCTATAAATGAATGTGCTGGGTAGAATAAGTACTTTATGAGAGAATGTTGAAACTGGGCATGGAATGTGGGAATAAGCAACATATTGACTTGATCAACTTTGCAACAATTGACTAAGTATTAATAAACCTTTATAAATAACAAGTTCTGCCTTATTTGAAAATGCAATTTTGCTTTAGAGGAGTTTTATGAGCAACCAAATACCATGGACCACAATATAAGATGAATAGCTATGAAAATTAATCCCTCTTAAGGAATTCTAAAAGACCAGTCCTCCTGAATATTTAGTTTCACCATTTTATGTTGACTTGTTCGAGTGCCAAAATCCATCAATTGAAGTTCAATATACTGTCTCCCAAACTGCTGTATTTTTAATAGCCACAAACCTCAGATTTTAGGGGCAATTTGATCACATTTCACATTCAATCCAAGCGAGGCCTTTGAACTGCTACATTTAGCCTTTTCTATTAAGTAATGGTGAAAAATATCGATTTCTTTCAGATTTTCCATATCCTTCATCTAAAATCTAAGCAACCCTCCTGACTCCAAAACACAAGAATTTATGATAGAGTTCAGATGCAGAAGTCTTAGTTTTGGCCACCCATAACTTACCAGATGAAATGGTAATTTTGTTTTGTTGTTCTTATGTCATCAGTTCTTTCAGTTACTGAACGAAACAGAGGATTATGTTCTTGGTATGTATAAATAACAAATATAAAGATTTTGTGAGAAATAGGGGACAGGGGTGCAGTAAGTGGAAGCATCCACTGAGTACTATGCCCAGCTCCTGACTGCTCTTGGAGAGAAAAAAAGCTGCTGAAGAATGTGGAGACTGATCCTTAGGGCTAATGCTCCATTTTAGTACACTGTCACTGACCACATCTGTTCCCTATTGGGAAAGACTGGCATCTAGTGAGTCCTCATTTAAATGTTTTCAATTTGATAAAAACAGAACAAAAGCCTCAAGCAGACAGTCTGAAGTACAAGTACCAACAAAGGTGATGTTTTCCTATTTACCCTTGTGTCAGTTTGGAAGAAGATTTGCTCTCATGTTCACTTTTCCCTTTCCCACATCCATCCTTGCCTTTTTTATACAAATGGTGGCTGCATTGTGATCAGTCTTTCTGTGCTCATCTAACTCCTTCTAGCAATTCTTGTAATGGACTGAGCAGAAATGGCGCAAGAGTCAAAAAGCAGGAGATACTACCCAAATGCCAGGAGTTGGGCATTTTCCACTGTTTCTGAGACTCATTATTCTTTCTGTCCACTACATTTATTGCCATGGTGTTTAGGAATTTCAGCCCTGGATTCCCATAATGAGCTATTTCTATGAAGCGCTGTATAGAGGCAGAACAAAGAGATGGTACTCGCTTTAAGATCTTGCTGTGGACAACAGCAGATGGTGATGAGCAGACAGAGGGGGAGTACAGGAAAACAACAAGACAACTGTGAAACTAATTAGGATTGTAAAACTCTGGACAAGTCTGGTCACAATAGAAATATTAGTGGGTTTGGAGGGTACATTATTTCAGCTTCACAATCAAAGAAGCAGCAATCAGAATAAATCTACAGGCAATGTTTTATATGTCCTTTTTTTCTGAGAAGCAAAAATCTCGTAGACAACACCTCAAATCAGTACGGATGCATGCAAAATATGGAACCTCGATCTAAAATGAACGCTTTTATTTCTCTTTTTTGTTAACCTTGCATTATTGCAGACAAGACAAAATACAACTCCATTTTATTCTACACTTAAGGACAGCTAATTATCCTTTTCATTGGTTCAGATGTAATGCCAGGGACAAATGAATTCTCTGATTTTTCCTTTTTTCCTATGTGGCAATTGTGCTTTTCTGTATGGACACTACTCACACAGGATACCGATTGTTGCCATTCCCAGGAGAGTACTTGCTTTTTAAAATCAGCAATGTCCCTGTGATAATGATGCTTAATTTTAAAAAAAGGAAACAGACACTGCTGTTTTTCAGTTTAGAAATGACAAACTCTGCTTCTCTTCTCAGCACCATTTTATTTTTCCCTGAGACATCCATGAGCTGTCTTGTGTCCATATTAGTCACATCTCAGAGATGGCAGAATTAGCTAAGAATTTATAAATTGCCTTTATATCTTTGACTGTTTGGCCTTCAAAATCCTCCCTGGTTCTCCTATGTTCCATCTTCTGCTGGTGCCATCTGTCACTTTGCTCCTTGTTGTTATCTTTGACAGAGAGTTTTCATTAGAAATATCCATTCCCCATACAGCTTTCTTTGCATTCCTAACTTGCTTCAAGTTATAAGTCTATACAAAGCAATGTGGTGCTTCTCTCTGATTTATCTCAGTAGGCCTTGGAACCACGCTAATCGCCAAGTTATGACTGTCTGTGTATCGGGCAAAGGAATGTGTGGGTAGCATTTGTCTCTGCAAGGAGGGAGTCCAAGAGCCAGCCATAAGGATATTATTAACTTTCTGTCTTAGGCTGAAATATTAACATGTCCCTTCGGTGCGCTGAAAAACACGCCTGAGGATTTTACCTAATATTCCAGGCTTCATCAACAAAAAATGCCCACAACCCAAGCTGCAGCTCAATTCTACAGCCCTCAAGGCAGTCACTGACACACTAAAACAACCAAGATGTAAAAGTGTTTATGTAAAATATTCACAGAGAGCATCACAACAAGAGCATTTCCTCCCAGATGCTCCTACTGAGCTGATGTTCCAATTATGGTGAGCAGAAGTCTGGATAACATAGATGTGAAAGACAAAGTAAAAAGCTGCTAACGGAGGGCCACCTTCCCCAAGCTGAGGAGTGGGAGACAGTGATCATTCTGCCTGTGTAGTAAATGCTTAACATCTTTGAAGTCCTTTGCAAAGCCAGTCAGCGCTATTTTACTTTCTACTTTATTTTATTTATTCTTTTAGTTCTAGTTACCAGGCAACTTTGCAGATCAGAAGAAGAATCAGGAAAAAAAAGGTGGAACACTATTAAATGTGTGTTACAAGTTTTGCCAGGTATTTCTGTACTTGAAGTAGTATACTACAGGGAAAATACCTTGTTATATGGATTTCAGTAAATGTTGAAATATATGTATATAAGATACATATAGCAAAAATTTTTTAATACATGCATAATATATAACATGTGTGTATGTAAATGTTTTTATTTCTCTCTGTATGAGTGTATAAAATATTACTCACAGGATGGAGGGGAATTTATCTCAACCAGCTTTGGCCACTCAAAGGTTAGATGTCTAATTTCAAATGATTGTCTAAATTGCCTCTATAGTCAATAAGCATAGGTGACCTCCCCAACAGACTGGACAGGATTAGATTCTTGCTGTTGGACAGCATGGTACGTGTGCAAGTAGTTCCATAGGAAAAGTTCAAGCAAAATGTATAAAATCGAAGATTCCAGAGGAATTTGCATGTTAATATACCTTCTCATATGGGGCCCTAAAATTTTTTATACTATACCAGGTCTTCTCAGATCAGCTGCATTGATCCATATTGCATTGGGGACATCCTCATCAAAATTAGTGATACTGGAAATGGAGTAAGGTGCTGCCTGGCATTGGTTCACGGCACAATGCCAAAGTAAGGCTTTTATACTGACTTTTTGTATACATGCTGTAACCTATGTAATATATATTGTGATCCTGGCATCCTTCAGTTCTGTTGAATACCTTTGTGTACGAAGTCAGCTTGAAAAGGTCTGGCAGCACACTTTCCAGATGTCATGTTTACAGCAAAGATAGAAACAGCTTTCTTAAGAAAAGGGACATCTGAGAAACACTTTGTGTTCATCCTTTGTAAAAGGTTGTAAAAAATTGCTCAGAGCAGCAAGCCAAAGGCCTTTCATTGGACCTGAATGTCATCTCTTTGGTGGAGTGAATCAGATGACTGCTCATGAATCCTCAATTTTACCAGCTTTGGGTTCTTTAGAAGCCATCCTGCATTGCTATCAAAAAAGATCAAACTCAAATCAGACAACAGTGCAAAGCCGCACCAGGGCATGTTTAGACTGGACATCAGGAAACATTTTTTTACTGAGAGAGGGGTCAAACACTGGAACAGGCTTCCTAGATAAGTGTTTGATGCCTAAAACTTGTCAGTGTTCTAGAATCAGTTGGACAGTGCCCTCAACAATGAGTTCTAACTTGGTCAGCCCTGAATTGGTTGTGCAGTTGGACCAGATAGACACTGTAGATCCCTTCCAAATAGTCTGTTCTATTCTATTCTAAACAGTACAAACTTAGCTTAAGAGGGATGCCATTTGTCTTGCCATTTTCTCCAGCATTCTCACTTTCATGATGAATGACTCAGCATGAGCTAGTATTGGGTTAGACTGTTCAGTATTTCTGAAAATGTACCTCCTGTTCTTGCCTCGGTTGGCTTCAGCAGGAAAGAAATAGATATTTTATCATGAATGAGCATATTCTTCCACCTGCCTGTAGAAATGCATTGTTTAGCGGTCAAACAAGACATGAGCAAAAGTTGTCAACAATGGAACTTACAGGAAACTATTAAGAAGATCAACTTGAATATTTTTAAAACTATCTTTGGATGCACCAGGAGAGGTAGTAAACGCAGCATTGTGTGCAATTGCCTTCCTTTTACATGGTTATTTTTCATGTGTATTTGCAACAGTCGGTTGCAAATTTTCAGTAAAAGGTAATGAGTATTACCGTGTATTACTTCCTGAATCTTTTGGGTAAATGATTTTCTGATCTCGAGAAACCTGAAGGGGTAATGTTTTTAGTGATGACTAAAAGGAAGTACTGCGCTCCTATTTTTTTCCGCAGGGGAGGGGGATTTTCCCGACTGTTTTTACAAGATACTGTTTTTACAGGCAATTACTTGCCTTAGTGGTGCATATAACACTACTGTATACAAAGCATTACTGTTTGACCTCCTTGTTAATTATGCTAAGCAGTACAGCTGCTTCCCACTAACTGATAAAATAAAAGGAAATAGCTTGCTTTACTGAAGACATTGGCTTTCTGAGTCAAAAAAAAAAAAAAAAAAAAAAAGAAGCAAAGTTTGACTTTTAAAGTTTAGATTTGTGCTGAGGGTCACTGGACATAGGTCTTTCATATGTGCTCTGACACTGCTGACTCCAGCATCAGCATGGCTGCACATTGGTAACTAGGGCTGGAGATGAAGCCCTTCTCTCTCCTTCACCAAACTGTAAGGAAAGTACATGGAATGTAAGGTAGTGAAAATACGGTTTGAGTGTTAACAACAGCACATGACAGGGTTGTTAGTTGCTCTATTCTGATCACCGCTTCTCAGGCACTTGAGGAATTTGTGGGGGGAACATAAATTTATAGGTGATACTGCATGGAAGAGAATTTCATCATAGCCTGAAATAAGCAAATAAGCCTGAAATAAGCTAAAAAAGGCAACTCTTTTGATGCCATCTGGTGCTGCCCATTAATCAGACAACTATTCTCTTTTAATTAGGGACCAGCCCTGGTACGCCTTGTTATATCAGTATCACCACAGATATAGATACAGAGAACTCTTTATGTTCTTAATTTCCATTGTGGCCTCTACTATGCAATGGTTTTAAAGAGAATTAGTTTTCCACAGGGGTATTAAGTGATTTCAAACATTTGTGGTTGTTATCCTTACTCTTCAGGTAGACTTTAGTAACATAAAATCCTTCTCTGTAGCAGAAAGCTCAACACTGGACATTACTGGTACACAAACACAATACAAGTAAGTGTGCAGATTTGCTTTTTGTGCTTACATGTGATGAACCTGAGATGCAAAGAAACTGCATTACCCAAAGTCATAGTGGTTAGAAAGTGAGTCCTTGAGTTTTATTTTTCAGCCTCTGAAAACATGTTGCTGAAGAACATCCCTACCTCTGGTGAGAAATGGGGACAAGTCTTTCTTTCAGAACTTAAAAAAAAAAAATCCAACCAGAACCAAAATCATTGTGATCTTGATGATTACCTGGGAGTATGCCATCACCTACAAACAGCTGTTGTTTTTTTTTTTTTGTGGGCTTTGCATTGTCATTGTGATGTCAGACAACTTCCAGCAGACTAAGGCAAAGACCCTTTCTGGGTCCATTTTCCAGATGCCTCTCAGATGAAGAGGATGATTTTCCTTCTTGGCCCTTTGCCACTCTGTTAGCTGGGCTGCAGTGAGCCATGTTTATAGTTCACATGGCTGAAGATAATCCCAACAATACACACAGTATGAGGAGAGTGCAGCTGGACTGCTGGGAAAATAAAACATCGGAGGATGAAAAAGCAGAGGAGGTGGGGGTTTGGGATCTTCGAGCTTTTTCCCCTTCAGCCAGCGCAATCAACACAGTCATAAATTAAAAATTTATTCCAAGACAACACGTAAGTTACTCAGAAGTCATCATCATCACAGGGCTCTTGTTCACAGAGTCCACACTTTGTTGGAGGGGAAAAAGCTAGTCTGCAAAGGGATTGTTATTTTTATCAGTAGTTAGTCATTATTTGTGGTCTTTCCAGATAAGAAGGCAGAACATATTACAGTACTTATCACCAACATTATCTGCCATTAGACACAACTGAACTGGATTATTGCTTCCATTTTTTATTTGTTTACATTTTTCAGTCTCAGAGCAGTTACACAGAACTCAGCTCCATAGTTTCCCTTTTTTGTCTTTTTAACTATGTATAAATAATTTTTTTAAGCAACGGCTTTTTCAGAAATTAAAGTTCATTTTTGACAAGTTTGTAAGATCTTTGTGGCATTAAATGTGACACTGGTCTTGTACGGAAAGAAAATCCTTTTAAATTTGTCTATTCAAGTATAAAATAACATTGACACCTGCTCCTCAGTAATTCAGAATTGAAGTTTATGATCTGAAACACTGTAGAATTCATTAATACCATTTTTAATGACAGAATATAAATTCTGTAAGTTAAAGAATGTACTTGATGGATTCTTATTCTACTTCAAGGCCAAGTTCAATAAATAGTGTATAAATAAGATATATTGGAAGAAAAGTATCATTGAAGAGCATTGAAGCCAGTATTGCATAAATTTCTTTGACAGTCTGTCTTTTATCTGGACTGTGCAGCAACGTGAAATCTTTCCTACTTTTGAATGTAAATGCAATTTGTTGCAAAAATTTGCTGGCTGATTGGGGTAAGTGGTGTATCTGCCCGTAGTTATTTTGCAAGTTGTTTGCTCTGGCTTTATCATGTGTATTATATTGCATAATTGTAGCACCTGGACTAGATGACTGACAATGTTTAAAAGGATAATGCTGAAGAGCAATTAGGAAAAAAAAGGAAAAAAAAGCCATTAAACCAAACACCTCTTGCAATTTCAGATCAGTTAAATATTTTAAATGAAAAAATACTATCACTATTTTGTTACTATCAAGTAACAAAAGCTGCTGTCCTACAAGAAGCTGTAAGGTTATTTATTCACACATATGTTTGTAAATCTTCTCATCATTCGGCTGGGTCCTGGGATAGTCTCAAACAGTGTTTATTCGGCCCCTTCAATTGTAAAAATTCCTGAGCATTGGTCCCGAAACTGTCAGACAGGCCCTGGATCAGCTTCAAACACCAAGTCTTGTTAACTTCCCCCTCCAAATCTCTACAAAACTTATCTTTCCTTAACAATGGAAGTTCCTCTTTCCCTTCAGTTCCTACACACTGCTTAGTCTGGGACTATATCAAGATATAAACTCTATCAAGGCAAAAAACAGAGACTAGACATTTAAGTATTCTTCCTCATATTCCTTCCATTTAAGGATTGTTAGGATGTATGGAAAATCTACTGCAGGCAGCTTTTGTCTTTCCAGAACTAATCCATCACAATTTTTCTTTCCCCTATCAAAGCCTCTATGGTAGATAAATAGTACGATGAAAGTCTGAATTTATCACAGAGTAATTCATATGAAAAAGAGCACTTGTATTAAATAAAGACATCTTGGAATTATTTGTAAAAGTAGCACCTTTTTTTTTTTTTTTTAAGGAAATAACATACAGAGAGTATGTGGAGGTGCTGTATAGGAAGACTTTATTGTCAATTTTGGGGTAATTTGTAATTTATTTTCTGGCTCACGAACTTACCAATTTCAGTTGAAGTCACAGTTTCCCAGCTCAATTATTACTGTGTCCCAGGCTGTAGCATTTGGACACCATTGGTGAGAACAGAGCACATTATGGTGCTCTGGCTTAACCTGAAGAGCTTTGCTTTCGGGAAATTTGAGAAACATGAAGAAACACCAAAACTGAGTCTTCAGTGGTTTTCTGTCTTCCATATCTATAGCATTTGTTGCTGATTTGGGTCCACAAAATTAGTATAAACCATTTATTTGGTTGTGTGTTTTAAAGAAATTGCTATATGAAGGACTAAAGCAGGGCAAAAAGTAGCTGGCTTTTGAGCATAAAGTGGCTGAGCCTCAGCAAGGGCCCATGAGCTAGAAATGTGCAGGAGTTGTGACAGGAACCAAATTTGACCTTTTTGTTCATTACAGGAAAATCTTATTCATCTGTGACACTGAAAATGTTCCTGTGTCGCTTTTGTTTCAGTAAGGCTGAGAAACAGGAATAAAGCAGAGGCAGGACAAAGGTTATTCTTGTGGATTTCCCAGTTCAGCTAAACCCAGGACCAACTGAAAAGCTCTTGAGAAAGCCTGGAGACTCCCAGCACAACCCAGAGGTTTCAGAAGCCTTGTCCACAGGGAACAGGAATGGGAAGGTCAGGCTTGGGAAGCAGCAGGAACAGCTTTCAGTGCGGTATTTTGGTACTGTCATTTCTTGCCTGGACTGAACCAGGGAAGAGTGAAGTACATGACTTTTTTAAGCAAGGTTCTCAGAGGCCTGATTTGGTGTGCTCTGCCCACAAAGGTCAGGAACCAGGCAGCAGAGCTAAGGAGATTGTGTGGGATATAAGCTGTCAGCAGACATGGCATGCTGTCCCTTATATAGCAAGCACTGCTAAGTGGATAAAAGAGGGTGCTGGAGAGCAGGTGTCAGGGCGCTGGCCCTATTTCTGTAGCTCCTGTCTTGCAGCTAATGCAATTGGTTCCAGGTGCTCTCTCTACCTGGCTTTCATCTGCTACAGAAGCATCCTGCAAAGGCCCTTTGCAGTCCTAGGCAAATGCTCTGATAATGGATACAACTTCAGAAGTGACAAGTTTTTATAGCTCAGCACTGAAGGATGAAAAAGTACTTGATACGGTTACCTGTGCCAGAAGGTTGCAGTGGTGTCTAAATCACATCAATCTGCAATTATTTATAAATTTTGTGTTTTCATGCCATCTTTCTGTTTGTTGACATCCACAGTACGTTGTAATAAGGTTCACCCAGAACATTACTATAATAACACCATTACAGTTCATTTCCATGGTGCTACTGTTAATATTTAATGGCAAATGAGACAGGTGTCCCATTTTATGAAACAATAATGTATTTCCTGACTGGATAAACTACAAAAGCTGAAGGGCTGAATAGTTTTGCCTCTACATGGTAAGGACATTACTGCTAAGGGAAATAGGATGTCTCCTATTCTCCAGTGTTACCCCACTTTAGGAAAGGACAACATCTCCCAAGCTGCCTGACAATCCAGTTCACTGTGTTCAGCTCCCAGCTTCTGTATCTCAGAAACTACCCTATGAGACTTCAACTGCCTATCAAATAAGCAAAGGGTGGCTACCAGATCTAGAGCAAGAACGAAACGGTGTATTTACTCTTGTCTGCTTCGAAATTTATCTTGTCTAAAACTATAGCAAGGAGAACCAGAAAAGTGGTGTGAAGTTTTGTTCAGTTTGAAGGAGGCTGCTGGACTGCAGGGTCAGAGCATCATTGGCATCTGACACAAGTCACCAGAGTTTCAGTGCTGGAATGTGTTGGGTAAGAGTGTGCCTAATTGCATGGTGCACTCAAAGCCTCCTGAAATTAAGTCAAGATGAACATCTGTGCTAGAAATTCAACCCCATGATCAGGGTCTTCTTTGTTCTGCCTCTTGCAGAATATAAGCTTTTATTTTAGGCTTTAACTAAAAGGCTTTTGCTTTTGTTCTAGGATGTTTGTTCTAGGATGTTGCACATGGTCTATGAGAAACTAATAATCTTTCAGTGTTTCGGAGATGAACATCTATAACATACAAATGCAGAAAAACTCCATGACCCTTGTTGTCCTGAGTACTCATAGCTATATTTGTCAGAACTATAAAAAACAAAGCCATAATAGTTTGTGGTGATATAATCCTAAGCCACATATGAACATAAGACTCACTGTGCACCCTCCTGCTGTGGGCATTTCAGCCCAGACACTATGTCATATACATGCAATGGTGCCCTTTTTTCTGTCTCTGTATATCAGATAGAGCTGTTCAGCCTGACTTGTTTTCCTCAGGTGCTAAGATGTTTCAGTGCATGCAGGAACCTCATTACAAGCCCTGTTTGTGAGGTCACTAGGACCCTGGAGAAGCTGCGCATCCTCCAAGCAAACCTAGGGGTGCAAGAGGCTAGCCTTTTTTTTTTGGTTGGTCTTTCTTTCATCAACTTACTTCCTATTTGCCTGTTATGATGCTGGTTGTGATAAGTCCAAGGTTCTTAACATTTCAAAGAAAAAACAAATGGGTAGCCAAACCTCAGTAAGTTCATAAAAAATAGGACCTGAAGAGATAAGTTATATTTGATGGGAACTGATCTAGTCACACTAGGACAGGCAACACAGCTGAGCACCAAACAGTCCTTTTATTAGGGGATAGTCAAATGACAATGGCTTTGCCAGAATTTTCTTTCTTAGGATAATTACATTATTTTGAAAAATCCTTGTGGGTGACTCCATTTTTCCTAATCTAAATTTGATTTCCAAATATATAAGTAACGCTGCACATCACATGTTAAGTGACGCAGCCCCTTGGTCCATAGAATATTAGGATGTGGGGCTTTGCACTTAAAATTATTTTAAAGTTCACTTTTGCAGTTAAAAGTCATGTTTTAAACTGACCACGTGTTCAAGCATATGCAGCGAAATCAAATTCTTCTGTCGGGATCCTCAGTTATGCTTAATCATTCTTATGCCATTTGGAAATGGAGAATTAGGTTTATTTTCTCAGGAAGTTTTTACTGGTTACCCATTACACAGTGTAGGTGTGGGGGGAAAAAACGAACCACATATTTTATGTGATTAGACAATGGGCCTGGGAGAAGTCAGACAGCAGGACACATGTCATTTTTTTATGAGCAGCAAGTTACTGCCTATGTCAGCATTTTGCAACCTGCACTGTCATTTTCGTTACTTTACAGGGCGATGGAGTTTCCTGTGGTCTTGTCTGTGTAACTCTCATCCCCAGCTCTGAAAGGTGAACACTGACTGTAGTGGAGCTATTTCTTAATTGTTTCAGGACTTGTAGCAAGAGGGAAGTTGCTGTGTGATGTCTTTTCTTAAATTTCGTGCCCTTGTTTCTATCTTGTTTCCTCTCTAAACAGTGCTATCTTCCACCCAAAATGAAAATTAAAAAGAATAACCACAAACTTTAGCTCCAAAAATCACAGTAATAATGATAGGAGAATGTATTCTGAACAGCATCAGTTTATAATTAAACCATTTGTTTTTCACAAAGGGTGTCTAGGCTGTTCTTGTAGGATATAATTTTTTTTTATAAGCTGTATTGTATGCAGATTTTTTTTCACTTGGAAAACACAGTATTTAAAGTCAGTCAATAGCAGCAAATAATCTCCTTTTACTACCACTTTTAGCTGATGCATTTGGGACTTTGGCAGACTGCAGTGTTCTTTCAGCTAGTGGTTAAGATCATCACTACGTGCAAATGTTCCTTGTAAATAGCTCCAGGATCTGCCTCTGCACGGTGCTGAGCAGCCTCAGCCCTTACCAGTATAAAATAGGAGCCTGGCAGTCATCTTACCTCTTGGAATCAAAGGATAGACAGGTCTGAATAATGAGCTCTTGGCATGATTTCTTTTTTCTGCAATTGATGTGTTCCTCAAGATTCAAGATTCAATCCTCAATCCTACAATCCTCAAGATTCATCGTTTGAGCAGTGTCAATTTGACCTCACTATTCACCAGTTCTTAATTTTTCCTAAGAACCAATGACTCAGCAATCGAAGTCACTAAACCATTCACCATATTAGAGGTGATGGGACACTCCAGTGGGCATTCTATACTATCTAGCTCTTTGCCTGGCTTCAGTGGGGTGCCACTCTCCCATTATTCTCTTGGCTCTCATAAGGACTAAGAGATTATCACACAAAAATTCTCAGTCCACCTGACTTTGTGAGTCAGAGCCCTGGGTGCTGTACTCCAGGCTAGGCCCATCAAAGCTAACCAGAGAAGACATGGGTTATAGTTTGGAGACAGCTCAATGCATCTGTGCTTTCTGCCCTCCAAAAACATTTCATCCTGTCCACCTCAGCCCTTGCCATGTCTTAACTTGTATCTGTTGTCTGCCTGGCTTCTCAACTCACAAGTTATGAAAAGTGTTTTGCTGTGTTCTCTTCCCTTCTATAGCCAGCACTTCCTAATCATCCAAGTGCCTTGCATTTTCCACAGCTGGCCTCTAAGACAGTTGCAGCCTCGGGTGCAGGGCTGGGTATATCGGCTATGATCATGATTTATTTTTGGGATGCAGGACTATGCCCACATCTCAGCAGCTGTGAATGCTGGCATGTGCTGGGGACAGGAAAGGTTTACATTGCCTGGATTCCAGGAGACTGATTTAGAGCAACTCATTTTGAGGCAGTTGGCCAGATAAAACCCATGCTGACTCCCTCTGGAAAGCTGCTGTCTAAAAGCAATATGGTCTCATCTTCAGCTTTTGGGCAGTGTCCTCAAGATAACTAGCCTTTTCTTTGTCTCCTCTTCCCGTTGTGCTCCAAGTCCCTGGTGGGCACAGGACAAAAGGCATACAGAAGGCTATGTGTTTATCTTTTGTGTATGCTTATTATGTGTCTTTTCCAGGTAGAGGACTCTTCTAGTAATGCCAGCGGTGTCAAGCCCACCCCTCCTACCAGCACATGGGGAATCAAAGCTGTACAGCTCAGCAGCCATGCATGTTGATGCAGAAGTGATTTGGGATTTGTCTACCTTAGGGTCAGCATCCCCAGACCACAGTGAAACAGCAGTTGATTAATTTCTGTCACTTTTTGGAATGGTGACCAGACCATAAAACATTTTACCCTAACCCAAACAAGATATAATACAATGATTAGGGGAACAATTAAAACTCTGACCATTCTCTTTAACGGCTACAGTAATGACAGTAATGGCAGGACAGTTTGCCCTCTCTGAGCATGCCTTTCTTAGTGACATAATACTTTTCAAATTTTAAAGCACCCTTGTGGTTGGGACAAATGAAACAATTCAATAAATTAAACATGGTTCAGAGAGAGAGAGATTGGTGAGTGCTGGCTGATGCTTGGCTCATGTAAGAATAAAGCAGCAGCAATCCTGAAGCTCTGCTTTGTGCAAAGCTCTGCTTGTGGTTTGGCTTGCTCGTGGTGCAGCATGAGGTGCTGTAACCTGTTTAAGCTGCCTTGCAGGAATCAGCTCTGTCTCATCTGCCTCTGATTCGTTGCATGACAAATGCTATCTCCCCTGCACAGCTGGGAATAGAGACATGTCCTGAGATTGCAGCTCATGAAAAATCTGTGTGGGACAGCATATATTTTAGAAATGCCTGATGCAAGTAAATTGCTAAAGCAAGCTCTTTTTATATAATGTTTAATTAACAGCCTCTATGTTACTGCATTTAATGTGATTCACAGTGCTTATCAGAAAACTCCTTTTCTGAGGCAGGGATCATCCCTTCCCTCTATGATTTTCACAGGTTTCTCCTCATTGGTGTAAGGAGTGGAAAAAGTCCCTTGTCTTGTTCCTGAGCAGGCAAACTCCTGCACTCCAGCATGTGAGAACAGGAGACAAGATGGATCACAGCCAAAATCACTTTTGTCCAGTTCTGGAGCCCATCAGCAAGAGGCTGAGGGTGTCTGAAGGTGTCAGACAGAGTGGAAGGTAACCCCATGTAATACCGCTGACCACAACAGAGACTTTGAGCAAAAGGTGCACAGTCAAGTTGCTACTATTGAGGGACATTTCTGGAAACTAGTGCAATCCTTAATATTTTAAAAGGATGTTTGTGTCCTAAGGTTTAAGCTGTGAGGGAATTGGATCATGCCTCTCTCTCTAGACTGTAAATAATTTGCGGGGAGAGCTGTTTTTATCACTGTACTTCAAACAACACTCAGCATATTGTTGGAACCAATTATATAAATAAATTATATAATATATCTTTGGGTAACTTAAATACCATGCTGAGCAGTCAGTAGTTGAAAACTGAAAGATGCCCAAGCCAAATTTGAAAATAAGGAGATAAAACATTAGATAATTCAGTCATATTTATTATAGTTTTTAATTTTCTGTAGCAGCCTGGTAATAGAGAAAGAGATTTGTGTTAGAATACCAGTATTCTACAGAACAGATGTTTTTATATTACTTTCTCTAATGTGTTTAATAACATATTATATGACATACTATAGTCATAACACTTTGTTAAAAATCTTCTGTAGATATAACATTTACTTTTGATTGAACAAGTGTGCTGGGACTTCAGAGTCTCCCAGTATAATTTAATGTTATTCTGCTGTTTTGGAGTGGTCAATTGAATTGCACAATGGGCCACTTCAGGAAAATATAAAGAATATATTTGTTTCTAAAAGTTAAGGTAAAGAAATTCACTCTTCAACGTTTAGGGATGAATATCACACTCCTGAAGTTCAAAATAAGTCATATTTCCCTATTTAAGCATAGTTTCTTGATAGTGGCAATCTGCTAGTTCTCAAAATATAGATTACAAAGCAAAGACTGAGATGAACAAAGTCTGTGAATCCATAGCAGATATGTTATGCTGGAGACACTATGAGTACAAACAGACTAAAATCCAAGGAGCTAGAGAAATGGAAGGTCAAACTTTTTCAGCCTTTCTTATTCAAGGATTCTCTCCTGAGTATAAAAGAAATGTAAGCTGTTCCGTACTAGAAGTCTGTGTGTACAAGAAAAAAAAAAAAAAAAAAAAGAAAAGGAGGAAAGTAGGAGAGCAGTGAACATCATATTATCACGGGTAAAGAGAAGGCAGTAGCTCTCATGACGAAAAGGTCGTCAGTGGCTGGGAAAGGCACAGCTTCCTTCTTATCTTTGATTTTCAAACATGCTGATGAAGATGTCTCTGTATATAACAGATTACAGAGGCCTCTGCTACATTTTATCAGGATACTGATTTTTGATGCACATTCTGTACACTTTGAATCTTGATATCCAGAAGGCATTTGACTAATAGAGTGGTGGTTAATGACCAAGATTGTGCCTGCAGGAGATGAAGGAAAAATGGCAATGTCTGGGCAAAGCACTGCTTTAATATTATTAGTTACCAGCACATTGAGCACAGCCCTCTGCATCACACCCATGGTAAAAGGGAAGCTATCTCTGTTAAGGTTACCAGGTCAAGGTGTCCTTGACATAGATAACTTGATCATTAGCTTCTTAGCACAAAGTTTGAGCTTTAATATGTATTACTTAGCTGCATATCATATAACCTCCGTGTATCTGTGTTGCAGACTATCCTTATCTGAATGATTAACATTAGCTCATGAGTGGTGGCTAAAAAAAGGTGCAAGAAAGATCAAAACAGTGCCCTGATTAAGCAGCATCCCCTCAAACAGATTTAGAGTTTCAAGGTGACTCCTCAGTCTGTGCTCCTCAGCCCAGCAGCAGAGACTTTTGTTTGCCAAAGCTTAGAGGGGAGCAATTGAAAGACAGCAATTTGTTAAGGGCCTGATTCCTGCAAGAGACAAGAGAGGAAAATTGTCACTTTCAAAAACTGGCATGCAGATGGTGTGAGCCCAAAGTATAACCAGGGCCTAGTTCTCCAGAGAAGGGGCTGCTTAAGTTTTGCCTACTCAAAGCATGAATTGAATTTCAGATGGAGGTCCCACAGCATGTAAAGGGATAGCATCCTGCTCAGCTGGCATGAAGGTATAGCCTGGAGATGGAAGCAAGGAGATCATTCGTTCATAACACAAGGAAGAAGTGAAGGCATCTGACTGTTTCTTGGAAAGTGTCCTTAGGGAGCTGGGAGAGGTCTCAGAAGAGGCGAAATAGGCAACAGCTGGGGTCAGGGAAATGTCAACTGCATTTACAGCTCATTCGAGGAACATAAGGTCACCTTTATACTATTTGCCGATAAATGTTTTACTGCACACCCTGGACAGTCTACCCTGTGCTGTTAGAAATCATAAAGCAATTCAATATGCGATAAGGGTGTAGCTTGACACTCATCAAGTCTGAAATCCCAGTTTCTGTGGAGTCACACCCTTCTGCTTAGAAGAACTGTTTAATAATAAAAGCCTTTGGACTTGGCATTCAATGAAATGCGAAATTAAGGTTAGATGCCAGTTCTTCAGTCCAAACAGTTGAGGCTGGTTGAGGTGAGGCAGCCAGTCACTGCAAGAGTGTAGGGATGCCTCACAGAGCTAACAATTTCTTCTCTATTTGTTGAATCAACTTCAAGGATTTTCAGGCAGACCAAAAGCTAAAAACTCCTACTTGGGTAGAAACTTCTTCTCTCCCCTATTTTGTTTACTTCACTCAAAACCTGTGAATTACGCTTTAAAATAGTTGACAATGTGTAACCTTAGGAAACCACATTCCCAGTGTTCAAACATATTTTGGGGCTTTGCTAATATGATATTAAAGTGTATGAGACACACTGGCTACCATTTGGTCTGAAGGAAACAACAGATGCCAGGTAAAATAAGAATCCAGTGCTGCCAGTTGCAGGGCCTGGAGGAAATACCAGAGATGTCAATGGAGTAGAGGATGGTGATAATTCTAGGCTATGTCTACACAGCTTGTCAAGCACAAATAGGGAAAGTCTGGTGCACCCCTTGACCCCAAGCTCTGCATTTGTGCCATCAACTCTATGATATTTTTCAGTCAGCCTTTGGTATGAACATTGCATAAGAAACTCTGAGCTATAAACTGGATTTGCTTCTAGGGGAAGGAACATCGGGAGCCATGTAAGAAGGATTGCTTAGGTGTAATTTTTGTCATTTAGGATATATGACAGTTGCCAAGGCAGTAAAATTTCATCTGCTCTGTCTGTATAACAAAACACCTTCCTCACATCTTCACCCACCTGCCTGCATGCCCCTCCATTCTTCCTGTGAGTCTCACATGAGCACAGGTGTCAAAAGGTTGTTAGTTAATGTAGATTGCAGTGTGCACCTGGACCACTCTATACAGATGGTGTTCTGTCTTCAGAGGATTCTTTCTCATGAGACTTCACATGGAGAAATTGCTCCTCAGGTCAGATTTCTCCCCTGGTCCTGGTAGAAAGCAAGTTTCAGTGATTTTCTCCATCAGTGGGAGAGCACACACAAGAAAGCTGGATGTTTTCCCCATTTCTAGTATTTCTTAATGGATGGCACCTTATAGATAGTTGTCAGGCTGCTAAGCTTTTACACCTCTCTGCATTTTAAGTTTTGGCCTTTCCTCTTTAGTTTCCTGCTAGCTATTTTTTGCAGAGGAGAGCTTTTATTTTTCCTTCTCCAGGCTTTCCTCACTGTGCCTTTTGTAAATTCTTAATTTGAAAAGTGTTCTTCAAAGACCTTTAGGTACCTCCTGTACCTAAGTAGAGTTTAATTGTCCTCAGATAAAGGTCCATACTGTTTCTCAAGAGGAGGATGAAACAGAAGCTTCCAAGGTCTTAAATGCAAGATACACGCAAATGCAAAAACTACGGGTGAACTGTTTCAGATAGTGGAACAGGAAGCTGTTCTTAACTCTGGCTTTACGGAAAAAATAGCCAGAACCAGGGTAGCTATAGCAACGTGTATATTGCCAGGTTTAAGGGAAATCTAGCCCTCATAATGGGTAATCAAATGAAGTAAACAAAGCAGATACCTAAGTAAATCTAATTAAACTATTGAAATTAATTTAAGAATAATCTAATAATATAGAAATCCCTTGCACAGCATGCGACACTTTTAACTCTTCACCCTCAGCAAACAGCCAGGCTTATTACATCCCCAAACTGTGTTAGAAACAAACTGTTTCTTAGAAACCAACTTCAACTGTCAACCTGATGCTTTATGCACACACGAACACACATGCAACCACATTCCATAGGCACATCATGTCTGCTACCTACATGTGTCGTGCTTGTGCATGTGTACACACCCTGTAATGCTTTTTAAAAGTCATTCTCCTCCTTGACCTCCATCAGAACATCAGCAGTGGATCCTTGCAGGTCATACAGGTGCAGAATTTGTGCCCTTCTGCTCAAAGGCCCTTGGCCTTGCACTGGGGCCTCTCCTTGGCCTGAGAGCAGCACAGGGCCTTGGGTGCAGTCTGAATTCAGCAATGATGAGGCAGCACATGCTGGGGTTGGAGCTGCCTCTTTATGACATCCATGATCTTCCCATCAAACTCACAACCTCCCCTTTTCCCAGAGCTGGGGACAAGCTTCCCAGTGAGTGGAGGATAATTGGTTCCCTTTGTCTGAAACATAGTGTACAATTCCTAAACGCACAAATTTACATTTTATGATTTTGGCCCTTTTTCTGCAGTTTCTCATTCTTGGAACTCCTTCCCTCTTTTATGATCCAAGCAGCCGCCCATTTTCATTTAAATCATTTCTTGAAACACACTTTCTCTGCAAAGCCTCTGGCTACAGATGACTGGATATGGCAGAAACAGTATTTGAATTCAGAACAAGGGTTTTGTTTGAGCAAATTGTTTGGGGGATAGCCACTTTTTATACCACACCTGATATTCCACAGGGTATTAGCATACAAACAAAGATTTATTATTCACTAGTCATTATTTCATTATTCTTCTGTTTAAAAGAGATCCATTCATCTAATCACAGCACCAAGGGAATAGAAACATATCACATCATTTAGTGTATCAATTACAGGCCTTAAATGAGGATGAGCAAATGGTCATGGTGCGTGGTTTGCCAGTTTACCTGTTCTCTAGGGAGAAGAATGAAGCTCTTACTGAAAGCACACAAACAAGTGAGCATTTTTGGGTAATTGTTTGCAATCAATAACTGAAGTGAGTATTTCTTTCCAGCAGAACTCTATCATGAAGAAAATCTCATTTTAAAACAGTTGGAGGAAAAAAAGTATTGAATTGTATCATTTTGAATCATCCTCTTTACTTGATTTGTGGATGGTCTTCTGTCTCTGTATGTTCTCTAAGTTAGTTTGCAGTGCTATATGGGACGGGGTCCTTTTCACAGTAATTGTCAACACTATGATATTACTCATTCCTTCAACCAGCAATGGAAAAGCAGATTTTCTTGAGCTGCAGTGAAATGCAGTGGCAGTGGAGGGAAAAGTCCCCAGGAAGCATTTGGGACCAAATGTTTCTATGCATTCCTTCTTCCAAGTGCCCGTGCCGTGCACACTTGCACACATAGGCATGTGTGCACACCACGGTGCCACACACTTTGCCAGGGCCACCAAAAGCAGAGGAGAAGGAGCATGCCAGGGAAATGACCACCACAAGCCCTTTTGGTCTTGCATGGGATTCCTTGCAGAGAAAACCAGCAGTGTATTTACATGCTACACGCAGCCGGCCAGACAATTACAGTCGTGGGAGGTATGCCCAGTTGTCTGCGTGGGTGCAGAGTCTCATCTCTGAGTACCACAAATTCCTCCTGTGATCTGCCAAAATGTTGTTGATTCAATCCAAGACATCATTAACCTCAGTAACTGTCTTGTCCCTTTGGTCTCAAGGCTCGTGATTTTTCATCTACTTTCTTTCTAGCCGGTGGGCCAGAAAAAAGGCTGGATCACACTGACTTAAGTGCTCTATCAAGGACTCAGTGGATGGGAACAGCCGTCCTTCCCTGAGAAGAACCCAGCTGAACAAAGTTAGCAGAACCATTTGACACTGAATAATCAGGTAAATGATGATAAGTGCCCTGTGGTGAGACAGAAATATTACGCAAAACAAACCAAAGCCTCTTGCTAAACATTTGTGTTCACAGGTAAATACCCTGTGGCCCTAGGCCGTCCATTTATAGGGTGGCACCAGGAGGTCACTGTGCTGAGAGTGGCTGCTCCCCTTCTGTCCTCTTCCCACTGAGACCTTAGGGGCCAGCTCCTGACCTTGGCCAGGGCTGTGCTAGGGGAATACTGTACCACATTGGTCTGAATTGCAAAAACTTGTTAAAGAGTCGTGACTATCCCACCTTTCCAAACAGTAAATATGTGTGTGCATGTGTGTTTGTGTATGCAAAATAGGGCAAGTATGAAAAATCCTATGGAAAGCCTGAAAATCATGTCCTCAGTACAGAGTTGAAGTGTAGGCTGCCTTTAGTGCACGTACATGTTTTCTATTTTCTTTGCTATCTTAATCTAAACCCAGCAGGTTGTTCCCTTGTTTCCCTCTGAGGAGGTAAATGCTGCCACCAGTTTTGCTTGTGCAGTATGGGCAACATACATGCTCTGTCAAGCATTGCCTTATTAGCACATCCTGGAAAATGATAACCGGTGGTGTAAAGTCCTTGCCTAACATTTAGAAACACTTCCTCAGAAGAAACGCCAGGCACTCCACTGCATTTAATTTTAGGAAAGCAGCTGGTCCAAAACAGTGGAGACTGTATTATTAGTCTCCCACTCTGGGGCAGGACTGATCATGCTTTCCCATGGAGAGAAGGGGCTGACATGGGTTAGGAGTGGCTTTGGTGTCCTGCAGGATTTTTCACCGTACCAACAGTGGCAGCACAGTGAAGGGGATTTGACCAAATTTGGTTTCAGCTAGCTGTGCCTTGCTCTGGTGGCAAGCTGAGCTTGAGGAAAGGGATAGAGATACTCAGTTGGGTGAGGTGTTGTTTCTCAAGGGGTGCTGCCATGAGGGGAGACAGAAAAGTAATGCAATTGCCTTTTCTTCAAAAAATGAAGGCAGTAATGAATTATTATAGGGAAAAAAAAAAAAAAAAAAAAGCATTAATATAAAGGACCATGCATGTTGAAAGGCCACAAAGCCCATAGAGACATCCAGCAAAGCTGAGTGGTACCAGAATAGCTATACAGATAGACTTAAGCTATAAAATGTCTGACCCAAGCACACGTTCCTCACCCTAAGGGCAGTGAAGTGGTGCTGCCTGAGCCCTGCTTAATTACTATGGGGAAAACATATGGAAAACTTCAGGATGGGGAAGCAGCACAAAATGTCTTTGTAGAGAGCCTGTGCCAGTAACACTGCCCTACATCCTGCTAGGAAGTAAGCCAGGGAGCAATGCCTCAGCGAGTGGAGCTCTGAAAGCCTTGATTCAATTTGTACCCAGCTCAGCTCCGTGACTGTCTCTTAGCTGCTTCAAATTACTTTCTTTTTGGCAGCTGAGAAAATGTTAACTCAGAGAACTGTATTAATCTCTATTAGTAAGGAGCTAGAATCTAAATAGCTTGAACATAGGCTTTCTGGTGTGTCAACTGAAGCAACATGCTATAAATCTATAATCTATAAATCAGTTTGTCTGGCACAGCAGCCAAAAGTAGGTACCACAAAAATATAATGGTCTAAGCACAGTGTTTATCTTGAAATTTTTTAAGGTCTCCTTAAAAAAAGCCCCAAACAAATAAATCAACAAAATTATGATAAAAAAATAAGAACTAATCTGGGAAGGCTATAAGATAAATAATTCAAAATTTGTTTAAGCTTTTTTCCCCAACATTGCAGATTAAAATAGCATACTGCAGGTTTTCTGCTGCTATTATACTGTTTCTGTGAGGGGAAACTCCCTTTTCAATAATTCTTAAAAAATATCTAAGGGAAGAAGCTGAAATTCTTCACTATAGTACACCACGCACAGAAAATGTCTGCTTGCCATCTAAACTCATTTCTTTTCTTGAGGCAGTGACCAGCACCACACATTCAGAGTAAAAAAAAAGAAAGCAAGAAGTGCTAAAATGAGCAATTACTAAGGAACCTGCCCCTAGCAAAAGTTGCCTTCTAATCACTGGGCAATTTATTGTTATTTAAGATCTAAAGCATGGTGATTTATATCCCTTGTAATTTGTTATTCTACTGAGTGCAATGCTTGGTGTTTTTTATTATTCATGGGCCTTTTTAAATCTTGTTTCTTTGCTGACCTCAATAATAGCGGCCGGGGCAGTAAGTTCCACTAGTTAATTATTGGTTATGTATAAAGGCCCTTTCTTAAAAGAATTGTATTTTACTTACATTTTCCTCCTAATTTGCTTGATCCTCTCTCATTCCTGCACTTTGACTATGGCACCTTCCTCTATAAGCTTCATTATTCTGCTTTAAATACATCCTCAGAAATTATTACTTGTTTGTCTTCTTTGTCAGCTCCAAGGCTGTGCATCCCTTTCTGTGCAAACAGAGCCTTTGTGTGACCGTTTGTACCATGAATACCTTCTCCATCAGTCTTTCTCTGGCAGGTTTTACCAAAGGTCTCCAAGGTGCAGAATTGCTTCTCCCTAGCAAGGTGACCACCAGGGTGTTGGTAAACAACAAAAATTCAGGAACTCTTCCTAAATTCTCTTCCTAATAAGGCAGTGAGCCCCTGAGCAGGGCTTTGGACCAGCTGCACTTGCACTGTCTGCCAGAGCTGTCATAATGGGGAAATATATTGTCCCTGAACAAATCCTGCCTGACAGTGTAGACTGAAAATAGTGCTTTGCTGGGGCTTGCCTGCCTCCCATGGCCCTTGCTGAAGTCTCTCCCTTCCTGCAGCTTCCCACAGTTTTCCCTTGCCCCCTTAGGCCAGGGCTGCTGTCTGCTTCCCCCTAAGGCACATCTGCCAGGGACAGGGAGCTGGTGCCACACAGACCCAGAACCAAAACTGCTTATCATTTGCTCCATGTAAAGAACTCCAAAGCAACCACCTTGTCCCTACATAAAGGCAGCAGTACCAAGACCCACACAAACTACTTTAGCACAGGAGTGCTGCAGAAAAGCTCAGCCATGTGGTCCTTTGGTTATCAAAGATACAAGAAGTGCCAGTAAAAGATGGTGGGAAAAAGATTTCTTAACTCCAGTGGCTTCTCTGTTGGAAGTCAACAAAAAGGAGGGCTTCCCAACCTCATACCCATCCCCAGCACACTATCCCTGCCTGCAGTTGGTCCTGTCTCTACCTTGATTCAGAAGCAGGGATTAAATGACCCATAAGTACATATTTGTGATGCAGTAAATCAAATATCCATTTGGGCTAGACATGCCTGATCTTCTAACTATCCTAAAGTATTTGATGTTGACAGCTCAGGATCTCATCACGAGTTATGCATTATGTTAGTTTTCTTTTTCTTGTTCTGTTCTCAGCCCATCGCCTGGATGTAGTGCTACTGTTAAAAGGCCAATTGTCACTTTTGAAATAGTAGTTCTGTGTCTTCCTAATTGCATTAAAAGGACTTCAAAAGTAGAAAGGAAACAGAGAACCTAAAGTATATACTTTTAAAACAGTATGGATTTGAATTAAGCTTATTCATTTGGTAGAATAACTCCCAATGTACCTTTTAGTTACTTGGGCTGATGAGATTATGCGTATATTTCAATCTTATTTCAGAAACTCAAGTATTTTCCTGATATGACTGAATCATGCAAGAAATACCAGTGTTCATCCAGTATTACTGGAAACCCTGTTCCAGAAGTCCTGGTGAAAGTGAGATGGTAGGAGATGAGAGGTGACCCAACCACCAGGGCAGGGACAGGCAGGAGAAGTGCTGTGGGCGGACTCAAGGGCAGACCCCTGCAACAGGCCTCGAAGCTCATACGGAGAGGGAGGATAGTGAGCTGAGGGTGGCGATGCAGGGTCATGGCATGTGTTTTTGCACATGTGTGGTAGGAATTGTGACTTTACAAGAGAGTGCGCCTCTGAGTGCAGGGGGAAGCACTTTTCCTTGAGTTTTTGGGGAAGGAAAAATGGCAAATTTCATTGCAGCTAAGTGCCAGAGACTCCAGGAAAAAGCCAGGAGGTTTTGGTGTGCTTCTTTAAACAGGCAAGGTTTATTGATGCATGGGGCAGGCATCCTGGCTGGTTTGGCTGGCAGTGGTAGACTAGTGCAAGGTGTTTCAGAAGGAGCAGACATGGGAAGGGTAGGAGAGTGGGGAACATTGTCTGAAGGCAGTAGTAGAAAGATCCTAGATCAAAGAGTGACATGGCTATAAAAAATGATGTGGCATCTGAAGGCAAGTTGGAAGGACAAGAGAAGAGGCACACAGTTATCCAGCTCTTCCTTTGTAGCTCTTCCTCACACAAAAATTTGTGTTGAGTTGGGCAAAAGCCTGTTTGGACCATGTGATCTCCTCAGAGTCATGGCACTGACAGGCCATCCTCATAGTGCTGGCCCAGGCTGGAAAGGGCACAGCAAGCTGTGGCAATCCTGACAGTGCTGACCAGCTCGCTGGCTCTGTAAGCAGCATTTGCTGGCCTTCAGGCATCTTAAAGCTCATTAGAACAAACACCTGACAGTCATTTGGGGTGCAACTGAGCTAGTGTGGAGATGGGAACTAGCGTGCCTGGGAGCAGGGGAGCAACCTGTGCTGGTCAGTGGGACTGTGGGTAAAAGAGATGATGTCATTCCAAACACAGTAATAGTGGTTGGAGACCTGTGTTATGTCCCTGGACCACACGTGCCAGGGCACACTGGGTCTTCCCCCAGTAGTTTTGGCATAGAGGGTGCAACAGAGAGTGACCAGCCAATGATGGCTTAAAAGGTATAAGGCTACAGAGGTTCTCAGTGAGCTCCCTCCACCTAGAAGGAGCTCCTGCTTTAGCTTGGCTGGTACCACATATATAATTGATGAGTATATTAGACAGAGAAGCTCAGGCCGTTGTGTTCATGCCATGACAGGAAGGCTGACTCAGAAAGGGCTGCCTTTACTTTAGAAGAAGAGTATTTGTCCACAATCAGCAATTAAGGCATCATCTCTATTTGATACAGAAATCACCCCTGAAAATGCTCTACAGAGAAAGTTTTTTCTATAAATGGACCTCAGTTCTATTAATGAAATTGTGAGAAGTTTTTCTAATGTTCAGTGCAAGACAGGACCTCTGTAGCATGGAGGGTGACAGCATCCAGACTTTTCCCATCTAAGAAAATACCCAGAAATATTGTACAATATGAGCAAGCCTGACCTTTTTCCAGACAGCAGCATCAAATTATCAAGCTGAAAAAAAAAAGAGAAGCAGTCCTTCTAAGAAGGCAAGTGAGCTCTGGAAACCTAGTAATTTAATGTCCTTTAATGTCTTCAGCCAAGCTGCATATCACTTGGAGCAGTAAGGAAAAAAAAAAAAAAAGAAAGTGGAAAAAGAAATCAAACCATCTTTTATTCCCACAAGGAGGTCACAGAGTTTATCATGTCCAAAGGATTACAGCCTGGCCAGGGGCTACAAAAAACAGCAGGAAGCATTCCCTCAGAAAATGATACATCTTCTCTCCTTCTGTCAGGATTTTGCTTCTCTAATCAGATAAAAACCACATATTATAGTCAGTATCTTTAGAAAAGAAATACGAGATTGTGCCTTTTATTCAACTCCTTTAAGGCCTTAAAGAGAACCATAACAAAAAGTCCAGTTTGCCAGCCTGACCACTTGTCTCATCTCATAAAAGATAGGAAAGCTGTTTATGTATTTTCTTTAAACTTTAGCTCAGTAATTCAGGTTATCTCTCTCATTTTCTTCTTCCAGTTCAGACTTTCAGGCATGCCTCTTGCTGTCATACTTGATGTGAGCACTGAGGACTTGGGGGAAAGCCAGCCACCTGTGCCTTGTAGCAGGAGAGCCTGTGGAGTACTACTACCACTAGCAAGGCAACCAGGCAGGTGAACCTGAATGTGCTCAGCTCTTTTCTTCTGCACACTGAACTCCCAGCAGTTGAGAGAGAAGCTTTCTTAAAAAATATATGACCTTGTCTCCTGAGCAAATAGCAGAGAAATCTCACAATCCACTTCATTACTCCTCTCGACAGGCATGAACAAAGCTATCAGAACATCACCTTCTAGGTCAAAAAAATTAAGTACACCTTTTAGGACTTCTTCATGCACTTTCAGAGTAATAAGGGAGGAAAAATCCTGTCTTGAGCAGAAGTTTCTATCATAGAGACATCAAAGCTTTTAAGCCTGGACTATTGTAATACAATGTGATCCTAAAAATTGCCCAAAAACAACAGCTTGTTAAGCAGGCAGGTACTTACCTGTAAGGCTGAGCAGACTACAGAGCCCATTTCTACCACAATAGCTACCAGCTATTCTGCTGTGCAAATACACTCTTCAGCTACACAGCTGCAAGCGAGCTACTATCTCAGCAGAAGGGAGAAAACACCCCTTTGGTCCTGCCGCAGCAGCTGCCTGACATGGGGATGTGGTTTGAACTTGCGGAGGAGAAGCAGGCCCCTACCTAAGAGCTCTCTGTGGTTGAAGATGAATTCAATGAAAGTCAATATTTAGCCCCATGTTTCAAATCACAAGTTTTATAGCATTTCTCCAACATTTGCAAAGATAGAAGAAATATAAACTGCCTAAGAAATACATGTTGACTAGGCTTAAACAAGGGATGGAAGGACTGCAACCGCCTTTCAGCTGCTATTCAGGCTCCAAACCTTAGTGCTGAAAAAGTGAGGGACTGTGAATGGGATAACAGTAAGTGTGGCTTGCAGCAGAAAACCAAAACAACCCTTTCCAGCACTACATTCTCATGGGAAATTTTTCTTTAGGAAGCTCACAAGCTCATGAAAATCACATAGACAAAGACCTGGCAAAAGGGAGCGACAGCTCATAAACCATCCATATAGAGCTGGAGCAAAATGTGAGCTATGTCACTGACAAACTTTTGTTCATGGTCTGAGGGCAAGATTTTCACTCCTGGGGGAGCTGATTTGTGAGACTGAGTTTTAACTAGTGGTGGAGTTTTAACTAGTCAGCCTGTGCTAGGGCAGGAGAAGGGAGGCCACAGGACACAGAGAGCACTTATGGTCGTTGCTTCACTAACCCCCAGCTGCTGGGACTGTGATTCAGTGGAAACAAGTATGAGCAGGTTCTTGCAGTGTGCCTTTGACTGTCTTCTATCACATAACCTCTTAGGACCAGAATTAGTCCAGAAACTGGCAAAGATCCCATCTGGATCTAGGACTGAATGTGTAAAAAGGGCTTAAGGCCTTCACCAGTGAATTCACTGACTGAGGGACAGCGAATGCAGTTCTGAGGTGATCCCAAAAGGCCCCACCACACTCCAGGAGGTACACTGCACCAGGATGCTTTTGAAAGGTGGTTTCCTGCCCCTTTCTCTTCGTGGCCTCTTCTTCCCTCCAGAAGATTTGCTTGAACATCAGAAAAATCCCTAGAAACTAATGTTTCTACGTGAGCCTGGGGGCTCTGGGGCCAGGAGGTTTTCAGCTGACATGAGGCTGGGTGCCTGTTCTGGACATTTTCAAATGAGGCTTTAATAGGTCTGTCTTGCTTATCAGCATCTCTAAGAGCTCAGGGTTCAGATAAGCACTGCAGAGGATGCATATTTAAATAAACATAGAGAGGACTTTAATTTTTTCATCCATCACTTTACAGGTTTCCTTTTTAGCCTCCTCAGGAGGTATGACACCTGCTTGTGTGTGTGTGTGAGAGTGTGTAAGATCCTTCTCATTTCATCTGGGTTGTGATTAACTTATATCTAAGGCAGTCAGTATAACTCATTGTATGTATTTATTTCAATTTCTAGATATGTTATGTACAAAGAGTTGTTCAGAAACATGTCTATCAGGCCATCTTCTTTCAGCAGCTTAGAGGGAGAAAAAGAAGTAGGAAAGAATATGTGTTTTGAATAGTCATAATTCTTCATTTTATCCTGTATGGACATTTTCTTTCTTAAGCCTGATAGTTTATCCTGAACCCTTGGACTTGAAAAAAACATATAATTAAAGGATTTTGTTGTTGTTGTTGTTTGCTTTCAGCAGTAAAAAGATAATTGAAGGGGGAAACAATCTATTCCTCTCATGAATAATCTTCAGCTTGGCCAGTGACTGCTCTGTGGTCAGTGGTTTGCTGACCACTATGGTCTGGCTGTGCTGGCTGTGAGGAGATTCTGAATTCTGAAAATCTCTGACTTCTCTGCCAAGCAGTGATGCCACGAGCTTCATTCCAGCTGCCAAGGTCTGCTCTTGCCTCCAGCATCACAGCTGGAAGTGGGGCTGCCTGAGAGACAGTGGGAGTGAAGGATATCTTGCCACAGGTCAGCACTGCACCAGTGGGTGCCTGGAACAGTCGACATGGCAGGAAAAGCAACCTGCCAAAAGACCACAGTTAGCCCAAACTGGACTATTATTGAATGAACTTACTTGTGTTAAAGTTGTCTCGTGGTGGCATTTGGTGGACTCGCTCTAACAGCCTAGTTATCTCCCCATAAATGCTCTCTGTGATCTCCCTTCTTAGTGAAAGATCCTGCAAGGGGCATCATAGAAGACAGAATGCAGCTTTGAGAATCATAGAAAACTTCCTAGCTGTGCAAAATGCACCGTGGGAATAACTAGGGGGCAAGGCATGACACTTCTGCTAGGGTTACCCATTCGACACTCTACATTTAATCATGCACTTCTGCATTCTGTAGCTATTCTGTGACCAAGCTGCCACTTCTGAGAGTGGTCCCGGTATTGCCCAGATTATTGTGATCCAAAATAACATTTTTAATCTCATACACAAGCATGTGGGCTTTGGAAATCTCTTTTGTATACTAGCTTTAGAGTTCAGTTGTGTGGTTTTATCTGGATTTATAGGTGACTTTCTTTTTTTTGTTAAATGGTTATATAAAGATGATATAAGAATATAGTATACTTTGCCTGCCAAATTTTTGTCTCACTCTTTCTTGAATTGTGATTCAGGTCCTGCTTCTGCTTGTGCTAAAACTAGTAAGGATTGTAGCATTTAATCCTGTGCCCAATGCATTTATATGAACGCTTGCTGAGATCTGGAAGTAAAGACAAGTTAGCACCTTTAATCTAACCACTGCCTCACAAACGCTATCCACACCACCTTTATGAGGCAGCAACCCACCATAAACATCTGCAGTTTGACATCTAGGGAAGCTATTGAAGATGGGTTAAAATAATTGCCTTATTATTATAGTAGGGATATGCTACGAGGATCAGAACTGCTGCCGAAGATTTGGACCTCCTCAGGGATTAACAATGTACACCAATTCAGACACCTCCTCATTCTCTGGCAGGTTTCCTTCAAAGCAGACAGGATAGAGGAGGCTAACAGAACGGAAATCCTGTAAAAAACAAATGCCTGGAAACCAGGGAATGCAAGAAGGGAATGACTTGCCTAGGGTCATAGAGGAAGTCTGTGAGGAGGCAAAAATGTAACCCAGGCTTGCTGGGTCTCAAGACCATCCTCTCTTCTGAACGGGGAATCACAGCAAGAAACTGCTCAGAAATCAGGAGTTTTTAGCTCCTGGCCACATATTGATATTGTGAAATTTTGTTTCTCTTGGGTGACTATTCCAGTTTCCATAAAGTTGCCACATGTATTTTGGAAGTTGGACTGCTACCCTTTCAGCAAAACATGACAAAACCTGGGAAAGGGCCAACAGAGGAGCTGAGGGCTCATTATGCCAGGACACTGTACCAGAGGGTAGGTGTATCTCACCGTAGTAAACCACTCATTTACAGCTCCCTTGCAAATCTCCAGCAAGTCTTTACATTCGCTGGGTCCCCTATTTCCTGTTCACCCTGAACCAGTTACATTTTTTCTGCTGATAAAGTAATTATCTTTCTTTCTTTCTTTGACCACGTTGGCTACCCTGACCTTGCAAAAATGAGACGAAATGCCACACAGGGACATAATGATTTAAATATGAGACTGCACATTTCATCTTGAAATTCAGACGATCTTATTAAAGTGAGGAGGGAAAACAGACAGAAGTACAGCCTTTTGTGTTTGGTTGGGTACATGTATTATTTATGATGTAGAATGAATGACTGATTGCCTTGAATTTTGATACGTGAGGCAAATGAAGAAACGTTACCTCTTTATATGCAGTGCTACAGGAAAGTGGTTTCTTCAAGCCTCTGATGTGGGAAAAGCTGGATTACAGAACATTTTATATGTTTAATCTGCAGCTGAAAGGTAAACAGGCAGATCTGATTTAACAATAAGGACCTACAGTCACCTGTGGGGCAAATTCCATTGTATTTAACAGTATGGTACCAGAGCTGTATCTGCCCAGTATATGCTGATTAAAACTTCATGTAATGGCAATGTGATTGCTGGCAGAGCAGTGACCTTCACCCTGGCAACTTGGCTTCCACGGCCACAGAGCTCTGCAGCTGAATAATAGACTGATGTCTGGAGAAGACTTCAGTCATAAAAATCAAAACACTGCTCTGACTTTGTGGTTTTCTCATAATGGCCATCAGGATAGCAGGTGAATTAATCCCTTTTTCACACTGCCAAAATGACCTCTAAATTATTACAGACAAAGAGAGGAAAATGGTGAATTTGTATTTAGTGGGAATGGTCTTGGGTCACCAACTTGCATACTCTATCAATAATGCCATAAGTAATCATACTGTCAGCAGGTATTTAAAAATCATTTTCACCTCATTCTTCAAGCTACTTTGCTTATCACATAAATGGAGAGTCCGACTCCATTTTAGAGTGCAGCTAGAGGCTGTGAGAGACAATGTCCTATCCTTCTCTTCCCTCTCCTCCCACAGGAGTCCCAACAGCAGGAGCTCAACCATTTCCCAACCACTGCTATGCACAATTCACTCATTTTTCCTGTTACATATAGTGGCCTGCTAAGTGCTGCCTATCTTGTGTGTTTACATAGAGCATATATAAAAGGACAGAGCACTCACTTGGATAGACTAGCCCAGACATACTCTAGTGATATGAGTTTAAATATAGAGTTTGCAAGGCATTTTAAGGTGAAAAGCTTCACATAATTGCTGACTACCCTTAAAAGTTGTATTTCTCCATTTTTTCTGCTTAACATATACTGTCTGTAAGCGATGACAAATGAATAGGCTGTTATCTCACAGTATAATGGCTTTCTGCTTCTGTGTCATGCTGAGTTGAATTGGAGATAGCCAGGTGAGCAAGGGAAGGATGCTGATTTCCAAAGCAGAGAGTCAAACAGTGACAGACTTCCGCTACCAAAGTTTTATTCCTCTCTCGTCAAATGAACTTAAGCAGACGCTGGAAGAGTAACTCTTCCTGTTGGAGTGTGTTACAAAAAATTGACTCTCATTTTTGTTGTCTGCTGCTTCTAGATATCAGCAAAACCATTGCCAGATACATGGATTATTTTAGCAGTCAACAAAAGTAAACAAAATGCTCCTTCTCTTCCACCAGATTTTGATAGACTGATGCAGTGTAATAACTAATACCTGAATAATCTCATTGACTTTCTGCTGCTTTTTGGCACAGTGAAGCACTGGGCCATGGGGGTTTTTTTACACAGAAGGCGTACCATTGTGAAGGCTTGGCTACACACAAAATTGTAACTATAATGGTATAGTAAAAACGGTATAATTTCCCTAGGGTAGAAACAGTCATACCAGTATAAAGAAGCTTATTTATGCCTAAATTTCTATTTCCATACAAGCAACTGAATCGGCTGTACAGGCATAAAACACCTTTGTGCCGGTACAACAGTGTCCCCAACTAGTGGTTATACTGGTTTATCTATTTCAGTAGAAAAATCACACGTCTCATGGAAATAGCAGTACCAGTACAAAACCTGAGTCAACCAGGCCTGAGTAAAAACTTTAGGCAGGCTCCTTTCCACCCCCCCCCCCCCCCCCTCCCCACTATAAAAACTATCTTAAAAAATCTGGCTAGGTATTTTTTGAGCACTGGCTTGGATTGCCTTTTAGGGCTCACTGGCAAACCTGGGTCAAATATTCAGTAGTCTGGCAGCCAGGGAGGCTTCCCAGTGTGATGACAGTGCTTACAGGGAGTATTATATTTAAATCTTTCTTATTTTGGTTCTTTTCCTATTTAAGGAGCAATTAATGCCCGGTGCGGAGATACTAGCGTGGACAGGGGCTGAGTGAGAAGCCATGCTCACTAGGGCTGGTCGAGCACTGTGCTGACTCAACATCCCTTCTGGAACTGCTTACTGCCTTTGGGGCCAGTTTGGGTTTCCCTGCCTGACCCCGCAGCACAGCTGGGGAGGTGAGGCGAGAGAGGACGGTGCTGACAGCCATACCCACACTCCATGGATAGACAAAGGAGTTTCAGAAATCAGGCAGACCAAACCACATGGCAGAACCTGTTCCCTTAAAAACAGAAAAATGCAACCCTCATCATACTGGATACTGGTCTCATGATTTTGTGGGTCTGACTCATGATCCTTCATCTCTGAAAATTCTGCCTCACACACTGAAAAAAAAAATCTGCTTCTAGGCAAAGGTCAGGTAGAGCTGGGATGTATTTCTTATAAAACCAGGTTTACATCCTGCATTTGGTATTTCTCTGGCAGACTTCAGTGCTGGACTAGTGTGTTGCTGTGGAGAATAACATTACCTGCTCTTGGGAGAAACCTCCCATGGCAATTTAAACCTGTTTTCTAATTCCACTTTTGATTACTGGTGACAATTTAATGTCCTGGGCATACAAGGCAAAAGTGTATTTTTTGCCATTTTTGGTAATGGTGGAAAACTTTCTTGGGGTTAAAGGTGCGCAAAGGGAACTGGTTGAAATTTCTTTTGAAATCTCATTTGCATTGCAACCTTAGTCATGTAACGTGAGATCCGCATCCTGAGGAAAACATGAAATCCTCACCTTTTGTTCCCAGTTTTCAGAACATGCAGCATGTTGTTACCCTAGGTTGGGCTCTATGCTGTCACTTAGTGCCAGAAAAAACAGAAAAACATGCTGGAAGTGAGGTATTGCATCTTGCCATAGACCACACAAGCCTAAGAAAAGCACTTCTGAATTGATGCAAATAAAAGGGGAGAGTGGGGAGAAGTACAGGTTGTCCGCAAGCCCTTTTTTTGTTTGTGCAATTGCTGTACTCACCAAGTTTTGACTTGTTTTAGAATTGGGTTTAAAATCCTCAGCCTTTCCACTGTGAAAAAAAGGGGAAGATGTGAACCTGTGCCGATGTAAGGTTTTTCCTCGAGAACAGGACTTCTCCTGTGCTGGGTCATTTGTTGGGAATTTTATTAGCTTGAAATAGTCTCCACTGCCTCCCAAGTGCAGTATGTAACACAAGATCTACTCTTTGCAGATTGCGCCCAATGATTTAGAATGCGCAAGTGATTTAAAATGATCTATGCTCCCTCCATCCGGAGTTGCTTGCCTGGGCTGCTGTCCTGTGTTTATACAGGGGCTAATAGAAAGATCCTTGTTAAAGCACTTGCATGCTGCTGAAGCAGCAGTATCAGGAACTTTTTCCTCTTGGGGATAGCAGGCAGGATAGCTACAGGTGGGCAGGAAGCCTTAATGGACATACAGGCTATTTAACGATCAGGGAACTTCTACCATGCAGAAAATCTGTTTTAAATTTAGCAGCTGGATTCCAAATCCCTCTTGTATTATGTGTTTGTTGGAGATGTGTCCAGTTATGGATACAAGTACCTAGGAACGTTATCGAGTATTTCATATTTAATGCATTTAGGGGAACAGATAAAAACACTAGGGTATGTTAAGGTGTCTGGTATGAAAGCCAGCTGAACAGCTGTTTCTCTGACTCTCTGAACAATACCATGAGAGGTTGAATTTGTTTCTTATTTGATCTGTACTCACTGTATTTAGTATATAGGCCAGGAAGCGGCATGACTTGGAGAACAGGACCAAAGAATGACACAGGAGTCCCAAGCTCCAGTTTTGCCTCTGCCACTAACATCTTGGGTGACCTCAGGCAACTCACACGACTGCTTTGCTCCCATCCTCCTCTTCTTCTGACTTTTCTAGTTTGTAAAGGTCTTTGGGGCAGGGACAGTCACTTATATGGTGTTTGCACAGTTCCAAACACAGCAGGGCTCAGGAGCTCAATTAAGGCTCGTATTTACAAATATAAGTAAATAGTAATATAAATAGAAGGCATTCTGCCTGCTCAGCATACTGCTGCTGCAGAGGATTAACCCATTCCAGAAGTCCAATGTCTTCTTGACCGCTTTGATGCCAGGACAAGATGAATAAAACATGCTACTCATTACTTATAAAAAGCATTTGCATAAAATATATTGCTATATTTTACTACATTTTCCTGTTATGCAAGCCCACCTTTATGTGGTGAGATTTATTGCATGCTAAGATTTATTGACTTATTTCAGCATGGAAATGACTATTAAGATTGACCTGTCAGCAGTTTTTAATTTAATTGCTCTTTGATCCTTCAGCCTTGAACATATTTGCATTTGCAACTAAGCATCTCTTGGCAACACTTGTAGAGTACAGCAGAAAGCAGTAGCTGGGATGCAGAGTCCTAAGGAAGCCTGTGAGTTTCTCCATTTCTGGATGTGGCCCCATCATCTGATCTTGAATTACTGCAGGTTTTCAATCTCTCTTTATCCTTAAAGGTGTGCTTTTGGGTGGCAATAATATTGCTTTCATTTCCAAACCTTTTAATTCCATTCTGACTAAAAAATAGGCAGAATCTCAAAAGAATAATTTCCAGTCTGAAAACAAAACCAGATATATCTACATCTGCCCATATTGTGTTCTATGCCCCCACGGGGTAGGGGGATGAAACCTGTGGCCACTCTGCATGAAAATATGTCTTAGCTTGCTCCTTAATATAAAGCAAATGTCTATGAGGATAGATGACTTCCATGGTGTTTATATGGAAAAATATTACACAGCATCCTCCTCTGTGGAGAAAACCAGCACTAATACACAACCTAGTGCAAAAGCGACTATTTGGAAATAGTTAGGATTATCAGGACTATAAAGGAAAATGAGGATGTGAAACTCCCCTCTCCCAGAATGAAAGACCTTCCTGATTCCCAGTTTGAACCTGGAAAAATTTTCTCTAATGACAGATGCATAGGATAGAACTAGCAAGCTTTAACTTGTGTAACTGGGCTTAGAAGCACACTATGTACAAACGCTGGCCCCAGTAGCAGTAATGCAGTAATTTTACATAACACAGAATTGTTGCTAAATTATTCATCGACACATAAAAATATAACTCTTTGCAGTTCTGCAGCACTGGCTCTCTGCAAACTGCCTCTGAGAGTTTCTTCCATGAGTTGGGAAGTCTGGAACATTAGCCGGGAGGCTAATGAATGAGGGGACATGCACCATGCAGTCAGCCAAACCACCGTGTTTGGTTCTGGCTGGTTATGGAATGTGCTGGGTACAGCCACCACCCGGGCTGACTGAAGGACTGGGGGCTGGGTTTTATCAGCAAAGGGTCTATAGTGGGGATAGCTGAGTCTGGTCTTGAACATTCTAACTAACCCACCAGGTAGCTATCAGCAGAGATATGTGCAGTCTCAGTATCTCACTGGTAACTTCCAAAATTCGGATATAACAGTGGTTTTGGTGACTTACGGCTTACTGAGGCCCCTCCTGTACGTTGTTTGCACTGTTACATGTTGCTTTGGCAGGGAGGGCTGCAGCTCTTTGTGTTGCTCACTCCTTGGTTCTGTCAGAAAGCAGATGCATCCACTTCCCTCTCCCTTTGGCGTTATCATTGCCTCTGGTTTAAGAAGAGAAATTGCACAGGCTGCTGGGATCTGGGTACTGTAGTTGGCAAACGCTAGATCGTGAATCACTCTCCACCTCAACTGCTGTCCACTTGTGGAGCCTTTGCTCATTGCTTCAGCAGAAGCACCTGGTTTGCCATCTTGATTACTGGCTAAATCAAATTGGCTTATCACAAGGAAAAAAAACCAAACCCAAACCAGTGACACAACCCATCAGTGATGCCCTTGCCGCCCAAATCAGAACCCTCAAGTTGTGACCCACTCACCCGTGCCAAGCACTACAAGGGGCAAATGCCAGAGTTTCTGACAGAAAACCCTCTGTTGAACACATGAAACAAGACAAAGGAAACCCATGCCTATTTGCACTGTGCTTGCTTTGTTTCTATTGCAGTAAACACAGGTTCCGATGTAGAAGACAATGATGTTCCACAGTCTTGTTCTTTCAATAAGGTTTCCTTTTTCAGCTCCTGACTTGCAAACTGGACAGTGGTGTTTGTTTATGAATAATGTCTTCTTTCAGTCTGGTGTTCAACTGCAGCATCACTATGCTTTGTTTGGGGGAAAACCTTTTAGGGCTTCAAGCACAATAATGACCTCAGAAAAGAGACATGGCATGTATATGTTTTTATCAGTCCACAGACAAAAAAGAAGAAAAAAAAAAAGGAAAAGAAATTAGCTGAACACAGCATTATCTGGAACTGGACTTGACATTGCTTCCAGCAGTGACTGCATATAGCTGTTGTGACTGCGTCAAAACTTAGCCTCTGACTTTCTGAAAGTTCCTATTTTAGAGGACAAAAAAAGATACTGTTAAAAATGGAAAAGGATCCCATGGTAGAGATGCTTTTTTAACTATTCCCAACCCTCTGAAATGATGAAGGAGACTCTGTGTGTACTTCTGTACATATAGAATGAGTGATGGGAGGGAACAGACTACGGAAGCAAGCTTGTTCCTAAAATCCTTAAGTGTGAAAAACACAATATTCCTGTTAAGTAGTTCTATTTTCTATCTCTTTTTGAACTCTTCAATATTGCAATAAATCAGAAAACTGTTTAAAAAAGAACGAAAAAAAAATCCTCAAGTTCTTAGACAAATACAGGAGAGAGGGACTTTTATATCTGATGTAGTATCATGTAGCCTTTTAGTACTTAAAAAAATTATATTTATTTAACAAATACTTAATAATCTTTAGTAACAGTAACCAAAAAAAAAAAAAAAAAGAGTACTTATTTTTTGCTCTTAGGTTCATCCATCTTAGCATACTTTCATGAACAACCCTGGGAATGCAACTACATGGAAACTTTCTCCACCCAAACAAAGAAATCAGCAACGAATCAAACTCCCTACCCTACTCAGCAACAAAAGAGAAAAGCAGATCAGAATAGTGATGCATCAAATCCAGGTGGACATTACTGAAAAATCAGGAGTTTCTTTGTTTCATTTTATGTTTAAAAAAAGAACTTAATCATCATTGCAAAGGTAATTTTCTGCAAGCAGGGGAATGCAACCATTATGGCAGCTAAAGCTATAGCAGGGGCATGGCATATTTTATTGTGTGTGGTCAGCAGCAACAAATGGAGTAAAAATGGGAATAGTCTAATAAATCTTAACAGAAGTCTCAGAGGCAAAGCACAATGCATATGTAACTCAGCAGAGGATTAGAGATGAGTAGAGAAACAATGCACACAAATAAATACTCTAAATATGTAAAAGTTGCTAATTAACGGTTGCAGGAGACAACTATTTTTCATACTGCACCAATGAAGAACCAATTTATAAACATTTCATTCAGACAAACTGATTCAAATCAAGATTTGTGCAGATCTTTGGATTCAAAATAATCCTCGTGCTTAATGCTAAACATCACCCAACAACAAAACTGCTTCTTTCTTTTCTGAAGAGGTTAGAGGGAAAGCTATCCCGGGGTGGCATTTTCCATTGTTTCATAAATGCATCTCTTGTTCTCTTCTTTTTTCCTACACACTGATAAAGTGCCAATTATTTTGGCTGTAGCATAAATTGTGCAAATCGCTTGTATGAGCTGGGGAAGTTGGACCCTGCCGTGTCTGAAACCACATAGATTGATGTGTATGTCAAGAGGTCTTCAGGTCCAGTACTTTGCATGACTAGCATTAGCAGTCTGTTTCTACAAGAAAAAAATAATCTCTAATGAAGTCCTGTAAGTCTGCTCATGCATACAACCAATATTATTTAAAATTAAATGTTTAAAGAGAGATTTAATGTTGGCTTAATGGTTGAGTAATACTCCAAACTCAAGTTTAAAAAAAAGTTAATAAAAACAAGTAAGAAAAAGGAGGGGGAGACATACAAATTTTTATTTGAGGCATTAGACTGGACTTCTCTAAGCTCTGAACATAGATTTATACCTGTACAAGGAATAAAGATACCAAATCCAAATTCTCCATTCTGTTTCCCCAGTGATACCATTTTTTCACCTCATTTTAATCTCTTACTGAAAAGGATAATATAAAGGGTTGGATGAGTCAGGCATGCATCAGACTCTTTCCTCTGGTTGAACTGAGGCAAAAGCATGTAGGGGCAATCTAGGCTGAGAGATACACTAAGGAAAAGGGGAGCTCACTGTCCTTCTTTCAGTCATTCAGAAATGAAAGCAGCCTACAGACTGTGCAGCTACAGGTGCCGTGACGGGACGTGTCAGGGACTAACCATGGCAGCCTGTGTATGTACCCCTAGACACAGGCTGTGTCTGCACTAGCAAACAGTGTGGGACAGTAAGAGCAGCCATATAGATGAAAATACCTGGTGCTTAGGGCACAATGCCTTTAACAGGAACATTTCAGGGCTTTTCTTTTAACTTAGGGTGAGTTAAACATTGTTACTACTAAAAACTTTAATAGACAGTTTCTATATGGACTATTATAAAGGGGTTTATAACAAAATCTGCATTCACTTGGGGTTAAATTGAGCTGTTACCAAGAATCCAACAGCACCTGGATGACAACATAAGAGCAGGTACAACTCCCACCAACATGAGAAGAGAATGAACATCCAGCCTAGACTTCCTACTGTAGACAGCTGAACTCCTCCTCAATTTTCAGTTTGAGGTGTGACTGAGCCATCAGGATTTTTTGTAATTTTTTTTTTTTTTTGCTGTCACAGTGAAAATGACATCTTATCTTGTACCTTTTTTTTATAATGTTTTATCCATGGGAATTAAATACTCAGAAGTTTACCCAGGAATAACACTTAGAAACTTTCGTTCTATGCAGTGCCAGCATCTACAACCAGAAATTTTGCATTGTGAAGCCCAGAGGATATTATCATCCAACAATCTAGTTTTGAATCCCTTACACTGAAAAGTAAGTACTCATATAACTTATTATACCAAAAGGGTGCTAGTAAGGAGAGGCTATGCACCCAGGGCCTTCAGGCAACGGTAAGAACAAGAAGGAGACCTGCACTGAATTTTGCCTTGCAGCACCTAACAAAGGAATCTGTATTTGCTGCTGGTTGGACTATCTGTAGCAGTCAAACTTATTAGTGACTGAATCTTCTTCTGTGATGACAGCATTTTCAAGGTTAGTATTTCTGATCTTCAGCATACTGAGAAGACTTTTAAGGCAAAAGAAGGCTAATCACAATCAACAAAGGTTATCTGATTTATCCTACGGTGCGACAGAGCACCTTAATTCTGAATATATTAGCTTTCCTAATGAGGAAATAGAACATTATCAGTACTGCATTGTTACTGAAATGTATATTAAGCGACATGTTGATTCTAGTTGGTGATTTCTACTGCACTACTAGGCTGTTAGTTGTGAGCTCTTTCTGGCTTTAGACACTTCATATTAGACTTGAGATATCAAGCACGGCATACTGGTTTGCTTAGGTCCATCTCTAGTTCTAATTTTTTTCTGTAAGTGGAAAATATTTGGCAAAAAGACCATATGAAGCCATGTCAGGTTTTGATTTTGTTTTTATTCGTGGCACTAACAGATATCAATATTTTACAATATATAATATAGTCACATTAAATGCAGATGGCTAAATATTCTTGTGCTTTCAGCAGTCCATAACTATACATTTGAAATTCCAGCTCAAAAAAAAAAAAAAAAAGAATCTGCCCCCACTCTAGTCGATGATTATAAAAATGTAAATGTACAAATTCCTCTTCTTCAGTTTCATTACAATGTAGGAAATGTGAAAAAGCGTTTTCATTTGTTCTTTTTAAGTTAATCAATTTAACGAAATATTTTCAAAATATGTACAACAACAACTACCAAAGTAGTTAACATTTGAAAAAAGATGCTGCTATAAATACTTGTGAGACAACATACAACAGCCATACAAATACAAATTAGAAACAAAGGGCCAACTTATGCATGACCTGAACAAGAGTACATAAAAGTCCTGATTACTGATATAAACCAGCTTCACTTCATTTTGCAGTGCAGGAATGAATTCTACATCTTGGACCTCTATGCAGGACTCTGAATCTTATTTAATACCTTCACAGTCTGTTGCAAATAGAGATCCTTTAAGGTGGCTCAATACTTCTGAAGTATTACTACACTTCTGAATGTTACTAGGGTTCAGCATATGTCTGCACATTAGCATTCTATACGTCATATCCCATAAGTAACTTTGCAATAGACACTGTCTCACATTCATTATTAATTGCCTGCTTTCTCCGAGCTCCATCAGAGATACAAAGTTAATTTAATTTTAAAAACCAATGACCCCAGCATATGACAACTTAGGTACCATAACGTTTTTCTTATGATTGTTTTTTTATAGACTTTTATTCTGGTTTTCACTCCAACCATTTACGGCCCTTTCTGAAATTAAATAAGAAGCAAGTAAATAGTTTGAAATAGTTTGAAATGCTTTTAACAACTTAAAATGAGTATTACTTCTCAGATAGCTAGTAAAGTTTTTAATTTTGCTCATAAATACAATTAAGTATTAACACAGGACTGCACAGTGTTTATATTCTTATTAACTTGCCAACAAGAATGGTTTATTGGCAACCTTAAATATTCAGAGGCAAAACACAATTCCTTGGCACAGAAGCTTTACAGCAGAGCAACATATTTCCCCCTAAGAATGATTATGCAGAAACACACAGAAAATTAACTACAACTTATTTTGGCTTGTAGACAAGAGAATATACTAAACTTCTTGATGTTTTTTGCCACTTCAGAGCTTGAATGATGATTATGGAAGCATACAGGGTTAGATTTTCCAATTATCTGTTCTTTTTATATGATTCAAACAAGCAGAGGGACCTATAACAAAGAAAAGCACATAATCATTCAAGATATTTTTAAACCTCCAACTGTTGACATTGTTAACCAAACATTCTCCTGTGAGGCTGCTTTCAAGCTTGGTCTCTTCGTCTGCTCCTTGGGACTATTTAAAGCTTATCTGTTTTTTTCTAGCTGTATCAGTTGGTCTAATGAAAGGTGCTATCTTGCCTAAAAAGCCCACAACTCATATATACCTATGTATGTTTCACCTATTTAGGTTGTAATTACACGATTTCTGGAACAGAGGTGATGCAGTTTTCCCTGAAAGTCCTTCATTTTGTGGAACGAACAGAAACTCAGGCTGTGAGTAAGCAGCATCTGACAGTCAACATCTATTCTGTGTCAGCTAGCTGTCACTGGCCATAAAAATCAATTGATGAGTACTTTGCTTCCTGATTAAAAGAAGGAAACTCCCAATGGCTTTGATTCAGGAAAGTACTTAAACAAATGCTTATCTTCCTTCCCAGTCCTCAGGTCATCTCAGCATATGCTTAATTTTAAATACATATGCTAAGGTGCTCTTCCAAATTCAAAGTTACTGAGCTTTGATTCTATCACAGAGATATACTTTGAGGTCACTGCAAAAACTAAACAGGAATATGTACTTGATCAAGTCTAAATTTTCCATTTTGGCCTTAGTATCCTTGGCAGAAGCTTTATTCTTGAGTAAAAAAATAGGTCATGGTATAAATCATTAGCAAGGTGAAGAGTTCAAGTTAAGTTTTATCTTTCAATTCAAACAGTAACAGCATGCAAATGCCCGCCTCTCACTGTGCATGGGAACTAGAATCACTTCATAGGCTCATTTGACTACCTGTGTATCAAGCTTGGCCAATCTTATTGTGGGGCCTCCTGTCCCTTTTCCAGCCTACCAAAGCCAACATTAACTGTGGCTTTGAGTCTGCAATCCTGTTATTGCACCCACAGATACTGATGATAAGAAACAGTATTTGTTCATTCACAATTATTTATCTCTGCTTATGTGAGAAGAACAGGCCACTGCTTGACATAAAGGTATGGAACTAGGCCATGCTTCCTAGAAGACACTCAATGTGCCACAATTCAGATCAATGTGTTACTTGTTGACAACCAACTCCAAATTACCCCAGTGTACACCATGGACTCATTGTAATGGTGCAATAACTATCTCACCTGGCTCCTTTAATTGCCAACAGAAAGATACACCGCACGTATCAGGAGTTCATGTGACCCAATGCCTATGCCAAACATCGGCATGAATACTTGTGGATATGGTGATGGAGCCAAATAATTTTTAAAATCTCAGTGAGCACACTGAAAGGGCTGCTTTGGTGTAGCCTCTTTATTGGAAGGTATATGGAATCTGCAGAATCTCCCTTGCACATACCTCTAAGAAGTGGCTCATTTTACCATGAGCCTGTTCTTCAGAGATATAACTTGCCTTCCCCACCATTTGCAGGCACATTCCCTGTAGTATCTCTACCAAATCCCTGGGTACAACTCTACCTAAAATGAATGAATGGCATATAAGCTAAAGCAACTTTTATAGCTTCTCTTCTTTGGTAAGATTTTTAATCCTGCATGGACTTGTGCTGCAACTATACCTACAGCTAGACATCTAACAGGTTATTTGCATGTGTAGTTATGTTTATTTCCACAGATAATCATGGTAAATCCCAAGGCAAGTTACACAAAAACAAAAATACATATGCATTGATACACAGAATTTCAGAAATCTAGCTAGGTTATTTTGCATTTTCTGAGATGGGAAATAGAAAGTTAAAAACTGGACATACAGATCTTCACCATGTGATTCTGTTTGACACAACTGAAAAAAAACACTAGTTCACTTTTAATATCAGAAGCTCAAATGGTACAGCTCTATGACTTGAGTTTTGCCCACCAGAATTAGCCAAAATCTGGTCTCAAATCAGCTGTTTATTTCCTAGATCAATGGATTTTCCTTTGCACATGAGGCAGACTGCATGGCTGGGAAGGAGGCTCCTCACCAGCAAGACACGTTAATTTCTGAAGACAATTAATCACCAAAGGCACTGGGGCAGCCACCATGGTTGGTGGCTTTACTTGATGCCACCTCCCTGACTTGCTGTTATACTTTGGATGTGTTGAACAACTGCCAGGTTCCTTGACAGACCATTTCAAAAACTGTAGAAAAATGTTACTTCCTGCACTTTGTCAGGTCTTTTCCAGTTGGGTAAATAAGCTCACCTTGTTCCTGTAACACGCCTGTGTCTCTGCTCCCTTTAGGTAGGATCTGTAGTGTAACCACTTTCTGGCAGGTCTCTGAACTGCCCTGCACTGTGGATGAACCATTTTACTGAGCAGGCCCAATTGGCCTTGGCACCCCCAAGAATTTTCCTTCAGGAGTGTGCGGACAGTGAGTGCAATAAAACAGAAGCCGTTTCTTCAAAACAAAGGGTGATTTATTTGCCAAAGCAGGCACAGTACTCCAAGAAATGGATTAAAGAAGAGCCAGGAGACTTATGAACATACTGTCTTACCTATACATAGTATTTCCCTTAAGCACCTATTTCTGCTCTGGTTTGTTTTGGCTGACCCACTTAGAGACTGTGCCGTGCAGACCTTGACTCTCAGCAAGGCAAGGTCAGCCTCCAGTAACTTTTTTCCTCCCTTCCTGCATAGTGGATATTTTAACCTTAAAGTTCATGACTTTAGCAAATAGCTGTGTAATCAGGGGAGGAGTGGAGGAGTTGCTTTTTCACAGATATTACTAGAGCTCAAATGTTTGTTGGGATGCTCCTTATCTAGGCAATTGGTTGCTTTTTACATGTGGTTCCACTGACAGCCCTGTTTGATCTGCTTCCATTGCAAATAGCCCTTCATAAATAAGCACCGAATCACACATAACTAAGGAACACAGATTCTTCCCAGTTCTCCACAATATTAGCTAAATAAATGACTTTGCTGTCAGAAGCCCTTGTCCCAGAAAGCTTTGAGAAGACAATGGAAGAAAAACAGATGCCATTACTGAACTGAACTACCTACTCTGCTGTCTAGTTGCTGCAACCAAAATCTTCCAGAAATCATACTCTGTCTTGGACAAAACATTGCTCTCTTTTATTTTCATAAAAGCTCTATATAATGACACATACTCTTCAATGTCAAAACTCCCAAAAATTAATCTGTCTTGGAAATTAAACTAGACAGGCACAATATTTAGCAGAATATGTGAGAATATCTGGTGTACTTTCATGGCCTGCACTGGTTACCCAAGTGTTTTGAAATAAATCCACAAAGAAATGATAAAGACTCGGTTTCATGAGCAGAGATACTGATTGCCTCAGAGACTTCTGCAAGAGCAATGCAATTGGAAGAAATAGAAATTTGGAAGGATCCAGAAAATAACTGCATCACGTATCCTTGAATGTCCAAATCCTGTTTTTTTTCTGTCAGTTGGTTACATAGGGAAACAAAGGCACGATTTCTTCAAAATTTGTACTTTTAGAATCACAGAGTATCTAAAGTTAGAAGGGACCCATAAAGATCATTGAGTCCAGCTCCCTGCTCCTCATGGGACTGCCTAAAACTAAACAATATGACTAAGAGCATCATCCAGATGCTCATCAAGATCTGACAGGTTTGGTGCTGGGACCACTTTCATGGGGAGCCTTTTCAACCACAGCCTGACCAACCACTCTCTCAGTGAAGAATCTTTTCCTATTGTCATCTGAACTTCCCCTGACACAGCTGCACTTCGTCATGTCCTATCACTAGTCACCAAAGAGAGGATATCAGCACCTGCCCCTCAGCTGCCCTTCTTGAGGAAGACATTGACTGCAAAGAGGTTATTTTTCACATGAAAAATAACGGCACATCCAGATTTCTGATAAAATCAGAACATGCTGATGTAAATTTCCCTGAAACACTGATCTGTTTGTGCCATTTGTATGATTCTGTGGAATTTCTGGTTTATTAGAAATCATATTTTTTTGGCTACTTTCAAATGTTAAAATTTGAGTATATTTTTTCATTATTTACAAGAGGACAAGTATGCAAGGTTAAAGCCTATTTACACATTTATGGCTGGCATCAGCTAAATCATGTGTTGGAAAAACTACATCTGCTTTGGTACACTCCCTAAAATCCCTGGATCAAAGTCCATTCTTGGATACTGCGTTGTAACACTGGGATGCTTCCACTAAGGCCAATCGAGAAATGCAGTGTAACTTGAGATTTGGAAGAAAAAACTTTGATCAGAGGTTAGTGAATTTATCCAAAAATCACACACAAGCAACAAAGCATTTAGCCACCTGGGAGACGACTGACTCACAGCTGATCACAGAAGTGAAACACACACCCCTAAATATTAATAAAGTTCAGGCAGACATTAAATTGACCTCCCAGTTTTACTGACAGCTCTCAGCACATGTAACCAAGGTGTAAGAGTTGAGAATCAAGGTCTAGGACACACTACTGAAATTAGGAGAGAGTACTTATTTATAAATTTGCTTCAGGGTCTCATTTCTGTAAGTTCACCTTGTCTAAAGGACATACAGCATTATCTCAGATACACAAGAATGAAAAGGTAATGAAAACTCTTTCTGAAATTACACACAGGCTCTTGATTGTCTCTTTTAATAAAAATTATTGAATATTCAAATTGTTGCATACATGCACAGGTGTGTTTCATTAGCTGTTCAAAGGTTTCAAATACATTCCTAATCTTTGATTTAGCTAGGGAAAACAGTATATGTACCTTGTCCTGATGGAAGAAAGAAATGTGTGTCTCAAACAGCTTAAAAACAGCTCTGAGAACACAGCTAACATAGGTTGTTTCATTCACAGTAAAATATAAAAGGACATTTACCTTTCTTAACTTTGCTGCTCCAGCACCAGAGCGAATGGCCTCCATTAGAGCTTGCCTTGCCTCCAATGGGTTACCTGTAACTGTGGCAGAGGATTTAGGAGCCCCTGCTGACAGCTGAATGGGAGGTGGTGGTGGTGGCTGGGCAGGGACAGGTGGGATACAAAGCTGTTCTTCCTGAAGGTCTTCTACCTTCTGCAAGGATAGTTCTGCATCCCTGAAACGCTGCAGCTCTTCAGAGGCCAGTGAGGAGATCTGCTCATGATCCAGTTGAAAGAAGGTGATTAATATCAAGCATGGCTAAACTGTAATTATTTGACAGATGATGTACTTTCAGTACCCTAATTTCATTTTGCTTGAATGATGCAAAACACATAGAACTTTTGTTTGCTCATAGGGTTGAACATCTGTTACTACTCACTCACATCACTCAGCTGGGCTGATTACTAGCATTGAGATTTTGGCATTGAGTCTGTCTCAGAAACTCAATCTTTATTTACTGTGAGATCCAGCATCCTGTAATTTTTCTTGGCATGTAAGGTAAGAGAGAAAGTTGGACTTGGTATCAATCTGAAAACAACCACAAGGGTTTTGGAATCAGGGAGATATATTAAGGCTGCAGTAGCCACCCAGGAATCTAATTACTTTTTTGCAGTCTAGGCTGCACAGCAATAATCTCAGATGACAGGGATGCTCTTCCAGATCTGAGCTCTCAGACATAGCTTCATTGAAAAAAATGCCATTAAACCCAAAGTTTCCAGCCATACTTGGGGAAAAAAAAAAAAAAAAAAAAAAGGACCAGAGAGAACTATGTGAAAGCACTGAGAACAAAATCAATTGATTATTCTTCCAAGTGTGTTTCTGTGGAATTTCTGAAACTAAAATCTCTGCACGAGTTAGCAGCTTGGAAACTCATCCTACTTCAAATGCTTGCACACAAAAAAGACAGTATTTCAGACTAAGCCAGCTTTTCCATCAACTGTCTCAAGAGATACTTTTACCATTAACACCATTACTCGTAATAATCATGATAAATTGTTAGTAATTACAATTATTTGGCACTTACTAGGAAATTCAGTATCATGGGCCAAATAGGAGGTTTCTAAGCAGATCCATTAGAATTCTCTTCTCAGAGAAACTGAGACACAGAACTTCTGTGGTGAAAAATTAAGGATTCATCTCCCATCACATAATCCACAGAAAGCTCCTGTATTCTATTCCCTCACTGTACACAAACAATATATATATGAGTATAACATCACGTCGGATAAAACATGAACATTTGGGATAACATAAAAAGGACAGCCCTTTCATCATAGCACATCTGCATTATGCCCTGTATACATATAAACATGGTCATTTAACTGGCACAGGTGACACGGTGTGAAAAGAAGTGTATGGTTTCTAGTCAACTTCCTGTAAAATTATGGCAAAAGCTTCTCTGCCAGAGGAAGGTCTTCCAAAAGTTCTCTGTGATGACACACTACCACTTGTCAGACCCTCTTTTACACAAATTTACATTTATTCCCAATGAATGCAGAACGCAATTCAGTGTATGTGAAGATTGTTGCTGGCTAGCACATCCTGTTCACAGGCTCAACGTAAGCTGTACCCTACCTGCAGCAAGCACAGTAAGATATTTGAGCGATGAAGTAATTCCCTAACACAGGAAGAGACTTTTTCTATCTAATGCCAGCTATCTGGATATGTGCTAATGATCTGAGTCATTGCACAAGGGAAATGGGAATCTCCATGCCAAGAACACATCTTTGGTTGGATTAGTCAACTGAGTGATTACTAAGGCTAGAATGATACAGGTTTTGGCTATTAGGAACAAGAGATGCTTTAATGATTAGGTAAATCAGAGAGAAGGAGTCATCCTGCTGTGGTGCATGTTGATGAAACATCAAAATCAATTACTTGCATACGACTCGCATGCACCATGTTAGCAGATAAACAGCATGAAGAAGCTCTAGTGTGTTTTCAGGTAACTGTGACTGGATGTATAGGGTAGGGAATGCAAATATATTAATCTAACTGCATACTCCTGAAGTACAACTTCTCTGCTCAGAGAAGCTGTGGATGCCCCATCTCTGGTAGTGTTCAAGGGCAGGTTGGATGAGGCATTGAGCAACCAGGTCTAGTGGGAGGTGTCCCTGCCCATGGTAGAGGGTTGGAACTAGATAATGTTTAAGGTCCTTTCCAACCCAAACCATTCTGTGATTCTATCATTCTACGATTCTACAGAAAAACCCCACCTAAATGTGAAAATGAGGAACATTTGATGTCCTCTATGTACACTCCCTGTAATTGGTTTGGATTTCTGTGTCCCTCTTTCTAAGTTAAAAGCACACCATTTGAAAGAGTTTTATAGCAGAGGATAGAATCAGACTTGTGATAATAGACTGCACTTTTAAGATCACTTACCATCTTGATTTCTTACCTTTTTCAGCTTTGAGGTGCCACTGTAGCCTCTAATTGCTGCTAGTAGGGCTGAGCGTGCATTCTCTGGCTCAGCATATGAGGCTTTCTTCTGATCGCCATTTAGTGCACTGTTTGAAACCTAGAATATGAAAGGAATAAACCTCACATTGTTATTAGATATTTACTTAGAGATAGCTTGGAAACACTTTTTGGCACTTGTACCAGAATGCAAACTATGAAGACTGATCAGTCTGTCTTTTTTTGGGCCTGCTTAAACTGAACAGTGAGGATATGTGTAGATAGTAATGTTGTACTTAGAGATGCAGTCTCATATCTCCTGAGCATGAAGTCAGTGACAAACTACTATTATGCCCTAGTAAGACAAAATGCAGTTTTCTTTCATTGTAGTTATTTACAGGTTTTCTCCATGCTGTGTGTTCCTGTTTTTACATAACATACTGAAATGAGGGTTCAGCTCTTAGATTAACCTCCATTACCTCTTGTTTATGCTGTGTCTATGCACCCTCTGCCTCTTCTAGCTAGTGCAGCAGCCGTGGTGTTGCATAATATACAGTAGATGCAGAAGCAGCAGCAGCAGCTTGGTCTATATTTTGCCATTATAAATTTTTCAAATGCCTTGTGTTCTCCAGCTCACCAGCAACTGTACCAGTTATAAAACCTCTGGTGTCTGACAGGGTGAATACAGGGCTCTCCGGTATGAACAGGCTTAAAAATGTTTCCACTTTACCTTTCTCAGTTTCTCCTTTCCCCCTCCCGTTTGAATGGCTGCCATTAGGGCACTGTGCAGTGACGTGTCTTTTGGAACTGGTTTCTGGATGACAGGCTTGAACTTCTTCTTTGGTCCAAAGATATTGGTCTGCACATTAATATCCACTTCACTGACAGCATTAATATCTGAGTCATCAGTTTTTTCCTCCTGTTCTGACTCTGCATTTGCTGGTGCACCATTTAACTCAGATGAAGCTTTAAGTGAACTAACTTGAACACCATTACCAGGAGGCCATTTAGTGACTCGCAAAGATGAGCTGAAGGAGGATGGGACTCCTTGGAGGTCAGGAGACTTAAGAGATGAGGCTGAACTAGTAGGGGTCAAAGTCTCGCATTTCTGGTCAAACATGAGACGTGTCTTTTTCTCTGCTATACTTTGTTTGCTGTTTAAACCACGATCCTCTTCTGCACTGTTGTTATCCTTTGAAGAGGATTTAGTAAGTGGGACACTGCCATTCTTTTTATAGAAACTCAGAGGAGCTGCTTGATTTGGTGCCCTGATATTAACTACTTTGTTTTCCGAGCCAGAATTATCACCAGGTGTAAACCTGTGGGATGCTTTCTGACTGCAAGTAAAAACACTTGAAAGCGTTTCTCTTGTTTCTGCTGATTCTGTTTCCACAGGGCTATATTTGGCCACAATAATACATCTTTTTGGTGAAACTTCTGCTTCATTCTTAGTCTCTCCTGCCCCTTGCTTGTTTTCGTCTTTCTCATGATATTCCACAGAGTCAGACTTAAATGTAGTTGCACTGATGTGTCTTGCAATGGCAGAGGCAACATACTGACTGGAAGTTCTCCTATGTGGCTTTACAAATGGAAGTTCCAGCTTGTCCTTATTAATGGTTGGGGTTGCTAATGGTGTTACCTGAGACTGTGTAACTGGAAGAGGTAGTTTGGTCCTTTCATTCTCAGACTGTTTTTCAGCTACCTGGGTAATAACAGTTTGTGGTGCTACAGGTTTTGGAGCTGCAAGACAGACAGGTTTGTGTTCATGTTTAACAGTAAAGGGCTTGGAGCTTGAGGTGACTGCTGACTTTTTAGAAAAATGCTCAGCAGAGTCATCACTTTGCTTTTCCATAGAACTTGACCTCCAGAATGCCTTCACTTTCCCAATATGAATTTCCTCACTTTCATCAGAAGAAGAACCTGATATGTGTTTACTAACACTAGTGTTTGGGCCTATAAGGTTGCCTAGTTCATCTATCTTAATGGCACCAGTGGAGAGCGAAACTCCTCTATCAAAATGTCTTACTTCAGGTTTGGGAGGGACAACTTTAAAGGTTGTCAAACCCATTTTAGGTTCATAGTTCGAGCCTGAATTCTGGGCACGATGACACCATGTAGGTGCTGATGGGACTTCTTCTACTTCCACTTTTTTTGCTGGTGGCCATTTGATTTCTAATTCTGATTTACTTTTTTTCAGAGATCTTTCCCTGCTACTGTAGTCATTATATGGATTTAGCTTCTCTTTTGCTGTATTGATTTCAGCTGTGGTCTTGGAGTGAGATGGACTCAGCTTAGATTTACATTCCTCAGACTTCACACCATGTTTGAGAGGGGGTTCCAGTCTTAAGTTCTTTTCACTTCTTTTTTCAAAAGAGGATGTGAGAGATTCAAACATATCTCTCCGCTGTTCCACAGGCAAATGACTGAATTCATTTTCAGATGGTTGCTGATGTATTAGGTCCTTCAATATGCATACAGCTCCACCATCTGTGTGTCCCTTATCAAAGGAACTTGCATTGTTGTTTTTGTTTGTGAAGTTTCCTGTATTAATGGAGTAAGTTGAGATATTTTGTGGAACCCTCATCTCCACCTCTTGATTTTCATCTGAGTTAGAGGTGCTAACTTCTGGAGCATCATCTATGACTGTTACTGGAACAGAAACGGAAACATCTTGGGCAGCCTCAACTTTTCTTATATGTGGGTTCAATGCTTCATTGATGTAGTCAGAGTCAGAGTTACTCATACCATCCACTGCTGCAAAATATACATACAACATTACACATTGGCAGTATTAAGGCAATATGACTTTAAATTACACAAACAGCTAGCACAAGCTTAAGCAGACCAGATATTTTAGTTACACTAAAAGTAACAGGAATATTTTTATGCTTGCATTACAAAAAAAGGAGAGGTCTGGGTCCTTCTTATTGTCTGGCTGCTGATTATGATCAGCCAAATATTCCTGCAGTCCTCCTGCTTCAGCCAGTGGGAAATATACAAATAGAGCTGAAAGCAGAATTTCATCTATTGTTCATACCTTATCTTCGACTAACTTATCTCAGTGATAAACATTTCACTGCATGGCTCCAAAGGAGAAACATTTCTGAGAAACAGCAAGCAACTCCAAATTATGTTTCCCAGACCTGGTTAGGAATAACAGCCCAGCTGAAGGATTTCCTTGAACAAGCAAACAAAGAAACAGTACTTTTATTTTTTCTTCAATCTTCTCACCCTTTATTACCAGTGACTCCAGAAGCCTCATTGTGCAAGAAGCTTAAATATCCCTTCAAATTCACTGGTATAAATCAAAGGTTACAAAACAGAAGCTAAGGAATTGCCATGTTAGAGAATTCACAAGAAATCAAATCAGAATCAAGTCCGCTGCAGAAGTATTAAAATAAAGATGGGAAGTTCTAAAAAAGTATTCAATGGCATTTTGTGACAAACCAATAATAGAGAAGTATTTTTAATACACAGTAGGAAAAAGAGGAGCACAATATGACATTCTATCTCTTCCCACTGATTGATGTTTTCTTATTTTTAACTTTTAAATATGCCTGTTAACACAGAGGAGGTGTTGGCCACAAAAATGTCCCATCCTTTTTCCACTTCACTATGATAAAATAAAAAACAGAGGCATTGGTTATTTAAACACAGACCTAAATTCACAACTGATTTAGCTTCACTGAAGTCAGTGAAATTATATCAAATTTGGCCTATAATTAACTATTGTTCATCTCTTTTTGGTACCAGACACTGAAATACAATGATGATCTGATATGTAATTTGAAAAATATATAGTGCGAGCCTATAAAAGGTGGCTGCTCCTGAAGTAAAGGGAGAGCAGCCACTCTGGGTGGATCACATTCTGCCACAGACCTGTGAGTTATTCCCAGTGGTCGTAGTGAGAAATGTAGAGGATGCCTCAAATTACAATTGATTGTTCTGCATCTACTGGTTATTTCTCTCTCTTTTGTTCTAAAGAGGTAACACATTTTCCTACCTTCTAAGTCTTCATCCAGGTCAGCCAAAGTCTGCTGGAGTTGTGCTTCAATGAATGTATCTTCATTGTCATGCTTGGCCAAAGCCATTGCATCAGCTTGTCTGCTACAGGAAAGAAGAGAAAAACTCTGGGTCTCTCCCCTTCTTTTTAGCTTTGCACTGTTGCTCTGAAACAGTATCGTTTCATCCCCTTTGTTTCCACTGGTATTCTGAAACTCATTCCCTGAAGTATGAAAAATATGTAGCCTGAGAGTCATACACCACCATATTGACACATCCACAACTACGAAGGATCTTGGTGGTGTCTGAGCAAACTCAGTGCGCTGGCAATCAAAAGATTAGGATTAATAAAGCCTGTTGCAAAGAAATGGCTCAGCTGCACTGTGAAGTACACATTTCAGCTGGATTGCAGAAATACAGCATATGCCAGGACAACATTTATGTGTATCCATACAATTGTAAGGCAGACCACTAGCCATCCTGGGTACCCGCTCTATCAATATATCTGCAGCTGAATTAAATAAAAATTGCATGATAATGAAAAATAAGGACAGCTAAAGTACTGGTGGACAATCACTCTTCATACTGAGGGGTGGGGGGGAAGGAGAAAAGAGAAACTAATCCTTTCAGAGTAGTTTCTAATGAAACATAAAAAGGGACCTGATTTTGCCAGAAAACTGATGAAGTTGTACAATGGTCTAAAACAAGCCTGAAATCAAAATGAATGCCAAGTGCTGTCTTAGCTTATTAAGAGAAGAAAAAGAAAATGAAACTAACATAAATCCTGACATAAAAACCCCGAAAATTAAAAAAAAACCCTGTATGGAAATCTGCTACAAAACACGAAAAAGCTTGGAAAATAAAATCATGACCAGCAGAAAGTTTTTATCTAAATCATTGAAACTAGAATTTCACATTGGGCAATTCATTTTTCCCAGTTATCTCAGCTGAATTTAAGACACTGCTCTCTGTGATATCCTATCCAAGTTTTGCCCTTGTGATTAGCCTATTGAAAAAGTAATTTTCCATTCCAGCCACACTGAAACTAGCTCTGGTCAGGCAAAGCAGATTTGCCCTTTTCAAGATCAAACCCTTAATAGCACAGATACTTAGAGTAACAGATGACACATTTTTTTTGTAGTTTAGCAAACAAATGAAAGTGCCTGAAAATTCCATTTATCTGCTAACTTTGAAGACAGTAACTGGAATAAGAATTCAGGAATGTTTCCTGACATTGATTTAAATTATGTCCAACAATGCAGATTCCTTTTTAGCAATTTGATTCTTTGATTTTTCCCTTGCTCATACCAGGAGCAACTGAAAGCACATGTTGAAGAATCAGATATTTAACTTTATTTAACTTCGTTATTTATTTATTTAGCATTCACCTCTCCTTTATATCTTTTGTAGTAGTCTTGGAGCCCAATCCTTCTACTTGTACCTGAACTGCCTTGCATTTACAAAGCTGCGTTCAGGTATGTGGGATCAATGAAAACAACAAGGAAGCCTTACAAAACTGTCATACACACATTCTTGTGTACCTGCACATACAGATGGGATTAATTCAAGACAGCAAGGTTTCATGTGTGCCTAAGTGGTTTCATAAACTGGAATCTACGACAGTATTCTGTACTGGTTGCTTAAATACAGAGGAAGAGACACAGTACTCTGTGACTGGAATACAATTTCTTCCAACATCTACCACTGACCTGAGTTATGACAGGTCCTGAACATTCCCAGAAACCAGTGTGTACTAATGATGCTCAGGCTCAACACCCATACTGCAAGATTCATCGTAAAACAAGTTTTCCTTGTGATGAATTACAAGACCAGTGGCACAAATCAGTTGAAGTCTACAATGGAGGCAAATAGTGCTGTAAGACTGCAGTCCTTTTGTACCCCGAGGCACACACTCACACACATACAAAAATCCATGAGATGACTCATTTGAGCAATTTGACAAGAAGATTTAAACTTATTGCAGCACTCAGATTTGGAGAGAAAACCGGCAAACAAAACTCTTGACTTGAAGATGGCAGAAAGAATGAACTGAATGAGTTTTATAATGTTTTCACAGTGGAAAGTTTTATAAAATGATTAAAAAATACTCTTCTCCAAGTACATTTTAAAGCAATTTATTTGCAAACCCAGAAAGAGCATTTTCAAAGGGAGAACTGCTCAAACTGTGCACCAACTAAGGTCTATCCAGCACGGAAGGCAAATACCACTTTCTTCTTTACAAAGCTAGTCTTGGGGAATAGTTGGAACAGCTGGAGGCAAATAAGAGACACACAGTGAGACTCTTTCTCTTACTTACTGTGGAGAAGTTGCTTCCAAAACCTTGGATGTCACAAGACTTATATTCCAAAAAGGTCATGCCAGCTCACCACTTTTTCGGTGCCTGATCATATTTTTCTGTCTATTGCCTGACCATTCTACAACACAGCTAAAATCTGTACTACTAAGGTTGCCTGTGCTGGGCTTTTTACAGGAAATAACAGAGACTATTAAGTTGAAAATTTTATGGGCAATTTATCTAAAAGAACATATTTGGGATGGGAACAAGCATTCCTGGACTCCAAATACAGAGCGTAGGCCCATTGCACTGACCACTTCTTTTCTCACATCTATCAGTGGGAATCTTTCAATGACACCTTATAGCAAAATTACCCTCTCTGCTGGGCACAACAGTCAGCAGAGGTCTCTTTCATTAATCCTCTGCACTTATGCAGTGACTATACATAATTTACCTCTCAGTCTCTGCTTCCATCTCCTTATCTAGACAACTGGGAAAAGAATATCCAATTCATAGAATTTTTCTGAAGGAAAGAGAATAATGCAGTGAAAATGAAAGGATTCTTATTTGCTGTCACAGAGGGAGCTTCAGCAAAAGCAGATTTTGCATTTCTAAATCTCTAAAAGAGCTGTTGTTCAATGCATTTCCAAATTCACATACAAAACAAGCCAGAAGGCATAGATTAAGCACAAGGGTTTTTCTTAAAATTCTTATCATTGAGATTTTAAAATGGGATATGTATTTTGTGAGGTGAAGGTCTGATAGTTTCCAGTAGCTCGCATGACTTACAAATATGACTAAGAAGACTCTTTCTCACAGGAAAAGGAAAACAAAAGGGACTCTAATTTTTTTTTTTTTCCATAGCCTTCCTCCCTTCTAACTCTATATACTTTTCTTTTGTTGAAAGCTCTCTTTTGGTCAGAATCCAAGAAAAATATGACTTATTTTGATATCAGGTTTTACATTCTGGATAAACATTACTAGTGGCATTTTCCCATACCCGCTTGTTGGTTTTTTTTGGCTTTGGGAGGAACTTGATAACCTTTATGCTGCTTTTTTGGTAAAACGTGAGGTGCTAAAAATATAGCATTGGTGAGTATTTAGACTAAACTTGAAATGGCAAATGTGTGCAGTTCCAGGAAGCCTGTGCACATATTACTTATGTAGATTAGCAGAGATTTGTGCAAGAGCACAGAATGGAGCAAAGTGACTACTAAACTACAGCATTTAATGTTCCACTGAGCTCAGGCTACAACTCCTAATTGCTCCTCAGAAGTCATTTGCACAGTTGGAGACAAAATGAAACTTACAGCAGTGTTTTACCAAATTAGTGCCATGGGAGACAGACATTTATGAAAAAGTTTACATTCTAATAAGGAGAGAAAATGCTCCGATAAAACTAGCTGGAAATGCTGCATTAAAATAAACCCAAACCAGTGGTAAGACAGGAGATTTGCAATGAGAGAAGCTGCCACTTTGTTATAGTTAGAGCAGCTTTACCTGTGGGTCTACAAATGACAAAACCGACCCAAGTTTCTCTGAGCACCTCCTGGGAGTTCTGGTGAACCTTGTGTATGGTCCCAGAGGTACAGACCACATTCCCTACCATAACTGTTGAAATACAGCACAGACCTATGCAAACTGCAGAGAAGGGACTGAGGAAGACATTCAATTATCTAAACACAGGCACTTGGTGCCATTTTAAACGCTGTAGGATATTCAAGACATATGTCTGGGGCTGGTAGACGTAACATGGAAGACAGGGAAACCCACGTCCTACCTGAGTGGCAGCAGGTAAGAAGAAACAGCAGTAGACATGTCTCAGGTTAACCAAATACAATTTGAAATCTCACTCTTTGCACAGTACTAGCTACATTGAAAGACTTGAGAACATGGCTCCTGTGAATCTGTTATTTGGGAACAGTAACAGAAGAGAAGGGGGACAGACCCATTGCAAGTCAGTCAAATGCACACAGACACACGATGCAGTAGGACACACAAGAATGTAATAACACCTATGAGACAGTTCAATGGACACTGAGAGCATTCAGCTTCTCACACGTGTCTTGGGCAGCTAAGAGGGACTGACCCACATGGAAAACTTGATATGGTTACTCCAGACTGGACTTTGGAGCATCCAGGCTCTCCTCCCAACTCTGACAGTCCTCCCAGTCTGCTACTGGGGACTTACATTAATCCAACTGTATGTGTCCAAATCTGTCCTCTTTAAAATGAATCAACAATATTCACCTCTTATACAAATGCTGGAAAGAGAAATGCTTCTACCTTGTGTATATATTAAGGTGGGTATTAGAGACAAGACTGATGCTCGATGATTTTAAGTAGTAGGAAGTATGGCTAAAGCTTTTTGAAAACTATTCAATCAGGCCAGAAAGAAAGCATTAAGTAAAGTCAGGTTGTTTATATCTTTGTTTTTGTGAGTGAGGCAACAAAGTATTCTTCAAAAGTGGACATAACTGTGTTCAGATTAACCAGTAGTTTATACAATCCTAGGGACTATGTTTCTATTCTTTGCATTTCTTAGGCTAGAGAACTCTTTTTTTCATTTCCTTTCAAGGAAGGAATGTAACAGCAGCAGGAGAGCAGCTAGTGTAAGTGCTAGACTTTCTGGTCACCTAAGCCATGACCTGATCAGGAATATTGTTGATTTCTACTGCTTCCTGTGAACTTGATTGTAAATTTTTAACCCAAGCCTGTTAAAATTCAAAAGTTGTAGACTGAACAGTAAACTTAGGACTGGTGACATAGGCAAGTCATCTTTGCTGCAAGATTTCTGAAAGTGGTAGGCACTTAGGAAAGGGAAAAAGCACATGGTCATGGTCTGTTGAATGCCAGATAACCTTGCTTTTTATGTTTTTAGATGAGCAATAAAAAAAAGCTGCACATATTTTTGAGAGCAAGGTACAGGGATTATTTCCATTCCAAGTTTTTTAGTTTGTGTTCTCTTTCTAGTTCTGTGGGACTACATCAAACTCACAAAGACCTTTACACTGCACTTGTACCTATGCTGAATTAAAATCATCAGAGATTGAATTAAACTATTTTCAATCCTGTAATACACAGGTCCAGCCGTATCTGCAGATATACTACCACCCAATTAACAATAAGAACTCGCAAATATAGGTGAGGAGGAAAATGAAGTAATTTTTCAACAGCAGCTTGGTTTATGGTCCTTTTACAGTTCTTTTCCATGGCTACTGGTCAAGAACCTAACAGAAAGCAAATGAAACTGATTTTGAGTAGCATCATTATGTGTTTTGGTGCTAGAAATCTCTAAGTTTGAGACATACCAGGGTGATTTTAAGCTTCCAGAGTGCCACAACATATGTCAGTTCCAGGGCCCTGCTGCATACGCAGCAGCTTGTAAGATGCTGTACAGCTGGAAGCATGCCCCCACCGCCCCCTCCTCGCGCGGGGCTCTGGCAACAGCTTCTCAACAGGAAAGCCCGCAGGCGGACAGCAGTGCCAGAAATAGTCAGGAAAGTGGACTTGCATGATTTAAATCTTAATACAGCCACATCACCTGTGCAATTTAATACTGCAAGTCAAAAGATGGCACAGTTAAATAACTTCTCTTGGTTTATACAGAAAAATTAGAAACAGAGCAAGGACCAGAGCCTTCCTCTCCAGAAGACAGCACTACACCTTTAGCAACTCAAGTTGCTCTCTACTATTTAAAATATTCTACGGTTCCAAAGTATACAGCATTTTTCCAGTGGACAAGTTTAACAGAAAGACTAATCTGTATTCTTGCTCTATAAAAACTGTGAGTATCTATTACTTAACCATAATATCCTTAATATTTTCCCTACATGAAGGTCTGCCAGCAAAAAAAGTGCACAAGGCTATTCAAAATTAAAACAGTTTTCTGGAACAAGGGGAAAGGGAAAGCCAGAGATAAGGAAGGAAAACTATGTAAGAAGCAGAGGCTTACAAATCTGTCAGACATCTGGGTGTTAATAAATAATTTTTCATCCCTGAAGTTCTCCCTGTCACTTTAACCCTTTATCTACCTTCTTAGTCCTTAAAACGGTTTTCAAGAAGGTAAAATGTGCCTAATCAGTTAAAATAAGACCTATTCTATAGAGAAATAACAGAATAAAACTTTCTCCTATTTCTCAGAGATAGTTACAAGTGACATGTAATTGTACAGAATGTGTCTGTGCACACAGGTATATATAATACAAAAATACACTCCTATTTTTTCATTGCAGTTTTCCTCTTTCCTTCCTGCCTCCCTTCTGCTACTCACTATTTTTATTTCCTCTGACCAGCTTGGCCGCTGAATTCTCTCCATCTACTGACTTCTCCTCCTCCTCCTCTCCTGTCTTTCCCAAGTGGAATACAAAACCTTGTAACATTTGAATTTGAATGCATTGAAAATTAAGCAGAACAAGTTCACACACCCCTATAGTTTCAAGCTTTTGTTTTAAACTAACTCATCAAAACCCTAACAATTTAGTAGCAAACAGCAAGTACTTCTCAGTTGGTAACTGAGAGCACTCATCTCCTCCCAGTAGCTTCAGCAATCCTGACCAGAGCCAAAGGTAACAAATTCTTACAAGAGAAAAGGAGGAAATGGGATTATCTCTGTCCAGACCCACAGCATGAACTGATCTCTGGAGGGTTCCCCCACCCCCACCCGATGTCTTCCACTAGCTGTACGTGAAAAAATATTCCTCTCTCATGGCTACTGAAACAGACACTCAAGGGAGTGGAAAATCCCTTTCAGACTTTTGGAAGGTATTTTATCTTCTTGTCCCACACAAGTTTGTATTTATTTAGCTTTATAACTACAAATTTCCCTTTACATTTTAAAATACTTTTATTTTTTAAACATTGCAGTACATTTAAAACCTTTTCAAAATTTAAAAAAAGGTCTTGCATTTTAAAGTGTTTATCCTGCTCTGAGAGAGGCCAGTGGAATCAGCCACTTCTAAGACCCTTTTAAAACTCTGCTTTCAATTGCTTATAAATTTGAGAAACTATACATCTTTGCCAGGTGACAGGCCAAATGACAATTTATATCATGCCCATGATCATACTATTATTTTATTTCAGCCAAAACGTTTAAATGTCTTCTAAGAACTGCATTTGGAGGAAAAGGAGAGCTGCATTCAGATATATGAAATTCTATTTAATGCTCAATCCTCTGAAAAAAGCTGGTCCTGCATGGTGTAACTGTTCACCACTCTGCTTTGACTCTCTGCCCATCAGCTCTCCTTCTCTAAAACAGGATAATGCCACCTCCTCATATCATGTGACCACTGTGCAGAGAAATGAATTAAAGTCTACACGGCACGTGGATACTAGTGAGACAAGAAAGACAAAAAAGAGCAAAAGGAAATTAAATAGTCCTGTTTCCAGAACAGCATTTGAACTGAGTAAATGGTGGTTTATTTGTTTTATTAACTGAGTTCTGAAACTTCGAAAGAAAATAAAACAAAAATTAAGTACCACTTTAACTTTAGCGAGGTTATCATGTTGTCCAAAAGGGGAGGGAATTAAGGTTAAAGGGGGGAATCTAAGGTTACACAGAGAGCCTTAATAATAAAGTTACTTAATTTTGAGCGTGTGACCTAGCATCCCTAATAGTATTGTTTTAAAATAATTTTTAATGTGTAATTATTTATAAAGCTCCAGACAGTAGGTGTGCATGATGCTTTATAGGCACATAAAATTGTCTGATCCCTGCCCCTAGGAGCTTGCGTGATGACACCATACAAGGGATGGGAAAAGAGGGGGTATGGGAGGACAGGGTTGCAACACTGTGAGATCATGAGATGTACTTACTGCTACATAAGCAACATTTCAGCTTCTCTGTGGTTTTCTTGTTACTCATTTAACACTATATATTAAAATTTGGTGAACAGATACATAACACAAAGACATCAACCGTAAGAAAGGAGATGAATAAAGAGAACTGTGTAGTACAACGTTCAGAGTCAGCAGTTAATATTAAAACATTCACAGTCAAACATTGCATCTAGTCAACTATTTATAAGGTTTAGCCCTTGGCACCTCCAGCTGAAGTCTGGGTTCTGCTCCACCAGGCACTGTACAAATGGATCATGAGATACGATAGCTGCATTATGGTTTTTACCATAAAAAAACAGTCAGTGGGAGAAGGGGGTATCATGGGCAGAGACCAAGTTGGTTAACAGGTTAGAGGCAGAGCTAAGGGTAGAGTGTTTTGACACTTGTTTTGATATTCTAATTGCTAATTAATATGTGTATTTAGGTCACTATTGCTTGAAGAAGAATCCTAAAACCAAACCAAACCAAACAAAAAATAGTACATCTGCAAGTTGCCCCCATATACTGGAAAACAAAACCATAGAGCAAAGAGACCAGGTTGGAAACCCTAAAATCCATGTACTTTCTTTTAGAAATTTCTGTTTCCATGCTCTGGGAACTGAATGAGATCTGAGCTCTGCTGTGGCTATCATTTCTGTGTGTGCAAAGTCTGTGGTACATGCCATTTCCGACCCGGACATACTATTATCCTGCTATGTGCTGACAAACCTATCGCATGTCGAAGACTGTATCCTTAAATGCTCACAAGTTTCCTTGACTTCAGCAGATGAAGACCCTGATGTGATATTCTGATGCTATCAGGCATTTCAGTCACACAGAGATCACCCAGGACACCCAGAAACAATTCCAGAAACTTGAAGAAAAATGAATTTAAAACTAAATTAACTAAAGTAAGCAACATGGCAAAATATTCTTGATCTCTTGGAGCACAGGCTAAGCCTCTGGACCAAATGTAGGTAAGAACTGTGGACTTGATTCTGCTCTTCACTGCAGTTCTTTACATTTGCATGTGCAAAATACTACCTGGACCTTTTTATAGCCTTTCACACTCTAAATATAATTTGCTTCCACTATAAGGATACTTTTCACAACCCACAGAGTACAAAATTATTTTAGTACGCAGAATTATAAATCCTTAGTAATTTGTTATTTCACTGGGTGAAAAGCCCAAGTTTCAGTCAGCTTTAAAATTTAAAATGACAAGCTAAATGTTTCCATTACTCTTGTTAACCTTTTTTTCCCATGCCTTGGCCAAATTAGTCACTAAATAAAATTTCTGGCTTCAGTAGTGCTTAGCTTCAAGAAGGACTCAGATTCACTGCTGCTAACCACGGGTACTTTACAGTAGCAACATGTTCTTTTCGAATTGAGTTAGATCTTGGTACATGGATCACTAGTGTACCAAGAAGAAGATAGAAAGGAATGAATAAACTCTGTGTAAAATTTTCATTCAAGTTTTGTAGCTTATGAAATATATTTAAAGCTCTGAATAGCTTGGTATCAATTATTCTCATGAAGTGCATTTTGACTTGTATGGGGATTTAAGAGGCTGGTTTGGTCCTGAAAGCAGCCTGTTCATCAAAGAACTATGTACAATTTCAGAGTTCCTGACACATTTTATTAGTGGGGTGGCAGCTGTTCTGACAGTGGAAGTGGAAACTGATGTTCTCCAGATTTGGCTGTACCCAAAATTGTACTCAGAATTGATTTATATTTGATTAAAAAAAGAATTTCATGCAAATAGGTTTAAAAAACTATTTTTTCCTTCCTTCTACACTTAGGAAGTGGCTTTTGAAAACTTAGTAACTTGACCTCAAAAGGATTTAGAGGAGCACCATTTTCAAAGCTGTTTTGTTTACAAAGATAGGTTAGGCGTGGAATTAGATTTTCCTTCAAATATTACTGGCACATTCAGAGCATAACATTTTAACAGTTATTACTATCAGCACCACTGTTATGTCAATCTAAGTGGTTGCTGACATAAGATTAAAATACATCACAAATGTTAAGTTTTCACCACATACTAAAGCTGATCCGAAGCAATTTTGCCTTCCCAGAGTCTAAAAAACCCCCAGTATTTATGAAAAAAGAATTGCATTCTCCAAAGAACAACAACCATATCCTGTTTTAATCCCAAATCACTTTTTTATAATTATGCATATATTAGATAAATACAAAATATTTAGCACAATAAAGCACAGCAAAAAATAAGTTGGAAGCCTTGTCCAACCTCCTGCTCCAAGTAGGGCTAATTTCAAAGCCAGACCAGGCTGCCCAAAGCTTTGCCTGCATGAGTTCTGAGAATCTCCAGAGATGAAGATTCCTCAACTTCTCTGGGCAACCTCTTCCACTACTTAACAGTTCCGAATTTAAGGAATTTCCTCCTTATATTCAATTTTTATTTCTTTTAGGGCAGCTGGTAACAGTTGCTTCCTGTCCTTTCACAGTGTACTCCTGAGAATATCCTATGAGAAGCCTCATAGTCGTCCGGTTTAGGAAAAGACTGCAATCAGGTCCCTCCTTACCCACATTGCTTTCCCAAGGTGAACAACCTAGTTGCTTCCCTTGCCCCAAATACCTCACATGCTTCAGTGCCCCAGCCCTCTCAGCGGCTCTCCTATGGCCCCCTCTCCAGGTTGGCAATCTCTCACTTGGACTGGGGGCCCAAGGCTAGACATGAAACTACTGCACTGGCCTCACAAAAGCTGAGGGGGGCTGTTACCACCTCTCTGACTCCAACAGGCAGTGCACCACACTATCCTTCCAGCTTCCTCTCCTTTGCCTCAGCAAAAGACCCCTAAGCAACAGTCCTGCTGGACAGCTAATGAAATGTCCCACTGTCTCTTCTATGTGCACCCTTTCCAACTAGTAAAAATTTTGTGTTTGTGTGGCAACGAAAAATCTAAATGTACAGCATATATATCTTTGGCGGAATGGAGAGGCTTTGAAGAGAGAGTGTGTCACAATGACCTATGATCAATCTTTTAATTGGCTAAAAAACCAGAAAAAGTTCCCCCCAAATTGCAGATGATTAGTACTGTTATTACAGGGCTTTGCTTTGATGTCTTTTGCTCAACAAAATGCTAACTTCTTCCTCCCCTGCTGAATGCATGAGTGTTTTTCTAGCCACTCTAGATCCCGCATTTTGAGGAAAGTTGGAATAGTCTATTTACCTCACAAGGACCAACCTAAATGTACTGAAATTAATGGGTTGCTTTTCTGGATCACATCTGGAATCTTAATTGCAGTTACAATAGTAGCCTATCTGATCCTTCCAACAGAAACTGCTTCACAGCCTAAGACACTGCAAAAGGACAAATCACAAGAAAAATGTGTGTATGAGCAACTATCTAAGTGAGGCTTGACCTTGTCCCCATTGATACTGACAGATAAAGAAAAACCCTGAGATCATTCCAATAGGTTAAATACTGACTTTGGCCTAATTCATCCCTAAGTTATCACCCACTGCATGATCCAGGATGAAGTTCCCACTCAGAAATGTGTGGAAGGAAATAACTAGGTCATGATACATACTCTTATGAAGGGGCTACAGATTAGCAGCTAAATGGAGAGAGACCAGAAAGCACAGACTTTGTGTCAACTGAGAATTCACAGGAATTTCTGGCCCCTGTCCCATGACTTTGCAGCATCACACAGAGCGGATCCCTGTCAGTATTACCAGGCCACCCTCCTTGCTGGAGGCACAGCTTCCTATTTAGCCAGTTTGTATTTGCAAAGTCTAATAAATTTTGGGTTCCCTTTGCAGCCCTGCCACCAACTATGTGAGTTTTGGCAAACAAACAGTGTCAGAGTCATTTGTGCTTGAAGGCAGTTCCTAGTTAAATTCCAGGTTCTCGTCTTTTCTTGGAAAAACTGCAGAAAAATGTTTGTTTATGTGGAAAAAAAAAAAAAAAGAAAAGGAAATATGCTGAAAAAAAAACACCCCAAGGTATAATGCCAGTGGAGGTTAGCAGTAGGTGACTATTATATATATAGATGCATGTACACACTCCCAAACTAATCTCCAAACCTCACTGAATACAATCCTTCTCCACCTGGCTTTCGGTGGCTCGCATTTTCCATTATATGACCTCCATGTCATTTTTCTGGATCAACATACAGTAACATTTTAAACACTTCAGATGCTATCAGAAATACAAAATAAATTGAACTGTAACAAAACTATTTCAGACTTCTTGAACAAATCAACTCTGGAGGGCAGTGGGTCTTTTGCAAGAAATGTAACTACAAGTTCAAACAAAAAAGTGACCTTTGCCTGTTGCTACAAGCATGTCACTGGAGGGGATTTGGCAGTGAGCTTTCCACTGGGAGGAGTCACTTGGCAATGGTACTGGTTTATGAAAGAGCTAAAGAAAGTATAAGTTGGTTTTCTTAAATGATTCCCTACCAGGACGACATGCAAGATGTTTTCCCAGAGCTGGTGGCAAGTAAATATTTACCTCTGTGGAGCACTGTCAGATTCCACGCTATCGCAGGAGGCGTTCTTTGCAGAGCTTGTCTCTGTGCCATACATCGCATCCGCCTCAGCTGAGTCCATGTAGCCATTGACCAGCTTGATGTCTCTCAGCTTCATACTGTCATTTTGTGAATCCAAAGATACAATGTCAGATGGGGAGCTCACAACACCAGAGTCCTCTGTGGTGTCCTCAGATGCGAAACAGCTGCTTTCTGATGCCGTTTCTTCCACCTCTGATAGCTCCAGAACTGTGTCATCCACTATATAAACATTATCATGTGCAGACAGGAGGCTCTCTAAATGAAATACAGCAAGGAAAGTTAGCTGAAAGTCTTCAGTACATAAATCAGAGAGCCATTCTTTTGTAATTGGAAAAAATCCACATGAAGTACATTAGAAATGGTAGGAGGGAGCTCAGTACTTGTATATAAGATAAAGATGATTTGAAAAGTGACAAAAATTATGTCCTTTGCTTTTGGAAAGGTGATTTGCTCTGCCTGTTCTGTGGAGTTTGGGTTTTATAACTTTCATAGCAAATCAGTTTCCCTAACTCTATGAAGAAACAACTTTCCAGGAACAGTTTCTTGGGGAATAATAAGATCCAAGTTTAAATGATGTGTTCAAGAAATCACTCCTGTTATTCCTTCTGTCAACATAATCTCACTATTCCTCTTCCATTCTGTCAAATAGGTAATGAAATTTCTAATAAGAAGTCTATATACAGGTAAAAACAGGCAGTATTTCCCAGTCAGGATACTGAATTGGTAAACAAAGCTACTGCTGACCCACTGGGTATCACTTATTTTACCACCCTTCAATTCCAATTTTGCTTTAAGTGGGAGAATAACAGTTGTCTATTTTTCAAAGCATATAAAATCTACTAATATATGTACAGAAAAGTAGACAGTACCATTCCCAAAGCAGAAACTTTTCCAATGTTAAGCCACTTCTAAAGGAGATCAAGGGATATGCCCTTTGCATGTTCAATTCTATTAAAAATTGCAAATTTGGAGCGATTAGACACAGTACAATCTCTCATACTCTGTCTTAGTTTGGTTCCTGTGAGCTACCCCCTTTAGTGTTTTTTTTTGTCTGTTTGTTTGCTTTTTGTAAAAAATACATTTTTTTTTTTAATTCCCCTTAAGAAATGTACTCTAGACTCCATCATGCAATTATGCTATTAAAGGGGAACTCCCAACAAGGTCAATAATTTCAATGCCTGAAATTATTGAGTGACGAAAGACAGAATCAAGCTCAAATATTAGTCTCCTGATCAAAAGGAATCAATAAAGACTAATCTAAATGTTTAATTTGAAATTATAAGCGTGTGCCATTCACTTCTGCAACCTCAGTAAGCAAAAGAAAGATTAAACATCAGTTTATGGTCTGATCTTCCAGACACTTGTGGTGAATGTTAATTACATAAGAAGTCCCAAGTCTACAAGCATGACTAAGTTTAAATATACACTTCACTGTATTTTATGGTTAGAATCTACAACTTTTTGAAGTTTACATGAAGCTACAGCTCAATAAAAATTATCAATGGAGAGAAATACTTCAGAATTATTTTGTATACACAAAGACATTTTCTTTAAGTCAGAGAACCGAAAACAACTTTGTCAAAGAATGTCAGAGATAATTTTGTAAGGATGTAGTTTAGCAGTGAAACTCAGAGTGAAACTAGAATAAAAATCAAGCCAACATTCTCCTTGACTGAGGTTACAAGATGCCATTAGGTACTGAAATTGATTTCTGACAGCAGAAGCAATAAAATTCAGAAGGTTGCAAATCATGATTAAAGTTGTAAGTGCTGTCAGGGATTGATATTAACGATGGAAGATGATCCAAAGACTCTATTGCAACTTTGGAAGAAATGTTACTTGATTTCTTTGACCTTATTTTCTGTAACATTAGTTCTAGATTCTAGATTTAATCCAAGAGACCATTCCATTTTAAAAGGCAATTACAGAACCTAAGTATGTGTCACTGAATGGATTTGAGTGGGCTCATGACAGAACTAAGTTAGGAAAACACCAACACGAAGCAAAAATATGAATAATCTGACATTGAGCATCAAATAATAAAACCCGCACAAAACAGACAGTGAAGAAACAAACAAAAAAGCCCTGTAACAACTCACCATCAAAACATTATTAAAAACAACAATATGTTAAAACCAGGACAAAGTAGGACAGCAAAGAAATCAATTTAAAGAGTGGAAGTTGAAGAATGGAAGCACATGGGAAGATTTTGAAGCAATGAACAATGCAGTATACTTTGATGCAAAGAGACATCTATAAAATATAGGCCAGATCTGTTGTCACCTGGATGCCATGAATGACCTCTGCCCTATAGCTGGCACTGCAATTTATAACAAAGTACTTACTCCCAGATCCTGACACGAGGATGGCAGCCTTTTCCGCCCTAGCTGTCTCTCTCATTTCCTCATCCTCTTCTTACCTGCCTGCAACTATTTCCTGCATTTTTCTGCTCAGGGATTTAGATCCTTTTGGTCACACAGCCCTACTTGGTATTACTGTAGTAATAACAACACTCAAGTCTCTCCCTGCTCAATGGCAGCATCTCCATCTCCAGCCCATTGTTCTCACATATGGACAAATAAATTGAAAAACAATTCTCTTATTACCAGAGTCCACTTGCAAGTTGATCCCTGTTACATTTAGATCTTGGTAGCTGAATCACCCAGTTCAGAATAAGAACATCCTCATTCAACAGCAGTTTTATCCTGAAGCACAGAACTACAAACAGACATCTTTCTACTCATGCAACATCAAAACACTCCCCCCTTTTCAAGCCTATCAGTTTGTCAAAGCACTTCTCTATCTTTTATCTTCACCGAGAAGATCCATGAATTTTTAACACAGTTAATGCACAGCACCGAACAGAATTGTTGGCTACTTGTCTGAACATGAAAGCACACACATAAAGCATGACTGTGATGGTTCTGTGTCATGTTAACAACCTTGTTTCAGCTAAGAGCAGCACCAAACCACCCCTGTTTTAAATTTGAGCCATTCTTTGATGGATTAAGTAAGAACTATTTTTTCTTCTATATGCTTGATTAAGTCTTCACTGGGGCAAACTGAAGATGGATGGGCATTACTGGGTAATGATATGTGACACGAAAAAAGCCTACCTCAACTTTTCTGAGTAGTCTTGACTTTAGGAGTCAGGATATATCTTATAAAACTTTCTAATTCTACATGGAGAACAGGGCAATATCCGGTAGTAGATGTGATTCTGCCTTGCAATTTTTGCATATTCTTTTTCTCCGAGGGGATGCACATGCAGAAAACCACCACACAGTAAATGCAGTGTGATCACAATGATGGCAAATACTGAGGTTATCTGTTGGTTGAATAAAGAAGAATCTCAACATTTGCTTCTCTTTTCTCTTTCATAACACTACAACACTTTCAGGTTCTGATCTTCACAACCTCATGCAGACATATCCAGCTTAAGAAAGAGTATCCAGCAAGTACTTCAGGACTGAACACACAAGTAACAACTGCCACAGATAACGTTTTACTGAAACACTTCTGTACCTCAGAAGACTGAGTTTTCAAATATGTAATTAACATGTGACCCCATTCACTGGCATCAGGTGGGCCATGATATTGAAAGGGGCGTAGAAGTTGGCCCACGGTCTCCAAGTCATTCTAAAATCTCTGTGGGACATCTCACCCACAAGTGAAACTGGAGAGAGTCCCTCAATGCCCTGCATTGCTGCTTACCTATGTCCTGCTTCAGGTTGCAGACACTGCTAAGCCCACATGAGTGCTGTAGCAGGGATCTTTCCAGATTCCCAGCAGCAGTGCTGTCGCTGCACAATTAGGTCAACCACATGTTACAAAGGCTTTCTTGCAGAGGGGGGTGTCTGTTTGCAAGAATGTTGCCCATGATCATCAAGAGGGAAAGAGAAGAGCTCATGAGTAAAGAATGTGAGCTTCTCGTTTAAAACAAAAGAGATCTTGTCGCTTTAATCTCAGTAGTCTGTAAGTAATTAGGAAAACACTGAACTCTGAGTTTAGAGGAGTCATATCTGCACTCGTGCAGTTTGATATCGCATATATGTACACATTACTCATACAGAATGCCAATGATGGGGAGACAGATAAACCTCACCTTGTTTAAATGCAAATCAGCACTTTCAGAAATGAAGGTTTAATTCATTAGTTAAAAAACTACCACGAGTAAAATACTCACTTTGATTACTACTGTTAAAGTAACCATCATTGAATTTGAGTGAGATTAGAATCAGACCTAAGTGTTTGAAAGATGCACATCCCACCTGGACTTCCAAAATCAGTCACCAAAGCCCAAGCCATCACTCCTGAGTCCAATGGGCACAGGGCATAAGTTGCAATGTTCAGAAAGTGCTATGACCTTCAGGTTTTACAGCACTTCTGGTGGTTTACTGTCACATTCAATAATGACAGAAACAGTATATGCAATAGCATTTCTGAAGATGTAACAGTTGATTCACCCCTACATGATGAGTAACCTGAACTTCACAAGGGTTTTAGAGACATAGAGTTCCTCTACCCCATCTGACTCTTGCTAAGAGGTTGGTGATTGTTTTACAATTTCTTTCATCATTTGTTCCACTGCAAAAAACTTTCTTTTCATGGAGTAAAATTGCTTTACCATAGTTCAAATGGTCTATTATAATGAAGTTGTAAAAAAATACTACAAACTTCTTGATGTTCAAGAATATTAATTCTTATAGTGATCCTCAAATTAGAACATAATTCTTTCAATGACAGTACTTAAAACTTCTAGCAACAGAAAGAAACACTGCTCTAATTATTTGTATGGGCAGTAAAAAGTTAGACCATCATCAAAGATCAGTATTAAAAAATTGTGCACTTTTGTCATCCACTTTGAAGAAGGCTGATGGAAGAAATGGGAAAAGAAAACATTTGTGGTGGCCATTATTTACAGAGATTATGAAAACAACATAGGATTAGCTTAAGAGATTTCATACAGCTACAATGTGTTCTTGTTATATTTTACTAGTTTTGCTCATTGATCAAAAACTTGTACATAGAGATAAGTGTTAAAAACCATTCAGTGTACAGCTAAAGTATGAGAAAGAATGAGTGGTCTTCTCCCTATCATAATTAAAACTATTTTAATTCAACATGTTTCTTAGCATATTTGAGCCTTCATACATATATTATTTAAAAAAAATTAAAGAAACAAAGAGAAAATAAATGACCACTGTTATAGACTAACAATAGTAATTAGAGGAGTAGGGGAATAGCTCAAGCTCTGAGGCACTCCTTCTCTCCCAACTCCTGTAACTGCCTTGTAGAAACTGAAGTTAAGGCCAGGAAACGCTGAGGAGAGATACCATGCTCGGCAGCTCCAGCTCTCCTCCAAAATGAGGATGTAGAGCAGCTTAATGTTGGCTCAGCTCATTTAGGTCACAAAATCACAGAATAATTTTATTTAGAAAGAACCTCCGGAGGTCACCTAGTTCAATGTCCTCCTCAAAGCAAGGATAGCTTCCAGCTTCAACAAAGTCGCTCAGGACCTTGAGCAGCTGAGCTTTGAAAATCTCCAAACATGAAGACCCCACAGCCTCCCTGGAAAAAAATCATGAATCATTCTCTGGGCAATATCTAATGCTTCTCCCACTTAAGAACATTTCTTTAATGTCAAACTAAAAAATTTCTAGCTGCAACTTGTCACTGTTGCAGTCTTATCCTTCTGCAGTGAATCTGAGAGAAGAGTCTGGCTCACTCTTCAATGCAAGACAGTATTCAAATTCTCCTCATTCTTCCCTTCTGCAGGCTGAATAATCCCTGTTGCCTCAGCACCTTCATGTATGTCTTTAATGTCTTCTGCCAGACTCTGGTGCCTCTGCTCTAGTTTGTCAGTACCTTCTTTTAGAGAACTCATAACTGGACTCACTTTTGGACAACGGACTCATATGTGGCTTCATGGCAGCCAAGTAAAGGGGAGTAATCATTTTCTCTGATCTGCTGGCTGTGCTCTTGCTAGTGCAACTCGGTCTGTGGTTAGCGCTTCATCACTGTAAGGGCACGTTGCTGACTCACACAGTTCTGCATCTGACTCCCAGTTCTCACATAATGAGACATTTTCAGTCTCCTTCCTAGCCTCATGCCCCATGCTCATGTTTTCCAATGGATTCTTTAACTGCAGTCACTCTCACTGCGCAAACCCTGTAAACAGAAGTAAATCCATTCCTTTACATGCTAGACAATAAAAAAAATTAAAAGATTCACAAAGGATGTCTCACCAGACATACCATCAGAAAGTTACAAATGGAGTGTTATTAGATAGAAACTGTGAATCTTCAGCATTTCCATTGTTAATCCCAAACTAATGATAGTTAACTTAGCTACCTAGATCTACTCTCTTATGGTTGAAAAATAAATGCAATGTGGACTCATTTAACCTGCCTTACGAATTTGGGTAGTTAAGCACTTCCTTGAGGTTAAACTTGTCTGTTGTTAGTTGATATCACAACAGAAAAGTACTTTAACTTTTACAAAAGCTTTTTTGGCAATGGTGTTTCCTACACCAAAGGCAATACAAGATAGGATCAAGCCAGGGAATGAGAACTGAAGAGTGTTCCAGTCCTTCTATTGTTTTTTCCATGTACAAGTAACTGTGAATGTCGGTGCGCTAATGTTTGATTTTCTTTTCAAATATAGACTGAAAATGATTGTGAAGTCTCTCTCTCAAAACAACATTATCTAAAATGTCTGCTGGCTCTTGAAAGACTGAGGAAACTACTGCTGCAAGTAAATGTCTGCTACCCTCTCCCATTTCAGACTATTTTTACCTCCTGCCAAACAAGAAAGAAAAATTTCTGAACTAACACAGTGCAGATTTTCAGACAGAGGAGAATTAACATATTGAACTTTATTATTCCTATTTCTTTCCCACAATTCTTTCTTCAGTGACTGAAAAAGCCTCTCTGACCTCTGCAAAGCCCGTTTGACCTAGAATGCTGCTGGTATTGCTAAACTGCTTTTCATCCTCTCCTTTTTGGCACTCTCTTGAACCTACTAGTTCCTTGCTTTTATAAAAGATTTGTTTGGACTCTCTGACAAGTCTACATCATAGCCAGTAACTAGCCTTCCTTATTCAAAGGGATCAGATGTCATAAAAGTGACACGAAGAGCAAAATGCTCTTTGACAGAAAAAGGATCATGTGTCAAAGTAGATCTTTCTTTGATTAACATGAGCACATTATCACTTGGCTTAGGGAAGGACAGATTTTAGAAAATGAATCAGTAGTGTGAATTGTTCATTTCCTTTCACATACAATGAAGTATGGGGAGACTTCCACAACAGTTCCTGGTGTTCACTAAGGTTAACAGCAAACTAGAATGATAAACAAGGTGCTTTCAGGGCTTTAGATGGTCCTTTATTTAGAGTGAGGAGGCAGTGTGCATATTCCATACAGTTAAAAAAACTATGAATAAGCAGGTTAAAGGAGGAGGATAATATAAAAACATATTTAAGAGAATATTATAGATAACTTCAGAGTTGCATTTCATAAATCACCATGCGTAACACTGGTAACTTGCCGTGTTAAGTAACAGGGCTCTTCGGGGGCCTTAGAGGGAAAGGAAAATCTAGATCTAAAACCAGAGACTGCACAATATAATGAGCCTGGTGAAGAAATAAACCACTCTCCACATTTTTCTGCGAATTATTAGTCTTAAGTGATAGATTTGGGCAATTTGCATCCTTTACAGAGGTGGTCGGCTTCCATTCATGCACACTTCAGACTCTAAACAAATGGACTGTGAAGGTGATTTTCATGAGCCACCTTAGAGAACACACTCTATAAAATTGCACAAAAAGCAAATGCAGTGTAATGATTAAACCCAGAAATGATTAGTGTGTCTATGCAATAAAAGAATGGTTTATTAGGTGATTTTTAAGACCACAGAAAAACGGCTATTTGCTCAACTTTAAACTTCACCATCTTTTTCCCCCAGTGCACTCTGTATCAATACTCATCCTTACTTTGTCTGTTAACAATTCCATAAAATCTCTACTACAGTTTTGTATTTATAGGATAATCCAGGGGAGAAAAACATAAAACACTTTTGCATCGTATACTTTCCTTGCCCAGCAACTAGTTGCCAGCAAACTCAGCAAAGAGACACAAAAACCCAACCCTAAACCAAACAGACATACACACATGTACACACACAATTTTGGGATTTAAGAGCTCTTTTCCATAGTACAGAAACACCACTCCACTCCCAGTTTTGTATTTATTTCTAATTAAAAGTGATTTAAAAGTTAGGGAGGGTGGAAGATAATCAGGTCAATCTATAATAATCTATTACTAAAACAATTAGGTATTAAACAGCTAAAAAATATGAAAATAAAAAAAAATGAGCAGTTACTTTCTATTTATGGGCACAAAATATACCTGTCTTAGGCACAGAAGCACTTCTACTGAGAACTGCTGCACAAATGAGAAAAAACCTTCCTATCAATGCAGACTTACTAGGCAGTCATGGCAACAAATACTGGTTTTGCTCAATACCAAAAGGTAAGAGGGAACTCCAGGCTGGAGCTAACAAAATGGGTTTTCATCACTCCTGCAAATTTTTTTCCTACCCACTCTCAGACTATCTTGGTCCATTCAGATACGTGATGTCACCCTTCAGTTCCCCCATCAGTGCATCTATCATTTCCCTTTACATCTCTTTCTAACATTTAATAGGATAGAACTTATAGTACAATCCAAAGTCAGACAGAGCCCTGAGAAAATTTTTTCATGCACAAACCACCTCTCTAACTTACAATTAGAATGGCACAAACCAACTTAATTTAATTGGCCAAAATATACTTCAGCCAAACCACCAATAATGTAAAGGCCTACACAGAAGATTTTCAACAGCTAGCTCCAAATTTAGATATGAAAACATTTTCATACACCACCATACTAAAAAGACACAAAGCTCTATTCTGACCTCTTTTTATGTACATTCCCTGACTCCTCTTGGACCTCCTGATCAATGGAATATCTGCTTCCCTCTCCAAGAGGCTTTTCAATAAACTTCGGCTGGTGGTTTACTTTGGCAATTATATTTCTAGAAACATTTTAACCTAGAAGAGCATGTTTCTTTTCCAGGTTTAGTTATTATACATTTTACTCCATACTCACACTCGATTACTCTGCTATTGTATTTCCCATAGCTGTAAGACATCCAGTGATGTCAATAAAAAGAGAGAAACTACTTGGAGTATCTGAACACTTCTTGTTGCTAAGATAGTTTGGCTTCTGAAACTGCCCAGTAAAGAAAAAATTATTCTTGCATGGAACTAAAGTGAGGACTGGAGCATCTTCCTGCAGATCTTGTGTAGTATCCTCCACAAGGGCACTGTACCATTTTCAAAGGACGTTTCCTAGGCACTGTGAAGACCAGACTCCTGTGCTGGGATGTGGGCAAACCAAGAACAGTGAGGCCAGGAGAGTGCATGCCAATTGCACTCACCAGCTAAAACACTGCCAGGTCCCATGGGTCTATGCTAGCGGGAAACAGCTGCAGACATGCTGCAGAAGCCCATAAAGGCAACTGGTTGTATGGAAGGATAGCAAGAGACAGACTTCTTCAGTGACACAGACATAGCCAAGCAACCACAGCATGGAGCAAGAATCAAATGCAGGGTATCATGAGTCCAGAAGAGGGCCATGAAGATGATCAGAGTACTGGAGCACCTCTTCTATGAACACAGACTGAAAGAGCTGGGTTTGTTCAGCCTGGAAAAAAGAAGGCTCTGGGAAGACCTCATAGGACCTTCCAGTTCTTTAAAAGGATGCCTTAAAACAGAGCTGGAGAGGAGCTTTTTACAAGGGCAGGTAGTGATAGGACTAGGGAAAATGAATTTAAACTGGAAGAGGGTAGGTATACATTAGGAAGAAATTCTTTATTGTGACACCGGAACAGGTTGCTTAGAGAAGTTGTGGATGCCCCAGCCCTGCAAGCATTCAAAGCCAGGGGCTTTGCGCAACCGAGTTTAATGGAATATATCCCTGCCCATGGCAAGGTGGTTAGACTATAGACAATCTTTAAGGTTCCTTCCAATCCAAACCATTTTATGATACTTTGATTCTATGAATTCCACCTCACACTTTAGCCATGAAGTTATTTTTTTTTCAGAAGTGCACATTGAAGCTCTTCCTGGGAGCCTAGTAAGAAGGGAAGTATTGGACAGGTAGAGGAAAAAATGCTCACAGAAGAGCACTGCTGCCATGCCACCACTCCTCTTTGATGGCAGATGGAATACATCAGATTATTTCAGGCATAAGCAGAGATAGGAATGCTTAAGTCAGAGCTGAATTTGGCCTGCTTTTCCACAGTCCTCTTGTGAAGTCAATTATCTCATCAATCATGCTTTGCCCGGGGCTCTCTTTCCCTATTAACTTGAAGAAATGCAAACATGCAAGAGTGGTAACTGGATGTTAAGCTTTGTACTGATTTGCAGATAGTAAAATGTTAATGGCACTGCCATCTCTGGTGCTCTGGTGAACAATAGCCTGATGCAAGAAATGGGTCATCATCTGAACACCCACTTGGAATAAATTCTCCCCTATCATATTATGTGCTGTTACTATCAGATCCTGCATCCACTGCAGCAGTTAGTTTTGCCACTGACTTCAACATGAGCAGGATCAGACCGTTCACTGATTAAAATGCAAAGCTGCAGATATCTCCTGCATGGGATGAATCCCCACAGGGAAAATTTGTCTGCATTTTTATTCATGTGAAGCATTTTAAGGCTTTCATTTACACAGTTCATTCAATAATAATGTGCATGCTGTATAATGGGGTACCTGATTAAGCATGCTTAAGTGCTTTGCTGGAGCAGGGCCATTTCTAGAATTTGAAGTTCACTATGATCATACCCTCAAAACAGACAAGCTAGTTTGGGGAATTTTTCACCTGAGTTAATGGGCTTAAATAGGATCAGCATAAAAGGTCATTTTTCCTTGGGAAATTTGTAAATGTCTTTGAGTTTCTTTCTTTTTATCCTCAGTTCCTACAGAAATTAGGCTGAGAAGGTCACCCTCTTGTAGGTTTTAAGTTTGTCTGTGAAACCCTCCAGTAACTTTTAAACTGGCTACTGGCTTCTCCTGAAAGAGTCAGGAAAGATAACAGTCTAAAGTTCAGTTCCAAAAGTTTAATAAGGAGGTAGAAGGACAGAGCAAGGGGACTTTCTTCATATATGTGCTGACAGAAAAGCTCATTCTCTATTATGTACCAGGGATACCTGGGGGAAGGATGCTATGAACAATAAGAAAGCTTCAACCCAGAGCGTGGTGGGGTTTAGATACCAGGGAACTTAGTCATTAACGCAGAAGTTCAAAAGAAATGCTTAAGGAACTACTTGTGAGGTCTGGGGGAAGGGAGGACGAAACTGAAGAAGAAAAATAAAAAATAATAATAATAAAAAATATAAAAAAAATTTATCAAATCCTAACATCTATTTTGGTTTTTAAAAACAAAAAATTCTCAAATCCTAATATCTATTTTGGTTTTGAAAAGCAAGAATTTCAGTCTTCTAGGATTTTCATATCAATCTTTTTTTTTTTCGTTTTTTTATCCATTACTGTTCTCTCTCTTCCATTTTTATCCCAAATTTAAAAAAAATAAAAATAATAATAAGAAAGAAACTTCCTCTTTTAATCTCCAAAGAACCACTTAATTTTTTTTTCCTAAAATCTCTACCCAAGGATTGTGTTGGGAAAATTTTTAGCAGATGTGACTGGCCACTGTTTCACTTTGTACAGTACAGTTTGTACAGTAATGCTCAAACATTACCTTAATTCTCCTGATTGCTCATAATTTCAGCACGGGATTATTAAACTCTCCACTCATATTAAGAGAGACCCTATCAAACCAGCACAGAATCATGCTGGTGTTTTGTTATTACTCTTCCCATTACAGCATGTAAGTTTAAAGACTTCTGTCTCAATTGCTCAGTCTGCTAATTTTCTCACAGGCACTAATTTAACTCTGTGGAAAAGAACGCAAGGAGTTTCCCTGCGCAAGGATTTTTTGTGTAAAAGAATGCAATCAATACATTGCCAAAGCCTTGTATTATGAACAGTGGCATGTATTTAATGCACTCCGAAAGTGAAGAAAAGCCTTTTTAGTACAATCTGTGTCCTTTGTAAGAGCAGACCGAAGACAAATGATTTTATTTCAGGAACATCTGAATCTCATTGATTAGCGAGATGAATACAGAACAGGAAAGCTGCCAGGTACAGAGGAAGCTAGGCATGTCCACAAGGAAGTGGAGCAAACAAGCAAATTACAGCATATGCATGCCTTTTTTTTTTTTTTTTAACCAAATGTTTTCATTTGGAGTACTTGAACACTTAAAACTCTAAGTTTCTTTAACTGGCTGGTCAGTTAATCAGCATATTGTTCTCATGTTCTGAAGGAAAGCAGAGAAGGTTTTAGAAGTAGAAAAATACACTTTTAAACTATAAATAATCAACAAAATGTTCATATACATTGTGCTTAATTTAACTAGGATCGCTTTGGGGGATGGAGTGGGGAGGCAGTTTCTTTTTTTTTTTGGAAAAAGTGGTTTACCTGGTAAAAAAAATTTGTGTCACTCCTGAGCATTGATTTAACACGTTTGAGACTGGTAGTATCCAAAAGCCGTTTCAGAACAAAACCAAAATAGCAAGGCATTCATGCAGTAGATCCCAAAGTATCACCTCCTTCCAGCAACACCTGAAAATTATACAGGATAACCCTTCTACAGTCCTTAGCAGTCCACTGTGAAGCTTTCTGGAGAATAAGCGATGAAAGAGTCTGTTTACCTCCCAAAATGCTCCATCTCTTACAGGTAAAAGACAAGTAAAGAAAGCTCTTAACTTTAACTTAAAGCCAGTAATTATTTTTCTTACAGTCTTTATAATTCTTAAATAATTCTTCATAATTCTTATAATTTAAGAAATATATTCATTAAAGTCTTCACTGTTTCACCTATAGGCACATGTTAAAAATAGATCTGTTTCATGTTGTCGCTTAGTTAAGAAAAAATATTGAAATTATTTCTCCATTAATTTTTTTAAAAACTGTAGAAATGTTTTCCCTTTTAGTTTTTAACTCCCTGTCAAGTGACAAAATTGAGGAAAAAAAATCAAACATGGAAGAAAAGAAGAAAAATGCTAACTCCCGCATTTCAAAAATCAGAAATCAATAATAATTTTTGTTAGATGCTTGAAGTGGAAAAATTGTTCTGTTTGCTCTAACAGGTAAGTAGATACTCCCCTACCAGTCTTTCACTGTTTATGGGAAGTTACCATATATTTAACAACTCTATTTTCAGCTTTTAATCACAACAGTCTTAAAAGAAAAAATAGAATTTTTCTGGCATAGTCATCCTTTCTCATTCTTTCCTCAATCTTCTTTTATTTTATGTCTTTGTCCTCCATTATACCCCACCTTTGCTTATGGTACAGTAGGTTAGAAAGTAATTATTTCATCCATGCCAGGAACCAATTATGGAATCCACAAAAGGAGCTGACAAAAGAGACGCTGTCTCTGCTCTCAGCCTTTTGCTCCCTCAGGCCCTAGAACCCAGAAGTGAATGTGCATGGCCAGAATTCTCAATTTCTTAGAAGAAAGCAGGCAGGCATTTTAGTCAGTGTTTACTGACTTAGAAGTGGTAAGAGGAAAAGCTGAGTATGAGCATCTCTAAGGATGGAAAAGCACTTTGGTATGAGAATTATCACCTACCTTGAACAGAGAATACAAAAATTTTCAACAGTTTACTTTCTGTAGCTCCTTGTGCATTGCCTGCATTTGAATCAACAGGATCTTGCACTCCATATTTCAGTGCCTTGTCAAATATCAACCTTCAGTTTGATTTGGTCCATACTAATGTGCAAACCTAGCGTAACTTCAAATTCATACTCAGGATGAAACTTCTCACACTTGTATCACATGCATGTATTTGGTTGAACCCTGATATTTAGTCCTGCTTGTTACTGATAAAGTGTGAGTCGCTCTATTTGTGTGAGTGTGATGATTTCCTCATATTCTACCATTCAAGGAGAGCAGAATATGTTTAAGATGCCACTCAGTTATTAAAGGTACCGATCCTACAGTTAAACTGCTCTTATTTTGACTAAGGAAGAGGAAAATTGGGAATTTGGTTTCACTTTGAAGAAACACTCACAGTTTATCCACAGACCACTTGCAGATTGCAGAGCTGGTCTGCAAGGGAATTAGAAGAGAAATATCTTGACATTTAGTCAGGATAAGAAGTGAAGCTAAGGTTTATTCCACGTTCCATGAAACAGTTAAATAACCAGTCAAAGCCCTAATATTGAGGTTAGAAAGATTATTTGATTCATTGGGGTCTAGTCCCATACTTAGGTAACCAGAAAATATTTTCTTTGAATATTCAAAGTAATTGTGCTCTCTTACAGTCAGACTGACTTTTGGCTCAAAGTTTCCAAAATCACCAGTTTTATTTCCAATACAGGCAGGCAGCAGAGTGAAGATGCAAGGGAATACAAAATACACCCTCTTTCAAACCAGTGTTAGCTGTACCCAGGAATCGGTCTCCCTCTTTAGAACTTACTCAAGGCATGAGAAAATGAAGAAGATCTGGTGACCCAAATTTACAATTTTCTTATTAGAAGTGAACAGGAAAAAATTAAAAAAAATCTTTTATGGTCAAGATTCATTTGAGGGAATATAAAGGACCCAGTAGCTGATACCTATTCAGTATGTTATCAGCTTAATTCTTTCTACTGGGCTTGATATTTTCAACAGCCATTTACCACTTCAAGCCAGAGCGTTACAGAAGAATTTGCAATAAACAAGGAATAAAGAAGCCGATTCTTGAAGAGAAGTACAGAAGATCACCTTCCCCCTTCTCCATCTCAGTAAAAACCAGCTTTTATTATGGGTAAACTCTTCTGGATAAACAAAGAATAATTATGTCACTTTTTGTTTTGTCAACTTCCTATGAATTTTAGCAGTGGACTTCTCTAGCCATACAGGTGTTATAACAGCTTATGAATAAGAAGTGTGAATAACACATAAATAACAGTGACAGCAATTTTGTTTCACTGTCCTTGAGGGGGAGTCCATAGTTTTGCAATGACATCAGAGAACAAGATGGCTGTAATTTTCAGGGGATGGAATGAGTTACATTTTGTCTTCTAAAATAACATGTATTTTAGTATGGAAAATTAAATGGTGCCTACTGCATGTACTAAATATATATTGAGAGTCATGGTAGTGACTGGAAGCCAAGCTCTGAAGACAGAACTGCCGTCATACATACACACATGGCCCAAATCTCAAAAAGAAGCATTTTTACACTGAGACAGAACAATAGAGGGCTTAAAGTGGCTGTAAACATAAATCATGAGGGTATGAGAATCATGACCACAGAGTTTACTTTGAAAAAGCAGAATAGAAGGACAGATGATGGGCATATTATAGATTGGATGACCATATGTTTAATAAACAAATGTATTATGGGTCTTTGCAATTCATCATATAGTATGAACTGAATGATTTCTCTACCAATCATTCTCTCTTGGCACTTATTGGAGCACTCTAGATGCCACAGAAAGCTTTAAATAATTCCAGTTAAAATAGAAAAAAAACCACCAAAACATCTTTTCCCCATTATATATTTAGAATATTCTCTCTGTATTTTACCTGCCCAGGATAAGTTTCAGTGCTGGCCACATTTTCTGAAGATAAAAATGGAATGAGTTCAAAGTTTAGTATTCTACAGCCCTGTCACTAGAAAAGGAAAGAAAAAAATCAACCTGCTCAGTGGGAAACACAATATTCATTTCAATCCTCAAAAATTCCAATTATGAGGAAAAAAAAATCAAGCATTAAATGTAGAAAAGACATTTAAGGATGTTTTGAGAATCTCTGAATCCTAGATTTTAGTCTCTCAACTGCTGGTAATGAAGGCATTTGTCTGTGAAAGAGGATGGACACTAAACCAATCCGGTCATGCTTTAAAATGCTAAGACTCAAGCTGATAAAATCCTTCTAGCAGAACACATTCTTTTTATACTGGCAGTAAACCTGACCTACTCCTGTGCACTTGTTAAGAACGTATACCAACTATATGCGCTAATTACCACACCTTGGACACAGCTACCATAGATATAGAGGCAATATCTATGCAATGTAATAGCCAACCCAATATGCCACCACTCTCTGCAAAAATGCTTAGAGCAAAAATTTGAGCACGCACCTGGAAGATGCCATCACAGTGGCATCACCTGCAAATGACTTTATTTTCTTATTTCATTTTCTTATTCGTGATGAGACTGATTAGAAAAAAATCTAGAAAAAAATTACTTTTTCTTTCTAGTTGCTGAAAAAAATGACTCTGAAAACTAAGAACTGAAAAACTTTGCGCAAGTGTGGGATCTATTAGGTTAAAATTCACCTTTAACATTATTCTTGCTTGCTCCCTACCGCGGCTCTCGGACAACACTGGCTCCCTCTGGTGGACAATGCACAAAAGATATCAGTAAAATTCTGTGCACCAGGAAGTTTAATCTGTTTCTAATTCACTGGATTTTGTACGACTTGAGCACATCCATCAGAATGGGTTTAATATTAAATGAAACATCTAATAATAAATTAAAAATCTATCCTTATTCCCTAAGAGCACTGGATGTCAATGACACTGGATTTGTAACACTAGAATTTGTCTTGATTTATAAGTTATCTTTTTATTTACTTGTCCTCCTGAAAGGGTTCAGTGATATTTTCCTTTTTTGTTTGTTTGTTTTTTTGATTTTTACCCCAGATATCTTACCATGAAGGACAGGATTTGAACAAACTGTTTGGTTGTGCAGATAAATCCTGAATATACAAAATGTATTTCTTACTAGCTCTGGTAATAGCATTTTCATGAAAAATTGTGCAATAGTAGCCATTTGTTATCAACTTCTCCATCATTCTCACTACACTTCTAATGTCTCCAACGTTAAAATAAAAGGAGTAAACCCAAGCCACTGTCTTTTCATATCATTGCTAACCTAAGATTCCATTAAATGGACCTAAACTGACATTCCTTCCTGTTATTGAAAATGACTGCAAAACTCTCATTCTCTTCCAGAAACTGAACTGAGGAGCTGTTAGAAACACTGAATTGAAGCCTGGAAAAGCAGGGATTCCCCAGTTGTACCTCATCACTGAGCTGGTGCTCATGAACCAAACTTCCAACAAGTTCATATTCCCACAATCACACTTTGCTTAAACACTTTACCCCCTTGCACGCATGCAATTAATGAATTAACAGTTGTGAAACAGTATCTATGCAATTCCACTCAACAGATTTGGATTTAATGAGTGTCACTAAAAGTTCTTTCCCACACTGTGTGCAGTAATGGGAGGTTTTAAACTATGCTAATGTTACAGTAAAATTTTTATAATTAAGATGATTCCTTGTAAAGATGCTGAAATTTATTTTTTTTTGTAAGTTCTGTTTAATAGTATATATATACTTGGAACTTATGAAATCATAATTAAAAAAGGATATTAGCTACCGTAAGCAATTTTTTTTTTTTTTTTTTTTTTAATTCTGAAAGGCAGATCTGGCTAACTTAAACTGGTCATTAAAATATCTTACACAGGAATTCCACAAAAATGTTAATTTCCACAAACATATTCCAGACAGAAATTCTGAATTTTAATTAAAGGGAAATTAAGTGTAAGTAATGAACTTCTGGTGTTTTCACCTACAGCTTTTAAGAGTTAATGAGCAGACCACCTGAAAAGAGACCACTTTTCATAGCAAACATGTCAGCCATGTGGAGAGGAACCATAGCTGTCTTCCTTCAAAGCAAGGAAACTTTCTCTTTAAAAATGTAATTTTGTTGAAAACCTGATCCTCCTTTAAGGAAAACTTGTGCCAATGCACAGGACTGCTTTGACAATACACAGTACTTCTACATTGTACTAAATTTAAAAAAAAAAAAATGTTGTTTCACCACCTCATTATTTCATTTTTATACTAGTCTGAACTCCATGGAGCATGTAACTCTATGGAGTTACAAATAGGATGCAAATAGAGTAATGAGAATGGGTAAATTAGGTTCTTAATCTTCACATTGTTAACACCCAGTTGCTTTTTTTTAAGAGAAGACTTACAATTAAACCACTGTCCTGTCTTAGGAAGGTATTACAAAGTACCTGGCAGGACAGAAAGTTCAGTTCTTCTCCACTTTTATTAGAAGACCCTTAGGGTACTAAGTATACTTTCCAAAGAATCACTTAAAACTTATTAGCTACATGTCATATTTGTATTAAAAACTGTCAAACCCCTTTTTAGTCATGTTCCACATTATCTGTAGGAATGCCTTGCTTTGTTATTCTCCATTTCGCCTACTTGGAAAGGATTCAAGATGAATATGATTATTTGCTTGAGGGTAAAACAATAATTTTTCATAATTTAAATTATAGTTATGTATTGAAAGTCACTCATTTAAATAACATGAATATCTTAAAGCACAGTACATACAAGGTCAGAATAGTTCTGGGTGTGTGCACCATTACAACTCATAAAACCTCTGTTTGTAGTTCAGAATGATTAAAAATACATGTCTTGTGGACCATTCACATGAAGAACTTCATGCAGCACAAAGAAGATTTTGCTAAGTACAAACCTAGAGCTGATATTTTAATTAGAACTCACTGACTATTCCTAGTACAAGTGTAAAAAGAAGACTTGTGGAACGAGATTTATCTTGAGCAAACAGTGTTTGCATTTTTGTTACAGAAATAGAACACACACCTTGATTTCCACAGGATGTCTTCAGCATCAAGATAAAATTATTCATACTAAGCATCAGGATGAAAGCAGAAGTAAAGATTATGAATCAGTGCATTTGGTATTGGTTCTTGGTATTCTTTTTAAGCCCCTTATAGATCCAACAGATCTTCCTGGTTTTTTTTCTTGGCAGCTTGATTGATAGCCAAGATATAGAAAGAATCTTGCACTTCAACTTGACTAGGCCATGCCCAGTTCTAGTTTTGTTCCAAAGGAACAAAACAGATGCAATAAAAGGAAAATAGAAAAAAAACCAGAGAATGCAAAATGTTATACCTAGACTGGCAGAAACTAAAAATGAAAAATGTTTTTAGAAATTTTACACTAAAACTTTAGACAGTATGGAAAGTAAGATACCCCATCCCAAAAGCACACTCTTTTGAAACACCAAATTAAATTAAACTATGGCACAAAATAAAGAGAATCTTGTGGAAAAGAATGACAGATAATGTTTTTGAGGCTGATATATAGATTTAAATAACACAGCATACAGTTCTGGAGCACACATCTGACAAATGAATATGAACCACAACCAAAAATAATCAATAATAATTAAAAGAGAATGTGTGAGTTTAAAAATAAAAGAAGCCAAAATCTCAGTCAGAAAAAAACTGTTCTTTTCCAGCAGGGGAGAAAGGAAGGCAACAGAAGAATCAGGGTAGCAGAGGCAACAGGAGGTTCAGAAGTATGAAGGTCATAGAAGAGGCAAGGTCTGTCAGATGCGCTTGGTGTATGAAGGGAATGATGCACAACAGTAAACTGTTAGGGGAAAAGAGTAAAAGGATATCATTATAAATATTGTGTAGGCCAGTCAGTAGAATGGCTAGCATGCTCAGTAACATTACAGATTGAGATGCACAAAGAAGATGTAGGTGCATGAGCACACGTATTAAAATTTGGAATCCCACAGATGTTCTGAGGCTAACTCCCTGGGTTCATGTTTAAGCTAACTCAGTCCTAACAGCACAACACCTACGGATATGCAGTGTGTCTTTGAATTCTGCTTTGCTTGGCCTGAATTCTAATTCTCCAGAAGGTACAAGATAGATGCTGCTGGAGATTCAACTTCATTCTTTAGCCTCAGATCAGGCTGGATGAATAAGGGTAGTGACGGCATTATCAGCCTTTTAAGTCACGTATACAAGTTTTCTTGCTTTAAAGATCTCCTCTAAGAAAGAAAGGGCTGGGTCACTTGACAGATGCCTTCTGAGGCAGTGTGTTGTGACAAGCCAGCAAAACTCTGTGCACAGAACTGTGTAGTTCTCAACTGATTTAGAACCACGTGTAAGAAAATCAAGTTTCCTCTGTGTTTCTACCTGTTTTTGGTTCAAGCTAACAAAGCCCAACTCTTAGAGACTAAACCTAAAGACTGTGAAGGACTAGATACAGATCTACGCTGACTGAAGAGATATGACTGAAATGCTTGTGAAACCATCATAGATTTTGTCAAGTGGCTTGTATGACCTGTTCATATATTAATCATATAATGAAAAACATTAAAAATTAGATATAGGGACAAGGCTCGTTTCTGTTTTCCTTGTTCCTTAAAATTAATCTGGTATTATCCAGTAACTAGTAGTATGCACGCCATCTACACAATATAACTGGTAAATGCTTATACCCACTTCTTCATTCCCTAAAACTTTCTGATTAAGCAGTGATTGATTATTTTGATCTATAGTTAAAAACAAAGCCAGGTACAAATCATGATTTTATTTCTTCAAAGACTTTCTGATATTTGCAAATCAATCAGTTGTCAAGCCCTTATCCAGTGTGAACCCCGAGTTCACTAGTACTTTATCCAGTGCCAGAGTAAAGATTTTAATGTCAGGATCTCCCTCTACAGGAAGGCAAATTTTTTATTCTCTTTCACAGAGCTTTTAATTTCTTACTGCATATCTCAATGATAGTTCATAACTAGCCAAACAAAGGGCTAATTGTGGAGTTTCACAGAAATACTGAAGTTATTCTAATGAGCTAGCTGACAACATTTCAAGACAGCATGTTTCAATTCCTTGTCTAGGTGTAGCAGTCTTTCATTACCTGCATTCTTTACCTGAGGTAAAGAGCTTACCATTGACTCATATATTGGGAACTTCACAAAACATGTGAGATAACCAGATGCCATGCAATAGAGGCAACAATCTCCATTTCTGCATTCCCCAAGTACAGTCAATCTTAGAATAACAGGCCATGAACAATCTAATTAGTAAGATAAGGAAGGAGAAAAGATCCCATAAACACGTCATTTGAAACATGCACACAACATGCAGCTAAGGTTCTACCATACTGGAAATTAGGAGAAAAGGTCATGTAATGAAAATATAAAGATTAAAGTGCAAAAACTGTAAGGAACTGTTTTATTCTTGTTTGTGGAAGGGATTCTTACAGTTTGAGATGGAAAAGCCCACATATCCTACTAAAGGCCCTATTCACGAATTACTTACATTCCCCATAAGTTTGGGAAACTCCATGAAGAGTCATTGCCACTATTCTCTGTGAAATGAAAATTCTTCAAGATGGTTTTCCCAGAGCACAATGGGACAACTGTGTGTTTGCTGGAAAGGAATGAGGGATGAAGCACAGTGTCCCACAGACAGTGGCAGATCATAAGGAGTAGGAAATTAAACTCCATATGATCACAGAATTTTAATTTCTGAATGGGAATTTTATCTCGTGAAAGACACAATGCTCTTGATAATCACCACTCAGCAAAGGAAGACCACGATCTTCATAAGAGAAAGCTTTCTTGAGAGAGTGATTTCTGAACAAATATGCCTTTCATCAACAGCTGGCATCAGCGGCTTATCATCCTTCCCACCTTGTTCTATGAGAAAACACATTTACTAAGCTTAGAGTTAGGAAGACTGAAAATTTTGTTGTTCTTTGAATCTACCACCCAAGAACTATTTGCACTGCTTGAGGCATTCTCAGGCAATAAAAAAACATTATTGCAAAACTGTTCTTACACAGCTCAATAGCTACGGTATCTAAGCACCTTTCAGAATGACATTAGGCAATATAATTAACATCTGTTTTACGTGCTGCTGTCTGTCATGGGTACATCTATACACGTTTCTCTTGTGTAAATCTATACACTTATCTTTATCTAGCCAGGACACACCATAATTATAGAGCTAAACTTGTCCCTCTCCAACACTGACACTTTAAAATAAGTACCCACTAAGCACTTGCTCTCAGTAAATTGAGGATAATAAAAACTCATGTTATGTTTCCATGTACAAGCTTAATCAAATCCTTTTGGCTGAGATACTGTGTTTATTTAAGAGCAAGTGATCACACTGATTACATCAGTGCTGCATTGATTAAAGTGTATTTGATCACCAAGGTAGATCAGGAAAGCATTGCAAAATAACAGTGATAGAAACTCAAATGAAGCAGAAATATTAATGTAAAGAAGGCCACAATGGATTTTTAATAAAGAAAACATTGTAGGCAAGTTGATGGTATCTAGGACACAAAGAAGATTTTAGGTATGATATGATTTCTGTGCATAAGCTGGTAAAAATGACTTAGGGTTAATCCTCAATAAGATTCAGGTTTTCTGTTAGTATGATCTCCTAATTTCTTTCCCTTCCTCCAATAAAACTTATCAATTTGTATTTCCTCAGCACAGATATGAAAAATAATGGTTTAGATTTAGCAGGTAATCAACAGCAAACACACCAACATTAATGTATGAGAGTAACTATTACCTGCAGAGTACTTTTGGTAAAGAAACTGTCCTGGAAAGAGATCTTTTGTCAGCTTAGTAGCTAATAGACACATTTCTCTATCCCATGGTTAGGAGGCACCATCCCAGCCTTCAAAGGAAGTGCGTCCATGAGATGTCATAATGTACAGAGCTTTGCTGCTTTTACTGGATCTACATGGGTGTGCAGGGCAAGCCCATAGGGAACATAATACATGATCAAAGACTTGGATTGTGTACAAAGATTTAAAGACAGTGGATAAGCACAAAATAGTAGCACGAAAACAGGCTTTTCACAAGTACACAAGGACGTGGAAAATACTGTACTTGTCTGATAACTGTTACGCCCCAAGGTGAAGAGACACAAAGGACTATCCAGAGATGCCAAGAAAGATGTTAAGAATATACAGCTCCTGTAAATGGTTTAATTTTCCTAAGGGAATATCCTGTAGTTCTCAACCTAGACTGATAGACCTAATGACTCTCAAAGGAGCTCGTCTCTGGGGAGATAAAAAAAAACGTTAGTACAGAAAAACAAACATGGGGAATTAATACAACAGATCTTTTCCTTTCAGTTGCGCATAGTCACAAAGCTTGATTGTTATTTTTAAATGCTTCTATACAATGACCAGGTATTACCTGCAAAACTGTCTCCAAACAAACGTTTTGTTTACTTTATATCCATTAGTTACACTGCATTGGACATTTTGAAAGACAACAGGCTGAAAAGAGGGGGAAAAACAGACATCAGTGTCTAAAGTGCAGAGAGGAAAGTCTGGAAAAGCTACCCCTGAAAGCAATCATCAAAAGAATAGAGATGAAAATACATATATTTTCAAACATACGTTTAGGTACCAGCTCTGTTGGCGCTGTAACATCTGCTTCTCTGTAACACACTGTTGGATCCACAATGTCACTGCCAGGAGGAGGGTAAGGTGGGGGTGGGGGGATCACTAAGTGGGGCGGACCACGAGTGGTGCCTCTAGGAGGCTTTTGTGGCACCTGCCGTCCATCACCTACAGGGGGATCAATTGACTAGTTACTTCATTGCAAGATAATGATAGCTCTGTTTACTGCTATTTTTAAAAAACACAATTATTTTGCCTTACCCACATCCAAAGTCTCTCTGGGTCTAATTCTGCTCTTGGTTATTCCCAAATAATTAAGGGAAAAGAAAAAGGTAGGTCTTTCTTAAACCAACAGCAATGGGACCAGAACTGAGCCCCATGCATACATGTACATTACAACTAACAGTTAAAATCACCAGTTTTGGCAGACATAAGGAAGGAGAAAAATAGTTGAATAAAAAAAAAATTAAAAAACTATGTATGAAAATGTGAAAAAAGTGTTTTATTTTTATCTTCTGAAGAACAAAACTGCCTGAATTTGTTGATGTCTAGGATATTTCTTGTGACTGTTTTCCTGACTCTTTGAGAGAAAGAGAAAGATGTCTCAGGTCAGTATTTTGAAGTAGATATCTTACACGTTTTTCTGTTTGTTTTTTTTTTTTTTGTTTGTTTGTTTGTTTTTTTTTGTGTGTGGTTTTTATTATTTATTTTTATTTTTATTTTTAATAGGTCTTAATTATTTTGACATTGTAGAGAAGTAGATGATTAAGTTGTTTTCTACAAAAGTGTGTTTTAATCTATCAAAGGAAATGCTCATAACTTGGCTGGAGGTTTATTTCTACACTATGTGCAATAACAAAACAAATACATGCACCTTTGCACTATATGAATCACTTGCAATATTACAAAGCTGCTGCCTGTTTGAAGTATACAGAACTACAGCTGTTGCAATTCGGAAAGTCCTTAGAGCCTTAAAGTGCACTGAGGAATCTGCTTGTTCTCCTCTTATACCCTGCCTTAAGCATCTTCTGTGGTCATTGCTGAAGATGGATACTGGCAGACACATCTTTGGTTTGATCCATTTTGATCATTCCTGTACTCTCAGGCTCATGCTTTGGGGCTGCTGAGAAAGGAAGTAGCACTGAGAGGGAGGAAAAAAGATTAAACCATTATGATTTTCTACTTAGGAGCCACTAGCTTCCAGAGGAGTATCTTCCAGAGACACAATTTAATACTGGCAAACATGCAAGAACTTTTTTACTGCTTTGAGGAAATTTGGCAAAATACTTTGGAGTCACAGTAAATGGTTCATTATTGAAGCGAACTTGCCAGTTGGAGAGTATTTCTGATAGGATCTTTTGCTTTGATTCACGTGGCTAACTTGAGAGATACATAGGTAGCTTTAATGCTTTTTCCATCATGTGGCTGACTATTTCTTGCAGCACGTTTTTCCCCTCACTACAGTCTTGCTTTTTTCACAGCTTTTATCTCATGCTTTCAGAGCCATCTGTGCTTTCTCATTGTTTTCTTGCAAGGGCTCCGAAGAGAGGCTGTTTTACCAGCCTTCTCTGGCTGTAACATTTTTTCTTGTTAATGAACACATTCATTCAATAAAGTAGCAGAAAATGAAAAGCACTGAAGACAGGGCTACTGTGGGACGAGTTCTTTGTCAGTGTAAAATAATAAGGCTCCATTAAAGTAAACGATACTACAGGATTCTACATGAGCAGAGTCTGGACAGAAAGCACTTATGTACATAGTACTGAATGGACTTGAAGTGGCTCTGTTCTGCTTTATTTCATCTGTAACATTTTGAGTACCAATACAAAATAAAATGAACCCTTAAAAAGTTAAAAGCACCAAATGTCACCAAAAAGTGACCAGCAGTACGGCAAAGCACACGATGTGTGAGTGTGATATCTGCAGTGGTTAAAAGTAAGCAAATTTGATGAAAACTCCTGTGTTATATGACACAGTGATAATATTCCCCTTAGAGAGTTTAAATAAGAGATGTCAATGGAGTTGAACATGTCACACGATAATGGACTCCTGCTGCTACATAAATGCTGCGGCATTAAATGTGAAGCATCTACTGAAAATAAATGTTGGAACAAAGCCAAGAGGTTTCTCTCTAAACTGTGAGGCATTTGTAATGCAAGCAATTATGTATGACAGAATGTCATATCTGTATGTCTTAGGCACTTTATGAAACATGAGGTCAAAGGCACGAACTGCAGTGCACTGAGTGCATTACAGCACTTGAAGAATGATTCTCTTAATGTACTGAAAAATGAGTTTCAATATGTGGGGTTATTATCTCATATCTTCACCCATCATAAAATCACTTTGCTTGCTAAAAGCACAATCTCTGGGTCCTCACTTGGGCAGAGCTTCCACCAATCTGAACAAGCTACCAGTCAGGTAACGACAGAGGTGTGGGAGAATGTTTTTTAGTCTTCCTGTATGAGTAAATGTGGTGTCACATGCAGCTCAAGTCTACAGCTTCTTTTGTTGTCTCCAGCTATGAATGTCATTCCTTCGAGAGTAGCAGTTCTTTTCTTCTACTGATTATGAAAGAATCAGCAGAGATCAATTTATAACAAAAATAAGGACTAAATTTGAAAGAAAAACTTTACTGAATATCATCAGCTGATGTCAAACTTTTGGAAGACTACTACTGAACCAGCGTGGCTGTACTGTGGTTCTATCCACTTCATGGCTTCATATGCATTCAGTATTGCCTGGCCTGTCTCCATTTACTAGCATTTTCACTTACTATTTCTGTATTTCCATTTACTAGCAAAGTGATCATGATATTAAAGGCACAGAAAAGGCCCAGGGCTAGTACTTTTGTAAATAAACCTTCTGTCAAATATTCAAATAATCTGATGAGTATTATCTACATTTTACTACCCTGTGGTACTCTAACAATGTCATTCAAAAGAGAAAAAAAAAAAAAAAAAGAAGTTATATACAACGACTCATTTCCAGACTTTCATTCTGCAGAGAAGTGCACTTTTTTCTCCCAAGTTACGAAAGTTTCCAAACTCACAGCATGACAGAATTAAGACAACTTCAAACAGTGATCACTGAGAGCACATGCATAGGGATTACACAGGAGAAAAAAACACCTCTCACCCATTGTGCTCTTCCTCTTGTCTTCCCTATCTTCTGTCCTGTTTGGCATGGCAGGAGTGGGTGGAGCAGATGCAGCTGGTGGAAGAGGGGCACGCCTCTTCTTTTTCCTTAAATCATTCAGAGATGCTCCTTGTGATATCTACAAAAGTTGAAAAATAGGCACAAAAAATTACATGTTATATTGATGTTGTAAATTGACAGTAATTGAAAAAAATAGGGTGTTTGTCATATGACCTAATTTCTCAGCACAGTCTATTTATAATGAGCATTTATAGTGACAACAGCAGTTGAAAGAGGTTCATTAATATTGCACTCAGAAAAGGAAAGAGATGAGACCTGAGGGTGAGTGTTACAGCAGAAATACCAGTCTAGTAGGCATTTGATGGTTTTGGAAAAAGTGAACTAGAGAGCAAAACACAAAAGACAAAAGTGAACATGCTCAGCAAAGCAGAGTGTGACACTGTGTGTTGTTAAGCTTGAGCGATAGCATGATCTTCTTTTGGTTAACTTATGGTTAAATACTCCAGTTGGTAGGTATAGGGAATAAATTCTCTCTCATTTATTTTCCTCTCAAACTCTTGTTTAAGGACTTCTGAGAGAAGAATCAGAATTGACAGTTTGCTTCCATGATATGAGATCATACTGTACTCTATTTAATGTCTACTGGACTTCAAAAACATACTTTTGAAGATCTGTAACACCTTGGCTTCCAGTAATTGCAACATGCTTGTGTATATGCCAAGACTTCATACTACTTAAGCTGCCTTTAAAAATATGAAAAATGTTATTACAAGTGACTTGAAGTTCACTGGATTGAATAATATTTTCTGTAGGTTGTTGGAACTTAGCTCTATTTCCTTTTTCCAGAAAAAATAATAATAATAAAAACATGTAGGAAAATCTGTTGAAGTTTTATATTTGAAAGGTACTGACAACACTAGTCAGTACCAGGCTTAACTGAGGCAGCGAGTAATGGGAGCTACCCACACGTGACACGCTGTGGGCATTCCTCAGTCTTCACTTCTTTGACTTAACTGCTCTGTCTGTCCCGATATTCCTGAAGATTTATATACAGAATATAGATCTATATATACTGAATATCTGATTTACAGAACTGCCTAGTGTTTTTTTACTATTTCAGAGGGCTGAACAATAATAATCATATTTCCTTTAATCCAGAGGATTAATGAATCCTTAAAATACCGCTTTTGTGGAAGATTTCAATGAACAAATAGTAGCTTCACAATGTTTAAAGTTGTCATCAGAGTTCAGAGGAAAGGCAATCACTTATAGGTGTCCTTTCCTATATTAAAAAAAAGAATCGGAGAATAATTCAATTTTTCAAAGATTAGGACATGAACAGAGCCTCCCTCACTTAGCCTTCCTTTTTAACAGTACTCAGGAGGGTGCTACATTATAAAACAGAAACCTTCCATTCCCACCTTTCAGGATGATGTTTTAATCACCATGCCACATGACAATTGGACATTGTCTGCCCCTTCTTGGTGAACCTACATCCTCCTCACAAAGAAATTTGGTAGTAGCTGCACTGGACACAGAGCACATTAATCAGGACGAGCTGCAGCTTTGTAGCAAACAAGAGTGGGAAAGAAAGGTGTCTTGGTCTTACTTCCTACTACCATGGACTATTTCAGCATTTCATATTAAATTTCCACTGGATACATGCGCATGACTAAAGCCAGTGAGGCCAATCCAGATAAAGTTATGCACAGTAAATGGGCAAGAATGTTAACAGCAACTAGTGATTTTATAGACTTAAATTTTGATCACCAAACTTCATGAAATTTAAAAAAATTAGACTTACACCCAGAAAAGAGCATCACGCCAAATGTTCAGGAATGGATAAAAAAAAATTTTAGATCTCCTCTGAAAAACCTTTGTCAAAGTTACGATGTTCCTCCATATTAAGCTGGGGCAGTTATCCTGGCAAAGGAACTGCCTGACAGCAAGTAGGAAATGACTGCAACTAATGCACCCTGTCCCTCCCAGTTCTTATAGAAACACAACGTCCAATATTGAGCTGAACATAGAAAATGCTGTTCAGTAGAACAAACGCATCAGGCTTTGGCTTACAGAGGAATTACATGGAGGCTGGCTACCTTATGCTGCATTCTTTTTCATATTTGAAGAAATTGGCAAATATGCACTTGGAACAAAAAAAAAACACATTCTTCTGCACTGCATTTAAAATTACTAAAAACATGTGTTTAATGCTGTATCTTGATTATTCAGGATACTAACTTACAAAACCAAAAAAAAATTACCCAAGTGAGGATTTTGATTACTACAAAGACTTCAGAATTCAGTAGCTATGAAGAACTTGAATGACTTGGGAGACAGGCAGCATCTGAACTTTCTGAACACCTCACAAGCACAAGCTGTGACTTTTGCAGTTGTTTAATGGCATTTTGCAGCTTCCACATTCACTCCTACCTCTCTAGATAAAAAGGTCATTTTACTTTAGGATAAAAAATGGGTGGACTGGAGACCTAGAAGACAAGTCTAGAACATCTTGAAAATCAAGGCAGAAAGTAAGGAAATGTGTCTTCCCACTCAAAATTATAGAGAGTACTAATCACTGTTCCCCAACTATGAGATGAGTGAAGGAAGTTGGCTAATCTTTTTCAGCTTTACGTATTTTTATTTAGTTGAATCTTTTGAGGAACATTAGGCAGATGTTGAGAAACATTAGATAAATGTATGGATGTACATACTGCTACAGGTAAAGAAAAGGCTAGAAAATAGTAAGTGCACACTACAATACTGCAAGTTCAGTGAAATACACACACAAAAATGCTTTTATTAATACTGTCATCTAAGTGCAGTATACTTCACAAACACCCTAAAGAAGATGAAAAGCTTGTTTAAAGCCAATCACACTACAATGTGTGTAAGAAGTGTCTAGTTCAAGAATAGGTCATAAAATTTGTTGAAAGTAGCTGTTCTTAAATCCCAATTTCAGTAAACCTATGAGGCTAAACATAAATGGAAAAAGCACAAAGAACATTCTGTTTCTTTCTTCCAACTGTATATACAAAACCAATAGAACTTGAAAATAATTTATTGTGGCTGGCTACTTCTTTTATAATGAAATCAAGCTTTAACAACATTATTGGGAGTAATTTCCCAACAAAACTCTGTTACAGGAGCCCCTCTGTGAATGTAACAGAATATTTCCTCGTCTTGGCTCTTGTGCTTCACCTATATAGTTTTTTTAACTACAAGAAATTATTTGTCAGCTTCTGTTATGAAACAAATACATAATTTAAAAAAAATTCATAAGTGTTCTCTGACTGTAACTAATACCATCAACTGAGCTAGAGATGAATAAAGGGGATCAAAAGGACCTAAGTCCGACAAATAGTGTTATTTCTCTTCCCATATTAATAAGACCACATATGATGAAAAATAAAAATTCCATTACACTCATGTCATGGCTTACATGGTCTTTGAAAAATACTTCCAATACTGCAGACAAAATATCTGAGCAATGTGCTGAATGTGTTTTCCTTCTATGAAAGCTCAACACACTTACTAAAATTTGAGGGCTTTAGATAAGATCTTATAATATATTTAGAGTATTACAACAACGTCATGGGGAGGTTACTCATCAAAATTGTGTGGAAAAGAATCCAACAAGGCTAATGCATGAAATTTTCAATCAGTAGCATTTCATTCACCTTACTTGCAAACAGTCTTTGGATACTGTAAGAGTGGATGTGTAAACTGAGCTCAAGTTTCCTCGTTCTTAAGACTCCAGTGTTTTCTTTGGGTTAGGTTGCACTGAATATGAATTAATGAAAAATATTAAAGGAGGCCCAAGAAAACAAAAGTCACCACCAATAAAAATTCACCAAGCATTCAAAGATAAGGAGGTTCTCAGATAAAATTTCAACTTGAGCTCCATTCTTTTGCCTTGCTTGACCTCTACATGCAGGCCAGACACTGGTTTTGTATTTATCAGTCCTTTCCTTTTAAAATTTTTCACAGAAATATTTATCTATATTATTACTTGATAAGTCACCTAGCAAACGCCACCTTTCTTTTATCTACAGACCACATGAAGCCTAAATTCACTGCAGATTTACTCCTCTTAAAACTGATCCTCCTTCTGCAAGCCAGAAACTGTATCAGTAATTTGTGATTCCCTGTCCCTCCATTACATATCAACATTTGCAACCCATTTGATGACAATGACCACATATCTCAATTGTCTGAATCACTACTTTTCCCAAGAAAGAAATTTCACTCAATCTCCAAAGGCAGGTTAAAGACTCTACAATAGCATACTTAGACCACCACACACTACAACAGCATACTCAGAGTGCCACGTGCCTCCAAGAGTGTTAGATTAAGGACAGCCCACACACTCATGACAGAAATAACAAAAGCGATTGGGCTTAATGCAACCTTCGAAAGTGAACATTGTATCCTTGTTAAATAACAAAGTTGCAATCACTGCAGTTATATCTCGACTGGTAAAGAACCTAGCAAGTACCAAGGTATTCCAAAATGGTGAGATGGCCAGGGAAAAATCCTTAACCTAACAACTAGAAACCCAGATGTGTTTTCTGGGCTTGAGGGAAAAATATCATGTAAGCTTTAAACTGGATGCTGAAGGCTACTTTGGTGCCTTCTGGAAACTTTCACCTTTAAAGCAACATGTTTTGCCCTTTTATTGAATAGTCAAGGGGGAATTGACACTCTTCAAGGACTACTCTGCTGTGACACAGTGACCAGAAGAATGAACCACATCTTCTTCCTTCTCCCAAGACTGATGTCTGAGGAGAAGAATGCAAATACAAAAGACATGTACTTTATGCAGGACTGAGAAAGAGCTTGGAAAAAAGCTGTGTGATCTAAGCTCAAGAAGCTCAGCTAAGAATATAGCTAAGGAAGAACAACTTAAAAATTGCCATGGAAAAAAACTTTTGGAGTTGCATGCTAAAAGTCAACAACCCTGAACAACTACAGGTATCTGTGGTGTAGTTGGCATCCACACTTACTGGAGAAAGTCTGGATGATTGACAGACAGATCTAAACAGTTCTAACCGTGCCTTAACAGAAAATCCCTCAGTGGATCTAGTCAATATGGGGCTAACATGTTTAAATAAAAAAAGTGCATAATTTGTGTTTCAAAATCCAAGTCACTCTTCCCAGTATTTTCATAAACATTACAAGAAACATTTGTCTTATGGCAACAGATTTTTCTTTTTACTATCATCTCTATCATTTTGCCATAGAAAAGGAAAAATCTAGAAAACTTAAAAATTTCCCAAGCTCGATATTTAACAAAATTCTCCTCAAAGTAATTTTCTTCCTGCTCAAACGTAGCTACAGGTGATACACATATATCAGATACAAGAGATACAAATATATCAGCGATAGGATTATGTCTGGATTATGGATTGCTTTTAAGGGATGTCCCATGGACGTTAAGCATATGCAAATAAAAAATTGTATAGCACATGATATAAACTGTGCCAAGGAAGCTCATATATTCTCTTGCTTCTTTTTGGTTTTTTATGCAACGTTACACATCAGGACTTGAATTGTTTTACAGAAGAACTGGCTAATGTGTATACAAATTGTCTTATTCATGGAAACAGTGAATGACTGTAGAAATTATTTTTAGAAGTAAAAAAAAGGATTGGAAAAATGACACATGGATTCAATCACTGCCATGCCCTGATTAAAAACTGGTTTCCATGATCCCACACTGACTAGACACATACTCTGATTTAAGCAAGCCAGATTCTGATACACCTGCTGGTGATGATATCATGTGGGGTCAGAATGCTTATAGAATTACAGGAATGTTTAAATGCAATCCACAGAAAAAAAATCAGAGCTAACCTGTAACCAAACAAACAACAGTATCACCCCAATACATGTGTTGGACCATCACAAACTTTTTCCTTTCACAAAGGATGTCCAGAAATCTTGAAATAATTACATGCCATTTTACAAGAAGTTCTCGAAGAAAAAAGACACATGTTTTATTAATCAGATTTAAACTCTTGATACAATCATAACTGCGCTGATCCTTTATAGCATTCTACGAAAGACAAGAGGTAGATTGGTATGTAAGGAAGATTTATGGGTTTAGATTTAAAGATATTTTCCTATGACATAATTTAAAGCAGTTGAGGAGAAAATATTTTGATCCAAAAGGAGTCGCTCTGTGAAAATCAGAGAGATAAATCTTTCAGCTGCAGAATGGTGACATAAATCTTTCCACTAAACTTGATGATATAAAAGCTATTCTGCCCAGCTGATTCTGCATTTTCACAGGGCAACAGATGCTTCAACATGTCTAGCACTAGAAACCACAAGAAGTCCCAACTGAACATTAATGTGTCTTAAACAACATTTACTCATATGTCTAATATTCCCTGGACAGGTCATACATTATTAGGCTTTGCACTGGCATATATTGACAAAGGAAAATTCAGTGAGCTCTCAAAACTGGATGTATAAGCAATTCATAAGGCTGAACACTGTAAATAACATTGAATAAAATTGTCTATTCAGCACTGAACTTCTCTACCTTGTTTTCTTATTGAGTAGTGTCCCATTGATTAAAAAATGAATGTTCAATCCACACGTACATTACAAACTGCATTCAAAGACAGCAGTCCTATGTCTCCCAAAACATGTTCTTATGCTGCAGAAGGCATTTGTGTGAGTTACTTAAAATACTTACTAAGATCCCATGCAATGCAACAACATATTGCAAAAACAACATACACAGAGATACTTAAAAGTCTGGCACATGGGAACAATTTTAAAGAGAGTATTATTTGTTGTTTCGATAAAATACATAGAAATAACTACACTTTAGAAATTAACAAGCAGTTTCTCTGAAGCGGTCATTTTAGTTCTGTACATCTTGATTTTGCAGTGTAGGATCTCACATGCCTGATAATAAAATGAATAATAATAATAGGCTTAGTTTTAAATAAACCACATGAATACGTGATTGCTATTTGGACTTACTAGACACAACAGCTTGTTACTCTGGACATGTCACTCTCCTGTGGAACAGATTTAGATGGAAGACTCCAAAGCTACTGCCAACATGAGTTCAAGTCCAAAATAATAACAGCTCTTCAAACAGGATGACCACTTTTCAATCCTGACAACATCACCCTCTATTAGGGCACTTCATTCTGACTTTGAAATTCTGCACTGTGCTTCCTTGTACTGTTTGTCTCACTTGGTGGCTGCACCCCAGCCATACTCATGGCCTCAGCTTCTGAGTGGCTTTGCTGCTTGAAGCGTTCAGGTGCTGTGTTAAGCGGGAAATCTGGCTTAGAACTAGAGTGCAAACTAGATCGTTCTTCTGAAAATAACCTTACCACTAATATTTTAATCCAATATTACAAAATTTTGCATCATTAAGCCTATGCTACTTAATTTCAGATTTTTTCTTATAGTTTTGGTGTTAAACAGGATTTTTAACACAATTTAGTATTCATAATCAAAAATCAAGCTGTGACTGCAGACATGTCAATCTTAATAATAGACAAAAAGCTTAGCATTACTGGATTTTACGGAAATTGCTATGTTCTTGTACTATTTTATTCATAAAATGAAGAAGACAAAAGCCAAGGATGTCCCTGAATACTTGGCTGATTGGAGACAAAAAGCTAAATCAGTTGACACAAGAAAGCCAGTACAAGGTGAAGGGGCAAGCTCATTTTTCCATCTGTTTTTATTGAACACACCCTTTGTGAAATGTCACGGTCAAGGGCAGTTAAAAATTAATTTCATTCTAATCTTTAAACACTTTAGCTTGTTCAGTTAAATGTGTCAGACAGGAAACTATCCATAAACGAATCTGAGATGTTAAATTACTAAGATAGCTGTGATTTCCTTCTTTGCAAAATCTCATTTCTAGTTGCAGTATTATTTCCACTGACGGAAATCACTCTACAACACCAAATATTTTCACATGCATTGAAACATGTAGACTACACAAGTCTGCGGATGTTTGCTTTGGCAAAGAATTGAACTTCCTTCGTTTCTCTAGATACAATGTAATCCTCCTCATTTATGTCTTCATTAAGGGGGGAGGGGAAACCAACAAAAACCCCTCAAACACTTAAAAATCATATTTTAAAATCACCACAAAGTGTCCTGATATTAAGGTCCATTTCTCCTCTAGAGAGGAAGAAAATAGTAAAAACAACCACCAGATTTTAATTTCATATTTGTGCTTATCTTTTTAGTTAGAACCACATAATTAACAGAACAAATGAATATTAATTAGATTGCAAAATACACAATAGGACTGCAGTTCATATTTCTTCTGACAACTTTGTCAATGAGTTTTATATGATCAGTGTCATCTTCTTGAGCGACCGCCTTTGCACTGGACTTAAGGATTTTATACATCATCTTTTCTTTCTCAGTCTCACACCCTGAATTATAAACTGGATGATTGGTTGGTCTGCTTGTCTGTCCTTAAAAATCTCAGAAACATTAAAAAGATCTGCAAAATTTATTTTGCATCTTCATCCAATTTTCTGCCAAAGGGATGGGCGGTAGCCTAAAATCTGTGTAGGGTCAGAAAGTGGAAGGCAATTCACACAAATGTATGACAAGGAGTTAGGAGAACCTTACCCTTTCTACTGCCACTAAGGGACATACTTCCCTGGACCTGAGTTTTCCTCTAGACTTAAAATTTTCTTCTGTAAAGACAGCCAAGTTGAATTTCTAGTACTTAGCTCTAAATCCTAGGCAATCAACTTAGCAGTCTTCTCAATTTTGAGAAAAACATACCTGACTTATTTCCAGTGTTCTACCCTGTTCTATCAGCCCTCTCCTTCTGCAGGCACATAAAATGCCTGGGAAACATGGTGTGGTTTATAAGTCAAGTGATAGTTTCCAATTCCTTTCCAATTTCATGGAACCATAGAACGGTTTGGGTTAGAGGGGACCTTTAAAGGTTACTTGGCCTGTGCCATTCCTTCCCACTACCCACTGCAAATTTCTGCTCAAGTCTAGTTCCTTCCAGCACTTATGAAGGGCAGCCGAAAGCCTCTACTTCCACAATCTTCTGATATCAAGAAAACAGGAGAATAACTAAGTACTACCACAGTGTCAATTAGATATATTGCTAGGACTGTAGCATAACATGGCTCTGTATCAAGCTGACCCCTGGAAGTATAAGATTTTTGTAATCCAAAATTACAAACAGACTCTTCTGTGAAGACTTGTTAGAGAAATGCACATAGCACACTGCTTGCTAACCATGCCTGGAAGTGCCAGCTGAGCAGGACTCAGGGGTTGTCTATGGGGTCTCAGGGACCGAGAAATTATATTCTCATTATGATGGGCACACTGTAAACAAAATGGCATGCCTATTTCTCCCAGTGACCTATACCATCTGTCCTTTAAAGACATGAAAAACTTAAGTGGTATGCCGTCACAAGAACTGGATTTGCATTGTGCTTTCCCTATTTCCATTACTTTTAAGCTATGACTGTAAATATAACTCATAAATGTGGAGTACTGTGTCCAGTTCTGGGCTCCTCGGTACAAGAAAGATAAGGAGTTACTGGAGATGGTTCAGGGAAGGGTCACAAAGATGATTAGGGGCCTGTAGTATCTCCTTTTTGAGGAGACTGCAGGATCTGTGTCTGTTTAGTCTATAGAAGAGGAGACTGAGAGGGGATCGCATCAGTGCATATAAATATCTCAAAGGTAGGTGCCAAGAGGATGGTATCAGATTCTTTTCAATGGTGCCCAGACACAGGACAAGGAGCAAAGGCCATAAACTAAAACACAAGAAGTTTCACCTCAACATGAGGAAGCACTGCTTTACGTGGAGGGTGGCAGAGTTCCGGAACAGGCTGTCCAGAGAGGTCAAGGAGTCTCCCTCTCTGGAGACATTCAAAACCCACCTGGATGCATTCCTGTGTAATTAACTCGCTCTAGGAGACCCTGCCTTGCAGGGGAAGTTGACTAGATGATCTCCAGAGGTCCCTTCTAACTCTAACAATTCTGTGAAAAATAGTTTGAAGGAGCAGACAACAGTTTTTACTAGATTATACTTGTGATGTTTCTCCTTGGTTTCTTATTTGGCTAAACAATAACTAGAATGGTATGCTATTAAGCCATAAAATGAAACCTGATTTACACAGCACACATTACTTAGTTAATTTTTTCTATTCTGTAATTTCTTTACCTTTTTAATTTAGGATCTAAGTAAGGTGGAGTTAGAAGCAAAATCTGAAAAGTGATGCAAAGCCGGTTTCTAAATTAAGCGCGGTGTTGGGGTCATTTTTCATTGCTTACTGAACGCCAGTTCTTCAGAAGTCTTGCTGCTCAAAATGATTTTTGCCCATTAACTTCCCCTAAATACTGTGCCCAAAAAAGCCTCGTAATTACTTGACACATACTTTCTCTTTAATGAGAGTTAAAGCTTATGATGACATCAGCCTGTCCTATTTGTCTGAGACTTGCAAGCCAGATGAAGTTTACTTACTAAATGTTGCAACCCTGCCAAAATTTGGGGCTGAATAGAACAGTATGTTCCGGCCATAATGTCTTGCCAGTTTTCAATGAAGTGCTTGACAGAGACCACATGTGGAGGTCAAGTGATATTATCATGATCTCACCAGATGGTAAGTTGTGGTATTATTCCCAAGGCAGGTAGTATAGTCTGTTCAGAAACAGTTGGCAGGTGAACCATGAACTCACAGCCAGAAGCAACTGGATTACTGCAAAAGATCAAGAATGCGACTGATGCTGGCAGAAGGACTATTCCAAGGATTTTTCTTGCACATAATTCAAGGACTCAACTCTCCAGATATATGTTTTCCTGTAAAAAAAATAAGAAATCTTCCTGCCAAAAAAAATTTTATGTTCTTGCACGATTATTATGTGATGTATGTGAAATTGCAATATAAAGGCACTGCAAGCTCACCTTGCTTGGGTTCGTGTATACATATTAAGCATCACCAAGTCACTCTGACTTTGATGTCAATTCAGAGGTTGTATCTACATAGGTTAGAGTGCAGGGCTGGACTACTTTTCAGAAAACAAGAAGAAAGTAGACCACGGAAGAATCTTACGAAATTTTGTAATTACATTTTCCACCCCTCTAAAGTAACAGCCTTATCCAAGTCAAAATGTGAAACGCTCAGCACTTCACAGAGTTCAGCCTTCAGTTAAAGTAGGCAAGCAATATAAATCACCACTGAACTGACATTGCTACCATTTTCTAGACAAAGTTGGAGAAACCTTATTTCTAAAAGTGTGATAAAGCCAATAGCTGATTCCTCTTACATAGCAGGTTTTTTTCATAGGTTAAAGAAGCAGCACTCTTATTTTATAAAAAGACATAATTTTAGAGCAGACTGCAAAATTTTAAATTCCTCTGGTGCAAAACCTATTAATGATGACATTATCTGAGTAAAGATAGATTCTCAAAGGTCCACTGTAAAATGAGTCTTACCTCCCTTTGTACTTCTGAGAGGCTGCACCTTCTGGCTAATATGAAGACTTCCATTGAAATTCTACACTAATATCCTATATTATATTCTGTAATATATTATTAAAATATAACATATCCTTAACTGATACTCTGCAAAGGTGCTGAGAAAGTAGTCTCTACACTGCATGCATCATCCAGCTGTAGTCTTTAAATACTACTTTAAAAGAATTAATGTGTTTAAGTGTGCATACACCAGAACTAATTTTTGGAACTGTTTCTCTCATAAAAGAAGTACAAATTACTCCCTTTCCCTAGGAGCTTTTTTTAGCTTTCCTAAATCTGATGCCTTACATGACAGCAAGATAAGCCTTCAGCCATCACTGCACTTTACTCTTTTCTTTTAATTTGGGCCTGCATCATTTATCCAAACCAGAGTGCAGCTGTTAGCTAAATTAAGCATCCAAACTACACAGCAAACATTATCTGATGTGCTGTCGGCTACTTTCACGTTTGCCATCTGAGCATTGTTTTGTCACACATGAACAAGTATGAATACTTCTCATTCAGCTAACTTAATGTCATATTTAAAGCTCTTCAGGAAAAAATTAACAAATGGCCTTCAAATTGGAAATTCAGGCAATTAAGTTAAAGTCATTAAGAAAAGTTCCACCTTCATGCATATTTAAGAAATATTTTCCAATCCTTTGAGCAAAAGTGGATAGATGCAATGAAGCAGCACACCTGAAGAGGTCTATTCAACTTGCTATCTTGTGAAAGGTAGAAATATCATCATTTGCTATGTAAAACAACAGCCCATCATTGCACAAGAGAGAAGTGTCCCAACAGTTTCTTCCTCAGAGGACCTGAAATCTAGAGAATATATCTGGCATGCATCTGGATCTGATACTGAGTTCAAATGCAAAGGGATCAAGGTCTTTCATGATGCTTTTATTTTGTCAGTGAAAGGCAAATGTTCAGTAGAGTGCACTGGACATCACCCATAAAGCTCCCAGCCACCAGTAATATGAGCTGCATAAGTGCATCTCAGTATTCTGAGATGCAGCCCAGGGGAGCTGCAAATACGACCCTCCGAGTCCCGCAGGGCTCTTTGATACTGCAATTACACTACTAAGTTGTAAAATCTATACCAGGCAAATTGCTTGAGGGTTCATAGTGCAAAATTCTTATTGGTCATAGAGTTTACTGGCAATACTTATGGCTTCATTCTGCAAATGCAGTTTTGCACTCAGGAGCACAAAACAAAGAGATCGATGATTGGGGATAGCAATCAAAGACAGCTGTTTCTGCTCTTAAATGAGAGACATGTTTGCCTGGTCATCAAATTACCACTGACAAGAAGACCTAGTGAAGTCATTGCGAATGCTGAGAGTTACTTTTCTGGAGTGATATCAAATCATATGAGACAATTATTTGGGAACGACTTTCTTGGGTATTCTCCAAAAATTGCCGCATGGGTTAGATCAAGAGTTCTGCTCAGGCTTCTGTATCAGACTGTGGCAAACACCTAGAGGACAGCAGGAGAAAAGTATGTTCGATATTACCTTCTCCCAAATACTTTTGCAGCCACCAACCATCTTCATGTCAGGGACTTCCTGGTGTGGGATATATTTAAAAATTCACAATGGATTTGTCATCCTTGCAGCATTAGTTCAGTCTCCTCTTAAGCCTACATAAACTTTTACCATCCACATCAACCCTGGTGGACTGCTTTACATGAAGAACAACACACTTTGGCTTTAGGGGCTTGCTCATTTCCTACTAGCTTCAAATGCTCTTGTAATGGCTGGTTGAGCAGTCAAATCCCCTATCCATAGTCTTCAGTCCCTTTTTTCAAGATGAAGAATCATGGTTTACTGAAGTCGCATTGTTGTCCCTGTACTATATTACTTCACACCTTTCATTAACCTTGACATCCTTCCATGAGTCTTGTCCTGTACTGTAATATCCTTCTGAAACAAGGGGAACACTGTAGTAGTGTTTAAGATGGCATAATAAAGCTCACATACAGTGGTATAATACAAGTGTCTTTTTATCCGCTTTTCCTCTCCTAAAATGCTCTGAATCCAAATTGCTTTTTTGATTGCCATTGAGCTTTGAGCTGACTTTTTTCAAGTAAGTATGTCTTCTGATTCTAAGTTCTTCCTAACTGCTTATTGCCAACTAAGAGATCAGTATTTTACAAAGTATTTAAGGAAATTCAGAGTGGCCTTTTCTCATGTATATCACTTTACACTTCCCTACACAGAATTTAACTGCTTTCACCTGCAAGTGCTGCCAGCACTCAATCTCATAATGTCTTTCAACAGTTGCTCATCATTTTCAGTCTTGGTCCTTACTAGCTGGATAACTTAAGTAGGAGCAATAAACTTTGTCGCTTTACTGTTTTTATTCCCAGGTCACTTAATATGATGAACATTGGTTCTCAAATACTCTAAAGCTGCTGCAGCATTCCACTACTAGATGAGATGATCATTTACTCCTAACTCGCAATTCCTTTTCTCTTTTCTTTAGTGCCAGTTATTTAAGAGTAAAATGACCTCCCTCATTATGGAATGGAGACTTATTTTCCTCAAGAAATTCCTTGTGGGGGAACTTGGAAGCTCTGTGGAAACCCAGACAGATTGTATCAACCAGATCACACATATCCATCTGTTTGCTGAATGCATCAAGAGCACTTTAGGGAGTTGTAAAGCAGGATTTCTGTTTTACTAAAGCTACACTTATCCTATTCATTATCTTTACAAAGATATAACTAACTAAATTTTCTCTATTATTAAATTCTCTATTATATTTCTTTTAAATTTTCCAATATTATATTTCTAGTAAATTTTCCACCATGTGAAGAGGCTTATATTTTTATTTTCCCTTATACTTTGCAAACACCAACTCCACTTTTCAACTTTTGTCTCTGAATTTCTTCATGAACACCCAGAATGTGGCATCAGTAGCATTTAGCAATACTATTCTGTAATTTTTTCTCTATTTCTTTGCTCCATATAGTAGAAAGAGACTTAATACAGCTACAGTTGATAGTTATTTTATACAATCTTTTCTATTTCAGATAACATTGCAGTCTCCAGTGCATAATCTTGAGAATAATTTGCCCAACTGCTCCTCAAAGGAACTAGAGCGTGCTCCTTAGACACAGGAACTAAAATGTATTCCTTAACTGTTATTATACAAGCTTGATGTTCATTATCTGCCTATGTCAGCAACCTTAACCTGTGAAAAATGTAAAGCAAAGTTGAACTGTTTTACCATCCTAGGAGAATAGCAGACAACCCTTTGGCCAAAGAGTAAGACAAAATAAATTATTTCTATATGTTTTTATGAGCAAAGGAAAAAAGATGCCATCATATTCATAAGCTCTCAACATGTACAGAAATGCAGAAATGAAATAAACAAGCTTCTAAACAAAATTTCAGACAGAATGACTGGAATAAAAGCACCAAAAAGATATAGGTGCTAAAAGCCTAGTGGAAAATTTTGTAATTACCATGCAGTATTTACAGCCTAGTATATCCAAAACAAGCAATTGCTAAATGAATTTGATGTGAAATAGAGAGAAATAAATGTAGTCTCCATTTTTAAACAGTTTATCAATAATTATCTATTTATCTATATCAACACAGAGATAGACACAGATACTCTTTGACCTTATTAAAATACTGCCTCTTTCCAATTGTGCAGGAAAGCCCCAGCCTCTTAATCTGACAGTGTACACCAGTAAATGTGCACTGCAGCACCTAATATCCAAACTCTAATACAAAAACTATGTTCCTTCTTTAAGCCTTACATAGCTTAGGCGCTTCGATAGTGTCCTAGAGAAAGAGCACCTTTAATAAAGATTCAATATCCCTGCCCTCACCACAAAAATGCTGTCAAGAGATAACATATATTGCCTGTGGATTTTAACAAGTCTGCCACAAACACTGGAGATCACAGCTAACACTCATGGCATCCTTAGTTAATGAATAAAGGCAAAGAAACTTTTAAAAATAACATGCACCATTCACATTTTCAGTCCTTTGTGCTCAAAAAGAAAATTGAACCAGAAAAATTAGGAAAACGTACAAACTTAGTCATTAATTAACTTCTAAACAACATTTTAAACAAATTAAGAAGTCAGTCTCCCTGATTAAAAAGTGTTCTCCCTTCTCCTTTGGAAAAAAATCCTGCTTTCATATCCTTGGCAAACTTATAAAACCTGAGAAGTGGCCTAGAGTATGCAATATTTTGTAAAAGACACACTTTGAAAAACAGCTTTTTCCTACAGCAGAAACTGATTCATTGCATCCTTCCTCAGAATTTTTAAAAAAAGTTTCTGTTTCTCTCAAAGCAGACTTCTGGATGCTCCACAAAAAACCTCAAACCAAAACAAAGCAAAACAAAAATACATTCACAGAACACTTAAGAGAGAAAGGAAATGTGTCATAAGAAAAAGGTTGAGAAGACCTCACCCAGAAGACCTCTTAGTCAAAAGAAACCTCCCTTCCTCTCTGAAAGATGATAAAAAAAACATGCATTCATATCTTGTTGACTTCTAGTAGAAATTTCTGGCTTAGGTGTAACCTCTGAAATGGAGATAACTAATCTGAGTCTATCCACCCTTTTGCTGAATTCTGGATTTCTTATTAAAACAGAATACAACTGTCAGATGTCCCCCATGAACTGCTCATTACCTTTCACCTTATACAATAGTACAGAAATAAAGTACAAAGTAAAAGGGAAGAAAATACCTACAGCATAAACCTGTCCTGCCTCAGTACGAAAACCAAGCAAACCCTTCCTCTAAGTATGACTACAATAATTTCTACAACAACTAGGATTAACCAACTAGGTAAATACAAACTAATTGGAAACTTCTCCTCTTGGGATACAGGACTGATCAGAGGGAAATTATGACAATAATAAATTACAGCAGATGCACAAAGGAAGAAGTAGAAGACAGTAAGCTGGTGAGAGCACCCTGTTTCTAGAGGTAATGTTAATTAAGGGGGTTTTAGACACCTGCCTATGATACATCTCAGTTCTGTAAGCAGCTGTGGTAGATGTTCTCATTCAGCTGTGATTCTTCTGTCCCTCAACTTCCATACAATTGCAGTCCCTGCTGGTATCATGCCTCTTCCATAAAGTGACCATTTTCATAGTCCAAGAAAATATGTGAGAAAAAAAGGCTGTCATCCACACAAACATAAATTCTTTTTTCCTAACCACTTGGCTGTTTCTCAGAAGGAAAGCCAACTGTAGGAGTTTTATTTGACATACCAGATTTATTTGAAGTATGCTGGACAAAGCAAATTCAGGACTCACAAGGCACACAGACAGAGAGCTCTGCTGATGGCATCCCTACTGACACAGATGTACATACCAAAAACTCAGTCTACACTGTTCCTACAGGACCTGTATTCATCACTTTAGGGCTTAATTTGCAGAGAAATAATTAATATTGAAAGCCTGAGGAGAACGGCAGTAACAATGTGATTTCATACCTATCAACATTTTCCTTGCATCTGGCTAACCACAAATCTGTGGCCTTCAATTAAAAGAAGTAAGGTGGACGAGTGGTTATCACTTTGTGCAAATTTGCATAAAAGATAACTGTGCAGAAAACCCTGCTGCGCTGGGGGGACATAAGTGGAAGAAATGTTTGCTTTGGTCAAATTTTTATACTAGCAATCTCAATTTAAACTCCTTTTGCAACAGAAGGTGGCACAGTGAAAAATAATATGATATTAAAATCACAGTGGCCAGATACCGAGTTGCTGAGCAACCAAACGCAGCTTCTGACATCTTAAAAGTTCAGAAAACATCAAGCTCCAAACTCAGCTTCCTAATTACGGGCAGCTGAGCTAACCATTTCTGAAAATCTTGGCCACTGTTTTAAAATACATCTTACTTCTAAAGAAGATAATGAGTCACAGTTCCAAGTGGCTTCCAAGTCCATGCCTGTAGCATACACATGGGAAATCTGAGAACTGCAAATTCAGGGACTGATTCTGAAAATTTGGATGACCCTACGGTTTAATAATTCTTTGAACAAATTTAGTATGTTAATTATTATTTCAATGTAAAATTATTAAAAAATGTATTTCCTTCACCACCTGTCCTTTACTTTTACTACTTGAACATTATTCTATGGTTCTTGCCAGCAGAATGAATTCCAGGAATGTTTTCACTACACGCTGTGCTCATTTGCAATGTCATTTAAAGTATTTCAGAGTTGCCTGCAGATGGGCATGAATTCAATGGCTTCCAGAAGGACATTTCACTAGAATATTTTTTGTCCTTTTGATACACTGGTTAATATGCTCAATCAAACAAGAGGGACATAAGCTTTCAATTCCTGTTACATTCTATTTATATTAGTTTATTAATAAAAGGACAGTGAATAGTACTGTGACACAAATTCTGCTGTGAGAAAGGCAACCCTACCAAAGGCAGGAAAATGATACTAAATGTCTAGGATGCCTAACCCAGGGTCCTGCTAGCTCTGCAGCACTCCTATGTCCAACACAGAAACACATGAAAAAGAAAGAAAAAAAAAAGCCACCTTATATGGTGGTCAGTATAAGAAATCACCAAGATGGCAAAAATATAGCAATTACTGAAAATCTCTTCTATGTAAGAAAGAAATTTGGCAAATTTTTAGTGTATCTTATTTTCTCCAGGAAAGATATAAAAGTCTCATTTACATTTGCTCCCATTAAAATGATTCTGTTAAAGCTAAATTTGCCACTTAGGCATAAAATTGGTTTATTTTAATGGCAGGCAACGAGAAAGAAAACTGCCAGCAATGATCTGAGTAAGCTCTCTTTGGCTGCAATATTCCTTTTTATTCATGTGAGTAAGGCTCTTCATGAATAAGTTATAAGTGGTGAAAAAACATTAGCCTTGATAAAAAATTGGGTGCAAGTATTCTGCTCTAAATTAATGGCCTTGACCAAGAATTCAGAGTCAATAACCATCCTCAGCAACCCAAGTCTGAGACCTAAATGGAGATGAGAGAGGAACATAAGAAGCAGGGCAAAACTGTATATTCCGTACATTAGTTTGATTACAGCAACATACAGGAGACTATACAAACAAGAAAATAAACCTGGAAATTGTGTTGGTTTATAATGAGACCTTCTAAAAGTGTGAGTACAGTTCTTCACCTGCACTAAAAACAAGAATACATTTTTTATATAAGCCCACTGTCTTGCCACATAATAACTAAGATTAAAGTCTATGAAACAAATGCTAGAATATTGTATCTGGTATATTGTCCTATTCTTCTATTAGTACAGGAATTTGACTGGCTAGTAACAAATCCCAGATACCTCCTGTTACATCTATGTATTGTGAGACAGTGCTTCTGTTCTGAAAATCACAGAAGCTGAAATAGCACACAGTTCATTTATCACAGTCTACAAGCTGCACTTCTGACTTCTGAAGTTGACATCAGAGCTAGTATACTCATGAAGGCACTGAAGAGCCCTCATCTAAATCTATGTTGTCTCCAAAAAGCCTCATGATCTTTTTTTGAATAAACCACTCCTTTTCATAAAAAAGGCTCTTGAAAAAGTCCCTGAGGCCATCTTTATCATCTCCCTCACTCCAACTTCTGTATTTCCCCCTACATGTTAAAAAAAACCGAAAAATTAATTATTCCCATAAACTAATTTGCAGCACACAATACTCTTGACTTTGACAGTTCTTCCAGGTTCTTTCAAAAGGGTAGTTTTTTCCAAGAAAAACACACTTCTGTTTTTTATAAAAAAAGTCACTGAACAAGCCTCTAAGGAGAAATGTGTAATCCTGTCGGATTTGACATGTGGCTTTCGTCTGTGTACTCTGTCTTCAATGCCAGACTCATACAGGTCTTCTCTTATATTTTGTCTATATGGTGCATGCTTTTTGGTGGGGGGTAGGGGAATCAGTTTACAGTATGCCCACCCTAAGATGGCCCCAAAGTCTTCTAGCACATCATCTAGAGCGCTGTGACAGACAACAGAGATTGTCTGCAATGGATGTTCAGTTTTAGCTCACCCCTACACTGTTCTGATCTACTCTTTGGATGGTGTGGGCTCCATGTTGCAACTTCAGAAAGGAGGGGACCTCCTTGTTTCTTAAACATCAAACCACTTGAATTTCATATTGGAATTGTTACATAGCCTGGGTCTTTTGAAGAATTTTTTTTCAGGTGACTTCTCATTATTCTAAATAGTGTCACTTGGAAGATGTTTAAAAAAAAAAAATAGGGGGAAGTCTCCAGGGAAGAAATCTGTAGACTCTTTTCTTTGACTCTGAATTCTTTCGCAAACTACTTAGTGCATGTTCAGGACACCCTGGACAGACATGAATATTTTCTAGAGGAGATTTAAAACAGTTACAGAGGGAACACTACCTTCAAATACACAGAGAAAACTAATGTTGTTGCAATAAAACATAAGTTACTGCCTTATCCACAAGGAGATAAATTATTTTAAGCCCCACAGTAACAAAAGCTGCAATATGGTAAAATTATATTGCAGTAAGCTACTCATCCAGAAAAGTGAGTGGAGAGAATCTAAATGTACAGCATAAATTAAAACACCCTAGTCTTCATACACATGGGAACTTCTGATTGTAACCAGTAGGCAGGGAGATGAGATACATATTCCTAAAGAATCATCTGTGCTTGAATGGCCTGGAATATAACAATGTTAATTAACATAAGAAAAATGGGCTTATTAGTTTGGAAAGTCAAACCACAGGTGTATTCATAAACAGCTGCAGTATTTGATTTCCTACACAATTTTATGGAACTCAAGAGTTAAAAAAGAAAAAAAAACCTCCTGAAGTTCAGAATACCATCTTTTTCTTTTTCTATTTATGTGCTAGCTTCACTGGAAACAAACATGTTCCCCTTTTGCAGGATCTTCCTGTTAGTAACAGTTGCACATAAATAAAGTTTTCTAAACAAACATCTTATCTTTTTATGGAAGGAAGTCCATTAATAAGGAATTGACGTCCTTCCCTGAAAAGAAAAAAAAATCAGTGCTAATTCTTTCCCATAAACTGAAGAAATAAACTTACACCCTGAGATTTTTTACTCTATTTTCACAGCAAGCTGGCTAGTTTGCACGTAGATAAAATGGAACTGTTTGGCTTTTCTTATAAACAATATCTCTGTTGCTACCTGGCCCCATAATTAAACAATTAATCTCTCAGTTTTTGATTGTTTCATGAAACTTGTGCTTTATTTCAATTGTACTCCATGCATTCCGTTAAAACTACATGGCATCCTGTAAGCAACGTTCAGTCTGGGAGCTTCAGAAACACACTATAACTCTCCAATATTTTGACCTATGCCATCATTTTCAGAAATACGTCCTTTACTCAACAAATGCAGCCAAACACACTCTAGCACCTGTCCTCATAATTTACTTTGCTTTTTGTTGGTGTTGTCAGCTACACAGGACATCACTTTTGCCCAAAAGGCACTTCATCATGGAAAATCCTCTGACACAACTTTCATTATTTCCCTTCTTCAAAATAGCTTTTCCTTCGGACTAAGAAAATTTGAAGTTGACGCTGTACTGTATGCTACTTGCAATAAATAGAACACCTACTTTTCTTCCAATGGCTTCAGAAAACCAGCAGTTTAATCTATTTGCAACAATGATGAAAATAGAAATGTTAACATTTTTGAAGAGGGGTTACATTTTCAGCATTATTGTGCATCATAATTTAAAATCTCAATGCCACACTTCAGGGAGATCAGCTGAAGAGAATGGCAGAATAATGCAGTCTGTGATTACCATACTTGTACAAATTCAGGAGTTATAATGCTATAGTATTTTTTGTCAAAAATTTCTATTTATCTTAAACACTTTAAATGTTTGACTCCGATGGATGCAAAAAACCTCACAAAATATTCTCGAAAGGAATTTCAACAGGAATTTTTGAGGAAAAAAGTGCATCAAATGTTGCAAGAACATTGTTATTTCTCTTCAGCTGTGTCTGTAAATGAGTTCTATTTCAGAGACACCTATTCCAGTTTTGAAAGATGAAACACTGCTCTGTTACAGTAATAACACTTAGATATCCTAAGAATGTGAAAATAAAAATCCACAGTCCTATACTAGGAGTGTGCATCAAGTTTTCTTATGCAATACTTCACTGGAGTAGGCATTTAACATATGTCTTAATGTAGATAAATGAAAAAGTTGCAGGCAGTGAGACTGAGCACTAGACTCCTCCTCCTCCTCCTCTATGGTGGACTTAAAGATTCTTTCCTGACTCCATTTTGCACTAAGACAATTTGTTTTCCAAAGATCAGTCCACTGCAAAGGTGATGAGCCCTAAGCAGATAAGAGTCGGTCCACATTACACAGCCTTGATGGTATTGGTTCCTTGCATTCCTATTTGGCATCCATATATAGCTTTACACATTGATTTTTACAGTTTACATTTATAATGTAATACTCTTTGTTACTGATGGAATCAGACTTAACATGCTTGTACATGTTTAGTAACATACATACCCGAGTGTCACTATAAAAGAGAGAGGAATTTCGCCCCCATTTCTGTTTCATTCTTTATAACTACTGCGGAACAGTAACCTTTTATAAAAGCAAAACCAGAGCACTGCTTTAAAAGGTCACACAATACAACTCAGAAAACAGAGCAGATACTCTGGTATCCCATGATAGAACTGGCAACAGGGACACAGGCGATAGCCTGAGAAGTATCTGGACAAAGCAGCACGCTGAAGGTTTTTGTCACTCAGTAGAACTGTCACCCATTCTCCAGGAATGCCCTTGCCAATAAGGATACTTAGTCACCTTATACACTTACTTACTTAGTCACCTTTCCAGCTTTTCTGCCTTACTTTTTCTTCACCTTCTTTCTTTTAGTTAATGCCTCACAAAACATTTCTGATTTAGAAGGATTCTTGATGTGGGAGAAAGCTTGGGGCAGTCTCAATAATGCTCAGTAAATATGTACAAAACTCCAAGACTTTTGTTAATTTTATTTTGTAAGATCAAGTTTTGGTCAGCTGTAGTTAGTGGCTAGCCAAAATATCTGGGAATGGCTTTAGATCTCATGATGGTACCCAGCACACCAGACAAAGAAGCCCATTCAGTGGTGTCAATGTTACCTGTGCTGCTGTCTTTTCTTGACCTCTCACCTCCACGTTTGGCAACACTGGTGTCACAACTGGTGGAGGAGGTGCTCTGCGCTTTTTCACTTCTGGGTTTGCTGTCATTCCAGAGATGTTACCAAGGGACAGTGATGGACCCAGGCCACTGGAACGAGAATTCACCGAAGGGGAATTTGGTGCTGTGGAAAAACCCTGTAAATGGATTAACATCTTGGATTAACATCACTCTTTAAAAACAATGGGAAAGAAAGAAGAAAAACAAGACACATCTGGTTACCGTTTAAACAATGATATGAATAATCATGTATGTACCTCTGCCAAACCTGCTGAATTGCAAACTGTAACTTTTGGAAACTTCTAAAGGTCAAGTGGAACAAAGCTTACAGGCAGTTTTAATAATACAGGAGGCACGATAAGCACTTACTGTGGTTTAACAGTAGTATTGATGGGAACACTACTGCTTGCTATTTAACTGCTGCTTGCTATTTAAAATATAAGCTTCATCAAGACACATAATTACAGTTATACAAATGTATTTGCAGTGCATTTAAATTACAAGTATTACACACTTCTGGAAGCAAGATTTATTCTTAAATGAGAATGCTGTATTAATAAAATGCTGTCAGTGTCCCAGGCTTGTCTATTTTATTATCAATCTGCCTGATTTACCTTGGTCTTCACTGCAGATTTACACAAGAGATATTCTGCTACCAGTAAACTATTTCTAATTTACATGCAGAATCAAGCATAATCACTTACAATCTACCAAAAATAATGATTTAACTTGGTGAAAAGAAATCCTACGGACAGGCATCACCCTGGATTTTAAGAGGCCCAGATGAAAGAAGAAGCAGAAAACTTTTTAAATAATTCCTTAATGTTAAAAATTAGTTCTCATTGAAAACTTAATAAAATCAATGAAAACTGTTTAATGGATTTCAGATCAAGGTCTTAATGCATTATTATATTAATAAACAAAGATACATGCAGTCATATAGTACCAAATTTACAAACATGAAAGACTAGTACATATGGTTGCTTGAAAGTGTGCATTTTGATTTTAGTTTTAACTCTTAAATTCAATACAATTTTTTTTAATTCTGCTAATAAAAATCTTGCAAAAACTTTTCCCTCAAAATCTGAGTCACCTTTTTATGTTTTTAATTAAGAAAACCTTTCATATTAAACGGAGGATTTTACTGTTTAATTAAGTTATGAGACTGTAACTTCTTCCCAGAAATATCTTCTGTGGAAATCACCACTGATACCACTTCACCATGACCTGGAGCAGAATAGCTATTCTGCAAACACAGACTGATGAGAATGGTTGATAATGCTGTTGTTATCACAACAGAACATGCTACCACATTTGCAAAACTCACCCACCAAGGACACAAAGCCTTCTGGTGGAATTTTGTCCAAAACCACAGAATACATACTGGCAGGAAATAATGGTCATTCGAAATGCCATAATTTTTGATCAATAAATAAATAAATAAATAAATAAATAATTATTTATTTAAAAAGTAGTTCTTTGAACCTAAGTTTGACAATCTGGAAAGTGATGGAAAATGTTTTGCCTCAATTATATACCTCCCTCATCATTATGGTGGATATCTGCATATCTGTAGGAGTGCAACTTGCATTGAATTTGATTTGTGACATGCCATGATAATTCCTTTCTACAAATGCAAAGGGCAGGCTTAGGTAAAATTCAAAATATGGGGCAGCAAGCTCAAAACCACAATTTTAGGATTGTTGAGGAAGCACTGATGAAGCATAAGAGCTAAAAATTAGAGAAATGAATAAAGGTGTATCTAATACAGGCTCCTGACTGCCTGGTAAAGTTCCATGTAGATTCCTGTGAAAGCAACTGAAATGCAAACTGATTTGTGTTGTCTTGCATTTACTACCCATGACATAATCATCACTGACTTAGGACGCTTTTGTTAAATTTTATGTTGCACACTTCATAGTACCTTTCACCTTGGAATAATATGTTTAGCACAAACAGGGCATGTTACCTGTCTAGAGTTTTACTGAAGGATTAAAGCAGTATTGGGCCCAACATTTTCATTACCAATTTCTCTGAACTGAATGGCATCAATAACATCTTTTCCCTTCTAGCAAATGAAGAAAAAAGCTCAAAAGGGAAGGTGGGATTTAAAACATTAGGTCTAAATCTTACTAAAAATACAGCCTTTTCTTGGGCCTATATCTCGGGCAGTGGAAAAAATAATTATCTCATCTGTAAGCTACAAGTTTAAGCCATTCTCAGTGCATAGTGTACCTGGTTTTATCAAATAAAATTTGTTTACTCCTACAGAAATCACAGGGTCACAGGGTGAAATACGATGTACTGTCCCCTTTTGACACATTTTTATAAAACAACTGGACAAAATAATTTCATTCTACATAAGTTCATTCTACAGATATGCTTTAGTGACTGTATTAATTCTTTGCTTTTCCTTACTGGATAAAAAAGGTTAAGGAATTTCTGGTAAAAGACGAAGATGTATACAAGTAATAAAAACTCCCTAAGACTTCCCTGCTAGCAGTACAAATACAGGGTACTGGTAAGAAGATAGGCCATAAGCAGTTTAAAATTAATATCCTATTGAATTCTATCTCAAGGTCTTGTGGTTGAAGAGCTACTAAAATCCTTTTCCTGGTAACAGATCATGGTAAAGGAATACAGTGATGAACAACTAAGCATTTTAAAGCTGGTTGGGTTTTTTTTTAAGCTTGGATTTCCTAACAGAAGATACAGGGAAAAAAAAATGTAATACTTACATGACACTATAAATAGTTTAAAACAAAAAGACCTTAATGAAAGAAAAAAACCACCCCACTTGGGAAATTCATCTATGTTTTCTTTTCCAAGTCCAGTCTTTATATCAAGCCTGTTATTCGCCTGCTAAGCATTTCCAGAATGTTCATGTAAAGACACTTCCCCTAAAATAAAAACTCACTATGGCTTCCAAGGGAATGGAATGACAATAATTTCAAAGCAGTTTTGAAAGCCCTCTCATTCAGCAATAAGAGCTTTGTCTAACTGAAGGCAGACCTTCAAGCTCTCCCATGTGTGTAGTTCTTTTCATTAGCTTTAAGAGGAAAAAAACAACCTTGGACACAAAACACTGACACAAGTAGTTTTGGCATGGCTCATCTTTTGTTGTTAAACTCATCTAGAGGGACAATACCTAACCTAGATTTTATATTTTATGTTGTGTTAGACGCAGTGCAATCATGGGATTTTGGAGGTTTGGTTTTCAGGTAGTTTAGCAAGGCAACTATTAAGAGCATGCAATATTAATCAAGCAAAATTGTAGAGACTTGATATGTACATGCCAAATACTCCAACGATCTCTCATTTCTTGTTTTTCTAATTTCTTATCAGAAAACCAATTGAATTACTCAAATTACAGCAGTGTAAGTGAGGAAAGCCAAGCTCAAGAATTGCAGCTAATGTTGCTGGCTAAAAAAGTCAGCCCTTATCCTCCGTTTCATTTGACAAACAGGTTAGCATGAATGTTCTGCTTAGAATTCAAATGAGTTCACCAAATCTGTGTGTTTCATAACAAAACCAAACAAACAAAAAAAGAGGAAAAGGAAAAAAAAAGATAAATTCATAAGAAGCAAATTAATGGAAATTAATTATATAAAAAGCTTTTAAAAATGTCTCCCAACTTGTACAATCACAGTCTTTGGTAGATCTCTAGTATTAGAGCAGTTTGCTAGCATTTCAAACAGCAATTAAGTAATGCAAACTAGCAAGAAACAGTTCTGATTTTTATTTTTCCTAAATTAAGTCAAAGCAAACCCAGCACAAAACCAGATACATCAGCATAGGTCAGCAGTCAGGCTAGACTCTAGCTGAGCAAGGGGCCGGAACATGTACTGAAGCACAACCATGGACGAAAGTCATTTTCCATTCCATGAAGTAGATATTGGAAAGAGGCAAGAAACAGCTGCAGTACCTACTTATGGTGCCCTCAGGTTTCACCATTGTTTCATTATAAACTTGCCAGCTAGTTTTTTCCCCTCATTATATTTCTGAAATCTAAGGAACATTCTTTTTTGTTCTAATGTATCAGATGTTTTCTTTGGGGTTAAGCACAGTTTAATTTTAGGATTTTTTTTTTTCTACTAGCTTTTCTGATTGAAATTTAGGTCTCAAGGACTTTTTTGAAGGGCAAAGAGGGACTGTTAAAAAACCAGAAGTATCAAGGCTCAGAGTAACCTGGTGAGGTAGGCATACCAGTCCCTTTTTCAAAAGACATCAAACAGTCAGCTTTTTACAAGACTACCAAAGTCCATAGCCTGCTGAACTCTACACATGACAGATTAAATGCCTAAAGCAGAGGCCATTCTGTGTTCCAAGGTCATCAACCTAGAATGAAATTATAAAACATCTTTTTCAAACTACTCCCTTTTCAAGAATAAACAGACGTTTTGAATCTTATGGATACTTCTGAAAATTTTAATGTCATATTAATAAATGTAAGAATAATCTATTAAAATATGACTGTACTGTTGTGAGAATTCCATTTTACAAAAATAGATGTGCATAAAAATGGAAGTCAGCTTATGTTTGTTTTCAAATGATATTCCTCATATATAACTCTCTTACTCAAAGCCTGTTGTTAGCATTTCCTTGATTTTCTGATGACACTAAGTGGTATTTAAAGGTCAGCAAGGAAGAGACTGCAGATTGCCTGTGAGAGTGATTTGACTTCCCGTTCCCTGTTCACACCGGTCAATAAAAATTTTTCAAAATGTCAAGTTCTTTTCTTGTGAGGTTCCTACAGCCAGGCCTTTCTTCCGCAGTTCTTTGCCAAAACTCACATATTTGAACTCCCAGTCTTGTTATGCAATTTCCTTCTCAGAAGTTTTTAAATCAAAAGTAATCAATTGAGCTGTTTTTAAGCACTCAAAGTACCAGATGTATCAGCAAAAAGAAAGGGTTTTATTTTTTCCAAAACCGAGACAAAAAAATAAAAGTATCATAAAGGATATAATTTTTTTGCAAGTGTACCATGGGTAAATACGAAAGGTAAGATTTAAAGCCTGCAAACAAGCTCAGTAGGAGCAAAAATATTTATGCTTCTTGGACATTTAAACTCCATTAATGCAAACTTTTATTGCTTTGCTGAATGATACCACACCTGATTACAGCTGGCCATTTAGAAAATCAGATAGGTTATGTCAGACCTACTGCACAAACTGAACTCAGAAGCTGCTTTCCTTGACACGATACTAATATTACTTATACTAGCATTAGATTTGACAACACTGAAACTGAGTAAATCCAAGCTCCTGCTTCAAAACTAAAGCATAAAACTGCAGTCATGAGATTGCTGGGAAACAAAGTTAAAAAAATCCAACAAAATAAAACAAAAATTTGTGACTACTCAGATTTTCCTTTCTAACCAGCCACATTGAATAGTTTGTTTTTTGTACTCCCTGAAGCACTTGTGGTGCCTGCAGTCAGAAGGAAAAAAAATGTTAACCTTTTCCTTCTCTGAATTAAGAAAAAAAAAGCATTTTTATGCGATTTACTTTATGTTGCTTTATTATCTCATTTCATTTTGCCATTGGAAGGAAATTATCTGGTTACACATCACATTAGTAAAAGATAAGCCAGTATTTCATTTCCTCAACAGTAACTTACACAGGCAGTCCTGTGTTGATTTTATGTGTTTGGCAAGTAGGCTTTCAAGTTTTTACTGTAGAAGTTTTGAGTTATACTTTGAAGTCTGTACAACTACTATAGGTGCTACCTTATGCTTGTATTAATCTATTATAGCATCTAGATAGCAGTTCCAGATCCCGTGGTCAGGGCACATTTGGTAGACACCAGAACTTAAAACAGCCAGAATCAGAAATGTCTGAGAACGTTCTGTCTCCTGTGCCGCTGCCAGTTCTCCCTCAGTGTGGCTGACCACATTCCTCCTATTTTAGTACAAAGTTTGTCAATTAGAAGTCCTAGCAGTGCCAGGTGCAAGGAGGTCACCTCCTTTACAAAGTCATTCACTTTATCTCCCAGCACTCAAGCAGCACGACTAACCTATCACTGCAGGGGCTACTAAAATTTTCCCATGACACAGGTCCACACCATCTGCAATTATGTTGTTTTTCTTCTTAACTGTCCTTATCATTAATTTTTTTTCCTTGTACCTTAACTGCTATTTCCCTTCCTAGAAGTTTATCTAATTACTTCTTGTCTTCAGTTAGGCAAGCTCATGTGATGAAAAATGTCTCTACAGCTAAGAGTACAACCTTAGTTTCTAGCTCCAACTGATTTATGTTCACAACTCCTCTGGTGTTCAACCTTGTTTCCAGTAGAAAAGGTGAAAGAACAACCACCCAAGGATGGGAACTACAAGAATGGAAGCTTCCAGGAAAAAAGTTTTCTGAAACACATGAAAGGCTTTAGATTCACTGTGAATTTCTCAGTAGGGAACAAGTGTGGGTATTAACTCTGGTTCCGTGCATTACAGTGAGGACAATGAGGGTGCCCAACTAGAGAGAGCTTCCAAGAACCTTTCTTAGGTTTTGCTATACTTCTTGTGTATAGTATATATAAAAAAGTGAAACAATATCAAAAACTCATTTTCCATTTGGAAATCAGATGAATACTGAATGAATACAGCAAAAGTCCAGCGTAAGCTGATTACTTTTCATACAAACTGTCACATATTTTATTTTGAAGACTAGGAATATAACACTTTTGCTCAAATCATTAGTAGATTAGAAAACATGGGTTGGGAATACATGCACATGTCTATAAATTCTTGCAACTATGAAGAATCAGAAGCAGTAAGACCAGCTGTAGTTACTATTATCAGTAACTACTGATTCTACCTCCCTCATTATTCTGCAAGTCTAAGATCACAACTTTAATCTGAGTTCTCTAAGAATGAATAAAGTATCATGGCACATATAAAACAGTGGGATGCAAACCTATGAACTCAACAATGAATATATGATAATCAAGCAAATAATTTATATTTTTTCAAGATTTTAGGACAGATACGATTACTCAATGCTTTGAGAATTGAAGTTTTTAGATCGCCTCTGGCGACTTAAAATTCAGTGTATTTCCTCCAAATAAATTCCCCTGTTTCACTCTTCAGATTTTCTCAAGTCAGACTACTCTTCATGCTTAAAAAACCTTTTGTTTATTACTGCTACTTAAATTCATTCATGCCAATCTGAAGAAGTCATCATGTCAATCTGAAGAAGTCATAATATAAAGAGAAATGGATGCAGAATTTTTTTCCATTGCAGCAGTATATGCAGAGAAGGGAAGTCAAGCTAACTGGATTTACATCGTGTGTTTGTATCACCTCTTCTGTTTAAGGGACAGTGTGTTTAAAACAAATTAATATTTTTTAAAGAAAGTAGCATTGACAGAAGAGGGTAGCTACATCTCAACAAGTCAGAAGGTGGGAGCAGGCAGAATGCTGCCTGGTACTAATGAGAAGACCAAAATGTTTGGAAAACCAATCAGTGTTTGGAAGACACACAGGTAGATCACCTGTGTCCTCTCCTATCTGGATACTGAACTCATTGCAGTAATCAGTAAGCATGTATCCTGTGGACCAAGTGAATCACAAGTGAGTAATTCGTTAAAAAGAAAAGTAACACATCTTCTTTGATTCAGAGCTGTCACTCTGAATAATAAGTTACTCTCAACTCAATGCAGTGAAAATACATTTGCTACAATTCTTTCTAATGCATAATTTATTTAATTTCTGTCACTTTGTGTTCTGTGAAGGAACAAAAAAATTGTTTGGCTGAAATCTGAAGCTATTTAAATACACATGAAAGAAACTTAGGTTACAAAACAATCTTTTCTGAACAAATGTGAGTGTATATTCAAAATGCAAACCTCAGCTCATAACCACATATGCCAACATATTTTCTACTTAATATTCCACTTTTCACCAGATTCTCAACTTATAGAAATACAACTAAAAATCTATGAAACTTGAAATTATTGGGAGATACTTCAAAATTGGTATAAATCCAATAACTTCCATGAAACAGTCATAAGCTTCTGTATGTGTCCAATAGAGGTATCTTTTTAAGTGGATATACTAAACCCAGCATGTTTTTAAAAAAACACAAGCATCTCCAGTCCCTTAAAATACCACTTTACAGTAACAGACATCATAGAAATCATAGACATATATGCACAAGCTTCCCAAACATGTCAACTTCCTTTATGCAATGTGTCTGATACCATCAGGCTAAATGATAGCACACAAATGTGGGTTCTTTTTTAACTTTCTGGTTGTGTGATGCATTTTGAATACCCGTAAAATGTAAATACTCTTGCTTTTGTTTGGGATATGTAAAGCCTACTGAGGCAAACCCATTTAACATAGAACAGAAAACATTTCTGGATCAAATGTTTCTATGCTATTTGGTAATTTAAATGAAGCGTTGCTACCCATCACTCAGGTGGACAGTAGGAGTGCAGGCTGCAGGCACAATCTGAAGTGAATTCCAAAGTAAAGTTGAACTGCAGGTGACAGTCTGGGATGCCGCCAAATGCTTAAAATAACGTTTGCTTGCATTCCATACAAGTGTAAAATGATTTATCTTGACTTTCAGAAGTGTGTGGACAAGTTTGTGTCTCTTTTTTTTTTTTTTCTCTTCTTTTTCCTTCTTTTTTAATGTTGTTTTGGGAAAATACTAGAATCAATTTACATCTAAAATGCACCCTCTTGGGGCTGATTTATATCTTTCTGGTTAGACTGCTTAAAATTTTTCTTCCACAAGTCCAATACTTTTTGTCACAATGCACTGTCAAAATATGTCAGCCTATAAAAAAAGACCATATTTTGAAAATCAATTTTTCATAACTGTTAAAAACACGAATGTGTAAAGCCACTATGGGAAGAAAAATTCAAACGATTCCTGAAAAGGAACAGCTAACAAAAGACAGACGGTCAGCAAATTCAGCTACTCACATCACTTACTTTTTTTGATAGCTATGTGCTTGCAACAAGAGATCTGCAGGGAGTTTGGTGAATCACAAAAGGAAATAGGAAAAAACATGGAAAATACTACAAGTCTCTTTTTGTATATTTGTCCAAGAGGAACAAAAGCAGACGTGAAAGAAGTAGGAAGGAATACAGGAAGTGAGGACAGAAACAAAAAACACAGTGAAAAGTGAAGTGAACACGTTCACCAGATTTGACCAGACAGTAAGTCCCTGAAGAAATTCAAAGGTAAAAGTCTTAAAAAGAAGAGAAGCATAGCAAAAAGAAGAAGACTTCAGTGAATGTGATGGTAAGAGTACTGGCTTATATTCAGGGGAAGGAACAATGAACTAAGAAGACCATGCAGGACAAAAACAGTATTCTGCAAGAAAACTCCATGATTGCCCATACATTAGCCCAGAAAGATGGTGATGTTCATGTTCACTTGTCATGAAAACAGTGAAAAGTCACATGAACAGAACTCAAACTGGGAAAGATTTAGTACTGAAGGTAAAGGAGACTGATATATAGATCTTTGAATGTGTAATACATGTTTCTGTGGTAGGGATTTAATGCATATTAAGACATGGAATGAGGCAGAATAGAAGAAAATAACCAAAGAAACATTTTAAAAGCTACCAAGAGAGGTCTAAAAGCCAATGACAGACCCCAGTGGAAAAACTTATTTTAAAGAAACCCGAAGAAGGGAGAATTACAGAGGAAAATTCACATGGACTCCAAAATTCAATTCAATCCCAGTATAGAAAGAAGACAGAAAAATATTAAGCCAGAAGGAAAACAAGGAAAGAACACTTGGTCTTTAAAGGCGAGTAATCTTGGAAGACTGAGGATGGAAAAAGCCAAATTTTTCTGAGTCTGAAAAAGTTGGTTTCTCATTTCACTTATACTTTTGCACTATGTGAAAATAGATTCTCTCAATCAAACAGTGTTGAACAACCAAGCCAAAAATAAAAATCTATCTTTATTAATGGTCTGGCAATAGACAGCAGTAAACTGAGTTCAAAAGGTCAGAGATTGACAACAGAGAAAAAAAGACATTTTTCCACTGGTGATAAGTCTTCATCATTCATAAATAACCACAAAAGGGATCAGAGGTCTTGAGCAAAACGAATTCATCATTGCAATATGAGTTTATTTTCTCTAGGATTACTAATTCTTTTAAATCAATTAGCCATTGTTTTTGGTTCATGGAAGACAGAAGCTGTTACATTTGCAATATATGTCCTTGCGAAATTCAAAATATTTTAAAAACTACTGAAGAGGAAAGTCTTCTCAGCAAATTCTTTTAACATACAGAAACTATCAAACCATTAGAGTTGATCATCTTCAATATATTTTCATTGTAGATATGCCAATTTGTACTGGAGGAGGAGATGGAAACTTTGCTTAAAACATACAATTTTCAAAATATCTGCTCTAATGTCTGCACAGCCAATTTTTATGTTGGCCAGAATTATGAATGGAATAGTTCCTGGCATGAGTTTTTTGGGTGTGTATTTGTTTGGTTTTGAAGAAATAATTTCTGTTTTTTACTGAAAGTATTTTTATTCCAGTTAAATTGAAAAGTGTTTTCTCTGCCTTTTAATGAAAGTGTTGTCCTTACTCAAGTTTTCCAGAGACAAAAAAAAAAACAAAACTAATGATCAATCCTCATAATCTTTCAGTGTCTGATGAAATTCTGACACATACGACTTTTGACCTCTGAAAATTTCTACTTATTATAGCTGCTGATGAATGGAGAAAATCTACTGAAATTCAAAGGTAAATTTTTACCAAGATCTTTGGAACTTCTCTAAAGTCAAAGGAGTTGCTCTGATTTACTCAAGTTCAGGGATCTGGCTTCTGGCTCCAGTCTCTATAATCCAATTCTGACACAAATACTTTGTTAATTCAGAATGCAGTTGTGCAACTTTTCCTTTTGAAGTATATGGTGACTGTGGGTGTTTAGTTAGAGGGAGACAAACACCATCATCCAACTGTCAAAGTAAATTTTCAAAAAGGAAGCTTTACACTTTGCAATGATAAAATACTGCCAAAGATATTACTGAAAAACAACATAACTTCTGAAGACTTTAAAACTTAAATTAGAAAAACAAATCAGCTTTTGAACTCTGAAATTAGTGCAAATCTTATAACAAATCCTAATTATAGAGTTCCTAAGAGGATTCTAGCAACGTGAACCAGAAATCAGCAGCTAGGAATCTTACTGTTTCAATTGGCTCTTTCAGATGTCTGGGTGTGCTCACGTGTGTGTACATAACCCCTTCATACAAACACACATAGCTACACATGCACAGTTTATCCCTTCAATTAGCTCTTTCTGATATCTGTATGTATGTTTGTGCCTGTGTGCACACATACTTACTCTACACTGACTACAGTATGCTGAGTCTGAAATCCTAAGGGATGGCCTAAGCAAGCTCCCAAACTATCTGCTGAGAACTTCTGACTGCAAATAACAGCACTGGAGCAGACCAATCTTTTAAGTAGATATAACAGATTTCTGCAGAAGACAAAAACAAAAGACAAACTCATATAGTGCTTACAGCTTGATGTTTGGGTACTGATGCCAACAAACTATTTTGAATTATAACAGCTGAATATTCAGCCCCAGATCAAAATCAGTGGTCAGGAGTACACAGGTGAAGGGAAGGAGTCAGGAGGACAGGATGTAAGAGTGAAAGGTGAAGAGAAGGTTTAAGACAATACTCTCCTGCTGGACAGTGGGTAGAACACATCCAGGTGTCATACAACTCACCTGTTTCATAAATACTGCAGAAATTATGCTTGTCTCATTAAAGGAGATGAATAATTTGAATAGAAAAATACATATGTTAATACTTTGAAGAAGTTACAAGTGAATTAATTTCAGAATCTGAATCTTGCAAGACCATGAAATTAAGATCCAACTTCCTCTCTACCCTGGAGGATTTTCCAAAGACTATCCTATTTGGAGAATAATCAATACTCTGATCATGCTGTAAAAAATCATACAAGTTCTTTAATTGGGTTCAGCGGAACAGGCTGAGAATGAAGAGGCAGACCCTCCCTCTGAATTTTCTTTGAAGTAATGCTTCAGTACTATCATCCTTGTCCTTTAATTTTTTTCCTACTACGATCACTTGTTATTATTCTTTTAACTCTAACTTTGTCTAGACGACCCCATCTTAGTCTCTCAACCACCTGAAAGGAGGCTGTAGCCAGGTGGTTGTTGGTCTCTTTTCCCAGGCAGCTATCAGTAAGACAAGAGTGCCTGGTCTCAAGCTCTGCCAGGGGAGGTTTAGGTTAGATGTTAGGAAAAAATTCTTTAGAGAGAGCGTAATCAGGCATTGGAATGGGCTGCCCAAGGAAGTGGTGGATTCTCTGTCCCTGGAGGTTCTTAAGATGAGACTGGATGTGGCACTGAGTGCCATGGTCTAGTAACCATGGTGGTACTGGATCAAGGGTTGGACTTTATGAACTCAAGGGTCCATTCCAACCCAGCTGATTCTATGATTCCATGATCTTCTAAATAAAAGTGAAGTGAGAATATACAATACTGCAAAGTGACTGAAGTACAGCTGTGCTGGAGACCAAGTTAGTTCAGCCTTTTACCACTTTGTATATACACATATATAAATTCATAATTTTATCTTCCTTTGCAGTATACTATAGCCTGCTGAGTTTCTCCAAGTCTAAAAATTAAGTAGTATATCCTTAGGACACCAGAGCTTGACTTGTGAACGTTTATTATTCCCAAGAAACTACTTTTCCCACTGTTTCCTTGTTTCCTTTGTGAATTTAGTGTGAAATACTAAGAAATTACAGCTCTCCAGTCTATTTATTTCCACTGACTGGCGTACTCGAATTCAATGGAGTGCACTCCTGACTGTTCAGCTGTGGCAGAAACCTTTCAAATCCAGTCCCAAATTTAACTGACACAGAAGTTGAAAACCTATGGAAGTAGGTACAACATATACCTATGCTTGGACTCTAACTGGCACAATTACAGCTTGAACAGGGTAAGCAGTGCTGAGAATTCAGCTCACTTCTGGGTATGCACTGCTTCAGATAACAAAGAAAAACCTGCTTTTTGCAACGAGTTATTGGTTGGTGAAAGCCACTCCCTTCCTTTGCCACTGTTTGCAGTTCATCTTCTACAAGACTTAACATGTTTACTTTGGGGTTTTCTCCTTCCCCAGTGAGAAAATGCTCTATAAATCAAGCAACTTCAAGGGGTTTATCTGTGTCAACTGTCCATCAAAAAGAGACAAAAGTCTTATATTTTCAGAGATGATTGTGAAAGTGTCAGAAGAGCTTTGAATATGCAAAAGAGAACCCAAAGTAGCACAAAGAAGAATAATTTTAAAATGGACTAGTGTAGATAGTGGCTAGCAACTCAAAAAAAACATAGTCAGTTAAAAACCAGTAGGAATTTTTCCACTGGCTCTAGTGAGTTTTGCATCAAGTCTCCAATGGTTACTCTAACTGTATGATGCCAAAACACAGTAATACTCTAAACTATGCTGCCACTGTCATTTCTCCAGGAAATCTTTTTCTTCAGTATACTTTCAAGCTCAATGAAAATCCTAACAATATCAGCAGAAAGCATAGCTCTGATTTTTTAAACATAAAATTTGGCTCCAGATATCTGTATTTTAATCTGTTAAAGAAACAAAGAAAGTAAAGGACCTCCAAAAAACCACTTGTGAACTGGATCACAACAAATAGGCAAGGAGTTTTTTTAAAAGCCTGATCAAAACACAGGTTAAAAATGAAAATCCAAAGAACCTAGTGAATGATCAGATACCCTACACTGAAATATAGCCTAGTTTTGTAACTATTTGGCAAGGGTTTAAAAAACCAAAACATATGATGTTAAACAGCATATGAACATGAAAAGACCCTACACCACTTTCACGCTTAGTATGAGGCTTTCTTTTGATGTAATATTCAGGCACAGGAAATTAAAAGTAGAACACTATATTAAGTTTGCGATCTAAAGCAAAAATATTAAGAAGTCTCAGTGTTGCCTTTCCATAGATGGAGGATAAAGTGATGTGTTTTTTTCCCTTAATTCAATGAGGTTACACAAAATATATTCTCCCAATCCCTTTTTTTTCCTCCCCCCTTTTGGGCGAGGGGGGAGGAACATGCCACAGCTTTGGATAGGCAAGTTGCTTTTAATTAAATGCTAATTAATAACTTTGACTGACTCGTACAATTGCTAGTATTTTTAGTTGATATTGTCTTTCTGACCTGTAACCCTTAAACTAGAACAAGGACCTTGTTTAACATTTGTTAAATTTAGACAGTACCACTATCCACTATTACCCCCCTCCCACTGCTGCTGCACTAATCTCCCATGCCAGCTGCTCAAATGTTTACATTTGAAGGGCTTTCTCTGTTTGTGCAGAAACAGTCTCTGCGCAGTATCTCTCATCTGTACATTTGCCAGAATCGAGGCAAGAAAAGCCTCCCTTCTGGAATTCTTGATTAATAAATAGTCTTAAATGTTTCTTCTTCCCTTCCCCCTTCTGTCAAATCCATTGCCAATAGGCTTTTACAACGCAAACCTCCCCAGTGCACTTTACTGGCCTGACTCTTGTCCTATGCAAACAACCGTAAATCAGAACAAGCTCCATTTAGAGTCAGTGCAATCATACCATCTCTGTGCTGAAACTGGGAGAGACTGAAATCTAGATGAGTACCTGAGCATTTGCTGGGATAAAAAGAATAAAATGTTACAATCAGAGGAGAGGGGTGTGGGGAACCCAACACTAACAACATAAATCTATTGGTAATCTCTCCATCTCGTTATGTCAGTGTACTTCAGAGACTACCCGCACAGCTCATGACCTACACAGTGGTCACACCTGGCTCACACCAGGTCACTGAGGTACTGAACCAGCAAAACACTTAAGAGGTGCTTGGTATGGCACTGAAAAAGTCAGTGGGCCAAGACCTACAGCTACTCACCTATTTAAGAGCTCTGCAGGGCTATGTCTTACTACTTGGCTTGACCTGCTTTCTATTCTGACCTCCCAGCTGACCACTTCCAAAACCAGAAATACTTTCCTGGTTTTGCCTATTTTGAGATTTGCTTAAAAGCGTGACACTGAAAAAAAAAAAAAAGGAACTGACTGACGGTATTACTACCTCATACCATTGTAAAAGCCTTTAAAAAGACTGACTGGAATTTGTTACACTTTCCCCTCTTCAGCTTGCATCCCAAAATGCTGCTGAGAATTCATATGGTATTAAATATTGCAGAGTAAGAGAAAAAAAAACGTCTGAAAGTACTTGTACTCCTTTCTGCTAAGCTCAAAGGGGGAAGATCAGTATTGCAGACGTATGTAAAAGACTACTAAAACCTAACTTAATAGTTGTCTATTAAAAAAAAAGAAAGAATGTGAAACAGCTATATAGATTACAGGCATTAGAGGGCTCTTTTTGTGGTGATGAACAACTGAGCAACACTCACAATACCCAGTGCTATACTGCCTTTGCACCATACAACTCCTTGAGTTAAAGGAAAACAGGGCCACTAAGCCTCGTGTAGGTTTGACTTTGCTTGACAGAACTAAGCCATAAAGTTCACTTAGGAAAACTTCCCCATCAAAGTAAAATGCATTGTGTCCTGTCAGCAAATGCTGTTTTGCAAATCCTCCCTCACCTGCCATAAGATATTATTGAGACATACGGTTTCACACGCTACCAAGCAGCTCAGTTTTGCCAACGAACAATAATGCACAGAACAAATATGTGTGGAAATCATGAGATCATCTAATTAAAAGGAATGTTATTGTATGCCACTACTTATAATGAAATCGAGTCTTCACTGTCCACAGAAGAGGCTGGAAAGAAACCAAATCCTATTAGTGTTCATGCCCCAGAAATTGTTTGCAAAAGAAAAGAAATTATACCTGGTGTTGAAAATTTTTACTGTATCTAAAATCTACATATGCTAACATGTAGACTAATATTTTAGACTAATGTAACGAATTTAGAGTTACATGGGATTTAGATTATGCCACTGCAAAAACAGGCTTTACTGTCCAAAAAAAATTTCCATTGTGTATTAGAAATATGGAATTGATGACATACAATTAGGTATTTCTGATTTCGTCTAGTAAAGGCCACTACCATAAATACACACTAATCCTTTCATTACAGTAGTTACCATTTCAAAGCTTTACAAGATATATTCTGGGTATCTATCACTAAATCAGAAAGAAATGTACTTTGCAGTGGAATGAACAATTCCCTGATGCATTCCTAGACCATCCCAAACTTAAACAAAAAACACATTTTATGTACACAGAAGTATGGGGAACTGCATCTCTGCTTATCCAATTGTAGAAAAGCCTGATCCTGCAATGAACTTTTCTTTAAAGGTGGTATTTTCCACACCGCTGTATGCTTGCTAGTTACACTAAGAACACTATTTTGAATGCATTATGACCAAATATGAATTACATAGCTATTATAGACTATTAAGGGGCTCTGGTAATATTAAATACTAAGAAAGCAAAGCATGAGCGGTTGAGGTGTCACTAGAAAAATCTCAAATGGAATTTAAGTTTGTCTTTGGGTATTTTTAATGTGCTTTTATTAATGCAAATTAAAAGCCATTGGTCTTATTAGCTGCTGCTTTATTCTATTTTTTTTTCCAGTGAGTTAACTTCAGAACTTTTCAGTGAAATCAGTAACAAAAGATCAGACATAAAAGGATTTGGGTGGTTAAGGGTGTGTCACCAGGTCTTAATTAAACATCCGAGGGAGATATCTGAGCCAACTTATGCCAGACTGACTGGGTATATCCACAGTATAGAGAGTGATGCCATGCAGGTCAGGTCTGAAAGCTGAATTGCCACACACAAGCCTAACTTGGCGTACTCCTGTTGGGTTGCGCCTCCCTAAATCATATTGGTTTTTGCTTTCCCATCAATAAGCCTGATACATTCTCCTCTGATGTGCTTGCTTTCATTTTGATGCCTGAATTCTGCTTCTGGGCATGCTGTGGAAAACTGTGGAGAAACCACGTTCCTAATCTTCTGCCTAAACTCCACCAGGTTCCATAAAACTTGCAAATCTCTTCATCCTTGTCAGCCAAGGGGCTCGATCCAATAGGTGTGCTATAGGAGCAACTGGGTTTCACAAAAACTTAACTGCTTGAAGAGGCAGCAACAGTATTTATCTCTTGTCCTGTCCAAAGCCCTGCCCCAAGTTCACTGATTAAGTATGAATGTGGTAAATCCAGGTCCAAAACCTTTGTCTAGTTGAAAAAGCCCAACTTTTCCCTCTTGTGAGGAGAGCGAGATTATTCTCTGTTCAAGGACATGAACATGAGTTTAGCTAAAAAGAGACTGAGATTAGGGCACTCATCTGGGCAAGGAGCCATTTGGCTCCTCCAGTTCTAGCTTCAGTGACTACTTATTTGCTGGATGTAACATCTGCTTAGCATAAAACACAGAAAAACATCTCTGGTGCTGGCAGTGGAACCCAGAGCTGCCACCGCATTTCATTACTGGTCTGAATAGTTAAGCTTGCTCTCTTTCTGAGTCACTGAATATTTGGGTATTTTTACAAAAGGGTGCTTCCCACATGAAGAATACCTCGCAGCTTTGTTCCAGGCAGTCTCCAGCCCAGCAAGTATTTTGGTTCTTTTCTGCAAAGGAAGAAATATTTCTCTGATGCTGATATCTCTAAAGGTAGCAAACGTAGTTCTCTCACATTTTGTGTAACAGTGGTAGGTGGCAAGCTTCTAGAGTAAAAGCTTTAAATACCTAAATTTAACAGCTGATTTAAGGTTTCAGTCTTGAGCAGAGGCAAGTAACAGGCACAGATGGGCACTGTTTACTAAGCAACTCCTGCTGTATAGATTTCAGTGGCTTCAAGACTCATAAATCTGATCCTTGGCTGCTTAGATTCAGTGTCCAGATGCCCACACTGCCAGGTATTTAAAACTGGCACTGCCCGTCAGAGTTTTCCCAATTCCTTTTGTAGATATGACCCTACTCAAGCCCATTCATTTCAGCTTGGTCCATTTCTCTGTGTTCATCTCAGAACGTTTTTTGAGAATATTTCCTTCAAAATGTGCTGATAAAACCACTGCAGGAACTGAAGTTTACAAGCTGTCTTTAAAAAAAGCAACAACTTGAATGCAATGTGTTGCGATGATTTTGCTCTTAACCACACAGTTCTAAGTAAAGATACAGGTTCTGGTAATCAATGACTACCTTGTAATCTTTTTTTTTAAAATAAAACTTTCATGGTTGCAAAAGGTTTAGAAATGTGACTTCTACAAACCTCACGCTCAGAAGCCAACTGAAGGGAAGTCCACCCTTAATGATTTGTTTTCAAATCTCATGATCTTAAGCCACTTTTGTGTGGTGAGGGCAAGAGCTGACAAGTGATTTTTGAATACATGAAACTGGCAAGCACAAGCTAAGCAGCACAGACAGAACAGGGGTCAGCCGACATGTCTCTTCACCAGATACTGTTTTTAATAGCTTATAACTTCACCATGCTTTAACCATGGATGCTGAGGCTTTCCATTCCAGGTGTCTGCCTCAGGCGATTTTTTTTGTTTGTTTGTTTTTTTTTTTTGTTTTTTTTGTTTTTGTTGAGCCAGAGTAGTTCAGCTGGTTCTGAGATGAGTTTTTTTTTTTTTACTAACTCCATGGACCTTTTCTTTGAAGAAGTCTAGTAACACCACACTTCGAAGCAAAAACTTGAAGTCTGGTGGCATGCAGCCATTGTTTCAAGCTCTTGCCTACTGCTATCACATACTCTAAGAAAAATCTAAAGATACTATATTATGTAAAACTATCTATGATTCACATGAACAAAGACAATTAATACCCACAAAAGGAGGTAGGTGCAGCTGCATCTCTTCAGCGTGGCTGAAAGGCACCTCCATGGTCTGCCTAATCTATCCCTCTGCTCTGAGACAGAATCAAGTATGTGTAGCTCACCCTCCAGACAATTTTGGAGGTTTTACATATCTGGTGATAATAAGGATTTCATGGTCACTTTAATAACATGCTCCCCTGTGAGACCCCCATACAGTCAAATTTTTCTCCCTCTAGTATCCAAGTTAAATTTCCATTGCTAAATATAAAGCACACTGCTTCCTGTCCTGCCCTCAGTAGACAAGGAGAAATAAAGTTGATCACTGTCATCTTTGCTACCTACTGGAATTCTCTCAATGCCAGCCACAAGCCAGTTGGCTTGAGCAAACCTTTTGTCTTACCAAGGCAAGTTAATAGTTTGGGGTTTTTTTTCCCACAGAGTATCACAGGATATCAAAATTAAACTAACTCTACCACAGTGGTGAACCTTATCCTGAGATACTTGCTTTCTAAGAAATATCTTTTTCTACTAATCATGTGAACAGTTGCACAAATGAAAATATTTATAACTGTATCTTCGGTAGTGTCATCCTCTGGCATTTAACTGCTGGCTTACAGGCACCCTGCAGCAAAAAATGGGGAGAACAGATCTGTCTGCTGCAGACTCTCCATACTGTTTGGTGAGTTTTGTATTTTGCAAATAAAAACACACTAAGCAAAACTGTTTCAATGTCAGACCACTGCCTACGTTTTTGACAGTGTACATAGGTAGCTCTAAGTGTACTAAATGCAACATAGCTATCCCAGGATTTAATCCTGCTAACACCAAATAACGACATCCCAAGCATTGTCAGGAGACCAAGAAGCAAGAACGCGCAGTCAGGAATTTAAAGTAAATGTAACTGTCAGATGCAAGAAAATATTAAAAGTGGATGGCTGTTAACTTCCATTTAGATGACACGGGCAGTATTCTCTTTCCTACTGACCTTAACAGCACCTGCCCATGTGCCATGAAGTGCTTGACAGTAAAGGGTATCAGCTAATCACCTGGGACCTGACATGGTTGAAGAGAAATCACATTTGCATAATTGTACTTGATCCTTCTTTCCAACCATTCTGAACTGAAAAAATGTATCATGAAATGTATAATTCCTGCCATCATGGAGGATGTAAAAGACTGCAGTTAGGGTAAAAAGCTTTGAAAAGGTAAATAATATGTGTTTTAAAAGCCTTTATATGGAAAAGAATTCTTGCCATCATTTAGGAAGTGATGGCCAAGATTACTAATGCACCAGAAGTTTTGATTACTTTTTTCAAACATTAGCAAACTTTTTCAAACTTTTCTTCTGGAGCACGATCTTGCAATTATACAGGTACTATGAAATTAAAAAAAACCCCACCACACATACCCTAAATGTATCTGATAACTGTTTGGTATTTAAAATTTTACTTTTTTTTTTTTTTTTTGCCTGCTAGTTTTCATATGGACATATATAATCATAGCATGGCAGACTCATCAAGCAGAGAACTACTGGACTATCTGCTTCATTTAACGAATTGAGCCTGTTATAAGTAACACCTACATTCAGTCATACACTGAAGACTACGTGTTTTAAAAATGGTCCTGATGAAAGTCCTCTAACATTGCACTGCTGAAGCCCTGTTTGAACTAGAGAAACCTTGTGTGATAAGACTTTGTGCTGAAGTTTCAAATCCTCTGATAAGTTTGTTCCTGGCTGTACTTCTAAATATTTTTTTCCCAAGCTGATTTATTACATAAACAAAGTCCACATCAGAGCTACACATCGTTCAGCCCTAGAGATGTGGTTTTTTCGCTCTCAATTTATGAAAACACAAAGGTTCCAAAATAGAAACAGCTAATTGTAGTACCGCGTTCCAAATGCCGAGTTTCATCAACTGTTTATTTGAGGATAGTGACACCAAGCGGCAGAGACGACTTAAGTTCCCTTTTTCCTTCCAGCTGTTCTTAACTGCAGCTCCTTCGGCACAGAAAAAGCGGAATACAGTTAACTGTGCTGCAACTTCCAACTGCCTTATTTGTATGTTATATTTATACATCAGTGTATTTCAATAGCACTTGACTTTTAAAAAGTTGACCTCGATATAAAACTCATCTGCTTAGTACAAAACTGATTTTTTTCCCCAGATTAAGAAAAAGATTTCTTCTTTATTTACAATACACTGTTGGATTTCATCTCCTTTGCTGATGTGTGGTATAATGAACTGCTGCACTTTGAGGATTTTCATGGAGAAGCCTTTTCTGGCATTTTCTGCAACCTCTCCATATGCTGTTGAAAAGTTCTTGCTTCTTCACCTTTATTTTCATTGATACCATGAACAAACGACCTTTCACCTCAAGGCTAAGTGTTGACTTTGACATCTTGACTTTGAAAATCTGCTTCCTCATCAACAACTCAAAGTATTTTTAGAGGCATAAATAATTCCAATAATAATTAGATAAATACGGCCCTGAGAATGTTAAAAAGTGAATGTAACTTGTGCTTGGATAAATACTAAGCATGTTACTTTTTACCCCTTTATTCCATTCCTTCATATTGCCCAGTTTAAAAAAAACAACAAAACAAAACAAACCCCCAAATCAATACCCTAAATAGAATCATTACTTTTTCTACATTTCAGTGCACATTAACACCACATATTAGTGAGAAAAGGGTAGTACTTCAGGAGTTACCTTTTTTGTTATAGGTAAGAAAGATTTTCCTGATACAGTCATTATCTCCTTGCACTATGGTGAAAGCAGTGACAAAAAATTTTCCTTTCAGAAATAAAACTGAAACTGGCATTGGTTCCCCACACAGCAAATGAAAAATACTTTCAGATGACCCAAAACAGTAATAGAAAGCAGACAGTGAGGTAACTGCAGAAGAGGAAGCCTCTATTGAATGACATTTTGCCAACAGTCCTATCTTAGCACAGTGAAATGTCTATATAATGATCTCAAAATGTGTATTTCATATATATGGTTATGTAAGATACCACTTATTTGGAATAAGGATACTCACTTACACTGAAGTGAATGAGATATCCTTTGAGCAAGAGAAATAACAAATTACTCTGAATAATCAAGGGTCTCAAAGTCTAGCCCATATGGAACTCCTAAGCTGAATTTTTTAAAGTATGAAATTCTTTCACTGGTGTTTCCACTTGAATTTTATCCTAATACAAGTTATCTATGCCAAGGTTACAGTATTTTAGAATTTTTCACCTAAGGCATCACAATTGTTGACCTTTTTCTTGAAGTCCCTCTAGCATCTTAAAAGGATGGACCTCCTGTGCTGCTGAGTGGATCTGTTACACTTCTTTTATACACCTTATATGAGCTTGAACAGAATAGTACCAAATTCAGTGGAAGTATGTCAACACAGTCATTTAAGTATGTGCTTATGTCTTAGCGGGATCAGTGCTTGTACAAATACAGGTGTCAAGCCAGAAGTGAAAGACATAAACACTGAACAAGGGTACATTGCTCTTGAAGATGAATTGCTCTTAAGAAGAAAGGGGAAAAAATTAAATCCCTGACATGTTCATGTAATGGAATAAAAAGAAAATATTTTCATCTCTTCAAGTGCCCATTACTCCCTGAGAGCTGAGCCTTTAGAAGACAGCTGCATGTTCAAAACACTTTTGAAAATTTTTTTCATCAATGTCAATTTATGACTTACCCTACAAAATTCCCTAAAAAATTAAAGAGATGTTTGTCTTCTGAAGAAAGCAACACACTTGTATAAAAGACAGTTGAGAGTATATTAACTACCATCATGATCATTTATAATCCCTACTCTTTCTCCACTTTTTCTTCTACTACTCGGATAGCAAGATACTCAGATTAATTTAAAATGGCAGTGACTACGAACCACAAGATGATTTTATTTTGGCAGAGCTTCTGATGCTTCTTCTATACTTTTGCTTAGTATATTTCAATCACCAGTATCATCCTCTACTAGGACTCTGTTTTAGTAAGAGAGATCTATTAATATATTCATCTTTGTAGTGTTGCCTGAATTTTTAGTGTCATAAGTAGCATTTCAGTAGTCTTTCATTATGAAGTCTTCACAGATTTACAGAGTTAGGTGTTTTTACACCTCACAGCCAATCACTTTTCCACCACCTTCTCCTTTTGGACTCCTTTTGTATTACGCTTTTTATCAGGGATTTGTTCTCTCACTCTTCTATTTTTTTCCACACTTTTCTGTCACCCTTCTCTGTGTCTAGTGAGTTCTGTATTTTGCAGATCAGCACGCCTTTTCCAAAGACTTGTTTGTGAAAGGGGAATTCAGAGCTAAGCCTCACATTTCAGGCTTCTATCATGCCATCAGAGTCTTCTCCAGGTTTTGAAAATATAATAACAAAAACTCATGTAATTTAAAAAAGCAACAAAAAGACATGCCATTTATTATGATTAATAAATCACTAGAACAGTCTTAGAAATACATTTAGGGTTCACACTTCCTAATTAGATACCTAAATACTCATAAATTGGTAATCTGTTAGTCCCTTAAAAACCTTTCTAAATGTGTTTCACAGTACTTTAATACCCCAAACCCTACTGAAGTACTTTCTGTTCTTTCTAGTGTTTAAAATAAAAGTACTCTTCACCCCCAAGCTTCTTATAAAACAAGTGGAATGCTGCCATGCTGCAGAATTCATATACAGGGATCAAAATGAAAGGTGTGGTTTTATAAGAAAAAAGCCCCCTTAAAGTGTCACTGATAAATGATAAAGACAAATATACTCTTGAATCATGCAGTACTGTCATTATCTTCCAGTCACAATCTATAACCTTGGTTAAAACACTTTTTTCTTTCAACTGCTTAGAATTTAATAGTGGAAAACTCCCTTTATTTATAGTGAAGCTGGCAAGTTTCATTTGAAGACAGCGCATTATATTTTAACTTAATGAAGATATGCAAACTGTGAACTCACATAACTAAGCCTTCTAAAACATAAGCTATTTCTACTTCTACTTGGCCAAGCATCAGGAACTGCAGCGGTTTCTGATTAATTCAAACTGCAGGATCTAATAGGAAAGCAATAGCATCTACAAGCTGTGTTAGTACTTACATCCAAGCTTCCTTCACTTGTAGATGCAGAACTAAAAACATCCTCCTCACCACAATCTCTGTTCATCCTCAAGTATTCTTCTGTCTGCAACACAAATAAGTATCCTACAGAGCAGCAGCAAAGGAAACAAAACTACAAAAACATGCCAGAGCAAAACACCAAACCCCATCATAGAACCAAGACAAACTGTCTCAGTAGTGCTGGACCTGACTGCTGAGAGACTGAAGAAGTCTGCAAAATTCCCTGATGTAGGCAAGGTGTTAAGAAATTCATTAGCAGAAAGATTTAAGAACAATTCTTGGGCAAGGATGAAAATAGGTAGTAACTAATTCCTGTAATACTGGGGACTAGACTGCTAGTCTCTGCTACACCGGCAGACATAGGGGAACAAAGAGAGCTTCTTCCTTGCCATTTCTCCATGAAGGAACTGTTTCTGTGCACTAGCATACACCCTGCATAAGCCTAGATCCTATGATTGTCTGCGCAGGACCTCTGCTCTACTGGATTGCTTAGCAGTGCCAATTTGATCTGGATTTAGCCTCAGGCAAATGACTACATTTAACATCAAAAAGGAATGGAGTTCATGCCACCTTTATGGTTTTTCATGCCAGCTGCAGGAGAACAGAAGGTAACTGATCCAGCATAAAATTAGAATGGAGAGAACAAGATGATACCTGATCTGGCATTAAGCCTGCCAGCACAAAGTTAACCGAAGAAATACTTTCAAGAAATTTGTATCAACCATGAGAATAAGACTTTGCTTTCATTCTGTGTCATGGTGCTTTCAATATAGCAGAAAATATTTTTTAGTAAACTTAGATCTACTGTATTGTCACACCACAATTATTGCTTTCAGTGAGCTAGCTGAGAAAGCAAGCATGTGTGTGGGCATGGAAATCTGAGCGTAGGCCTGTAGTGTACAGGGACACCTGATCCAGGACAGTTTGCAACACAGGCACTCTTCTTCCCTTGCAAAAGAAATTGCCTTCCCCTTGCAAAAGCCTGCAACTCTTCAGTGCTACTACTGTGCAAGACTTTGAACAATTCTTCCTATCAAATAATTCTAAAATACAGACTGTGCATGACCACATACATACACACACATCACAGCAAATCATAATGCAAACAAACAAAAAAATTAAAACAAATACGTAGAGCCAACTTAAAGTCTAGTGAGGAAGTAAAAATGTAAGAATAACCATAAAGAGCAGAGTTTAAGCACTCTGGGGTTTTGATTCCAGTTCCCTGAAATCACAATCCCTTCATAAACCCACCAAATCCTTTCCTAAAAACACTTTAATTATTTACCCTCATTCTGCTCAGTCTGTTCAGCAGTTTCACTGCTGTTTGGGATGGAAACCTTTCACAACGCCAAGTCAGATGTCTTACAGCTATTTAACACCTGCTTGCTCCTGTGTGCTGCACTGTTTTCAGTTTTCAGTAGTTCTTCCATCTACTGGGTTTCAGACTCCTAGAGGTTTGTATTGAAAAGGCAATAGTGATTTCTTTGCTTGACTAAACAAAGTGACAGAAATGACCAAGAAAAATCAATTAACTTGTCAGAACTAACAGCAAGAAAGACTAAGACCTTTTTCCTCAGATTTAGAAGCTCTCTCTGACTTGTAAGTTCCTACTTTCTCCCAAGTCGAATACTACTTGTAACTTAATTCATCTTCAATATCCCTAGCATTTATTAAAATGTGTATTTTAAAAAAACTCAGAGTATAGCCTCCTTTGCCTTTGATTAACAAACACAAGAAAGAGAACAGAAAAAATAAGAGAAGAGTTTGCAATCTTGGAATACTCATCCCAAACTCTGCTCTGAAAAATCCACTGCATTAACCACAGAACCAGGATACTTCATAGCAGTGTTTCCTAAGGTTGTAAGCATAAATACTTTAAAACTTAAATCTGATCTGCTTCAGGAGCTAGAACTCCAAGAGCACAGACTTCATACACAAGGTCATAAAAATGAAATCAAAGGACAGATGATGCAGAAACTGCAGGCTGTAATATAACTGGTTCTTCTAGAGGAACTACAGTCCCACAGCATGCTCTAGAGGCTAAAGCTGAGCTCCCTTGTTTACTTGATTCTACCAGGCAGATATGGCATTATTGCTCCAATTATGCTTTAATTCCCTTCTAAATTGGAAAATTTTCTGTAGAAAAATACTCTGAAAATTACTGACTTATCTCATAAAATACAGTCTCTATGAGTCCTTTACGGATGGTAAGAATAGTTTAGCATCTATGACATCTATGTGGTTTTTCAACACAGCAATTCACAATGTCCATAAAGGAACCTATTCCCCAGCAAAAGCACTCCAAATTTGTTCATAATCAAAAAGGCAAAGAGCTAAGAGAGACTTTGGAAAGCTTTCCCAGTTTTAAAAACATGACTGAGAAGACTGGAAGGGTAAGTGAAAACACCAGTCTATCAGCAAGCATTTGTTTCTTACTGCCAGTTAGTCAGACACACATTTTATAATACTGCTCCAAAAGCCCTGAAGGGCTCTTTAAACTAGACAAAAGAAAATTCCCTTTTTACTCTGACATCCTAGACTATTACATACTTTACAATCAAAATCAGTTAACACTATTATTTTTAGCAAAAAGTATGAAGCTAAAAGCCCACTGTTTTTTCCTGTGTTCTTGGGTCAGAACTTTTTTCTGTATCTTATTTCTGTGGTAAATGAAAAATTCTTCATAAAGGCATCTCAATAGAAGATAATTATTTTATATGAAATTTCTACATTTTCCAATTCAAGATAACAAACAAAGTTTAAAATGCCTAAGAGGTACTCCAGCAGACAGTGATCCTTCAGTTCAGTACTGCAAGTTACTTCTACACCAGACTTATCGGCTTTACAGACTTGGATATGGCAGTAGCGTGACTGCACAGAGCTTCCTAAAGGTATAAATGATTTAAAAGAGATTATCACCCATGCACAGAAGAGGTCATAAGACACATCTACTTGATATCTTAATTGTTCTATATTACATCAGTTCTTTCATAAATGCATTTTATAACCTGAGCACTACTAATAAGCAGACATATGTTGCTTGAAACTACTGCCCATTGTTAACACTTGTTGAACCCATAGCATTACAAAAACAAAGGAAAAAGTAAACGGTCAACATGCTTGGCTCCTTCAATAAGCAGCTGACATCTCCATCAGGCTGCACTGATTACACACAGTTTATGCACCTATTAACAGATTACTCCCTGGAAGGAAAAGGAAGGCAGGCCAAACAAATGGCACCACCCACAGACATAACAGATTTAGAAAGAAATAAATTCTCTTTAGTAAGCAGTACACTGCTGAACACTTACCTTGCTACTTCTTCTATCAGTGTTAAACAATCCCAGAAGTCGTGCCTTTTCTTTTTCTATTGCATCATTGCTTACTGAAGCCTTTCGATTTGGTTCTGAAACAATTTAAATGGAATAGTTTTTAAATTTCTGAAATAAAGATTCAGTATTTTAAAGCATCCTGGATTGGTGCTGGATTTTTTAAAGCTGGGGATGTTATGGACTGGATTATTTAAGTAACTGCCAGATCCTGCTATTTATTGGTCATCAAGCTTTTATTAGTTCTGAGTATGCCCCAAATTCTAATGGAGGCAAATGGAATAATTTAATAAACTGCACTAAGTTTTCACTCACAATTCAGTAACCCTTATTAAAAGGCAAAATATGAGAAAATTTCTTAGTCTTCAGAAATGCTTGTTACATGTCTCAAAACACAGAGAGTACTGTAATACTAAAAAAGCACAAACAAATAAAGATATTATAGTGAATATCTTTAACAATTCACTGATGTGACTTAATACTGTGAAATTAAAGGAAAGATTCTCGACGTGGATTTGGATAAAGCTTCATAAACCTTTCATTTGGAAACAGGCCTCTCCTTAGAACTTAAACCAGCTGGTTGTGGTCATCTTTTCTTATCTTGGTGCTTTTACTTCAGGTGGGAAAAGAGGGGAGTTTATAGGTATTTCAGGCTGTAAGAGTTCAACCGTGTGACTTCCTTGAACCTGCTTAAGGAATTGTATGAATTCTCAATCTATTTAGTCTCCATTCATTTTCCCCCTTCAGTTTCTCATCCGCAAGCTGGATGAGCAAAATGATACAGGCATGCAGTACAGGAAACAACCACATGTTTCCCATTCAATATACAAACAATAAAGCTCTCTCTTTTTTAATGGACTCTGCATAATGCTTGAAAATCTTTCTCTCTGGTTCCAATCACATTAGAGAATTTCACTAGCATACAGAAAGTTTAATTTGCAGGAAAGAATTTTATTTTGTTAATATTTTCTTTATTTGCTTAATAAGAACTAAGAAAAAAATTCAAAATTAGTTTTTGTCAACAAAAAATAAAGGTTTCTTTCACAAAAAAAAAATCCTAATCCCAGAACTCCTCTAAACTTATTTGCATATCACATAAAGCATGTGATTTTCACACAGATCACTACTGCATATAAACAATGTCAGGTGTTAGAAGGTGTTAAGCACAGAAAGTAGTTCAAAGCGCAGCAGAACTACAAAAATGATGAACCCCAACAAAAGCATGGAGAAACTATCCTTAAGAAAGGCTACAACTACAATGATACCAAATACAGTAATAGAATAATACTTTTCTTAAATACTAAGCAATACCTATGCTCATTTGTTCATCAGAAACTGCTGGTTTTCTGCTTGGGGCTGGGCTGTAAGTAGATATGCATCTTGATTCCCATATTCATATAGTCTTCAACTATAAACAATAATGCTGAAAGTCTAGCATAATTTACGTCACTAGCAGCTGATCATCAACTTTGCCATTAAGCAGTGTATAATCCCAATAAACTGAGATTTAACCATAGCCTGTGGTCCCAAAAGAATGAGTCTTTATTAATCTGAACCACTTTTTCTTAGATAAATACAGCAGATATTTCCTCTAGTATTAAACTCCATAAGAGAGGAAGCCACAGCAAGTAATTACAGAAGATTAAGGGGCATAGGTGGCTTCCTTTCTTCGTTCCCAAAAATTTAAAGAAGTTACCCAGTTTTATTTTGGTTATGTTGTATCTACTAGTAATGCAAAGAAGTAAAGTCAGTTAGAAATCAACCATGCCTTTCTTGAGGATAATTATTTTAAGCAATGTATTAAAACAGAGTTAGTGGGGGAAAAGGATATTCTAAATACACACATTTTCTGTTTAACTGGAAGCAGAAGCACAGGTGTAATCTAATCAAACCCCACATACCACAACAATTCAGAAGTCAGCATCTTTTCAGTTATCCAATGTGTAAATATACATTTGATATAAAATGCTTTGCTGTGTGTAAATTGAAACCAGTGGAAGATCTCAGTGATCTCAAAATATTCTACCTTTGCTACTAAATAAATTTTCAACCCAAGAGACCTCTGAAATGTTAGTCATTCTGAAATTCAACTAATCATGCTTTAGGTAACCTGAACAGGCTTGGTATCTGTATAGAAACATATCATACTACAGAATAGTTAAATAGCAGGATTTGTTAGTTGCTGGCATCTTAATGACAATTCCTGAAGAGGCAGTATGCACAGAAGTGTTTGTTGGAACCAGCAGCACAGACACATAAAAGAAACTTTGAAAAGACAACACAGATTGAAAACAGCTTGTTTCTCTACAGCATTTTACTCAACATTCCTAAAGATCTATCTACGAAACACACATTAAACATAGTGTGAAGTGGCAGACAGTTCAGCAGCATTGTACAGTACCTCTATAGTTCAGAGAAGGTTCAGACTGAGTTTTTGATGGAGGAACTGGAAAAGGCAGGCAATGAAAGGATAAGAGAAAACACATTAAAGTTCTAATATTGCCTAGTAAGGCAAAATATTCATTAATTATTCCTAGCACTTTTTTCCTAAGCATTACAGAAAAAAATGTTGACTGACAACAGACATGCGGAGCTGCTACTGAAGCAGTTTAACCGTGTTTGTATTAATTTCTGATTCACTCATAAAGCTGCTTCAACTGCTAAATCGAATTAAGTAAGCAGGTGGCAGCAGAGCTTTTCTTTTAATAATTCTTCAGCACTTGGTATTTCTGTTTCAGGGAAGGAAGGACTGATGAGTTTTTCTAGCATCTGCTTTTACAAGCACAGCCTAAGCTTTTAGTACCTTTGATGTGTTACTTGTTAGTGGGAAAGTATTTAAAAAATCTGTATGTTCTGATAACTAAACAGGCTGGATAACTACTCAATGCACAATTCATAGACCAACAGCTACTAAAACCAATGGGTTTATTCCTCTTGGAGAGTACAACTGAGAATATGGAAGCAGGAATTTGATGAAACAAAGGAAAAATTCCTGTAAATTTTATGTGCATTTACTGGTTTTCTCAGACACCATGGTACAGAGTAAGAGGAAGACAGAAAAGGCTGAAATACACTCAAGATCAGGAGCATATACATCATCCTTTTTGTTTGAAAGGAAAGAGTTTAAGGTAGGCATTATTAGGGTAATTACTCTGTAAGTTGTCCCTGGAGTATGTTGAACAAATCCTGTTGAATACTCAGCATGTTCAATATGTTGCTCCAAATGGTTAGCTTAATTACAAGTAAACATCTTAAAACAACAAACATGCAACTGAGTTATGATATGCTGTCAACCTCTTTTTTGAACATCCTAACAATGCAAAGGAATAGGAGATATTTAGTTTACTTAGAAGTCTAAACCCATTGAAATTTGACTCGCACAAAGGCAGAACTGTCACTTATCAAAGGAGCTGGAAAGAAGAGACAGAACGTCAACATAAATAAATAACTTTATAAATAAAAAATGAACCTGCAGCTTAGCATCTACAAGAATGACATTATCTAAACAATAAATAAGGACATTTACTGTGCTGGAAGTGATACCAACTGAGACAAACTGCACGAGACAATTTTAACGAATATCACTTTCTGACCTCAAAGGAAGTAGTTCTTGTCAATGTGTATTTTTAAAGCAGGTATATTTTAAATCACATTGCATAATTATGCTATTTGAATACATAATCAGTCTGATAAAACTCAAGTCTAAGAAGCAGCTACTACAATGTCGACTATCAGAACAGAAAGTGAGGATAAATAAACAAGAGAACAAAATTTCAAATACAAATACCTCTTAGTTCCTCTTCACTAAACCGTCAATAGCTTCGCTCTTTAGGAACCGTCTCTGAGCCTATCCAGTCTGTTTCTCATAAACCCTGGGCTGTTGCCTCTGCCTCTCAGCTTTCACAGCTGCCATGACTATGGCATGTCTCTTCTTTCTTTCTCTCCAAGCCACAGCACAGGTAAATGTCAGGCTCTGCCTAGACGAGGCCCCTGTGTTACATGCACCTCTACCGACAGCAGCTCCAGGATGTAGCAAAGCTCCTCCTTTTGCCCTGCCCCAGGCCAACCTGCACCCTGCCAGAGAGCAGCCCAGCCTGGCACAGGGCCCAAGAGCAACCAAGGACGGCTGGGCACGTTGCTGACCTGGCTGCTGCTTGGGGCACGGCTCACTGAGCAAACTCATGCTGCTCTCTGGACTGAGATGTCACTGCTGTTTCAGCTGGACTCCAAAGGAATGGCAGCACAAATGCTTTTAAGTTGCCCATACTGTTGTCACATTATATAACTCTGCAGCAACTTCTTTTGGTCTCAGCTCACCTTTTTTCCTGTCCCAGGCATACAGCTCCTTTATCCCCAGCTCCTCCAAGGACTTGGTAAGCTCCAGTTCCTCCCCAGTTATGCCATCCCGCAGAAGAACAATGTGCTCTTGACTGACTTCACACTTCTCACAAATAGCTGGGATGATGTTGTGAAGAGGCACCTCTGGGCTAACTCGAACCACAGCCTTCTGTGTTTTCAGGTAGTTCACTACCAGCCTCACAGATTTCTGCAGAAACAAACACAAACTCTCAGTCTCACCTCTGTGATGGCACTGTACAGCAATTTTACAATGAGAAATGCACTGGGGAATTTCATATGGTCTTGACTACTCTCAGGCAAATTTAACCCAAATTGCAAAAAAATGTTATTAAAAAAAAATAAATCTTAGAGCTCCCTTGCTACTAAGGAGACATTAACAAGAACAGGCCAAGAAGGAAGAGGAATCAGAGACAGAAGTAATTTGTGAATGTTCACAAGTACCACTCTGAAAGATGTGAGAGTATAATTAGATATTGATTCAGAATAATAAAAATTTCAGCAAACATTTGGAAAATGGCTTCTTCTGAATCTTCACAGTAATGTGAAATACATTTATTAATGATCAGTCTTCTCCCATATCTTTAATAAAGATGGCAAACAAAATATCACCAAAACTCAATGTACAACCCCATAACTCTCATTTCAGTCATTACTGCAAATTTCAATCATCCCAATCTTCAGATTTCCATCTATCCAACCATGTGCAACATTTTGTCTAAATGTCTAGACTAGCCTCTACCAATCTGCATGCAAAACAGTTAAGCTAGTAAAGCAGGTTATAGTCAATCAAGTCTTTCCCATCCAGTTTCAAGATGAAAAGATTGGAAGAACTGCTTGAAATCATAGGAATGAAATGATGTTTCATGGCACCATTTTAGCCCGACAGAGTACTGACCTCAGGGACTCTTGGCAGAGGTCGCTTTGCTTTCTCTTCAGGAACCTTTTCTTTCAGAAGTATTGTCTCTACATCCAGTGCTCCTATCAAAGTGTTTGGCTTATAACTCAGAACTTGTTGAGTTCCCGAAGACTTCAGTTCAAGACTGTGTTGGGATGGATTTAAGCGATACTGGCTGCATAAATCAACTAATACATCCATCACAGCTTTACTGCAAGGAAGAACACATTCACCATTAGCATGAGAGAAAGCAGTTGCTACAAAATTTACCTCAGTTTTAAGATTGGAGGAAAAAAGACAATACAAGCTGTGGATGTGTCACTAGTTAACCATCTTTATGAGTGAACGGTGCTAGTGCTTTGAAATGCTAAACAGATCAGATAAAATGATATGAATTAAATATATTCACACTTTGGTGTGTGTTTATGAGCTGGCAATTAACTATTCACTCTGAGGCAGACAACAGTGCCAATCATAGCACTAACCAACATAAGCCAAGTGCAGACAACGTGCATCTTATCTACTAAATCCATACATTAAACTCTCCAATTCAAATGCTGTTCTTTAACATGAAGACAAAATATAAATAAATTATGCACTCATAGTCCAGTAAACTCTACCTAGATTTAAATCATCACATAACAGAATCCAAAATGGAGCATTTAAATCTGGAACCAACAGTAGAGAGGATTTATTTTTCCAGCTTACAATTTTGAGTTCCCCAAATCCATTTGACACCAGAAGTATTTCCAAGTACAAGAGATTCTGTCCATATTTATTTTGGTGAGGATATTAACCCTGTATAAAAATATCTGGTATTGAGTATTTGCATTATCAGTAACTCTTACTGCAGATGTGATTCTTAAACTACGAGATTAAAGAAGTCAGCAACTATTCCTCTCTTATTTCATGCCTCTGCACAGAGGTACTCCATTTTGTGCCAATAACTCAATATTCACTGGATCTTGATACTGCCTGACACAGCTGATATGAACTGTGCTCCTGCACACCTTGGAAATCCTCTTCTACCATGATTTTGAAGGGTTCTTTTTTTTTTTTTTTTTTTCCCCAAGCCTTCCCTGCTAAGATTCTATACAGGATCAGAGAAACCAGGTTTATTAAAACTGGTAATTTTCTGGAAAGCTTTGGTTCCATAAACCATTTTCTATCATTAACAAAACAACGTAAGTTGAAAAAAACTTCCAGCTGTAGTTGAAGACTGTCATACACAGTGGGATATTTGTCTTCTAGCAGAAGTGAAAATAAGTGCATACACAGGAAATGTGTCAAAAGAACTGTTACCTCGTCTAATGTTTAACTGCAAAAAACTGTATATAGATTCAAAATGCAAGCAATTTCAAAGAAAATTAAATCCTTCAAAGATTATTAGCTACCACCATTACATCTGTGGCTCAAGAGCTGCCCTTCGAACTGCAAGCTGTTGGCATCTGGGAAACTACTCTCTGGGAGGGCTGCCAATCTTCTTTCTGTGACTATGTTGTTGGCCAACAACTGATCAAGAAATTGCTGAAAAACCCCAGAGAGCCAATGGCAAAGACAATGACAATGAACAAAACAATTCCTTATTAACAGGCAAAGGACTAAAATATATGTAGATGACAGCTCTTCCCATGCAAGAGAAGTGGAAAGGACCTGCTTTACAGTCACTTATTTCAATTTTAACTCAGTTACACACTGTAAGCTGGAAAAGTGGCAAGCATGGAAAATTTGAAGTATGTGATCTCACTGGAAAGAGAAGAACACAGTGAGAACATGACGACTGAAGATCAAACAAAGAGAACAGGTGTCATTAATATGTATAGGAGGCTTTAGAAAATTTGGAACACTATGGCAACTGCTAACATACAAACATTCAGTACCTAAATCAAAACCGTATCAGGTCATTTCATGATGACTTATTCTGGCACTGTCCCCAGGTTGAAAACGTCTGTATTTCATAACCATATGCAACACATCACAAACCAACAGACATTTACACCTACTAAATCCAAACTATAGGAGAATTCCACCTACACCAATATTTATATGAATATTCATTAAACTGTGCAGCAGTGAGCACTTTTAAAAAGTGTCAGTTCTCCAGATACAGATTTTAGCTTGTCTGTTTAAAGATATATTGCCTTTAAATTAAAATTTGCATGTGTTTGTTTCCCTTCAGCCTTATTACTAATGTTTCACAGAAAAGCAAGTAACCTGGTAAAATCATTATACATGGTGTTCTATGTGCTAGACTTTTCTATTTGAAGTGGTACATTATTATATTTTTGTAGTGCATATTATTGTGATAATTCATTCAAATCTGGACAGTTATCTTACATTTTGAAAAAGGATATTAAAAAAATACAGTTCATCAAAGTAACAGTTTATGATTTCACGCACTTACCACTGAAATTATAAAATATTTTCAGCAGCAACAGTAGCACAACTACAAGACCAGAATCCACCAGCCATCTGAGAAAAAAAGTTGCAGGCTCAATCATGCAAGTTGAACAAATTTGTCTGGACAATGGACAATTCAAAAATCCAGCCAAATTTGAGGTTTCATCTTACTGCTGATTACAGAGCAGGCATGCATTAAACATAACTCATAAGGAAGTCTGCAACATCCCTGTGTCTGCATCCTGCAACATCCCTGAAGTCTGCAACAACCTGTGCCATTCAACTCAGAATACACAACTGTTCCATCAGGAAAACTATCCGGAGGTTTCATCTGTACCATTTGAAAATAAAGATTAAGCAATACCTCTGACGCTTTTGAAGCAACTTCAAAATGAATAGTATGCTCTTCCCAAAATGTAAATTTGGAGAAAAATTTCCCACAAAACTTCTGAAGTATAAAGAAAAAAGGGAAGAGGAAAGAGAAAAGAGGAATTTCACAAGCAAAATTCAAAATTCATGTGTTTCAAGGGAAGTAAGAGAGCTAGGAAGTCCTTGCAAAGTCATTCTTCTATCAGGTTTCAGTGGCACCAACTTGAAAGAGTTACCTTCTAAACTGTAATACAGTTCAGCCTAATTTTATATGGGATTTTAATTTCAAGTTAACTCTATGTATATGTCATACACAGATGAGAGACACTAAACACAGCAAGAGAATTGTAATCTACTAATCTAGACCAATTTTCCTTTCTAACCTTGGGCTGAATATGGCTCTTGGAAGATGCAAAGAATCAGTCCTTCCTTTACTTCCATTTTGTTCCACACATATCTGCACTGTGTTTTAAGTCGCTTTCAAGATCTGTTAGAGAGCATACTCTGTTCTGAAATTCAGGCAGGTCTGATCCTAAACAATTAAATCTAAAGCTGAAATTACTTACGTGTCTCCTGCCTTTCCAACTACTCAGCTAAGAAACATCTTATTTTTTTATTTTAGTAAGATGTTACTGAAATTGTGTGTGGAGAGACCAAACACTATGGAACACACACCAAAGGTTAATGACTGATAAGCAAATACTAGAGAACAGAAATAAAACTGGAGGGTGAACCCAATTTAAGACTCAGACATGAAGGTCCATATGACTATTCTTAGCAAAGGAGAGTACTTCAGCTCTGTCCTGATATTCAGTTACTAAGCTGTTTGACAACACCAGTTCTGGATAGTAAAGAATAACTACTTTGTCAGCAATATTTATCACGCTGAACCTGTGATCAAGTTTGAGCTTCAGACTGCTTGTGTCCTGTTGTTCTCCAATAAAACATAGCAAAGGCCTATAATTTTAAGACGCATAAAACAACTCAGTTATTTTGGGTGTGGTTTGGCCTAATCTCCTTGTATCACACAGAGAAATCCATTTTAAAATACAGCCTTATACATCTAAGAAATAAATGTGTAAGGTAAAGTTGTGTTCTATCAAACGAAACCAACTTGCTTATTACCTTCTACCTTCATTCTACAAATGCCTTTCAGTACCTGAAGGGAGTCTACAAGACAGCTGGAGAGGGACTTTTCACAGGAGCCATGCAGTGACAGAACAAAGGGAAATGGCTTCAAACTGGGAGTGGGTTTAGATTAAATATTAGGAAGAAATTCTTCACTGTGAGGGTATGGTGAGGCACTGGAATAGGCTGGCCAGAGCAGTTGTGGATGCCCTGTCACTGGAAGTGTTCAAGGCTAGGATGGCTGGAGCTCTGAGCAGTCTGGTCTGGTGGAAGGTGTCCCTGTCAATGGCAGAGGGAGTGGAACCAGATGACCTTTAAGGCCCCTTCCAACCTAAGCCATTCTATGCCAAAAAAAAAAAAAAATAAAAAAATCTCAAACTGGAGGAAAGAATCCTCTTTATTTAGATCAGTGCCAGATATGCATTAGGAACCTACAGTGACAACTGACCGGAAAAGAAACACTACAGTGTAAAGTGTGACCTGAAATCTCTAATGCTTTCACTATCTGCATTTGAAAACAGAAAATAGCATTAGTCATTATTATTTTCTCATGCTCCAAAATACAGCAGGCACTTCATGAAAAGATAAAAATTTTTCCTACACAACTAGAAATGTATACACTAAATAGCAAGCTTTATCCAAACAAGTTCAGGAAGCATGATAAACAGATACTCATAAATGTTTTCTATTTCTTTTCTTATTTTGCTCATGTACATTTGGCTCTTGTTTTCCATAACTGAGCAAGTCCACAGAAGGAACATTAAAATGACACACAAGAAGAGGCAGAGGACTGGGTTTGTTGAGCCTTAAGACAAGAAGGCTGAAGGGGGATTTTCCTGCTGTCTGTAAGTATGAACTGGTAAGGTTACAGCACTAGATTCTTCTTGCCAGTGAACAGCAAGAGGATACGTGGCAAGAGACAAGTGCCAACATAGGAAATTCCATTTAGGTACAAGAAAACATTTTGTTGCCATGAGGATGGTCAAGCTTTAGAAAAGGGGTACGGAGATATTCAGAAAAATCCTCCCTGGAGGTATTCAAACTTGCCTAGAAATGGTGAGTTCCAGTGGCCCATTTCCAACATAAATTATTCTGTAAATTATCCTAGTAAGACTGTTTCTTTTTTCTTAACCTATATTGAGCTACTGTAGTTTTGACCTGACTCTAATTTAGAATTTAGTTAAGGTAATTTTAAAATCTTTTGCCATGTGCCCTTTTTATCTTTTTCTAACAACAACTCTTTCATGTTTTACCAACCTGGGTCGACTTCACACTTTCAGTCTTTCTTGAAACACTGTTCTATATGTTGAGCTATAAACCTGCAATAACGAGTCTATTACTGAGAATTATGTGAGAATGTTCTCTCTGTGATGACATTAGCTTTAGGCTCTGTATGACACATACCCACCCTGCAGTGAAATCTGTCCTGGAGTATTTGCACAATGGGACTACAGCTTCGGCTAGTTTATTGTTTATTCTTCTCTCTGTGCATCATATAGGTGAGAGAATTTATAAGATAATAACAGAAGCAACAACTCTCCAGTTTACTGTTCTGCATATTGGTCATCCATGGCATCCATGACAACTCCAAACCAAACATCATTTAGCTTCAAACATTCCTATTTTTTTACAATGCATTTCAAATACTATTGAATTCTCAATCTGCTGACAGTTAACAGATGTACATAATATGTATTTATTACATGTGTATGTATATGTATATAATATTTATCTATGTTAATCAGGAAGTTCTTCTTAGTGTCACTCAGTGTGAATGGAGATGGATGCATCATCCTTTTATTTATAGGTTACTGTCATGGTTTGCCATTGAAAGCATTACCTGTGAGAATCACAAACAGCAAAAGTTTCTGGTAACTCTTGTGAGCTATCCCACTTATTTTCTGTCTAAATGTCTAGCCATCACCTCTCTCAGACCTGTTAACAGTTTGTGTGGATCTGCTACTGATCTATATGCATAAAATGCATGTGGCCAACACTCTGCCTGTGCTTTCAGATATTAATTAGTGTTCATGCAAAAACACAAACAAAGAGTAGTTGTGGGGTTATTTTATAATCCTTTTCAGTGGAAAGTAGGCTAACAGTTTTTCAGAATACTTCTATATATTTTACAGTAGAGTTCACGGGGATAGATTTTTAAAAAAAAAAACACCTGATTTTTAATACTATTCTATTGCTGCACACACTCCCTAAGGACTTAACTTAAAATCTGCACTGCATAGTTCCAAAATCTCAAACAAACTGTGTGTTACAAGATGGCAATAAACTCTTAAAGAGAGATTTTCAGCTCGATTTAACTTTTATAAATGAAATTATTTTACAGTTCTAGATTCCAATAAAATATCTTTATTTTATTGTATAGATATTTATATAATATCTATACAAACTTTCTACATAGAGAACAAAGTTAAATTAACAATATGCTGCTTTGCTCACATATAATGAACAAATTGAAATACATAACTTTTAACTTAGTTCATTTAGAATAACCTTAAGTGATACTAATTACCTACAGTATTTATATTTTCAAATCTAGTGTACTTCATTGTTCTGTAAACTGCTTTCCTGAAATTACAGAATAATTTTTCATTATGAAGATCCCCAGGGCAAGGTTTTGCAAATTTTTCTGCAATAAAAAAAAACCTATTTCCCCAGGGTACCCAAAAGCAGATTTTGCAGAATGCAGTTTTGATGACAGCAACAAAAATACTGAAGATTAACAGAAGTATAAACAACAGCAGGTTTTCTGCAATGCCCTTTTATGATATCACTACAGATAAAACGAGCAAACGGGGAAAAAAATTCATTACTTGCACTGGCTCTTGTACTTGCCTCAAACTTAAAAAAAAAAAACCAAAAACCAAACACATTTTTTTTAAAATCCAGTATCTTCATCATTTAATGTCTACTTCCAAGTACCACTGTCTTCACAGCTGTTCAGTTCACAGTGTCAAAACAATACATAAGGTCAAAAATGCCTGGGCTTTCACTCAAACCCAGATACTTAAGACAGTTCATCCACTACAAATTTCAGATACTCTTGAAGTTATTATTTTTACTATTCCACATACCTGAAATCATTACCAGTATTAATGTACAGAAAATTGCATCTTCAAATGATTAGAGATAACAGCAGTACATCTGAACTCTCTTCACAGACTAATGCCACTGTATACAGGGCTCATTACAGAGTATCCTTTTCTTACTTCATAACTTGTTGGAATGATTTACTCCCTCTTCCTCAGTTTCTATCATCTTCCACTTCCCACAGCTATCAGTGTCACTGACTTCTGTCTTCAGAAGTCTTCAAGGCAGTGCTGAGGGAGAACAGCTACTACCTAGGTTAGGCACTGGATTAGCACATTAACACAAGCAGGAATTTAATTGCCACATAAAATAGAGGCCTAGACCTGTTATGTAGTTACTGGAAAGAAGTGAATACCTTCACAAACACAAAGAGAACAGTTTGGTTGCTTAGAATGCTTAATGCAGATGATATAAATAACCTCACGTGAAGTTTCATTTTCAACATTTCTTTCAGATTTTAGTCCACAGACTAAAGACTCTAATAAACAAAACACTCAGTCTCAGTATATTTGATAGGTAAAGATAAACAACTGTGCAAGACACAGAATGTTAACTGTACAAGGACTTTCCAATTGTTCTTTGCTCAACTAGCTTTTATGTTCTTCAAAAAGTCTCATAAAAACACCACTCTTCTAGTGCTCTTGGACTGTTTGTTCTGGGATTATGTTTTTTTGAGGGAAAAGAAATATTTTCTAACCATATGGCAATTATCTATGTCTCAATACAAAACGCTGCATGAATATTAGCCTCTTGTCAGCTCTCAGGGGGCTTGAATTTGACAAGGAAATATCACCTTTCTTTGGGATCTAACGGCTCATGAGTTTCATGTCCTGTTCTACTTCTCAGGCCTGTTCTCTTCTTTCTCTCATGAAGTCCAAATCTCCTCATAAAAACTCAAGCATTACATGTCCAATCTGAAAGCCCTGATAAGCACTGCTTTCCTTTCAAACCTTTAACATCACTCTGGCTTTGGGACTGACCCACACAAGTTGCACCAGTCTCCTGAGATTGAGTAACAACTGCTATACACATCCTTCTCAGCCATCAAAATACACTAATAGGCAAACAGTCAAAACAGACTAACATATGAGACCAAAGAGAGTAGTTCTACAGGAATGAAAATAACTACTGAAAACCTTGATTGTAAAATAAGCACAGACCCTGCTTTATCAACAGGCACCTATATATCCTCTGAACTTGATGCTACACTTCCTACAATTTCTTGTCTACTGCTGACCACATCATTTGCAACATTGTCATCATAGTATTTCTTGTATTTTTTTAAACTTTTTCAAATTATTTCCTAAAGTAACATATCCCTCTTTCAAAGTAATTCACACAGAGAGGATGAGGATAAGAAAGAGTTCCCATAGGGAAGAAAATTATCTCAAAATTGCCATTCCAATACAATTTGCCTTTGGTTGTACCCAGTAAGTAACCTCTCCCTCTTTCCATGGAAAAAAATACACTTTTCTATATAAAAGGCTTCCTAAATATGAGCAGATGCTTTGCTGTCTACACAACTGCAAAGTATTTGTGAAGGTGGCACGTCTGAATGTAAGGAATCATTCATCTTCTGAGCTTGCTTTTTGGCATGATTCCAGGCAGTCATACTGTCAGGACTGGTGTTTGCCAGGAGCCACCTACTTCCACTGCACCAAACCTACTCTGGATTATGAAATGTGATACAGTCTAAGCCTATTGGTGCTACATGAAATAGATGGATTTGTACATGTGCTGATTATGGTCCACGGGGCCTGTGACACAGTAGCTGCTAAATCCATCCTGCCCCAGAAGAGAGGGTCCTTTATACATGGTTCTCAGGACTCTCTGGTGCAGCAGCTGCTCAAAATGCAGAGAAGCACATGACAGAGAAATCCCATAAACTCAGAAAGACATCAATATCAGCAAGTATCCCATTGGGAACAAAGGGCTCCAGAAAGTGGGAGATAATCAGTCTTACCTTCCTTGTACTGTGTTCTTCTGCTCCACCCCACTGGGTAGAATGACTGTGAAGTCCACCAATCTGTTTATCATGTTCTCCTTCATGCTCATGAGGTTCTGATCAGAAATTACAGCTGTCTCTGCAGGGGACTTGTGCTCACTGTGAATTCTACTTGCTGCAGGAAGTTGATTTGGTGGAGGAGGAGCACGAGCTTTCATTCTTTTCCTTGAGAAATAAAGGCAAGAAGAAAATTAATAATTTCTTGCATGGAAAGTATAAACACATTACTAAGAAACAATGTTCTTTCAGCCATAATCTCAGATTGTTTTAAAAAGTTCTGCTAATGCAAGTAATTTTCTTTATAATGAAATTTTTCAATGGAGTTGCACTTTTATTTCTACCTCTTCTCTAAAAATACACTATTTTTTTAATGATGCACTCACTCCTACTGTTTGTTTTCCATGCTCCGGGGGATGAATCACTTCCATAATTGGGATATAATAATTTTTCTGTCAAGTATGAAGCCTGCTCCAATGAAGTGAGAAACAGAAATGTTGGGTGCGGTCCAGACCTGACTCAAGAAAGAGTTGTATTTACGGACATGAATGTTTCTTCCAAGTCAGAATGGCAAGAGTGGAGGCAGGGTGAGGTTTCATTCAGCTATATTTGGGTTCCACAGTATTATTACTCTACTTGAAATATTGTCTCCTCCTCTGCTCCAAGTCAGTAGTATTAAATCTGGCTCATCGTACTTCACAGGGAAGCACCATGAAAAGGTCAACTGTGAATGATATCACTTCATACCACACAACACTAGGCTACAGCTCTTTGAAAGCACCCTGAAAGAAACTCATTCTTCAGTAGCAGGCAATGCACAATGTGTGATATACAGAAAAGCTGCATCAGAGCGTGCACCAAACAAGCAGCGTACTTTACAGAGATATAAACCCACCACAAATTCAAAGTTTACTTCATTGGCAAGCTGCCAGACAGATAAGCAACATATGTGTGCTGTTAAATTTCTGAATAGCTGGCCTCACACCAAGCACATGTCTAAGAGGATCAACTCTGATGATTAATACCCCAGTGACCTCTTCTGACTAGATTTATGCCTAGTTTAAGTCTGATTTTAGTGTAACAGATGGAAAAAGCAGTAAAGTATTTACTCAGAAATTATTACCCAGGCTTACTGCCTGCATTTTTTAAATTTTCCTGGTTTAGGGTGCAGGAAGAGATTACAATTCTGCACATCATTTTCACCCCGCAAAACAACGTAAACTGAGGTCCAGAAAGGAAGAGTATAGAACAAGCACTCTAACCCTAAAAAGCCTGATAAGCTTAGTGGTTGAATCAGGCAAAGACAAAAATGTGTTTAGGGGAAAAAAAAAAATTAAAACCTGAACTTAAATACCAAACTCAATTCTTCTTTAAGAAGAGATAACCTGTATTCTCACAGATAAAAAGACTAAAAAAAAAATCAGCTTTTTACCAGTGTAAGCTCCTGGGCAGAGAAAAATAGTAAGAGCTATATCATATTAAAAAAAAGAGCAGAGAGAGAAAAAAAAGAAAAAAGAGATCAGAAACAATCCAAACACCTTATACTTTTAAGTCAATATTGCATTTGACCAATAATTTCTGTTACATTTCTCAATGACAAAACTTTGTTACACCGCCTTGAAAATGCACATTTCAGTTAGACCTCTGCAGGATATTGTAAAATTAGCAGTGATGAAGATATTGCCTTTCCTTTCCTGTGTGCATAACAAATAGCATTTTCCCCAAATATGCAGGGTGAGGTACTGTTTTATTTATTAGCATACAGCAATTTCTCTTCCATTGGAAGTTTTTCCTGAACATTCACTTTTTATCCTGTATATACCCAATGAGTCATGAAGTCATCAGTCACTAACTTGCAGCTTCTGCGCTCCTCCCAATGGAGGTGATGACAAGAAGTTCAAGGCTTTACTGTTTGTCAGACTACCTTGACTTTCTGTATGTCTATGAAATAAACTCTTGTCTATTGGAGGAAAAAAAATAAATTGGGATTCATCTTCTGCTCACATACTTTTACATTTAGCTACAGTTGTTATTTGTAAGCAGATGGTGAGAGACATGGGAGTTTTGCATACATCCAGATCATGCCAACATAGCCTTACAATCAAGCAACCAAAGTTTAAGGACTTCACATCAATTTACAAATGAGGCAATTCTTGCTCTTTATAACACCAACAGCATCAATATAAGTAGCTATAGAGATTCACATCAACCTGTTTCTTAAAACAAGCTTTTATTTTTGTTTCTTAAAGCTTGTCCTATCATGTGAGAGACAATTTCAACACAGTGATCCTGACAAAGTACCGCAGTGGGTGGGAAGAAAAGTAGGTAAGTGTTTTGAGCCTGGCAGAACTAGTTGTAACTATGATTTACCTGGACTTGTAAATTCCAGATCTCACAGTAAACAAAGTTAAAAAAAATAAAGCAATGGTAATAAAATAATCATGAAACTGAAAACAGCTGAAATGGAAGAGACTTGAAGAGATTTCAGGGAAGAAGTTTAAAAAAGAATGAGTTTTGAAGCTGATTAAGGAGCAGTAAGTAAGTCAGGAGTAAGCTACACAAGATATCTGTTCCCTAGCAATAACAAAGCTGCACTTGGTTTTCTGCAAGAAGAGACAAACAAGGTCAGACATCTTAATACCAATTTATAGCTCGGAAATGAGAGTGTGACTTTTTTTTTTTTTTCTTTTTAAGTACTCTACAGCCAAGTCTGCAGTTACCTTGTATAATAACTGCTTGGGGCTGAGGCAGGGTGCAGTGTGTGTAGTACGTCAGCAAATCAGGCATCATACCATCAAAAGCATCAGCTGTACATTAACCAGCAATGTTCACTTTAACTCTATAATAAACATGTAACAATGCCTATTCTTTTTGGCATTACGCAGACAGGGCCTTGTAGATACTTCAATCCTCCTTTTCTTTTGTGCAGAAAGGACAGGGCAGGTCTGTTTCCTTCAGAGACGCCAGAGAAAGGAAAAGGGAAAACATTCCCACTGCAGTGTCACTAACCTAGCAACAGTTCAGGTGACCTCATACGAACTTCTCCACAATAGTGACTACACATTCTCTTGAAACATTGCAACTGCTTTAAATGCCTGGTTTTCAGCATTTTCCAAATGACAGATCTCAAATTATTTCAGTGGAAGCAGATCCCCCTAAAGTTCAAATTTGTACAGTGATATGTAGCACAGATTTGCACTTCCTAGCCAGCTTTCTGAAACATCTCAGTAGTAGAAAGAAGGTCCATGAATTGCAGACTGAAAAACAGATCTAGCTCTACTTTGGATCTGGCACAAGCAGCTGCTTTCTGACAGGCTCCAGCAACTGCAGTCAGAAGGTGCCTAGATGCTTGTTAATACTATTGAAAGCGAGCCAAAAAAAGAATTCATCTTTCTCTGTCAGAGCTACAATGGTTATAAAGGACAATAGCAAAGCACTCCATAATAAAAGCCTTTTTGTTACCCCACTAAAATAATGCACAGAGAAAGTGAGTGATTTAAAAGCCTCTTTTAAGCATGGGTACTTCCCACTCGATGAACACAACATACTATAAAAAAGTTGCATACCAGTCTTCAGTGTCAGATAAACTAAACTTAATTCAACGGCCATGTTTTCTCCATAAACTTCTTTCACTGTGCTCAGTACTGAGATATCTATTAATACACCCTACTTGCTTTTAATCTGTGGTAGCAGAAACACTTCAAATCTATGATTAGGTTTAATTCATGGTTACATGAATGCTTCCATACGGTCCTTGAGACAAGAAACAGATTAAAAAGCAGCTGATTCTAATACATAAATGTACAGTGACTTTTACTGAGGCTTGAACTAATTCTTCTTACTTTACTGTAAGTTGAAAAAATGCTTACACTCATGAAATAATTAGGTAGAACACATAAATAACCTACCAGAACTGTTCTCAGTAAAGGTATCAGGCTTCTCAAAATGGAAAAACAAAGACACTGACCAAAAAGATCAGTGTTTCTGTAGTACAGCACATTGAAGCAAGGCAACAGAAATGAAGAAAAGTTTCTTGTGAACTTCTAGACAAGGTAACAGAAGCCCTTTGGACCAGCAATTTATTAATATATAACTACCAAGGAACAGGATACAACCTGGACTTTACAATCTCATGCTAAAAAAAACAGGAGGGGTCCTGGGACTTCTACCGCTATGGCAATGCTATGCAGAGATTTCATTTCTTCACATACGGTCTAAAACACAAAAGTATCAAAAAGTGAAAGTGAAAAAATGAAATCCTACACATTGCCACCATGCTCCATACATAATCCTCTCTGCCCTGTAGGGCTAAAGCAATTTAACAGGGAAGACTTCATCCCATGGATGTCAGTGGGACTTTGGCAAGAGCTCCACACTTTACCAGTTTGTAGAATCCGGTCCTTTCTAAGCCAAGCCTCTCTCTAATAATTCATTTTAAACAAGCAACAACAACAAAAATACACACAAAAACCTGAAAATAACAAGACAAAAATCCAGCACAAAAAACAACCAAACAAAAAAACCTCAACAACCAAAATAGAAAACCCCTTCAAAACTAAAACAAAAACCCAACCAACCCTCAACACAGCAGAATTATGGGAAACATTAATTTTTGATAGAATGAACAACTACCACAGTCTCGTCAAGTCAATTTGCAATCTAGTCAATGCTCAAGACTGGAATAGTTGTAGAGAGTTTTTCAATGACAGTTGTGTACAACCCACCTCATAATTAGGAGGAGTAAACCAAAATGCAAGTGCTCAGTAGTAAGTGAATACAGACACAGTATCCCTTGAACATAAAACAGGAAACACCGGAATAAACATTCTTGATTTTCGGATGAGTGCTCTCCTACAGTGTTTTGAGGGGAAATCTATGCACATTGCTGTGCGAGAAAAAAACCAAACAGATGACTATGTTTACTCATTCCCTTTCCCCTCTGGCCCTGGCACTTTGCATAGCAAAGTCAGAAACCCTGCCCCACATCATACTCCAAAACACCAAGACAAAGCATGGTAGAAGTCACTCCTGCTTAGTCATCTAGTCTGAGAAGCAGCTCTCTGTCAGAGAACATTTCTTTTTCATTCTTTGTTGCTCATGGCAAAGCAAAGAAGACCCAGATCACAGTCTGGGAGGGAGGTAACCATTATATCAAAATTAACAGTGCACCAAGTTCTTTGTAAGTAAAATCTTTCCAGCTTCTAGATGCAGCAGTTCATAAAAAATGCAATGCAACACAAGTGTAAAGGAAATAAAAACAGATCAGCACCAACAACAAGGCACCTTAAGGATTTTGAAAATGGAAACTGAAAGTCAAACAAATCACAGGGAGAGGGAGAACAGACACCAGGGGAGTATTATAATGTCCATAACTACTAAAGAGGCAGGAATTCATCCAGACAGCCGCACATAATAGAATACAGCTCCATTCAACTTTGCCATCTGCACCATTTAAATTAATCAATTAAAAAAAATAAAATCGAAGAACATTCTCAAGTGTATTTTGTCTATCACAGGCTAAATATACTGATTCGTTACAATAACATACAACACAGGTAACTTACACCTTTAAATTTCTCATATCTAGTACATAAATTACAGGTCTAAAATGCATTCCTCTTGTGGTAACTTGTTTCCAGTATTATTTTACAACATTTTTGTAACATTTACAATATTACAAAAATGTTGCACTTTCTAAAAAGCTTCATGAGAGACTAAAATGTAGTGAACTACTACATTCCACTGAGATGTGGAAAAAAGAGTTCCCTACATTACTTTACTTTTTTTTTTTAACAAGTTTTAATTTTGATTTTAACAATCTTTGCTCCAAATTCACTGGATATTATGGTATGTAATTATTTTATGGTTTTCTTTTTTCAGAAATTTATTTGAATTTCTTACTACTTTTAAAAAATCATTTCATATTTAAGGCAGAATCACATTGACAGACATGATGAAAATTATTCCTTGCATGCAAGGCAAAGTCACCCAAAATAGAGAAGAAAAAATAATTTGTTTTTTGGCAAAGAAGTGAAAGTTATTTAATTATATTTTTGATCTTCTATTTTATTCAACTGATGAGAAAGCCTACTGCTTTACATATTTTAAAGATCAAGTTTCTATGCTGGAAGAAAGGAAAAGAAAGGAAGGGAAGAGGGAAGAGGGAAGAGGGAAGAGGGAAGAGGGAAGAGGGAAGAGGGAAGAGGGAAGAGGGAAGAGGGAAGAGGGAAGAGGGAAGAGGGAAGAGGGAAGAGGGAAGAGGGAAGAGGGAAGAGGGAAGAGGGAAGAGGGAAGAGGGAAGAGGGAAGAGGGAAGAGGGAAGAGGGAAGAGGGAAGAGGGAAGAGGGAAGAGGGAAGAGGGAAGAGGGAAGAGGGAAGAGGGAAGAGGGAAGAGGGAAGAGGGAAGAGGGAAGAGGGAAAAGAAAGGAAAAGGGAAAAGAAAGGAAAAGGGAAAAGAAAGGAAAAGGGAAAAGGGAAAAGAAAGGAAAAGGGAAAAAAAGGGAAAAGGGAAAAGAAAGGAAAAGGGAAAAGGGAAAAGAAAGGAAAAGGGAAAAGGGAAAAGAAAGGAGAAAGGCCAGAAACAAACAGAATGAGTGCATTTGTAGAAGAGGTAGGAGGGATGGAAGTTGTGTTGGGTTTATGTGGCCAGATTTTGATAGCGTGGGGGGCTAAAGGGTTGGCTTCTGTGAGAAGCTGCCAGAAGCATCCCCCATGTCTGGTGGAGCCAATGCCAGCCGGCAGGACAGATCTGCTGCTGGCCAAGGCCAAGCCAAGGAGAAATGATAGTAATGCCTCAGGAATAACACATTTAAGAAGGAAAAAAAGTTATTAGGCAGATGAAAACATCAGCCAGGGAAGAGCAGAGTGAGAACATGTGAACAACTCTGCAGACACCAAGGTGAGTGGAGAAGGAGGGACAGGAGGTGCTCCAAGTGCTAGAGCTGAGGTTTCCCTGCAGCCTGTGGTGCAGACCATGGTGAAGCAGCTGTGCCTCTGTGGCCCACGGAGGTCTACAGGGGTGGAGAGATCCACCTGCAGTGGAGAGATCCACCTGCACCAGAGGAAGTGAGTGCCTGAAGGAGGCTGTGACCCCATGGGAGGCCCATGTTCGAGCAGGGCCCTGGCATGAGCCTGTTGACGCACAGGGAGAGGAGCCCATGCTGGAACGGGTTTTCCTAGTAAGACTTGTGGCCCTACCAGTGTGGGAGACCCACACTGGAGCAGCCTGTGCCTGAAGGACTGCACCCTGTGGAAAAGTGGCCGATGTGGCAGCAGTTCATGGAGAACTGTTGGCCATGGGATGGACTCACACTGGAGAAGTTCATGGAGAACTGTCTCCAATGGGAGGGACCCCACAGGCAGCAGGGGAAGGACTCCTCTCCCTGAGCAGCAGAAGAAACAACAACCATTCTCTGTCTCCCTGCACTGCTGGGGGGAGGAGGTAGAATCTGGAAGGAGGGAGGGGTTGTGTCTTTAAGATTTATTTTGGTTTTCATTCTTCTGCTCTGATTCTGTTAGTAATAAACTTAATTAATATCTCCACTTTGAGGTGAGATGGTATACAGTCTAATGAAGTATTTCCTAATGTTGTCTCTCTAATTTCAAACCTTTCACAAACTTAACTAATCAATCATTAATAAGTGTTGGGCTGCAGTTTCCTGATCTCAAATGTACAAGTGAGTAAACTGTTATAAAATTGCTACCAGGGACATCTTGCCATATATGACCTGTTTCACAAGAGATTGAAATTTGTCCTAACATATGGCAGAGGCTTGGCCACTCCCTTGCTTGTGAAACATCGTGTAGCTGCCAAACAAGAGAAAACGGGCTTCCATCCGGCTGGGACTCAGACTCCTGCACTGACGTTACCTAGCTGAACTACTGAGAGCCCATCCTCTGACTGGTAGGCTAAATAAGTTGTTAGCCTATGGCTCGTATCCTAAAGTAATTTTTTATCTACATCACCCACACTTCCAATTAAGAATTGTAGTGTGTCATCTTCCAATAAAAGCCTAATCCTCCTTCTAGACACTAAAGAGTTCCTCAAGATCCAGCTCAGAGCAGTTACCATATCAGTTTCATGATATAGTCATTTTTATGGCCAGAAGAAGCCATAAGTAGTCTAACCTGACTTTCTGTAGTGCATAGGCCATGTAGCTCCCCATTGCAACTTTAGCTTTCACTCTCTTGGAGTGAAAGCAGGGATAGAACTGAATGTGGGGTGGGCTTTAACCAATTAAGGAATAACATTGCAGCCTGCAAATACTTTTACACTTACTAATCACAGTCATGCTAGGAAGCCTAACAGATCTACCTGTATCAGTTCCCAAAACAAAACACAATACAAGCCCTAGAGAAAATATTTTAAAAACCAGCCAAATCCCAGGATTTGGGTACATGCCCACTGCAATTAATGAAAACACTGCCAGAATAAGCGTTGCGAGGTCTGTATCACTAATAGCTGTATCACAGGACTTTTGAGATACCACCCACACATTCAGTGTGTGGTAAAGACCACACTACGAGCTGGTGCTATCCTATACAACTCCATCAGTTGCACATCAGTAAAGAGGAATGAAATGGGGGAGCAGCTAATGTTATATAATTATTTGACTCATCTGCTGAAACACATGCTAAAGAAAAACAGAAGTCTTTTGTGGTTGAAGGCAAGAAAGCAAAGGTAAATTACTGTTTCACAGAATCACTGAATATTCTGAGTTGGAAGAGACCCACAAGGATCACTGAATTCAGCTCTCAAGTGAATGGCCCATAAGGGATTGAACCTGCGACCTTGGTGTTATTAGCACCCTGCTCTAACCAACTGAGATTATCTATTTTGTAGATAAAAACTGAAGTACTACTGCATCTCTCAGTCAGAAGTACACCAATAGTTTTAACTCTTTAGCTTGGGAGATGTGACCAAAACAAAACAACACTAACACTTCATGCAGTGGGTTGAGTAAAAAGCCTCACCTTCAAAAAAATTTGGTCTGGAAAAGCAAAAGTAGCAAAACAGCACACTAGGTAGGGGTGATGAAGCCCCACTCTTTTCACAATCACATCTACCAGAGGAGAAGGCTCAGCTGAATTAAAACACAGATGACATCGTGACAGCAATGACAAGATGACTCATAGAAGGGTCAACGACTAAAGGTAAGATTACTGAAGGCTGAGTCTGGCTCAGAAATACTCTCACTGTATAGTATGTCCCCTGGAGTTACAGGTGTTGTACAGATTTCAGTGTGTTCTTTCTTAATCTCTTATCACCAATTACCATCATTAGGGCTATTTAAAAAAACAAATATAAAAGTTTATTGCTTAAACACTGATTTATAAACTCACCTCTGGTGACTTGCACTGTCAACAAATATGCAAATTCAAGGTGCATTTGCACCGTATTACTGAGTAAAGGTATCCCAGGTTGTGCTCTCTTTTTGTGCTCACAGGCTTTTTAACCACACCACCACCTACTGAGAATCACTCTACAGAGGTCTGAAGACTGTAGATTAGGACTCCTTGCAGTAAAGTGCTTGCTTTATTCTCTGTTTACAAGGATATAGGAGAAGGGATAATTTTGAAAGAATCAGAGAAAAACAACACACATAGTTAAGAAAATTCTAATGTGATTTACTGTGCTAATTCCAGTTTTATAATATACTTACAAGCCAGTGGGCAACTCAGTTGAAAATCACCGACATTACTACAGAATAATATTCCTACCAATACCTGTTTCAAATAGAAATAGTGTTAAAAGAGTCCATTTGAAGTGCAGATGCAGAAAAATTGTTTAGCACGATTACCTGCTTAAATACATAAACCTAAGGTGAACATTAACAACTGTAACAGAGCTGACAGATCATCACTTCTCATTTAATGACAATACTCCAGGAATACATTGCTGAAGTTCATTTCACCTGTTCACCGCTATACAAACAGGTCCAACAAAAACAGGCAGACAATGGTCACTGAGGGAGAATTTGCAGAATTGCACCTATGTTATTCCATCTACCTCCATTCATCTGTCTACAAATGGTGGCAAGATCAGAAAACTTTCACACCTTGATGTACCAAAGAAGAGGATATGGACAAAGAGTTAAAGGCTGTAGACCAGAGTAAAGAGACATCTTGGCCCAGCTCCAAAGTACTCCTTAGATCCCCAAAAGGCTTCCCAAAACATTAAAAATACATATTCCTAGGCAGAAATTAAAGTATTTAATAGCAACTACCCCTATGTCTTTAGAGGCTGCAGGCCAGAAGGGATCTGTGCTGCTTCTGAAACTTAGAGGTAATCTTTTCAGCTACAAGGTCCTAGGCAAGAGAGACACAAAGCATGACAGGCAGGGTTACTGAAACCACTTATCTTCTAGCAGCACTGAACTCTCCTAAAACTAGGAATACCTCTGTGCTTCCTCTCAAGTTTACTTGCCCTTGGATAAGCACTTGTAATCTTGTCATGGCTGACCTTACATCAAATTTCCTAGGGTGGGGAGGAGAAGGCTGCATCCAAGTCCAGTGCCCACTGTACCATGTATGGTTTAAAGTCCAGGTCTGCAAACATACTTTAGGATAAACAAGGAGGCACAATTCAGTTACTTTGGACTGCCTGATCTAGAAGGCCAAAGGCATTAATCTACTGCTTTTCCAATCTACCATTATTCTGTAAATTCTAACTAGAAAACTACATGTCATAGAAGAAGCAAGCACCAGAGCTACAGGGCTGACAAGCTTCTCTTTAAAGCTAGAAAAAAATTCCCCTAAAGATCTAATGATGTATTTTTGTGAGATACAGTTTACATTCACTTGCAGAGAAAAAGAATCAGAGATGCCAGGACATTCCTTACCATCTTAATCATCTTCCTAATTAGCATTTATAATTCAGTTTTAATTCACACTCCATCAGACAGTAAGAAATTACATGCAGTAGTATATTAAAAAAGATTAATGAAGCAAATATAAAGTGTCAGTGAGATAAAGAAATATCCAACCTCAACAAAACAGTTTTAACTGCTGTCAGACTCTGTATTAATGGGATGTTCAATGTTCTTTCATCAGGAAATCCCACAGTTTCAGCTGACTTTGTGTATTTTCCTGGTGCTGACTTGCTTATTAAAATTTCTTATGGAAACCCATATATTTTGCTTTCACTTTTATGATATTCTCTTCTTTCTAAATGACAGGAATCAAGTACTTTTTAGTCTAAATTGAAATTCAAGTATTTTGATTTATTAAAAGAAAATCATAAACTTAACTGAAGTAATAAACCCTGCTCCAACTCTTCAGCAGATGTTAGAGACCTACATTAACATAAAAACCAGAAGTCTGACAAAAAAGAATACTGCAAATGTTAACACAGATAAATACAGTTATAACACCAAACAGCTGATTAGTAGGACTCTGAAGTGTAATCTTGATTTATCAACTAAGAACAGAAACATATTAATGATTTTTAATGCCAGCAAAACCTATTTGTTTAGTTGGATTCCATTTAAAATTCTGTTTAATGTATCCTGTAGGCATATGTGGTACTTAATGGATTTTAAATCTCTCAAAACAAAAGGATATGATATCAACTAAGAGCTATATAGCCTCATGCAGTGCAAACTTTAGTACATTATGAAGAAAATCTTGATAAATCAGGTATGTCAACACACCCAGACAGTATCATATGAGAGAGGAAGCAGCCAAATACCCTCCCTCTTTATCACGCACTTTCAAATCAGAGATAATTATTTTGGGAATTTTACTGATGTGTGGCACTGGCTCAGGACACGGGAGACAAGACAAGAGTTGGGACCATTACGAACTTGCATCATCCCATCAGCAGACTGGAAGGCATGGGAATAGCGTTACAGCTTATCACTGAGAAAACCTCACCAAGAGACTGAAGATACCTACTGCTTAGGAGCTTAGAGATAACCCAATTGCAAACATGCTTGAGGCTGCTCTGTATGTACTGATGGGGCATCACAGCAGTGATACCAAGATTTTGTAGACATGCCTGAGCCAGCTGCATACACAGCAGAGCCTACAAAACCCACACAAGAAGAAACAGAGATATTAAGACTACCTTATAATGTGAACTGCCATAGTTTTGCTAGAAATGGCAAGAGGCACACATATACCTCAAATGCAAGGACTAAACACATGATAATTTGGAGTTGATATTTTAACCAAGAGAAAAAACTTCCACTTCCTTGTCAAAAACAAAGAAACAGTAGTATTAGTGACTGATTTCCTTCAGGTTGTCTTGTCCAGACTGCTTTTCGTATCACAAAAGGTGAAAAGTCTCAAGTTTTTTTTCAGTTCTGGAGCACTTAATGACTGTCTTCAACTCTAGACTTTACCCTGCAGCTGTCATCTGACTGGGGTGGTTACAAGGCCTCTCCTCTCTATCAGCCACCGACCTTGCACAGACTCATGAAAAGCTATTACATAAGGCTTTTCTTTTTCTCTGTCAATTAAAGTGAAATCAAACCAACTGCTGAAAAAGACAAATAAACAAATAATTTTCAAGACAATATAGGCCAAGAATATAACTAAATAAACTTCATCTTTTATGAAAATCGTGTTAAAATCTGGCATTGCATGGCCACACAAGCTGTTGTCAGACTCTGCTAAAGCAAGGGTGTCTGTCTCCTGTGAAAGCTACCACCTGGGAACACTGAATGAAAACAAGAGAGTTTTTAGGCGATTAGCTACAGTTTCCTCCTCACAACTGAAAAAAATAAAACAAAGATATCCTGGACTCAGTGAACTCAATGGGACTTTTGCTATTGACCTTACAGAAAGCCAAGTTTTCAGCCTGGCAGAACCTTAGCAGAGCTCAGTTTTATCTCTGTGTTGACAGCCCCATTTGCTGCGTCCCCAGGTTTAAACATAACTTTTGAGCACCAGGAGAATGTCGAGCATCAGCAGCATGGCACCTGGAGAAGCTTTGGGATGCAGGGAACAGCTGCACGGTACTGGCCTGGGCACCCAACCTTTTAGATCTGCGAAGGCACAGTTCTCTTATATACTCTTACTATATCTCATTGAAAACCATTAATATCAAATATAACTAATGTATTAAAAAAAAAAAAAAGGAGGGAAAAAATCAATTAAAAAGGCAAGGAAGGCTACCTTCATGTATTACCACCCTGACTTTGTATCATTTCCGACTCTAAAATGAGTCAGAGAGGTCAAGGAAATCTGAGGATACAAGATAAAGTCAGACCTGACACACCACAACCTCTTTGGTCACCTCCTCTGAAATAGGAAGGCCAGTGGCATAGTGATAATTGGTGAAATTACCAGCATACAGGGAGCACTCCTTGAGCCAGGGCCTAACAGATGCTCAATTGACACATGCTGGCACTGTGCTTCCCAAAGAGAGATGACAACACTCAACTGCTAGCAGATCTAGCATCCTCTCTAATGTTTATTTGACTTTCCTGGACAGGAAAACCCTGGATGCAGTTTAAAGTCAGGTTCCTTCAAACACTTCTCTTCTGCTGAGCCCAACATAAACTGTGCCTAGGCAAAGCAGCAAGGCAGGAGAAACACAGAGTGACACTTAACAAATAAAAGTGAAAGGGACTTGTCTCCCTTGTGTTCTAAGTCTAATTCTAGCCCTGAAGAAACAACAGTGACGGCATCCAAGATAACCCTCTGAGCTCGCTTGGTCCCTCCTCTTTAGGATAATAAATGCTGCTGAATTAGCATGGGCTACTTACCCCAGTGTGGGAAGGAAGGGTACACTCTCCCTCCAGGAAAACAAAAGCATTTCCACAGCCACAGCTGCTACACATCATAATTGACAAAAGCACAGGCTTGCTTCACACTTTCACAGGACATATAGCACGCAAAGGCTGCTCTCCCCTTACCCAAATGATATCATGCATATGTATCTAATGTATGTCAGTGTTTCTGCTTCTGAGGCAAAAGTAATATATGAGAAGTAGAATTAAATACTATATAAATCATATTCATTATTTAGATTCAGCGACTTCTGTACAGCATTGCTTTACCTCCTATCAAGTTTCTCTATAACACCATGAATACAGAAATTATTAGAGATTTTTACTGACACAGGCACAGGCAAATCAGGCTGGTCACTCCTTGTTGTTCTGTAGAAGGACAATGCCAAATTCTTACTGCAAAGGAAGGACACTGACAACCCAGTTGCTTTGAACTCAGCCTGCCAGGAGGCCTAATCTCACAACATCTGTGAGCAGGGTCAGTCAGCAAAAGATGAATGTGTTTAGGAAACTGCTTGAACAAACTTTTTTTAATTCCACCCTGAGTATGCTATTATACGGCAAAAACATTATCATGCAATAATGAAAGATGTGAGAGATCTGTAACCAGCTGTGTGTCATCACTGCCCATGTTCAGAGCCAGGGAAGCAGACGCTAGAGTAACTTGTGCACCCTGGAGTCATTTGTTGGCTACACTGTCAATATCACATCCTCACAAGAGGACGCACTGGATTTGACGAAGCAGTTGGTCTGCCAGGTCCAGAAGCACAATAACAGAGTACACTGAAGCTTTTGCCTGGCCTGCGAGCATAAAACCCCATGTTCCCTGATATCAAACATCATGTTTTCTTTGTGCTTTGTATGAGTCAGCAAACAAACGCCCAGAAGCAGAAGCCTCCTGACAGGTGCCTGACATAAACAGCAACACAAAAATTCCCCTCTGAGTGAATCAAACACATACATGGACTCATTCACACTCATACAGGCATAGGTGAAAATACTATTTGCAGGTAGCCTCATTTCCCTGTCAATATCCAAACACTTATTTATGCATCAACCTTATTCCAGTATTCTGACCATGCTGCTGTTAAAAGCAAGCTATGCTTTACCACAGATATCTTTGACCACAGGATTAGGTCCAGAGAGATGGGGTAGGAAGAGTGAGGATTTCATTTCCCCACTGCTTCTTTTCTCAAAGTAAATAATGACTTAAAAGTTTAATCTTTCACTGAATACCTGGCATGTTGATAGTCTTGGCAAATGACAACTGAATTAAACATATATGAACGGTGTCACATAACAAGTTTAACTGCTTATTTTTAAACCTGGAAGAGTCTGAACAACTGAAAATATCTGGGTTGGGCTTAGAAATTCCACACACCCTTTTTGTGCACTCGATCTGCATAGTTGTTAGTAGTAGATGGCACTGAAGAGAAAGAAGAACCTATACTCATGATATTAATGAAAAAATACATGTAGCATAATATTGGTTTTCCTTTCTGCTGCAGAGAAGGATAGGACAGGCTTAGGGTGGAAAAAACCCTCAATGTATAATATGAATATTGAAGAATCAGTGCTAGCACGAAAAACCCCCACTTCATAGAAATAAAATAGCTTAACCTTAACCTCACTTAGCAGTCTCTCTCTTGAATCAGCAAACTTATACCCACAAGGAACTGGTGTCAAGTAGACAAGCCGTGTGCTTTTGCATTTTAATTATGTATATACATACAAAAGGGAATGTCTGTCAATCCCTAAACATCTTCACTATTGAAAAAAGAAAAAAGTAATTTTAACAGAAATCTTACTCTGACTTAATTTGGTATTATTTAAGAAGTAACTTTTACAGCTAATTAATTTTATGGCTTTATAGCCTCTTCTTCAGCTAGTCTGAAGAAAAGTCACAGATATACACAGCCTAAACACAGCTACATATTTTCGAGTATTTTCCTAGATATTCTCTTGATATAAGCTGGGGATATAGAAGAAAACCAACCAACAGGGGCAGTGTAAACCAATATCAGTATATCCACTAAACCCCACATTCATGTCGGGCCCCAAAAAGCTATGCAGTAAAAACAGTGCAAAACTGTTAGGGTCAGTTCACCTCTCCCGACCCTAAGCCATTCAGTCCACCTTCACTCTATGTCAAATGCACTATGTGCCTTATGAGACCACACAAGTAACCTACAAAGGCCAATGAGAAGCTTCACCTGCGGTGCAGAGATGGCAGAATTCCTTGTTCTAAGGCCACCAACATGGGATCACACAGTGTCTCAGGATTTTCCCAAGAGGACTTCAGTCTTACCTGTGTCCTGCAGCCTTTGGCTGGTGGCACACCAGGAGAAACTTCAATCAAACTTTCAAAGTTTACCATTCAAATAAGCTAGGCTTCTTCTTTAACTAAAATAAACTCACAAAACTTCCATGTATACGGACATAAAATAAACCATGCAAGCATCCAGTAAAATTAAATATTTAAAGCAATAAATAAACAGCAGTTTCTTAAATCCAGCCCAGAGAATGTTCCTTCAATGACCAATTCTGAAGCAAAGCAATTGTAGCTTCCTGTTACAGTATCACAGCACAGGGATGCAGCAACACATCTGGATGGTGGCAGACAAGCTCTGGATACTGTGTGCTCTCAGGTCTCCCCAGAGCTTCCTCTTCCCCAGGCTGAACAACCCAAACTCCCTCTGCCAGTCTTCATAGGAGAGGTGCTCCAGATTCCTAATTCTCAATTTATACCATCACTTCTGTTTCAAATCTTTAAAACCTGTTACGTTTCTCTTGTGAGAGAAGCAAAGGAGGCGGGGGTGGGAGGGCGTGAAGGTATTATTCACATTGATACCGAAAACTTGTCTCTCAATTGCTGGTATTTTCAAGGAATTAACAACTCGGTCAGGCGTTTGACGGCAGTTTTCAGTGTGAGCACGTCCAGAGGAGCAGAGGGAGAGGCAGTGAGGCTCAGGCACCGCACGGGGGAGCTCTGGTGCCCGAGGCTCGGGAGCAGCTGGGCCTCCCTCCCTCCTTCCCTCAGCCCGAATTTAACCCGAGCCGCAGCAGCCCGGCAGCAGCTGCCTGTACCCCGCGCCTCTCCGGCGTTTCGATGGGGACGCTCCAACTACTTTTTTAAATAGTGCTTTTAGACACTATTTTTAGCTCCCGCGTTCTTATTGTTCACAGTGGATAACAAATACACGAGCCAAAAGAGAAATCCCCTTTCCTTTGGCAAAGCTGTGCTAATTACACCATCATTAGAGAACTAACTTCATCGAATCACAAAAGGCAAACAGGCATCTCTGCTAACTATACTGGCCGGGGGGGAACAGCTGTCTGGCTGATTTTGTAACAATCCTTACAGAAATAAAACTGATAAACATTTAATTCTCATGGTATGCAAATCAGCACTGCCCATTACATTAACAGAATAACCTTTCTTTAACCAATGAATTAACCTGCTCCTGCGATGTCTTTATCATACATCCCTATTACCAAAGCTTATTTCCGAGCACAATGTCTGTGAGGCAAACTAACAGTGAAACTCAGAACTTTCTTTTTTTCTATTCAAAAAAATAATCCCTCAAGAAAGCAAGGAAACTAGGCACAAGGCATGGAGATTTTAAACTGTTTCCACTTACCATTCCACCAACAGAACTAAAAATGTCTATGATTAAAAAAATGTAAGTGAATCAGTATGAAATGTATTTTTAGCATTTTATTATAAGTTAGAGAATGGGAAGCCAGTGGATGATTTTTTTTATGATCCTTTCCTGATTATCCCAAGATATAACATCAGCAATGTTACCCTTCTAAAATCTAGTAGCCTGGGACAGAACAGTAGTATATGAATCACATCTTTGAGGTGGAAGGCATTAGGAGAAAAAGAAATAATATGAAAGCTGTATTTCTGTAAACTGGAAAAAGAGAAAAATATAACTTGCAGGAACAAAGACAATAAAAATTAAAGAAATAAACAGAAGGAGAAAGGAAGTGAGAGAAATGAACTGCCAAACTGATCCTCTCTTTGCAATTGCTGCTAAGAAGGTATGCTTCAAAAGTGTAGTAATGCAAAGCTGAAAAGCTATAAAAAGGATGAAAAAGCCTAAATCCAGCTGGGAAACAAGGAAGAGGATATACACCCCTTCTTCTGAAAGCATTCATTATTTTAAATTATCTACTACTACTAAACCACTCACTCTCATCACACTTCTACAATTACCTGTGTCATAATAAGGAGTTACATTTTAAATTTTCAGCAAAATTCATAACCATTAATAACAGGTAGGCAAGCTGTTTAGAAAGTGAGAAGGGTGGGAGCAAATGCCCCCCCCTCAAAAAAACAACAGCAGGGCTGCAGGAAGAATTTGATGCATGAAGTACTAGCTTTTGCTGCTTTGCACCCTGGGGGATTAACAGTTGGGGTTTTCTGAGCCTAATCTACAAATATGTTCATGAGCTAATACTGAGAAATCTATCATTCTTCAACTTGGCCCTCAGTTTAAAACAATTCCCTTTAATGTTTTTAATTAGATTTTAAGAATGGCAGTGAGACTTTTATACAGATTTATCCAAAGGCTGTTTAAAGGGCCATGCTTTCCAGCTGAAAAGAGTCTGCAGAGAAATATAGTGCTGCCAGATACCCAGTGTATCTGTTCTTTTTTTTTTTTTTTCAGTAATCAGCTGAAAGCTAACCTTCAGTATCACAAGTAAGCCATTGTGTGCAAAAAAAAAAAAAAAGACCACTGTCACTACTCCTGTTGCATATACAATAAATATTCTACAGTACCCCATTTTGGAGCAAGAAGGAAAGGCGGAAGCAGTTTTTTACAGTCAGTATAATGGGATTATGCATTATGTTGCAGAAAACACGAAATTGATGAATTAAAACCAGACTCCTTAGGCATATTCAACTTCCTGACTGTTAATTAGTATTTTTGTGGAAAGTGCTCCCAACAGAAAAATGCTTACTATCGCTTCAGTCACAGTTATTCTACAGTTTGATCCATGGATCCTGAAGCAGTAGTTGTTCATTTTTCCTCACATCAATTTACTCATCTCTAGTTTAATTCTTGACTAGATAGCCTGAACTCCTTTTCTGTTATGTTCTGGATATGCGGGAAATCATGGCCATGCCAGTGGTTGACCTGAAGTAAATCGCCATCATAATTCCTGATTTCTCATGATCTCTTCATCTGATGCTGACTACTATCATAGAAAACTAACAGAATAATTAAGTTTGAATGTGAGCTTGAGAGGAGAGGAAAAAGACATGCGCATTAATACTTTCTGCACTCAGGGATATCCTAAAACAAACTGCTCTTTCCCACTGTACTGTTAGAAAGCTTTAAACATTGAACTACCAGAGGAGCTGAAAGATGGACTAACGGAAGATCTGATATCTTGCCAGGATTAGACATAATGTTTTCACCAGCTACTGCAGTGGTGCAGATCAGTTTCTCATATACTAAAATGCAAAATTAATTTAGTCTGAGTCAGATCAGCTTGAAAACTCAGAACCCTGTTGGCATATTGCAATATTAGTTCCAAAAGGCAAGAATAGCTTTTTAATAGTAACAGGTATTGGACTGCAAATTCACCAGGAAAACATGTATCAGGTGAAGAATATGCAAGCCCCCAAGAACAACATATGCTAAAAGAAGGAGTCCCAGTTTAGAATGAGATAAAAAATGACTAACGATTAGAACCAAAAAGGAATTCCACTGAAGTATGTTTTTAATACATGTTATATCACAAATTTACTGTAGAAAAGACACTGCTTTTCTGCTATAGGCAAAGTAACCATGGTCCTATGAGTCTGATTTAATCCCTGGAAATGAGTTCCACGTTCCATCCCATTACCAATTCGATCTCAGACTAAATAGAGAACATAAAAACTCCTAAAGTTTGTGTCTCTTTATAAAGTTTATCATCCCCAGCTGTCATAATCCCAAAGATAATCTGTATTTCTGTATTTCATTATGAAAATTTGGCATTAAGGACTGACAGCTCAATACCATATATTACTAATAAGCGGTCACACAAAACACGTGCACTTTGTTTTCTCCAAATGAGAAAACAACAACTCATACTTTTAAAAGTTAATGAAATGATATTTATGTTGTCTCATAAGAAGATTCAACATCAAAAAATAAAATTCCTAGCTTTTCATAGCTGTGTCACCAAGAGACACTGGACAGCTGCCTGTTTCATGGTAGCATATGGTCTCCAGTGCCAACTAGCCATCTGCTTTCACTTGTTTTCAAATTAGGACTGGCAAGTGACACCACCTGTAAAGTCTGTCCTTTTAATACCCTTTCCAGTCAAATCAAAATCCCATGTACTTCAAGGATCTAAGACATGCAAGGTGTGTGAGTTGTTATAAGCAGCAGCCTGCTTTTGAACATCTCCCTTTGCGCCCTCACCACTGTGTATTTCAGCACAAACCTTCAAGATAGCACCTACACCTACCTATTTGTTAGGGGAACTTGCTCAAAAAGTGCTATGAATCTGAAAATCACAAATGAACTGTGGGGGAAAAAGTAGAAAGATTTTCTTCTCTTGTTTCATTGGGTGTATCACTGTACATGTTTCTTCAAATATAAAATCCAGATAGTTATGCCACCTTTCTTTTTTATAATGACCTATATGAAATTATATATTTATGACAGTCTATAATGGTATTTTTATTTTCAGTTAGGTACATTACACCATGTGATCTATCTGGGAAGAGTTTTGGCTGAAATCACTCCAAGCAGCAGCTTAATTCAAACTGCTAAGTATAATGCCTCCTTCATTTATCCTCCTAAGGCAGTGAAAGAGAAATAATTTACATAGCAGGGTCAGAGCCCCATTTTGTTTTTCTTGATCTTGGATTTATATTTGCAGAAGCTGATCATCACTGAGTCTTTGGCAGCTACATTACAACAGCTCCTCTATGTGCAGTCAGCAAGGATATGAAAGGGAAATGCCCCCTCTCCTAATCCTCCTCTCACCCCCTAAAAAAACTAAAGAAAAAAACCAAAACAAATAAAAACCAAACAAACAAACCCCCCCCCAAAAAAAAACCAAACCAAACAAAACAACAAAACCCAACAAACTGAAGAAAGAGAAAAAAAAAAAAAAAAAGAAAAAAAGGAATCCTCTCCCAGAGCCAAACCTCAGTTTACATAGCATGAATCAATTTCTCCACAAGCCAGCTTCTCTTCTGGGCAGGTTTCATGGGATTGCAATGCCACAGAAATGCAGTGGATTTGCCTATTTTTTCAAAACCTGCACACACCCTCTCCTCTGAAGTGGGTTTATATATGGCAACACCTGTGTTATCTTAGAAACACTTTGGCCAAAAATAACAATCCAGCACACAGGAGCAGTCTCTTTTTACACCTGCCCGCTAAGCACAGAGGCACATCTACCCTGGCTGAGTGGTTTGGAGCCAGCATCAACAGGCAATGGAGTCAAAGCAGCAGCTTGGCAGGGTTCAGCCTGACAGACACTCAGCTCAGCAAAAAAGCGGGACGAGGCTTAAGAGGTAGGAGGTTAAGCCAGCAGGAGAAATACAATGGACAAAGCAGATTTGAGAGGGTATGGAACACACTGAGGGGAGCAGGGGAGGAGGAGAAATGCTACATCATTAACAGATCAGTACTAAAACACATAGTGAAACACCTTTAGGAGAGAATATCTGCAGAGGCTCCCATACTCATCGAACCTTTTAACAAGCATTTTGTAATACATTTCCTCCTCACCAAGGAGGAAACCCAGAGATAGCATAAAATCTTCACTTTTTCACTTCAGTCTTCAACACCTCCATTCCCATGAGTTAAGAAATCACGAGGATTTTGTCTCAATGCCTAAACCATATTTCCCAACAGCTGTATCTGTTGGAAAAATCCACTGTGATTACTAATGCCAAGACCCATCAACTTTGCTCATCTGTTACAGATGCCTACTGTATGGTCAGGGTCCAGGACAATACTATAACGAAAGGAATACATAAACCAAAAAACATGCAGTATGAGCAACTGGGCCTCCTTTTTTATTGCAGTGGTGGACTGGAAGAATTTTGCTTGCTACTACTGTATTTTAATTTAGCCTTGCAGTCTCAGAACTGTGTAATAAAATGACATCACCTGTGCCCCACCCACAAGCAGTAAGATGCAATGCAGGCACAGAACACATTCTCTGTGCAGGACCTGGGTTCACCCAGTCAGGATATCTGCTGTTGCACCTGCATTTGCAGAATTAACATGTCACAGGGACATGAACTGACTTCACTTCTGAGTCTAGTAATTCTGATTTGTAAAGAAGTTTTATAAAAATATGTTAGGCCATACACTAAGGGAAGAGATTTCCCACTGCAAATCCAACAGAAATGGCTTGCTGGGAAAAAAAAAAAAAAAAAAGGATCGATATATACAAAGTTTGGATGTGTAAATAAGGGTTTCTGAGGGGTTGCTCTGACTTGAATACCTGAGGTATTTTAGCTTTTGCAGCAGCTCAGGAACTAGAGTAAGGATATATAGAAGGCATCAAACACACATTTGCTATGATTTCTGTGCTGCTTCTCTTCCAGAAGATGAAGCACTGAAGTAGCCTCCAGGTCTTTACATAAAAATCCACAGAGAGACTTTACATCAATCAGCCACTTCCAAAGTCTGTTTTCACCACAATTTCAAAGGATATGAAATTTCACAGAATATGCCATACACCTGGGTAAACAATCACAACTGTTGTTTAAGCTCATGCCTACATGAACTTAAATGATCTGTCCTGCAGACTCTTAACTGACCTCACCAGCTCTTGTACACAACCTCAAGGTTGAAGACCAAAGCCTCAGACTGGCTAGCCCTTCCAGGCTAGCTCCCACAATCCCCAGAGATATTTAATTATGATAAATTATAAAAATTTTCTCTGCATTAATAGGGCTTTTAAAAATTACTATTTAATTTATATTAAAATGATATATTAAGTGTTCACATCTCATAAAAACCAGTGGCAACTGTCTCTCAAATCACCAATTTAGACAAAAATACTCTTGATTTACAAATATATAAATTAGCACAAATTAGCAAAGAGTGAATTTTATGGTTGGTTCCTTCCCTAGACACGCTTTGAGCAGCACTCTGCCACAAATTTACATGAGAGTGATCCAGAGCTTTAGAAATCATTCGTGATGCCATTACCACACATCATCCATGATATTAGGAAGCACTAGAAAATGAGGCACATGGATACAAACAAGTTGAGGAGAATTAGACCAAATAGGTCCAAACATCTAAGTCGTTGTTTATGAAGAAAACATAAGTGTTAGACAAGCATTAAGGTATGTTAGAGAAGTGCTGCCTCCAGTAAAAGGAGCAGAACCAAATGAAATTCTGTAATACAGAGTCTCACATGTAGAGAGATCATGCAGTACATTCTCATATTTTCACCTGACATTAAACACTGGAAATGAAACAAACAGATACTACCCAAAGCTTCAAAACTAACATGCCAGGTACAAGACTGAAGGTACAAATCAGTGCAGCAATGAGCATTTTACTAATGACAAGATTTTACAGACAGTAATGCAAAGGCTAATTATTGTTTTGTTTTAAAGCATGGAAGTGTATATATAAGGAAACTACAAGGAACTATCATTTAGAAAAATTCTACAAGACTCAAGTGTGCAAAATGAACTGGATAAACTACATAACTGTATAACAGTCAGTTAGCCTGACTGCTCTCTGAACATTAGCATCACCCCAAAGAATTATCTTTGCTAGTGACAAAGGCTCACAGTAAATTGCTGTACACGGGAGATACTAATTAAAAAAAAAATAAATTACATTACATAACATGTAATGTAATGTGCCTGGTGATCACAAAGAACTGCCTAAGTCTCTTCCTTCTCCATCCCACCTGCTTCACAACAGCAGCCTCAACCATCACATCGGCTATGCACCAGAACATTTTAAATCCCCACTAGAATGGGGTGTACTGTCTGGAGGATTTACACCAAACTACTCTGTTTTTCCATTAACGCTAAATTAGAGTTATGTGTACAGAAATGGAAAAGCAATTCCTTGCCAAAAGGCAACTAAAGAATCACACTCCTTTATTTCCCTGAAAAAAAATAGCTACCAGAGAGTAACCTCTTTTTTTTTTTTTTTTTCCTTCCCAAAATAAAACCACCCCCACCCTTGTACTTGGAACTGGGTAACATTATATGGTCTTCACACATATGCACTATTCTACCAAGGCATTAACATGTTAATTAAAACTGATAATGTTATATCTGTATACACATACACATGCAAATACAAGAAATATATCTGCCTTTTTCTAACAAGTTATAGGAACTCAATTTTTTTCCATATTTAGGCTAATATAAATAGCCACTAAACAATCCAAAACTGGTTATGCTTTTTTTTTTTTTGGTGGGGGGGAGGGCACTTCTGAACTTGCACAGAAACCCACTGACTGTAACTTGTTCCTTTTTTTTCATATGGATGCTTAATTCTGAAGGAAAAAAAAAAGTAGGGAAGATCTAGTCTAGTTGCTGGGTTGTTGAGCAGAAAAGGATTCTCAAATAGAAATAGTTGTTTAAAAGTTTCTTCTTCATCCTCCCCAGAATAGGAAAGTCTGAACTGTAGACCCATCTTGTGCATCCCTCTCTGAAATAGCCAAGCAATTTGTGTCTAGAAGCGAGGTTCTGTGAGAACCATCTATATGACGTATGGAGCCCTTTCTGACATCTAACTGAAAACCTCACTACCAGCCCCAAAGGCTTAACTTTCGACTGACCTTCAGTCAGACTTGGTACTGGAGTGGAATTACCAGAGGAGGATAACTGAACAGGATACAGCACCTTCATACGTTAAATCACTGTTGCGTGGGCGTTCAGATATGAGTTTGGAAGGGGTCCATCTGGGGATTTTTTTGTTTGGTTTTTGGGGGGGGAGGTTTTGATCTTCGTCACTGCCTCAGAACACCACAAACTCAATGTGTTGAGCATAATCCTGCCAATGACAATGCTGTCACTGGTAGGTAGGGTCACACTAGTCAGCTGGAAGGCTTTTTTCCCTGATCATCAACAACAACACCACAAAACATTTTAGTGACATTAGGACCATGGTACATATACCATGTTTCTGTCTGTCTGTATCATTTTTGCACCTGTTTATACTAGAAATTTGAATAGTTTTCACCAAATTGATAAGCTTAAAACAAAACGAAAACAAACATGCTCTTCAATATGGAGAAATGGCAACTTGTAGAGCACATATTTACATAAGCATTGGCTTAAGGTAGAAAGAAATACATTAGTTTTCAATATGAAGTAAACCCAAATTCCTCGGCACATTTCTTACAGGTCTCTTATTAATTTTTTTCTTCATGATCTTTTATTTATTGGTATTTTTCTGCTTAGCTGCCATTTAACACACATCATTTAATAGTCCCTGGTCACAATTTAGGGTCTCATCCAGTCACAGTTTCAACTATGTAATACCGCAGTCAACGGTCGATACCTATTTATGTTAAGGGTGGAAATGGAATATAACCTTGGGATTATTCATGATGCCCTTATAGTGTTATTTGCTTTTCCACAGATCTTTTAGTGTTTTTCACTTATCTCTGTAACTAAATACTGGCAGCAATCTCCTTGCCCTTGCAATCATTTTCCAACTGCGTGCCTTCGTAAAAAAGGCCATACAATAATGACAATTTATAGATGCAGCCTGTACTTTCAACGAAAACAAGTTGCCCGTCACTCCACAAATAAAAATCCTCATGGCTCCACAACTTTCCTTTGAGTCACTGGTAAAGAGCAACTAGATGCTAGAAACTCTGAATAACCCACACACCCACGCTACATGCGATCAAAGAAGATCATTTCCCAGCAGACATTTGTGGACTCCTTACTAACGATCCAGCTGCTAATTTAGCATCTGCTCTTGCTCTCGGGTTACCAGCAGGTCCCTCCCTACCCCACAACCCTGCTCTGAATGGGCCGTACTCACGCACAGCTTTGCTTCTTTAAAATACATGGGTATATTTAGAAACAGTAAGCGACTTTACACGATAAGGAAGAGACATGGTTCAGATTAAGTAGGTAAATTAAACTCAATCAAATTAATCAAAAGCAGGCTTCATAAAACAAAAGTCTTTTTGATTTTGTCATTTCAGGAAAGATTTAAATGGAGGAAAAAAGGTTTTTATATTAAGAGTTTATCTGTAAGAAAACCCCCCTCATTTTTACCTTCCTCTTTCCCTAGAAGGTAACTTGCCTCAGCTTATTTAAACTAGAATGTCTTCACTAAGAAACCAAAACTTGAAAGATATGACATGTATTTTTGTTACATAAAGTGAAAAATCTTTATTTTTACAAGTGTACTTTTTTCAAAACTGGATTCAGTCATTAAAAGATTAATTTTCTAGCAAAGCTGAAAGTAAACTGCCACCATTAAAGTTCTGAACTTTCACTCAAGACTAAGTTGGGTTTGTAGATAAAAAAAGGTCCCTGCTCTTTGTATATTACATTTAATTACTAAAACTGAACTTCATGACTTATATAACCTTATCATAAAGTTACACAACATTCACTTGTTTTGATTATTAAGTTTTGAGATGAGGTGAAAAAAGTAATGTACTGAAGTACTAAATCAATACAACTCCATCTACTCAATCTGTACATACATTTTTTTCATATTGTAACAATATTGTACATGCAAATACCCCTTTGTGACAAAAATAATTTAAAGCAATGAAGTATTAAATACTATTTAGAAAGGAAGACATTTTCACTGTAAAAAATAAGTGCATTCACACATGGTCAGTTCTCTCATTTAATCTCATTTAATTCTATTATATTTCTTTGTGCAAACAGTAATAAAGACGATACATTATGAATTAAACACAGACACATATTCAGACATCATAAATGAACGGATGGCAATATTCAGATATGTAACCAGAGGTCACGTCTTGTTATCAGTCTTATATTATTACAAAGGTGTGTAGCAGAATACACTCATATTGTCTAAGCTTGAAAATACCTAAAATTAGACTGAGAGAAATTAGTAATTTCATTCTTGCCTAAATTCTACCTATAAGCCTAAATCTATAGGGTTTAGGTGTTTCTTATTACACACTGGTTGTAAAATTTTTATCCAAACATGTAAAACTTTATGATTATTAGTATGCTTACACAAGTTAACTTTTTAGATCATGCATATCATTTCTCCCCTCTTCTTTTATTGTAGAACAGGAACTCCCAGTGAGGAAAGATAGCTGAGAGAACTGAAAGGTGTTGGGAAAAACAAAAAAAAAAAAGACAAGTGGCTTGAGGGAAGCGATTTACATAGCTGTGGACTTCTAAAACTTTTCTTTACCCTATGTCCAGCTGTGTCTTTAGACACACTCCCTGCTCTGCTCAGTTCTTGACTTTCTGGGCCAATGTCAGTGGTAAGGACAACTTACAAGACCAGAGTACTGCTTGAAGCCTACCTGGAGAGTCACAGCTCTGACGAGAGATACAGGCTTGCAGAGGAGACCTGAAAGGACCAGAGAGCACAAAACCAAGCAAAACGTGGCTGTCAGATGACAAGCCATGGCAGAGGAAGCTCCTTCCAATGCTTTTATAACGCAGTCCCCAAGCAGCGATAACTTTACTCCAGATACAAATTCAAGTCCGCGATTCTGCTCTTCAGTCATGCCACAAAATTAGAAACTTGCTGGAGAGAATTAAAAAAAAAAGGCCGGGAGGAATAGACTTCACTATCAAGGGACAGTTTCATTCTTCTCAAGTGTTTTCTCCAAGTGAGATCTATTTACTGTGAGCTCCCAGGAATGTACATGTACTTTCTGACAATTTAAAAAACAAAACCAAAAACAAACAAACCATGAAGATCTGAACTCCACCACTCATGAAATCTGCAGGCACCACTGCCAAACCACAGAAACACGCTCACTGTGCTATACAAGCCAATAGAGAATTTCAGGCAATTTTGAGTCTGCATCAGGTGTCAGTATGGCTGCAGCATAACGTGCAGCAATAAAAACGATAACCCTAGGTCCTCACCTTTCACATTTTGAGGAACACAACAGTATCACCCTCCTACATACAAAGAGTTCATTAAGGAACACTTAGTTTCCCTGTGTATGGAAAATTTTATAATCTGTAAGCTTGCATTGGTCTGTCAGATCATTATCCTCATAAACCCATCCATGACTGCAACATTTGTTCAAAGTAAACAGATTGCAGAACAATTCTGAAAGGAATGCCACAGCTGTACGACAAGGTGGACATGCTGGCTGTAGAAGCAAGGTCCCATGCAGTAGCATGTTATTTCCAACATTAATCAACATATGTTGCCCAAACCGCAATTTTGAATCTTCCATCTGCAACTCAGTGAGAAATATGAACACATTAATTCAGAGATACAGTACCCTTTTCAAAGATTCCTAAAATAGTCACACATTTCCTTTTAAATGCCAAAAGAGCCTACCAAACCAGCAGAATGAAAAAAGAATCTATTTCTTTCTATGAGCAGTAAAACGGACCAGTGCCATGTGCTTATTCTCCCCTGTGGTACCCGTCGGTAAGAAGGCTTTCTACCAAGACCATAGTCCACAAGGACTAGAGCTGTGCATGAGCATCTACACGCTAATCCTTCCTCACACCACTTCCAAGCACTTGCACATGTACTACTCACAAACATCACACAAGGAAGTCTCCAAAGCAGCTCCTGTGTGGACCTCTCTAAGCCTACACAATTCAGTTCTGACGAACTGAGGGTAAGCACTATGGAACAAACCAACAGACACCTCAGAAGGCACAAAGGAACATGAAGTCTCCAATTCACTTATTTCCCCAAATTTTGTAAAAAAAAGCTAGCTGGTTGCTGGAAGATAAGAGTTACTATTTTTAGTCTCTTAACTGCATAATTACTACAGTGCAATTGAATGCCTCTGTACTTAAAGGTTTTTTTTCTACAGACAGTGATGGTTTCCTCTGTAAAATGAAGAAGCAGCATAGAAAATTGAGAAAAGTCTCTCTAGGGAGTTTTGAGCTTTTAACCATAAATAATACTTGGTATAAGCACTTTAATGCAGGAAAACCCCTGTTGCTGATTTGGGTTGTGTCTTCAAATAAACAATGCTTATGAAAAGATTTATAAATATTTGAATACTGTTGCACAGATATAGCCAGGTGCTAAGCGGGGCATGAGGGGTTTCTTTGGAATCTGAGCTTTCGCATCATGTTTTCTCAAGTAACTGCCTACCCCCTTTCCCAGCCAAGCTGAGAAGGAAAATCTTCATACCAGTGACATGTTTGTTACCATGTGCTCACGAAAAAGGAAAGAAAAGAAAAGACTCTAGGTTATTTCTTAGAAATTAAACAAAAGTCTGAAGCTCAAAAGATAATCTGTAAAGGAAAAGCAGGAGAATGTATTTCCCCTTTTCAGTTGTTATGATCATTCATTGAAGGGTTGATCTGTACTGGAGGATGATGTTTATGTCCTCTCAAATGATGGCAGAAGAGAGCTTGGTCTGCTATTCAAATCTGGCACCTTAGTTTTGCACACAGAGACTACTTGCTTAATATTTTATATACGGAATTTTTTATCTTGTAACAATATAGGTAAGTGGGAATTTACATTAAAAAATAATGACTCAAAACTCTTTATACATACACCACTTTTTCTGAAAGGTAAACTGAACCCCCCAAAAAATTAAATAAATTTTTAAAAATTTCAGTGTTGCCAATTTCTTCCCAGATAAATTTAAGCTAAACTGTAAAGTATGAAATAGTTTAAGATCTTTTTTCCTCTCTATCACTTCAATATCAAACTGAATTTAAAAATCTGAAATTATTCTCAGGTAGCAAATTAGTATATAAATAACTGGCAATGCACCACAAGCAATATTTCTTTCCAAGTAACTCCTTATGAAAATGAAGCAGCATGGGGAATTTACGGTGCTTTTTATGGCAAGAAATCCACGGTATCTGTATAAACAGGTTTTATACTTCAGGCAGTTTTGTATGTGTACAATACTTTCCAGTAGACCTGGATCTCCTTTTAATAGGAGAAAGTATGGTATTTAACCACTTGAATGCAAAGAGATTTCATTCCAAAATAACTATGGCTAATTTGATAATACACAATAATAAACAAGAAACAACTTTTTTAATTAAATACCGAAAATTTTGTTACTTTAACATAAAATATTAACCTGAACCCCCTTGGAGCAGCAAGATCAGTGTGCATCCACATGTATTTCACTGATCTGCCCAAGTGAAGGCCATGTTGGTCCCTTTCACACCTGCCTGATTCAGGAGCAGACCCAGAGATTTCAGCCAAGCTGTTTTGTATTTGCACACAGCCTGGCAAATGAAGCAGAGAAAAACCAAGCCACACAGGGCCCTTTGGCTCAAGAACTGAATATTAAGGCAAAGGGAGCATAGTCATGCCCAGTCTCCTCCATGCTACACAGATCAAATAAATTCAAGCTGCTTCAGAGCAGCTGATCAAAGTACGATTTCCAATATTGCATTAAACAGTTAGCCAGTGCTTTTGCTGCTCTTTATTCTCTGGCAAGTGAAAGCAGATTCTCCAACTCTGTCCCCCAACAGAGTCCAAGACAGACTCTGAATCTGCCTAGCCTCTGGTAGTCATTTTCTACAATACCACACTACCAGCCTTAAAAACAAAAATTAAAACAAATAAACAAAACCCCAAAATAGCCAAAAAAAGAGACGTTTCTAAGAAAAAATGAAATCCTTGGTTTGTCTTATATGAGGCTGGAGGATGGCAAACTTCAAAAAAATTAGAAAGAAACACTGCATCTGAGACAGAAGAGGGAAGATCCTGTATTTTGATCCTGGCATCAAGTGCTAATATACCCTGAGACATTGTTTTTTTGTGAAACAAAACTACTAAAAGCAAAGAAATAAAATAGCAGCTTGTATCCACTGATATTCAAATAGTTCCAAAATCCACAAATTGTCTTCTTCAGAAAGATGAATTCTTGACCAAAACTATAATCAATGTTCTTCAGAAGAGTAATGTTTCCTGACACCTGTGAAGTTGAAAACTGGGTAAATACCAGTTGCAGAATAACTAATTGCTCTTTCAGGAAGGTATTCTCTTGTTTCTCACAAATCTGTCTAACAGTTGGAAGGGGAATTCAAGTATTTGCTTAGAAGTTAGGATAAAAAGCAACTTAACTGTCATCATGACATTGTTTAATCATCAACATACAGTTCCAGGGTTGTGCTTAGGTAATCTCTTTCTAGGTAGTTTTACAAAGTTGGTACAATCTATAAGATTTGAGGTGAAAGGAAAAAAAACAAGCAAATTAAATTCATTACATAAAACTGCAGTATAACTTTTTATCCTTCTCTGACATACACAGTAATTTGGAAAATCCACAAATCTCTTAATTTAAGATAAAATTCTGTTCTGTAATTAGCCACGTAAAAGGTGAGGTTTTTTCTATTTTAATTTAAAGTTTGATCCTGGGCTTTCTGTCTATTACACATGGATACGTCACGTTTGTCTCACAATGGAAAAGCTAAGTTTAATAATAAGTAATTCCACCTTAGAACATTATATTCAGGAATAACTGACTTGATCTGAAGATAGCAATCCCTGACTTACTAATGTAAGCCCACGAGTAAAAATATCTTCCGGTTTACAAAAGACCTGATGGAGTTAGAGAATGATTTCCTGCACGCTCTGGTCTATCCCTATCATCCCCTAGCTGGCCTAGTCTCATGCAAGCCTACCATGACTACATGCAAGTCTTCAGCCCAGTGCTGGAGAATCCACAGCTTCCCTGGGTAAATAAAGGGTTTGGGATTCAGTGAGGACAGAAAATGGTCCTCGTTTGTCCCTCACTGAACAAGTCCCTAGCCAGGGAATGAAGCTGCACAACAGACTTTAAAGAGCCATAAAACAAGACTGCTTGTCTTGAAAAGACTGTAAAAAGACTGTGTCTAAAAAAGCACAAGTTTAAGCACATCTGACATCATAACATTATTTTATCATGCAATGCTGCTCGGCGTTGCTATGAGGTGACCAAGTGACTCTCAGTTCAACACAGGCAAAGAAACACAGATAATTAAAAGTAACCAAAATAAATAACTGTGTTAATTACAACATCAGCAGTTTAGCAACATGATCTGACTGATATGTAGCTGTATTTAACGAATTGGTAGAGTCAGTCTTAGGAGCACCTGAAGGTGTCACAGTACCAAGATTTTAATCATGGCAGAAGCCAGAGGCTGTCCTTCCCAAAAACAAAGTCCTGTCCTACAGGGAGCATTTGTCAGAACGGCCACGAGCAACACCACCAGCTCTGTTAAAGCAGAGAAAACCGTGCTGACACTGAAACATGAGCTGTACCCCCAGGGAACCCAGCAGTAATTTATTTGGTATCCATAAAAGCATAGGCTTGGTACCAAAAGTACCATCAGAAGTTATTCAAAAGAAAACAGAAAAATAAAACTAAACTCAAAACCACAAAAAGAAACAGAAGGAAGCTGGATTCGCATCAAGATATTCCTTCCATAACACCCTGAAACATTGCTGTGATATTCAGAAATAAAGCACTGTCACAAGAGCAGAGATCGAAGAAAAGCACAGAAAACATTTTTTTCTTCCAATTTGTCTGAAACTGTTTATTGATTTTGGAGACTACCCTCATGCCAAACTCAGACAAAAACAGAAGGAAAAATACATGTTCTTTGCACAGTGAGATTAGACATGCCACGCTCGATGTATTTACCTAGGTGGTATTTTTTGCTGCATATGCAAGATACCAACCTCAAACATAAAAATTAAAATGCAGAAAGAGAAGCCATCTAAGCACAGAAGTTAGAAAAAAATGAAAGAATATGTTTTATTATAAAATAAGCTGGATTTTTTATATTTTTGGAACCTACTAAAGCAGGGAAAAAGTAATTGTTGTTATGCCACAAAATAACTCTACACAACAAAAATAAAAGATGAATATTTTAAAGGGTCTTGAACAGACTTCACCAGTTTATTTTCTCTTAGCTCAGAAAGCTGCTGTCATAGCACCCAACAGACCCCCAGGGCAAGCACTAGAGAATGCCCACTGTGAGATGCATGGGGCAGGAAGGAAGAGACAAACTTTTAAAACAAAAGTAATCTAGATAATATAAAACAGAGCTTTCTTCTTGTGTCCCTGCAGAAGTTGGCTTTCACAAAGATGATTCTGTAGCTGGTGGTTTTTATGTACACTACAGCATGGGGACCTTCAGACAGCTTCAGAGGGCGAACTCCTGCTCAAATACCAAGAAGAAACATCTCACTCCCTAAAAAACCCCCTGCCTTTACAGAGAAAAGGTGGATTGGCAGACTAAGAGAAACAACCTAGGAGATGGTGACAACCAATCATCAATGGTGCATTCATACTCAGGCCCTTGAAAATGATGAAAGCATCTCATCAACCATTAATGTTACCCATTTTAAATCTCTATGTATTTGTGTGTCCTTCAAAAAGAAATAAATCATTAATTATTGTGATTACTGAAAAACAACAGAGCTCTACCCTTTTGGCTCAACTTCACAATAAAACCTCAGTAGCAGTTGATTAGATCAGCACTCCTTTATATAAATAAAACCCAACACATGGGAGAGGAAAACAGGCATTGCAGAGAGTTGTACTGCTTGTTAGTCACCCTTGGTGAAAACGTAAAATAACAGTTATCTGATTAAGTACTTTTGGATTGGTACTTACTGTTGAACCTTATATTGTAGCTATATTTAGAACATTGATAATACAAAATGTCATTTTCTTGCTCAAGCTCCATGACAGAGGGATGACTTTGCACATTATCTGTTTGTTTTGTTGAGTAAATGAAGTTTTCATTATTAGTACCACAAAACCAACATGGCCCAGAAAGACTGTATTTTCTCTAGCCCTTAAATCTCTAGTAAGAGCTTGCTATAGAAACACCAGCTCCAACACAACAGTTTCAGGAATACTGAGGCTTACATCTGCCTAGCTTCTTGCTTGAAGGAAAAAGGAAGGCTCCAGGCAGCAGGGTGGTCTTGGCAATTCAGTATAGTAAAGGCTACTGTGGGCTTAATCCTCACTCCTTTCTGTGCCAAATAGGTCCTTGAATGTGGGTTTTCTGTAAGAGATCTCCCTAATTACCTGGGTGTTGATTACTTAGGTGAGGGACTCTCCATCACACCTTACTGAGCTGTTCCACTTTGCATACACCACAGCAATATAGAGAGAGAATGAGAGGCAGAACAACTCACAGACCAGCCTTAAATAGTTATGCACAGGTCAACCACCTTTAATGAAACAAGACACTGGAGAACACAGAACCAGACCCAAAAAATGCAATCTATCTTTTGCAGATTTGCAAGTACCTGGGGGCAGCCTATACCACTTCATTTCCACCTTTCCTACATGCTTTAATGATGTTAAAAAAAAGTATATCTGGATTGTATAATTTTCTGACTACTAAAGAAAGCTCTGTTACTCACATTTTATCCCTGAAACTGTCAAAGGAGATTGCTAACTCTCTTCCATACAACATATCCCAAGGAACACACAAAATACAGCTTAACATGCAAATATCAGTTTGAACTTACAGGGTCAGGAATAATAAATTAAATTTTTGTCCCATAGACACTCTGAATCTGGAAGCTATTGTAAGAACAAAGGAACATGAATAGAAAAACCATTCTCAATCCATTTTCTTTCCCATTTCTCTTACTATGACAATTAGTCAGCACAAATGAAACGCACCTGAGGCAGCTCATTATCTGGGGGATTACTGAAACTGAAAATATATTGTTTCTGGTGCCAGGGGACTAAAGTGCATATGAGATGCTGAGTGTCAGCACCGTCGTGGCACAGCCCTGCCACGCAGCTTTGTGACTCACTCCTTGGCATGGGTTAAGTCCCTGGTTCATCACTGACACTCTCATGCTGAAACTATGACAACAATACACTATTCCCAGCATCACTTAGTTAATGATAAGCAGCCTGGCTCACTGGGCAACTAACAGCTCTGGAAACACTCTCTATATTAAGAGGATTAATATATTAATAAAGCTTTATTAGCTGAAAATACAGCTATTTTTCAAAGATCCTTAAACAATAATTTTAGCTGGAAACACAGATTTTAAGTCTCTTCCCCTTCCTAGTTTCTAATGCAGGAGCTGGCTTAATCTTCTATGGAAAAACCGATTTCTAAAGGCCCCTCAGTCTCTTAAAAGCAGCATTAAAGTGTGAAAACTGTCAATTTTCATGGAAATCACAATACCAGAGCAACACAAAAAGCTGCAGTATACAGAATGCAGTCGTTGCCCGAAAATCAAGTGTTTGCTGATGCTAACAGAGTAGCTAAAGGCCAGGCACAGAGGAATTACTTGTTAAGGCACTGAATTGTGATTCAGGAGAAGTGAGGTACTTCCCTAACTCTGACACAGCCCTCTTGGGTGCTTTTGGAGCTGGTCATGTAAAAGTGTTTACACTTTTGCCCATATAAATAATATGGAGCCTCCTACATGTATTTCTTTAACCCAAACTAATATTGTAAGGAAGTCTTCATAAGTGCTTGTAAGATGATTCAGGTCTGTGACAACAGATGTCTACACAATGACAGATGTTTAAGAATGAATACAGATATTCAAAACAACTCTTATTCCTTTGAAGGCAAAAAAAATTCCATTCCTTCTGGCCATAATCATGCATTGTGATCTGAATTAATTGGCAAAAATAAATATATCCCATCTCTTTCCAGATTAACTACACACAAAGCAGCCATGTCTTTACTGAACTGACTTCAATATTTAGGAAATTGTTTTTCTGTAATAGTCAGCATCATCTAAAAGTGTACTCACGAGAGTGCTCAAAACGTAATTAACCCCCCTTCTCTAGTGAAGAATCCTGAAATTGGTGCAACCGGCCCAGATGGGGTGGTAAGTAAAATCTGTCCTATCAAAATGTAGTGCTACCTCCTGAGGAGCAGTGAAGTGATTCCATGAAAACTAGCAATTTGAACAAGTTGTAAATTTACATGAGCAAAACCTGCAGAAAAATGAATCTATAATTACAAGGGAAAGAATATGAAGAACAACCAAGGCAGGTGACAGTAGGAAAGAGAAGGTTCAATTTCATCTAACAGTGACAGGAATGCCATAAAAGAGCAAGATAAAAAAAGTATAAAAGCTATTCATGGGAAAGAAAATAATGGGAAATGACTGGAAGATGGGGAAAGTCAACACAAATCCTGAATATTCTAGTCAGTCCAGAAATGAAAGAGATTTTACAAAGCCTTCTATTTCATCCTCTACTCTGGTACATTTTCTGGAAGATTTCTGGAAGAAAGGAAAAAAAAGGGGGGAAAGTAAGATATAAGAAATGGGAACCTAGAATTCAGAAAGAACAGCTGTCAGGACTGGATTGTATTGCATTTATCTCACCATTTAGCTTCCTATTACAGTTAGCATCCTTATCTTCAGCAATCCTGACATATTAGTCATGACTGAAAATACAAATCTCTTACAGTATATTACCTTAACAGTTATACTGGAGTTGCAAAACACAGTAAAAATTTCCTGGTTTCATTCTTAGCAATAGTAAGAAAAATTCTTCTGTCACTCTTTACCAGAGTTTTATTTAATGTGATGTATGTCCACTGACACGGAAAGAAATACTTTGGACCCAGACTGAGAGGAAGATAAGGCTAAGGTTGATTGTGGTGCCAGAAAAATGCACCAGAGGGAAGCTTCTTGTCTCAAGTGGACAAATAAGAAGAGTCGACTGAATACTGCAGCAGTGGTGCAGATACAAATGGGGATACAACATAAAGAACAGTGCCAAAAGTCCTTCAACTGGTCAAGACAGCAATCTTCAAAGTTGGTACTATGCAGAGATAGAATAAGTGGCAATGGCTTTAAGCTAAAAGACGGTAGGTTTAGCTTAGATATTAGAAGAAATACTTTACTGTGAGGGTGGTGAAGCACTGGAACAGGCTGCCCAGAGAAGCTGTGGATGCCCCCCATCCCTGGAAGTGTTCAAGGCAGGTTGAATGAGACTTTGAGCAACCTGGCCTAGCATCAGGAGTCCTGGCCCATGACAGTGGAGTTGGAATGAGATGATCCCTTTCAACTCAAACCACTCTGTGATTCTACCACATTACAACTCTACATTTCTAACTGCAGTAACTGCCCTTTGCCATCCACTACTCTGCACATACAGCAGAGTACAGCAATACAGGTTCTGCATGTAAACATCACTGATGTTTCACACCGTCTACCTGACTTCCAGGATCACTTCAATCCAGCAGACAAATCATTCCGAAGTAATGATATATTATGGTCAAAAAACTAACCAATCAAGACATCCAGAGAAGCTTATCTCTGCTTTCCCTACTGAAATAATGGCAGATGTAGAAACTAAGGTAGTACATTTCAAACTAGTGTCTTTCTATCTTTTAGCTTCTGTTGCATGATCACAGAGTAAATCCTAATTTCTGCTGATGCTACTGATTGTCTTAAATTCACCTTCATAAGCTAGAAAAAAAGTTAATTTAATAAAGCATTATGGACTTGGTAAAGCTTTATAAAACTCATGCCTAACAATTAGTAATAATAAAATTCTTGGTGTTGAAGTCTACAATTATTTTTGAAACTGAGAAATGGGGAAAATACTGCAACACCAGCACAAATTGCAGTTTTACTTTGCCATTTAAAACAAAAAAACCCACAACAGTATCCTCCTTTTAAATGCATGATTCTCAAGCAGCCATGCCATGAAACACACAGTCAAATTATTTCTGCATGCACACAGCAGAGCTGCTCTACCCTGCACCAAATGATACATTAAATTTGTTCACTGTTTAACAAGGGAAACTCAATGTTGCTGTTAATGATTTACATAGAGACAAAACAGCTCTGCCTAAATTTTGTTAAAAATTGTGAAGCTGCGGTCATTTTAACCTCTCTTTCATAACTGCAGGCTAACCCAATCAATAAGCTGGAACCATGTATGGCATTTCTTCTGCCATGAAAGGAAAGTATTTCTGTCACAATGGCCTGAACAGCCAGAGGTTCCCAGGCACACTCCATAGATGCAGTTCACATCTGGATTAATAGGGGAACCAAAAAGGACAGACAAAGCTGTCCTCTTGCCACGCTTGCCTGACCCTAGGAGATTTCATCTTTGAGGAAGTAAAATCTGATTAGGGCCCAAATATCCACTGATATCCAATATGGATGTTAGCAACTCAGGGATTTATGAACCATTCAGCAAAGCCCCGTGTAACAGCAGTGACACATTCAGGCTGGGAAACTCTGACTTGCAAGAAAGGGCAACAAGAAGTATTTCAAGGCTGAAATTCAGAGCTCAGATAAAACAGGCAGTCACCCCTCGGTGCACATGACAGTGCTGCCATCAGCTTCCACAGGAGCAGATTAGCACCCACACATTCTGTTATACAATATCACAAGTGCATCTGCACCTTACGATTGGATTGATCTCCTTGAGCCATGTCATAAGCAATCTGAAGTTAATGCAGTTACTTTAATTTCTGTTCCTGTATGTGATATCCAAGTCTGGCTGTGGATAAATTTACACAGATGAAACTGGTTCCAAAGGATTCAGAAGTTTTGTTCAGAAATCCCCCAGACTCCAGTGTTCATCTCTGAGATGCACTAACGACATGTTCTCAAACTCTTTACTGAAACTTTGGATACTTACGAATCGACACAAATTTTTAAACAGCACTGCCTCTGAGTTACTCTTCAAAGCACATATGTAAACACCAGAGATCTCCTCTTCATCAGAATTTTAGAAAGCAGCTATACTATTATGTTAAGTAAATACACTGAGGGGCAGGCACCTTCTATGTACTGCTTTTCCTGGAAGCCTAAAAGGTGGTGATCAAACAGGTTCATTTTCAACTAGAATTAAGCATTTTATTTACTAATAGAGAAGCAAGTTATGTCACGCTCTGCAAGTCAAAGAATCGTGGCACACACTGTTTCATTACCACAGCACTATCAATGGCATCTTCAACCACTGCTCCCTGTATTACTTTCTGTGTTAGGCACTACAAGGTTCCCTATTAAACCCAAACTAAGGAAACAAAACTACTGTAGCCCACTCGCACATACTTTAAAGCTGTTTCCTATTTCGTTGAAAAGAAATGTATGACATAAACATTAGAACTAAAAATAAAAACACAGCTGAAGCAATCACAGTCTCTTTCAGTCCATACAGGCAGTGTGAAGTAGAGCAGTAAATTGCTGCAAGCAGACAGAACAGCTCTTAAAACTTGCCCAGCTTCTACTCTGACAAAAGAGATCACTTAGGACCTCAGCATGCTGTTGCTCTCGTCTCGTTTAATTAACGGACTAATAAATTCACTACTGGCACATTCTTTATTTGTCTCTTCTCTTGAGAACCCCCAAACCCACCCCTGGTTTACACTAGGACTGACTGCTATTTAGCAAGAGTGCTGCGAGAGCGGTGCCTGTCACCAAAGGCAAGAGGAACTGGGAGCAGAGTCCGCAGGTGCCCAGTGTCCGGCCGGCACTGCGGTCACCCACCAACCTCGGACAAGTTTCGGCGTTTTTAATTGGAAGCTGGGCAGCGCTTTTCCTTCCTCTGCCATGGCCGTGCAGTGGGGCCGAGGGACCCACAGCTGGGACGGCTGAATAAACCTTTCAAAGGCTTTTGGCAGCTGCATCCTGTCCGCTCGGGCAAGAACCTCTGCGGCCGCGGGGGCTGCCCCGGACCCTCGGCCGGGCGGGTCCGTCCGCCGCTTTCAGCTTCGGCGGCCCGGGTCGGGAGCTGCAGGCGGCGGCTGCCTGCCGTCCCGATCAGCCTCTGCAGGAATAACCCCGAACCCAATCCGCTCTCCGTTCTCGCAGCCGGAGGGGCAGCGCCGGCAGCCGGGCTGGGGCGCCCCTCCCGTAGGGCAAAGGCGAAACAGGCACTTTCTCCTGCTCCTGACCTTTCTACACCCCAGCTCACCGCCCGCCGCCCCCTGCTCCCCGCAGTGCCCCCTCTCCCCCCGGGCTGCACTCAGAGCGGGCCGGACGCCGACACCTGCGCGCCGGCTCCCTCTCGCCTCCCCGAGGCCCTCCGGCCAGCACGGCCGCAGTCGCCGTCCGGAGCCGCTCCCCCCGTGCAGGCGAGCGGTGGCCGGCCGGGTCCGGGTCCCAGCGGGAGGGAGGGAGGCTTACCCAGTGGGAGGCTTGCTGGCCCCGGGGCGCACGAGGGTCTCCATGGCCGGGCCCCCCTCACTTCTTAAGGGACGGGCCGGTCCAAGACGCGATCCCGCAGCGGGGCAGCGGCGAAGGTCGGAGGCGGGGGTACCGAGAGGGAGGGAAGAGAGGAGAGCAGAGGCGTGAGAGCCGCCCTCGCCCCCTCCCTCGCCCCCACCTCCCCCGCTCCCCGCCCCGCCGCCGGGTGGCACTGCCCGGGCCGCCGCCGCCCACTGCTGCCCAGCCCGGCCAAGGGCGGGGATGCCCTGCCGGGGCGGCCCCCGCCCGCCTTACCGGGCCGGCAGGGAAGCTGAGCCGCGCCCCGGGCACTGACAGCTTGGCTGCCCGGCCAGACCGCGGCCGGGCACGGCGGGGCTAGGCTGGCCGCTGCCCGGGCAGCCCAGGGGTGCGGGGGCGCTGCGAGCCGGTTTCCATGTGACTGGCCGGCACAAACGCAAACACGGCCGCTGCCTCCGTGGGCACTGCCAGGGCGGCCGCCCCCGCCGCCCCCGCGGCGTGGGAGAAGAGGGGATGGGGTGACCGGTGGGGGAGAGGAGCGACAAACGCCGCCCTCAGCGCCCGCTCCGAGAAACCTCCTCCGCCTCATTTGCTGCGAACTTGGCAAACCCGGCCCTTGCCAGGCGGCTGTGCCCAAGGCTGCGCCCCGCGGGGAGCAGAGGCTTTTCCTCAGCCTCACGCCCTGCACAGACCCTGGCTGCCACCTCCGGCATGTTTCTCGTCACCCCTGTTCTTACAGATGTTTTTTTCTTTTTTTTTTCGGAGGCGGCACAAACAACTACTTCAAAAATACCAGCGGCTTTGGTCAAGGAGAGGGGCTGGAGGGCTCTGACGGGGCAGGCGTGGAAAACAGGCTTCTCCCGGGTTTTCCCTCCAGCCATATGAGCCCATCGTGGGATAGGCAGCCCCATAGCCCGGGCGGTGTGGGACGCCCGCCGGCACAGCCTTCGCGGCGACGCAGGCACCGCTCTAAAAATCTGTGTAAGTGTTGTTTCAGGAGTATCCTCCTCACGCCGTTTTCCCAGAATATCAGCTGTTACACTTGCGTCTGAAAAGGAGAAGAAGGCTGGAGGCGGGGGAGCCTGGCTGGTATTACTGCGGTACATGCCCGCTGTCCGTCGTGCCCAGCGTTGGGCAGCCTGGCCTCTCAGGTGTGTCAGGAGTTTCTCTCATCTCCAGCCAGCCATTTGCGTTACATTGCATTCCTGGCTGTGGTGGGAGAATGACAGAGATGGCAGACGGGTCAGGCTACCAGGCAACACAGGGACCAGGAGGTAGGAGCAAGCAGGCTGAGTGACCTGACGGTTAAAAAATTGGGTGAGGAACTGAGATGGGAATGGGAGATGCTGCCTGACTTGCCTTTTCTCGTGACTGCCTTTGTGATAGTCCCACAGGTTCTGCTTAATGGTCACTCCTTTCCCCAAACACTTCCATCCCTTCAAGCTTGAGCTCATGTCTCTCCCTGTTCTGCTCATCGGAAAGTGTTCAGGAACCAGACAAAGTAAATGCAAGTACCTTCTTTGGCTCTGAAAGTGAGAGTTTCTTCCTCAGCAAGCAAGACTTGGCAGATCGGTGTCAAAAGCTGCATGTGGCTGATGGCATTGCTATCTGGAGAAACCCCTATTCCAGACTGACTGTAAATGCTTTGAAACATTCAAACATTGGATTAATTTGCCAGTAACAGAAAGAAAAAGGACGTGTTCATCTTTTCTGTACTATTAATGGAAGATCATTGTAAATGCATGCATGTCTACGAAGGCTTTTATGTTATGATCAAGATTCCTGTTTCTGTGTATTTACCCCAGTATGTAACAGACAGGGAAGTACTACTGTGTTGTAGTACAGCCATTCTTGTGTCTTTCATGCTTTGGCAGCCTGAGGTCTTCCCTTAATTCCCATCTCCTCAGCAGAGAGTTGAAAATGCTGACTTCTGTTCCCTCCTCTCCATCCCTATGTATACAGATGGCCTAAGGGCAAGGGAGGCAGCTGGCTGTCCTAGCTGTAGGTAGAGAAACAAAAATATGAATTTAGAGAAGCAAAACATGGATCTCTAATTTCCCTGTTACCATGGGTAGAAGTTGACTGAGTTGCCACAGTTCAATAATTACCCCAGTCATCTGAGCCACATGCCATGGTAATGAGCCACATGCATGATCTTAATCTGAGCCCTTATGAAAATAAATAGGCTAGGTTACATACTTTATTTTGCGAGTGGATCGGTTCAGCAACTGTGCCCTGTCAGTTACCATAGCTTCAGGAATGAATGGTGATCTATTAAATAGTAGGAACTTGATTTCATAGCTCTGTTCATCATTTATTCAGTCATTTTTCATCTTGCCTCTTCCCAATCCTAAAATAGATGGTAAGGCTGCACAAGCACCAAACCTCTGCAGAACCCTCCAAACCTTTTCCTGTCTGTATCATTAGCAAATTACGCTGCACCAGTTATTTCAACAACCTGAAAGAACTTCTCTTGCCTCCGCTGTAACTTTTACGCTACCATGATATACGTGAGCAGAGATGTAAAGCACAGAATAACAAAATAGTATTTGCTTATTATGCTCATTTCTTTTTGTATAGCACAGCAAAAGAGTGAAAGCCTATTAATTACTGAACTCACAGTCTTGTACTCTGAAGCGCCAGCAGAAGCGACTGCCCATTCTCCTGTTCTTCAGTCCCATTTGGCTGATGGAAAATCTGGGTAAAATGTGGGGAGTATGCTCTGTGATATGGCATGGGAATTTGCCTTTCTTCAGGCTCTTTGGCACTGGGCCTGGCTCTTAAAAAAAAGGGCAGAGGGGGTATTTCTAGCATGCGTTGTAATCCCCACAATCACAGTGCTGTGCTCATTTTTTAGGCAAAGATCACTAGTTTGGAGAGGGGCTGCATGAGTATTTGCGAATCTCATAAAAGGTCTATGAGACTGGCATGCTCAACCCCACCCCCAGACTACTTTTAACCTTTTGATTTCTGTATAGCTTCATCTCTGTTTAGATGGGCCTCCTCAACATATTTCCTAAGAAAATTTAGACATTTAGGTGACAAAATCCTTAATGAAAAATAGTTTAGGCCTTTAGAATAAATTATTCACCAGAACAATTTCACAGTAATGCTTTTGTACAGTCTTTAAAACATTATTCCTGTTTTTCTTAACTTTCACTGCTAGTAGTATTACTGAATCAAACCTTTAAGGCTACATTTTTCTTCTGCTAAAACTAGCCTGTAATATTTCAGGAATTTGAGTTTATAGTATAAACGTAACTGAACACGTAAGGAATCTAGTAAGACAAGTCTAGTACCAAAGACTTTGTTTATAAGGTAGCAAAAAGAGGTTAAAATTAGCTCAGCATTAGCTAACATGCACCAGTTAACCAAGCTTTTTCTCTAGTCTAGCACATAATCTTTTCCTATGATTCCGCTGTCTGAGGACCATCTTAAAAACCAAGTTTGAGCTTAAAGGCCAAAGCAAAAATAACAGACTCTAATTTATAGCAAGAAAAAATTGTGAATAGAAGTTAGTTAATGTGGTTAGGTTTAGTAAATAGCAAACACACATCTTTAACCACATAAATCCTTTTCCCATTCTCAGCAATCTAGAATTTGCAATTTAAGTATTAGTCCCTGTAAGAGGCTGACTTACTGTACAATTGTATAATTCCTGGCTGTGTAATTAGAGCAGTTGGAGCTGTGTAGCCTCAAGCTCACAAAGTTCTGTTATTTCGCTATCCACAGTGAAAAGAAAAAAAAAAAAGAGAAGGGAAGTGAGATTTTTCAGTGTTATTTTTAAATGTGTCTAAAAGTGGACACAGCAGACAACTACATAACCCAGACTGAAGATGATACTTCTCTATGATATGCTCACACAGTCTTGAATGTAAGAACTGTAAAACTTTGGGGATTTTGTTTTAAAAGTTGGATATTAATTACATGCTTATTGTTCCTCTCCCCCCCCCCCTCCAGTCGTTTTCCCTAACATTTTGTTCTATATATTTTGGGCAATTACCCTTCGATTTCCTCTCTTTTCTACTATTCCTCTTATGTGCACTTTTTTTAGGATTTGAAACCGAAGGCCTAGTCTGCAATTGAACTGACATTAATGAAAGAATATTTACCTAGACAGAGCCAGTGGGCCAAAGCTCACATTCTTGGGCTCAGCTGTGGTGAGAATACTCCTAGGCAAGATGTTAACGTAAGATGCTTTCCAAAATTAAAGAGTGGCGTGACTTAAACTCATCTAAACAGTGAGAATGTACCTCTCTAAAAAGTGTCAGAGAAGGGAAAATATAAAAACAGTTTTCAAGACCATGTCATATTATATGACTTAAAAAACCCTTTGGTAAATCTTGACTACCTTACAAAACAAATTTGAACCAAAACATTTATGTAAGCTTATCTTCATTGTACTGAGCTAGGTAGTTCCCACTTGGTGTGCTGGTTGGGGTGAGCAGCTACAGCCATTCCTCTCTGTGTGGTTTTTGCTCTTTGTTTGCCATGCCAAGGAGAGTCTGAGCTTGTGAAAGCAGCATTTCAGAGGTGCAATTCACCACCTCACAGATGCTGGTGCCACTAAAATTCCTTTCATCCTTACCTCTTTCTGTGGTAAGAATGAAAGTATGTTGTATAATGCTTAGAATAACCTTCTCTTTCAGAATATTTGTGAAAGAGAATTAGAGATCTTGTGCCACTCAGCCCAGCAGAACTATCAGAAAGGGAAACTTAATGACGCTTCTGTGAAAATAACTTTCCACAGCTCTGAAAACAGTTCATTTAGAAGTGGCGTGAAGCCTTAATACAGCACTTGACTTTGGCATGACATTTTCCAGTTAATGGAGTACAGACAGGACAGGCTTTTGTAAAGCCAGGCAAGACTGATAAGAAGACATCTCTATGCATGGTCTAGTGCTGCAATAAAACAGAAACCTCTTCTGTAAGCAATGGATGTGGCACGATCCAGGTGTTCCTTGTGCAGCACAGTGTGTACACAATGTCACATGTCTCCACCACTGCAACCAGCCTGCACCTTTCCCAGACATTGTACCCAGTTCTCCAGCCAGCATGCACAGTTAAAGCTGAGAGTGATGACAGTGAGGAACAGTGTCTGCCTTTGAAACACTGACTGTCATGTGGGGCTTCAGCTACTAACTTCTGGAATTGTTCTTAAATTTAGTCCCAAACACCCTTAGAAAACAATTTTCAAGTGAGCTATGTCTGTACTGATATTCAGTGTAAGAATTTCTATTTCAAGGAGGCTATTTCTATTTTGATATATATAATATAGTCATGCTATAATCAGAAGAATTATATCCCCTGACAATCCTCTCTAAATATTTAACACTGTATGAGATAAGCTTTATTAACATTGTCCACTACCATGTTTTAACTCACAGGCTGGGTTAAACTTCTACCACTTTTAAATAGTGATTTTTTTTTTCAGTGCAGTATTTCACTGAAATTTAGAAAGTTTCCATGGTTAGGAGGTAGTGGCATCTCCAGGTTTCATTTTCAAATTTCAGGATGGATAAATTAAAACATAGATTTTGTAGAATTTCATAGTTACATAATTCTCACACCTGCATCACCAGATGTACCTCTCAGTTAATACAGATTGATAGCAACACAAATGAAAACAGTATTTGGTTCTGTGTTTAGATCAAAATTAGCATGCTACGGATAAAGACAAATACATATCTACTTAAGCAAAAAATAAAAAAAAAAGTTACCTAATTTGTGATTGCCTTAGTTCAGCAACAACTCAAAGCACACAAAGATTTATATGCATGTGAAAGCTCACCTATATTAGATTGAACTTATACTCCTTGATTCTTCAGGAAAAAAAGACCCTTTGAGATATATCATCTCTAATTCTCCATGAACTGAACAGGGATTTGAATAGCTGCTTGCTGCTAAATTACTATATGCACTCCCAAAGGGCTCCATTTTACTCATTCCCTCCCCAAATGCAGACCTCACGAACCTGCTGAAATCACTAAATTATATTAATATGAGATTCATAGCCCTGAAGGATAGAACTTCAATGGATACTATTATCAAGAAAGCATCTGAAGATGGCAGATGATGCCTGACATATATAAAGTCTTATATATATAATTCAGACCTAAGTCACAAATACGAGGGGGTAAATAAGAAAATAACTTACCTCCTTTACCTTGATGAAGTCTGTCTGAACATATTTGGATTGACATCTTACACAATAAATTTTTTCTAGCCACCATCATATCATATCATGATATAATCGGTGTGGAGGGTGGCTTTCCCATCACCTACCCTCTGAGGCCAGCAAAGGCTTCTTAACTCTCCCTTCTTACATATCATAAGCTTTACACCTTGATATCAATAAGTTAAAAGACAGTAATACTTTTCTTTTTGCTAACATACCTCGAGACCAATCCTGCTGCTTTTTTCTTTTTCCAGAAGATAGGGGTTAGCTAGGTATGGCAAAGGAAGAGGAAGGAGATCCTTCAAAGATGTCTGGTGGTACAAATACAGGAGGTCTTGGTCCAAAATGAAGTACACAAGTACACAATTATTTCACCACGGTGTCATTAGGCAGACGTAGTCGTGAAGGGTCAGGACAGAGTAACGCTTCTCTCTTCAGAAAGGGTTGTGGTCACCTTCCTCTCCCTGCTCCTGTAAACAACACATAGTTAGAAACCTAAAAACTCTCCTTGAATTATCAAGGAAGGGATTGGAGAAACTGTCCAGCAAAGATGGGTAGAGGAAATATGGATTATCTAGACAACATCACTCTGCTGATGCAAAGCCGACTGATGTTGAGAGGTTTTCTACTGATTCCAACTGTTTTTCCTAAAACTTTTGCATCACTTGCAAACATGGGTAGTAATGACTGGTGGTTCTACACAACTTTTCTCCTCTCATTTGCTCCCCTCTTTCTTTTGAATATGAAGTTAATCACATCTTAAGCCTACCTCTAGCTAGTTGTACTGGTGCTACATGAATCTTCACAAGAATCTGCTGTTTCCTGGCCCCTAAAAGACAACATGAAGGTAAAAAGTCTGCCATATGCTTTAAACACCCTATATCTGACATGATGTGGTTGATGAACCCTTGGAACCTTTTTGTTTCTCTGTCTTCTCCTGGCTTGCCAGCTTTCCTCACCCTGCAATCTCAGTCAAGGGGAGGAGTATAAATTGTTACATAATTAAAATGAAACAACACTCCCTTTCTTCAAGTGATTCATCTTCAGGTATCCAGAAAATGTACAGCATAAAAATTATGTCCATGTCAGGGTATTAAGAATACAAACATAGCTCCTTAGAGGTCTTTTGGAAAAAGATCTGTGGACCACATCTAACTTATAAAGAGAACTACTTTCCTGCTGCTTATGTTTGAAGACTAAGATAACCAGATTACAAAGCTTCCTGTAAAGGAAGTGATAGAGTGCTATGTCTCTTTAGGGACAGCCCAGAAAACAAACTGTGATGCAAAGGGCTGTGCTTGGTTCCTCCTCTTCCCCCATGGCAAGAGCTCTCCTGGCAGCAGCTGGTGTCTGTCTCAGCACTTGCTGCCCAGCCAGTTGGCACAGTTTACCTTTCCAGCAGAGTGGGAGGTGAGCCAGAGCCACACCTTTTCTCCACCTTCTTCAGCAGAGATGGATGACAAGAGAGGAAAACAATAATCCCACAGAGACCCATCTTTTCTTACAATGCAAGTATCTATCACAGAAAGGTCTTAGCAGCCATGAAGGGTCTAGGAGAAAGACCACAAACTCTTCAGTAAATAGGCATGTGTCCATAGAGATTTAAAGGAATAAATTGGTTTTAAACTTATTCATAATACTATGCAATATTAAAGGAACCCACAGATTTATATGCAGTTTTTTTCTTTTACTAGAAGATGACAAATTAAGGTGTAAATCCTCCTAAAATGCATTAGACAAACACCTGCAATTACTATGGAAGTGCTTTTACAGCACTGGCCTGTGTTTTAAGTCTGTCCCACAAGCCATATTAGTTTTCAGTACTGAACCAAAACACACATGGCAATCTTTGCAAACTTTCACTCAAAATGTGTTTTGAAACCTGTTTGCAGCTTGCAAGGGAAAATTAAAATTTAGAGAGTGACATTTTATTTGTTCATATGTACTTTGCATTTTACGTGCCATACTACCCCAGGTGTTCATAGAATATCCTGAGCTGGAAGGGGCCCACAAGGATCATCAAGTCAAACTCCTGGCTCTGGACTGGACAACTACAAAAATCACATCATGTGTCTGACAGCACTGTCCAAACACTTCTTGAACTTGAAGGAATTGTCTGCTCGAGTCAGACCCTGGGGGTGCACACAAGAGTAACCAGCTGTGGGTCTTACAGCAACCTCTGCAGCCTAAATCTTTGATTATGTGAAATTTACTCAGGTTGCCTGGTGTGAGCAGCCCCATGGTTGTTCTCATCCTTGCACTTGCAGAAGATACCCTTGGGTCCTGCTTTGATGCAGGAACATGGTGGGGTCCCACCTGCAGATGTCTGTACATGCCACAGAGAGAAAGTATCCATGCCATCCCCCACAGCAGCCTCGTCTCGTGGCTACTGAAACCACTTCTGTGGGGTTGCCCAATCCCAGCTGAACTGTTGCAAAGCTCACAACATATCCTAAACAACAGGTACAGCTCCAGTGCACGATCACCTCAGTGCAGGTATAACCTTTGTCTTCTCTGAGATTTTAATGTCATAGCATTGGAGAATCTTTGTTCAGCCTGAGGTGTGGTGCTTTTAACCCTTTGGTCTGTGCAAGAGTGACACTGAAAATCCACAGTACTTTGCTACCATGTTTTCAATTTTAAGGTGATTCCCTATAAAATTATTAAGTACCATTCACTCACACGTTACAACTGTACTTCCAGACTTCTAATACAGATCTTGAAGACTGCATTTGTTACCCTACTACTTTATGAATATCTCACTCCTTCCTGATGAATGAACACTAAGCATGTCTAAACCAGGAATTTTCAGATGGATGTAACATTGATGGTAAAATACATATATTTTTCAATACATATATAATTTTATGATTCTAGGATTTGACTATCTATGTTAGTGGACTCAAGAGAATGTGGGATTCATCATTAACAAACTAAGGATATTTGAGATCAACTGGTAGTGTAACCCCAGAATTCAGAACCCTTATCCCTGAATGAATTTTTTTCAAGGGAAACAGAATCTGGCAGATGAGCCAACAAAATGCATAGGAACTCATCCCTAGTTTAAATTTTACTGTAGAAGCTCAAAAGTAAATCAGTGGTTCTGCAGTCATCCAACAATATAATCAGAAAACAGGCTGTGGAAAAGTCAGGGAAGGAAATTTTAGTGAGCATGATTTCTTCAACAGTCTTGTGATAATCTGTATCAAGAAAATAACTGATTAAAGTCCTAATAACATTTCAGTTATTGGATTAAGGCTTGGAAAAGACTAATGATTGAGAAAGGGAAGTGAGCAATTGGCAGGAAAACAAACCCAAAACAAAATAACAAAAATTCCCCAAGGTCTTATTGCAAAATTAGGTTTTTAAATGTTTGTATCCAGCCCCCCTCCACTGGGAGGCCTCCGCCCCTCCTTGGGAACGTGGGGCTGAAAAGTCCCAATATGAAGCTGTAGGAGGAGAGGTCAACTCCTTTCCGAAGGTGGCGAAGTGAATAGGGTGTTACTACCTCCTGGAAAAGAGAACTGGCTGGCTTTATTTTAATCATGATATCTGCCTTTGTAATCCCTGCTATGCTTTAAGCAAAACCAAACATCTTTTTACTTTTTACTTCAAATGCGAGTAAAACGTGGGCATGAAAGGAGACGCTCTGGGGAGGAGGATGATGAAAGATCCTGCTAACGCCATCATAAAAGCAAAGCTGCATCAGGAATCTGAAAGGATGCCCTGGGTAGATTTGTTATCAGACCTTCCAATTTGGAAGAGGGAGAGGTATAAAAATAGAGGTATAAAAGAAGACCAAAGAGAGAGGTATAAAAAAGGACCAAAGATTTTCAGTTCCTGAGCCCATGGCTGCTCTGAGGAGCTGAAGCTCTCAGGTTGAACACATTATCAGTGGGATAAGGAGTTCAGCTGCTTGTGAAGGACTTGTATTTTTGTCTCATATTCCCAGGCATTCTTATTTAAAAAAAAAAAAAAAAAAAAAAAAAAAAAAGGAAAAATACCTAGGCAACAGAACAATCTTTAACTTATTCCTTTTGAGTCCTGAACCTGATGACTTGTCCCAAAAAGAACAACCCCTCCCCTAGACATCTCTGAACCCCAGCAGAAGTGATCAGTGGGGTGAGGGGGAGGTAAACAGAAAGCCCAAACAGACGTGCTCTAAATATTTCTTTTGTACATTGTGTTACTATGCTCGAGAGGCATTGCTGAGAAATGGAGTTTACAAACTGGGGAAAAGTTTGCAACTGTAACAGTGATATTTATAGTTTTCTAATTTATTTGAAACTTTGTGAAATGTAGGCTGTCCCAGCCTAAGGCAACAGCTAATGTCAAGCTCAGTGAGCAAGATTAGTGGTTGTGCTTACTCAGTTTGGGCGGGGGAATCACAAGATCTTGTCCTGCAGACTGTATACACATAGGAGACCGGGAAAGAACCATTTTCCTGCCCCCTTGAAGGCCCATTCAGTTCAGTTCAGCGTGTGGGTAGTTCTCATCATTAAAGCACTGTAGAAATCCTGCAGCCTCAGGAGTCGTGCAGGTGGCTGGGCCAGATTGGGACCAGCCAACCAAGAGTAAAGGTGCTTTTGGCAGATCTGCCAGGGCCCACGAAGATGGAGGAGCCAGAGGCACAACCAGCAGGGAGCCAAGCAGCTACCAGACTGTTGCTTTACAGGGCAGTTTATCACCCAACAAATCTTAGCTTTCACTTACTTTAGATGATGGGAAAAGACCTACCCTAGAAATTACTTCCTTAGAGGCAAAAGACTATGAACTTTTATAGTTAAAGGATAACTGCAACAGTCAGTTACTATCACTGTTTATCTACCTGGTCAGATTTTTGTTCTCTCTTACAAAAAAAACCCAAATCCCAAATCTTTGTTAACTCTTTGATTCACGTCTGCCTCTTACTTATGCCTTTGCTTTTGAAATAGTAAGAGTTCAGTATAATTTTTCCAGTTGTCCAGGTGTGGCCTCAAGAAACCACTTTTGGAGCAATTCCCTTCGACTGGAACCCAGACCTTGTTGCTGCCAGTCACATCCTGGCAGGAGGGTTACCTCTGAACAACAGCAGCAGTGTTTCAATGAAATGACTAACCTCTTCTTTTTCCAGAGGATCCCTGCTACCACTGGTATGTAGGATGGAAGATATGTAGTCTGAGGATATAGTAAGACTGTGTAGTCTATCTCATTAGTTAGAAAAGCAAGCAAACGAGAATTCTAGGAAGAAAAAAGGGCAATGTATTAAAATAATTAAATACCATCACAGACTCCAACAGTCTCCTTGTCTCTGAGCAATTATGAATAATACTGGGTACATGGAATGAAATGTAATTTAGACTGCAGTTTCATAGTCACTTCAAACTAATCTAAGTTGGCACAGATTATGAAAAGAGGAACCATGCCTGCCTGTCTGTCCCTAACAAAGCCATACCCTCTTTTTCCCCCCTCTTCCCATCACAGTTTCACACACAGAGCAGCTTTATTTGTCTCTGCATGGCATGCAGTGGGGCAGGCAGTTTGCCCAGAGGGACAAGCCTGCTGCTCCCAGAAATACTTTCAGTCTCCCCATTCTCTCTTCTTGGTTACAGCCATCCTGGTTACAACAGGCAAAACCCCCCAATGAACAACAGGGAAAGGTTTTGCTAACCCAGATAAGTTTCTGGTTTGGGATGGGGTTGAGTAGAAGGGTGGTGCAGTTATGTCTTCAAGCTGTGATGACAATACAGCAACATACTTTGAGTACTGTGAATCAGGGGAGCAGTAAAGACACTTGGACTAGAAATGCCCTGGAGTAGGCACTCATTCTGGCATTTCCTAGCTTAACACTGTTTTATGTTATTGCTGTGTAACATATTAACTTCTAGAGGACGCAGCCCATCAGCCCTGATTTGCCAGTGACTTGTCCAAATAAATACAGGCAAGCACAGTGTTATCTATTCTACGCATGAGGGGAAAAAAAAGGCTCTTTTTACGTATATATATATATATATATGTATTTAAATTGTTTGGCCCATTAAGATATCAACACCCTTCTATCCCTGTGTTTATCTTTGGATACTATAATGAGACACTGGCTACAATTAGCATTTTGGAGTTGTTAATCCTACATCAGGGAGCCCAAGCGGAACTCAGCAAACATAGGAAAAGTATGTGCTTGTGTGCATACATCTAATTCTACCTTTCCTGAAGTTTCTGTGTATTTTCCTGAGTACAACCTCAATCCCACAGCTGGACTTCTATGCTTATTTTAATGTAATTGCACAAGATGAAATACAACTAAAACGTAGCAGCCTCATTTGGAATACTTAAAACCAAATTACAAATAGGTAATTGAGGTCACATTCTCATTTTGCAGGAGGCTGGCTTTCTCCTGCATCACAAGAGCTGAACAACTGTCAGTCAGTCACTCAGGTGCAAACCTTTTTGAGATCTGCTCTTCACCGCCAGAGATATGCCAAGGGTTCTCATATAAACAAGCACTGTTTACAGATACCTTCTCAGCGGTGGCACTCTGTTGTTAAACATTAATTCTTAGGAATGTGTATGTTGTGCAACATTTACACATGCTATTTGGATCTGTTAGCAATTTGAAAGAATGCTTTTAGTAATCTGGGAGCAAAGCATAGGTCTGGGAGAGTTTCCTACACAAAATATAGGAAAAAATAAATTAAAGAGTAAGCAATTTTTATTGGGTTTATTTATTTATTTACTTATTAAAGGTGCTCTGAAATTTGTTTTGCAGCCATTGAATATTTAGAAAGAGGGCAAAAAAGACCTTGACAGTTAGTACCACCTGGTATATATGCATTCTGCCAGTGGAGGAAAACAAGCACACAAGTGGTAAAAGTGATTTGGCAAAAAAGGCTAGGGAAATAATGGCAAGATTTGGGATCATTTTGGGAGAAACAAACAAGAAAGTGGGCTATTTTTACTGCAAGGTTCCTGTGGAGAGCAGCAGAGACGAGACATCTCTGCTCCACCTGTTGGTGGAGAGGAAGAAGGAAAGGTCTCCAGAGAGAACAGAGGAACACTCCTGTTTGCCAGGGAGTCTGCAGCAGTAGTTCCAGACACACTAAGTTTCTTTGTCTTAGGAGATAAGAAAGTGAATTAGAAACTCAAAAAGAGACTCAAGGAGGAAAAAAAGAGGGATAACCTTCTTGATAGCAGGCAGCTCTGCCTGGCCTACAGTTATAGTTTGTGAGAGATACCTGGACAAATGCACCTCACTGTCCTCACCGTACATAGACCTTATGTGTTCGTCTGGGAGATGGGGGTGATTTTGCAGTTCGATATGTTACTTTGGAGTATGTTACTTTGGAGTGATGTCATAGAATAGTTTGGGTTGAAAGTGACCTTTAAAGGTCATCTGATCCAACCTGTCTGCAATAAACAGGGCCACCTTCTGCTAGACTAGGTTGCACAGACCCTGATCTAGCGTGGCCTTGAATGTTTCTAAGGATGGGGCATTCACCACCTTTCTTGGCAACTTGTGTCAGTGTTTCATTACCATCATCATAAAACCCAATGACTATGAAGTGAGCTCACAAGACTGTCAGCAGGTACTGTAAGCATGCTCTAGCAACTTCAAGGACTTACTCTTTGCTATTTTATGGTATGTTTTGCGTTTTGCTTACCCCAGGTTGGTAACCACTAAGAAGAACTTCCAATTTGCTGTCTTTGGATATTTATCAGTGTAATACTGGGTTGCTCTGTTCAGTATCTGGAGGCTTCCAGTAAAGGAAACTGGTAAAAAGTTATTTGTTGTATTACATCTGATATCATTACATCTTAGTAAAAGGTTTAGTTTGTTATTTGCTGGGATAATGGGAATACAAGTCAGTGACCATGAGAAAACACACATTTACACAGAGTACATAAATGACAACGTGTGTTAAGACTCCTGTGTAAGGAGATTCCAGCTGACCCTAGTAGGCAGAATTATTTAGAATGCTCTTAGAGTATCTCATTCAATGAAGCACAGCACACAGAGCAGAAAGTTCAACATGTGCCCTGGAATCAGAGCTGGTCCATATTTTTAGACTCTAAACTCAGAGCATGCCTGTACAAGGGCGCCATTTCAGAATCTCTTTGAGATTCTTATTCTTGTTGGGGACATTTTGCAAAATGCCCATGGTAGGGAGAAATTGTCTACCTACATCTAAAGTCAGGAAAAATTTCTCTGGGAGTCACAGTGACTCAGGAACAGCTGAGCTCTGCCAAACTGGAACAAGTTCAAAGGAAGCACTGCCTATGATCAATTCATTACATAAACCTCAGATAAGGGAGTGGCAAGAAACTTTCCTGCCACCAACCATGAAAAACAGTTAAGGGGAAACAAACTATCCACCACATGGGCTTTTAACAATGAACTCAAATCTCGGTAGCATAAGGGCCCCAATGGGCCTGATGGTAAACATAGAAGAAATCAAAACCAGAGATCAAGCTGGTGTTGTGAGCCATAATGCTATTTCTTCTAATATCTCCAGGCACATACAGCAGCTGCAGTTAAGTAGATAGCCTTAGGAAATAACTTCTTAATTCAAGAAAGCAGGAGAAAAGTCATTCTATTTCCTCACATTCTTTTTGCAGTCTCTGTTGCTCAAGTGATGAAATTCCTATGAAATGTAATAATAAAAGACAATCCTGTGTAGCAAGGGCCTACAGAAGTTAAAAAATGCCAAAGGTGGATCTCAAGCAAGTCCCACACAGGTTTCCAGGAACTGATGAATTTCTTTGGGCATCAAACCACTGGGTAGACAGAGAGGATCCTACTGCCTCAGGGCTGGTAAAGCCTCTGAGCACAGGTCTTAGCAGGAACTAAATGCAAAACAAAATTTGAAGCTGTGTTTCGTACTAAATCTTTCACAGTACAGTACTTGGTCTTTTGTATGTGGTGATGTAAGTGGCTAGGACCCCCACACAGTTTCTCTGCATGCTGTTCAAGAAAATATTTTTAAAATCTGTGGGGGAGAATAAAAAAGCTTATGGTCATGGTTTATGCATAACTCTTGTAGAATTTCAGCATGCCCTGGAGAGTGCCTGTTGGAGTAATTAGCAGTAGTAATTTATTTGTTTAAATAAGTTCACATTTGGCAGAATTCTACAAACTACTTACCAAAAGCTTTCTAAGAATTTTACAACAGCAACAAACATGAGTAAGAGGTCCTGTCCTGATGAAGGTGGGAAAGGGGTGAAAAAAATTTAAAAAAATCACAAAAATACCTAATCAGATGACTTCCTAAAACACTTACTTATGCCTCTGCTCTTGAAATACTAGAGTCCAAAACTTCCTGAGGATTAAGTGGGAACTTCTGGGATTCTTCCAGAATTCATCTATATAAAGCTAATGAAAGGCAATTTGAGAACATCCCCAAAACCTTAAACCTTCCAGGGAGAAAGTTTAGCCTTTTCTAGGAATTCATAAAAGAGGTTGGACAGGAGCCATTCCTCCCTCTGAGGTTGTCGTTTTTCATGTCAAGAACAACTAAGTACATTTTTCTCCTTTTTCTCTGGGGACTGGGTTGTTGCAGAGAGTAACACACTCAGCTCTGGGCAGGAGAGCTCTCCAGGAGAAAGGCTGTGCCCAGCAGCTTCCCAAGAGGCTGAGGCCACATGAAATCCAGGTCTCTCCTGTTTACCAGCTCAGTAAAGGGAGAATGAGAGCTTTTATAACTGTTTGAGTAAAACTTAAATCTTACAGGTATCTCTTCTCTGATTGGAAAACACCTTTTATTACTTGAATTAAAGTTCTTTTCTCACATGTCTCAGGAGATACACATTTTGCTTAGCTGCATAGGAAGTCCACCATAAGGCAGACATGCTTGCACAGTGATCATCCAGTTTCATTCAGTGCCTGCACCAAGAAAAATATACTGACCTCATTCTGAAGGAGAAGAAGGTTTGTTTGCAAGCAGAACCTGAACAGGATCTTCCTAAAGAGGTCAGATGAGAAATCTGCATAACCAGTGAAATGTTTCCTCATGGACAAAATGCATCACATGCATGAGAAATGAACCCAACTATTTCCCATATTACCATGGTCCTTTTCATCATGTATGTCAACACGTCTTTGCAATTCTTTATCACCATCACATTAGTGGTCAAAAGCAGAATTTAAAATTGCAAAACATACCCAAGCTGCCTCATAAATCTCAATGAGGTACAAAATACCTTAAAAAACCAATTTCTTAACCATAGTTCCTCTCTGCAGTGTAAGTTAGAGTAGAAGATTATAAGAGTCTCACATGCCCCAGAAATAATTAATCTGGCAGTGTCTTTATTCTGTCTTCGCAATTCCCTCACAGCCAGGTTCAGACCAGGACAACAGACAGGGCTTACCCTGATGCAGAGGAATTCTCCATCTAAGTGCCCTAAGTCAGATCAACAACAACCCAAACACCCAAGCAAACAAAACCCCTCCAAATATACTGAAAATGAACCAACCAAAACCCCCAAACTCCACAATTTTGTCAGAACAGTCAGGTTAGCTCTGACTAAAAATCCACGAACAGCGAGCATCTGTGGAAGTGAGTAAGATCAGAAAGAAAGTTTAAAAGATAAATTCAGGTGCCTTAATAAGTGTTCAGCTAGATAATGTTCCATTTGTTTTTAATTGAAGCTTATAGTCTTTATAGCTGCATGATTTTCCTTAAAGTGAAGGAATAAGGAGAGAGGAGGAAATTTAGCAACACCATAATTAACTACTTAGGGCAAATCCTTCCATCAGATTCATGAGACAGATTTCAGATAAGCAGCTCAAATGAAGGATTATCTTGCTAGCAATGCGGAAATGTTGATCAGCTTGATATTTCCATTCTGCAGACAAGAGTTCATGCTGGCTGCTCACTATTTTCTGCAAGGAGGTAAATCTCCACAAAGGTGGCAGGTCTGATCCAGAGGGGATTTTGTTTTTAAAACCCCTGCACATGACCATCTTGTACCTGTCTGTTTTCAGGCAGAAATGAGGTCTGAATTTAAATGCTTCTCAGCTGCCCCCTTTGAGGAGGGTTACCAGGCTGGTGGATGCCCTGATGGTATGATGGATGTGTTGGAGCACATTGAATATGTGCTAATATGGTGTCTTAGCACAAACATTAGCACTTAAGAGCATCAAAAAGTACTCAAGCATTCTGGAAATACTAAGCTCAATTAAAAATATAATCTCCTATGACTGATAACATCCTCAGCATATGTTTCATGGCATTTAAATAGATCCCATCTAGCCAGTAGATTTAAATTTCAAGGAAAAAAGGCCTGTCCCTCTCCTCAGAAATACACTGAAAAAAAGCATACAAAATTTAAACTGGAGCCTTGTCATATCCTTAACAGTCTTGTATTCACCAGTCTTGTCTGGTGTCTGGTCAACTAATGGGACTGAAAAAGTGAGACACTTCCATTCCCAGTGGAAAAGAGAGATAACACTTTGTGGCATCTCATGCCTACCATGCACTTTTCACTCCTTTTGCCTCATTCAAAAGTTGGAGAGATGGCTTGAGCAAAATCCTAATTTCAGTTTCAGGACCTAAAAGCAGCTTGCTCAGTGATCTCTATTTATTCATTCTTTACTCAGTAGAAAAACACACACACTTTGGTAAGTTATATTTTTAACAAGAAAGAATGGACCAGACACATTGGGGGGAAGGAAGATAACACACAAGATTTTCTATTGCTGTATTCACAGAAGTAGTACCTGTCTCTTAGATTTTTTTATTTGATTATGGACTGCATATTTCAGCACAGTATAGAAAAAATATTCTATCTCCAGCTTATATATCTCCATTTCCATTGTTTGACTTATTCAAACATGTTACACGTTTTGCCCTCGTGCAAAATTAAACATTGTCCATTATGAGAAAAGAAAAGGTGCTAGAGTCATGCCACACAATTTCCCTACCTCTTAGTTGCCCACAAGATAAGTAAACATGTTTTATAATTGGCATCAGAGTTCTTCAGAGAGGCAGCTGTTCATTTAAAGTACATTAAAGTGGATTTCTTTATATTTTGTAATAAGTAGAGTGGATCTGTTAGAACTAAAAAAAAAAAAAAAAAAAGTCTGTTTGAAACTTGGAACTTAGCCTACTCCCACCCTTATTCAGATAAAATCCCACCCCAATACACCCCAAACAAAAATAATTTTTGCTGAATGCATGCCTAAACAGATAAGCCTCACAGTAAGATTTCCAACAAATACTCAGGAGACTTAGATATCAAATTTCCATCAACTGAAAAAATCCCCCTTTCTCTCCAAGAGCATTGAGATAAGATCATGTGCAGACATCACATCATACTCTGCTCATGTCTGTGTGCTTAGCTATGAAGTACTCATATAATTCCTGAAATTATTCATCCTTGGATTCCCTGACATGTTAGCTGAGTTTCAGAGTTAACAGTCTCTTGGCAATTGCCATTTCTCCTCCAATTTTTTTCTACACAGGCAAGCCCTTAAAGTATCATGGCAGATCTCAAGAACCTCAGTAGTAAATGGGAGGGATGTTCATACTGCTGTGACAAAATCTTTTGAAGCCCTACAGCTCAAACTCAGTACTATCATCTCCACTCAAGCAGCTGCTACCTGTCAGGGAGAAGCAGATCCTTATGCTCATAGAGAAGACGACAGATATCTTTTTTTCTTTTTCCTTGTTTCACTAGCTCTGGTTTCAGAGCTGATAGACGGTAGCGGCATTTCTGGAGGTAACCCCATACTAGAGAAAACAGTCAAATAACATAAAAAATAAATCCAGTAAGGTCTCTGTAACATGCACACACAAACAATGATCATTTGTATGCTTCCAAGCATATGACCATTTACTGAGTGTAGAAACCCAATGAACAGGTAAAGTGTTGATTATCTCTCAGACAGCAGAGTCACTAGGTGAAATCATCTGCATTATCATCCTTATCCTCTTTTTCAGTGATTATTCAGACTCACAGAATGCTTTCAGTTGGAAAGGACCTGAAAGATCATCTATAGTCCAATCACTCTGCCAAGGGCAGAGGCACCTTCCACTAGATAAGTTACTCAAAGTCTCATTTAACCTGGCCTTGCACACTTGCAAGATGGGACATCCACAACTTCTCTGGGCCACCTGTTTCAGTGCTTTCTCACCCTCACAGTAAAGAATTTCTTCCTAATATCTAATCTAAATCTACTCTCAGTTTGAAGCCATTACTCCTGGTCCTATCACTACATGCTCTTGTGAACAGTGCCTTTCCAGCTTTCTTGTGGGCTCCCTTCAGGTACTGGAAAGTGCTGTAAGGTCTCCCTGGAGCCTTCTCTTCTCCAGGTTGAAAAACCCCAGCTCTCTCAACCTGTCTTCATGTACCTTGTTAATAATGCACACACTCACGGGTAATGAACTTTCTTTGCTATATAAGATAAATCAACATCTCAAACATGCTTCTATCTTTCTTCTTGACATCTTTCCAGCAAACATAGTTACTGAAAAATGGGAGCAGGAGTGCACGAAAGCCTGGGTACATAAATCCCAAAGGCACTCTTTTGGTTGCCCAGGCAATGCTATCAGGATTGGCCCTGCCTGCAGTAGAGGACCACAGGCCCTGTGACCCAAAAAAACATCTGAGAAGGATTTCTAGTGAGCATCCAATAACCGAATGAAGCCCAACATGTCAATTCTAGGATAGAGTTATTTCTTTTAAAAAAATGCTTTGCTCACGGTAACAATTCTCATTTTAGACTCACTACTGCTGTAAAATACTGTTTTCATTTTCCTGTGCTCACCACAACTCTTTCAGATAGCCTGCAAGGCTCAGCTTTATAGCAGTAACAGTATTTCATATAATCCCCTTTACCCCTGTTCCTCCTATGGACAGTTCTTAAAATGTAAGAAAAAATTATCCTTTAAATAGTTATGTGTAAGGTGAAATTTATGGTGAACATTAAAAACAGTTTTAAATAGTGCAGTCTGAGCTTGTTTAAAATCCAGTAGATTGTCTAAGATCCTTGCAAAGAGTCTTTCCACAGTTACTGTGTAAGAGAGAGAGAAGGGAGAAGCAGAGGGAAGTGATGCCCTCAGTGACCTTGCCATGTAATAGTGCTTGTGGCTTGAAAGTGACTGCAGAGCTGATATTCGGTTATATTGGTCTTTGAAGTAAATCTCACTCAGGTTGTTCCTGTGAAATAAGTTTTAATTCCTGCAGGAAAACGAAAATATCTGTAAAGTTATGTAATGTCTGTAATGTCTGAAAGTTAAGTCTTGTTTACTTTGGTTGCTGTAAGGTGGTTGCTGGTTATCTTGGTTTTTTAAAAGCAGATAGACCTCTCTTCTTGGGTGCTAATTAGTGCTCTCAACTCTTACTGAAGTCAGCAGTATTATGGGATTGTTACCTTCAGGCATTTAACTTGGGTAACTAAGTTCATCCACTCTTACTTTAGACATTGCCTCCAGGAGATGGAATTGAGTTCAGAGTACCGCAGTTTCTTGATTTATAGAGAAATGTGAATCCCTCTTTCTTTCTTTCTCTGTTAAGTACAAAGGGAGATATAATTCTGATAGCTGGGAAAGTATATGTCAGACAGGGTGAAAACCTGCATCAGGATCTCTTTGTAGCTGATAAATAGAATTTAGTCCACATAATACTGATATAGAGTGAGAAAAGCAGAGAAAAGTTCTTCCCAAGTCACTTGCCTAAAATGCAGCAGTCTCTAATGTCCTCAGAATTTCAGTCATATCAAGTGGCAAGGGAGACAGTCCAAATAGTACAAAATAAATGAAGACCAAAAATTTTCCTTAGAGGATTAGAAAGAGAAGAAAGTTCCTTCAAGTCTACAACTTGAATGTTGCAGTCCTTTACCTCAACTTCTCTGTCAACTCATTCCATTCCTTGTTGTTATATTGTGTTTTTTCTTGACAGAAGGCACTCTTTGTCAGCTTACCCAGTTTACAAATAAATCACATTTATAGATATGAGAATTGTGTTTTAAAGGACTTGAAAGGAACTGAATTATAACCAGATCTACTTTTTAGCAAACATCAATGTTCCCTAATGAATTCAACAAGTGCTATTCAAAGATGACTATCAGAAGTGCTGCTAATAAAACACACAGAATACCATAGTATAAATTTGTAATTCTCCATAGAGTTATTAAGTTACTGCTGAATATTAGGATCCACAAAACATTAGTCCTATCCCATTGGGTTCCTATTCAAATAATATGAAAGAAAAAACCTCTGAACAACAATTACTGAGAACATAAGCAAGCAGAGAGAAAAAAAAAAAAAAAAAAGAGAATGAGAAATTAATAACAATGGTTCCCTAATGCAAATTCACTCAGGTTGAGCTTCTACCCACAATGTCACAGAATCATTTAGGTTGGAAAAGACCTTTGAGACCTAGTCCAAGCTTTGACTGATCACCACCTTGTCAACTAGACCATGGCCCAGTCATTTCTTGAACACCTCCAGGGACAGTGACACCTCTCTGACAGCCTGTTCCAATGTTTAACATCCACTCAGTGAAGAATTTCTCCTGATGTCCAGCCTGAACCTCCCCTGGCACAACTTGAGGCTTTGTCCTCTCATTCTTTTGCTAGTTGTCTGGGAGAAGAGGCCAAACCCAACCTGGCTACAACCTCCTTTCAGGTAGTTGTACAGAGATACAAGGTCACCCCGGAGCCTCCTCTTCTCCAGGCGAAACAAGCCCAGCTCCCTCAGCCGCTTCTCTCAGGACTTACCCTCTGGACCCTTCACCAGCTTCAGTGCCCCTCTCTGGACATGCTCCAGTGTGTCCTTCCTATAGTGAGGGGCCCAAAACTGGACACAGTAGCCAAGGTGTGGCCTCAACAGTGCCCAGTACATTGGGACAATCGCTTTCCTAGTCCTGCTAGGGACTTTTTCTGATACAATCTGCACTTTTTCTGATACAATCCAGCATGCCATTGGCCATCTTGGCCACCTAGACACACTTCTAGCTCATGTTTAGCCTGCTCTCAACCAGTACCCCCAGGTCCTTTTCTGCCAGGCAGCAGCTTTCCAGATGCTATTCTTCCAGCCTGTAACACTGCATGGGGTTGTTGTGGCCAAAGTGCAGGATGCGGCACTTCGCCTTCACTAATATTCACTAACAACACCCCAAATGCACACTTCAGGAAATGGGTCCAAACCCAAAAACCTTCTGATACTCGCAAGCCAATCCTTACAAAGTGTAAGTACTAAATACATACTTAGAGGCTATTGTTATTCACACAATGGAAGTGGATTAATTTCCAGCCTGCTGTCATAACACAATATATAGATGGACATCTGTCCTGTAGATCTGGGATCTTCAGTTCTGGGGACATATAACATACATGCTGTTAAGGCTGTTAAAATTTTATCTATTATGTGTATGAGACTAGTTGGATGCTTCCAATTGCATGTCTTTCTGATAAACTGTGACACTTCTGGTCAAAAGCTAAAAGACATTTTAGAACTGGTGATATTTGAGCAGAATTGTCACTTAAGTCCTGCTCAGAATCAAAGTGGATTTAATTTCACTGCACAAAATTGCAGATTGTTTGGACATTTGCAAGAGCATAGCACACAATTTTTGGTCCTTAGCATAGTGTTAGAGATTAAATACTTCTACCTTATTCAAATTCATGTATCAGAAGTGTTCATGTTCTACATTAGTTAGAAATTTAGGCCTTTTCAACTTTGGAGGAAAATACTCACAGAAGGACATATTTCACCACACTATTAACCAGCCCTTTGATTGGGGCTCTAGCAGTGATGTAGGAAACCTTGACTGTAAGCCCAAATCTACCCAAATCAGGTGTAGTTCAGTCTCAGATCACTAGGTTTGGATTTTTTTTCATTGGTCGGGTTTTTGTTTGCTTGTTTTTGTTTTGTTTTGTGTTGTTTTTTTTTTTTTTTTTGGGGGGGGGAAGCATTGGGGGAGGGTTGCTGTTTTTTTGGGGGGGAGGGGAGGTTTGGGGGTTTTTTTTATGTTCTTTCTGACATTGCCCTTGGCAGTCTTTCCTGGCAAGTTTTCACAGAATTACAGAATATGCTGAGTTGGAAGAGACCCACTATGATCACCGAGTCCAACTCCTGGCCCTACATACCACCATCCCCAAGAGTCACACCATGTGCCCAAGAGCATTATCCAAATGCTTCTTGAACTCTGACAGGCTTGGTTCTGTGACCACTTCCTTGGGGAGCCTGTTCCTGTGCCCAACCACCCTCTGGGTGAAGAAACTCTTCCTAATGTCCACCTTAAATCTCCCCTAACACAACTTCAGGCCGCTTCCTCGGGTTTTGTCACTGGTCACCACAGAGGAGAGATCAGTGCCTGTCCCTCTGCACACAGTATTCAAGGTGAGGCTGCATTAGTGCAGAGCAGAGCGGGACAATCCCCTCTCTCAACCAGCTGGCGATGCTTTGCCTGATGCCCCTCAGGACATGGTCGGTCCTCCTGGCTGCCAGGGCACTGCTGACTCATATTCAACTTGCCATCAATCAGGAACCCCAGGTCCCTCTCCATGGCACTGTTTTCCAGCATCCCATTCCCCAGCCTGTACAAACATCCAAAGTGTCAAGCAACCCCAAAGGGGTTTACAGATGCCTTAGGAAGTTTCTCCTCATTCATATCCCTTTTGTTGATACCTCAGGCTTCAAATATATCTTTAGTTGCTGAATTAGTCCAGCATTTGTTTGTGTATGTGGTTTTGTGGTGTCTGTTCTGCTTTGAAAACAAAGACCCTGTTTCCATCAGCTGTAGTTTTATTGAGCATCAACTCAATGGTTAAAGATGTTGATGGGCCAGATGCCAATATCTCTTTACCCACATTTGATAAGAAAAAGATGGGGCTACACATTCAAAGTATCACCCTAGCGAATGAATAACCACAGTGTCCTCAAAGACCTCGCTGAGCAGGCTTCTATTCAGAGTAAATGCAATTTATGTCTTGAATATTTTTTCCTGCTGAAAAATATTTAAAGCAATAAGTCTTGCTAGTCATCAGTATGAACAGAAACTGGGTCCTAGCCAAAAATCTGCAAACCCAAGTTTCCTGACTATCTTCAGAGTCAGAATAAAAATTGGATATTAACTACTGTAAAATGCAAAAAGTTTGGATTAAAATATGTTCTATGGTAAGCAAAGGTATTTAAATTTCTGGCATAGGATGTAATGATGATGGTGTTGATCAACCACAATGCAGGGGTTTCATCATCTGGTGCTTTCAGGTTCATCTCTTAAAATGTCAGGTACCTCACTGTCTCTGTTACATTTGCTTACTGTAGTCTGTAGGAGCTTTGGTACTCCCCTTAGTTTCATCCCAAAGAATGAAGCCATATACAGAAGAAATACACTATGTAGAGTAAGTTACACTGCCTGTTTACTGCTTACAACATGAACACACCCTCTTCTCATAGCAAGAGAACAACTCACAAGCAAGAGGCAGGAAAGAGCTGTTCCCACTTCCATAGCAAATCAATTCAACAGCAAGGAAGGCTTCATCACGTTTTCATTTTCTACCAATGTTGTTCTTAAAAGAGTCACACTAGCTTATTTCCCATTACTGTCAGTACAGGACATTGGCATGAGAACATACATTCATACAGATAACCTCAGATGTTATGTCTTATCAAACTTTGCAAGAGCAGAGGTGTATGTGATTTCTCTTGTTTCACAAGAACAGCAATAAACTAGGTTTCCGGAGGCCAGGTTCTCTACATTGACTTTATGCTTTTCTCCCTCTCCTCGATAACGATGGAAATTAAAGTATACATAAGAGGACATGACAAGATTTTGGTTTCCAATATAGGACCAGTATTTGCAAGTCAAAGCCATTGAGAATAGGGTGCAGCAGTCTGAGACTTCAAAGATAAAAGGTCTGATGCCACCATAGGGGAAAGTGAGATCACTTCTTTAACAATTTAGGATTCAGCATGAGTTCTCTGCAGGACATTAGAGAATCTGAGAAATGTCAGAAATTCAGCAACACTGAGTCAATGTTTTCACACAATTCAGAGAAGTGTTTTCAAGGCTTAAGATCTACTAAAACTAGCCTGAAATTAATCAAAGAGTGAAACTAAGAGGCCTTGTTTCTTCTGAAGAAGAAACACCCCTGCTGCTTGCTTCACCTGAAATAACTCCCAGTTTTGATGCTGCTTAACCAACTGTTTGTGGTACATGGAGTACACTAATAAAATGGCAAAAAGGCAATATGCATTGTCTGAAACTACATAAGAAGCAAAACCAAACACCAGCATTTGTAAAGCAGTCTCTAAAGTTATCCCCTCCATAAACATACTTGGCTGCATAGCATATTTAACAGTGTCTTTAGACAATCAGGTATAATAATCATAAGTAAAAATGACATTTTGATGAGAACTATGTTTACAGACTAAATGGAGAGACTGACAGGAAAAACATTATTTCTCCTGTAAAAGGAAGTGATTGAGTTGTTCGTGCAACAGTATAAGATTCAGTTTAAACATCATATTGCTATAAATTTCTCTGTTCATTTCCCACACTATTTTTTAGTGTTAAATCTTTTTTTCATGCTTCTGTAACATGTTTTGATTTACCCAGGGTTTATTCCCAGGGATGGTTTCATGTTGATTCATGACATCAGGTTATCAGTTGTATGAAACACATAGCATAGGTGCAAACATATTTTGCAATCATCCAAGCAAGTGTTGAGGATGAGGCTTTGCTTTGCTGCTGCTGATACAGAAATCATTGCTTCACATCCAGGCCTTAGTGGAAGGCCAGAAGTATGGGACCAGGCAGGTGGAGTTGTTCATTATCCGCTGTGCAGGACATGGTTGTGCAGGACATGGTTGTGCGCAAATATTTTCCTTGATCTTTCAGTATGTAAATCATTAGCTGGATACATGTCCTCCTCTGACTCTTCCATTCAGTATTGAAGGTTGATCTATGAGATAGCATTAACTGAGGACTACAGCACATGCGGTTTTATTTCTTCTGCTAGGAGGAGAAGGAGTATCAAAAGGCCAGATTTAGGACATTCATTTTTGCACCCATAGAAGAAAAAGAGCTTGCTGCTGTTAAAAGCTGAAACATCTTGTTTTTCTTTTAATTCACTTTGAGTCAGTCCCCGAGTGGCAAGTTGGGACAAAGAAGGGGAAAATTAAGGTAGCACACAGCTGCTTACATACCTCACAGGCTGCCAGCCAATTCACAGAAACCTTTTTGTCTGCATGGGCTGTCTGAAGATGGCAAATGCTGGTGGCCCAAAAGATTACTACAGCCCAGAATCAGGTTCTGGCTGTTAGCACCACATCAGATTGAAGTTGTATTAGTCACTGAGTCCTGTACCAGGTCCTCAATTTCGTAGCAAATTTACCAAAGTTAGCAAAGTATTATGGGCCTTCCCCAATTGAAGGTGTGGGGTTTTATAAGGTGGAATGCGTGCATAATATTAGATTGTGAGCAAGATGCCACAGGCATTAGGAAGCTGTCTGGTGCATTGAATGCCTAAGGGCATGTGGATGACTCACTGAAATTTTGTTAAAACACAAGACATCTGCTTAAATATGTTTCTTGCCAGTCATTTTTCACGGCTGGAAATAATGGGCTAGAGATTCTCTCCTACTCCACCAGCCCTGGCACCAAATGAGTGGAAAACTGCTGTAAGCCAGAGTCTGGGATTCCATTTTGAGTGACAGGAGCTGCCGCTTTGACAGTGTGGTAAAAGGACCCTCTATCTCTCACAGTCCTGGGGGAGTACAGGAGGGAACAGTTCTGCAATACCCTGGCAGTCCCAGTATTTCATTCCCCCAGTATTCCAGCCATGCTGAGGCCTACAATGCCTTCCCAGGGGCTATAAACTACCACAAAACCCTTTTTATCACCTCTCTTTGCCTCTCAGAAGCTCCTGTCTCACCTTATGCCATCATATCTACCATTGTGACATCAGTATTATGCAGAGAAATAGCACAGTGATTCTATTGACACTGTGATGTCACATGACAGTTAGGAAGGTAATTTCCTATTAAAGGCAATGAATTTGCTTCAACAAGGAGACTGTAAACTAGAATAAGAAACTCTTTCAAAAAAGCAAAACAGTTTGCCAAAGCTTTTGATAGATTTCATACTGAAGATGCAGTTCTCATGACACAATCTGACTTCAAAGGAAGTTTGAGCATATAAAATACATAGATCTGCACAAACATGTGATGAATAACAAAGCAAAGTCACTGTAATAGCTCTACCAAAACCCACATATTATCATACTTTTTTCCCCTCATGCTGAAGGGTCAGACTTTATTGCATTGCTTATAGAAGACAGCATTTCAGCTACAAATGACCACTCACAACTATTTAATGTTAAAAATAAACTTTAAAGTGAAGTACCAGATGCTGCCATGAACATTCCTCAAAGCTTTCATGTGATGCTCACATCTGTTCAGCTGGAATAGTGAGTGTTTCAAACAAACTAATGGCTTTTAAGTGGAGAGAAAAACAGAGCAAAAAAGGCAAAATACTGTGGAAGGCACTGGGAAAAAATTTAACTAGAAGTTCTGCACTGGAATAATGGCACTTAGATAAAGTTTTGGATGGAAACTTGGGTCACAAACAGACACTATTTAAAGCTGCCAGAAACGCAAGCAATTATTTCCTGGTAAAGCAAAAAGAACTTTTCACTTGCATAAAAATACAAAGTTTTAGAGAAAAAGATCCATCTCATCTTATGGTAACTTACTTCTTCCTGCAACCTTTGGAAATGTTACAATTTTGCTGAAAACGTACCCTAACAGAAGTTACAGGTAGATGCTGATATCTAGTGAAACACTAGGAAATGATAAATCTGGTTTTATCTGTTTTCTTTAGTTGTTCTATTCCTTCCCACTGATTTATAGAAAAAAGCATGTCAAAAGGACCTCTGTTCCTAGTTTTTAATCTTCAACTCACTGGCTTGTCAACTTAGTAAGCACAGGAAGTCTTCAAAAAGTTAACATGTCTAGAGTGAATATAGCTATCCTCACTGGTAAATGTTCATATGCTTTACAAGTTATCTTGTTAACACTTTACACAAGTTTTAGAAGATTCTTATGGAATAGTACAGGTATTGAGAATTATGTCCACTTCAGAGAAGTGGGAAGTGGGCCAGCAAAAATAGGTTCATTACCCCAGGCCACAAGAAATACCAGTAAAAACAAGATCAACATGAATTCTTAGCTCTTTCTGCTAGAACAGACAATAAGTACATTTCCCAGACGTAAGTTGCAGAGAAATGGAAAAAAATTGCAATTTTTAGAGAGTCTTACTGGGAGTAAAATATCTTGTTTCCTGCAATTCAAACAGAACTGTGGAAGTAGTGTATGAATTTTTAGAAAGATAGAGATAGAAAGAAGAAAGCCCAAACATGCTGTTGTTCTGCCATTTTAATAATCAGTCCTACTCTTCTACATTGGCCAGACATGATTTGCACTGAACCAATTCTGACTGCATAGAACATCCATACTTAACTATCTCCAAAAACCAGTCCCCAGTTAGGATTTTCTGAGCCAGCAGCTTTCAGTGAAGGTAATTAACCTTAAATTAGGGTTTAATTTAGTCCAGCATCTTAAACACTGGGAGGTTTGTGAGCTTTCCTCATATTGATCCTAAAGACTTGTGCCTGAGAAAATCTGATTGAGTGTTTTGTGGTCTTCCCTCAACATCAGCATCTGAAAACAAACATGCAATAATTTACTTTTTTTGTACTGCTTTAATTTTTATGGTGACCAGTGCTGCCAGCAGAGAACTCATGTTTTCAAGCCAATAGAAAAAGATGTTCAGAGAGGGTTTTTTTTGAGGTGCAATGGTTTTGCTTTGGAGGTTTTTTTGAGGTTTTGTGTGTGTGTGTTGCGGGGATGGGGGTGAGGGGTGGGGTGTTCCCCCTGTATACATACACATACTAAAGGAAAACATCACCTACTGAAGATGGTGATTTTTACAAAACTTGTTATTGTATGGGCTACTGTTAGCTACTCTGCAAGCAAGGAGAAAACTGCTGAAAGCATTAAGTGACTTCTGCCTCTACCAAACGAAAAAGCTGCATCCCCTCAACACGTTACCATTGCTATTTGACCCTTAAAAGTAAAAGCTCTTAAACTCAGCTGCAGATAAGAAACATCTAAGAGAAACTAAAACAACTTGGGGTCTTAGGAAACATTTTTGGGTGTATTTGTAGCCAGCCATAACTGCCAAGAAAAACATTCTTGTCTCTTCAACATGCTCTTACATAATTTGGCACAAGGCATAAGTAAATCAGCTGGTGAGCAGTGCCTGAACTAGGCAGTGAAACAGTAGCTTCAGTCTTTATATAATATCTTCTAGCCTTCTCTTTATAATTTAAACCTAGTCACAAAAAGAGATAAATCTTTAATGGCAATATACAATTTGGGTAGGATAGAGAGGGAGTTTATTTCATCAAAAGACTTTCATGTCTGAAGTTAGAAGCAGCTTTATATTGAGTTTTTATTGCTATTATTCTGTTATTCATTGGCAGAATTTATTAAAGTGGTGTTCTATTAACTCTATCACGTACTTTGAGCAAAATCTTACTGTAGTAGTTGCTCAAACTTCTGCTCTAACTTCTCTTCAGGGTTGGATTTGTTATAAAAGTTAAAGAAAAATAAATCTACAGGGTCAAATACATGTTTCTGAGTTCTTTGTCTCAAGGTGACTGGTGAATCAGGAATTAAGAGATAACACTGATGCTTTGCAAAACAACTTTGGAATATTTCAAAAGTGAGTGCTTATTTTCCCTTATTTTCCCAGCTTTTTTATTCTTTTTGAACCAAATTTCTTGCTATCAGTAATTAGTAAGAAATTTTGGCCAACAATAGGAAATTATTTATTATTTGCTCTTCCATGCATATGAGAATTTAGTTTTATGATAAGTGGAAAAAAATTGGTCTTCCCCAGTCTTTGCAAAATTTTCACCCTAAACTTTTCTGATAGTTTGCTAAACTAAGATCACTTCCTTGATAATGGGTCCTGCCTAGCATGTGGCTGTTTATTGGAAAATTTGTTCTGACTGTTTGCACAGAACCTGTCCAGTAAATGACCACAGCATTTGTTTTCAGTAGATGTTCTCAAACACTGCCGGGAGCTCTATGTACTAGAAAACTATTTCATTTAAAGGTAGGGTTGAATTTGTATGCTATGCTAGTGTCTGGTTCAGTCAGAAAGTCCTTTTTTTTTTTTTTTTTCTTCTCTATTGAAGTAACAAGCAGTAACAAGCAGAAGTCTTTAAAAAATTTGCAGAGAGATAAATATATTTTTCCAGTATAAAAGCTCTTTTGACAGATGTTCTTTCATTTCTAGATCCATCAGTATAGACTACAAAGACACAGTGTAGTTTGGACTAGAAATAGCCTCCCTGCTTGTAATCTATTAAGTGCTCTTAAAAACCCACCCACTGAGCAAGAACATTCTGTCCTTTTGCCCAGAAGTGGTCTCTACCTGAAAGGTGGCAGGAGTTTTAAAGCAATTTGTTACTGTACTCTTTATTCACTCCAAGTTAGAATACCTAACAGGAGCTATATCAAGGCTACTAATGCACAGCTCATTCTTTCCATCACATTTTTATCACCAGATTTAAATACTAATTAACTAATAGGAAACAGCTAGGTTCAGATAAGGGTAGGCCACTTCTGAGATGGAAATATCATATGGATATTTTTTTCCAGTCAGCACCATTGTACTAACATACAATGCAAGTTGTTTTCACTGAGTAAACATCAGGAACATAATAAGTGAACATACAGATGGAATAATTGTGAAACATTCAATTCAACTTAAAAAGTTTTCTCCCTGGACATTTTATTTTTTTGCAATGCATACCTGATTCAGTGCTAGTCACATAGATACTGAAATATGGTGCTTAGTGAAAGAGAACTCCTTCACCCTTTTGGGGAAAAAATGGGAGCTACTGAACAGCTAAGGCTGGAGGAGGATCACAGTTTGTCACCTAGATCTGAGTTCTAAAGACTATGGGCTTTTCTCAAAGGTGTTTTTATCGTGATGTTCACACTGCTTTTTTATTTTGTTTATTCAGTGGACAATGAGTCACTGTCTAGGCTGAAGAGTAATTGACAATTCTAGGGGATTTTTTGTTGAAAGAGTGGGCGTCTCTACATTTTACCTGCCCAACTGGTTTAAACAAACTATGTTTGGCACTTGTAGATCCCACAAAGAGTCTTTGTTTCCCACTGATTTTCCCCCAACCCTCCCTCACTCCCTCTTTTACTTCCTATAGTTAGCAATTACATGTTTTATTGCACGTTAATAGTTTAATTACTACGAAATGTAAATTGAAACAATTTCACAAAGCTCAAAATTTTTTATGCCACCCCCTCTCCCATCACAATGACAAAGGTGATAAAGATTGTGACAAAAAACTCCAACCTCTTCTTTCCAAGAACAGAAAAGCCATCACTGCTTTTTTTTAATTTATTCCAGAGATAAGGAGGTTCAGTGAGGAGGAGAAATTAATCTACACTTTTGTTTTTAAATAGAAGGAACACAGAATGACATGTTTCTCAACACATTGACACCTATAATTTTAACTGCTACTTTTTAAAAGGCCTTATGACTAGATTAAGCAAAATCAAAACTAATCAAAAAAAAACAATCAACATGTTTTAATTAAAAGAAGGATTTGTTAGATTCTTTCTGGAGATTTGGAGCCAGGATCCTCATTTACAGATTTACAGAAAAAGGAAAAAAATTATGAAAATTTGTTATAAGCATGGAAAGTCAAGAATCCTTTTGAGCTCTGAGACTATTTTCTGACTGTTTTTGTTCAAAATATTTCAACCAAATGACCTGCAGATAAAAAATAATACTAACTTCCGAAATCTTTGAAGAGAATACATCCTTTCAGCAAATTCAAAGATTTGGAATACAAACAATTTTTAGAAAAAGTAAGAGTTCTAAAGCAGTGTTTGAAGCAGAAAATTAGCTGAAATCTGGAAGAATCTGGAAGGCAAAACCACCTTTAATTATGTATTCATTTTTGTGCCAAGGCTACTCCCATGCTGGGAGTGTGAATAGAATACACTGTTCATTTGGAACCATTTCACTACATAGCCCCACTTGAATTAAAACATAATTGAATATTTCTCCAGTTAGACATTTTTGTTAGTAGTTTTGTCAGTTGCAATTGGGACTGCAAGTGGTTCTGAGTTGTAGGTAGACAGTATGAAAAAATACTCTTTTTAGGTGCACTGTTAATGCAGAAAAAGAATTAATCTCATCACAAAAAAACCCACACAAAACAAACCAACAAAACAAAACAAATCAACAAACCAACCCTGCACTGCTCTATAGTTTTTGGAATGGAGGCCGGGATGGGTGGGTGGGTGGGGGGTTGGTGGGGAGAAGTCATCTAAACCCCAGTACCCTGTACAGGCTATGCAAAAGTGTTGTCCTCTTGTGGCTCATATTGCACTGATGCCTTGGAATCATAATTAAAATTATATAAAACCACTGCTGACATCTAAGAACATGAATTTAGCTTCAGCAGAAGCAGCTTTGCTGACATGGGGAAAATGGCATTGGTGTTTCAAGATATCCATTTATTAAGCTATGGATTTCATAACTATGGATTATTTAAGACAAATATATGAAACAAGAACAATATTCCTTTGTCAATTTCTTCTTAGTAGATTTTTTATATATTAAATGTTTTTAAACAAAAAACCATATATAATAATTGTCCAGCAGTTATTCCAGGAACAATACTTAAAATTCCAAGTACTTTTAAAATATACCAACACAAGCACATGTTGATTAACCAGCTAGTTTCTACTCTGTAAATGCTGCACTTCTGAACTCGTCTTGCTTTCTGTGAACTCTTTCCAATCACTGCTTAAAAATTAAAACTTCCCAAGTAATACCCCTAGCTTGAGTGCTTGCTAAAAGGAAAGACAAACAGAAGTCAAGTTCAAAGGCCATAAGTATTCAGACGAGTATTGTGGAAAGATTTGTTTGTCAGGCTATGGTTCTCACAATTAATAACTGTTCAGGGCACATCATAAGGCTTGAGGAATATGTGTGTCTGCATCAACACAGTCAAGTTCAGGTTTTCAAAGGCATCATCCTTCTTATGTCTGGACACTCAGAACTGTTTCTCTGCCTTCAAATGTTAAACTGCATAAAGTATGGGGCACCACTTCCCCAGGAAGGGAAGGAAAAAAGGAAAATAAAACCAAAAAACAAACTCCAACACCCAAAAAACCCCACAGTAAAAACCCAGAAGTCCCCAAACCAAAGAACTTTCCTTGGCCTTTGGAGGGAAGGTCCATTTGGGATAAGGAAGATGGGGTCAATGGAAAGGGATGGAAGAATCACCATTTGTCCTTGCTGTCTGCAGCACACTGGATTGCTCAGGCTATGGAACACTAGCAGCCACGGAGGACTTCTAAGTTGTGAGATAGGTTCTCAAAAATCTGAAATGTGCTAGGCAATGTAGCTTTTTGCCTTTATATAATCATTGACTCATTAAGGTTGGAAAAGCCCTCTAAGATCATTAAGTCCAACCTTTGACTAAATACCATCTTGTCATAAACCATATGCCTAAGTACCATAGCACTAAGTACCACAATCCAGTTGTTTCTTGAATGCTTCTGGGAATGGCAATTCCATTACCTCCATGGGCAAACTGTTCCAATGCCTTACCATCCTTTCAGTGAAGAAATTCTTCCTGAAGCAGATTTAATTGAAACAGTACTAATTTGCCTGATAACATAAGCCTTGGAGGGCTGTCAAAGATGTTCTGCATTTTTCATCTAGGGGGCATGCTTGTTATTGTTAGTGCTTCACCTACGTATATTAATATATTCCTTTTGAAGATTTCTTGCCAAGAAAAGCAAATATAAGGCACAAGAGTCTAATCCACAGAGAAACATGATATTTCTGCATTTCCATGACTCCATATCTATGAATGTTGATTTATACAAAAGCACTCAATAGACCAGAAGTAAAAAAAAAAAAAAAATAAAATTTGTAAAATACAAATTCGTACTATATTGTAGCACTTCTTACATCCCTTCGGAAGTGCTGACTGGTATCCATAGGAATGTATTGTGATTTTCTTGTGTCCTGGGAAGACAAGGCATGACAATCCCTCATAGGTATACAAGCAACACTGAAGATGGGTTATTTGGCAGTATCTTGCATAAATTAGCCCAAATAATTTACCATCTGCATAACTCTGAGCTATAAGTAAACAAGATGTTTTGTTTCAGTTGGGCAATATTTTGATCCAATCATATATGCACAATTTTATGCATGTTTTGTTGTTAGTTTTGTTTAAATTCTCATCTGGATAATTTCTTCCCTACTACTGTGCAAATACCAACCTCTCCAGGTTATTCCAAATCCTCTCCATCCGCTACATGTGTAGATATTCCAAAAACAACTAGCGATTTGGTGAATTTACATATTTATTTAAGCATCCAGGTGCAGAGAGTTTAAGATTCCTGGGGTATTTTTCTCGTAGTACAGTTTTCCTAAGACTTTCTCAATCAGTCATCAAAAACAAGGCACTTCAAATAGAAAGTTAGAATTTTGACAGCTTTTTCCATTTCATTTGTTAGCTTCTACTTCCTAGAAGTCACCCTTAAAACTCTCAGACTAGTACAATCTCAAAGTCAGGTTTTGTTGGTTTACTTTGAAACTTGGAAGTTTTAATAAAATATTTCCTTGTTATTTCAGTGGATAGCCAGTGGATACTGGCCACCTTAAGGCCCTAGACAAAGTTTTTCTAAATAAACAAGACTTATTGAAATGGCAGTCTGTATTTATGATTCAATAGATGGTTAAATGATGGGGGAAAAAAATAAGGAACACCAGAGTTAAAGATGAAAGTTCTTTTAGGCAGCAAACTGGGAGTTTGCCCAGACTATTAACTCTCAGTGTCATTGCTTGAAGGCTACGGAGCTGTCAATGCGAAGCTTTTAGGTCTTCCCTAAATTTCCATGGTGATATTATCTAATTTGTTGACAAAAGTTGCCCATTCACATTTTCAGTGTGGGCCCTGGCAGAAAAGTGCTGTCTGCCAATGCTGCTGTTCAGCACTGCTGGCAGGCTACAAGAGCAGGCAGGGAGCAGCAGAGCAGGCAGCAACTCAAGGGGAACTCCTCCTTGCAGTGGAATGCTCTCAGCTCCTAACTGAAAAAAAAATGGAGTCCATTCTTATCACAGCTCCGAAGTTGTGTACATGTATCAAGGTAACTAGACCATTGTGATACCCCAAAGATCTTTTTTGTTGTTTACTTGTTTTTAAAGGATACTTTTCTCTTACAGGCAGTTTTCTGTCTTACTTTAATACGTTTTTTCCACAACTTTTTTCTGAATCTCTTCCCTGTTTCCTTTTACACTTCGCAGCCAACATGGTCACATAGTCTTTTGTCTTTTCTGCTTATACCAGGTACCTTAAGACTTTAACTGGCAGCCAATGTGCTTTGGCAAGGATATTGAAAACAAATCTCTGGTCTCTTCTGAAGATGGAAGATAACTGTCAAAGGAAATAAAGTATATAGCACAAATGTTCAACAGGTAAGGACTTGTTTAAACATCTATGGAACAAGGGGACAGAGAACATGCTCAAGACTTTCACGTGTGTTTTATTCCCTCTATTTTTCCTGTATCTGTTGACAGGAGAGAAACAATGAAGAACCTGCAATCTTCTTTCTCCTTCTTCCTTGAGGACTCTCTTGTTTTATGTTTGACAACGTTGCCTGACCAGGATCTGCCCTTCACACCAAGATTGAATAAACACTGTAAGCGAATGAAATGACAGACATCAAGCAAGGGCATAAAGCAGTATTTGTCCTAGACACAATACCTTGCCCCAAGGCTTATAAAAATACAACAGCAGTAAATTACAGCATAGAGCAACTTATGAAGTATGAGGAAACTCATGGCTGCTAATAAAGTTTGTTGACAAATGCCTGCCGAATATATTATCCATCTATTGCTTGGCCAGCACTCTTATAAGTATGCTTTTGCAGTCTAAGGAGGAAAACTCTACTTGATTTTCCATAGCATTTTTTATTTAATTCATTAAATAGGTTAAAACCCCATCAGAAAATATTTAACAACCCCAGTATTTCAAAACTAGGTTTATTTGAAAGCCTGAGAGACTATCTAAATAAGAGTTGTTTCATAGAAACTGAGTAATAAAAAACCCAGGCAGTTTCAGGATGTCTTTCATATGGTATCTTCTGTACACTCCTGTGTATAGAAGTGGTGAAATAACAACCTAATTTCTAACTAGCACAGGTATATGGGTACCTGAAACTGTGAAACTGTTCTCGCAGCATAGGGCAACTAGAAGAGGAGCAGATCTAGTCAGCCAAGATGAAACACCAGGCTGCTGTCAGGCTCATGCTATCTTGTTTACAGTCCTGTATACACAGCACAAGCTTCTAATACAGATTGTGCCCCAACACGGCCTGCCTGAGAAGCTTAAAAATAATAAATCCTAAGCCATTCTACCCTAAAACTCACACAAAGGCTATTTTGTCTTTCTGTTAGACTCAGTGTAGTTTTGGTTTCTATTTCCCTGACTGCAGAGACTTTTAAAAAAAAATCATGCTTATTAAATGTATTTCATGCCAAAAGTCTCCAAAAAAAGAAAACCAAACAATATATTTTTAATAAGTTTGAACCAATAAGCTCATAAAGTTGAAGAGCAGCACAAACAGTGTCTCTTACTTTGTATTGTGATTACCCTTGCTATTTTATCCCAAACAGAGAAGGACATGGACCGGCTGAAGTTAGTCCAGAGGAGGGCTATGAAGATGTTCAGAGAGCTGGAGCATCTCTGACCTTTGTAGACAGGCTGAGAAAGGTGGGGCAATTCAGCTTGGAGAAGAGCAGGCTCCAGAGAAACCTTAGAACACCTTCCAGTATCTAAAGGGACTATGAGAAAGTTGGAGAGGGACTCTTCACAAAGGCATGCAGTGATAGGACAGGGGGAATGGCTTTAAAGCAAAAGAGGGCAGATTTACATTAGATATTAGGAAGCACTTCTTTATGTTGAGCACCGTAAAGGTGGTAAGGCACTGGAATACTCTTTGCCCAGAGAAGCTGTGGAATTCCCATCTCTGCAAATGTTCAAGGCCAGGTTGGATGGGGCTTTGAGCACCTGCTCTAGTGGAAGGTGTCCCTGCCTGTGGCAGGAGGGTTGGAACTAGGTGATCTGTAAGGTCACTTCCAACCCAAACCATTCTATGATTCTATTTTTAGGTGCTAAAAAAAAGTCCTTGTCTCATCACTGCCCTGAATAACTATCTGTTATTTGGACACTCCAGAAAATGCACTGAATGTCTTCTGGTCTCAGAGTGCCTTGTACTCTCTTGCTCTCATAAGAGAAAATGAGACCATGAGCTTTGCTAGAGATTCAGGTTTTGAAAACTCATGAGGTTCCAGCATGTCGACATCTGGTTCAGGTAGAGGTGACAATAGCATCTCGGCTTGCTGAATAATGAATTTTGAGACAGATTCAATTCAGCTAAACAGTTTACAATTATACCTTTGGGAGTGCTATGACAGCTGAGGTGTATAAATTTATATGCAAGCATGTTTTTTTAAAATTTATACACACATGCACTTTTCCTTAAAAAAGGGGCTAACCCCATCAACAAACAATTTCACTTTCCGTTTCTTTTGAATGTGGGTAACTGTATCAATGAGAATATGCAGCTCATAATATACAGCTTCACAAATCAAAGGAAAATGCTGAAATATAAAAACATTACCTCTTCCAAACTGTCCTTTTAATTAAATTTCTTCTCTGAATTTCAGCTCTAGGCTTAATACAAAGTGGCTGCATAACTAGCTATTGGAGTACTCTGCTTTCTAATAGTGCTCTGAATCTCTCAATTTACTTTGGCTCTGAAAATCAGAATTAGCCAAAGAATGCATAGCCCTACATAACCTATTACACCATTTTCAGAAAATGCTGCATAAAAAGTTCAGAGCGGCTATTAGTGGATGCATTTGGCAAGTGTCCTGTTTCTATGATAGTAAAACCCCTTTTCCTAAACGCATTTTGATCATTCTAGAAGAGCTTTTATTTTGATTTCCTGACAGAAAGCTAAATGGGCAGAAAATTAATGCCTTCACTACACGGTTACCCCAGGGACCACTACCAGAAATAATAAAATGATTAGGGTTGTAAGGGATTTTAAGGGTCATCTAGTTAAATACACTACAAGCTTTTCAGAAGATGGGACAGGTTTATTATTTTGGCCCACAGCTGAGACTCCAAAACAATATAAATATGGACAAAGTCAGTGCAAGAAGAGTTACTTGTGCTATGATACGAAGTTTCACCTCCAAATATCACTTGATATCACCTGAAATAAAGATTGGCCTTGAAGGCAAGCATGGTACAGACAGCTTATACAAATTCAAACATTAGCTTAGTTCTATATTTAAATCTTAGGCCTCTAATTACTTGCACATGATTTACCTATACACACATACAGTGTCCTCTAAAAAGGCTGAGTGTGACAGTCAAGCCCAAATAGAGAAGAAAAGCTAGAATCATGAAATGTTGGCCAACTCCCAGCATTATGTCTTCCTCTCAGTGAATAGTGAAGCAGTAATTTCTAAATCTTTTAAGTGGTAGAGGTGTCATTCCAGTCAGAAAGCCTAAAACATAAAAAGACAACTTGATCTGATAAACAAGGTAATGCACAAAGAACTTCAAAGACCCAGGACTTTTTCTGTGAAGGTCTAGAGTAATGCTGGAGGTGAGACATTGTACTCTGGGCACTCTTGCTAACAAGTGGGATAACATGGTCAGTAATACCGAACAATTTCCCCTCCATTAACTGGTACTACAATAAAAAGGGAAACCTAAATGAACAAGTAGATGCTCCGATTATATGTCAGAATGAAATAGATGTTATAAACAATCTTTCTCTCTCCTATTTCTCCTATCAATCATTTATTTCATGGCTTTTCTCACATATTCCCAAGTTGAGCTCATCCTTTATTTCAAAAGCTTCTGACACAACGCCTGGATCTGGTTGATCTCTTGGGTAAGATTCAGCCTGAGAAAAAGCATAGGAAGAATTCAGCCTTTAACCTTTGGCTTCCAGACTGTTATGAAGAACAAAGACATCTTTTCACAGGACAGCAAAGTGATCAGTACTGCACCATCATGCTTTGGATTTCCAGAGGAGATGAATTTACAAGTTTCATTTTATGAAAGAGTCTCATTTTCACAGCTTTTTTTTTTCTTGCTGTTATGTGCTATCAGAAATGAATACATGTGTACACTGGGGAAAGAGGGGTGGTGGGGGACGAGAGGGGTCGATATCCTTGCCAGTGCTTCAGATGCAAAAGCCAGAACAGCAGATTTTTGATTCTTCCCTTTCAGAGAAGTCCACAGAACTAAAGCAGACAAAGCAAGTCCTTCCTCAGTACAAGGTCTTCTGCTGAAACATTTCTGTGCTTTCTCCTCTTCAGTTTTTGTTACCCTTTACCTAGGATCACCTTGGACCAAAGCCTATCACACTGGAAAATACAGGGCACACACAGGTAGAGCACAGCCTAACTTGACTCGGTCCCTTCCTACAAGGTAATCTTACCATGAAGAAAGCAGTCAAAGATCTTAAAAGCAACAGACATCTCAGAAGAGATACTGAGGTCTTTTTGTTCTTAAGTAAATTGCTCCGTCATTCTTTCCCTTTGTTATTTTTGGTCTAATGGTGCACAACTGGCGTTTAATCAACCTGCAGTAACCAAAGCAATAGAGGTGATAGAGTGAATTTTGCCCAGTCACCGCCTCTTGAGAGGTGGTGGCTAATTAGAACATTGATCCTAAGGCTTTCTGATTATGTAATTTGGTGACGCTCCAAAACCTCTCAGCTTTGTCCTTCTTGCAATTTAAAGAGAAAACAGACGCACCAACCCAAAAACACAAGAAAGTTTTTGATACTAAAAAAAACCAAAACAAACAACCAACAACAAAAAAGCACCTTTCACTGAGGCATCTAAAAGTATTCTGTAAAAGAAATTAAATGAAGTCTGGTCAAACCGAGCCTAATCTCCTAATGAATACCTGAAGTAACAAGCTTGCACAACAGAAAAGTATTAACAGCTTTTTTTTTTTTTTCCCCTTGAGACTACTGAAACTTATTGTGTCTCAACTTTGATTACGTTAAAAGAAATTAAATCACCTACCCAGTGAAACAAAAACATTCATCTGCCTCATGCACATAGGACAACTACCTAACTTTGGAGAACGCAGCTGCAAAATGAACCACTCACAGAGCAGGTGATATTTCTCAAGGCACAGCTTATTTCGCTCATACTGGTTGCAATGAGCAACTTGACTCTTCCCATGCCAGCTTACAGACAGGGTTTGTGACACTTACCTGTCCCAGTTTTTAGAGGATAATAAAAAAGACAGCAGGCACAGTCAGGCTACCCTATTTTAAGATTATCGCTGGTCACTTCCACTGGCGGTAGAGAATGTGCTAGTTGCACTAATGACATTAAAAAGAGATTAAAAATAATTAGGAATTGTGATGTGTTGTGCCAAAAGAGGTCAGTAAGGTAACACGCTGTCGTAAGGCATCATGAAAATGCCAGCTACTTGAAGTGTGTAAGAAATAAAGGTAACTCTTGAAATATGTACCGCTAATCTAAATTTCTGACATAGCCACTAATACTTCCCAAATTTTTTTGTTTGTCCACGTACCAGAGCAAAAAAAAATTGATAGGGAGTGTTTAATTTTATTCTAAATTGACTATTTAGGAGTTTGTAATACTCGAACTAAAGTATACATTGAAATGCATGGAAGAAAGTAAGGGCTTTATCTTATGGTGCTTGCAAGAACATTTGGTCAATTTATTTTTTTTTCACTCTAGATGAGATAATGCGATTTTTTTGATGAGGAATTTTTTTTGTAAGGATTTGTAATTCTAGCCATGGTTATGACACTGTTTCCTAGTAGGCTTCAATTCAAACCAAAACTATGCCAAAAATACCTGTCTGGGGAAATGTAAGACAGGTTTAACACTTACCCACATCAATTTCAGTGGAATTTAAAGCAATTCCTTCTGCATCTCTGCAAGTACCTTAATGATCAAAAGCATTAGCTATTTTTGGGTAAGAAAACTAAAGCCAAAGAGAAGAAGCAGGTGTATCATTGGAGCAAAAAGACTGACCTATATTGTAGTAGCTTGTGTTTTTGGTTATTGGATGCCCCTGTTTCACTAGTAATGTTTAGCAACTGTGATGTGGCTTTGTTATGATTTTTACAGACTAGTGACAATTATAACATTATAGATGGTATTGAGGAAACTTAAAAAACCCTGTTTGAGAGTAATTCTTCAATAGACAAAACCAGTTTTATGCTGAGAGTAACAGGAAGAGGCCAGTGTGGGGCCTAAAATCCAACCAAACAAAATGCCATAAAACCAGCTAAAATTTAATTGACAAGATCACCAGGCATTTGAGACAAAATTTACTTATTGAAGATCAATAACTGATAACCCCCAACCTTAAGCAAAGACATTCTGCCAACAGTTTCAGCTGTACAAAGCAGAGATTTGATGCAACAGTAGTTCCTTAACCTCGGTTTATTTCTATGTTGCCAAATGTGAATATCATCTCAAGCTGTGGAAGTAGTCCACATATACCACTCCATTCCAAGTCCAAGGGGAAATGTAATTAGATACATCATACATGCAGTCCTGAGGGGAAAAAAAAAGTATCTGAAAACAGAGGTCTCAAACCTCAGCAAATAAGAGTTACTAGCACAGGACACTCAAACGCAAGTACCAAAACCCTGTACATGATGAGTGGCTTCTACTTCTTCTCTGCCTTGATTAAGTTTTGCCCAGGTGTTCAGAGCTTAAAACTATTAGATGATAATCTCTCCTCAGAATTCACATTGTATGGCAAAACAAGGTGTCTTTGTTTTCTGAGGCAGTTCATCAAAGACAAATCTTAACCAAGCACCTGAATCTATTCCACCCGTCCCCTCCTGCCCCCAAGCTGTGTGGATGCAGTAGGATTTGGTATGTGGATCCTGTAAATTCACTTTATCTGCAACCAAACTCTCCATGGTTTAGCTTACTTCTTTACATCAGATCAGATTTAATTTGGAACTTCTTCCAGGCCAGCTTCTAAAAGAAAGCTATCATAAGAAAAACCGACTTCCTATCTTAGGCCAAACAGCAAATGTGCTGAAAACAAATATGTGGGACCATGACACCTGTTCTAACTCAAGGTCATCACCTGATTGCTTTGTGTACCACAGACCTCATGGAAACAGGATACAGCAATTGTTACAAAGCAGGGACTTCATGCTTGGGGTTGAAGAGGAGAAAGTAAGCAAACACCTTCTGTCATCTTACAGCATGTGTATGGGTACACAACAGACATGGAGCATGTTAGTCCCTTGGAGGGGGGAGGACTCTGTGCCCTACTGAAAGGGATCTATTTATTTTGTATTAGAACTAACTGACTTAAAAGCACTAGTCCTGCTTTTAAGTAGGACTTTAAGTTCCTCTCCCACTGTGGAGGAGCAGTTTTCTCTCATCTCGGACATTCCTGTCAGGGGGACCAGAGAGAAGTAACTGGTGAGCAGGGACACAAGTTGTGATACATCTTGACATGGTTGTACCTTACCAGTGGAATAATCTTGGATAAATTTCATTTATATACCAAAAGGAAACATATCTCATCTGAATATACAGTATTTTTTCTCCAACATCCAACAGCCATGGTGCATCCCAGAGTGACCCAGTGTAAGGCAGGGAACCAAACTTTGGCTCAGACCTTTGGGAATCCCACTGCACCAGTCAGCACAGTCACCAAATCACTCGGCTAGTGATGCAGTGTGGTAGCTTGGGGAGAATATACCCACAAACCCTCATATACAACCTTAGCTCTCTCTGGTAACATCTGTGAGCTCATCATGGCTAGTTTTCTGGCTCAGGTTTCACAGTGACTCTTTATACTAGAATTGAAATAAACTTCCCCGAAAAACCTTAAAGATTAGAAAGGAACAGACACAATCTCCACTCAGTTTAGGGGAACTGGAGAGTAGAAGAGGTATATCTTCTCAAGTAAACATTTGGCATGCCTCTCCCTTCTGTTCCTTGGTTAGGGTAATGGGCAACACAATAAATAAAACCCTTGCCTGACTGCCTGATGGTCCTGTGATAACTACATACTCTTAGTTCTCAGAGGGAGACAAAAGCTTTGAGATAACTGGATACCATTTCCAACTCAGACACCAACCTGTGTTTTGAGAAGTTAACCTAAAAACTAAACAAAGACTGCAGCTGTGGCAACCTGAGTGCCAACACTTCTACCCTTGCATTACAACAATCATTTCCCAAAATTTAACTACTTGGAGACAAGTGTCAGATGTTACTAGAAGCCCAATTCATCCCAGATGTGGGAATTTATTTACATTTAATTTCCCATAGATGGCTCAACAGGAGCTCCTATGTCGTCCAGCCCAGCTCATTCATAGCTGGCTTGTGTGTCCTTGTAACATGGTGCTGCCCAGGCTGTGTTCATGGTGCTGTTAAGGTCTGCTTGAAAGAGCAAATACTCACTTCAAATGGTGACAGAAAAAGAATAAAATGACGTTGGGGTTTAGTGCTTTTCTAGCTGCATGCTTGTTTTGCTTCACAGCATTGTACCTCACAGTCTCATGTTATTCTCATAAAGTGTCAGTAGGTGTTCACAGCAATTCAGTAACAACAGTTACTATTATGTATGATCATAAGATAGTATAGATCATTATGACAAGCATGAACTGTTGCTTTGCCCACCCATTGCACGCTACCAGAAATGTAACCCAGCTGGGTTAATTAGACGTGCAAAAGTTATTAATAGAGTTTGGAAGAAAGTATGAACCTATGTAATTAAAAATATCAACCCATTTATGTGATTTTAAGTAATTTAAAAAAAATGGAACCATGCATATCTTGAGACAAGAAACAACAACAACAACAACAAAACCCAGGAAATGCCTCAGGCAAATAAATATTTAAGCAAAGCTCAGCAAGAAAAACACTCATAAAAATGGCAAACTCTAGGCAGAGTCATTTCCCAAAGCCCTATATTTCACTTATCAGGGCTATCAGACGTGTCCAATGACTAATCAGAAAGTTCCGAACCAGGGCAGCAGCAAGTTGTGTTAGATCCACCGCAACGCACAAACCAGTTCCTATGGAGGGACAAAAATTCCTAAAAATCTGGATGTGCAGCGCCCTCTAGTGACAGGTACCTTCCCCCACATTTGGCTTGATCAAGGGTTGGTGTCACAGCGGTGGGAAAGCCTTAGGACCGGGAAAGCTTTTCAAAAACCCAAATGTGAAGCAGACAGAGCCAGTGAAACGCCAGTCATTGCACATCAGATTAAGAAACCACAGACGGGTGTCACCTTAGAGCTGCAAAATGGTGAAAAATTTGCATCTCATCCGTCTACCCATCCAAAGTCTTTCTATAAAGTATACAAAAAAACCCTAAGTTGGAACTCATTGCATATACTCTGCTTAGGCTTTCTCCTCTTTTCCTGAAAACTTAGGTTTAAGAAATCCTGGAAAATAAAGTTCTTAGTAGTCAGATCACCTGGATTCTGTGAAGTCAGAGAGTTTTAGTCTCAATTCAGTTTTTCAAATTTTCACCATATTCCGTCGAAGCACTTAGGAAAATATTCACATAATGCTTAAAATTTAAATTATAACATATATTTATTTGTTCCTCTAGAAAAAGGTTTCATAGAAAGCAACATTTCTTAATTTCCACATTTTTGACAGAAAAAATTTCCCGTGGGAAAACTCAGGAATATAGAGAATAGATGTTCCTAGTACTAACTCACAACCAAAAAACTTAAATTCACTCCAATTTAATATGCAAAAATTAAATATAAAATATCAATATTAGACTGAAAAAAGGTGAAAACCAAATTCGCCTTCCTAGGATGTTCTTCTAGCACTGTCTGTTCAGGCACATACACAGAGTTTGCCAGGTACCCTTTCCTAAGTCTCATGGCACCTTGACAGGGCACACCTTCAATTAATTAATAAAATCAGGCTGATTTCAAAATAAATTCTTTAAATCTCAAATAATTTAATGCATTTCAGTCTGAAGAGGTAAGTGAAAAGCTTACTACAAGGCTAGCACTTTCCTGACTCTGTATTTCCAACTGCCTTTCCTGCAGAAGATGTTCAGAGGGTTATAGCAGTCACAAGTGTTGCTGCCCATTTGTGCCATCTGATCATTACACCCTTCACTTAGAGCTGAATAAGGCACTATATCATATACCAGCCAGGAATAAGATAATTTGATTAAGTTAAACACCTATGGTTCTCTTACAGGTCAAGATAGCCCCCCACAAAAAGCGTAAGTAAAAAAAATAATAAGAAAAAAGGGTTTTCAGCTGAAGTGCTCCAGAGCTAGATGGGGAATTTTGCTGACTTGTTCATGGGGCTGCACTGCTTTGAACAGAACTTTGGTGAGATTTCGCAGTAAGCGATATTAAGTGATGCACACCCACATGGGCACAGAGAATGCTTAAATATTTAGAATGTAGCAATTTAAATGAGCTGATCATTATAGAAATACCATAAACACCTCAATGATTATACACCTTTACTCAAATCCCACAAGCCTTTCCATTGCATTTTGAAGCTACCATTAGCTTTTGTTACCTAGAACTACAAAAATAAAGATTATTTCTATCCATCAGATATGAGCTACAATACTACCTCTTTTTATATAAGCTTTCTGTAAGAGACATATTCATACATTACCATAAATCAGTGAGCTTGAGAGCTTAGAAGAACTTTAGCACTTGATTTGTAGTTTGGACTGCTCTTCTTTTGTGTTCCCCAGCAGCATCTCATTTGTGTCCGTGCCCCAGTAGGATTTAGAGCCTTCCTGGCTTAAGCATGCTGCTTTGACTTTCTGACCTTCAGTTTTTAAATGCAAAGTCACCGGCAAGATATCTCAACTACGCTCACTCCAAAGCTTGTGGGGATTACCTTCAGTCAATGCTGGAGAGCTCTGCAGGAGTGATCAAAGTTTAATCTGTTTCTAATTAAAAGCTGATCTGCTTGACCTCGTGCTCTAAAAATATCAAGCTGTTTATATAAACTGGTTTTTCTCTTCTTTTTTTTTTTTTCTTTTTTTTAAAATCCCCGTGATTTCATAACGCAGCCAATAAAAGAACACAAGACATTAGGAAACAGTTGTTTTAAAACTGGTACAGGTGGTTATGTTTTAGAATAATCAACAAAAGAAATTTCAAGAGCAACTAGAAGTTCTGGAAGTGAAAAGAATAAAGAGGCAAATTAATAAGTAAAGTCAAATTAGATATACATGACTATTTTTTCACTATGAAGAGCAAAGGCAATTACAAAACAGCTGAGATTCAGGCCCAAGAAGTACTTGAGAACAAAGACTCAGTCCTTTGTATCAGCTGCTTTCTCTGCACTCTCTCTTATTTTTTTCCAATTAGATTCTTTTCCTTCTTTCTGTTCAGATGGAACAAGAAAGCCTTATAGATTTATTTCATACCCTTTTCAAAAAAAGAAAAGGTTAAAAAAAGAGAAATAAAAAAAATCTTATTTTTTAAACAATATTTTGTTTTACATAAAAGACTGAGGTTTTTTTTTTAACCTCCAAATAATGGCCTTTTAAATCATTAACTGTGATACAGACCAAAAAAAGAAGTTTCTCCAGAATTTCCCATTTCTAAGAACTTTCTTATATATGCTGCATCTCACCATTTCCCAGTTTATTTGTGGGGCTTTCACCATGTGCTATGATACATGAACTCCAGAAACCCATATACTGAGATTAAAAGGACTTCCTATCAGGTGCTAATGTCCTGTATTATTCTGTATTTTCCTTTTCAATCTACTTAGAGTTGCACGGTCTTTTTCCAAACTCTGCATTCAGTATCAGCTCTGTGATAACGAGGTCCTCTTGACCCACATTGAGCACAGCACAGAAGACAACAGAAACGTATTTGAAAGGCTCATCATAGCAAGAACTAGGGTTTTCATCTGAAAGCTCTTTATAGCTAGAGGCAACAGGGCTCCATCTTTTCTTTGACAGAAATTGGATGAAATATAGCCATTAACAAAGTTAATAAGAATGTGCACAATACACAGCTAATAACATTTTACAGCACCAATTCTTGGGACATTCAGGTAGTGCAAGGACATGATTTAAATGCAGCAGTCCCTATTTAGTCTTGAAGGTGGAGCTTACATTATATTAACAAAATATAACTTATTTTGGCTGCGACAACAGTACCATTCTTCTCGAGGAACTGGAAAAGATTTCATATCTAATTTCCTTTACCTAAACCCTGGGTTTTCTATCAGTGTAGATTCCTACTACAAGAGTTTGAAAATATAATTGTGAGCACTCCGAATGTGCAGTGAAAATTTCTCTTTTCAGTTGTGGTATTTGCTTATACTTGGCCACTTCTGTATGTTTTCAAGTTATGCTACTGTGTTGTACTGCATTTGAGACTATGACCTGTTACGACTAAGAAAACATTCATTTAAATGCATGAGCTATTGACTAATTTGTTAAACAATCTAGCAGCAAACAAAGTTGCATCAATGCTTCATAATTCATATTGACTTGTGGTTGCTGCTCAGAAAGAGCTTAGGATCTCGGTCCTCTCAGCCAAAGCCAATTGTCCTAATTAATAGCATTCACTTTAGGAATGGGTTTAGGCAAAGATTGCTTGCTGCTTGCTCCAGCCATCTAAGAATGTCCACAGATTTGAAGCAATATAATTTTAACTGCCAAAAATTCCCTTCCTAGTGCTATAGATGCGCCACCCAGTAAACCATATACTCCTATCCAGCTTTCCCATTTTGCAGCAAACAAAATCCTTAGTTTCTGAGGAGGGAACACGACCTCATATCACAAATATCTTCCCTATCCCCAGATAATGTTGTTAATTTAATGTAAATAAAAATCCATATTTTTACTTATATGTTAAAGCTGGATTTTTTTTTTTTTTAATATGCATTATGTTGCTACAAGAAATCTTTCAGGTAAAGGTTGGTGTGTGTTTGCATATAGACTCCATAATTCATGAAATCTTTGCTGCCCAGTGGAATGTGAGGTTTGTAAGATTTACATGAACAATGGAAAGGAGGTGAAGTTGAAAACAAGTGATGGTGAATTATCTGACATAAATGGGGTTTGTCTGTTTTTAGAATATGTGCTTGTATTCTGTTTTGATCCATTTTCTTGCAAACATAAATAAGGTAAGCACTGAATGTCATTGCATTCTTCTTACAGAAGTCTGTATGAATAATGTATGCTGACTCGAAAATAGTATTGAAACTTGTATGTGTGTTAAATTCTAAAATGGTATAGCAATTCTCAAATACTCATGTTAGAAGAAAGGAAACACTATACTGCAGTATACTGCACTATACTGAAGAAAATATGGAAAATATTCTATTAGTCATGAATCATAGCAGAGAATGGATTGGGTTGGAAGGAATCTTAAAGATCATCTAGTTCGAACCCCCTGCCACAGACTGGGACACCTTCTACTTGACCAGATTGCTCAGAGTTCCATCCATACTGACCTTGAACACTTCTAGGGATGGGGGATCCACAACTTCTCTGGGCAGACTATTCCTGTGCCTCATCCTTCTCACAGTGAAGAATTTCTTCCTAATATAGTAATAAATAATAATAAACCTACTCTCTTTCAGTTTGAATCCATTCCACCTTGTCTTATCACTACATGAACTTGTAAGAAGTCCCTCTCTGTCTTTCTTGTAGGCTCCCTTTAGGTACTGGAAGGCTGCAATTAGGTCATACCTGAGCTTTCTCTTGAAACCTCAGATAAATGGTCTTGAACTGTATCTTTATCTAATTGAGTCTTTTCAGTGACAGCACTGCATGTTGTAACTTAAGGAGAGAAGTCATGTAATGAAATAGGTTAAGTGCAGCCTTGATTTAAGCAGGAGAAGCTCCAGTGATTACATCTGGTGTTATACTTTGCTAATTCTGGGACTTGCTATCTATTTATATTCTTTGGCACAGCAGTATTTCTAAGTCATTTCCAGTAGAAAGCTGTGCAGATCAGGATTGTATGTTTGCTGGGCTATGTTTTGTTAAAATAAATATCTGCATTTCTATCCTACATTTGTGCCCAGGTGTTATAGAAAAATGTTTACCAGCAATATTGACTTCTGAATTATTAATGTCTGCTATGCTGGTATTTCCATGGTGATGGGGAAATAGAAAAAGGAAGTCACTTGGAAAGCTACTGAAATATCATGAATTGTATGATAGGAGCAATTCTGAGAGCCAAAAATGCTACAAAATCTCTTTCCTAGAGCAGCTAGAACATTTAAAAATGCTTTCAACTACCACAAAAGAGACACAATTAGGAACTTTGGTTTTAGGAGATTTTTACCTGGCTTTTAGGGTACATACATATGGAGTGACCAGCCCATGATTAGACACCTGAGGTTGGAGGGATGGAATCCAGATACTTGGCAGTTGCTGTGTATCATACTGGTATAGGTACTGTGAAGGGCCCCAAGCTCTTGTTGTTAGATAAGAGAACCCAGCCCCTCAAATTGCTGTGTTAGATAAATGACACTGGGGCAGGGGGTAAGTTAGCAATGAGAGATGGGATCAATCAAATGTGTTTATGAAGTCTTTCTCCTAGATGGTTGTTCATGAAGATGTAGGCAGAGAGGAGAGCACTGGTGCTTTGCTTGCAGGGTCACAAGTTCTTACTACTGTGATGGGAGAGGACTCCTGAACATGGGAAAGAGCTTTCACTTCTGCCAAGTCAAACTGAGTTTCTCTAAAAGCAGTGTTCACACAGCAATCCCCACCTTTGCAGAACTAATACAGGTGGAAATGTAGCTACAGTTATGAAAACGGTTACTTCCCTGTTTGCTTCACTCAGTTTGGTCTGCTTTACAGAATGCCATATGGCTTCTTATTCCAAATATCCACTCACTACAGGTAACAATAATAGCGCTGACCTCCAGCATAAAAATAAATGTCTATTAAAAAGAGGGAAAACTTCAGCAGGAAGAATTGTCCACTTGGAACAACTTATTTGGTATAAAAGGCACTATAACAAGTCTCATAACAGCAGGTTTGGCATTGTTTTTGGAACATAAGGGACAGCTGGCACCTCACTATAAAATAAGCAATAGCAGCATCTGTTGTCCAAAACAAACATGCCACTGCATTTTTAAAGAGGACAAATAAGAATAGGGAGTCAAATGTCCTGCAGGCTTCCATCCTGGGAGTTATTATGAAATTCTAAGTAGATGTAACTACTCCCTCCCATTGCTATCAGAGTCCTGCCAAAATTACTTCTGGGCTCAGCTTTGGACAGTGGCAGCTCTGTCGTGGAGTCAGCTGGTACTGGTTCTGTCCAACATGGGGCAGCTCCTGGTGTCTACTCACAGAAGTCAACTCTGTAGCCCCTCAGATACTGAAACCTTGACACAAAAACATGATTCAGTCTTCTCTGTCATTTCACAGAATCATGGAATGGGTAAGATTGGAAGGGACTACTGAAGGTCAACTATTCCAATCTCCCTGCTCAAGTAGGGCGCCCGAGAACACTTTATGCAGGATTGTGTCCAAACAGCTTTTGAATATCTCCAGAAACAGACTCCACAGCCTCTCTGAGCAATCTGCTCAAGTGTGCAGTCACCCACACAGTAAAGAAGTTCTTCCTCTTGATATGTGTCTTCCTGTGCATCGGTTTCTGCCCAGTGACTTTCATCGTGTTGCCTGGCACCACTGAGAAGAGCCTGGCTCCATCCTCAACACCCTCTCTTTGGATACTTATATACATTGAAAAGGTCCACTCTCAATCTTCTCTGTGCTAAACAGGCCCAGCTCCCTCAGCTTTCTCAGAAGAGAAAAGGAGAAGAAGAGCACAATCAGCAAATGGTTTATCTAGCCTGAAACATCTCTGACCTTGGAGCTGTTATCTAACAAGCCCCTGAGCAAACCAAAACCTGTTCCCATCATAAATTTTCTCTTCAGTGCTGTCCTGTGGTTTTCATTTATCTCTTGGTTAATAGCTATAGGTGATTTTATATATTTCTAATATTCCTTTGGTGATGACCTTGCAAAGATACACAGTGATTGAACTGTGAGATGTGTGGAAAGAATAGCTTTTCAGCCTATTTTGAGAAAAATACTGGATGGCTAAATCTTACTGTCACAATACCTCAGATTTTGAACTTGCCCTTGAATAGCAGATGGAAAAAAACAAAAGATACAGCTACAGTGAAATTGCAACAGATTTGAAAAAGTTGAAGGGAAGACAAGAGTTACTTGCCCTAACCCATGGGATGGAATGTTTTCCCTGCCTTTAAAAGGGAATCTATTTGCCCAAGTCAGCAGCAGCTGTCAGGCAGCCAGCAAGGATTTGCCAAGGGCAAGTAAGGCTTCACCTAAAAGCTTGCTTGGCCAACCCAGTGGGACAAATGTTTACAGAGCCATTGTACTGTCCACTCTTTTATATGGATCTGAATAATGGGTCATTTACTGCCACTACTTGCGTCTCTTAGAACGCTTCCATCAGCGCTGCCTCCGTACAATCCTAAACATCCAGTGGATGGATTATGTGGCCATCTGTCCTTGAACAGGCAGCAGTCACAAGCATTGAGGCCATGCTGCTGACAACAAGCTGCACTGGGCAGGGCACGTCTCCAGGATGCAGGACCACCGCCTCCCTAAGATCGTGCTCTATGGGGAACTTGCCACTGGCTGCCGCAAGAGAGGAGCCCCGAAGAGGAGATACAAGGACTGCCTGAAACAATCCCTCAGTCTTGGTCATATGATTATCACCACTTGATCATCACCACTGGTCTACCCTGGCCTTCAGTCGGGAGGCCTGGAGACACACCATCTATAACGCTGCTGCTGCTTTTGAGAACACACCAGGATCACTCTCGAGGAGAAAAGACAATGCAGAAAAAAACGTGTCCTGCTGATACCACCTAAGGAGATTTTCTGCTGTGCCTTCTGCAACTGGACTTGTCTATTTCACATTGGCCTTTTTAGCCATCAGCATGCTTGCAGCAAGTGTGGGTAGAGCCCTTCTCAAATCTTCATTCGTGAAGCCTAGCCATGATTAGTGGAAGGGATCTTAAGATCATCTAGTTCCAACCCCCTTGACATGGACAGGGAGGGACATCTTTCACTAGACCAGGTTGCTCAAGGCCCCATCCAGCCTGGCCTTGAACATTTCCAGGTATGGGGCCTCCACAGCTTCTCTGGGCCATGTGTCCCAGCCCAGCACCATCCCAAAGGCCCTGGGCTGGGGACACACCCCACCTATCTTTGGGGAGACCAGGAGGGGAGACAGAGGCCCAGATGCAGTTGCCAAAATACCCAAATAAGAGAGAAGTAAAGTGCTTTTACTGTTTTTCCTTGTTTAATTGTTTAGAATTGTTTAATGCTCAATCTTGAAAAGAACTTTCATAGAGGGGAACCTTGACGCTGAAGGCCAGCACTTTCTGGTAGAACTGCAGTCTCCTGCTCTTCCAGAGGAACAGCTCTCTCTGACATCCCTGACTCATCTGTTGCTGTTTATCATGCACTGCTGCATAGGGTCTGGCAGAATCTTCAGCAACACCTTGGCTTGGGAGTCCTTTATGAATTTCTAAGTAGATTATTCTATTCCCTCCTGTTACTGCAGTAATACAGACTATCAATCATAATTGCTGTATACAGAATTTCCTCTGAAATAGTCACGGATTTATGTTCTCAGGAATGATATGGTGCATGCGTGTCTTGTATCATCTTCTTTAGTGGGCAGTCAACAACAATCCGAGAAAATGCTGAGATGTGTCAGAGTGATGGACATGGACTTCTGTACCTTCTTCCAGAGCTCAGTTAATAAAACTTTTATTAAATCATAGAGCCTATATGCTGAAATAGCTACAGTGCAGCTCCACACTCCATTTCCAAACACCCATATGGTTACAATGAACCGATAGAGAAGCAAAACAAAGAATTCTGCTAGGATTCTTCTTCTGCAGCTTCTGCAAGATAGAAGTGGTTCATACAATTCTTAGGCAGACAGACCCTGAGAACAGCTACTGGAACTTTTTAAAAGGCTGGATGATCTGATAGTTTGTTCTTATGGTCATCAGTACGATGCAACTAAGACATTTTGCTTGTTTTTATAGAGCAAGGCTATTGATTTAAAAAAGAAAAATGTCATATTTTTTTTATCTCTGAGACACAGAAATCACAAAATGGGACTTTTTATATTTGCTCCTTATGTTGTGCAGACAATTTCTTTTCAAGGTATGCCTCTATGGAAAGTATAGTTCAGTCATGTTTGATAGGAAAACTTGTTTTGGCAGAATTTTGGTTTACTTTGTAGTTTAAATTCCAGATGACTTTGAGAATGTCAAGCTGTCATCTCAGCTGCCAGTACTAATATCACCTCTTATTTTTTTTTACTGATATAATAAATATTAATAGAATTCCACATCTACGTTATGTTTTCCATTCATGAATTTCAAAGGCTTTAAGAATGGTTAAAAATTCTCTTTCTTTTTGATGGGTAAAGGATTTTAAGCACAGAATTTTTCACCCTTGATTGTTCAAAGGCTAACTTCAATGCTTGTTTGCAGAGTGTATTTCTATATATTTCTTGAGTAACAGCTTGAATGCATGGAGCTGACTAATATCCATATTTGTGATAGTTAAATAATTTCATCTAGACTCACCTGGTCAGGAGAGAAGTCCAGATTAGTATTAATTACTCCTGGGTTCTCACTACCTCTTCAATGGGAAGTTATTTACTCATTTTGAGAGGCACTGAATTTGAAGCCAAGAGATAAAAATAAGATTTCTCTATGATAGAAATTGAAGAGAAAGTTCTGAAGCCACTGGGTGTCACTGCTTGACTGCCTTTTGGTGTTATAAATATTTGCAGTGGTCTGAGAGGACTAAATATAATCTGCAACAGCTCTGAGTAGTGCTTCACTGGGAAAATACTTAATTGCTGTTCAAGTAACAGCATTTGTTATTAGGATCACAAGTTCCAAACAGCTTTCTACTTTGCTTGCAAAATGATATCTTTGAAATATCTAATTTATTTAGACTGGTTTGTTTTTCTGGCAGCTTTTAAAGCACAGAATGTTAATTTGTACTAAGGCATCAGGAGAGTTTGTGAATACAGTGACACTGAGGCAGGAGGAAAAATAAAGGAATTTATATTAACTGAAATACTTTGTGCTTCTTCATTGTTTCTATTTCTCTTCAGATTATCAGTTTACTAGACACAAATGATTTGAAAAAAGACAGAAGTTCTGAATAAAAATAAATGAAAATGTAAAAGCTTTAAAAATATGTGGCATTTGTTGTTTCTATTTATGTACTCTAATTTTTAAGGAGTAATTTGAACACTTGAGAGAGAATGGGGAGTGATCGTGCAACCTGAAAGCAAAATCTGCAATTACAGTGGCAGTTTGATCTTAGCCAGACTGCAGTTATAATTTCACTGAGCCAATGGACCTATTGAACATAATATATGTGACAAAAAAAACACACCAAGAAAAATGTTAATTGTCAATTTTAAGTGCTGTGCATCAATGCCTTATAACAGCATTGCTTTGTGATCCTGGGAGTAGAATGATGGCATAGATATAATTAAGGAAAAAATTCACTAGCAGCCCCCTCTTCCAATTTCTAATTGTCCTATATGCTTTTCTTTTTTTAATTTCAGAATTTAAAATTTAATTAGAATAAAATTCCATTTAAAAATCTTGAAATCCTGTGCAAAAGAAATTACTGTCTCTTCATATTGATAGTGTTTCTAAAATCTCAATTAATACATGAACAACAGCCTGTGTCTTATTATTTAGGGTTTGGAACTAACAGTATTGTTACTAGCAGATCCAGTTCCTTCCTTCACATTCTGCATCAGTGGCAAAGCAGCCCATTCGGTTACTGGAATACCACAGGGTTGCACTGTTGCTCAAGCATTTTTAAAACTGTGCAATGAGTTTTCTGCCTCTTTTTTTGTTCCATCTCATGTTGCACAGTGTTCTGATTCACATCTAAAGATAGCATATTACTTCTTCCACTCCTTTCGCGGTGTGATCCGGCCACTGCCTCTCTGGGAAGTTTCTGCCTGCATTCTTCACTCTCTTACAGAAGAGAAGGGGGGTTTCAGCTGCCCCTGGCCCAGGGCCAGGGAAGGAGGGAGGCCCTGGCCCCCACTTGGGGCCTGCCACCACTCCTACATGGCTACCTAATTTCAACTGCGCAACAAGCTTCTCTTCCGTTTTCTTAAAAATGTCATTGGCAGAGGCATTACTGAAACTTTGATTGGCTTTTTTTCTTCAGAAATCCACCTGGACGAAACCATCCTCAGCCCCAGGGGCTGGCTGGTGGGCAAAAACCACGACAACTCCACATTCTAACAGTAGGACCAATTGCTCCAGAAAAGTCAACTGCAATTTCTCTGGACCCCCTTTCGTTTCATTTTCCTCTTGTACACATCACTTATTTCAGTCTTCAGCATTACTGCTTTGCAGTACCTGGCTAACTCACAAACCCCAGGAACCTCCATAGCCCTGAGTGCTGAAATTAAAACCCACGTAAAGCTGAGGTAATATTTCTGTGCCTCTCCTAGAGGGTACAAATCTCTTTTCCAGAAGACTTCTCTACAAGTTCATTCACAGATTCTCAAAAACAAGAGACATAGGTTTCTATTTGGATAGCAAGAAACTGAAAGAGAACAGCTGTAGTCCCTCTTCTGTCAGGTTCTGCCCTAAACAGCCACCTGGATGACTGGAAAGGAAGCCGTAGAAAAAACAGTGGAAAATACAACTCAAATATTATTTGGAATATAAATTGCTTTTAGATGTAGAAATTTAAACCCACAAATAACCAAGCTGAACTGCGCAGAACCTAACCTAAATTTTCTCCAAAGAACATCTGCATCTGGGAATAAAAATCAAGAGTTAAGCTGAATCAGGGCTGGTATTGCTGTGGTTGGGTAGCTTGCAGTTTCAATATGGAAAAGAGAAATTATTTCAAACTATATCAATTTTAAGCAACGCGGACTGGTAAGATATAGTGGTTGTATGGACAAAAATATGGAATAGGGCTAAACTCCAGCACATAAACTGGGGACCAGATAAAGGGTTGAGAGTAGCAGAAAGCATATCATCAATTAATTTCTCAGATAAGAAGATAATTGAATCCCTGACATGCTAGAAATATCTCAAAAATAAGCAAAAGGAAAATTGCCAAGCTTTGTATGATTACATGAGAAACAGAGAGTCCCCAAGAAAGGAAATTCCCCACAATAACTATAGACTGAAGTTATGTATGCAGTAGGAAAATATTTGAATGCATTGAGGACTGAAAATCCTAACCTTTCGAATTGGCTTCCCTCCATTAATCCTTGCAAATACAATAAATATGGCTGCGAATATCTCTCAAATGAATTATAGGAACATGTCAAGACAGACCAAGCATCATAAAGGTGTAGGTACAGCGCAAATATACTTGAAATTACTCTTACAAGTGTTAGGGCACCAATAAATACAGTAAACAGAAGTAAAGAGGGCATACATACTTTGAATACATAATGATGACTGCCTCACTGTGTTGTGGTTCTAAAAATATATGTTTTTCAAAATGTCTTCAGTATACAGCTTTTTAAAGGAGATTTTATTCAAAGGGCTTACCATAAGAGAGGGAAACCAACATTTTATTTCCAGAAGAAATTTAAAATTTTCAGGGGTTTTTCTTTGCAAATGCAATGAAGTCAAGAACACAGAGATGTCTTTAAAAACATTTACTAAGAAAACAGTCCACCTTAAATACTTCCTTCCAGTTTAGGCTTTTTGATGCTAACATATATTTAAGGTACAATATTCTAAAGAACAGATACCACAGAGAGGCAGAGGACCCTTCATGAAGCAGAACAGAGTTATAATAAACACTTAGCATCTTGGTGGAAAAAACTGCCAGTCAAAGAATTTACTACAATTTCATTAATATTTAAGATTAATGATTATTATCTGGATGCTTATCAAATTCCACTACATATGGTCTTCTCTATATTGTTAAATTCATAGGAAGAACCCTCTGAATTAGCACTTTTATGTTCCCCATTCAGGCTCTGATTATTTTACTCCTTAAGTTTTCCCACATTCATCTGATATTTGACCACTTGAATTTGTTAGTAGAGAGCAATTTACCAAGTCATGAAATATTTTCTGTTTGGTTGTGTTTATTTTCTTTCTTAAAATCCTTTCTTGGACTCCAGACTCCAAAACCAGATATGAGATTTTTACCACATTCACAATGAGATCTCTTGTAACTGATAATATAACCATTTTCCTGCCTTTTCTGTGCTCCTATGATCTTTCAAGGAAAACATTCATTTATTTTGCCTATTATTACATTCACTCTCAGTGACTATTAAAGATTGGATGTATCAGATTTGAAGAGTTCTCAGGCATTTCAGTGTTAACAAAATCGCTTTTCTCAAAGGAAAACTACTTCAGCATAAACCCCTAAAGTACTTGACTAATTTCTACAGTAATTAAAAAAAAGAGTGGTCACTGATTAAAATATAAATAATTGCCTATGTTTGCATGACACCCCTTATCAATAAAACAAATAATTTCAGAACTACAAGTCCAAAAAGCAAGAGCCATTCAAAGACAGAACCATCTGACTTTGTTTTTACTTTTTAATTAATGAATAAACAAAATAAAAGGAAGGATTCTTGAATATTTTTCTGAGAAATTCAGGACAAGAATTAAAGACTAGCCCACTCAAAACGAGAATGGAGCACACATAAATAGCAAGCAAGAATAGCTGTTGGAGTAAAATGCTGAAAAAATTGAAGACAGAAGATATGCCGTAGCCCAACACAAAGCACACTGCTCTCTACTCCATCCTTCCTGACTCTCCAGTGAGAGCATTATGTCATCCCAGGTAAAGATGGCTCAAATCAGTTAGAATCTAATGAAGTGGGAATTACTGCTAGCAAGAGCTACTTTCCTAGATGTTTTGAAAAAGAATGCATTTTGTAGAGCTTATTTAGACTTAGTACCATTCCTTTAAAGTACTCTCTAGTTTAGTGCATATTTCAAAACAAAATAGAAATATCTCTCTCTTTCTTTTTTTTTTTTAAGCCTGATAAGACCCTTGGTTGTGTTTCTAATTTTCGCTACTTGAAACAGGGTAAACAAATCAGAAGTCTTCCTATTTGTAGGGGCTAGTATTAACGCGGCTGTAATTATGCCTGAAAGCAGGAGGAGCTGCCACTGAAATACAGGATTTGATGTTTTATTTCAGCACCCCTTTATTTTCCTTACTGAGTTGGTAAGTCTTTCAAGAAGGCATGTTCTTACTGTATTACTAAATTCAGAAAAATCAGCCAGTGATATTGCATCTGGTACAACAATATATATATAAAATTTTTGTACTGCAGTATATGTCCCTTTACATAATCTATCCCTGCAGCTGAGGTCTGCTCTTAAAAGCACCTAAACCATGCATTAAAAAGTTTCTTACTGCATGCATTTTTTTACTCTATAAAAATGTTTTTGTTCTCTGTTTTTGTCATATAAAATGACAAATGTTCTTCTTCCTCCCTCCCTATTCTGTCTGGGTTCTAAAAATAAATCAGAATAGTTATGTACATTTCGATAGACTGTTGCAATTTTAAAGGTTGCTTTATATCAAACAAAGTTTCACTTAGACCTTCCCAAATGCATTGCCTTTGGAATGTTAAGTGATGTTTACAAATAAGCTGTAGTTCTTTCCCAGTTCTGCACCAAAATAACAGACTAGATTCGGTGTTTTTTGACCATGTTTTGTTATTATTCCAGCAATTAAAAAAGTGGTAGCTCTGATGTGCTATGGATTTAAATATAGTTAGGTGAAGATGATGATTCTCAGCTCCTAGGCCAAAGTGTTTCTATTTTTAATAATAATCTACACAAATGCAGAGGCAATTCTGTTTCAGAGAGCATACATGTGTGTACATGTAGCCTACAACACCTGTTTCTAAGCCTTCTTCTACAGTAACTTCATCTTTGGCCATGGAGGAGTCAGCTAGCTATAGCCATAGACAATGAGGCTTACACAGGAGGAGGTATTAGCTTTCTCTCTCTCTCTCTTGCTTCTTTTAGTCATATTACTACTGTTCTGTGCCCTTGATTACACAAAGGATTTGCCACATAGGTTCACATCCTGTTCCACCCTGCTCATGGAAGCTGAGGTGTTCAGTTAAGCACATTTCGCTTGAAAATTGATTTTGAACTCAGTATGTGATCCTGCATTTGAGTGGGGGGAGGAAAGAAGCTATAAAAGTGCATGCTCAGCTAATCATAGTGGAGGTAAGAAAAAAAATTGAATTGTTTGGGGGAGAAAGATTTATGAGGGGATTTAAGCTGCAGTCTTAATTGGATAAGGGAAATAATTATGGAATGCCAGTGCCAATAGAGCAAGTATGATCATTCGCAAAGTAGCAAACATGAACAGTATGTGCCTTCCTTCCTACAAAATGAAAAGCAGCATCCCTGTCTGAATTTAAAATTTGTTCGTTTGTCAGCTCAGACTCCTAAATCTTTATTATCCCATTTTCCCTTCTAAGTTCCATTTCTCTAAGGCATTTAAATACATGTCTACTTTTAAGCCTAGAAGGGCTGCTGTTGAAGGCAATCTGAATTCCAAATTAGCCATATATATTTTAGTACTCTGCCAAACAGGAGCTTTGAATAACAGCACCAAATAGTTGGACATTTTATTCCCTTTACATTGATTAACCTGAGATGAGTGTATGTCTCAAAGCTCCTGCAGTGGCTAGTCCATTTTTCACACCAACTATTGACCATCCTGTGTTCTTTAGGGATGGCAGCATGCAATAATATGACATCAGGAAGAGTGATTTATTGTATCATTTTTCTGATTTGTGGAAGCCACAGTTTCTTATATTCAGGGCCAGGATTTGATAAAAGCTCTACTGTAGTGGTTCCCAGTATTTATGGTGCAATATATCCAGAAGGGTTACCGTTGCCATCATGTTGCCTAATGTGTTTTTCCTTTTGACTTTGAAATATATTATCCTGCTTGATATAGATGGAAAGGCCTGACTTGGTGAAGTCTACCATATAATGCCATAGCTAGTGGCATGTTGAAAATTAATTATAAAAATCACTAAGGGAAATTAAGCGCTCAGGAAAGGTGAAAGCTTGAAGTCCCAGCACATGGAAATCCTTTAGCCTTTTCCTTGGGGATGCAGCTGTGGGATAAGGCCATGTGAACTTTCTCCCACTGCCTCTCTACCATCCTTCCACCCATTTAGAGCCATGGTACCATTGCCAGAAGAAGGTTAGTTCTGTTTTTTCCACCTTTAATCCTTGACCTTTTACTGAGACTGCAACCAACTGAAGTAAATTGTTTTGGTGTTTGTGGTTTTGTTTTTTTTTTTTTGTTTGTTTGTTTGTTTTTCTGTTTTTGGGTTTTTGTTTTGTTTTGTTTTTGTTTTTGTTTTTGTTTTTTTTTTCATGTGAAAGCCGTCTACAAAACTGCAGACTGAAACCAGCAACTCTTCACAAAAAAACAGAGAACACTACATAGGGCTTATAAGGAGGAAAGTTTCCAAAGATTGATGGTCAACACATTTTTTAACTCTCTGGATACCAAGCAGCTTTAAAATAACCTGCCCCTTCTCACATTTCCTTTCAGCCCAGAATAGTAGATAATCTTTTGATCAATTCAAGTTGCATTACAAACAACAGCATTCTCTCTATGGCTAGGGACAGGAGGGGCTCAGAAACCCCAAGAAGTCTTTCAGTGCTTTACAGAAATCCCTTCTGAATGGCATGTGCACCTCTGTAAAGCACTAGTACTTTTTAAAGTTCTACTACCATGTTCTGTTACATGTGAGCTTTTTCCCAAGAGATATCAAACACTGAAAACAGTATTGCATTAATACATACTGTACTTCTGCATACTGAAAAGTGAAGTAATCAATTTTCCTCCAAATACCTTCTGTGGACTTTTATCTTCCATACTTACACATTTACAAAGGCCAGGTTTCCATCCTTTAGAGCCCATAATACAGTTAACTAATAATTAGCTTATGTCATTATTCTAGGGTTTTTTCATAGTTTTTGTTTAAGGATTTTTGCTCCTTTTAAGCATAATCGTCCCGAGTCCCAAATTAATTTTGTCTACTCACTGCAATAAAGATATAAGGATCACTCCTTATGTTTTATTTTAATGAGCATTCAGATGATACTCCCTCTGTCTATTGCAGAAACCAGAACCCCTCCAGACTTTGCCTCTGAGAAGTGGTGGTTTGAATTTGAATGCTGTGTGCTACCTGCTGTGCTTAGTGCATCTCCAAAGTTAATGACTGCTATTTTTGCCCAATTGCTTTCTGCTTGTGTACTGTGTGGAAAGAGTTGCAAAATGATTTTAAATATTTAAAGAAGTAGGAAGACAGCATATTATTTGATAACATTGCTATGCCTACTAGAATATCTGCATTTTCATTACATCAGAAGGCTTCCAAATCTTGTTGCACCTTGTTCTTAAATAAAACAATCTATTAACAGACAAAATATTAATTGCAAGTAAAAATTAGTCAGTTTTGGGAAACCCCTTCCCATGCTAAGGTTAGAGTAAATGTACTAGATATGAAGAGCTCTAAGCAACATGGAGGACAGAAGGGAAAAGGTATGTTACAATGATGAGAAAACATTAAAAATCTTTACAGAGAAACAGTCAATGTTTACAATTGAGACAGAAGGAAATCAGAGTGAATAGGAAACTAGATGTGCAAATTGGGGAGAGGTTACCATAGAATCATAAAATGGTTTGGGTTAGAAGGGTCCTTACAGTTTCACCTTGTGAAAAGTCTCTCCAGCTCTCATGTAGGCCCTCTTTAGTTACTGGAAGGCTGCTATAAAGTCTCATCAGAGCCTTCTCCAGACTGAACAGCTCTAACTCTCTCAACCTGTCCTCATAGGAGAGGTGTTCCAGCTGTCTGACCATCTTCATGACTCTGCTCTGGACTTGCTTCAACAGGTCCAAGCCTTTCTTATGTTGGAGATCCCAGAGCTAGACGCAGCACTACCTGTGGGGTCTCACAAGAGCAGAATTGAGGGGAAGAATCACCTCCCTTGACCTGCGGACTATGTTCGTTTTGATGCAGCCCAGGATATGGTTGGATTTCTGGGCTGCAAGTGCACATTTCCAGGTCATGTCAAGCTTCTCATCAACCAATGCTCCTAAGTCCTCCTTCTCAGGGCTGCTCTCAGTCCATTCTCCTCTGTCCAGCCTGTATTTGTGTTTGGGATTGCCCAGACTCAGGTGCAAGACCTTGCACTTGACCTTGTTGAACTTCATGAAATTCTCACAGGCCAACCTCTCAAGCCTGTCAAGGTTCTTCTGGATGGCATCCCCTCCCTCCAGCGTGTTGACTTCACCATGATCTTGGTGTCATCTGTAAACTTGCTAAGGGTGTTTTTAATTCTATCAGGGCTTTAGCTTTCCTAACCTGATCGCTGGCTGCTTGGACAATTTCTTTGTATTCCTTGTTTCTACGCTCTGTAGAATTCCTTTTTGTCTTTGAGTTTGTCCAGGAGCTTCTTTTTCATCCACACAGGCCTTCTGATATTTCTATCTGACTTCCTCTTTGTTGTCATTGCTCCTGAGCTTGGAGATGATTCTTGAATATTAACCTGTTTTCTTGGTTCTCTTCCCTCCATGGGAATGGAAGCTTTATTTCATGGCATGTAGCAGGCAGATCCCCGAAGAGTCTGCTCTTCTCATGGCCAGGGTAGGGGGATTTCTGGCCATCCTAGCTGCTCTAAGGATCTTGAACTTCATGATTGTTGTAGCTCAGGCTGCCCCCGAGTTTCACATTTCCCACCAGACCCTCCCTGTTGGTGAGAATAGGACCCAACATAGCACCTGTTCTCATTGACTCCTCTCTCACTTGCAGAAGAAAGTTAACATCAATGAATTCCAAGAACCTCCTGGATTGTCCCTCCAACAGATTTTGGGGTGATTAAATCCGCCATGAGGACCAGGACTTGTGAACATGAGGCTGCTCCTATCTGCCTATATCTGTCATCTGCTCAGTCTTCACCTAAGGTGACCTGTAACAGACCTCCAGTATAACATCATCTGTCCCTGCCCTCCGTTTAATCCTGATACATAAGTTCTCATTCAGCTCTTTATCCGTCCCTACGCACTCCAGCTGGTCATTGACACAGTGGGTTACACCCCCTCCCCATGTCCCCAGCCTATCCTTTCCACCTGCATCTTCCCATTCCAACACTCCAGTCATAGGAACCATGCCATCACCTCTCCATGATGTCAATAAGATGACAGCCCTGCAGGAGTGTGCACATCTCTAATTCCTCTTGTTTACTCCCTATGCTAATTTGCATAGAGGCATTTGAGCTGGGCCCCTGATGAAACTGACTTAGTGTCCGGAATTCCTTTGTATTGCTCTTCACGTGCTCTCCAGCTGACATGTGATCCCTCTCCAGGCACTGGGCATCACTTGCTGACACTGGCATGAAACTGATAAGAGTGGGATGGATTGACGTTCCCCTCCCCTGGCAACTGTATTTTAAACCCCTCTTTCATTACGTAATGAAAGGACTAGTTTGCACTGGAGAGAAGACTGAGATCTGAAAACAAAAGAAAACTCTAAGAGTTGAGTAAACTGGAGTGTGAAAATACTTGGCAGTGAAGTAGAAGAGAGATGATAGAAGAAGGAAACTTCAGCAAGCAGTTAATAATGGAGAGTGAGAAACAAAGTTGAAAGAAATAACAAACCCAGAGAAAGAAATTTTTAAACAGGAGAGATTAGATTTAAGGGGGAAACAGTCTATTCATCCCTAGGAAAAAGGACAACTTTCACCATGCTCTAATGGTCATAGCAATGGTAGAAACTGCTGGAAGAGAAGATGAGTTATGCTGCTTTTTGCTGGGGTAGAGTTAGTTTTCTTCACAGTGGATGGTATGAGGCTGTGTTTTGGATTTTGCTGAACACGAGGTTCATGATGTAGAAATGTTTTTATTATTGCTGAGTAGTTCTTACACAGAGCCAAGGCTTCTGCTTCTCACACTGCTATGGCAATGAGGGTGCTAGGAATGCATGGGAAGTTGGGAGAAGACAGAGAGGGGACAGCTGACCCCAACTGACCCAAGAGATATTCCAGATCATGTGGTATATGGACATAACCTATTATATTATTTTTAGTATAAAAAACTGGGTGAAAAAGGAGGCATTTTTCTTCTCAAGTAATGATTATGTATGATGGAGCCTGGCATTCCTGGAGATGGCTGAATACCTGCCTGTTCTTGGGAACCAGTGAAGTAATTCCTTGTTTTCCTTTGCTTGTATGAGCAGTTTTTGCTTTCCTTATTAAACTGTCTTTAACTCAGCCCATTCTTCTCCCACTTTTATGATTCTCTCTCTCATGTTGCTGGTGGGGGATTGAGCGAGCTACTGTGTGGTAGTTAGTTGCTGGCTGGGGTTAAACCATGACATAAGTGCAAAGATCACTTTTTTCTTCTTGTTTTTGGTATGATATGTGCCTGCTGTCGCCTTGTGAAAAACAATTTCTACCAGGTGATGACCTTTGTATTACTGTCTTTTCTATATTTCTAACCCTTTGTATTTTATTTAGGTTAATATTATTCTCTTTCCAAGAAGTTTCAGGTCTTATGTTTTAATTTAATAACTTCTTAGATTAAGCAATCGTGATTACCTCTGCAGCAACCTAGTTATGATCTAGCTGATATCAATAGCCATTCTAATAAAAAGTTTCACTGATGGACTTGATTTCATAGACAGAGAAGAGTCAGACAATCTAGACTGCTGAACTAAAGATGCTGCAACTTTCCCTTACACTGAATGGGAGTAACTTTCAGGTAATTTAATTTCTAGAGAAAGATCTCTGGACTCAGAAAAGCACTTTTAAGTTCAGCTGCTCTTTGTAGTTTTCATCAGAAGAATCTCACTCTGAACTCATTGTTTTGTAACCAGCTCCGAGGAGCTGGGGATGCTCTTCAGCGCTTTCTCTGTTGTGCAGATCTTCTGTTAGACCGGACCATTTATTTACTTAGGTCTTTAAAAGGATTATGTGCCATTTATGTTCCTGTTCTCATCATATCAAGAAATAAAATTTACCTTCCAGATTGCATCAGAAGGATATCAATCTGCAATATTGAGACCACTTTAAAGTTGGCCAATGTGCTGAAGATTTTGGTACCAGGAGCTAAGATTTCCACTCTGTTCCCTGCTTGAACATCAGAATGTGCCATCTGAAGGACACAAATGAGTCTTTGGCCACCAACGTACATTGAGCACATAGTTTTCATATGTCCAAAAAGCTTTATGCTGATCCATGGTGAAATGAATCCCAAAATGGGCATCTGGACTCAGCTGTTTCCGTTTTTCTGCACCAGGCTTTAGACTAAAGCAGGTGGAAGAAACAGCTGGAAACCTTCTGGAGTGTCTTTAATAAACATTTCCACCAGGCTCAGCTGCACAGACCCTCTCTGGCTGCTAAATTCCTTTCACTTGAAATTTATATAAAGGATTAGCAGCTGCCAAATAAGCATAAGACAACTGCAACAGGTGATGAGCCTTTCATTTTTAGCAAGAAAATCCTAATCAGTCTGCTCCTGAGATAAAGACTCACCACAATTCACTTCTAATACTAGAACAAGATGTGTGGATTATGTCCGAGATCCGCAATTACTTTCTGAGTGCTATTTAGCATTTGCAGAACATAAGTATGCTGAAATCTCTCCTTTCTAGTGTTGGTTTGCATATTTCAGTCCCTGCTTTGTTAACACTGCTGGAATATGCTAATACCTTGATTAATGAGCTTCAAGATTCTGTTGCTGATAGTCTGCAGTTTGCTTGAAATCTCACAGGTATGAAAGGCCAAGCTGAAGCTGAACTATGTCTCATCATAAGACTTCAAATTGAGTGTCAGTAAAATTCTTCGCTGGCTACAGAATTATACAAAGGATTTAGTGAAACGTGTTTTGTACCAACTGTAACGTTTTCTCATGGAGGTTTTAAAACTACTTTTACTAGATATTTATATTCCGGTTGAATTCAATGGTTCAGTGAGAATCAGATGTTATAAAGAGCTAGTTCTAGCCTTTAAACTCCCTACAAAGATATACAGCAAGAGAGGTAGAGGGGAATACAGGTGTGCTTTCAAGTTATTATTATCCTGGAGCAATCAATATGATTTTAAACTACTATACAGCAAAGGCTGCAGGGCTGTGCAGCTCCACATTTGCACCACTGCTTGTGCTCTGTGCTCATAGCTGCTACTGGGCTTTGGCATAGCATGGTGTGGTACAGAGCTTGTCACAGAAAAGAGTCTCCCACTTGTCTGCAAGTACATGACTGTCAGCCTGGAGAAGCTATTATGGAAATAGTTGATACTGCTGTCATAACAGAAAGGTTGGGCCCATGGGTTGCAGTAAGGAGTTTGCAATCATAATAAAATACTAGTTGAAGTGGGCATTGTATAGTTTAACCTTGCTGAAGTTGCATCATAAATACATCATGTGCTGCTATAAGAACAGTGACAGGACTTAAGAAAGTTATTTCATCCTACTTTCTGTGTATTTCTACATATGTATATGCACATACGTAGAAATATTTAATTTGAAAAATGGACTTACATGAGCGTGGTTACTTACTCATAAATATTTCATTGCTGCAGATATGGCCCTTTTGCCTCTAATTGTTGGTAAAGCAAAAATGATTACTCTATTTACTGGGATGCTGATTGTGTGTAATACTGATTGATCTTCAAAGCTTTTCATAAAGCACAGCAGATCTGCTCCTCTTAACCACTTGGCAAAAGATGATACATTTTTTCTTGTTGGAAGCAGTCAGGAAGAAAAAAGTGAGCACAAGAATTAGCCTTGGAACACATACACTGCAACAACATACACAGGGAACAAGTGAAATACTCTAAAAACCAGTGCAGTAATTTGTTCTGCTGTCTGTCAGTATGACTATCCAAACTCAAACTCTTGATATATTTTATGGCCTAGCTGGAAAAATGTAACAAGTGTCATAGAATAAGACTGAGCTGAGCCTTCCCACTATTGTCTTTCAATTCTATCTGCATCCCTTTCTGTTCCTCCCCTATCAAACACTGTCACCAAGACTCTCTGAGGTTTTTGCACATTTTCTCCTCAGTCAGTTTTCTATGACAGATTATCTTTTCTGAGTGAAAATATTCAATGAATTCAGTGTAAATTCACAAATACTTTTAGAATATATGAGCTATATTTTCCAGAGTTTGTTATCCTCTACTTATAAAAATGTAATATTCAAAGAATAATGTACATTCTCATTCACTTTAATATTTTAGGAATAAATGTTGCTCCTAGTAAATGTATGGTTCATAAACATGTATTTGAAAACAAACCTGAAATTTTTAGAGAATGTTTGGATATATAGGTTCTATTAATTTCAATGATATGAACATATATTTGGTTTTTAGCATATCTTCGGTATGTAAGCATTTTCAACTTAGCAAAGCAGTGGCTTCTATTTACAATGTCACAGCAGTTAAGATGCTTGTGTTATCATTAATGCATTATTCCAGGTAGACAACACTTCCAATGCTGTCACGAAATACCAGAATCAAGTTAATGTTATCCACAAATTCAATTAGAATACTTTCAGGTGTACACTCAAGCATGATGTATAGAAATAAGAAGCAGCAGAGATGAATGTGAACAATAGTGTAAAATATATTGTGGTGCAGATCTTGTGTTATGGATGCTTCGTTTCCCCTTTGTTCTGGGCATATCCTCATCTGCTTGCAATCATGTGGCATCCTGATAGCAATTACAGTAGTTACTTAATAGATAAATTTATACTTGGCAAACAGACGTATGAACTCTCTATATATTCTTGCTTGCCTCCTGGTCTGCTCTGTCACCTGCTGTGCTTTGGTATTTTGTTGCTGTTCAGCTTAATTTTTACAGTTACCAGCTCAATCTTAAGGGTATTTGGCAGTGGACCGAAGGTATAGAAAATGAATAAAGGCTTTTTGAAATAATGGACTAGGTCCTCAGTTCAGCTGCTTTGATTTATGCTAGCTGAAGTCCCATTCCAATATCATTAGTATCATCAATCAATCAATTTATATTGCTACAACTTTTGTCATAGGAACTAAATAAAAGTCCTATCCATATAGTGACTGAAAAGGTCCTGCACTTATGTGATCCTCTGGATGCAGATGTTATTCTGCTAATGGTCCATAGATAACCATCCAAAATTCAAATTCTCAAAAAGAAAAAAAAAGAAAAAAAAAGAAAAAAAAGAGGCAAAAAAAGAGAGAAATACAATGTCTTTGGTATGGGTACTGAAAACAATCTCTTGGTATCATTATCATTTTGACAGCAGGATGAATATTTTAGAAGTGAATTTATGAGATCAGTCAAGTTTCAGAAACATTTGGATCTATCAATTATTTAAGAGTTGTTTTTCCCCTAAGTGGCTAACTAGTGAAGATGGATGATTGCAAATGGGTGCTCTTTCCTTGTGCATACCTAAATCTGGGTTTTGTTAATGTGAAGATCATAACCCTTTGTGAAAACTTTCCCCTTGTGGGGCTAGTTATGATGCCACAAAGGAAAAATGACATTTATCGGAGGTTCAGGTTCGAAGTAAAAGAAAATTCCTTTCAATACATAAGTATTTGAAAGAGCAGAACCATATAAAACAGAAGGTAGACTAATACACTGAGGCTATGGCACTGAATAGAGAGTTTGCTACCATTATGAATGAGTGAATGCAAATGAAAATTGCAAGCAGTTCCTTCTTCAATAGTAAAAGAAGTGGTTAGCACCTTTCACAGGGAGAATAAATAGCTGAAATGATTTTAGCTCATTTTTAGAACAACAAAGCTCTGTTTGATGTTGAAAATAAATAACCAACCACCTTTTCACCTTCTTTGATCATTTAAGAGGCTCTCCAATTTTAAATTACATAGTTCAAGAGGAATACTAACCAGAGGAAGAGAGTAAAACATATGTATGCATACATCTATATTATACTATTTAAAGTATATTAAAAGAAGGGTTTTTATTTTAAAGTATGGTACTTAAAACTATAGTATATATCTCTCACACATACATATATTCACATATGCATACATATAAAAGTAGTGACTGAAAAGAGTCAGGCTTTTAAAGTAAGTACAAACCTTGCTGCATGTTTGGGTTTTTTTCTGTGACCATTCCTAGGTTATAAACTTTGAAGTTATTGTGTGTGAAGCAACTAAGAAGATAGGAAGTTCAAAATAAAGAAGTAAAAAAGTATACTTTCAATTTTTTACTTAACAGTGGGGATGAGTCCCGACGATTCTTACATCACATGCCTTTCTGCAGTAAAGGAATTATGCTTTGTCTCAAGCCTGTTCTTAACTGATATTTCAGACCATTTCTGTACAGCACGGTCCTCACCTACCAAGCTCTATCTTATTCCCTTTGCTTTTAGGCAATAGCTGAAGATTTCTCTATACAATTTACACTTTCATAAGTGTGCACTTTCATGGGTAATAATGGGTTTACTGGTTTAAGATACTAGGATTAAGGAGAGGAGTTCAAGAATAACTTATCCAGCACACTCTTAAAACACTTTCTGAAAAGACAACTAACTCTAAAATTATGGTCTTTAGAAGTATTGTTCACTTTTAAAAATCTCCTATTGCTTTAATTTACAAAGCAACTGCTTCACACACTTTCACAGTGAAATGAACTCACTAGGACAGCTGAGATTCATGGAAACTTCTACCATGTCCTACTGCTTCCACAGGGTTCCGCAAGCTGAGTTCAGAAGTGCCACAGGTCATTTCCACCACATGAAACATTATGATTACCAGCTCCCTGGTACATGGAGGAACTGCCTATTGTGTCTGTTTGAGTGCTCTGCAGTCTTGCTTTCCTGCCTAGTCTCCTGATAGATGGATCAATGATCTGCAAGAATGGACACTGTCATGTTGTTAGGACTTTGAAATCACTTGCAACACAAGTTGGATTAAGGTAAGTAGACAATAAAAGTTGGTCACAAATTCCAGATATGGATATTATAATCACAAAATATGTAATGTTGCATCTAGTTGTGTCAAGATCTAAACTACCATGTCTCTCCCCTCTTTTCTAAAGAGGGCTTGTTCCTCAAGTTCTGCAGAAAGTAATTGGATATTCCTGTTTTCTGGCAATTACTAAAGTCCCTTTTAAATGTCTCCATGATTGATTGAATTACCACATTAACCTGTAGAGGGGTAAGTAAATTTTCTTGATTGGTGAAAAAATATTTGTCACAGTTTGAAGCTCATACACACTTCTGAATTTACATTCCATGTATATTGGTACCTCACACCTTACACACACATACCTCAGCATGATAAATAAGTGCAGCTCATTGCTGACTTTTGACTCAGGCCAGCTTGACAGCAATCAGTCACTTTGATGTGATAATGGATTTGTGGAGGCTGACCTTCAGCCATCCCTTAAAGAACACCTTGACAAATCACATGCAGGCACTGCAGTTGAAAAAAACCCATGATTTTAAGGCAGTGACAAAGAGCAGATCTGTCAGGTCTTATGGATTTGGCAAATGATCCTGTGGTTACATGACTGACACTTGTGTTCTACTACCACCTAAGAAAAATTGCTTCCCTATCTTTCTGTCCAGGACCTGGGATACCTGTGCACTGTCTTGTAGTTGCCTACCAATGTTATACATCCTTACTCTTCAATGTGTAGCCAGATCATTTAATGACATATAAAAATATGTGACTGTTGTGGATATTTTGCATTTTATGTCATGCTTTCCTGTCTCGATGTTTGGCACTGAGGAACTTACTTTGGTGTGGCTTTCAACACATATTTTAAGGCCAATTTGAGTGACTTTTGATCAAAACGGTATGAAAAAATTACTTCGTTATTCCACAATTAAATTAATTTAAAATACTAATTATTAAAATATTAATTTAATTTACAATATTTTAAAAGCTTGGTTAGATTGCACAGAAAGAAATGTAGCAAGGGACAGTGTGTGAGAGCAGGGCAAGTTAAGAAGAAAGATTTATCTCCTTAGCCTGAGGGTTTAGATACTTCACTGACTATCAGCTTGAGCAAATATTTAATTTTTTTTTTATATTTGAAATATAGGACAGCATCAGAAAAACAACACAGAACGTATTTCTGACCTCTTGCCCCACTTGACAACTCAGCACACTGAATAAGTGACTCACATGAGAAATGGTAGTTCAAAGAGAAAAGGATTTACTAGGAGGTAGAGGAGTCTGACATCTTTCCATTTATGTTAGATATGTCCCCTGAAGTCTTATTACCTGCTCAACTTTGTAGCTGAATCTAGTCCTGGGTTTGAAGAGCTTTTTGGCAGAAGAAGGGATTTTCCCAGCACTAGGGTGTCTCCTATAATTTGGGCTTTTATCTCTAAGCAATTGGAATAAAGGGATTTCTTTCCTCACTTTGTCAAATCAGATTTCAAATTATGTCTTATGAAATGCATGAAGGGAAGAGTTTGGAACCAAACCAGAATTTTTGTGACTAAAATATTTACAAAGGTAAAAATCAGGTCTATTGTGAACTGATACCTCGAAAAAATTTGTTGTCATAACTTAGTGCCAACAGAGGGACATGGAAAAAGAAAAATGTACCTGCCAAACTCTATAGTTTTTAAGTAGTATCCATAAGATCAAATATATTAGATGAAATGCTTCCTCCGCAGTGTAAATCTGTATAACTTGTCAGTAGTGTTACTTGGTCTCCAGATAACTACTCTGAAAAAAAAGCCTGGACTACATTCTGCCTTCCTCTGATCACACTGGTCATTTTGACAGGTCTACAGAATGTCTAATTCAGTCCAACAAAGGAAAAAAGTGATGTAATTGGAAAGTTAAATTGGTATCATTCTGCAGACACTAGCAGTGGAAATCAGTCTAGTTTAATCAGTTGGCATTAAAAAAATGTATGTAATTCGAAGTGAAACTCAGTTCAAAGCAAGCACCTGCCTTTTTCTCCAACTTTTCATAACATCTAGGCTACAAACTTTGCTGATGGCTTGGAATTCAAAAGAAAGTTTTACTGATTTGAAGCTCAGGAGAATCCAGTTCCCTGCTTCACTATATTCAAAGTTACACATTATTTATTTTCTTTAGATACAACTGCCTAAAACAATTAACAATATACAGTTAACAAATACCAACTTATAATATACCCTACACTGCTCAGAATCTTCCCACAAATCAGTAAACATGCACATTATTAAAATCAATCCCAAATTATCAAATCCATTTATTTACCTTTTCTTTTCTCTCATCCATGTTTCATGTAATCAAGGAGACATGGTTATCTCAGATTCACTTCTTCTTCTCATCTCTATTACTCCCTTTAATGTGCCCCAGACCTCTCTCTTTCATCTCCTTCCCCTTGATCAAGCATGTCCCATTTAATTTTAAACAGAAGCCACTCCCTGTTAGCAGAGTGACACTGCATTTATTAATATGCCTCTGCATTTATTAATATGCCACTGCATATATTAATACATGCTCTGTGTGTACAGCATCAAACATACTTAGGATCTTAACTTCTCTGTGTTAGGTGGCTAAAGGGTTTGTGGATGAGTGCTCAAGTGTCCAATTAACAAACACATGAGCTTCTCATAATCCCAACAACCACTGTATTTACTCACAGTATTTGAAATATTCCTACTCTCAGGTGGGAATTTCACATTCATTCAAGCTTTAAGGTCTATTGTAAGACTTTAAATCCATCTGAGCAGGAGACCAGAGAACAGATGTTTTCTTCATTCTTCCCGACTCTTGGTATACAGAGAGAATGAGGATTTTATGCAATCTTTTTTTCCCAAAGTAGCTTGTTCCCTACCATACATGTGGCCAGGAGGGAGTAAGGACTCTTGCTGAAGTTTCTTTCCACATAACTATGCTTTAGCTGAGCTTACTCCACTTTATATCAGTGGGGGTCAAGGCAGGTCTGTACCTCTTTTCCACAAAGCTGTGTCCAAGCTGCCCACTGGTAGCTGCAGATTGATTTTGTTTTTCTGTGCTTAGCTGTTATTCTTCTCCACATTAAGTGCTTGGAGAAAAAAAAGAGTTCTTTTCCACAAGTACTTAAATGATTTTGAAGGCTTATGAAAAGTTGTATTTCGGGACAACTTCTCATGACAGTTATTATTGACATAGTACTGAAAATACTCTGGCAATAGAAAACCAAACCAAACACACAGTTTTCTGAAAATACAGGCATGCTCAAGTGCACAATGCTTATTTTGTTTATTTTTTTCCGACATTTCCTGTCATTTTACCTTTAAGGCAGTTGTGGGTATATTTGCAATAGATTGCCTCTATATTAATCTTCCCTACATGATCATTTCACAGTTCTGTGATCACATTGAATTATGGACACTCATCTCTGGAGCATTCAAAAAAGAAACTCTTCTAGTATGATCTGCTGTAACTACATGGGTAAGTAAAAGATTTTCACACTGACTGGGTAGTTGCAAGTGAGAATTTACTGTGGTTTAGCTGGGCTATGGAATGAAATGGCATGCTAGACACCTCCCTTATAAAAATGTGTGTAAATACATATATATATATATGCAAAAATCTATCTTCACTGACAAATATTGACAGAAGATGAGTATAAATGCATGCACTGATACTGTTTTTCATTACAGCTAATAGATTTTTTTCTATTGGTACAAGTTAAGTATGAATTCTAACAGATAAAGATAAGATCATAATTTTATGATGTCTTTTTTTTTTGTCTAGTGTTCTATGTAATTATGGTGTCTCTATGTAAAACTGACATCAAATTTACTTGGAGATTTTTGGGGAGGCCCTTTGATTAACTTGTGCTTATAACTCAGTTGTCTCACACGTATACGGTAAAAACAAGCATAGAGTAATGAAAAGTGTTCATGACTATGATTTATAAAATGAGGAAGTATACATAAACTGCTTCTGATCTCCTAAGGTCTTAATTTTTGAGAACTGCTGATTTGCAGAACTAGTCATGTGAGTAATGCTATACTCTCTCATGGAGAACAAGTATAATAAAATAATGATTTAATATAACTGAATCACCTTGAGCGCCTCACATTAAAATAAAATTCTTGAGTACAGACCAAAAAGGTACAGTGAGAAAGAGGTGAACCTCAGGTTGGAGAAGGATGAACCAAAGGAGGCATATTAATTACATCAGGCCTAATAAAGATAAATAATGTTATAGACATTTACTATTTGATTGTTGTACAAAATAAAGAAGTGATTAAAAAATGGAAAAATCGGACAGCTTCAGGTAGCTTTGAATTGTTTCTCAACAGTCTCAACCAAAAATGTTTAAGATTCTCTTTTGATTCTATGAAACACCCTGTGAACTTCAGAGAGTCTACTGAGATAAATTCCTGGACTATAGAGCATGCTACGAAAATATAGCATTGAGATTAGTGGGAATGCTGGCATGTCCCTTTCAGCAGGCTCTGTCAAAAATGCAAAAGAGTAGTGATGGAAAGGTATTAGCACTGTTATGTTTTGGGACCTGCTAAAGTTTCAAATATTGGTTTATTTAGATTTTCAATGGAGAATATTTTCTTTTGCAGCTTTTACAGAAGGAAAAAATCTGAATGGAAAAAGAGATTTAACTCTTTTAGAGAGGTTATTCTACCAAACTCTGAAATTTGACACAGTCTTAACGACTGAACAAGTTCCATTGACTTCTATGAACCTATAGAAAACAAGGAAAAGATGAAGACTGTTCATTTGTTAGTTGCTGGAAAAACACCAGGAGAAAAGTCAAAATATCTTTTTAAATGAGGTGCTGAACTTTTCCAAGGCTGAAATGGAGATGAGTATATGATTACAATTAAAATCTGAAAGCTATCGCTTCCCTTTCTCAGTGGAAAAACAAATGCAACCTGTTTCTATTGATATGCTTCCTATCTGGTCTTTGAACTGGACCCGGTGAATAGAGATACCATTTTACTTTACAGAAGCTCTCCAAATGATGGTTCTAAAGGGTTAAAAATGGAAAAGAACTATCTTGGTGAAAAACAGTTTCCAGTGCTAAATAATTGCTTGTGCTAGAGAATGAATATGGCCATACTCATAGTAAATTATCTGAAAAGGGAGGCTGGCACTTTAAAAGTAAAGAAAAAAAGAATGTGTCACCTTACATGCCATTTGATAATAATTCCTAGCCTACAGGCATAACATATGAGCTAGAGATAAATCTTATTTTGCAAAATTTTCAGAGGCCTGTAATATTTGTCAGCCAAAAATTACTATTAAAATGAAAAAAAAAAGAATTAAAAGTAATCAGAATTTATCTAGTGCAAGAGGCCTGAGGATTACAAATTAATCATACTTTCTCTCTGTAATCTAATTTTCAATTAGGTCTGCAAAGACTTCAAATTCTACACTTCAACTACATATAAAAATCTCACTGATTAGGAGATTTTTAATGCAGTGGGGTTTTTTTAGGTGTGGGTTTGTTTTCTTTTTGTTGTTATTGTTGTTTTTTAAGGCTTCAAGGAAAATTTTTCAAGGTTTCTACCAAACAATTCTGGAGATAGGACAGGAGCCTGAAAGTTTAAGTAATTTGTTTCCTTTCCTGTTGATATTTTCATGGACTGTGATGTGATAGAACTACAGATGCCTAGGAAGAAACCTGTGGTGGCTGACTGCTCTAGGTCAATAGGTGGTCATTTTTGAATCCAATTACAGAACATTTGTTTTGGTGGCAGAAATGGAGAAAATGGAGAGTCTGTGCAGAGTAGCAACAGCATCTATGATGTATTATCGAAATAGTTTATACCGGGCCCTTGGTGTGCAAATGGCCCATGGGAATGTTAATTAGCACAGGAGCTTTCAGCTAGGTGCTTTTTATTAGATTGTTGTCCAACTTAGTAAAGATTTGTAAGCTCTAAAATATCTGTATATTCTAATACTTTGCAACATATATATATTAATCTTCAAAACACAGAATCTGCAGAGGTTCTCAAGGAGTAAACTCTTTTATTTAATTTACAGAAGCCTGAGAAAATATAATTAATACAGATACAGTTAAGTGAATCATTTAATGACTTTTTTCTAGTAGAAAAGCAACACAGAAAACAAATGTTCTCAGCAGGATGAAGTATTTCTGGGTAACAATATTATACGATTTTTAATTTACAGATTATATTTTGTGTGATTAATATTGTCAAAAAGATAAATTATCTGCCTCAATATAAATACAGATTTAGAAAACAGTACTTAAGGGTTTTACCCAGTAGTTGTATATCATTGTCAAATGTAGAAAAAAACCTCAGTGATTAAAGGCACAAAGTTCTGCTGTACAGCAGCACAGTGCTGACTAATGTACAGTTTACTTGTAGGCTCATTATTATTTTTTATTTGCAAATTAAGCTTCTGCATCTTCCGTGTTGTTGCATTTCATGATCTTAGAGATAGAAATATACTGCCTCTTCTTTACCCTCCAATGCTTCAACCTCCAGATGCTCTGCTTTCAAATGATTACTTTGAGTATTAATTCCAGATGGGAGGAATCTGTGACTGTGTGGTATTGATTACTTATCATCTCCTCATTTGAGTCACTTCGTCTCTGTATTGGCTCTCATTTTTTTCAAAGGTCTGAAAAAGGTAACAAAAGCTGATCCCCCTAATTTGTACCAGAGGCTATGATTTAGAAAAGCATTTTGACATGTGTTGAGAAGTGTTTTGATGGTGAGGTAAGTTAGTCAGGAAAGGGACCGAGGATAAGGAATTTTCTGCTTCTGCAGCGGAGCAGCTAAATAGCTCTACAGTGTTCAGCCTCATAATGCTATGCTGGGAAGGGATGGCTACAGTGAAAATTCAATTCTCTTTATTCCATTTCACAAATGAAGATGTGGGGTATAGAGAAGCTAAATGCCAGAGACACAGAGGAATGAACAGTTAGTCCCACTGAAATCCATTGAAACTGGACACCTAAAAACACTTTAGAGTATCTAGGCTCAGTGACATGCTGAGATTGGTTTGAAAACCTGGGATAGAGGTATCATAAATGTAGCATTGTTGGGGTGTTTTCGATCTTAATTTTTACTGTTTAGGGGGAATTTTGGATTTGTCTACTATCAGCTGGACAACAGCACAGCTCCTTGTGTGGAATACTTTCCTCCATTCCCTTTACCTGTTGCAAAGAGCAAACAGCTGTTCGTTTCTCTGCTCAGATGATTTTGGAGGATTTAAAAAAAAATTCTTTAATAACATCCCACTGAAAGCTCTGGGACAATGGTAATGCTATTAAGAAAAGAGATTAATTTAAAACCAGTCATAAAATGGAACTGCTGACTCATTTATATTTCTTAAAATCTACCTGATGACCAACTTCCCTGCTTAGGAGCAGCAGAGGAGAAAAGTTGAATAACTTGAATCTGATTAAGGTAATCCCCTCTCTGACCCTCTCTGCTCAGACTGTCAGCATTGCAGGTTGAGTCTGCAAGTAACTTCTTTTTAATCCTGTCATCAGCTGTGAATAATGTTCAGTCTCAATCTTCTCTGACAACATACTTTAATGCTTTGTTAGTTTCAGGCCTATATGTGTAGCTGGTGACTTGAGACACTGGGGATAGAGCAGGAATGTTTCAAACCCTAGACAAAAGAAGCAGTCATTCTGTGCTGACTTGCCCTCTGTCTGCAGCCTTCAAGATTAGTAGTTCTCATAATTCCCTAACTATTTCTACTCATGGTCCAGAATATCTGCAGCCCAAATAACCTCTATACAGCCTCAGGAGAAATTAAGCAAAGCCTTGACATGTGTGACTCATGAGTAAATGGCTTAACTCCAGGTAAAACTTTTAACCAAACAGTATTTGTGTGTTTCACAAAAAACAAATGGCAACCGTTTCCTTTTTCACTCAATCTAATTCTAAAATCTAATTTTCACTCAATCTAATTCTTAAAATACTTACAATTTATGAAAAGTGACCTTGCAGGAAAGGTGAGTTAGCAGCACTGTGATTCAAAAAAAAGATTTTTTTAAATACTGTGATTGACAGTAGAATACGTGCAGATTTTGCTTGTGTATCTGCCAGTTTAGGGGGCACAATTTCAGCATTTCCTGCTGTATTCCTTTGGTGAGTGGCATTGTGGCAGCAGGGGACTGCAGAAGAAAAAACTTCCTTGCTTAGACTGCCATCATGAAAGCCCATTCTCCCCCTATTTGTGAACATGAAATTGACTGGCAGGATTGTAGCATCAGGCCCTACCTCAGTGCCCATCATCGATCCTACTCTTTGGGAAGGGAGTTAATCTAAAACAGATGAGAAACATACCAGGGAGTATTTACTGACATGCTGTCCAAATTTATGTATAATTTAATATAAGGAAATATAAGATTAGCCTATCCTTCTAGGTAACTAGCAATAGGACAGTGGGAAACATACTCAAGTTGTGCCAAGGGAGGTTCAGGGTGGATATTAGCATAAATTTCGTCACTGAAAGAGTGGTTAAACATTGGAATGTGCTCCCCAGTGAAGTGGTGGAGTAACCATCCAGGGAAGTGTTCAAAAAATCAATAGATGTGGCACTCTGCAATATGGTCTAGTGGACATGGTGGTATTTGATCAAAGATTGGACTTGATGCTCTTGGAGGTCTTTTACAACCTTAATGATTCTATGATTCTATGATTAAGGTGACCAAATTTTGAGCAACTAGACTTAAAATGGGTGTCTCTCAGAGGTGAATCAGTGGAGGAAATAGATTTTGGTACTCCGTTGTTGCTAGGAAAAATGTTTGTCTCTCCATTGAGTAGCAGAGAAATTTTAGGGAAATGATCTGACCAACCTTAATGCTGTCAGCTGAATAGCTTAATTTATTTAACTTTCCACTGCAGAAATACAGGCTAGGCCTCAAAGTAGTAGGATATTAATTAAAACAGACTGATTGTTTGTCTTTGCAAACTGCATGACTGATGATTACATTATACTATTTTCTGCCGTAAGCAATGTTCCATATAATTCAGATTTGCATTCTTAGTTAGAAAGCTGAAAAAATCCCTTTTCTAGATTCACTAGAAGTGGAATAAACTGTGGATTTGTATTGCTTGCTTTCTATTCTATGCAGAAACTATGATGTGAGCTCTTGCTCAGTTCTTCTACAGAGAACCGAGTTTTCAGTGGAAAAATAGGCTCTGTAAAATCCAGCTGGTTTTAGATTTTTCTTCCTTATAAATTGTGTCTAGGTCAAGGGTTTCTGAACTCTTACAAGGGCAGCTGAAGAGAATACACAGGTGCATAAGTAATATTTGCTTTCACTTACAGATCATGATCTAAATGACAGATTTTGGTCAGTCATGAGGCAGAGGAAAAGCACAGGTGAAGGACTGTTTCCTGTTAACCAGGTGTTAATTCCTAGTCATGCCTTCAAATAAAACCCTACTGTGTATGGTGATTCCTCACATATCCTAAATTATGTGTATGCCTGGCCACATGGTTCTCAGAGATGCCAGACCCATGTCTGCATCACTTGGTCTCGTCTGTTCAAGGACATTGGAGCCCATGACACTGGCGTCAAGGACCCCTGACATTCTTGCAGCCAGACAGGAGCATGCTGCATAGACACAGTGCTAGCTCCTCTTGTGTTTCAAAGTTATTCTGCTGGATTGCTCCCTGCCCTAATGTGTGCTATTGAGGACCTTGGGACTGTGTGCTGACACATCTAGGCTCTCACGAGCTTACTGCTGACGATTTTAAAGTGGATATTAGTTCCAGGCAGGGTGATATTTTCAGGGAAAGCAATATCGTGGATTTTTTTCCCTGACATATTCTCCAACAATGTCTTGACATTTTAGGGACCAGTAGATGAGATGTTAAGCCTACACTTCCTGACAGGGTCAATGCAGTGGAAATGACGTATCTCTCTAAGCAGTCACAGTATATGTGTCTAGGGTGCTAATGAGTGTGCTGGGTTGAGCTGGTGTGGAGTTGATTTTCTTCACAGTGGCTAATATGTCTGTGCTTGGATTTGTGCTGAACACAGTGTTGATAATAGAGATATTTTTTTGTTATTGCTGAGCAGGGCTTACATGGAGCCAAGACCTTTTCTGCTTTTTGTACTGCCGCACTAGAGAGGGGCTGGGGATGCATGGGTGACTGGGAGGAGACATGGCCAGAACAGCTGACCCAAACTGACCAAAGGGATATTCCATATCATATGGCATCATGCTCAGTATATGGAGTGAGGGGAAGAAAGATTCAGGCTTGTTCGAAGTGATGGCATTTGTCTTCCGAAGTAACCCTTGTGCTTGATGGGGCCCTACTCTCCTGGAGATGGCTGAACATGGAAAGCAAAGAATTAACTTATTTTAATTTGCTTGAATGAGCAGTTTTTGCTTTCCCTGTTAAACTGCCGTTAACTCAACCCATGAGTTTTCTAGCTTTCATCCCTCCAATTCTCTACCTGACCCTGCTGGTGGGGGAGTGAGCGAATGGCTGTGTGGTAGTTGGCTGCTGGCTGGGGTTAAACTGTGACAGTGTATTAGATTCTTCTTTTCCAGTGCAAATGACCTCACAGCCTTCCTCTCAACAACGTATCTGAAGCCTGCATGCTCTTTTGGCCATTAAAGTTCACAACCTGCCATGCATTATTCTTGCCAAATGTAAACCAAGCCTGAAATTCTCAGGCCAAAAAAAAAAAAAAAAAAAAGGCAAAAAATGATTCTCATCTCCATTATACTTTATGAATCACTGATGATGTTAGAAAACATTGCTGAGCAATTTTGACCTCTAGCAAGTGCAAAAGAGGAATAATGGGTAAGTAGAGTTCTCAGAAAAATTCAAACACCTGATTTAGATACAGAGCTTGCTATACAAGCACTGGCTATAAAAAAAATAAAACAAAACAACACAACAAAACAAAACTTCAGAGAGAGAAGGAAAAGGAAAAAAAACCCTACAATGTAAACAGAGGCAGAAAAAGTGGGGTTTGAGACACTGTTGTGTGTACTGTACCTTCAGCAGAGTTCCAGGCAACAACTCTTTAATGCTTTCAGCTTCTAAAATCTGTTTTTTAAAGTTTGACAGACTATGAATACAGTCTAAGAGTGTTTATAATAAAGTTCAATACAGCAAATTCCTACCTAGTTCCTGTCAGGGAATTTGAACTTCTGCAAAGTTGTTTTTCCACATGTGCCATAATCCTCCTCCTTGCTTATCCCAGTGAAATTCTAAGTTGGCCCTCAGAAAAAAAAAAAAAAATTGGATGAGAGGTATTGAAACTCTTGCAAAGGGGAAGATCTCTGCACAACCCCATGTCCTTGAGAACAAAACTCCAAGATAAGTCTGAACCATAAGCTATTTCTTAAGGACATGGCTTGGAAAGTGCCCTTTTGTTTATCTATATATAGCTAATTTTTAGAGATAGATTTTATAACTGAAAGCATATTTTTAACCATCTAACTCTTAGTTGTAAATTTGACTGCATGTCTGTAAATTCAAACAAGCTTTTGAAGAGCCAGGTACCTGCAAATACCTGTTATTTTCATGAACATGAAATACAGTGAGTTTGCAAACTGTGTGACAGGTAAAAGTTTAATGTTACTCATCTAGCTGTGAGACTGAGTCTCAGGCTGTTTACTGGTGACAGCTGTGCCCACAGTACAGCTCAGAGGCATAACAACCCACAACAAAGCACTGAGGCATAAAAACCTGCTTTCTTCATATAGATGGAAAAGCCCCCAAACCATGTTTTCTGATCTGTATATGGGGAATTTTGCCTGTATATCACTTACAGTTCCAGTATGAACCTAAACAGACTATTTTTCTTTATTTCCTGCTTGTCTTAGGAGACTTCTTCACTCTACAAAGACAAGACAAGCCCAGAAAATTAAACTTTTTGAGCTATGATGGGTTCATTTAATCTTCATATTTCTTCCAAAATGAGAAGGAAATAATGGAAGAAAATACCTAAGTCCCTGCCCAGTTAAACTGCAGGTCATCTATATTTTCTTTGGCCTGTAGTGCTTTATAGATAGCAAACTCATAGTGAATAAAAAGAAATTCATCATATGCCAATTACATGTCTCATCATAGGAGTTGTTTGACATCATTCCCAAGTAGGCGTATGTACACATTACAACACTCACTGCTGAACTCTTGGGTCTGATTTGTTAACCACTTTGCTTTTGTTTCTAAATACTCTCCCCAGTGGGCCTCCAGATGCTTTTTCAGATGCTGCGAAAGTTGGAGGGCTACTAAGAGCCCATCTTTCAGTATTCTCTTTTCTTCCTCTCTCCTCTCTCCTCTAAGCATCTTCTTTCTGTTAGTCTTAAAGCATGAACACTTATCTGTCTTTGTTAGATGACTACAAATTCCTGGGTTTATCAGTCCTTAGACCCTCTATTCTCAGAAAATCCATCTTACACATATGATCTTTGTCCAAGTATTCTGCTGTTTTTTATGCCAGTTGCCTACTTCCTAGCATGCGAACACCACACAACATAATTCACAGCATCTTATTTATTTCTCTGGATACATCCTCACTGCCATTAATTTTTTTGAAGAAAGAAGGTATTGACTAGATAAGTGAGAAGCTCTGACATTTCTCTCTCTATTTTCAGTAACGATTAAAGAAAAAGGTGAATATGCCTGGTTAGTTCCCTTTGGTTACACATTTCTCCCCAAAACAGAACTACTTTTTAGATTTGCTCTTATGTATACATGTCTTTGCATTACATTATTCTAGTTCAGCGGGGGTTCTTGCTGTGTGATGTAAAAATTCAAATTACTTGAATGATTTAAATCTGTTTTTAAAAAGTCTTTAGCTGTAAGAAAGGATTGTCATCTTTTTAGTATTTTAAGTGTTCTAGTAAGTTAACATCATTCTGCTTTCCACAGTCCCTCTGTGGATGCTTTCTGCATCAGGGGAAGGCGACAGTTTTAAACATTTTAAGTAATTCCACATTCCTCAAAGTAGGCTGCAAAATATCAAGCTGCTATTGACAATTTTCCAAAAAGTGAGTCTGATTCCTTTTCCCTTTTATTTTAGGAACTGGGAGAAGTTATTTGCTTTTTGAGAGGTCCCTTGACAACTTCCTAAAGAGCTTGAAGTGAAAGTATGAAATGCCTGGCTAGGAAGAAATATATTTATCAAGACCTAAGAGTTGGATGTCTTGCAAGATGCTATGATCTGTTCCCAATTTACAGTTTCTGCTTAAGCATGACTTAAAGCTGAATTGCTTTTAATTGGTTTTGGATCAGGCATGTTTATTTATTCATTGCATCACAGGGATGTTCACCATCTCCAATTCTGGAACTTTACCCTGCTGTGCAAGAAGTCACAACACAAAACAGAAAGTCTCTTTGGGACTGAAATTATCTATCACAGCATGACTCATATATCTAAGAATTATCTGAAAATCTTATCTATTATTTCCAAAGTCCTATGCAGAGTAATTTCAAGTTAAAACTATAACTAGCAGGAATTAAAAACAACTCTGACAATGTTTTACAAAGAACAAACAAAATACTCTTATCTTCATGACTATCTACACAGACATACATATATGGTATAAAATTATACATAATTCTGGGATCTACCCTACTATGTTTGCAATGATGCAGAGGCCTTTACTTGCAAACTGTAAGGATATCTACTGATTAAAGTGTTCTTCAAGAGCTCGAGAATGTTATTATTTTATTTTCTGTACTTTATGTTACAAGGAAAGAGAACTGAAACACAGCAAGGTAAGGGGAAAAAAGGATCTCTGTCCTCTAAGATGTCCTTTGGAATTCTGCCTGAACTACAGAATTTTCTAGGTTGCTATACCTTTTCTGTGGTCCTAATATGTTCCTAATATGCAGGGCTCCTTAACTAAATTGGTACAGAGACATGATCCTCAAATTGTGCATTGATACTATATTATGACAACACCTGTATCCTGAAAAGAATAAAACTTACACTGTGGTGTTTTCTTTAGCTGTATATGTACTACAGTCTACAATGTCATTCAGAAATTCCGATTAAGATTTATCAGTAGAAATTGCTGTTCTTGTATACATGGGTAATTTCCTTACTCTGCTTAGCAGGTTTGAAAAACTTTTGTCTACAGCTCAAAATGCCCTGTAATATCATTTCAGATCTGTTCAGGGAAACCTTTAATGAACTAGATGTGTCAAGTATCACCCTCTTTCATATAACAGTTTAATATTCAGAATGAATATTACAGGCAAATGGATTAGCTTTCCTTGATGTTTATGAAGTTGCTGTAAAAGCAGATGGATAATCACTATAGCAACTTAGCACATCAGGAGAGAGACATTGAGAAGCATTCCGTAATCAGCACTGTGACCTTGACAACCCTCACTTCCAATTGCCTAAGCAATATTTTTCATCTGTTGTAATGGGGAAAATTTATTGCATGCCAGTAAAGCTAGTTTGACTATCCCAAAACACCGTCTGTGTTGCAGTGAACAAATCTAAGAAAGGTCATGCATGTCAATTAAAGATATTTTATTATATCTATGACATCTCATATATTTTTGTATTTTGAACTTAGTACACTGAAATAATTAAGTAACAAGTGGATGTTATATATCTCAAACTTAGTAAGACACTGTCTCTCAAAACTTCTTCATAGACAAACTGAGAGAAACAGGATAAGTAATTGCACCACAAGGTGGGCTGAGAACTGCCTGATGTACCAAGTTCAGAGGATTGTTATCAGTGGCATGACCTCCAGCTGGATCTTTATCTGTAATGGTGTACCCCGGGGCCTGGTGCAGGGGGCAGTACCATTTAACAGCATCACTGACTACCTGAATAATGAGACTGAATGCACCTTTGGCAGGTTTGCAGATGATATGAAACTTTGGAGCAGTGTCTGATACAGGACCCAGTTATGCTGCCATTCAGAAGGGACACTGGCAAACTGCAGAACTGGACTGAGATTAGCCTCATGAAGTTCTACAAAAGAAAATGCCTAGTCCTGTAACTCAGAGGGAACAGGCTCATGCAGTGGTACACATTTGGGCTGAGTGACCAAGAGCAGGTTGGCAGGAGAGGACCTGGGTGTCCTGGTGGACACAAAGTTGAACATAAGCCAGCAATTCACCCTGGCTGTAAAGGGTATCAATGGCATCCTGGCCTATAATAGAAAAGTTTTGCCAGTAGGTCAAGAGATGTAATTCTCCCCATCTACACAGCACTGGTGAGACACATCTGGAGTCTAGATCCAGTGCAAGGAAAACAAGGGTGTACTGCAGCAAGTTGGAAAGGGTCAGAAGGATGATTAAGGCGCTGAACATGTGTTGCATGAGAAAAAGCTGAGAGATCTGGAACCTGATGAGGGGAGCAGTAAAAAAGACGAATCCAGACAGAATCAGTGACAGGACAAGAGAAACAATAAGTACAAAAATCAATTATGAAAGTTGCACTTAAGGAAAAAACTTAAACATTGTATTGTGTGGGTGGTTCAACACAAAAACCCTGTCCTTCATCCTTTAAGATGTTCAAAACCCAAGCAGACCTGGCCCTGAGCAACCTGCTTTTGGTGACCCTACTCTGAGCAGAGGGCTTGGGCTAGAACATTTACAGAGGTGCCATCCAACCTTAGTGACTGGTTGTGCGATAAGGCATTGTGATAGGACTCTAGCAGAAGGAGCTGATGTCTGATCTACTCCAATTAATTAACCCATCTGCAGCTGTCCAGAGATCTTCACCTTTCCTTTGTAGGCTAGCCTATATCAATATTGCATCCTGTTCTGCTGCTCCTCTCATGAATAGGAATCATTATGTAACTTTGTAATGGGAACAGAAATGAAAAAAATTGGTATCCCAAGAATATCAGCAAGAATTGTGGAAAAAAGAAAGGCAAAATAAGGAATAAGGCCCAGCAGAACTTTCCAACAGTTGGTATGTGTATACCTCCTCTCTGGAAAGTGCCATTTCCAGCTCCAAAAGGAGCAGACAAGTCTGTTCTTGGACATGAAATATTTTACCCTTACTGTAATAAGGATTATCAGTGAGAAACTTGAGATGTTTCAGTGGCTTAGATGAACCACTCTACAAGTCTTTTGGGCATGTGATGACCAGTTTCCACAAAAATCTTAAAAGATTATATTTTCTGAGAATTTCTGATGTTTATTAATATTCAGCTGCAGTGAAAGTACCACATGAGCAGGCCTTAGAATGTGTCAGAGATTAATCAGGGAATCTTGAGTGTTTATTTAGTGCTCAGAGAGATTTGCTTACTAAGTGATGCAGGCTTGTCTCTTACAGAAACACAGATACTGAAGGTTCAAGTGACTCATTCAAGGTAAGACAGATGGCTGGCAGCAGAGCATGGCAATACCTTACTTCAGTGTGATAACCAGCAAACAGAAGTATCTCTCCCTTATTTTTTTGTACTTGTGTTCCAAGCTGAAAACAAAAAAACCTCTGTTGTACATTCAAACAACATCAAAAATTAATCACTTTGCTCTAATTTAAAAATCTCCATATTAATGAGATCTTGGATAAGGCTTTTGTTTTACACTCAGGGCAACATTGATAGATAACAAAAACCCTTACTAGAACTGGCAATAGCAATTTCTTCGCACCCCAGATGCTCTTCGAATAAAGATAAAATTTCTAGCTTGTGGTACTGAGTTGACTAATGGAAACTTCCCTGGCTGAAAGTAAAAGTGCTATCACTTGTTTGGACATAGGGGATGAATTACCCTTCTTCCACAGAAGAAGGAAGAGATAATTTTTTTTTTTCTTAAAATAAACTTGTATTTTTTTTAATTCCTCACAGATAGGAAGTGAGAAGAAGCCAGAATTTGTCATGCTGAGAAATTTATTACTCATCCTACAACAGTGGCAATGTTTGATGCTCCACCATGAATGTCCCTGGGATTTCCTGGAGTTAATTTTGATCTGAAAAGGCCAAGAGGCTCTAAGATGCTTTTATCATGGACAGCAACCTCTGTATATTGCTTCTGATTATGGTAAAAAAACCCCTACATATGGGAGAAATAGCACCATTTAAATACAATTTTGTATCTGCAAATTGCAGTAATTAAAGGAACAACAGAGGCACAGGCCTTGGTTTTTGACATAAAGATGGGGAATAAGAAACTCAGCTCCCTGAAGTAGCTGCACACTGCACATTACTAGTGGGCAGTTTATTCCCAGAGTGCTTTTTTAAAATGCTATGAAGTGCACACAGCATTGTCCAAACTTGCTCATTTGCCTAAAACAGTACAGGAATCACAAACATAACCAGTCACAGAATGCCTTATATCTGCAGTTTGTTTTATCTATAGCAGAAATGCATCTGAACATCTTTCAGTGGTGCTGACCTTAGAAATATTTGGTTTTGAAATAATGATTAAAAATATGTGGACAAACATACTGCTTTTTGGAGACAAAATTAGTGTACTTCATGTTTATTTTGGTCTTTTTCAGGTCAAAAGAATACTTGCTTTGTAGTAAGCATGTGCAACCTTTAGAAGCCTAGCTAAATAAATACCTGAGTGTTCAAGCTGTTTATGGCTTGGAAGGGTGCACTGTTCCCTGGGTCTGGATGGATGAGTACAGCGAGTGATGGTTAATGGAATTAAATCCAGCTGCTGGCCAGTCACAAGTGGTATTCTCCAGGGTTCAGTCCTGTTTAGTATCTTTATCCATGATATGGGCAAGGGGATCAATTGCACCCTCAGTAAGTTTGCCAAATACACCAAGTTGGATGAAAGTATTGATCTACTGTAGGGTTAAAAGGCTCTGCAGAGGGATCTGGACAGACTGGATTGACAGACTGAGGCCAGTTGTATGGGGTTCAACAAGTCCAAGTGTTGGGTCCTGCCCTTGGATCACAACAACCCCATGCATTGCTTCAGGCTTGGAAAGCTGCCTGAAAGAAAAGGACCTTGGGGGTTGATATCCAGCTGAATATGAGCTAGCAGTGTGCCCAGGTGGCCAAGAAGGCCAGTGGCATCCTGACTTTTATCAGAAATAGGGTGGCCAGAAAGACAAGGGCGATGACTGTCCCCCTTTTCTTGGCACTGGTGAAGCTGCACTTCAAATACTATTGGGGTGAATTGACCTTCTCTGGACAGCAGGTGCCCACCAATCTGCTCTATCACCCTCCCTCCTCAGCAAGATAGGAGAAGAAAAAGCTTGTAGGTAAAAAATTTGTAGGTAATTTGTAAATAAGGTAATTTACTTAAGTAGATGTGAAAGGCTGCACACACACAAGCTAAGAAAGAAACCAGATAGTTTATTCTTTACTTTCCATCAGCAAGTGAAGCTGCTCAGAAGTAGCCAAAACACTGGTGTGTTACCAACACCTTTCTAGTTACCCATGCAAAGCACAGTACTGTGAGGGCTGCTATGAGCAGAGCTAACTTCATTCCAGCTAGGTCCAATACAACTGTGTCCAGTTCTAGGCCCCTCACTGCATGAAGGACACTGATGTGCTGGAACATGCCCAGAGAAAGGCAATGAAGCCGGTGAAGGCTCTGGAACACAAATCCTTTGAGGAACAGCTGAGGGAGCAGAGGTTGTTTAGCCTGAAGAAAAGGAAGCTCATGGGAAACCTTATTGTACTTTGCAACTGCCTGAGAGGAGGCTGTAGGCAGGTGGGGGTTGATCTCTTGTCCCAAGTAACAAGTGAAAGGACCAGAGCAAATGGCCTCAAAGTGCACCAGAAGAGGTTTAGATTAGGTATTAGGAAAAAAATTCTTCACTGAAAGAGTGATCAGGTAATGGAATAGGCTGCCCAGGGAAGTGGTAGAGTCACTATCCCTGGGAATGTTCAAGATGCATGTGACACTTGGGATATGATTCAGTGGTTAATATGGTGGTGCTGGGTTAATGGTTGGACTCTATGACCTTAAAAATTCTTTTCCAACCTTATTGATTCTATGATTCTATGATCAGGCTCCAGGCTATCTGCAAGACTGAGAGCTCTAGGATTTTGCTGCTGCCTCTAAGAGAACTGCCAGCTTGGGGACCTTCATCTTCAACCAGGGCCATCAAATTCCTCCTCACAGAGAACCTTGTCTCAATCACACAAAATCCCCTCCTGGCAGTTCCACTTCTGTGGTTCACTTTTCCTCACTTGACAGTGAGATTAGGAAGTTTATATTACAGTGTCACAAACTTTTTTTTCAAAAATATGTGATACCTACAGGTAGCAAAAATAATCAGAGCTCTTAGGTATGTGGCTAGTATATATCACACTCATATTGCCTCTAGTAGGCTGTGGGGCTTCATGAATTGTCACCTATTAGTAAACATGGAGCATGTTAACTTGAGCTCTGAGTTTGATTGAAATTCAGTGATTCAGTGAGTTGAAATTCAATGACTTCTGACATATTTAAAAAGCAGGTCTCCAGATGCATCCTGTCATTTTTTTTTATGACCTCACTGACAACTGCACAGAGCCACATACCATTCATGGATGTAAGCCTTTACAAAAGCACTGCATTATCTAACCTCCCCCTGTTGATCCAGGCTGTTCTCTTTTCTCCCTATTATACATATAATTGGAGCAGACTAACTGCCTTACAGTTCAGTATTAATTCTTGCTTAGTAATAAAGCTTGAAAATGTTATTACAATGGGAACTTTATTAAAATAGCTTTCTGAAAGAATTAAGATGTAAAGATAATAATAAAAATCACACTCCTAAGCCGCCACATCAAAATATTCAGCACCTTTAGAAACTCGTGAAAAAAAAAAAAAAAACCCTAGAAGTTTTATTTCCCTTTCACTGTTTGGAAAATAACATGAAAAAGCTTAATTTGTTTTCTCAAGGTCACACAATTAAATAACTGACAGAGTGGCGATTGCAGGGTAGAAAAGCCAAGGTACTGAATGCTAGCAACCACAGGACTGGCACTAGTGCCTTAGGTCTAATCAGTGCTAGCCTACTCTTGGGATAAATATAGCAAGTTGTTTCTTTCCTTTTCCCCTAAAGAACGAGATGATCTGCAATTTCTGCTGGCTGCTGTGAATTTGATTTGCTGGAGCTTCGGTGGCTGAAAATGAACCATCAGCAGGTGGCAGCAGTTTGTCACGCTTCCAGCCTCTTCTGGGTTTACAAGCAACAATTTCTGGCCACATAGACGGCTTTTTGCCTCCTGGATTTGCTCTGTATTTCTGCAGAAAAGAGCTTTGACTCTTCTGGAAAGGTTTTCTACTAGACTTCAAAGAAAGCTTGGTACTGGGAGACTGATGGTGATTCCAGGTATGCCCCTTGTCTGACACTGAATTACATGTGCTGGTTTCATTGGAAGACTGCCTGTATAAATACAGAAAACAGTGGTGTTCCAGGAAGTTTGTGTACAATGAAGAAAAAAGGGGCATACAATTTTCTGTCATTCTCTTGAGCACCAAGAGAGTACCCTGAGTTATGTCTGATGATCAGAATGACTTATGCAGACGTCTTAAGCAAGACAATAAAGCACTTAAATATTCCCTATGAGGTGAACCTATTAATTGCAGTGCTTAAGTTGCATTCTGATGTAACTGATGCATTTTGCTGCATCAGAATACTGGCCAGTAATGCATTTTTTTGTTTATTTCCAATTAACATGCATGATTACTTCCTCCTGAACTTACACTTTATAATAAGGATATGTAAGTTAATGGTTTTGCACTGAAATGGCTGTGTTTTTCATCTGTTAGCTACAGTTGTTGTGTGCTAGAATACTGTTAAAACCTTAGTAAACATTATTAGGCACAAAAAGGATGATGATAGTTCAGTGAGCACTAAGCTGTGGGCTAATGGAATGATGCATGATGCAATGTAAGAACAAGGGGAAACAACAACAGGAATTCCAAATTTGCAAGCAAGCAGAGCTTGTGAAATCTCTAAAGATAAATTCAGCAGGATGAGGAGCAATTATGCACTTGCTGTAACTACTGCTTCTTAGTAGAACAACCTGATTCTGTGAACCCTACTAAAAGCTCCTATTTTCCTGTCCTTACTAGGGGGGAAAAAAGGACAACAGTCTTCTATGCGTACACATTATGATATTATGTAGAAAAGCAGCATAGGTAAAACTACGCACTTTCTAGCTTCTATTATTTTTATCATTTAATGCACAGCATGCTTACAGCTCCACTAAGGGAAATGGATGCTAGAACTGCATATGTAAAATCAATTTATTCTTACATTTTAGTAATAAATAATTTTATTACTGATATGGACAATGTTTTAGGAGCTAGACCTATTTCAATGTACCATATTCCCATAGTCACCTTGAACAAGCAAATTGGGACATACTTCCTAAAAGGATTTTGAATGAAAGGCAACATGCCTTGCTAAATAGAAAACCTCTATCCTACTAAACCAATATTCCTGTTTGTAAAAGTTATTTCCAGCATTAATTTTCTCAGATTGGTTCACATTTCTTGATTTTTGTTTCCTTTGTTCATGAATGTGGACAGGGATTTGTACCTCCTCGAAGCACTCAAGCTGACAGAAAGCAAATGCTCTCGGATATGCAAGTAAAAAATGAAGCTGTGTTGGTATGAAACAGAAATAGTTCACTGAAGGGTTAGATTTTATTTTGCTTTTATCTTCGAACATTAAGGGGTTGACGGATGCAAATGCTTGTATATTTCTATTTTGATATTTTGTCTACACTCCTCAAAATTGTCTCATCAAACTGCTGTGCCAAGCTGCATCATCAGTGTAGTCTACGACAGTAGAACTAGAGATTTTGGAGATTCCCAACAGATTCCCAACATCTTTGTTGAAGGAGACTCTGCAGCTTTGCAGCAGAGCATACGCAGTGAAATTCAGGAAGAGAGTGAGGCCCTACTTTCCTTTTTTTATGACTTTCCTTGTGTCTCATTTGTCTTAGGTGCTAGAGGAGATAGGCTACTGTGATGGTGAAAACTTGAAGTCATGTGAAAACATCTTTATAGAGGAGATTTGCAGGCTGGCTCATTGCACAAGATATGGAAAGTTGATACCATGAAGTCTCTGCTGCCTAATTTTAATTTTTTATCTAGAAGACAAGATAAAAATGACTGGTGCAATTATTCTGGTTGTGCCTGAATTTTCATAGAATCATGGAGTATCCTGACTTGGAAGGGTCTCCCAAGGATCACTGACCTTAACTCCTGGCATGCTGTATTTAGCAGTTTGTCCCAGACAAACATTTTCTTTAGCAGTTTGAAACACGTTATTGACATCCTTTTGTGTCTAGAATAGGTGTCTCTAGAATGTTTGTTGAATGTTCCTCCCACTCAAAATCTACTAGTCAGCAAAATGTTAAAATTATTGTATGGAGCTATATAAAAGAACTGCCTTATTTCAGCCATCCACATTATATTTCTGACATGAGATTCTAATAGCTATCAGGAGAGTATGAGCACACATTTGTAGTGCACTATGTAGGGACTAAGTCACAGTAGGATTAATGCATCCATAAGCGTATCTATCAATGTCCATCAGCCATCAAGCCACAAATTCTATCTTGTGTATCCCTCTCACTTTACATCAATATGCTAACACAATCAAATTGGCAGCTCAAACTAATTAAAACAAGAATTAAGAGCTAGAGAACACCAACTTTCTTCTGGAAAGAATATTCTTAAAAATAAACATAAATAAAGTGGAAAAATGACTGACACTAAAAAAAATAAAATGTATGAAACAAGGAATTAAATCCAAATAAAAAATAAGTCTAGTTAACATTAAGAGTATCACACCTATAAATACACATAATAAATAATACAGCATAAATAATTGGCCTATCTGACCACTGTTTCAATCACTCTTGTTTCCTTTACTAAATTTTACATGTGGGAAGAGTTCTTTTATTTAGATTTCTGGGTGTTTTTGAAGGGCCACTGTTACTGTGCACACACTCTAATTTAGAGTACAGTATAGAGAATCTTTGCAGGAGATGAGAATGTGTGGATCCTAGGAAATGCTCTCTCTGGTGGCCAGGGCAGTCTTTATGGTTTGACTTTAGATTCAGGACAGGGAATTGTTTGAAGGCTTTCTTACAACTTGCTGGTATTACCAGTTTTTCTGTCACATAAATTTTTCTCTTTTCCTAAGAGATCATGTTTTTTCTTCAAGTTTGTGTAGGACTTGAAGAGTAGATGTATTTCCTATTAGAACTTTGACCTGCGAAAAGTGACCTTCAAGCCTCTGAATAATACCCTTCAGTTCCCTGAATTACTGTCAGAGAAGATTACTTGGAATTTTTTCTTTTTCCATAAACATTAATCTTTTTGCTAACTAGAGGAGAAATCCCACACATGCGTTTGCTGCCTCTTTTCATTGGTAGGGTATTGCTTACTTTTAGGGATGGGTTAATGTAGTCCCTACAGTATTTGGTACAATCCAGCATCTATAGAGAGATAAATTTGAGTTACCAGAGTTCCTGCTGTTTTGACATATCATACACACACCTTTTCTGCTTTCTATTTTAACTATTTATTTGTTATTAGAGAGGCTGAATCACCTTATCTGTCCTTCCGTTGTTAGGCAGAGTTGCATTTGACAGGTAAAGAAGAAAGTATCAGCTGAGCTAAACATGCTGTTTGTGACCCATGAAGAAAGAGATCAGTAACAACAGGCATGTCAGGAGCAGATTTTATTGGGTAGCTCAGAAGCTTGTTATTAACAGTGTTTAATATTTTACTGAAACCAGTCAAATGTTTGACTTTGCACAACCCCGAATCAATGGAAGCAAGGGCAAATTCATGAGTGTTAAAGCTACTCTTTTTACAGACTTACTTTGGGGGAGAGATGAAGAGATAACAAGCAAATTCTAGGGCAACACGTATCGTCCTAAGTCTGAAAGAATTACATTCTGCAGGAAGGAGGACAATTGGCAATTAGTAAGGGTTGCTTTGGGACACTTGTCTTGAACATAATGTGTCCAGCTTAATTCAAATTGTCTTAAGTACTATTCTCCCGGCTATTATTAAAACTTAAACTTGCTTTAATTAGCCTTTATAAAAAAAATGCAAACATTAATGTTCTTTAGGATCAGTGGCTTTTTAATTACAGTATGCAATACTTTGCTGAATTTGAAAAGAGGAAATCTGCTTTAATAAAGTTGGACTTGAAGCATATTAAACTGAATGTATTTGTTTACATCAAGACTGTAGAGATTTCAGTCTGTTCCTCAACATCCATGTTGTTACAGCGAAGCTAGATCCCAAAGAGGTTATGCATCTGCAAGAGTTATTTGCATGAAGAGGGTTCTGGAAACACTGGAAACTAACTGAAATAATAATAAACCAAATAAACTTGCTCATGTTCACTGGCAGTTCAGGCAGGTGAAAAGTTCTCGGCAGCACAGGTCATACCCCACCTGATCTCAGACTGAAGCTGTACTAGTGGGATGGGGGTATGAAAGAAGTCATTGCTAAAAGCAGACCAGGAGCTTAGAGCCAAGAGATGAAATGCCTTTAAAGTGCCAAAATTCAAAGCAACCATAATCTCAGCTGAGAATTAGTTTATTCTGTAGTCCTCTGACTACCTTAGCCTTACTACTCTGTAACCTACCTGTCACGAAGCTGACAACAGGCTCATTAATTGTGCCAAATGTTGGCTTTTCTCTTTTCAAATGGTAGTCGAATAAGTATTCAGCTTCTGCTATCAATAGCTGAGTGTCAACTTTCAGCAGTCCTTCAGCTCAGTATCCAGTAACTTACTGGATTAAATATATCACTATTTTTCACTGCATTCCCTACTCCTTTTACCCCCGAAACCAGCCAGTGATCTTTTTCAGTGATCTTTTAGGTGAATACTGGTAAAATATACCCTTGTTCAGGCAAGTATTTACACAAATGTATGCTTGGGCCTTATGAGAGCTCTTCAAACCAAATAACCAGCTTAGCACAAGTAACTGCCGGCACCAGGACCGATCAAGACAAAATAGGAAGTGCTGTGTTTTTTTCCTGCCTCATCCTTGGTTTAAATTCTCTCTTGTTTTAAACCTTATTTCAAAGAATTTGTTCTATGTTACTCTCCAGTGCTTTGTTTAACAGATATGTTTCATAGATTTCTACCTCTTTGGTTTAAAGATGCATACACATTACTGCTCTGAAGATGGAGCTAAAGATTTTTGCAAAATTAGAAGGAACTAAACAAATAAAAAGAACAGATAAAAAGTTTTTAGATTTACTTTTTCCTTGTAAAGAACTGATAAATAAGCCATGTTTTTCTGACTGCAGCTTATAGAGTTGGACATCTGTAGCTAATTAGTTTACAACTGTCATTCAGACCAATTAATTGAGAGAATTAAGTGCTTTCTAAAAGAGAGACAGAACAAAAATAACTTCACTTTTTAAAGATTTCTTTTTAAAGTCTTTCTGACATTGTTATCTGCTAAATATAGACTAGCATATTGTCCCAAATCTATTGTTTTTCCTTTTTTCTCTTCTTGCTTCTTTGCATCATCTATAGCTTGGTAGGTATGTCAGAAATATCCAATAGTTTAATTCCTACCCAGAGTTTTCATGTTTGGAGAGGAATGTTTTAGACTCCAAACTTATGAAAAGGCCCCTTGGACACTCTGTTTGTCACAGTATGACAAACTAGTATTTTAGTACTAAATCTTCTACATGGTAGTTCTAGATATGATTGAAATTATTTTAAGTATTCTTTCCACTCTTAATACTATGAATTTCAGGGGGATTTTCCAGTATTTTAGATCTCCTAACAGTTTTTCTTTTGAAAGATTATTGCCAAGTATCTTGCTTTTATGTGTTTTTCATGACTTGATCTAACTGCAAAGGAAATATGTGGCTACACTGGGTCTTCCTCCCTTTTAAGTTAGATGGGGAACTCAAAAGGATCTCTAGCTGAATGAAGAAACCATCCCTATTAAATATATGAGGATGATGTCTAGGACTTAATGTCCACAGGATTCTATGTTTGGCCAGCTCATAGGGATTTAGAATCACTTTAATAATTAGGTCAAATCTATGCTAAATATTGAGTGTTCAGATCTGCTTTACATTTTCAAGTCTATTGTGCCACTCAAAGGGATTCAGACTGGAAAAATGTAAATACAGCTAAATTTTATATGCTCAGCCCTGAAAACCACGCATGGCTAATGGCTTTGGACCACCCAGAAAGAGCCGCAGGAGCTCCTGAGATTGATGGTGCTTGTTTATTGAAAAATCATTTCTCAGCACATCCATGATCAGTGGCAGATGGGAAGGCCACAAAATCTTGTTTTCCCAAATAATTTTGCTCTCCAACAGACAGTGTTGCACAAGAGTCTATTGGTTTTTTTTTTTTGCAGAATATAAGGCTAAAGCCTTGCTTTACAATGTATTTTCTAAAAAATAATACATCTAAAAAGAGTTTCCAGGATTATGTTTTTAAAACAATTTAGGTTTTCATTAATAGACTTGAACCTATTGATCAGAAATATCTTTTAAACAGCTTCACATAGTAAAAATACTTTATGAAAGGGGTTCCTCCTCCTCGTGGGTGCAATGGGAGGGAGCAGGGAGAAGAAACATCAGGCTAAAGTATCCTCATTATAATATTAACTTGCAATCCCATTTAAGATGATGGCAGGTAAGTACCACCTTTCTGGACTTTAGGTGGCCCAAAAAGCTGCACTGTAACCCCTTCAGCTCCATGAGCTCCTGGGGAAAGCAGGGATTTTCTATCAGCTGTGTAGGTCTGTGAGTGCTTACAGTAGCCAAATGTTGTGAGTACTGAGATGGGGTTTAAACATCCTCGGCAAGCTGTGTTGCAGAGTATTAAATAGAAGGATACTTGTATGATTAAAATGTCAAACATAAATACCATTGCACATCCTCAGGATAAAGATAAAGACCATCTGCGTCTGAAGGAAGTTTGGTGTTATTCATAGTCTCTCAGAGTTGAAACATTTATTTCTTGTAAAAAGGTATTGGAAGATAGTCACACTTTATTTGTTAAAAATTAAATACAGACCCTTAGTACTTCTTGACCTCATCTCCAAGCTGTTGCTGTGATTTTACATGTTAGATGAAACAATATCTAGTGTCAGACTTGGAGCCAAAAGGTGAAACTTCAGGTCACTGTTCTTCTGCCTGAGGAGTGTCTAACTCACTCACGTGAGTGTATCAGCAGCATCAGCAGAATAAACCATAAAAAGATTAGAAAAGACCTCTAGTATCATCAAATTCAACCTAACCTGCCACTAAACCGTGTCCTACATGTCTTTTAAATATCTCCAAAGATGCCCACTTCCCTGGGCAGCTTGTTCCAAGGCTCTGACCTTTTCAGTGGTGAAATTTTTTCTAATGTTCAGTCTAAAATTCTCTGAAGCAAGTTAAAACCATTTAATCCCGTCCATTTCTTCTAAACCTACCACTTTTTACTAGAGAAAAGAGACAGACACCTTTCCTCTCAGCTCGCAACCCCTGATAGGATAGATCTTGCTACTGACCAATCACAATTTACACCTACCAACTCCAGTGCAAAAGTATCAAGAGTGGCTCGATCAAATTTTGCAGAAATCCCTGTTCTTCACAGAAGTTCTCCCTTAAGACCAATCATAATTCTTACTACAAGTTTGAACCTTTGTTTGTCAGATATGCCCTCTTAACATTTGCAAGCAGAAGAAACTGATATACAGAACTGACTCAGTGATCAAAAACTTTACAAAAAGCTAATATCTTAAAAATTACTTTTTTTTTTCACTGAACATATCAGATTATTTTTGTAGGTTTAGCTCATATTCCTGCCTCTCACCATAACTGCTCCATTTGCCATCTGAAAGGGGATCCTGACACATAACTTGTAAGGTGCTCCTTAGCTTTCAAGAGTGAAATGCTGCTACTCTTGCCTCTATGTCTGTATGTTCATAATGTGACTGTATAGCATTTTTATTCTTTGGGAAGAACTACCTAAGTTGTTCCATCCTAAGGTGAGTTGATAATTTTAGAAAATTTCAGTGGTGAAAGTTTTAGACCACTTCAACTGCTATTGTTTTGATGTTTATCCTTGAGCAGAGAGATGATAGAAAATACAGGGAAAGGCAGCAGATAACTATTATTGTGTTGTAGTAATCTGAGAAACTTTCCAGAAATTTTACCAACTCTTCATTATTTGTGAATTATTTTCTCTGGTAACTATAAGGTTCCCTCACATGCCTTCTCTTGACCATTTTCTCACAGATAGTTTTCCATGTTTTTCTATTCTGCTCCATGAGGAGACACTGTTCATCAAGAAGCTGTGCTTAGAAAAGAAGCTTGTCTTATGATGCACGTGTTTTCAGCAGCCTCCTTCCTAGACTTAGCAGCTGTCAATGATATAGAGATTTGAAAGTTGCCTGCACATATGGTATGATATAAAGATTTCCTGTAAAAGGAGCAAAATGAAAAATAAAGCTGAATTTCCAGATGCTACTTTTAGATGAGATAGTTGCAGGCATATATGCAGTCCATATAGTAATTAAGTGTTCTAACACGGGAACCAGAACAATAGTGCAAAGGATGCTACTGTTAAGATCCGCTAAAGGTTAAGATGGAAGTGATTAAGCATTGAGAATCAGAAATACCCTGAAGATAGGCTATATTCAAGATAATATCATTTTTAGTTTCTTTTTTAAGAAGAACAAAATCAGAGAGAAGCAAGGCAGAACTGCTGAGATTTACTTTGGCTTGGCTTTTAGAAAATTAAGAAGTAAATTTATGTTATATTACATTATAATAGAACACTATACTAGTTAAAACAGATAAACTGATTTCTGCTCGTCATTTACTGAAGCACTTGCACATCTACAGAGAAGTCCTAATGTCAGGGAGATGCAACTGAAAACGAGTGCATCAGTGATCTGCTCGTATGGGAGAGACCAGTAACATTTGACACAGAGAAGGAAATTATAGTGCTCCTTTCTGGAAATGTTTCTTCTATAGTGGCAGAGCTGACATTCTACAAAGAAAAACTACAAATTCCACTTATGCAGTAGGAAGAATGGGCCTGATATTGCAAATATCTCTACTTTTTCAGCTTAGCTATTGTTTGTGGAAGTACCAACTCTTATGAGTTTTTTTTTTACTTCCGGTCTGGTTTTGTTCTCTCCTATTGAATGTCCCAGTTCTCTGCAGGATAGAAAAGAAAATATTGAGGGTCAATTTCTATGATTCCATTTGCTTTAACAGCAAGAGCAGGATGAACAAGAACAAAACCAAAATTCCATTCAGGAGATATTTTTGTTTAAGGAAATTAGAACACATTGAAATTAAGATTTCATTTAAATTTAAAAGTATTTTTTGTTTCCCATCCTACAGTATGTGACAGGGGCAAGGGAGCTCTCTGTGTCAATTCCTGTATAAGTCCCTTCACTGGTGGAAGGTGCCAGAAATCTTTAGAGTTGATATTACATGGGTTGTGTACACAAACCTAATTTTGGACAAGTTTTTTTAAGTACAAGTAAGCACTGAGAGCATGAAAAAGAGAGAGTGTTTTACAAAGTTATAAAATTTGAATTTCTCCTGGTTATTATGTATTGTCATTCTCTTTTGCTTATTGTTTTCACACTCTGTAATAATGGAAAGAGCTGTCATAGAAGAACTGTAGGAAACTAATTGGGAATCACTCAAAGTTTGATTAATTAAGTGTAATTTACTTTCTGGCATTTTTGAAAGGAACAAATGCTTTCCTACGAAAGTAAAGTTGCTGAGTTTCATTTTATCAGAGTTGAGCTGCTTTCTTCTGAATATAAATGTTTCAATTCCCTTGTTTTTATCTAGCATAAAGTCACAATAAACTCTGCATAATCTCTGAGCCACATCCACTGCTCCATTATATCAATTTAATGCTAATATAACTCAATGAAATAAAGAGAAACAAAAATCTGCTGTCTTGAACATACAATATGGGTTATACAATGTTAAAATTATCTTGTAATACAATACCCATAGACTTTGAGTCTGGTGCTTGGAAAAGATGTTGTGTAAAGTGAACAAAGAAATGTAATTTGACATTATTTTACAGGTTTTAGGTACAAAAATATGCCAAATTCTGTTCTTCTATTTAATAGGTTCACAAACTTGAAAATCATACATCTAACAGACAAAGAACCAAATGCCACCAAATATATATTTGAAATATATATCCTAAAAATTAGCTCAGTTTATGTTATAATGAATTTTTTGTGGTTAATTTAGAGTCTGGCCTGAACTCCTTTCAGGAAGAGTTGATCCTATTTGCTCAAACTGGTTTTGGATTAAGTACAAAGCAGTCAAGCTACTGGAGATAAAGAAAGAACGGGATGAGTTAACTTTGCTCCAGTGAAGTTCTTTTCCTGTGTCAAAAGTCAATTCTTCCTCAGATTCTACGTTACAGTCACAAAACAACTGCAGTAATGTTAAGAAATGCTTAGTTCTTCTATTTTTATCAGAATCACGATATAAATGTCTGTGAATTGTGTGGCTTTGTACATTCAACATCTCTTGCTTTACCAGTCAACCACACATTCCTTTTATTTTGGTTGTCCGAGGATGTCAAGATTGTAATTAACACAGGACTTCTCAAATTCTCAGGCAGTGTAAAGCATTGGCCTTTAACCAGTTTTTGACTTACAGATATGTACAATGACAGTGAATGTTCAAAGGGAGGAAAAATGAATAGATATGTTACAATTTCTTAAGAGAAGTTGAATTGGTATTACTGGGATTCACCAAACTCATTCAGCTGTATTGCCTTATAATAAAGTCAAAGCACTTAAAAGAAATGCAGGTACTGGACATTTGTAAATGTAACTGATACTTTAAGAATGTGTTTCTTTTGATTTGTAACATATATATAGGGAGACAATCCACATGGAAAAAATTTCACCTGTCTTAAATAAGGAGAATTTCACTAAGGGTAGTATTTTTATTGTTAAAAACTGAAAATTTAGACAGTAAAGACCAAGGAATGGAAGATACAGTAAATATATAAAATCAGCCAGAATACTAACAGATGAAACAGCTGACTAAGAAACTGGCCAGCCCACCTGGTGTTGCATATGCCTCATTTGTCAGGTGCTGCAATTAAACTGCTCTTGGAAGTTTCTGCTTCTCAGATGGCAAATTGTTCCTAAGAAGGAAAAAAAAAAAAAAAAAAAAGAAGAAGAAGAAATATTTAGAATCACAAGTCTTTCATGGTTACAAAAACATCTGTGCCTGTGTCATCAATTTGCCACCACAAGGCAAAGGCACTTAAAAATTGAAACCTTGGAAAAACAGCCTCCCTTCTGCCTGCTGCTACAACTTACCAGGGGAATAAGCAGGAATGAAAGCCTATGTGATATCAACTGCTCTACAGTACCAGCTTGTGTGCATGCTCTTGTAACATGCAGTGAGCACTGAAACATTCAAGGGGAAACAACAAAGGAAAGATCAGTGGATCCACTCCTGGTGTTTGGTGCTTGCTATTCAATAGCAGCAAGGAGGGGAAAACCTGTTTTCTACCTGGAAAATAAAGAAGAAATACTACAAACTAAACATCACAAGTTCCTTGCTTTGAAGCAATTTTAGAGTTGACATTTGTCTAATAAACAGTGTTGGTGTTTGTTTGTTTGTTTGTTTTTTCTCATTGAAGTACAGTGGCACAGTCTTGGTTTAGGAGGGTAGCTTCATTATTTGAATATTTGATACATCATAAAAAAGCCTGTCTCCTATGTAACAGATTTTTCAGAATATTACTGCATTTAGTCTATTTCCCCATGGGCAAACCTCAGGAAGATGGTAACTCTGAGAGAAAACAAATACAGGAATGTCAGAAAGCGAAAGCTGTTTACTGTTGTCTTTCCTAAACATGTATCCAAATATGGGTACATTACATTTGTCACAAAATCTGTAATGTGAAAATAAAATTATACAAGAAAAAAAATCATCCTTGTTAACATCATAGAACACTACATCAGAGGCATTTAATTTATATTGTCAGGGAAACCAAAAATGGCTCTAAGAACTCTTGTAAGAACTTAGAAAAAATAAATAAATGTCATGATCACTGAATATAAAACCAAGCCTACTTCTTCAAAATTATAGAACAAAAACCGCACAGATGATTACTTTCTTTGCAAAATAGAGATGGAGAATATAATATACAACCCTTTATCCTTGATAAACCTGGCAATTACTGTCACAGGCTCATATATGGATCTTCTCTTGTCAGCCTTACAATTTGCAGCTTTTTGATGCTTTGCTCAGATAGCTGCATTTTAATACAGCTTTGGTATGTGTGTGGTGAATTTTAAGCACCATTACTGTTCATAAGAAATGTGTAGGGAGGAGAATCTTCACAGACAGGGGAATGCCAAAGATCAAACCTCCAATATTTTATCTCCATCACTGGTCTGTGCTCAAGATGCCTATGATAAGGATGATGCTTTTAAAAAGCATTTGCTAAACATGCAGCTACTCTGTTAGAAAAGGAGCCAAAGAGTACTGTCCTCTCTTTTACAATCAGTACTTGGTGCTTTAATTTTTCTTCTTAAATTGTTCTCTCAGTCAGCAGCTAAGAGTTTGTGGATGGCCTCTGCCTGCCATACTTTTCTGATCAGCTGTTATAATTCAGCCAAATAGCTAGATGGGTAGTGGCTTTGCCATTTACAGCTTTCTTGACTCTCCTTGAATATTTTTTTCATTTCCCCCCACCAGCCTCCTGCTCTTGAAAGACAATAGGAACATACATGCTAAAAAGTGTTGTGTACAACACTGTGTCCAGGATAAAGTCAGTGTTCCCTCAATAACACCAGCTCAGAGCTTTACAAAGATAGGTTGGATAGCTGAAGTGCCATTTTACCTTCCATAAGATCTATCAGGTACCTTGCTTTTATGCTGCTCTTGTATCACCTCCTACTAATGTTGTCATGTCACAGAATCTGTCTTGTTCTGCAATCACTGCAGAAGCAGCACAGTGATCAGCAATTGCCATTGCTTCTGCTCTTTAGCTGTTACTTATTCCTCTAAGGCAATTCCTAAGGGCTAGAATGCCCTGGGCTACCAGCTGAGTTTCACAGCAAAAAGGTAGAAAATGGGGTGTTCACAGGCTGTTCTTGCAATCCTCTTTTTTTACTCCTTCTCAGAGTCATAATCTGGCAGCACCCTACCAGTTCCTTATTGATGATAAATCCCATCAGGGCACTTCTCAGTCCTGCAGTTGCCATCCCTTTACTAAGAGACAGCTTTTTCTCTCCGCTGTAGGCCATCTATCAGATAGCTACAAGTAGTAATATGGCTACTCAAAGATTAATGTCTGTTGTGAGGTGAAACAATGCTATTGTGAGACTGTTCATGCTTTTGTCCAAAGATATTTTTCCTTTTTAAGAATGGGAGACATATGTTTTCAGAAAATGCTTTGCATTGTTTTCCTAAATTGGAAGTATTTCACTGTGGTCTATAACTTTTATTTAAAGTAGTGTGTGTGGGGCAGCTTCACTTAGGAAACATTGGGTTGCTGTTACCCTCCAAAAAATTCTGAGGTTTAATCTACATCTAAGATCTCAGGTCACTTTCCTTGTAATTTTAGAGATAGCTTTTAATTCTGTTTTGAATTTTGAATTTCTGTTGCCTAAGATCTTGCTTTTCATCCCAGAGGAATTCACCAGTTTTCCTTGTGATTTCAAAGTCTGCCCTGAAAATCAACACCAGGTTTTACTGGGTTTGAACCTACACTTGTGTCAGACTTCTATTATCAAATGCAGTTAACTTTTCATTTGCTTTATTGTCTTTTGCTAACTAAACAATTGTTTTCATATTCTGTGAAAGTAATATAACTTCTTTCTGTACTCCAACAGTGTTATACAGTTCAGGCAGCTTGTTTGTGTTCCCTTCCTAAATCAGCCTCCGAGTGGGGCTGGTATAAGAATGGAAAAATTTGACAGTTTCCGTATTCTAGGGATAACAGAATTGCAAATACTTGTTTAAATTCATAATTGCTTTCTGAGTTTATCTGCTGGTGGGTTATTTTTTTCCTTCCTTCTCCTTGATCTTAAGCAATCTGCACCAATTCCGTCAGAGTAAGGAGGTACACAGTCAGAAGATCCTGTCTTGCTAGGAATTCAAAACAGACTGAATTCTTTATCAGCCAGCTTTCAATCTCCTTCGGTTTTTTTTCTGCTGTTCAGTAGTGCTTCTTCTGCAACCCCTGTTAATGATCCTGAATCAATTGCCAAGTTTTTCTGCCATTTAAGGATGAGGCTTTCCTCCACTGAAATCCTTGAATTAAATCAAGCTTCTATTTGCTACAGAAGATAAATCAGCTGAATGTTGTTCTTTGTAACTGTTTCTTGTATACAGTTTGCTCTAAAGAAGCTTCATTGTCTCTTAGAGAAAAAGGTCTAATACCCATGCTGTATCTTACTACTACTAATAATGTAAACATACATCCAAAGCAACTACTAAAACTATCATTTGACAGTGTAAAGTGTGTTAGTGGTGTCTTTGCAGAGAGGTGGTTAAACCCTTATGCTTATTCCTTTCTTACCTGTACTTAAACTGCTGAATGATGTTGAATTTGATGTGGGTTTTATGACATCAGTTTAGGAACTGTGCAGACTTACTGGACTGATTTTATTAGGTTAAAAACAATATAGCCATTAGCAGGCACTACTATTGCTTTCTGTCACCCTGTGGTCAATAGGAACTAGACGCAATTTGAAGAAAAAAAATTCTGTCTGAAAGACACTTTCACCTGGCGTGTATTATAAACTTGTATGGCTTCTAATACTGGCTGATATGCCTGTAATACTCACAGCTACCATGCCAAAATCTGGATGAAATCTAGTGAATTTAGCGTCTGCTAGTTTTAGGGTATCCAGATGATACAGTGCTGGGCACACAACATGGTTATGTCAAACAGGTATTTGTTCAAATTTGGCTAAAAAGATGCCTTTAAGTTTCTCCCCCTTCCGAGGAAGACATCAGAAGTAACATGTAGGATACTTTCCATCAGTCATCAGTATCAGAGATGAACTAACAATGTTCTCAGCCTTTTATGTAAGATCCTAAATTGAATTTGATAATGAAAAAATATAAAAATCTTCTTGATCAAACTTGACTCAAAGAAGCAGGAAACCTCATCATTCTAAACTCAATCAAAAAGAAATTACACCATTTGTGCTCTTGCAACTGACTCCTTTCAGGTACAAATCGCCTGCTGGGTTCTGGATCTTACTTTCCCTGTAGTGGACTATTTGAATTGCTATTAAACCTATATGTGGCCACTGGTATTTGGCAGTCTTTTGACATGACTCCCAGTTGGACAGAAATGTGAGGATCCCATGGGTTTATATTCTTACACTGTGAAATCACACAAGTAGATTTTAACTGTGCCTACACTCTGAAAAGCAAACAGGCTAGCAAGCAGGAGCTACAGAAGGACAAAATGATATGATTTCATACTAAATATTAGCTAAGATAAATTAACATTTCTACAAAAAGCTCTGGAAAAAATGTGCTCTCTCTAGTGATGAGTTAGACACACACTAAGTCTTTTTTAAAAAATAACACCTTTTCTCCATTAGAGGTATGTTTAAGGAACAAAAGTATGTAATCTGTTGACTGCACGTAAGCAGTAACAGTGCTTGTTACCATTCTCTTTTTATCTTGCTTGGATGATCACTTTATTAAACACTGATTTCATCCTCACTTTCAAAATCCTCACTACAACAAAAAGATGATGTTTTTTAAATAAATTGAATGTCATCAGGAGATAGAATAAAAAAGGGTTTAAGGGTGGGAGGATTTAGAGCTTCTGAGTAATTTCCCATAGCTGCCATCCTCAGCTGACATTTATTAGAGACTTCAAGACTCTTGGACAAAATATTTGCAGTGGTTCCTCTGTGCTTGTGGCTGACTTTCAATCAGTCCTATAGGCTTTTATTTCTGAAGAGAATCAATGCAGAGAGTTATTTTCAAAAGGCCCAAGACATCTATACTCTATTTGCATTTAGAACATTATTTCAGCTTCTTTCCCACAGAGCAAATAGCAGCAGCAGCAAGACCACGTCTTTTCATATCTGTACAGGGAAAAGGACAGTTTGTCACTTTTGGTAAAGATATAAAGATATAGTGGCTTATGTATTTGAAGATTTTTTTTTTTTTAAATCTGCCTGAAAAAATACAAAAGAAAGAATATAGGAACCATGCTCTTTGAACTCCTACATTGTTAGTAATTTCAGAACAGACTGCGTGGTAACCCTTCAGAAGGATGGACTCTCTGAAGTAATGTAAAAAATACCTTGGTTTTAAAAAATGAACAAAATCTCCTTCACTATAGGCTCAAATGAACTCAATACAGAAACAGATGATGTAGAACAATGCCCAGCACCTAGTGTTTTTACCACTTCCAAGTATGTGGATGGGGAATGGCAGAAAACATTTTCTTTGAAACCTTTGTCCAAATTTCAGAGATAATTTTGACTGCACTTTTTAAATGGCTGTTTATGCACTTAGGCATTATTATCATAGACATGTATCTAGAGAGGGTTTTGAAACCGATGATAATCAGATCATCACTTATGAACATGCTTTTTATCACATTGCTGAGAACCTGTGATGCTGAAGTACCAGAGAAGAGGTACCGAGGTCCTACGCGGAAGTCACAGAAGCATGAGAATTAAGTAGTTTTGGTCTGACAGAGGTCCCTCAGATCCATCTGGCAGCTAACACACACAAAGCAAGTGACAGTGAAGTTCTAGGGAGTGCTGGAACAGCACACAATCATTTGCTATTTAATCTGAGAAACAAATCAAATATTTTGTAAGTCTGTTAAAGAACGAAAGTGCTGAAAGATTTAAGACAAACAGAACTGGATTCTAGGAAAGCCAGCATATGATTTGAATTGCCCAGTCCTTCATCTTATACTATTGTTTAATTCTAAGCTAATTTTTAACTAAGTAATTCTCCTAGATTTAACTGTTGACATTAGACCATCAGAGATTTTCTGTGTTGAGTTTAAATTCTACAGTACATCTCCAAGATAGAAAATAACAGAAAGGGTGGTGAAACTATAAGCATGTTCGGGGTGTGGCACTCAGAATTGTTTATTGGAAGATACAACAATGAGATCCACACTGACCCTTGTTTATTCCTCCTCACATTGCAAGGGAAATTAATATATCAATTTTATAATAAAAGTACCAAGAAACTAAGGGAATAACTTCATCATTGCCGGATTAAGTAACACACTTCAGAACTCTAGCTGCAAGCTAATGCTTTCAAAAGTTGTTCATGATTTGTGTATAACGCAAACAAAGCCTAGAAAAATGTTAAAAATTAAATCTGTTAAAATTGATGTGTTCTACTGACCTTTTAGAATCATAAGACTCACAATGGCAAATTACCCTCTGAATTGCTTCATTCTGAGAATTGATTCAGAGAATTAATTTTCTTTCATGTGTGTAACCTATGACTTACTTGAACTTGTAGTGAATATATATTTTGAATTGGTTTAGAGTTGCCAAAACCTCAGAAAACATACAGCAGCTTGAAGAGTCAAGCAACAGAAATCTTCTTGCTCCATTTGCTTTATTAGACATATATCAATTATTTACCAGGCAGAAGGTGCAATATCATTTAGGGTCATCGAATCTATGGAAAATTGCATCTGACATTTCTGGAACAGAATGGTATTGCAAAGAGCTTCTTGATATGAATTTATCAAAGGTGAGTCACGGGGTAACCTCCAAGATAGCACAAAGAAGGCCAGTCTGGACAAATGATATACCACATTTCTGCTTGCCCACTGAAAATGTGCCCCATGAATACCAGGGTAACATTCAGAAATCCATAACAACTATAAGATTAATTCTAAAAATAAAAGAATGTCATTTCTATAGTTATGTCTGTACGGCTTTTTCTAGTGTCTTAATGATAAGGCTTTTGCCTCCAAAATTTTAGCCTTCATCAGTTGGAGACCAATATGACTTCTATTAGTCTGAAGTGGAATAGTCAATCTCTCTCACTTCAATGTGCACCTTTTTTTTGACAGGGCAAAGGCCTGCTCCCATATCCCCTGTGGTGGGAGAAAATTATCCTTTACTGAGATGCACAAAATGCAAGCCAGCTCCAAACTTGCTTAAGTGGGTTCAGCTGGCCAGAGGTTGTGAAAGTTAGTCAAAAACGCTCAGACACTAGTTTGGCAAAGCTAAGTGCACATTCCCCTTCCGCACTCTGTACCCACTAAGCAGAGTTTAGGATAGCAGGTATAGGCAGTTAAAGTTAAATGGGCACATACTGCTCTCACCTACTCTGAGACTTACGGAAATTGTTTTGATTTGAACTGATAGATTTTTTTTTTCAAATTGAACACCTGCCGAAACTACGCATGTACTTTATTACTTGTAGTTACAGTGAATGTCTAATAAAGAGCAGGAAGTGTTTCAGCCTGCGAAAACCCAAGATTAAAAGGTTTTTTTCCTGAGAATCCACCTAGGCGCAGAGTGATAGCCTAAACCAGAACTTGTGCCAGGTTTCCAGCAAATGCACTGACTCTGAGAAGAAACAGATAAGCATGGTCCAGCTATGATGGTTTTTTGTGACTGAATTAGGCTCTAACAGCATTAAGAGTAGATATCCAAGGGGACCAAGTTTGCTGCTGCAAGACTGAAGGTGAAGGATAAAACAAAGTTTTCACCCAACTCATCTTGAACAAGCTAGGTGGGGCCCTAATTCTTCATCTCTATTTGATCAGGCAAGCTTACCTGCCCCTGAGGAGCCTTGCTGAATACTACAGCTGTGTTATTCACTTACCTGGGTAAATAAATGGGAATGTGGGAGGATTCCTGCAGTTTGGTGCAGAGCAGTGAGGAACATTTTGTGTTCCATTAACCAGCTCCCTCTCCAGCTGGTATACTGTGCCATGCCAAAACAGCAATAGATACAGAAGAACTAACAATGGGCATCACATGTTGGTCATTATGCTGGAGTCTATCAAATGGATGAGGTTTAAATGTGAGGGATATTGTGCCATGTTAGGCTCCATCTGGTCTAGAAGAAATGCTAACCACTTGCCTTGAAGAATTTAATAAAATGGCACAGGACTAACTTCCGCTGATATTAAAGCTAACCCAAGCAGATGTTGTAGAGCTATGCAGAGGCTGTGCAGCTCTAGCTGACAGTCTTGGGACAAGATTTGGACAAAACAGTAAGGGCTCGCTGCCCAGTGTGAGAAATGTGTTGCCTTATGTTATGAACAACTGAAGGCTGTGTATTGAGAGATGCTGAAACTTTTGTTCAACTGCTGATGCAGCAGAGAGTGTGTATTAAAATTATAGAATAAATATGTGGTCATATTACATAAAACCATGATTATATTTTATTTTTCTTGGCAGCTAGGTATTTTGGATATAAAAGTGTTTTGTTTCCAGGGCTGATTCAGCATGCTGTTACTTTTAAGGCCCTTTTTAAAAACTGAGGTTTATTAGAAGTACTAGCATTACTGCTGTGGCATGTGTTTATACAACCAAGACCTGCAGAATATTTTTCAGGAATTGCCCCAGGGTTTTTTTGAGGCCTGATACTAAGGGGGTGTATTTTTTCACCTGACATTCTAGAGCCAGTTAGCAATAATTGGTAACTGAGACAGTCTGGACTATCCCTACAGCATATGTCCCATGCACAGTTATTGTTCCTTGGTACACGAACTTTATTTTCTATGCTATTAATGCTCTCCTGTTTACCTCAGTGGCACAGTATAAATGCATAAGCTGATCTCAACCATTAGAATTTGAAATCGCAAGTTTTTTTAAGAAGGTCATGGGAGCTGTGGAATTTTTTTCAAGTGTATATGTATAAGCACACACTCTCAGTAAAATTTGTCTTACTACAATGTATTGCATGAAGAAAAGAAGGAGGAGAATAAACATAATAAACATACAGTCTTCCCCCAACCATGCAGTAACAAAATCACCTTCCTGTTGTTATAACACAGCTGGCTACCAGCTAAGCTCCAGCTGTGCATAGAATAGCTCTGTTGTGCCACATCTGGAAGCAACATGCTGCAATTCCAAAAATGAGGGGGTTGTACAGCAGGTTACGACCAGAAAGCACTGAAAGCATGGCTGGTGCCTAAGGGAAGCGGACCTGTAGGGCACAGGGCTCACCAGCTTAGGCTTGTCCACCACTCCCAACACAGAAAGCAAGACAGAGCTGGAAACAACAGCCAGACTGAACTACAAGCCTAGACTGTAAGAAAATACAGCAGGAATGAAGCCATTGTGAGACCAGCCTGGAAATGAAACCACAGGTGAAGGTCAGGTCTTGCAAACACCGGGCAGGGCTACAGGGCCAGGCTGAAGTCCAGGCCAGGATCAAGGTGTTCCATGACCAGGCAGGGGCTAGCTGAGGCAGAACCCAGCAATCCTCTGACACAACTCAGGCAAGAAGTAGAAGCTTCCTGGCAGAGGTTAAATAGAACTCCTGGGTCCATGGGTGTGGGGGAAGCCCCAGAAGGGACTGCTTGGGGCTATATGGGCTTTCTTTTTTCCTCTTAAATTTTTGTTTTCATAACAAATCGTTTTACCTCATAACTGCTTATTTGAATACTGTATTACTGCAATATTACACAGTTGAGAAGATATTATTTGGTTACAGCAAAGATTAAGTACTTCCAAAAAAAAAAGGTACTTGTTATTTAAAAAAAAAACCCACAGCTTTTTTATTTTTTTTATTTTTTTTATTTTTTTTATTATGCAAACCCCAAAGCTGTTGTTCCAAATAGTGGGGTACAGGATTTTTGTTCAAATAACATGAATGTGTCCAACCCACAGTTTTCATGGATAATGTGCTCTTGCCCAGAGTTGTTGATGAGCTTTCACCAAATTTGGTCCTGAAAGAAAAAAAAAATGTTGCATTTAAAAATATCTCGATTTATTATATATGGGTAATGAAAAACTCGTATTTCTTTATGCACCCATGCTTTTATTACAAGAAAACAGAAGCTCTCCTTGCATAATATGGAATACTGGATTTAAATCTGTGTTAACCTTCTTCTATCAAAACCATATGATTGACATTTAATACTTACTTGTTTCTGTCCCACTAACCCTTGTGCAGGAACAGAACATAGGATGGGATGGAAATGCCGTTGCTTTTCTTCTGAATGTTGGCTGAAAGAGTAAAAAACAGCATAAATACAGAAATTAAGAAATGTCACTGCAATTTTAATTTGCTCCTACATGATAGACTCGCAGGGATTATTTTTTTTAAAGTAACAGATCATACACTACAGCACCTGTTAGCTCATTTTCAAGGGAGAAGACCCCACGTCTACCAGGCTGGAGATCCTTGTTTGTGAGTGCACTTTTCTTTTAATGATGCACTGCTATGAAAGAATGGAGGTGAGATTCAGAGCATGTGAAAGGGAGTATACTTGAATGAGTGTCCCAATGAAGAGAATGCCAAATTGAAAGAGGCATGCTGCTCACCATCGTCTTCTCCTAGCAGTGTGTTTTCTGTTGACTCTTTCACTCAAAATGCATGACTCCTTCATGACCTCCTGTGTAGATATGCTCTTGGGACTGTGTGACAAGCTTCCCACATAGCCTGAAGATCGGTTTGCCTTGTCGGAAACCACAAAGAGGCTTTAAGTCTCTAAAGCTGGGTTTTATTTGAACAAAAACTAAGATAAAACTAAAAATGCAGAAACTGCATTTCTTCAGGGCAAGACAGTAAAATAAAAAGAGGTTTTATATAAGCTGCCTTAAGTGTATCCCTTCTCTCAGAGTTGTGATATGTCTGGCAATTTCTGAAAGAAAGAATAAATGCAACTCGAATCTCCAGAAAAATCTCTTCTCCATAACCTCTAAGCCCTTGCTCTGTGCTGCCTTGCTGCTCAGAAGCTACTTGGTCTCTGCTTGTGCTGAAAGTGCCCAACCTTTTTGTCAAAAGTTTTTTGGAGCCCCATACCTCTCTCACAAAGGCTCCTAAAGCTTTAATGAATAGGTGATGCACTTCAGTGCATCATGTTTATATTGGCACAGAGAAATTCTTCATTTAGAGTTGGTTTCCTCTGATGCCCTGGATTTTGCAATTCATTTAGCGTAAACTCTTCTTCTTATTTTTTGTGTAAGTCCATGATAATATCATAACTAGCTGGTTGACTAATACCTACACAAATGCCTAGTGGCAAAGGGAAGGTGACATTCTGTACATCCCTGTTAAATACAGAGTAGGGCAGCAACAAGGCCCTTACCACTGTTGTCTATTACTTATGTACCATGCAGTCTTCTGTAGCAGACAGAGCTTGACCCATACATACTGGAGTCACTTCCTGCATGGCAAGTATGGCATTATTCATAGTTATATTTTAGAATAAAACCTAACTTTGTGACCAGTTTTAACTCAGAAGCCCAGTTAAAATTGTGGGTTGAAATTTCAAATATCCTTAGTGTATTCTTTGCAGGTGATTGTTCTGGGTTTTTGTTATTAAAACACAGGATGACTTATCCCTGCTCCGAAGTGTTGTGTCTTTCGTGTCTGTTCCTGTGCCCTCCCCCGCAAAGGATGAAGCATGACTTTCAGTCTATTAAAGGTGACATGCAGAACAAAAGAAAGAATTAAAAAAGTAAGAGGGATCTTTGATAATGCCTTTGATGTCAATAATGTTACATTTGACATCTATTTTGTTAGTAATTGTTTCAGGCAATATCCTGGCTCATCTTTCACAAGTAAACCCTCCTGACTGTTATTAACAGTGGTTTCCTTTCTCATTGCAAAGTAAGAAAGCACCAAAATGTTCTGAATTATGACAGCAAAACATTAACAAAAGAATTATAGCTGGATATTGTTTTTCTCTACCTGATCACACATATTAGATGCCTGGTGAGTGTAGGAGTTAATGCGCCTGCAATATTGTTCTTGTGCTCCTTTGTTTCACAGGCTGCAAAGCTGAACCACTAACACTTTGGGAAATGCTATTGGCTTTGTTTTCTGCCATTTAATTTCCTGTAGTTGAGACTATCAGAAGATCTTGCAAGCAAAATGGTGTCCTGTAAACCATAAATTCGGAACTGATACACCGAGATCTCATAATATAGTCTTTTTTTTTTTTTTTCCCTTCCCAAATTCATCATGTGTTTTGGATTGAAATTGTTTTTATTAGATGGAAGTGGAGGAAAACAAATATTTGGAATACAGTGGTACAGTTTGCAGTAGCAAAATACAGATCTGCTAGTCTTTTGAGAAGGTAACTCAGCAGTTGCTTTGCATTTATGTTGTCATTTTAGGAATTTCTAAAATCTTTTAACAGCCAAAAATGTACAAAACTTAAATAATTTTTCATTATTTGTATATGTTTACAACTTCTCCTGATTTTTTAAATCACTCACTACCATTAAGACACCTCCAGAAAATGCCCTGCATGCCTGGCTGTTGCCTCTGTGTGACAAGAACAGATAAAAATCTGTCTGTCATATAACAGCTAGCTGTTGTTCAGATAGTCAGTACAATCTGACCAACCAAATTTCCAAATTTGATAAAAACTATCAAAATTTATTATTCTTTCAGCTTATTTCAAATTTATTTATGTTTCTTTGTATGGTAGCCAACATAGGAGAATATCCTACTTCAAATTAAATATGAAACTAAAGTTCTAGAAGAAACATACATTTCAATTATACTTCAGATTTATTACAATATGCCCAGTGGATTTTGAATTTGAAGGCTGGCCTTAATTTGACTGTAATAACCTTTGTCCAAAAATGCCTTTTTTTTTTTTTTTTGGTAATAAGAGGTGTGGAAAACATATTTTTGAAGCATGAATGCTCAAAGCTGGAAGCTAATCTTTAATTGCATGTGCACTATAAAAGTTTACAAGTAGGGCTCTGGTGGCTAGTTTTGCAAATCACCTTCCTCTTAAATTGGTCATAATCTTGAAACTTGCAGCTCAATCAAAACTTGCAGCTCAATCAAAAACAGTTAGGTGAAAGTCAGATGTATACTTTGATCTGTACTAGATTAGTTAATATGCAAGTCAGATGACAGTTTCATTACTCCCATATGAATAAGCTGGGTGACTGAGTAATGCAGCATGAATTTCAAACCATGTATTACTAATGCATTTGAATAATTTGCAAATGATTGTGTGCTAGTCAATTTAATTTCTAATTTTTTGGAAAAGTTCATTTTACTATGTTATATCTTTTAGAGCCTCCTGTAAAGAAGGGTAAGCTGAGACTTGAGAGTGCAGTATCAGAAAAGATACTGTTCTGTGGAACTCAACTTTTGTACCCCTGATGAATTTGTCTTACTAACTTTGGACATCACAGATGATAGCAAGCTGAGAGAGTCTAGCATTTGTAACTCACTGGGAAAGGATGGGGAACTTGCATAGCTCATGCAGGAGCTTATTTTATATAATAAAATAGGAAAATATGCATATTTCTTCAAACGGAAGTTCCTCTTCCTTTGGTCTTGGCAGTCTGGTGTTTGGAAGGGATGCAATGTAGCACGTTCCAAGTGACCCCATGTTGCTTCCTTCCATCTTGCTGTTATTTTGCAAACATACTGCCTGTCTGCTGACCCTCACCCATGTCCTTGGTCTGCTAGCATGACTTTGTGTTGCCTGTGACTGAAAGAAGCATGTAGCAGAGGTAAAGCAGGTTAAAAGCTTGAAGGAGCTATGAAGAAAGGAATAGAGTGCTCATTTTAGAGGGGAGAGTCCTTAGGAGAAGGCATGTGGCTGAGGCTCAAAAACCGCAAGGGCAGTGATGAAGGCTGAACTGCTGTTGATCAAATCCCACAGTGCTACAGCCAAGGGCCACATGAGAAAACTAACAGAACAGTTCAGGATGAATAATAGAAAGTACTGTTCTTATCTAGCAGTGAGCTTCATGAACTTCGTATGATGCAAGTTTAAGCAGGCAGGTTGTATCAGCAGGCTGGAAAAAAAAATTGTGATAAATAATCACACCCTGTAGGTTCTTAAACTGACAGAAGTAAACAAGGATGGCACCCTTTAACAAGTCTCGCTTAAAAACCAAACCCACACTGTGGAGGCTAGGAAAGTGTGGAGGGGGTAGACAAAGCAAGTGGGCAGGCTTGCAGGCTTTTATTATACATCACTTGCTCTTGCCATTACTGGAGAGCAAATACTGGAAAGGATGGACCATAGGACTGATCTAGTATGGCATTTCTAATGTTCTCTATCTTAAATCTTGAGATTATTCCAATAAACAGATATATGTTAATGAATGCTTGTCCTTTACAGAAAACTTGACTTTTACTCTTTGTAAAAACCATTCATTTTAATGCATTCAAGGGACTGATCAGTGTAAGTTGAATACTGGCTTAACTTCCTTAAGGAGGGAAACGACTTCATATTGTCTGGAAACGACTTCATGTTTGAAATATATCACAGTAGAGTCAGAGAAAGAAAGTGCCCTTCTTTTGGGTCTCTGAATCTGTTCAGATTCTCTGATATTTTTTACTTTTTTTTCCTCAACTAATAAAATTTAAAAACTCGCACATCTGAATTGCCATCTTCTATACTATTTAGGACTTACTCTTCTGAAATGAAAATTACAGGTTTCACAGATATGTCAAACAGGGAAAGGAGAGGTATTCTTTCTACTGTGGATTCAAGTAGACCAATGTCTACCCACATATCATTACATGGCCATAGTTGTCACATGGCCACTCAGAAATGATGCCTTCTTTTGCCTCTTGTGTCTAATTTCGGATATCTCAAGAATATTTCTGTGCACAGAATATTAGAAAGTGATTAACAACTCAATGTGCTTTCATCATAAGGCTATTATTTTCAACGCTTTACTTGCACAAAGCACAGGCAGCTGTGTGCTATTCTTCTGTGAAGCAGCAGTGCAGTGTCTGGTCATTATATCATCCTAATGTGTTAAATTATACCAATATCATAAAGCAATAGCAATTAAAAAAATTTAAACTACTCAATTAAAAAAAATAAACCCCTTGACAACTCCCCAAACTTCTCAAAGAAAGCAACAGATGTTGAACTGAAACTGTGAGCCTTTTATAATTTAGTCAAAGATTCACTTTCCAAGTCCTATTTAAAATTTCATCTTTTTGATCACAAGAAGGAGAGGGAAGGGAAGCAGAACTCTTCATATCCTAGATCTTACTTTTCCTTTTCTTCCTAAACATTTCTAAGGCTGCAATTACAGGAAGCTGTAGTGCACCGAGATCTGGAGTGACCATAGATTCACCTAGGCAGTAATACTTTACCTGTTTTCTAAGGTTATTCACAGTGTCTAAATTATAAGATGGAGATGGATTCTGCTTTGACATGTGTCAACTGGCTACCCCAGCAGGGAAATTCAAGTCTGAGTGGGGAAAGAATGGCTTGCAGTCAAGTTTCAAGTTTTCTTTCATGTGCCCAGCAGTTCTGGTCCTGTTGTCCTGCCCTGTTTGCCATGCCTCTCAGCTTCTGGGCCATTCTGCCTAGAGCTCTTCTCCAAACGGTCTTACCCTCTTGAAAAATAACCCAATGAGATAATGTGACTGGGATGCCTGAATATGCTCAGGTATAACTTTAAACTTGCACTTTTGTGAGCCAACTGCACATTCTTTGTGCCTCTGTGCATTTTCCCTTCCAGCATGGAACAGGAAGGTATGGAAGACTGCAGAAGGGCCTCATGCTTGTGCCTCTGAAAGTATTATAAAAGAGCATGGCTCTGGGCAATGAATGCACTTGTGTTGTTTGGTGCCAAATCACAATGAAATGAGTAAGGGATAAAAAAACAAACAGTAGTACAAAGAAAGGGGTGTGTGTGTGTGTGTGTGTGTATGAAAGACAATTCATATTATTTTTCATGATGCTGATAAAAGTGATTTTTTAAATATAAATAAACTTTTTCCCAATGAGTGTGGTTTAAGTTTAAAAATGTCTGAATTCTCCTTTTTAACTAGATTACTAAATTTTTGATGCAAAATATATATGTCAGGTGCAAAATATTTTACTACTCATGCAATTAAAAAAAAAGGAATTTTGTTCTTTTGAAGAAGGTTTCAGGATTTTTAATAATAAAGTTTTTCCAAAAAGTTGGCCATTCTAAAAAGGTACTAAAAGTTACATGTAATAATTAGCCAAGGCGACTGAATTGCATGGTTTACATATCTAGCAGCTTTGCTATTTTTCACTTGGATTCAAGGAAATTGGAGTGAAAGAAAAGCCAGTAGCTGACTGCTCCCAAAAGTACTGAAGAGCTGTAGCATAAAGGAAGTAGAACAGATTCTGGTAACTTCTCTGAAGGTGAGTCAGGTCTGCAAGGTACTGTATGAGAAACCTTGCAAAACAAAAAATATGGGTTTGTATCCACAGCACTAGTGAATACAGACATAGAAAGGAAGAATATGTTTTGTATTATTTATTTTAAAATAATGCTTCAGCTTGTTACAATACGGAATAAAATTGTACCACGATTTGAAAATAGAAACAAATTTGAAACTCCATGTTTTCATTATTAAGTATTGATTAATGCTAAAATAGCTAAAAGAAATTGATTTGTGAAAATTAGTTTCTTGAATCAATGTTTTCTACGACATATTAGTTTGTTTGTTTGTTTTTAAATGACTTTAAAGGATCGCTTGGAACATCATTAACATGCAATAATTTTTCCCTGCTTGTCCTGTTGAGGAACAGGTTTATTGAAGAAAGTAAAGCAAATAAGATTAGATTCAGTAAGCAGAAACTAAGTGTAACCTAGACCACTTGCAGACTTCAAGATGACAAAAGTTAAGACATCAGCTTGTCTGTGGTGTGGTATCAATTCACACTGAGCTGAGTGATACATATCAGTACTTTTATTCCTTCACTCACTAATGTGGTTTCTAATGGAGTCCCTCAGAAAGGACTAGTGCCATTGACACTGCTTCAGTACTTATTTAAAGAAATTGATTTAGCTCTAATCAAATGCAGGCTGCACACTGCTGGCAGAAAAAAACTTTTTTATTTTCCAGCATTCTATATAACCAGCGTACCTGCTTTTAATTGGTGTAAGAATATTAGGACTCTATTTTATGGCTCCTTGGAATCCTGAATTCACCCTGAGTACATATTTACAGATAGCATCTTCAGTACCAACATTTAGCCATATTCCTCCTGTAATTTAATATGTTTGCAAGCTTAGGCTTTCTGGACTGATGCATTCAAGCAGAGCACTGGTTCAGTGTAGATCTTTTCTTTTGATGCACTTTAAAAACTAAGATTTTGGGTTAGCTAGGATTATCCTCTTAGAGAGTCTTCCAAAAAGAAGATTTTTTTTGCTTTTGGAAAGAGTTGCTGTTATTTTCCTTCCCTAGGAGGATCAACTTGTTGGCTTCCTCTTCAGTCCCCTTGAGGATCTGTCTGGATTATCTTTTTAAGTGTCAAAACTGACCCAGTAGCCTAGAAAGACACTTAGTCCTCTTAGTAGCTTTTGCAACTCAGTGCCTTTCATTAGCAAGGGAGCTTTGGGGCTGGAAGGAAAGTTTGAGATTGTCATAGGATGAAAAACAGTTTCTTGCCTTACAACTGCAGTGAAATACATTCTTTGAAATGAAAGTAGCATAGTGTGTATACTGTTTTATAACCATCAAGTGAACCTGTAGGAAGTATCTCCATTATACAGCAAGTAAATAAGATGCAAAAGCACATAAAGCTGATACCACGCCAGGCAGGACACTTCTAATATGCAGCCTTTTTACAAAAATGTATACAGTCACTCTGCCCTGTGTTTGGGAGGTAACCCTAAGACTTCTCCGCAACATTTAATTGGCTTGATTTGTAAGTATTTTTCAGCATACCTTCCTATCACATAAGTGTCGTTCATTAAGAAATGCTGTTTTTCATGGTATTATTTTAATTTCTAAGTTCCTCATTTTGTGATCTGTGTAAGAAGGGAGAATTTCACTGGAAACTTTAGATGGACAGAGGAGCTTTGTTTCATCAAATCATATTTAAAAATCACTTTTTAGTTTTGAAATAAATTTGGTTCACAGATTAACTTTTAAACAGCTCACTGAGGTTATTAAAGGCAGATGAAAACCAGAAACTGGACAGTTTTTCCAAAGACTATATGCTTTGCGTAGAAAAATTATTCTTTTGCAGTCATCTTGTCAGTCTGGTGTGCCTTCAAAGCTAATTAGGACTACTACGGAAATCACATGGACATTAGTACCTTTGTCCACATCTGTAGATGTGATGGCTTTTACCTGCTTGTGAACAATTTAATATTGTCACTGTTCTCATAGTGCAAACTTCTCCAGTAGGATTCTGCTTCTGTGCTTAAAAGACTGTTGGGTGGTAAGGTGCTTCCGTCTAAATTTTCCTTGAAATGATGATTTTTACCTGAAGCAAGTGAAATAAAGTTTATTTGCAATTATCATCTGAAAACAGATTGCTAATATGTCTTTCTGTGAGTTTGCAGAGAATTTTTACCAGTTCTTAGGGAAGGATAAATTAATCTTTAATCCATTTACCTGCATACTGAATGTCTGTGCATACTTGCAGAGGGGACATCACACCTGGTGTCTCGTGGTAAGCCACAGTGATTCCTAAATGAGATTAAGAAATTTGGTTTTTCCCAGGAAACCTGGAGGGAACCCACAAAGGACTTTCTTCGAAAAAGAAGAGTTCTTTCTGGATAAGTCCAACTGTAAAGGCATCAGCCTCTAGTATATACAGTGTGATGGGAGTGGCATGTGGACTATGATGACAGTGGCTGATTTAGCAGTGTTCCCTAGACAACTGCTAGTAACATACTCCTAAACAGGAGTATGAATGTCAGTAATTCCATTTTAAAACCCAGAGTGGGCAAAGAGAACAATCATCAGCATCTAAAACTTTATTAGAGGGGTCTGGTAACACAAATGGTATTTTCAAACTCTATTCAGATCACATTTGGTGCAACTGTCAGGCTGCCTGTTCTTGCTTGTCATACTACATTGGTACCAAAGTTAGGGCAGGTAGAGTCTGGAGCATGCAGACTAGGGTTACACAAGATAGGATCAGGATTAATAGGGTGTTTTTTTTCATGTAACTATTGATTTATTCTTTCCTACTTGGGACGGTCACATTGTATGCAGTTACAAGTGCTGTAACATAGGTAATGTTCTTTCCTCTTTTGGTAGTGATCAGAGGAGAATGAGTATGAAATGGATGATATTTTTTGAAAATTATAAGTGAAATTGGAGAGTCAAAATGATTGGATTGCCTAGAATAGAAAAAAGTGAGGAGGCTGATAAGAGCTGCTGGTCCTAACAGTCTCAAATAAAGAGCAATTAGTCTGTAGATACCCTCAGCGGCAGGGTTGTTGCTGAGCCTCAGCACTGTGAAATGCATAAAGGTGCCTGTGAGCAGAGTGGCGAGCCCTAACCAGCTGGGACATAAAATCAGCAAGGACAACTGAAGCACGGCAGCATGCAGTGCCCTCTGAGGCAAAGCTAAGAAAAGGTGCCACATACAGGTTTTATTGACTTCTCTTTGGGATGTATGAGTGTCTGTTTTCAGGATGTGCCAGCACAAAGCATTCAGACAGGAAGCAGACTTGTGGGAAGCTCTTAAAAAACTCATCTCTGCTTTCCAGTGTGCAGCTGCATTACCCAGGCATGTAAAACTCTAACTGGCAGCTGATGGAGAAGATGGCCAACAAATGGCATAGCTTGAATACTGGCATATGAACAGTATTTCAGTGTTTGTCCTTTGTATCTTCAGTCTTCAGGAAAGTGAGGCAGGAATGAACTGGATAACACCAAAAAAATTTCCTGTAGATAAACGGGGAATCTACCAGATGCATTCAAAGAGGTCATTTAGTGTCCGTGAGCAGATATAAAAGCTCTGTTGCCTGAAGCAACTCAGTGGATACGGAAGAGGCCAGAAGTCTCCAGTTACTTATCTGAGTGTTTTTTACCTCCACACCTTTTAATACAGTGGTGTTCTGCAGGCTAGATAAACATGACTAGTGAGAGACTGTGTCCATCTTTGAGCAGAAAAAGGTATAAGAGATGAGCACTGTGTGCATAACATGTTTTTCTTTCTTATTCATTTTCTCCAGGGGAAAGAACCATGGAGTTGCATAGAAGTAAAATCTTCTGTTCTCTTCTTTGTCAGGATCATTTTATTTAATATTCAGGGCACAAATTTTTGACATCAAGTATATTGGCATTTTGATCAATGTCTGAAGTCAGGAGGCCCACTTTTACCTGTATAACGAATAAAATAGAGGATGTCTCAGCAAAACAGAGATTTGTACTGGAATCTGTATGGATTTTTTGTTTGAATACAAGCACATAGAAGCTTTGAATTTACTTCTTTTTTTTTTTTTTTTTCTTTTTTTTCTTTACATGTCCTGCAATGTGTATTACTTGACTCTGATCAAATGAGATACCTGGGTCTCCTGGTACAACTGTATAAAGGAACTGTTACTTTACACAACAATAAGTGGTTTTATTAATCACAAGTACAAGTTGGAAAAAAAAACTAAACCAAACCAAAAACCACTCAAGTATAATACTAACCAACAAGATATTTTAAAATCCATGCTACTTCAGAAAATACTTCTGTAAGTCCATAGCTAAAGGTACTGATTAGATTGTTTTGCCAGTTTAGGTATACATATGCGTTTACTCTGCACATAGAGTACTGAAAACTAGCAAACCCACTTTGTGACAGTCTGTAATTTTGTTCACTTTATGATATTAATAATTTCTCAGAATGAACCCTCCAGCTAGTGTTTCATGTGTTTTATCTTCAAATGCTAGTTGCAATTTATGACAAATGAAGACAGTTTCACTGCCTTGCTGTGGCATTTATCCATACCATCCCTCTAATCACAGTGTGATTCAGGAGCTTACTGAAAGTTTTTAGTCTGAAAAGGTGTCCTGGAATAACATACATACAAACCTGCTGGCATTACATGACTCTAATCAAATTCCTCTAATCTCCAGCTAGCTAAAAAGTGCTAAAGAATTATGTTTTCAACAGAAGTTTCAAAAAGAAATTTTAATCTCAAACTGAATCTTGTATTTAAGTAATTTATTCTGCTGAATTAAATTATTCAATTCAGATTCCATGGCTTTCACCATTAGAAGAAGAAAATCTCCACAATAAAATATCAGGTGCACAGCAAATGAGATTAGTTTATCAGCCAACACTGTGTTACTCCCCTGCTAATGCAGATCATGTGCGTCTCCCAGGTACCGCTTCAAAGAGTTATCATATCTGGGAGGAAAAGTAATTGTTACAGCACAATAGAAGGCTCTGCTCAACAAAAAATGACTTGGCTCATGGGGACCTGGTAATGAAAAAGCTTTACTTCCCTTCCATTCACTTATCAATGAGATATGGTTCACCATAATGTTCAAATTCTTCTTAGGGAGAATGGCAATGAAACTGTGTTATTACCAATATAAATGCTAAATTTGCCTTTTCAATTACAGGCTCATTCTTTCCAGGTGGGAGCAATAGAACAAAAATAATGATCAATGGGCTCACAGCAATACTATACATAAAATATTCAGTCAAAACCCAAGAGGTGTACGTTTTAAAATGGTTCTGAGGAGCATGTCAATTACAATAAATAAATAAATAAACTCATTGTCTAGTTTAAACCTGTATACAATTTCCTAATATATTTGAGTCAACTAGATATCCAGGCCCTGTTTTCAAATGTGGTAAGGCATATAAGTGTTTAAACTGCTTTAGAAGTCATTGGCACTCACTATCAGTCCTATTGTTAAAAACTAAGGTTTTTTTTTAATCAGAAACTATAAGTAGGGGTTTTTTTGTTTGTTTTTATTGTCTTCCAGTTAATATAATAATTTCACTTCAGTCATGGTAGAATGAATGTCTCACCTAGTACAGCTAATCCACTGGCTAGAAGAATACTGCTGAGACTTTGCCTGATGAAATGATGTAAAAACAAAAATAAAATGAGAGAAGTCTAGTGTCTTTATGCTGGAAAATGTTGAAGTAACTGTTATATTTCATACTTTGATATAGTCTGGAATTTTATGTTTGATGAACTAGGGAAGGCATTCTAGTCTTTGGCTGCAATTTTGAAGTTACATGTTGTCATGGGTTTACTTTGGGCCAATTTTCTCTCACCCCCCCCCTCCCCCCCCAGTTACTATAACTTGAGAGAAGGTTTATGTAGACAAAAGAGATATGATGTGGGGAGAATAATATTGGGATTTATTTCTAGCAAGACAAAAATTAAAGAACTATATATACAACAATTCTAACTAGGCAAAAATGCTAAGTATGTACAGAAGTACCCCTCCCCCCTTGTATGACAGTTTAGGAGGAGAAGCAGTCTCTTTTCCATTTCCAGAGCTACAGGTCTTCTAAATAATTTTGCAGCACTTGAAAGTTCCTTTTCTATTATCTCTAAGATGACAGCTCCGATTCGTCGCAGCTGGAACTGTCTTTCTCTCTGTCTTTCTTCTATGTCTACCCCAGGGCTTGGCTTACCCCCTCTTGGGCTAAGACCAGAGGCTGGGGGTTACCCAGGCCCTGTGGGGGTCCTCCATGGACTGCAAGGGGACACTTGCCTTACCATGGTCTTCAGTACAAATACAAGGGATAATGGCTTTTGAGTCCACCCCTCTTTCCTGTGGGGTCCCACCTCACGAGAGACAGTCCTTGACGGACCTCTCTAGCGTGAGTCACCTCCGGGCAACAGTTCTTCCATTCTCTGCTGTCCCTTAGGGTCACAAATTCAGCAGCACCAGAATGGATCCCTCACTGGAATCACAAGTCCTATCTGGGACAACTTGCTCCAGTGTAGGTCTCTCTCTCTGTGGGCCACAGGTCTCCAGCAGGACTTTGTTTCATCTTACGCCTCCCACAGGGTCACAGCCTTCTTGTGCACTCACGTGCATTCACCTGCTTCACATGCGCTCTTTCTCCCCTGGAAATATCTGAAATTGTGAAAGCTGTGTGTAACAAAATGCATAGTTGCTGTTTCAAGCAGGAGCTGCTTGCACTTCTAGACAGAGAGAGTTAAATGTGTGTCTTCATGGCAGGACATTATACAGTATTGGTTCAATGAGGGATCTTAGGTGAAGACTTCTGAGTAATTAATCAGAGGAGTCCTACTCTAGTTCCTCCGAGTCCTAAGGGCAGTTGTTGAAGTGGCTGTCCCTCTCTCATTCCCTCCGTGCTTTACTTGTGCACCCAAATTAGATCTGTCAAGCTCTTACTGCTTTTCAGGTTTGGTTTGTGTCTTCTCAACAGTACAGGCTGTATCAACTCCTGCCTCATGAAGGTGAATTATGGGGAAAAGAAATAGATTAAGGAGGGAGACTTAAGGGAAAGCCCAATTTTTGGGCTTGCTCCTATCAAAAAAGTGGAAGAGTAGGAAGGTAAAACTGTTGTTCTTGGAAGGCACAGTATGCTTTATTCTATAACTGTCAGTCGAGTGCGATTATGAAAGAATGATCTTACCCTCAAGTTTTGGATAACTCATATATCATCAGTTGAGATCTAGAACACAGAGGGCTGAGGTTGTGCTATGGGTTAGGAACCTTAACAGGAAACATGTTTTTTCATAACATCAAAGATAGTGTAAAAGCCCCACAATGCTTCCAACAGAGTGCTACCATTGTCCTACTGGAACCTTTGACAAAGAAGGGCTCTGATTATATTTTCACTGATACGATGTTAAGGTTTTTTTCTTAAATCCCTATTTCACTGGATGCTTGTAATCATAAAAGGATCTCAGTTTTCATTTTTAAAGAAAATAAGACAGATTTTATGGGAAAAAAAAATTAGCATAGCTTCATGTAACATTAGTACTTGGGAAAGAGCTAGAAAATATGAAGTATCTGTATTTGTCAGTTTATCATATATAATGCCATAGGGCCCAGAGACCAAGAAACAGTGCTGTCAATACATGAGCAAAAGATATTTGGAGAGCATGAGCTATAGTCTAAATATATCATAATGAGAGATAATACCTAAGGCTTGACAGATCTGTAGCACTATGAGGGCAAACAGATTATACTCACCCTCTACTCTAAGCACAAGAAAATGTTCCTAACTTCTTGAGATCTAGTGATGTATCAGAGGGGAAAAATTCATCACTTGATCTTCTTCTCCACCTGTGGTGTGCCCACATAGTTACATTTCTCCCAAGTACTAGAAATTCAGAGAATCCTATCTCTCATAACATCCAAACAAAGCTATAGAGAAATAAGCAGTAGCTCCCACCCATCTCATCACCAGCAGATTGCCTCAGAAGCCAGTCTGTGCAGGGAGAAGCAGGAGCCTATAATGGTCACTGAGTAGGTGTGTGAATCAGCAGATGAATGGATACGTATAAGGTTTTCATTACACAAACTACTTGCAAAGTGCATATATTGTGGAACATTATTTTGGGGTCATGTCCTTTTCAAACTATGGCTTTAGTATTGAATACAAGAGCACTTGGATCTATTTATGATATTACTAGCCACAAGTACAGAAACAGTGAAGAAGCAAACCTGCTCCTCCCTCCCTGCTTCTGGTGCAAGCAGACTGATTTCTTTTTAGCAGATCAGCTGTGTTTAGAAGTTATACTTTTTTGCTGAGAACATTTGATATAACCTCCTTTGAGGAAGTTTGTTACTTGTTTTTACTGCTTGAGACAGTACGCCTGTAAGCAGCACTGCTCTGAAGTATCGCAATAGCATGCTCAAGGCCTCTTTTGATGACTTCATTTCTATGAGTTCTAACCACTTCACTTCCTTTGACGACATCCTAAGCACAAAATTTAATAGGAGAAACATATTACCCATGTGGTGTGAAGACAGATTACTTGGTCTCAAAGTTTTGTACATTGAAAACCATTCCTTCAAACTTCTAGCTAAAATTTAAATCAGATCCCAAGTAAATGAAACAGATTTTTAAAAAGAATTATTTCCCTAAAGAAGGCATGTGCCCTGTATTACTGAAAGAGTTATTATAAATAATTATTCCACTGGAGAATTTCTGCTTTCTACTTGACCATTTCATACCCTTTCTTCAATATGACAGTAGTTCAAAAGTAGGTATGATGAAGTAGAAACTTTAGATGAAGTCTTCTGCTTATAAAGCAGAAAATACTGAGATGAAACACTATTGTCTTACTTTAAAAATTAATGTCTGCAATATTGCACAAGTACATTTTATAAAAGTGAACATCTGACAGGTGTTGCCTTCCCTGAGGAGTCATCAGAGTGATATGAAAATAATGAACTAAACAGCAGTGATTAAAGAGACATTTTGATAAGACTCTAACCATTCCAGAGAACTAAATTCTTGTATAGAAAAATCAAAGTTATATAAAGCTGAATATAAGAAAGATGGTATTAATGTAATTCTAAGGTACACCAGCTAAAGAGGTAATTTTATGTAGGAAAGTAAGAGCACTAAAACTGAATATTCTGAAAAGGCAGAAGCTTAACAAAAACAAAGAATCTGAGCATTTGTTTAAGAAGAAAACTAGTATTTTCAGAACAGTGGAGTTAGATTTCCCTGTGATATCCTTTTCTATCCTGACTTTTAGAAATACTTTGGGACAAGAGCTTAAAATTTGTAGATGAAAAAAATTTTTTGAAAAACTGGAATTTTCTAGCAGATGTCCTCCTAAAAATACTCCTGTCTCCTGCCATAAGACATAATAATAATAAAGTGTATTTAGAAAACAATTGACAAAATGCTGGGATGAAGTACGTTAGATATCACAATTTACCATACTTATTCAGTTATATTAGTTATTTACCATTTTTCAAGTTTATCTATTAGTACACAACCAATGGGTGGGATTTAATCAAAATACACAGTAATTTTCTGTCAACTTCCCCAAGAAATCTCACTGTAATGAGCAAGTAACCTTTAGGTATCAATTAATTTAGAATGATATATTCCAAATATCTGTGTAGTAGAATTATGAGCTCATGGTACCAAAATTCTTTTGCAACCTTCTAACACTGTGATGCCTATTTCCCTTAAACTTTTTACCATGCTATAGTAAAATAAAATTTTATTATTTATTAATACCATCAGAAAAAGATCTCAAAATCATAGAATCAACTATCATTCAGTCTTTCCTTAAACACCTCTAGGGATGATCTATCAGTCTTAGGTAGTTATTACTATACACAATAAATATGATTGCACTTTTTTCTACAGTTGCTACACTAGCTATAGTACAGTATACTTAGTACACTTGTTACTATAGTTGTACTATAACTTCTATATTATTTCTCTTCTCTAGAGAACTAAGAATTAAGAGAATATTTACTTTCATGTAACACTGCCAAGCATAATAGCAGCACTAAGTTGCCTCTGTCCTGAAAGAAAGGCAAAATAGAATAATTTTGTGTTTTTTTTCACACATAGCCTGATGATCTGTAACATTGCTTTAAGATTTTTAATGAAACGATTTTGCTCTACTAATGCTTACAGCATACTTCCATGAGAATCTGTATGAGAGTCATATTTGTCAAAATGTAGATTTCTAGGATCCTTGTAAAAAGTATCTAAAAAATAGTAAAGGACTCTGATCCAAAACATTTATTCGGTCTTAAAGTTCTCAGGAAAATCTGGCAGAATAGACAAGGCTTGAGTCTCCCAGCTACGCAAGTTGGACTTTGTTGCATTGGAAAGCTGGACTTTTTTGCATTGGGAGTGAGATGAAGCGTTTTTCTGCAGAGAAAGTTCCTCTGGTAGCCATTTTTTCTTCAACTCACATGTCTGTTCCAGGGGGATGGTGAAAGGCTAATGATAAGCCTAGACTGGCAACATATCAGCAAGATCTCATCTGTTGCAGATATCAGTTTAACTCACGATTTATTCCATTGCTTTCATTTTTCAGAAGACTGAGATAGGTAAGAGTCCTCTCAGCCAAGCTTCTTTGAACTCTAAAGGCTGACAAAAGTTATTTTCCTGTACAGTTCAGCATTCTCAGATACAGAAATGGGAGACCTCACCCACTCTAAACATCCTAAGGCATCTGATCTCAGTGATATTACTGGAGTTCTTTTGGGGGGCCCCTTGTGACTTTTCCTGCACAATTGCAGGTCTGATGTGGCATTCTCAGAGAAATGCTCCTTTACGAGTGCCCTCTCTTGAGATGTGACCATTAAAAAAGTGACATTACATCAGGACAGATCGATCTCTGAGTCCTTAGTACCCATGGGCCTTGGTTTCCTCTCATTTTGGCCTATACAATTTCACATGCTGAGTGGTGTGTGCATGTGCTACAGATCACTTTCACTATGTAAGAGAGAGGAGAACTAAACTTAATGGGAGCCTTTGGTGAAATAGATGTTCCACAGCTTGTAGTGCACCTTCAAAGGCATGCTGCATGACAAATTTATCAAAATCAGTCATGTCCTTTGCATACTCTATCAAATCCTAGCTATTAAATCTATCATCAAGCAGTTGCTCAGCTTGCCAAAGGACATCTCGAACTGAAGTCCAGAGAATGCAGCATATAATTGAATCACTACTGACCAGCTGTCACAACAACCCTCTGCTCCCCAAACACTAATAAAAGGAAGCAAATGAGATGTCCTGATTCAAACTTTTATTCTGACAACATCCTATTGTTGTGTTCTAGCACTGAGCCAAGAAGAACTGAAGAGAAATCATCCTATTCATTCCGTTTTCCAAAAGCTTATTATAAGCACTTGCTGATATCGCTGCAGGAGCTGACTGAAACTTCAAAGATGAAGCAAATATGCTGTTTGAGATAATGATAATGTATGCAAAACAGAAAAAAAACCCACCTACAAACCCACTAAAAACTGTCCTAGAAGCCTGAAAAAAGCTCACAATTTTAGCACACATGAAGAATCAGACAGATGTTATTGATGAGATATGTGTGATCATCTTATTTTTTAGCTCAAATGAAATTAAATACCAGTTACATCTTAGAACTGTTAGAGAATTTAAATAGAATACAGACCTACTGTCAGACCTACCCAGTTATGACCCTCTCTGTGTATGAGGAAAGAAACATCCTTCCTGGAGTCCTTTGTCATATCTATTTTGTTACCACATAATCTCACAATCTCTGTAAGGCAACTGGTATAGCTGTTATCATCATTATAGAAATAAGTTAATACTTTTTCTCAAATGAAGTTATGTGACCAAGTAGAAAATATGACAGTATCATTTTAAAACAGGGGACATGAGGTGTAGAAATGTATTCAGAAAAGCCAGGCTTTCTTGTCTACCTCTGGGAAAGTCTTGCCTTGCTGTGAGATGCTGTGTGGCCTAAGTAGCCCAAGCCTTTGCAAGCTCTGAAACAGGCTTGTGTGAACAGCTTGTGACTTATGGGGGAGAACTTATGTTCCTTTCAGATTCTGAGATAATTAAAACAAAAGGGGGAAAAGGGGAAGGAGTGGAGAATTAAAAAAAAGGGGATTTTTGTCAATTCATATGGTGCCTTCATCAGTTGCTGCCTTATTTGTAAAAGGATTGGTTGAAAATGATAACTTAAACACTAATAAAGCTGAATAAACAAGAAAAAAATGACAAATTCTGTGGTCATTGTTTCCGTTTTGTAGAAGGTAATAAGTATGAAGTTATATCTAGCTTTGTTCATAATAAAACAAAGAACTCTTTCATAGCTTTCAAGAAAAGTGGATTGACAAATATATGCCAGAAACACACATAGGTTTTTTTACATTTTTTCTGTGACAGCGTATTCTGAAGCAAAACTGTTGCTGAGTCTTCAGACAATGAAGGTAGATTGTTTTTAATGATTTATGTCAGTTGAATTAGAGATGATTTATCACTGTTTTCTCTAGAGCAACTAACTGTAGAGTAAGGAAAGAATTCTCTTGCTTTGTTTCCTGTCACAGAAAGATGGATTTGTGGTGCTCAGACAACCACAGTGTTTTTGTAACTCCAGTCACTTCAAATTTTTTTTGTGTGGAGTTTTGTAGTGGAATAAAATCTGTGCTTTGTTTCAGAAGAATGTATATGTGATGCAAATTCCTCACATATGTGCACCTATGACATGAAAATGCAGACCAGAGCTATAAATAAACCTGTTTTATTTTATCTGAATTTTGGCAGACCTGAGAACCCTATTTAAAATTTGTTGTTAAGTAACATTCAGTTAATGGGAAAATTCTTTTTCCCCCCGCCCCCAAAAAAAGAGGAAATTACATCTGAGTTGGTTTTAGAGCATAGGAGCATAGAATACAGATACAAATGGCTTTGTTCCCCCAGTCTGCAGATTATGCTATTCCACTAAAGCCTCACTGCCTTTTTTTTTTTTTTTTTTTTTAAACAGGAATGTTGTTTAGTGTTATGGAAAATAATTGCAAAAATCTATATTTGTGAGGTGAGAATTCAATTTCTGCAGAGGAATTTAAATAGCAAGTAAGGATAGTTATCTCTCTGATATTTGATAAATGGAAAAAAGATTTAGTTATCTTGAGGTGAGATTACTTTTTGGAGAGGATGACATTTATTACCTCAAGGACATATTTCAGAAAATCCCTCTTCTTTATCCAGAGGTGATAGTTCTGTTCATCACAGAAGAAGGCAATTGGGAAAAGAAAAGATTAATTATATTTTTGTGTGCTTGAGCAGGGTCTGCAATTGGTTTGTTTCTGCAGAGAACATCGGTGGAATAATGAGTATGTTCTGCAGACAAGGAACAATCTATCCAGTAAGACTTGTCCCAGATTCTTTCCAATTCTGTGGAAAACTTCCCATGTTCCTATTCCTCATCTGTTAATTCCTTAATAGACAAACATCCTGTCTATTGGCTATTCAGCTCAAGAGTCCCCTCCTCAGCTTCCCAAAAGCCCAATCATTTCAGAGAGCAGCAGAATTAATGACTTTCTTTAGATTTGTCTCCTGTCCACTGTTTCCCTCCTTATAACCCCAGCCACCTGTTGTGTCCTCCTTCAACTCTTCTCGGCAAACCTACACCTCCTCTTGCTACACTTTCTGCCACTGCTGTTATTATTTCTCCTCCTTCCTGCCAAGTTACCTTCCCTGTACAGCTGTACCGTAGGCTGCAGGTCCTGTGCCTGAATCTGTGCTACAGGGGGTCTTACTGGGTAATGCTCACCACCTGCCTGCAATGAGCTGGAGAGTCACAGAGCTCACACCCTCCCTTCCCATTCCTGTTCCCTTCCCTTTCCCTTAAGACATTAATTCAGTTCTCCACCTTCTCTCTGTTTCGCATTCCTGGAGACTTCTGCCTCAGTCAGATATATTGAAATTGGCCAAGGGAGTAAAAAATCCTTGGAGAAAGCTGACATATGGATAAACAGTGTTATCAGAGCTTCCTCCTTCATTAGAGAAATAGCCCAAAAATACAGGAAAACCCCCTCTTTCTTAGAGAAATTAATTTCTCTGCTTGTATGTAGCATGAAATCAAACTGATATGTTTTCAAGATGTGAGTGAATAGACTGGAGTAGACTATCCTTTTAAAGGGGTGTTATCTGTGTACGCAACCTTCTGCCAGTTAATAGTGAGCCCTTTGAATTCAGACTTATTGATTTCATTACACCATGGCAAACAGGTCTAAGGGCTTTCTGTCTTCTGACAACTTTTATCTTCCCATGATACCTAAAAAAGCTGGAAGTCATGGTCAGCTTTCCATCCACTCTTCCCCAAGCCTGTACCACTGCATAGGGTTGTTGTGACCCAAGTCCAGGACCTGTCACTTGGACTTATTGAACCTCATACACTCAGCCTTGGCCTGTCAATTCACTCCGTCCAGATCCCTCTGCAGAGCCTTCCTGTCCTCCAGCAGAACAACAGTGCCACCCACGTTAGTGTCATCTGCAAAATTAGTGAGGGTACACTCAATCTTCTATCATTAAAAAGGATATTAAACAGGACTGAGACAAATACTGAGCCCTAGGGATACCCACTAGTGAGTGTCTGCCAACTGAATGTGGCACCATTCAGCACTAAAGTTGTGCTCACAATTTCTTGGGAGATATATATATATATATTCAATATTCCTTCATGTTAGAATAACTTATTGTTAATATAATAAGTAAGAAATATCGGATATATGCCAGATAGAGCAAAGGAAGCTTTCAAAACATCTTTTTAGTTTTTTCTATCTTTTTCTTCTGAGAATGAAGAATAATCGAGGACAAACAAAGGCTGCCACATCACAGGTACAGTTTTACCCTTGAATTTATGGAGTTATCTCTCCAGAAGTGGTGAGGACTGCCAGTAGCTCAAGTCTGCCAGCTACTCTAGTCAGGGAAATTTAGCATCTGGGTTTGGGTTTAGCAACCATTTCAAACTGACCTTTTTCACTTTAAATTAAGAGGGGAATAAAGGGAGAAAGAAGAAAGGAAAAATGCTGGCAGTTTAACCTTGTGACTTCTGTGCACAGTGTACTATTTCAGATGGCTAGCCCTGATGTATCTCTGGAAAATGCATTTCTTTGCTCCCTTGTGGCAGACCTCCAAAGCCTTGGTACAATCTTTTTGGTTATATAATCACCTAGATAACTTTAGATGCATTAATAGCAAAAGTAGCCTTGAAGGGAAAATACCACTGTGTGTATCAGTGACAGCTCCAACCTCTCCTTCAAAAAACCCCCCATTTTTTTCTGAAATGGCTTTACTAAGACAGATAGGAAAAGACAGCTTTGGTTTCCATGTCCTTCTACAGGTCTTTAGTGCCTAGTGCTTCTGAAGGACTTTCTGAAAGAATCAAGAATAACTAAAGTCCTTAAAAAATCAAGGCTAAAATTATACCTGTTGTGAAAATTTTTGTGGCTTTTCTAATCCGTTGGATTTATTCAGATGCGTCACAACAAATTAACAAGGATTGTATGGAAATTTTTCATGCTGTTTGATTCTCAACAGGAGGATCCAAGTTAAAGTTCAAGTTTTCTGTGCCTTGCAGAAGAAGCCTATATAAAGTTTAGGACTCCTGTATGGTCTTTCAAACAACATGTAAGTACGTTTATATCTTTAACAAGTCCCTTGACAAATTTGTTTTCACTGTCATGTGAAGGGAAGACTGGGGAATGAAGTATGGATATGCTGTTATGTATGAGATCCAGACAGATTATTCTGGAAGACTTAATGGAGTTTAGCACTCAAATTGCAGATGCATCTGGAGAGAGACCAAGCACTGCTTGTAGCCTTTAAGAGGATACCTGCAACTGTTTATCACAGAATCACAGAATATCCTGATTTGGAAGGGACCCACCAAAGTCCAGCTCCTGGCCTTGCAGGGAACAACCCCAAGAATCACACCATACGCCCGAGAGCATTGGCCAAATGCTTTTTGAACTCAGTCAGGTTTGGTGCTGTAACCACTTCCCTGGGGAGCCTGTTCCAGTGCCTAACAACCAAAGGTGAAGAACCTTTTCCTAATATCCAAACAAACTTTCCCCTAATACAGCTTCATGCCGTTCTCTTGGGTCATATCACTGATCAAGAGAGAGAAGAGATCAGAGCCTCCTCCTCCACTTCCCCTCATGAGGAATTTGTAGACTGCAATGTCTCCCCTCAGTTTCCTCTTCTCCAGGCTGAACAAGCCAAGTGACCTCAGCCCTCAGTTTCTTTTGAGCTATTTACAGATATTACAACTATTTTATCCACGTTTTCTAAGTTCTTAGATACAAGAACTGTGGAGCTTTTCTCCAGATACTTCCAGTTAAGAAATATGCACTAAGTGTCTTTCACAGCTGGCTTATATTTTTCTTCACCAAGAAGCATTTATTTAGTTCTTTTTGTTGTCACTTTTGTTTCCTCATCATTCAGTGAAGTCTAAGATTAGACTGAAACTCAGGAATAGCTAAGTTTGGATATTGAATGTGCTAGTTGCCTTTTATCTTGAAAAAGATAATAATGTTTTGTAATTAACATATTTTATATATATATATAATTATATCTATTTAAAGAGAAAAGAAACATCTGACTAGTGAGTTTACTTCAGTTCACATGAAGTTTAGAGGGAAATACTAGTTATTAAGGCTTTATTCGGGAACATCACCCTGGATTCTTATTTTTTAACACCTTGGTATTTGTTTCTGTGAAGACTGTGTTCTGTTGATGTCCTTAAAGGTAAAATTTTCTAATATCAAAGATACAAGTTGTGGCTACATCTCAGCACAGCTCTTTCTCTCACAGGGCCCCTTCACCCACTTCACATTTGTTGCTGTTAGAGAAAGAGAAGCACTACTGGCAGGGGAAGAAAAAGTGCAGGAAAAAGGAGTGCAAAAATCTACTCTTTGCTGCAGGAGCACTGAGTTGATAGCAGTAGGATCCCTCCAGTTTCCAGGCAGGAATCAGGGAGAAGAGGAGAAACCAACTATTGCACAGAAAAGGGCAAGACTCTAGGAAAAAAGGTCAGCACAGTGATCTACACAACAGTAGTATCAGAGATGCCTTGGTTTTCTTCTCAAGCCTGTACCTAACCATATTAATTATTGTTCATTAGTATATAACCCATGCTCTTTGTCTAACATGAATAATAGGAATACTTTATGCAACTTTTTTCCCCTGGTCACGACTACATCCATTTCAGAGGTGTCATATATTTAAACTAAACCAATAAATTTATAGCTTAAAAGAAATTTCAGACTTCCTGAGTGCCAAAAAGGCATGCACAACAATTTGCTGTTGAAAAATCATTCCAGGAATTCGAAGGCTGCTCTAAGGCTTAGCTCAATTTGACTTTTGATGGCACTGCTGCACTGGAAGATTATTTACTTCTGTGGTATGGTAGCTGGTGAGATGCTGTATGTTGCAACTGCATAGGACTGTGCAGGAAAACACTGTGAGAGCAGGGACTGAGTATGCACATTTGATAAAATGAGGCACTAATATCCTATTAACAGCAGATGATTATGAATAAATGTATTCCCTGAAGCCTTGAAGAAAGTCAAGAATGACAATGAGCAATAATTCTCTAGTTTGCTATGACTACTTAAAATGGAATTCCAAGTGGAATCTCTTGCCATTTTGTCAGCAGTGACTAAATATATGGTTTTGTCATTAAGTGACTGTTTTGTCAAGAACAAGAGATTTGTCATAATGTAACAGGCTAAAGTCACGTAAATAAAATATGTTTTCACACAAAACAAAGAGGTAGTGACATCCTCATATACAAATACTCTGCTCTAGCAACTGGTGAATGATGACTTCAAATATTTTTTCTGGTAATTTCAATTAATTTTACAGGCTATTCTGGGTTTAACTTGGCAAAGAATTGGCTAAAGTAGACTGGGCACCTAATAGGCCTAGTTTTTTTTTAAGTCCAAGTCAGAAAAAATTATTTCAATATTACTGAAACACTTTGCATATGAAGAATTACTTTATGAAGTAGAGAAGTTGATAATAAGAGGGAAATTTATTTTTTTGAAGAACAGTTAATCAAATCAGACAACATATTATCTCCTTATTATCTATTCAAGTGGCCTTACAGTAAGAAATGCATTATTAGGCTACCTGCTTATCAGCAAGGTAGTAATGCAGTGTTACTAAACCTACCAAGATATGCACTGTGACTGAGCCATGACAATGTGTACAGCTAGCCTGAATTCCACTGACAACTCTTGGTTTAGAGAGCTGGGTGTTTCTGAGGGCTTGGTTCTCCTTTCCCATTCTTAAAGCATTAAATACAGCAGTAGCCCTCGCATTAAATTACATTAGAATTAATATGCCAGACAGTTTTCCTAAATGGAATGTATTCCATGTGCAATTTAATATTAGCTGGTTTAATTGTTGTGGTCTTTATCATAAAATAATGTGTAAAACTGTATATAGCAGTACTAGAATAGGAGAATATGAACTCGTCAGCAGAGTAAGATTTCTGCCATCATAGACAATTTCTCTGTCATTATTTCCCCAAAATAATAATTATTTCTCCTTTTACCTATCTACTCTTCTTCTTTTACATTTGTTTTTATTTGCCTTCTGTATCCATGCAGAGCTAATTGAAATGGATTATATGCCTTTGTTATGGCACATGAATTTGCCACAACTTATCTATATTATTATTACTTCGTGATTAACTTATTAAGTCACTGGAAAAGGTAGTTTCTTCAGTGAATGTTCCTTAAAATCTTACTATTTTCTCTTTTAGTGTCAAGAGAGCAACAACTGCTTCAGTTGCCTCAGATGTGATAAGCAAGGAATATCACTCTGGATCACTGTTTTTCTAACAAGTTGGTGTTTGTTGGTGTGATGACTGAGAAAGGTCTTTTTGATCTCCTATAAGGTAAAAGTTGATTAGATAACAGAAAAAGTATTGTTACTCAATTGTGATTAGAGTGACCACATGAAAATCATTTTCTCAGTGATTAGTCAGCTAGTGCTACTATAATACAGAGTTTTCTGGAAGAAACCTGCAGATTGTGGTTAAGGGGGGAGAAGTGCAGGCCTTACCAAGAGGAGAGAGTTGTGTCCTGGGCATGTAGACAATTGGTATGTTTGACTCAGTAATTTATAACCCTTCCGCAAAACCTAGTGAAGAGCTGTTCTTAGGAAATGCATTACTGATGTCCCTCAAAGAGCCTTTACCTTATGATTATGGTGCAGAAAGACTATGAGGAGCTAATGAGAACAGTTCTCACTCAGTACTAAAAACTGTATGAGACAAGCCATGGCTTGTTCATCAGATTTCTATAGCTGTTCTCCATGAGTAGTGCGATTCAATGCATATGTCATAAGGATTCCAGCATAATTGTCCCTCTGCTCCCAGAGAAGATTTCCCTTGTCTAAAGGGCTTAGTCATGTTTTATTCTGAGCCACTTTGTTTATCTGAAAAGCAAAAGTAATTACGCTGACTTCCTTTGCATAATGCTTTGTGACCTGATTGTTGAAAAGACCGTGCAAGAGCCAGGTATGGTAATTACCACTGTTCTTCAAAGTCTATATTTTCTTAGTTTAACCAAAGCAATTTTGGTAACATCTAGTTTTACTTTATGTTCTACTGCCTTTATTTGGTGAATTAAATATTCTGAAATTATCTTCTAGTCTAGAATTCTGGCTAATACATTTACTGTATTAATAGAACAATCAAATGGAAGATTAAAATGGAGATGAGATGAACAGCCTGAAGAGAGCATACTCAGTAAACTAGCTTATTACTATAATACTCTAGTCTGGAAACAATTTTTCAAAGCATATTAGTATACATAAAGGCATTGTTATCTTTGCATTTAAAATAATTCTGAAACCTGTTTGCCAGAAATTTGATGTTTGAAAGGTTAGGTGACCTGGGTGAAAATAGCTGGGGTTTATAATTACTATTTATTGCTGTCTTCATATTTGGTTTATTACACTTCTGGATATATTCATTGTTAATATACATGGCTAATAGTTGTAGAATCCTCTTGGAATCAATTCATGTGTTGTGGTAGTTTCAAAATTCATTAGCAAAGTATAAAAGATATTTCCTCTGTGTATGTAATTTCTGAGTTATTGATCCCTTACTCATTATTTTTGAAGGGAAAAAGTATAAATACGACTCCAAATTTACCTTTTCTCTCTCACAACTATTTTAATGTAAGGCAAAATGTGTGCTTTGCCAGTGATGGTCTTCATGTGTCTCTAAACTAAGGGTGCTACTGTTTCATGGAGTTTTATAGTACTGTTCTTTAGAAAACTCCGTATCAATGAGGATATGTAGTAATTAAAAAATACATTATATATGAATGTTTTTATGTATGTAATTAATATGGAGTATTTTCCCTGTATTGGCAGGAATGGCAGGCACCATCTGAAAGTAGAAGTGGTATTTCTAGTCTAAGTAACATACCAGGAAGGCAACAGACCTTTCAATGTGGTCAGTAGGAGTAAAACACAAAGACAAATAGATATAAGGACCCCTATATGTTACTCTCAGTCAGCAGCCTACTGTGTCGCCTTCTTGATACTTTTCCTTGATGTATCTCTTATGCAGAGATTTCCAATTCCAGATTTTGTAAACAAAACTTATAACAAACCTTTGTGAATTCAACATAATTCTGCTAGGAAGAGAAAAAGATTGTGAGTGACATCATGAGACATTTCTGTTAGTCATTAATTTCTTTATTCTTACTATAAGTAAAATTCATCTCTAAGTTTTCTACTGGACCCTAATCCCTGACCAGCTGGTCAGCTACAGGTCTTGGGTTCCCAGGACAGCAGAGATTTGGGTGGGAATGGGCTGCGAGGGGTCTCCCCCCTTTTTTAGTGGCTGCTCCAAGCTCAACCATCCACCACAGCCCATATCCCTTGCCTTGCTTCTCAGTGCCTGCCCATTGGCCTTGTGCCTCCTGTGCCCTCTGTGTCCCGTGTCCTTGTTCCCCTGCCTGAGGGCCAACCTCCCTTCTCTGCTTCCTGATGTTTTCTAACCAAACTTTTTTTGATGACTTCAGATGCAGTTAGCTGAATGCTCTTCCCTAGTAGATATAGGTCTTGATTGAATTGCCTAATTCTACAACATTTGATAAAGCTAAGAGTTTGAAAAGCTGGCCAAAAAGGTAGTCCCTTCCTTGTGATCTGCTATCTGTTGAAAAGCAAATTTGAAAAGAAACGTTCAAAATCTTTTAAATTTACTGTTAAGAACTTCAAATGTTTAGTTAACCTGTTTTCCAAAAATCTCCCACTCACTGCAAGTTTCTCTATAAGCCTTCAGATCTCTGCACTGAGGAGATCTGTACCAAATCAAGCATCATGTGTTTTGGATTCAGTGTCTTTGCAGTTGCAACAACAACATTGGAGTATAATTTTAATTAAGAAATGTAGTCTCACTACAGAAGCATAAGTTTATGCCTTCTACTTTACCTGTTATATGAATTCATGAGGCAACAACTGCAAACTGAAACGTGGTAGGTTCTCAGAGCATATTTTCATTGTGATGGTGGCTGAGCACTGATAGGTTGTCCGAGGAACCTGTCTGGTCTCCATACTCAGAGAAGTTCAAAAGTCATCCAGACATGGGCCTGAGCACTCAACTGGATAAAATGGATATCATAAATATGCTGTGAGGACAAGGATTTAGGTGTCATATCTTGGTGTATTCCAGGGGAACAAAATCTGGAAACAGGCAGGGTAGGGAGAAGGCAGGGTTTTTAAAATTTAATTTAATTTAATTTAATTTTACTTTATTTTATTTTAATTTTTTTAAGAGGAATTTCATTTATTTCCTGGGACAAGTTAATCAATATTAAGGCACTTTGTCACATGACAATAGGATGATTTATGGAGAGATTGGAGCTGATTTCCTTTGTAACAGAGACTCATTTAAAAAACAGAAACATAGTTGAGGTAAATCCTCCAATTATATTAATGAAAATGAACTAAATATCTCATTATTTATCATTTGGTTCTTCCATGTTGTTCATATACCTTTACATCAGCTCAAAAATACAGGTAGTAACTAGGCTCAACAAGTACCATTTAATTACTATAATACATCTTTTTTGACATGTACAGAAGTAAAATGGTCAGCAAGCCATTACATTTCCTTTATTTAATAAAACTGCATATAAGTGGCACAATGCTAAGTGCTTGCAGGCAAGTTCTTTAGAAGACTGGCAAAAGATGTCAGATGATGCTCTCACATGACCATTTAGATGCCATTAGCTAAAGACACATATGAAAGACACTGCATAAAACCGGAGTCCATTCTATTCCATTTTACTTACATGGAGTAATTCCCCCTGCATTTACAGAATACAGATAGGCAGTATAAAGTTGGGAGGGGCTGCCAAGGAGATTTATTTTTATATTAATAAAATTTCATTTACACTCCAATTCCTCTATGCTCCAGTCTGAAAGTATACTAAATCTTTTAAATTTAAGGTCTTTGCTGAGTCATCATCTGAGAAACCTCTGTTTTCTCTATTGTAAAAATTACTTACAGGTAGTGTTATACGTCTGCATTTTTCCATATGGCAATAAGAACAAACACTACTCGATAAAGTGCTTTACCTTGGATGAAGATAAAAAGAGCTTTTGTGCCTTCAGTATTGGGTGTGGTTCATTTGAAATAAAAAAAGTATGATCCAAGGTTTGCAAAAGTATAATCCAAACATAGCTTTTCAGAGAGATCCAGGCTATTCATTTTAGCAGATGAAACTGGTTTCTTTCCATTATAGAAACCCGACAAAGAAAACAGGCAGTGTACACTGTAGCTTTCATTTCAGATGTCTTAAGCCCAAGGAGTAATTCATTCTCAGGAACTGATTTTAATCACAGTTGAGGACAGCTATCCTGCTGCTCACATATATTCTTCTCTAAGCAATATTGTATCTGTATAGAGCCTTGCAAATAAGCATAAAAAGTCCTGTATGTCCAAGGGATATTTGACTGATAGCTAAAATTTGAATTATTTGAATGTGATATGTAACAGCATGTTCTGCCACTTTATGGAATTCAAATTGTATTTGTTGAAAAACTAAGACTAAACAGAATTATATATATATATATATATTTTATCTGCCATATGAAATAAAGTAGTAAAAAATGAGCAACATAGCAGACTATTTTATATATGCCAAGAGGGTTACCTGGGATTTACCTCACATGAGGCTGAAATATGTGTCACTATCATAGTCAAACAACAACAGTAGATAGAACCTAGCAGGGACTGACTTGGTCTAAGTAGTTTAAACCATCTACTGTACCACAGATTAGTGAACAGACACAAGTTTTGATTCACTCAGCACCTTTTTTATTTTTAGTTTTTATCCCCCTTTCCTTGACAAAGGAAACATTAGGGTTTGTTGCTAAATTGTTGAACAGCTGCATATAAACTTTAACAAATTCTGGTACATTTTTTCATTCAAATAGGTACAGACATACTAAAAACAGCCTAAAAATTTCTAAAAAAAATTTCTGTATTTTATATTATCAGTGAATTTTAATGTTTCTAATTTTCAGAAGTTGTATTTAGTTCTTACTCTGTGTTGAATTACATTAAGATGAAATGAAAATAAAATAAAAAACATCATTAAACTACTATTTGAATAAAAATTAATTAAATATAAATGTGAAAAAAAAGAGAGTAATTAGAAAGGATTTATAACTGAAAGGACAGTGCTTTAATAAAAGAAAAAGCTGTGCCTATTCTGTTTAATTCAAGATTTTAAATCTAGCAGAATTCAGCTTGTCATATCTGCTTCATAACTACCTTTTTGGTGAAAAAACCCTACTTTCAGTTTTTTAGTTTTTTTATCTTTATTCATTGATTTGGAATAACCTAACTAATCTAGGAAATAAATAATTCTGAATCTTCAAAAGTGGTTATAAGTCTCTTTCAATAAATTCTGGTATTTTGTAAAAACTATCCTCATTTTACTACGCTTTCATTAAAATATAGGCAGTATAGTTGAGCAGGGCTTAAATGTCACTTTAAGTTAGCTTTTTAGCTTATAAGGATATGGGACTTTAGATAAGTTATTATGATGTCAACTAATAATATAATCATAGTAAGAACAGCTATAATAAAACAATACAAAAAAAGAGAAAAAAGTAATTTAAAATACTAGGCTTTTAGTTTTTTGCGGGCTAGAGAGGGGAATTTAGTAAAGACCAGACGTCTGGAGTATGTCTTCATTTTATTATTGTTGCTTTCCATGCGTATTATCCATTACTGTTATAGATACGATTTTAAATCCAAACTGTTGTGTTGTAAAAATGACTAACAGTGTTGCAACCACCAGGCTGCCTTTACGTGTCATAACATGTTGCTGATCTAAAGAAAGACATGTTAGCTAGAAAACTTTCCCTCACAGGCTATACAAGAAGACATGAAATATTACTGGTGTTGTTTGCATACAGATAACCTCCAAAGTACAGTCAGTTAAGCCTGCTTGTTGCTAACACTTATAAAAATTCAAACCTCTATTTTGGAGTAAGGTAACCTGTGAATCTCTTTACCAATGTCTCTATATTAAAATATAAGAACTTGTTGAGGTATTTATGGTATTTGTAGTCCATGAACTTTGACACACTTTAGCCAGTTTATGATTTTGAAAATATCCTTAAGCATGGCCATCTTCTCAAACACCAGTAACAGATTACAACCAAATTTTACTCTGACGGCTGTGATCATAGCAAAAAATATAGGAATTGTTTTTACTATAGCCAAAACATACAGTTGTTAAAGTTTTAACTGAGAGAGCTGAAATATTATTAACTATTTGTGATTTCAATTAAGAAGTACACAAGCTTTACATTCCTTTACATCCATTCATATAAAAACCCCTTATTTTTTTCAGTGTTTGTTTTTTTGGCTTTCCAAATATTTTAAAATCCATTTTGTATGTGTGTTCTTTACTGTGTGATTTGTACTAAAAAAATTTGAAGACTTTTCACAGTTCTTTGGTGTAGATATCTGCAAAGGGTCTCTGAAAGTGGCAAAGTAGTCTTTTATTTTGGTGATTGTATCTGTTATTCTAGTATATATTAAACAGACTGCTGTACATCAGCCCAGGATTATTTCTTCTGGAGTTATTGTCTCCAGATTGTCATTTGAACTATGTAATTTATCAGGGCTCTGTTCTGTTAAAAGCTTTTTTTTTTTCTCAACCTCAGCAAGAGAACTGCAAAAATTATGATTTTCACTGGCTTTTTTTTTGCCTTTTTTTTCTTTATTAGAGAGTGCTCCTGCATCTCATGATTACAAAGGAATACAATTACGAAACATTTGTTATTACCTTACATGCCTGTCTTTTTTGTCTGTGTTTTCTCTACATTTCATGTTTTGTCTTTATTTTAGATTTTCTTATTTTTACTTCCATTTTTTTAGGAACAGTATTGTTATCTAGAATAAGGGCAGCTAAAAATAACTGGAAATGACCTGCTTTCCTCATTATCACAGTTTATCAGTGCTCTATGGAGACTATAGAAGAAACCTGAGCCTGAAAAATGTTCCATAGCTTAAATTTTAGCCATAGTTTATTCCTATACCTGACTTTCATGAGAAAAAAATGTGTAAATAATGGAAAATGTTGAAATTACTCACAGAAGATTATAAATAACTATTGTGAGAAAAAAATTGCTTTGGTGGTTAGGTAAGCAAATAGTTTACTAATGACTATTCCAAACCCCATTTTCTATTGTTATTACCTATTCTGCCTTAATTTTCTACTCAAGCCTTTGTCTGTTGGACAATTTGTTGGAAGTTCCTTATATCCAGCCAGAGCTGACCACCGCCACTTCTGCTCAGCAGTACAGAACCAATCCGTATGAAGTTTCTGCATAGATTTTGTACACATACATGTGTACCACCCAGTTGCTACTTCAGCACAGCTGGGTTGGGGAACAGGGCCTTATCCTACATTCTTCTCTCTCTCATTCCCAAATGATAGTAATAAGGGATATGATCATCTTTGGGCTGTTGGCAGACTCTGATACCATTAACGGCCAAGATGGTGTCCCATCAGAGAGTTCAAGGCCTGCACTTGAGTCACTGTCAGTTCCCAGCTTAGCCTCCACTGCAAAGTAGCCTGCTCACCTTAATTCCTGGCACACTTAAGCAAAATCTAAAACAAGCAACTGTTTAGAGCCATGAAAGGCAAAAACTGCAGCCTTTAGTTTCTGGGTGTCTGAGGCAGAAATGAAACCCATATTTTCCAGTACCATGAGATGCCCAAGGTCCACAGGACAATGCATGTGCTTTTCCTTGGATTAGCTTTGAAGCTCACTCATTTTGGCTTTGAAGTCACACTTATATTTCAATGAGTTGTGTTTTCACAACATTTCAAACTCACAGCCTGTGAATATCTCCATAAATTCAGCAAATGTCCCCATTATCTAAATAAAAGAATGCATCATTTTCTAAAATATGTCTAGAGGAGGAAATGCCAGACTGCCTCTCTTGTCCCTGAAAAGCTTGTCAAGCAAGAGAAAGAGATTCAAAAATTATTTCCTTAGCTGGAGAATCTCCCCCCTCTATTCCAACATGCTTAGTTGCAGAGGGGAACCATATCCAAAAACATTCCTCTAAGCGAGATTGGGGCACAAACAAGACCAGATGCTGAATCCCAAAATGATAATACAACTTTATTTTGTAACAAAAAAGAGAATAGAGAAAGAAGATAGAAAAGTAGGGAAAAGCTGAGGGTACCTGTTAAAAGCACAGGACAGGAGTTACCTCCACCGAGAAGTGCCGCTGGCTTTGCAAGCTGGTAGATCTCCCTCAGGCTTCTTCCCTGGTCGCCTTGTAGCTTCCGAGGAGCCAACCACTAGCCTGGTAACAGAGTGGCGACAGCTCCTGCAGCATCCTCCAGCAGTACCCCCCCCACCAGCAATCTCCACAGCGGTTCCCATGGGCACAGCCTTAGATACATCTGCTGTGGTAGACCTTGAAGGCCCACTGGCCAGTTCACCAGCATCCAAGCAAAGTTCGTCTGGTACCAAGATGGGCCTTGACTGTCTGTTGTCTGGTTCCTCAGTATCCAAGCAAGATCTGCCTGGCATATCTTATTTGTGAGATTAAGTCCTTGCCCCGTTCTTGAATGTATCAACTTTTGTCTTTTTAGCTGGTCTACCCGCCTCTGAAGGCTTTTTTGAGTTCCTCCTGGAGCTTTTGCAAGCAGCTCAGCTCTGCAGCAGCCTAGCTGTGGTATCAAGACTTTTTAGCTCCATGCCAGAGGCAATGGAGAAGCAGACTCCGTTTTTTAGTCCTTTCATTACACTCCTTGTTTGTACAGGAATATAAAATATTTTAGAGGCATTTTCCATTTCACCTGTTGATGTTATTGTAATTTGCTTTAGTGTCATATACTCACGTAATTTAATGAATGGGTCTGGAGCTAAAAATTCTCACTTGATCATAAGGGCTAGAGAATCAGACCAGCACCCAGTGGGGCATCAGCTTCACATCTGCACTGGGAAATACTAAAAAAGAATAGTCGAAAGTGCCTGTCTAGGTCAGGAGGGGGTGCTTGGTGAACTCCAGGGAACTCCAGGGTATTTAATTCCCGTGAGTTGAAGAGAGAACCTTTTTCCCCTCAGCTTCAGGGTAGATGTTAAAAGGAGACCATGTATCCCTATGTTTTGAAAAACAGCATCAGGTTCTTCTCTGCTGTAGTTAATATTGAACTGGTATTTTAGTCTTAGTGTAAAAATGCTTACAAGGGCTTCTCTGCACATGAACATTTTTGTTAAAAGCAAAACCAAAACCCTCACTGTTTTATTTTAGATCTCAGTAAAGCTTGGATGCAAGAAGACACCACAGGCTATTCAACCCCAATGTGCATAGCTGCAAGTAAAGAAGAGAAAATTTAAGTGGCAAGGAACAATAAGGTTAAAAAGTTAAAATGATCCCATTCTTCCTAATTGCCTCAATATTTTTTTTCAATTAAAAGACCTTATTTTTATTTTGAAGAAGGAATCAAATATTCCTTTTCACCTGTGGATTTGGGAATAAATGATGTTAATCTAGAACTTGATTTGCAGCAAAAATATCCAATTGAAATTTTGTGGATCACTGATAAATGTCAGCTTTGGCCTTCCCTAGAAGCTTGGGGAAATGAAACAGGGCTGTCTGGAACTCAGTAAAGTAGCTGCTTTTTTTTCGCTTTCAGACATGAATAGATTGATTTGATGAAAAGTAATTTATCAAGGGGGAAAGGCAACAGGATAATTTACAGTGCTATGAGATGATTTGCCATCCCTAAAATTGCTTTCCCAAAATCTGAAATTATGTACAGTCCTTTTCTTGGCAAGGCTATTAGTGTGGCTGCTCTTTGCTTCCCACTGCTTCAGCCGCAATCTTCTCTCGGTTTGAGATTTTCAGGTCCCTGCCCGCTCACTCCAGGCCAGATACTGGCAGCAGCTGGCTGTGCACTCTAAGTCCCTGGGCTACTGATCCCACAGGCAGTCTGACTCTGCTTCATCCTGCAATCGATGTGCTTGTGCTTCTTCACCTTGCTCTCCCAGCTCTTGACTACCCTGAATAAACTTTGCTGCTGCCTCTTCAGTGCGTATTTCTGCTACCTGAGCAAAAACCTATGGGTAGTTCCTTGTAACAAGGCACTTCTGAAGCAGTCTTTCCCAGTCCCTTTTCATCTTTTTGCTTTGAGCAGTTGCCTGAGCCACACTTCTTCACTTTTGGTCACCACAGATTTATAAAAAAATCTTCACAGTTGTGGAATATCCACCGTGTCATATCAGACCTTATTTGTTAAAAAGAATGCCACTGTAAATACAAAATTTTGAAATGTTTTAGACCTGTTCATTTGTATCATTTTACAAGTCTTTTCATACATCAGATGTCAGGTGAGCACCATTTTTTTCCCTGGCTTGTTTTTTCAAAGTTTGAGCACTGAACTTACATTGGAGGGGGAAGTGATGCTATTTTAAATTGTTGCTCAGTTTTGGGGTTTGAGCTGTTCACTGAAAATGTCTTTCAACTGCCTTCCTTTTTTTAGAAAATACCAAGATTTCCAGTTTTTCATTATGGTTAAATTATCCTAAAATAGTTGTCTTTACAACTTGCTTTTGTTACTTTCTTTTTATTATATTAATCTAGATAGTGTTTGTGAGTCCATTAACTAAATGCATCTGTAAGGGTTTGCTTATTTTGAACATAAGAATTAAAAAATATTTGAGACCATTTTTGAAACAGGTCTCCCATACTAAGTGGAAAAAATAACTCAAAAATTGGTGCAGAAACCCCTGATATGTCCTTTAGGCAAACAGTTTAGCTTCTTGAATTGTACCTGATAACAGAAAATACACTGTTGAGTTTCCAAGTGCGTTTTAAAATTTTACTACTTTATTGTGTTATATGCAAAAAGTAATATTCCCTTCCCAGTCTAGACAAACGTATAACTGCTTTTAGAGGTTTTCTGTGTACAGAGTTAATTTAGTAAGATTTCTCTCTCATCTCTTCACTTATTTCTCTGCCTGTGTTTCTTCTTCCCCCACCACTACTATCTCAAGGGATGCCTTAAATTACATTTAGCCTGGGTAAGATAAATAAATGGGGAACGGGAAGAGCAACATAGTTTGCCTTAATAGAGATGAGCTGAGAATTTCCTTGGAAATTGCAATCTGAGGGTTGAGTAAAGGATAAATTGAAGTTATTACAGTTTCAGTGAACAATCAGCATATTCCATAACTGAGATCAAAACATTGTACAGCAGTATACATCTTTTTAAACAGGAATGTTTGCATTCTTATTTTTGGATAAAAAAGTAGCTTCACTGTGTTGTAACAAAAAATTAAATACAGATTTCTTTTCAGGTGCTGAAATATAAGCAGAATCTCAGATCTGGTACTTCCTTTGTAATATTTATTTACACCATTAAGGACAGGAAGAGGAGATGTAAACAAGTTTACTTTTTTTCTTTCTCTGTATTTCTTTTTTTCTTACAAAGGCCTCTTCTTTAGAGCAGTAACATTAACTGCTCAGGTTTGAGTATCTTTCCTCCACACTGAATACTCTTTTTGTCTGTGGCAGTCCAGCAATATCAGATTCTGAAAATCCAGGCTGTTTTGGAGAGAAAAGCTAACTCTTTGCCCATGTGTATTTGTAAACCACAAACAAATAGTATTTCCTAGTCATTATTTAATATGTAGAATCTAACATGAAAGACCCAGAAGACCTCAGTGAGAGTGAGGCCTCCATGGGATGCTGATAGGTACATGGTAAGTCTGTTCTCAAAGGAGCTTCCAGAAGGGTAAATCAAGACAGCAAACAAAAGAAAAGAGAGATTTGATGTGACTTGCCCTAGTTTGCAGGGAAAGTAACTTAAAGAATTAGGAATAAAACACAACTGTTCTGACTCTTCTAACTAGAAGTTAGTTTTTGTAGGCACCTCAAAATGTCATTTTCATTGTCAGTGAAAGGGTTGAGACAAAACATTCCTAAGTAAGAAAAGGCAAATTATCACAGAAATGCTGAAGAAAGATCAACTAGATTTATGAAGGATTCGCCATGCGATATAGCTAAATTCTTTGGAGTGAATTGTGTGAATTGGAATAAGATTTGAGACATTAGTAAAAGTTTGATCTCTGATTCCTACATAAGGATAATTGCAATCTGTCAGTGGAAATGTATCTTGAAATATCTGGCAAATAAAAGCAACTTAAAGGTTTTAATGGTGTATATGAATACATCTTGAATGTTAAGAATATTTCTTCAGGCTGCTAAAATGAATATCTGATCTGCTCAAGAGCCTAAAATTTCTGGTTCAAAAGAAGTTCAAAAATATGTAGTATATTGGAGAAGAGATTACTGAGAAGAGGAATGATTGGAAAAAACATAAGCTTTATTTCTGTTTGCTCCTAAAGCCAAAAAAATTCACTTTTGCCTTGAGAATGGGAATCTTTCCTGGTTAGTTGCCATGCAAAGTCTTGTATTCCCTTCATCTTAATAATTTTTAATTATTTACTTTTCTGTTATAAAAATCATATAAATTTAAGGAAATTGAATTTGAATTATGACGTAATGACATGAAATCTCCAGGTAACCTAAGTACTGCTTCTGTTCTCCTGCCCTCAGATTTCTGCCCTCACATACTCTCAACTCTGTCAGCTGATACTGAGGTGAATGGGATCTGTCTTCAGGTATTTTTCAGGAAAACGTGCTTTTTTGAATATATTAGATATAAGTGATAAAATATTACTCTGGGAGAGGAAAGCCAGAGAGAATTGTGGAACAGTTCAATTATCTGGGTAATGCACATCTTAATATTTAACACAAATATTCTCCTAGGTGTTCACGTTAATTGATATATTGATAGATATACTGTCATATGTGTTTTACATAAAATATGCTAACATAGTTTGATACAGTGGAGATTAAAAAGAATGCCTCCCCCCATTCTGAATAGGATTCTGTTAAGTCTAAGACCAGACCTTCAAAAATTATCAACGCCTTAACAGTTCAGTAGTTATATCGCTGAGTTTTCTGATGTTGATTATGGGATTACTCCCACAGACATCACACATAAGGAACACTCATTGAAACTGCTGAGTCATTTCAGAGGGAATAATAATTTAAGCGAATTACCTTGAATTAATTGAAACAGATGTGTTCAGGGGTTTGGCAAAATTAACCTGTAAAAAATTTAAAATAAGTAAATTACTAGTCAGCTAACTTGATCTATAAATTTCTCTCTAGAGTGATCTAAAGGAAGCTCTGGGTGCAGAATTGGGCTGTATGTTTAGCAGCTAATTTACATTTTAGTTTGTATTTGCCTTGCTACAGTGGAAGAATAATTGGAATTGCATGCACTGCATTAAATGTGTTGACTGAAGCTGTAAATTCGAGAAAATTGTATTTAGTATATAAATCTGGAGAGTGCAGCCAGGTTTGGTCATAAATATATAACTTTCTGAATTCTATGACAAATAATAAGAAACATGTCAATGAGTGATGAAATGTAGATTTCCAATTATTTTAACAACAATAGACTGCCTTTTTGGCATGTATTTATTACAAGTGTTTCATCATTTCTACTTGAAAAAATAGAATGGAGGGTGCCTAACCAGAGGGGATTCCTGGGTGAATAGCAAACTAATGTGTTCAAAATTCCATGGGGAAAAGGAAGACTTATGTTTGTCTTTTGCAGTAGAAATTAATTCACTCTGTTATTTTTTTTACTGGATAAAGGAACAAATCTATTTTCCAGTACTCTGATAGATGGAATTTATTAACCTGGTTTGTCTGTGACACCACTGTAAAAATATTTGGAATTATAAAGAATTGTGATATGTTTTAAAACTGTATGAAATGAATGAAAATATGTAAAGCTGCTTTTTCAGTCAGGATACAAGAAGGACAAAAATTTCATTATCAAAGCCTGATACTGACAGCTTTGTCATGGGACCACCTACTTCCACTTGCATGAGCTCTCGGGGAAATTGTAGAGTTTTGATGTTGCAGCAAACACAACCACCTCTTAGGAGGGAAAAAAGATTTATATTAATGAAGATGACCTATGTGAACATAAGACTACGTTTAGCTGTATTGAAATGTCTCATAAAAGAAAGAAACTGACTTATTACTGAGAATTAAGTTTGGTGCAAAAAATGTGTAAAAGCTGCCTGCTGAGAGGTGTGCGTCCTGCTTGAGATGCTCTCCTCAAAGTCGGGACATCCTATTCATAATTCACCTCTAAAATTGTGGTTAAATTGTCCCACAAAAGCATGCCTGATTCATAGGTTCAGTGAGGGCTGGGAGCATGAGGTCTTGTTGAGTTTGCTCCTACAAAGGGAAAAAGCATAAGAGCTCATTCAGGGACTTCCAGAGGGTGGGGATAACTCAGGTTTGCATGGGTTTCATGAGGACTATGAAATGTTTCCCAAAGTATTTCTTTGGTGTTTAACACACTATAGGTAGCAAATGAAAAGAGAGCTTTTCTGTTTTGAGAGACCAGGGGAAGCATTATTACATTGTTACCACAGTAGGAGCATTGCTGTAGAGGAAGGGAAACCTGGCTTCCATTGGAGAGAATCCATCAACATTTAGAAACCAGATTTAGATACCCTTTCAAATCAGAATCAACAACAGCCAAGCCTGATGACACTCTGGCACCCTCTGTGCTTATGAAGGTGGTACAGCCACGTGTGTCCTTAAAGGGAGTAATTTCGGATCTGAATGCCTGTTTTTATACTCAGGACTAATAAATATAAATATGAGTTTTGTTGTTTGTTTGTTTGTGGTTTTTTAATATGTACAGCACACAAGATGTGTGGCTTTCTTTGTAGTTCTAGCATACTGTTTTGTCTGTAACTGTCTCTGCAGGAAAAGCCTTGTGTTGAAGAACAAGAACAATGATGTTTTATAGAGCAATTACTTTTTAATGACATTTTGTAGAAGGCCTCCATATCAAACATACACGAGGTAGAAAGGCAGCTGTGTAGGTGAAGACTAATACAAAGCATGAAAATTATTCAGATCACATGGATATATCCTCACTTGACATATAGCACACTGCAGTGCGTTTTTAAAATGTGCTGGTCTGGCTGATGCTGAGCTTCTATGCTGTTAACCTTTATTATGTCAGCTATTGTGGTGACCCAGATACTACTATAAATAATTTTAACAGAAGCATTAATGTGCTTTGGAGCACAGCTTTATAACATATGATACTATTTTCTTTTAAAATATTTGCTCAAATTTCTTTGTTTATGAAATATATATATATATATATATATATATATATATTTTTATACCTAATTGCCTATTTTGGCTGAAATTACTTTCACCTTAAAAGTAATGAAGTATTTCAATCCTAAATTTGTTTTATCCCTTATAAATTTTTAAGGTTCCTCCTTTTAAAAAACACCTCCATAAGTGTCCATTCTTTAAAAATGTAGAAATAATTTGTGCCCAAATGAGATGTGTTTGCAGTTAACTCAGAGTAGGGATTTCTATACAGGAAAAGCACTTATTTGTATCTCTAGTTCATACAACAAGATCTAGAAGCTCTGAATTATGCTTGGAAAAAAAAAAAAGGTGCCAAATAAGAAAAAAGCATGGCACAATCATGACAGTTGGCCCCTTTTCTTGCTTGTAGTCCTTTTTGTAGTGGTGAATATCTGGTATTAATTGTGAATATCTACATTCAAAGGTAGGTAAATTAAGTCAACACATAGAAAATATGAAGAACCTAGGAGATTTACAATTGTACACCATACTTGTGCAGTGACTCAGGCATTCATGGAGGAGCAACTGATCCATCCAGAAGGTGAACAAAGTCCAGTCTCAACCCTGAGCCATCTCTGTTCAGTAGAAGCAGCACTGTGAGAGAAAAGTGAATAGATATATTGATGATCTGGACTAAATAAAAATGCAATTAAAGTTATGAAAAAATATTAGTGATCAGAGCTACTTTGTGTAGCATCTGAAATTACATTGTATTGCATTATATTTTTTATGTATACATAATGTAAATATCATTACATTATAACTGCTGTGGTGAGTATGACTTCTGTGACTTCTGTGTTAGTTACCACGTTTTTCTGGAAAGCAATGAGATTTCTGTCATTCTGTGGATGATAAAGATGTAGTATGCTTAGTTTAGTGTTTTTGTTTTGGTTTTTCTTGTTGTTGTTGTTTTTAAAATTGTATTTTTTACTTTAGCAGAGACTCTCTTTTCCCCTTGAACCAAGATAGGAAGTTATGAATTAAGCAAAATAATTTTGTGAGAAGGAAATCCAAAGTATGTTTTATAAAAACTCTCTAGTGAAAAAAAACAACCTTACTTGATTGATAGGTACAGAGCTGAGATGAGTGCCCTGAGAGCACTAGTGAGCATTAATGGTCCTGAACAGCCTCACCAAGGACCCCAAGTTGACCCATAAGAGCAGGGGTCCCATTTCATCTCCTGACAGGGTACTTGCCTGGGCCTGACCTATGTTATAGGTTCTATGCCTTCATACTTGTGCATCTGCAGAAATTAATAGCCTTGTATCCACTTTAGGTATTAATTCACTGAACTGTGAGATAACAAAGAGAGAGGTTGGTTTTAAAGTAGAATTTGTTCAGGTTAAACATAACTATAACTTACTGCCTAGTTTAGGCAGTAGGTACAAAATTCTCATAACCTGAAATGCTTTAATAATTACCTATATGTTTTGAGGCATTTTGATTAAAATATCTTGTCAAAATACCAATATTACATTATCTACAGTCAGACATTATGCTTTTAAAGAAAAAGACTTAATACTCTAAGTGATTCCATGATTCTAAATGAAGAAAAGGAAGTCTTATTGGGATCAATAGACATACAGCAAATATTCAGCTCCGTTAGTGGTGCTGGAGAGGGAAATACAGACTTCTTCCCCTGAATAATGATCAATTTCCTTATCTCTAGGTAGTTAAATCTGGCTTCTTATATGAAACACTGTGGCAGTGAAGGACAGGCTTTCTTATTTGAAAAATTGTGATGTGGATAAAGTCCTAAATTTCAGTCTACAAAAACTTCTACTGAGGCTGTGCTAAAAAAGAACTTTCTGCAGATCTCTGTGCACCTCCACAGTGATTGAGTTTTGTCTCAGTGTGTATGTCTTGTTACTTTGGAGGACCTGGGTAGGTGATTTCTCTGAAAGTGGGAAGTAGTTCTGTATGCTGTGGGAGATCTTATTAGATGCTGTTAGGAAATGGAACAGTTAGTTCAAAAATCTGTGGACTCAAGATCTGAGGAAAGAGGGACAAACAGAGCTGGGCAGCTCAGGGACTGGGAATAGTCAAGGGACCTTCAAGGGTTATCAAAGCAGAGGAATCTCATGAGGTCTTGTAAATCCAGTCATTATTAGCAATGCCCTGTATAGATAGAGGGAAGACTTGCATGTAAAACTTTACTATTGCTATTTTATCTGTTTAGACTATTTTGCAAAACTATTTATTCCTGCATAATTTAGTGGAAGTCCCTCCTTCCCTCCTTCCTTCCCTCCTTTTTATTTTAAAGCCTTTGGATTATTTTTGGAATCCGACCATAGAGGAAAATGTCTAGGCAGATCAGGTTCAAAGCCCTTGCTGAGATGGTATCCTGATGTAAAAAAACTAGCAAAAAGCTGTATGCATGGATTTTGTGTAATATTTGCAAAGTTGTGGAAAACTCGTATTCTATAATCAGTTTTTAGAAAGGTAGTTATAACTAGACTGTGCAAATTTCTCTCTTCAAACTCATTGTAATTTGCTGTGCTTTTTGGAACAGTCTCAGTTCTCTTTAACCCTGGAGAAAAGGCTAACTGGTGTATATATGTATTTAAACTTTTATTTTGTTGGCTACCTTATAGAATACATAAATCAGCAGCATTAATTCAAGAGTGAAACTAAAATTTTGATTCATCAGTGTCTTTCCTATGTAAATCTCTTCCACTGTAAATCTAAATATTAGTGTTCTGTATGGAAAACAGCTATACATTTGAACAAAACAATAAGGTGATCTATGTTTTCTAGGGCCTTAAGTGCTGCATGTTTTTATCTTCTAAATCCAGGAGAACATAACTTTTAGATTAAGTTTGAATTTAGTAGCTTAATATTATTAGTATTAAGGGAAAAGTAATTAAACTTGAAAGCTGAGGACCTTGATGTGGAAATCCTCTGTAGACAGAAAATATAAAATGTGACAATTTTTTTCAAGTGAAATCAACTTTAAATGTCATCATTAAGTATGACATTGATAATTTTGTAGAACAATCTTGCTAATGTGAGTTATTTGGCATGAGGGTTTTAATTGAAAAGGCATTCTGAAAGAATCATATTGTGGGTCTTACAGCTGAAAACCAATAAAAGTGTTAACTGTTTAAGTAACTTTCTGTCTTTAGTTGAGAGCATCATTTAAAAGTGTCTGGAATATTTTAAAGTGATAATATAGGGAAAATAATTGGTGGTATCGTAACACAACATTGTAGTAACTTTGGTCTGAGCTCTGAATTTTGGACAAATAAAACAGAACTGGTCTTTGATGTGTTCAAGTATTTTTAGTCTCTTTAAAAATACTTAGAAACTCAGAGGTAATTTTTCTGGTTTTAGGAGCATAAGAATTAGTTACTAGATTTTCTGCAAAATTCCTTTTCATAGATGCTATTGTTGAAGCCATACTACCACATTTACTTACAATTCCAACTTTGCACCTAATCTTTGCCTCTGTTAGAAATATTTTGCCTCTTAACTGTGATTGCTTGTGTTTTTTAGAACATATATTGATTGTTTACTGCATTTTTTAATAATTTCTCTGTAAGATAGTAAAATAATTAAATTAGAATTGTATAATGTCAGATTTCCTTCTCCTTATTTTGATGGTACTACAACATACAGTGTAGTTTATTCTATATTCTACCCTCTGGAATATATATTCTGTCTTTGAGAAGACTCTACTCGGTTTTATTAGACTTAAGTGTGGGTGAGATGGTTTCTTAATGTTCACTCAACCCTCTAAGATTTAAAAGACCTTTACAACTACCTTTAAACTCTGACTTTAATTTATATTTAGGTGTTGAAGATAGCTGACTTGCTTTTCTTAACTAAACTGTTGAGAAGCTCTCACTGAACAATCTGGGTAGTCAAATATTTGGAAAGATCAATCCACCTGCTCTCCAACCTGTGAGTGTAGGTTTAAGAGGTGGATTTTTGAAAGGTATATGTACATATACATACACATAAACAAAAATTGAAAATGTTGTTTTGGGATAGAAGGAACTTTTCTGAGAGTTACTGTAATGTGCTCTAGAATAGTCTGTTTTAACCATTTAAGACATAAAGATGGTCCTTGTCTGGGACGGTTGCTTAAGAGGGTGGATTCTCCCTGCTCTCTCCACCCCCTATGTTTAAGCTCCAGTTACTGCAAGTACTGCAAGTAATTTTTTGTAAATGCATTGCAGTGTGCAGAAACAAAAGCAGGAAAAGGCAAATTTATTGGTAAATTCCGTCAAACTTGTGGGGAAAGGTAGACTGCCATTACAAAAATATGGTCTTACCTTTTGTAAGGTGTTACATTTTGTAAATTATGTGAGATATGATCTAACTTATATGACTTTACTGTCTCCCATGCTGGTGCTGCTCCTGACAGGACATCCTTTCTGGCTAGAGCATTCAAAAGCAAATGCAGCTGTTCTACTCACCTCAGGTCAGTCAGGCTTTCATAAGCCAAAATGATTTTTGACAAGATGGAACTTAATTTGGACAATTGTTGTATATTAAAACTGTAAATTATGCAAATCGATTTGGCATGCAATGGCTATATTTGAAGTCTGCTTTTTTTACCTCTCTTGAGTTAATTGAGTAAGTTTGGCAACAAGAGGCTTCTGTTGGTGACGTATATAACTAGTGACTGCTCATACCTGGTGATCTTGTACTTAGGAAAATCATCACTCTTGTTCACCAGAAATGCTCATTAAACAAATTTAGATTTGTTCCATTGTTTGAAATTTGACTATCCCTACTGCACTGTGATGAATGCTGCTCATTACTTATATTAAGCTTTCAGCTTTGGGAAGAGTACAACACTATGAAATGTTTCAGACTATTAGGCAAAGAGGAGGTAGTAATTTAAACAAATGGTAGAGTTTTAATCAATTAACTGGCAAAGATGTACTACATACTGTCAGACTTATAATAGTTTAAAAATAATGCTGGGCATAGAAGTGTTTTCATATCGAAAGGAGAGAAAAAAATTGTCCATGGATATGTTTACTGTTATCTGAAAAAACAGCCTGAAATTGCATGCTGTAATACTTCTGATTGCTTTGGAGGGTGCTTTCTTTTCAAAAGCAAAGCTGCTACCTTACCCATGCAGTTGCTCAAGTGGTGCTTCCAGTGTTGAACCCAATATGAAATAGGCTGCTCTCCACTGTGGATCAGGTAATACTGATCCAGCCTGTGAACTCTTAATTGGGTGATTAATATGAGAAATGGAGGCTATAACTTTACATTTTATGACATGGAACAATGCAGCACACAAGTTCCCTGCTATGTTCTGTAAATAAAAGAATAAATAACACAAAAGCCTGCTTATAATTTCACACATGCTCCTAATATTGAATGATTGCTCTTTAATGGCATTTTTCTTCAAAGAGTTTTCATTTGCTATGCTTTAATTGTTAAGAGTGCCTAGCGAGCTTCAGAACTTGTAAGTTTTATGCATGAGGAAAGGGAAAAGAGGAAGATCAGGGCTTTAGTTAAGATATTTGCACTGTACCATTTAAGTTACAATTGAAAGGCAAAAAAGATAACAATGGAATTCAGTTGCAAGATTATTATAGCTGGCAGAAGGAGGAGAAATGGCAGAATAGTTTGTGTTGAAGCAGTCTGAGCAGAAAACTGATTATAAGAATATGAATATTTCATGCTTTAAAAGAGTGTTTTGTTTCAATAAGACTCAGTGGACTAGAATAAGGTTGGTACAGTTACATGTCTCTTTACTTCAAAATCAGATTTATAACAACTGATTTATGCAAAGTCCCCATAGTAGATGAACAAAAGTTTATAGTTATCCATACATATATGGGGTTGTGTTTTTTGTTTTTTGTTTTTTGTTTTTTTTTTTTTTTTTTTTTGTTTTTTTTTTTGGGGGGGTATTATTTTTTTTTTTTTAAATGGGGAAAATTGTAAAGCTAATCCGACTATTCTACGTAGTAGATACATATTCTTATGAAAAGATATTAATCTACAGATGCATTATTTTATGTGGTTTTCAGGATCTTCAATCAGTTGAGTTTTGTGCAAGTGTAGTAAATTTTGCTGGTGATTTTTAACTTTATTAGTATTCATTCTGAACAGAAGCCTTGGCTCCCTTTTATAACTCTCATTGCCTGATAATTCATCATAATTTGGCTCCAAATAACTTTGTCATAATGGAACAGAGTTGTCTGTGTTGTAACACAAGGCCCATGTAGTAAGCTTAGGTTAAGCTTTGTCAAGAATACTATGATTTATTTAAAAATAAAGTATGTCTTTCCATATTATTAAGCAACCAGAATGCTAGAATAAATTGGGGTGATTTTGATTGCAACAAAGGGAGTATTGTTGGAAAGTTTCAGGTATGTAAGTTCAGTGAATGTATCTGAGCAAATAACAGCCATATGAAAGGAACATAATTGTTTCTCAGGCACAGCAGCTTCGTACTAGGGGAGCTGCCTTTTTTATTATATTTTAAAATTCAGATTAAAAAATCCTAATCATTTTTCACAGTGTGTTGTTCTTTCTGTGTGGATTTTATGAAGTATGGCCATGTGTAAACCAAAAAAGGTAATTTCTTTCAGGTTCCACTTTCTTTGAAAAATCAAATAGTCATCTATGTCTTTGAGATATAGCCAATTATTGTACAGTCTCAGCATATGATGGAGATATACAGCAACCTGATTTAACACCAGATGTGACTCTGGAATCATTTAACTACAGTAAAACTGGATGTAGTTTTTACTTTTATTTGCTTTGTGAACAGGATCCTCAAATTTGAGCACTAAATAAATCTCCTGCAAGCTCTATACAAGTCTATTAACTATGGATTAGTAGCTTCCTCAAAAAAGGTGAGTTGTCTGAAGTTGAATGCTGCACATTCAGGTTTGTTTGGCTTACAAACTAACCATGTTCTATTCTAGTGTATATATGAATGTTACATGATCTCTCAGGCATCGTGAACGAACTATACAGCTTTGTGAATTATTGTGCCTCATCTGAGCTGGAGTACTGACTCATGAATGCATCCTTAACTGCACTTACGGCTGCAGATATGCTGTAAAACACATTAGATTAAACCTTTCATTAGCATGATTGAGTTGTAATGGCTTAACAAGTTTCCTCCCTCCAACTAACCTTTGCTATCCATTAGTTGAGTGCATGCTTTGCCTGTCAAATTGAGAGATAATGCAGTTTAGTTTCAGATTTGAACTAAGTCCTATTATCTCACATTTAGCTCTTACACTGAAGATTAAGCTAAATTGTGTTCTCTTCTAATTGAAGTGGGCTAAAAGCATGCAGGCAGATGGCTACTTCAGCCTGGCAGCACAACACATTAAGATCATGATAACTTGCTTGTGTCTGAGCCAGGAGTGTGCTCTCCATTAGTTCTGCTGCTGTTGACAAAAAAAAAAAAAAAAAAAAAAAAAAAAAAAAAAAAAAAAAAGGGCAGGATGTGGAATTTTAACAGCAGATAGGACAGTAGTGTAACAGAAGTTTGTAGACATGTAGTATAATGGGGCTTTCTAGAAATGGCTTCTTTCTCTGTACAGAGTTCTAAGGTGAACTCTTTCCTTAAAATTGTGTTCTTTATACTTCAGAGATTATTTTTATTCTTATTTTTTAAGGGAGAAGGGGGAGGTACATGGCGCAGTTGCAATAATAATGGTGCCTTTCTGGGGTACCCTGTCAAAAGAGCATATCAAAATGCTATGAGGAGAACAGATGGTTTAAAACCCTTGAAGGAATGGAACTGGAGAGTCTACTAAAAACTGGAGGAGAGTGATAGTCTTTATTCAGCTGGATCTCAGGGCTGCTAATTTCTGTAACAGCAGTAAGCTTGAAATATATGCACATTCTTGCCTTAGCCTCAGGGTACATTTTATCATTAATAACCTCAGTACCTAGCCAAGAATATTCGGCCAAAATTTGCTAGATTTGAAAGGCCAACTTCAAGGTGTTTCTCCTCTAATAAATGAACAATAAGAATATCCTTAACCAGATGACCTACTTGAAGAGGGTATTAGAGAATTTGTCTTTTTGTCAACTTTTCTCTGTTCTTGAGTCCTTACTGCAAAACAATGAAACAAATAATATTGCAAACATAAGCTTTTAATTTCTGAAAATATTACACATTGTCTTGAAGGCTAATTCCAGTACTTCTTACTCTTTTGGCTGATTGGGTATGTTGTGTCTCCCATGAGATGCTGATTTCCTTTCAAGCTGTAGTTAGGCATATTCCAGATGGGAAACTTAGCAATGAAAGTGGGATCACGGGTGCCTTTGTCTTTAATGACATAACCTTTTTTTTTTCCTTTTTATCCTTGTATTTTTGTTTTACAGTCACGTCTTTTGTGCTTGAAGTTTAAAGTGAAAGAAAACTGAAGGCAAAGGACACCTTTTAGAAGCTCCAGCTCAACTTTAGCATCTTGTTACCATGTATTAAAGGCATCATCTAATAGTTAAAACAGGGGTTCAGTGTGTCTCTGATGTTTGTAAATGCGACCAGCAATAACTGGTCATGTTGAGTAAGCTGGCCTCTTTCTGACATTCAGGAAACTTAAAAATCAAAACCCTGTGACTTTATGTTATGTTATTTTTTTTTTTTTAATTGTTATGAACAGAAGCAGTTTGGAGTACCAGGACAGAGAGTGGTAGAGTGCCAAGCGTTCCCTATAAACATAATTTTGGAAGGTTATGCTTACTGTGGATTAAATTAAAGGACTTTTAAGTTATGAAATATTCCTACTGAAAATGAGAATAAGTTTCTGCTTTCCCTAAAAGCTGATATGCAGTTATCACGCATGGAAAATGTCGATTAATTCATAATGTATAGGATTAAGTTATACCATTTAAAGGGGAGACATGAGATAATATGCATTAATAAATTTATAAATTCCAGTAATCTGTGTGCTCCTGAGAAACCCAGGGGTGGGATGGAAATCAATTTCTCTGCACAAAATAGGATTCCCCATAAATGATAGCATATGCATTATAGTAGTATCATTGTATTGCATTCCTTTCTGTACCGTCTCTCCTTTTGTAACCTTGTAGATTTTCGGCATGTGATAGACCACTTACAAGTGCTTATAAACCTCTGAGAAATCAATGGTGTGTACAATGGTTTTAATGAACTTTTAAGGAAATTCCATAGTTGTGTTTATTTTGGAAGTAATGACTTGTTTCATATAAAGGTAATGTGAAGGATGGATGAAAAGGTGTCATTTATTGCCATGTGGTTGCCACTGTGGCTTATTTTCATGTTTAAAATCTTCACTGGCCACAGTTCAGGGCTTTTAAGTGCATTTATTTCCAAAAACCATTCTAATGTTGTTGCTGGTAGAACCTCTGTGGCTATTTCAGGCTTTTTTTTTTTTTTTTTGACACTGCAATGTCTAGAGATATAAATTTTATACTGAAGAAATACAGCACCTTCGAAGGATTCTGAAGTGATCAACTATAAGCGTACAGTAAGTGAGATCAATAATCCATTCAGTAGTGCTGAGAAACTAGTCAAGTGACTTGCAAAAACAAAAAGCAAGTACTAGGAGAGATACTAATCACTGTACAGATACAAGGCCTTGCATTTTCAAAAAGCAGTAGAACAATGAATAAACTGTTAACAGTAAGTATCCTAAATATCAGTCAAGTGATTCCCTTCTCACGCAAGAGGTAAAGATATCTTTAGATGAGTAATTTCCCTGTACTTTTATCGGGGGCTTTTCCAGCAAGCACATATACAAACATACCTAACATACATGCATATACATATATATTCTCTGACTCTTGCCACTTCACATACCAAAGAAGTAAAATCTGTTTTTAGTGATTCTTTTGCCCAGTCAACATTTATAGATAAAAGAACATTGCTTTCCTGTTGAAAAAGCTTGAAAACGTAGAATGGATTATTTACTGTAGAGCAAGTGACTAGTGTTGGGATCAGAGCTCCCAACTCGGCATGGGCCCAACCTTTTCACCACTGTCACATCTCTTTCTTTTTACATTAAGCTTCAATTTTTATGAAATGTAAGCTGAAAATTCTCGTGCCATCATTGCCTACAGGTTTTCTTCATGTGGTCTATAAATCTCCAGTTGCGCTAAGAGCCCAACAGGTATGTTAAATGGCTATTGGCTGATGTGGATGCGAGTGTAAGCACATGTGAAAGATGATATATCCACTACAATGCTGCAATAATACTGCATTCTTGTGACTTCCAATAAAACATAATAAATATATAACTAACTAATGGTATATGGTCAGTGTAGTGATACCTTCATTTGAGTATCTTTTGTTGAACTACTTCATTGGAGATTATGTAATTGAGAAATAAGCCCTTGAATTCAGATATGCTCTTGGTTATCAGTTTGAATTCTCAATAAATTATTTGAAATTGAAATTATACAAATGGGAACAGGTATCAAGAAAGGACGATAGTTCTGAAAATTTATTGGTGGCTTGAAGGCATGAATAATTCATATAATTCATAAGATGTGCATATCTTTAAATGACACGTCATGAAGTAGATTGTTGCAAATTACAAGAGTATGAGAATGGTATAATATCACCTAAATCTGATATTCATCTACAAAGGTTGGTTGTTTGTCAGGCTGTTTGTGGGTTTGCAGCTGACCTTTAAAAACTTGACGATGAATCAAACTAATAGCCTGAACAATGGAAGTCTTTCAACAAGTAAGCATAATAAATCTCCCACTTTGAGACTGAGGCAAGTATAATATATAAAACTAAAGACGAGATTTAATAGACACACAGAACATAGGGAATTAATTCTGAATATAGGAAGATTAATTATAACTATGGTCACGCTGAGGGTTGAAGATGTATGAATGCATTTGCACATTCAAGACTCCATACCCTACTTTTAACTGTATCTTGAAACAAATCATCTTTAAAATGATCTTTGTGAAACAGGGAACCTTTTACCTTTCAAAACTCATTCTTAGCCATGATAATTTCTTTGTAATGTAGTGAGCCACTATCGCTATTTTGCATGATTCTGGTTGAATTGTAAAGGGGGAGGGGTGGGATGAAGAACTTACTAAAAAATTGAAATACCAATTGTGAATCTTTGACAGCTGTTTTTTAGGGCACTCTGAATGAGTATGAAATGCAGGTTGTGAGATTCTTAGGACAAGGATGCTGTTTACTTTGCTCAGTTCAAGGTCAATATAAGCCAAGATTGGCTCGTGATGAGGAGTCTTCAAAACAGAGTTTAGTAAACTGTAATCTTGAAGCTAGTGCCTGGATTTCTCTTGATATTGAGGCATTTCTGTGCTTATAATGTCTGCTTAAGGTGGCAGGATTGTTACTGTGTTTTGCAACCTCAGTAAACACACTTATAACTCTTAGCATTTTCACTGGCAGGGCAAAGTTGAATAATTTTAAGTATCAATGCAATATTTATGGCAATACGACAAAAGGAATTTGTTCTTCTAAGGAGTAATAAGCACTTTAAAAAACCCCAAGCCAATCCCAAAAATTTAGTAAGATTGTTTAAAAAAATGAAAAACAACTGGCAACTTAGAAGATAGTCTTCTTTTTAGTAAAATTGATGGGATTTATTTCTTTCTAGCTGCCAGCTGAAGAACATATACTGTGTATGCTGATTACAAATAGTAATCTTTTTTGCACAAGTTGCTTGCTTTTCTTCTGAAGTTTAGGATTGACTGTGATTGGAAGAAAAATTCAAAAGTAGATGTGTATATGATTTTCTGTGCATGGAGAAATGAATGTATTTAAAGAATCAACTTTAAATTTTAAATTTAGACATAACATAGCATTACTAGCTGATGAGGTATGATACTTAATGCGTCTGTGCTTGACCCACAGGTTGTGTTTAGTTTAAATGATTATCCTAAATAAAAACTCAGTTTTCAGTGTGGTACATCGAGCCAAACACCAAATATACTCATATTTAAATTGGGACTATATAACAGAGTTCTCATGAAATGTGAAGCTTGGCAGAAATAATTTGGCTATGTCCTTCAGAAATGCTAGTTTTGAGTCCTGAGCTGTTTCAGTATTTTGAGCAAACACCTGTGAGTTAAGTTCTTCCTTGGCGTTACAGAGTGGCTTTATCCTGTTCAAAACTGAGTTTGGTAGTACTTATGAACTTAATGTTTTTGAGGTTTACTTTGACACCAAATAGAAAATGAAACTAACTGAACATCTAGCAATATGAAAGGATTTGTAGAGCATAGGTGGAGCTTTGTAGCACATGCAACTGTGCCTACTCTCCCCCATATGTAATATGTACATATATTTGTATGGTTTATTGTTGCTAAGATGACTGTAAAAATAATAATAAATTGTAAAAGTGCTAAATTTAATGTCTAACTATAATATTGCAAAGGGGATTTTCCTATCACCATGGAGACTTTCTTATCACACCTGACAGTTTAGGGATTGTAATACTTTAATTTTAAGCTGTCTTTCTTGCAGTCTGTGACTGTATTAATCTTTCCATAAAATGAAAAGTAATGCGGTAAAGAGTTTGTTTGCTAAGGATGGAAATTCACATAAATAGGTGCATGCTGTTCTTACAGTCTGTATAGTATAGTGAGCTTAGGAAAGCAGTGTTATGTAGTAAATTATTACTTGGTGTGTAACACTTTGAAATGGCACAGCAGCATAAGATACTGAATGCACTGAACACACACGAAAAGCTTGTACTTAGTCTGAAGAAAATAAGTCAAAAGAAGTAGTCATAACAGTGAAATATTTTTATAAACAGATTGCTTTTTCGAACTAAATGCACAAGGTGTCCTCTGAAATCTGTTGTTCTTGTTACCGTAGTAATACTTGTGCTGGATGATGATGTTGAGGTGTAGGACTGTCTGTCTACAGTTGTGCCTCTGCCTTAATCTATCTTCCCTTTCCATCTTGCAGAGTTATTCTGTCAAAACTTTCGAAGTGGTTAGAAGCAGAATGGCTAACAGCTGCTCAGGTTAGCTAAGCAGGCTGTCATGGTTTGCACAAGGTATGCAAGGTACATTGTACTAGCTATGCCATTAGCTAACATTGGCCACAGCATATGAGTGGCATGGAGCCTGTTCCAGAAGGTTTTTTGGGATTGTTCAAAAAATTGTGAGTAATTTGTAAAGCGAGAACTGCATGACTTATATTAAGACGAGTGATATTTACTACACTAGCATTTGGCTTTGCAGAAAAGAAAAAGTACTTCAGCTTTTCTGCTGGAGCATAGAAATACTATTATACATGCTTTGTGTATAGACACATGTTTTGTGCTCAAGAAATCAGTGATTCTTAACCTTCAGTTTTCAGTGGAAACAATGTGGGGTTTAAAGAGACAGCTTGCATATTGTTCTGATGAGCTGAATTTCCAGTAATTTCTCTTTGTTTGTTAACACTGTCTGTATCTTTTGCTCACTTATTGCTTGATCTTCATTTAAAAAACATTAGTACTAACCTTGTGCATTCATCATTTGTTTAATTTCATCATCAACTTGTGAGAAGATAGAAGCATAATAAAAATTTGTATTTAACAATAAGTCAGAACAAGGTTGCTTTGCTTTTTTCTGTCTCCTGTTAAATTAGGCTTTAATAAACATTTTGGAGGTTATTTGTGACTATTTTTATGAAGAGGTTAAATATTTCAGAAAACATGTTTTTTTCTGTCTTCATATAGCCAAGTATTGGTTTGTTGTCCAGAATAACAAGCGAGAAATACGCTTTGACAGTCACTTATATGCCAAATTTCCTCAAAGTCCTAACTCAACAGAGTTGCAAGTTTTGGAGAGATTGCAATAGTAAGAAAGTAGTAGCTGTAAAGCATATTAATAGCATTTGCTCTTGACTTTCAGATGAATGACCATATGTTTGTCTGGTCAAGAATCCTAAAATAGCTTCCCAGGTAATACTAATATTAGTCAATCGCTATGTTGCTATCTTTCTCAAATAACTTGATATGTTTCAAATGAAAAGATGCACTGAAACTAGAAAAGTGACCCGTGCTGAAACATTGAAAAGAAACACTGTGCTGGAGGGTTAGAGCAGGTGCTTTGCTTTCAATTATTTTCACTTTCTTACTGTCTGAATATATCTTCCTTAAGGCTTAAAGCTTAATACCAATTTTTTTTCAGTACTTTGATTAGTTTTCTGAATTTTTACTAAAAAAGTAAAGGGTATTAATTAAGAGTTTTCTATTGGATGAAAACATAATTTTATTATGCTCACCTATTATTATGCTATATTATAACATATTAATATATGCTATATATTAATATATATATTAATATGCTAGCATATTAATATATGCTATATATTATTATGCTATTATATTATGCTCACCTGTTAGGAAAAACCTCCCACACCCCATGGTGTTAGCAAAAATCATGAATTCATAATCTTAAATCTGCAGTTTCTAAGTAACAGCATTCAGTGATGGGAGAGTGTGAGAAGATTCTGAGGGAGGTACTGGAACTGGCTGTTCAGTTCATAGAGCTAAGTAGGAGATCCACAGCTATCCAAGTGTCATATTCTGGTTTGGAAATGGAGAACAGCCGGGTGGCAGCCAGACTGTCGAAGATCAGCTGGACCTTACTATACTAAAGAACTATGCCATCCCTCTAATTTTGCATGTACCTGAAGATTTTGCCATCCCAGGTAGGCTCTAAACAACTGGACATGCCCTTGGTTGTTTTTTTTTAAGAGTTTATTTGAAAAAAGTAGGAAATATTTTAAGCTCATTTCTAAATGTAGTAATTGTGTTATCATGACAGATAACTTGTCAGAGAATTTTTTTTGCATTTTTATATTTTCTGCACTCAGTTTCATCCAGACTTCCCCTCTCCTAACTCCTCCCCTTCTATCTTCCCCACCCATTTTTCCTACCCTTTGTGCATCCTCAAAAGAATAGAAATGCTTTGTCCTATCAACCTGCAAATTCACTTTATCATTTGTGTCTGACAATGTTTCCACTGAGGAGTGTGGGTGTAAGTGCTTATTTTGTCAGTAGAACAAATAATTCTCTTTATTTCCATTATTCTACCTTATGAACAGTGGATTCTGACATGCTCACTATATTACGTCTGAGATAACCTTACAGAGGATTTAAATGCCTTATATTCAGGAATTCTGTTGTTTTAAACTGCTATTGTTCCATCAGTAATCCAGTTCCCACCATATTATTTTGTATAATAGGTATAGAAATCAGTTATTTAAAGACAATAGGGTGCATGGTGACATTTGTAATTATCAAGGCAATGTTCCTCGTGACTAAAGCAATGAAAAAAAAGAACAAATCCTGTTGAGTTGTTGGTGCTTTGCTTACTCTTAAAATATATTTGTTTTTCTTGTGGTAGTCCACTGAAACTAAGAATGTAGGAGTTCATGAAAACAGGTAAGTGTGTGTTTATGGGCAAGAAGCAATACTTTGGCTAAATCTTGCCTTTCAAAATAGATGAATCCATGTTTTTGGATGTCAAACACCATATATGAGTAAGAATTCTCAGGGAATTACTTAGTCATAGTGTAAAATGTCTTGATTAACATGCCTGTACATGTGTTTCCATGAGTACTATGTAATGGAATAGCAAAAAAACTGAGTTCTAAGGTGACAATTTGACTCATATAATCCATTAGGTTTTAAAAAAGAAAGTGCAAAGTAAGTCTGCGTTTTATAGTAGATCAGTGTTCCTAAAGTGTCATTTAATGTCCTTCTAATGTCTTAGAGATACTGTCATCTCCTAGGAATGAACTGTCCATTCATGTCATAATTTAATTCTGACAAAGCAGTGCTTTTAAAAAACTTCCTTCTGAGATCATAAAGGCTTCACTTCAAGTATATTCTGTAACAATATAACCCCGTAGAAACATTTGAACTAGCAATGAATATTGATTATTCCTCAAAACAATCCAATGAACTCCAGAAGCATGCCATGTCTGGCTTGTAATAAAGGTGTGTCCAGGCCCCATGGCTATTCTGCTATGTTACTTTATTGTTACTGTAACTTCCAAAGTAAATAATGTCTTTATGTTATGTATTCATCAGGGCATTGTGCTGTGTCTAGTGTGTCTTTACTACTTCCATTCATCTTGTACTTGTCATGCAATGTCTAGTATAAGGGTAATTGATAAAGAAGTGTGAACTCAACTGAGTAAGATATATAGAGTGGCCGTGCTTTGAAAAATGTGTACAATGTTATTTATTAATAATAAATGTGTTTAAAGAATGGTTTGTCACTCTGGATGACAGATGACATTTCTTGGTTGGTGCTGTGATGAAGGTTACTACAGCTATGAGATGCAGAAGCACAGGTTGGAAAAGACCTCTAAGATCATCCAGGTCTAACAGTAACCCAACACTGCCAAGTCCCCCCCTAAACTATGTCCCTAACTGCCACATCTGCACCTCTTTTAAATACCTCTGGAGATGGTGCCTCCCCACTTCCCTGGGCAGCCTGTGCCAGTGCTTGAAAATCCTTTCCATTAAGAAATTTTTTTCCAGTATTCAATCTAAACCTCCTCTGATGAAACTTAAGGCCAGTTTCTCTCATCCTGTCACTTGTTACCTGAGAGAAGACACTGACCTGCACCTCACTACCACCTCCTTTCAGGTAGTTGTAGAAAGCAAAAAGATCACCCTCTTTTTCCAGATTAAACAACCCCAAGTCCCTCAGCCACTGCTTATCAGAATTGTGCTCCAGACCCTTCACCAGCTCTGTTGTCCTTATCTGGACTTTTCCAGCACCTCAAAGTCTTTCTTGTAGTGAGGTGCCCAAAACTGAACACAGGACTCGAGGTGCACCCTCAGTAGTGCCTGGTATAGTGAGACAATCACTGCCCTGGTCCTGCTGGCCACATTATTCTTCATACAAGCAAGAGTGCCGTTGGTGTTCTTGCTCACCTGGGCACACTGCTGGCTCATTTCAGCTGCAGTTGAACAGCACCCCCAGGTCCTTTTCTGCCAGGCATCTTTCCAATCACTCCTCCCAGAGCCTTTGGTGCTGCACAGGGTTGTTTTGAGCCAAGTGCAGGATGCATCTCTTGGCTTTGTTGAACCTCATACAATTAGCCTTGGCCCATCAATCCAGCCTGTTCATATTCCTCTGCAGAGCCTTCCTGCCCTCCAGTCTATCAACACTCCTACCCAGCTTGGTGTCATGTGCAAATTCCCTGAGGGTGCCCTCGAACCCCTCATCCAGACAGTGGAATGGCCCCAATACTAAGCCATAAGGAACACCGCCTGGAACTGGATGTCAACTGGATTTAACTCCATTCACCACCACTCTTCTGGCATGTTCATCCAACTGTTTTTTTACCCAGCAAAATGTATACTCCTTCAAGCCATAGACAACTATCTTCTCCAGGAGAATGCTGTGGGAAAAGAGAGTCAAAGGTTTTGCTAAAGTCTGAATAAACTCATATGAACGAGTGGACTAAACTGTAAACTATTGAGACAATAAGAAGATAAAGTGTTTTGATGTTTGTTTTAATAATTGACTCGCAATTCCAGAGGGCAGAAAAACACTTGTAGATTATCAAATTAGATGTCAGTCAGAGGAAATATTGTCTTTATAGACAGAAATTGTATGGTACCTGGAATAAGCTTGCCTTTGTCTAAGCAACTAAATTGTATCTCTGTTTTTCCATTAAGAAAGGGCTTTCAAAAACATGATACTCCATAGAACATGATAGTAATCCTCTTTCTTGTTTTTATTGCTCATAAGCAATCTGGGACTTCAAAAAGGCCTTTTGAAAATAGTTTCTGATAGTGTGTAGAAAAAAAAATTAGGTGGAAAGTACTTACCTTGACTGTATAGGCTCTTGGCTTGTGCTGCTTCCCCTCACCCTGCATAAGAGGCCCCATGGCAGAGTATGCAATGGATCCATTGAGCGTGTGCTCTGGGTACACTGCTCTGTGCTGAGCCACTTACACTAAGGTGTTCATCCATTCGACTTAATTAATTTCATTTATTTATTTATTTAGGAAAGAGAGAAAGTCCATTTTATAGAATAACATGTTTTCTAGTTGTTTGACATTGCCAAATGGGCAGCAGTATTTATTTTAATATAAATGGATTACAGGATTGCATGTATATCAAATTGAATCAGATCTTCATGAAAAAAAACTATGCTTTAAAAATTCTGTAAAGTCACAAAGTTGTTCAATTTAGTTTCCAAAGCATCATGGTTCTAAACATTACTTTGAAAACTTTCCGCATGATATACCTTCTGCATACTAGTTTTGTAGCAGCTACTCTTGTAGGTCTGAGTATGTTCTGGGTTTCTTGGTTGGAATGTTATAGCTTGTAGGTTTTTTTTATGAAATGATTTCATTTTTTAGTCTCTTTTTAAGTGCATTGCTTTGACCATGTTAACTGTGAACAGGCAGATCTGTGAGTAAAACCAAAAAGAAATCCATGTCCATAGGTAAATTAAAGATTATGATTTCTGTTTAATTCTAGATTCTTCAGAAAATAGAAAACATAAAAAAAAAATTACTTGGGATTTAAGCTTGAGAAGTCTTATGCTATACTCAATGACCTTGTAGCTACAAAGCAGTAATGAGCTGTTTTGTCAAGGCTGTAGACTTCAGTAAAAAGAGCATTTAAGATGTGCATTGCTGTCTCTATTGCAAGTCTGCATTCAGCTGTTACCAAAATAGCAAGCAAACTTGTTCTGAGCTAAATGTTTGTCTAATTACTTTAGTTAGTCCCCAATATGATATTAAAACAACACTTTTTGAAAAGCTATTGCACCATTTAATTATTCAGCTAGTGGGTTTTCTTATCTAACCTAAATTTCCCTTGTTCCAGTTAAAAGTCAGGTTTCTCTTCATTTGTATTCCAGACCGGAAGAAGATGTCATTTGAATTCTCTTGCAGAGATGCATTAAAGACTTTCTTTTTTTTTTCCAAGGTTGGGATGTATATTCTTTTTCCTTACAGATTATGTCCCTAAAATCCTTTCAACAGTCTTGCTTCACTGTGTGAAGTTCGCTGCAACTACCCCTTTTCTTTGAGATATGACACCTCAAACTGGATGTCACTGTTCTGATAACTTTGTTAATGTCTGGAAAAAAGGAAAGACTAACTTACATGTCCTCTAGGTATTATTTCACTTTCTGTACTATGCCATGCTGACTGACTTTTTCAGTCACATGGTGTTAAGGACCTCAGCAACATGGTGCATTACTTAGGTTCGTCTTGGGATACATTATAACTTTTGACCCTAAAGGACCAAATTGCCAATAGTGGCTAATCATTGCTGTAAAAAAAGTCATCTGTGGTTTGTTTTCCCGTTTTTTCAAGACACTTCAGCATTAGGTCCTTTTCCATTTTTATCTTGTTCTGCTTTCCAATTCTGTTCTCCATTCAAACCTTTAATGTCACTAATGAAAATACTGTCTGATGTGGGATGTAGAACAGACCCCTTCAGATCTGCCTGTGATGAATCATCATATTCTAAGTGCTCTATAAGAAGATGCTCAGTGTATATTTCCAACCTGTTATGCCCGTTCCTTATGATGATAGCCTCATGAAGAACATGACTGATTTTTGAGAAGGTCTCAAACATGACCACATCAAGAGTTTGCTAAGATACAGACAAGACTTCAATTGTTTCTCACCATTTAAAAAATGTTACTTGTTTCATAAAAGAAAACTGAACTAATCCAGCATGATAAAACCACTTTTACTTCATTTTTTTCCTTTTTTTAAATTTTTCTTGTCCAATAGCTTTATGTTGTTTAAACATTTGCTTATGTATTTTTTATGAATTTAAGTTCTCATGTCTGGTTTACCATACCTTCATTGCTCCCAAACCTTTTTTTTAAAGGAAAGAAATATTATTGTTTTTCATTCATCTGGATGGTTAGCATCTTCCATCATGTTCACCAATTTTTATTGTGAATAGCTTAGAGAATTCTTGGAAACAATCTTGGAATAAGAATTGGGTTTCCTCCAACCCAAGAAACTTAGAAAACATTTTAAAAACTATCCAAGATGTCCTTCTACTATTAGCCATGATTTTATCCCTCTGGCTCTGGTATTGAGTTAGTTGTCCTATTGCAAGTTATCTGTTTAATTAAGGCAGGCAGAAAAATTCTAACCTTAGGCCTTCTTGGTGTTTGTCCTGCAGTAGTTTATACTCAGTTAAAATGTGCCTCAGGTTGATGTAGAGTTTACCTAAAATGACTTTGGGTTCAAAATAGAAGGCCAATATTGAGGCAGTAGCAGGTTTTTAACAAACTTTTCTTGAAACTTCAGACACATGCTAAGGCTATAGTTGAGTTTTTGCTTCCTCCTTTTCTCACAAGCAAGTTAAAGGGGCAGTACCTAGTGGACCTGCAAACTGAGTGCCTGTCAACCAGAAGAGCATTACCTGCTAGTAACTGCAACTTTGCCACTAAAAGTGCAACCGTGTTTCCTGCAGGAGGGGAATGGTTTGTTGCAAAAGGGTGTCACTGTGAAAGTTCATTCTGAGCTGCTGCCCTGCCATTTAGGGCAGATGTTTGTATTGTGTACTACTAATATTTAACACCATTGGCAGTGTGAGTCTTAAGCTGTAGCAGGAGAATAATGATATCTATAGATATCACAACTGTATATAGAATTTTCCATTTTATAAAAATTAACTTTTCAGCTTAAAAAAATTTGGTACTGATTCCCTTCTGTAAGTTCCAGAAGAACAGAAAAATGGGTCATGTGCTGATGAGCAATTAATAACTTCTCAATATTAGGCATTTGCAGCCAATTTACCTTCTTTTTTCCCCATTTATAATGAAAGTTAAGATAAATTCTACTTAATTCTTCCCTTTCTCAAGGTATTCTCAAGATAATTTGATAGTTACAGAAATGGTCAAGTGCTTCCTTAAATATTCCTGATGGTGCTACTTAGAAATCATGCAATTTGAGAGGGGAATCACAGAACTGAGATTAGAAATGAAAAAAAAAAATCTACTTGTTAGTCAGAGCAGAAACAGAAAGTGAGCAGGAATCCACGTGTCATTCTAATCTTTACTACAGAAAGTGATCTTAATTTGGGACCTTAATACTTTGCTTTTTTCAACAACAACCAAAAAAAAAAAAAACAAAACCCAAAATGAAAAGTCTCACTTGAGAGAATTTAGAATTCAGCAAAGACAAAATCTGAATGAGTTACACGGTGTTGTTATTAATTGTGTTGTGTAGTTGTGATTGTCTGGCAATATTTCTCAGCTTTCTCAGATCTATCCTTTTAAACTGGAATGCAACTGGCATGGGAAGACTTGTAAATGCCATAATCAAGAAATATTAATGTAATTAAAGCAGTAATTTATTACTGCAAGCATATCTTATGCATTTCACTTTCACTGTCAATATGGAAATGAATAGAGCAATATATATTCAGAAAGCATTGTGCAGTCATATTCTAAGATTTTTTTGTAGACCTTTTATCACAGTTTCCTTTTGAAAGTTACAGTCTGATGATTGATTCCCTTCTGCAAGGAAAACCTAGGTGTTTTGTTTTGGTTTTTAAGTGTCAATACAAAACCATGAGTCCTACTGGTGATTGTAAATGTGACAAGAATTTCATTTCAGTTTGGACCCACTATTGCCTGATAAAAAGTACTCAGAATACTCAGAAGAAAATGAGGCAATGGTTAATCCTTCCATGAAAGTAATGCTGGACATCTTCTAGCTCTTTCCATTCCAGTAATGTTTTTGAATTTCTCATAGTCTAGACTGTCCAAATGTGATATCTTTTTCTGTTATTTGCAGTCTGGGTTTTTATCTCAAAAGTTGATCTGACACTTTGGTTGGACCCATTTTAATTTTAGGCTCCTGGAAGAAACTGTACTTCTCTAGTTCTGCAGAAAAGTTTTAGCTTCCTAAAAGAAATACAGTTCTTGACACCAGCACTTGTATTTCAAACATAAAATAGTGAGGTGACTAATGTGGTTTCCTGTGCTTTTTGTCTCTGCTCCCCCAACCCCCCTCTCTGCCCCTGAATTTGTAGACTGCTTTGCATTTTTTATTTCATATGCTTTAATGTAAACATGCTTCACTTACTGATGCCAAACAATTATGGTAGTTTACTTTGTTTCCAAATGATAGCTTTAAAACCTGTAATTTTAAACCACCTGCACTTAGAGTAAATAGCAGTTTCATAGTCTGGTCTGCTGATAGATTTTGCTTTCATGTACGTGTTTTGGTACACTTCTTTTTCTTTTTGCATAGAAGTGGCATGGGTTTCTCTAGCAACTTCCTGCTTTATTGGCTTTGCTACAGTTAAATATCAAACAGAAGATTATGGCTTGTTGTTTTATCTTTTCCTCTAGCATCTGCTTTTACTGAGGAGCCAGCCACTCCTGAGCCAGGCTGACCACAGAAAGCAGTAAAATTTTTAATCTAACTTAAATATAGGAGCTAAGGAGTGGGGCGGGGAGGGGGGAGGGGGAAGGAAGAAGTCTGTATTATGCAATGAAGAACTCATCTGTTGTTGCTTATTTAGACCTTAAACAGCACCTTCAACTTCTGAATGGTTTGGTGGTATCTGAATAGTCCAGATTGACAGATCTCCTTCCTGGAAACTTATTTTTTATATGAAGTAGATATTATACATTTGGCCCATAAATATGTTAGTCTGAGGAAATGGGGACTGCTATAAGACAGACATCTGATGTCTCCTCTACTTATAGTAGGAGAGGAAGAACAATCTGCTTTCCTTTAGGCTAAAATTGTGGTATAAATGTTAATGTTACCCTTCAAGTCTGGGCAAGGAGGTAACGCTTTTGCATTCTGAGTTAATCTGGGGCTGACTGTGGTTGCAGTTCAGGCACCGGTGATCAGAAGTTGCAGAACACTTATGGAAGAGGCTTTGAGACCATGGTGGAGGTAAATGAGGAGCTGCTGCAAGGAAATTAGTCTTTAAAGGAGGAAAACGACTCTGAATTTTATGATTTTTTTGTGCTAACATAATCTTGATTTTTTTAGATAGTCCTCCACCTAGTTCTCCATTTCCCTCCATATGTTCAACAATATATTCCTTAAACCGTGTAATATGCAGGCCTCAGCTCTATTACTATTAAAATTAGACCCATAATTGTGAGGCGTAAATATCTTCCTTATGATGAATCTCAGATATCCTTGTCCATAAAAAAAGAAATGGAATTTATATGCTGTTTACAGAAATAAATGAAGGCAAAACTAAAATGCCTGTCCAACCTAGTCACAGTCTTCAATCTGACACCTTACAGTCTAACTTTGTAGTCAAGATCAGAGAAACCTGGATTTGCATCTGAAAAAAATTCACCCCACAAGCAGAAACCAACAACACAAAAACCAAAGCCCCAAAATGTAAAAAACAACCTCATTTCAAATAATCTTCCTACTACTCAAAAAACTACTGAGAGAAACAATATTTTTTGGTTATAGCAAGAATATTTTGCTGGAAAAAGATTTCTTTTAAATTTCACATTTATGAAGTTCAGAGTAATTTTTCTTCTGGAAAAGATGTCGCTCTAATGTTCAATTAGATTTCAAGCTATGCTATGTCTTTTGTACACTTGCTTGAAGACCCATCTAGGTGTATTTATGGTCATTCTTAAATAAAGTAAATGTTATTTGTCTTTGAAAAAGCTACTGAAGATATTTTTTAAATGATCAAAAAACCTGCAGATTTGCTCATGATCCTACTGAAAGTAGAGATTTTATTATTTTTATGTCTATGCTTGGAGAAAATGCCTGCTTCCAGCTTATTTCTGTAGAGAACATTGGGAAAGCTGTTCCTCTTCTTTGTCTATTAACAAAGTGGCAGGATCAACATCCAAGTTGCAATTAGGTGAGCAAAGTTAGGACTGGGGAAGTGTCCCTGAGCTGCTCACCAGCTGCTACTAGTAGGAAACCAGCAAAGCAATCCCTACAGTGAGGTTGAAACCTGCTTGGCTCACTGCAAGAGAAATTTAAGGAGTTGAATGGAGTTGAATAGATTTTCATATTGTTTCATGAGCCTTCAGCTCTGACTTTGTTGTCAAAGCCAGCAGGACACATTGCATACTCTTCACATTTAGTAAAAGAAAGCAAAGTCTGATGAAAGCAAGTGGGTGGTAATCTGGAGAGGGTGATTATTTGGTGGCTCTCCAGGTCATTGCAGTGTTTCTTGATGCTGTTAGGACCACCTTTTTTCTGGATTTTTCTCTTGTCCTCATCACTTGCTTTTTGCAGGTTTCTAGTTGTGTGCAATCAGTTCTTTGCCTTGTCAGACACTTTGATAAATCTACCATGCTACCAGTCCGTTTCTATATTTTTTTTGCATTTTGACTTGTATAGTAGCTCAAAGGAGTTTGTGATTTCTGTGTTTTTCGAACTGTTCTGCTCTGGTCTATGCTGATATTGGCTTAGCCTACGAAAAGGGTAGTAGGTTCTTTTATTACAGAGTTTCTTATTTGGTAGTCATGTACCTTGGTTTTTTGGGTCTTAAGTTATGATTCCAATCTGTGTTTATAAATGTTCGGAAGTATCATAACATAAAATTTATTTAGATCAAAATGAAAGGTCCACCAGATAATTAAGAGAGGAACAAGATTCTCCCACTGTTATGTTTCAGTATTTATCAATATGCTATGATTCAAGTTCTTTTTGAGACAGGAACTGCATTCTACCTGCAGGTAACTCCAAATTTAATTCCTGTTCTCTTGTAATGTTTTTTGAGATATGAATGAGCTTCAGATGCTGTGTCTTTCTGGCAATGAAATCATTATGTGAATTTTGTCTTTAAATTGGAAATTAAATGATTGGAAGGCAGTTTGTTAGAAAAGGCTATCTGATGGACTGTGATCATTGTCCAAAACACACATGATAATAAAGATCTATTTTATCACATTTTCTATTGAATTAGGAAAATATGAACCTTTGTTCCTCTGTATTTCAGGATTGGGCGCTTTGATTTTGGTTGGGTTTTCTGATGAGGAAGGTGAGGATAATTTTTTTTTGTTTGGTTTTGACTGTGAGTAGACTTCTTTTGAAGGAAGATATTTTCTAATTAAGTGCAGGGGTAAGATTTTGTTCACATTTCAAATGACAGAGGCATTATATACATAAATATGCTGTAGGGCATAGACTGACTGCTCGATGCCATTTTCATGAGTTGCTTTTCTGCATTAAGAACAAAGAAGTTTGAAATTAAATATTGAAAGTAACTGGGGTATTAATTATTTAACAATAATTAAGCAACTATTCACCAGTATCAGGAAGATAAGAATTATCTCTTCAAAGATAAAGAAAAATAATACTTTCTTGATGAGCATTGCAAGTTTGAATACTTAATGACAATCAAATAATTTTTAAGAGCCTATTTAAAGAATCAGAAGACTACATTTGCAAAACTAGGAAGGTAGGGACTCATTTGATTCAGAATTTCAACTATTAAAACCTGGTTGAAATAACTACTGAAGGAAAAATATTAAAACACGTCCATAAAGCTAGCACATTACACCCCTGTTGTGAGTGTATCAGTGGCTGGCCATGGACTGGGGACACTGTTTCTTGCAAGAAGTACTGAACTAAATATTTCCAAAGGCTGGACTGAGTTATCGGCTCCTAAATCCTTGTGGGGCCTGTTGTCCCTTGGAAAAGTAGAATATAGAGCATATCACTCCTGTTCATTTCCTTCTCTTACTCCTATGTGGTTTTTGTTTTGTCCCCTTTTTTGCACTATTTTGCTTTTATTGTTTTCATTATAGTTTATCCTTCTCATCTTTGCGGGCATCAAAGGTCAGCAACAAAGAGATGGTGAAATGGAAGCTCCAAAGAAACAATCAGGTCATTCACAACTTTCTTGTTTATCTAAAGAGAGATTCCTACGCCAGAATCATGGTGATTTTATGGTATCAATGAACACAAAGTCATTTTAGGGCTTTTCTTTCTGAAATAATCTATGTGAAAATATGTTTGATGGAGATTGCATGTGTGAGTCTGTTGGCCTTGTGGGTTTTATTTGAAGTTAGAGAAGATATAAAATCTGTATCCTAATTTTATAGTTTTATTTAATTTTCTCTGTGTGAGTACAAGTAAAAACACATTAAAAACTTAGAGGCAACTTCAGGAGCAAGATATTTCTACACCTTTGATTTGTTTTATTTTCTGTAAACATATTTATATGGTGTATTTCCATTTACTCAGGAAAGAATACTTCTATGTATTGATTGTAACATATCTTGGAGAGGTTAGTCTGTGATTTTTTTTTTTAACTTATTATAGTGGTGTTACACTTAGCCTTTCTGATCTTTTGTAAAATTTTTTTTTCATAAGCCTGCTATTTATTTAAATTGTTAGAAATTGGCCCTGAAAGTCCAAAAGTACAAAAGTGTGTGGTGTATTCAGGTACTGCACTATAAGGAATGAGAGTGTTATGAAGACACTATTCTTTCAGTTCCTCTCATGTGATTTAGGTTTCCAGTTTCGGTAGTGTTTTGAAGCTTTCAAATAACTTTCAGTGTTCCCAATTAAAATGGAATATTGAATGTTTGTCACCCCTTTCCACCTGAAATAAGGAGAGCATTACTTCTCTACACTGAACTGATTCTTGGTGGATGACACTTGAGGTCTCCTAATGGCACAGAGGGAATCCAAGCAGTAATGTTGTTCTCATTGTGAGTGCGTAGCTAATGGCATGATGTGGAAGAGAACAAGCCAAAAGAATGTGGTTTTGGAGCTGTACTTTATGTTATTATTCTGGTGAACTCTAGGATTACTGTACAACTAAGGTTATAAGAAATGAAGAAAATAATATATTAGAACTAAATAATTGGCATAAGCTATTTTATTGGGAGGGCTATGCATGGGAATCATGCAGGTATCTCAAGCAACCTCAAGTATTGGACATCACTGTGGAGTTGGAACATCTTGTACTGGAAAGGCCATCTGGAAAGGACAAGGAAAGGCAGAGCTTGCAATTACTGATAACAGAAAAATAATAATTAAAAAAAAGATGAGTGGGGAGTTAGTTACCTGAATATGCTACCTCAGCTTTCATAAAGAAGGAATAAATTTTTAAAGGACTAAAAAAATTATTTTCTGTCTGAGATGGGAAATGTTTGAGAGTATTGAAGACTAATGAGGCCAGTTCTGAAATAAGATTTCAAAATGAAACATTATTTTTGAGATTTATTTTTTCCCCCTCATGTTTTCCCAGAACTGTAATTTTGGTGACTGCAATATTGCTCCGGAGTTCCTTTTCTCTTACACCTTCATAACTTCTCTGCTTGTAAGCTTGACCCTCCCAGCTGGTCTGCAGACAGCTGTACTTTAAAGTCCAAGAAGGATCAGTGGAAAGTGATGATTGGACAACTGTATTTATTTGCAAATTATATCAAGTTTTCAGTCTGCATCTCATTACCCAGGATGATTCCTTGGGGTAGCACAGGGGTTGTCAGGTGCCAGCACTGTTGCATGGATAAGGGATGGAGAAGAGTGGTGAGATAAGGGAGACCCCACATGTGGGCATAGAGCTCTGCTGCTGACTCCCTGGCTGGGAAAAAAAAACCTGACTCTTACATGTTTAAAATGTCTGAGCTGCTTTGGCAGTCATGCCCTTTCCCTTGTGCGCCTAATTCTGGATGATGTGGCATTGCGCTGCAGTGTCTTAGAGAAGGGTGTCTTTCTTCCACGGTATCTTTTGAAAAGTGTGTGGTAAACCACTTGCAAACCTATTGGAGCAAATTATAAGCAATGGCTGAAACCAAGTTTCAACCCACCAAATGCCCAGAAGGAATGTGAATACTGTTGTGAAATTGTACTTTTATAGGGGTTGCAGCAATATTTTTATTTCTAAAAGGAAGGAGTGTGAATGTCAGCCCATCTTCTTTCTTAGTCATCATCATCATGGCTAGGCTTTGCGAATGAAGATTTGGGGAGGACTCTACCCACACTTGCTACAAGCGTGCTGATGGCCAAAAAGGCCAATGTGAGATAGACAACTCCGGTTGCACAAAGCACAGTGGAAAGTCTCCTTAGGCAATATCCGCAAGACACAATTTCTTTCTGCATTGTCTTTTCTCCTCAAGAGTGATCCCGTGTGTATTCTCAAAAGAAGCAGCAGCGGTATAGATGGTGTGTCTCCATGTGTCCTGATTGGAGGCCAGAGAAGAGCAGTGGTGATGATCAATATGGCCAAGGCTGAGAGATTGTTTCAGGCACTCCTTGTATCTCCTCTTCGGGGCTCCTCTCTTGTGGCAGCCAGTGGCAAGTTCCCCATAGAGCATGATCTTAGGGAGGCAGCAGTCCTTCATCCTGGAGACGTGCCCTGCCCAGCACAGCTGTGTTCTCAGCAGCATGGTCTCAATGCTCGTGACTGCTGCCTGTTCAAGGACAGACGTGTTGGTCACGTAATCCATCCACTGGATGTTTAGGATTGTACGGAGGCAGGGCTGATGGAAGCATTCTAAGAGACGCAAGTGGCGGCGGTAAAATGACCCATGTAAAAGAGTAGACAATACAATGGCTCTGTAAACATTAATCTTTGTACTTTTCTTCAGGTGTTTATTACACCAAACTCTTTTGTGGAGTTTACTGAAAGCTCTATATGCCTTTGCTAACTTTCTTAGTCACATGACAGTGTATTAGCAAGACACAGTTTTGCAGTTGTATCAGGATTAGGTTGGAGGGAACAGGAGTTGGTTTAATGTTTTTTGTGTAGTTGGATTTGGTTTTTGTTTGCATTTTGCTGGGTTTTCAGGAGGTTGTTGTTGTTGTTGGATTTTTGTTTGTTTGTTTTTTAAGCTTTGGTAAAGAGGCAGTGAGGAACAACCTAAGCTGTACTCAGTTGGCCTGATAATAATAAACTGGAGAATTTTAAATGATGTTAAAACAGATTTTGGGTGCATTAATCCCAAATTGATCCAGAGAGGTATTAGGAGGTGAAACTACAGAGTTTCAGTTTTTCATTTTTGGTCCCTAAGTTCTGATACTGAGCTGATTCATGGCGTTTGGGATAAGAACTGTGTGTACATATATGTCTGTAAATTAGAAAATGATTCCCAGCACCACAGGAGTTACCTTTTCCACAGCAGAAAGTGATGAATAATTCAACAGTGGAAAACTATGCAAAAAGTTCTCTAACATCATCATCCAGGCAGACTATCACAGTTCTCCATCACAAGTTGCAAAGACCTATGCACAAAAATCTGGTCAAAAAAAAGGGTTGATAGATAGTTTTAGTGTTTTTTTACGATACTGATTTTTCAAGGTTTGGTTATTGACCAGTGTGACGACTTATCTTAAATTTTATCTTTGCCCATAGTGCCAGCAGATGCTTTTCTTACTGCAGATAGATAAAATTTGGAGGAGAGGGTTCTGTTATATTTCAGTGAATTTTGGAAAAGAAGGAAAGAAAAAAAAAGGTTCCTCAAAATAACTGTTTAACTTGTAAAAAAATACAAGTATTAATACCACTTTTAGATGCCTGATGTATCTGCTAAAATTTAGACAGCTACTTCTTAGATGTCTTCATTATCCAAATTGTTTTTTCTTTTTCAACCAATATGGCTATAAATGTACAGAGGGAGGAAGGTTACATATATTGTAGAGAGGTGCTGGAAAATATTTTCCCATAAAGACATGTTTTGGCAACTAGTTTTATGATGAACTGACATATTTTCTGGCAGAGGGAGGAGTGTTAAACTGATCAAAACATGTCACTAATACTTTCTAAAAATATGGAACCTTATTAAAGTAAGAGCATCACTCTGCATAAATCTCTGGAAATTTGAGTCTGCCATAGACTAATATGTTCTATATGTTTTACAGAATCCATCCTTTTTTATCATGACCTTTCTTCTGCAGAAAAATTGTGAGGATCCCAGGATGATCTAACTCTTAATGCTTCATATCAATTTGCAAAAGGTGTGGGTTTTCTGTTTGTTTGGTTTTTTAAATCTTATTGCAAATACAAGCAGCCATATGAGCAATTCTGTCTTTATCCATCTGACTGGGTTAGCAGTGAAATGGGAAAGAAAGCAATACAGCTAAACAGGCAATCATTCTTTTAAAAGAAGGAAAAATTAGAGCCTTTTATATCTCAGTGGTATCAACTTGCCAATTAGTTTTAGCAATCCTTTTCTCTATTTATTATCTTTCATCTCTTTTTCTATATGCATCACGCAGCTGTGACTATAAAGTAGTTGTAACCTTTTGGAAGGTTTCTGAGGCTTAGCTTCAGGTTTACCTGAAATTATCAGTATGGCTCACTACACTTCTGTCAGTCTTATCTGCAGTAAAGATGTGTGACTGATGCAGCTGAGCACCCAGGTAGGTGACAGGATGACAAGTGGTAACAGAGCAGCAGCGATGGTTCTTCCTGCTCTAGGGCTGTTCAGAGCTGTGCTAGCTCCTGCAGAGAGGGCCTGTGCACAGATCTGTGCAGTGAGAGCATTGGAAGCAGTTTATTTCTAGAGCTTTTAAATTTCTGGAGCCAGAATTAGCAATAAACTATATGATCCAGTTAGCTGTGAAGAAAGTATTACTTTATTTCATTTTCTTTCTGCTCTTTCCTCCCTTCACTTGTCCTGCTTCCCCCTGAAACCTGTTTTAATATGGATCCCTATATGCCTGAATTCCTGTTCTACCTCTGCCTGTGAGCTATGCCACCAAGCTGCTGCTTCCACAATCCCTAAGCTCCTTCAGGAAAGGGCACTGATTTTTCAGGACAGACTATCTCTTGCCTCTTTTGTACTTGGTTTACAGGAAAGAGAGATGTCAGGAACAAAGTGCACTTGGACAGTAGAAGAGATCAGTCCTTTCCAGTGTTGCAAGCTGGGAGGAAAGGCTTTTGTCTCTTCTCCAAGTAATAAGACAAGAGGAAACAGACTCAAGTTGTGCCAGGGAAGGTTTAGATGGGATATTAGGAAAAATTTCTTTGCCTGAAGGGTTGTCAAATACTGGAACAGGCTACAGAGGGAAGCGGTTGTGTCACCATCCCTAAAAATATTTAAAAGACATGTAGACATGGTGCTTAGGGACATGGTATAGTAGTGGATTAAAGGTTACACTTAATGGTCTTAAGGGTCTTTTTAAACCCAAATGGTTTTATGATACTGTGATTCTAAAGCTCTGTGCTCAATGTTGCTGCAGATATGGTTTGAATACAGTTGTTAATGGCATGCTGCAGCGCTCAAATACGCCTAGTATAACACAGAGTATTTTTTGAATGGTGTATCTACAAATATCTGCTAAAACATTTGAAGGTTGAAGTCTGAAATATATAACATTCCCAATCTGGAGAAATTTTTTCCACAAGATGGGGAAATGTGGAGTTTTCTACCATGGAGTGAAAGCCTTGTTATGTTAAATACCTCTTAACAATACTTGGAGTATTTTTGCTTTGCAATTCAGCTTAAAAATCTCATATTTGGAAGTTTAACTGAAATGTCCAAATGTCTACATTTGGCTAAGCCATATGTGACTTAAAATGAGGCCTTGAAAAGGAGAGTATTCCTGACTTGGGTAGCAATACATTACTGACTATGCTTTCTGCAAGTCTTGCACTCTGTCCTGAAGTCTCAGTCAAAGAGTAGATAGTTATGTCCTTTGAAACAGAATTCAACTGTATTTTAGTTCATATAACCTCCTGTAAGCTTTAACAAAAATAATGTTTTATTTTTATAACTATTAATAACAGGATGTATTTACAGACATCTTTATTCAGCATAAAATAAGTGTTTTTATTTTTAGCTGTATATTAAAGCTGTTATCCTTAGCCATTTTTTTTTTTTTGTAAGTGTCATGCATTGGAAGAAGTTGTAAAACTTGACTTTATTTTACAAATAATAGTATAAATATGACTCTATCTATCAAATAATTATCATTATGAAGTGCAAAAATGCTGCAGGTGTCCACATATCTTCAGTGAATCTAGCTAATTTTTAAATTTAATCAGACATAGTTAGGTCAGTTACTTTTTCTGTAACCATAATGCTTTTTTTTTACTGCATATTCAATCAACACAGTTTTGATATACTGAAAAAGAAATCCCCTTCCTCCTTATTTATTAATTTATTCAGAATAAAAGGAAGCCAGTATACAGAAAAAAATAGTTTTTCCACATCCCTTTTCTAAAGTAATATGGACTTTATTTGTCCACTTACTGAGGGAATTTATTAGCCTCCTCAGTCTTGCTTTAAACTTGAAGCATGATATTCTTTGTGCTATCTTCATATGATTTATTGTGATCAGTAAAAACTAATAAAATTTATGGGCCTCATGAGTGTTACATGTGCTTGACACATGTTTACATGTTTGATAGCTGATTATGATCAGTTTAATAAGTGAAGGAAAGTGGAGAGAGAAAAAAGAAGTGATTCAAAGGCAATCATTCATCACTTCCCATAAGCAGACTGATGCTCAGCCAGTCTAAGAGTAACAGGTACTGTGGAAGAGAAAAAGTTTTTCTATTTGTGCTGGATGTTACATGGTATGGAATATTCCTTTGGTCATTTCAATCCAGCTTTCTACTGGCTGGGGCATGGAAAGGCTGGCAGAGTGAGGAAAAAAACCCAACTCTGATGCTGTTGAAACACTGATCAGCACTAGACAAAACATCAATGTGTCATTATCATCACGTTAGTCTTAAATCTGACACACGACATTCTATGGGCAGCTATGAAGAAGGGTAATTCCATCCCAGCCAGGTTCAGTATAAATGTGTAATTAAAGAACTGATTCTTTTTTTATTTAAGTGAATTTTTGTACATCTTGTTCCTTTTCTCTTCACTAAAAACGTTTGTTATTTTCTGCTTTGATTAGGTACTTGGAACACCTTGTGTTTGTTAAGGTTTCCACCATCCCTTCTGCTCCAGTGAGGGGAGACGAATCACAGTACAAGCTCTTTTTCCACAGCAGTGGATAGATGGAGTCACATATGATTATTTTTTCTTGTAGGTACATGGTCATCTTTTGACCCTTGTCCAAATGCTGTGTAACTCAATAGCTTGTCATGTTTTTTTGACAGAATCAAGAGATTAATGGTAACAAACTAATTTTCCCATTGGGCAACTTTCAGTACTAAGACAACCCTGCAGTTTAAAAAGAAGGAATCCTAAAGCTAGAAAACTGTTCTATCAATGTACAGCACTTATTTTAATCCTATGTAATGGGTGTAATTTTATCTGGCCCTCTTTTACCATTTTGTTTGGTTTTGTTTGTTTGTTTGTTTGTTTTTTTGTTTGTTTGATTTTTTTTTTATTTTTATTTTAATTTTAATTCTTCCATGAAAATGAATTTGCATTAGAAAATGTAGTCTTTTACAGCCCTAGACTTAAATCGTGTCTGTTAAGTAAAATTCACCAGACCTAATAAAACCTTCAGTGTACATGTAAAAGCACAACACTTTATTGTGCAGAGAACAAAACATCCAGCCTTGCAAAAGTAACAAGAGATATACTAGTTATGAAAGTTATAAGAGTTAAGCCTCTTATCTTTTGACATTACTGGACATGCAAGGACCTGTATGTTTAGTTTTTCTCTTCTCACTTTGAAAATGTTTGTGAACTCTATAAAGAACAGGGATGAATAACCTACTGGTCAAATGATAGTTCAGGCTTTTCAGAGTGGAGTTAAAGCATCTGGTGCTGAGAAAAGTATGAGGACATTTTAAGACAAGATGGTGCTTCTAGCAATTGCTTAAGTTATATAGCAATATATTACCAATAATATGTTCTTTCTTCCCCCTTCAAATTTCAGAATACTTTGAAATATGAAAAAAAATTATCCAACTGCTGTTTGTACTTTGCATGTATTTAGGGGGTTTGATTAGACAGTTGTGTTTTTACCACCAAAACAAAGCTCCCATGGGAGTATGCTGCCATCCCTGTGTCAGCATGCAGGGTGTGCCCTGCCCTTATGCCCGCACTGCCCAGCAGCAGCGAGTGCATCTGTGGGATTGGGTCACAAGTCAAGCCTTTGAACAGGCCTGCCCAGGGTAGTGCTAGAGTCACCATGGATGTGGCACTTAGAATATGGTTTAGTGGTGGATTTGGCAATGCAAAGGTGGGCGTATTTTTAGCAACTGAGCTGCGTATTTTGATGATAATAGTACACTAGTTTTTTTTTTTTTTCAGGAGATACATTTGTGATCGCCTAGTGCACATTTGTAGTCTTGTACAGAATGTGATGAAGTTTAAAGATTGTTATTCTTTTTTAATAGTAAACAAAAGGTGGTAATATGTCATCACAGCTAGCTACCTAGAATCTTAGTTATGTGTAACAATATGATTGGGATAGAAATTTGTAGGCCTGTTTATAGAGAGCTAAATTCTCATTCAAATATTTATGAACTTCTGGGTCTCTTAATGCACAGTTTGAAATAAAGACTGTAAAAAGCTCAGCTCCTGCATAGATGTCCCAGAAGCATTCAGTGATAAAGACTTCTGGATAGTTTATAGAGGACCGTTTGAGCGTCAATAAAGTTTTTAATCATTTGCATCTATAAGCATTAAATTAGACTGCATAATTATTTTCTTTTATAGAGCTTGCAAAGCTTTTAGACTTGAGAAGCCTTTGGCCTCATTAAGATGGTACATTGTGGTGATGGTGACAGCTTTGCATTAGGAGGAGGGCATATTGTCTGCATCGAGACAGGGCTTCTCCCCTGAGAGATATGTGATGACAGGCAAAGAGATGTGAGGGATGTGACAAGGTCTGGACCAAGGCTCTGTCTTAGACCGAATAGCAGATCTCTAACATAAGAAGATCTTTCAGGGAAGGATGTGAGAGCAGGATAGGTAGAGATAAATCTTTCTTCTAATAAATACATCTGTCTTCTGCCAACCTGGGTCTTTGGATGGTAGTCTGTATAGGAGCATATGGGTGCAGTGAATGATATTTAAGAAAAATAAGCAAAAATCATTTTCACGTTGTAGTGAAATAGCATGTTGCACTGCAATAGCGGAACCGTTTCAGGGGACTAAAAACATAATAAAGTGCTTGGGGTGCAGACCATCCCACTTCCAAAACTGCAGTTCTAGAGATTCTAAGTGTACTTCAGATGAAATTTTCTCTGTATGGCTGCAGCTGTGCACCATCCCTGTCATATTGGCTGCGAAAAGGCTATTCCATATGTCTTGAATATATTAATTTAAAATGCAGATAAGATGGGTCTTTAATTTGGAATTTTGCATAAGAAAAAATCTGCAAAAGTAAATGACTTCTATCTTTCCTTGCAACTGAAGTTACTGTTGGCTGGTAACTTCCTTATCTGCAAGGAAACTGCAGTGCTGTTTTCAATAGCTCAGTTCTTGTTCCCCTTACTTTGGATACCTACATAGCAGAGTTCATGAAAGGAAGTGTTTCATTTCTTTCAGAGGGTGGAAAACTCTGTCTTTAAAGTTGCTAACTGGCATGCAGTTTACTGTTATGCATAAAATAGATAGATTCAAATTCCTACTTTCTTCTCAGCAAGTTTGTAGATGACACAAAGCTGCATGGTACAGTTGACACAACAGGACAGGATGCCATCCTGTGGCACCTGAAAAAACTTGAGAAGTGGGCCCATGAAAACCTCATGAAGTTCAATAAGTACTGCACTGGAATTAGGGCAATCCTAGACATGAGTACCGACTGGGAGATGAACTCATTGAGATCAGCCCTGTGGATAAAGGACCTGGGGGTTCTCATGGCAGAAAAGCTGTACGAGTCAACAGTGTATGCTCACAGTCCAGAAGGACAACGGCATCATGGGCTGCATCAAAAGCAACATGGCCAGCGGATCAAGAGAGGTATTTCTGTCCCTCTACTCTGCTCTTGTGGCACCCCACCTGGAGTGCTGCTTCTAGGTCAGGCTCCTCAGCATAAGAAAAATGTGGACCCTTTAGAATGGCTCCAGAGAAGGGCCACGAAGGTGGTCAGAGGCCTGGAACCTCTCCTTTGAAGATAGGCTGAGAATTGGGGTTGTTCAGTCTAGAGAAAAGAAGGCTTCAGAGAAACCTCACTGTGGCCTTCCAGTACCTTAAAGAGTGCTTCTAAAAAGGAGGGTGAGGGACTTTTTATATGGGCAGGTAGTGACAGGACAAGAGGCAGTGGTTTTAAATTGAAAGAGAGTAGGTCTACATTAGATGTTAGAATTTAATTTTTCCGCTCAGAAGGTGGTAAAGCACTGGAATGGGTTACCCAGAGAAGTTATGGATGCACCATTCCTGGAAGTGTTCAAGGCCAGGTTGGATAAGGCTTTGAGCAATGTGATTTAGTGAGCGACCTCCCTGCCCTTGGCCGGAGAGTTGAAACTAGGGGATCTTTAAGGTTCCTTGCAACTCAAACCATTCTAAGATTCTATGATTCTCCTCTGGTGAATTTTGCATATTCCTGATGTAGAATAAGAGACTGTGTTTAAGTGTTTTCTAGAAATGCTGCTCTATGGTTTCATTTTGCCCTTAGTTTCCAGGAAGAAACATTAAATGCAAATCGTTTTTCTTTATTTGAAGTAGGTCAAACTAATTTAGCTAAAGTTCACACCTATCTGCATAGAAGATTATTGTAAACACAGTAAAATTCAAAGGTCATTTCTGTGACTGAAAGAGGATCAAAGGTGCTTTCTGTGCTATTTTAATCCTCTTCAGAGCATTGTAATGCATTTAGTAAAGGGTGAAAGTCCAAGGCTTTCCCTTGCCATTGTCCTTTATATAACTCTATTAACTATTCACTAGTCTAGCATTATAACATGTTCAATGGTGAATGAAGGAGAATTTGTCAAGGGGAACTTAGTTAAAGACCTCCTGATGTATGCTGATTTTGTTGATATGTTTCATCAGTTGAACAGTAACAACTTAGAAAGCAGAAGTCAATCTTACCCTGATAATGAAGTCTTAATACTTACAGCCCATTTCAAAAGTAAATGCTGATTTTCAGAATCAGGTCGCAAAAGCACTGTACTTCATACAGTTCAAAAATAATCTTGAATAACAGACCTGTATGTTGGCTATTAAGGTGTTTCCTGGTGCTTAAGGAGGAATATGCCTTGCTTGGTTTCTGCAAAATGTTCATATTGCCAAGTTTTTCTTTTACCAAACAGAATATTTGCTGTGGAGCTGGTCTAGCCCAACTGGGCCTATGGAAGCAATATAAGTGAAAGTTATTAGGCCATGGCACTACTCTTAGGCTAAAGAAGTATCTTGAGTTTTGACTATATTTAACTTAACTACCTGCAGGTAGTGATCTCTTCAGAAATCACGTTCTTCAATACAGAAAAACGGGCCCAGGATTCACTGGTCAGTAGTTTGATAATGTCATAAATGAAGATGACTTTTTAATGTAATACATCATGTAAATCATTTATCATTTCTTGAACTGATCAGTTGCTCTCTAGTTATCAGAAATGGTGTTTAACTCTTGTTTTTATAATATGAGCTTGCAGTAATTCTTTTATATTACACAATCAAATCAGTTAACATAATTAAAATATATTTACTGAAGAGCAAAGAGTTACAGAGAAATACTTAGGTTTCTTGATTTTCTTTTTTTATTTGGCTCTGAGTTGGTGCAATGTCCTCTGGTTTTGATTTAATTGTGATGGTGTGTGCAAATCTGCTGAGCTCTGGTAGCTGATTGGAACCATGGAATCAGAAGGGTGAGGTATTTTGTTTGTGAGACTGGCAAGGTTTGCATCTCTTCTGAGATCTTTCAACATTCTGCTCAGAAAACAAAGGTTTTTATAATTTGATTTGATTGTGCTACAGATACTGTATAGAATCATAGAAAGCTTGGGTCAGAAGGGACCTTAAAAATCATCTAGTTTCAACCCCCTACTGTAAGCAGGGATACCTTTCACTAGACCAGGTTTCTCAGAGCTCCATCCAACCTGGCCTTGAGCACTTCCAGGGATGGAGCATCCACAACTTCTCTGGACAACCTATTCCAGTGATTCACCACCCACACAGTAAAGAATATATCTCTAATATCTAATTTTTCAAAGTTAACATAATTGTAGCTATGGACCTGCATAAAGCCAAGGTAACTTCCTAGATGCATCCCCCTCAAAATAAAGAAAAATAAAATCAAACCCAACACACAACCAAACAACAATAACAAAACCAAACCCCCAAATCCTGTCTGGAGTGAAAGGAAAAACAACCTTTTATTAAAGACCTGAAACTTCTTCTAAATTCATGTAACTCACTGATAAAAGACTTTAACTAAGCAGTCATATGCAGATTAATAAGGAAATGTCATTCCTGATGTAGAAGGATTGCTTCAAATAAGTCGTCCAACTAATAAAATACCAGTCTGAAATTACACGGTTGAACTGATTAAGTCTATTGCAAAGAAACTAGCAGTGTTTCCATGGAAAAACACAACTCTATCAATAAGGTTTCTAAACTTTATGGTACTCCCCAAAAGGGAATTACACCCTGAGCGGATGAGGCAATTAATCTCTGTTTCCATCTCTTCACCTTGAGACTTCTGACTGCAGTGAACAAAGCCCTTTAAAAGCAATAAAATAGGTTTGCTCCCTGACTGTTCTACAGAAATTTACAGGATATTGTTCACACAAAAACATTTCCCAGTGGAATGTCTCTTTTCACTGGTAGCCTTTGGAAATAGCATGAACCACAAAGCAAGCACCTACATATGTGAATGGAGTATGTTATTATTCTGCAAGAATAGGATGTGAGATACTGCATTATATTTGGATTATTATACAAGTCAGATCCTGAAAATATTTAATGAGGATGCTAGTAAATGTGACAGCTTAACAACAGCAATGTTTGATTTCACAATAATTTATCTCTTGTGGAGAACAGATATATTGTTTTTAGACACATCTGTATTCCTCAAAGAAAACCAGTTCATGTTGAAAGAAAGTTTGGATGCCAGGGAGAAGATCATTAGGTGTGATAAATGCATCTGTGACTGATCTGAATGTGTCTGCTGAAGGGAAGAATTTCAGAGAAGACTAGCAAAAGTGAAAAGTTTTCGGGTTTGAAAAGTTTCTCATTGGTGATACTAGTGACAATCAGCAAGTCTCAGAGCTTTCACTGAAAAAGCTGGAAATTACTTGTGATACTGTATCCCTTTCTCTTGGGAAGTAAAATGGACAAGTGGATTCTGATGTATTTAGAAGTAAATATTTAATTAACATTGGATTTGAGGGACAGAATCCTGTGGAGAACAGATGGATCAAACTTTAGAGGAGTAGTAGGCATATAGAATGTACTTGTTCTGTAACTCTGTTTAAAGTAAAGTTTCTTCTTCTGAGTTTGACCTGTAAAAGGAAACAGACACTTGAAAGACAAAGAAGTCATATTTTATATTTATTTATATATTGTTCCCCAATGGATATTAATTCCAGATAGTTTCATGGAGCCTGAGTTACCGTAGGACTATTCTGCACTGTCCTGCACTGCGCTGGGGAGAGACTCTTTCATGCCCATCATCTGGATGTTTATTGGGTCACAGGTGGAGAAGAACAAAGTTCCCAGTTAATGGGTAGTGTTTCCTATCCCACGAGTGCAATCTAACTAATCTGAGTTACACTAGTGATACCAAATGCAAAAATAAATAAATGGAATTACTTCAACTGATGCTCAAAATGCAAATTTGAATTGTTTTTCAGACTTTTCATTTGCAGCTTTTGACAAACTTCCAGTTGTTAGCAGGTTTCAGTAATCTGTATTATTTTAAAATAGTTTAGATCTATTGCATATGTTCTTAATTTGCTTGTCCTTTAACATAAGAAACATACTAAAATGTCGTGTCCTCTAATATCAGTTTGAAGAACTAGCCTAGTGTGACGTGTTTCAGTCAGTTTAACTTGGTGGTTGACCCATTTCTGTACAATTTACTCCAATTCAACATAGGATTCTATTTAACAAACTCATTATTTGTATGAGATTTAACTGGATTCACTGTACATTCCATGGTTATGGAATTTAAGTTAGACTGGGGAAGCAGTCTGCATGATTCTTTTTTTCTTTTGAATGTGCACCTTGAAAGCCTTATGACCTTTCATGTATGTTAGAAAATGATTAATAGGTTAATTATGTAAACTGAAAGACTAAATGCAAATATATTTAGTCACAGTGCTCAGTGTATAGTATGGCTTTTTGAGACGTTCCTACAAGCAACTGCGACTCATAATAATCTATTGCTTCTAGTGCAGGTCCAGGCTAGCTACATGGCTAGTGCCTTTGAAGAATGTAGTTGCACTTCCAACAAACATGTCAGACATGGATATAACCTGCCTGCGTTTATGAGCAATGTACGCTTTGGCTGCTCTCTCTTTGAGGTAAAAGACCCTCCTTGGTTGCAAAGTAGCAGTCAGTTTTGAGAGTCATTGTTTTCTCAAAGTGGTGTAGCTGAGATTTCTACAGCTCAGTCCTTTAAAAATGGCTTTATTGCCTACTTTTGGCCTCGGTCAAACAGCAAGACAAAAATGATGCAGACAGAATATAGTATATTGTCGTCAGGAAACAAAGTGAAAACATTTTCCTAGGGGCTTTTTACTGTTTCTCAATTATACTAATCTAAAATGGTTTTCTGCACAATCAGTATTTGCAGGAAAACTCTCCTGGAAACTTCATATCTTACTTATGCCAGAAATGTGAATGCATATTATTCAGTTACTCTGCTTTGAACTTAAACAACACAGTGAGTATATTTCTTTCAGAAACCTGCCCAAGCACCAATTTTGTTGCAATTTCTCCACAAAAAAAACCCAAACACCAAACCAATAAAATAAAAACAAAGCAAAAAACCCCACCCTCTCAAAAAAAAAAAATACCCCCCGCAAACAATAAAACCCAACAAAAACCCCTTCAAAAAACTCAAGCATGGAGGTCAAGATGACTCAGCCTCCTTAAAATATTCTTTTAAAGATATTAGTATTACAAATGGATTTAACTCTTTGATTCAACCATTATCAAAGTTAAAATTTGCCTTCCTTCTGACATGAGTATTGTTTTCATTTTAATATTATTCTCTGTACTTAAGACTCAAAACTCATTAAAACAAATAATACTAAAACTGTATTACTAGGGAAGAGTGAATGCCAAAAGAATTTTAAATCTTTAGAATCCTGCTGGAAAAGGATTCCCTATTTCCCTTTTTAATGGGATCATAGTTTGCACATAAAGGTGTTCTGAACTGACTTTCACCCACTTTGAAGAACAGAGGTCAAGAGAATACCTTGAGCCCTGCAGGGGACCTAGTGGATGTTAAAGGTTCCCTCTCTGCCTCAGCAAAATCTCACCAGCTCTGTACAACTCCTATCATGACAGCTTGCTGTGCATCAGAAGCCGGTTATTGTCCAAGACAAAGCCCAGCATTCCTAATGAGGGTGATTATTGCTATTTTTTTTAACCAGATTTAAGGGTATACAGCAATATACTCGAGGCTTCACAAGGCATGCCAGGGTGCATGTTGTGGGTGACAGAAATCATCCAGCTTGCACAGAGTTTGTATATGGACAAGCACATTTCCTTCAGCTGAGAGGAAACCTCATTTTGTTCCCAACAAATTTGTTTGGATTGGCTAGTATTCAAAATCATCAGCTTTCCTGTTTGAAATAATAAAAATTTTCTGAAATATGTAGAAGACATCTGAATATGGAGGAAAGGTTGCATTAAAGGAATTCAAGACAGCAGAAATGAGACTTCAAATGTTAGGAATAACTGTTGGCTTTGTTGAGTTCTTTTCTTCACATGTAGAAAAGGTGCATTGCAATAGGGTATTTTCATTCTAAGCAATATTACACTCATAATGCTTTCTGTTTGGAGTTAGAGTATTTGACTGAAGAGAAATGTGTTGTTGTCCCCTGATGTGAACAATCTGCAGAAGAGAATGAGCACAACACCTTTGTCTAACAGTTACGGACTGCAATGGGAAGTGGAGGATTATTTAGTTTTTAATCCTGCAAGGATTACATCTTAGAAATTATGAAGTATTACAGAGAATGAGTCTTGAATCTTGGGCCCTGCCTCATGACTGTTTTAAGACTAAATCATTTATGCAGCCTTGAGACTGACTGACTAATCTTAAATGGGAATTACCATTGTTTTCCTCAAAGAGCAAAATAAATATCGCTTCTGTCACCTAATAAGGGTTGTAACGGTTGTGAAGCTGCAGAAAAACATTTCAGTCCGTAAAAGTGGAAAGAAAAAAATATTTAATCCTCAAGCATATTTATCACAAGTATATCATTTACCTAGTGCTGGAAGCTGAAATATGGCTTTTTGGCTAAATATTGCAGATCTCTTATTAGTCTGGGAACATTCTTTTTTGTCTTTTGATGCACTTCTTAATCTGTTATGTGTATTTTTAAATTTTTTCTTTTCTTTTTTTTTTTTTTTCTTCTTTCCTTCTGCTAAAGTAATGGGCAATTTGGAAAGCTCCTTTCATTATTATGGCATGTTGTGAGGGACAATAGAGACAATTCGTATAATAGTAGGTTTTTTTCAGTTTGCACATTTTATACCTATGTGCATTAAGTGAGCAAAATTTAGCCAAGATAGAAGTAGTTTGTTCCTTCTGCACAAGAACTACAAAACGAAATATGTGCATGTGTTGACACTGCTTATGCAAGGCCGAGGTGGCTGGTGCACAGCGTGGATGTGCAGCATGTCCTGAAAGCGGTGGGCTTAGGCTTACTTGTACCTGTATGGGCAGTGTACTGCACTTGTGACACAGCAGATCTGCTGTAGACTCATCCTGGCACGTGTCATGGTTGCTAGTGAGATTTGAGACTGGTGAGAAGAAGCTGCTGTACCTGAAAACTCTGGTAACCAACTATTCAGACTTGACAGTAAAGACAAAGCTTGATAATGAAAGAAAACTCCCGGGGAAAGCCTTGATATCAGAGGCTACTTTTGGAATAATCCTATAGCAACTGGGATGTGTCCCAATAGAGAAACTGTGGGAGAGAAAGCAATTAAAACTGGAACTAATCAGATATAATGCCATTTGGTACAACAAGAAATAATTTAATATTTACAATGTGTTCTGGTGTTATAAAACTCACTGCGGGGCTGATATGAAGAGCATATTTTCCGTAGCAGAGTCCAAGTAAAATAATGATACTGATTTCAATGTGTAAGGCTGATACTACTTTCCTGGTGGTATTGACCCTCTGCTATTTTCTTCTCTTCCATCCTTCAGCCTTACAACATATCTCATGAAGTGCCATAGAGAGTAATTTTCTCCTTTTCATCTTTTTCCTAGGTAGCAAATCCACTGTCATCTTTCAGCATAATAGAGAGAAGATGATGAAATTTAAATAGACAGCTTAAAACTGACAATATTACTTGCATCTGTCTTCCACTATGTTTTCTATGCAGGAATGTGGGTTTGAATATGATTCTTGGTCTGAAGCTAATTGATAGAGCATTCTCACTAATTTTGTAGAGACTGGTTTTGTCATTAATGTTGTTTTTTGGAGAGATAGCCAATAGAAGCAATAGATTAAAAACAAATTTCTCGGTATAAATAATAGTATATTGAAACAGCTGATCTGGTAAATTCATTTGGACGGTTAGGTTTTCCAAGTTCCTCTGACACGTAGCTTCTAAATAACCTCTTGCTTTTTAAATGTTAATAACTTTTATATAACTGAATTTGAGATAAACTGATTTTTTCCCTTTTTAAAAACATTGGTCATTAGGTTCTATTGTAGGCTGTTGATCAGTTTTCTTCCTCTGGGACCATCATTTTAACAAACTTGTTTATAGAACATAATTTAGAAAAGAGAGAAGTTCTTTGTGAATAATTGCATTGCTTGTTTCTCACTGTGGTTTGAAACTATGATTAAATTGAGGTTTTTTTTGCTTTTTGCTGGCTTTTAGGAGAAAGGGCTATATACTCAAAAGTTCTCCATCCCTAAAGTTCGACCTTATGATACATATACAGAATGTCCAAGTGATTGTCATGTACTACTAATCAAGACAGGATTCAAATTGGATCTTTAAAAAAAAAAAATCCAAAATTGAAATTTAAAATACAACAGAAGTGCTCTGCCTATTAATTTTATTCTTCAGCAAATTGTTTCATTAATATCTGCTCTTTGCAGTTCAGACTTCAGGTATCCCTGACCTATTTGCTTGAAATGATACTGAATTGACAGCTTAAATCATTCTGGAGAAGAAAGCTAATTTAGTGTGAGAGAACCTTGGGAAATCTTTGAAAGATTTATGGAAATTTCTACTCAAGCTGTCTTTCTTATCTGTGGCTTTATGAACTTAAAACTGAAGTTGAAAAAAAATAATCCCCAAAATAAAAGTGAAATGCTGAGTGTGCATGTGCTCTACAAGTTCAGTGAAGGAAAGCAGAGGTAAAAATATCTCCCAGCTATCAAGTGTAAAGAGAGGAGAGAACAGTTGAAAAGGAAAGGAAACTTCTGGGGATGTACTTACTAAATATTTCACAGAGTAAATGAAGTATGAAAAAAATGCAAGGCCATTTCATTTGCACTGACACATGCTACCAGTCATCAAGATTTTTTTTCTGTTTTTAATGAAATTTTTCTGCTGGGAAAAATTGTGGGAGAAACAATATACAGAGTTAATGCAAGTTAGTGTTCGCTATGGGCACAGATATTTTGTGTCGCTGGGGTGGTGGTCTTTTAAAAGTGATGTTTTCTGTCATTAATCAAGAAAACATTTAGTTGGTAATGTTTTACAGTAAATACAAATCTTCTGGGCCTTCTGTTTAAAATGTCTAGCTGTCAACTTGAGTAGCACTGATGCTCCCTTTTCTTAGGAGAGTGGATATTTGAAGTGCTATGCTAAAACCTGAGGAAGCCACTGCTTGTGAACACTATTGGGTCTTCTAGCATCTATTGCCATACTTAATTTCTTCAGTGATCTTTCAGTGATTTTCACTGATAGGAGTGAAATAATTATTAAAGATAGATTAATTTCATAGCACTCATTTTAACCATTTGTTTGTTCTATACTGAGTACAAAGTGGATGACTGAATTTTATTTTTATAAATTATCAAAAATAGTATTTTGAATGTAGGAATACTGCTTTATGCTGAACCTGAAAACTGTCACACTAAGTCTCAAGTATAGAGACACGAATGAAGAGATTTTATGGCTTTTGATTTATATACTCTATTTAAAAATTACTACTTCACTAAATTTTAATATGGAGTAATAGTATATAGCTATATACCAAAATCATGCAGTGCCTCTCAACAAACAGCATGGGGTTACCAAAACTGGCTGTACAAGAACATACTGAAACGACTACATTATTGCAAGTTATTAAAAAAGAAATAAATTTTTGATAAAATATCTGATGCCTTAGGGTAATTCATCAACAGTTTAATGCTTGCATGGACAGCATAGATGTATGCTTTTTGAATAACATATAGGAAACATTGACATCAGAAGTGTCCAGAAGTGGAAAAAACTCATGAACTTAACCCTGAATGCATGGCTATTTTTATGAACTCTTGTGCCATTTCTCTGCTTACCTATGCATTTCCTTCATCACTGAAGCCCTAAATTGAGGACATTTAGATTTGCCATGTGTGACAAGGTAAGATATATTTTTTTATTGTGGCTTACTTGCCAAGTAAAGGGAAAGGGTCCTCTGTACCCTCAACTGAAACTCAAACCTGTGACTTTCAGTGTTCCTTTCGTGCTAAATTTGAAAATTTGGCCTTCTAAACGTCTAGCAGTGGTAATTTTTTTTTTTTTTTTTAATTCTAGCAATACAGTATGTTTTAAAATTGCCTTACAATTGCAGTTTTAAAGCAAGTATCAGGTCCTAGGAGAACTCGAAGTCTGAAGTCCCTTGCACTTTTTTTTTTTTTCCCTTAATGAAACAAGAAATAAAAAAAAAAAAAAAATTCCTTTTCTCCCACAAGACTTTTTCAGCCCTTTTCCAGTTCTTTTTCTTACCTCTCACTTGTTTTCCTTTCCTGGTGTGGCAACTGTTAAGGCTTTGTCCTTCACCAGTGAGTGGAAGGACACCTCTTCACATGCCAACAAATGCTGGTAAATTTTACTCCAAGTAACACTGGATGTTACAGTCCTAATTATAGTATTCAGAGGAAGCAAGGAGGATGTTAAGTCAATTGCTAAATGTACGTGTGAGAGCATTCATTGTGGAAATTCAAAGTTATTCTGATAAAATTTAAATGAAACTCAGTTGAAAATGGTTCCAGTTTTGATGAATCATAAGGGGAGAGGGAATGTGGCTAGTTTTATTAGTTAGAAAATGGGTCAAAGGCTGTTCCCTGGAATTTCAGTGTGTTAAATATGTTTCCAAGTGTCTAATCTCTTTTGCCCTCTCAAATCCCAATGTGACTTTTAATTACTGTAAATCTTTGTCAGTTCAGCTGTGTTATGTTGTGACTACCTTTCTGGTTTTTTCCAAGAGTTTTACTCTCTCCATCTACAATCTGTTCCAAGTACAATTGGCAAACCATGAAATTTTTAACTATTCAAATATTTCCTGTAATATTTCCTTTTCTAGAGGTATCTGTGAAAAATGAACTTTGAGTTATCCTAACTTGTAAATATTTGGATTATGTGGTTGAAATCTCTTTATACAATAAAAATGTTCAGTGTTATTATTTGTTCAAGTCAATTACATTAGCTCTTTTTTTTTTTTTTTTTTTAAATTCTCTACATGATGTTTATACTAGTGATAGGGAAGCAAAAAGTAAAACAATGTCTTTACATCAAAGCCAGGGTGACTCGAAGGGAGAGCCTGCAAAGTCATGCTGATGTTGCAGAGTAATGTACACCCAGCCTTATGGATTGAGGGTGGCATCACAGAAGACCTTGAATCTCAGGAACAAACAGATCTGATTCTTTTAAATAGTCAAGTGTATTCCTATTGTGATTTATCTTGTTGGAACAGCACTTTTCACTTTTTGACTAGAAGTGGAGAATTACATTCAAGGTATACTGCTGTTGTAGAGAAAAAGAAGATACCTGTAGGTCATAACTGTTTGACCAAAGGAGAGTGTCTATAAAACCCAGTATCATTTGGATTGATCACCCCTCTGGGCTGTTATCCTGATGAATAGCAGGGATACTCAAACTTTCACAGGAGAAGGCGGTGGTGAAGTCAAAACCAAAGGACAGGATCTGGAGCTAGAAGTTCTGTATTTATTTCTTATCTGTGAAATAGCTCCAGCATGACTGGAAAGCGCTCTTTCAGTGGCTGTGCCGTGTGTCCTGGAGTGAAGTGAGAGCAGTAATAGATTTTTTAGGGGATTTATATAAAGCTACATTTCTGATTTTTGCATCTACCATAATGATAAAAAGAAACTTGGTGTAAGAATAACTAATCCTGCTCCTACGTGTGCAGAAAGGAGGAGAAATTAAACCATTCTAACTGCAATAATGTATCTGCACTTACATCTTAGCTAAGATTTGTGACTTGAGCTTCACATTTGTCAAGCCATCTTTGTTTATAAGACTCGTTTTTGTGAAGTCAAGGATGTTGCTACTGCTTTAACTGCTTAATATAATTTGAAGGTACTGGTTTATTTGTAGAACTGCCTTTCCTTCCTTCCTTGGTGTAATTGCAAGAATGCTGAGAGACTGTTAGCTTAAAGTGATCCTTACCATACAGCATTATCTTAGTGTTTCTGCTGCTCAGGATATAGTCTTCATTTTAAAGATTTTTTAAGACTTTCAAAAGACATGTCAAAGGTCACGTTAACTTACTTGGAACAAGGTTTTTGATGGAAGTTATCTAAGACACCTGATAATCTATGATTCTATTACCTGGAATATGTCTTCAGAAACCAACAACTGAAGGAAATGCAGTGTGCTCATAAGAAGACCAATGTACCTGCAGTCTCTTCAGCCCTGGGAAGAGAAAGCCTTGATGATAAGCTACTTTTTTATTTCACAGTAATGCATAGACATTCTATGGAATGGCTCTACCTGTTCTTTCATGTTTACCTACCTGTTTAGCACTCCACTTTATAATTCTTTGCCTAACATCCTACAATGTTTCTATGCTTCTAAATCTTTTTTTTTGGCTCTGAACAGTACCAATGAGAACAAACTGCTATAACCACTGTGACTTTAAATCTCCGGCATTGCTACACAAACTCTGAAATCTCTGCTCAGCCCTGCTTTACACTGTTTGTAAACACTATACCTGTATATATATCTGCCTTTTTTCTTTTTTTTTTTTTGAAAATCTTATACATGCACACTTCTCTGAAGCTCAACAAATATCTTCTCATTTCCATGTTGCCAACAGTGGGAAGAATTTACTACATTTACAGACAAACACACATGTATGTATGTAAACATATTTTTACACATTTTTGATGTAAAAACTGTGTATTAGATGCATCTAATAAGACAAATATTAGATGAAGAAATCTTTGAGTAGTAAAACAATAAAAGTTTTCTTTTACAGTTTATCTTACTCACTCTAGCTGCAGTAACCAAATCTCATTTAGAATTTTTTTTCACTTGCACCACCCTGTGCTCATCTGTTCAATTAATCTCTGTAGTCTTCCTTTATACCATCTTAATCTCTCTCTTAAATTTGGTGGAAATTGCCAATTTTTAGTAAAGGGACTGACATCTATAGTCATGTAAGTCTCTTTCAGAGTCAAAGTAACAATTTCAGAGTCAAGGTATCAATATCTGAAGTCTTTATTGTCCAAACTGATATGTTTAGGAGACTACGATTTACCAGTAAATTTTTGTGTGAGTTATAGATGATGAAAACAGTATTATTAAATGCTAATAGAGTGGGTGGGGGTTTTTTGAGTTTTGTATTTTTTTTTTTTTTTTTTTGTCAAGTATACCTGGATTCTTGTGTCTCATAGGAATTGTGCTTTCTTGGCACTGAACACTATTTCCCTGAAAAATATGGTAATTTTACTGCCAGTTGAAGACAGGAAAAGTCCCATGAATGATCAAATCCATTTTATAGTGGAAAATTATATTCAAAATATTTGAAATCTGAGGTGATATACACTATAAGAATGCCATAGGCAGGAGAAGATATGCATCCATAAGGTTATTTAGGTGATAGCAGAGTCTAGAAAGATTCTAAGTGAAAGATTTATATGATATTTTATATGGCTATGACCTGTAAAACTATGAGAAGTATAGAACAATATAAGTTGGAAGGCAGTTCTGGAAAGAGTTAAATACAAATTGCTTGTTCAAAGCAGGGTTAGCTCCAGAGTTAAATTCCATTTAAAAGTACTTCCATGACAGTAAGTGTGAGGAAAAGGCAACTGTCCTCCTTTACTAGGAAATCCGTTGGAAGGAAAGCTGAAGGTGAAATGGAAGTTTCCTTATTTCACTCCTGAAGAAAATGAAGTAATTGAGAAAGTACCTATTTTCAGTTGAATAGACAGCTATTTGCTTAATAATTTCAGCAGATCCCAAGAACTGTTAAGTGGTAAGCCTTTGTTATTTGTTTTGGCCTCCAGATCAGCGATTTTGGAGGCATTCAGGACTGTTTGCTGTAAATCATTTTCAGGCTAATGGTCTAGAAATAGAGAATTTTCATTATTGTCCAAGATGGTTCTTACTGATTTGAGCATATTTGTCTCAATATGAGTAAGGAAAAGGTCAAAAGAAGAAGAGATCTTTCATTGGTAAATATGGAAGTATATTATCTGTTCCATGATATCTTTCCCTTGCAGTCATTCTTTAGTACTACAAGGTGTTAATATACCACTCCTGTCATAAAGTATAGCCACTACTGCCAACATGTAGGAAACCTGTATATATTAAGAATGGATGAAATATGTCTTAGTCCTCCTTCAAGAGTAATAAAGCAGCTTGATGTGCCATTTTGGCTGGAAGAAATCTTAACATAACCTCCTCTGCATCTCATTGTTACCGATACAGGGTTCACAAGGGAGGAGGCAGCTTAATTTTGACAGTCTCTAAGGCTTAGATACAGTGACTACATAGAAATTACTTTGCTCTGAAAAAATAGATTGTTTAAACAAAATTCTTATTTTTGTAAGTCTCAATTTTGTTTAGGGGAAAAGAAAGGATGACATGCACTTAAGATATATTGTAGAAGTACTAATTTGGAGGTATTTGCTGGTGAAGTATTTTTTTAGTGAGTTTTTCTGCAAAATTTCCTGTTTGACTGGGGGAAGTGTTTTGCCAATACCAAGTTTCCATATTTTTTTTGAAGCATACTCATTTCTTTGGTGCTCTTCCCTGTAAAATTGACATTGAGACTGGAATGGCTGGTTATTTTTTTCTATTGCTTCTAGACAGCTTTTAGTACTTAAAAGTTATTTTGCATAAAAAAAAGAGCCTAAATTAATGAAGATTGTAATGTTTTTTCTTCACCACCTAGAACCCTTGTTTTTTATAAATATCCCATTGATTCAGTGTGAATAGCATTCGCTAAATCTGCAAAAGTGGTAAAACTCAAAAGAATGAAGAATGAAAATCTTCTTTCTGTACTGCTTTTATTGGAAAAATGTGATTTTCAAAGTTTACATAAGGTCCTACTTAAAATGTATATTAATTAAGACACGTAAGAACTCTTTAGAAACATCTGCTTTGTTGCTTGGCTGTGGCTTTTAAGCACCTCTAGACCTTACAACACCACTGATTTGTATTAGGGTAATTTTTAGCTCCTTGGTATGTTTTTTTGGAGGACACCAGGGCTAGTCATTTTTAGAAGAATCATCACTACTTTATTTATTCAGGCCAGGCATGTGTGATGAAGTAAGACAAGGAATGTGTAAAATCATCCACAGTTCCCTCTTACTTTATATTTCCGAGTGAAGTGTAATAATTTTAGTAATGGAAGTCGTTTTGGTTTGCTTCACAGAAAGCTTTTGCATTCTCTTGGGAGTCACTGAGCACAGCATTCTATTTTGTTAGTGGTGCATGCCTGATGAGTGATGCAGCTACAGAACTGCAAAGCCAACACAAGTAGGCAGCAATTCCATACATTTTCTGCAGTGGGGTGGAAAACTGAATTTCAAGGATCCAGACAGTATAGCTGGGCAGAATATTTATTTAAAACTCCTATGCTCCTTATATGGTCCTTGGAGAGTACTGGCATTGCAGAATAGTATTTGAAGCATCGGATTGCTGTATAGTGAGATGTGTTACACTGCTGTGCTTCAGCATGTAACTGTACAGAACTAGTCAAAATGGAAAATAACGAGATAGAAGAGCCTTGTAATCCCATGAAAGAGTCTCCCTCAACCTGGAATTCTGAGATTCTTTTCTGCCACCTCAAAAGCTTCACCTCAAGCTTGTCAATGGCCTGGCTTTTTATTTGAAAGAAATAATTAGCATTCATTCAGCTCTTTAAAAATGAAACTGGAATAAATCAATGATATCCCTTTTTCTGTGCAATGGCCCAGTGGCTCAGGATATGAGTCAAGGAATATTACTTCAGGTGAATGCCATTTTGTGCCTTTGCAACTCAATTTTCCCAAGTTATGAAACAGAAGATATCCATGTCCTTAAATTTAAAGATGTAAAATAGATTTGAAAATGAAAGCAAATAAAAGGCTACTGGATGATACAATTTTTTTTTTTAAATGGGAGGGAAAAAACCTCTCACGTAAATGGACTTAAATGTCTGTTTTCTCTTCTGCAGACTGTACATTGTATTGATTTTTGCCTGAAATATTTTATTTTTACATCTTTTCTCATCATAGTAAGTCAGCCTACTATTAAAAATCAGTCACTGATTCTTAATCAGTGCTGATTTAAAATAGCATAATATAAGTAATGTGAAGTTTTGTTCTTAGAGACAATGGTGAGAGTTGGGCTGTATTTGTGCACTGCTGCAACTGAGATGCCCAAATGTTGATATCTCACATTTCCTGTCCCACAGGAGAGAATGTAATCTTGGAAATGAGGAAAAGCATTATTTCTTTTTAAGTAAAATCTCACAGAACATAGTTGGTTAACTTTTATGATAGTTTAACAATGAAAGAGGTGCTTCCCTGTTTATTTCCCTTGTAAAGATTAAACTATCTTTACAAGAATACTTTAAAATTATGTCTATCTTGATTTCAGTAGTTACCAGGAGCCCAATGTATGTCTCCCAGAGGAGACAAATCTCCTCTGTGACTGCCCCACTTTCCAAGGTGCCCTCATATACAAGATATTGGCTCTGCAAGTCGAACTAAACAGTGATGAGGATGATGGTTCATCTAGTATGGAGGTGTTGCCAAGATAAGTTGGACTATGCCTGACATCAAAACTGCTTCCATAAAGTAAAAAAAAGATGGGTCATTGTCATAGGAAACTCCCTTCTGAAGGGAGCAGAAGGCCCAATATACAGATCAGATACATTTCTTTTGGAAGTCTGCTACCCAAGGTTAAAGGCATGAAGAGAATCCCTCTCACCCTGGTATAGTTCTCAGATGAGGATCATTGATTTTCCAGGTAGGCATCAGTGAAGTCCTAACAAGAAGTATGAGGGCAATCAAGAGAGACTTCAGGGCCTTGAAGGGCTAGTTAAGGCATCAGGAGCAAAAGTAGCGTCCTTCTCTATCTTTCCAATTGCAGGGAGTGATGAGGGAAGAAGAAGGAGGAGCCAGGAGCCTAATACCTGTCTCTGAGCCCTGTGAATTTAAAGTTTTTTGATCACAGGTCGGTTTACATGACACCAAGCCTGCTGGCAACAGAGAGGGTACACTTGTCTCAAAGTGAGAAAAGAATCATTGCTTAGGAGTTAGCAGCACTCATTTAAAGGATTTTAAACTAGCTTTTAAGGGGGAAGAGAATAAAACTTGCCTTGATAGAGATGAACCTGGGAACAGCATACTAATATTTGAAAGACACTAGTGCTAGTGAGGTCCTTTGGTCTGCCATCTCAGCGGACAAAAGGGATGGGGGTGTATGTGACAGTGAAAATGCAAGGGTTATTGATGTGTTAGAAACCATGGAAGCACCTGAGAATGGTCACAGAGGAATTAAGGCTGATTTCCTACTATGACAAGGTGACCTGCTTAGTGGATGAGAGAAAGGCTGTGGATGTCATTTACCTGGACTTTATTACATATTTGCAACTGTATCCCACAGCATTCTCTTGGAGAAATTGCTCACAGCTTATATGGGTGTACTCATTGTCAGGTAAAAAACGAGTCGGATGTCTGGGCCCAGAGAGTGGTGGTGAATGGACTTACATCCAGCTGGAGGCCTGTCACAAGTGATTTTCCCTGGGGCTCAGTACTGGGGCCAGTATTGTTTAATATGTTTACCCATGACCTGAACTACGGGATTGACTGCCCCTTAGCAAGACTGCAGATAACACCAAGATGTTTGGGAGTGTTGTTCTGCTGGATGGCAGGAAGGCTCTGCAGAGGGATACAGAAATGCGGTATTAGTGGGCTGAGGCCAATTGTATGAGGATCAACAAGGTGAAGTGCTGGGTCCTCCACCTGGGTCACAACAATCCTACCCAACTCTCTAGGCTTGGGGCAGAGTGGCTGGAAATCTGCCCAGTGGAAAAGGACCTGGAGGTGCTGGTTAACGGCAGCTGAACATTAGCCAGCAGTGTGCCCAGCTAGCCAAGAAGGCCACAGCATCCTGGTCTGTATCAGGAATAGCGTGGCCATCAGGACCAGGGCAGTGATTGTCCCCCTGTACTTGGCACTCGTGAATTCTCTGTCCAGTTCTGGGCCTCTCACTATAAGAAGGTCATTGAGGTGTTAGAGCATGTACAGAGAGGGGCAATAGATCTGATAAAAGGACTAGGGCAATATGTGGAGTGACCAAGAGAACTGGGGTTGTTTAGCCCGGAGAAAAGGAGGCTTGGGAGAACTTTATTGCTTTCTACAACTACCTGAAAAGAGGTTGTAACCAGGTGGGAGTTGGTGCTTTCTTCCATGTAACAAGTAATAGGAGGAGAGAAAACTGCCTTCAGTTGTGTCAGGGGACGTTTAGGTTGGATATAAGGAAAAATTTCTTCAGTGAAAGGGTTGTGAACCATTGGAACAGTCTGCCCAGGGAAGTGGCAGAGTCACCATCCCTGGAGATATTTAAAAGACGTGCTGATGTAGCACTGAGGGACACGGTTTGGTGGTGAACTTGGCAGTGCTGAGTTAATGGTTGGATTCAATGATCCTAAAGGTCTTTTCAAACCTTAAAGATTCTATGATTCCACAAGCAGCTTACGTGTAAAAGTTTTATGTATTTTTTTATTAACAATTCAACCATTTATTTTCAGAACTAAAGATCAATTTTATCTTCCCTTTAATAAGACAGTGGTGTTATTTGAGAGTAAAGGTAGCTACTTAGAGACAGAATTTTTGAACTGCTGAATGAACATGTCATTACTACCTGAGTTAAAAAATAAAAAGATTAAAAAAGGTTAAAATTATTTATGATAAAAAGAAGCACTCTTAATCAGAAAGTGGTGGTGTCATTCTTCTTGTCCTTGTGTGTCATTCCTTGTCCTTGTGTCCTTTTGCTGCAGTAATAATATTCAATATTATTAATGGTGTTATAACTAACCAAAAGTCTTTCATTATACTGAGTAATCCATTAAAATTCATCGTGGTTATCAGCATGGGAAAAGTCTGTACACAGATAAAGACTTTTACAGTTGGATTTTTTTTATTTCATGCATCCATGCTTTAGCATGTATGGATGTGTTTATTTGTTATTTTCAGATAATATTTCCTATTAACAATTGAGCTGTACGATAAAGCTGTATTTTATATGAATTTTTCTGCTCTTCTGTGATATGTAAGAACATTGAATTTCTGATAACTTACACGGCAGAATCCAGAGCTTACTCTCAGCAGCCTGCAAATCATGTTGTAATAACTCTGGATTGTAACCAGCCAAGATACTATCAATCCAGCGTTAACAGTGGATAATGCATTAAAACTCAATGTACTGTAAGTAATCAAATCCCAAAGAAAAACATTTAGTACAGCTGTCCAGTGTGCCTGAAATATCTACTCAGTGCAACAATCAGTTTTAAGAGGATTTAAAACCAACTATTAAAATTCATCAATACCAACTGAACAGAACTTCCTGCAGGCAGGAAGGCAGGTGGCAGTGCCATCCAGTACAGGAGGGCTGAGTCAAATGTGTCTCTCTGCTGACTTCATGCATCTACAATTCTTTTAGGAAGTTCCAGTACTCATTTTTCTTACTTGCGCAGTAACTGTATAAATTGTGAATACCGCTTTTATAAAGCATACTGGACACTGTCAGAGTCCCATTTGGGTGCAAGAGTTTCAAGAGTAGCTGAACATTGTGCAGAATTTTTTCTTTCAATGAGGGGATATTTTCTGACTCATTAAACAGAAACAGTGGAAGTATAAATCAAGTGGAAGATAGAAATATGGTCTCTGTGAAAAGAGGGAGACCACAGTGAAAAATGTGGCTGAATTGAGTATTGGGTCCATTGCCTATATGTCAAAATAAAGATAAGTAAAAAAGGAGAGAACTCTTCATGGTGTCTGAAGGAAATACAAAATACACACCATAAAGAATTAGTGTTGAGACTTTGAAAGAGAATTATTATATATATATTAGAAAAAAGAGAATGTTTTTCCTCTGTGGACTCAAAGGATAGGGCTAAACCCCAGTAAAACTGAGGTTTTGTGCCTCTTTGGACTGTGGACTTTCCTCTTCAGATATTACAAGAGTGCCTACACAGTGTTGAGTGAATGATGTGTGAGAAACACTGTCAAGTGTAAGCCTTTAAGTGAAATTTGATCAGTGTATGTTGAGACCTTAATAAATTTTTAGAGCTTTAATAATCTCTTGGTTTTAAAAGGGTGTGGTGATTGTTCCATGGTAGCTTAATTTTCAAGGTTTATTAGAAAAAAAAAAAACAACTAAGCACCACTTTCTCATGTTAGTACCATTAAGTTAGCTTTTAATATCGAAGGAATATTCCCAAAGAAATGAAAAGCTATTCAGCTTCTGCAGTGTGGGGTGCTTGGCTAAAACAGGCACTATGGACAAGCCATACTAATAGGCCTTAGCCTGAATTAACAAGAAGCCTGCTTGCAGGTTACAGGAAAAGTACTGGCATTTGAAATCAGGTTACAAGAATGTAAACTATTGAGATAACGGGAAGGAGGTCTCAGAGAAAGACAATGATTTAATGCGCAGTGACACTGCATATAGACCAATCACATAGCAACATGTACTAACTAGTAAGAAGTGTGTTTTAACTATTGCAGGCCAATTAGGTAGCGACATATATCTGTAGTTAACCAATAATGTAGTGACATGTATATGTGTGAGAGTATAAAGCAAATATTGTAACACATAATAAACAAGAGCTGCCTATCGATCATATTGATCTGCGTGTAGTTTCTTCGTGCCCTCTCGGCCACATGCAGAATGGAAAAATGAGATATAAAAGAGAATTCTCATGATTATCTTTATATTCAGGCTCTGAACAAACCTAGTATTGCCCAGTTTGTTTTTACAGTGGAAGAAAAAAAATCTCAGTTTAGGATATTTAGAATTAATTTTTTCTAGTCTCTCCTTGGCGGAGATCAAAGGTGGTTGGAGTTCTGCAGATAAATATATAAAACTTTTTTAACTAACTGATTATGCCTCACATGTTCTATTTGTAGACCTGAGAGATAATTATCTGGTCAATGAAGATCAATTTATAAATAAAAAATATATTTTCTGTAGTTTTATCTCTTAGCATGTCTTATTGTTATATCCGCATGATATCTAACAACATCTGTAACACACCTTGTAAATATGCGCTGGGATGAAACATGTCTGTGCCACAGTGCAGAGGCACGTTGCCATAGCAAGAACTCCCATAGGAATTCCAAGTGTGCATTACTTCTACAGAGAGAATTTCAGAGTACGTCTAGATAACATAAGCCAGAGAACTTCCTAAAATCCGTGGGAAGTCTAGGCAATGGATGCCATGCAAGTGTTATTGGCGCTGCAGTGTTCAATGCCATGTGGCCTTTCCAAAATTATTGCTATCACCCAGTGGTCAGAAAGAGAGAGATGGTGAAGGTATCTGGTTAGTTCCATGAAGTCAGCTTGGTACCGCTTCTGGAAGGTTTTGAAAGGCTAGTTTAAACAAAGGCGGAGGGCAGGCTATCTCAGAAGCAAGTTATGGGTAACTAATGCTGTACAAGAGTGTGGCCCTGGAACATGGTGCTGTATGCTCTTCAAGGCAATTAGGTGACAGAACATATAATATTTCTATGAAAAGTGTCTGTCTGTGACAGAAGGAGAAATTTAAGGGAAACTAAACAAAATAGTGAGCTATACAATAAATGTGGCTATATGATTTTAAAAAAAGAGGATTTATTTTTTTTAAAGCATGTACAACAATACTAGGAGTCTGTGTTATAAATGAGAGAAATAGTAAGTTTCTGTTTGTAACCAAAAATTTGACTTTGGTATAATCACAGTCTAGCAGGGTGGCAAGCAGGACAGAAATGCTCAAAAAACCACAGATGTGTTATCATTGCAGTGTTTTTTAAGAGGGACATATTTTCTTCCAAACTCGAAAAAGACATTACCACATTCAAGGAACTGACAAGTCAGAAGCATAAACAATCTTTAATTGCTTATGGAAAAATGTCATAACAGATAACACGCATGATGGATTATAATTTAAGGACTGCTTCAGGCCTCCAGTCTGCCTTATAATCACAGATTAAAATGGAGTGAGAGCAAAAAAGCTATGTAACTATAGGGCTTCTCTTCAGGTGATAATGTTAGAAACTTCATACAGCTAATACCAAAATGTGCTTGACATTTTTAAGTGCTGTAAAGCACACTTTCTGTTTCCATTTTGCATCAGACATGTCATAAATTTACAGAGACCTGATTTTAGAAGATAAGGAGAAATTGATTTTCAGAACAGAGTATCACAGATAAGTAAGTAGAAAACATCAAGACTCGATCTCAGATGGATTTTTAGTAAACAGAATAGAATGCAAACCAACAGTACATATATTTGGAATTTCAAAGGAGTGTTTATCTAAAGCTGGAAACAATAGAGGACAAAAATTTTGGACCAAATATTTAATGAGGAAAAAGTATGAACAATGTTTAAAAATATTTAATAATGCTTTTTAGATATCAAAAAAGTCTCCATCTTATAACTGCCAAAGAGGGTAAAGTAGTTGTAATTATATTTTTAATTGTAAACTGTTAGCAGTCTAGCTAGATCACAAACTTTTTAGAAGACAAGTGAGATGTGTATGAGAACTGTATAAGCGAAATCAAGGTGGTGCTTATACAAGTGCCATAAATCTCAGATTTAAGAACTGCAGAAAAAAATTGAAGTAAATCCAAGTAAGTTTCACTCACCTTAATCATCAATCCCCTTCTTGATTTCATTCCAGAAGTTGTAGAAGGATTGAAAAAAGCAAAGTTCTGGATCATTATTATTGTTTTTCAAGCGTGTGTGAAATATTAACCAAACAGTAGGCTTGAATTTAAATAGTTAAAAATAGGATGATGAGACCGTTAGTCTAAAGCAGATCTTGGAAAAATAATGAAGCAGTTGGACTGTTTTATGCAATTACATGGGGTCCCTTCCAACTCAATATTCTGTGATTCTGTAATGAAGGAAATGCTGGTCACAAAATGTGTGATGGGAAGAGCTGGGGAATTTCTGCAGAAGTTGTAAATTTAAATGCATAAACCGTTTCTCTTAAGCTCTCTTAAAGCCGTCAGCTTTTCTTCTCATGCTATCAATCGCACTTTGGATGAAAATTTTTTTCCTTCACTGCAGCTGCATTGCATTGCTGCTTTCCCCAAAAGGAAGTCTGTAGCTGCTTATGAGGTTATCAAGAACAAAGAAAAGGATTCAAAACTTGTATGCTTTGCTTTTAGGAAGTTAGTTTTCTAATGGTCTACCAGTTGTGCTCATTACGGAAGAGGAATAGGAAAAATAAGTATGCTCCAATTGAAGCACAGAGTAGTAAAATACTTGAGCACTGAACGGATGAAGAGCAAGCTGAGACTTTTACCTCTTACTGAAAGAGAAGCCAAAGACAAAGATAGAGCAATTTTGACATTGGGAGAATGGAAATAATGAAAACGAAATATCAACTAGGTAACACAGGGATTTGGGAAAACAGAATATGTCCTAGTGAAGCTGAATATGAGGTTGGATGTCCAGTATTAGACATTAGTCCATGGGTAGAAGCTCCAATCCTGTAGTTAGAGAAAGGTTTACTCTAGAAGAGACTTAATTCTCAGTAGTTCCCAGTGTGACACAAGAATCAAAGGGACTAAGCATGTTCAATAGAGAACTTCAGACAGAGCAGTAAGATTATATCTGGTATTGTTTTAATCTCTAAAAATACTGTGTCCACCTGTTGTGTGAGCAATACGTGAAGAATTTTTGATATATTTGGAAAGGTATGTAGAAAAAGCAGTCAACTATGCATCCATCACTACCAGCCACTCCAGGTAGAACTTCAAGGGGAATAATGTCCCTCAGTCCTGACAGAGGACAGGGAGAGAATTTTTTTTTTTCCCCCTAGAGTTAGACATTACTTATTTGCTATTATGGAACCTAATATCATTTTATATTGATCCAGCTTTTTTATTTTTGCACTATTAATTCTACTTGACTTTCAGAAATTAGAGATTTTAAAATTATCTTCTAGAAGTAATTTTCATTGAAACATTTTGGGGAAGGAGTACGGTCACAGTTCTAAGTATATTGAATTACTACAATTAAAGTAATATTTAATTATTTTGTCAATAATTCATGCTTAAAGTTATGGAAGCTGCCATGGTGACTTCAGAATTGATTTGTTACATTATATTTAGTGTTAGTTTTCTTGCATCTGATTTCCTTTTATAGGTCTTATGTCTATGACTTGTTGAAAGACCAATTGTAACAGTAGTTTTGAAGTGCTAGAGATCTACTGTTTGTAGAGATCAATAAGTTTTAGCACAATTAATTTCAGGTTTCACATAAAAAAGTCTTATAATTATTACATCAATTCATAGTAGTTTTTAATGTTTAGAGATACAGCCAATTTGCTGCAGACTAGACCTGAAGTCTAATGAATTAATTAGGCTTCCTAACCTGTTATCTTACCTTTCATAATTAATATCATAATCATATTCATCTAAACTCCATTATATGGAATTCAAGATGCGAATGTTTATGAAAAAAAATGGAGCAAAACCTGGATTCAGAAAGACCTCTGTACCTTCCTCAGGGTGCAAGTTCCTCAGCAAATGTAGCTGTAATTAGGAGGGGAATTCCATGTCTCTAGTAATTTGAGAAACTTCTTTTATATTTATTAGAAATTCTGGGCAGAGTTGACAAAATAACTACAGCTTGCACTTAAATGTTCTAGATGTGTTTAAAAACAAGGAATATCTGATATGTGCAGGATGTGACTCAGTGTCTAAGGATCTGCTTGTTGGTGCAGGTCATGCTTGGAACTGGGATGTTTCAGCCTTAGTACTTCAGGAAAACATCTCATTCCATAATGGCTGAAGATTAATGATTGAAAAATGGAATGAATGCCATGGACAACTTGGTTTCTTTTCTATTTTTTTTTATTATTATTTATTTATTTATTTATTTATTTATTTTTTTAGAGGTTTTTTTATTGCACCTATTGATTAACAGCTTGACCTGAGGTTTGGCCTAACTGTAGATATTTGAGCAATTATTTACAATTAGGAAGAATTCTTATAGTAAATGGAAGTGAACATGGTGTGCTCAAAGTTGCCTCTGTATCTGACTTTCATATAACTAAAATCAAGACTGACCTGTGCTTACTAATTGTGTTATCTATTTGGATTGTTTATTTGCAGGTGAAGGAATCTGCATCAGAATTCTCTAACATGCACTTTGAACTTTCCACCTCCTACTAGTGTCATTTGAGTTTTGTTTGGTTCAGTCTCAAGCATCTCACATCATAACACCACATTTTGCCCAAGTTCTGAGCAATTCAGCGTGAAAACTGCAAAATTTTATATATTAAACACAAATTGATTATCCTCATGCTACCATTGTTTAGTACTTATTTGACTAATTCAGGAAATAGATGTGTAAATTCAGAGAAAATGTAGCTTTAGGGACTCAGTAAGATCATTATATGCACCAGTTATTTCTCTCTTCTTTCACCTGCCACCTGCTTCCCTTCTGAGTGAGAAACCCTCTCAAATGGGACAGCAGTGCATTATTTGGTGATATAGATGCTGCCCTGGAGCCCAGAAAATGCAGATGGATTTCTGCCTTCTTTTGGTCATTGGAGGAGTTCTAAAGCCTGAATCCAGGCTGCATATATTTTAAGGCCTGTACACTACATTTCATTAAGGTGAAATGAGGTAGCCTTTTTATGATCTTGCTCAGGTGCTGGACCCCTTTTAAAAATGGTAAGTCTGTTTCTTTAGGATTGTTTGGATTTGAACGAAGAAGAAATCTGTTTTGAGCCTCCAGCAGAAGTTGTGATAGAAGATTCTTTCACAATTCAGGAATGAATTTTAAGTCTTTATTGAAAATTGTCATTAAGAGAAAATACGATCTTTGGTGCACAAGAGTAGCCTTTTGATTGGTAGGTCGAAGAAGCACATCCATGATCTTTGACAATATTTCCAACTTTGCACCCTCTTTTCAGTGTGGTAGGATCCTAGCTCTAATGTCTCCATTATAAGCACTCAAAATTTGTGAAGTATTTTGAACTTGAGTAACAACCTGAAAGCGATTGACAAAAGGAGATGTTCTACTGGCATGTCAGAAAAAGAAGCTCTGGAGAAACCAGAACTTTCCAACATGTGCCCCTGTTTGAGGCCCATGCCTAATGCTGACACAATAGCTCTTTCTTTTGTTTTCTTATGGGTTTGTTTGCTTGCTGGTTTTACAGGGGCCAGAATTTTTTTCATCATGAATGAGCTGTGAAAACATCAAAAAGTGTACTTAGGAAGCCACACAGGTAGTCACAGATCAATTTCCAGTGCTGTGGTGGGGTGGGTGGGATGAGACTTCATGACTTCATGAAAGCTCTGTGGGAAGGGATGACATAAGTTTTTTTTGTGACTTAGCAATTAATGTGTCAATCTTCCCAGGGCAGTAACTCTGATTAAAATGGAAATTGATTATTGAGAGGCATTAACAGGACTGGTTGTCTATTGGTTGTTGTTAGATATCTTTTAAATTAATATCTATTTTCTTCTAATTTGGGTCTGGTGGTAAACTTCGAATCCCATAAGCACTATGATAAGTAAGCAGCCCAATGTAATTATATTAGCCCAAATGAAAGCTTTCACTCTGACTTCTAGTAGGCAATGGTGTTAAAAAGAATAATGGCTTGTTTGATATAGAAATTAGAACTGAATCTCATTGTCTCTTGAAATGTCAAGGGAGAAAATAAATTAAATGTCAAATAAAGGTAATAATTCATTATTAATTTAATGTTTTCAAACATTTTGCTTGCCTGTGAACTTCGACCACACTTTTAAAAACTGGCTAAATACAAAAAGGGAAATTTTAAAATAATCTATTCCTTGAATTTAACATTAATTTAAGATGTTATCTTATCAAACACTGGATTCAGGTCCTTGTCCAATATTGATAGTCTATTCCTAAAATCTTGTTTACCCTTCTAGCAGCTGTTAATGCTTTCTGTGCTTTTTACATAGTACTGCCACTACTGGAATTTTTGGTGATGTTTACCATTCATAACCTGATTGCACATGAAATCTTTTTATGTAATTTGGGTGGTTACTTTGATGGCAGATATACAGTTTTATTCAAAAAATCGGAAGGGGGATATTAGTTATTAAAATTGCTTCTCTTTCCCTACCGTAATAAAACACTTTAAATACTGACAAAAAACTTACTGTAAGATTGTTCATAATGTATTTGCTTGACAAAGGGTTGTTTTTTAGAAATATTAGGCAACTCTCCTTAGAGAAGATTCCATCCTATTTCCCTTTTAATTAATATTATGTAGTTGTATTTTTTCTGAAGCAAGTATGAGACTGTGAATACATGCTTCATGAGGCATAAACTTTCCATTGCTGAACTTCTTCAAAAGTGTTATTATTAGAAATGGCTGTTTCTGTGAGGTGAAAACAGTAGTTCTTTCAAAGTTTGTCCCCCCTGCACCCAGGATGGAGAATCTATCTGAAATCTGAAATAAAATGTCAGCACCCGTGTATTCCATTATATTTACCTTCAATCTTTGAAGGAGCATGAAGTGAGATGGAATAAAAGCAGAGTATATTTGAGACTATCAATAGATACTTGATATAAATCAAGATTGTTGCTGATATTAGATGCAATCCAGAATACATATGTATTTAAAACATTCAAACACTAAAATGTAAAGTGATTGAGGTGTAAATCAGGAAGTAAGCATTTTCATGTTTGGAGTTTTAATTGTTTCTTTTTTTTTTTTCTTACAGACTTTTTTTCCAGTCAAGGTAAAACCAGAGTTTTAGGCTGTGCGGTGCACTGGGAAATATTTTGCAGATACAAACATATGTATCTGTTTTATGTGAATATACTGAGATTACCTGCAGTGCAGGTGCATTAAAAATGATTGCTTCACCTAGAATATCCATAGGCCAGCTGCACATAAACCAAATTAGACTAGAAGTGCTGGATTCTTTTGTGTAGTATGTACAATTTGCTGAAACATTTATAGTGGACATTTTCTTGGGATTTCTGGGTATCTGGCAGCCTGTTTGAACAAAGTTTATTGTCTGGCAGCAGCAGCACAGCAACATCTGATGTACTTGTCAGAACTCTTAAATTCACCAAAAACAAGATTTCCATGTGGAAAGTGCAATTGTGGATATTCTGATGTTTGGAGGCCTTAGAGAAATGAATGTATTGAAAGAAAATTGAATGAATTTAAGCCAAAAACTATTTCATGTGTCACTAGTAACAGATGCAATTGGAAGATACTTCAGCTGTTCATCCCTGAAAACAGGGATGCAGCATTTTGAGATTTGTATTTTAATCTCATTAAAATTTGGCTTTGTCATTCAAAAAAGAAATTCTTTGGATTGCCCTGGTATCTCTTTTACTAAAGAAAATCATAAGGGTTCCTAGATTATTATCAACACAGCTACAATAAAGATAATGTCACTACTGTTCAGTATTATGTTCTTTGTAGTGTTGCATTGCTGAGCTAATAATTCATAAATGTTAGAATATATGCTCCATCTTTCTTAGTTGCAAGTCTCTTACTAGCTTCCTGATCCTTAGAATTACCCTGGGACCTCTGTAGCAGTGCTCATTTGCAGTGAAGATCCCCAGATCCTGCAAGGAGCTTTGAGGATTACTCCCTCACAAGAAGTTCTGAGCAACGTCTATGGGTGATTATTCACTCTACCTGCTTTTCCTTCCCCATCCGGTGAGCCTTCCAGCGTGGTGACCAGGAATTTGTGTGCTGTAGCTGATACTCTCACATCAGTGAACTGAACATGGAGGTGGTGTCGGAGGTTGAAAGTCTTGTATATGCATCCCAGGCTCTTGATGTGCAGTCAGTGCTGATTGCTCTAGGAGCAGAAAGGCTGAATGGATTCCATCCCTGCCATGAAGTACTTGAGAAATAATACATTTTCTTCTGACACACACTTGAAAGGATTGCAAAGTTTTTAGGTTTAGCTAAACAACAGGTGCATTATTCAGCTATTAGAGATGCAAGTTGAATGAAGCATAGGGGCTGCCCATTACAATGAAAAGTAATTTGCTCTATCTGACTAATTTAAGCATAAAAAATTATAATGATTGATCTTGTATAAAATAGACAGGGAAAACTCAGCAATTCAATGTTAATTGTGTTATCATTCCAAAGCCAATATTGATTTTCAAATTACATTTACAAAATGCCTGATAAGGTCCAAGACCTAGTGATACATGTACATGGCATCTACTTTAAACTTACAGAAAGAGATTCTTGGTCATAAAGCCAGAAGGTCAGAAATTTTGCAAAGCAAATCAAAGTTGTCTTATAATGTACAAGTGCCCTGGATATATTTTTCTTTTTCTTTTTTTTTTCTTTTCTTTTCCTTTGTCAACACGAAGGCAAAAAAAAATCTCTTGAGGTTATAAGACGAGGCTAGGCATACTTATGCTGAGGGAGTCTGGCCTTGCAGACTCCTAAATAACATAAGATTTTCCAAGGGTGAATGCTTAGTGTTGTCTTCTATTCTAACTCTTAAAGTAACCAATTGGGGCATTGTCATCATGACATGCTTTTCAAGATTTCACCCACAATTTTTCTCTGAGAAACTGAGCAGGCAGAGCAATGACTTGTCCGGGTGCTCTAGTTATGTGTCACTGGATGAATTTGTCGTGTAATGAAAAATCTGCTTTTTGAGAAATGGCAAGGTGAATTGAGAATGACAAAGTAATGTGAAAAGGACTGAAGCCTATTGCCATCACAAATAATACAAATGTAAGTTTCTCTCTGCTGTCTGTCTCTCTTATAAAATAATAGTAGTTGTCAGGAAAGGAAGCTGCAGGAAATGATGAAGTTTAAAAAAAGCACTTCACTTTTGTGTTTTCTCTTATGAGTACTTCAGGTCTTATGGTGTTCACATGATAAACAGTGCACCCCTTTTATGAAGCTGTTGTATATCACAGCCTCAGAAGTATCAATGTATTGAAAGAAACAGCAATCGAAGAGGTGTGCCTTCACACCACAATTGTAATTAATCAGTAAGACATAACAGGCTGTGTGCCAGTGCTGCTCAATCACCTCTCAGGTGCTTGGTGAAACTTGGTAAAAAAGTGAAGCCTTCCAGCTCATGTGAATGGAACATTAATCAGCACTGCAAGACAGTCTGTGCAATGCCATAGCATTGCAGAGTAGATACCTTGAAACTCTAACGTTTCAAGAAAAGGTCTTGGGCTCGATAATGTGTTGGATAGGTCTAACCTGGACTCTGCAGCTTGCTTTGTCCCTCATCAGCATGAAGTCTTGGTGCCACCTCTGACTACTGCCTCTTGGTAGTCTTTACCCCTGGAGAAGACCTTGCTCTCAGGCTGCTGGGGAAATACTTCGCCTGTCCAAAGGATTACTGTTATATGGGCTTTTGCTTTTTTTTTTAATTTTGGCTTTCTGTTTTAGGCTCCACAGAAGGGACTGATTATCATGGTGCAGTAGATGATAAGTTCCTGGAGGGCAGAAGCTCTCAGCTCCCATGAGGCTTTTCTGTTGGGACTCATACGGAGGTGAAGCTGTCCTCATTCAGCCCAGGCAACCTGACCTCCTTGAAAACATTGCTCCTAATGACAAATATCTCCAGCCTTTTTACAAAATATCACTTTTGCAGAACTTTTCTGTGGGTCCTTTTAAAATTAGGTTTAAAACAGAACTTCAGTAAGATCATAAGAGGGGTGTAGGCTGGCAAAAAATGAAAGGCAGAAGGAGAAAGTAATAAGTTTAAGCAGACCTTTTACTTATTGGTTGCAGTGTTTCATGACTAAAACCACTGACAATCCTTTTATCCCCTTTGTTTCTGCTTTGTTAAATTCTGCAGGAGTTAAATTTACAGTAGCCAGTACAACTTGGTCTAACATTTCAACTGTGATGACATCTTACAGTGGAGTGGAAATGCTCCCAGGTTCCCAACAATACGTAATGAAACTTATTTACAGGGAACTGGAATGTCTGTCCAAAGATGCATTAGGTAACACTTAACAAAGTGCTATTGACTTTTAAGATGTAAAGACTTGATAGGTAGGCTGAGCAGTCTGGCATCAAAGATGTTCCCATTTAGAGAGGAATATTTAAAACAAAACGAATGCATACAAACAACAAGTGAGGAATGTAAAAGACAAGGTATGAAAAGAGGCTGTGTAGCTGCCTGCAGATGTGGGTGGTGATTCTAAAGCATCAGATGTAGGTTTAAAGCTCTATTTTGCAGTGTGCAAATGATGATAAAACTATATGTCTTGGTTCTGTGACCCTCAGTTATGCATCCCTGTTCCTTCTCTTCACAAAATTATTTTGAAGTTGGCTATTGTACAGGTGATTTCTCTGGAACAGAGAGATTTTGGAGACTAACTTACTAGAAGGACAAACAGTACTGGGCTGCATTCACTACAGACAAATTATGTTCTCCATCCACCATCTTTTAAGCAGGCTAGTTAAAATTTACCTGAAGAATAGTTCATTGCTTAGTGTTGAAAAGGATCCTGTATCACTAGATCCAAAGAATATGTGAACAGGTTCTTCATGAGAGACCTTGTCAAAGGGAGTGAATGCATTTTTACTAGGCTAATGTTTCTTTTTTGGAGAGAACCTTGCACCACAGCCCACAGAGGGTATTTCAGTCTTTGTCACTTCAGGGAAAAAAACAAATTTGGATCTTTGAGAGCAAAAATTAAAGATGCAAACTGAGCCCCAGTCATGCTTTCTTATCTTCATTACACTTCTGCTCTCACTGAATGAGTGGTGACTTCACATCCATCAGAGTAAAGACCAAGAGGGAAAACATCAGTCTCTCTTCTTTTTATGGAAACAGTAGCAAAGCACAGAAGATCTTTGAACTTTAAGGTTTAGCACAGAGAATCGGGGCTTCTCTCTTGATCTCCAGTCAGTGAGGCAGAGATGAGAGTTCAGCAGGGGTTAGATAGATGTTCTCTGAATTATAACAAAACTGGGAAACCTTTCAGTCTATTAGAAAAGTGCTTTCATCTTTCAGTCAAGACAAGCTATTACTAAAATTAAAAAAGAGAGTTAATGTGTTGCTAGAGGATTTTAATAAATATTAAAATTATGTGTGTGGATCTTCTGATTTTTTTTCAGTTATTAATGTTAGGTTTATTTTTAGCAGATTATGCCAAACAATTTCTATCTTGCTAGTTCCATTAAGTGTCTTTGTCAAACTCCTTTCTGCTTGCATGTAATCAGTTATCTCATTTCTTACATTGGCTCATGAAACAGAATTGGAGATGCTGCCAAAGAGATCCATCAATTCAGACCTTGCAGAAGTTGAATTGGATTTTAGAATTTTGAAATCTGAGTGTATTTGGAGATCATATATTTGACTGACATCAATTAATAATTAATAATTTCCAGACATATCAATCAGAAAAACTTTTATCTACAAATTGTATAATTTGAATACCATGAAAAATTATATCATGCACACAAAATCAAAACCAGAATAAAATCAATTTCAGTAAAGAAACCAATGATTTTACAGGCAGCAGTGTTTCCTTGGTTTTGGTCTGTTTTTTTTTGTTTGTTTGTTTTTTGTTTGTTTGGGGTTTTGTTTGTTTGTTTGTTTTTGTTTTGGGGGGGGTTGTTTGTTTGTTTGCGGTGTGGGTTTTTTTAAGTTTGGTTTGGTTTTGTTTGGTTTGGTTTAGTTTTGGTTTTGTTTGTTTTCCTTTAATTTGTTTAAGTTCCCTGCACTATGTTTTTTTGCTTAACAGTTTTATTTTTAATATAAAGTGAAATGTAAGAAATCCTTCCTTCAGAAACAACCAACCAAACAAAAAACAAAAAAATCAACCAAACAAATTGGTTTGATTAATAATCCAGTGACTCTCCTCATCTGTTTGTCCTATCAGTGCTTTATGAGGGAATAATGTTTGCTCTCCTTAACTGTTTTTCTCTGTTTATCATTATCTGCACATTTGAACTGCTTATAATGACAATTTTGTCCCCAGAAGAGCTGAGATTTGAGTACGTGAACAAAAGCTTGTGAGCAATAGCTCATGTTAATTTATGTTTTAGAGAAGCCACTCAGGTTGTTCGGATCAGAAGCTCCTTTTAAGTAACTGCAGTGAAACAATGACCCTACCTCTAAAATCTAAATCTGTTTTGCAACAGAAAGAATGCAAAACCAGGAGAGAGTAGTTTTGGAAAGAAAAAAATTGAATGTTTAACATACTTAATATGAAAATTCCAGTTAGGCAATTTAATACATTTATTTTAATATAGAAATGCTATTTAGTTTCATCTTCAGTCTCTCTTTCCAATGATGTTTCTAATTGTTTTATTGTAAGAGGAATACACACTCTAGGATTGTTCTTTTTAATTAGTTGACTCTGTCAGAAATATCTGGACTTTTGTACTTCAAAAATTTAATCTGTGATGCCCATTCATTTTCAGAGAATTCTTGGAGACTGGGGATTAAGTTTTCTCTGTTCTCAGGGCACTGTGAGGTGATTGTGACCCTTCTGCTGTAAGGCTGTGAGTCAGTGCAGGATGGAAATAGCGGCTATATGTCTCTAGATGCCTGGTTTCACAATCTAGCCAAGTTATCTTTTCTGGGAAAATGCCTAAGAGGTGAAGTTGCTGCAATTCCTTCTGATGCCAGTAATTTTTGTATATGTTTCATTGATTGATCCTTTATTTAATGACCACTTGGAATCACAAGAGAATTTGTACTGACTCACTGATGAAGTGCAAATGATTCAGCAGTTTTATTTTGTTTCACCCAAAACTTTTTAAACAAAAGAAATGCCACTAGTAGCAGTGTCAGTATGCTTCAAGAATGCCATCAAGCAACCAGAAGCCAACAATGGATCTGAACAGTTGCAGGTTATGTAAACCTAAAGGAAGTTTGCACTCAAAACATAAATGGGGAACGTGGAAAGATTTAACTTCAGATTGACACGTGGCTCTTTGACCTGTCTCTGTTTGCCCTATCTTTATTTAGGCATCCAAAAGCTTTTCCTGATTCATTTGACATTAGCACTTTACAGCAGGGCATGAGAAATGAGAGAAAGGTACAGACAAGAGTCAGACCCTTGTCTGTCTTGTGCATTAGACGCCTTGGAAATAGAGTGCACTCTCATTTGAATCTTTAGCATCATGTTCTCTTGTCTTCTTGTGGCATAGGAATTTGGAGAAGAAAATTAAAATATAGCTTTTCTTAAAAAAAAAAAAAAAAGGACCCGAGAGAGAAAAGAAAGTGTACTTAAAAAATTGTCCTGTGATTTCTTTAGAGATGAATAGATCTTATCTTCTTTCTTAGTATTACAGACTTACACCACCAAATATCTATTCTATATTTCAATATAATTTAGCTGTCTAATCTGTTGCTACACCTGATTTCTTTTGAGATTAATGATTTTGCAAAAAATTATTTTTGTCTTGAAATGCATACATAGAATGGAGAGTGGGAAACACCCTCCCATCATGTGTAATGCAGTTTAATTTACTCAGTTGAAATGTGTTTGTGTGAAAGTGAGTGGTATTTTTTCTGGTTTATTTCTCTCTGGCTTGCCAGTGATGACAGCTGGAGAATGTTTTCCTGGAAGTTTTTTAAGTCTTACACTGTGAGATATAATACAGTGAACTGATGATTTCTCTCAGAAATATTTTAAGCTTTTAGTGCAGGACAATATTCTGCAGTCTCTTTCCTACGTCCTATTTTGCTCCATCATTTTAGTCTTATCGAGTGGCCTAAATATAAATTTAATGGACACTTCTGAAATGATAGTAGGAACAAGAATGTTTTCAGTACTTTAATAGTTGCTGTTTGTACAATATCTATATCCAGACTCTTCCTTTTCCTAATAATCTTTCTGTTACTGTGCATTTAAAATAACATGTTAAATTGTTTCATGGAGTTTTTTTTCTTCTAAAGCTCCACATTTGTGATTAAATTCTTTTAGCTAGCTATGCATTTCCCCACCTCCTGCTTGCTTCATCTGTGTTTTGCCTCTTGGGGCTTTTTCTAGTGGTAGGCTGCTACTGAGTCTAAGGCTTATTTGCCTTCAGTGTTGCCATCCAGTTACCAGCTCTTGTGCCTCCATTTTGGTTCTCCTATGACTCTTATACTCTCTTTTATTTCTGTTTAAACAACTGGTATTTACTTGGTATCTGGTCCTTGCATAACTATAACTGTGGATTTGTGTGGTCATCAGTGTTATAGTCTTTTCATATGGTTTATTCAAGACCAGGGAAAAAAAGAGGGAAAGTTAAAAAACACTGTTCCTGAATCAAATGTCCATTTCTCTGTCTGCTGTGACACAGTAGACAAAGGATAATCCTGCACTTTTGACTTGCAAAGAAATTATTTATTAATTTTTTCAGGCATGTAAATGCTAATTGTATGGTTTGAAACTTCTTGAAAATTGTTCTTCCTAATGTTACCTATTTATATTTCAAAAATCTACACTAGACTTTTCCTGTGTCTAATAGAATGATTTATCAGTTTAGTACTATACTGATTATACACACTAAATGAAATGCAAGACACGTCAATCTCTCTTTTAGTCTGATTGCAATGGGAAAAAACGTTTTCATGAGAGAGCTGGTATTAATAGATGATAAGGACATAATGCAGAGTTCAGTTATTTTTAACTTTTCTTTTAACAAGCTTCTCTGCAGAGCGCATGGAATGAAATCATAACTAAAACTTAAGCGTAGTCAGAAAAACTGTGATTTCTCTGAGAAGAAAGACCCATACTGGCCATCTTGAGAGAAAAATTTGGATTTCACAGAATCACAGAATGGTTAAGGTTAGAAGTGACTACCAGCGGGGCCACTTGGTCCAACCTTCCTGCTCAAGCAGGTCATCCTAAAGCACAGTGCACAGTATTGTGTCCAGACAGTTCTTGAATGTCTTGAATATTTCATCCCTTAATTGGTATGCCCGAGCAGCCATCTAATTGCCCTGTACCTTTTTTTTTTTCTTTGAAGGGGGGATGGATGGGGACTGTAGTGGTGGGGTAGTTTGTTTTGTTCTTTCATTGGTAACTGGGGATAAGTCATGGGAATTGAATAATTGGGGGTTTTTTACATTAAAGATAATGTCTAAAACTGTCAGCATCAAAGGTGAGGTTGGTAGAATGCTTCGTTTACCCCCTCGTGCCGTCTGCCTGACTGCCTCTGTCTGTCCATGGCTAGCCTTGGAGGAGGGAGCCACACCATCCCAGAGACTGTGTGGAAGTGGGCAAACAGTTCTTTTGTTAGCATTATTAGAAGAGGGAATTTTTTTTTTTTAAACCTGTTGTAGAGTTCTTTGCTTGCTCCTGATTTCAGTTGACAGAACTTCCAACTGGGGCATGGGGAACAGGTTTACTCAGAACATGCAAGCAGCCCCTACATCCTACATCCCATGCAAGTGATTATATTGCTTGTTAGTACAGTATTTATGTGGCTGGGAGTTGCACAAGGACGTGGGAGGACATGGTGCTGTCTGAGTGTAAGGGGAGCAATGCTCCGAGTGTGCTAATCAGGGAAGATGGAAATCCCTTGCGCTCTATTACTGGGTCAGTATCTTGTGGTAGAGTGAAGTGACTGGAGAGTGATTGCTCTCATATTTCAGCATCTCTTGGAGTGACATTAGAGGTGAATTTGGTGTCATAGACAAACTCCTTTCAAGTTAGTGGTCATGAAGACCTATGTATTTGGGGTTTGAATAAGTTTCTATGTCCCCTAATATGAGAGTTCTGCCAGGAAAAATAGCCTAGTAGTTCCTTCCAATAGCAAAAAAAAAAAAAAAAAAATAAAAAAAAAAAAAAATTTGTTTTCTTTGTCTCATGGAAATATATGGATGACATCTCAGCATCGCCCTATCCTTTTGTCTGTGTGAAGGTCTGGCCATGAAAGTCCACGGTATTTTGTCTCACACATATCCCTATACCCTTAATTCATGTATTTAAAAGTAATTGTGATAGTCTCTAACTGGATAAAGAATTTAATTATGTCTTTTAAAAGTGCCTTTCCAGTAATTTTTTTTTTTTTACAGGATTTATGGTGCTACTCTAAAATCTTTTGTACTTCTTCTTAAAATGAATGTGTGCCAAAGCAATACTTGTTTACATCCTTGAATGAAATCTTCAAAAGCAGCTTGGCAATTATTTGAAAAGGAAAAGATGAATCTGAAGAGAGTTTTAATTTAATATTTAATTTCATTAAGGACCTTGGAGCACAAAGCAAGAGCGCATTATTTATAACACAAAGCTCTGAGTGCTCCTTAGTAGAGAGGAGGATCAGAATATCATATAGCAGAATAGGGTCACCTGGAGGAGACAGTAATAGAAATATAATTATATTCACTAAGGCAAAGGCCCAAGGTTGTGTTGTTCCTGTTACCATTCTTTAAGGACAGAAATAACTGCAGGAGAAGTATAAGGCAGTGAGAGAATGAATGAGAAACCAAAATGATGAGGTAAAGAAAAATATGTGTAGTTTTAGTGTGTATCAGAAGAGGAGTTTCTTGTGTAGTAGATTGGAGTACAGAAGCTAGTGAGACTTCATCAAGATTTTTGGGTGTGTTTCTGTCACAGATTGTTCAAGTAGAGCTGGAAAAGGGCTTTTGGGATGATCTGAGAATTAGAGAGCCTCTGTTATGAAACAATGGCTTTAAGCTGCAAAAAAGTAGGTACCAAAATGTGGTTTTCAAATAATGGAAAGTCAACAGTATCTAGGGTAAAGAACTACTTAAATAAAAAGGAAAAAAATAATTTATACCACTTAACTGAAGTTTGTCGAATTCCAACTTGTGTCTCTTGGCTCCTGTCTTATCACAATGCACCTCAGAAATGTCTGGCTCCATCTTCTCTACCCTGATTGTGCATTAGAAAGCAACAAGATTTCCCTTTAGTCTTCTTTCCTCAAGACTCAACAAATTGCCTCAGCCTTTCTCCTCATGTCCTGAGCTAAAGTCCCTGATCATATGGTGGCCTTCTGCAGGTTTGCTCCAGGCTGTCAGTGTTTTCCTTGCACTGCTTTCCTTATTCATTACTCTCATTACAAATAAAAGAGCTTCTTGCACCAAATGGTTTATTAATTTTACCACAAGAGTATTTCAACAATAAATTGCAAAGAAATTTACCTTTCTTAATAACAAAGAGCTTTGCATGATAAATGATTTGTAAAGGGAAGAAGAGAAAGAAATTCTTCAGTTAGTGGATTTCCAGTTTTAGTTTTAATATTATCTGAGGCTGTAACAGAGCTATGACATTTATATTGACTGAGGACTTAACCCCAAGACAGATCTAATGTGAATCAGCACTTCCAGACTACTCCCATCCACGTAGCACGCCTTCCAGTCGGTGAAAGATGTTTCCCTTTCCTCTGGGTCCCAGGTATCCCCAGCATCTTTACATGTTAAAATAGTTTTGAATTCTGGATTTAAATACACATAATTTAAAAAAAAAGAGAATACTTAGATTCTTAATTCATAGGAATATAGGTCAAAGAACTAGAAAAAGTTTTTAACATCTAGTCCATATCTATTACAATTGCTAAGGATGGTGGAATGGTAGAGAAAATAGACAGAAAGTGACAAGATTCACTTGTTTTCCTTGAATATCACCTTGTATCAGAGACAAAATAACAGACAGTGAGTCACTGTTGACCAAACATTCAAAATATTATTTTATTTTCTTGTTCTAAGCTCTCTTCAAAAGTTATTGAATACAACCCATCAGCATCTTTTTTTTTTTTTTTCTTTTTAAACCATTAAACCAGTTCTTGATTTAAGTAGATAGGAGGGACAAGAAGTAGAATTAGTTCCTTAGCAGACATGTATTTCTTTAGAGTTTTCTGTGTTTCATATAGTGTGTAGTGGATGTAACCTGATATTTATGATATCAACAAAAGTATTTTGTGAGAATGAGTTTGCAGAACCTGTTTTCACTTGAGCCTAGTGAGAAAAAGAGCACATTGCAGAAGCTGCCATGAAAGTGAAACACTGAAAAAACTATTTTTTTTTCTTGCAAGAAAAACATCAGTCTGAACAGTTAAATGTCAATATGGGCAGTCAAATGCACATATATGTCCTCACATCTAAATTTAATTACATAATGTTGTGATACTCTCTAAAAATAGGGGACCTAGTTTCTCTGAAGACATTAGGGAAGAAAAAATTTTCAGTCTTAAATGTCCAATAGGGAAAAAAAAAAAAAAAAAACACCAACAGAAAAAACAACAAAATGAAACAGTAAATTGATCAGAATAGGTTAGCAGAACTATTATATATATCTTCATTTTTCAGAGTTAGTCTCCCCAGTCTACTTAAAATTTCATGAAACTGGTCTATTGTTTTCTTCCATTTATGGACATAAGATCAGACTTGATTCTGGAGTTATGAGCCAATGCAACTTCTTGAATGGGGTTCCGGCAGTTTCAACCTCTGGGAATTACTGCAGTAGGATTACTACAATGTTTTAGGGTTCATGATTAATGTGTCACAAGAAGATGGTCAAGAGTTTATACAGGAATATGTTTACTTCAGAATTGTAACTGAAAATTGATATCTAAGACCATTTATAAGTTCTCATGGCAGTGAGGCTGCATTCCCTCCTCCAAAACAATTTCCGTATTATTCTTGTCTGAGTCATCTGTGAGGAGGGATAGGGATCCCCTGTAGGAATAGATATAGGTGACTCTTGCAAGGTGAAAAAATATAGGTCACTAGATTGCAAAACAGGCATGCTTTGTCACTGTAGGTTACAGAGTTCTTAATTATAATGTGGTTATGAAGTTAAAGCTCATTAAGGTTTTTGAGGATGTAAATTTTGTGGTAATGTTGACTTAAATGTGATCAGTAAGTCATCTTTGCTAATTTATATGAACCACCTTTTACCTTTCACCATTTTTCTACACAGAGTGCTTCTTTACACTAGGAATAGGGCATTTATCCAAAGAAAACACAGATTTCCATTAAAAGAGGTGGAAATACGATATTAACTAAGCATGTTGCAGTTGTTCTTGATAATCCTTCAAAAGATTTTATTTACCTTCTGTCATAACATTACCTATCATGTTAAAAAAAAAAGAAAATAAGAAGATGAAAAAACCCTTTACCATTAGTTCGATTGTACTGCAGAAATATTCAGAGTCTACTATTGCCTCCCTTCTCAGCATTTCTTTTCCTAATCACTTAAAAACCTGCTCCATTACATAATTCTTTTTACACTGTATTCCGTATAAATATTAACAAATTAACAGAGTATACAGAGGAAATATTTTTAATGTGTATCTATATCTGTGGAAGAAAGCTGTAGGATTCAGTAGAAGCGATGATTCAAAAAGAATACCCTTTTTTTTGATGTGAAATCACTTTTGATGCTAAGCAATGGCCTTCCAAAATCTGACAGGTCATGACACTGATTTAACTGACTGGAAGAAGAGGATAGAAAGAGAAGTAGTTTCTTCAGGATTAAGATTTTGATCATGCAGAAAAAAAAATCAGCAATCCATTCCATTTTTCTTTTCTTTTACAGTTTATTTTTGGATACTTAAAGAACTGAAATACAAGGAGAGAAGTGGGGCAATACTAGAGATCAGTCAAAATAGTTCAGTAGTTTGTCTGCCTTTTTAAGAAAGACCATGACAGTCTCTGCACAGTATTTTATAATGTCATCGTTACTACTGCTACCATTCTGACCTTGGGATTGATGTGGAGCAATAGACTTGTACTTCAAACTGCATTCAGTGATGTGAGGTTGAGTCTTTGGAAAGGTGCCATTGCTTCTCATTTCTAGGGGCTCTCTTACACTTAGCCAGTGTTTTATCTACTGAAAATAGCATTACAGAAAAGAGAAGTGGCATTTAGAGACAATATGACTCTTAAGTCATGAGGCATGAGACATGAGGACAAGGAAAAAATCAAACACTTTAAATAGCAGATAAAATTATAAAAGTGTACAGGTTTTTTCAGTGGCAGCATGGAATTTGGTTGAACTACTTTGGAGAGGAAGTTGAAGTTCATATATGCAAGCATACTTTGATGAATATCTGTAATACTGCAGAAATTTCATGGCCTATATACACTTTTTTGTTATAGAGGCAATACTTCATTTGGGAAAGAATTATGGCTCCTAAAAAGAAATTGATCACTGACAAGCAGTTCTAATGTAAATATATTTACAAGCACCTTTGATTTGCCAATTTTGTTATCAGAAAATTAGTTTTTTCAATAGTAAATTTAATTTTTGAAAGTGTTGTGACATAATATTTCCACAATGAAATGCTCATCTTTTCAGGAAAGTGCTTTGAAAAATAAATTGTGGAAATATGCTTTTTTTTAAAGTCATGTTACTTTTCACACATTATGTTGTCTCTGCCTGAATATGTGACTCCATAGTTGTATCATGTTTGCAACTCATAGTGACAAAATGTAAATTGCTGTAACTACAGACAGCTGTCTGAGAACTGATCCACAAAATATTCTTTTCTCACATTTCTGAGCTCCTCTTGCTCTCCAAGCTTCCTGCCACAGAACTGCTTGGATGTGACTGAGGAGAAGTTTCTTCTTCACAGAAATAAATATTTTGCCTGAAGTTCAGCAGTTCTGGATCAAAAGACCATGCTTGTTAGATGGTTATGAAACTGAGATGTCCTGAGTATGAGACCTTACAGAGCCCAAAGTGTGATTGTGTTAGAAAGATGAGCAGTACAGTAAACTCCTTGCAAGAGTCACACTTGTCCCCTCTGCTCTCTTTAAGGGCAGTCTACAAGCCTGTTACACCTCTTCATTCTTGCAGCCTGCATTTATGCAGTGTGTTTGTATATAGTGAACATGCTGAGGCAGCGGTGTCCCAAATGTTTTTAGAGGGGAGTCTCATAGATACCAATTGCGACAGAGGGCTCTAGCAAGACCACTGGAGAGGAAACATTAGTTTCCTCTTTCTGGAAACATGGGTTTTGCTGGGTGGGTGCTTATCTTCCAAAAGGAAACTGCATCCTTGGGTGCCTGAGAATAACTTAATCATGTAAGCCTATTCTGCTCAGTCTAAGTCTAAAATTATCCCCAGCTGAGCTCTGTCAAAGCAGAATCAGGCACCACAGTTTTAACAGAAAAATCGAGGCACTGGCAGTGCCAGAGGGAAAAAAAATCAGTACTGAGGCAATTTTTAAAATTAAGCAGGCATACAAAAAAGTTTGGGTAAACTGGCAAAGGTGGCAAGGAGAAGTCTAGTGAGAATAATGTCAAACTGGAACCCTCTTGTGCTGTCTTGGGAAGGATGGGGGATAGCTCTTCTCCGTGGCACAAATGGTGGGAAGGTGCTTGTCTCTTCAGAGACTGAATGGCACTGATAGGGGCAGACATCAGAATCTGCCTCTGGAGTTCTAATCAAATAACAAATAGGACTAAATGCAGCTCAGCCCATGAGTGCACTATGTATTTGTTTAGAATTCTTTTGTTTCAGCCCAAAGCAATGAAATTGATTTACAATTCAGCATCATGCTTTAGTCCTTATTCTCTCTACATATTTATTCTAAAAGTAATTGTAATAGAAAATGTCTTTTGTTATCTACATCATATTTATTCTGCAGTTCCAAGTTGTTCCAGATGTGCTTAAGTGTAAATACGAGTGGAACATGACCCTCAAATTGTAATGAACCATGTCAGCAAAGTATGGCAAGACTCAACAATAGAATTAATAGATGTGATCACGCTTTCAGAGAGTGTGAATTTTTAAGGTTGAATTTCAAATACAGGCTTCAGAGGAGAAAACAGGGAGATAGTAATTCAGTCTTTATCCTTAGAAATTGAAATACTATTTATGGAAAAATATTTGGCTAGATTGAAGACTATGCAGGGGGTCAAATAAGCTGACCTTCTAAACATCCCAGATACATGAATAACAAAGACTACTGCATTTTCCTTTCTGTAATCTTACTTGTCTTGAGAAAAGAATGGGAATCTGACTTTAAAAAGCAACTGGATTTTTGACTGTTTTATAATATTTTTGACTGCTTTACTTTCCCTTTCTGTGACACATCTAAATTTTTCTGTTTATTTGTGGAAGGACAGTTGTTACTGTGGCTGACATATTTTGAAACTAGCCCTATTATTCAAGGACTGTAAAAAAGGGGAATTTGTAAGAATTAGTTTGCTCTCTTTCCTTGGATATATCTTACTGATCAGGTAATCATGAAGTATAAATTTTTTGTCACTGCCTGAAGCTACTTTCCAGGATTTCTCTGCATGAGATCACTGCAACTAAAAGATAGTTTTCTATTTCCTTAGGGCACCATGATAGATGCAACTGTTAGAGGAAAACTGAATTTAAGAGCCAATGCCTCAATATATTCAGTTTTAGAAATAGGTAGCTTCAAGTGCTTCTCCAAATGGACACTCAAATTGAGGTTATCTGAGCTTGTAGACTTTTTATTTGTCTTTGCTATGCATAGCTGGGCCCTGAACAGGCATAATGTACTCTGCAATTTCTTGCTGCTGTCCTAGAATCAAGACAATGTGTATTTTATGCAGTCTGCTTCTATAAACTTATTCATATGGAATATTTTGTTTCCTTATGGCGTTTTGCATGAATATTCTTAAATGTTTTCTTAAGTTACATGAGTTGATTCACATAGGTTAAAAAAATTGTTGTCTGATGCTTCCTGGAAACACTAGCCGTGCATGTGTGACCTAGAAATTTCCCCAAATTTCTAAGCTTTCTGCTCGTACATTGTTTCTCACCAAACTGATGGGCCCTGAAAAATCCCAAGCAAAAACTGAAAACTGACTCCCTGAAAAAAAAAAAAAAACCAAAAAAAACACAAACCTGCAAAACCCAGAGAAACATCAATCAAACCTGTCTTCATTCTACCCAAACAGAATTTCCCAGAAGTTAAGAGGTGGTAGTTACTCTTGCACCACTGAGAAAAGCACCTGGCATGGTCTTGGGAAATGAGGCAGGTTCTTGTCATTGGTCTGAGCTGTGGTATTTGAATTTCTCCTTTCTCTTCCCTTTGCCACCATTTCTTCTTTGGCCTTTGCCCATCATGTCTGGTTAGGCTATAACTGTTTTGAACTCCAGTATTCAGCTTTTCTGCCAGGCAGAAAGACCCCTTGTCTCACTTGGGTCCCAAGGACATAATTTCTGTGCTTCTTGCTCTTGCAGCATCTCCACCTAACCATACAAGACATAACAAAACTAACAAAAAAATATGAAAGTGTTTTTTCCCTTCGTTATCTGCAAATTATCATATTGTTACATCATTCTTAATCAAGCTCAGATGACTTTAAACAGAGCTACAGTTCATACAAAAAAATGTACCTATTTTCATATCTTCCTGCTGGCTTTTATTTAAACATCAGTGAATCACTTAACCTTGATTTCTTAAAGAATACAGAGAAATTGTAAACTGTGAAAGCATGATCTGCTTTCAATCTGCTACAGTGGTGTTTCATTTGCTTCTTTGGGAAAGATAGTGTGGTGACAGATGAATTAAAGTATTCTAAATTACTATTGAATTATAATATATAAACTATTATACTATCTGATAGATGTTACTGTGTTTTCTGTTCAGAAAACTTGACTGGGCGACAAGTTGGAAGAGTACTTTCTGGTCACATCTTGACTTTACTGGAGCAAAGTGGAATTTTTTAAAATTTCCGTAACATACAAGCTAGTTTTATTCAAGCAGTTAATGAAGTGCCTTTCTTCTGCAGTCCTCAGCTTTACAAGAAACATTGGCCTTTGCTGAGGAAATGCAATGTTCAAGGTGATATTGAGATCAATGATGTTAAGAGATATGAAATTAAAAGACTTTCCTGGAATACAAGTAGCGATATAAACCTTTTTAAACATGACAGATTTGATTGCACTTAAGGCTTAAGAAATTATGTTGTAGCTTTTTATGCTATTTATTTCCTGAATAATACTTTCTTTAATAACCTGCCAGGCCACTTGGAGAAGCAAAACAAGAACAATGAAAATGAGGGAAAGAATTAAGTAGCTCAATGACTTTGTTAGTTTAAACATACACTATAATCACATGGGGAGATATGGTGATGGTTTATTTTATGCAGCTGGCTTTTCATGTTGCTTCAGTTTTAAGTTTGTTTCTTAATAATATTTTTTCCTTCTTGTGCCAAAAATGTTAAGCATCAAGCAAAAATTGTGTTACAGTGTGAGGAAAAAACTTAGCAAATTGAGGTTTTTCATCATAACCCTCTACAATCAGTGAGCAAAAGTTCTTTGATAGGCACTGACTGCTCCACATCATAGGTTGACTGTAATTTTAGTCCTCTACCTGTTCCCCTTACTGTGTGTGATGAAGCTTTTCCATTTGTTTGCTTATTAATTCATTCTTACACTTGCAACTGTGGATCTCTCTCTCTCTCTCTCTCTCTCTCTCTCTCTCTCTCTATCAATCTATCTATCTGTCAGTTACTCTGTTCTGCTTCTAAAGATGTTTGTGCATAGCTGTGAATAATGTGACAGTTTTAAATTTTTTAGCATTCATTCACATTAGGGAAAAGCCCTGTTAATGGCATGATTCATCCTTCATTTGTGATCTTTATCTGGTTTAACGTTTTGACCTGACTGCAGGAACTATTATTATTATTATTATTATTATTATTATTATTATTATTATTTGGCAGCAGAGAGAGTTTTTTATACTCATGCTGGTAATGGAATATATTAGAGACTCAATATTTATATAATATGCAAGAAACAATTCCAAACTTTTCTAAGAGCAGTTATAACTCTATGGGACTTTTCTTTCTCCTGGAAAGCTCATCTCCTTGTTAATTAACCTTTTAGAGTGAAAAATGTCCAGTATAAATTTCACAAAGTAATCTCTGATTGGACTTCATGCAATATAAAGAACTGCTTTTTCCTAAGGGCTGCACATTATTTTGATGCACACAAATATGCAGCCTGCCCATAACCCTAGCAAAATTCAATTACTCAGAGAGGTGTAAACCACATTTTATGAAAGCACTAAGACATGACTCTTGATGATTTCTGTGGAAGACTGCTACACAATTTAGAAGTGTTTGCAGCCCCAGACTGAAGGCTGAGAGGATTTAACCAGCTGAGAAGCACAGTAATCTCCCAGAAGTGTATTACCTAGAATATATCTTTACTATTCATTTAAAATTGTTTTCAAAGGCAATGGATTGGAATTATCAGAATAGCAATAAATATAGTCAAATCAATAATGTAATTCGGGTGATTTTTACATGGAATATTGATGCAGGCATTATATTACTCACAACTCCTTTGAGAAATCTACATTACAGTTAGCAATTCCACAACTGTTTATTTTTTTGTAATCTGTCACTTGAAATTTCTCTCCAGTCATGATGGTGTGAACTATTCTAGAAGTGTCATGTCTCTCAAATTAAAAAACAAACAATGAAGCTACCTCAAATAATTAAGGATAGACTTAATTAAAAATAAAAAAGTTTATTAGTTTCTGCCTTTAGGGCAAGTCCTTTATTTCAGAAATAATTTTAAGGGATTGCAGAAATTATTGTGTTCTTACTTTATCTGTGAGCGAAAAAATCTTATTGTAATAAAAATCTTACACTTCCAATGCTCTGCTACATGATTACAGGAAGAATGGCATAGAAGCAGATACTTTATAGTAGTATCTAACATATAGAAAAAAAAAAAGGAGTGGTTTTAATTGTCATTCAAGTGAGCAGTGCTGAGCTTTTTAACTCAGGATTATGAGATCACTAATAATTTACCTTCATAAGAAGCTTTATAAATGAAAGTAGAATTTCCAGCAGGCCAATCAATCCAGCCTTTTGTGTTCCTCACACAGCTTTATCCCTCACATGTACATATATATACATGTTGTGTGGCTAGCCCTGGAAGAAGAATTTCTCTTATTAGCTCTGAAATGGGATAGAGCTTCATGCTAAAAATATATCTGCAACCATTCTGGGTACTGAATATTTCCGTAATAATTGACCTAAAATTATTCATTCTATTTATGAAGTTGTATTAGTTATAACCATTAAAAGCTATGAAGTATAGAACTAATTGCACCCCCCAAAAAAACTGCAACACTCAAGTGTCATTAGATAATATAGATGTATTAATTAGTCTGTAATTTTAGGGTTTTTTACTTTGTAAGGAACTCCATGGTGGCTGCAGCTGTCTGGATGTGCTATGGTTGCTTCTCTGTGAATGTGACATGTTCGCTGCTGGAACGAAATGAAGTTGTTACATTTCAAAGTAGAACATGGGACCCCCATGCTGAGTTATTTATCAGCTAACCTTCAGGATGTGATGCACAAAGTGTATTCTATTACATAGATGGCCACCGTGTCTGAATATATAATGTGATTTTATTTTTATTGAAGGAACAGTTTTATTTTCCACTAGATCCTTGAACAGACATCAGGAAAGAACAGAACTATAATGAACTACAAAGAATGATTGCAGCATCCTAGGCTGCACGAGGAGGAGTACTGCCAGCAAATTAAGGGAGTGAACCTTCTCTCTGCTCAGCCCTGGGGAGGCCACACCAGGAGCATCCACAGGCTAGGTCTGGTGCTTGCATCCTCAGTGCTAAACTGACTAGAGCAACTCCAGTGCAGGGCCACAAGGATGATTCAGGGATTCAATTAGTCAGGCATTAATGATTTTAAATATTTTTAATCTTCACTGTTAATGCTATTAATACTTCTGAATATGTCAGAGTAGGTCTCAAACAGAGGTGCTGCTGTTTCATTCATCACAAACCGATTGCAACAATCTCTTTGCAGAAGAGGTCTCAAGTTATATCTGCCTCTATATTATCTCTGCACCCTCTCAGTTCTTTAGGCTGACTTGGGTTAAATGAGCTGGTAAGAATGCAAGAGTGGCGTCCCCACCAGCTGTGAGTGCTTAGTGATGCTTTAAAATTGTTTCCACTTTTCAGCTTTCCTGCAACTCAAAATTAAGACCAGAACATGGCCTAGATTTTCTCTCCATTTATTTTAAGGAAGATATGATATTCCACGTATTTCTTCTGTTCTAAATGGAGCCAAGCACTGAAATTCACAGTAAAATGAAATTTTAAATGTTCTTGATAAGAGAGGTTATTATTTTTTATATGTTAAAATGAAATAAAAACCAAACCATACACTCTCTTTTTTCACAGTTCAAAAACTAAAAAAGTACGTCAGACCCTGGGAAAAAAAAGTAAGTGAGGTTATGGTGCATTGGGAGTCCTTTGCTTTTCAATCTAAGAAGATGGGAGTGCAAATAATGGTTTTCTGCAGTCAAGAACTTTAACAGTGGCTTGTGTCCATGAAGTTGCATGATCTTTATAACCAGGAAGTGTACTAAACACCAGTCAGGAAGTCACCTTTATGGAGGGACATATATATATATATATATATATATGATTTTCCTGCTTGCTTTTTCAGACCTGTTTGCAGTCATCAACTGTCCCAAAAGTTATTCAAGGATTTTCATGAATGCAGAGAGGCAGCAGTGCTTTAGTGTAATCACACTGGCATCATTTCCTTAGCAATCAAGCTCAAATAAATAAATGTTCTTTGTTTGGCAAGTCACTTCAAAATGGCAAATCAATAAATTCCTACAGGAAAACATCAACATTTCTGAGAGCTGAGGTACATTTTGCTCTTGATTATTTTGAACAGAGTTGATTAAAAACTAATGAACCTTTTCCTTTCAAGAAGAATGGCATTTTTGTTTAAAAAATCTTGGTGACCCAATGTAGAAAACATTCAGTTGGGATTGATAAAGAAAAGTAAAAGGACATATCATAGCTCACTTGTACCTTGAGAGATTTAATGACATAAGAGGAAGTCAGTAGCTTCTCCGTTTGATGTCTTTAATGCAAATTGGGGTATGAGTCTTCAAGAATTCACTATAGGTAACAGACTGATACTACATAGTCATCTACATCTGTGAATTTAAACTGACTGAACATGTTATTATAAATGTGGGAGGAAGATTCTCATCTGGTGGTGTCTCTCTGGCTTTTTTTGTTCACCCAACTTGTAATATTACGCCAAGTAGGTTGCTCATAACTTCTAATTGTATTTTCCTGATTTTTCCTGCAAACATAATTGTGAATTTTAATTTTCTGTTGGCATGTTTGTTGTTGATTTTTTCTTTTTTTTTTTTTTTTTCATTCTGTTCTGCTTGAAACCTGATTGATGTAATTTTGCCAGTAGTGTATGTTTTAATAAACTTTTTGAAAAGGATTCATATTAAACAGAGACAAATCTTCCTGTGTTTTGTCTGTGTTTTAATCAGGAACAAAACCTGTGAAACTGTGCTTCCAAATAAGTTATTGTACAGAAGGGTGCCATCTTTTCCTTTTTTATTGTTCCAACAGACTACAAAGGTGCTCAGCAGGCTGAGAACAGACAAACACTCTAAGACATAACCCATAAACACTGTAGAGCATTCTTGGGTTGCCCTGTTACTATGAAATATAATTTAGGAAGGTTTAATTGACAGTTATAACCTGTTAGCATAGTATAGTCTTAAAGTGCATTAACATTTTTCCAATGAATATGTGTGCCTGTCAGTTTTCATCATCAGCACACAAAAATGTGATCAGAACAAAGGCATTAGGTGATTAAGTGCAGCTATATTAGATCTTACTCATGTGAATGTTACTGTGAATATAATCTTCACCTTTTGCCATCTGTGTAAAAAAAAAGAGTATTTACGAAGTGGCAATATGTAAGAAAGAAAACACTGTTCTGAAGTCTGATTTTGTACCTGTATGTGGGCTTCTCCAACTTCTAATCCTTGCAACTCCTTGCTTCCCACCACGTGAGATTATGTGAGGAAATTAACAATGTACTGAAATTTGGTCTTCAAAGCTATTTGTGGTTTAGAATAAGGCTGCATATACCATCAGCAAGGGAGGAGAAAAATGTAGGGCATGGGCAATGATTGCAAGTAGACTGCAAAGGCATGATTAGGGCTTAAATTATGTTTTCTGGCTCTCTTTTGATTTGTAAAGTCTTATTTTGTCAATTGTAAAAAATATGTAAGGAAGATGTTAAAATATCAGTGTTGCCAGATGCTATGCTAAGGCTTATTGGAACTGTAGACTTTTTAGCTGTTTCAAGAAAAGTTTTTTTTAAAAGCAACAATATTGCCAGATTACCTGGATGTTTAGGAAAACTCTTATTATCCCTATTACTACTTTTCACTATGCTTTACACAAAGCTCCATCTCGTGCCCTATCAGCCCTCATCATTCTCCACAATCATTCCTATAACTCCTTTCACTCTTCTGAAAACACTACTGTTCAAATATTTACCATAACTAGATAGCTGAAGGAAATGAATTTCTTCTGTACAAGTGGGGATAGATGAGGTTACAGGTGAGGAAAGAGGAAATGTATTTTCGATTTGAGAGAGATGTATCCAAAGGCAGCTCATGGCATATTGCTTCCAAATCCCTGTTTGGACATGTATCTGCCTGACTCCAAAAGAAATAAAAAATTTTAATTTTTCTGATTGATTTCTAAGACCATCTGAATTTAACTGATGTTTAAAATAAATTAAAAAAATGTCTTTAAGCTGAATAGAAATAAAACTTTTCCTCAATGTTAGGTAGTAAATCTTTGAAAATTCTTTGTTACTGCTTGTTTCTTTCAGGAAGATTTTTATGTTAAGAGATTTTATAATTCTTTTGGCCAAGACCTATTTCAACCCTTTTTTTTCTTCACACGCACAAAAGTGTCATAAGAGATAAGTACAATATTACTTTCACCAATTCACCAAAAAACATGCTTTTTTTTTGTTGTTTGTTTGTTTTTTTTTTAAATCAAGTGTAAGTTCTGGTATTTTCAACCAGAACTATAAATCTAACACACTACAGGCTGCTTCTTCAATAAAATCTGTACTGCTCTTTGTTACTTCTGTTTTATTTATTTATTTATTTTATTTAGTTGAGAGTATGTAGAGAAAGTATAATGAAATGAACATGTACATTCGATAAAAGGGTGTTTGCCAATTTATTAAACAGCTTCTTTTCCACTGTAATATACTAGAAAAGTAATTTTTCCGTGCTTGCTGTAAAGTGAACATTAAAGTAAAAAGAGGATTAAGTAGAATTATATTATAAGACAGTTTTAAGTAGTTTTTATAACAGGATGAGGCCTTCTTGATGTAAGTAATTTAGTATTATACAGAATATTTGCACATATGTAGGGGTGTTTTATTTTAGTATATTGGGGTATTGACAAATGTAGGTCCTTCTCATTAGTACTAAATTGTCACACATAAATGTGCTGTACTTCTACACTGCTTCTAGATAAAGAACGTGAAAAAAAATAGGTGAAGTTATTGTAAACTCCCTAGGGCTCCCACTTATCAAGGGACATATCACACACTCAGGCACACTCAGATTTGCAAAAGCTGAAGGTGATAACACAACACACACATGAGGATCATATTGTCTGAGCTGTGTTTTGTCAGCTCTTTAAGGAAGGGAAGTCAGTTCTTGAAACCTATGCTTTTGTGGTATGTAGAGGCTGGGTAGTGGGTTGTTTTTTAGTTGGTTGATTTTTAGCACTGAAGTTTTAAAGTGAAACGGGGCTTTGAGTGGTGTTTTATCAGTAGATATACGGTGTCAGCAACAAATGTTAGATCCTGATTATTGAAAAAACTGTGTGTTGTGTTCTGAATGATCTAAGATCTTGAGCAATATTTGGTCCAGTATTCTGAAGGGAAGTTGTAGGAGAGGCTGCTACTTATTTTTAGTAGATAACTCTTTCTAAGCTGCCAGCTATTTAAAATTTATGACTTGCATAACTCAGTCAATATCTGTAGTTACATTTCCATAGCAAGTAGCCCTTAAACTCATGCACCTGGAAGTCATAGGCTCGAACTGAAAAGGCTACAACTATATTGCTCTTGCAGATTATCTAGATACGTATTCTTTGCCAGATTCTTAATGTTGTTGATTGTGCACTGAATTTTTGACATGTCTCTCTAAAGAACATTGATGGTTCAGTTTGGAAACAAAGAAGCTGCTTTATTATCTTTTCAGGTACTTACTGCATTGTGTAAATCTTCAGAGGCATGCTCTGCACTGAAGACAAGAAAACGGATGTCAGTATCCTAAACATGTTGGTTGTTTTTTCTTTTCTGAGCCCAACAAATGTCCCCGGAATCCTGACACCTAAATGACAACCTAATGTTTTTAAGACAGTAAATGAAGAACTAACTTGAAATGGAGCAACCTTAAGATCAGAGAGTGATGTTGTCTAAGACTATGGAATGTACATCTCAGCCAAGAAGCTCACGAACACACTTGGGAAACACAAACCAGTAAGGGCTTCTTGGACATACAAGAGTATATTACAGACTGATCAAGTACTGACTTAACAAACTATATAGGTTGTGATCCTGTATTGTCTTGTGAACTTTTGACAGGTGTCCAAAGGCCTTTGTATCTATCTGAATTATTCAGTCACTGAAGCTGCTGTGGACTTTTTAGAATGTGGCACTAAATGATTTTCTGCTTACAGAAGCATTTTGAGTCTCCCATCCTGCTGCTTTTTTCCTGCACAATTCTTTTCCCCATAAATCCTGCACTAATGTCCCCCTCTAAAAAGTCTGTATGTACTTTTTGATCCGTATTCTGCAAGATAGTGGCAAGAGAATTCAGCATTATTTATGGCAACTTTTGTATGCAGAAAACTGATTTCTTCATGATTTCCTCATGACTTGAAGTACCATACAAACATGCTTATTTCAAATAAATAAAGGGTATCTCTGGAAAGCTGTCTCTCAAGATTGTATGGAATTATCGAATTTTTAAGACTCTCATTCAGATGAACTGCCTTTAATAAAGTGTGTAAGGGAGGGAAGAGGAGATAATTCTGACTGACTCAGAGTCTTTGTGTCACACAATATGTTGTTGATGTGAATGAGATAGAGGTATAAATACAAAGTGATAAAATTTTACTGCAAGTGTCTGCTGTCCTGTTCATCTTTCTGTGTGACTTGGTGAAGTTAGGTTATTTTGTGAGAAGCAAAACAAGTGGATCTTGGCATCTTTTCTCCCATGCTCAAACTTCCCAAATAATAAACTAATCTCTTGCTTCATTGTTCAAGAGAGAAGACAGGCTTTGACATCCCATCATACAAGGCATCTTGCTGGCCTGTGTGCTGTACACTTCCCAATTAACTGGTTTACAGTTGTCAAAATGATTATCTAAAGGCTGAGTTTCTCCTAATCTGCATATCCTTTAATTAGCTGCAAATTTCCATGGAAAATAATAACCTCCTAATTTTCTTCCATACTTTTTAATGTGTTTGATAGTGCCAAGTGAGTTCAAAGATGACTGGAAAGAGACTAGTAGGAACAGACTATTAGGACCTTGAATCACTTCTCCTCCATTGTATTCAGTTGACATGAGCAAGACCCCTGTCTACAAGAGGCATTATATGCAAAGACTGAAAAATTTCAGCTGAGGCTAATATGAATTTTTAACATGGACTACCAGATATTTTTACAGTAAATTTCTTTGGACTTGATCTTAATGCAACTAATTCCTCCTATTTTCTGAAATATCACACAAAGAAAGTTTTATTCTTTTGTCTATCAGAGTGAAATAATGACCAGGGTTAACAGTGTCTAGTGTTTAAAATATGAATGACCTTATTTAAAAGATAAGTAATTTCTCTATATCAAGAAAATGCTTAATTTCATCTCTGATTTCAAATGTGCTTGTGACACTGCCAAGCCTCAAGTGTTCAGACTGAAAATTTCCATGCTGAGTGTGTCTCTCAATGTGATTTTTTTTTTAGTGATAGTTCATCATTCTGTGATTACAGACAAGATGCAGAAAAAATATCTCAAGCCTGACTGGGAAAGGGGGAAAGACAAAAGTTTATGTTTTTAACTATAGAGCTTTAAAACAAGAACTTTAAATCTAGCACCAGTGTAGTCCTAAATAAACTATCATTAATCTTGCTGTTTAAAAAAGAAAATGGTGTATTTTTCATCATGAATATTTGCAATGGAGTGAATTAAGGTAATTTAGGACATTAAAATAAGAATTTAGATTTACTAAACATAAGAAATAAAAATGTTACTAATTTATATTCTGGTCTTGTTTGTAGTGAACACTGACTTTCCCTTCAGACTTTTTTAAATCAACAATGTATTACAATGTCTTCAGGGATCAATATCTAGCAACTTCATAACATTACTGAGCATAAAATAAGTAAAAAGTATTAAGTATCAGAAAACATGCAGACTCTTCTTCTGATCTGGGCATACTACCAATCTACTCAAATTCACCACTGTGTTAAAAGATAAGAAGAAAAGGGATTTATGGTGATCTTTTCAACACATTTATTCTGTATGTCACTGACATCTTCAAATACTGTCATGTTGGTAAAGCTAAAATCAGTGTCTCAGGACTAAAAGAGAGCTTCCTGTCAAACAGAATCATGCAAAATGACAAAATCCTCTTTTGATTGTGCTTATGTTCGATGTAAAAGCACCTTAGTAGTCTTTATCAGACATGCGCGATGTTTGTGTGCATCCACTCTCATACATTGTTTTTTTTACAGTCTCAGGATGCTGACAACTCTTGTTTTATGAGATACTATGATGTTAGTAAATATGTTCATTAATATAACTATAGGTGAAGCCTGTGTCAAGACAATTCTTCTTTTCAAGGATTGGAGAATAGGCCTCTCTTGGAATAATCGTGGAAACTCAACTGTGAATTTTCATCTTTCATCGTGTTGCTTTGAAGCTGACTATCTATTCAAATGGGTGCATATAAACATATCCAGTCAGAATTTGCCTCAGCTCAGTTGAAACAGACCTTAAATGTTTTGCTTTTAAATGAAAATTAATATACATTCTATGTGGCTGTAATACAAGTATTCTTTTTTTCCTGCGTGTACTTAATAGAAGACTGGAAGGAATTTATTATAGGCAGCACACAATTCTCGTACTTTAATATGGTAATACTCGAAAACCCAGTTGTCTGTAATTCACTGGATAAGCCTATGTCATACAATGGGGAGGGGGAAATAAAAGTCCTTCAGCTAATTTCCTCTGCATATGATAGGAGAGTGTATGTGTTCAGGGAGGAAGGGAGAACATGTTGCTGTCACCATTTAAGGATCAAACTAATACTAATTGGGGATGGAAGAAGACGTGCTTGGTGTGTTATGGTTTTTGGCATGTGAGGCCCTGGCTGTGTCACCCTGTGGGTACCCTAGTTGCCAGCAGTTTGCTGGGACCATGGCAGAGATGGGAGGAGACCTCTGTCCTGCAAGAGCTGAGCTGAGCCTCCAGTACAGTAGCCTCTAAGGTGAAGGGGAGGTGGCCGAAGAGAATGTTGGAAGCCAGTTGGGCACTTGAGAGGTAAAAACTGGAATGCAGGCAGATATGGAGGGCAGAGGGGGAATCGGAATCGTGCTGTAGGCAGGTGGCCTCTTTATCCCTCTCGGTGAGGGCTTTCTTTCTGGAGCATGGAAAAATATCAGGTTCAGTGTTATATAATCCTTAGTTAGATAGAAGTAGTTTAAAACTACTCAGGTCCTTTTAGATCAGTAGGAACCTCTGCTTGGATCAACACTTGTTGCTCATGGGCAGGCTGTGAGGGAAGAGATGCTCTGCAATGATCAAGAATAGCAGGAAGGGAAAGGATGTGGAAAAAAAATGGTTCCCCAATCAACGTCATGCTAACTATTTTATTATTAGGAATTATCCTACACCACTTTCATTGATTGTACAAATGAAGATGCCTCTATTAATGGGTGTTTGATTTTTCGAATTGCATTTTCTTATGTCTGTAACTTTTGGACGTTGGTAAAAAGCATAAATAATACTAGGTAGATCAATGAGCAAATGGCAAATAGTGAATCATAAATTAAGCACTAAAGAGGAAACAATTTTCCATGAAAAATTCAATCATTGTCTCTAAAGAAATGCATCTCTCATTTTGAAAGCTGTCATAATGTTTCCCAGGGTCTATGATTCATACTACCTTTCTGTTAAAGTTCTCTGTGATCACATCACGGTCCTTGTGATACTGCAGGCTGATGCATTTTGGTAAGGATGCACCAGCTTCTAGAAGAAAGAGAATGGGAAAAATTAAGTGGTATTCTGTGTGGTCCACATCAGCACAAGAGCTGAATCAATATATTTGTGGTGTAGAACCATTATTATTTTATTTGAGGCAATTTTAAAAGCAGATGTTTCTCAGAAACAGTACATTTGAATTCAACATTTTAGAGAAATACACTTTTCATACCTTTGTTGCAATAGAAATACTAGAAAATGTTTAATGATGGGGAAAAATAATGAGGCATAAAAAGTTTTAATACTTCTTACTATGTAAAATTATTTTGTCCATTTATATCAATGGATATTTAGTTCATGATGATATTAAAAGGAATATTAATGTGTTTGCATAGCATTTTGAATCAGCTAATAAAGCTTGTTTTGTTGCAGGTGGAAGTTACTGAGACTTGCAGTAACATTTTTGTACTAGTATGCAGCCAAATGACCTGACATCCAATGTGAATTTACATTATTCTGAGCATTTGTGGAGTAACATGCCTTCTCCTTAAGGGTGGGGAGTCACATCTATGAATTTGAATTTTGTGTTGTATAGCTTTGCAATGAATGTACTGTATGCATATGTCTTTTCAGATGCATATATCTTATCTCGTGGGGAAGCCATTGAGAAGTCCTGCTTTCATTTGCCTATCTTACAGTTTTTATCAGAAGACGATGTTTAAAATTGCCTTTTATTTTTTTTTCCCCCTCTTGTGTGACAACACTGAAATCTTAAAAAAGTCAAAGCTCATAAAAGGCACAAAAACTTTACACTCTCTCTCCTTGGTCAATATGAAATATTAGGCAATATGTATGCAGAACTGACTTTGGTGGAATAGTCTGTATAGTGTAATAAAATGATTTCTTATGACCTTTTGATTCACAGATTGTATTAATTCCTGATGAATAGCATAAGCCAAGAGAGAGTAACATTGTGAATAAAAAATCTGATGTGAAGATATTTTTGGAGCAAGAAAGGCAGTTTTGGTCTCTAAATGAGGCTGGGGGATTGGAAGCCACTGAGTGGGTCATACAGTCTGCCAGGAACACTGTCCAGGATAACTGCTGTGAAGTTGATAGAGGAGCTGTCATCTGTCCTGCAGGCATGGTCTCCCATCCATAACTCTAGGAGGGCAGGGTATAGCCTGCTTCTTCCACAGGCCTGATCCCTACTTCAGGATTTCTGCAGGTGTTGTTAGCAGAGGAGTATTCTTTAGCAGGTGAGGGAACTCACTCTGGGTAGTTCTGCAGACTGTCATTCAGCAATGGGCATTTAGGAAAAGTGCTACCGGTGTGGGGAAGTGTGTTTGTATTAGTTATCGTATTAGATTTCTGCAAACAATATAAAAATCACATGATGAAAATATTATTTCTTCAATAAAGCACTTCTGGCCAAACAGATTCTGGGAAATCTTTGTTATAAAAAGCTATGATTGGATTCAAGCAGGTATTCAATGAAAGTAAAAATATATGCTGCCAGAGATATACTACCTGAGCACTAACAGAAAATGAAAAAGTTGATGAAGGAGCTATTAGTTTGTTAAGTAAAGAGAAGATAGATAGAGAAATTCCATTAAGTTCCCAGTAAATCAATACAATAATAGCAAAGAAGGGAGGAGAAAAAGGAAGAAACACTGTGAGGAAAAAATTGGAGGTTTTTTTTTTTTTTGGATGTAAGCAAGGGTGGATAGGAATACCTCCTGGCAAGAGATTATTAGGAAAGGAATGTAGCTGTGACATTCACATTGTGAGAAGGTCAGTTTAATCTGAAGAAATATCTAAGCATAAACCCAAGAATTGCCACTTACTGGTTTTCCTTACCTGTGCACAAAGATGTTACACAAACTTTAGGAATCACAATTTGAATTTTACACATGAGCAAAGAATGGAAAAAAGGGTTTATCCAAGCCTGTATGTTGTCCCTGCAAAGTCATAAACAGAGAAAAGCCAACTAGATTGCACTTGCCTGTCCATGCTGATAGAGTTGTTTCCCACCTTGTCTACTCTTTTTAATGACTTCCATTTGTTATAGCTGACAATCTCAGATACAGACAGTATGCCTGTCTATGTGCTATGTTACAACTGAAAAAAAAAAATTAACTCCCAGTTGTCATAATACAACACAAAAACTTATTTGTTATACTTTAACCAGTACTATACTTCCAATTCTAGCTGAATGCTAGGATAACCTTTGACACGTTTTAAGAAAATGGAGATCAGTACTTCCCTGCTTTTACTGGAGCTAAGTAAATAGCTTCCTAGGGGATCCTCTGATAGTAACTATATAAACTTTCCCTCTTTCTTGGGTTACTCTACTCTTGTTTAATCTTTGGGCTTTGTAAGCTGAGAGTCAAAACTAGAAAGCCACAAGTCTTTGCAAATCAAACCATGTTAATAAAACAAAATTTGGTAGACAGAATCTCCATAATTTCTTTCTCTTGAACAGTTATTGGAGCTGCTCAATCAGCTGTCATTATAACAATAGAATCTCTGCCCTGCAGAGATTAAAGTCAAGAGTGTAAGATAGAAGGAGGCAAGGTTTAATCTTGTGTCAGTGATTAATTAGATTTCCGACAGTTTTTATGATTTTACCCCACAAATAAAAGCAAGCAGTAACAAGCCACAGTTGTCATTACATGTAGTTTCATTACATGTAGCACAGGGCTTATGCTAATTTTTCTAGTGAAGATCAGTGAGCAATTTCTTCTGAATTTATTGCAGATAAATGTTACTTAGGATGTACTTTGGAATATTTTGTTTTTCTCTTCCCCTGAACTAAGCAAAATTACAAAATATTTACAGTATATAATTGTGATGACTTTGAAAGTGTTTTTATAAAGGAACAAGTGGGATGGGATCTCACTAAACTGAACTCCATAGCAGTTCAAAGCAAATCCATGGATTATGAGATGATGACAGGCTACTCCAATAACCTTTGTCACATCTGATTTAAATTGCCAATGAATTCTTACCTAAAAGTTTCTATAGGCTTTAGCATGAATACTAATGCATGATCTTGGTTATATCTATTTCTTCTGATCCTAAATTGATGTTTTATATATATCTTTTATTTTAGAATTACTCTATTGCAGTTAGACATGCAGTATATCTTGATGGAATTTGAATGCTCTTGTTTATTTTTTCTAGTTGACTATGTGTGTAAAAACCCTTCTATCTTCCATGATTTTCTTGAGGTCTGTGATAACCGAAAACTCCTGTTTGTCATGTTCCTTCTTTCCTGTCCCCCATGCTGAAAAATGCATTTATATTTGAGAGGCTTGTTGTGGAGAACTGTATCAGTGACATTTTTTGACTGAGAATACAGTTCACACTACTACAAGAGCTGTTCTGCTGCAGCAAGTTCATAAATAATTTTGATTACAAATTCAACTTTCAGGGAATGTAATTTGCAAACACGTCCTTCAGGTCCTACACACCATGTCAGTTCTAAAGAGTAAGAAATAAGTAAACTGTGTATTGCAAATGTATGATGTTTAGAGGCTCAAACTGGCAACTTTTTCGCTGCTTCTTTTGTTGTAACAAATGTTAATGCCAGAGATTTATGCCAAAGAAGTAGATAAATCTCACTATTGCAAAAGAATTACTAGGGAATGAAATGTTTTGGCATATTACTGTTAAAGTTCAATATTGTGCAGGCACAGCATGTGGTGCCAGGAGGAAAGGGAGTTGAAACATCTATATGCAAATATGAGTGCATATTTTCAGTAGGAACTGCACCTCTTTGTTGAATATATCAGAAGAAATATTTAAGATATTTCTGGTTTTTGTTGTTTTTCTTTTTCTTTTTAGAATAACAGAACAATAGAACGCTGCTTGCTGTAAAGTATAGTGTAAATGTGATCTGAATGGCACAACATACCTATAATGAATTGAGTTACTACATTTCTCAATTGTCTAGGACAAAGAAGATGGACTTTAAAAATATCAGCAGAAGCCGTTTTGTTCTTACTCTATTTTTCAAACGTCTGCATAAACACAGCACAGTTTAATTTTGCAATATTTAAAGAGGTTGCTTAGGAGTCGGAAGTTTGGAAACTGATTAGGTTCTTGGCTCACTTGCATTGTAACCCTGAACATAAACTGGTGCACATGCTGCTGTTTGCTTTGACAACACCTTCTCTACATGGTCAACTACCTGTTACAGTGTGTTTACACGGTGGAGCTCTGACCTTCAGTGTGAGCTGGTGCTACTATTGCTAAACCAAGAGTGCCTGGTTATTGATGTATGCTTCTAAAAAGTTACTGCATAAAGGTGGAGAAAAAAAAGGCTCCAGGGAGACCTTATTGTACCCTTCCAATATATAAAGGGGGCTTATAAGCAAGATGGAAAAAGACTTTTTACAAGGTCATTCAGTGACAGAACAAGGGGTGACGGTTTTAAATTAAAAGAGTAGATTTATACTGATCAAATGGAAGGTCTTTGTGATGAGGGTGGTGAGACAATGGAAGAGATTGCCCAAGGAAGCTGTGGATGCCACATCCCTGGAAGTACTCAAAGACAGGTTGGGTGTGGCTTTGAGCAACTTGGTCTAGTGGAAGGTGTCCCTGGCCATGGCAGGGAGTTGGAATACATGATATTTGAAAGAGCCTTTCAACCATGCTATGAAACTATGAAATTTACCAGTTCCTGAGAAATATACATTTTAATCATTTGGAAATAAGATTTCAAGGGGAGCAGAAGAAGGGCTAAGATTACTCAACCAAAGCATTTGTGTGATGAGACATTCTTAGAGCACAGTTGTCTAAAACCATGACATGGTTTATTCAAAAGAAGTTTGGGATATAGTAGGCTTTCTAATTACACATATTCATGAAAACCAAATAAAATATGTGTTTTGTTGCATTTGGAAATATTTAGACTTCATAACTATTAATTTATATTGATACACTTTAGCTTGAAAACTTTGCACATCATAAATTGCTTAAGTGGATCATAGAGAACTATTAACTGCAGACCAGCCAGAGATGAATAAAGTTAGTGTAGTTTTTTAGAGCAGAAAGACATAATTTCATTATGCTGTCTCGTCTTCTCAATTAGTTTTACTGTACCTCCACTTCTCTCCAGAGGAAGTAATATTTAAAAAGAAGAAATTCCTTAGTATTTTTTTAATTCACTCTTATGTCTTGAGTGTTGTGGATTGAACAAAATCTTTGTCCTTTAGGGGTTTTGTCATGTCGAATATGGCATAATCATGTTTTAGGGGGTTTTGTTTTTGTTTGTTTGGCTGGTTAGTTGGTTGGTTTGGGGGGCTTTGAAGGGGGAGAGTGTGTTTGTTTTGTTTGTTAAACAGAAAACCAAACAAATTCACAAATAAAGCTACCATGCAAATATTCTGCATATATACATCCTGGAAAGTTTGGAAAAATCAAAGAACTTCATAGAGAAGATGGTCTTCACCTACTACTTTTTCATTTCAGGGTCTTTATGTAGTCTTATCGGAGGCAACAGAAGAATAATAACTCTCATAAATTATAAATAACAAACTAATAAGAAAAGTATATGTATTATTAAAATTGATTTTCCCCACTCTGTTTTACACACTTTTAAATCCATTTCACCTTATAATTATACAATGCATATTCTCTCTTTGAAAATTTGTCTAGTCTGCAGTGTTATATCATTTTATAAATATTATAATTTGGCCTGAGGATGAAGGTGAACCTTCAGTTTTGAACTGAAGCATATTTGGATATATTTGGAGCAATATATTAATAGAGCACAGACATGAAATATTTAATTACTGTCAATATTATGATTTTTAATAATTTATGCTGAATCAAGATGTAAATTGTCCAATACTATAAAGAGACGGAGAGAGAGACTTAAAGGACTGATTCAGCCATAGGAGAATTTAGGGCTGAGATAGTCAAAAGAACAGAATTACACCAGTCAGTAACCTAAAATATAGCACTTTAGAAAAAGTGGGGTGGTTCTACCATGTGTGTAATGGTTTCTGTTCTACACACACAGACACAAAAAACAATGTACACCATCAAATGACTTCAGCACGGTGGTACCAGTAATCAGCACCATGGACTTGGGGAAAGCAGACACTTGTTCCAGCTGGTTGATGAGTCTGACTCCTGGCTAGTGGTCAGTCTTTTATGCACAGTGGATTGGGCTCAGCCTTTTTCTTTCTCTTGGACATCTGCATTTCCCAGGGCCTGTCGTTTCCACTTTGTGTTGCTTTCCAATCTAAGTGACTGGTATAAACAATCCACGGCCTTTTGGTCACCCCAAGCAAAATTTTTTGGGATTTGCCATAACTAAAACCAAGTAATGTTACTATCATCAAACATGCTATAAGCTTCTATAAATTGTTCTGTATGTCTTTATTTCTTTGCCATGCAAATCAAACCACTAAACAGGAGCAGATACAGTTCATGGCTTTTGAGAAAGTTTTCCCTATGACAATTACTGAATGTTGCTTGTTTGATCAGGACATACCAGAACCATCAAACAAGACCTGGACAGATGTAGTCAAGGTGCTACTTATCCGAGCATTACTTTTGGGTAGGCCTTAACATTGTTCCATTGACTATCTGAAAAGCTTCCCAATCTCAAAACTGAAAGGCTCAGAAACTTTAAAATTTTCTATGGACTTTTTCATCTTTTGATGAATTCTGTGTATGGTCTAAACAGTCATACAGCAATGTAAATCTTTGGATGATATAAAATCATATGTAACAATAACATAATTGTCTGTTAGGAAAATAAATAATTTTCTGCATCTAACAACCTGTTCCTAACAACTTTGTAGAGACCTATAACTTTTCAGCATCAAGATCTGCTCATTAAAAGGTGTGTGGTTTGAGTTGCAAGAACAGAGTTGCTGCTTCTATCTTTGCAGTCAAAAGAAACTTGGGTAGGAAATCTGAGCTTTTTGGCAGAAACATACTGCTGTGTTTATAGACAGGTGCCCCAGAGTGAAAAAATGAAGGTTTTTTAGCTTGAAACCCAGCTAAAGAGTACACATACCTCTTTAAATGCAAAAAAACTCTTATGTTCTAGTTATCATTGAAAGTGCAACTTTTCCCATACAGAAAAGAGCAAGGAAATAAGAATTAAGGTTGCACACTATTCATGCATGCACACACACACACACGCACACACACACACACACACACACACACACACATATTCATAAAAGCTAAAATAAAGGGAAACTTTCAAGTTTTTATGCTTAGAAGTCTATTTCATATTTTATTGATGATAGAAGGTATGCAGAGGAAGAGATGATGTATGCATGAGGTGCTAGCATGTTTTGAATGATGAAGACATCATATTAAGTGATTTTGTGAGTCTTTACTAAGTCCACAGAAAATGGGGGGTTTTGTATGGTGAAGACATCTGAACTTCCATTGGAGTCCATGTAATTCCATTCCAAATACCCTCATTACAGTCAGCTACTCTGTTTCAGAGGGAACAGCACCCTTCTCATTTTTGTCCTCACCACTTTCTGTGCAGAGTATATATATGTACACTATTCTCACATGCTTAAACTGGGTTCACATTTCCTCAGTGTTAGACCAGTGTCACAACACCACTGACACTGCATTGTCAGTCACTTTTTGAGTTACTAATCACCATATGAGTATTTGTCTTGCTTGTTTGGGGCTTAAAATATCTGATAGAAAATGGCTGATATATTTGCTTTTGCAATTTCTTCTTTTAAAGGAGAAATTCTGGCAAGCTGGCTGAGATGGCTTTGGAGAATAATACTGCATGGTAGAGCCCTTCTGTTGTAGTCCTACAAAGGCTACAAGAATCAGCCTGAAGTGATCTTTTTCTTATGGTTGACTGAAATAAACACAATGGTAAGTATGTACAGAGGGGTACACATCCACTGTGCAGCAAAGCTCAACAACCTACACGCAACTATTCTGGACAGTTTTGGTAATGCAATCTAATTTTTCCTCTTACTACAGAACCCTCCCCCACCCTCCACCCCCTTTTATCCTAAAATCTGATTTCTTTTCAACCGATAGATTTTAATTCATTGAGTTCTCTTACAAAATTCAGTTTGTTTTAGAATGGTCCTCTGAACATTCATTTGAAAAGCCTCAGGCTTCAAAGGCAAAGGATCAACGTTTCTTTCTTTCCAGGAGGAATCAAAGTTTGTATCCTTTCTGGGAGTCTTTTTCTTCAAATATTCCTGGTGTTTACAGCCTGGAAAGTGTTGTTAGACACTTGATTTAGTTTGAGACTCAGTCTGCATCTGCAAGGTGATATTTTGTTTTGTGTGTCCAAAGGTTCAGTTTGAGATCATTAGTCTGAGTGAATGAGGATGTAGCATGAGAATGAGGCAGACTTGTTTATGCCATTCTGAGACTTCTCTGGGGTTTTGGAAGGATGAAAACCATCCAACCAAAGAAAAAACCCAACCAAGCAAAAAAACCCAAACCCATCTACACACAGGAAAAAAAAAAAAAAAAAAGAAGCGGGAGGCAGTTTTAAATCTCCTGTATAAAAGCATTGCATATAGAGCAAAATACATGTTTTTGTTAAGTCATGAAAGGTATGGTTTTAAAAGAAACTCAATATTTAATTTTCATTGTTTTAAATTTCTTTTTACTTTTGATGCAATGTTAAAAATATAGGCTGTTTTGGAATAACTCTAGGACCCAAGGGAATGACCTCAAGTTGTGTCAGGGGAGGTTTAGGCTGGATATTAGAAAAACCATTATTCTTCACCCAGAGGGTTATTGGGCACTGGAACAGGCTCCCCAACAAAGTGGTCACAGCACTGAGCCTGACATAATTCAAGAAGTGTTTGGATGATACTTTCAGGCACATGGTGTGACTCTTGGGGATGGTCCTGTGCAGGGCCAGGAGTTGAACTTCAGTGATCCTAGGGATCCTTACAACTCAGCATATTCCGTGATTTTGTGATTCTTTACTAACTCCACAGAAAAATATTCATTAATTTCTGGCTTGACTGTTTGGTAACTTTTCCATCAGATACTTATTCAATCCCTTTTACAGAAATTACAAACAATAAGTCAAATTCAGTTCCAGTATTATTAGATGTGAAGGCTGTATTCCCACAAAGACAGTAAATTTCTAATTGCATTTTTTATGCTTATGTTTTATTTTCATTATAGCAAATTACTCTTGCCAGAGCTGTTGGAAAAAGCATAGCAGAACATCCTAATTAAAAGAGTAATAGATAGAACTTCATTGCAACCATATCTAGATGTGCTTTTTAACAACATACATTGAATGGGTCATGATTTAAAACGCTGTAAAATACAATAATGCTATTTATCATTCCCTTCCAGAATGAGAAATACAATTTAATTAAATGTTGATCCTATTTTACTGGGCTTCATTTGCTTTGATTCTTACTTCAATCCCCATGTTTTATTTTTCATCCTGGGTCTTTTGATAATGCTGCTCTTCAAGAGCATCACATTTATTATGGTAATCATTTACAGAAAATTATAACTTTTGAAAAAACTATTTTTTAAACTAGTGAAGTATGACAGTTTTCAAAATAAGGCTCAGAAACATAGGTAAAAGAAATAAAAAATATTCCTCTGGGATCAAGCATTGCTGAATATGATACAATCACCTTGATATGTCTGTGACTTGTCTCTAGTACTTGATTGCACAAGCTGGCATTAGCTGCCTCAGAACAAAAGAGTAACAACCTAAGAATAAAACTTTCTTGCAATGGAGTATTACAAGATTGTTAAGTGACATTGTTGGCTTTTTCTGTCATCAAGATGGAGCATTTCAGTTACAATTTGGGAGGTTACAGTTACTTTCCCAGTTTAGGCCTAGGACACATTCCTAGTGGTACCACAGAACTTGAGATGCTGTGTCTCAAAATAAAGTAAAAAAATGTTGAATGTTTAAATACATATGATTGTTAGTGTATATGATTTCTGTAACACACTGAGTGAAGGAAAGCAAAGACAGAGACACATTTTCTTCTTAGCTGACTAGTAGATGAAAAGCACACATGAAAGACAAAGTGTGGTGAAAGATAGCTTAAAATCTTTCTAAAGCAGTAGGCCTGTTACGTTAAACAAATCATTCTATATGACTCCTGTAAAATAATCTTTTAAATTACTGTATTTTATATAGTGTTTTCAAAATAATATGCTCATCACACACCAGAACAGCTTCACTGATGACTAAGTTTACAGGTTAGTATGATCAGTATGTAACACAGAAGAATCTACATAATACAGGCCATGTTATATGTTCTGACCAATAAATAGACTGGAATAATTTTGTATTGATATCTGACATGTGAGACTTAGATTCTTGCTAAATACAATAATAAGTTAGAAAATCAGTTAGTTAATATGGTATCAAAGCAGCACTAGTCTGATGTTTTTAAGATTTGGTATTTGATATTAAAAGGTGAATGCAATCTACTTGGGTCTAATGGTTCAAATGAAAATTCTTTTCTTGCCTTTTATTTCTTGCTCTTGTAAGTGTATTTCAATTCTGTAACTGCAATTCTGTGGTAAATTTGTATCTTTTTACTCAAAAGTAACAGAAATCTGAACCCCCAAAATTTTCTAGAAGATTTATTTAACCAGTACTTGAAAAAAGCATTTTAACAAATAAGAAGATCACTGGTAGCTTTTAAGAAGTATCGAGTATAGGAAGAATGGACACTTCATACACATCTTCTGGCATTAAACAAGAGAAAGTTTATATTACAGTATTCATAGTAGTATAAATATTTGGCTTTTTTTTATATTTAGATACACACACACACACATATATATATGCATATATATATATATTTATAACTCATCTTCCACATTTCTTCTGGAGCACTAGTGTTCTATGGTTTATGCAAACTCAGTTTTTGACAGTTTCAGAGTTTAAGACTCTACTCTTGTTTCCAAGGTCACCAAAGGACATATTTTTTACTCTAAATAGTAAACTGCCTTTCTGTTCTGACGTTACTAATAAAAGGAATTTACTCAAAAATAACATCCTCTGATAGCACCATAGCTGTAACACCTCAGCTATTAGATGCCTTTTTTGTAGGGAAGTGGATCCACTAGGCAACCATTAGAGGACAGAAACGTGCTACAAGTAGCCATTTTAAAAGTAGGATTTCTGCCCTGCAGTTTTCAGTCTTTTTTTTCTGTTATATTGACTTTAAAATGCTTTCATTTCCTTTATATAGTATGTACATATTGCTGATTGTTATAAGAATTTTGCAATGAAATCAATATTAATATGGACTTACCTAGTTAGATCCAATAGAAAGATTCCCAAGGGTCTGTGGGGACTTTAGGTTAGGGTTATGGTTACTGTACCTTATATTTCAGCCAAATGAAACAAGCATTTGTCCTGATTCTTGGATGTGATGCATGAAGTATGAATTTATTATAGTGTTTTAGGATAATCTCTCCGGGAAAAAAATAAAAATAAAATCCTAAACCCCAAACTATTTCATGTTGGTTCTAAAACAAATAATTGGTTTATAAGAACCTGAAAGGATTGTCAGGCACTGGAGCAGGCGGTCCACGGAAGTGATTGAGTTACCATCCCTGGTGGTATTATAAAGACATGTGGATGTGGCACTTGGAGACATGGTTTAGTGCTGGATGAACATGGCATTACCGGATTAACTGTAGGTCTAAATGCTCTTAATGTTCTCTTTCAACCTAAACAATTCTATGATTCCAGAAAAACTGCAAAAAGGTTCATATGATTTTCTATCTGCTGTGAATTTTCTGTCCCTCTATGAAATTTCCCATAGGGGATTCAAAGCATATGGTCCCAGTACTGGAGTCTTAGTAATACCTAACAAAGTCTCTCCTTGATAATGAAAGATAATCTGCAACGCATTTCAGAGGCTTGTATTTGGCATCACAAACACATGCATAAGTGAAATTCTGTTCTGTACAGTAACACTATGAAAGTACTTTGCTTGTTTAAACATACCGTTGGGAGAAACAATCTGTTTTGCTAATATCTTAAGCTCTTCAAAAAAAACAAGATTCCTGGTTTAAAATTCATGGTGTTTTTTTAATGATACATCACTGCTGGGAAATGGGGACTCTGCTCTGGTACTTTGTTGCAGAGGTTGTTTGGGAAGAGCTGACAGGTAACCTATTTTTCCATTCCCAGAAAGCACTTGGAAAAAGAGACATACATTTTCATTAGTGCTAAGTGGTAACAGTTTGATTCTCTTTTTCTTAATAACTGTGAACCTAAAACTTCCCAAAACACTCAACCCTAGATTTAATGGCCCTTAGTACTCTCTCACAGAAAAGGATAGAATCGTTTTGGTTGGAAGAAACTTTTAAGATCATGGAGAGAAACCATTAACCCAGCATTACCAAGTCCACCACTAAACCATGACCCTCATTGCCACATTTACATGTTTTTCAAATACCTCTAGGGATGGAGACTCAGCCACTTCCCTGGGAAGCATGTTCCGATGCTTGACAACTCTGATAAAATGATAAAACTGCTCACAGAGAAAAAAAAATTCTAGTTTAAATAAAGATAGCATTGTGTGGTCCCAACAGTTTGTGATGGATTTTTCCCTTTATGAATTTATTAAATACTTGCAATAGAGTTTCTGCACTGTTTCCCTGATTGAAGGAGAACTAGAGGGTGTGTTTGTGGCTGATTGCAATTCCTGATTGATAGGGAGAACGACAGATTGCTATTAATATCAAGTCAACCCTTTTTAGGGAAATATGCTTGACAAATACTAACAGTTCTTATCAAGAGAGTCTCTTGTTTATTGCAAGACTGATTGCTTTAAAACCCACACTGAGAAAAATAAACTATAATTTTGATACTTGCATTATCTTTTATATAACCTCTTCCAAGAACTTTATTTAATACAATGGAGCGGAAAACTTCTGATATAGAGATGACAGATGAGAATGGTATGAGGATAGCATACTTTGACTGTAATGAAAGTATGCTTTAAAAGAAGAGGCACAATTGTTAGAAAATGTAAAATTCCCCTTGCCTGTGCTGTTTAAAGAATAAGAAGGATATTGATTGGTACTGTAAGCTCACAAGCTTTTCTGTCCAGAAGAGTCTCATTATTTAATTAATGTTACATAACAGGGCAGGAAAGGAAAAAGAAAAAAAAAAAAAAAAGAGGCATTTTCAGAGACGTAAGTGTGAAGCTGAAGATTTGTGTTTGCTATTTTCATGTTATTATATGTATTATTCATATTATTCAGAGAAAAGTCAGTCCTCCAGCCCTCTATCCCAGTATCCCACCAGAAAAGAAAGAAAACCCATGATGATTCCTAGTCAGGAGATTTATTCAGTCAGCGTGAATTTTCAAGTCATGTTAAGTTCATTTTTCTGGTTTTTTTTTGAGCATTGTATTTCACATTTCCAATTTTATTTCTATAGCTACTAAGCTAAATTCTGTTTGATATACAGCTGAGATGCTTATATATTTTACCCTAGAATTTATTTTTAGCCTAGCTAAACATGATGAGAATCTCAATAAAAGCTTGGAATGTGTGAGAAAATGCAGATATTGAGGAAGAGCCTGAGTTTTCAACTGCATGGTGAAGACTCACTCTTACCCTGGGAAAGAGGGTGCCAGGCTGAGGCAACTCACTGGTGCTGGGCCTCAAATACCCAGCACAGGGGAACACATCTTCATGTGTTCAACCTCACCTCAGTTTTAGAGATCTGTTTGTAGATCAGTGAATCGTGCACAGGGTGATCTTGACATTAATGTAGTTTCAATTACATGATAGATCCTTCATGCTGGGTAAGGGTTTTTAGTTGAGCAGTGACATAGTACGGTCAGCTTTTTCCTGGGTGAGGAAATGGAAGTGCAGTTTCAATAGGACTATCTGTTTTCTAAACTGGTAAAGAGTAAACAAAGATAAGAAATTATATGAAGACTTTTTTATTGCACATATAAATGCTGAGAAATCTAAAAAAACCCTCAGGAATCCCCAGACAAGAGAATGGCTTTATCTGACATATGATAGCAAAAATAGGAGGATCCACTGCCAAATATCTAGACAGAAAAACAGCCTCATTTAAATATGTCAGCATGTATTTGTGAATATGTGATGTACATGTTCTGATCAGAAATATAGCTAGCAGGTGGCAGTATGTCCAGGAATGAGATCAAACCATCTGGATCCTGGTCTGCATACTGCCAGCACTTAATTTTTGAGAGTTACTTCCTTGTTCTGTTAAAGGTTCCCCAGAGGCCCTATCTTTGGATTAAAGAGCGCTGGACCTCCAGTGGAAAATGCATTTGTTTTTGTACAAAAGGTATAAAAGCTCAAGGGAGACATTTCTATGCTGTAACTTCCACAAAAGGTTTTGCTGGAGCAAAAAAGCGCAGTGTATAAATCAGATGTGCTGATTCCTCCCACTCCTTTTCCCACTAGCTTAGATAATGATGAAAGGAACAATTTTATAACTGCTATAGTTTCAAGTGCCTTGAGTACTTCTTAGAAGTTACTATAACAAAATAAAAGGTAATAGTTTGTTAGGAATACATTTAAGAGTTAGAACTCAAGTGACTGGGGAGACCTTAGAGCAGCCTTACAGCACCTGAAGAAGGCCTACAAGAGAGATGAAGAGGGACTTTTTACAAGAACCTATAATGATAGGACAGGGCTTTAAACTGAAAGATAGAAGGTTTAGATTGGATATCAAGAGGAAATTATTTACGGTGAGGGTGGTGAGGCGCTGAAGCAGGTTGCCCAGAGAATTTGCAGATATGCCATCCCTAAGGGGTTCAAGGCCAGGCTGGATGGGATTCTGAGTAACTTGTTCTAGTGGAAGGTGTTCCTGCCCATGGCAGGGGGGTTTGGAACTATATGATCTTTAAGGTCCCTTCCAAACCTAAACAATTCCATGATTCTATGACCCACAAGAATGTCAAAGCCTTAATTGGTCAGAAAGATCTTCCTAGAAATTGCTTGTTCCTTTAGACCTGTAAGTGTCTCCTTTGGGTCAAAGGTTCCCAAAAATGAAATGCTTTTCTAACTGCATTTACATCTTGAGCTCAGTTTGGTAACCAGTGTGGTTGTCGCACACTTTTGATTTGTGATGTTAATCTACATTTCATCTGTCAAGTGATATGGCCTATGTTTGTGGGTGTGTGTTGAGTTGTGCTGTCAGATAAATAAATGTAACACAGAGTTGAGTATCTGACATGCAGCAGTCTGTTGCTGGGACTGTAATCTGCTTTGGAAGCAGATGTTGTTTTGACAGAGCTATAACTGTGAAACACTTTCTTCTGAAAGTTTCATGTCATACGTACCTACGCTATGGGCAGCCCATAGCACTTAATCTTGAGAGCTTTCTATTTGTCTAAGTAAATTCCAGTGAGGGCTTTTTGGCTTCTATCAAGCTGATTTCACGTTCCCTCAAATTGCTGCAGGCAGTGAGTATTTGCAATCAATTACAAGTCAGTTTTTTGTGACTGTGGCCAGAAAGAAAAACATTTAGACTGTAAAATGAGCTACTTCATGATCAAGGTAGATGCATGTTTTGATGATTCTGCATTTTCACAGGGATTTTTTCTCCCTCTGCATGACCTCTTTCCTCCTAGTTCCTCCATATGAATTCAGTCACTACTGCTCTTCCTGTTCATAAGCCTTCAAAGCTTAAGGCAATCTTGTCTCCATTAGTGATGGGCTGCATGAATTACATGTCCTTGTCTGTTTCTGAAGAGTAATTGAACAAATATAGGGGATATATACATATATAAAGTGAAATCAAGTGCTTCTTGATAAAGACTAATTTGATTTTGTTTCATAGAGAGGAAATGATGCTTTAAATAGACCTCAAAATTTACATTGGAATATTGAGGACTACTGGGTTGATATTAATCTTTTTGTAAGAAATCTGACCTACTCAGAGATATTTCCAGAGCTGACAATAAAAGATGGATCAGAGCTAAATGACAGTGCAACATTTTGTTTTTTTACTGTAAATGGTGTGGGATATCAAAGGAGACACCTGAATCAGCAGATGTAGATAATAATTAGTCTTTCAGATCATCAGGGCTTTGAGTTGATGGTTTCTTGGTACCTTATGATGTTCACAAGAAGTGACAAGAAGTGACTTTTGAATCAAACGAACTCAGATGAAAAAAGATATTCAGAAAGTTATAATGTAGATATTTACTTTTGTATAATATATCTCTGAAAGATCAACGTGAAAATTGAAATCTAATACTTCAAGTGACTTATTGCCACCTACTAGAAATATAAACAACCAAACAAAAAAAACACACACAACCCCCCAAAGAACCTCAAGCAACAAAACTATAAAGAGGAAAGAAAATAAGTTCTCTTCCTCCAAATGTGGTATTCTTTCTCGATAGATCAGCTGTTTTTGTTCATGTTTCCTGAATCCATAAAATTAAAAAAAAAAAAAAAAAAATTCTTGTTTGCTGGTCAGTAGAGAATTAAACATATATAACATACATATATATAATAAACTATTGTGGTTTTTCTCTCTGACATTTCCACTCTTTTATTTCCAGTCCTGGTGTGAACCAAGGTTTTCCTGATCTAGTTTAATCTGGAGCCAGTCTTGTTTCTTCCTTGTCTTTTGAAGATTTGTACTAGTGGTAAAAATTTTTCTGTAATTCTGGATTTCTAGAGTGAAAACTCACCAACAAGTTATGTTGGTGGCATCCTTTTTTCACATGACTAGAGATGATTAGATTAAGAGTTGAGACTCCATTGGACTGGGGGGAGGGGATGAGGAAGGAGAGGAAATGATAATATGTAATGAATATTCAATTCATTTGAATAAGTCAGAGTATTACTAACGAAAATAAGTGAGAAAATAAGGGAATTTTCCTCTTGTGCTGTCTAGAGTTTGTTACCCAAACAGATGTAAATTTAAAACTATGCATTAATTTGATTCCACTAGAGGGAACGATTGATCTAAAAAGGAGAAAAAAAGATTTTTTTTTTGCATTCTTTTTGTAAAATGTCACAAAATAACCCAGTACTCTTTTACTAATCATCCATTTAGGAACATTAGCCCACAGTTTTGCTTTTAAGTGTAATTGGCTGTCTTTTAGCTCTTGTGTTTGGATAACATGTTTTTATTGGTGTTAAATGATCCCTAGGGGATGCTGAGTACCTAAATTATTAGTACTCATGAAAAAAGCTAGTGAGAATAAATATTTTGACTCAAGTATTGCAGTGATGCTGTCTCTTGGACATTTTTTTTAAAGATAGGATGTGATCCTTCACTTTTAATTCTATACCAGATCTGCCCCATTAACCCAAACTAAGGCAAGATAGGGGGTGATTTTTTTTTTTTTTAAATGAAAACTTGTTTGCCCCTTAACATTCTGTGAATATACTTAATAAACCTTTCCTTGGAAGAAGCTTGCTGGGTTAGACTGGGGTTTTCTTGAGGCTTCCTGCAGTGTGAATGCAAGGGGTTCACAGATGTGTATATATCCACACTATGAAATGATTTCCATGACTATGTGTTTCTGGGTAAGCTGCACCATGCACAGTATCATGTTTTATCTTTGGGAATCCTGGAGAAAAATATACAGTGTTAACAAGAAAGAACAGTTACATACAAAATGGAATTATCTTCTTTTATCCAACTAAAGACTTTTACATTTGTTACCTAGTATTTTATTTTGCTGATTGCTGAATAACTTTAGAAAGAAATGACCATAAAACTTTGGAAATTCATAGTAAGCTACTTCTACATAAGTATATATATATGGCTCTAAAAAACCCATGTACTTATACTAACTTTATTTAAATGAAGTTGTTGAAAAAAAGACAAATACATCCTTTCTAGACATTGGTATACACCTTCTAATAATACATTCTATTTTGTAATAATATAACATAAAAAACCATTTATGAATAAATGCAGTCCATTAACAATGAGTAAAATGTGTTGAAATGCCTGGTGCCTGATCTATAAATAAAATCCTAAAACCCTCATCAAACAAGAACACTTGTATTTAATAAAAGAAGGTGAAAAGAGAAGTTTTGATTAAACATTCAATGAGGTGATTATAAAAAGATCCATTGTAGATTTGCAATTTTTTCCTTTTAGGTCAATGAGGCTCAGAGATCAGAAGTTAAAAACGTGCTTTTTATTTTTTTTTTTTTTTTGGTTCAGAGTAAAGCTTGCTAGTGATAAATAATGGGTCTCTGATCTCAGAGTAAGACTGCTCTGATGTCCTTGTCTGACCTTGGCTGATGCATATCTTTTATGCTCCTGACATTCACTTCTAAAAAAGAGACAGAGCATTCTGCTTTTCTGATTTCCTGGAGCAATTTGAAGCTATATTTCAGCTGTGTGATGCATTTGGAGAGATTCTGCTATAAGTACCTATTGTAATATTGTTGTCCAAAGCTGAAAAAGAAGAAATTGAATGCAAGTATGATAAAAGACAAATGGCAGGTAAAGGGGACAAAATAAAGGAAATAATAGAAAGATGAGGGATGGGAAATTGCAAAAGAAAAAAAGAAAGAGAAAAACTAAATCTGACAGATGGGATAGATAGTAGTATGTCATTCATTACTTTAATTTCCTCATATTCATTTCTATTTCCCAAGTACACATGAGAGGCAAGTTGTAGAAAATAGCAACTTGGAATTTTTTGGAAGTAAAAATTTTTTCCAAGTTGATTATGGCTTAAGAAGACCTACCGGGCAGACCAGAACTGTTATGTTTCCATTTTGGGCTACGACTGCTGAGCTTACTGTTCTTACTGATTCCAAGTTCTCCTCTGGGATTTTTCTCTCTACTCTTCTGGAGCCATTTTACAGTACCTGTTGGCAGGGTCTTTTCAAAGATGGAATCACTGCAGTGTTAATCAAAAGCAGAGAAAGAAGATCAAGGTAGCGTTTGCTAACTGGTAGGTTGTATTCAGGTTAATTTCTCATTAGTATTAGTGTTTGATTTCAATAATATCATAAACATCCATGGCGTCATTACAGAAGTAAGTCAAATCAATGTTATTTCTCAGTTTTAAAAATGCAAGACCAACTTATCTTTGAAAAAAACCCCACAAGTATGAAAAATCAGTTTATACTACAAGAAAACCCAATTTTAAATTACTTGTGGTGTGTGGTAATGTTGATGATTGCTCTGGGTGTTTCAGAAAATAATTTAATTGTGAATTTAATACTAACCTTCTAAAAGATGCATGCAAAGAGAACTTCACACTTCCCACAATCCTCATCTTCACTAGAAACCTCCTATATGGAACAATTTTTCCCTTTCCTCCAGGAAGACTATCTCTCTGTCTATCATTACAGCAAAACACAGGACAGATAAAGCAGCTATATACACTTAAGTAAAGAAAAAAATACTCTTGTGTTGTCAAAGAGAAGTAAGCAGGCGAAATCCAATTTTTTTTTTTTAAATCATACACATACAAAATTGAATTCAACACTCTTGCTGCTATCATACATTATACCTGCCAAATAAAAAAATCATCAGTGAATTTAAATCCCTCTACTTACAGGTAAGCAGTTTGTCATGATAATTTTTATTTAAATCACACATTTTGCTACAGTCCTTACATTTTCCTCTCACCTTGATAGCCCTCCCTTTTGTCCCCCCTTTGTCTCCCTCTCTGTTTCCATTGTGCCACCCCACCTGTCTCTCTTGCGGAATGAGCTTCAGCTGACACCTGGGGTTTGAAGTTTGAAGAAAAGGAAACAGTGCACAGAAATCTGGGAGAGGTGGCAGACATGGAATTGTCTTTCTTCATGTGTCTTTGGTTTCTGTAAGGTCCAGCTCGGATTCACCAAGACAGGTGTCATAGCACTGAGCTCACCAGCAGACTCCATGAAGCATTTGGGGTTAGGGTCCTGCCTGGCTCTCCTCCAGGCTCACCATTCTGTGCTTATCAGCAGTAGTTAAGGGGAAGAAAATCAGTAGCACAGATTTTTTTTGTCCTGAATGGCGTATTGATCTGGGGATTACTTGAAGTTTCTGGGTTAGATTTTGAACTGGGATGTCAAAGGTATCCACAGACTCATGAAATAGCTCCTGAATTGCAGCTTACAAACAGAGAACTTATAGGAGAGTCTGTATTTTCTTTATTATTTTATATGAGTAAAAATCCATAGAAGAACTGGGATAAATAACCCAGCAGTATAAGTATTTGAAACACACTAAGGTGAGTTTTAATTTATGTGCTTCTTGACAGTGTAGTTTACGTTTGGTTTTGGTTTTTGGTCAACATCTATGGTATACAGTCTCTTAGTTTTCATGAGTAACAACCTTTCTCTTTCTCTTTGGTCAAACTCTAGAAGATTACCAAGTTACTGAAATAGTTCTCCCAAGGGGGGAAAAAAGAGACAAATCTTTCTTCTGCTTTGCTAATGTGCTAAAAAGTAGCAGTGTGCTCTTCATAGACAACAGGGTCTGCTTTGTTCAGTGTCTAAGTTCTAGCTTCTCAGCATTATTTAATGTTGTTTGCTTAATAACTGAGAGGTTCCAGATCAAACCCATAGTAAATTGTGTCAGATAAAATGCAATCAATCTACTTGTTCATTCTGTTCTGTAATTTCTGAGGACATGGGTTTCTTGACACAGTGATGCTCTTGTTTTCAGATAGTTTTCTAGATATGGACTTGCCATGCCTCAGCTCAGTTGCCTGCTGTGAAATTTTTCTGTCAAAAGATATAGTAAAGCAAAATAGTCTCATGCTACTCATCTCTATCCCTTTTAGGAACTGCAGTGTATCTTCACCTTGGATAAAGAATCATATATTGGTGAAATTATTGAGCTCAGTGGATGGGAAGATTTTTATGTTTCTTTATTAGACACTTTGAGAGCTTTTTTTTCACTTCTTTTGAGGATACATTCCAAGACAATATATTCTAACAAATTTATGTCTGCTCACATCATGAGAAATGGATAATTTAAAAGATGAACCACAAGGAAAAAAATAACGCAACAAAAAAATCCCAACAAAAAACCACAGAATCCCTGTAAATTCAGTAGTGAAACAGAAAATGGAAACCCCAATAGTTCCTGGCAGCATTTATGTTTCTGGGATATGGTGATTCCAAATTCCAATCAAGAAGCCCCATCCTGAGTTAGTAATTGTAGTGATCTTTAGTTCTTCTGAACAGATAGCACTTGCAAGCAACAAAAAAAACCCTTTTAATTTGGTTATAAGAAAACATTATTAATAGCTGCCTGGAAATCGAGAGTTATTAGAGAATGTGTGATTTGTCATTTGGATTGCAACTGCTTTGTTGGTGTAAAACTCTCTTCACAGACCTGTAATTGCATGACCTTAAGTATGCCTAACTTAATTATAATTTTAAACAAGTTAATTAGATTATTTGATGAATTGTGGTATGGAGAGAACTTGGCATAGTGTTTAAGATGAATGGAAGTGAGTCTTGACCTTTACTTCCATCAGGAGGTTCTACATTTTCTGGTAATGCTTCCTTACACAATGAGTACAGAAAAGTCTTGTTAAATCTTTATGAGGAGGTATTGAAATCACTTGGTTTATGGAATCATAAACAAAAAGCCTACTTTCTATTTATTTTTTCTGATCAAGCCTTCAGTATCACTTGAGTTACACTTAGGCCAGCATATGTGATATCCTACATTAATGAAATTAATCCAGTTTAGCTACTTCCTTGTGCATGTTAAATCTAAAAGTAGGCATTATGTGCTCACTGGGTACAGACATTTGTGTAGGGATTTCTATCAGGTTTGATCTCTCTGCACAGTGGAGTGCTCAATTTATATGCTAGATATTAACAAAATTTTAAAAAATAGAAAAGAAAAAAAAATCAGAAAAATGTACAGATTCATTTGAAGAAGTACAGAAAGAAGGATTCACCACATAGTTCTTTAAAAAAATTTTCCTTGAGGTTAATTGTGAATTTGGCTGGGAAAAGACAAGCTGCAATACCATTAACGCATCAAGTTATGTCCTAATCTTCAAATCTGTTTTTCTAGCAGGGTATGTGAGAAAATATCTCATAATCTGAATAAATACTAAATTACATATTCAATATTCAGTTCCAGGACATATTATTTACATTGGTAAAACTGGACGTACATCTGCACACTATAATAATGAAGAGTGCATACATATTTTACCCGGTCTGAGAGACCATTTGGCATTGGTTATTTCCTTACCATGTTATCTTAGCCATGATACTAAACTCCCCAGATAAAATTATCGTATTTTTTCCCTGCTAGGGGGCTATTTTTACAAGACCTGGGCAGGGGTGTGGATTCAAACATATATATCTATTTAAAAGAAATGAAAAATTACACATGTCAATGAGTTTGAGTCACTGGGATCTGAGAATAAAGTTCTTTGTGCCTAAAGTGATAGAGACAGTATTATTATTTTTATGTATTAAGACCAGGAGATGAATAAACCAAATTGCACAACAATATCTTCTATCATATATTTAGTAGTTCAGACCCATCGTACTAAAATATTGACTTCTTGACATTTTCAGATCAAGATAGTGACAGATGGCGCATAACAGAATTAATTAGATGAAAAGAGTATTTTTTTTTTAACCATGTCCTGTGTGGGTAGTCATTTGAAAGGCCTATAAACACTCTTACACTTTTAAGTAATCCAAGCCTATTTCTCCTAGAGCCTAAACCTCTGAAATGAAAAATAATCCTTCCATTGACTTGAGCTGTGGATGGATTTGTTGCATAGCAAAGTGCTCTCAGGAAACAGTATTTACTGATACAAATAGTTTTGCTGATAACCTTTTAAGTCGATAACTTTAAAATAATATTCTGTCTAGGCTTATTTTTAGAGCTGCAGCAGTTGTACATATGCAGGAGAGACAGGTGTATATATGAATTAAAAAATATTTGTGGGAATTTTGTGTATGCATTTCTTTTTTTCTTAAGATTGGCTATTAGAAAATAGAGCACAGGAGAAAACCTTCATAAAATAAAAATCTAATTATTTTCTTTTATCATTCCAATTACATTTATATATTTTGAGAAGGTGGTGTAGATAATCTTCAGTTTTGAAAAAGTGCTGTAGAGCACATAGAACTCTGGAGAAAAAATATAAATATAAATAGATTTTGTTTTAGTTGCTTGAAGCTACACATTATTAGTTCTCAAAATGTAATCACCTTTTCTCCTCTGCTGCAGTATAAATGTTCAGCATCATCTTTATAGATAAAAAAGTTGGAGTCACTTCTCTTAATAAGTGCAAGCACATACTTTTGAATCAATAATATTTTAATATAACCACACATAATGTTAATTCTTGGTAACACGCTTGAAAGCATTTTTATTAATAATTATTTCTGCCATTGGAAACAGAGGGAAACTGTACTTTCTTTTAATATACTTGGATTTTATACTGCCTTTGATGGTAAGAGTGCGGCTCAAATTGTAACCTTCCCAATAACAAGAAGTCCAGACTATTATTTAAGTGTTCTCTGGTGTAATTTGACAGTAGACAAAAATACTTTTACTTCTGGTCTGGGTTATCATTGAAATTCAAGGAAATTAAAGCCTCAAGTTTGTAAAGAAATCTTTTCATTTTATGTAGGTTTAGTCCTAGCTAGACCTTCTGTTGGTGGTTCTCAAGGTATGACCTCTGTCTCCTGCACTGGAGTTTTTCCTGGGCTGTTATGAATTAATCTGTGGTGCTTATGGGCACAAGATCACATTAAGATTGAAGGCATGTTGGGATTTCATAAAAAGAGGAACGATGGTGACACTACTTGGAATACCACCACCGAAGTGCCAATCCTGGAAAAAAACCAAAACTAACAAGTAGTTCTTAAAAGGTATGATTTTTCAAATATTAAGCTTCAGCTCCTGGGCTTTCTGTATTGGCAAATGAATTCCTATCATTCAGTAAAACATTGTTTTCTATGTTCCTCCTGAATGTGAGTTAGAGTACTCCAAGAAGAGCAGAAATTGATTCCATATCCAGCTGTCTATAAAATTTCCACCTTCTGCATTTCCCAAATTGTTATTCAAAACTTGTGTTGCTTATTCTTTCAAGTTTCAAATGCAACAAAGCACCTAAACCTGAACTGTCTTCATTGAGGAAAAAATTGCTCCTGCTTATTTATACTGGTCTCTCCAAAGAAGCACCAGGGTTCAAGGTCCTGAAGCCTTTTGAACAATTTCTTCAATGAACAGTTTATCACAGGTTTCTTCTCAGGCTCAGATAGTGTACCTCTTGAAGTGGCTTGCCTAAGACCTTTCACAAGATTGAAAGAATATTTCCTGCATAATTACTGGGACAAGAGAACTGAATAGTTGCTAAGTAATTGAAACTGTTAGACATTTGCATTTATTCACGTTGGTTCTTTAGAAGGAATATAGCTTAGAAAATGGGGAAGTATGCATTCTTGAACAACATCCAAAAATTCTAGACTAATCTTGTTTCTTCTGGGCTGGAGCATTGCTGTTTTCTTGATTTTCCTTGGTATATTTTTCACTGATTATGTGAAATTTAAAAGTTTAGAGATGCTAAATGCACTGAAGCTATTCACTGTTCGACATTTGCTGAGTTTGATGTGTCATAAGTAGGCCATTGTAATTGTTAATAATGAGAATCTGAACACCCTACCATTGGAAGTACTCGCGCAGAAGAGTTCTGTTGGGCTTGAATTTGGCAATAATTTGACAAGTTATTACTTAGAGGAGGAACTCTAATAAAATTTCCTGTCTCACCCATTTAACCCATGTGTCTGTCTCAAGCTTCATTTTGTTTGAGGGTTTTTTTTTATTGTTTCTTTCCTGGATGTTCAAACCTGATAGTACAGCCACTAGAGATGTGAGGATCTAAGGAAGACGGTTGATTTCCAGCACAGCTGTGGATTTTTTAGATGTGGATTGTTACAGTTAAGCTCTGGTTTAAGTCTATCCTAGTTTAAAAATGTTTTCCAAAAATGTTTATGGGTTTAAAGAAAACTGAAGCTGTGTTTATTGTACTATATTTTCCCATGTATTACTGTTAAATTGAGTGTTGGAAATATGCAAATGCAGAAGCTGTCTTAGACCTAGACTGCTTAAGAGACCCTCTACGTAAATAAGTGGCTTTATGTTTACAGATCTTACATGGACTGACAGCTCATTAGTGTAAAGCCTAATGATAGGGTGTTTGAATATTGTAAAATATGTTTATGAATATGCATACCAGTTCTGACATGAATTCATTGCAGCCATGTTTGTGCCTCTTCTGAATTTGAGATTTTCACATACCTAAATGATTGTTTTCCTGTCTGGGAAGTAGATTTTAAAATTACCCATATATGCATTTATAGAAACTATCTTATAAATTGATATACTTGAATATGCATGCCAGAATGTACTGTGTACTTATCCAGTACACTGAAGAGTACTTCAGTGAAGTCTTAGGATGCATCTGTTCAACCCTACCGATGAAAAGTAAAACTTAATTTTAAAGAAAAATTATCTTTGAGGTATTAAATAATTACATAAACAAACACATAGATCCATTAAAATGGTAAAAACATTTTCCAAGAAACTGATACTGATATTCTGGGAGAAAAAAAAAAAAAAATCAAGGTTGTCTGGCAAATTTTTCTTAGATCTTAGAATATGAGATAACATTTTTGTAACTTTCTGACCTATTTGAGTGACAACATGCTACACTGATGATCAGATTCTATTACAGTAGTAACGGGCAGTACTTCTCACAAGATACTTTTATGTAGAGTAAGAATGTATTTTGAAGATGCATAAGCTAAGGTCACCTGAATAACCTAAGATGTAAGCTCTATCAGCTACAAATATCCAGAGCAGCTTTTCACATGGAAATTTTTATAAGAGCAAATGTGTATGGAATTGAATAATCTCCCTGAAGTCATCAGATATCTCCTGCAAAGAAGTTTCTTTTAATACTGAAATTATTAAATGATCTTAAAACCAATGGCTAAACCTTTGCAGCATAAGTAATTTAAATAACATCACCATGAGTCAAAATTGTTGTTCATAATTTATCATTAAATAGGGAGAGCTATTAGAGTGAAAATTTTTAAATAAGGAGAATACATTTAAACATGTTCAATAAGACAGAATGCACTGAATAATTTTGGCCGATTGTTTGGAAGAGTTCAGAGAGGGATGATAGTAGAACTTAACTGCAACACTGGAGGAAATACATGCATTACCTTCATCTTGTGACAACAGTACAGTCATATTTTCTCAATTTTAAATGATATGCTGGCTTATGTGAACAAGCATGAAAAGTAGTCTCATAATTGAACAGAGACAATTCCTTCCTTGAACATTTGTTTTTTAATTTATGTCATTCTCTTCTAGGAAATATGAAATGTGCTAAAGGGGATGGGGGGAGAAGAATGAAAAAAGAAAATTACAGTATAAGAACCAGAACTGTTTATTTGAACAGTTCTTTATGGAAGACACATATATTCCACACAGATTAATGAGTGAAATGTTATAACAAGAAAACCAGATATTTTTCTGATTTCCTAGATTTTTTTTTTTAGTGTAGATCCAATAACATTCTATTAAAAAGTTTATTCCCTCAAATAACTTTCTTTCTTAGTAGTTTGAGGGAAAGTGCAGAGCCTTGATTACATAGATTAAAGGAGAGTAAATTTGAAATTGAGAGTTAATTTGAAATTGATATATGGTCAAATATTCCTAGAATGTGTGTATGCTCTGTATATTTTATATAAAATAAAATGATATAATTTTTTAAACATTAAGAAAAGTGACCTAGCAGTTGGGTGAAAAACAGAAAAGGAAAAACCACAAAAACCTACGGAAAGGTGAAAATACGAAATCCTCGATCCATTTTGATAATAAAGCTTTTTTCTTTTTTCTAGACTAGAAATACTTGAAGAGCATCTGTTGAAAATATTTTCAAAGAGTACCATGTCAAAGGCAGGGGTGGGAGGGGGGCGTGGGGGGAAAATGAAATCTGAGAGATAGGGAAGGCAAATGATAGATCCAAGTGTAGAAACTGGTCAAAACACAGCTTTTTTTTTTTTTTTTAAATTATTGCAAAAAATAGATGCAAAATTAATTTTTAAAACTGTAAGTTTTCAAGTAATTTATCTTGTCTGTGCTCTTGACTTTTTGGTTTAATTCTGTTTGTCCGAATTTAGGTTTATAGTACCATGAATATCTTGGTCTAATGTAGCTGATCTATGTCAGAGGACCTTTAGCACTTCAAATAGCACTTCAAAAATCAACAAAAAATCTTCCTGAAATTCTAATGAAACCTTATTTTCTCTTTGTTCTTCTGTTTCATTTAAGTTCTGTAATGGTCCTATTTATTCTTTTCATTCGTGCTCTAAAGCTTCTAATTGTCTGCTACTTTTCTATGAACAGAGAGTAATTGTCACTGTAGTTATAGAATTACATATATTAATCAGTACATAATAATACTTTATAGATCCTCAATATATTAAAAATTTTGAATTTCCCTTTGTTTCTCTTAAACATCCTTTTAATTTTCCTTGCAGCAGAAGAAAGATCTTTTAAATTCTAGAAGAAATAGGTTGAAATACCTACAGGAAACTGGATAAAAAAAGAGAAGTACTTAAAAGAGTAAAATACCATTGCAAATCATGGATTAGAATTTCTAAAATATTAAAATATGCTAAAAGTTGGGAACTAGAGTAGAACAATTTTTTTTTTTTAATAAAAGGAACAAATATTGTCAGTCAGGTGCCACAAGCATATACGTTCACATATGAATAAGATGAATCTTATGTGCACTCCACCATTAACTATCAAAACATCCCCAGCAGTTTTGATATCCTCTCAACACACGAGACAAACCTTTGCGCTGTGCTGTCAGTGAAATTACTGGGAGGACCTGTAGCTGTTCTACATCCATTTAACTACAGTGGCAGAGTTAGAATTATAGCAATTTATACTGTTTCCACCAGAGTATAAATCTGAGCTGATTTTCCACCTCTTTCTTTAGATTTAATGATCTGCATGTTACTGTGTTTTGAAGAGCTTAAGGATCAAGGAGATGTTTTAGTAACTTCAGGAAAACATTTTATATAGGAGTTTATTAGCCTGGGTTTAGCATTGTACTCTCAATAGGGATCAGAGTTTGCATGTGCATGAAAGAACTAACTTCTCTTCCTCTCTGTCAGCACTCCAATTCCTAGTAATTTCACTAAATACTTTATAAATTAGGAATCACTGTAAAGACTATATTTAAAAATTAATTATCACATACATCTTTTGTATGCATCAAATCCTCAGAGGTAAGCTGGATATATTAAATTTTTTGAAAATGTTTTATAAATGAACCATTTCTAGATTAAAATTGATATTGAATTTGTAGACTATATTTGAAGAGATTAATTTATTTTTAATGATTTTTGTTTAATTTATGGATTGGAATACAGATATGATTTAGTAGAAATAAATGTTCTGTATCAATCCTAAGCAGAACTGCATTTTTTTGTGCAGCAAGTTTTCTTGCAACTCTCTATTGATAGTCTTCCTTTTACTGCTGACAAGCTGATTCATGACGGCTGTGTGAAGAGTTCTTTTGTAACCTAAGTAACCTACCTGTACTTACTAGAGCTTTATGAGGTACTTCATTGTACTAAAGGTTCACCCCTATTCCACCAGAAGTTTCACACTTCTGGGAAAACTAGAGAATATTGTAAAAGCTGTAAAGTAGAAAATCATTCACATTCAGATGCTGAGTTCTGCTATGTTTTTATACAGTGACTATCTTACTGTCAGTAAGTCATTTGCCATTTACAGATAGACCGATAAATTCTGTTAAGCCATTCTTAAAAGAAATATAGTGAATACAGGTAGTGCACCAGGCTGTTTAGTGTGGGTTTGGAGATGCGTAGCTTCAACCTTAGTGAATTAAAAAGATACACAGTGTTAAACACTGATGCTTTATTTCTCTGAATAAAACAAAAACACTATAGTGGCAGTTTTCTTTAGCTTTCTTGCTTAAGAACTAAGTAAATTTAAACCATAAATTTGATAGATAAAAAACTGAGAATTATTTTCAAGTGTTGTTACAAATATAAGTCTTGTTATAAATTGTGGTTTGTTTGAGTTGCGTTATAAGTAAGTCAGTCTTCCAGATCAAAGTCTTTGTATGCCAAAAGTTCGCTTTCAATTGTAACTTGAATTCTAATTTGTTACTATTACTTGAACTAGCTATTGATGTCAATGAAACTGGGATGGACCTCAGTGTTGTTTAACCAGCTGATTATTTATCCAACTAGTCAGACAAGTTGTACAAGTCGCTGAGCCAGATGATACTTGGTATAGCCAGCTAGCTTTATGGTTGCCCATGAGCAGCAGAGAAGAGAATGTAAACACAGAGATACCTACATATACACAATTGCCACTTTGTTGTAACTGCTCTGCTTAAGTACAGATTTCTACAAAGCTCTCTCCTAGGTTACGTAGTACCTTGCTGTGTCAGAAGTAAATCTACTGCTCCTAATTTTCATATAGAAATTTGCTTTGTTGATTGCAAAAGCCATCAAAATCTCTTCAGAAGTTCATCATATTAATTACATGGGTCTCCCTCTTTTTTTTTTTTTTTTTTCTTTTCACTTCTGAATGTTATATTGCCAGAATTACAGATCATGTTACATCTAGAAAATCCATTTACATCCATCTTCTGTCATATTATCTATCCATCACTATCTAGATTATCTAGATAGTGATGATTATCTAGACTGTAATGCTGGGGTTTCCCTTTTCAGCACCCCTTAAATGCTTTAAAAAATACTTGAAGCAGCTTCCATTGCTCTTTGTTGGTTTGTTTTTTTTAACTTCAAACTGCACTGCTTTTTTTCTTCTAATGGTTTTAAAAGTTTGAAATGGTATGATTTTGTTTCATAACAGTAATGATCTTTTCTAAATGAGCTATTATTGAAGCAGGATACAGAGGAATGGTGCTGTGCCCCTGACCTTTCAGATGAATTTGAGGAGTCTAATCTCTGCCAGGTGCTGCAAAGCATAGCCAGTACGTATCAATGAGGTAATAGGTTATAAGGGTGGAGGGGCTGAAGCAATGGAGTGAAATGATCATAAATTTAGCAGAGAGAAAAGACTGTGGGAGGCAAATAGCTTAGTAGGATATTTTGGGTCAATCAAAATTTCTAATGCCCTAATTTTTAAGAACTCCATTTCATAATGAGATGGCACGAGCTGATACAGAGAGACTTAGTCAGTAGGTTCAAGTGTAAATAACTTTACCATGTTTCTTTTCATTTCAAGACAGTGTTACATGCTGATTTCCAATGCATCGTTCTTTCCTATTTCACCATGCATTGTTGAGATATAAATCATTTTTTATTGCTGTGCCCAGAGGCTATTTGTTCTTTCATCATGTTGTTATTAAACTTCAGTCTTGTTTCTTGTATGTTAGCTGTCACCAGATCATATATTTGTTTGAAGGAAACCTATAAAATGGCCTGAATAGTGATTCTTCTGAAAACTGATATTTTGTACTTTGAGGGGGGTGAGATGGGTGAGTGTCAGGCTTATTTCCAAGAAAATTGCAATTTGAAAGAGAGTTACCAAAACCACCTTAGATTAAGAGTAGATAATTTATACTCCACTGGCCAGCTCAAAGCCTACATTTTTTGGAGCTGTATTCTATCTTATTTGGGTAATACTGCTAGACAACATCAAAGTATAGACTGATGTGTGCCCTATCTAAGTGTTTGTGAACTCTCAGTTTTTAAAAAGACTAATTGAACACTGAAAAACTAATGTCAAACAGAAATGCATGACCACAATGGATTCTGATGAGGGAGACTGAAAGAGTAGCCTACAGTTTTAGTGATAAACTTCGTGTTTATCACTATGCATCTCAAATAGGGGGGATGGGAAAACCCATTATAATATATTTATGTATAATTGCTTTAAAAATTTCAAAATATGTAGAAAACTGTATGCCTGTGTACCTATGCAGAGATAGTAGGCGCCTGATTCCATCTAGATCACATTTGACCTCTATTTTTATTCTGGGCCACAGTGGTTGGTAAGTTAGCAGTTTGATCTGCTGGATACGAAGGTCTCGGATCCCTTATTTTCTCTCTCAAGTTTCTCAAGCTCAGGCTTGGGAACTCTCTTAGCTTAAAGGTCCTCTGACCTCCTCCAGTATTCTAAAGCTGACTTGTCTTATTACTCCCAGACTTCATTTGCTCATTCAGAGAGTTCAGTGGAGAAGTTAAGACCTTCCCTCTGTCTTCTGACAAAAAAAAAAAAAAAAAGAAACAAAACAAACCACACAAACACAAAAACCAAAACAACAAGAACAATCAAAACAAACAAACAAACAAACAAAGAAAAACAAACAAGAAAAAATGGAAAAAAGAACCCCAACCTTATTTGCATTCCTAAATTGACACTTCAAAAAAATCTTTGGAATTGTCTATTACAAGTTGGACATCACATTCTTGGACTGTTTCCTTTTACAGCTTCTTTTGATGAGGAGTGGAGCAGTAGCTGAAGTCTCTAGAGATAAATGTCTTGACCCCTGTCTTGACCCCTTTCCTTGTCTTTGTCCTTGGAAATGAGTACTTTGTGCGTACATATGTGTCTGTAGGTGATCTATCCAAACTTCTACAGTTAATACAACTTGAACTTGTCAACCAAGTGGTGTCACTGAGTAAGTGTTAATTTAAAATACTTCTGTTACTCCTGACTGATGTTATCTACAAGTATGGAAAACAGAAATAAGGTTTGTCATTATAGGAAACCAACATACAGTGTGTCTTGTTCCTGACTCTGGGCAGCCTCACTTTTCCTCTTACTGGTCTCATTACTTCTGTTTAACTGGTGCAATCAGAAGAATACTTACTTTGCTTAAAGCAGTTCCAAAGTGTCAAAACTGACATCAAGTTCAACAACTGGAATTTAATGGCAGTAAGCCTTCAATTGGCACAACTGTAACATCAAGTCTTGCCCTTGCAAACCTTGTTCTGTCCAATATCTTCATTAGTGATCTGGACAAGGGGATCAAGTGCACCCTCAGCATGTTTGCAGATGACATTATTACCTTTCATAACTACCTGAAAGGAGACTGTAACGAGGTGGAGGTCAGTCTTTCCTCCCAGGTAACAAGTGACAGGACAAGACGAAATGGCCTTAAGTTGTGCCAGGGGAGATTTAGATTGGATATTAGAAAGAATTTCTTCACCGAAAGGATTCTCAGGAACTCTCTGGAACAGGCTGCGCAGGGAAATGGTTTAGTCTCCATCCTCGGAGGTATTTAAAAGGCATGTTGATATGGCACTGATGCTTTAGAGGTGGACTTAGCAGTGTTAGCATAACTATTGGACTTGATGATCCTAAAGCTATTTTCCAACATAAATTATTCTATGATTCTATGATGTCTTATAGGAGAATAAAAAAAGACAAATATAACTGAAGTGTTTGATCCAGGAACAAATCTAAATCCGAAACAGGAGAAGAAAAATAGTCAAATCTTAATTTAAACTTTATTAGCAGTTGGTGAGCCTGAGAATTTTAGCAATTTATTTTGTATTAGCTCCCATATTATATAAATTGCTTTTTTTACTTCAACTTAATTTGTACTATGGATGGTGCACAGCTAAGAGCTAAAAGTTAAGGCTGCAGTTTGTCTCTTGGTTTTAGAATTATAATCTCAAATGACAAGGCAGGGGAAAGTTGAAGAAATAGATATGAACCCTATTGCAAGTAGAAAAAAAACCCAAACCCTGCTTTATTTGTGTAGTTCAAATTAGTATTGAAGCACAAGATGGGTTAATTAAAAAGTGATAATTAACTGGCATTCAATGAACTATGGATTAAGGATTAGTAATGCAACAACAAAATAATTTTATTAGATACTGAAAACTGTTACGACAATGACTTTCTCAACATTATTATAGAACTAATCCCTAAAAAGCTTCACCTTCCTCTCCCAGTCATTCAGGCACTCTCATGCCCTTTTATTCTTTGCAACCCAGCTTCTGCCCCCACTGCTTCCCAGACCCTGCCAACAAACACAGACAACGGTGAGACTTTTAGTCTAGCAGTAAGTGTGTCAGCTGAAAAAGAGGTTTTCAGGGGGCTTTGGAGAGCTGAAAGGGAATGTAATTGTCATGTTATGCTGATAGGGAGGTTGGACAGGATAGGGAAAGCGATGTAGCCAAGCAAAAGAACAGTGGAATAAAGATAACCCTTTTGTGTTCCCCAGAGGATGCTGCAGTGATGATTCTCTCAGCTTTACATCTGCTGGACAGTCTGAGGGAAAATATTTGGCTTCTGTCTTGGTAATACCAATATGAGGAAGCAGTTTCACCCTCTGCTTCCTCTTATAGCAAGGCTTCCAAGCAAGATCTGTCATAAGACTTATGGAGTTCACAGCAGCACTGATGTTGCTGGGCCATACTGCTGGGACCTCACTGACTCCTGTGCAAATGAAAACTACCCGAATAGTTTTAGATTTGGTTCTGAGAGAGTGCCTGCTATACATCATGTTTTAGAATCACTGTCTAGACCTGTTTGGAAGACTCCTGTGCAACATGAAAGGATTTTTTTTGTCATTAATATAGAACTTAGTGTTTGGGCTTTCTTAAAAATGTATCACAGGGGTGGTGGCTTAAGTGTTTGACAGATCTGAACCCTTTTATCAGTGTACTGCATGCCTATAATTTACAGACACTTTTTGACTATCAAAATCCTATGTGTTTTCTTCCCTTTTATGTCAAAAATAGAGAACTAATTTATTCCTTCTCTTTACTACAAAGTTTTTCAGTGTTTCTTCATCAGGGGAGTTCAGTTCCACCTCCAATATTTTAGTTCTTTTTTTTCTTTTATTTTTTCTTCCCTTCCCTTCCCTTCCCTTCCCTTCCCTTCCCTTCCCTTCCCTTCCCTTCCCTTCCCTTCCCTTCCCTTCCCTTCCCTTCCCTTCCCTTCCCTTCCCTTCCCTTCCCTTCCCTTCCCTTCCCTTCCCTTCCCTTCCCTTCCCTTCCCTTCCCTTCCCTTCCCTTCCCTTCCCTTCCCTTCCCTTCCCTTCCCTTCCCTTCCCTTTTTTAATATAGGTAGTCTATTAGAAAAGAAGCAAAACCAAAACGAAATAAACAAGTGAAGAAGGTAATATTCTTTAGGTTGCCCCTTTAGTAGCCTTTTTGTCATAAAAGGAAAGTCAAAGTCTCTGTCTAATTTGGATTTCATCTCTTTTTTCTTTGTCTGCTAGGAATGCCATTATAGGAATTTAACAGTGCATAATGTGCTACCATAATTGGTTCACCTGTTCATCTGGAATTGGACTAAACTGTTCATTTACTCTGTTGAAATGCAAACTGTAAAAGACTGGGAAATGATTTTTAGAAGAAGTGCTTTTGTCCCTGGAATCAGAAAGTTTCACCATACTCATCAAGTTCAATCTAATTGTTGAAGTCTAAGAGAATTACCTTCAGGTAATAGTAGGGACTATTATACTTGAAAAACTTTATTATTTTTTTTTTTTCTTAAAGAAATTTTTTTCCATTAGAGCTGTATGTTGCCTGGAGACATTAGTAGAATGACAGGTGTGTTTGCTTTTTGGTATAAGAAGCTATGCAAGGTGGCACTGATCCTACAATGGAATGTATAATTATGTGTTGTTTGGCAATGTTCACAGGAAGAAATATTTGTGTACATAATGTCACCCAAAGAACATTTTGTGTAGACAACTATAGTTCTGTCTGGAGCAGAAGTTTATAGTATTTTTAAAAAAAACATCTGAATCAGAATTCTAGTTTTATTCTCATGGTATCCTCATAACTAGAAATCCAATTTCTTCAGCCTATCTCAAGCCCTTACCTTGAGATGTTAGAACTTTGAGTTTCTAATGGGAGTTGGAAGTAGATAAGATAAATTTTTTTAATGTTTGCACAAAGATTGGAGTTCAAGAGTAATATACATTGAGTGTGTAAAGAATTATACCAAAGCAGCTCTGCTTTGACCAACTCCATGAATCATTTCCTTCTTAACAGCCAAACAATATTTTTCAAACAGCAGGCTAGCTCTTAGGTTGTGCATTCACATTTAGTAGTCTTGTTTATCATCCACTTCTACCCAAGATGTAGAATAACAAAGGATTGAGGTATGGGCAGGTGGAGGATATGGTCAGAGGACCACTGCCTTGTGATTATCAGGACAAATCCCTCCCATGGGGAAGTTGCTTGTGGTGATGTGCTTTGGGTCAGTGATGAGATGATCATCTGTGATGGTGATTATCTGAAGCAAGGTCCTGGGCAGTGGTTGAACAGAGTTCATCTTCCACAAGTTGTGGGTGACCCTAATTTGGGTAAGACAGGAAGATTGACATTTACAGAACCACAGAAGCACAAAAGTTGGAAGAGGCGCTTGGAGATCTCCAGTCTAAGTGCTGCTCAGAGCAGCTCCAGTCAGACCAGGTTACTCAGGGCTTTGTTCAGTCATATTTGGATACCCCTAAGGAGACAGAGACTCTGCAGCGTTCCTGGGCACCTGTTCCATATCTGAGCACTCTGATGATGACAGTCTTTTCCTTTTTTCTAACTGGGATTTCTCCATCTGTCAAAGTTGACCCGGTGGCACTTGACCTTCTGCCACTGAGCACCTTTGAGAAGAGACAAGATCCATCAACATTTACACTGTCCCAGTAGGCAGCTGTAGTCAGCAGTGAGGTCCACTCCAACCTTCTCTTCTTAATGATGACCAAAAGATCACAACATATAGAATGGCTTACTTGGAAGGAATCTTAAAAAGATCATCAAGTTCAATTCCCCTGCCATGGGCAGGGAAGGATATCTTTCACTAGACCAGGTTTCTCAAAGCCCATCCAGCCTAGCCTTGGGCACTTCCAGGGATGGGGAGTCTGCAACTTCTCTGTGCAAATTCTCTGTGCAATCTGATTCAGTGTCTCACCCCACTCATGATGAGGCAACCCTCATTTGTCATGTGCCCTGGCCCCTCACTCTCTCAAAGACGCTGGGTTGGGCACACATCTCACCTGTCAGTGTCCTTTCTGGACTGGGGAGACCAGGAGAGAGTAGAGGTATGAATATTGAGTGGGCAAAATACCAAATAACAGCAGAGGAAAGAATCCATCCTGTTTTTTATCCACCAAATGGTGTCCCCATCCAAGCCATGAGCAGCCAGTTTCTTCAGGAGAATACTGTGGGAAACATTTATCTCAGTTTAATGAGACAAAAGTGTTTTCCTGAGGACGAGTTATGAGGAAGACCCAAACTCCTCCCTCTATGCAATTGTAAATACAAAATTAGGAGGCTCCAATTGAGAAAGTGTGGAAAAAGGAAAAACAACAGCCCTTTATTAATAGATATATGTGCATTGGCAGAACAACGAAAGAACACAATTAAAACAACCAAGCAATAATCCTATACTGAAAAATAATCCCAAACCCCAAAATAATCCACTTCAAAAAAAAAGGAAAACAGGTCTGTTTGTGCCATTTGGTGCAATTCTAAACACAGTCAGCAGGGGGCGCTGTTGGATCACTGGTGGTCGCCAAGTGAGGCGCCCCCGGGTGTGCTGGAGAAGCCAAAAATGGAGGTCGTCCCTTCCCCTCACTGGGAAAAGGGGAAAAAGGAGAAAAAAAAAGTTCTTCTCAATGGGAACTCATGCCATCTGCGGCTGGCCACGTGGCTCCCCCTCTCCCTTGATGTGCACAAGAAACCACTGCCAAAAAAAACATAGGAACAGAGGAGGGAAAGAGGGTGACCTCCTTCCCAAATAGTTCCTCTCTGGTGAGAGTCCAAGCAGGTTCTGGGCTGGGTACAAAACAGAGTGTAGGCCAACCAGGGCCAGAAGAGAAAAAACAAAACAAAACAGAAAAACAAACAATCAAACAAAAACAAAACAAAAAAATAATTGGGCAGCCAGGCTCAGAACAAAGCAACCTTGGAGCTCCTGCCACACAGACCTTGTCTCAGCTCAGACAACAAAGAAGTGAGTGATGTTTCCCAGAAGAAAAAAAATAATTAAAAAAAAAAACCCTCACCCCTTCCCACAGTCTCCCAGGGCCATCAATCTGGAATGTGGACCTTTATGTCAATTCTTTTGTGCTGATCAATCCCCTAAGGCAGAACCAACCTACCCATTCAACACCTCTCTTTCACAGTCGGCAGGGGGAAGGGAAAATTCCTGCTTACTTTCCCAGAACAAGCAAAACCATGACAACATTGTCAAAGGCTTTACTAAAGTCCAGGTAAACAACTTGCATAGATTCTCCCTTACCCACTTAGTGGGCCACCTCGTCATGTTGGCTGGGGCTGATCTCGTGATTGTCCTATATGTGCCATGGGATGGCACTCATGATGCTCCATGACCTTCCCTGGCACTTCCCAGGTCATGCTGACAGGCCTGTGGTTCTTGAATCCTTCTTCTGGCCCTTCTTGTAGATGGGTGTCACACTTGCTAACTTCCAGTCAACGGGGACCTACACAGTTAGCCAGGACATCTTATAACTGAATGGTATTGCATTTGGCCTAAATATGGCTGTTTTGGGAGCTGAGGGTCTGTGTCCTGAAAGATGTTCTACTGTGGAAGAAGAACGATGGTTGGGGGGAGAGGGTGCTGAGGGCCCCTTTCCTAGGGATCACTCCTTTCTGCCTTTCTACTGCCCCTTGGTCACTGGAACTGCTCTCCACCTCCAGCTTTCTCCTCACCCTGTGCCTGGGCTACTCTGAACAGGATAGTCACAACGGTGTTCCAGGAGGGTCAGAGGTCCTCAGTGAATCCACACCAACCTGACTCTCTGCAAGTGACGCAGCCCCTTGTGCTCATCAGTATCTGGGAGGCTTTTAAAAGTAGGCAGTGGTACAAAGTAATCCTTGAGAAAGACATGTGAGGGTTGGGGGTTTTTTTGCTTTAAAATAGGTCAGATTCATGAGTTAAATGAGAACTTGGCAGAATTTCAGTTGCAAAATAAGAGAACGGAAAGTTTATTCTGAGACTGTGCAAAACCTCAGCCTATAAATTAATATCATGGAACTGGGTTTCAAACATCTCTCACCTAGCAGTTATTTTGCATATGGAATTTACAAATGAATCTAGGAAACAAGAAACTTAAGGATGCCCTTGAGCATTCCCATAGACATTACTTGCAACTACAGAAATCATGAGCTCGTTATATTTGTCCTCTGAAAAGTATGAGTTATGCTCCATATGCATCATATAACTTTAGTTTGAGGTTGTTGACAAACAAGATGTAAGGATGAAAGTGAGAGTGCGAGTGCTTGAAAATACAGGTTTGCACTAACGGCATAAATACAAGTTTAAATTAAAACAAAACATTCCAGCTAGCATGTCAGTCTACCAAAGTAATCTTTACAACTTCTGCCATAGCTTGTGTGCTTTGGAGTGTTCTACTCATGTGCAACTACCTTGACAATAAAATTGGTTAGTAGAGCCATCAATCACAGTAACTTTCACCTATTTCTTTTCTGTAGTTCAAGATAATATCAATTTCTCAAGATGTTTCTATTTTTGTTTTTGTTCATGAATAATAAGGATAGCAATGGTAACATGGATGGAGAACTGAATTTCTTCTTCTGTTCTAAAATTTTTTGAATAATGATTCTGAATCTATAAACCTTTCTCATATCCATCCTCTGAAATATAGTAGTCTTCATATATTTTATAGCAGGAGGTATAGTGAATGTGAGAAATGCTTTCAAAATATATGATATTTTGCTTGTTATGGCTTTTATTTAATTTTTTTAAAAAATCAGAGTTGGGAACTGTCCTCTCCTTTCACTTTAAGGAATGACTTCAGGGAAATATCTAGTATCTCCATACTACTCACCTTTAAAGAAATTTGGCACCTGTGCCAATCTTTAATTTCTATCAAAATAATAACTTAATGACTTCCTTGTGTTTGTATTTAATTGAAAGTAATTTAAATTATTAGTGGTGGCTTTATTTAGCCATTGTAAGTCATAGGAAGAAAATAGTCAGCAACTCACTTTAATTGGATCTACTGTTATCACACTCATTTAATTGTATATGCTGGATCTAAGCCTAGGTTTAACCCAAGTTAACAATGAAACAAATCAATCCCTTGGCTATTTTAAAGTCAGTACACCTGAAAACTAGAAATAATCTACTTGCCCAGAGATATTTAAAGACAAGAAATTAATACTGAAAGACTTTCTAAAATATTTGCTGTCCTAAATTTGTCTCTCCTCCCTAGATGATCCATTGAACTGAGTGGACAGCTTGTCAACACAGTAATTAAGTAAAAAAAATAGAGCACTACAAAAGCACAAATAGTAGTGGAAAAGTATTTCAAAGGCATTTATGATTAGCATAAATGATTAGCAAAGTAACACAGTAAATGTTCAGTTGTAGTGAACTGATGGGTGAGAGATTGTGGAAACTTGCTGAGAGTTTCCACAAGTAGATCAAGTAATTCCAGATTCTGTGGCTCACAATGTTAGTCCCAGAGTTACACACCAAAGTACAGCAGTTTTAATCCAGTGCTACAATTTTGAGCAGTGCCTAACCTCATGAGGTTCCATTTCACTATGTTTTCTTGGATACTTCTTTCATGGTAAGATACATAGGTATCTCCAGAAATGTAAAGACAGTGGAAAGAATTAAAAAAAAAAAAATTATTTAGAAGGCCAGAACACAAAAACCTAACAAAATGGTTTGCCCACTGGGCCTCAGGGAGGGAAATGCAAGTTCCTGCCTCTCAGGGCCTCTTTTATCCTCTCTGTTTCTCCCTTGCCTTCCCAAGGCCTCTATGTACATCTGTTAGGATTATCTCTCTCCTCTCACATATCAGAGAGGCTGAGAATTCCTTTTGCTATACGTGGGGGACGAGGAGGTGAGTGGGAGAAGAAAGCATTGGAACTGCCTTTGAGAAAGAGTTATCATTTGGGCAGAAAGCCTTTCTTGCAAAAACTGAATCCCTGAGTTTCCTTAAAAGTTCTTCCAAGGTTATATCTATCCCTATACTTCTGCAAGAGATAATATCTCGTAATATCTGACTATGCTGAATTCTTTGTACTGGTCTAGTCAACTGTCTCTGAAATTTAAATAAAGAGAGAAATAACAGTTAACTTTATAAATCTTCATATCGACTTAAGATCTGAGTTGCTTATTGTTTTCTAGTTTTGATATTTTGTACAATTTTTAATAATACAAGGAATTCCCAGCTGAAGCATTTAGAAATAATAATGAAACTGTGAACTCATGCCACTAACTGAAAGGTAAAAAAAACAACGTAAGGATGATACCTCATACTTCAAACATTCAACCTAAGAAACTCAGAGATAAGGCTACCCTGAAAAATTTGCAATAACCAGAGGAAAAAAGTAGGAAATCAACTCAGAAGGTAGTCATAACAACCTTATCTCTTTCCCTCCGTGGCTAAACAAAAAAGAAAGAGAAAGAAGCAGAAATTAGAAAAAATGACATTTGAACATATCTGTGGGCAAAACCCAATGTCTATGTTTAAATTATAAACGAGAAGGGTTTTAGTTTAACTGTATTCATATGCCTATGACTTATTATGGAGAAAAAAAAGAAAGGGAGGCCAGAAAGGATCTGAGAAGGTATGAGTTCTTTGAATAATGAGGATTGAGGTGATTGCACGAACAGCAAAACCCTCCAAAACATGTTCTGCTGAAACATCTTCATAGAATTACAGAATCATTAGAGCTGAAAGAGACCTCTGGAGATAACGCAGTTCAACACTCCTGCAAGGCAGCATCACCTGGAGCAGGTTACAAAGTAACACATCCAGGTGGGTTTTGAATGTCTCTGGAGAGGGAGACTCCACGACCTTCCCTGGCAGTCTGTTCCAGTCCTCTGCCACCCTCAATGTAATGAAGTCTTTCCTTACATTGAGCTGGAATTTCTTGTGATTTAGTTTATGGCCAGTGCTCCTCCTCTTGTTGGTGGGTACCACCAAAAAGAGTCTGGCACCATTCCACTGGCACCCACCTCTGAGATATTTATATGTATTGATGAGATCTTCTCTCAGTCTCCTCTTCTCCAGACTAAACAGACCCAGCTCCCATAGTCTCTACTCATAAGAGAGGTCCTCCAGATGCCTAATCATCTTTCTGGCCCTCTCCTGTACCCTCTCCAGTAGCTCCTTGTCTTTCTTGTATTGAGGAGCCTGGAACTGGACGCAGTACTCCAGATGTGGCCTCACTAGGGCCAAGTAAAGAGGGAGGATCACCTCCCTCAACCTGCTGGCCACCCTCTTCCCGATGCAGTCAAACTGGAGAATTCTTGTTGTCTTTGGAACAAGAATTAAGTCTAAGTCTGCTCCAAACTGAAGAAAGCTGCAGAAAATTGACAGAAAGTTGCAAATGGAGGTTCTCAAACAGCATTGTAAATATGAGCTAGTAAAGTCCATGACTTAAGGATTAATTTGGTTGAAGAATTCAGTTGAAATGCTATAATTAAAATAATGCAAATATATGTGAAATTGCAGCAAATTTTGTTTTTGTCAGCTCTACTAATACTTTTATATTCTTTCAGTACATAAAAGAATACAGAAAAAAAGTTTTATCACAGGATGACTTCAGAAGGATAAAATATTCTCCTTCAGGATTCACATTGAGACTTCTAGTAGGAATATATCTTCTGCTGGATTTTGAAAGCCGGCTTCACACTTCAGAAATAAACAGGAGAGAAAACATTAAAGCATCAACATTAGATAAATATCAGCACCTCATCATGAGACCATAAAGCAATAATGAACCTGATAACCAGGGAATAAAAAGATAATAAAAGATCTTTGTCTTTCAATGTCTTCTAGCTTCAAATTCCAATAAAAGTGTAAATAATTCCAAGTCACTACAAGTGACTTAGTGAGTCACTGCTCACTGATATACCTTTTTTGGTATAGGTTTTAATGACCTCTCATCTCAGCTTTTTGTTGGAGATATATGGAACTTCCTCATTTTTTTTTCTCAGATCTTGATTATATTTGTTTCTGGGGTGGTGTAATTATGGATCTTTCTGGAGCATTGTTTAAGCTTACAGAAATATATTTCATTAATGAGCACTGTAGTGACAGTATGAGTCATAATGTGCATGTCAATAGGGGCAGTTCCTTTGCTATGAAATAACTTTTTATTTATACTTATATAAGGTATAACCCTCCGAACTCTGAGCCTTGTCCTCAAAGTTGGGACTTCTGATTTAGCATCATTTTCTCTGTTTGTTTTTTTCCAGGCTCCACTGCAAATTATGTATAGAATAGAAAAATGACTATTACACTGTCATGCAAACTTCAGGTGCTCAAAGCTTTTAAGCCAGCTTCACTTAAAGGTCACGAGAATGATCTCATTAAAATTCAGAAAGTTGACTTGATCTACAATTAAAAAAGGCAAAGAGAAAAAACTTCCCATTTTCTGTATTGCTTGCTTTTTCTCAAGCCAATTTTTCAAGTTACAGCTTTCTCAGCTTTTGAACTTTAACAAGTGGTTAATTTTAACTTAGCAGTTGCTTGAATGGACCCAACGCTCGTTTCTATGGTGAAAGCCTTCTTGGCCTACCCTAGGAGATCAGGTTAGGAAGAAAGACCATTATTTAGATGGTCCTCCCCAAGTGTATAAAATTCCTTATGTTTAGTCTTCTGTCATGTCAGTTCTGTAGTTCTTTATATCTGTTATGTCTTTTTATCTGTTTCCAAAGCCTAGCCAAAATACAGAACAAAATACAGAACACTTCCAAGATCCTTTATGCTTCTGTCTAATTTTTGTTTATCCAGGTGTATCTTATGCTTCAAAAAAGACTGAGCAAGTTGTCTAAGATATCTGATCGAAAAAAAAAAAGAAAATCATGAATGTGGTACCAAAAGTTGAAATTTTCACTGTGACGTTGTGTGACTAAGTAAACCGCCTTCGTTTCTCATCTTGTGATACCCTCCCTTCCCCATTTCCAGTTTACAGTGCAGCTTGATAAGCAGATCTGAGATCATCATGTCCCTATGAAGTTTCTTATGGGTATCTACCTCCTTTTGATTTCACTGCTCTTAAAAAAACATAATGTGAATTGGCTGAAATCTTGAAAGATGGAAACCTAACTGAGAGTCTCTTGTGGCTGTGCTCTTTGGTATAGTTTCCATGTAAAATAGATGGAAATCCAGCACAACCCTTCAGCAGCTCTCCTATAATGCATAAGAATGGTAAAGGGTAAATCAGTGATTGTTGTCAGAACAACTATGGCTTAAAAGACTGCTACTCTGTTGCTACTATATCTCTTTGGAGTTTACAGAAATATGATATGCTTTCTTTATGTATTTCTACTGAAGATTTTAATCAATAAAGATTATTGGAAGTTTTCAAGAAAAAATATGATAAAAAAAGAAATGCCATTTCATCAGTTTTAGGTAAATTGACTAGAATGTTCCCCAAACCTTAGTAAGTATTAACTTTGAAAATGCAAAGTTCAGTTTCAACAACAATTTCTACTTTATGGAAATGCAGTTTTGGAAGTCAAATATGTTTGAAAATCAGCTTGGTCTAATTTGTAGTCACAAACCCTAAAATAGTCCAATGATATTGTAATACTGTATAAAATACATTAAAACTATATGTAAATATAAGTTAAAAAGCAATTTGGAGTTGAGTACTTGTGTGATGTACACTCAGTTGCTATACTGTCTTGTCATAGGTTTTGTAATAGATGCCTGTCACAGTGACTCTAATTTGCCTCCTACTCCAAATATTTCATTATAAGAGTACAAAATTACCATTGGGAATAATAAATAATACTGCGAGTACTCTGAATATATTTTAAATGCAAATTCAAGTACTCTTTTATTGTGATATGTATTCTGCTTTTCTTATTCCATGCAAGGTTTTAAATGGAAAAATTGGTGGTATTATGCTATGGTATATAAATATTCTGATCAGTAGTTATAAATTATACTCCTTTAGAAATTATTCATTATAAAATTCTCATGGTAAAAAAATTACTCCAAATGTTACCAGCTGTTCCATTTTGAAAACATCCTGGGTATTTAGACTTCCAATTCAGCCTATGGTATTTCATCTGCTAAGGATTTTTTGAAAACTCTTCCCATTTTGCATCCTTCAAAAATGTAAAATATGTTGAGTTAAAGTGAGAAAGCACAGTCAAAATAGGAGCAATATTTGTGTAAAAGTTGTAATGATTTAAAGAGTTTTTAATTGCTTTTAGAGCTATCATCTATCTAGTTCAATAAGGTAGCTTCCTCTAGTTATTTTGATAGAAGGGGCTACAAAGCAACTACTAAACAAAGGAAGAAGTGTTACCTTTCAAATTATTACCTAGAGAGACAGGATAAGAGCAATAAAACATTTGGTAAGGAAACTGATGAAACAAAACATGCTTTTTTCCCCTCTCTAACTTCAGTGACCAAGAGCTTTCTGAAATTCAGACCAGCAAATGAAATACATTTAATATTATTTGCTTCTGACAGTTTTTCCAGCTCAATTCACCTACCATATGATAAGTCACTTTCATGGTTTACTTGAGGTAATTTTCCAATTACTAGAATCAAAATGTAATACAATATTTTTTGAGCTTGCTCATTGTCTCCAGTACAGTCAGAAAAAATGCTAATTTGAGAGGTCATACTCTCTTCTGCCAATCTGGGCTCTTCATTGACTTCAAAATGTGTGATTTTTCTTTGAAGTTTCTAGGTAGTATCTAAATGTTATTAAATATTTTCTCCAGCATTTTTTTAAAGAAAACATTGTGACTCTCTTTAGGGTTATCCTCTTAGAGACAAAGAGAGATACTTAAATCATTTTAAACTTTAATGATTAGAAAGTCTTATGAGACAACTGAATGAGGTGAATTTGGATAGAAAATCCTAGATAGTGTATGAAGCTTAACAAGAAAAAAGCATATGGGAAAAAGGAGAGATTAGGATTCACTTTAATTTTGGTTTTGCAGGGGAGAAGGGATAAGAGAGGTGACTTTTCCATCAATACCAATTAATATGTATTGACTGTAATGCATAAAATGGAGGAACAACTGTGCATTAAGCAGAAAATATCTCAAATATACCTGCCCCCCCAAAAAAAATTAGGTACTGTTTTTAAACTGACACTGTTTTTACCCATCATGAAAAATTATTTTCTGTTACTATTAAGGAAAATCTGTTCAAAGGCCCAGATAGAAGAGGTACTGTTAAATAGCAAAGAAATCAATTGATCAATAGGATCAATGTAAAACCTTGATTTGGGTATTTCTGTTTTCCTTTTTTTTTTTTTTTTTTTTTTTTTTTTGCCATCTAGGAGGAGCCTTGAGAACCTGTAGGACAAAACAGGCAAACAAGCAAAAAATAAAAGTTGGAAGTTAGAATGTGTGATTGGACTTTACTGTTTCAGATTATCAGCTATTTAGACAGAAGATTTTGTTTACAACTGCATACTGCTGAAGAAGAAATCTGAATGGATGATTTTAGAAATTGGGGTGGTGGGCAGAAAAAAAAAAAAGAACGTCTTCTGAGATCAAATCTTCTGAGAGATAAAGGGAAGAAGAAAATTTTTATGAAGAGCCATGCTTTATTTTATGGTCAGTTTAGTTTTCTGATGTGTAGAAGCAGGAAGTAATTTTGTGAAGTTTGGGGGAAAAAAGTCTTCTTTAAAGTGTCTCCTGATGACATGCATTTGTATGGATATTTCCTTTGAAGGAATATGTCTTTCCAGAGAAGCTATTAAGTGAGTTTGCCAGCATGGTATGGAAATAAATGAAAAATCTCATGGGCAATTGTCCCAAGAAATTTTAGACCATGAAATGGAAAGTTGCTACTTCAAGTCTGAAGTTAAAGAGTGTGTGACTTTTTTTGTAATATTGACCACTGGACAGTAAATCTTGGGAGGTCTTCTTCAAAAGAGAAGATTGTTTTCTACCTTCCTGATTTTGCTTTTGTATCTAGTATTACAACTCTTTGGTAATGTGATTTAAAAACACTTCCAGGTTATTATGGAATCCTTATTTCTCCTCTTTGTGTTCTAAATAAAGTATCTTTATGATATGTTTTTGCTGCTATTTTTCATAATCTTATACAAAACAGGAAAAAGCCTAATATTCTTCTAAAAGCAGCAGTACACAATTCAGCCTGCGTGATGACCTCTATTAAAAATATCTCTTTAGGATAAAATAGTATTTGTCTATTAGGTTGGAATGTATGCTCTCAAGTCATCACTTCCAAGCTAAATAATCCTGTGACACTGTGATTCATGCTTAATAGACTCAGTTTTCAAGATTTTTTTTTTTTTTGGTCTTTGTTTTGTTCCCCACTTCCACTGTCCCACTCCCAAACCATGCCTGACTAAGATGCTCAAAATTTGTTCCTTCATTTTTGGAAAATAATGGAAAAAATGTGAGTTTATATAAACCTGGCAAATGACATAAGTCAAAATTATACTCCCAACTGTCATTGTAAATTTGATTTTTGGGTTTTTCACAATTATTGCTGACTGAAGAGAAATATGATTAAACCATCACTATGAGGAATATATTTTAACTGTATTTGCCCTCAAGAACTATTGTACCACAGTTGTATACAAATTGCTTATTTTGCAAAATGTGCTACAAAACACTAATTAATATGCTTTGAGATATTTGCATGAATAACTAAAGCTAAACTCAATTAATTAGTGAAGCCAATTTTGTGATGTACATTCCAGCATCTCTTACTCTTTGTGTTTAATTGTCAGTCCCTTTGCAAGCATCAGTATATTTTTTATTGGACAGCTAAGAGTTTAGTTGAAATCTTTTGTCTTTTCATAGGCAATAAGAAACAGAATTTGGTTTCTGGATCTGAAATACAAAATAATGAATGTGTATGAAATATGTGTGTATGAAATATTACATTTATTAACTGTTATGGCTTGTGACAGTGGAAGGAATGTCAACATTGCCAGTTTTAGTATTCAGACTTTGAATTTGATTATATTCTATGTGTCCAATTTAAGATGCTTGAAATGTTCCAAAACTCTAAAGAGAAAACGTGTTTTCTCCTTGCAGGATACCCTAGTAGCATTCATTGTATATGGTACATTTCATGCATAATTTCTCAAAATAAGTCTGTGCATACCTTCATCAATAACATATGCAAAACATTCTTGGGGAATATTATTCAGTGAAGTACTATGCCTAAAGCTGTTTGTGTTATTTATTTTTTCCTTGTTATGGAATTCAAAGGAAAAGCAGTAGATGTAGTAGAAAAGGGTAGAAAAATTAACCAATTGAATATTTTGTATCTTTTTTTTTGGCATCTGTCTGTCTCTCACAAGGGATCCCCAATGTACAGTCAAGCTTACAAATAGCTTCATAGGCTATGGTACATTAAACTGGAAAACCTTTTTGCTATTTTTTTCTCTTAATGCCAGACAAAAAGCAATTAGATTGAGCTGAATTCAAATAGGATTCTGCTTGGAGCTATCATCAGAAAAATCAATATTTCATTTGATGAAGTTGTTAGCCAGCCTAGTAACCTGAAAATATCAAGAAAGTCCATGCTTCACTTTTAATTCTTATTCTTTGGTTATGATCAAATACACTATTCTTGTCATTTCCATTTTGCTCCATGAGCCCTTTCAGGTAGCTAAACAACAGGATACAGACCAGAGCAAAGTAATGACTCCTCTGTCAGAGGGTACTCTCTCGACTCACTTCAAACTTTTTAATAATTCTAAAAATGAAGTTACACCATCCTGTTGTTACTATGTTGTTCACTTTGTAATCTTCTACTCTCAGTTGGAGGAAAAATATCCTGCTTGTGGGGCAATTTCCTCTAACTAGGAAATCTGAAAAATTAAGCATAAAATAGTTTATACGTTTTCCCTGTGCAAAGTCCTTCACTGTGCAGTCACAGGTTGCCTCATGTCTATTTTTTCCTACCCCTTTGTATTAAGAATCATAAACTCAAAATTCATTATCCACAAACTCTTCTCCTGAGTTGAATATGGCTACATTAGATCATAAATGTTATCTTTCCTCTGAGGAAAAAAAAACAGTAGTTTTCAGTCAGTGTTGCATATACTATTGTAATGGTGTATCTATGATGTGATGAATTAGGGTAAAGCAATCATATTCATTTGACATAGATCACCAAAATTTTCAAATATTAGAACCTATTCTCAGTTGTAATGGGTTAAATAATATATAAAATGAGCCAGAGCATAAAAGAAATCACAGAATGCCTTTAATTTCCCCTTCACTTCAGATTTCAAACTCCTCTTTAATTAGATTTTCTATCTAGTATTAGTAAATTGAAATAATAAACTATATTTTGCTATAATGACCAAAATGCCCATTACTACTTTCCAGTTCTACTGAATTACTTCTGCCTGGTGCATTTGCATTTATTAGGCACCACAGTTTAAGCTGGGAGAGCTCCTCCAAAATGTGTGTTCTCAGAGATATTAGCAAAACTGAAGAGTGTGTGGGAAGAGAGCAGTGTTTAATGATGCAGTCCCACAGTCCTTTTGACTCTCTGTGGGAGGTGCTTATGGAAGTAGCCAAAACAAGCCTCTGCAGTTACAGACAATTTTTTTTCCCCCCTTTTGAATAATTTTAGACAGATAGCAAAAAGTTGTCACTGCTGTTTGCAGGGGGTGCATAACATTTAGTGGATATAGAGCCTAAGGTAGCAAGAGCTGCTGCTCTGCTTTATTTCCATTGCACATTTCATGTGTGAAAATGTCACATTAGACACTGTCTCTTTCAAATGCCTCCTGTCCTATAATATATATAGTTATCTCTTTATTTACATTTTGAAAAGCTTGGTGTTTAGAAATCAAGGATCAGCTTCTCATTTTGTGATAAATTATCAAGGCTCCTGGAGTTAGGGCAGCTTACTCCAGCTGAGATCTGCCCTGAAGAACATAGAAAAGGAATCTGATAAATAAGCTTTGTAAGAAGACTGCTATTTGACCTTTATCATAGCAAAACCTTAGTAATTCACATTATGATTGTCTGTGACCCTTCCAGTTAAGAAGGCATTTGATATTTCAGAGACAATTTTGGTCTAATATAAGGCAAAAAGTTGCATAACAAAAACACTAAAAGATATTTCCTCTGAGCAGTGGTATTCTCATTTCTAATGTCACAAAAATGGGAGATAATTGCATGGAGGCATTTGATATTGTATGTTTCTTATCTTTGTTGATATTTTTTCCCCTTAAAAAAGAAAAAGATAGGAAAAAAAGGTGAAGATGGAAATACCTCATAGAAGGTTCTGAGATTTCTTTTGGGAAATCAAACTGTACAATATGTATTGTGTGACTTTGCAGGGATATGGAGGAGCTGTTATATTATCTAAAATGGAGGCTGAGAACAAGGTGACAGGAGATGGAAAGAAAAAAAAAAGATAAGGGAATTTATTTTCCTTCCCAGGGAGAGAAGATTAGAACTGGTGTCTAAGGTATATTCTTTAAATTCTAGTTCTCTCTGATTTTGTGATAATAACCAGTCAGAAGATGGAAAAATGCTTAAGTGAGAAACTTCATTCTCTACTGAGGATTTGGGGTATTGAATGGTCATTTCCACCATTCACATTTGAGTTTAAATACAAGCAATGGTATTGCAATGGTTTTTAACAGCTCCTTCTGAAAACCTTACGGCATTTTCTCTTGTGAAAAAAAAGTGAACTAACCAGTTCTTGTTTTAAGATGATAGACTAGTGTCTGTTTGGGAGCTCAACTGTTTTCTCTGCTATTCCTGTCTATAGAACTGTAAAGCCCAGTTGTCAACACGTAAAGCTCATTTCTAATCTCAGACATGCAGGTATGCCAAAATGCGAGCAGCTGGTTGAAAAATCCTGCTTAGACCATGCAGTTATTCCTTTTGGTGCTCATGTATATGTGATTAGCATATAGTTCTCAAAGTGTCAAATCTCTAGCATTGGCAAAAACAAATTCTGAGAATGGGGGAAACATATATGTTACATTTCAGTAATACTACCTGAAATATTATTCATATTCCATGTCACAGATCTTTAGGTAAATTCAAATAGTAAGTTACATAAATTAGCATTCATACTGACAGGCTGTGGATTTCAAGTTGCTGAATCAAACTAATAGAATATATATCTTTTATTGGTTTGCATGAATTTATGCAAGATTAGGCCTTAAACATCACAATTCTGTGACTTGCTGCTTATTCTTCCTGCAGCAGCTACAATACACTGCTAGTGGGGAAATTTTAATTTCAGTTAATGAGGTCAGTTATCCTGACACCTAATCTATTACAAAACAGGCAATTTTCACTGTGTATAGGGAACAATTAGTAGGAAATATTTAAAGACTCAAATAACTTCATTATAAAGCTTGCTAGCTAGAGCTGAGTTGTGTATAAATTATTGATACCTCATTTAAATTACTTAGCCCTCCAGAAAAATACACTGTTATTTGCTAATTAATTGAATATTCCTTCTGAGCTATAGCCTTGCTGATGTACATTCTTTATTCATTAATAAAACAACAACCATTTGGGTTGCTTCGTGTGTTGGAAGTCCTTAGCTCACAAACCTTTTTATATTTTCTCTCTCCTGTCTAGCTGAGAAGGAGAGTGATGGAGCAACTTTGGTGTGTGCTTGGTATCCTGTCAGGGTCAACCCACTACAGTCTATATATCTGCATGTCTTATATCTATATCTGTCTCTGAAAGACATTGTAGAACAGAAGAACTGTTTCCCTTTCCACACAAAGAAGAAACTTTAAATGCATCAATTGTGCTTGTGCAATTCAAACTTCAAAATGCTCATCATTACAAAAGACCCCAAAAGACGGCATATTTAATGCATAGATTTAGAAACATTAATTATTAAAAATATCTGCTGTATGTTAGACACAAATGTATTCAGGGGAATAGTTAAAATCAAATCCATTGGAAGCTGATAGTGGAAAAAGATGAAACATATATTTAATATATTTTAACTTTCGTATCCTTAGTGATGTGATGTTTACTTTACAATTGCTTCAGACAAATGCAAATATATTGGAGAACCCAAACTTTCAGGGCTGCTTAGGGTATACAAAAGCTTTTTTTTTATTAAATGGAAAATAGCAGACTACCTTGAGGAAAAATCTGGAGACTTGTCCAGACTCTCTTTCCATTCTAATACCTAGCACTAATTAATTTTGACTTGGTAAAAAATAACTACAGTAAACAAAAAATGTATATGTTTTAAATCCTGGAAAGATAAAATCAATTCCATTGCCCATGTATAAATATGACAATTAAAGTACAAATAGAATCCAGAAATAAAAACAATGTGCAAATGCATAAATAATGCAAATGAGGAATGAGTGCAGTGTTTTCAGAAAGTCATAAGCATAAAAAACCCTAAAAAACTGTCTAAGCCGAGAAGTAGCTGTAAAACAAAGAGTTTAAGGGCAATTTTTAAATGTGAAAACTTTATAGATATGTATCAGTGGCCTTTGTTGCTGGAAAATATCCAGCCCAGGTTTGAGACAAAGCTGAAATAAAGAAATAACAAATGAAAAGCTAAGTAACAAGAATAACATTGCCACTTTAAATTCAAGAATGCTGAAATTAGAAGTGTCTGAATCAATGTTGCAGTGCAATCATTTGGATTTCTCTTTATTACAAAGACTGTGAACGTATGTTGCCATTGACACTCTTGTGTCTAATGCACAAACCAAGTGGAGATAAAGAGAGAATCAAGTAAATCTGAGACTCCATGAGATGAGAAGAGCATGTGTCAGCATTTCTCTGAAACAATGAAATTTCCCTGATTCTAGCCTTTTTGCTTCAGACCCAGTGACTTCCCAGTCAAAACCATTTCTTCTTCAATTCTTTCTCTCTCTCTCTCTTTGTTTTTGTTTTTTTTTTTTCGCTGACTTGCAGTGCTCTGCTGCAAGCTAGTTGCCAGTTCTTATCTAGGTAAATTAGATCTCCATTTTCTGAGTTCTAAACCTGGACTTCAGCGTCTTCATATCAATATCCTTTTCTAGTTTCATCTCAGTTTTAAAGTAGCCTCCTAACCTTCTGCCTTTTTCCATCTTTTTTCAAATATAAGCTTTTTAGACAGATTTTAAGTCTTACGAGTAATACTGACATCATTGCATGGAAGCTAATTGATGGCAGTTGAGAATATGTGTGTGGTATCTACCATGGAGATTTCCTGACACATCCACCTATTCGATCCTCTTTTCAGTGGTTTATAACTTTGCAAAACTTTGAAGTTAGGTATGGATTTTTTCATGCTGCATGTCTGTCTCAAGATTTAACTAGCTAGTTTCATTCAGAACAGTGCAGTTGTTCCCAGGAACAGGGCTGTGCAAAACACTGCAATTGTTAAGATAGAAAGAATAGCAATGTTGAGAAAAAAAATAATTTTCATCAAGCCTTCCGATATTGTTGTCATGACCACCACAGAAAAATCCACAAGGAAATTAATTACTCCTTCTTTAAAGAAGGTCATGCACTAGCAGTGAAAGAGATCCAATGCAAAAATGAGTGTTTTGCAGTTTCCTCATAATGCAGGTGCACCAGCCAGAATTAGAGCTCTAACAGAAACTGTAGTTTAGCCTTAATTTTCTGAATTTAACTTTTACAACTCAATAATGCTGTGTTAGGATCAGGGCATGTTTACTTTGTGAAGCAGTAGGGTAAGCAAAAATATCTGCATAATATTTGTTCTCTGCTTTCCCTAATGAATATAACTTTATTTGTCACCTCTACCCTAACACAGGATGTTAGAAACTGGAATCAGGTAGGAAATTGTCAGGTTTTGTACTGCAGAACCTTCATTTTTATCATTTACCTTCAAAATAACCTTCAGTATTAGGTACTCTTCTAAATTAAAATATCTTTTAAATCATATCAGCTGAGGTTGTTTTAGCCTCCATATTCCTATTATCTGTGCTGATAAAATAAGATTTCCATAAAATAGCGTGTAAGATGTAGTTGTGGACCATTGACAAAAGTACTCTCTCCCTCCCAGTTTTCCATGAGCAGGTCAGATTCTGATCTCACATTGATATTTTACTGTCATGAAATCACTGACAACAAAGGTTATATTTAACTTGCATAAAGGTGTGATTAGATGCTGACTTGAACGCTTAAATACAATATACTGCTTGAAATAATAGACTCTCTTTAAAAATAAGCACTGTTCTTCAGCAGCATATTAGTATTCACAAACTTCAATTTCATGTTTATGGGTAGACTCACAGGGGGTATGTAAGTTAGCTCTAGCAATGAGCTAAAGCTATTTAATGTTATAGCCTCACTTTTTTGGCTTACCTTTCTAAGTGGTAACTATTTAAAATATATTATATCATGGATTTATATAGGTTTATCAGAGATTAAATGGAATTATGCACCTAAGCCCTATTAAAACTTAAAAAGAGTTAAGCAGCTAATTCTCTGTCAGTTTTAAAGACTAGGGGATATATTTTATATAAGCCAGTTTCATTACTTATTTGGGTCAAAAAATAGGTTTTGTTTGCATTCCTTTTATTTCTTTATGCTATTTCGGGGTTTTTGTTCAGCTCTAGGAAAAACGAGTTATGGAATCTTACAACGTGTCTCAGCTACAAAGATAAGGAACACCAGAAGAGTCCAAGGGTGTGAACTCATTGTGCATGGATTCCACTGTAGGTCTTACGAGACATCCTGCGATGTAGATTGTATCGTTAATATCTCTCTTCAATTTGATCTCTTGTCATCTTTCTAGGAGGCATGTTCAGCACTGCTCTTGGGTTTACTTTTTTTATTTTATCTGTATTTACACTTATATATATGTTCTGTGTAAATACATGCTATGTATAAATATTTTAGTTGTGTATATATCTATATTATGTATAAAGATACTGCATGAATATATACATACATATATACATATATAGAAGCAAACATTTAACAGACAATATGGTTTTGTTGTATCTTTAGTTTACATTGGAGACAGTAGTTCACAGAAATATTCCTTACAAATGCACTGCCTTTGAGGGTGGTACCTGACTTTCCCTGGGCTTGTCCCAAAACCCAGGTTGAAAGTTCCCTTGTGTCAGAACAGCTAGCAGACATATGCAATTCCATCAAACCTGGAATAAATTTCAGCAGCCTGGTGACATTTTCTGGATACTGTTAGAAACATTCAACCTTATCAGTGATATTGCTCCAGGAGGAAATAAGAACTTCCAATGACATGGGATCTTATGCTCCAGCTTTATGGTACCTGCACTTGAGTCTCTGGTGCATGTTTGGAAACAGATGGGGGATTTTTTGTAAAATGTAAATAAACCAGTGTCCACTCTCTGGAGTTATATCCTTTCCCAAATTAAAATCAAGACTACATTTAAGATCCACAGTAAGCTCTCCACCCTGTATATATACCCTGCTGCATATGTTCTTTTAAGGTATGTGCTGAGCTTAGACACAAATGCTTGCAGTGCTCTTGGGCCGCTTTACAGAAAAAAAATATTTACAGTATTGGGAAAGGTGCATTTAAATTCAGTGTAAAGCTGCTGCTGATGTTCTTCCTGGAGATCAGCAGGCCTTTAGGTCACTATGAATTACAGTCTTTAAGAACTGGAACAGTGGTAGCCAAAACCTGCGAGTTAAAGCCAGCCATGTAGCACAGAATGAGCTGTCAGCATCTTCTGAGCGAGACAGATCATACACAAAGGGCAGTGTGCATAGGAAATAAAGGGCAAAAAAAAGGTGCAATAAAAAAGGATCCAACAAGCAAAGTGAGAATGTCTCTGCTTTACCAACAGATAGAGTTCAGACACAGAGATCAGAGCTTTTCCTTGAACATGACAAGAGGCTGAGTTATTTACAAAAGGAAAAACACAACTCAGGCTCATCTGAGTTTCTAAAATGATTTTGTGAGACTTTGTAATTGCTTTCTAGAAGACGGGAAGCCTTAATAAAGCATATTCATTGAACTTCCTAATTTTACAATATTCATATTAGAACACGGATTCTAGAAAAAAACAACACTCTTGTCAGGAAATGGGCTGTGTCACATGGTATGATTTGTCCAGAAAAAAAAATTAATGCAAATACAAGGGATGACTAATTAGCCCTTGAACAATAATGACTCGATGTTCCTTGTGGGTCCCTTCTAACTCAGAATACTCTGTGATTATACGATTCTGTGAAATTATATTTATAAAACTTAAGTGATCAGGTGAAAAGCTTTCAGCCCCAAAATATGGATCCCAGTCTATCTCTTTACAATTATATGAAAATATATGACACAGTAAACGCTCATTTCAAAGTGAAGTTGAAGTAAAGGATAGCTTAAAAGCCATTGTTATTTTGTTGGTAGTGTTATCAGTGTACAGCACAGGAAACAGCTAGAAGAAAGGTTTTACAGTTTACTTTCCATTTTACCTCTCTTTTGTACCCATTTGTTTTCCATTATGCTATAAAATGGTGTTAAGGCAGCATAAAACTCTGTTAATGCAGCATAAAATGCTATTATGAAATACAATGACTGAGATTCTGGAAACAAAATTAAGACTCAAATATTCCCTGTATACCTGTTTTAAATTCAGTCATAAAATAATAATAATCTGAAATTGTTGAGATATTCTTATAACCATTTCAATATTCCACTTTTTGCACTTAAAAATAAATAAGCCAAGAAAATATTCAATTTGAGTAGTTCCACTGGTGAATTTTTTCTATTTATATATTTTCCAACATGTTTTTAGGTACCTCTTCTGTCAGTGTTAGCATTGAAATGGAAAAGTATACTGTTTTGTCACCTCAGTATTCCAAGACATTTAATTAAAAATAAATAAATAAAATCTGGCATAGATGCCTGAGCAATACCATTCACTGTACTATTTGAGGACTGTGCCAGACCCACGAGGCTCCAAAATTTGAAGACATAAGATTATTATGAAAACATGCACAGGGCAGTTCAGGAAGTAGGAGTTTGTCTCTGTAAATTCCCAAACATATTATTTTAAGAAATTGTTTCAAAGTCATCTGGAGACAATGGCATTAAGAGAGTTTACAGGGATCTTTGAAATACCAAGGGTGTATTTTCAGAAAGACGGCCCTGGGAAATGGAGCATTAATCTAAGTGACAGCAACCTCCTCATAGTCAGGGAAGCCCTGGACACAGTGTGATCAGTGAACCAACCGCTGTATACATGCAAAGGAACTCAGTAGTGCGTGAATGGCATGTGAATTGCACTCACTGTGAATTTGATGCTAAATCCACTGTGTAAATATAGTAAATACAGTGCACTGGATTTGCTAACTGCCTGTTATCTCTGCAGTTAATTAGCTGATCACCTATGTAATTTGAAAACTTGAAAATATCAACAGAATGTAAAGTGGCACTATCTGATTCTAGAAGAACAATAGCAGGCGTCTAATTACAGCTCCTGAAGAAAATCGCCTTAGTGACAAATCTGAAAGTATTTTAAAAAAAAAAAAATAACCATGGATACGAAAGCTGTCTTTCTATCTGAGGCCCAGATTCAGTATTTAATCCAATTATTAAAGGCAAATGAGATGCATTTTCTCAGTTGCTCGGTCTTTGGAATCCTCTCTTTGTTGCCCTCCAGACTCCAACTTCTATATTTTTAGTTTAGAGTGACTTTTGCAGTTCCTACCATGTTGCAGTTTTCTCCTGACACCTTTGACATTTCCAGATGGCTTTGTACATAGTCTGTTTTCCCTCTGCTGCAAATCTCAAGGGAATCTTTCTCACAAACATGAACCCAACTTCCATCCATGATGATCTGTTTCCCATTATGCCACCCTCTACCATGGAAACTACAGTACCAACCTGCTATTTGCACCTCAGACATCCATAAAACATTGATGTCTTTCCTCCAAAGATCCCATTTCACTTGTTATGGTAAACTCAAAACAATACAAAAGTTTGCATTATTGCAGCACTAACCAGGGTACAATCTCTGCTCATGAAAATGGTCGATACTGCATCTCTCCATCTCCTCTTCCATATTTCTTTATACATATCTGTTGTCTCAAGGGGGCTGTATACATCTCTTCTCATGTGTGTTTGTGTTTATGCACAGCACACTTATGATAAGCATCCCCTGCTGCCCATCCTGCAGGACAAGCCCTGTGTGCTGGTACATGCTGAACAATGGTTTCTTATTTCTTTCCTCATCTACAAAACTTTTGTTGGAGAAGGAGGCTATCATTGTTAAAAGTTTTGGTCACTGGGGAAAGTTTGTTTGTTGAATGGATTAATTTATTTTTAGATCAGTCACAGTGCAGGAATGAATAGAAATATCCTCACCACTGTGGCTAAATATTTTGAAATGTCAAACCACAGCCTGGGGCTGTTGGAGCAAATAATAAATAATATATCTACTTTGCCTGAAGTAGCATATTATATATAATTTTGATGACTTTACAGTACTTGGTAATACAGAAGGCAAAGATTGTGAATATTTGGAAATATTTTTAAGTATGAAAAAATTCAAATAATTTAGTTACTTACTTTTAAAGATTTGATTATTTATTGTTTTTCCTCTGTATCCTCCTTAAGAAAAAGTTGTTAAAAGATGATTTTTTTTCATTTTTTTTCATTAAAAAGAAATGTAGTTTTACCTTCATCCTGTTAAGTTTTTCATTTATTTGTTTTAAACAAGAAGCAATGTGTAATGGAAGCAACAACTATGTAGTATAATATAGAAGATTCAAACCTGCGGAAGCAGAATAATCAATATAATTCACATAACTTATCTAAATACATCTGAATATAACATCTCATTAACATATGAGTTAGGACAAGTTGCATTTTTCTACATTCATGAAAAATATATGGAAAATGTCTATCTGTTCTGATTGTTTTATTTTTTTACAAAGGGATTAATCACCTTGAAAGATGACTTGTTTGATTAGGAACAACATGTCTATGCATACAGCTTTTACAAACTTTTCTGTTTTTCTCCAAGGCTAATATTATAACAGCTCCTGTAATATTTTTTTTTCTGAGAAAGTGAAATAAAAATCTCTATTTCTCTGCTGCAAATTAAGTAGACAATTGAAAAAATGGAAAATTGGAGTGGTAAAGACTAGGGGGGTTATTCTTCCAAGAGAAGTATGTTTTTACCTGAGTTTGAAATGGACTGAAGTATTTAACTTTTAAGATAGACTTAATACCCTGCTCAATTTGCATTCTTGTTAAGGCTAGTTAGAAGCAGAGGGTTTCAAAAACTATGAATGAAAGTTATACCTTATTTCAGTCAACAGAACTGAATTCAATGTAGCCCAGATTTGTCTAGAATATGCAATATTATGTTGAAAGCCCAGTGATTTTATTTAATGGATAATTATCAGTAGATCACTATCCACCATGACCTGCATGATGCATTTACAAGTAATGTGAAAGAATGAACAGTTTATGTAATAGAATTATTTAGCGTAGTGGGCTTCAATGTGAATTCAGACTCTTTTTTTCAGGATTTTAATAAGGCTTTAGATCTGTGAGATCAAATTCAGTTCACAGATGTAAGAGTCTGCATGCAAGTGGACTAGATTTCTGGGACCATGTGATTTTTCGATTTGCAGGCCATTGTGGTTGTGAGTATGAGTAACTATTTCTTTGAATTTGTCCAAATAGTTGTCATTGTTCTTCCTGAAATACCTCTGTGGACTTGTAATCTTCAACAATTGTTCCAGTAGTGAGCAATTGAGAATTAAACATTGAAAATGTTGAATTTGATCTCCATGTCTTTTCTGTACATGTCAAACTGAAGCCCTTACACTGGAAGGGGGGAAATAAAGAGAGAAACTAGGCTAGCTTTGAGTGCTCTGATACAAATACTGAACTTCCCTGTCCATTTTTCTATACCTGATTTAACAGTGCAATATCCCAATATGTATTATTTCACCTTTCATCTGAAGAACAAGTAACTGAGGGTCCAGAGAGAGAAAAAAAATTTAATTAACCTCTCTGACTGGACTACCCGTATCTAGGCAGCTATAGCTCGCAGCATTTGGAACAAGTTATGTTTTGCAAAAGGTTAAGGCAACACTCTCATGTGGTAAGGTATTGAAACAGCATATTGCTTTACTTTTAATCTTTCCATCCTGATTTATGATGTGTGTGCTTTGTCTCCCAGGAGATATCAGACACCACAGATTTTCAACTGTGAAAGTGTAGGTGCCCCCTGCTACTTCTGTTTGATTTTATTATTAACAGAACTGCCATGGGTGCTGACAATAATTGTTAAGTTCACTATTTCATCTTTATTTCATTTCTCGGTGTTATCTCACCTAACTCTTAACATCTGATATTCTGAGCAAGGTCCTGGTGCTGAGAAGGACAGATGTCCCATCTAACATCATTGACTTTCATGGGAATAAAACATTCATCATCTTTATCAGAAACCACTACAAATCTGGCAAGAAAGAGTATCCTCCATCCCTCAGAGCTTCAATTTGAGACCAAAAGCATAGTTCACAGCTTCTATTATAAAAACAGAATAAAAAGGGAGATTTTAGTCTTCAGAAAATTTCACGATGAAATTTCACATCAACTATGATTTAAAATGGTAGGTTCCTTTGATGTTGTTCTTTGAAACTCTCATCCTTATCAATGTAGATTAAGAAGTCAGGACTGCGAGTGGTACATTATCTAAGATAGACTTTGATACTTTGCAAATGAAAAAAAAATTATTTTGCATCAACCTGGCAGAGAAAAAAAACAAACACCGAGGATGATAAGAGGTCATCTTTTGGATCACTGCATGCCACAGAACTTGAACAGGGTTATCAAGTTATGTTGTGCTGACATTTGTCAAATTGTCAATTTTGTGTGAATTCACAGGGATCAACATAGTATTTCAGGGCATATTTAAATTTTGAGAGTTCATGAACAGAATTTCAAAGCACAACCACTGGAGAACACTTTTATAAAAAGTGTTGAAGATTTTCATAGGTTCAGTAGCCGCTTTTTTTTTTTTTTTTTTTTTTTTTTTTGTGAAATACTGAAACAAAGAGGTGGACATTACTCTTCAATTTCTTTTTATATCCCAAATAAACAAATTGCAAAGCACATGTAATGAGTAGATGGACACACTACACCTGATCTTCAAAACATTTAGCTTTCAAGTGAAATTAAACACTTCTTAGGTAACCCCTTTTGTTTATTTCCTCTTTCATATTTTCAAATGAGAAGATATATACTATCAAGCCTCTGATTCAAATGAAATCTAACACACAATAATATTTTATTCTTGCATTATACTGGGATGTAACAGGTTTGAGCTGTGTAGCATTTCACTGTGTTTGTGTAAAAAAAATAATATTCACAAATTCAACTGGGACACTGCATTTTTTACTGACTTTATGAAAAACTCCTAAATAAGTATTGAGTATATCTGTTCTCCATTGCTTCTGACTAGCTCTCTCTGCTACGAGGAGGAAGAGGCATTATGAGATTTGTTGACAGTGATGTGTCTTTTCTACAGGAAACTGTTTCTGGAAACCTTAGCTAAGGTGGATAAATTCAGTTCGGTTACTGAAAGAATTAAAGGTAAATTAAAATAACAAGATCTCAGTGAACAATCCATAATATCTTGTATACTACTTATTAAAAACAAAGGACATAGTGGATTATAATGAATAAATGGAAGAGTAAAATTATTAATAAATACATATAGCTCAGATGTGCAAGAAGAGAAAATTCAAATGATGAAACAGGCCAATGTTATATTGACAAGCTTTGAAATGAGACCCGCTTTTCTTCAGTCATTTCCTTTGCTTCTTTATGGATTCCTATCAACTTATCTGTACATAATTTGTCTCTTTCAGGAACTATGAATTTTTTCTATTCAGTGAGCTGATTGTTACAGAGCTTCATTCTCTCATACACTTTCACAGTATCACAGAATATGCTGAGTTCAAATGCGCCCACTTCAGCTCCTGGCCCTACAAAGGACCAACCCCAAGAGTACATCATGTGCCTGAGAGTATTGTCCAAATGCTCCTTGAACTCTGGCAGGCTCTCCCACAGCAGTCCTTATAAAGTAATTTCAGTCAAACTCACCATGCCCTCAGGCAACCAGCCTCAATGTGGCTTCTTAGGTGTAGGGTGAGCTCCAGAGAAACCTGCACTTTGGAGGGCAGGAGTGAAAAGGTGGAATCTGCGCCCAGCTGCCTGGCCAACCTGGTATCTACAAAGTTCTGGCAGATGTGCCTAGCTCCTGCCATCCACCAATTCTTGTATGCCTGCGCTTTGAGGCCAAAAAATCTTGGCTTAGGGCTTATGCTTCTTTTAAACCGTTACTGTTTTGCTGCACCTCTGTAGTTGCTGCTTCTGATAGCCTAAAACCAGTTTACATGGTTACACAACCTTGAGTTGCAAGCCAGAGGGTATGAGCCAGGTCTCTGCATGCCAAAAGCAGAAAAAACAATTTTAAAGATGACTTCTTAAGTGGATAAAGAAACATTACAGTACACTAGCACTGGGAGAAAAAAAAAAATCCTTCCCTAACTGACACGGTTCTGATGTATTTTTAAGCAAGGTGTGGAAAAGCATGCTATCTGGGAAATGCTCTATGTTAGAAGTGATACAACAATGTTTAAATGTAAGAGAAGAGATGTGTGAATTAGTTAGACACAGCTGAAATACCCAGAAGCAGAACAGAGAAAGTATGTTTTGTTTATATGGAATACTTGTTGTGTTGCCAACTATACAGAAACAGTTTTTAATTTTTTTTTCCCCTGTATACACCAAATTTTAAAAGCATTCAAAACCTATCAGGAAGACCCCATTTTCAAAACCCTCAAGTTTTCATGTAGATACTGCTCTTTCTCCTTATAATTTTTGTTATAATCTAGTTGTGCACTTGCAGTTACTGTGTTGTCTTGGAATGACTTGAAAAGACAGCATGTAATTGCTAATAGCTTTGCTTGCCTTAGCAGCTCATGTCAAACTTCATTATACTGAAATTCTCTTCCTGGAGGTGTATGCTTTTTGTGAATATAATTTAATTAACTTCTTAATACTTGATGTTTTCATCCTTTTGTTTCTAGTATTTATTTTTAAGCAGTTCCCTTTGAAGGCGTATACACATTCTCATTATAGTAAGACTAATTCACTGTACTCTTGTTAGCAAAGACTGCTGGATGTCCATGACTGATGCACGGAGAGCAGATTGCATATTTACAAAGGTATTAAAGCTGAACAGCCTGTTCTGCATTTAATATTGTTCCTTACCAGTAAGTTAATAATATCAGTTGTGAAACACAAGGCGATCCTTTGTTCAGCACTGACACTGATAAATATGGTTTTCAGTGGTTTTGGTCATTTCTTCATTTGGTCTCTATTCCTTAGAGAAAAAAACAGTTAAAATTATTGCCAGCCTCTCCTTCTGATGATATTGGCTCATTGTTTGTTTGCCACCACCATTTGGTCAGAATGGAACTACTGGGAAAAATAACCTTCCTAAAAATGAAAAGTGCTGCCAGCTTTGAAGAGAAATGACACACGGTGGATATTTGCTGTTCACTGTTTGCATTTCCAGGGTCTTTTAGAAAGGACAATTTTTTCAGCTGCTGTTCATATAGCTCGTGCGTTCGTTGGATGTGAACCGCAGTGTTATCAAACGTCTAATGCAGCCAGTGACATTCAAAAATATGATGAATTCATGACCTGATTCTGCAAGGTGTTTGCGTTAAATAATTTCAAATCCACTGATATTAAATAGGGGGAAAGCTGACTGTGTTCTTAACAGGGTCGTTCAGTATTGTAGGCTCCTCTAATATTATTATTTTAACATGTCCATAGGACGTTCAATATCCACTCAGAGTGTTTCAAACTTTCTTTGTTGTTTTCCAATGATTACGCACTTGATACACAAAATAGCCGGAGATATGTCCAAACAGGTAATTTGGAATAAGGTCTTTTGTGATGTTAAAATACAATATACCTGTTGGCACATTTTGGAAATAAGACCTATCAAAAGAAGTGAAATTTCAGATTATTCTGTTTGGGTTTTTTAAATTCCTAAAGTAAAATTAGCCATTGGCATCTATTGACTAATAATAAATAAATTACAAATAATTACAGTTTTTTCTAACTTTTAAATAAATTCCTTTTAAGAATAAATTAATAGTCTTAGCTTGTATTCTGATACCTTCTAAAGAAGTGCACTGCTGTTCAACAGAATGGAAAGAACCAAGGCACAGTGATGCCACTCTTTTATTATGAGTCTTAGGTCACTTGGTAGCCTTCTTTAAGTATCAGCCCCTGGAGTTCCTCCCTACAAAAAAACTAGTTTGACTATTAAAATAAAAATTAATAATTAAAAAACCCTTATAAAATATTTTTTGCTGGACAAAAGCTGGAAAATGTCCAACTACAGGATCAAAGAGCAGATGGAAAATAAAAAATATACAGAGATAAATAAACAGATAAATCTGTCAATTTACAACTGTATGTCACACCAAAACACTTTGGGGATCTGACTTGAACTGTTATGAACTGAAAATGTATGGCAAATACCAAAGGAATTACATGTTATAATATTAATTTTTTTTTTTACTTTTTTTTTTTTTAATTTTATTTTGACCAGAACTTTTATGTCAATTGCTTTCATGTTCCTGATAAAATTGTTGTTGAACCAGCATATTCCGTGGAAAGGTTAAGATACTCTTTCATTTTGCTGCCATGTCTACACTATTCGAAGACCAAGATCCCTAAGGTACACAGGCTCCCTTCTGTACTGTGATCCTCCTCCATATCACCTGCTATTTCTTCTTCTGTATTATAGGTCATTTCTTTTACAAAAAAGTAAGGACCACTTCTCAGTCACACGTTTCTTCATCCTGCCTGCCTTCCAAGGTCCAGAAAGTATCCAAACACCTTTACGGTTCTGAGTCTCAGCTGTGAGACATGTCACATTGCACCAAAGTGTTACCTGTAGAATTCTGGGTATCCAAAACACCCCAGTTACTGGTCAGCAGAGTTTTCAGCAGGGTTTTCAGTAAGATTTTCAGTAAAAACTTGTTATTAAAAGTTCATAAATATTATGAAGATCAATTTTTCCAAAACATTTAGGAATCTTAATGAGTTTAAACTGAATTTCCTTAGAGATACTGAATTTCCTGAGAGATCTCCATGCTAAATGATACCATTTGGGGGAGCCGTTTCACTGTAGCTCTGCGAGGCTTGCAGCTCGTCTTGGTCCCGTCCATGAGCACAGCAACTGAAAAAAAAAGGCAGGGCAGGAGCGTGTCTGACAAAAGGCAAGAGTTAACACTGACAAACTAGTAGTAAAGAATATATTATATTTTAAAAATAGTTTAAAAAACCAAAAACCAACCAAACAAACCAACACCCCCCCCCACACACAAAAACAACAAACAAACAAACAAACAAACAAACAGGTTTTTCACATCAAAAGAGTGTGAAACTTAGCTGGGCACTTCAAAATTTCTATGAGACTTGTATGTCTTCTGGAGCTAACAAACAAGGAAGATGCCACTACCAAAGAGATTTAGCTCTTCTAGAGACCAAAGAATAAAGAAAAGGCAGAACACTAATGTAGGTAAATGGATTAAGAATGAAAAAATATTTTGCCTTCTCTTAAGTTTGTCCAGCTGTATGTGCTTATTTTCAAGGCTGCTGCCTTTCAGTGTATGTTCACAGACTATGAAATACTTCAGTAACAGGAACCTCTTGCACATTGTGGTGTGAGAAGTTCCATTTCAGAGTATTTCTGTATTTTGCTCTTGCTTCTCTATCTGAAATTGCACTGTCAGAAAACAATCTTTCTTGAGCATATTTCTGAATTTTTTTCTCTCTCTAACATTGGTATTTATATTCTCCATCATCAAATATTTATGGATAGTTGTTATATCCATTTTCAATGTTCCTTTTTCTGGGCCACAATTTTTCATTTATTCTTTTTTTGCCAGATATAACTTTTGTTCTCTCTGATGATCCATATAAACCTCTCTCTCTTTTTTTTCCCCTTGAATTTCATGCCATTATTATTATTACTACACTAATCACTGAGGAAGCCCGGTTTTGGTAGCTTTTTTTCTGTATTAAAACAAATAGTGCTGTCCAAACTTTTTACTAAAAGTGGACATTGAAAAAAAATACATTTGATATGTCTCATTATTTGAAATGGTAACTGTACTTAAAATCTCAATGACAGTATTTTCTCTGAAGGCTAGTGGTTGTTAGTAGTAGTTTCTCACCCATTGCAATTACTTTCTGTCTTTCTTGACTCTACAGTTTTCCATGTCACAGCACCAATTACACAGTGAAGTCCAACTAGATGAGATTTCTTATATTTCTCTGATTTAGGAACTTTAGTTGCCAGGTTATCTTTGCTAATACCGTAAATGTCTAACCCTATTTGTTTTAACTTCCATATCCATAGTTGTTCTTGACATAAATTTTTGTTATAATGCCTTGCACGTTATTGACCTTATATCAACAGTTCTGAACATTTAGATCAAGTATTTCATTTTGGAATTATGATGGGTTTGGTTTTGTGCATTTTTTACTTATTTTTATTATGTGCTAGTTTCTATTCACTAGATATTAAAAACAAAACAAAGACTTTTGTCTTAAAAATCTTTGTATGAATGGTTGCTGTGTTAGGTTTATGGTTTGACTCATGATCTTAAGGGTCTTTTTCAACCTAAATGACTCTATGATTCTATACTGTTTTTGTTTGTCAGATATGGAACAACTTGAGGGAAGAGATCAGTAGTCACAACCGATTTGAGGTCATTACCTGTTTGTGTTTTCCTTCCAGTTTCATTGTGGTGGATTCTGTCTTCCTACTGTCCATGAGTTCATCTTCTCTTTGTCCCTAGATAAACAACTACATCATTGTGAAAATGTATATATTAATTTTTTTTCAGAGCCACATCAAGCTTATCTTTAATCACTACCCAGAACCTTCTTCATAGTAATTTTACTTTTTAAAGTAATTTTTCTTTCTGCCTGAAGGATCTTTAATTTTTTTTAACATCCTTTGCCAGGTCTGACTCATCTGCCTCTTATCTTTTTATGTCCTGATTCATAAAGAGTAATTTTCCTTGCTAGTCATTTTGGTCAGTTGTTGTTTTCTCTGTCTACATATAAATCCTTCCTGAGGGAAATATCGATTCAGGTAGGCCCTTATTTTTCAAAAGATTTTTTTTTTATCTTCTTTTTCCTGTCATTTCACCTGTGTAGATTGCTGACAATTTTAATATCTTGGACTTTAAGGAATATCAGGCCTCTATCATATCTGTAGTTCTCAGATGTATTTCTTTCACTACCTTTTTGATATTCAACCTTTTGATGTGGAGAAATTAGGATTCAGAATATAACTGAGACTTCTAAGTATAACATAATGAATAATAAGTGGTGACAGAAAAAATAAAAGCTAATTGACTTTACTCTTCAGATGTTCTTTTCCTACAATAACTATGGGTAAAAGTTTGAAATTGAATTTAATATGAAAGGTGAAGTCACTTCTTCTACAGATTAATATTTTTTATATTTTTGACTCACAAAGTTATAAGCAGATAATGTTCACTTCATATTATTCTGTTGCACCTGTTCATGCAATAAGAAAAAAAACCACTCGTTTGTTTGTTACTGTCCTTGGAGTATGTGTGTGTATACTTCTGAATGATTAAATATTTCATTACAAATTTGGTAATTTTCTCTACATTTAAATACCCTGAATTGTCATGTGTCTCAACTGAGGCAGTTGCCAGAAAGAGAGAATTCTCAAGTAGTGGCAAGAGGAATCATGAAGCTAAACATCACATCTTTTAAATGATTAAAAAGAGAACCTGAGTAGAGACCTGGCCTATTTCTTTGGTCACAAGGATGGTTAAAGGGGAGTAAACACAACTTTTCTTGATGAGGAATGAATGGGACAACAAAGAAACTTCAGCTGTTCTATGGATGTGGGAGACGTGTGTGAAAAGCAGAGAGCATTTCCCCTGCAATCCTATCATATGGAGACATGAATAAATTCTCTTTAGTTTGTGGATTATCTTGCTAGAAGGATACAGAAATGTTAGGTATCTGAGAATATTCTTATTGCTTCTCATTCCTTACCAGTGTGAGCAGGCAATCTGTTATTCTGTTTTACAGGGGTTACTGATCCTTTTATTATTTTGGTTGTTGAAAGAATCATAGTCTTTCTGAAATTATGAAGCAGTTAAACCTATAATAGAGCCAGTATGTTTCTGTTTAATAGTGAATTCAGAGTTCAATTAATAATCTTGTGCTGGCAGAAGCATCTTCTGTAGATGTTATCCATTGGTCTCTTGGATATATTTGTCCTTTCTTCTCTATGATTGCAATTAGAAAGTTTATAAAATAACATCTTTTTTAACCTTTTTTCTTTATGATTTTAGTGAAAAAGGTTGTTAATAAGCAAACTTTCAGTTTGTAAAAAAGCTGATGGTCAAATCTCAAATGCAGCCTAATGTGTTTTCCTGTCTAAATCTGCAAAGCAGCTGTAACAGTAACTTGGCTTCAGTAAAGCCTGCAAAGTATTTACATGATTACATAAAGCACTTTAAATCAAAATTTGCAAGCAATCAGAAGACTTAAAAAAAAAAAAAAAGTCAAGAAGTACAGCATAACATCCTTCTCCAATTTCCCCTCATTAACTACTTCATTTTTATGCATTCTAAACAGTTCCTGATCTTAAGTCAAAATGTGTCCATGATCACATCCAAAATAAACTCTCTTACAGTCTACATAATACTTTGCTAGATTAATTGCTCAGTTTGTATGAGTCAGGAACATCTTCCAATCAAAGCAATTTTAGATATAAGATTATTTTGTTTTTACCATGATTAATTCAAATAAGTTTAAGTGAAATGGGTATCCTTTGCTTTTCACTGTAAATGTTGAAGGGTATTGGATCCATAGTCTTATTTCAGTCTTAAAGTAAAACAATTTGCATAAACATTAATAAATTTTCATAACTTATTTTCCCATGACAATCTGTCAAGTAATTTGAAAAGAGCCATAAATGATGACAATCAGTTTCATAATTGTAATTTATGTTAATAAGCTCTCTATGGCTCTAACTCTTTTCTGCATTATGGGCAAGTTCAAATGTTTTACTCTCAATGAGGCAATGTTGCTAATGTCTTAGTTCAATCAAATGTAGACATTTTAAGACAATAAAGAGATACAAAATTACTATTTTGAAAATTAAAAGTTCATAATTTCCAACCTTGAGAAATTGCAAATGCTTACAAATAACTTGAGCTATTCACTGGATTCTTGCTAAGCTTGTAGAAGATGAACCACATAATATAAATTCTTTTTAATTTCCTGTTTGTAGATTTGTTGATACTTTTGTGGATAATTTTGTGTGGGTATTTAAGTTTTTAGATTTTATTCTATACATTTTGAAGGTATGAGCACAAATCTATTTTAATAGGAGAATGTTGAATAATGAAAATACCCTTGAATCTTACTTTTAAACCAGATTTTGTTTCTCTTAAACCATTCCAAACACAATAGAAAATGAATTGGTGGCTAGAGTGGTCATATGTCACTAGGCTACCCCAGTTATATTGCATCAGGACAGCACACCTTTCTATTTGGCTCAGTGAACATAAAATTGGGATTCATGAGACTGCAATAAAAGGGATTATTCTGTTAATGCTTTAGGCAAAATGAATAAATCTGAAGTAGCAATATGTAGTATCAGATTTTATGAATGATGCTGAATTTAGAATTTGTTGTATGAAAGGCCATTAAATGAGTAGTTGAGCCTGATGAAAAGATTTGGATTTTCTACTTCTACTGAAATCACTGGGACTTGCTTTTTATTAGACATCAGAAGAAATAAATTAGGTTATTGATGCTTAATTACCATTTATTAGTGATTTCATGTGTTACAAAAAATTCTTTGATCTATACCATCTCACAATTCAAAAATGCTACTAGGGGAACTAGTGATTCATCAGAACAGAACAGAGAAATTATGGAAAATTCCAAAGTGTATGGATACAGAAGTAAAATTTAGTATTGCCAAACATTCTTCTTCCCATATGATGTCTTTGAGTACTTTATATGCTTTCTTTATAGACTTGCAAATCATGAAAAAAAGCTGGTGGCAAAACTGTGAAGAAGTACACCAGAAATCACCTGTTTCTTTTAAGGAGTCTCTCCTAAATAAGGTGAACATGATTAGTAGCCAGACAAAACTGTCACCCTTGGAGAAGAGAAGAACTATTGCTATTGATTTCTTTTTTTCTGAGGAAAGGAAACTTTGGCTGTTTCATAGGTAAGTAGAAATGTTTCTGGTGAATTTGAAATTTCTGAAGAATTTAAAAATAAACATGTCCTGAACAATAACTTGCCTCTTTGCCAAGTAGACAGTGCCTTCCATTGAAAACTCAGAAAACTCCAGAAAAGAGATCTGGACATCAGTGACTGTTTCTTTGACACTGAAGTAATCTTTGTCAAAGCTTAATGTTACCACACTGAGTTACATTTTTATAGAGTCTGCATGAATCAAAAATGTTAGTGAAAATTGGAGAAATTCAAAGTGCAGGTGTAATTTCCATGAGCTTTTATTTAATTCTGGAGGGGTTTATTTCATATATGTAGTCTTAGGAAAATTTGGATCACCAAATTATGTATCTGTGGGATAAAATTTCCAAATTCCAAGATTTAGAAGGAGCTGAATTAAGAACTCTACTTAAAATATTTTTGAGCAATTTATCAGCTGTATTGATGTAGATTACAAGGTTTGGAAGTGGGGAGCCTGCAAGGCTGGTCTCCCTGTGAAGATGGCTGGAGCTGCCCCAAGCTGGAGATAGTCAGTGCCAGCTATCTTGGCAACAGACCCAACACAGGACAGCCGAGTCCATCAGCCTCATATGGGACACCTCTAGGAAAATGCATGTAAGAAAGGCAGAAAACACCACACAGGCAGAGGAGACAAACACAAAGTAAGAAACAACAGAGGGTACAACAAAGGCAGAGGAAGAGGAAAAGTTTCTCCATGTCAGAGAAGGTATTCCTCTGCAGCCTCTAGAAGAGGCCATAGTGGAGAAGGCAATGTAACCTCTGGAGAGGACAACTTTTTCCCTGTTGCACTGGGCAGAGAAGTGAGCAAGCAGCTGGGTGGGATTTTGTCTGTTGTTAAAGGCTAAGTCACTGTGCCAAGTTTTAGTATTATTGTTTTCTACCCTTTTATTAAGAGGTCTTGATAATTAGATAATTAGTATCAGTAAGATTCTTATTCTTGGGTTAAATATACCCATACAGAGTTAATATGTGAATATATAATTTATAGAATACTAAGTCCTAAAACGTAAAGAACGAACCACTATAACTATTGTCCTTCTTTCTTTGTCTTCAGGCGTATGTGTTTGCTTCAGTCAGTTGCAATGTTCTTTGAACACAGATGTGATAGTATTTTTTTCCATAATTTATCAGAGGCACACCTGGTACTATGAAGATTTTTGGTAAATATAATAGAAATATTATGTAATGTCCTCCTTGAAACCAATAGCTCACATGTCGGCTTAAGGAAATTGTCTAAATAGCGTCTCTAAATTTCAGTAAGTGTTTTTTCCTTATAGTAACTATTGACTTGGATTTGGGTTTTTTGGGGGGGAAAATTTGCCTTGTGACAGGATGTAATATCAGTTTGTAAAAACTTATTCTTAATCTCATTTGAAATAATTCATAATGGCAGCTTCTTCTCAGTCTCATTTGATTTTCAAAATTGGTGAAATTCAGGAATTATTTTTCCTTTGATAGTGTTATGCAAGAATAAAATGGTGAATTTTCAAGCCCTACATTTAAGGAAATACAATTTTTTTCTTCTTCTACTCTTTTACTATACTTTTCTACTATAAAATACTCATGTCTTTTTTTCATAGAACATTTTCCTATATCCTTCTTGAGTAGTATTTGTATGCTTCACTGCTCTTCCTTCCATCCTTTCTTTTCCTCTCTACCTCATGTAAATGAATTAGAGGATTTTGGGATACTTGGAAAACAGAATTTTGTCAAAAATAATTCCTTCTTCATTAAGATAAAGCTGGAAGTCTGCCGCAGAACTGCCAGAGACAGAGATTTCAATTTTCTGGGAGGCTGAAGCATAAGAGAAGAAAAAAAAAAAAAAGCATTCTAAAATTCACCTTTTCTTTTCAACTGAATTAATTATAATTTAAGGTATCTGTTGTGCTGTGAATGCTGCACTACAGAAGACACAGTGGGGCTGCTAAATCTTGTCTAACTGTGGAGATATTGGCTGTTAGTTTGCTACGTGTTTTCCTATTAACAAAATTGAACCCTCTGTGAGACTGAAAAGATGCTGGATGTTGCCTTCTTATTTGCTGCTAAGAACATGTGATGCATTCAGGTGATTTACTGTTTGGTATAGTAAGGTTAATGTACTGCTAAGAAACTGAAGAATTGCTTCCTTGTTGCTTCAGCTGGTTGCCCAATTTCAGTATATAGTTATGGGAAAGAGTCTGCATCATTGGTCAACCCAATTGACAGTAGTTTAAAAAGATACATTTGGAGTTTGTAAGCTGAAGTTAAACTAAGATTCTAGACCATCCTTGATGTGTTTTCGAAAGAGCATTCATTTGATGTAAGTACTAAATTCAAAATTATAATGATCTGATTACATTGTAACAGTACTCAGCTAAGAGTTTTCAGCATGACTGACCGACTCTCAGAGCAGATCAATGTGCAGCAGAATTTGAATAGGTAAGTCTAAGTTCCGCTATCCCCTCATGTACATCCAGGGTGCTTCCATCTGCCCAACAGATATGGATTTACAAGGACAAAACTGAGATTGGAAAGAAATTATTTTCAAGTCACTATTTACCCCCTTGTTTTCCTGAATCTTTGTCTAGAAAACAACTATTTCTAACTTCACTGTGAATGCTGAGAATATTTGGAATTCATAAAGATAAGCAGTTACATTCTCTCACTGTGTAATATTGTCTAATATATAAGCAGAATGTTCAATGGAATGCAAAATTGAAATAGCAAATGTTGTCATATGTATATTTTATTATTAGCTGAAATAATTCACTGTTTTTCAGTTTTTATTGTTGTAACTTACAAATATTTACTTAGAATAAATCCTGGCATGAAAGCCAGCATAAATCATGAGATACCACTTCCAAATAAGTTAAAAAGAAAATAGTTTCTGAGGCTAGATTATGTATACAAATATACTCTCTTACTGATCCATATCATCCATGTTGGTAGGAAGATGGAGACTGGGGGCATATGTATATACTGAAATAAATTTTCAGAAAGTAATGGGTTTTCTTGTTCTTTTTTTTTCTTAAATTTGTTTAATAAATTTTGCATCATAAGATTCACCAATACTTGTTTTATGTGAAGGTGCAAGTTGTAAAACTGCACTTATCAAACTTGTGCTTTTTTAAAGACAGTTTGCTGTCAATGTGTATAACAATTGTCTTCTAATTTTCTCCTAAAACAGGAATAAGAAAGCTGCCTATCAGCCTGTTTTCATTATGATATATTATGTCTTTCGCTACTGTGAGTTACACAACTTGAATAAATTTTACTTTGTCTATGAATTACAGTTGTTTTATCTCATATTTATGGGTTCACTCCTTTAGGTATGCACAGAGTAAGGCATACATACATATGTAGGATATGGATATTTCCTGAAACTGATTCAGGGATTAAAGTTTTGGTCATACAGAGTGAAGAAAATCTTTCCAATAAGTTAAATGTATATTGTATAAGGCTGCTGGTTTTTTAGGTGTCTGCATGCATTTGTGGGAGAAAAGAGGTGGAATGACTAATGGTGAAACCACTGAACCTTCAGAAGAGGGGAACAATTACATTAGTCTAGACAGGGAATTTACTTGGCTTCCCTATTCCAGTAAATCACTGCTCTACAATGCTTAGTGCAATGGATGAAATCACACAGGCAATCCTGCATGCAAAGCCATGAGTTTGCCTAGCACAAACTTATAGATTACAGTTTGATTTATGACAGTGTATTAAGAGAAAGGAAATCTGGAGAACTATCTGCAATTATCAAAAGAGGATTTTCATTTTGTGCTGAGAGAATTATTCAAGGTGCAAAAAGGATACAAAAGGCACAAAATAAAATTAAGAAAAAAGGAAAACAAAGGGTGGAGAAATAAATTATAACCTCTAATATGTATAGTGTTAGAATCACAAAATCATAGAATATCCTGAATTGGAAGGGATATACAGGGATCATTGAAGGCCAAGCCCTGGCCTTGCACAGAACAGCCCCAAGAATGTTTGTGTTGTGTTTTTTTTTTTCCCCCCCAAAGGTCTCTGTGCCAAATAAACCAAGGCACAATACAGAGGGACTCATATAAAAAGTAGAGTTTTGTTCTAACTAAATGCTTGCTCTGATGGAGGCCCAAACAAATACCTTTAAACCTTTACTAGCTTTTCTTGCAATCTGTGATTTCTAGTGTGCTATACATAGCTCTCATTTATAAACAATCATTAGTAGAGGGTTCCACTCAAGCTTCAGTTCCCTTATAGTCCAAATAAGTATGCAAACTTTTATTTAGAATGTTTTAGAACAGAATTAAAACACTTTTGAGGAAAATGAAAATATAAGAATGACATGGGGAAGATAAAGAGAAAAAAAAGGAAATTTTAGATTATGGATTGTAAAATTAAAATTAAAATCTAAATTCTATTTCTCAATTTTGATATAATCTTGGAAACACTGACATTTTTCAATATGTGTTGGTCCTAAGTATGACCAATTGCAGCAGCAACACCTTATAGTTTAGATGTCTTTATCATTTCTCTTTATCCCCCCCTGGGTTGCCCCCATTCAAATGAGGGTTTTAGCAGGATGTTCATGTTTTATTAAATGCAGTATAGAACAGTCAAAATAATTTGACTTTAGAAATAAATAGAGATTCCAGTAAAGAAAAAAATAAAGCCCAAGTTCCTATAAATATGTCAAAATGAGTGAGCTTTGATCAAGAGAAATCTGACATCACTTTTCACTACACTTTCTGATTAGGAAATATAATATACAGTGAGGTTGGTATACAAGAAATAAGCTTTGCTAGCTTTTATTGTAAGAGTTTTTGAGTTGAACAAATATTTTTGCTATGCTGATTAGAATGCATCTTCAAATTTGGTTGATTCCATATTGATTGGGATGTTACTTTCTTGGTCAGTAGAAGTTTCTCTGTCTGCCTTTCTAAAAAGACAAGGAGCCAAGATTCCATCTTCTCAATATTCTAAGTACACATTTTTAAAAGTATTCTTTAGTTGTAAATTGTTGTACAACCAGTAAATGATCATCAGACCAAGAAAACCAAATTAATAACATATAAATATGCACATATAAGTGAAAATAGAAATTTAAAGCCAAGAGACAAAGTCAGTTTTAAGATAGAGCTCTGGGATATGTTCATGTCATATGGAAGGAAGTTCTTACTTCTGTTGAAATAGGACAATTTCACTCAGACTGCTGTACTTCTTGAGCTCATTTTTTTTTTCTTTTATGACAAACAGTGAGTACACAACAAATTAATTGAAGCTGGAGAACCAAACAGTACTTTGAGATTTGCAGAATAATTTATACTTTTCTTGTTCAGTTTAAACATTCTATCTGAGAAAAAGGGAAGCAGAAAAAGAGCAAAATGTCACTCCTCAGAGCTTCCCTACAGCTGCTGCTCCAGGATATAATGCTTCTTCCTATGTAAACCAGGATAGTATTGAGTGGGTGGCTGTGACAGAACAGCTGGATGAAACAACATGTAATCCAAAATAATCCTGCTGTCCATGAGCCAGAGGTGTGTCCCTGCACCAGGAAGGCCAATGGCATCCTGGGTTGCATTAGGAAGAGCATTGCCAGAAGGTCGAGGGAGATGATCCTGCCCCTCTACTCTGCCCTGGTGAGGCAGCATCTGGAGTGCTGTGTCCAGTTCTGGGCTCCTCAAAAATTAATCTAATTAAATTTAGATTAAAGCCTGATGAAAAAAAGCAGGTAAAAATGTTTGTTTCCTTTTAGTCAGAGAAAACTATGGGCAGACAAGATTTTGAGGGAAGTTGGATTATGCATGTTATCTATATTAGGGACAGAATATATGATATATAAGACATATATGGCAGAAATATATATATTACATAAATATTATATCTAAATATCTAAGTGTAGATATAAAGGACAGAAAATAGAAGAATTTTTCCCATTTTCTGATCAACTTTATTTCCTCTACTTCCACATGAATTAAAAAAATACAGATATTATTGAAGAGAAATTAAGAAAAAAATTACATTTTAATCTAAGAAACAAAGCCAAGTATGAGCTTTATTTTGAACTGATACCTAGCAGAACAGAAAGAACTAGAAGTACTGCTCTGAAGATACAGCACCAGTTCCATGAATAAAAACTTTTGTATCAAATGCTGCTACCCCTTCGCTCTCAAAATGTAAATTAGAAAGTAAAAAGCTATATCCTATCATTCTTTCAACCTGCCGTAGATCATGGATTGTGATCTATGACTTGAAGTCTGTCATTTGAGTGATACCACAGGACAACGGAGATTTTATTTTTTAAACTTATGGAAGTTCTTTGTTAAAATATTGGTGGTGTGTCATTGCTCAAAGGAAGATTATATGACAGAGAAGGGTATCTAGGTTCATATACAGATGCATTCTGAAAGCTGTCACAGCAATTTTGACAGGAAGAAAAGCTTCTTTATTGTTCATTTTTGAAGTACAATAGCATTTTCATCTCTTTGGATACATGCTTCTGTTCATATTTTGAAGTAAATGCACTAGTGATCTACATTTCCTCATTAAGATCCAATGCTTAAGAATTACTGAGAAAGTATTAACAATAAACCTCCATATGGAAGCATAAATAATTCACACGTTGTGTGTTTTGTTCCATCTCTTAGGGAATATAAACTTGGCAACAATCAAGGTGAATGTCATCATTAATTACAGTTAAAATGCTGAAGTAGAAATACTTTTCCTGACAAAGCAATGCACATAGCCAGCTTTAAAAGAAGTTTGTAAAGGGATTGAATAGAAATTAAAATTATAACACTTATGTAGGTGCTGAACACTCAATCAGACATAAAAACACAGTTGCTGCAAACACTAGAGATAATTTTTATGTGGCATGATATTTTCGAAGGATTCAAAGAGGCATCTGTGCAAGCGTCATGTGTTTTAAAATCATGGGTGCTACTAGTTGGTCTGTTCCATACAAGTAAAGTGCCTTTGTTACCAAGCAGATGCTGCATTGTTATGGGAACTACGCTACCAAAGTGCACAAAGACATTAAGCACATCTGTGTGCAACTTTGGCCTAGGTGCTCCAGGTAGATACAAAGCCTTTAGCAATCCCAATAGCTGATTAGGACATTCAGTCAACTCCTGAAAGTGCCATAGGGCTATAAGAGAGACAGTTAGGAAGGCAGATAAAATTATCATTGGATTCATGTTAAGCTTATATGTCAAGAAATACACAACCATAAGAGTCCAAGCAGATGGTTTTCTTTCTTTTTCTTACTTTTTTTTTCTTAGCTCCAGAAAGAGCTAAACCTAAACACATGGAATTTTAATGGATTTTTTTTTTTCATCTTTTCTCCTACAAATTCAGACGGCTTACAGAGTGTAAATCCCTTCTGAGAGTTTTGATTTTCTTTGTTTGACCCAAAATCTTCTGAACATTTTAATGAGTATTAGGACTATAGAGGGCTGTAGGTTAGTAATATTTGCTCAGTAGTTATCCAAGTGATAGTCTGAGGTGACCATGGACACGAAATCTCCTGCTCTTAAACAGATAGGTACTACATTCTGAGGAAAAAAAACCTGATTGTGATGAATACATGACAGTTTTAATTTCTTGTAATTTTTAAGTCTCATCAATATAGCTAGAGGATAGGAAATGCGACCTTCACAGCTGCTTTTCTAATTTTCTGTATTCTATATACTATGAATTTTCTTGCAACCAAAAGACTTCACTGATGTGAAGCAGGAAGTGTTTAAGGAATCTTCCTTGTTTGAGCTGCTTCTGGGTCTTAGCAACTGGAGGATAATATTCTGTTACCTGACTCAATCCAACTGATCTCAGAGGATTCACCAGTACAAGTGAGCCTCTCCTGCTCATAAGGTGTTACAGGACTAGAGAAAGAGAAATATAGCTGAAACTCCACAGTTAGCAACACTTCTTGCTTTGGCTTTTCTCCTATGTCTTAAAATAGTAATAACCTCAGTATAGTAGCAGTCCAGTATCCACAGGTGACTGGAAATCCCTGACAGATTTACTAAACAGTGAATGGAAAAGATGAGAGATCATGTTTCCAGCTCAGTGTTGTGGGGACACCTTTCACGAAGGAGCATTTCCAACTGGGGGACTTGAATGAGGCTTTTCTAATGTTTTCTGAAAAATGAGCAGGATAAATAAAAAAATAAAAAACAAAACAAAACAAAACAAAACAAAGACACAAACAAAAAACCCCCAAAAAAACAAAACAAAACACCTCCCAAAAAAAACCCAACCAAAACCAAACAAAACAAATCCCAAAACCAAAACTCAAAAGCAACATGACAAAAAAACTGCTGCAAGCACCTTACTTATTTCTTTATACTGGACTTGTGTGGTGGCAAATATTTACAGTACACTATACAGTGGATGATGGGAGCAGGCAGATACAATAACTACCTCAGTGAGGGATTCAGTCAGAGGTTTGCAGAGGGTATCTTCTCTCTGGAGAATGGTGAAGGGTGTTGATCATGTCTGGGATGACTGGAAGAAGAAAAACTATTTTTTTTCTCTCAAGACTCTACAGAGAAATTACCTTAGAGACACATTTTTACTGAAGAAGTGTAGATATAGCTTTTTTTTCCTGTATTTTCAGTGCTCAAGCAGAAGTTGAATGAGGATAGCATTTAGGTTGGGGAGTTTGGATACTTCTGTCTTAGACGCAATATGCTGTCATGGAATTTTACCCAGGCATTGCCAAATATTCACTTAGATGGTGTTACATTAATGCCTGTAAAGTTGGTGGCAATACGGCTGTATAGATCTATTCATTTTTTAAACAGTTAAACTTAAACAAGTCTGTTTTCTGCAATTCACTTATTCTTTTAGTTATTCCTTTGCTTTCACTGGAAACAATTATTGCATCCTTCACAGCTCAGTTTGTTCCTAAACTATTATTGGCCCGCATGTAATGACAGATGACTTTTATAGAAACTAGTTCAAAGTTAGTTTCTGTTTTATCAGGACACTTTAAAACTCCCTGTGATGGTTTTCTGGATTGAATTAAAGAGAATTAGAAAGCTTGTAAGACTTGTATTTTCTAATTACTCAAACCATGTTCATTTGCATCCACCAAAATGATCATATGCTTTATTATTTTACAACTCTTAAATAAGCCTCCTAAGGAATTCATAATCCTATATTAGCCTTATAATTTTTTTGGTAGCACTGAGCTTTGAAAAGTTTCAGCATGATTTTAAATTGAATTTCCAATTGTTAGAGCCTATCATGAGCTTGCCTTTGGTGTTAGTAATCCCTGGACAATTGTCAGCCTCAACACTATATTTTTGAACAATCAGTTGTGAAAAACACAGCTGAGATAGGTCACAAACACAAAAAGATAGGTCATTAAGAAAGCAAAAATAATGATGCTTGTGGTTCTGTAATGAGTGAAAAGATCTATAGGCACTGTTATCGCTAGAATGTTTTGTGTAAAACAGCAAACTGAATATTTAAGATAATATTTAGTAATTGCTGAATAACCTCTATTGTGTGAATCAGAGCTGAAAGCTGTTCAGAGCTTACTGGTAAACTCTTAGTTATAAACTAGTTCTCTTTCATTCTTTGTTCTGCTTTGTTAGAAGAGCTGTTCAATGCCTCTAGAGCAGAACATGAAGTGATATTCTGTTGACCTTGAACCTCAAAGGCTGTGCAGTGATTATATGGAAGCTAACACGGGGAGATAAGAGCAGATTATTTTGGTAGTCAAAAGAGCACTGAAATTCTCTGAAGTAATTTTGTTTAGTTTATTTGCTGTTTTGCTGGGTTTATGTTTTGGTTTTGGTTTGGTTTGTAGTTTTTGTTTGTTTGTTTGTTTGTTTTTTCCTAGGGATTTCTTTTTCAAACTGTATGTTTTGTTTCTTTGCTGCACTCCAAACAGAGGATAATGGAAAAAAAATCTGAGCTATTTACTTATGCTTCCATAGAACAAAAACCAGTAAGGACTTATGATCCACTCCTATAGTGTTTTTACCATTCATACATCTTTGAATACATTATTTTTGCTATTCCTGATATCTTTGTTCAACAAAAGTGACCACTTGAAGTATTTCCATTACTAGAATCAAGCAGTGACACTGAAATTATGCACTGAATTTCAAGATTTCATACAGACTTTGATGTACTGAAAAGTTCAGAATTATGAAAAGTAGCTAGGAACAAGACAGATGGACAAAAGTGACCTCTGGCATGGATATTCATTATTACTATTCAGAGCTGGTAGATACAATTTTTCAATAAGATAGCTTTGAATCAGAGTAAGAGCATCTTCCTGAGAATTCCTTTTTGAACAGGAAGTTCAGTGTCTTTTTCTCCAATTTTCCAGTCATTATCTCCTTTATCAAGACTCCTGAGATAGAAAGGGATCATTGTATAGAAAAAATTTAAAAACTGTGGTTTCAGATAATACTCAAAGCACATCTTCAGATCATTATTTAAATAAAAATTCTTTTGTGTTACGATCAAAAGTCTTATGCATTCATCAAATGAAACACTCTAATCAGAGAACTTGTGTTGTCAGTTATTTTGAAGTCACATCTATATACTATTTTGATAGAAAATATGTGAGACATTTTAAGGTATTTTACAGTATTTTCTCTGTGTGATTTACAGATTTTTCACTTCATGATAATTTTGTTAGATGAGACAGAATTTTTAATCTTTTTATCTACAAGATTAAAAGTGCCACATCAAAAAAATTAACATTCTGTAGTTGAGTGACTACAAAAGTAATTCAAAACCATTTACTGCATGGCTTTGATATATTCTATTACTATTTTTTCTTATTTTCCATTTTAATTTCAATGTTTAGTATATTTTTATATTATCATCAAAGTACAGTTTGATCAAACTTTTGGAGAAGAAACAGTATTGTGAAATGGTCTATTGTAGGACTGATACTCTAAATGTATTGTTTCATGGGAACCTGTCTTCTGTGTCAAAGTTTTTATTCTCTTCTATCCTTACATAATAGTTTAAACATGCTTGCTAAACAAGGATAAAATCACTGTGACATGAAAGCAATTAATAGCAGAGACTTAGAGGATCTGTATTTTATCCTAGCATGAATGAAGTATAGGGATTTCTCCTCACAGTTACCATGTTGTGCACAAGTAATTATTTTGACATCCTTTTGTTTTTCTATTTGTAGCTGAGAATACAAGTATCCTACAGTGTGGTAAAAGTCTTTCTCTGGGCAACAACAGCTTAGTTACCAAAATGAAGTCCAAAAAATATTCTTGAGAGGAGAGAAATTTTGGCTTTCAGAGGCCACCTGCTAGAAAAACTACATGCTAATCATCTTCTTCAGACTAAGAAAGATTATATGTTTCTTCTCAGACTCTCAAGTGTGACTTGAGTCTGTGTTTTCCCCTCAGGGCATCCAAACCGTCCCTAACCCCTCAAACTTCCCACGAATTCCCATTACCTGCAAAAGGGCTTTTTACCCCTAGAGCCTTTCTCTTTCTCCCAAGAATTTAGTGTTGCCAGTAACAACTTTTCTGTGCTATAGCACAGTCTTAGCTTGTAAAATAAGTTCAGTTATAAAGTGAAGGTAGGTACTCAGATGTTGCTCGAAATTGATGTATGTGATGCAAACACCTCAGAACACTAAAGAAGATAATAATAACCTGTTACTCTAACATAAAGATATGTGCATACTTTTCAGCTTAAACGGATGATTTCGATTCCTAATATCACAAGCATTTATTCTATTTGATCTTATAGAACTAGCTGATAATTTTCTATTCAGCTACAGCATTTCTGTCTATTCATTGCAGCATTAGGTTGTGAAAAAAGCTTCCTTTACCGTGGAAAAAGTCTGCAGTATATCAGTCAGAGAACATCTCACTGTGCAGCACCATATGCTTTAAAAAAGTTCCTAAAAAGTGTGCATTCATCACTAAGCTGTCAAAACAATTGAAGTGCTACCCAGAAATCCCATTTAGGTAAATACTCTGTGGCAATATGTAGTATGGAGAGTCAGTGTAAGTCATCAATCCTGCAGCATCATCCAATCCAATCTTCTAGTTACAGGACTTCGCCTATAACAGTTATCAAATATTAAAATTTCTTAAACAGAGAGCACAGGTACAGCAGTAAAAATTTCATGCTGGATTTTGGTTAACAATAATTTTGTAAACCAAAATAATTTTACTGATCTTTAACATTGTACAGCTGACTTGTATGTAAAAAGCTGTTTTGACAATTATTGCAAATGTAACAGAATGTACTAAAGATGTTTAAGTATTTAATGCATATAACTTATTTATTGAAAGAGAAAATACCTTGCATTATGAAACAAGGCATTACTTGTTTTATAGATCTAGACATTAATTGTTTTATAGATTTATAATAAAAATAAGGCTAATAAAAAAGAAACCCTTAAATAGGAGTTTTTAGATGAGAAATCTACTTTGTACACTTCTGAATAATGATTTAAGGTTTGATTGAACCCCTAAAAGCAGGAGAAACTTTGATGATAGCAGTTATGGTTTAGTTTTTTTAATTAGCACACATCTAAGGTGTTCAGATTGTCAAATAAAAAATGCTGATGGGCACTAGGCAGTACACTTCTGTTTAAGATATTCTCTTTGTAAAAATAAAAAAAAAGAATCAAGGTTCTAGTGAAGAATTACTGAAGGAACAATACAAAATGCAGTGGGATCTCAGTCCACTTTCTAGAGATCAGAACTAAGATATCACCATAACTGAGGCTGTCTGCAGAGAAATACCTTTACCTCAGAAATATACTGATGATATAAAGTAGGGGAAGTTACTAAAAGTAAAGCAAAGGTTTAATACAAAACATGCAGGACTTCGGATGTATAAGGACTTTTTTTTTCACCCTTGTGATGAAATGGCATTTTCCAGAATTTTTGTGCAAATATTGCGATGACTAATTTCTTTGAAGTCAGTCAGGATTATAGCTTCAATTAACTTGTTTTTCTTTGCTTTGAGGGCTGTTTGCATGCCTAATAACTTGCATGGAGCAGTTAAATAGCAATACTGATCTACCATCATGTAAGTCAGGGAGTTTAAGTGGCTCACACACGCTGTGCTACCAGACGGAAGACATTGGCTCCACTGTGCTAGCAAGGCTGAGTAAGACAGAGAGAGATGTAGCATTTTTTCATATGTGACAGAGGAAAAAAGTGTTTTCCAAATTTTCAGCTCATATGCAGCCTCATTACACACTACTTTTTTTCTCTTTTCTTCGTTTATTCCTTAGATTGGTTTGTATGGCATTTCTGCTAACTGTGGTCTTGTTCAGGAATGTGTGGGTTTCCAATACTGATTTCTGTTGTGATACTTTATACGCATCTTTGGTTTTAGGCGGTTTTTTGTTTGGTGGGTTTTTTTTCTTTCCTGATGAAAAACAAAGCTTAGAGTTTTTTAAGGAATTAACAAAAGAAATACATAAGAAGAAAACTGAGTAGCAGGAAAAAAAATAAACATGGCCTAAATTATAATGTGTTCCCTCTAAGATTTTTTTATAGATTCAGTGTTTTGGATTACGTTATATGTAAGGAACAATGAAGAAAATGCATTAGAGCATTTATTTAAAGAAATCTTATATAAAATATATTATGTTATTGTAGTCAGACTCCTAAAAAACTGAAAGGATACTATTTACACTTATATACGCTTGTCCACTATACCTACATAAATCATAAATTGCATATATATTTAGGGCTGTTTGACATCAGATTTAAAAGCCTTATTTAAGTCTAGAGGTGATGACATCTTAATCCTTGTGGGAGGAGCTAGAAAAATTTCCAAGATTATTTTTGTGACTTTGATTACTAATAATCAATTAACTAACTTATTAGTAAACTTTCAGTACTTTCAGGGCTTGATTCTCTCTATCTTCATACACTACCTTCATTCTTATATTTTTGAAGTATCTATAATATAGGATTATAACATTTTTAGTTTGCCAAAACAAAATAAACAGTCATCTCCTACCTTTTTTTATGTTCCAGGCAGAAGATGTAATGTGGCCATACTCTGGCAACACAGTGAGTATGTTAAAAATTATTCATATGGTTGAAGATGTCAGAAAACAAATCTTTTTATTAATTTACCAATGAAGATCAAATAAAATATTTCCAAACTGTATAGTTGGAAATGGAAGATTTCCAGAAAATGACAGGTTTTCAAGAATTAATCATGACAGGCCAGTAAGAAAAAATATTTTGTTCATTGTGTAAAAGTTGCAGAATAAATTTAAGAAATCAAAATGAATTTATAAAGAAAATACAGGACTAATATCACCTGTATGGAAACACAGTTTAATGCATTTACGCTTCAGAGAAAGGAAGAAATTAAAAATTCACTTTAAATTCTAGAGAACTGAAGTCCTTCAGTACACTAGGAAGGCTCTCTCCTCTAAAAGTCCTGTTCATATAACGTACAAATCCACAGGCCAGGCCATAGGATCCTCCCAGTGAATCTGACACTTAAAAGATTCAAAAGTAGAATTCTGAAATGTCCTTCATCTGCAAAGCACTTATCTCAAGTACAAAAGGGTAGCTGATCTCTTAATGCAGGAAAATGGGGGTCTCTGACTCTGTCTTTACACCTCAAGTAAAAAAAACCATGAATGGCTCAAAACAGGGAAGATGTACTGAAGGATCAGTAAGTGCTGCTATATTAGATAATCAGTGCTAAAATTGTACACTTCTGATTATGAGTGTGTAATGATTCAACTCACTAAGGATCTCAGTAAAAATGACTTGCAGACAACCCATTTTGTTTTTTCAAATTGGTTGTACCTATACCCAAAGAATAATTCAATAGTAAAATTTAGGTATAGAGAAGGTGACATCTGTAGGTTACTTTCAGACCTATCTCCATATAACTAAGTGAGAAGATCTCAAATGATTTGATCCTCTGAAGTTCTCTCTCATATAAAAATACAGAAAAAAAATATTGATGAAATTTGCTTTGGCCATCACAGGTGTGTTCTTTTGGCACTGGTAAGTCATACTTCAGTAGAAGGTTTTATATTAACTATAATTAAGACTACAAATGACATGTATTTCTGGGGAGAGATCACTCACCAGTTACCATCAAGCAAAACAGACTCGACTCAGGAAAATTAGTTTAATATATAACCCAGCAATAGTATAATAAGAAATACAATCAAATCTCAAAACCACCTTCCTCCCTTGTTCCTGAGCTCAACTTTACTCCTGATTTTCTCTGTCTTCCCCTTCAGGGGAGCAGGAGGATGGGAAATAGGGTCTGCAGTCAGTCCATCACATGTTGTCTCTGCTGCTCCTTCTGCCACCGGAAGAGGATTCCCCACACTCTTCCCCTGCTCTGGCATGGTGTTCCTTCTGCAGGAACAGTCCTCCACAAACCCCTCCAGTATGAGTCCTTACCACAGGCTGCAATTCTTCATGAACTGCTCCAGCATGGGTCACTTCCATGGGGGCATAAGTACTGCCAGCAAACCCGCTCCAGCAGAGGCTTCTCTCCACACCTGTAGCCCCCCACTACCAAAATCTTTCCACACAACTCAGTACAAGAGGTATTTAAAAATGTATCATTATTTGAAAAAGAAAACCCTCTTCATATAAGAGCAATAATATAAATGTATTTAAAAAAGGAGAGACAGAGGACTGCTCCGGCCTTCAAGGTAAATATAAACTACATATGAATGCCTTGATTATGCAGAAAGTGACCGAAATGTTTTGCACATGGGCACTGCTTTACAGGGCCAACTCAAACACATAAAGTTATACTGACATCTAACTATTGTGTTGTCAGGTGGGCTGTGGCATTATACAGGAGATCAGTTAATAATACTGAAACAGCTTAAACAATATGCAGAATGAGGTGGGAATATTAACTCACCCTAGTTATACTATAAATTTACTAGGTGTTCCATGCAGAAAAGTAATTTTCAATTTGAAAGTGGTCCTTTTAAAATGTCGAGCATATTGTATTTTTTATTTCTCATGTGAAACTCAGGACATTTTCTACTTATATGCCAAATCTTGATTAAGAGTCTGTTTCAGTTAGGACAGTAAATAACATCAGAACGAATTTAAAGATACCAACAGTTGTTTATATATCAATATTTTATTACAGCAACTTTCCATTTTTTGGACAGTATTTTGTTTGGTTTTTCTACTGTCCTGAAAACTGAAGACAAGGGTACTAAGGCATCAAGGAAGAAAGTAAATCTGCTAATTCATATACTCTTTTAATTAAGTGTACCTTTACCTTGTGTTTAATTTTATCTTTTTAAAAATAAATACATTATTAATTCCTTTTTAATTAAAATAAAAAGTCATTATCTCACTAACATTTCAATGTTAACAAAGAGCTTGTAGTTAGAAGGATTAAAAACTCATGAATTTTCATGAAGACTAAAAAAAGACATTAGAGTGATAAGAAATACCCATCAGTTGTCAGATTATTGCTAGAGGTACACAAAATAGCTTTCATAAGAAAGAAATCCTAGGGATGGGTAAAAAGGAAAATCGATTTGGAAGCTTTGACAATCTGAAATGCTTCCCAGCAGTGAACAACCTCCAGGTGAAATGTTAATACTTTGGATCTAGAGTTATATTGACAAAGTAGTTCAGACTAGTAGAAACAGAAGTCTAAACCAAAACAGTGGTGCTGAGAAGCTCATACTTACCCTTTAGGTGTTTTAGGGATTTCCTTTTAATTTCCAGTAGCTCTAAATTTGTTGTATGGCCTAAACATCCATTTGCAGCTGGAAAGTGACATCTAGTCCAGTTGCCTTGAGATCACTTCAAACATGTAAATCAAGAAGGGATATTTGGGACATTCATCCCTGATCCAGACTAAGCCCATAATGCAAATGAACCCTCAGAGCCCTTTGAAGAATTTGTTTTTATGGTATCCTAAAGGAATGGGATAGGAAGAGAAAAATTTGTCACCAAGAGAAGTGAAGAACTGGGAGTTTGGGCACTTGTCTGGTGGTGAAACAAGCCCAGTGTTCTGTGGTGTTATCACTGGGATTCAGCATGAGATGTTCAGGTACTACTTCACCCAGTACCTTCAGCTCCAACTTTAAGTCTTAGAAGTATTAGACTGAAATTTCTTGGAGTTCAATTACAGTCACTGATTTTCCCCTACTTACTACACTTTTGTAGTGTTTTCTATTGTGTCCACTGAGTTCCAGGGATCTTACAGTAAAGAGCAGCTTAATTTCCCTTTCATTTAAGCTAGGGTAGCTCAATTTGTTTTTTAACTTGTCTCTAAAAAGAAAAAAATCTTATACTTTGATAATATTTCATTTTTTCTCTACCCAGATCATAGATATTTTGTTATCAGTGGATAAAAGACAGCGGCTGCTCAGCTGGAAATTTGTAAGATGGAGAAACTTGTGAGCTACTGACTTTTGCCTTTGAAATAGGAAGGAAGCAAGAAGAAGAAATTATTTTGTGTCTGTTTCTGCCTTGCTTTAACTTCCACATAGATCAAGCATTCAGTATGCATCCTTTAGAGCTAGGTAGGAAGTTATTTGAAGTAGTTCCTATGGATAACTTACAGCATCGTATAATAAAGTTTTTGAAATAGTTTTCTCTGGATGATGCTTGTAGATTTTTTGGTGAATTAGGTATCACAAATCATGATTATACCAGATGAAGCCCTACTGTTGATAATGTATGATGTCTTTGTATAAAATTATATATATATATATATATACATATAAATGGAGAACAAAGCCCTTTGAATGCGGAATATCATTTGAAGGTTGGCGATAAATAATCACTATACATCTAAAATAGGAGTTGAGTTGTTCCATTTTTCAGGCCAATGATCCAACTTTAATGAGTCAGTAGGTTTATGTTGATATGTTGCCCATCTCCTCAGAAATAACAGTAGTTTGTATTTAAAGAAATGTCATCAGATCCTTCACCTTTTAAATACACAATGTGCATCATTTGAGCAAGAGAACTTTCATTTGACATAAATGACCTAAACCATAATGTTCTTTTTTTTAGAGGCTTAGGGTGGATTGGCTCTTATCTTTTTAATGACTATATGCTTTGCCATGAGTAGTGAAACATTAGCCAGACTACTTCTGGTTTATCTGAATACTTCATGTAAACATTCAGATAAAGTTCTGAGTCTTGGCAGTCTACTGCTAAAAGCATTTTGTTTTTAGCAAGCTTTTAGGTGGGTTGGTATGGAGAAAGTAAGGTGGAAATAATCAGGAAGATGCATAGGAAAACACAATGTGAAAGCGAATACTCTAAAACTGTCTCTGATTCAATACTTCATGACAGCTATCTTCCCCCACTTTTCTTGTTGTTTATGAAAAACACAGTGAAATTTCTTCTAAAATGCCTCTAACTAAAAAAAAGGACTGCAAAATCATGCTGAAATGAATTTCCTTGGTATTTTCCCAGTGTCCTAATGAGGACTATAAATATGCAAATTGAATTAAAAAAAAAAGGTATAATAATCTTGGACCTCAGTTCAATCTATTAGGGCAACTTGGAGCTTAGTATATGTGCCAAAAATATTACAGCAGTTCAGAATTACAGTTATGTAATGACCTAGATAGTGACAGGTGGATCACATTAGTGGGTTCAGCAGCTAGAGCAGATGTTCCCTGTCAACTTATCACTTATTAAAATAATTGATATATACGCAGGTTTGGAGCTTTCAAACTGATGATATAGTAGAAATATGCTGGTAAATCCTATTGTGATACAGTTTTAGTATCTCTGAATATTACAGGGACTAACATTACACAGTGATGTTCAGTATTGTGATTTTCTCTAAGTTTGAGAAGAAATTTTCTTTGTGAATAGGAGTATTTTAATTTTTTAATTAAAATGATGATATTCTTTTTCTTCAATGTCAACAAATAAAGAAACCATTATTTTCTTTTTTTTTTTTTAATTAAATCTCTGAGTAAGAATGTGCTCCAGATATTTTACCCACAAATCTTACCTTGCTTAAAGTGAATTATAAAATAGCTGTCCCTGCACAAGAAAACTTTTTCCTTTGGCCAAAAAAAAAAAAAAAAAAAAAAAAAAAAAAAAAAAAAAAAATCCCAGATATTTTGTATGGCTTGGAAATTACAATATGCTCAAATAGGGAACAACAGCTGCAGGAAGCAGACATGCCCACTTTGGCATAGGGTCCAGACACCAAAAAGCAGTGGTAGTGAAAACTAGAGATTTCCAGATCTGAGACTTTCCTGATGTAACGTGGCAGCCGCTCACAGAACCCCTGCTATCCTGCAGATGGCTGAGGCAGCCATATCCTCCGACAGCAGCCAGGCCCCAGCTCGGATCTCTTCCCTGCTGAGGAGGACTATTCCACTATGGGCAGTCCTGCTAGCTTTGTAGAAAGGCATTGGGCTTGTGCTGGCAAATTGATTCTTGCCTAGTGGTCTCATGAAAAGCTGCATTAAATGGCTGCTTAATAAATATTCTTTCTGGATTGGAAGCAGAAAATAAAAGGGATTTAGGATTCACAGTTATTCGTGGTAATAGCTTTTGTTTTCTGACAAAAATACTCATCTTGCTGTGTACATGGATGTTTGTCTATTTGGTTAATGCCAGTTCATGTGAAATACAGCCTCTATTTTTCTTCAGATTTTTGAAGCAGAAAGAAACTGACATTGTTTTAGTTGGAAGAACTGTGATTCAAAAGTGCTTACAGATATTTTTTGTGTTTATATGTGACTGAAATAAACCTGGTAATTTTCTTAATCTAAAGTACATGAAACTATAAATATATTGTTAGGTACATAGGCTGGCACTCTAGAGCATTATAAGAAAACAGCAGATGCTAAATTATCATAGACCCAGAGAGACTGAGTTACACATTCCTTGGAAGTTTATACAGATAAATCTATAGGGCTCCATAAAAAACTGAGCTCATTTAACACTTAAAAATAATCAGTAATATGTGGTTTAGTTCTTACAGCAAATGATGCTGAAGATATAATAACATTAAAAGTGAAATTAGTAATTTCTATAATATCAAGGATCACTGTTAAGGGGGAAAAATAGCCCTCAGTCTTTACATAATACTGGCAAGAGAAAATAAGAAAAAAATCATAGTAACTCTCCATCTTTCATTTGGAGTTCTGCAGAGGCTTTTGTTTCTAAGAAGAGTATCATAGCTGCAGTTTTCGCAAAGACAGAGTTGTCAGAGCCCTGCAGAGGTCTGTGAAAGCAACTGACAAAGTGTGCCCCAGCCACCTGAAGATAATGACTCTGGCATTTTGTCACCTTCTGTGGGCTGATTGAATTTTATATACCAAAACAAAATGCACAAACTCCACACAAGTCAAAGTCAATAGCAATAGTTTCCGTGTTTTGAGTAATCTTGAGTTATCCAGGAGACTGATTTTTATTTACTCTGACAATTTTTAAGGATATATCCCTGTCCTTCCAACTCTGGCTCCTCAGGGACCTGTTACTCCTCTCAAAAAGGGCTAGCCTAATTACAAGTAATTTCAGGTGCCTCTCTCAATTCCCTCCAGATGACAAAAATGACCATGTTGTAAACATTGTTTAGAAAAATTGAAGTACTTGTGTGTTAGGTAGTAAGTGAGTGACCAAATTCCTTTGAGAAAGAACCACAGTAAGTGTGTAGTGATTGACTTAATAGCAAGTATATATCCTTTCTGTGGAATAGCTTCTTTGGAGTATGTAAGAACTTAAGGGAAGAAAATGTTTCACAAATAGGATTTAACGATGTCCACCATGATAAAGTAATTGTTGACCATAGAAGGCAAGGAAAAAGCACAGCAACCAATATCCAGCAGCTCTGGATAAATGAATAGGAAAGCTTGAATGTTTATGCATGTACCATTGAGAAGGGAGTGTTTTGTGTTATGCCATCTTCTTGCTACCTCTTTTTTTGAGATGGTGGAAGGCTGACTGGAAGACACAACAATTTGTTGTCTAACTTTCAGATGTGCCATCTGTTTCAAATGCTCAGAGACTTCATATTTGGCCATGAAGTTAGTGACAACCTTTAAAATAGAAACAACTACTCCTTTGAAAAATTGGACCTGGTCATTGGCATTTCATAAGTTTATTTTCCCCTCACTTAGGTCTTCAAGGCAAAATAATTTCTTCCAAACCACCCATGATTCCTCTTTACATTACAGATACAGATATTGTCATATGGCACTGTAGTGATCCTTTGTTAGAGGCTCGCTTCTGCCAAAATTATTTGGATATATTCCAATGCTCCCCCTATGAATGACTAGGCCTGTTCATATAGCAGAGCACTTAGAGAGACCCATGCCTCTGTATGTTCACTAAAAATTTTTCTCACTATTTTTACACTAGCTTGTAATACCTTTTGTTTTCTCCACTCAGGTTTTTTCCCACTAAGGAGAAGGATATGATCACTGCAGTTTTTTCTTGGGGACAAAGTTTTTCTTAAGAAGTAACTGTGATATTAAAAATTTCTCATGTTTGATTCTGGCAACGCTTGACTTTTCTGTATGCAATAAATCTGAAATTCAGCAATAGGACACTTAAACACACAAAAATGCCTCATTATTGAGTTCAAGTTTGTAGTAAAAGACATCCTTCAGGATGCATAATTAGCAAATCTTTGGATAGACTACTAAGTCTCAAGGTTTTACATGATACTGGTTCAGTAGATTCTCAGTTTGTATAAAGCTTTATGTCAGAATGTATACCAGAAAAAAAATACAGAGTGAAATTAGACAAGCTTAATTTGGGTTAATATTAATCTGTAGCTTGTCGTGACAAGCAAAATTTTCAGACCACCTGTAGTCATGGAAGTTGAAAATTAGTCCTGAATACACAGGTACCTGGTACATACACTGGAGAGAGACTGAAGTAAATGATAGTTCCTTTTTATGTTTCTCTCTGTCTTTTTTCCTCATTGAAGAGCAAAACCAAGAGGTTATCGTGGTCCTTAACAAGAAGTGGAACATTTTGTTTTAAAATTGAATAGTACAATTTCTGATTTCCCTGCCATTTTAACTGTTTATTACTAACAATAAATTATAAATTTAATAGCTATAATATTAATATATATAATATAACTTTGTTAGTAATAAATTACTAACAATATAACTGTTTATTACTAACTAATAAATTACTATTTATTAGCTTTTCATCTCCATATGAATTTAAATGTACAATCTCTCAGCTATGCTTTTGGGTCTTACTTTGCTGCCAGCTTATTGTGTATAATCTCATATATACTCTAAATTTGATCTCAATTGTGGTTTCTCTTGAACTGTGATAAACATGCAACAAGTTCATGTCTATTTTACATTCACATAAAGCTTCAAACTTAGTCAGAGGTCTGGTTCCAATTCAGTACAGGCATTTTTTGGTAGCTTTGCAGTCTTGTGATAGACAATCCATGGATTGTCTATCAAAATAAAGATTAATGATATCATAAATATTAATGGTGTCATAATTTCCTTTTTTATTTCCCTAAATATAATGGCAAATTGTATGTATGGAATTTTAGGAGGGAAAAAAAGATGATTTTTTATTTCACTTCCTGATGGATAACCTTCATGATGGCAATACAAGTTGAATCTATTCTAAGGTGTCTTCAGTCTTGATAGCTAATAAAACTATCTACTCTTTGGGCTTCCTAAAGTCAGCAGTTTAAGAGTCTTCATTTCATAACCATCATTTGTCAAACTGTGCATTTCTAAACAGACATACAGTTAGTAGTAACTTACATAGAAATAGATTGCCAAAACCACTAATGCATGCACAAACAATTGCTGAAACCTCTCTACTTTTTGTTTAGTCCAACTCTGGGACCCTCTTTGCCTTTTTGCATTCTGCAGTTTGTTACAGTGCATCACCAAGAGGTTCCATTTGATACCAGGGGGTGGTTATGCAGGACACTGCAAAGACGTCAAAAGATAATACCTGTGCTTCAAAGTCGCAGAATCATTTAGGTTGGAAAAGACCTCTACCATCATCTACCACTAACCTAGCATTACCAAGTGCACCTCTAAACCATGTCTCTAAATGCCACATCTTTTATATACCTTCAGTGATGGTGATTCCACCACTTCCCTTGGCACACTGTTCCAATGCCTGACCACCCTTTCAGCAAAAAAAATGTCCACCCCATAGGCTTCTCTGCCCAAGCAGGGCAGAGGATTGTAGGAAAGTTGTTTTTCCAACACTCTTTCAGAAGGTTTACTGAAATAAAATATAAAATAATTATAATGAAATAAAATACATCAAAATATACTCCAATAATTATAAGATATAGAAAAATTTCAAGCTTATAATGAAATAAAATAGGCTCACATCCTCTCTTTTTATTTATATATATATAAACAGGCTGTAAAAACACAGAAGAGAACTGCCACACCACCCCCTCTCTCCCTCCATGCGGTTGCTGCAAGTGATCACTGGGACACCACTCCTCTCCCCCAGTCAGAGACTTCTTGCACCAGCTTTTTGTATGCCATCCTGCCTGGATATCTCCTTCAAATAGTTTTCTTCCAACATGGTCTATAAAATTTGGAAATAAATAGGTTCGCCTAAGTTTGCCAGGAGAGAGGTCATCCTGGGGCAGCAGCTTCCAAAGCAGAGTTACAGAATCATAGCCTGACAAAAGGGATTGGCTTAGAAATCTGCTGTCAACTATAAAGCAGTCACAGATTGTGGTGCAGGCTGTGGTTATGGTGGCTAAGACTGAGGCAGATCTCTCCCACAATTTAGAAACAAAGTAATGCATGTTCAAGCATCTCCTTTTTGCAGAACTGCACAACCTCCAAGTGGGAGATGAAATAAAAAGGAATTGTTAGAAAATCTGTCAATCAGCTTGAGGAGCAGCAGAGCAAGAAGCAGGTGTGGCTAGAGAGCAGGCACTGATCACACCACAAGCTCTACCTGTCGTGCACCTGACACACATCCATCAAATTCCCTACACATGTCAATCACACTTCTATGTGGAATAACCTACCTGCCCTGTTCCTCTCCAGTGCCCATCATGCCTCTATTATGTGCTCCCCATGGGCTGAGCCCACACCAATCACATGCCCGACATGTGACAATCATGTGCCCAGAATGTGACAATCACATACCCATCAGGCAGGCACCCAGCACATGCCCACCACATGGCAATCACACGCCTGGCATATCTGTTGCAACTGATACAGTTGTTCCACTGTAAGGGTGCCAACAGCAGCAACATTTGATGCAACAAGCACAAAATTGAACAGCCAGCTGATGCAAAGTTAGGCGTATAAATATTAAGCACAACTGGTATTATAATACCAAAATTAATTTTTTTGAAAAATCTTTAAAATTACTTTTGGTAGTATTGGGACAGAATGGATGAGTAAACGAAGTTGGTTGCTTCAGACATCTGTCCTGGCTGAAATGCAATTCAATGTTTTCATCACTTACTAAGATGATCAAATTAAGTATACTCCCTCAATTTTGCTCTCCTGTTTAACTGAGATTCTCTCTTGCAGTTTGGAAATTTTATTGCGTAAAGAACTACAAGATACCTGTGTGTAAAGCAACTGTGTTACAGCTGAGCCCATTGATGGGATCTGCAGTGAATTCCTAAAGCGGTTTTATGATCAGGACAGACCACAGTTATTCATGTAATAGTGGATAGACACCCAATATCTGTTCTATTTAAATAGGAAAAAATCTAATTGCAAAATTTTGTGAAGACACAGGTTTTGTATGTCTAAACTTCAAGGACACACATAAGAAGCCCAGCTGGAAAACAGCTGACGTTTATGGTGGAGCAGGAGAAATTACAATGGGAATGAATTTGCTAATTTTCAGGTACATGAACTGAATTGGACTCCACAAAATTCCCATGAACCCTAATTTCCTGATTAACTCAGCCCAGTTCCTACCTGAACAGAGAGAAATTGGTTTCCTCATCTCTTTTAAGATGGTACTTATTTACAATAGTGACCATCATTTATCAATAACCTTAAACCCAACAATTATCAAGTATGTGTCTTCTTTTCATGTGCCGGCAGAGCCTAGGTCTGATAATCTACCAAATATTGAGTCATGGCCCAAGAAAAATGCCCAGAGAAATCACTGCCAGACTTTTGCTAAAAAAAAAAATAAAATTCTCCAACACCATTGCATTTGTAGAACAAAAATATGAGACATGAGTTTTTGTATGTGCAGAAATCAGAAGAGATTAGAGAGCATTTATTGTTTAACAGTAGTTTTGTCCCTCATTGAAATATAAGGGAGATAAGCTGGAATAAGAAAAACTGTGTTTTATGGGGAAAAAAAAAAAAAAGTGTTTTTAGAATTTACTTATGTAGGATACTGGTGTAAAATGCTAAATCATGTCTTATAAATTCTAGGCTGATATTTCTGCTTTAGTTTGTATAGTGTTTTGGAACAGATAAGTTGTGACAGTTCTATAAAATATATTTATTGTGTTTCATAAGAACTGCTGTACCATCTAATGTAATTTGCAGACCATGTTTGCTGCCTTTGCTTTTTTGAAAACACTCAGAAAAAGCTTTCTATTCAATTTGGAGTGCCATGTTTGCTAGGTACACACAGCCTGAGCTGGGTAAAACACAACCACAACAAGATAAAAAACAAACAAAACCACATTTCCCAGCCTACCTGTTAATTTCTAAACTAACTGTCATTCAACTGACTACTGCCCCCATGCACATTTTTCCAAAATGTAGCTCGTTACTAGCACTTATTCTATACTTTTTTCCCAGTGTCCGCATTTTATCCTGGCCTTCATTTATTCCTTTCATAAACTGTCCAGGGTGGGCCATCCTACTCGGCATCTACTTCATCCTCAGGAGGATTTGATAACTGCAATGTGTGAGGAGCATTTCTGTTCAGAGCTCAACATACAGTGGATTAAATCATAAGGACATCCCTCCCAGGTGCATGACCTTCACCAGGAGCAGTGGCTGCCAGCAGAACTCAATATGTCACAGCTCATTTACCGAGGGCTGGGGCATGCTCCTGTACATGCATTGGCAGAATAATGGGAGAGGCTCACCTCAGGAGCTGGAAGGCTTGTGAAAGATGATGAGAAAGGAAAGAAAAAGGGCCAGCACCTGTGAGAAAGCAGCTACAGAATATGTGAAAACTGGCAGGGAACTACTTAGAAGCAGAAGTTCTAGAATTACAATCAAAACAGCGTTTTATTAAGTAAAATTCATGAATGTTGAGTGGCCTAGTCTTGGAGGAGACAAGCATTGTTTTATGTAGTATATCTGCAGTTAGCTAGGTTCTTATCTTTATTGGTGTGTTTTTTCAAATTACGTTACATGTTACAAATAAATGCATATATATATTAATTAATTATGTTTCTATGATAGTTTTTGTCTATTAAATTGCCTTGTAGCTTGGGCAATACAAACAAAATTGGTTGTCAGTTACTTTTAATTTTATTTCCACCCCTAAGAGGCTCTTCAGTTAGCTTGTATGGTTGGCTTTGAAGCAGGGTCTTTTTCAGTGGGCACACTGTAAAGTTTGCTATTATTGTGATTCTTTCACTTAGATTTTTTTTTTTTTGTCATTGTTGTTGTTTGCATTTTTTTTTAACTCAATAATCTTAGAGGACTTAATTGTTTTTAACAATTATATTACAATTTGGGTGTTTTTCCTCCTCCTAATTTATCTGGAAACATAGAAGAAAAGCAAGGCTGGTTTTATGAAGACATAAGATGCCACATTGTTTAAGTACATCTGTATAGGCATCGTTTATCCTGCAGATTCACAGTACACACGATCTATCACTGTACACAGACTTCCTGTGCACTTGTTTGATCTTATTTTCCCACCTTTTAAAAAACATTTCACACTGTGGAAAATTTTGTGAGGCTGAGGATGATTTGACACTAAGATGGATTTGCTTCTAAATCTTGAGAAGTCTGTCCCAAATCTTGAAATAGGTTATGCAGTGGGAGGGAAAAGCATAGGAAAGATTAGGCTCTGTATGATGCTGCTCAGTAAGTGTATTCAATGTTTTAAGACAGTATTTTTCTCTTATAAATCTAATTTTGTGGAAGCAGGCTCAGGGCCTCCTGTTTTGCACTGTTTTTTTCATGAGTAAACTTATTTTTTTCTGCATTTTGTATAAAGCATTTTTTGGTTGTTCAGAGACAAATGAAGAGGTTGTCCTCACAATATTTTTCTGCCAAGTTGTATATGAATCATCCAGGTCATCTACAAAGCAAATTTAAAGGCAAGAAAATGAGAATATTTCTTCTACAGTTGAAAGATTATAAAGAGAATTTTAGCCACACTCTGTTTTGAAAAGATTCTTAATGTTTCCTCTAGGGCTACTATAACTAAATACTATTTCAGTGTAAAGCTCTGTAGACAGGCTGCTGGTCTGAGAAAATTAGAGAGACTGTGCCATTATTTAGATAAATAGTTGGGTACATTTTCCAGGTCAATACTCTGACTGACAGCCAGGGTGGGATTAGTGGCAATATTAATACCCCAGGCTGTGAGCTGCTGCTATATGTAATATGGCTTTCTGTTCTCAGGCATGCATTCCATCTGCTCCTCGATTGTAATTATTAGAACTCTATAACTCTTTGAGGCTTTCCGTGTGAAGTCCTAAAGAAATGTGGAATACTATTATTGAAGTAATGTAAAAATTATTTTCTTGTCTCGGTTACTAACCATAAGACTTTCCCAGCTGAATGTGCATTTATGTATTTACAAGTATAGTATTTTTTAGAGCAATTCAGAAGGCATCCTGTAATGAAAAATGTTATAGGGGACACATCAATTAGTGAGAAAATGTAGAAAATTAGCTGACATTTCCAATTACAAGATCCTATTTTCAGTACTTTGTTAGGTTTTAAATATTTATACTTTTTCTGGCTATGTATCTGTTTTAAGCTGAATAGTTTTCAAAGTACACTGTTTCAAGAAGGTTAGAGAAAAGTATTGTCTTGCCAACATGAAAGAGAAATCTTAAGTTTTTAAGTCCCTAAGTCTCTTGACAATCTCCCATCCTGTGAAACAGGGATTTGAAATATGTCAAAGAAGGAGCAGAACAGTCAAGTTAATGAAATGCCTTCAACTGGCATTGATGTTTGCCCCAACTCAGTTAAATTTTAAGACTTTGAAATCTTATTTTGTAAATATTCCCTACAGACTTGAAAGACTTAAACAACTTTGCTCTCTAATTGGACACTGTGCCTTCAGTCAGCGTGTCATCACCCAGGGCCCTTGGGGCACTCTGGTCATTGCCATTGCCTGCCTTTCTGCTATTATCAAACCATCTCTGAAGTTGATAGCAGAAATGTATGCATTACCTGCTGTTGGTACATACCAAGGATAAAACCTACCACTGTTATTGGTAACACTGTGCTGAGGCACATCAGGGTGGTTGTTACACAGCCCTGTTGAATCATTATTAGTCACAGTGTTAGCAGATGTTTTCTCCATATTCCTTCAAAGAAAAACATCTCCACTGAGGGCACTGTACAAAGAAAAGCTACATGAAGAAGTGTTAACTCTGACAAATCAAATGCATAAAATGAGGAAATGTGATTAAAATAAAGTCAAGGCTGAATTATCCTGGTTAAGTTGCTCCTCACATGTGAATGCTTTATGATACAATTTTAATTACATATTTTCAAACTTGCATTTCATCAGATTTCTGTTGCTTTCATCATATATATTAAATAGAACTTGTAGATGAATTATAGTTATATAAGAAATGAGACAAAAAGTCTGTCATTCCTCTGTCTCATTTACTGCAAATATTAACCAGTACTTAGTGAAAGTGCACCTGCAGGAAGATAACCAAATATAGGTAGATACACTTCTACCCTGTAAATTACTTTAAACTGAAAAATAGAAGGTACTCTTAGCTGTTATTTATGCAAAAAGACTCTACTTATTAGAAACTGACAAGTTATAATTCTTGGCATGTAGATCTAGGAATTGACTCAGTTAAATGATCCTTGTAAGTTTTATTTTTTTTTTCTTAAGTCAGCTTCTTCATTAATTATTAAAGAAAATTAAAGTTATGCCCACTGGGAGACAGATTATGATTATATGAACAAACATTAAATCCAGATTGTTTACAGATTGGCACTTAGGCACTTGTCTGTTGTCAAGTATGTTGCATATTTGGTTTCCTTTGCACTAAAAGTCACAAAAGGGAAAAAAAGTGAGTGCTAGAGATGAGGTGTAATTTTTAGACCAGAACATTAAAAAGGCTGTTGGGGGAAGTAGCTGTCAGTATGGGAATTCAAGTTCAGAGATCATTTGCAAAGTCAATGTTGCATGTCTAGAAGTTATGAAAATTGGGCCCATTTTGCTGTAAATATAGAAGGTTGCACAAATTAAAATAAGAACCGTACCATTGTGACTGTCATGATAATGTACCCCATGGAAAGCAATATGTACAATGTGGACTTCTAACTATATAACCTACATTTAAAGTGGAATAAACCCATACTGAAGGGAATAGTCAGTGCGTAGCCAGTACACATGGAAACATGCATTGGTTAACGATCCTTTCAAAAAGTGAGAGAAGAACAAGAAAAGAAATAAACTACAACATTACATAAGGTATAAGAAAAATTAGTGGATGCAGTGATCACTGTAATTATTCAGTGAAGCATGACGTGATCTTAATGTGTAATTAATAATTTTCCAATCACAATTAGTTAAAAGTGAAGTGGATATTTTTTGACCATCCCAATTTGCAGAGTCAAGTGGGTGTGTGATGCTGAAAGTATTTGCAATGGCTGACCCAAACCAGCCAAAGGGATATTCCATACCATGGGCCGATATACTCAGTATATAAACTGAAGGGAGTTGGCTGATAACTGCTGGATGGGATGGTGTCAGTGACTGGTGAGCATTTGTATTGTGCATTGTATTGTGTATTGTATTTGTTTGTTTTTTTTTTCCTTGGGTTTTATTCCTTGGGTTTTATTCCTCTCTCTTTTTGTTATCTCCCTTTTCATCATTATTATAATTTGTTTCTTCTTCTCCTTCTTCTTCTTCTTCTTCTTCTCCTTCTCCTTCTTCTTCTCCTTCTCCTTCTTCTCCTTCTCCTTCTTCTTCTTCTTCTTCTTCTTCTTCTCCTTCTTCTTCTTCTTCTTCTTCTTCTTCTTTTCAATTCTTAAGCTGTTCTTAACACATGAGATAACCTTTTTCTGATTCTTCTCATCCAATCAGGGATGAGGGGAAAGGGGAGTGAGTGAGCAGCTCCATGGTACTTCGTTGCTAGGTGGGGTATGGTATGGTAAATAAATAATAGAATGACACTTCATGACCTTGCATGGCAAATATTGCTTTGTTGAAAAAAATTTAAATATTTTGAAAACACATGTTTTAATGATGTCTCTGTCTTGCTGAAGAAAGTCATAATTAAAGAACTTGAAACGTACAATACCTTACTTAATAACCTACTCCCAATGAAATGGTAAAATAAAGCTTGAATACAAAGAAAGCAGAGACAATACATTCTCGGATTTTCTGCCTCTTTCAAAGGGCATTATTATTATAAATAAACTCAAAGAGAAAATATAAAATTGGGATGTGATACTTTCAAAATTCAAAACAGTTGCATAGATTACATGACTTATTAAGCTGTTCAGGTCTTATTTCTCCAGCACCCTTGGTTTCAGTGTAATCCAAAATGCTTTGAATAGATTATTTTGCTGGCATTTGGGCAGAAAGCAATGAAGAGTTTCCAAGAGAGTAGGTGGAGGCAGGAATTTTTGGAGTAGCTACTAGAAATTTGTGCAAGTAATGGTCTGATTAGATATTCTTTGACTTTTTATGATCTTTGGTCCAAGAGTTTCCCTTGCAGCTTCTATTTTAATTTATTTTCCATGATAAAATGCCTGATGTACAAGGAAGTTGGTAGAAAGAGGTTAAAAAACTAAAGAATTACTTTAAAGGAAAATCTTGTGCTTTAGAAAATTAAAATGACTTTTACTAAAAGTTAGGATTAGGGTCTGTGCACAATAACTAACTTGCACAAACTGAGAGAGGAGAGCACACTTGTTTTGAGCTTGGCATCCCAGAGAGGGCAATAGTTCTGGGCTGACAGCTGTAGAGGTGAGTGTATCTACTCAGAATTGTTACGTCTGAGAACTAGGTTCAATTTGGCATAAATCCATCCTGGATCCTCTGTGTAAATTCGTTAAACATATTACTCTCATATGGATTCAGCCAATTTACAAAAATGCATGAAAAAGCTAGAGCAACATCTCAGTTAATGGTACCTGCCCTAGTGGAAGCACCAAAACTCCTTCTGCACATATGCAAAACTGTGCATGTATGTATAAGAGGAATATAGGAGAATTAGGTTCTTTGAAATTAAATGGATAGTAGAACATCAGAGACTCCCTTTACCAAAGCAGCCACTAAGAACTGACAAAATTATATATATGGATCTGTTCTTCAAAAACAGATAACTTAGCTTTCATGAGAGTAGTCCATTGCCATCTAGAATTTGAAATTATACTCTTCCTTCAATAATTGGGTGCCTTGGAAGAGGTCTTCCCAGCTATGAGAAGGTACTAACTTTATTTTACTTGGTAGAGCATCATCTATTTTATGGGGTGTGAACAATCATCCAGGATGGAGCTGCAGTTTTTGTGTTTTGCACTATTCCATGTCTGGAAAGCAGCTATCCCTTAACGTCTATCCTGAATGACTGCCATCTAAAAAGTGGCATCTGAAATATAAAAATAGTGTTTGGTTTAAGCAGAAGTGTATGACTATGATGAGACTACAGCATTAAAAACAGGTATTGTCTTAATTAATTTCTCAGTGGCTTGGAAATCTTTTAAATTTTATGAAAATGCAGTTTTTTTCTGTTTTGAGAAATCATAAGAAAATTGGACATAGATATTTCTTTGTAACCTTTGAAGAATAAACTTTTTAAAATATTTTTAAAACTGGAAGAAACTGCAGGAAAAAATTTCAGCCAACTAAAAAGTTTCCAAAAAGTAGCCAAAAGATGCAAAAAAAATTGTCTTAGAGAGTCAGATACTTTAGAGGAATTATTTTTGACTCAGGAACATTATACTGCAAAATGTCATAGTCCAAACTAAGTGGGAATTTCCCGTTAAATGAAAACACAGGATGCACATTGCTCTCTTTCAGTGTGGAAGAGAGATTCAGCAAAGATAAGTCAATGAAATAAGAAGGCAGTGTCAGTGACTTCACTTCAGAATATAAGCAACCCCTCAGATGCCCACAACTTCTAAAAATTTAGAAGAAAGAAAATTAAAGAAGGGGTTACTGTGAGAAAGCAGGAGATAATAGTGAGAAAACATGCTTTATGACCAGTGCTCAATACTGTCTGCATGCACAGACACCTAGAAGTGTCAGTGATATTGAACTGAAATTTATTTAATACGTGAACTGCAAGTTAGGAATATGAAAAATGTGTGTATTTTAAATGCACATATTTAGATGAAAAAATTAAATTTATTTTATTATTCACATTTTAATGATGAAAGTTGTAACAAATATTAAAGGGGAAACATAAAAAGGGAACAGAAATTATTCCTCCAATAGTATTCAGACTATTAAAATATTCATCTAGGAATAGAGGAAGTAATTTTAGTCATCTAAGCAAGCTTTCTAAAGTGAGTGTTTTGTAAAGTTCAGTGGTATATTATATTTGAAACATATATAAGAAAAGCCCTTTCTTTCCTGAAAAGCAATAAACAAGAATTAAAAAGTGCTGTATTTATTAAGCTTCCTTCAATTACAAAACAGAAAGCAAAAAAAAAGTTCTCTCTTTTAAATTTACCTTTAACTGTTTTTGCTACAGTAGTATTATCTTCTGAGGATGCTTCCAGCAAGATGTTATTTTTATAAGTACAGACAGTAATTTAGTTGAGGCACATCCCTTGAGGCAAGATGGGTTACTCACCTTTTTAAACACCTTGACATAATTATCTAGGATGGAAATTTTAGAAGAATGAATCCTGAAAATTTCTAGTATAATCTGATTCAGGCACAAAAATACCGTATTTTGTTTGCAAACAATGTTGCCTAAAGAAAGTAATGCTCCACTGCACAATATCTCCTAGAATCCTCACAGCATAGCATTCAAAGGGGTACTGATCATTTAGATCTCTATAATTTCTAAAATGTTAGTTTCTTCACACTGCTAGCCTTTATGGTGATTACAAACCAAGTTATAGAGAGAGCCTTGAGACTGAAAAGCCCTTTCTGTTCATAATTCTGTAATGACCAATCATTCTCTTCTTCACAGTCTTTGCTTCTGTTCTGGATCAGGGATCTTTGGCGTTTTGCTTCAGCTTTTGGGTGGAAATTTAGGTTGGTTCCACTTGGGTTGACACTTTGCCAATATTTGTATTTAGGGTTATGTTTAAATCTTTTCAAGAAAAGAGAAGTTTAAGAAAATTTCTTTTTATTTGATATTACCTGCTACTTATCTATTCAAAATTTTACTAGTTATACCACACCCAACTTACTCTCCTTTGCAGATGATTTTGAACATGCCTGAATAGCCTTGACAGGATGCAGACCAACGAGGCCAACAATATTCTTTCCAGAATGTTGCTAACCCATTATCTGTGATGATCTATTTAGCATTGTAAAATCTTAAAAGAAAGCAACACACATTCATTTACTGAATATGCAAGCCCTAGACTCAATGGCCTCTGTCCTTCCAAAAAATAAATTCAAGCTGTCACAGATACAATTACCATGTAAAGGTGAAAACATCAATGATGGAAGAAGGGGCTCTTCTTCAGCCTAAGAGACTTTGGAGTAGAAAGAATACAAGTACCCAGATTTCTATTAAATTTCTCTCTAATATGTAATGACTTGTTCAAGCAGAAGCAAAGAATTTCTTCTCTTATATATAACAACATGTTATAATGTTGTAAGTATTTAGACTAGTTTTTGTTTATTCATAGAAAACCCAATTACTTGCCATTGTAAGATTAGGAAAATGTGTTACAAATGTTCACATTAAACTATCCGCTTTGTGAAAATGGATTTTCAACATTTTTTTTTCTTTTTTTTAGAACCACCACTCTGGGTTAAAAAATGTAACTTCTTGATATTTTTTAAAAATAATAACAACATTATCTGATTTAAAGTGTGATGGAGGTTCCTGTTAGATCCAGATCTAATTGGAAATGAAGTAAACCTTCACAGTGGATTTGTTAGGCTGGGAATATTGATTTGACAAGGGACAGAATTTATAATTTTCTTTTGTTTTCTTTCTTACATTTAACATCTGTCTAAAAGCTAATATGTAACACATAGCTGTTGTAGTGGTAGAGATACATGATATCTTAGTCACATTTAGGATCTTCTTATAATTGATTATAAATATTGCTTCATAAAGTTTTTTTGTTAAGGATGTTTTATCAGTTTCACAGACAGTGGTGTACTTTACTCTGAAAAGTTTACTTTCTATGCCTTTTCTCTAAAACCATCCGTTAAATCATTCTATATCTATTACTATTTTTTTTATGCTGCAACAATGTGGACAAATCTTACCTCATATACTGAAATTGGGGAAAGTTTACGGTATATTTTTTCTTTATGCATACACTGAAACAAACATTTTTGCTCTGCTGGATTCAGTCTTTTTCAGTACAAAAAAAATTGCTCAGTATTTTAATTTACAGTCTATTAATAATAATATCTAGTGGGCTTGCTTCTCAACGTTTTTATTTTTATGCAATCAGTAGTGTTCCCTGAGATACTGCAAGGAATTCAGTTCATTTCTGATCTCTGTGGTTATGATTTCTGGACAAGATAATTTTCTTTCTGGCAGTGGAAAGTGTCTATATCTATTCCAGGGTTGGTTAACCTACATAATGTGTGGCAGAAATTAGAAAATTTCTCTGTATCCAGATGGTTATTAATAAAGAAAAAATCCACTTGTGCTGTCAACAACATTTTGCTAGGATCAAAGTCAAATTGTTGACTGACCATCTGTCTCTGTACATATGTATTTCACATAGTTTGTGCCTTCCTGATCCACCAGATCTCACCTTGAATGAGAATAATTAACCACATCAAGACAATCTGACCTAGCCAAAACACCATGACTTTTACTGTTGATCTCAATATAGCCAGGAGCCCTGTTGGTCCTAGTTTCAAACAGCAGTTTTTGCTACGTGGGATCACTCAGTTGATTTTTATTTTGAGTATGTAAAAGACTATATTTATTCAGGTTTTTTTAAGATGCTGTCATAACTTTGTCATATAAAATTTACGTTTTACATTATGCAGTGAGAGCTGTTTTCAAGCTGTTGACTAATAGTGCATTATATACTATTAGCGCAGTTTCACTGTGGTTTCACTTCACCACAGAAAAGATTTTGTTCAGCTGAAGGTTTTCAACCACTGCTTTGAGGTATGGAATAAAAACTGGACCTCTCTTGTAGAGACAAGTAGGTGCTTTATTTGCTTAAAATTTTAGTCCAGTAGCATTGAATAAAAGAAGTAGACAATTATCAGGTTCTCAGTGATACTTACACAATGCCACATTAAAGGTTGCATTTTCTTATGATGAGTTTTACACAGTATGATCTCTGAACACTTCAAAGAGCTGAAGTCAGGAAATCAGGTTTATCAGTATTATCCCAACCAGTAAAGGAAATAATTAATTTTATTTTTTATTAAATTAAAGGTACAGAGAACTATGGATGAGAACAGTAGGGCTTTTTGTGTTTAATTTGTTAAATGACAAACATCTTTAAGTAAATACACTCAGAATTAGTGAGACTGATTTTTGCACACTGTCAATTAAAGTTGTTACTACTAAGCCTGGATATGAGTTTTCTCAATCAACATGTCACTATTTATAAAATATTGATAAGTTCATTTTATTTGTAGCCTAAAATACTCCATCTAAACTAAGCAGAATTATAAAGTAGTAAATATCAATTATATCCCCCTCCTTTCTTCCCCCAAGATAACTTAAAGCTGTGTTAAAGCATATGACACAGAAACTGCAGGAAGGAGGAAAGATGAAATCTGTTCTCCATCCCTACAGTAGTCAAGACCAGTTTTAATGGACTTACATTCTGTGAAGAGTATTCAAATTAAATATTAAAAAGCACTTTCTTATGGTAAAGATACTGAAGCAGTAGAACTGGTTGCTTAAGTTCACCATCATGGATGATTTTTGAAAAAAGAACTAGACACATTTCCAGCCTGACAGAATCAGCTGGGTAAGAATGAACATAAACCATTGTTTCTCTTAAAATGTCAACATTTGGAACTGCACCCAGATCCAATTGTCTGATATTTAGATGGTGAAGACAAGAAGTGTCTCAATAATGAAATTTTTTCCTCCATTTCAGGTAAAAGGACCAAAACTGATTTCTAACCCTTTTCTAGAGTCAGACTCACCTTAAAAATTGAGCTCTATGTATATAAAAATCAATATCTCATTAAGCAAACAAAGTTTAAAGGAGACTCAGAGGCAGACTAAAAAATAAAGAAAAGGCTTTTTTTGTGAGCCTTGATCCACTTGACCTATACGCAAATTAAAAAACTCATAGTACCTTTAAAGTTGACTGAGTTCTTGTTAAGATGAAAAAAGATCAGGCAGCCCCAGAGGTTGCAAAATATGAATCCATTTGGAAGAGCTGCTCTCTATGAAAAAAAAACAGGTGCTGCTGGTGATTATACTTTTTCTGATCTGTAACTAGCTGAGAATTTTTGTCTCAAGGCTGTCAGAATGCTACCTTTAGGAAGCCCTAAATTCCTTCCGAAGTTATAAGGAAAAAAAAGCCAACAGAGATGAAAATGCTTTTTTTTAACCCATAAAAAAAAAGGTTCATTTAGCATAGACTTTCTCATGTTTATTTTATGTCAAATGCAGATCAAAGGTTAGTCAAATTAGTTTTATGATAACTCGGGCATGACACTAACATTTACTTTCACAGTTAATCACCAACTGTTTGACCTTGGGCAGCCTTCCATACATCAGAGGAGAGGGTTCAGAGAGACATTACGGACTATTCACTGCACAGTCTAGCATTAGGCACCCTGGCTGTCAACAGAACAGTATGACAGTGATCAGATCAAAAAAGTAATCCAGTTAATGAGGCATATCTCAGGAACTTGCCGAGAAAGTAAGCCTGTGAGTGATATGGGTACTTTGTCATGGATTAATAGAATATTAATCAAGGCAAGGTACATTTTCATATACAAGTACAGAAGGATTAGACAGCATGGGAGTGTTAAAGCTTTAAGGACCTTTGAGAATGCAGAGTCTAGCTTCTTTGATTTTGTTTCAAGTAAAATGCAGTCAATGCTTATAATTTTGAATTGTTTCCTCAGTTATCTTATGGAAACTTGGTTAAAGAGCATCATAAATCTTAATTTCCAAAGGAACACCAACACTATGTAATTCTAAGGCAGTCTCCTTCTGTCTTCAGATTTTAACCTCCTCAAGGACAGGCCATTAGATACTTTTCCACTTTTCCATGTTTTTGAAACAGTAATATAGAGTTGCTAGGCCTTGATCAACAGTTAATGAGCTCACAGTCTGTTATTACTGTGGTAGTATCACAACAAAATCATGGTAACTGGTTTCAAAATTGAAAAAATAACTTTTATAATAAAGTACTTTTTAAAGAAAAAGTATTATTTAAATATATTAAGGGTTTTGTTAGTCATGAAAGTTATCAAGGTAATTCTAAAAAATCATATAAAAAGTTACTGTCACTGTAATAATTGTGTTTTTCAGGTATTCATTCAATTCAATGGTATGATAGAAATCTGTAATGAAACAACACATGCAGTCTCACAGAATGGTTTGTTGTTTTGATTTTTGCTGATAAATATAGAGAAGTTGCAATTCCAGGAGCAGTGGGGCTTCCAACAGTGAGGAGAAATGCTTTCACTGAAAACATTAGAATTTTGAATACAATTAAAATACAGTCAAAAGGAGCTACTAGTATTTCTATGGCCCAGATTGTGTTTGCTCAGATGGGGCACTGAATTGTTTTAACACACCGAAGCTCCCCACACAAGAACTTGATGTGGATCCTAAAGTTCGGACAGGAAAATAGCATAATATTTGTAAGGAAATGGCAAATATATGCATACAGTGTCATTTGTTACTTCTAGAAATAGATACAGGCTATTGGAGGTGCCCAACAACAGAAAAGAAAGTGTCTTAGAGAGCATACTAACTGCATGATGAATTCCTATTCCTTTTTAAATATGTGACTGAGGAACATAATATTTTTATATCACTAAAATGTTTTACTTTTCTGTTTTTGGTTTTTTTTCAGGACAACAAAACTGCTAGGCCAAGACGAATTCCAATCAAATATCTCTCTGAGATTTATTGTTTGCTTATGTGAGTTCTTTTTAAAAATGGAACTTACAGCAAATCTAACACAAACTTTCAGGTCACTAGTATGCTTTGTAACTTCACATGTGTATTTATATTTGTTGTTTTTCTCCATGTCCCTATTTTGATGTTTCTGCAAATCTTTTCTCATTTACTCTCTCTCTGGATTCAGCTCCCAAAAGCAAGCTTCAGCTTCAGTTTCTGCTGTAAATATCTATTGGGAGATTCCCTTGGGCGAAATATTGGAACTTTAAATTAAGTAATGTACAGTATATACAGGTAGAAATGTCATATTCATACATATCTACATAAGGTTCAACATCTGGGAAGATCAGCCAAAGATTCTAAGGAAATTGTATAGGTCTCTGAAAACCCAGACTTGGCACCATGAATTGTCCTCTATCTGTCCCTGTTTCCATTTTGAACCATTTTACTATGCACCTGTTTCTTCCTGACTGCATTTTGTGGCTAGAAAACAAGAAATTTTTTAAAATTACTTTTGTACCTCCTAAGTATAAAGTTTGCAGGACACGAGTAATGGCAAAATACACAATCAAATGGACTTGCTTTAAACCACTTAAGAGATAATATAAAGAAATCAAGTGTAAATATTGTAGACTCTATAGGTTGGTAAAAATGAAACTACTTTGCAAAATAGGGACAGAAAAACATTTTGAGATATCCTATTTCAACTATTCAAGAGCTTTCTTCCACATCAAAGTAATTTATTTTAAAAAGTATAATTTAAAATAAAACAGAAACAAAAGGAAAAAAATACACTTTTTGAAGAAAAAGATTTTTTTTTAAATGTTGCATTAGCAAATTACACATAATTTTTCTACTTCTTAAGAACCTGATTTCAGACTTCTCTTTTTCATTTAATAGAATGTTTTTTCAAACTAATTGCTCATAGTCATTTTCAAAGACACTCAAAGAATTTTTATGGGATTTCTGAGAAATTATTTTCAAGCTCAATAACTGGTGTTTGACACTGATCAGGCTTCTCATCAGCTGGCTGGATCCAGCTAACCTGAATTCACTTAGCAATATCGGTGGTCTTGTATTGGCAGTTGGTTAGACACCAACAATATTTTCCAGATAATTTAATCTAAGCAATATTGTCACCTGCTTTTGAAAATATCTTTTATCACCGTCATTTGTTACACTTTAAGGGCTGCTTTGTGCTTTATGCTTAATTGTATTCCTAGTGATAGACTCTTTTCAATTTTATTTCTTTAAATGGAATAGATCTAGATCAAGAAGTAAATTATGATTTGTATATCTTGTGAAGTAATAACTTTGCTGTCTTGGGACTGAAACAAGTAGCCCTTCTTAACAGCTTCAAAATAAAACTTAAAAAACAAGCAATAGCTTTGAAATAAAAACTGATGTATGGTCATCTATTAAGGTTTCTACTAAAAATGCTACAAATATATGAAATAAGTTCCTAGAATACTGTAAGTTATAACTTGAATACATTTAAAGGATAACCTTATTGGAGGTGAGAGGTGTAACACCTCCTTATGTTAGACCGTGGAAATTCACTTTGCACAGGAATCACAGAGTGAAGACAAAATGGACTGTTAATTGAAGGATAGGCTAGCTTTTATGTGGTAGGGCATGGAAGGAATTTGGGAGGAATCAAGGGAGGTACATGCAAGGGAATGTCTATAAATGGAGAAATTGAGCTAAAGCACATCTAAATCTCAGTAAGGGGAGATACGAAAAGGAAAAAAGCTATAAATTTTAACTATCAGGAGCCAATAGGCAAAAGGGTTACAATCAACGATTAGGAAAAGGGCTAACACTAATTTAAACTGCAGATTACCTATAAAGTAAGATTTTTTCCTAACAACATTGTTAATAAATTGAATAAACATAACACTTTCATAACATGAAAAGCAGTCTCTGAGGTAGGAAGTTATCTGTTGTCCAGTAGTTTAGCTGCATTTCAAAGCTGTCTCTTTTTCGGCTTTCCTTTTCTTCAGAGGTTTTTCTCCACCACAAATAAGCATCTTGTGGGGTACTTCCAACATAAGCTGACATAAAAACATAGTAAAGTACTACACCTGATGGACATATTTAAGAATTATCACTGAGATGGAAAGAAATTGAAAAAGCAAACAAATTTAGAAGAAAATGGCCCAGAACTCTCTGTGAGTTTTTAGAATTTTATTTATTATTCTACTGCATTTTGTTTTGCAACTTATTTTCTGATCCTTCAATATTCCTATTGAGAACCACCTGTAAAGAACTGGCAAGTAATTGTTATATCGAAGCATCTCTGACACTTAATCCACCTCATTTGCACTTGGTTTGCAATCTCTTTTGTTTTAGGCAGAGATTGCTCCCTTTCTTGCCATGCTTTTCTGTAACTGTTTTCTGATGTCAGTGTTGCTCAGATGTCTCTCCAGGACTCATGTTCTGTCTAATCCAGTGACTGACAAACCCTAATGCAGATCCTGCAGCTGCATATACTTATGTCATCCTAAATTCTGGGAGCTTTAAAGAAAATAGAATAGCTCTGCCTGTCACACAGAGAGGGTTTGTTTGATTTTGATTAAGTGCAGAATGAGTAAGACGACACTGAAGAACATGAGGAAAATAAATGCCAATTAGGTGAAACAGTAAATGGCCCAAAGGGCTATAAAGGAGGGCCATTAAAGACATTATTTGAGTTAAAGCTGAATTTTCTCAATAATCTTTCTGAATTCATTCTCCCAGATCCTAAAGTCAGTTTTAGGAGTAACATGAAAATACAGTGGCCATTAAAAGGGACAGATACAGAATTGCTTATGAAGAGGAGAGGAAGGATCCAAAATACATCATTATTTATTTTGACCACAGAGTGTAAGTATGGATTTCTGTGTACACTTCTCAGGATTTTCTTTTCTTGGAAAAGGTCTTAAGTGGAAACAAGCCATACTTCTGACTCCCTGCTACATCTGTGAACACAAAGAAACAAAACTAATCATACAGACTACCCTGACTAATGATCTGGCTTTTTTTTCTCTGTGACTACATACATGACAAAAAAATAAGGTTCAAAAGTAGCTGTCAGAAAACTCCTAAGTGTTGCTCAAATGCCAAGAGGAAGGTATTGTATATGCTATTGCTGATGACTGCTGTCACTGCAAAATATGCAAAGTGGCTTCTCCTCATCACCTACAACAGCTTCTATCAGTTGAAAAGCACAGTTGTCTCAGTTTAAAATGAGACACAGGTGTTTTGCTGAGGATGAGTTATGAGGAAGACCCAAACTCCTCCCTCTAAGCAATTGTAAATCCTAAATTAAGAGGCTCTGATTGAGGGGGGGAAAAATTGTGGGAAAAGGAAAAATAATAGCCTTTTATTCAAAGATATATGTGGACTGGCAGAAACAATGAAAGAAAACAAGTAAAACAACCAAACAATACTCCTATATACACAAATAATCCCCTTCAAAACAAACAAATAAACAAGAAAAGGAAAAAAAAATAAACAGTTCAGTTAGCACTCTTTGGTGCAATTTTAAACACAGTCAACAGGGGGCGCCGTTGGATAACCAGAGATGCAGAGCTTGTAGTGTCCTGTGCCAGTCACCAAGGGGTGCTGCTGGATCACTGGAAATACAGAGCCTACAGGTCTTTATGCTGGTCAGCAGAGGGTGTGGAATCACTGGTCTTTGCCAAGTGGGGGTAACACCCTCCGAGGTGTGTTGGAGAAACTGAAAATGAGTTTCCCTCCCCCCCACACAGACTGGGAAAGCAGAGAGAGAGGAGGGAGAGAAACAACAAAAAAAAGTCCTCCCCAGTGTGAAAAACTCACTATTTCTGCTGGGCAAATCGTTCGGTACAGTTTTCTTTCTCCCTTTGATGTGCACAAGAACCACTGCTAAGAAAGAAACAAATGGGAATGGGGAAGAGGAAAGAAAAAAAAAAAAAAGAAGTCCCAAAACAGTTCCTCTCTGATGAAAAATCCAAGCAGAATCCACAGCTGGCAACCAGGCTGAGCACAAAACCCCACAGAACTTCCACTCTGACAGCCTCAGCAGCAAGCCCAAACTCCTCCCCTCCATTTTCCAGGAGATGACATTCTGAGGCCATTAACTAGAAGGCAGCTTCTTTTGTGCCCCTTAAGTGCCCACTTAACATTCCTGCAAGCAGTGGGCAGGGGGGAGGGAACATTTCCTGCTTATTTTCTAAGAACCAGCAAAACCGTGACAACAGTGAACCCCTGAAAGAAAAAAATACTCTAGAAAAGAGGTAGGTGGTGTGATTTATTGAAAAAATTTGATCGTTCTTTGAAGTTATTCTCACTAAGGTCTCTTAGTGAGAATAAAATCCTATAGATTCTTTTGGGAGACTGTCTGTCTACCTTTGGATTCAGGGAGGAAAAAGTTATATTACTTTTGGAAGACACACAGAGTTAAGTTCTTTGGAAAGAGGACTTAAGATAGGCTATCTTTATGGGCAGTCTTTTTTCATATAATTTAACAAAATTCCATATACAGTCCTGAAGAAATGTGACTCAGTGGGTCTACCTGTGTTACATTCTGGGGCACAGATTTGGTACACTTGGTGGAAACAGTGAATATGGCACCAGACACACTTTGTCTTGATAATGGTAATGAACATTGCTTTTTAGAATATAGGTATTGATAATAACAGAAGAAACACTTTTCTCCTCGTTGTGCTACCTATCAATGTCTTTATGTTCTATCTCTTCAGCATTAAAGGCAGTATGGTGCTTTCCCTGAGCTATGCAACTGGTCTTGACTCTGCTTGAGCTCAGACCATTTAAGTTTTGGGTTTTGCTAACAAATGCTGAATAAATCCAAATGAGATTTTGTTCTTCATAACCTATATGAACCTTAGATTGGGAACAGTCTTTCTGCACCTTCCTGCCCGTCTGATTTCACTGCTTCAGTGGTGGTTGTTTGGTGTGTTTAAAGTATTGCTTCCCCAGTGGAGGAAAAGAGAACGTACCCATACTGCCCCAGCAGAGACAGAAACATGGCAGTTACACTGCCCAGTTTGATGCTAATTGCATGAGCTTTTAGGGCTGGAGGTGTAAAGTCTAGGAAAGGTGGAAATTACAGGAGGAACAAAACAAGAGGCAAGAGGGGAAGGCTGAATAATTTGTCAGTAGAGAGGTCTGCTTATTTGACTATAGACAGTATCACTTTGAGCACCAGCTCAAACAGCTGTGATGGACTACAGAGGCATGGGCAAATCATATCTGACAGACTAGATACAGTAAGAGCTGGGACCATGCTACCTGATGCTTCAATTTATCCTAATTTTTTTTTTAACATTCATTTTTTAATACAAAAGATCAGATATTATTTTCCTGGTAACATTATATTGTGCTAGCTTTATATAGCATATTACCTTATGGTAATATTATGTTGCATTATTATATGGCACAGTAACATCCTGAGCAGCAATAAAATGCTCAGAATTCAAACAATTTTTTGAAGCAACTTCACATTTTCTCAATTGACTTTGACTGACATTCACCTTACACTTTCAAGAAGGGTAGTATTTTAGATCTCAAAATATTGGAATTGCCATGCAATGCTTGTGTCAGGGTTGGTGTGGCAAGGCAGAGAACCTAATATTGCAGGAAGGGAGCTGGTAATACCAGGCTTGACCCTGGCTTTTAAAACTTTAGCACTTAAATAAAGCTGAACTCTGAACACAGCACTGGCATATAAGAAACTCAGAAGACAATAGAAGAGACTCTTTGGCAATGTATTCTAGATAAATTCATTTATCATAACATGAATGGGGTGTTTATATATTATAGCTGTAATTGTTTCCCTTCTTTAAAGAAATGGCTTTGAAGAGGGCATTTAACAATGTTTTGCAGTCATCAATTGTGGCTATGGAACAGTTATAGTCTTAAAGCATTGTATTTCACGAAAATGTAGACGACTATTGTATTGCTGCAAATCACTATTTGTCTCTATCCATTGGTCACAGGAAAAAAAAGTAACAGGAAAAATAATATTATGTCTTTATATGCAGCTTGGGAATTTAATTTCTAAGTTATTTTTTACATGGTTTTTGTATCCATTGTAAGTAGAGTACTGACTTGTAATTTTATGAATTTGTTTTGTCTTTTCTCTCATAATTTTCACAACAAGATTTAGAAGAAGCATAACTCCGTGAGACGAAGCTTTAGCTTAGACTTTTTGCTATAGTCTGGGTTCACACAGATATGTTGTTCAGTCCAATGACCTTTGTGTTTATGATGCACAGAACGAAGAAGTGGTGCTCTTTCTGATCCTTGTGTTGTACCATAATCTGCAGTTTGGTGAATTACTTTGATAAAGGAATAGACTGCTGTCTTAATCTGTTTCATTCTCTTCACAGATTTTCTCATGCAGTTTCTGCTGAAATGAATGGAAATATTTCAAAGCTAATTAACCCAACCATTTATTTTCTGGAATTTTCTTGTGGCTTTGCTGATGCCATCAGATCTGATAGCACGTCCTCTTTTTCTATAATAGATATCAGAGAAATGTAGTTTTTCCACTCTCACTGAAGCTAAGTAGAGTCTTATCTACATTACTAAACAGGGATCTTTGTGAACTTTGAGTGAACTATAATGAAAATTATTTACATGACTTGAATTTCCTAATATCTTTCAATGAGGAAAAACTGACCTATTATCAAAATACATGCTGTTGCCATGTTCACAGTCAACTATTTTACAATTGCCTTAAAATAATGATGGATTAATTTTGTTCTTGATAATGTGTACCATCACTGTAATAATATTTCCTGTGAATTTTAATAATTCCATTCAATAATATATGTAGGTTGGGATTTTAAGGGCCAATCTTTGTCTTGAAACTTACAAATTCCACAGTTCTCTCCTGAACGTAAAAGTTTATTATTTTTTTCCATTGCCTTTTTCCACATCTTCCCTTACTTTCATACAGTATTAAATTCAGTTCAAGTGATATCAGAGTTGCGGTGACTTACTATTTTTATAGGATTTCAGTGGATAATTTTTCAGAATCTGTTTCTTGACTTTAATTTTTCAGCTCTGGATATGGTGTAATGCAGATCCTAGATTGAGGTTTGAGCTCTTGAAACTCTTTAAATTTGAATTGCAACATACAATGTATCATTTGGAAGAAGTGACAATACATTCAATAGTAGGCAGCAGGTGGTGTTAAAAATGTGGTCTTAACTTTTGAAGGTGGAAAATAAAACCAGACATATATAGCTGACAGATGGTGATTAAGTCTGGGAAACCACAGAGATTCAGGGATTTTGCTAATTTTGTCAAACAGTTCATAGCAGGTAACTTATCCAAAAAATTCTACCTCTTTCTGTTTGTTAATATCCCAATTCCCTAAGCTCATTTTTTAACAAAAATGCTCAAGTGTTTGCTAAATCCACCAAATAACTAAACAATTAAGGTCTTATCCAAAGCCTTCTGTAGTCCATAAAAAATAATTCTATTCTTTTACTGTGTCTTGAATATGATATAATTGTCAGCACAGCTCCTTGTCTCTGTATAGTCTTATTTAAGTCAGTGAGTCTCTTGGTACATATAATATCTTTTCATACTGAAGAGGAAGAAATTCAGACTCCACCTAAATAATTCTGCAAATAATTATTAATATCTAAGATAGAATTGAGCATTCCCCCCCATCCCCCTCCTTGTGCTACTCAGTAGTCACAGCTACACCTAGAAGTCATGGTATGTCATTGTTCTCTGACTGAAGGTGTATAAAAGTCAAAATGTTTATGTCTGGAAATTCAAAATTACCACCTATAGTCTTTATAATACTCATAACATTTACTGTGTCTGTAAGTAATTGCTTCAGTAAACCCAAACCTTATATAGAGTAAAAGGCAAACAAACAAAAAAGTAGCAGAAAAAAAATTTAAACAAAACGGAGTAGGAATGTGTCAACAGAATTTACTCATCTTTAAAAAGTATTTCTGGCAGCTACATTATTGTTCATGATCATAGAATCATAGAATCATTTAGGCTGGAAAGGACCTCTAAGATCATCAAGTCCAACTGTTAACCCAGCACCACTGAGTTCACCACTAAACCATGTCACTAAGTGCATATCAACAGAGCTTTTGAACACTTCTGGGAATGATTATTCCACCACTTCCCTGGGAAGCCTGTTCCAATGCCTGAATATGCTTTCAGTGAAGAAAACTTTCTTAATATCCAATGTCAGTGTCCCCTAGTGTAACCTGATGCTATTTCCTCTTGTTCTGTCACTTTTTAGTTGGTAAAGGGACCAGCCCCCTTCTTGCTACAACCTCCTTTCAAGTCCTTTTAGGAAGTGATAAGGTCCCTTCCCAGTCTCCTTTTCTCCAGGCTAAACAACTCCAGCTCCCTCAGCTGCTCCGGTGCTCCAGAACCTTCACCAGCTTCGTTTTCCTTCTCTGGAAATGCTCCAGTGCCTCAATGTCTTTCTTGTAGTGAGAGCTCCAAAGCTGAATACAGGTGCTGCCTCACAGTGCTGAGTAGAGAGAGACAATCACTTCCTTAATCCTGCTGGCTACACTATTGCTGATACAGGCCAGGATGCCATTGGTCTCCCTGGCCACCTGGGCACACTGCGTGCTCATGTTCAGCTGATTGTCGACCATCTGGGCGGCTTTCCAGCCACTCTGTCCCAGGTCTGTAGCTACTACATCGGGTTGTTGTGACCCAAGTGGTGGACCCAACATTTCACCTAGTTGAACTCATCCAACTAGCCTCAGCCGATCTCTCCAGTCAGTCCAGGTCCCTCTGCAGAGACTTCTGACTCTCCGGCAAATCAACACTCTTATCCAATTTAGCATCATCTGTGAACCGACTGAGGGTTCATTCAATCCCCTTGTCCAGACCATCTATTAGAGACATTAAACAGGACTGGTCCCAGTACTGAGACCAGCTAGAGGAATTTGTAACTCTCATTAGTTACCTGTCTATATACTGGGGCCTGGAATGCTACTCATCTGCTCCCATCCCTAAGGCTGTTGTATACCAATAGAAAGAGGATGACAGCTCTAGTGGATATCAGTAAGATTTGCTACAGCTAAACTTGAAAGAAAGGCTGTTCTAAGTCCTTATCACGTGTGGGCCATAATAAAATGCTAAAACAGAGCTGTGGCTTTGTCAGCTGGACTGGACTTCCTCAAATCAGCATCAAATGTTAAGAAAATGTGTCTGATTTCTTCTGGCATGTTGTTCATTTCAGCTGTGTCTGTGTGAAAACCCATGCTGCCCTTCAGGGTCTGGTTTTTTACAGGGTTAAAGCAAAATAATACATTAAATGCATTTTTTTTCAGCACTTTCTGTTAAGCTTTTCTAATTCTTATGCTTAGATTGATAAATAAAGAGGAAATTGTAGGATTTTGGGCTGTTCTGCTGGCAGTTTTTCTATAGAATAGCATTATTTTGTAGACTCATTTTCTGTAATAGAATGTTTGACCTCCTACCATTATCTGTAAAACAAATCCTTCACAAATTGGCTACAAATTTACAGCATAAGCCTATACTCATTTGCAGTGCTAAATTGCTGTAAAATCAGGTAATATGTGCTAAGTACATATCTTCAACTTGCATAAAATATAAGTTTATGGCATGTACTTATCTAAGATATAGTTTCTAAAATACTGTATTTACTTCTTCAAGGGGGAAATTAGTTTGAGCAGATATTTAATACCTTGATTGCAAAATTAATTGCTGTTGAACTAAGTGGTAAACATTAAACTTTCACCACACAGTGGACTCTGTCTATGGTGTTGTTTATGTTATTTTTGATTGGAAATTACAGATGGAATTAATGTGGAACAATGTCTCTCTTTACTTTAGAGCTCACTGTCCAAAATTTTAGTTTTCACTAAAAAAAAAAAAAAAAACCCAAAAAACAAAATGTCACTGAAGTGTGGATTTAAAGGAAATTACCCGTGGTTTTGAGATATCTCAGCCTGGCCTAATTGGTAGAATTCTCATTAGCAGATTCATTCATGTCTGTGTAGGTACTAATTGCGCAGTCTTTGTTCTGTATGTGGTGCATTTTCTTTCATTTAGAATGTCCAAGCCTAGGAGTTCAAAATTGATTTTCTCCTCTCAGACAACCATATTAATATTTCAATCAAATGCATGCTTTTGATTAGTAGTTTCTAACTAGGATCTCATAAGGATTGGTGTGTGTGTGTTCACATGGAATTCCGGAACAAGACTCTAGGCACAGGGATCTCTCTGCATCATTTAACTTTTGACAGACTTTCTTGTGATGATTGTACGGGTTGTTGTGAAGAGCTGGTGTGTGTCCTGCTGTGTGCTTAGCTTCATCATAGAAAAGTTTGGGATTTTCTCCCCCACATAATCTTTGGGGTGTGGCAATAGCTCTGGGTACCGTTGAACATGATGTTCAGGAAGTGACCATTTCACACCGTGAAAATCAGGTGACTTTAAGAGCTCTTACATTAGATGTTCAGAAATTGAGGCTTTAGTCCTTTTGGCTTTAATCATGCCTAGCGTTATGCCAAATTGTTCCATAGCAGATTTAAATCTTTGTCTGGGCTTTTTAGTAGAAAACCTAGGGAAACAGCAATTCCTCTTAATTTCTGTCTTACTGTTCGTTATCTTATAGAATCAAACGGCGATACATAAAATACTATTTTCTAATGTGATTCTTGTAAGGCATTGCAATACATTTTTTGCACAAGTAGGTGGAGAGCAGCAATGAAGGGACAAAGGATATCTAAATGGTCAACATGGGACATTTGCTTTCGGCAAAAGACTGGCATAAAAATTGATTGATTAACCTAAAGAAAAGGCAGCGAGAATTAGAAGCAATAAAAGTATGATGAAATACACTTATAGATAGTTGCCACAAGACAAATTGTAAGGACAGAAATGTCAGGTGTACATAGTTACTAGAGACAAGTTTTAAAAGTGGTATCTCTGTTTTGATTTAAATTGCCTCCTTACCTGATCTTACCCTACTCTTTTTGTAGAGAGTGTATTCCGGAGGGCTGCAACCTCTTTTTTTTTTTTTTTTTTTAACTTTGTCTGTAACTTTTCCTAATACAAATACTACCTCCTAAAGTAGTAAAGGTATGGAAAATCTTTAAAGTTGGTCAGAAGCAAAGGCAAACAATATTTTGTCTTTGAAACAAAAAGAATTAGACTGAGTTGGGTAATAAAAGGATGTGGAACTGCCTACTTTTGTTGGAAGTCACAAATGGTTCAGTATCAGAAGAGAAAGTCATCACAGAACAAAACAGATTGTGAAAGATAAGGAACTATGAAATACATTTTCAGATATTTTTAGGTATCAGAAATACAAGATAATTTGTCAGGGATCTGCTGCTCAAGAAAGCAATAATATTCTAAATGTGGGTTTGGATACTGAATAGTTTAGTTACCTCCTCCAAAAAAAAATGTTGCAGAGGACAGAATAAGAGAAAGAAATTTACATTTTGACAGTGATCCAGGTGTCACAGTAGGTAAACTTACAAGAAAGACAGATGAGAACATAGAAAGCAGATGAACCAGGAACACACTTGTCTTTTCAGACCTGAGACTATTAAGATGGAAACTCAAACAAAAGAGTACTTGAAAAAAACCAGTTCATTCTGACTAACTGAATTTTCATTCTGACTAACTGAATTTTCATAATTTTCTATAGACAAAAAAAAATCTCTTCAAGTTGTTTTCTATAGCCTAAAGTAGTCAGGACTTTTATTCACTGATTAACTTGTAATTTAGAGCCCTTCTCAAATCTTCGATCAGGAAGCCTAGCCATGATGAGAACTTGTAATTTTAAAATTTGTTCTTTAGAATTAGTTCATCACTGTCTTCCAGGATCTAGCAATCTCAGGACAAGTTTTATAAATATAATCTATTTTGTGAGTAAACCAAATTTAAATACACTTGATTTTTTTTTCTTGTATTTTCCCTAGTGAGAAAGAGAAGCAGAAGGAGAATGAAAGAAATACTTCAAATTCTTTTTTTCTCTTTGCTGTCAGGGGAAAAAAGCCATATTTACTGGTTCATTAGTTTGTTCAATTGAAGTAATTTTTATGTTCTCTCATGTTAACTTTCCTAAGTGCTCTGTAATAAATTATATCAGAAAGGCCACTTGAGTGTTCAGATGTTCTACTTCCTCTGTGGCACTTTATAGCTCTCTCTCTTTGGTGGTTTGTCAAAAATTACTTTCTGAGCTCTCTTTGCTTTCAAACTGCAAATTTTTGGAAACAATGGTTGATAAGAAAAAATCATTAGGAGACAGCAGGAAAGAAAGAAGTATAATTTAACACTGACACTTTTTTTTGTTCAGCCTGAATGATCACAAAAAATTGTACTTTCAAATGTTTTGGGTAAGAAAACAGAAGTTAAAAAAGGACTTTTTTCCAAGTACTTTACGTATTGTATACAAAAATAAACTTTCAAAATGTAAAGTATATTCCTTCCTTTCTGTATAGACAATATTTCCTAAGAATGTGTACCTCCAATCCCCTTCCATTGCCCCCCCCCCAAAAAAAACCCCAAAAACCTCCTGACAATTTTATGTAAATATGCCCTCATTTAATATTAAATGTCTGGCTTGTAGCCTAATACAGTGTGCAGCGAAATGGTTATCAAGTTGAATTATCATTATTCAAACCTCAAGGTTAAAAAGAAATATTTCCTCTGACCATATTTCATGTTTTTCATTAATGTATTAAATCTGCATTAATATAAAATACATTACAGTGTTACTGAATATATCCATGACTTTGCCATCCCCAAAGTTTAATTATTTTTATGGACACCAATAGATTCTTCATCCACTGTTTCTTACTTTGTTCCTGGTGGATTACAACTGTATAAAACCATGCTAAAGTATGTTACTTTTAAAGATTACTTTATGTGTTTTTTCCTGTGCACAATTCTGGTTGATTTCAAATTAAAATTTTTGTTAAAGAAACACTTCTTATTCCAACAGGAAGAAACTATTTTATTTAAGCACATAATAAGACATAAGAATAACAGTGAATTCTCTGACATCCAAAAAAAGCCCAAATCACTCAAAAGAATCTTGTCTGAACTAGGGATGTGATAAAGGAGTAGTTAAAGCCCTGATGACTCTTAGTTAAGATGCTTAATTAAAACTTATCTGTGTATAATGGATTCTTACCTTTTAAACCTTCTTTTCTTCAGGTACTTGATGGTTTGGAGCACATGAAATGGAAACATCACCTATTTTCTGTCCACCTCTCTTGTAAAGACAGATTTGGAAGAATACTATTTTCATGTATAAACTGGTAATTGGGATTGAGAACTATCAGAATAGGATCCAAATACATTCAGGAAGTTTAGGCCCAGCAGATACCTTCACAAAAAAGTAGCAGAAGTTTTTTCGCAGGGCAAGGAAAAGGATTATGCTTGACAATATTGTTGGCCTCATCTTGTTACTTTAAAGCAAATATAGAAAAGCTACATATCAATATTATTTGCCTTATTTACAGATCTCAGTTTCCATCAATTTTTGAAATGTTTTTATAATTCTAATCTGAGAAAGCAAAACATATTGCCTATGGAAAATTGTTTATTTCAGCTTTCCTTGTGGGGGATGTGTAAACACTTCAGGACACCTGACTTTCTAGTGAGCATTATTATGTTTTGACTGGCAAAACAAATGGCAGCAATAGAAATAGCTTAAAAAAAAGATTTGAGACAAAAGCAATGTCAGGATACAGCTGCTAACTGGTATCTGGGGACTAAATAGCAATGTTTTCCTTTGATCACTTTGTCAGAAGGTCACTTCCTTTTCTGCATTCACTTCTCACTGTTCAAAATATAATAAGAATTTCATGTTATGTTTTTGGACCTCTTAGTATGAAAAATGTATTTAGAAACATTTATGAACATCTTTGTTGTTTTTTAAATATATGTCTTTCCAGAGGACATTTCAGTATAACATCTTTTGCTGCAAGACATGCCACATATGCTCTTGTAAGATAAGGGAAACAAAATTAATTAACATCTAAATGATGCCTATATTTTAATGCTAATTATGCTTAATTAATTTATGAATATTTTATCATAACTAATCCAGTAATTTTAATAAACTGAATTTTCATATTTTATTAATATATATATATAAATACTCCCCAACAAGGTTTTAAAAATATTATAATTTAAAAGTTAAATAATTTTTATAGTATGTTAGGATGATCACTTCAACTCCTCACAGAAATAATAACAACTATTTGTTTGTTACCTTTTAAGCATTCTCCCTTTTGAAGCATTTTTTTTTTTATTTTACAATTATTATACACACATTTTGTTGCTTATTCACAGCAAACAAACCCTTTTTGGACAGCTAGGTCACATCCTAGAAGACAGAATTATTGGGGAAAAAAATCAATGGACATTAGGGCAGGTCTCTTTTCATATGTAGTTACATATGAAAGGACAATATTGTCAATACTTCTTAAGATTGGCTGAAAAACAATAAGCCAGAGTTGAAGATTTTTCCAGAAGCCATCAGCTTTCAATTCCTTTCTTTATTGAGACTCTTCTTCTCCCAGATTCTTGCCCAGAGCTATGCCTTGATGCTTACATTTAAGAGTTTTTTTAAGTGTTTGATCTATTGGGCACAAAGGGTTTGTTCTGTGCTTCCCAAACATCTTTAGTAAAAAACCCAACTAAAACAACTACCTTCTTTTTTTCCCCCCTACGTATCTCTTTTTAAATGGAAGTGTAGAATATGTTAATATAACTACACAGACTTAAATTCAATGCATCCAAATGCAGTCTTAGGTTGTAAACCAGATGTCCATGAAAAAAATGACTCAGCATACGTCATATCACATTAAAAAAGATAAATTTAACATCCTTTGAAAGAATAGCCTAAATTATCTGAGATACCTATGCATATGTGGCAGCAAGAGATTCAAAACTGTTTTTCTTACTGAAGATAACCACACAGAAGTGTCCAACTACACCTTTTGTTCACCACCTTCCCATTTTCTATCTATTTTCTATTCTATTTTCTAATTATAGTGAGGATCTCACTTTCATCTTTGAAATAATCATATCTTCAGACTTGATGACATATCTTAACAGACTTGATGACAGCGTATGTTTGTTGCCAACTTCTCTAAAATATTTTATGTAAGTATTGTAACACATAACTTTGCTGACTAACCTATGCTTGGACATCTACACATACATCTGTGCTGGTTTTGGCTAAGGTAGAGTTGATTTTTTTCATAGTGGCTAGTGGTTTGGATTTGTGGTGAACATAGGGTTGATTATATTGAGATGTTTTTGCTGTTGCTGAGCAGTGTTTGCACTGAGCCATACTGTATGACATCTCACTCACTATACAAAACTGAGGGAAAGAAGGAAGAAGAGGGGAAGTTTGGAGTGATGGTTCTTGTCTTCCCAAGTAATCATTATGAGTGATGGAGCCCTGCTCTCTTGGAGATGGCTGAACACCTGCCTGCCCATGGGAAGCAGCAAATTACTTTGTTTTACTTTGCTTGCGTGCAAGACTTTTGCTTTCCCTATTAAACTGTCTTTCTCTCAACCCATGAGGTTTCTAGCTTTTATCCTTCTGATTCTCTCCCTGATCCCACTGGTACAGGAGTGGGTGAGAGACTCTATTTTAAATCAACCAAATTCTGCTATCCTTTCTAGATTAGCTATAACTCTGGAATATTCTAAATTAATCAATAACTGCAAATAGGTCTTTTCATTCTGAGGAGACATTTTTACTGTGAAAAACTGCTCAGTAAAAGCGAGGCTTGAAGGAGTTTGTCATGGGAGAGGGGAGGCAAATGATGAGAATAATGATAATTGAGTGATTTTAACAGTAAAGAATCAGAAAGAATTAGTTCCATTATGGTACTATTACAATGTTAATTTCTTGGTATTGGATTAATTTAAATATAGGTTTAGATGCTACATAATCCTGTAAAAGAGGTTTTTCTGTATGAAAATATATCAAGGGCCTCTTTACTTTTACCCACAGGATTTTTCTCAGCAATTAAAGTCTCATATATTTTAAACCAGAGTTCCAAACACCAAACCCCACATGACATGTCCCTGTAGGGCAAGTCATTACCAGTTCAGTGACAATTGTTTCAACTAGCTTTTTGATGGAGGGAAGAAATAACAATCTTTCTTATGAGTTCTTTGGTATTGACAAATCACTTTCAGGTTCTTGCCTCCAGCAGAAATAATGCATCTCTGCCCTTTAAAATGATAACTACTATTCCACAGCAATCTTCCTTGTATCTGCTGCTATTTTCAATCTATTTACATTATCTGAATGGCATAATTTTCCATGTTCAAGCTGTGAGACCACTGTTATATTCTTGATTTATTGTATTCTGTAGTTTATAATGCCTGCTGGAAGCATTTTTCAGAGTTACGTTTAACAAAACTGAAAGAAACACACAAAGGCAGACTGCACCAATATTCATTTACAAACAGAACTATTTCTGTTTCTGACTGAATAAACAACTTAATTCAGTTATCTATTTCTCTGAGGGAGAAAAACCTAAAAAAGTTCTTGTAGAAGTTAAACGCCCTTAATGAAAATATCAGATTGCTGAGATCTTCATTATTCAAGTAAAAAGAATCCTATAAATTTGGATTAAGAATTATATTTAAAAAATGGAGTTATGGTCCCATCTGGAGCTTAGTCTTTTGAGCCACACCTTGCATTTTGGATATCCAATGAAGTACTAGGACGTATTTGTATATTACCTTTTTTTCCCCTTTTGGGGGTCATTATTCACTTTAGTAGATAAATACTAAATAATAGTCCTTTTCAGCACTGATTCTTTGTAATGCAGAAGAAGAAAAAAGCAATTATTGGAATTCTAGGAATGAAACAAATATTACTAAAGCAAATTTAATAATTTTTACATATAGAATTTACAAAGGAGCCATTTACATTTCTATTTACACAAAAAAATACTTCATATTGATGCATTTCTCAGATAAGCATATTCTACCAAGATCTCAGAGGCTGCTCTGTGATATTATAAGCTACTATATAATGAAGAGGTTTAAGTATGTCTTGTTTACAAAATTAGATGATGAAATAGTAAAAACAAACACCATTTAGGGACTGAAAATCTACATTGAGTTGGAGCAGTATGAAAAAGTATTTTAGGTGTTGATAGATATGAAGACTTGTGAAAATAATATAGCACTTGCGTAATGTTTCTGATACCAATGTAATAATATAATTTATTTCATTAATTTCTGTGGTGGTCTAAAAACCAAAACTAACACTACCCCAGTATGGGGTAAAATTGGAATATTTTATTGGACAGAAAACACATTTGTAAGGGCCTCGGGGCCTGGACATATTAATGGGAGGAAGGGTTATGATAATTAGGAAGTTATACAAGTTTTTAATACAGTTTCCAAATAGGTTAATTTTACTTCAAGCAGGATCAAAGGAATTAAGGGGTTTTAAATGTAGTTTAATAACATAACCTCAAGAAATCCTTTCTTGATTCTGCTGGAGCCAGCTTAGTCTATAAGGTTGTACTTTGATAGATCTTGTGACAGGGATCCAGCTTCTTAGATCATGGGATGTTTGTCAGCCTCTGTTTTCCAAGGTTTGCCACTCAAACCCTGAAAGCTTCTTTCTGCTGACAGCTTGGTTTGGACTGCTACAAATTTCATTTTGGTCAATTTCACACAAAGACAGGAAATTTATAGCATCAGTAGTTACAAGAGAAACCAAGTACTGACTTAGCTGGATCAACCAGAGTTATACATTTTTAAAGAAAAAGTTGTCTGCGCTTTATTCTTGCCATCATTCTTCTTTCTCACACATATAACACATATGAAAGATAATAATGTTGTATCAGACAGTTCATAGCACAAAGGGAAACATGTATGCTGTCAGGCAAGTTTTATAGTGTATGACAATATAGTCATTAATTAGATTGGCTCAGACCCATCCCAATTCATAAAACATGTAATGAATGTAATGTTGGTGATATAAAACAGGTTTTCATCTCAACAGAGTTCATTGGTGTCATGGTTTAAGGATGGCATTCCCAAATGTAATACTGTCACTGAAACTGTGCAGGAACTCACTTCCCCCCCATACACACCCTAGCCCTCAGAACCCCTCCAGCTGGAAGCATAGAAGGGAAATACTATGGGTTGAGAGAACAATTTACTGGAAATAGCAATAAGATAAGGAAATGAACAGCAGCAATATTAATGACAAAAGTGTACAGAGAGAGAATGTGATTTACATGCAAAATGTTCACCGAACCTTGGACAATGAAAGAAGTCCTATGAGGAGAGGCTGAGGAGTTCTTTAGTCGGGAGAAGAAGAGGCTCAGGGGAGACCTCAGCGCTCTCTACAACCACCTGAAAGGAGGTTTTAGTCAGGTGGGCGTTTTTTTTTTCTCCCAGGCAACCAGCAGTAGGATAAGAGGGCATGATCTTAAGCTCTGCCAGGGGAACTTAAAATTTTTACAAAGAGAGTAATCAAACATCGAAATGGGATGCCTGGGGAGGTAGTGGAGTCACCATCCCTGGAGATTTTGAAGATGAGACTGGATGTGGCACTGAGTGCCATGGTCTAGTAACCACAGTGGTGCTGGATCAAGGATTGGACTTGATGACCTCGGAGGTCCCTTCCAATCCAGTTAATTCTATGATCTATAAAAGAAATACAGAAATAGAATTTTACATTAAATATAGTAAATGAAGACATTTATCATAATTTTGTATCTCACATGGTAATGAGAAATTAATTAATGTATGGCAGAATGGGTGATAAGTTTATAATTTTGATGCAGAAACACATACAAGTGGCAGTGATTTGTTCTACGAAGGACCTCAGTGTTGAATAATAAGCTTCTTGGTTTTATTTTAAGTTTCTTTTACGCAAATATATGAATGGCTTTTGAGTTCTCACAGAACTGCCTTGTGCATGTGGAGATGGTGGTCCCCAAAGCTTAAACTTGATATTGTTCTTTAATTATTACTCAAATACCAGGAGGTATTGTAATATGTTATAATTTCTTCTTTTTATAGCAGCAATTACAACAAAAAGCTTCTTTTGGTTTTATTTTCTTTTTTTTTCCCCCTTCCTTTCTTCCCTTTTTTCTTCTTCTTCCTCTTTCCTCTTCTTTACCTATTCTTTTCCCTATAAACGTAAACTCTTTGTGGGTCTATCACTGGTCCTTTCACTGCTACAGTAGACAAGAAAACAGTTCACTGCAGCTCATTTCCCCTGAATCCTGAAATGTTTAATTCCTGGTTGCACGTGCTTATTGAGAACCAGGGAACAACTAAATACTTTCAAATGCTGACAGCAACACAGTTTCTCTAAGAGACCTGGCTGAAATATTTATTTGCTTCTGACATTGCTTAACATAAGAACCTTTTCCTTCCTTAGAGCCCTTTCATAGCTCTCAAATTGTGACCACAATTTAATGAACAGTTGAGACATTTCTTTCTAGAATCTTAGCATTAGAAACATTCATGTAGAAATTCTAAGTAAAGAAGTATACATATGGAAGCATATTCCACTAATACATGCAGATCTACATGGACTAAGGAAAGGGAACTATTACTTTGGCTGGCAGGTCCAGATGGCTTTCAGAGATAAAAATCTCTTTTTCCTCCTGTAGAATAGAGGCAGAATGAGTTAGGACTAATGGATATTAGATTTTAGACACAAAACTGCATCTTGTAACAGAATGTCTTGACATTTTCAGAGCAGAGATTCTGATAGGGAAGTACAGGCTGGCATCCAAGTGTGCACACATCCCCAGATAGGGTGCAAAGCACCTTTTAGGCTGTGAGTTTTGTTCTGTGATGAGGTGTTAATTGCTTCTCACTGAAGTACATATTGATCTGACACAACTATCCTTCTCTAGTGGATTATAACCTAATCTGAAGAGATTTGAGAGCTCAGAAAGAAATGAAAGTGGAGAAATGTGTTTCATTAGTTTCTCCTAGCTAGTAGCTTACTCTGGTGATATGTTTGGGAACAACTGCAAATGGATCTTCTTAAAGAGTGTATCTGTGTGCTTTCTGACATCTTCCCTTGATGTGATCTAGTTTTGTAGGGACAAAGAACCTGTTAGCAGAAGCTTAGTAGTTTCAGTTAAAGGCTGTGTGCATTACTTTCTGGATAAAGAGAAGAAAATATTCTCATCACTTTAACTCAAGTTTGGGGAAATAAAATCTATTGATTGTTACCCAGTCAATTACTCTGTTGATTACTAACGCAAGCATTGCTATGCTATACTATGTGTGGACTTTAACTGAAACATCAGACAAATAGGCCATCTCTTCAGCCCACATTCATTTTAGATTTTGAAATGATACATCTTGAATTTTAAAATATACTATTTAATGGATTCTTTTTAATCCCAGTGGTTATGACCTGATTGGACATTTGATGAAAGTTTAAAGAATGTTTAATGGTATTGCTACTAGTAATGTGAATAATTTTTTTCTTCCCTGTTAGCTTCTAATGTGATTTACTAATATTATTTGACTACTTTTTCCTTTTCGTAATATCTTTTGTGTTTATTAAAAGGTTATATTTTTCTAAAGATATTTCACAGCAAGAATGTTTATATAATGTTGTTATAAAATTGGTGTCCAATATTGAACTGGGTATATTACAGGAATAAACCTTACTGTGGAATTTTTGTTCTTTCCAGGGAAATTGGAAAATAGCACTAGAAATAATGTTGGTTTTGGGGCTATTTTTTTCTTATAATAATGCCAGCATTATTATAAGACTGTGCACCATCAGTGCAGAAATGAAAAATAATGAAATCACAAAAGGTGAGAAATTAGGTACCTAGGCAGTCCTTGTTATTTTAGCTACATTAGTTCAGCTCTCTCTAATGTAAATGTTTCAAACGTGACTGCAATCAGTTCCTAAAGAGAGCCAAAAAGTTGGTAACTGTAAAGGAAACAGTGCCATGAAACTAATGGGGAAGAGGGGGAAAAAACAACCCTCCTCTAGGTAAAAAAAAATTTTATACCGCCATAGAAACCTATTTCATACAATAGTCAATGCTGACATTTAAAGCTTATGCTGTTCCTGAATGAGTATACCACACACCATGCCTTGTAAGAAGCAGGCAATATAGCATTTTATTAACTTTCTGTGACCTATCATTCCTTGATTTTGGTACACAAAGGCAGAGTGAAACATATACCAAGTGGGCTGGAGAAGACAAAGCTTTGAAAAACAAATGAGAAAAGAAGAACTTATAATTGCAGTGGTATTAGAAGACCTTTGTGATAAAGCAAACAAGTGAGATAAAAGAATCTATGTGAGATCTTTAAGCAATTTCTAACTTTGGAAAGAAAGTGGCCTGCAAAGGGAATGTAGGCAGGACTGCTCCCTTCCCTTCATCTGCAGCAGCCTTTTTCTTACTGGTTTGTGTTCATAACCTTAGCTGCTGTGGTAAGCAATCCTCTGAAAGAGCTGAATTAAGAGACCTTACAATTCATGAGTAAGATTCCTAGCTCTTGATTAATGTTCATTTCTGTTTGAGTACTCAGGCTAGATTTGGAAGTGTTCTACTGTCTGATGTTTATGAATTTTAAAGACATGAAAATTTGTCATTGCTTCATCTAATGAACTGAATAGAAGGCTAGAAAGAGCAAAGCAGGGAAGGCATGTCTTTTCCCCCCTAATTCCCTACAGACTTCCCCATTCTGGCACAGAGCAAATAATTTAGTGCTTGTCAAGTAATGATTATGGTATTACTTTTTTGTCTAATTCACAGGGCTGTTATTAACACTAATCAAACAATCTTTTTAAATGGTTTAGTTGAGGATGAATCTTTATAAAAGAAAATAAGATACTGTTCATTACCTTTCTGTATCTGGCCTTCTCAGTGGGTGTAAAAGCATTTGCTTTATGCTGCAGATGACCTCTGGTGACACAGAAAGGGATAGGCAAAGGGAGAGTCAGTTTTGGTTTGGTTTGGCTTGGTTTGGTCTTTTTATAGACATTTCTTGTTTCAGATTCTTACACGGAGCTTTCCTCTGTGGCCTTGAGCAAAGTGCTTGGTATCCTTTCTTTCTAGAGATCCTGCAACCACTGTGTGTCTGAACCCGGTGTTTGAATTATGACAGAGAAAAGTCAAATTTAGATACTCTCAAAACATCTCAGAGTCTGGGCATGCAATCCTTGTGACTGTTTTGCCTTGAGTTTTCAAACTTGATACTTGTAAAATGAGTCCAAATGTTTTGGAAAAATTCAGAATTTTAAATTTAATAACCATTTTTTCAAATTAGCTGATTTTCTGTTGAATACCCACAAAAGGTTTGTTGCATTTCCAGTGGCTCTGTCAGCAACCTGCAAATGCCACCAAGAGCTGTTGAAAACCTGTTCACGTCATTAAGGTACCTGAAAATTATCCCTCGGATCTTGAAATGCTAGAATTACAGACTGTAAGAAAGATGCATCATTCCTTACAGGGCACTGTGAAACTCCCTTAGTGCTTTGGAATAATAATGTTAATAGCTCCTGCAGAACCCAGTCATGTGAAAACAGTGGTTTCGGCATTAATTGTGCTTAAACAAAGAATTTTAGTAACCATTTAGTAAACCATTGGGAGTTTTCCTCAGTAAATTACACTCAGGAGCTATATATCTGTTTAACTCTCCCTGGCTACTGGCAGGCAACTTCCCATCTGCTGCTTTCCACGGATGAAGGCTGCTCTCAGTTTCTAGGAAGCTAAATAAGACTTTTGGTAAAATTGGCTGTAAACTGTGGAAGAGTTCTTATTAAATGGCTGAACAGGGAAGTTACTAAAGCATGATCAAAATTTGGTAAAGAATATATGGAAATTCCAGAAGGTTGGTAGTGTCAGCCATCCTTAAGTCTGAATATTTGTATATAATGAATGAAGAAAAATAATTGTCTGAGATTCATAAGCACAGTAATTCAGTAACCCTCACAGTCACTTGTTGATGTGCAGATTAATAATCACACTTTCTCTGTGTTTTGAGCTGCAATGAATTAAGAGAGTGCAGAGGAACTGAGAAACAGCACGACCTTGCCAAACCACTTGAACATCAGATTTTTTAGTATGCGTTATTAAACTATTATTACATGCGACTCAGGAGTATCCACACCTTGGGTCTCAGTCTTGATGCAGGCTCTTAGAATGTGATTTTTTAGCTCAAACATAAAAGACAACTAAGAAGAACTGTTCCAATGTTATAGCTTGGTTCATCTTTGCTTCTCTGTTATTTTTTTCTGTTCCCATCACATTGTCTTATAAAGACAATTATCTGTATTTAAAGTCATTATCTTTATTTCTTATGCTTATTTCCTTTTCCTTCAAATAATTCCAGCTTTCCCTCCTCTGCCACTTGTGACAGCTGTCTTTATATTTTACACACTTCTGATATTTTTCCATAATGGTCCCACAAGATGGTAATGCAGTAAGGAAGAACCTTCTTTGGAGAAACATTGGACACCTCAGCCTTTGTTTAGCAATGCAGAACTGAGGAACTCTTAGTACATGTCAGCCTGAATCCAGTGGCAGTAAAATCTGCTTCCAGTCAAATTTGCTTCTAGGCAAAAAAAGTGCCTAGATGTACAGAGTTATCTGAAGGCTAATTTTATGTGGATTTGATGGAAGGATATTGAATAATATTAATCAAATAATACACATCTCATAATCATTGACCTGCTGGCAGATATTTATCTTCCAAATTTTTGTATTACAAACCACTAACCAATATACTTGAAAAATTACAAGAGCTACAAAAATTTATGAAATAAATTTATATTGATTTTAAAATAATTATTTTAATTATTTCTTAGTTTCCAGCTTTGATGCAAACTCAGATATTGCCCAAGGCATATTTAAGACAAGGTGCTTACGTCAGAAAACTTTTGAAAACTTTTGAATTACTTTTTGACAAAACTGTCTGGTGTTTGGTTAAAAATTTTCAACCAAGTTAAACCCTGGGAATACATGGTAGTTTAAAAAAATCCTCACAATGATTTGGGGAAAAGCACTCATACATGTTTCTTTTCTCTATGTTTCTATTTCTGGAGTTCATGTTATCTTGTCAGTAGGTTTGAGGGAAATGAGGTGTTAAACTTTACCTTAGAAGAAAATGTCCAAGTCCACAGATGAATATGAAAACATTGTTGGGGTTTTTTCCAGTATAACCAAGAAATTACTTTTTTTATGACTGCATATAAAAACAGTAGACTTTCAAGTATGCCAAGTGACTACTCTTGGGAATTGTCCTTTCCCTACTGAACAAAGTGGGGAGCTTTCCTTCTAAAGACTGTTAGATGAGGAAATGACTGAATTGTGTGCATATCTTGGCAGAACTGCAGCAAAAAATAAGGATTTGACAAATTAGTTTCCCACCCTTAGCCATTACAGCATAGCTATAACTTTGCTTACATGAGTAATTCCATTCAATATTATAAAACATTTGCATCCTCAGGACTTCATTGGGTATTTGTTTTTATTTCCTGCATGAAGAAACACTGTCAGCTACTTAGTATTTCCCCTAAAATCTGACATGAAAATCTATCCTATTCGAAGGTCACCAGTAGAACTTGTACAAAATTCTGGACTCTCAACAGTAAACAGAATAAATACCCACAAAATGATTTATGCCATCTTAAATTCTCATGGCATTGACCAATAAGTTGCAAAAAGGCACACAAAAATGATTTATGTCTCTTAAATTCTCCTGGTAAGAGAACAAGAACGAAAAATGGAAAATTCAGGTACTTCTCCTTGAGTATAAGTTTTCACTACAGCAGGAAGGAACATGGTCTACTTTGAAAATGTTCCTGTTTTAAATTGGTGTAAGAATTTCTTTTTCTCTTTCCTACAAACATGTTTTTCCTAAAGTGCAAGGCTTTAAACTAACTCTGATAAAGAAACTTCTTTTCACCTCCATAGCCATCATAACTGTCAGTGAAAGTTTGCAAGTAAAAGAAAGTAATTATATATGAACTATTTGCAGGACTTAGCTTAATCTAAAATATAGCAATAACCTTTCTTCAAGAAATATTTGTGCAGTCTTATGTTCCTGAAATTGTCTCCAAGGTACTCACAATTTAGAACTGAATATAGCAAATTTGGGAATCTGTCCGGCATTTTGTTGTGTTTTAATCTAGAGCCACATTAAAATACACTAGTCAAAAATAAAACTATGAATATAGCTAAGCATTTAAATACAGTCCTTTGAGATTTAAAACAATATCTTAAATTATCCATTTTTAGCTGTTTTAAGAGCTTGTGGCTATGCCTGGCATTCTTTGAATAATCTTTTTGTTTGCTACTAACAACTTCTCACAGAATTTTCCTTTTTTATATTATTTTATTATAGGTTTTGCTACTCTCATTTTTTTTTCCGATTTCCAGTGGGATACTAGCAAAAAGCACCCCTTTTTAAATCCTGAAAAAATCCTTTAAAATTTTAAATCATGAAAATAGATGACATTGTTTATGAGAGTCCTCTCTTAATAACTGACAGATACATCCTTTGCTCTTGGAGTCCAGTTTTCACCTTTGTATCCTGCTCCATGTAGTATTCAAATGAAAGTCAAAGCACTGACATAGAACAATGTCAGGTCCTCATATCTCAGGGGATGTTACTGAAACTTGTTGTCCAAGTCAGAATATGAATTAAATCTCTCTAGGGCTTCAGTGATGCATTACAGATATAGAAGCAGATGAGAATCAAGCTGTGTATCTAAGATACCCTGAACTTGGAAGTAAGTTTCATCTAGGACAAATACTTTATATCTTAGTCAACCATTTTTCTTTTTTTTTTTTTTTTTTTTTTATGACTTACTCATTGAAAAATGCGGTATAAAAAGACCAATGATTACTCTAAAAGTTTTGTATCTGCATCCAAATCTCAGCTCTGTAATTCAGGCACATTCTCAGAATTAATGTTTTTTCAAATATATCATTTGGGGATATTCAAACTCAAATGTATTTTCAGAGTTAGCTGAAAACTCACATAGACTTTCTTATGATCAAAGATCACACAATCAATGTTGGGGTGAGTGGCAAGCCCGTGGAGCCCCTGATGAAGGATGCAAGGGTGAAGGATTTTGACTTAGATATTTTTAGGCCATTTCCCTGGGGAAAAGCAGGGACTGAGAAAGACTTGAAAAGGTTCCAGTGCCAACCAGTAAGGAAAAATGTAAATAAGGAATGAACATCCAATTATATGTGAAGGCTGGTAATAAATTATAGATAAAGAGTTAATAATAGTAATGGTATGTAAGGTTCTGTAGACACAGTGTGAGTGCAGATGTGTGACAATAAGTAGTATTATACTGGACGAAGCAATAAAAGCTGAATGTCAGCCATCATCAAAAAAGGTGGCCAAATTTTATTTTTGTGACAGTCCTCAACTTGTTACGACAAGTCAATCCTAAATTTCAGCACTTTTTACTTGGATATTTTGATTCCTGTGTAGGGCTATTGATTTCAATAGAGCAATGAAAATGAGTACCAAATATGGATCTGGCACTCACTCTTTTTTTTAATCAGTATTTCTAACAGATGATCTGTTAAGAGAATATTATTGAACATTAGTCTTTTCAAGTACTCATTACCTTTCTACCAGAAAGCGAACTTTTCATAGCACAATGAATAATACACCTGCTTTTAGCAGTAATTGCTTTGATGTTGTGTGCATATGAGAATGAGGTGTACCAACCTGCCTGAATATAAATGGGGCGAGTTGCATGGGGCATCTGTTATATTGTGGACTTGTAATTAATAATCAGAAAACTATTTCTGATTAATATCAGAAAACTATTAGTTTGGGCAAGGTGAGAACTAAACCAAGCCCATGACTAATAGCAAACAACCACTGAAAGGAATTCCAATTTTATGGCAAGACTGCCATAAAAAAATATATCTGAAGTGAAAATAGCCTGCATTGTTTGATTAACCTAATTTTTACAGTTTATAAATAACCTTAAATTTGTTGGCACAGTTTAGGTAAACTAAAAATGAGAGGCACATTAGCAGCAAGTGAAGCTTGCAAAACATCTCTCTGGGTGTGACTGAATGTATGTCATCGGCTGATGGATTGTGTCCTGAGATTTCTTTTTATTTTTTTCTTTCCCTAAAAGTATTCTACAAGATATCACTAACTCCTTTAGGCAGGTTACAGAACAAGATGGATGAATTGCCAGATTTAGTTTGGGAAAACCCGTATAGCAATCACTCCCTCTTCCTTTTCGACTCTAGCCATCTCTCACCTCTCTTCCTTTTTAGAAAAAAACCAAAACTGTTTACATTTTGAGAAACTATAAATCATACATTTTTCATTTGAATTATTTTTTAAAATATGAGAATACTGAATTAAGTTTTCCAAGTGGGTGTGAAGTATTTCAGTAACTGCTCACTGATACATGTACAGCATTCAGTGTGTATTTTACATTAAATCTCTAACAGTAGGTTTTATATTACTTTCTATCATCACTTTAATCTGTGCAAATGTGATACACAGGTTTTAGTTTAGAACTATTGTATGTTGCCTACCTGCAAGAAACAAATTCTAATTCCACTACCAAAATGAATTATGATATACTATTTTTCAGTATTAAATATTCAGTATTCTCATCCTATACTGTATAAAAAGTTTCATAAGGAGTCAGTAAATAAACAGATTAGGCTATTCAATAGGCCAGACATTCTCTTTATGACACAGTTATTAGAGGTGTTAGTATTGAAATGCAGAAACTGTGTACAAGAATGTAGTGAATGGAAATAACTACCATAAAAAGTGCAATGGCTATCTGAAATTCATGATTACAGACTATCGTACAAGGTCACAAATTGTAAAAAAACCACACAAACTGTTATGTTTAGAATATGTCATCAAATATTTTTCAAAAAGAAGGAACTCCATAAAGGAACCAAAGCTTCAAGTTTTAAAGCATGGATTATTCTAACTTTAGTGACTAGGAAGACAGTGCTGCTGAACTATTCCAGATTGCTTCTTCTGAAATAGACAGTGTTCATTTTCAAGTGCAGTTCCTGTACAAAAAGAATCCTTAGCTGACAAGAAATATCAATACCTTTGGTCTTAAAAACACAGACACAGGAGGCACATTTAGCATTACTGAGTTCTGACTTCTTGATTTCTTGGCAACCTGTCTATATGATTTCCTTCATAACTTCATTATTTAGAATAAGTAAACTTTCCTGTATTCCTATATTGAAATCTTTAAATCTTTTGACATTTGAACAAGATAAATATTTACTCCAGTAAGAGGAGGACCATGCAGGGTTACACTGGAGGTCAGCTAGAGCTATACTTATTATAACCCTCAGAAAGTCAACCATCTGATAATAGTGAGCAATTAGCAAAGACTATGAGAAAAAAAAGTCCTACAATTACTTTCTGTTTCTCATAGTATTTATGTTCACAAATGTCTAAATAAATGGCAGTCAAGCACTGCTCAATTCCCTGTTGAGAGATATCATAATCTGTTACCTTCTTGACTAGAGATTTCTCTTTACCCCTCAATCTGATAAAACTGAAGAAGAATAAAAGTGACATCTCACATTGTTTTGCACTTATTGTATCAGCAGTGTTAAATATTCAACTGTCCCTACTGTACACTTCAAATTCTGGTCTATTTTATGGATTTTTCACAAGCAAATTGAAGATGAAATGCTTGGATTTCTTTCAATAGTGTCTATTCTTTTGGTAAAGTTAGATAAGCCAGTTTTAGACTGGTCCTACACTTTTTTTTAGCTTGATGCTACACTTCAGTATCCCACCATTTTCTTTCCTCTTCCAGCTATATTCTCCATCACTTAATCATATTCACTCACTAGCCTGGGAAAAAAAGAAAAAAAAAAAAAAACAAAAGAATGTTTTTAAGTTCCAGTATGCTGGAAGGTTTTATTGACCTGTAGATGGGTGTAATGAATGGTGACACTTGAACATGTATAGGAAAAAGGGTTGAAATTGCTGGCCAAGAGGTGGAAAAAGTCTAAAATAATGTAGGGAACTGCTCCTGAATTATTAGATATGCTGAGCATCCTCCTGCTGTTTCACCCTGAGAGGGGACAGGCTCAAGTGTCTGCTGTGCTATGTGACATAGAAAAAAATATTCAGGGATGTTTGGGTAAGACTGCTTGCTACCCTTTGACTATACATATAATGGAACTAAAACCCAGCATCAGTATCAAAACTATGAATAACCCTCTGTGCAACCAAGAAATATTGTAGCAGCTGTGAGTCTATCTTTCTAGTCATATAATATCAGAAAAGTATTTTTCCTCTGTTACAGAAAAAATGAATACATACTTCTGTTACACAGAAAAAGAAATATATGTTTAAAAACAAAATAATCCAACCTTCACCAGATTTGTCTATTTTTAAATGAAATTTTGGAAATTTACATAAAATGCACAAATTTGTACAAATTTAAATGCATTTCATTACTAATTTCTTCTCAACTGTTTTCCTTTTCTATTAAGGGGATAATTCAAGGTTGAACTTACATTCCTTTTGACTTTTTCCATAGGAAAAGAGTATTTCCTGTTTAACTGAAATTCTAAATGTGGAGCCCATGACACTATGCAGTTGTGTAGAAAATAAATAGAGCAAGCAGTTTGCTCAGTTAGGAACTTAGGAACTGCAGAGTGTAGAAAAGGTATTAAACTCACTTATGGACTGAAATGTACATCTCATCTTGAAAAGGAGTTTATTTAGTTTTATAATAGCAGTAAAACACAGGTTTTGGAAACAAAAGACAGAAAAGTAATCCACAGTCCAGCAGCTTCCTGGGCATACAAAACAGAGTTGAGAAGAGTAAAAACATTTAAATCTTACTGTATGTTGACAGAGTCTGGGTGTAACCTTGGCAAACAACAACAGACAAAAGCAGATATTCGATAGTTAACTAGGGTCACAGGTATTTTCTGATGTTCACCAAATTCTTGCATAATTCCTGTATCTTCTTCTTGGTCCTTAGAGTAGAGCCAGGCCTGGGTGTACGTCCTATGGTACAGATGGGAAGTAAGCCTCAAAAAGGAAGTCATCGCAAGTAACCTGTATTTGATAAATAAAAACAAGTACTGAAAATAGTGAAATGCATTACATGCCAACTTTTTTTGCAGATTTAGGGACTTCTCAGTGTTCATTTCCATGCATAGTCTTTGGAATTACTTTACTGAACCATTTCAAAACATACAGGTAAATAAAATTAAGAAATATGGAATAAAGCATATGATGTTGCTTTCCTCTCCATTTTGTGCAGGAGCACAGTATAAATCCTTCACCCAGCTTGTAGGATTTTCAGTGCATTTCTTCCAGCAGTGAACTCTGGTTCATAGTTGTAGTTAAATATTCACTGATCCCCAAAAAACAAGAGGATGCTGTGCACTGGGTCTGGGCACTGTCTTAGTAATGGAGCAGCTCCTGGAGACCAGGATTACAAAAATGGTTGGTCTGTCATTATTAAGCAAAAGTCTCAGTTCTTGGGCTAGTCAACTGATGTAATATTTTTCTGATCCCTTCCTGTTAATATTTAAGTTTTCGATAAAATATTGTGACACTACTACACTCTCTCCCTTGAATATTTTTCTCTGAATTTTTTTTTTTCTAAGTAGCCCATAGGCTGCTGTCAAGGCCATTCTCCTGGGCTGTTAGTCTTCTAAGTATCCTCTTAGTATCTTCTAAGCATCTTCTAAGCATCTTCTAAGTATCTGCTTCCCAAAATCAAACAACTAGGGTTACTAGATCAGCTACCCAGAAAATTACATTTATGTCATCTTTGGGCTGATAAATATTTTTGTTTCCCTTCTAAAAATTTCCTAATCAAAACCTTATAATATAAATTAGTGTAGGAATATTTTTCTCCTTTGCTGCTGAAGTTTGCCACTGTACTGAAGAAAGAAAAATATTTCATCGTTCTAAAAAAGCAAAGGATAAAGAGAAGGTATTTTGTTTTGGTTTTGGACATAAAATCAGAGATGGTCAGGTAGTGAATACAGAAGTTTTAATTTCAGCTTATCATTGAGTATAGATTAAATAGAAGATAGTAAATCTTTACTAATTCCTTTAGTATTCTGTTTTTATGACTGCTCATCATGAAAAACTCTTCTGGTGCTAATATTTTTGTGATGAATGTATCTATGGCAATCTGATTGTAATTTAGCATCCAGAAATGTCCAGTTATTAATTTTCATGATAAGGTTCTTTTTTTTTTATTAAGAAATGCACCACAGAAAGGAAAACTGAAAGGTAAGAACAAGTCTAGATGAGAAAAAAGATGAGCAGAAGCTAGTGAGAGGAAACTATAATAATTGCATTCAACAAAATCTAATTAAGAGTGCAAGTAAAGATGTTGTTCATTGATTCATCTGATGATAATGTAATAACAATCTATTTGTGATATGTAGCCTTGTTACTTTATGAAATCTGAATGTTCACAGAATCTGTTTAAGCCAGAGCAATGTTAGTTGAGTCCACTATTTAATCAATTGTTTCATAATAAATGGGCCACTTGTTTACAGTAATATTTTAATTCCAATTTATCTTCACAATCTAAAAAAGTGTTTAATTGCTTTAATGATATTAGCTGTCTCAGCCTTTATTACAACACTGGATGTAATTACCCTCTTAAAAGGTAATTTATAGACCTCATTAACACTCTTGCCTCTCTGCTGTTATTAAAAATCTCCTAAGAATTGAAATCTCTCTGAACAGTAAGAGAATTATTGTGATTTATTGTTTGCCATTGCTGAAATGGGCACAAAGCTGATTTATTATAGCTGATCCCTGCTGAGGTGACTAGAATAGGACTGGGGAAGGGGAAGGCAGGAGCTTTTGGTGAAGTAGTTTACTTCTCTCCGTCACAGAGTTGCAGTTTAATATGGGTCCTGTCATTTGCTTCCACAGGAGTGTAAAGAAATCTCTGGTGAATAAATCTTACAGCAATAACTAGCTCCAAAAAAATCTCACCTTTGCTAAATAGAGAGCAATTATATTTCTTTATTGGAAATTAACCCCCAACTTACTAGCCTAAAGGACTCAACAAGGTGATATTAGTATGGTTTTTACAAACAAAATATTTGCAGCTATGGGAAATATTGGACGTACTGTTTGCACAGAAAAATAATAATTATATTATATACATAATTTGCATTTTGCCTGTTTATAGCAGGAAATTTATAGATTTCATTAATTTAAAAAAGCAAATAAAACTTTGCAAAGAAACTGACTGATAGGTCAAAACCATAGCTTTTATTATAAAAGCTTTAACTTATCCTTTCAGTCACTATGTAATATTGAACATTTAGCAGAACAGTGCAATCCTAAGCACATAAAAAAAACAAAGCTGAGAAAATTACTATTAATCTACTACATTTACACACCTGAGGAAATGCCTCTCCTGGCTGTTCCATACATCTAAAGTTTGTAAAGCAGACTTGGGAGTAGAGTCATCTGTTGTTTCCACTGATGGAAGGAGATGGCAGATATTCTGCTTGGAGCCAATACAGAGGTTTCTTCCACAAAATGAAGAGCATCCGGAATAAAAAAAATGTAGCTACCATTTGGAATAAGGTCTCTTCCTAGGCCTGAAGACTGCAGATCTGCTGTTATACACAAAATATACACATTACATCCTCTGAAAGCACTGGGGTATTCTGCTTTTCACAGCTGTGCAAAATACATGACTTTAGGAGAGGCTAGAAGTCCTTTGGGAAATACAGACAGGCACTAAATGGGAGACCTTGTTCCCCATGGGACATCCACTGCTTTCCATACTTCACAGAATTTAGCTCCAAATAATAATGAACTCAAAACCTTATTACTCATAGATAACATCAGTTAAATCTTTAGCTGTTCAAATAAATGTTGATCAGCTATATTTTTAACATTATATTGCATTGATCTTCATTATGAAAAATATTTGATATAGTTCTCTGCATCTATTTATGAGATTAAACTAATAGTTTAAAAAGTTTTTTGAGCACATAGTTGTCTGGTTTTCCTTACTATGAGTATGGATATACTTACTCTGCAAAGTAATATACATTGCAAATAATTTGTCCAATGGAAACCAGAATTCCAAAGAGGATAAAATTAAGATTTTATGGTTGCTGATGAAGCACTAATATGATGTTGTTGATCAAACTTTTAGTCAATTTCAATTGAGTTTGTATTTTTATGGAAATAATAATTTTAATGCAATTAGTAGGGTAAAGCACTGAGTATCTGTGACTCACATACATATTTCTAAATTAAATAGGCTTACAAGTAAGAGCAGTTCTAGTTCTGTTCAATTAAAACTGTACCAACCCACTTATACAAATTTTGTATTATTTTACCCGCAGGTCTATGCTAAGTTTAGATCTGTTTTAAATAGTATTACAAGGAGTAATTCCTCTTGATTTGTACTTAATTGATTAATAATTTCTCATGAAAAAGTTGAAGATATGTAGGAAGAGTAAGCATCAAACCCAACACTAAGTTGGTCAAAGTAACAGATAGTACAATGTCCATGAAACTCTGTGCTATGCACCATGTACAGTGGGGGGAAAAAAAGTAGATTTACACATTCAGTTAAAAAAAAGGAAAACAGAAATTCCGTCACACAAACTGTATAATTGTCTTAATGAAATTCTAGAACATTATTTTTGAATTGCCTTACTGCTTTCTGTTTTAATAGTGGAGTCTATATACACTAGTACATGAGACTTGGTTTTAATATTGTAGCATGAGCTTACAGTAAACCTTTGTTTTTATAGTATCATTTTTGAAGAAAATATGTATCTTAAACACTGCAAAATGTAGTTTACTTCTCCATACTTTTAAGGGTAGAAGAAGCCCTGCAGGTGTTTTGTGCTTTTGTTCTTTAATGGTCACCTGTAGTCTGTGAGATTTTCAGATCAGTGAAGCATTTTAGAGGACATAGAGTTCAAACTTAGCTGCTAGGAGCTGAAAAGTGTTTTATGAAAAATTCAGTTGTTCAGAAGTCAAGTACTGACTTTTGCTGTAAGACAAAATATTATTATTTATTGATTCTTCCTTTATCTCCAAACCTTTGTCTATATTTTCTTGTATTTCAAAGTTACTATTTACATCCTCAGTATACGGGTTATTCTGAGAATATAATTTCCCCTTGATTTTCAAGGGCAATAGAAAATATATATAAAGTCAGAGATCTAGTTTTATGCATGCAAGGCTGCCATTTATTATTGACACCAAATGAGTGTACATAGTACTTCAATAAATAGATTACAGTCTATAGAAGTTTTGTATGACTCAGTAGAGACATACAGCAGCAGAGGTAAGCTCTCCTCATGATTATGGAAAGAGAATGGTGACTATAGTGGGTTTTTTAAAGCTTTTGCCTAAGTATCTAGTGAAGGGGGATATGGGAAAATAATTGGTAGACAGGCCTTCTTAAAATGACCTCTCACATGTAACAGCAGTGAGCTTATAGATTTCATGTCTGTCCTGATTAGTGGTATGAACAACATAAATGAACTGTTCAATCTAATTGGATTGGTATATAAACTAACTCCAGATGAGGTATCCAACAAAATCTTTTTTTCTAACAACAAATCTTTTCTGCTCACTCATTGTTTGTATTTATTCCATGTGAAAATTTATGAATTTTCTGGGACAATTTCTGTTACAGTTTGTCACAACTCATCGATAAGGAGGCATGATGTTTGCTATAAATTCTTGTCAGGCTGAACAAAGACACCAAACCATGTGTCAGGGAGCTCTTTTATTTTATTGTACAGCCAACCTAACTCCGGCAACCAGCCTCCTGTTTAGACTCAAAAGCCCTTAAATTCTTATAATCCACTTCCACAAAAGGTGGTGGCTAAAAAGCCCTTAATTTTTTACAGTACACTTTTATATGTTCTCACCTCCAAAATAAATTCCTCAAAAGTGCTGGTTCATGAGCCACAACACACCTCTAAAAGCTCCCCACTCTCACAATAAACTTCACTAGAGTATGGAGTAAAATATGATAGCTGTGTTTTGCCTAGGAAAAGCAAGGGAAAAAACTAAAATATCATCAGTTCCTACATCCCTTGTTGGTCCTGCCGCATGGACAGACCAGAGCTGGGGTTGTGAGACAAAGAAGAGTGAAAGAGAACAAGAGGAAAAAGAAAGAGGGAACCCTGATCCACTTTGTGATTTTTTTGCGTTGTTTTGTTTGCACACGTACAGCCAACCCTTCTCCGGGAAATGAGCTGGGAGGGTGGAGGGGATGCACATGAGCCTCAAGGGGGAGCAGGAAGTTGACTCAGAACAGTGCCATCCTAACTCCGTGGTACCCTCTTCTCTGATCACCTTTCTTGTAGCAGTACTCAATGTTTGAGCCAAACATAGTGCCTGCTTGATAATTAAGTACTTCCTTTGTTATTTTTTTTTTGCTATATCACTTTTTATGCTTTCTTATTTTTTTTTTTAATGACATAAACATGCTTTAAGTAAAATGAAGAAAAAAATTAGGAATTACATAAACCAAGATGGTCTGAGTTACCAATAAGGAATGTGTGGGAGAAGACTACAATAACTATTCTAATCAACAAAACCTAGTCTTTCGAAAAGATGAAAATTCAAGAACTGTTTCTCCTAGTACAAATCTAATTAATTATTTGCCTTACAGCAGTATAACAGCAATGTGTAAGCCTGGTGTTACAGTTGTATTCTGCCCTGGAGAGTTTGCCATCTGAAGAGGATAACTACTGGGAATGGAAAACATTAAAGTTCTTGTGTTGCAGCAAGGAATTGAAATACTATTTCCTTGATACAGCTGAGGTCAGCAATGTCAGTGCACAAATCAGAAACCAAAATGTGTTTTCTCAAATTCTGTTTCAGGTGTTCTAAACACAGAGAATACATTTATTCTTGATTCACTGTCCAGACTAACAATTTCAAGTTTAGGATTCTTCTCTTTAAGCACTAAATCCTAGTTCCTTTCTTAAACCCCTATGGATAACTGGTGCTGCTGAACAACCCCAGTTTCTCCTTAATAGAAATAACAGCATCCAGTCCAACAGAAAACTCATGAAGTGTAACATTCTCAATCTAATTTCAAAAGACCTTCAGATAGTACACATAGTCTAGAAAAGATACCTGCTACATGATGCGGATCTACCTATTTTTGTTCATCAACGTAATGCCTAGAATGTGATTTACTGGAAAGTCACGATATTTAGAAAATGAGATAAGAGAGAGAATTAATAATTTTTGCAAATTTTACAAAGATTAATTCTGCTAGGATCCAGTTATTTTCCTTAGATTTAGATGAATCTAAAAAAATTAAGCTCTTTCAATGTAACTGATATCTATCTGAACTCCTCTCTTGATCCTAATTCTGATAATGAACTCACATTCTCTAGTTTATCTGAAGACATTCAACACTGTCACCAGCTGAAATTTAGAGTTACATCAGCATCTGACCATAAAGCAGCTTTCCATTAAAAGCTCTGGTATGCTTTTGAACAGGAATGAACTCATCCAATCTGCAAACGTCAACACTTCTGGTCATTTTTAAAAGTATGTAGTCTTAAAAATACCTTTTTCAGCTTTTGGAGTGGGTATTTTTTATTTGCAACAAGATGAGCACTTTTTAACTGCTGTATGTTCCTGACAGAGGCAGTGCAGATGAAATAAGTAGCATTTTACATGGGAAGAAACATTTTAGAAACTGCCACCATTGTTTTCTCTTTTTGTTTATTGTTTTTGAGGCTTTTGTAAAAGCTCTTGACTTGAAGCATACATTTTGACAAGCACTGACAAGCTTGAGGAAGAAGTTGAAGTGCTTATTTTGGTCAAACTTAAATCACTGTTTGGATAGGCATGTCTGAAAATGTCTGATGAAGAAAAACTGTTGAAAATTAATTAATCTGGATATCTTTTAGCATTTTATTCTCATTTAATATGAGGTATACTCTAAGATCTGTCTTTTCATTTTTGCATTAGAGAAACAAGCAGAGATGAAAAAGATAAAGGCTCACAACATAAAGTGAGTATATTTGCATAGTAGTGCAAATCATAGGACCTCTTGGAAATGGGAAAACTAAAGAATAGATAAAAATCTGGTTTGGGAACTATTTTACATTGTGGTTTTAATTTCTCTATGTCTCAGTTTACCTGCTTTCATCCTTTTTTTAAAGACCAAGAAAAATGTTATTCTAATATATTCATATGACATTGAACCTTATGAGGCCCTGAATGTGTGTTCACATTACAGTTATTTGTATAATAAACCCATCAAAAATAACAGCTAGGTATGTAGCAATGTTGAGTTACTAAAGACAGAATAAACTTTGGGAAGCACTAAAAAGGAATAAACCATAGAAGTGGTATTCCAAGTCTTGCTTATGTGAGCTATAAATGGCACAAAAGCTATGAGGAAAGACAATTGTCTCCTTGGAAATATTTAATATGCTAATCATTAGTTGTAAACTGAAGTGATTCCAGACAGCTTTTAAAGTATTACTAGGAAGATACCAGAGCACTATTCCATATGTTAAAAAATTGCTTACTGGGGAGTAACACCTTAAAGCCTTAAACACCAGTAGGTGCCACCAGTTTGCCCTCACAGAGACATAGACGTCTCACCAGTAGCTGGCACTTAGTTCCTGCAGTGCTCTTCTATAGAGAGGGAGGTTATACAGAGAGACCGAGGAAAGAGTTAGTAAAATGATAGGACAGACTGTGGTGATCAGATGCAGACAATTGTACTGACCCTCTTCTGCCTTCACCTTGCTTTGGTTGTCCTTGCACTCACTCCTCCTGCACAGTCCATTCCTCTGTGACTGCTGCCCTGGGGAGCCTGTTCCAGCACCCAGACACCCTCTGGGTGAAGAACCTTTTTCTAATATCCAACATAAACCTCCCCTGACACAACTTCAGGCCATTCCCTTGGGTCCTATCACTGGTCACCACAGAGGAGAGATCAGTGTCTGCCCTTCCTGTTCCCCTCATGAGGAAATTGTGAACTCTTTCTTCTTCAGAGTATCCAGCACTTTGCTTTCCTCTAACCACAGAAGGAAGACTGTATTGCCCCTTGAGACAGCAGGAAAAAGGATGAGTAATCACTTCAAGCAAGAACTCAGAAGAATGAGGAATGTGAACAAAATAAATATATAGGACAGAAAGAACAATGATGTACTCTTACAATACTGTTGTGTTGAAAACCTGCATTGAGAGGAAGAAAAAGTTACACTACTAAACCACAGATTATAAGACAAGAACGCGAATAATCACCCACATTCCTTTAATGGAGGTAGCAGGTTGGTGTGCCTTGAAAAATGGCTATTCATTCATTGCCTGCTCAGACCTTAAATTCATGGTGAGGTTAACTAGCTGGACCCAATACAACACTACGGCTGGACTCCCTCAAAAAATCACTTTGTCCTAAAACTGAAAGGGATCAGCTCTATAATAAAGAATAGTAGCTGACTTGCTAATGCTTACAGAAGTGTAGTAATTGAAATACTGGTTCAGCAAGGCATTTAAAAATGTACTAGTTTTAATCTGGTCTCACTGGCAGGTGCTTAAAAATCCTACTCAGTCTGGGCCTTGGGTACAAATTGGATAGTACTGTTATATTGAAAAGTACATTCCTAAATCTCTCTTTAAATATACTGGTGATTAATTATATTTGTGTTTAAAATACTAGTGTTTAACAAGTTTTGAATCATTTGTGTGAATGAAAATCCAGGAATGTCTTCAAGACTATGATCATAACCTACTAACTGCAAAATCTCTTACTGATTTTCAGCAAGAATCTTTAAACAGCAGCTTGCTGGTAAAGATGAAATTAGTGTTTTCTGAAATACTATAAAAACACAGTTGCATCTTGATATCAAAATACTCTTCCAACACAGAAAAGGGTGTACACAATAAAAAAACTTTCTAAATAGTTCTGTTTCACAGCAATATATTAGAACTTCATATTTTGCTACAGCTTGACACAAATTTTATCCAGCATAGTTCTGTACAGGTACATTGGTTAGTGTTAAAGTCCTATGCTTTTTTTTCTGCTATCTCACAGAGATTTTCTCTACTGTTGAGTATTTTGTTCCATTACTTTGGCTATATGTAGAAGAAGTTTATTACTTGTTCCATTCTACTGCTTTTATCACTTTTTCCTTTGACCTCAGGCATTCAGAGATTTCAGTGAAAATTTTTTGGTGACAAGATTTAGAAACATTATGATTTTACAGTGCGCTGAGGTAAAATATTGAGTTTCTGAGCTACTGATCTGTAAGGTTATTTAAAAAATAAGCTTACCGACTTAAAAAAATGTTTTGTATTTTTTCCCCGATTAATTTTAAAATAATCCTTCATGAGATTTACGTTGACAAGGTCTAGAATCAACCATTCTATTTCACCTTAGCATACATTTGGTTTACAAACTAACAAAAAAGAATTAGGCTTAGGACATTTGAGCTTTTTTCTTACTCAAAATCCATAGTCCTCTTGCTCATGAAAAATGGTAACTGAGTTCACAGGATCATAGAATATGCCAAGTTGGAAGGGACCCACAAGGATCATTGAATCCAATCCTTAGCCGTGCATAGGAATATCCCAAGAGTCATATCACGTGTCTGAGAGTATCATCTAAAAGATTCTTGAACTCTGTTACATTTGGTGCTGTGACCACTTCCCTGGGGAGCCTGTTCCAGCACCCAACCACCCTCTGGGTCCCTCCAGAGGAAGTTATGACTGCAAAGAGGTCTCCTCTCAGCCTCCTCTTCTGCAGGCTGAACAGAAAAAGTGCCCTCAGCTGCTCCTCACACAGCTTCCCCTCAAGGCCCTTCACCATCTTCACTGCCTTCCTTTGTACACTCTCCAACAGCTTTATATCTTTCTTATATTGTGGCTCCCAAAACTGCACACAGTATTCCAGGTGAGGCCAGCCCAGTGCAGAGCAGAGCAGAACAATCCCCTTCCTTGTCCGGCTTGCGATGCTTTGCCTGATGCCCCCTCAGACAGGGTTGGCCCTCCTGGCTGCCAGGGCACTGCTGACTCATATTCAGCTTGCCATCCACCAGGACCCCCAGGTCCTTTTCCATGGCACTGCTTTCCAACATCTCATTCCCCAGTCTGTACATGCACCTGGAGTCGCCCCATCCCAACTGTAGAATCTGGCACTTGCCCTTGTTAAATTTCACATCACTGGTTACACTGAAATTCTGACATTGCATATTCTTAAGCCTTTCTTTGGGGGAGAAAGAGAAAAAAATAAAAAATAAGATTAATTATTTTTCTTAAGAACTCTTTGAAACTCATAATTACATTTTCCACTCAGCAGTTCGGAACTTACATTCATATCAAGTCAGAACAGTATTACATATTTGGATTTTCTTACAGAAAATTATTTCAGACTAGAATGACTTGCATATTTTCTATTCATATATAATTTTTATTTAAAAATATATTATTTTTGCATTCTAATTACCTTGAAAGGATTTTCCATCATAGTAAGTATAACATTTAAAGTAGAAATGCTGTTAGTATGGCATACTGTAAGGTCATATGATGTATCTGTATGAAACTTCGCAATTTAACACAACATATTCTAATATTTAATATGTTCTATTAATAATTTTTTACATAGGCTTATTTTGTAAGCCTTTAACTAAGTTTTACCTGAGAAAAGCAGCTGGACATGATTATAGCTAATCTATATTTAAAGAATTACCTGGGCAGTGAGGTCCTGGAAAAACTTTTAAAAATAACATTTTGAAGCCCTTCAAGGTTGTGTTTTATATGGTTCTGAAAGAAATCTTATTGCTTATAGATAGATCAAGGGCCTCAACTGAGCGACTTCAAAGTATGTCTGTTTGTTTCTCTTTAACCAGTAATTTGCAGGAATATCTGTTCTTGCTGGCCACATTGCCAGTCCTGTGCATCACTGAAAAGTCTTGCCTTCGAAAACTGTTATATATTTTGATATATACAAGATATATAATTTATGGATACTTGATATATAGTGCAGTAAGGTAGTAAGGTCGTCACCGCGAGAGGGCTGTTTTCTCACAATTTCAGCTGCTTGAGATCACCCTTTTAGGATGCTATATCTGCATTACTCTAAGTTGGGAAATTCACATTATGCTCACAGTTTTAGTATAAATAAATTTCAGTTATATTCTAGTGAATTAAACTTTTAAAAGGCTAAATCATCCATATTTAAGTATGTCCTCTAAAGAGTTGATGTTAAGTCTATCCAAATTAAGTAGAAAACCTCAGAGCAAGAGTTATATCAGAAAAGGAAGATATAATTAGAAATCACAGACATATTTGAAGAAATAATAAACATCATAAAATTAAACAACTGCAAAACCTAACACCTTTCATTTTGAAAAATACAAATCACTCATCAAAAGATCAGGTCCCTTTCTTAGTCTCATCTGCGAGAACCTGTTCTATATACTTTCTGTTCATGAGCTAGGTTGTGGTACTCAGTTGTCCCCATTATGTGTTACTTCATATCCAAGCTCTGCTCCAAGTATTACCAAAATAGTTTCAAGGTAAGGAAACTCAAGCTAGACCAGAGCATTTTCTTTGACTGATTTAAGTTCAAAATATAGCGTGACTGACCTATGATGAATGTTGTTCCTTTTACTTGTGGCAGTTCTCTAAAACTAATTTAATTTTAGATAAAACGAATGCGAGGATAGTGCTTACTCCGTGGAGAACTCCAGCAATATTGAATATGTGTGGAATCTAGCTAGAAGGGCATGGACTTTATCATAAAGGCCATCAACTTTTTACACCACTTGGTCAAGGATCCATGGGGAACTGTTTAGCACAACTAATGCAGATGGTAGAAGTGTGGTCCAAATGTTATATACTTATACATATTGAGAATAAAATAACAGACAATAGCTTACAGGATGGAATACAGAGTCTAGTTCAAAACAAAACATAATTTCCTCGGGTTACTGTAATGACATGTGAAGATAAATGAACAACAATCTCAGCTGAACTTAAAATATTGGACAATAATTTGTGACAGTTTATCTTGTGTTTTTAAGTACCTTGATGATTCCTGTAATGGGGACAGGATAAGGAAACCACTGTACCTGTTTCACATGAAGCTAGTCCTATTTTCAAAACATAGACCTTGGAAACTGTAAAACTCTATGCTACACAACTCACTATTACAGGTTACTTTCAGAGTACAGTTGAGGGAACCTTGAATGCATTGAATCAGCTGAGGATATACCGCAAATACAGTTAAATCAAATGCATTTTCAGGTTAAATGACTCTTAATAATTGTAGTATATGCTAAAACTATTCCTTGCAGGATAGAACCTCCAAACAGGCTCTTGTTAATTTGAATTTATGCTTACTATTTCTCTTCGTTTAATGGCATCCTTTTCCTCTCCATGATTTTTTAAGGCTAGAGAATAAGTTTTACAAAACCTCGTAAGAACTCAGGGAAGTACTTAATATCAAGCAGTAAGCACTAGGAATCCAAGGTCAGTGGTTTTCTTTGTCTTTATTGGACCAGAGACTGTCCTGTTCTCAACTGTTTAGGATTCCTCTTTCTTCCTGGGACTGATAAATATCATCTTGAAGTTTAGTGATCTTTAAAAAAAAAGAAGAGTTTTTCACCAATGGGAAATAATCTGCTGAATAATATCCAGTCTCCCATAAGGTATCAGATAGTTGGAAAATGGTCCCTAAGCCTTATTGTTTCTTCCATATATCAACTTCATTTTGCCACTCTTCTACAATGTGAACTTGTACCTTCAACATAACTGCCTGATGTTGTCTTACAAGACAGATCAAAAAAATCCATCAATTTTAAGGGGATGCAAGCACTAAATAGGTCTGAATATGAAAACATTATTGTGTTTATTTTCACTAGAAGGAAGCAAAATTCTTAGGGGTGTTCTCCAGAAAAACAATGATAGACATCAGACAGTCTGAGGATCAGTCTGGATTTTTGCAATTACACTTATTCATTGGAAGAATCACAGAGTGGCTTGGTTGGAAGTGACATTAAAGATCACCTAGTTCTACCCCACTGCCATGGCAGAGACTCCTTCCACTAGACCATCCAGCCTAACCTTGAACACTTCTAGGGATGGGGCAGCCGCAGCTTCTTTGGGCAAACTGTTCCAGTTTTTTACCACCCTCAAAGTAAAGAATTTCCTCCTCATATGTATTCTAAACCTACTCTCTGTTTAAAGCCATTTCCCCTTGTTCTATCACTACATGCCCTTGTAAAAAGTCCCTCTCCATCTTTCTTGAAGGCTCCTTTCAGGCACTGTAAGGTCACAGTTAGGTCACCCTGAAACCCTCTCTTCTTCAGGCTGAACAATCCCAACTCTCTCAGCCTTTGCTTGTAGAGAGAGGTGCCTAATTCCTCTATCCATCTTCGTGACTCTTCACTGGGCTTGCTCCAACAAGTCTATGTCCTTTCTGTGCTGGGGACCCCAGAGCTGGATGGGGGGTGGGGAAAGACCCCACTCCAGGTGGGGTCTCACACCTGGTTAATTAATTATTGTTGTGAAACTAATTCTGTGTTTAAAAATTTATATAATATAGGTAATATTGTACCCATGGAGGTATCAAAAAAATAGAGATGTATGGTTTAATGAGAGAATGGGGATATTTTTCTTTTCACACAACTAGAACGGCCTCACAGAAACATATCACTTTTGGACACTGGCTCTTTTTAGGATTGAAACAGGAAAATTTGCCTCAGACTGAGGCAAATGTAGGATGAACTTGAATGAATGGTTCAAGGTGCCACCTAAGTATTTCTGGGTGATTCTTAACTCACATGTTCTGTAATCTCACAGGGATAGGTATATCTTTTATAGACAGTGCTGGAAGGCTTTTTAACATTTTAGGCTTAACAGAACCAACAGGTCTTGATTTGCATTAGGTAAACCCATAGAGGCTTCCATGACAAACCAAGAATGAGGACTGGCTCACTGCAGATAGAAGTTTTAGCTTCATTCTTCTGACTGACAATGCATCATATAATAGAAGAGTAAAAAATAGTTCGGTGAAAGGGATTTGGTTTATTCCTAATCAGCAATGTAAGAAAAGACCTTTGACAAGACAAAAAATGGTTAGTTTTCCTGTTGCTCTTCTTCACTCCTTTATAAGTTCCATTCTTAAGTGCACTAGACAAAAGTTTTTTTGTTAATAAATGCAAAATCACAGACACAGCTGATCTTCAATATGCAGAAAATGCTACACAAAACATCTGCGACAAGTAAGAAACAGTCATGTCACTGATTAGAAATTCATTGTCAGATTGCGCTGTTTTTACTTGTCTGCTCAGATCAACTGCACGGAATGTGTCCCCTGGGTTTGTATTTAATGGGTAATTCTGCACTCCAGTATACTTTTTAGAAAATAAAATGCAATTTCCAAGGCTCATTTGAAGACATTGTATCCTTTTCTGAATTACTTTGCTGCTCACTGCTGATTAAATATCTCTGTGTTTTGTCTGATTCTTTCAGTAATGTTCATATTCAACGCTTATGACATCATCATTGCTTTCATGATAATGAAACACATTGTCACCAGAACTGGTCTGTCAAAGAGCCCTAATTGTCCTAAATGCTAGAGCTGGGACAATGGCAAGTAAGGATAAGCAGCTGATTGGGAAAAGTAATTTCTAAGTCTACAAAACTGTGATAGTTGATGGGGAACAGAGATGGTTATGAAACAATTAAGGGAATATGAGAAGGCCTTCTGATAACTTCACAAGTTTAAAATACCAGTTACTTTTGTTTGGACAATTCTTCTTATGCACAGTTGACAAAGGCCTTCTGGGATTGCTGTGTCACCAGTATGTCTCAAGGGCATACTTTTATCCTGGTGCTAACCCATGTTTCTGAGGTAAATATGGTGGTATTCATACAAGAAGTGGAAAAATTTTCCACTCGTGAGCTACAGTTTCTCCACATCACATGGGGCCACACCACTTGAGAGCAGAGCTGGCCTATGTTCTGATGGATGATGATCCTGGTTCATTCTAGCTGTTTTTGGAATATGTTTGAATTCGTGTAAATGCACAAACATTTCCTTTTTGTCCTAATTACAGGCTTCTGTAATAAAGCAAATTGGTTTATTCCCCTTTTAGGATTTTGTATTACCTGTCTTTATTTCTGTAATATATCTGAGGCTGCTAGGAATAACATGAAGCCCCATCACTTCTTTTCTTTAGGTAATATGATGACTCTCTATTCTTGAAGTAAATTAACAGAGCTGCCAACTACATTAAATTAGAGAGTGTAATATAAATGTGTACCTATAGGAATTGTTCAGACTTTCTTCTTCAATAAAATTCACAGTGTTCCTTGTGGATGGTATAATTGATGTGATCTTCTGTAGCAATAGTTAGAAGGCAAAGGTTCATATTCAGAAATATAATTTAGAATATGAAATGACTATTAGAAGATGCAAAATTGAATAGTGGTACATGAAAGGTTATTACTAGTTACATTTATTAAGTTGCTGTTTGCTCAGCAGAAACACCTCTGCAAACTGTTACAAACTTACTGATCTCTTCTTGCCCTGAACAGTTCCTCAACTAACTGCTGCAGCAGCTCTAGACCACCTAAGTCTTCCAGAATCGGTACAATTTTAAAACAGCTTTTGTTCCTACTCAACTAGAAATATTAATTCTTTTTATGGATGTGTTTAAGACATTTCCCACCTTCACATCTTTGGGGTAACTCTAATGTGTTATATATTGCACGGAAATCTTCAAATCACATTGTACTGCTTGGTGTGGTAATGGGAAATGTGATATAAGAGCTGTAGCTTTAAGTGGTGGATTCCAGTGGAAGGTGAGTCCAATGTTTGCGAGATACCCATTACTACCTGAGAAACAAATGGTATTTATAGTGATAAAGCAACAAAATACAAATGCACAGGCACTTAAAACCTCTTGAACTTAACTCTTACCATCTAAATTTTCAAGGAAAGCTAAGTCTGATTAATTAGAGAAGGAATGTGTGATAGAAAAAGATATTTTGAAGATGGAACTTTGTCAGTTTATGAAAATGATTGTGTAACACGGTCACCGTCAATAGTAGGATATGAGCCTTGATAACCTTTATAATTCTACGCTAATTCTGGCCTGAGTCATTCATAAATGAAACGATATACCTACACAAGTTCTGCTTTCTGTTCCTCTGCTACAGTTGTGGGAGCATGTATTTCCACTGGGACACTTTGATTTGTCTTTGGTCACTCAGTAATGTCTGATAATAACTAGAAAGACATTACGCACATTTGGGAATCATGCTTGTATAGTTTTGATTGATAAGACAGTCCTTGAGATAGTTCAACTCAAGTCCGTTGAACTAACTAATGCCACAAAATGATTGAATATAGCCCCTAAATTCATGTTTGGACAGTATTCAGTGTTTCTATTGAAATCCACAGTTTGATTCACTTTTCTTATGGTTCTCTAATGTCTGTAGTCTCCCTTATTCTGTAATAGAGAAGAAAGCTAATGTTATATGGATTTACCATTATTTCACATTCTTCATGAGTCCATCAGCTCAGTGTCAGGAGCCCTCAATTCCTTAAGATTTAGGAATCCTTGTACTCTAAGCAGTGCACATTGGCACTGGCATCATATCTGATAGAGAAATTTTGACAAGTAATGATTAACTTATCTCATTTTCCTCTTGCAAGCTCTAAGCTTAGAAAATATAGAAGTAACACTACATCTACATATTTTTGTTCATAAAGATATATGAGAGATTTGGATTAAAACTTCAAGTTGAAGGTTGAATTACAGTAAGTCTTAGGAAACTATAATATGATATTGCCAATTAACATTTATAAATGGTTTTATTTTGATTCTGCTTTAGTCAACAGACTTAATTTAAGTAGGATGAATGAGACTTATTAAGTAACTAATAACTGTTCAGAAAAAATAAGAAAAGTAATTTTCACTCCCAGATTTGTTTCTTTTAAAGTATTACTGTTTTTAAACTACTACTTCTTTAAGCTGCCCAGGGAGGCTACAAACTACAGAAGATAGACAAGGCTTTTCTTCAAGGATCTATTGCATGCCATAGTATATCTGCAACATTCTGACAGGATTTGTATTGTGACACTACTTTGTCAGGACCAGGCAGGACTCTAGGACTTACCATCCAGAGGCAGAAGTGCATCTGAAGCTGGGCCTCCAGCATTATCATAGACTCATAGAATGGTTTGAATTGGAAGGAGCCTTTAAAGATCATTTAGCCCAACTTCCCTTCCTTTGGCAGGGACATCTTTCACTTAGTTGGATTGCTCAAAGCTCCATCCAAACTGACCTTGAACACCACAAAGTTTGTAAAAGTCACAGTACTAAATCCAACCTACACACAGGCTTGTTAGTCTAATGCACACCCTTGGATGCTGGGACTTTATGAGATCAGGGAGTGATAATTTAAAATGTCCTTTCTGAAAAGATTGATTGATGCTTGAGGTTAATGAGTATTAAGTCCCAGTCTCTTTTGTAAAATTGGAGCTGCTTTGTTTGACTAAATTCATCAAATAAATAAATCATATTATTCCAAATATGCTATGCACAATCCCAAGGGAGTATTACTCATTACAAACTGTTTTCTCTTTCTAGAAAAAAAAAAATTAAGGATATGATACATCACAGTCCTTCCCAAATAAAAAATAATACCATGGCCATAATGAATTAATAAGTCCACTGGCAATATTTCATCAATGTATTATGAAAGATGAGGTTTATGATCAAATATATTCTTGATCAATTAATTTCATCACTTACAACCTAATTGTTTCATTATGACATTTTGTCCCTCCTCAGAATGAAACAATTGATTTAATATATGTTATAAAATTAATGTGTTTCTCAAAAAGTTAATCAAACTATTGTCAGTTGATTTCTGAACTAGTGCCCTGCAATTAATATTTGGGATGTTCAAAATACCAGTTAGAAATTATTATCCTTGATAAATGCCTCTAATTGAAATATATTCACTAGGACTTTATGAAGTACTATTCTGCAGCAGAGAGACTTAAACCTTTAAAGTCCAATTTTAAAAGTTCAAAACCACAACAGAACAAGCTACATATTGCTGATTTTCATCAAGATATAAATTAAGTGCTCTTAATCCTTGAGTACTCTGATAGTGTCCAATATTTATCACTAGCAACCAGATATTTTTCTAAAGTACTCAGTCTGCCCAAATGAAAACAGAAGGGAAAGCATTCATATAGTTTAAAAATTACCACTCTTACTTGCAAAAGTAATTAGTGACATTATCTTGAGATTTCTTCTGAATCTTGCTTATTGGGATGATAGATTAAAGATTAAATAAATTAGAATGATTGCTAATAAATCGATAGACTAAATAGAAGTATTTGGCCTTTCAAAAAAACTAGGTTGTATTTGAAGTGACCTGTGACCTGTGTCCGTATCTGTAATATTGCTTTAAGAAGCTTTACATTAAATAATTTTATCTTAATTGATCTCAGATTTTCCTTTGGATTTGTATCTTACTTTGGGAAAATTTCTGTTCTGTATACATGGTTATATGACATGATGTTATGCTGACATTTTCACAAAGAGATTCCAGCGGAAAACAAACAAACAAACAAACAAACAAATAACCCTAAATTCAACCCTAATTAAGAATGTTGTGAGACTTTCCAAGCCCAGCTGACTCCAGGGCCTGGGGACTCCTCCCTTCCCAGCACACACTCACAGAGGTCACCAACATGGCCAGCCACACATGCTGCTCCAGATGGAGTAATATCTTTAGAAGTACCCAGGCATAACACTGCCAGAAATCCTCCCATTTCTTGCACTTAGACCCCCTCACATCCTGGTTTCTCCTGTTGCTTCTATCTATGGGACCTGCAGCACACTGATCCTCCTGCAGATTTCTGGTGTTTAGGCTTCCTAGCACATATACAAACATACACCCTGTCCTTCCAACTACTGGCAGCTGGATGTAGGAGCATTGTGGTGCACCCCTGAATCTCCAGTAGCTGGAATTTGGACCCTGCAGCAGACATATCAGAACTCCAACCTCCCTGATTAAGCAGAGTTGTCCTAGAGCACATGGCTCACTGCTATATCCAGATGGTTCTTGAATATCTTCAGTGAGGGAGATTTCACAACCTCTCTGAACAGTCTCTTCCAGGGCTTGGTCACAGTAACGAAGTTCTTCCTCATATTCAGGTAGAAATTCCTGTGCATCAGTTTCTGCCTGTTGCCTCTTACCTTCATCACTCCTTAACTAAGAGATGATACATCTCCAACTGCACATCAGACACTGGAATCGACTGAAGCTGCATCTGAATATTTTTATATTGGATCTTTGGGCTTGCGATGGCCTTCTTTGGTCCTCTCTATTGCAAATGTACTTTGTGAAATACTGATAACTAGATGTGCACTTGTTATACAATGGTAGCAGTTGTTATCCAAAACCATTTCTATATTATGTACCTCATAAATGCAGTCTGAGGAACCATTTCCTGCTCCAAAACACATTTAAAATCCAAAGAACAAGCATTACACAAAAAGAGCAATATATAACACTGAATGTGGTTTGAATTCTCTTAATTTTAGACCTAGTCAATACTATAAAAGATTTAATTTATGCATCTGTATGTGAACCATGACAGCAAATCTCTAACAAAGGTGCTTCAAAAGATGTATCAATAGGATGTGACTCTACTAGTGAATGTCTTTACACAGACAAGCTTAATGACTCTGACAAATGAGCTTTGGAGAATCATGTAAGGCCACTTAAGAGGTTACTATTCTGTCCCCCGCTGTCTGTCAAATCCTCTGCTAATTACTACCACCCCCAAAATTAGTAGAGGAAGAAATAATGTGAGCTGATTCTTTATCCCTAATAAAAATCCATGAGTTGAGTTTTTGACTCTATCACCTATGAAACAAAACTATAATCTGGCACCACTTTTTTATGTCATACTTAGAAAGTAATTTCTCACCTAAGGATCAGGTATGAATCTTCAGAGCAGTGCTTATGCTATTAAATTTAAACCTGAAAGTAGTAAGTAAAATTGATCTGTACGTCATATTTGTATGTGTTTTTTTTTTTTTTTCATTAAATGGATGTGATCAAATAGAGAATCATAGAATCACAGAAGGGTTTGGGTTGGAAGTTTGAAACACCCTGCCATGAGGAGGGACACCTTCCACTATCTTTGTTTAGAATTTTAAGATTTTGTGGATATCTATCTGAATAAAGTACCTGGGACAAATTTACTGCTGCCATAAACATTCATGAAGTTTCTGAAAGACATTCTTTTTGCTCCCCATGCTTGTGGATGCTGGAGAAAGGATCTTGTAAGAATTGGTTTCTCAGAGCTCCATTAAACCTGACAACAGTGTTAATTTACAAATTGAGTCTCATATACAACAATTCAGAGCTTGAAGATAAAGTAGTTTTTTTCCTTGTCTTCACTATGGGCTTACTGACTGCTTTTAAGATACTTGCAAGCTTAATGTGTTACTGTGAAAGGAGTAATCAAAGTGACATGGCAGTACCTTTTATTTTGTTCTTTCTTTTGTCTTGGCTATGATCTTTTGCTGTAACCATAGCAGTCAAAACAAAATTTACAATGTAACTTGATCTGGATAGAGGGTTTCAAAAGTTAATTATTGTCAGAGGTAGGGAACTACAGTTTTTTATTTTAATAAGCAGTACTACCTTCCTGATGTGGTTTAGTTGGCACAGTTTAAGTCTTTTAAATTGCAGCACAGTGGCAGAACCATTTCCTACCTTGTTTGATCAAATCAAATATTGTACAATATTGAAAAAATATTGTAAAAAGTGTGTTTTTTGTTTATTTTTTTATTTAAGCACACCTTTTTCCTCTGGTGGCTTATTTTCTAATATATGCATAGTTTTTGGTTAACCAAGGTGTTTAAATGCGTGCTTCAATCTTAATGGGTGGACTCATTCCCTTCTAGTTGAATGAAGTGTTGAATGCATATCCCTCGTACTCTCAGCCTATTTCCTGAGATACAATTTTGTAACTAAGACATAGACTGTCCAAAGATGGAGTGTTTAGATGAGTTTAATGTTCATTCCTCCTGAAGCTTCTTGGTTTGCATCAGTTCTTTCAGTGAACTCAGTAAGAGAAATTCGTTGATATTAGATATGCTGGAATGTCACTTTCTGTAGGAGATTTCCAACCTTTTTTGCTCAGACTGAAAACATTTTGTAAATGTAAGTTGCCTTACATTTTGAGGATCTGCAGTTCCTCATGACAAATCTTTGTATCAGTTGGGCTTCTCGGTGGTGCTCTATTGCACCCAAAAATCATAGCTGTAGTACTTCTAGTATTGGTAACAATAATGCTATCTGTAAAGTCTCAGCTGATACTCAATACTGGAAATAAGTTATCTTATTCAATAGCCATACTACAACTCTATTTAAAATGGAAAATATAATAAGAAAAGATTAACTGTGACATTCAATTTTCCATCCATAGATCAGGATGGTTTCTCTGAAGGTGGATTTTTTTATTCAGTAAAATATATTCCTGAGGAATATTGTGATAATGAGAAGATTTTAAATGAAAAAGCACTGCCTAACATTATTAATGACATTCTGATTTCAATGCCTATATATGTCCTAGTGCATCAATCCTAAAAAGCAATAGAATTTTTAGCTTTGTCTATGAACTATATCTACTGAATAGAAATATATTAGACCCATATAGGACTTTTAAGTCATGCCAATGTTAAATTTAAAAGCATTACCTATATGTCAACAGAATGTAAACCAAAAATCAAAGAGTAAGACAAGCATCACATTTAGTGGATAGTAGATCAAAGAGTAGAAAAGTCTGGTTTCTCAAAAGTAAGTCTTTCAACTTTATTAGTTCAAAGTCTTATAATTATGAAGAAAGACAATTAAATCTAGACCACATCGTCCAGCAGTATAAGGTGCAAAATTTCATAGGAACATAGATTCTATTTGTCTGACTTATCTTAAAATATCAGTTTTACATTAAAGCACCTGCAAAACTGGACCATAATTACCCTATTACAAATTTATGAGTAAATGAATACCAATATTAATAAATGAATATTTAAAAATGTATGTCTGGTGTCATTAAATCAATATAATTTTGACAAGTATTTCTGAGACTTTCTCACGCATGGCTGAAGAAAAACAAAAGAAAAATAACTAGGAAAAAAGTCTGGTTTGTTCTTAAGTGCATTCACTATTGGGTAGATACTATATTTTTTAATGGAAGAGAAAAGGAAATAATTACAGTTAGCTGAGAATATTTTAATAAATGGTCTGTGAAAGTTTTTCTTTTAGGTCAGCAATATTGCTTTTAATTTCTATTTTTTTGTTAATAAGTGCTTTCTATAGAACAGTTTTACTCAAAATCCTGAAGATCCATTCTGATTAAAACAGAAAGATAGACCTCAAAAAACTTTTAGACTTCACTATCTATTGCATTTGATACTGAAACAACCTCATCAATATTTAAACATTTTGAATGTCACTGATAGATGTTTTAATAAGTCTCTCTATTCTCTATTACAAAGATAGTATTGTCATTTAAGATAAAGATATTAAAGATAATACATCATTAAATGAGTGCAGGATCTTTGGCAGACCTGTAGAATAAGTTAAATACCCTGTTCCTTCTACAGAAACTAACTAACACTTGACTATGCCTCCTGAAAAGTCTAGCTGGTTTCTGTTCTTATATCTCTATGACATTATTGGTAAAAGCCAATGTATAAGCAATCTAACTCAAGTTGTATCTCTCCAAAACTGAAATGTGATTTTGTGATAAGTTTTCACCATTGATGATTATGAATCAACTCTTTTAACAATTAAAATAATTGTTTCAGTTCTAAGGGCTGTAAAATGGTTGCTTTCTAAGCACTACTTTTTCTTTCAGGCTGTTAGATGTTTGTCAAGATGATATTGAATGTAGTTGACCTGTCTTGATGCCTCAACATAGAGGCACAACTCCCCTACACTTTGAAGGAGTTCACTTAAAAGATGAGGACTATAAGATCCGCTTATCAGACTGTTTGGTGCTCTTTTGGTACTCACTGTTGTGTTATGGTATGATGCCTACAGGTACTCCTAATTGGTATGCATAACAGTGTTATCTAATAAAAAGTCATCACAAAAAACTTATTTACATATTTTTGAATTAGCCTCCAAAAAAAGTCAAAGGAAAAAGCTATCAGTGTTCCAAATGATAGTATAGTCCTATTTCACAATTTTTGTCCATTCATTTCTAGATATTATGTGAATTTCCATTTCTAATGAAGGATTATAATTCTTATTCCCTCAAATTGCGATATGTGAAAACCAGTTTGTGCTTTCACAGTTCATAATTATCCCTCTGAGAATGATAGTCAAGGACCAACTCTAAAATGCTGCATTTTTATACAGGTTAAGACACTATAGAAATAGAGCAGGACTATGTTCAAGTAGGTGGGTGATGAAAGGATTACACAAGCCAGTGCATGAAGTGTTTAATTCAATATATAGACATGAATCAGTCTGATGCCTCAAAATCTGTAGCTCTGGCAGTTGTTTCAGGAGCAGTGCACTACAAAAATCAAACAGGGAAAGAGACCCAGTTGTGAGATTTTTTTAAATAAATGAGAGGGAAGCAGTGAAGCAAGGCAAATCCTCCATATCTCTCTCCTACCCTCCAGGCTACAAATGTCCCAGAGGCATAAATATCAGTACATGAAAAGTAACTTTGAACTTAGGAAAGATCCAACTCATAGAAGGAAATTTTACAAAACAGTTTTAAAAAAATGTTATGATTCATACTGAGATATCTGTTGACTTTGCTTTCAGAAACAATATATCAGCTTTCAGCCTTTTGTTTAACAGAGGTGAGAAAGAGCTTCTACTAGTGATATAAAAAGTCACTGTAAAGAGATAAAAAAGGGAATTTGAAAATATTTTTGGATCTGAGAATGCATTTTCTGTTTGGTTATATACAAACATTGTGGATTGATTCATGAAATGATAGAGTAGTTCAAAAAGCTTTTACTTACTTCAAGTCAGGTTTGTTTCTGTAATTTTTAGGCAGCTAAAAAGCAAATATATTGAGTAAGAGAACGATCTGAGTTTTCTATATAGTCAGTGCAAGAGGAGACTCTTTCTGAAATCAATCCACTTAGTACTGAAATAAGGGCATACCATTAATAGAATAAATCATCATTACAATGGAAACTCTCTCCTAACTATATGGACAGAATGGTTGACTAGCTTGGACTAGACACTTATCTCTTTGAGGGCTAAATTTAGATGACAAGATTTATACTTTATGTTTCACTACTTAGAAATATGAGGCAGTCTTCCTTAAGAAGACTAGTAACAAAATCAAATCTACCCTTGGAATTTCTTCCTCCAGTGTATAAATGAGAAGAAACCCTATTAAACTCTTAAACTCTGGCCGAGGTCAACATCAGTGTTTATAAATGAGTGTTCTTAAATGCTTTGTGTAAGCCCTTTATTTTTGAAACCTAAATAATTTCCTTTAAAGTAGTTGGATGTGATCCTTCAGTATCTCATAGGAATTGTATTTCAGTCTCTAAGTTTCTTTTTCCTTTACAGTCTTCCAGGATTTGTACACTTCTCTTGTTTTCTGATCCTCCTACTTCTTTTCTACAAGCTTTTCATAAGCATCCTGTGATACACTGGATGTTGGGCCTAATCAGTAAAAGTAAAGTCTTGAAGACAGGTTCTTGTTTCAAAGCAATATAATCTTTTTGCTTCTTTGCTTGTCATTCTGAAACAGATAAAACATTCCATAGGATCCCTGTAAGAGAAGTCAGGTAAGGAATTATTTTAAGTTTTGGTAAAATGATGCTAGTTTTTATCTCTAGAAAAGAGATTGTACAATATTTGTTTATTATTATTATTATATTATTTTTTTCTTGTATCAACCAGTGTTGTTCTTTTGAGACACTGGATCAAAATTCTGGACTATGGACACCTGCATGAGAAAGAGCACGAAGATACTTTTTCATTCTTATTAACACTCTAAAAAAAAAAGGACTTTATTTCACTGAAGTATTAAATGAATATTAAAGAAAATGGCTGACAGAGAGAATAAATGGATGGATATAAATGGAGCTCTGTTTAACAATCCATGCACAGTGTTTGTATAGAATTAAAAAATGGTTGGGGTTGGAAGGTACCTTAAAGATCATCTAGAACTTCCAGGCATGGGACATTCACAGCTTCTATGGGCAACCTATCCCAGAGCTTCACCACCCTCATAGCAAAGAACTCCCCCTAATATCTAATCTAAACCTATTCTCTTTCAGTTTGAATTAATTTCCCCTTTTCCTGTCATTAAGTGCCCTTGTAAAAATTCCCTCTCTGTCTTTCTTGTAGGCTCCCTTCAAGTACTAGAAGGTTGCAATTAGGTCACCCTTAAGCCTTCTCCAGGTTGAACAACCCCAATTCTCTCAGCCTTTCCTGAGTTCAGGGGCCTAATGTTACTCCTCAGGAATGTGAACTCCACCAGTGTGTGATCACTGCAGCCCAGGCTGTCTCCAGTGTGTGTATATATGTATGTATATGCTGTTTCATATTTTTCTGTGAGAATGCAAAAGTGTTTCCATAATAATAACAATGATAATAATAAGATCAGTCAAAAATACAAAAATTCTAGTACAGCGTATCAGACTTTTTGCAGTAAGAAATCGTACTGTGCTATTTCCTAGCTGACAGAGGGAAAGGCTGTCACAGTTTCAGCATCTACATCTCTGAAAGCCAAAATATTTTTATTCTGAAGATGTTATTGACATTTGTTCTGATCCCTTTATTCTTAATTAGGCTAATGTTTATCCAATTCATTCTCAAACTTTATAATCTGTAATTGTCTTAAATGCAAAAGACAAATAATATTGGATAAAGTGGAAGGGTATTGGATATCAGGTTAAATGATTTTTGGTATTGAATACCCTCTCAAATTGATTTATCAGTTGTTTTCCTCAAGTACCACAGAACATGTTATATCCCTGTTGCTGAGAAGAAACAGACTGACTCTAACCCTGGGGGGACATAAAGGAAGAAATTGACTGCTAATTAATTAATCTCTTCTTTCCATCACCTTTGCAGCACTGACTGAACCCATTATGAAGATCAGACTTTTAAATCACTGGAAGTTAAGTTGCCAAAAATACATGTCCTTTTCCATTAATAAGTCTTAAACTGAAGTATTCCATTTTTAAATCCCTAGAAAATGCCTACCATTGACAGAATTACTTCTGAAAATAGCACGTGAGAGAAAGAACATAGAATATTCTTGAAAAGTAAATTTTGATTTGTTCCCACCCTCTCTCCCTCCATTAAAATAATTTAGTCTAGTTTATACATGTAAAAAGAATGAATATTAAACTCAGGTCACTAAGTTTGTTTATTGCTGAGTTCATTTAGCAACAGAAAAAAGCTGCATCACCAAACCAGTTCCCTTATTGTAAGAACTACTCTGACATTTGAATACCTCCACCTACAATAAACATTATCTCTTACACAGTTTAGATCTGTTTAACTGACTAAATCTTTCTGGTGGGAAATAGTTGGTTCATTCTATTTTTCAAAGCTATTGTATTACGTAAGATTAGGTAATATTGGTAACATTCAGTGGTTACTTCTAAATATCAAACTGTATTACGAAATACACATAATTGATTCAATGACTGTTATTTTTAATTTGGTCTCAAAATTTAGCAGCTATACCCCTCTTCTGGTGTCAAGAGATAAGAAGGGAAAATGTTTCTTTCTTGATTGCTTGAGCTGCCCATACACACCTGAAAGTATATGCATTAGCATATATGAGGATTGCCTGCTATTCAAAATTTAACTATTATCGTAAGTATATTCTAAGTATTCTATGTAGGACTCACCTTATTCTACAATCTTAAACAATCCCTCTTTACAAGACAAAATAGGGAAAAAAACCTTTAAACTTATTTTAACTAAGAGAGTTTTTTTGGTGGTATCTTTTAGTTGGTTGGTTGGTTTTAGTTTTTGTTTTTGTTTTTGTTTTTGTTTTTGTTTTTGTTTTTGTTTTTGTTTTTGTTTTTGTTTTGTTTTTGTTTTTGTTTTGTTTTTAAACCATAATATTATGTAACAATTATGTATAATAGCCAGATAACAGCTAATCAAAAGCAATAATTTTAGAATCTTCTTCCTGCCTGGACTTCGGTATAGCCCTTGATACTGTCTCCCACAGCATTCTCCTGGAAGGCCATGGCTTGAACAGGTGTACAATTCTCTTCGTTAAAACTGTCTGGAGGGCCAGGCTCAGAGAGTAGTGGTAAATCAGTGGCATCAACTTTGTGGCCACTCACTAGTAGTGTTCCCCAAGGGTCAGTACTGGGCCCTAGTTCTGTTTAATATCTTAACTGATGACCTGGACAAGGGGACTGAGTGCACCCTCAGTAAGTTCATGGTTGAGTGACATTAAGTTAAGCGGGAGTGTTGATTCTGCTGGAGGTTAGAGAGCACTACAGAGGATCTAGACAGGCTGGATGAATGGGCCAGGGACAGCAAAAGGAGGTTCAACAAGGCAAATTGCTGGATCCTGACTTTAGCCACAACAGTCTCATGCAATGCTACAGGCAAGGGTAAGAGTGGTTGCATTGAATGAACTGGCAATGTGCCCAGGTGACCAAGAAGGCCAATGGCATGTATCAAAAATAGTGTGGCCAGCTCGACCAGGGCAGTGATTGTCCCCCCCGTAATCAGCACTCATGAGGACACGCCTTGAGTACTGTGTTCAGTTTTGGGCCCCTCACTTCAATAAAGATATTGAGGCACTGGAGCCTTTTCAGAGAAGGGCGACCAAGCTGGTGAAGGGTCCAGAGAATAAGTCATATGAGGAGCATCTGAATGAGCTTAATTCTATGATTCCAGCATGTTTCAGTGTGGTAGCTTTGAAAATAACTATAGTTATGTCAGGATAATAATGTTTTCTTCTTCTTCACAAAAGCATGGAAATTCACATTTGAAGCTTGATAGCTTGTCTTTGTTACACTGCTGCATTTATCTCTAAGGGTGATGTGGTACATTAAGTACTCATTTAATCCAATTTTTAAACTCAGCTGATGATTATGAAAACCTGGAATGGATATTTGGGTAGGGCCTTGACCAGGATGCAAATGACATGGACGACTTTTAGGACTTGGAGATTGTCTATCTCATTTACTCCCTTTGAAACCAGGCTCTATTGTTCTCAGCTCTGAACTGGGAGTCAGCCCGTGAAGCTGAAAACGTGAGAAGAAGGAGGAGGGGAAGCACTCTACAAAGGAGTAAAAAGCCCTTCCTTAAGGTCTCCACGTCACAGGTAAGTCAGAGGCAAAAGCCTCTGAAGTCCTTCAAAGAAGGTTCATGTGTGCTTAACTTCTGATACCTAAATTGTTTTATTACCTTTTTTTTTTTTCCTACAAGCACTATATAGCAATGAATTTTCCTTTTGCAAATATACATGTAGCAGCCTAATATTGTGCAATGCCTTGGTGTTTCTCTCAAATCTAGACACATTAGGGTCCTAAAGCAAGATATATTCCAGGTTAGCAACTTCAATTTAGTCCATCAGATGTCCCCTGCAAGTAACAAGTCTAAATCTATCTTTTTATTTTTCATAAGCAAAGAATAAACATTTATCTGGGATGCTAACATTCTTGACCAGACTGATTGGATTTTGACCCACCCTCTCCTTGCACTACAGTAATAAGCATTCATTATTTCAAGTATATTGCTAGAAAGGGTTTGAAAAATGCAATTAATAAAAATGTTGACTTAGTAGGACTATAATGAATAGAATTTCCAGATATAACTTGAACAATTAGATTTCCTAGAAGAAAAACAGATGCTGTGAAGAATTCATTCCCTTTCAGCAAAATAACATTTTAAGCTATACAAATATGTAAGCAAGCAAATATACCTTAAATTGTTTGCTGAAATCAGTTTTCTATGTAAAACTTTTGCCTTTGCAAGATGAATGTTTGCTAAGAAGGCAGAAGAGCAAAGAGTTTGCTCCAGCAGTCCACTGATATGGATATTCACCTTGGAGATGGGTAGTCAAGTTTTAGTCCCTGTTGCAAATAATACTTATGCACTTGTGCAAGCCAGAGTACCTTCAATAAAACCGACTTAGACTGCTCAAAAATCTGCTTGCTAGAAAATCCTATCCAGTCTCTTGCAGGAGACGTTATAACATAAGGTCTATATTTTAAATTCGAAGGTAGATTCTACTTTTTTTTTTTTTTTTTTTTTTTTTTTTTTTTTTTTTTTTAATTAAAAGAGTTTTTTCACCAGTGCATTTTGAGAGAAAGAACAGGACTGTTCAAGGAGTTTCCTAAGAAAGTAGATATGCAACATGGAATTTTGGCAGTGCAAGGTTCAGATTTAGATACCAATTCCTTTTGAGAGGCTGCTATACTCTTTGCCATTCTGTTTTCCCAGGATGCAGATGTTTGTATGTTTGTTTGTGATTCCAGAAACCTGTTGTGGACTGTATAGAGATCCTAGACAGTAGTTTGGATTGCAAATTTCACTAAATGATATATTTGCTCAGGTTAGAGTATGAGAAGATGAGACTTTCTGTTCCACCTGAAACCATCTCATTGCTCTGGCTGAATGGCCAATAGAAAAAGTACAGTTACGAAACACACAAACAAACAAACAAAGAAAACCCAAAAAACTCCAACCTATGCACTTGATTTCCCAAATGTATCAGAAAAATAATACTGTTATCTCTTTAAAATCAAGTCTTTCTCTCCCTGAAAGACTGATGAGGAGTTTTCTCTAGCCAGTGGATCCAAGACTTATTTTACTTTCACTTGCACCTTTGCAAAAATTATTTACCTTTGAAAATAACAAAGATCTGAGATGACCAAGACTGTGGATATCCTGACAGAGCAGATGCCTACACTTATTTAAGTGTAATTTTATCTCTCCAGTTGTGTTCTTAACAGGTACGTTCCTGTTCCTGAAGTCCTTGTCACACCTGTTCTATGTAAGAGCCAAACTCTCTTCCCCAGGGTTAGCAGCAGCTTTCAGGCCAATTAAAGTCAAAGGGATCTCCCTGGTGGCTCAGTGACAATCCTTCAATGAAGTGTCAGTCCCCTGCTCTGGACAAGGTACATGTCTGACATGCAGGACTACAGGCTGTCCCCAGAGAAGTGAAGACATTTATTAAATACAAAATGTAATCAAAATGGACAACTACAGTTATCTCCCACTCATATCACAGTTATAACTGTACAATATTCCTACATTAGCACCTGAATAACTCCTGAAGAACATGATTAATGACAACTTTTGCTACCAAGATGTACAAGTGGAGTTGAAAATTACATTGTTAATATTGAAATATGTATGCTTAGCTTAGAATTGCACACATGTAGTTTTATATATAATGCTCTTGGATTTTTGTTTATGCCTATGTGTAAACATGTGTGCTTTTCAACAATTTTCATGTCTTATCAAATAAGGTCAATTTATTTCTTTATGAAACATGAATTTGTCTAATTTCTTCTGCCTTTATCTTCTGGGGAAGAAAGCCTTGTGTATGTGAATGTGGTTTAGCTCCTTTAAGCAAGCTCAGAGCAGGGGGAAAAGACAGAACTTTATTAAGCTCCAAGAAGGCAAGATTATAGTTGTTCTGCCTGTTTTGAAAGATAGCCTAAAAAGAAATCAGTACTTTTTTTCTTTAACTTGTGAGGATCATTTCTTTAAAATGTTGCTTAATTTAAAAATCCCAAATTTTTTTGTTAGTGATTTTACTCCCTTTAATCATGTTACAAAGCAGATACCAAATGTTAGAGTTAAGCAAGTTTTTCAGAGTCTACATTTACTAGTAGAATTTTTCATTCAGTGCTAATAGTGATGATTGGTGTGACTGCAGCTTTACAGAGGCGGTGCTGTAGCCAGGTTGCTGCAGCTGGGTTCCCTGTCTACCACTGAAAATGGAAGATCTCCCTCAGTGCAGGTGTCAAGGGAGCTGTTCGGTGTGACACTGCCAATGAGCGCTTAGGGACTCCTTAGTGCACGCATCATTGATTTAAAAGACAGTTACAGCTCCTCTGGAATCATTTGGCCTATCTCCGTAAATACACCCTTAGGGACACTACTGCATGCATTACTGGAACAATAGTGTGTAATAGCTGTTCGTTCAGTTTTACGCTGCTGATACTGTAGTTGAAGGTGTCATTCAATCTTTAGACAAAAGTAGTTAGAGGATTATTTTACCCTTTCAGCACAGAAAAAGTAGTAGCCTCCTTTTTGTTAAGGCTAAGATCTGTATTATCTTAAAGCCTGGAAAATCTCAGCGACAACATCCTACAGTGAAAATGAGATAAATTGGACTGGGTTGGGGCAATTTCGTATGATTGAAGGAATTGTCTTTATTCCTCCTCCCTCTTTTAGTTGTTGAAGGGCTTTTTCTCAATTCATTTTGTCCTTTGTCCATGTTCTCAGCCAATAATTCTCTTTGTTTGTGTCCACATATAATTTGTTTTACTGGGTTTTATTTTTTTTTCTTTTTGCTATGGACTATATACTTTTATTTTAGAGGCAGTAAAAATGGCAGATTGCTGCTTCTGAATGTTACATCAACCAAATTTTGAAGTGTAATATGCCATGAAGAAATTAGCTGTAGGAAATCAGTATCATTTTAAGGAGAACACAAATGAAGTTTCAATAACAGAATATGCAAATAATAGAAGCTAGTGCAGAAGAAGCATTCTAGTCCCTTTTTTGTCATGATACATTGTGGTTACAATACATAATGATTACAATAATGTTTTGAAAGATTTTTCTTCTATAATGCAGAAAAAAAAAGACATATCTTACAACTAAATGTTGACCAATTAGATAAATATTTTTTCCTATCTGTTTTAACAATAAATGTCCAGATGATGTATATATTTAAAAGATTATGTTGAATTAACTACTGGAAAGAAACATTAACAAATGCAGAAAAAAATAAAGCAAATTATTTTATTACCATGTAAACACATAGCTATTAAAAAAATAATAAAAAAAAATAAAATCCATGCATCTCAGCCCTCCTCAACTCCCCTGAACAAGAAAGCATTTTTTAGTAGTTTCACCCTTAGGACGTAATGGGTGTAACTGCAGTGAGTCATGATGACATGAAAAGAAGAGGGTTTGCCTACACGCCTCTCAAACGATTTGTCCTCCACTGATTTGGTGTGAGAACAAAGTCAGACAGATTATGTTACAAAGGGAAGACTTTATTCATATTTATTCAGGTAAACAGTGTCACATAATCAAGATATCTTTCAGTCTTTGGTATTCACAACACATCAAGAAGAATTTATGTGGACACTTTCTAATTTATAGCAATGCATAAAAACCAACCTTTGAAAACTTGGTTGGCTTTGGAGGAGAAATATTAAGAGGATATAATACAGGCTATTACAATTAAAGCAGGACAGAGAACAAACACTTTGCTGTCTAAGCATTCTGAAGAATCTGAGATTAAATTAATTAGGAAAAGAAATTAAGATTTCTTGTCAAGCTTAATGATGCTTTAACTGAAGTACTTGTTTTCTGACACTGAGTCCACCCGTCACACAGCAGTAGCGCCCATAGTATTAATCTCTGGTTTTATCCCACGACAGACCAGTCTCACCCAAAATGACCACTGGGAAAGTTCATTGACAGGGTTAGCTCCTGCACCTTGCATGGAAACTGTTTGGGACCAGGTGAGATTGGCAAGCCAAAGATCATGCCATGGGCCCTTTTACCTGTTCCTATCTCGCAAGTCCAGGCACAGGCAAAGAAAATTGATATTGTAGCCCAGATATATTTGAATTGTTGATATATGCTCCCATTTGATCAACAGTGGATATTTCCCCCATATATCCCTTCATTCTCTGGGCAAGTGCAGGAAGGAAAAAGGTGGCTCATGTGCATTCCTGGACTGATTTCACAGGAGATTTATTGCTTACAGGAATTAATGCATGCAGTAAGGAGACTATAACACACCAAGACTTCTATGCAGATTTTTCCCCAAGAAGTATTTTCATGAAGGCAGAAAAGTAGTAAAGTAATAGTATAGAAATTCACATAATTGATTAATTGCCTTCTAATCTGGCTAGTGTAGCATTTGTCTCCTTTTTATTTGGGGCACAATCCTGAGTAACATGCTCTAGTGGGCACTGCTTGAGCAGGGAGATTGGTCTAGATGACCTCCAGTGCTTCCTTCCAACCTTAGCTGTTCTGTGAAATTTTGTGAAAATTCCCAGACTGCAGACCAAATGGGAGAAATCAGCCTCCTTTTTTATTTATCATAATAAAATAATTATGAAATATCATATATTATGGGCTTAAGATAAAAAAAAAAGTATTGTTTTGAAAGTTTTTTACTTAAAAACATTACAGCTAAAAAAGCTTGTTTGCAAGAGGCCTTTAATGGGTTCATTTTAAATGGGTCATTAATGAAGTTTTTGGTGTCACATAAATATTTATGTATTAGCAAGGTCAGATAACTATATGGGTCTTGTTTGTTTTTTGTGGAGTTCAAATCAAGTAAATAAAAAAATAAAACAAATACATAAAGAAATGTAAGGTGGAGAACATTACCCTATAAAAAAAATAAAATGGATAAAATTTTTCTAACCCAGAGTTCACCTGCCAGAAATCATATTGACACTAATTACATTACTGATTCAAAATAATGAGACGGATTCTAAATTATCACTAACAAAGTTATGATAATTAATTACTAAGATGTTGAGAGTAATAAGCCTTCTTACCACCCTCATTATATTTAGGCTCCCTGGAAATCGAATATTAGGAGAAAAGAACAGTTCATTAAAAGAAATATAAAGTAATAGAGTTATTCTGATCTAGCTTTAACTTTCTAATTAGATATTTAAAGTCTTCACGGTAATGCAATACTTTTCATATATATGTAGATGGTATTTCCCTGAAAAGCAAAGATCTATGTAAGTAATATAAGCATTATTAAAGCAGTAGAACAACAAAAGTACCACGGATGCCTAGTAGAGCAAAATAATGAGATTTAAGTGTCACATCAAGGTTATTTGGGTATTGATGATTCATAACACTGCACATTTTTTTCCATAAATTTTTCGATTTCATCAACTTTTAATTTAAGAGTCTTCATGCACTTTCTTAAGGCACTTGGCATCTAAAGGCAAAATAGAACATTGCTTTTAAAAAAACCAGTTTTTCATAGAATCATAGTACATCCTGAGTTGGAAGGTACCCACAATGGTCATAAAGCCCAATTCCTGAACTAAAAACATATGTGATTCTAATGAGTTCAGGTTTTTGCTGTCAATATTCATCATCTGTGATGCCTGTTGGTATTCTCTCTGAGGAAGACTGTATTCATTGCATCAGAATTTAGAATGTTGAGCACCAACTTCTTCCAAAAAATAGTATGAACCAAAAAGTCATCCTTATATTCTCCTAAGGTTGATTGACTTTGCTTGGAAATTGTGCTCCTAAACTATTTCTCCATGTAGTTCTGCTGGACATGCATCTTATATAAACTTCTTTTCATTTCTTTTTGGACTATCAGATGATATTCAATTTGTTTCACATTCACATGCATTCTGTTTTCTAAGTTATTTATTTAAACTACCAGCTTTTTGAATTTGCACTCAAAAGGATTCAACATATCCCACACTCCCTTCAAATTTTAGTTGAATTTCACCATAGAAGACCTCTACATCTTTGCAAAACTACTTGTATAATTATATCTGGCTGCTTCGTGCTGGGCACACTGTAAATGTAGACAGCTGTCAGAAGTAAGTAAACTTTTGGGTACATTTGTGCTTCTTTTATTATACTAATGCAAAGTATATAATGAGTTTCAGAACAGTCCATACATATGGATTTTGTGAATGTTTGTCTATTTTAAGTGTGGGTTTATTCATCTTTCACATAAACTTCAGGATCTCTGGGGAGGAAAGAAACATATAATGTATAGAAATTGAGTTTATTAAGTTAGCCTCATGAGATATTTAATATCAGCATCATGTCATGATACAGTATGTCACCTTTATTAGGCTGCAGGAATTTAAACTTCAATATACTAGATGAGTGGGTTAGAGAACTTCTGAATCACATTATAATTGGAGAGAAAGAAGAAAACAATTGCAATGAATAATTTTTCTGTCCTCCTTTTTGGACTTATGTAATAATCACCAGGTTACAATTTTCTCAGATGTAAGACAGGTTTTACCTCAACTAAAATGTGAAAGATAGATTTTCTTTCCTGGCTCTTTGAGAATGTGAGAAAGAGTGACCACACAAGACAAAAAAAAGAGACACAAATATCTCAGGGAATAATACATATCATAGAGTATTTTCTAATAATATTAATTTTTATCTGATTGATGTGTAGTAATTTTACCATAGTGTTTATCATACAATTTAATTAGTAAATTAATTTCAGCCACTTCTGTTGTGATTCAGCCTCTGGGAAACCTTAGTCTCTGAAAGCTATGCTCTCTATATGTAGTAGAAAGAATGTTAAGGAATTCAAAGTGAGATTCAAGTCAATCACCTGGAGGAGTCGGGATGCTTAGAGTTATCCAGCAAAAATCTTTATTTGAAGTAAACTGGGAGATGTGAATGCTACCCAACATGTCTTCTTAAGGCAATTTTTGTTGATTTGTTATGAGGAATGTATGTAGGTTACAGTATGCATTGATAACATCATTACACTCATCAAATATTTTTAAATATTCTGCCTTTGTATTTCTTCTATGTGACATGCTGCATGTATTTAGGAAATCCAGATTCAGGTGCCATGGGTGCATGGTAAGGACAGACAAACCCTTACCCAGTATGGTATGATGGCTGAGGAGCTGTCACCTAGTGGTTGTTTTATCCAGAAGCTAGGTCTTCATGAGAAATAAATTAAATTATTGATTCAGAGTGATTAAATTGAGAAGTGCAGGGAATTAGGTCGACCCTTTGGGGAAGGAGTGCCTTACAGGGACAAATGCCTTGGTCTATTTTATGTGAAATAACCCTTAAACCCATGAAACGAAGCTCAGAACTCCTCTGATGTCAGTGAGTGCTCTGGTCATTACATTGCTCTACAAAGTACATTATCATGATTTCTTTTTTCTGAACATTTGAAGTTTTAGTCACCCTGGAATGTATTATATGATGTCTAATAACATAGAATTATTATACAGAGGAAGCAGGCAGAAAAATATTTATGGATCTCCGCCCGCACACCAAATGCCAAGACTGAATCAGTGACATAAACATAGATCCCTGAATGAACAGGGAAGGACCCCAGTTTTGAATTAAGATGCTGAAGTGGAGAGGGCTATAAATAAAAACTGTGGGCATAAAGATGTTTGTGGGTGTTTGAAAGGCAACCCTCGAGGAGGATCTGAATGTTGAAGGTAAAACCAGACTTTGTATTGCACTATGCTGAACTTATGCCATTAAACGTTCAGTTGTATGGTACTGTATTGAGGGTATTGTATTAATTAATGATTTTTTCCCTGAAGTTAAATAAAAATGCTACTTGTACTTCTCCACTAATTAATCCTTGCCCAAGAGAGATTATCTACTTTAAATGCTGTCTAGAAGACTATATTTGTTTTTATTTGTCATACACTTAACTAATAGCCTTTCTACTTTTGTCTCTCTCTTAGGGTACATTCACAAAAAAATAATGCATTTCTACAAATTCTTTGGCAGCAAGCAGTAGAATATAGTAAGTATATTAAGTTAAGAAGCAACTCACCAACATTTTTTTTCCAAATTACACTATGAAAAATAACAGTTTGTGAAACAGGGGCTTTCCTCACAAACAAGCAAGGGCTATGAGATTGGTGAAGTCTGTGTACAAGGTCTTAACTGCACACAGACAAATGGTTCCCTTTAGTTCTGCTTCACAACAGGAAGCCATTGTTCTAAGATAAATGAGACCAGGGTAAAATGTACTGTATCTCAGCAAAGTGATTTGTGAAGACATAAAGCTACCTCAGACACAGTGGAAATTTAAGTGATTATTCAGGGCAAACTGGAGCAGACAGGAGGCAGTAGTTTTGAGCAAAAAATATATGAGGGGTGTTTTCATTGGAGATATAGAATTTGTTTCTATAATGACATGATTCTGACATCGGGAGTACTTTTGTGTTGTCATGCATTTGAAGAAAACACTGTGCCAGAAAACTGTCAGGTGTCCCCAGTAGAAATACAGACTAACAAAATAAAATAATAAATCCCCCTAAAATAGATTAAAATTAATTTTAAATATCTTTCAACACAATAAAGTGTAAAGATCTCCTCAGTCTCGTGATCAGCAATAGGATTTAAGGAAATTGAATGACACTGCAGCAGAGGAAGTTCATATGGAGATTAGGAAAAGGTTCTTCACTGAAAGGGTGGTCAGTCACTAGAGAAGGCTCCCCAGTGAAGTTGTCACAGCACCAAATCCATCATAATTCAAGGACCATATGGACAACACTCTTACTTATATCATCTAGTTTTAGGTAATCCTACAAGGAACAGGGATTTGGACTTGCTGACCCTTACAGGTCCCTTCCAGTTTGAGGTATTGGATTCTATGAAAAATGTTCTGAACATGTTTAGACTCATAATTCAAGACAAGTCCTGCTTTGGAATCAAATTTTGAAGATAGATGTATATATTGGTAAGTAGCCTCACTTATATGAGTCCTGACCTTTCCAGGAGCATACTCAGTTAAACACAAGTATCTCACTGGCAAGGAAAAAAACCAAAAGAGAGTAGCTAATTAGTATCTTATTTTGAGGACAGAGAATTAGGATCAGAGCTCCTAACTTCACAGCTGGTACAGTCCAAATTCTACTGTGAACGAAATTCTACTGTTCTTTAGTTTCTGCTATCTATTTTCAGAGTAATGACTTTGAAATCATCTCTTGTTATAAAGAATTGGACAGTTAGTGCTTCTCAAATAAACCAACTCACAAAATTCAAGTGTTCAAAACAATTTCAAGGCAGAGAAAAAACCCAAGCTTGGGAAATTTCACCAAAGTTATAAACACTTAGGAAATGAATTTCATGAAGAAGCCCCTACAAACTAAGTTGTGAAATGAGAAGGTAACTGTTTTCGATCATGCAAAAAGTCAAATATCAGAAACGGAATACAGCTGAACACAAAATTCTCAGTGAAATTTTTAATTTAATTTTAATGAGATGGATAGATTTTGTGGCAACTTAATACCAGAAAATTACTGCCACTATACGGAGGAACAGATAAATAGAGTGCACAGAGTTTCTCTCTCCTTTTCAAATTGCCTCTTTCATGGCGTGTGGCATAAGGAAAATACACATTCTGCATTGGATAGTGACAGTACAAAATCACAGTCCTCTGCCATAAGGAGAATTTTGTCTTTCAGAGACATGGTATTTTTTTCAGTGTTCTAAGATAATGAAGCTCAGGACTACTAGAAATGTGTACACAAATTAAGCTCTGAATGTGTTCTTTTGAATATTAAACTGTGTCTGATTTGTCTGAGTACCTGGCTACTACAAACAGAAAACAGCTGGTCGTTGTCCTCCCAGTGACTGCATTCTCCTGCTCGTCAGAAGATGTACAGCACATGTGTTAGTCATTTATTCATTACATTAAGAGGCCCATGGTATGTTTGCAGGGAAATAAGATCTCTCTTGTGTTTTCTACTACACCCCAAGCTTCTCTTTCTAAGAAGCTGAAGACTAGAGACAGCAAGGGACTAGCTTTGTGAGCAGATACGTGCAAATTCACACATGTTCTAGGTACTATCTTGGAACTTAATGCTGGAAGTAGTCTACTTTGACAGAGCTCTGTCTACAGGAAGAATTCATGACAAGATGACTTTACAGGCAAAACCGGTCCTGAGAGTGCACCAGGCTGACTTCAGGTTACAAATAAGGTAATATTAACTCCTTTTGCCTACCTCTTCCTTCGTTTACTAGTTTGAAGTAAGATTTCCTCTCAGCTTTGCACAGTTTTACTCCACTTCAATATATTTCTCACTAACATTGCTAAATAAGAAATGGGACAATATTAGTACAAAGTGGAGGATAACATCATGTAGCAAAAATGAGCTTCAGAATCACGAAACCAGAAACTTTTCTACTTTGATCACAAATAGAATCGTTAGGGCTGGAAATGATCTCCAATATCATAAAGTCCAACCTTTCAACCTCCAATATCATAAAGTCATCATCTTTCAACACATAGCCCTAAATACTACTTCCAGTTGTTTCTTGAACACTTCCAGGAATGATGAACACACCACTCCCCTGCGCAGACCATTCCAATACTTGACAACCTTCTCAGTGAAAAAACTTTTCCTGATGCAAAACTTGAACTTTCCCTGGCACAGCTTGAGGACACTTCCTCTTGTCCCATCGCTAGTTGTCTGTGAGAAGAGGCCGATCCCAAGCTTGTTACAGCCCCCTTTCAGGTAGTTTTACAGAGCAATAAGGTCTCCCCTGAGCCTCCTTTTCCCCAAGCTAAACACCACCAGCTCTCCCCTAGATGCTCCTTATAAGACTTATTCTCCAGACCCTTTATCAGCTTTGTTGCTCTTCTCTGGACATCTTCCAACACATCAATGTCCTTCTTGTAGTGAGGGACCCAAAACTGAAGACAGGACTCTACCTGAGACCTCAGCAGTGCTCAGTACAGGGGATGATCACTTCCCCAGTCCTTCAGGCCACACTATTTTTGATGTAGGCCAGGATGCCATTGGCCTTCTTGGCCACCTGGGCACACTGCTGGCTCATGTTCAGCCAGCTGTAGACCAGCACCCCCAAGTCCTTTTCTGCTGGGCCATTTTCTAGCCACTTCTTCCCCTTGCATATATTGTTGCATGGGGTTGTTTTGACCCAAGTGCTGGGCCCAGCACCTCACTTTGTTGAACCTGATACCATTGGTCTTGTACCATCCATCAAACCTGTCCAGATCACTCCACAAAGCCCTCCTACCCTCCAGCAGATCAACACTCTCACCCAACTTATTGTCTTTGGCAAACTTAGTGAGGATGCGGTCAAATCCCTTGTCCATATCATTGATAATGACAAATTATATAATGACAGGCCGCAATACTGAGCCCTGAGGAACCACAATGGTGCCTGGAAACAAACCAAACCAAACTAAAGCAAAACAAAATAAAACAGAAAAAATCCCCAAAACAACAACAACAACAAAAACCCAACCAAGACACACAACAAGCAGTCAATTCATAACCTATTTCAGTAGGAACAGTTCCTGAAATAAAGAGGGCTTAATAAACCCAATATGGAAAACACTGCTGCATAAGAACACTGTACATCTTTCTTCATACTCCCTTTATTAATATGTAAGGAAGACTCTTGGACAAAAGACATGCTAATGATTCACAGGTTTCTGGGAACGGCAGGGGAGTCTTATCACTGATTAGAATCAATTTTTGAGGCAGAGAGACAGAACTGTCCACAGTTAATCATGACTTGATACTATAATGTAGTTCTTAAAAGAGGCTGTGTATCATTATGCCTCTGTAGGATAACTGAGGCATTGGTATTTCCAAAGCAAGCTTTACAGAACATTTCAGACATAACTATCAGTGACAGAGTTATTTCAGTAGTTTCATACTGGAAAGACAAATCACAGAGCCTCATGTATATTAATCTCCTTAGCAAAAGCAATACTGGCATCAATATGTGGCACTACTATCAGAAGAAAGGACAGCAAATCCACCAGATGACTACAGTAAGTAAAATCAATTTTGAAAAAAACAGAAGACCTGACAGGTAAAGCAAGAAATGGGGAAAAAATGAGATAGATATCTAATGGTATCAAAGATATCAAAGATTTAATATTGATTCACTGTCAAATGATGTACATGTTTCTTGCAGGGCTTTGCACTTATATGGTTATTTAGGAGTCCAAACCATGTTACAAGTAAACATGTATTTTTGAACACACTTTGGGTGTGATGCTACTTCTAGTACTGTCAAAAAGATTATGTTTAATGGCTTCACACAAACCTGACTGTCTCATTTATTTAAGTGCAATAAAGATAGAAACTCAAAATGAAACCAGCAGGAGTTAAATTCAAAACAAGCAAAATAAAACAGGTTATTCTCAATGTAGGTAAGGCAAGGAATTCCTTCCTGTAGGACATTGTGAGTGCTACATGTTTACAAGATTTAAAAAAGGAGATAAAATTTGCTGAAGAAAATCCATGACAGATCTCTAACTACATGAATATGACCTGTGATTTAAGAAATCTTTGAACTGCTGATGTATGTAACCCAGGATACTGCTGGGAACTAGAATTGCTACTTACCTGGTCAGTTCCTAATGTCTTCTGCAAGTTTCTGCTATTTGCTATGATCAAAAATGGATATTATGTCTGATAGGCCTTTCATCTGATGTAATGAAACTCAGTTTAAGTTTCTTTATATCATAAGTGATACCCTCCAAAACACATCAATACTCTAAGACTATTAACTTAGTCTGTAGTAGAAAAAAAACACATTCCAATTGTAATAAGGACAGAGATATATGAAGCAATTCTCTGAAGTACTAAGAATTTTCCTTAGTTAAACATGTAGCAGTTCACCCAACAAATTAACTGTTTTAGTAGTCTGTACCTGCAGCAGCACCAAGCCCCTGTAGCCAATAGTGTAACTGAGGAATAAGGTATCACAAAGTTAACTGTGGAGTTCAATAAATGACAAGAGAAAAATGGCTAGTAAAACTCTATCACAGAGAAAAAGAATAAGGACTTTCCAGGTAAAGATTATAATTGTACAGAGATTATTTTGGGAGTGTTTATGATAGTGGAGAAAAGCCTATTTTTTTCCATAGGCCAAAAGAGATTCCCTTTCTCCAATTTTTTTTTCTCTGCCACAAAGAAAGATTTCCTTTGAAAAAAGTCAGTTCTGATAGATTTTCTGGTGAAGCCTTCTCCTTGGATTACCCAATGCAAGTACTATCTAGGAGGCAGTAGCAAACTGACTATGGCACAGAATTAATTACTATGCTTGCAATCAAAGAAATACTTTCAATACTAACTGTTTCTACCAAGAGGGGCTCCTACTGTTACAGCAGATCTACCATAATGTGAATATCTGAATTAAATATTTTCTCTTACTTCCGTAATTGACATTGCATGTCAGATAAATCCTGTACAAGCTGTGAGACCTTGAACCAAGAAACTAGTAGAGTTACAGGAATATATGCAACTTGAATTAATTCTCTAGCGAACTCCATGTTGCTCTGTGACCAATCATGCATTCTAACTAGATGTCTGCCTGAGCCATATGTCCTATCATTTGTATTCATTTTCCTTAATTGATTATAATATTAACTTACAAGTACCTGCAGTAGGTGATGCTGAGGATAGTGTCCTATAACATAAAGTATTGCCCTTCATTGTTGTCAAAGAGGGCATAAGGCCTAAAATTCCTTCTCTTGACTTGATGTCCCAGGAAATCTCTGTATGTTGTTTTTAAATACTAGTTTTTAACCCTTTCACTTGAATTTATATTCAAATGGAAAATGGAACTACATAGTTCACTTTTCTTTGAAAACTTAATAATCAAGACAAGAAATAGTGCTTATGTCAGAGCTCTCAGTTAAAAGCCTTCTTTTAACTGGACAGTACCAATTTGAGCTCAGGACTCCATTTTTATTTCTAGACTAATAGCATCATGTAGGGCGTATAGGGTTTCAGGTTGTATTTGTACAGTATTTTATAATTTTATTTCTATTTCTGAGAGGTAGTTTCTTTCCCATACTTATTTTTCTGGGTTTTTTTAACATCAAATCCACCCACAAACTTGCCCACAGCAGTTTTGCGTCTTTGAAAACATAAACTGAAAAGTTGTAACTGTATCTGTTCAATCAGTTTTATGGGCTGTATATAATTTAGAAGGGAGAAGGCTTTTGGACTGTTCAAAAAGCCCTTGCTAATCTGAACCTCACATGACTGTTTTTAAGTCAGTTTTTCAGCACTACAAATGGGTACCAAAACACTTAACATTGCTGTTGTAGGAATGATGTTATCATTTAGGATTTTAACAACAGAAAAGCATATTCTGTCTGGATGGACTATACTGATCTTGCATATCCTACTACGGAAGAAATCCTTCTGTGACTGTTTTCTCTGATGATGCATCCCCTAGTTGTCCATTGTCATGGCTATGTTTGAGGTGTAAGGAATGAAAGCAAAATGACATCAAAGAAGTTCTTGCATCTAAGTGCATTGTCCTTATGAAATAACAAAGTAACCATAATTATTTCAGGTAATTATTAAGCCAAGCATGTTCTTTTGCTTCATATTCTGTCTGAATTTAAATTCTTTTTTATATTAATTAGGTAGTTTAGGAGAACATTAGAAGCTGGTTTTAGCATGAGAGGTGAATCTGGTTGGTTTCTAATAGCGACTGCTAAGGATCATGTAATAATACATTGCCAAAATAGCACAACTAGGAGGACTAGAGTGAAATATAAAGGGATATGAACAATGGGGATGCTTCTGAAGTTTTTGTATATATGGAATATAGGCTAAGATTTCAGCTTGATGCATTATAAATACAAAACCAGGAGTATTCAGAGCTGGTGTTTGGTTTGTATTCTATTGTAATGAAAAATGGAAATGGAAATATAATAAAAAAAAGAAATCAAGCTGCATATTCTGCTGCCCTATGAGAGAGATGAACGTGACTTCTACATTTATTTTATTATGGACATGAACAAACCAATAACGGAGTTGTTTGAGTCTTAGAAGTGCTGCAGATGGTATTGTAATTCCTTAGGCACATAATATAGTTTTATACAAGGCAGACAGTAAATATTGGGCATCCATACTGGCTCTATACAGTTAATGTTTTTGGTCTGTCCAAATTGAAGGTAGTTCTAGACTTATCCTCATATCACTCAGGCATCCATTTGATTACAAAATATAGAAAAAGATGAATTCATATAGAGATGGATATAGAACACTAAACCTATGAAACATAATAGACAACCCCGTGAGGGGAAAATCATTATATGTGGCTTTTGACTCTGCCCTGTGAGGTAAAACCTGTTACAGCAGGAGGAGAGATGCAGTTATGGATAAAGCATAATGAGAAAACATAAAATGGGCAGAAAAGTGGTTTGGGAAATATTTTACACTCTGAGAAACACTGTAATGAGGATGATGGTCATATTACAGCTATGAACTTACTTTGGGGAAAAGATGACTAGCAAAATTCAGTGTGATTAAGGAATGACCTACAAAGATCTTCTTTAGTCTTTGGGAAGGAAAAAGCCCCTTCTAATCTGGTAAAATGTGCAGATATGGATCTATATAATAAATTATTTGCCTGGCAAGAAAGTAGTAGTAATCTAGTCTGCAGATGAATTTATTATTCTGTGTCATGTCTTCAACTGTTATTCACGTGTCAAAAATATTCTCACCCTGTAGTCTATAATTAGTAGAATCAAAATGCAATAAAAACACCAAACAAAACTACAGTATTTGCATATTTAATTGAGGCATGCATATTTATTGGGATGATTTGATCAGAGAGGGAAGGAAACTAATATTATACTCAAAATATATCACCTTAACACTTTACTGAGAATTGCTAAACAAAGTTGTGACTATAGGAATGCCAGTAGTTTACTACCTGAATATTTTAGCTCTAGGGAGAAACTAGTGCTCAAAAACTTTCTTTAGACAGTATAACTTTACAAATTGCTTTTTTAAAAATCTAAATTAGACTATCTGGATTGCAAGGAAGGAAAATGTATACATTTAGTATACAGGTATATATTAAAACACATGAGAGTACATAGCTAGAATCCTAGACATTTTTATGCTCTATACTAATTTCAGTATACTAAACAAAGTTTGAGAACATTTACACTTGTGGGGATAAGGTTGTGTGTGAGGCCATGTAGGAATGTTGCATTGTAGGAATACTTGGGAGATGTTGATGTGCTCTTTCAGCCTTTCTACTTTTGCCAACAGGCTATAAAGGAGCGATGGGTTGCCCTAGGCACACTCCTGGTGCAAAAGATTATGGGCTTGGCACTCTGGGGGGCTTGCCAAGCAATGGTAGGGCATGTCATCTAGTTGAAGACCTGTTCACCCAGTAAAACTAATCCCATGGCTATAAAGGAGAAACTTAATTTTTTCTGTTCAACTCCTACTGGAAAAAAAAAAAAAAGAAAAACCCCAACATATTTATCCAGAGTAATTTTCATTCAGCATGTGTTGCATGCATTTAGCAATGTTAATGACTAGTAAGACTTAGTTTTCAAGCTTTGATGCAACATTTAGCATTAAAGAGATAAACAAATATTAATCTGTAAATCAATATAAAAGAAAGAGACAGAAAGAGCAATTCAGTCCAAAAGGGGGGTTGAATTTGTCTGAAAAGGCCAAACATATAGTCTGAGATGGATGAAGTTTAATCATATTATTTTTCCTAGGTTGCTTTTTTCCCCCTATTAATCATATTTAAATTTTGAGGTTAAATATTGGCTGGAATTCAGTCTTCAGTGTAGCTTTACTTTGATGTGACATCTGTATACACTGTAAAGGCAAAATGATTGATGTGCTAGAAAAAATCTCTGCTTATTTCTCTCTAATGTTGTTTTGGGGATATTTTGGAGCAACAGCTACTTCTTGCAGTCCTTTCTTATCTTTTTTTTTTTTTATGCTGCATGTCTAAGCAGCAATAAAATTTTCCTTGTGTGTCTAAAACATGAAACTTCCTTAAAGTAGTCCTGAAGTAATTGTCGGAGCTTTATGACAGAGAAAGGTAAGGCAAAATTACAGTGGTTATGTGCATGCTTGATAGATTCTTGCTCATTATTTAAATAGATCTATAGTTCCCAAAAGACAGCACGCTCAGGTTTCTGATTGGAAAAGTACAAATAATCATACTTTCACCAAAATCTTTGTGTTTAGATGTCTATATGTAAGTGGATTTTTTTTAAAAAAAATGTACATTTTTAGTATGTATGTATCTATTCAAGCACCTGATAGTACATATGCATGAATATAAATCTGTATACAACCATGTGCAGTAAAAAATGTCATAATTCACCTTTTATTTAGGCTCTAGTCAGGTTTAAAATACTGTTAAAACTGGTTTTGATTCTTTCTTCTTGATACCATTCCTGATTGGTGATGCAACATAGAGAAAGTCAGAGAAGTGTAACAGGTAAATTTACTGCACTGTTGAAATCTCAGAAAATGTGGGCATTAAATTTCGGGTGATACTTTTTGTATTATAACTGATTATCACCATTCAACAAAAGTTCCAGCTGCCATGACTTTTATATTAGCTCTAACCAGCTAAAGTGTATTTGTGTGTTAGTGCTTATTGGAAATACCTATTCAGCTCTACTGCTGGCTGGACCTTGGGGCGCCAGGTTGTGGCAGCCCTACCTCTGTGAGGTTACCAGATTCAGCAACTCCCATCACTCAGTATTTCATGTGGAAAATAAAAATGTGCAACTGTACTGTGATTTACTCATTGTATCAAATCTAAAGGAAAATGACAGAGTTCCTGACATGTTCACATCATTGCAATCAAAAGTGAGCAAAGCCTTTGACATCATTGCACTTTATATTGTATTAGATCTCTTCTATCTGAACATGACTTTCAGGTTTATTTGATATCAGTAAAGTCAAACTGATCTTACATATGTCTATTTAATACATGGCTCAGTGAGATGGAAGCAGAAATTGTGACAGATCAGTTGTGTAACTTTCCAGTGTTTCAAATGATGGGAAGCTGGATGACAGGTATTATGCTTGACTAACTGGACTATAACAGGTGAAATCTGAGAAATAGGCTTGCAGACATCACTATCTGCTCCCCCATCTGCCTTCAAGTTCAAATATGCAGGATCATCTTACAGCAGAGTCCGTAGGGACAAGGACATCCCACTTCCTCGACTCTCAGGTAGTGACTGATATGCAGGAGTCCTGACACTCTTAAACAAAGAAAAATGACACTTTGGATGGCAACTGACAAAGCAAAACTCATCATAAGAACATATGTACTGTTGACATGAACTGCAAGTTATTTAATAGAATTATGGTTTGATCCCCCACTGTCTAGCCATGCAAAACCCACACATAAGAATTTGGAGAACTTATATCACATAGAATCATAGAATCATTTAGGTTGGAAAAGATCAAGTTCAACCATTAACCCAGCACTGCCAAATCCACCATTAAACTATTTCCCTAACTGCTACATCTACATGTCTTTTAAATGCCTTCAAGGATGGTGACTCAACCACTTTCCTTGGCAGCCTGTGCCAATATTTAACAACCCTTTCAATACCACCAAGCACTCTCGGGGCCTGCCCATTCAGCCAATTTTTCATACACCTATCAGAACACCCATACAAGCCATGACCAGCCAGTTCCTCCAGGAGAACTGTGTGGGAAACACTGTGAAAGGCTTTACAGAAGTCCAGGTAGTTAATATTCACAGCCTTTCCTTCATCCCCATGTAGCTGGACTATGCATATGTAGGCTCTATAACAGAGACAGGATGTCCCTGCCTAGGTGCAGATGAGTAGAGAATACTCAAGGACCCAGAGAGCAAGTTGTTATGACCATAAGGCTGTAGAAGATGGTCTGGTTTATGAATATTTACCAATCAGGTACATAATAAGTAATAGCTTCAGCAGAACTATGTGGTTGTCTGTGTATTTACCTAGAGAATCCAGAAGACCAATGATACAAGATTTCTTAAAAAAGTACTGTAAACCAACTTAGTTTTAAAGAGGACATCAAAGAGTCCTACCTCAAGGTTAAGATGAATGAGCAGCAATAGTAGTGTCTTCTAGCACCAGGAGGCAAAAGTCTAACACACAGAAGACTGGTTGCTTTATCCACCCAATCTTCTGCTCCTTGCCAAATGTTAATATTTGCTGGAGGACTGATTCTCACTTTCAAAAATTTTAATGAGCTAATTCCCCTATGAGAGAGGGAGGGAGGGCATTTATTTTAATTAAATATCCTATACACTGAAACTATAAGATCACAAGCAACCAGATGCTCTGTTCATTCCAATTAATGATGCTTTGGGATTTCTGATATGCAGAAAGGACCTTGAATAGATCATTCTTAATTATATACTTACATTGATAATGGTGAGAAAGAATGAAGATAGTGATCCAGAGACACAGAACAGTTGCTGAGAGTATAGTGTGTCCTTCTACAGTTTATTAACAAGAGAAATAGAGAGTAACTTCTTGGAAGTTCATTGCCTGTACCTATCAATATGATATTTAAAGATAATGCCAAATACTGAGAAATTATTCTTATTTTCAACGAATAGTTCCTCATTTTTTTCATGTCACTCCAGAGAAATAAGATAACTTGGATAAACAACAAGCAAAGAGATGTTATATACATGTATTCATAATTAATTGTGAAATATGTTTAAGAGAAAATTTTGTTGAAATACAGTTTATTAGTCATATGACTCTAACATATAATTATTATATACCACAGTTTGGGAGAGTTTTCTGTAATACAGGGATTTGGTGATGCTCATTCTAATGATTGACACTGTATCTATTATGCTGCCTGGAAACTTCATTTATTTTTTTCAGAGTAAGGGCAAAGTGCTCTCAAGCTATTCTATGGCACAGTCATCATTTGTGCATGAGCATTTTTTCAGCAATCCAGAAAAGTAGATAGAGGCACTATACCCCAGACCATCATTGATCATATTCCTTGATACCTAATGATAAGAATCAGATACTCATCAATAATCAGAAACTCTATCAACCTGGAGAACAGGAGAGACATGGCATTTTTACTAGCATAAAAATGGCAACACAGGTGCACCTGGAACACCCACAGTGAACAGTGGCTAGGCAACTTTGGGATCTAGAACCTTTCATAGTTATCCTGATCCCAGCCAGGACAAGTTTAAATTTTGCAGTAGCCAGGAGGGACATGACCAGGACCTTGAGGTTTTCTATACTACCTCACACCATATGCAGGGGCCAGGGGTGAGTTCAGTCCCTTCCAGTGGGGCCTGTGGTGAAGTGAATGACTGGACTATCTCCAGGTTCTGCATGATGAGCACTCCTGTGTGAATTGTTCACATTCCTTGTATACTCTGTTACTACTCTTGTTGTTGTTACTGTTCACTTCTTATTTCATTGCTGTTTCTACTTAATTGTTCTTATCTCAACCAGCGATCTTTACTTTTTGTGCCTCCAATTCTTCTCTCCATCCCAAAGCAGGGGGAGGGGTACAGGGAAGGAATAGTGAGCATGTGGATTAGAGTGTTTCAGTGGGAACACAAAATTGGGGAATATCATTCCTAAATTGCAACGATAGTTTTCTGAAAAACTCTATAGCAGCCCATATTACAAAGTTCAAGTGATAACAAAAAAATTACTGAACTATATTGTTTAGGAATGGGATTTTTTTTTTTTTTAATATTTACACTGTATTTCTATCTTTACAAATTCCATGCAGAATTTTTGCTGGGTATGAAGTAATGAAGACAGTTAATACTGATGATCTCCCATAATATACTTGAAGCCCAGGTTTGTTACTTCTTTTGTTCTTTGTTTTTTCTTGGGATAAGAGCCTACTTTTTAGAAATATTGCAATAGATTTGATCAAAACTTTACTGATTTGAAATCAAATGGATTCACAAAAATGTCTTATGGACAAAATAAAGTATCAAACATGCTGCACTATAATAAAATAAGCAAGAACTCAGTTTTGAAGAATTTTCTCAGATTGTATGTTCATGTGTGTGTGTGTGTGTGTGTGTGTTCATTTTTGGTAATGCTATTCTGCTTTTGAGTATTAGGTACTTTTTTACATGATTGTCGAGTAATTAACCTCCCTTTCTTCCCGTGTCCTTGCCATTCCAGAAAATATAGTAATAATTCATTTTCAAGATAGCTAGATCTTTTGGTTCTTACTACAGCTACAGAGCTTGAGATACTTTAGAAGGATATTTCTCCACCTAATTTATTGAGTGAAAATGTGATTTAAGGCTGAAGAAGTTAATTCTTCAATCACTTATTACTGAAAGGTCACTCGATTAACACCACATTATGATTGTTGACTGTCAGTGTAAAACTGACATCATTACCTAGACATGCAAATTACGAGACAGATATTATAAGCATATCCTCTGTTCATTTAAAAGCACACATATGGCTAAATTATAAGTTTCCATTGCTTTTGCAGATGTCCAGATTTTAATGACTAGAAAAATGAAATGAGCAGAGACTACAACACCATTACTTGTTGCTAATGTTTGCTGTGTTTTTCTCTTTTAAAAAGTTAGAGGTAAGAGCGACACATTTTTATTCCTATTTTTCTGCTATCTAAGCAAAAATATCTTTTATTGCTTAGGAATTATATTCTTAAAGATATTGTTAGTTAAACATCTAGATATCATTAGAAAATTATTCACAATTCAAAAACATATTTAGCAACCCTTTCTGAAAAATTCAGACAGAGGGAGACTTTACTTAAAACTTAGATAGCATCAGCTAAATTGTTTTCTAGAATCCCATCTAATAGCCTTGTTTGTCCTTACTGAAGGAAAGTGACCATAGTAATTATTTATTGATTCCCACTTATCACTATTTATTCTTGATACCATTTTATGAAAATTCCATATTCTCTTTAATTTACCTATTAATGTATAAGTCTAAGGTTTTTGCTTATTACCTTTTAATTAATAGTAAAACAAACCACACAGTGACAGTGACTCCTAAGTCAAACTTACAATAATTTCAGTATGAATATTCTATAGACAATAGTAATTGCACTCATAACTAAACTTATGATCTTTAATGAAGGCAATGTTACGAATGCTGATGCTCCACAGTATTCTTGTAAGCCTGAATACTAGTTTAGAACCATATCTAGAACAAAATATTTTATATCTCGTAGTGTTTAATTTACATCTCAGAAAGTATTTGGATTTTTACCTATTTTTCATTAGTTTAATCAAAGAGGTGTTTCTTTGGGAAAAATAAATGTCAAGCATTAATTCTCTGTTTTGGTTTGGTTTGTTTTTTTTCCCTCTAGTACCTGTTTCACCTTTTTTTCCGGTGCATTTCACTGCCAGTTTTGTACAGCTCTTTGTCAAAGTTTCAGTTAGGAAAACAAAAGTATAATAGACTGAATAGACATTAAATTGAACTTGTATTGGCTCTGCCTTGAGGAACGTTATGTTCTATTGGGATGGTCTACTTTTGAATACTCAACAATGAGACAGAAATCATTGTGGTATTTGGAGTTTGTGCTGCCACACTATGTTAAACCAGAGACATTTTAACTGAATCCCCACTACTGTGGAGAGAACATTTTGTGTATTTTCATTTCCAGAATATCTACTAATTTCTTCTTGATAATTGTCCATTATTCTTTACTTGTTTATTTCTCACAGTAATAGATCAGAGAAAGGGAAGCACAAATAATTCTCAAATACTGCTCCCATCTCTTTTTTTTTTTGTTGTTCATATAACAGTCAGATATTGTGTCCGTCCTAACATGCTTAGGTAATATAATAGCGTATTCTGACTTTTTTGTTACCCAAGCAATTAACTTCTTCTAGTTTGAATGTTCTGCTATTTCTATTTTTAAAAAATAAAAAAAAAAAAAAAAGAAAGAAGTTAAAAAATAGAGTACAGTCCTAATTTTCTGATTGGCTAGTATTTTTTTGTTTTTCAGAGGTATAGAAAATAAAAGGGACAAACCACTGAAGTCATGCTCCTAGGTAGCCATACTTCTGATTAGCCCTCTGCTGTATTTTCTACTTTATATCTCTTGAGTCCATTTATATGTTGGACTTCACTGAATATTCAGTATATTTGTTTATAAGAATGAACATTGTCTTAGTTAGCATACTAATGTGTGTTCATTTTGCATGGTTTTTCTTTTGGCTTTTTAAACTGAGATGTGTGTGTGAGTACCCATCTTGTTTTTACTGTTCAGCATCTTTATTTCTCATTCACTTTACATTATCTTTCATTCTTTGATTGTATCCTTTCTTTCCTGCCCTATTCCATTCTTGTTCATAAGTTGCTTGCTATCCACCCAGGAGTTCAGAGTTTGTTTCAGGGACTCTGACTCTCCTTCTACTTACTGAGAAATATCTCTCTGTTCTCTTTTGAATTAGGTATTCAAGAGTGACAGGACAGAAAGGCAAAGGACTCTTCCAAGAAGATCCATCCTTGTGAAAGAAGCAGGGCTTTTCAAATATGCTTGATGTTGAGAGGCTGGGTGGAGATCAGGAAGAGCGACTTGCTGGTTCCTAAGGAAATAGAAACTTTCTTGATGGTTCTTCCAGGACACTAATTTATTTTTTTCCCTTATTTTCATTTTAAACTTCCAGGCTTGTTTGATAACATAACTGGGAATATAAAACAAATATATAGAACATATAAACAGAATATAAATATATAAAAAGAATATAAAATAAATTTATCAAAATTCTAGTCTGTTTGGCGTAAAAAAGTATTGGAAGCTTTTCAAGTAGCTTATTATAGGAGGATGCAGTTCATTTTCAAATGCCTTTTAACCCAAACAAATAGCAGATTCAAAGACCTTTGAATAATTTTATATTTGAATCTAAGCCCAGATTTTGTATATTTCAGTTAGCATACCACTGTAAGCTCTAACAAATACTGGTGTTTTCCATTTCAAAATTTTGGATTAAATTGTTATTGAAGTCAGGACCTAAGAAGACTCTTCAGATGCGTGCTGCAGTTCTCTTCTCTGTGTGTGTTGATTTTTTTAACTTGGCTTAGAATCCATAGTAAGACCTATAAAACCTATATCAGTCAAGACATAGGTATACCAGCCTGAAATCTGCATGAACTTGCATCTTGAAACCCAAGAGGATGGTAACCTCTCACTTTATTCAGTCATTCAGTTTGTCGAGCAATCAGGATGTAGGTAATGGCAGTTTAACTTCCTTATCTTCCCTGAAGGAATTCAGAACTGATCTTTCCAAAACTCTCAGTCCTAGATTAAAATGTTTCAGCAACTACAGGAACAGGTATTGGAATATATAAATAGTTCTCCATTCTCCCAGGCCTCTCTTTGTTATTCCATTTGATTCTTTTAGAATTTCTGATTCTGTGATAACAGAAGCAGGAAAAGATTATACTCAAAAAAAATCTGCTCAGTGCTGCAGTTGCACATATATTTGAATCAGGACTAAAGCATCTGAATATCAGAAAGCTGGATTAAAAATTATGAGAATTTAATAAGACTACTGGATGTCATTTATTTGCCTTTGCTTTTTCACCTTCAAGGTTCTTCATTTCAAAATTTTGTTTGCAGGCAGGAAGATGGAAATCTACCTCTCACAAAATAAGTTCTGATGTTTTCAGGTGGTCAAAAGATCTTAGATACTGTCTTTTTAGGGAGCGTAAAAAAATCCTAAATCTAATACTGAGAGAAGTGATAAAAATCTCAAACCTGACTGCAGTGTTTATTTGTTATTTTGAGAGCAGGAATTATCTGTGGAATCAGTACCAGTGTTATCCATTTTATCATCATTCCTTTGAGATTTGGAGCTATTGCTTTCATTTTATATAATTTGATAACTGTCATGTAATTAATACCTTTGAATGGGATATTTTTTACAGTCTGTGTTAAATATTATTCCATTATATACAATCATTGCCACATTTCCTTTAAATTATAATTTGAAGCCCTTCCTAAGACTTCGGTAAAACTCCCTAATTTATTGTTTGAAATATTTCTATAAATCCAACTGTCTTTAGTAGAAGAATAATCTACAAGTATATCAAAACCCCTTAAGTACAGTCCTTTAAATACCCACATTTTTCTGTAATTTCTTTTCTTTTTCATAAGGCACAGTTTTTGTACTCAATATAATGTGTGGTGATTACCCTCAAGTGAGAAATTTTTACTTCTCTCTAGATCCTTAATTTCTCTGTTCCATTCTAAGATTATTTTATAGCCATGTAGTCTGTTTTGACTACATAAAGTGAAATTTACCTCACCTAGCTTTTGGTGTCCAAAATTTAGGCCTTAGTCTTTACTAGTGAAATGAAACTGTCATGTTAAGATATGTTGGTATCTTTCCCTTTCTTGATTTATTTCAGAGAATGTAGATAACTTTTAAACAAGTTCAAGTTGGTGAGACAAATCACTTCTCAAGGATAGTTACAATTTTTTGTGCTTATTTAAAATATGAGCCCATTTAAAGTTCTTTCTACGTCTGCAACCATTACGTGCAAAATAAGTAATTTCAGCCCATTATTTCAAACTGTTTTATATCTTTTAAAGAAAACTATATAGTAATTATATAGTTTTTAGGCTCAACATTTAAAATATGTCGTGCTATGAACACTGTCTGTCAAGTGGTATTTCCAAAACCACTGGTAATCATAGAAGTTTAGTCTAGGACATGTACTTTTCACTGTTTTTTGACAGAAGGAGATAATTTGGGCCCGTTTTTATTTGACTAAAATCAAAATTATTGAATTTAAATTATAAATTACAGATCAGATTAAATCTGGTTGCTGTGACCAACTCTGGAGGTGAGATGAGTTTTAGGACTATCTTCTAAGATTTCTGTCAAACTGAACAATTAGTATACACTGACTGAAAACAATAGTACAGAAAGGGACCTGAGCGTCCTGGTTGATGGCAAGCTGAATCTGAGTCAGCAGTGCCCCGGCAGCCAGGAGGGCCAACCATATCCTGGGAGGCATCAGGCAAAGCGCTGCCAGCCAGTCAAGGGAGGTGATTGTCATGCTCTGCTCTGCACTGATATGGCCTCACCTTGAATATTGTGTGCAATTTTGAGAGCCACAATATAAAAATGACACTAGGCTATTAGACAGGGCACAGAGGAGGCCACGAGGAGACGGTGAAAGGTCTGGAGGGGAAGCTGTATGAGGAGTGGCTGAGGTCACTTGATTTGTTCAGGCTGGAGAAGAGGGGATTGAGGCAGACTTCACACTGCAGTCTACGACTTCCTTCCAAGGGGTAAAGGAGGGGCAGGTACCCATCTCTTCATTCTTGTGACCAGTGACAGGAGTCCAGGAAACCGCGTGAAGTACAAGGAAAAGGTTTTCACCCAGAGGGTGGTAGGGTACTGGAACAGGCTCCCCATGGAAGTGGTCACAGCATCAAGCCTGACAGAGTTATAGAAGCTTTTGGACAAAACTCTGGTGTGACTCCTGAGATGTCTTGTGCAAGACCAGCAGTTGGACTCAATTATTCTGATTGGTCCCTTCCAAGTCAGCATATTCTACGATTCTTTGATAATTATTGAATAAGAATCCTACTGCCTAAAGGTATTAAGAATATATTGTAATGGCTATAAAACTGATTAGTTACGTGTTTCTGGGAGACACTATTGGGAGTCATCTATTGCAGTTAGTGCCGGAAAAGAAAGCAATAAATGTTAAGCTATGTCTGTGAATTCTTTTCAGCACAGTAAGAATTATTATGATGGAACATTGCTGAAATCTAAACTAGGTTTTGATCACTAGTGACCAGGTTGACCTAAAGGGGAAGATAATACACTTGATGATAAATGCAATTAACCAAGAGTAAATTGCCGGAAACTTTTTGTATGGTGTTTTCTTATAAATATGATGGAAAATTGAAAAGATAAAAAAAATAATAAAAGTGCAATACTAAATCTTTCGTGTGATTTTTTTTTTCTTTAAACCAGAAGTTTTTTTCCTCTGGTTAACTTCATTTAAAGACAAAAGTCCGGCACCCAACCTTATTCTACTTTTGTCTTTTAAAAGAGCCTTTAACTTATGAAAGCAGGGTTCTCTGCTTAAGATCATGCATTCACTTTTCTGTTCTTGTCACAGTGCTAAAACCTGTCCTTCTCTGAGGGTCTTGTAGTTTGATAACCTTTAGACCCCTTTTGCTGTAAGAAGGCTGTAACTCAAGTTTTCACCTCTTTTCCAGAAAGCTTAATTCTATTGACTCAATAATCAAATTTCATAATCCTTTTGCACTACTGTGCTTATTTTTACCTTCCTTCTTTGTGCTTTGGAACTTTTCACAATCTTTGCTGACAATCTAGTAGAGATAAAAACTTCTCTGGGACAGAACAGAATCATGAAACATTTGTGTAACCTGACTTTTTATCTGCTGTGTAAGAGAAATGTGACTTTTAGGATTGGTAGTCTCCTATCATCTTCTTAACAGCAATGATGTGAGTTTGCATTACTGAAAATTAATGCATGCATTAATTTGCCAAGTTATCAAAGTGAATGTGAGAATTTCCCTGAGCTGAAGAACGAATTAAACACATTCCCAATGGGCTCATGTCTCCAGTTTCACTGGCATGATGTTAATGAAATCATAGTTGGCAGTTGTAGATTTTTGTGTTAGGTAATATTTCCCTTGTAAATTGTCTAACATATGAACATTTTCACCCAGCTTCTTTTACAAAACTTGTAGAAGCTTTATTGTCAATAAGGCTTCTATCCAGTTGCTCGATTTGGTTGAAGTGCACCAACAGATTGACATGTTATTAACAGAATGACATAAGATTTCACCTATATGTAGGATTACTGCATGAATTTTGCCTCCATGAGAAACCAGGATCAGATTGTCTCACATTGATATGTAAATTTAAAAATTAAATTAAATTTTTAAAATGAAATTAAAACATTTGACATGTTTAATAAAAGCAGCCTAACATTAAAAGGATCAAGACTTTTCAGATTAAAAACTGGACATTAATTTCAACAGTTGCAATCTACTGGCATGATATTCAGAAATATCTCTCAGGAATTGTTTCTTAAGAAAAACTGAAAAAAACCCTTTTCAAGGTTTTTACAAAAAAAGTACGTCTTGCTATACCACTTGTCTGGTAAAATCCAAATTTATGGAAATAGACAGCATTGTGAATTATATTTATTTTGCATATTTTAGAATTATGATGTCAAAGAATGGTCAAGTGTGCAGGTGCAGATTACTAAAACATTAGCCTTATGAATAGGTAATTAGTTGAGATGTAGAAAAAATTAGCACATTGCAGTGCTCATAAAGCAAAAATGTGATGTTCAAACCAGCATGAAACTGGCATTTCTAATGGCAAAATCATCCAGGAATAATAACACAAAACTATTTTCACCTCCCCTCTGATTTTCAAAAGCAGTATTTTATACAAAGTACCAAAGCTGACTCTCCAAAGACAGCTTATATTTAGGTTTTTGTGGAATTCCTGAGGCTTTTTGCTTGGTTTGTGATTAAAAGTTGTTGTTGAAGCATTTTCAAAATATTGTAATTAATTTAATTTGTCTACATGAATAGACTAGGTAGTGCAGCCAATTAAGACCCAGTATTTTGGCCCTAGGGTTTTAGTCTGAAACATCGTTTAGACAGGAACTAATGCAATTATCCTTATCTGAATGCTCTGAAGGAGATAGGAAGCAAATGCCAATTTGATCTCTCTACATGGGCACAGAGACAGTTCTCTACACATAATCAAAGTGGAAGCATTTTCAATAATATATGCAGCCTAATTAAAATCTCAATTAAAACAACTGTAAGGATCTTTACAAATTAACTTTATGAAAAAATATTTTTGTAGATAGAGTTTAGAGGTCTCACAAAAAATTTTATAAAATTATAACATTTATACATAAATCCCTTTTCCTTTTAAGTTCTTTCAGCTGCTTTGTCTTACTTCTTTCTTTTGAAAAATGATTGCAATAGGAAAACTATCTTCTTTTTAATCCTACTGATGCACTTCTTTTAGCATGGCTGTTTGAAAACTACTATCTCAAAAGGTTTTTAGACATTTTTGTATTCTATAAACTACGAAAACCTTTTACATTGGCACTATGTTATAGCCTAATTTCTTCTTCCTTAAATAGTGACTAATATCAATCCAACAAATTTTTCCAAGATTATTGGACTGACCCCAACACCATGTTATCTTAGATTGGTCTAAGAAATGCTGTCCCAAGGTACTGTTCTGGATTTTCAGGATTATTTTAGGTACTAATTTCTTTTAATTTATAGTGGGGAATTGACTCTATGGTCAATAGAGTTATGTTATTATGTTATGCACTGACCCTAGTTGCCAGATTGCAAAATTGAATACTCAGGATCACATCAGAAGTATATCATGTCCTTTAAAAATGTTGTAAAAGGCTGAATACTATGAATATGTGTTCTTAAAGGCACAAACACCACTCAAATAAACATGAGTAACATACAGATATTCATTCTCATCCTCTCAGTATCTCAGTTTTAGTTTCTGTATGACATTTGTAGGAGTTCTACTGATCAAAAAGTGTCTGGGGAAAAAATTTGCTTCATCAGAAGAACCTATTAGCTCAGCAACAAAGTGAAAAACAGTATCTAATTTTTTTTGCTATTCTGTCAGTCTGGGGCTTTGAGAAAAAATTTGTATATTTTATTGTAGGTTTTATATCAACCATAGACTACACAGGTGACTTTTTTCTTGAATATGAAGGGCAAATTACCTTGGGTGATAGTAGGAGGAATGGCAATTATTGGTGGTTTTCCATCAAATGTGAATAGATCACTGGACCTTTGCTATGCTTTGGGTTTCCTCTGAGTACCAACTCAGGATCAGAGGTCAAGTTAACTTTCTTTCACTGTTGTTTTTGCAGTGTAATTGCACTGCCTGCACAGGTCTGTGTTACACCCTGGTCCAACTTCATCAGGCGTTACACTTTCATTTCAGGCTTCAAGAGATATTGCCTACTCAAACTCTTGCAAAGTTTTGATTCTTTGATACCTTGAGTTCAAGTCTAGAGAAAAGACTACACACTTTTGTCTAAGAGATTTGTTTTAATTTGGTGAGAAAATAGGCATTTCGGCAAAATCAGTTTTACAGAAATGGCATGCAAACCAAGGAAAAACATTTCACTATAACACCTAATGCAAAGAACCCAGTTCACAAAAGCATTACAACAGATTACTAGGAATAGCAAGCATTGCTATGGAGTTATTGTAACTTTTGTTACAATCAGTAAACACAAACTCCATACAACTTAAGTTAAATATGAAATAAGAATAAATAAGAAAATAGGTGTTTAAGTTGCCCACAGGAGTAAAGGAAGAGAGATTAAGAGAAGAAAGAATAAAGAAAGAAAGAGAGGAGAGAAACATAAAGTCACCACTATGAAGGTCACATATTGACTGGTCAGGAGGGCAGAGGCCACAGCAGGATGGAGTCCTTGTGCGTATCTGTTTATAGACTTTGGCTATTGTGGTCACTCCCTCTAGCCAGGATTTCAGGTGCACTGGATATTCACTGTCCCCCTAGCCAAAGTGAGGGGTGTCACAGCCAACCAGAGGCTCCAGTGGGTTTGGTGTGGGTTGGCCACCAGGTGGACCTTATTGATAGACAGCCCAGCCACATGGCTTTTCCTGCCATGTGCTCTTGGCAATTCTTGGCTGCAGACCTAGGCCTAGCCCTTTCCCCTTTCTCCCCCCCCACCCCAAATAAACCAATCTCTGACCGTCTGTATACTTAAAGCAAAAAGAAACTGCAAAATTTAACTTGAGCAGTTCCACTTGCAAAAATCTTAGTTTAAGATGTCCCAGTCTTTCCTGAACTGTCTTCATTTGGTCGACTTCCTTTGTGTGGTTTGATAAATTGGAAACACCTAGGAAAATCAGAGATTGGACTCAAACCTCTTCACAGCTCAACTTTCTGCAGTTTTTCCTCTGCAGTTTCTTTCACTTTACAACCCCTGCCCCATGCTTTTATCAGCTGGAATTAATCTTTTTGACTAAATACAGGGCTGTTGATGCTCAGCCTTATCCTTTGAACCTCAGACCCTACAGTAAAAAGGATTTCTTAATCAGGTATGGATTTATAAGTTAGCCTAAAAAGGGTCATGGTGCAGTGCTGCCAAATAAATTACACAAATTCATGGAGACAAGGTATGGAAGAGATCATGCTGTCAATCCCATGGCCAATTTTACTGCACCTGCATTGGTCCACATGAGTGTCTATTATTAACACTTTTTTCTTTCCCTGTGAAAACTTAAAAGACTATTCAGGTCAGATATTCCCTTTAAATACTGTACAGAATCTGGTGCTCTGGGGAAGCCTTTTATAATCTTTAACCTGAGATGCTGGAGAGCAGTGCTGGGGAAAGGGACCTGGGGGTCCTGGTCAATGGCAAGTTGAATGTGAGTCAGCAGTGCCCTGGCAGCCAGGAGGGCCAACCATGTCCTGGGGGGCACCAGGTACAGCACTGCCAGCCAGTCAAGGGAGAGGATTGTCCCGCTCTGCTCTGTACTGATACGGCCTCACCTTGAATATTGTGTGCAGTTTTGGGCACCGCAATATAAGAAATATATTAAGCTATTTGAGAGTATACAAAGGAGAGCAACTGTGGGATGATGGATAGGGTTAAATCTAGAGGAGATCCAGGATGCTAGGGTAAAAAGCAGCTGCAACTCCCTGGATGGACTGAGGTTGACATATTCCCAAACACAACGATAAACATCTGCTCCGAGGAACAGAATGGAGCATGGAATGAAGTGGAGACTACGTGAACCCCCTCCATTCAAATCCCATCAGAATGAGGGAGCATTGTGATACTGACACCATGCAGTACGTGTCTGCCAAGGGAGAATCAAGATGTTCTGTCACTGAAGCCAACAACCCCACGTTGAACCCCTTCCTCCGGTGCCAAGCTGCAACCACCCCTCTCCTATTAAGTGTGGTGAGATAATACCAATCAAAAATAAAAGGTATTTATAACTAGAGTCACTTAAACTCCACCTAAACACAAAGAAATAGCATAAAAGTAAGTTGAGGATAGGGGGAAAATGGGAGAAGATCTCCACCAAAACTGCTGTAGTCAGTCGACTGGCTGAGTCCATCTTCTCCTCCCCACAGGGACACCTTAGGTGGGAATTATACTCTACGTGCTGCTCTTAGGACTAGAGCTTTTGTTTGTGCTTCCTCCATAGCATATTAGTTAGTATATTGCTTTGTATCAGAGCTTGTGCTTGCTTAATATATGTATCAGTACATTTCTTTAAAACATGTTTTTGTGGTAGACACTATCACTGATAACCTTAAAAACTTATTAATCAGTCACAATTTGTATTAATAAAGAGTGTTATTCCGTGAACTCTTAAAGTTAAGTGCTTGCACTTGCCTGCAGTGGATCATACCTTGGCAGGACCCACTGAGAGGTCTTCACTCTGTTTAGCCCCCCCTAGCAAGTATGGTCAAGGTACTCCCCGATCTTGTGAATTTGTTAATGAAGGGTATCATTACAAGACGCTGGCGGACTGTCAGACAGTTTTGACTTTCCTGGGGATACCGACAGGAAAAAAATCTAAACTCCTACCTTTCATGAGACAGCAATGAAGATGGTGAAGGGCCTTGAGGGGAAGCCATATGAGGGATGTCTGAAGTCACTTGGTCTGATCAGCCTGGAGAAGAGCAGACCGAGGGAAGACCTCACTGCAGTCTACAACTTCTTGTGAAGGAAAGAAGAGGGGCAGGCCCTGATCTCTTATCTGTGGTCATCAGTGACAGAATGGGAGAGAACAGCTTGGAGCTGTGTCAGGGGAGGATTAGGTTGGATATAAGAAAAAGGTTCTTCACCAGAGCATGCTGGAACAGGCTCCCCAGCACAGTGGTCACACCAAGCCTGACAGAGTTCAAGAAGCATTTGGACTATTCTCTTGCGCACATGGTATTACTCTTGGAGATGTTCCTGTGCATGGCTAAGGGCTGGGATCAGTGATCCTTGTGGGTCCTTTCCAACTCATCATATACTGTGATTTTGTGATTCCATATTTTCCTGAACAGTATTTCAGATTTCTCACATCAGAATTTCTTTACCAGACTTTCCACTTTTGGTAAATACAGCATTATTACTTGATGTATGAGAAAGTATAAACACAAAGTCTGAACTTTCACTGTTGTATCTGCTTTTGTATTTGAATGATGATTTGGACAACATAATAATAAGGAGATTTTTTTTTCCTAGTTTGGCATGTCCAACTCCATTTAAGATATTAATGGTACTATTTATACATAGAAATGTCAAGGTACTTTCACTTATCTGAGATAAAGTATCTGGTTTCACCCTTTTTATCCAGATGAGAAAAACATAAAAAGAACTTACAGGAATTTTTCGTGAGTAGAGCATATCTAGAAACAGAGGAAGTCCTGTTTTTCAGTACCCTGGAATGATAGAATGGATTGGGTTGGAAGGGACCTAGACCTAGTTCCAACCACTCTGCCATGGGCAGGGACACCTTCCACTAGACTGGGTTGCTCAGGGACCCATCCAACCCGACCTTCAACACTTCCAGGGTTGGGGTATCCACAACTTCTCTGGACAACCTGTTCCAGTGATTCACCACCCTCACAGCAAAGTATTTCTTCCTAATATGCAATCTAAACCTACTCTCAGTTTAAAGTAATTTTCTCCTGTCCTGTCCTTGCATGCCCTTGTAAAAAGTCCCTCCCCATCTTTCTTGAAGGTTCCCTTCAGGTACTGAAAAGCCATAATTAGGTCTTCGGAAGCCTTCTCTTCTCCAGGCTGAACAACCCCATTCTCTCAGTTTTTCATCACAGGAAAGATGCTCCATCCCTCTAATCAACTTGGTGGTCCTCCTCTGAACTTGCCTCAAAAGGTGAGGACGTGGGGACTCCAGAGCTGGATGCAGTACTGTAGGTGAGGTTTCATTAGAGATGAGTGGAGGGGAAGAATCCTCTCCGTCAACCTGCTGGCCACACTTTTAATACAGCCCAGGAAACAATTGGGCAGCAAACACACATTGCCAGCTCATGTCAAGCCTCTCACCTACCAGTACCTCCAACCATTTCTCAGCTGCTCTCAATCTGTTCTTTCTCCAGCCTGTATTGATACTGGCGGTTGCTCTGACCCAGGTTCATCACCTGGCATTTGGTCTTGTCAAATTGCATGAGATTCCCATGAGCCCACTTTTTGAGTTAGTCCAGGTCCCTCTGGATGACATTCCATCCTGCAAGTGCGTCAACCACATCACTCAGCGTGGTGTCATCTGCAAACTTGCTGAGGGTATACTTTCTTGTTAGGTAAATATCCATTTAATATTTTATATTGGATTTTCTTTCTTATTGTTTTCCTCTTATAATCCACTTGTTTTGTTTGGCACTTTGCCCACATTCTGGGATTTCCATATAAACATTTTTCTGCAATTATTGTTTCATTCCTTCCGTTGTTCTCTACAAATTCTTTTTATCTACTTTTATTCCCTCATTAATCTGGAAACATGCTCATATTCTCTCTTATTCATGCTTTTTCCTCTCAAGACTAAAATGCCTTAATTATTTTGTCAGCACAGTGATAAACTACCAAGAGGAGGAGCTGGAGATCATATGCTATGAGAGCATCCACTGACATTTTTAGAGCATTCCTTGCAAAACAGAAGAGAAATAGCTGGTTTGGGGACCCTGACACAAGCTCAGTAATGACTTGATTTAATGTGTGCTACTCAAACTTTGGTGTTTCTGTGAAGTCTACTAAAGAAAGCTCTGAACAGTTTCAACATAAAGTTGAGTCTGAAAAACCTTATAATATTTTTAGGTTCCTTATAACGGTTCTATATTTACAGCCATCTGAGGAATTATGTAGAAAAAATGATCCGCTTTCAATAAGCTTAAGGTCGGATTCCAAATACAAATAAAGGCAAGATCTTCCCTGTCACAACAAGAGACTAAATACTGATATCTAAGCTCATGTTAAGCAGAATGATCTCAGTACAATCAATAAAGTTTGGCTACATTATACCAATGTAAGATTTGTTGCTTATCTGATTTATTGTTATTGGTATTTTTGTTGTTGTTATTATTATTACTAAAATTGTTATTATGTTCATGTGATATATAAAGTATACTAAACTATTTATAGACTAGACATTTCAGAACTTTAATGCTTTGAGTTTACAGACCTGCATATCTGGTGATCTCCTTTTGTGAATTTCCTATTCACAAATTATTATTTAACATAAAACAATTTTCTTAAAGCTACCTTTTACAAACTTTTACAAACTTCTACATATTCATCAGATTCTGACTACACGTTGGAAATGGAAACTCTAGTGGTAAGGCTGAGCTGACAAAATACTCCTGGCTGTGTTAAAATACCTAATTATAGATATGCAATAAGAAGCAGCAAAATTTAAATTAGTGTCTATCTGGCACTATTTTATCCATGGACACAGTCAGTCTTGGTTTCCAAATTTTTTCTGTGTCAGTACAGACTATTGTCAATGCTCAGCCCTTATGACAGGGAGTTCCTGTGTGTGTTTTATCATTGCTGTGGTATGGATTTTGTTTGTTTTTGTGGGGTTTTGATTTTTTTTTTGTTTGGTTTTGTTGTTTTGTTTTTGGGGTTTTTTTTTGTTGTTTTTTTGTTTGGTTGGTTGGTTGGTTTGGGTTTTTTTGTCAGATGACAGGTCAGATTTAGCATCCAGGTGCTACTTTTGTCAGTATATTTTCAGTGCTGGCTTAAAACAAATTTATTTAAATAGATTTGGGCGTGAGGACAGTACTGCTTTATTCTTTACAACTATAGAGATTGGGATTTAAAAACTCATCCTCCTGGAAGTATTTAACATTATCTTTTCCAGCTAACTCTTGTAGCTTTTCTCATATAATTTTAATTTTACAAGAAAAGAAATAAATTATCATTCTGTTAGCCAAAGGAAATTTCCCTACAAGGAGTTAGTGACAGTTCTTAGGAATGACTTGAAAATCTACTCAATTTTAATACTCTAAGCTAATTTTCTGTAAAAGAGATAACTGCCTTTTCCTACCATGTTTCTTGTATGGGAGATTTTGTTATTTGTGCCAAACATGCCACTACTGATGTTTCTTTAACTCCCCACCAGAGGAAAGAGACACAAGTCCTCAGTGTCCTCCTGCCTGGGTATTCAGTCATAAGCACTAATAATAAGATAGGAAAGTTGCCTACTAGTAGAAAACTAGTCATAATGGTGAGTCTTGGTGTTGAAAGGCTTGTTGATTGATAGAACGTACTTTTGCCTGGTGGAAATAGATGCATAGACAGTCATGCTTAGCTTAAAATGAGCTGCTCTTCTCTGAGGCAGAATTGCACCATCTGCCTTTCTTGAAAAACAGTAGTGTAGTATCTAAGACATATTAAAACTGTTTCTTTAAAAAAGCCACAGCATTACAGCTATGACAGAAAAGTTGTGCATTTATTCTTCCACAGATACACAGCCACCACTGAAATCTAACCCTAAAGAAATGGGGTGATTAACACCTCCATAGATGTTTACACACAAATTACAACTCTCAGATTAGAAAACCCCACAAACATGGATTAAAAACGTCAATAGAACTTCGGACTCATATGTCAGATACTTGGGAGTCTCTTTCTATATTTCATTGTTTAGACATTACACAGTCATGCTGTGTTTAGCATGGAAGGAAAACTGTTTATCATGACCTTGGAAGAGCTGGGTAGGGTATGTGGCTTCCCTGGGGCAGAGTGGAAAGAGAAAGGAAATATCATTGCTGCCTAACACCCAAGATTCTGCCAAGCTGAAACAAATACTATACTGCTGCTGTACAGGATCAAAAGGCTGAATTAGTTTTCAGCTGCTTCGTGCATCAGATGCTGGTAATAGAGTAGAAAGCCATTACTGTTTCCATGCTTCTCTCAGGTATGCTGCGTATACTCAGAGTTTGTAGAGAATAAGGCTGCAGCACCATCTGAAAATTAAGACTTTTTTTTACTTCATTCATTCACCAGTTAAAAAAAAAAAAAAAGGCAATGTAACATGGCTACTAGGATGTTATTGAATGGATGGGGAAAATTGCAGACTCATTACTGATCAGATAAGACCTACAGAAAGATCGGATGATTATATGCGTAGTGCCAGATTTTCAGGTTGCCAGCCACTAGCAGTCTGACTGTAACTGGAATAATGGGTGTTCAATATCCTTGCAAATTAGTTCCAGCTGTTTCTAGTTTGATATGCAAATATGAAGTCAATGAATACTGTGAGCATTTAGGACTATAATTTAATGACTCCTTCTTCCAGGAATCTTGTAGACCTGGAAATTCTACTTGATATTGTTTCTCAATGTTCCCTCAAGAAAATTTCTGAATCTGTTAATGCCATTGTGAAAAGGGATTATATCAAATCAAACACAAATGAAATAAGTGGATGAGATTTTTCTATAGTTTTAGAAACTGCCTTTTTATGAAATTATAGCCTTGTATTCTATGAAATATCACATTCTGCCATATGAGTCATTTATATGTTTTGCTTGAAATGTTGGGGGGAAGTGTTATATCATGTACAATGCAAGTACAGTGACCTTAGAAGAGAACTTCCATGTTCATTTAGACTTTTAAAATGTTTTATTTAAGTGTGAGTCATTTTCATTATCATGCATTCTCTACAAGGTGACCTGGAAAAGACTAGGGGTTTTGTTTATCGTAAATGTCAGGTGTGCTTGCTAAGTGTGCATCACGCTACAATTTAATCTCAAAGCTAAAACCAAAAATTGAAATCAGGGGAGATTTTAAGTTCAAGACTCTAAGAAGGTCGTGAGCAAGGTTTGAATAAGCAAATTCAGACATACACAGAGGGCACTTTTCATCAACTGAACGAGACAATTATGAGGATGTCTTCAGCTCTTGAATATAAATCTGAGACAAGAGTGCAGGTAGGATTTTCAACATCAGGACCGTGAACCAAACACTACTCTGAGCTACTGCTCAGACTTGTCTGCCTCTTAGTCTTTCTGTAGACTAATGGTTTCTTCAGCAAATCTATTTCTCTTATACTGAATAATATCACTACTAGAAAATAATATCACTTTAAAATTTATAAGGTGCCACATTTAGGCAAATGTAAAATTTTACCTAACAGTCTTCAAAATTGTCCTGCTTTTTTAAGGAGGGAGAAGTATGAGGATTAAACTTTATAGTAATTTTTGTTCATACTGGGAACTTCAAGATAGCTCTCTGGCATGAAAAATAGCATCTGGGATTCGTACCTCTCCTGATCCCTCTAGTATCTTTTATTCCACCTGAAATGCCTGTCCTAGACTGAGACCAGTGTGTTTTTTTAAGTGACATTCTGAACAACGTTGGGTAGTACATGAACTGTTAAATTCTGCTGTCAAATTAATACAGGTTGCCTTCTTTACAGTCAGCAAGCAATCTATGTCAGTATGCATATAAAGCATGCAAAGTCTTTATCAAGATTATGGTGATAATGAATCCAAAACTAACTGGTTTACAAATACAATTTTGTAAGTTAGGAGTTTTTTTTGTAATCCATCATCTACTGTGTATACTACTCATGCATGTTCCAGAGGATTAATATGGATATGTAAAATAAATTGCATTCTGAAGTTTGTTTTGTTGTTTTTTTGGTCTTTACTAAATTTGTAATGCAGTCTTTCTCAGCAGATGGTTAGTTCTAGTCCCTTTCATGTTCATACTCTGTTATGTTTGTAAAAGACCCAGCTGCCAACAGCTAATATTTCACTGCTGAATTTATCATGTGTGATATAATTGCTCATTATGTGCTTTGGAAAAAAGTTAAAGAAATATCAACACAGTTATTTCTAACTCCAAACAAATGATAAAGAAATAGTTATTTTTAATATCTATAGCTCTCAGCTGATGTTTAGCTATTTTAGAAGCCTACTTTTTACAATAGATTCTTCTATTTTGTCAAGTCTTGGTTTTAAAAAGCTTTATATTCAAGAACAGCACTGAGACATCTTCTGTTTTAAAAGTATTGTTAAGTCAGAAGTACCTGTTTTCGTCTGGACCTTAGGTGAAGTAACATGATCTGAAATTATGCATGAGGTTTTTTCCTTAAGAATCACACTCAGTAGTCAAAGATATATCTAATTGTAATATACAGTGTAATGCTTATCCACAAAGAATTATGGGCTGCCATCAGAACAAGAATGAACCACTGAATGTTAACTCTCTTTTTTCCAAAGCTGCTGAAACTTTTAAAAAGGCAATCAGAATGAAATAAATATATTTCCTCATAAAATTATACTATTATTTTCAATAAAAGGTATGGTATAATAAATGACTATGGAAGTAATTGTTAATATTTTCTGGAATTATACGGGTGGAGGATCTTGTCAGAGTTTAAGAGACTTGCCGCAAAAGAAGTTTCATATTTCCTAAAGAACTCTGTAATAATTACATATATATGAAACCTATAACCAAGAAACCACAAACAAGAAGCTTCTGAAATTAAAAATAAAAGGATCTGTCTCTCAGTCAGCCCTGTAATTTCAAAAAAATTTCAATATTCTTTCAAAGATAAAAGGACTTGCACTTCTGAATCTGACTCCTTGGTGAGCTTCATTTTGCCTGACAAGAAGAGTTCGTAATCTTTAGGATTTCTCTTTATGCAAGGCTCTGTTGGGTCAAAAGGCCTCACGCTTTTGTTTACCAGTATAAAGCTAATAAGCTGACACTGATTTTAAATGTTAATTCCAACCGAATCAATTAAGATTAACTGATCTTTTAAAAGACTTCTGTCTCTTAGGAAACATATTTAGGGATTTTGAAAGAATGTTGAGTATCCTTCCTCATCCTTGATATTAACAGAAGATGAAGACTAATATGAGCTCATAAAAGCATAAGATATATCAAGTGGTCCACTTTAGCTAGTTAATTAAAAATTCAAACTTTTTGTCAAATGCTTAAAATATTTATTGGAAAACACATGTCTTCTTTGCCACCTTTTCTTTACACTGTGACTTTGTTCAGAAAAAGCAATCCAGCATATTTAATAGGGGATATTTCTTGTTCTCTTATCTTCCTTTACACTGTTATCTGCAGATTTCCATCGACATTTCAAAATTTGTACCTTCTTTTTAATGGATCAAAGCACTGGATGCCCCCTATAGACAAGATCAAATATTAACATTACATAACTTAATGTTACATTGCTATTCCTCAATATGTCTACAGCATTCACTGTCATGTCAGTCATAACATTATAGGCTTTTCCAAAACATGGACAAGAGGAAAATATATTTCATCATACTGAAAGAGATGTATGTTATTTTCTTAATTTTATTTATTTTACTTTTTTATTATTTTATTTTATTCTTTATTAAATAAAATCAGGTAGTTTACTTTGTGTTTCCCCAGTATATTTGTTCATCCTGTTTTACTTTCAGATTGCTAGACCTATAGGACAAGACAATTTTAGAACTTTTTATATGATTATAAAACTTAACACAAAGAATTCATAAGCCTTGATAATCCATAAACCATGATTGTATATTAAGTTTTGGTTCTCTTCCTTCTGGCAATAACACTGAGGGATAAAATCATGTAGGTTATGATGAATATTCTGGAAATGATACAGCTTGGTTAATAATACGTACCGTAGTTGTGAGATTCTGAATAAATATACACTAAGTGCCTCTTCAGGGCATCACAGTAGGTTATATAAACTAATAAATAAATCATTACCTAGCATCAAATTGTGATAAAGGAACAGAGCATGTAGGATTTTGCGTGTCTTCTACCAAACTGAAAGGACTCCTGTTCATATTACAATGGTGGGTATTTATTCCTGGGCATGTGAGGATAAAATGTTAATACAAGTAGATGGCAAATACAAATACTTTTCTAAGAGTATTTCCACCTTCTTAACAGTTAAATCAATATCAAATACAGCAACAAAGGAAAATGAAACAGGAATAGGTAACTAAAATTTTACTAGAGTGGACCTGGCATTAGGGAGGATAAATGCTTCCATCTGCCTCTTCCAGAAAAAAAAAAAAAAAAAAAAAAAAAAAAAAAAAAAAAAAAAAAAGAGGAAATTTGCAACATCAAATTTAAGGAATGCAAGAGCACAGAATCAAAATACAGGATTATTTAACAGGTTTATTATTAATAGAATTTTTGTATACAAAAATACAACCCTTATATGATTAGTGATCTATGGGATTTTCCTGAAAAAGAAAAATCTCTCTTATAATGTTCTTTTGCACCGATACCTCATCACCATTTCAACAAACCAACAAAAAGGCTTCAAAGCAACTTCCTTTTGAACTTCCAAGATAACCCTTAGAAAAAAAAGTATGTGGAGCTGGGGATCTGACAGCTATTTTGGTTCTCAGTTATTTCCAAAAGTCAAAGCTCAAGACATGCATGTAATTACATGAAAATTTCAGCAATCTATGATTATAATTATGTATGCAAATAAGTGTTTTGAATATGCAAACACACAGATGCCTTTAAGCAGTTCAGATAGAAACAGTTTTTTAATTATTATATCAGGTAGTTTGTCAGGACTTAATAGATGCAGAGAATCCTATTTTACTATTTGTGCAAGACAGGCACCTACCTGCTGTGTGCTCTGTATTAGTTTTGTTTCACCGTAGCACCACATTGTGAACTTCTGCCCTTTTGATTAATTATTTTTAAAGCAAAAGTGCTCTGTGAGAACCATGACCTACATTTCCCCATGCATATTCCCCTACATATATGCATAAATGTAGCCATATATAAAATATTAAAGGTAAAAGAAGGCAAGTGAAATATGACCTTTTGTAGCTTATGATGCAAAGAAGGGAAAACTATGATTCATTTAAGCTTACCTTTCTTATTTTTAGGTGCTTCCAGTTTTATGTACACATATATGGTCAGAATTAAGCTACATGTCTCTCATGTTGATATCAGTTGGTGTCATTTATGACCATTCATGATGAAAGAATTACAGGTTTTAAACTTCAACTCAGAATATATAAAACTCGTTGGTACAAATATATCTGTGTTAGGAAAATGGTACAGAATGTTAAACCAGAAGGAAACACAACCTTGTAGTTGCTTAAACCGATCACTATGCCAGTATATGCAGAAAATTGTGAACATGGGATTGTGAAATTCTCACTGGGCGACAGGGGGAAAGCAGCAAACCTTGTAATGTAGCTGATAAAATCAGTATGGAAAATATATTTGAATGTATCAAAAGTGTCTGAAAGTTATATATGAAAGAGTAGATGTTTTTAATATTGGAGTTTGAAATGCAATCTTTATTATTATATCCAAGCCCTAAAGAAAATCTCCTATAATATATTCCATCCAGGTTCTCTGTTACAGGATCTTACTTCTCATTGAGTATTTTACTTCTCATTTGGAGACAATCTCAAAGAAATCTGTAGCCACCACCTTTGTCTCTCTATCAGCTGTTAAGCTCCTTCCAAGGTACATGAAAGCCCTTCCAAAAAGGGCACCAAAATGCACCATACATACCTTAAGACATTATATTTAGTGGGAGGGGAAAAGTCATGATTTTTAAAAAAGTCAAATGCCACCTATTCCTCAAGAATGGAAGGTATTTAAAAAATTTGAACACAGGAACACTGTCAAGGTAATAATATAAGAGAAGATATCTGTTGAAATTATTAGGATAGAGAAATTAGAGTGGTAGATAACTGTATACCAGACCTGTTGGCAGAGGTCTCTAATACTCCTTAGAGATTAATACTCCTTAGAGAAAATGTTACTTATCAAGTATCATAGTTTTCTTATACTATGTAAGAGTGCTGACATGCATGCAGAAATTTTGAGAAACATAACAAAAATCAAGAGGGCATGAATAACTCTGTCCTTCCTGGCAAGGTAAGGGTGTTCAATGCAGCCCTTGAACTCCCAAATCAGAGTCCTGAATCCTGCAAAGTGCCCCATGGACTTCAACTGAGAAACAACTGCCAGACTCAGAGCAGGCAGACAAGTGAGAAGGGAGCCCAAGGTAAAGGGAAATGAAGAAATGAGAACAGCAATGTGCAACTGAAACCCTATGTAACCCTGGCTACAGACTTTCCTCTGCAAGTCCATCTCCCTCCTGATTATGAGCTCTGTATGTAAGCTTTCTTTTACAGTCAAAGGAGGAGCCAACCTTTTCTTCTGAAAGACTGCAACAGAATCAGTTGTTCCTATCCTATGACCCTGTGATCTGACCACTTTGAGAACAAATGCAAACCTTTGCTTTATAACAGAGTGGACTTGCTAACAACCTCCAGTAAATAACATTCTTATTTCTCCTTCATGGCACGAGGTTTTCTGTGGAATAATAAAAGCGACATACTGACTTCCTCCTGAAGTAAGTGGAAAATAGGATCATAGGGCCTTGGAATGTCTTAGGTTGGAAGGGACCCTGAAGATTATCTAAGAGATCATCTAGTTTCAACCTCCTCACTGTGGACAAAGTTATCTTTTAGTAGATTAGGTTTCTCAGAGCTCCATCCAACCTAGCCTTAAACACTTGCAGGGATGAGACATCCACAGCTTCTCTGTGCAACCTGTTCCAGTGATTCACCACCCTCACAGTCAAGATTTTCTCTGTAATATCCAATCTAAACTTTTACTCTTTCGGTCTGAAACGTTGCCCTTGTCCTGAAACTACATGCCCTTGTTAGAGTCTCTGTCTTTCTTGCAGCCTTCTTTCACATACTTGAAGGCCACAATTAGGTCACACTTAAGTCTTGTCTTTTCCAGGGTTAACAGTCCCAGTTCTCTCAGCCTTTCTTCATAGGACAGATGCTCCACCCTTCTAAACAACTTTTTTGTTTAGAAAGGTGGTCCTCCTTTGGATTCACTCCAGTGCTATGTCCTTACAGTGCTGGGGACCCAGAATTGGATGCAGTACTTCAGGTGGGGCCTCACCAGAGTGCAGTAGCTGGGCAGAATCCTCTCCCTCAACCTGCATTGTCATTTGAGTTGATCAAACCCAAGTGCATTGCCTTGCACTTGGTCTTGTTAAATTGCATGAGATTCTCATAAGACCACTTCTTGAGCTTGTCCAGGTCCCTCTGGATGCCATCCTGTCCTTCAGGTGCATCAACCACAACCACTCAGCTCAGTGTCATCTGCAAATTTTTGTCGATGCTAAAACTAGTATTTAGGATAAGGCAGTGTAAAATAGCTCTGCTATAATGTCAGTATTAGAAAAATAACTAAGCCTAGATAAAAAAGTAGATTTCCGTTTTAATGCTCAATTAAATGAGACAACTCTTCTCACAGCCAACAGAATTAGAGGAAACCACTTCAAATGGTGCCAATGGGGTTTAGATTTGATATCATGAAAAATGTCTTCTCTGAAAGTACTCAGATATCAGAACAGGGAAGTAATGGAATCATCAACACTAGAAGTTTTCAAAAAGTGTGTGAATACGGCATTTAGGGACATAGTTTAGCAGTGAATATGGCGGTGTTGGGTTAAGGGTTGAACTCAATGATCTTGTAGGTCTTTTCCAACCTGAATAAGTCCATAATTCTATGTCTGGATCATAGAGACTTGAGATAAAAGTATTGCTACTGTGAGGTTTTAGTTACTCCAGAGAAGGACTAGAAGCAGAATTTCAGGCATTTGAAATTATTCAAAGAAAGAAAAAAAAAAAAGTTTTGATGAAAGATACATAACCTTTTTGAGGACCAGAATTTTGGGCTACAAGCTAGGTAAAGTAAGTGAATGAATATTTTGTGGCAGTCATCCTGGCTGCAGTAATATTTGAAGTGTATTTAAGCATATCATTATTTCAGGCTTAAAGCTTCCAACATTCTTTTTAATAGCAAAAGGACTGAAGGCTTTATATTAACAAAGTAAGCAAAGTAATTTCTGAACCCTTCTTAGACATTTACCATGCAAAAGATTTTTCCTATATTTGTTTGGCAGTTATATCATTATGCTAATATTTTTCATATGTGCCTATAAATAGTTGGTGAGACTGGAACTCATGTGCTTACACATCAGAGAACCTAAACAAATCTGACCTTAAGAACCATAACAGAGCTGAATTTTCACTTGATTTGGTGATGCCATATGGAGGCACAGAAGTCACAAGAGGAGATGCATAAAGAACATGCTTGTGGCAAGCATGGCGAAATAGAAATGTTACTTGAAAAGTGTAACATTTCCAATAGCAGGTGATGCTGAGGAAGGAATTGGACTAATCTTAGCTAGGAGACGAATGTTCACAGAAATCTAGAAAAATTTATCAAAATGTTATCTGCACCTAAACTCTTAGTATCATTATATTAGATGGGTACTACTATAGTACAATTCAGAAACAATAATCACAGTTAAGCTGTCTTTACATATATTATAAGGCCACGTTATGATGTAATCTTTTTTAAAGGTTTTTGTTTGTTTGTTTTTGATGGTGTGTTTGTTTGTTTGTTTTGTTGTGGTTTTGTTTTGTTTTGTTTGACCAGAACTACATAGAAAAATGAATACTAGCTAGAGAAGAAACAAATCAGAATCCATCATCAAATGGTTCAGGACGTATTTGTAGATGAAAATGGAGAACTATGGAAAGAACTATAGAAAAAAGAACCTTACAGAATTTTGACTGCTAACTGTAATACTGAGGGAGTTCACATGAAAGAACCTATCTGCATATAGCTGGCACATCATTGCATCCCTGATCCCCAAGACTGCAATCAAGAGATAAAAAGATGAGGGGAAGAAACTCACTTTAGAGGTCATCTTGAATTTAGGGAATAATGCCATGTTGTCTTAAACTGTGTTTGCTTTAGAAAATATATTTGTGTTGACTCATTTATGTAACAAGCATTGCTAGAGGCTGGGGTTGCTCTGACTTTTATAACTATCCAACCTAATTACTTAATGAATTGAAAAAAGACCTCCTAGAACCCACAAACCTTGGATGTAATGATTGGCAAGGGAAAGCAACATCAACTATTTTATTCATAACATGCTGTTTAACCACATACAGACATAGCTGGACAATGCCTAACAAAATACAACAAGATGATTCAAAAGTAAATGTCTAAATTTGACAACTGAAGGAGTCACTACAGTGGCTGTAGTTTCTACAGCATAGAATTTACTTTGCATTTCACATATTTCTCTCTTTTTCTTACAGCAGTTAAAGTGGAAGTATGAAAGGGAGGTAGCCTGAGTCAAGATGATGTAGGATTTTGCATGTGCTTTTAGATCCTCTCTGAACCTGGGAGGTAACCAGGGTACAAGTTCTCCTCCTGGAGTCTGGTAAATGTTATCTGATTCAGCATTATAGGTAAAACAGTTTTGACCCTGATGTATCTAACTACATGTATATAATATTGCACATGCACTATAAAGATGAAAATTTTGAAACTACCTGTAACAGCTCTGTCCTGTTCATTTTCCATATGAACACTGGAAAGTAAACTGGAAGACCTTCTTTAGTGAAGACCGAAATATTCACATGAACTTATTCACTGTGAAAGAAATACTTTCCTGTAGCTTATAGGAGATATATTCTCTTAGTAAAAAAAAAAAAAATCTTTTTTTTTTGCTATTCATGTCAGTCATGACTAGAGTCTGCTCTCAATTTCAATTTGCAAATTATTGAACTGACTTTATATCATTATTTTATAGGCATTAAAGCAGTGAGGTAAAAGTTCTTACATTTTCAAAAAAATGCTTAAATACAGTTAATCTTTTTTAAAGTAAAAAATTATTTTACATTAAATGTTATCGTTTAAAAGGCACTTTCAAGACACCTGATTTCACGGGATTTCTTTCCTTTCATTCTTGTTTGAAACTTAGTAACAGTGAGCTAAGTGGTTTGACAATAAATTCACCTGTTTGAAATGAGTAAGTTATTAACCTCCTCTCTGAGAAAGAACTGGATTTTACTTAATGAAGACTTACCAGCTTTTCAGACTAACACAGACATTTGACTTTTAAACATTTGTATAAAACTTAGTAACTTATTGCATAACATGATATCTCTCAGGAAGATAATTGCTCAGAAATTTCCGAGAAATTTCTGCTTAATTAAAGAAGACATTTTTGATAATATTTATTCTTATCAGGGATTGTTCTCACTGCCATTTTGCATTTTATAATAGAAATGTCACAGAAGTACAGGGATGCTGTTCACTAAATTGCTAAAAATATTTGGTTTAAATCCTTGGTATCTAACATTTCTTGTAACATTGAGAAAAAAAATTATTTTACTATTTTACTTAAAATATTTATATATATTTTATTTCTCTTCTCCCATTTATTCCTCACTTTTCTCTATCTTAATATTGTCTCAAGTCTGATAAGTGGTTCGTATAGAGTTTATTAAGCTTATTTCCAAATACAGTTACACTTTGAGGGATTTGCTTTTAAGATTGAATTTATATAAAATTTACTCTATACATTCTACACAATCTGCTTAGAGAAGATATCTTAATGCTTCAAATTAAAATAAAATTATTCTATAGCTCTTCATCAAGGTAAAAAAGAAACCTGTAGAATCACATGCATGTAAAGATATCTTTCTCAGTGTAAGTCTAATTATCCAAAAAGTATTTTCAACATATTGGGTCATTGACAACCTAAATCTCAGCCTCCTGAATTAATTATATTTTGGGAGTTCATATAGTCAAGGAATTTTGTGTCACTGAAAAGTTTTGTAGAAGGATGTTCTGGTTTAAAAGTAAATCGGCAGGAGAAATGAACACGACTCAAGAGATTACAAGTCAGAGTTATAGTTTACTAAAAAGATTACAATAACTACAGTGATACAGAGAAAAACTGGTTTTAACCCACAAAACCAGATGTATAACCCAGCACCTTGGGACAGGAACAGAACAGTGTTTACTAGCCCCTGTGCTCAGCACCACGTGGCCTCCTGGGTGCAAAGTTAAAGAAAATCAGTTGATCTTGATGATGATCATAGCTCTGTCAAAGTTCTGGTCCTCCTCCGGATTGAACAAGTGGTACCAGAATTCCCAAAACTCAAAGTTTATACATGCTCAAATTCAGGTTGGAACGCCCAGTATGTCCCCCAGGGCAGGGAGTTTCACAACGGGTGATTTAACTCTGTGAGTCATGGAATATTTTTGGAATCTTTGATGGTCTAGGTGTTGCAGCTCCCTATTATTCCAGCCCATAGTTGCCCATTAACAGAGATGATCCCTCAGTTTGGGTGTGAAAGTGTTAATGCCTTTCTGGAGGGTTCTATCACAGCTGAGTCATTGGTGTGAACTCAAAAGAGCATTCCCATGACTTGAAGGGTTTCTTTAATACCCAGATTGCAGCCTGAGGTGTCAGGTGTGCCCTGGGCAGGTGCTTCAAACAATCCCTTTATTACCAGTCCATCAGAAATGGCACAGAGGGTGTAGAATACACAGTTTTGTTTATATCCTCATAGCGATAAACTGGTCCCATCCCCTGTAACTAGGACAAAGGAAAATCCAGATACACAGAGAGAATTCATCTAACCTCACTGCTTGCAACCAAACATTGACAATAATTCTTGCAGGCATTCAGAGGGGGTGGCTGTCAAACAGAACAACGTTGCAGCTTCTCAAGTGATATTTTTTATAACCCTTTACAAGTGTTCTGAGCCTCTAAAATTATATTTTCAAGCAATCTTCATCCTGCCTGCTCATATGTTGCAGGTGGGTTTGGTTATCTCTTCAATATTCTTTTAATGTGAGTCTTCATTGTAGTAGGATTTCTTTTTCAGAAAATAGATATGTTTGATATTTTATATGGAAGAAAATATGTTAGCAATTCATAATGACAGCTCAGCAGAAATATCCAGGTCCAGAACTACGTATGTTGATAATTCTGATTTATTTACCCAGGCCAATATAATATAGAGAGTTGGTTTCCCATAATTTTTTTTTTTTGTCCCCCCGAGGCAGATGAATATCCCCCCCTCATGTCAGACATCACTGACATTTCTGAAAGGTTAAATCTTAAGGTCTTTCAAAGCACCAGAAGGATATTCAAAGTTAGGAAATTTCTTATGCCTAAACCTTAGTCTATTCAGATTCTTTAATTAAATTTGAGGACATTTTTATTAGAGACCATTCTGAGACATAGTCAGGAGAGAGAGACCTGCCCCATGCATTTTTAGAAGACCATTAGAAGACCGTTTCCTGTGTATCTCAATTTCCTTAGGATAATCTCCTAGAAAAAAAAAAAAATTAAAGTCAACAGTTTTTGGCAGAGAAGTTCTACATACTATACAAAGCAGAAGATTTGAACTCTCTAGCAAGATTAATTCCATCTCCACTTTTCCAGCACAGTTAGTTGAAAATTTTCAGAGGAGTGTTTTAAAGTAAAAAGCAACTTTTTATTCATAACACAGGACTGAAAAGTTGCCAAATTCTTAGCAATAAGACAGAGGCTTTAATGTTTTGGAATGGGACATTCATAAGACAGCAATATGTTGTAAAGTAGCTAAAGCCTGAGTATTCACTTTTAGTTTCCTGTCTATCCTCCAGGGGAACCAGCTCCTGTCCTAAACTTCTAAAGGTATATTTAGATGCTCTCTTCTAAAGTGGAAAAAACAGAGTTCATCTTAAGCTTTTAAGATTTTGATTAAAATCATTATGGAACTGTAAATAGTGGAAAAACTTATTACCACATGAAGAATTGGACAGTCTCACCCATTTCTGTCGATGTGGTTGTTTCCTCTTGTGGTCAGTTATACCTACAAAAAACAAACACTAAAAACTGCTTGTGGAGTAAAAGATTATTACAACAGTGTTTTACAGATTGTAAAGAACAAGAAGGCTCTGAAATTTTCTCATAGGATGGTTTCTTTGATGTTATGCTCTCCCCTGCATATCCATTACTGACCATCTGCATCTTCAGGCTGGAGTAGATGGTGGTTTTTAAATGAACTGGCACATCTGCCAATAAACTGAAAGGAAAAACAGAAAAGAAAGAATAAAATTCAGAAGCTCCTGTTGATCCATTTAAGACTTTTACTTCATTTGCCACAAGCAGAGAATAGGTAAAGCATTACAGTTTTGCAGCCTTGAAGCAGAAACCTGACAGGGGCTACATGGCAGTTATGTCAATTACTCAGTTTGCATTGCTCACCAGTCTTTCGGTTTCTATTGCCTTCTGTGATCTAAGACCACAGCAAAGATTGATTCGGGTTGATTTCTGAGCAGTCACAATGTGAAGCTCAAGCTGCCTACTGACATGCTGCAGTAATTTCAGTTCTCATGAGCTGAAATCTCACGCATCAGCTGACTCGGTCAATAACTTGTGAAGGAAATTCATTATGATTCGCCTGACATAGAGCACAAATGTGATTATATGCCCACATGTAAATAGCAAAAACATTTTATCAGTGAAGGAAGTCAGTTAATGTTAAAGAGAATGCTATTCTGATCATACTTTTCTCAAATCTTAAATGTAAAATTCAAATATTCCTTTTTCTGAATACTGAGGTTTTATATTTTTTTTTCTAATATTTATTTGTTAAAGATTCTAATTCAGAACAGTAAAGATTTTTTTTTTTCATTTTTTTTAAAGGGTCTACTGGTCTTATGGGGAATTTGGATATCCTCTAAGCTATTAGAAAGGAAAAGGGAATTATGCACTCCTGTATTTTGATGGTTGTAATTATCACATTAACTCAATATCTTGACTTCTTTAATAGATTTAGCCTATAACTCTTCTCAAAATCCAGAAAACTACATCTTTTTTACTAATAGAGTCATGTATGTGACTTGTCTTAAATCATACAAGAAAGTTGCCACTGAACATTTAACTGTATTTGGCCAGGCAACCTCAGGCAAGCACATGAAACATTTCCTTCTGCCTCTGAAAGAAAAAAACTAGATGAACATTTTTCAAAATATGCTTTATTCTAAAAATGTCTAATGTGACTATTATGACTCATACGAGACATTCTCTTAATAAATGGCTAAAGATCACAATGCTGAAGAATTGTTAATTCATCCAAGAGAGTCAAAATGTAAGTTCTGTCAATTTGTCTTCACTTTTGGTATAGAGTTAAACCAGCATAAAGGGTTCAAGTCATACCTGGACATGAATGCAAGAGTGCAGACTGCAACACCAAGATGTTCATTTGGAAGTCAGATGCTATAATAAAATTTTTTTCTTTTAATTGATATTAGTTGTAGACCTCCACTCTGAAAGTAATGACAAGTAAAGAAGTGAAAGGATACCCACTTAGAATAGCATGTACTTACACCATTGACTGGCTTTGACTGTAGATGCTAAAGTATGTATGGAGCTGTATTACAGATTCTTTGTATCACATGTTCAAATTTATAAAATACTCCTCCCCAGGTTTAAAAATCAATGGATTGGTGAGAAAACTTTCCTATTTGTGATGAAAAATTGGAATTACTGAGGTATTTTTTACAAGGTAAAATTTCTGCTAAGGTATCTATAGGCAAATTTAAATTCTTCTTTAAATAAAAGAAAAAAGAGAAATAAAGAAATTAAACAAAAAAGCATTAGCCTTTATATATTTAGAGATACTGCTAAAATAATAATTCACTGGAGATAGAGTTTTCTGATCTATGCTACAAATATAAAAAATCTTCAGAGGTCAACTGACATATACTTTAATGCTGTAAAGAACTGACAGTTCTGGCTACAGACCTGTACAACATTCAAAATATTAATAAAACATCTAAACAGTCAATTAACTCACCCCTGGAAAATGAGACAGAAATAAAAATAAGTCCAATTGGTACAATCCCCTGAGCATAACCTTCTCTACCAGATTCTCACTATGGGCAGACGTGGAAAATTACTTCAGGGCTATACATAATAGAAAACCAAGGGTCACAAACTGAAAGAAGAAAATATAAGTCACAACATGCAATAGAAGCCATGAAATGAATGACAGTGCAATTAACATGACAGAGAGAAGATGGAAACTTGTCAGAAATTCCTGCATGGCTGCTCAGGTTTGATAGGAGTGTGGAATTGATTTCTTCACACAATCTATTAGAAAAAAGATTTCAATCAAAAAGTGAGGGAATGAAACTTGAGTGTATACGCATTTCTCTGTGTGTGTACGTGTGTGTGTTTGAGTCCTTGTATGGAAGCTGGTAACACAGGAAGGAGCTCAGCAAAGCTGTTAGATCATGCAGACAATGAAAAAATATTTAATTGTTGAGACTTTGAGAAGTAATAACTGCAGGAATACAGTCATGAAGACTTTGTACTGGCTTTTGGCCATCAGAAAATGATTTTTAATGGGATTACAAAGAAGTTAGACAACTCTGTCAAACTAAACAGGATGTTTTTAGTTGACTATTGTGAAGAAACTAGGCCTAAGTAGATCCCATAAGAATGGGGATGGAAAGTTGTTTTTGCCTGTTCTGTGAATCTGACTGAAGATGTGAGCCACCCTGCTCAAAAACTCTCTTGCAAAAGAAATTAAGTCACTGCACTTTGCATTAGGAAAGTTCTCAGGAAGTGACTACTGGAAGCCTTCAGGGAAACACACAGCAAAACCCCTTAACTGAGCAATTGCAAATATTTGGTAGAACATCTCTACCAAAGTTCCATCAGGTTTAACGTGTATTGAAAGAAAGGGGAAAAATTGCTCAAAGAATTGCCTTCAATCTCTGTCAGCTCAAGTAAAATACAGAAGGGTAAAGTTCACTGGAGTAAAACTCTCTCTCACTATCCAACTTAGAAGGGAATTAATGACTATTTCATATTGTGATTAGCTGCCATACTGACTGTTGTTGGCAATTATCAGTTTCTTGTGACTATCTAATCTGTACCAGATTGGTTGTAAAACAGAAGACAACATCCTGTCTGAGAGTGTCTGGTGATTGAAAGAAAAGGACCATTCAATAGATTAGAAAATACTGAACACACTAGTTCTTTGCTGAATCCACTACTTAATGCTTGGCCTTAAAGAAGAGGGATAAGGGGAGTCAAATGTAAGATTTAATATGGATTTGTACTTTTAATCTTGATTCGAGGAGATCGCCTGCTTGAAACTACAGGCCTGTCAGCCTCACTTCAGTGCCTGGTAAAGTTATGGAGAAGACTACTCTGGGAGGTTTTGAAAAACACCTGAAAGACAACACAATAATTGGTCCCAACCAGCACAGCTTCATGGGGGGAAAATCCTGCTTATCAAAACTGATTTCCTTCTATGACAAGGTAACCCACCTAGTTGATCAATGGAAGCCAAATAATGTTATCTTTTTGGATTTCAGTAAAGATTTTGATACTGTCTGTCACAGGATCTTTCTGGACTCAATGTCCAGCACACAGCTTGATGAACACATCATGTGGTGGGTGAGCAATTGGCTCACGGGTTGAGAACAGAGGGTAATAGTGAATGGGGTAATCAGACTGGTGACCTGTCACTAATCGGGTTCCACGGGGCTTCATCTTGGGCCCTGTGCTCTTCAACATCTTCGTAAATGACTTGGACACAGGATTAGAAGGGATATTAAGCAAGTTTGCAGGTGACATAAAACTGGAAAGATCTGTTGATTCCCTCAAAAGCAGGGAGGTCCTGCAGAGAGACCTCAACAAATTAGAGAGCTGGGCAATCACCAACCATGTGAAGTTCAACAAGGAAAAGTGCTGGATTCTGCACCTTGGATGGGGTAACTCAGACGTGCCAGAAGACTGGGGAGGGAGACACTGGAAAGCAGTGCCATGGAAAGGGACCCGGGGGTCCTGGTTGATGGCAAGTTGAATCTGAGGTCCTGGCAACCAGGAGGGCCAGCTGTGTCCTGGGGGGCAAAGCATTGGCAGACAGTCAAGGAAGGTGATTATCCTGCTTTGCTCTGCACTGGTGTGGCCTCACCTGGAGTATTGTGTGCAGTTTTGGGCACCACAGTATAAGAAAGATATAAAGCTATTGGAGAGGGTCCAAAGGAGGCCAGCGAAGATGGTGAAGGGCCTTGCGGGGAAGCCATTTAAGGGGTGGCTGAAGACACTCGGTCTGTTCAACCTGTCCTGTAATGACATTTAATGGCAATACTTGTTTAAAAGATCCCATACACAACTAATTTGATGTGAAGTTTATTTTTATTTACCAAAAAATGAAAACAAGAAAGAAACAAAACTTTCCTCACATTAAGATGCAAAGATAATGGTCCGGTATGAGCAAATTTATTTTTTTTTAAATTCAACTCTGCACTGCCTACACATCAACTTGTTTTTCTTTTTCCCATGCTCATTTTCAAGTCATTGTTTTTTTTGGTTTTTGTAGGGGGTTTATGTAGTAGAAAATGTACATTATGCTGTGCTATGCTTTATGCTATTATACTAAGGATGTATAGTTCAACTCCGAATAAACAGCACAAGGTTACAATAAATAAAATAAATTGCTGTTTCTCCCATTCTTTCCAGGAAGCCAGTAAGGAGCTATTGAATTTCTTACTTACGCTTTTTGAAGCAGGACATGCTCACAGTATGTTCCTGCACATGCTTATTATAAATTTTGCAGAAAACACACTTTTGCACTAAAAGGAATTCTAACAGAAAACGTTGTGCATTTGGTGCTGGTTTACAGATGTGTTTGCCAACATTTTCTATGAAAATATATTATTGAGATCTGGACTTTAAAAGTTGCTGAGCTAACTTACATCTTCTAACAGGATTGTCAGAACCCAAGAAACCACCATAAGCAATTAAATGTACATAAGAAGGGCTGAATGATTACAGTAACTGCAATGTCTTAATCTCTCTCTGAAGAGTTCTCTAATTTGTTGACCAAAACCTATAAATCTTACATAATGATAAACATTAGATGCAACAATTGAGATTAGAGTGTATTCTTAATAACCATTTAAAATATAGCTTGTTTTAAATATTTTAATTAATTTAATGGAAAGCTGTAATTGCCTGCATAATTTTCTCTTAAAATCCTTTGAGGTGAAGATCTGGCTGACACAAGTGTTGAATATCCTAAAGAAGTCTGCTTTAATTCATTTGAATTCATAAGCCATTTACTGGATTCACCACCAAGTGCTCAGAAAATGCTCTTGGCATGAGCCAAGAGTAAATGTCTTAATGGGAAATATTTTTTTAGCATAAATCAAATTGTTCTGTCAGAATAGATTTGAAATTTTACCCTGCGGGGTGGTAGGTGTTGGCTTTGCTCTGGTTTTGTTTTGTTGTCTTTGTAATATAAGGGACAGGTAAAGAAATAACAAAGTGACCTGTTGTAGGGCTACAACTGACATTTGTCCACATTAGAGGTCTAATGGTCTAAATAACAACAAAATATTGCTGGTAGTGAAGACATTATCAAAAATTACTTACAGAAACCTTCATCAAAGGTTGAAACAATTAGGTATCTCTTTCCCTAAGATTAAGCAGGACATAAACTTGCAGGTATAAAGTCAAGTACATTGTATTTTCTCCATTAAAAAAGTAAAGCAAAAATCTTTTTCCTGATCCATAGTATGTCACCCCTCAGTTGCAGAGCTGACATATAAAACTATTAATTCTATATTTCCTATCTATCATTTCCTCTAGACCTAAGAGATATCCCAGAGATTGTTCCTTATTTGTCTCGCAAGAAAACCTTATCAGCATAATCAATTTTCCTTTAGCTTTGCTGAGACAAGTTAGGGGAAAAGGGTGTGCCAATGCATGAAGTACAATATAGAAGCACACATTTGCTCCAGCTACTTGTTTGGTTTATATTTTTATTAGATGCCATTTTCAGTTGCTTTTTCTATATCAAATGTGAAAATGCTATATTTTTTTTCCTATGGATTCTGAAAAATGAACCATAAAACATGATGATAGACCCTTGTTAAAGCCAGAGGTTGCATTCTTTTGTGCTGTGCCTGCAGTGCAAAAACATATACCATAAAATGGACAAATCATTACAGGTAATGCAAATAGCATGTCCCAGTAATGGATACCTGACAATTGTCTGATATGTTACTAAAACTGTTCTTCAAGTTTTATATTTATGTAGTGAATAATAATTATAGGATTCCCTTGGGCATTTCTGGTCATGTCAGAACAGAGATGGTTTTAATTATCTGGCTTTTGACAGCATTGTGCTTCGTGCATTACCCGGTAATACAAGAGGAGTTGTACATCTCACATACTGAATGTTTGCATTTCCTGATCACACTTCATACACACTTTATGGGTAGTTTCTGCCCTCCAAGCTCAGAGTTTTCAAGGCTAAATTTTACTCTGCATTAGGTTTTAGTGATGATCCAAGACAAAGAAGATGGCTTACCCAGCTTACAAACTCATGAGAGCAACATATTTGCTCCAGTAACGTGAAAACTGTAGATGGTGTTCCTGCACCACAGTTGTGCAAAAAATAACTGTGAACCATTGACTGAATGAAAATCCTCTGATACTTCAGTAGGAAAGGAAAAAAATTATGTGCAAGTCACTTTTGTCATTTGAAAAAACAAATAGTTCCATGACATTGCTTCCAATGCTGTTTCAGCAGGCTCAGAGATAACTGCTCCAAAATGAACATTGTCACCTCTCAATTTCATGATCAGTCTGACCCTTGGCTCCCAAGTCAGATTGTTTTCACATGCTCTGGAGTGAATGTTTTCCCTCTGAACAATTTTTACAGGTCAAAGGTGTGGCAAGTTCATATGAAATACATGAAAATGTGGTGTGATGTGAAGATTAGCTAGATTACTATGCAGCAGAGCATTCAGCTTTTGGATGGAGGCCTTGAGCTGGCATCCAGTTGATAAATGGTGGCCTTAAGACCAGCTGTGCTCAAAAGATGTAGATTTTATTATTATTTTCAAGTGTGATTGCTCAGTTAAGACTTGGATTTTTTTCAACTAAAATGTTGGATTGACATCAAGACAGTTGTAACCATCAGAAGTAGGGAAAATCATCTTTCCAACTACCTCCCATTTTTCCACTAGATATCATTACAAATGTAAACATTGATTGGACTTCCCTTCTGTTAGGAAGATGCTCTTCTACTCTGATGATGGATGCACCAGAGCCTTACTTTTTGCCAGCTGACATGTTGCGCGTCAGAACTGACTGGTAGAACTGATCACCATTGTTTTTTCTTATCTACTAGACGTTGACAGCCAACGCCACTATGGCTTCTCTTTCTAAAGGAGAGAAAAGGAAAGTCTAAAAGTAACAGTCAGCATCAGCTCTTAGTTTGAAAGATGTGGAGCATATCTCTAGCTGATAAAATACATGTGCTCACAAAATGACTACAGACAATTTCTTTTTTGCATCTCCAGCACCTTGTAGGGCACTTACAGGGTTTCAGGGTAGCAACTATGGGCCACTGCTCTGTGCCTTTTGAGGAATTCTCCACCACTGAGACGGTGTACCCTGCTGTCTCTGAGTCTTTTCTTTTCCATATATGCTTTTTCAATTTTTTAAGGAAACACTTGCCTTTCAAGCTGTAAAGGTTTTATATAACTAGCATATCATGAGCACAAGAGTCCTTTGGGCAATAATGTATGCAGGAAAGAGCTGATTCAGATAAATGAAGTGTATTACACCCCATCTCTTTTGATGGTCTAGCCTAAAGTCTTGTGTTTTTACAAGCTGCAGTATGGTGCTGAATAGTGATTTGGTTTAAGGGTTAAACAAGAAATAAACCCTCTATCGCTGAATAAGATGAGCAATACTATTTTTTTCATCATACTTAAATGTGTTTTATTTTTGTCAAAAATAACCAACTGAAAGATCCCTTGCATCTTTTGTAAATGGAAACGTCTGGGAAGGAACTAATGGCTAACAGAAAAAATCACCCAGAGCATTACAACAAATTTAAATGTCTGGCTTCAAACTTTTCACTACATAACATCTTGTGGAGAGGTGAGAAAGAATAAAGCTTTATAATTGTACTTGACAATTAGTAAGTAAATATTACATCCCTTTTTTCTGTTTTTCCAGAGTTTCTTAGGCTTATATTTTGAGCTAAGTGAAGAAGGGACATTAAAAATCAGTAACATAATTTTTAAAAACTGATTAACATTGATATATGAATAGCAGAATTTTCCAAAGAATAATTTAATTTCAAAGTTTACCTGTAAAACTGAGATTGTTGCTCATTTGAGCTTGATATTGAAAACCTTCAGAGAAAACCCAGACCTAGCACTGTGGATATGTAAGGCAATTTGCAACAAATTGTTTTTTAAACATGACAAATAAAGTGAACGTCAGATGTTTTAAAACAATTACACTTTGAGACTCTGTATTAATAAAAGCCCAAAAATCAAGTTAATATTTGAAGTTAGCAGAATTATGTCAATAGAAAACATTTCATTTTTTATGCATTTTTTGTTTTATGAGAAGAATATAGAGAAAATTAAACACTTCATATTTACTTGTCTATCATGGTATCTTTATTTCACTAGGCTTTAAATAATAAGAGGTAATTAGAGGTTCCCAAGTTCTCCTGTATTATTTGAATGTTACAGAGTAGTTCATTATTTCATATAAGTGAATTCTGTGTCTACATTGCACTTTCAGTTTCCAACACAAGCAAATGTGAAGCAGTAGAAAATCAATGCTTCAAAGGGATAAGTGGTAAATGAAGCAAAAAGACTGATGCTTCTTTTTGACTTTTTTTTTCTAGAAGCTCCGATCTGTGAGCTAACACATTACAGAACCTGAAAGCAAGCTCATATTTCATTATAACTTGTTTTAGAAATAACAGCATCTTCCCTTACTCACTGGGCCCAAATCATAGGTTTAGTCTCAGGCAGAAACAGATGTCATCTCTTTCACAGACTGTAACTATAATCAAGGTTTTATCAGACCCGTTTTAGGTTCTTTATATTGTAAATGAGCTTCTTAATCCATTAGGCTGATTATGCAAAGCATAATCCAGAGCCTGCCTTTCAAAGTTCATTTTATAAATGGAACATGGCTACCGCACTTTTAAAGATTTCTGAAAAACGATTGCCAATGCCACACATTTGGGTGCATCTCTGATGGGAAATGCAAATGGACTTGATAATTATTGCAGAATGTCAGGAAACTGCATGAGGGTTTTTATTAACTTTGATAAGTTATACCATATGCAGATGGGCCAGTGTGTCCTTTTTTAACCTTGGAAAAAATAAGAAGCTGTTTAATGCAAGACACATGGATGGATCTTTTCTTATTCACCCACCCCTCCCCACCAAAAAAAGGAAATAAAACCCAAAGTAACTCCCACAAAAGAACAAAACACCACTAAACCCCCCAGAACCCCAACTCATCTCAGGCTATCGTATTTGGTCTTTTCAGATTATTTTGCTATGAAGACAACTTTCAGGTAAGTGATGGTGACAGTAATGCTTAGTATACAGAATTGGTGTGCAATTAACAAAGTTCTGTGCTTTTAAATCTGCATTAAAAAGAATGGTAAGTATGAAATATGTTAGCTCTAAAGGAAAAGCTCCTTTTAAAGTACTTAGAAGACATACTGTGTCACTCTCCTCCTTTTTCCCACAATAAATCCCTCGTGCAACACCATGAGCAACGTATTTTAATAATTTTGCTTGAAGGAGGTTTTGATCTTGAGAGTTGATTTCTGTGGCAAGATTACTAAAATTGCACTAAAACTCTACTAAACATATGCAATTGTTTCACTGCCCTATTTTTGTGTAACGTTGTATCAAGCATTTTGGCTGTAAAAGAATCTAAGTTTTGGGACTGTGAAAGAAGCAAAATAAGTATTCTGAGTCATAATTTTATTTTTCACTATGTCAAATCACCTGATTAGTATATTTGAAGGAGCTGGAATAAATTATACTCACAGATACATTTATCTGATCAAAAATACAGATATCTCAGGAATCAAGTGATATTTTCCATGGTTGCAGTGCACTTTATGAAGACATGTAAATGGGACTAATTCAACTAATAAAGATCAAATAACACTATTGCCTCATGTGGGACACTGGGAAAAAAATATTTCCATTGTCCTTACCAGCATGTCTGCATGAACAAGGATAACAGGTGACACAGAGAGATGCCCAAGAGATGTCTGTGTGACACTGGATTTTGTGCTTCTGCAGCAGAGTTAGAACACAGGTTATATGGCTACTGTATCACACCAAAGAAACAAAGGAAAAAAAATGTTTAAGAAAACTTTTTTTTGCTAACTACTCCCAAAATCAAAATACTTGTTCTCTTATATTCTAACCTTGATACAATTTGGCATACTTTCACTGAAGTCAAAGGATCAAGCTCAATTTACCACTATGAATATAGATCACCTAAAAGACTGTAGCTATATTAAATTATTATTCTCTAACAAAGATATCTGATTCATAACTGAATTTAAAATTTGGAACAAAGACTTTTGCAGCTACAGTTTGAAAATACAGCATAATATCAAGTACCTTCTTCAGATATTAAAAGATCACTTTTTCATCTCTTTCAATTTAACAAAATAATGTGAAACAGAAAAATATTTGTATCTGTATATATAAAAACCTCTTTATTGCTACATGCAATCACTTTTTGATTAACTAGAAAACAGTGCATAACTTTCTCCTCCTACCAGTGCATTTCAAATACATGACATAAAATTAAGGATGAGAGTAAGATGTTCCATGAAGAAAACAAATTTGAAAAGATCTGATAAAAAATTACGCACAGCTCATTAAAGTTTTGCTGTTATTCAGCTACTATTTCTCCAACTTTGTTTCTGGCCAGTTAACATAATAGTAATAAAAACTCGTGTAAGCACACTGTTTCAATAAATAGCATATAAAAGTAACTGTAGTTATGAAATACATTTTCCCTGAAGACACTGATCAATGGAAATGGATTTATGGTACCAGATCTTAAAAAGATCATTGAGACCATAAGTAAAACATTAATAACATTAACTGTGTTGTTTTTGTGCATTCTTCTTGTGAGGATAACTCTGAAAATTTTATATAACGGTGTACAAAACCTGGAAGTTAAAGGAGGAAAAAATTTCAGAAAATGAAACAAGAAAACTCTTGTCAGAAACAAGAGTATGAAACAGTTATTTAAAATATTAGAAGAATGGAAAATGTTAATCTAGACGTATATTTCCAAACAGGAATAAATTCCCATCTCTAAAATATAGATATTTAAAAAAAAAATCAAACAACTAACTTTTTCATTTAAAATGTATTTATTCTTAGTAATTAGAAAATTCCTTTTTAAAAGACCAACAGTTACAGTCATGTCAGCAAGTTCTATGTATCCATTTAATATATTTCTATGCACGTGTATAATAAGTTTTTATACATACTCTTGTATAATAATAGATATGTTTATATATATATGTAATGTAAATATGTATCAACTAGTGTTAAAAAAATATACTTTTCTAAAGAAATTAACACAAAACAATAAACAAAGAAAGGTCTGAATTTTCTATGGTATATCTATGGATACTTTTGTTTATCATATGTATCATATGTTGATCTGCAACAATGATTCACATCTGAAACTGATATCTCTGTTAGGATAATGAAAGTAAAAATCAAATTCATTACCTTGATTAAAGTCAACTAAAATAAAACTCCTTTGTTATTTGAAAAAATTTAAACTTGGATAATCTATAACCAAATTAAAAAAGGTCTGTATTACTTTCTTGGCTGGGCAGATTATTGTGTGCATTTGAATGTAAAGAGAGTTTTAAAGCATTAGGCTGAAATAGAGGAGAGGGGTGGAAATGATACTTTGTTGATTAACAGAATCTTTTACAATTTGGAACTGAAAATTTTTTCATTATCTTTCACTCTATTCCAAGCAAAAAATAGTAAATAATATAAGAAATTCAGGATATTCTTTAAATTTTACTTTTGATACTTTTCTTGAAAAAAAAATTAGTCAGCTCATCCATTTAGATTAGAAGGAATACAATTGGAGACATTTTGGGAGATCTCCATTTCAAAACACTAGGCCAGATCATGCTATTTTTTCCATTCACATATACAATCAGATCTTACCCAGAATGAACATTGTCCTCTTGTTTGCACCACTTTCTTATCCTTTGATCCATATTTTTTGCTCTGCAAGTGAAAAAGACTAGTCTGGACCACAGAAGAGATGACAACTGCCAGCTTTCTGCCAGAAGTTCTCACCAGAGCTCCCTGCTGGAGTTTTCCTGCCAAAAGACCCTGCTATTGTTTATGGTTATCATATCTCTTTGAACATCTGAATAGTGCTATGTGCTCAGAAACCATGTACAACCTCCTTTGAACACTTTAAAAGTTGAGGAAAAATTTTGGAAAATCAGGGAGAGGAAAGTTAGAGACAACTGGTTGTCTCAGCTGAGAATCTCTACCAGTCCCCCCACACCCCATCACCTTTTCTCCACCACCACATGCTGCCTGCCCGCCACTAGAGACTGAAACTCTGCTGGCCTGGAAAAGAACTGAGACGCACCGTGCCACGTGCGTGAGTTTTATCTTATCCTTCTATCCTTACCATATTTCTGACGGTGCTGCTGAATCGGGACCCTGCACAGCCTGCGATACTGCTTGACATGAGAAGAGAGGCCACACATCCTGGCTGCATTCCAGAGAACTAAAGCTGCTAAGACCCCCTCCCTGCCTCTGCAGCTAAAGAGATAACATCGAAAAGTGGCAGAAACAGAGAAAAAAAAAGGCAGAAATTGCTTCTCTCCATACACACACCCCCACTGAGTGGAAATGTAATTTTGGTAGTATCTTTCCTCTGCTTCTAGAAGTAATCTTAGTTTTTTCGAACCTTTTTTCATTTTTTCCTCTTTCTCTTTGTATCCCTTAGCAATTAATAAAATCGGGTTTTGGTATCAACAGATAACTTGTGTGAGTTTTCATTTTTCTCAGGGGAATATTTGAATCTGAATTTCTTTCTACAACATTAAAGCAGATCATACCAAGACCATTACAATGATATGGACAAGTTTTAACATTTAGATTGCTCTCCAATACTTGTGGCACTCCATCACTATTCTGTAACATATTTTGCAGATTCAAGTACACTCTTTGAATGCCCCAAGGCATGCAATGTGGACATTCAGATTAATGTAAAAAATCAGACCTATTCCACTCTGGGGAGCTGCAGTGCTGCTTGCATTATTTCATACATTAACAAATTTAAAAATTAAACACCCCCTCTTACCTTGGGTCACCACTTGTGTTCAGAGACAAGAGTCACGTAGCCTGAATGCAGTCAGCATATAACTCTGCAGACTCAAGGCTACAAAATATTTCCTAACAATTTATGTTTAAAAATGTTTTTATGCATAAAATTACAGTCAGAGCTTAGGGTCTGAGGTCAGAGCTCAGGATGCTCTGGATGCTTTCTGGTTTTTCAAGCTCTCGATTAAAAATCTGAAAAACAGTAAAAGCTTTCTGGCCTTCTGAGCTCCACTGTTACAGAAAAAAATATAGACAAATTGTAACCTTTTTTATCTGAAATGGCTTTTAAAACAGAATATTCTATTATTTCTGCTGTTCTGGAGCCTCTCAAATTTTGCATTGCCTTCCAAAACAGATAATTTTTTTACCCCTCAAAATTATTAGTTCTAATGAGTCTGTACAGCTTATTACAAAAGTAAGTGTACCAGGACTGGGCATTTTGTCTTGACATTTTTATTCCTTTGTCTTTCTTTGTCTTTCCTTCTATGTTCCAAGCAAGGAATTTATTGCTACACAACTTAAAGGCATTTTTAAATGGTAATAACAAGGCATATTTCCCTGTGTACTTATACTACTATTCATTATTCTTCACTGATCACATCTATATTTCTTTATGCCGGTGGCTTGTCAATATAAGTGGTGCAACCCAGAAATCTTATAGCAAAGATTCATTTCCCTTCCAATGCTCCCCACTTTTGTTCATTAAGTAAAAATGCAAATATGTCCCATTATTTCTTGGAGTCAATAAGATTTATGTAAGACTTCAGCACTAGTGACTAAACAAAGTACTGCAGCTGTTCAAACTTCCCTGGTAAATTTTTCAACTCAGTGAGATAACATGGCTTCTATCATCTTTCTGCAGTGTTCATCATGCTGCCCTCTTCAACAATTTGTCAGCACAAGCCACTGTGGAGATTGTAGGCAAATGCTCATTTGGAGAACTACGTAGACCATCTGCAAGGTTTAAATCATAAAACACTTGGGATTAGAAAACACACAACACAAGGGGACAACAAACAAGCAAGCAAAAAAATCAACTACTATCTATAAGTCCTGAACAGGTGTTGGCAGCAGGTACTGGGCCGCCTGAGGGGCAGCTGTGGGGCTTGGCCCTGATAGCTGGGATGGAGCTGGGTGGAAATGGGCTGCAAGGAGCGTCCACAGGTGCTTCCCCCTGGCTCAGGGACACTCAAGCTCAGGCCTTGGTCACATCCAGCACTGCTTGGCAGCCGCAGTGACAAAGGGTTGTGACCTGAGGGTAAGTGCCTCATTTTACCCTTAAGAAATAACAAAGTCATGAAAGAAGGAGCATCACTAATGAAATACATTGGATTTTTTTATTTCTTCATGCAATACCACGTCTTAGTATTTAACAGCTCTGATTAAGATATTAACATGTCCCAAAAACTGGAGGGAAGTTAAAAAAGCTCAGGAAACAAAAGATAAAGGTTTTTGCTCCATTTCTTCACATTTGTGTTAATAATTTATTATTTATTCATTGCATTGAAGATATATAGCATCAAGGGGACTTTCAAAAGTCACCCAGTTCACCCATCCTTGTTTTAAGGGAAGGATAATTATATTTAGGGTTGTTTTAATCTGGTCTATCAACCTTCAGAGATACAGATTCTGTAGTCCTCCTAGACAGTCTATCTCACTTTCCTTAGCCTGGCTTTTCTTTTCTGCCTTTCTATTCAGAATATTGACTCACTAAGCATTCTAGGACATGAATATTCTAAATTCTCCTATTGTCCCACCATGTTTTCATCAAACTGAGCTTTTAAACTTGTGTCCTACCCCAATACAAGTCCTTCACTTTTGTTGATCTTTTCCACCATAAATGCTTTTTACCATTTTGCTCTTGTGGTATTTACTTAGCTAGGCTAAACCAGGCCAAGTCCTTCAGCTATTACCCATTAATCTCTGATTTTAAGCCTCCAAGTATTATTCTCTTTCACTTTTTTTTACAAGGCGTTTACATTTTACATAAATCTGTATGCCCCAAACTGGATGCATTACACAAGGTTGCCACAGTAAACAACAGATAATGACTTAAAGTAGACAAGAATTTTAATTTTTTATGTCTTACCCTTCTCTCCTCTCTGAGGTTTAGTAAATCAGCTCTAGGCTGCAAAATATATCCATTTACCCATTTTATTTTTAGTTTCACAACTATTTTTTTTTGCCTACATTTAAAGCAGGAGTAGGAGCATCCTTTTTTTTTTTTTTTTTATTAATTTATTTATTTATTTATTATTTTTTTTTTAAGTATGCTGCAAAAAAACAGGGTAAACCTTATTTTAACCATGCCATAAGAGGTGTTCCAGCACCTAATCTGACATTTCAAATGCTCTCTGCATGGAAGTGAGGAGTTATAGCCCCTGTGGAAGCTTTCTGAAGCAAGTCCAAAGTCCCAAAACCTATGTCTCTCCTGAGAAATTTAAGGGTGTCAGACATGCCAGAGTATTTGAAACCTCATAAAAAAGACAAAATACACAAATACTATAGTAAAGTAGGATATTGAGGAAAAATAATAAAGATCCAAGATCAAACAAAACCCAACAACCCAAAACCTTCAAAATGTGATTTTCTACTTCTCAAAAAATGGCAGTAGTAATTTAATATATATCATCCTGGATCCGGCTATGAAGGGATTATTGACAGAGTGGTACAAAATATCTTCGAAGCACCTGATTTTTCCTTTATTCTAGGTTCCTTCATCTCTGCATTGAGCTGAGATTATGACTTGATGTGTCTAGTAACAGGGATGGATGCACCAGTCACCAGTAAGTACATACACACCAAAGGATATTGCAATAAGGCACAGACGGAGTCTGAAGTACTAAAACTGTAGTCAGAATCACTAAGACTTTAAAACCCTAACGTGTACATGACTGTGCATGACTTTTGTAACTTTCAGATACCTTCTTCAGTGGTACACTGCAAATATTCAGGGTGAGCACATTTGCTGTATCTTTTTTTTTTTTTTTTTTTTTTAAATTTTCAAGGAAATCTCCAGATATATTTTTTAACACATTACAGAAAACATGGATTTCTCTAAAGCATCTGAAAACATAGTTTTATGTACTCCAACGTTTTGAGTACAATATTGACTGGAGAAACAGATACTCTTATTTGCCAAATTTAAAATATACCTTGATGAGCTGGCTTTTCTCACACAAGAAGAACCCTTTTTTTCTTTTTTATTTCTCTCTTATCACCCATAACTTGAAGTATAATTTTTATTAGTGAATTGGTATTTAGGATGCAGCACTGTTATCAGCAAAAATTGAAAATTCCTCATCTTCAGCTGTTGAGCTTTAGCCAGTTTCTTTGTCCAAATGCTGCATAGCAGAACTATGAATCAGTAACCTATGGTCTCTAAATAGGAATCCTGTGGGAGGCAAACACTAGTTCTTTCTGATATTCCAAGGGCATTGCTGACTAGAATTGATTGATTTTTTTTTTCTAAATTACTCATTATGTAGCATCCATATCATTCTAGTTTTCATTAGACTGCATGCTCACTTTTTTGGCACTGTTCAGTCAACTCTATAATTTCTATAAGAATAGTCAATCAATAACTATTTCAGTGATTAAGGATTAAAATTATCTGTAAACTACTTTTAAAGGTAATATACCTGCATGTTCAGGGACTAGAGTGTCCTTTTAGGCTATTCAGAACAACTTCCAATCTTTGATGACTGCCTTTGAAAATAAAGCCCCAAAATATCAAGAATGGTTGTTTAAAAGACCTTCTAGAAGTCCCTAATAATATAGATTTAATGCATATGGTAAGCTTCTAAACTAGAATCAAAGGGATTACTATCAAAACAGAAGTCTTAGCTGAAAAGAGCACAAAAACATATCTTATGGGAACTAATGCAGAAGAATGGAAAGCAAATTGTGAACAGTGGAAAGTAGAAGAACCAAGTCTGTATCGGGGTAACATGTATTTCCAAGTACACAGTGATCTAGACATACCTTCAAATTGCTTAGGGAAAACAAACACACATGCATACTTGTACACTTCTGTAGGATGTGGCATTTCTAAAGGTGAAGAGAAAGGGATGATTTGTTTAGACTTACAGAACCAAGCTCTGTGTTTCCCTTGTGCATCTGACAACAAAAATTAGAAATCAGATGAAACATGAAAGAAGGAAATTAATTTGGCCAGCTGGCCCCCTTCCATCATGAAGGAAAAAGGGACAAGTGCACATTCAGTTGCTCTAACTGACAAGAGGATTAAATATCCAACAGGAACAAGGGCAGAAACTGCTGCCTGACCTAAGGAATCATCTGCCAACACATTGATTTCTGAGGGAACTGAAGAGCAGGAGGGAGAAAGAAAGTTTCTAACTGTGACCAGACCTGTCACCTTGCATTTCTAGATTCACACCTGGGAAAGGATTTGGAAGCTATTCACCCGAACTGGATAGATAATGAGTTTGTCCTTAGAAGAAAAGAAAAATGCAGCTATGTCTAGAATAAGGTGCTGAACTAAGTCTGCTGGTTTTTTCTCAAAGATAGCAAAGTATCCCTTTTAAATCATGAGAAATGTAAAGTAAGATTGTTAGTACCATTTACTGGGATAAAAGATTCTTAAAGATACTTATACCATTTTTAAGGCTGCTTTGGTTATATACTTAAATAGGCAGGAAAACATGTCTCCTTTACTCTTGCAACCACATATGCAGATTAACTCTCTAAAAAAATGAACTGTATTAATGTGTGTGCTCAACTATCTCCATATTGTGGTCTAAATGCTCAGATAATTAAATGGTTTAAATTCCTCTGGTGTTACCTAAGGTAACTGTCAGGCACTACAAAGCTAGTTTCAGGCAGAAAGAAAATTTGGGTAAGTGACAGATATATTCCTTGGTGAAGAATATGGTAAATTTAAGGGATGGAGGGCTGGAGTATGTTGGTCCATGATGGTTAATGTGAATCTTCATGAAATTCCAACATGGATGCTTGTATCAGAAGCACTGTAAAACTCCACAGGAACACTGGGGAGCAAAGGAGAAGATGTCCTTCTCTGATCTTCTCAACCCAATTACGGACTCTGCATCTTCGTATATCTGCCATCAGGAAACTTGGTTTTCTTTGTCAGGTTATGTTTTCCTCTTTCCATCTTGTGAATTGATGAAGAATCCCCAATCATTTATAAAGCTGATTATCTTATCATCAAGCATGTAATAAAAAAAATACTTTATACCTTGAATGGGGTATTATCAAGTGTCAGTATCATCTGCAGGACTTTCAAAAATACTGCCTAATTTAAAAGCATACAAATAAATTTAACTTATAACCAAGCTAAACTTAAGATCACTAAATTACCTACCTTAAAATTTTGATGGTTCTTCTATTAGTCTCAAATTGGGTCATCTATGTATTGAAACAACTTTTAAACGGTATTATAAAATTTTCACCTTTCCAGAGAAAATGCACAATACCATAATTAAAAAACAAGTTATTTATATAAGAGTCCCCAAAATTTGTGCTTCAAGAATGAAAACTTATGATTATTTTTTCTATTAGATTACCCTGTAGCTAATATCTATGACAAATACTACTTTCAGAGCTACAAAGTCAGGATCATCACTGTTGGCAGTCTACTGCTGGGTAATGAAAAACTCTGCAAGTTTCTATAAAGTTTCTACTTTCTTTCTGAACCCAGATGCTCAGATCAGAAAGGAAGACAGCCAGGGTAAAGAGGACTTTGTGTGCTTACCTTATGGCCAGTTGCTAACAGTGGTAAAACTGCACTACACAGCTACATCCCTAGATTGTAAAAAATGAAACATATCTCTACCTACAGATGTAAAACAAATTTGCAAAAGATCAGTTTCTGATTCCCATGGAACTATTCCAGCAATGCTCCTTATAGAAATGTACACAATATAACTTGTTTCAAATTTCAGGACTGTATTCTTCTTGACCTACTGTGGAGGCCCCATACTTCTTCTGGGTTCCATTTGCAATTATATCTTTGCAAATGAATAAAGTAATTACTGAAAGCCTGTGAGGAGGCACCACATTTTAAGTGTATAGCAAACTGCCCTGTTTCCTTAATGCACTAAACCCATTATTCTACCACTACAATTGAATAAAATTAGATAAATAGAATTCAAGATAAAATTCTTTTGTTTAACAACCACTAAATATTGTAAATGTTTACTGATACAGATGTGGATCTGTTGTAGGAATGGCTGGAAATAGCCATGTTCAACATAGGGAACCATCTTGTTACCAAAACCTTGACAGTTACTCTCAATACGGCTTTTTAACGTAATGATTAGTATAAAGCAATACAGGGGTGATTGGATAAGGACACTGAAAAGTAGGGAAAGAATGTGGCATACAGGAGTGAAGGTATAGAATGATAAGAGATAGGGTAAAGGGCTGGCAATGGAGCCCCCATGGCTATAAACAACTCTTTAATAGTCTCTTAAAGACATGCAGACCTGGAGCTGCACAAAGCTGGTTTAGGGGTAATCATATAAATTCAGAGATGGTGAATGACAGATAATGACAATCCATTGCAATACCCTCCCACACACACCTTCCCCCTCAGCCATAAAGAAACCACTTGCATCAGGAACCAGAGCAGGGGAAGGGTGAAAACAATTCCAGGAAAGAGGCAGAAACAAAAAAGTGTGCACATAACAATTTTAGCTGTATTATTATTATTATTATTGAAACTTTTCATGTAGGAAAACTTTCTAAATTTACAATTCTTTCTTTCTTTTCCTGTAACAATTAGATCTGGACCAATAATTATTATTTTAAGAATGGAATTATAGGAACAATACATTCTTGACTTCACATTTTACATTATATATGTAAATATATAAGATCTGTTTCCTCTTTGCTCATCATCGAGGCAGTGAGGGTGATACCATAAGATAAGGGTAGAATTTGGAGAGCCTTGCAGGAACATAAACTCTTGGATTATAAAGAAGGTTTTGTAAGGAAGGTAGCCTTACCTACAAAAAAATTACAGTTGCTTTCCTGTTGACATGAAATATGAGCAAGCTACTACAGCTAGTCATTGCTAACCCTCTGAGTGGTGTCTCTGTGACTCATATTTTTTGTTCCAATCACTCACTCTTCAGGAGCCTCCACAAATATTAACTTCAGCTCTTAAAAGTTGTATAAAATATGCAAGTGTAAATCATGCCATATCAGTTAATTTTATACAGACTAATCAAGGGAGTCAAACTCTTTCTGTAAGACAGAGAAGATTGTTCTTGCCACATAGAGAAACAACAGAAACAGGTGGAGAATGGTGGTTTGATCAGACTGTCACTAAATGTAGGAGGCAGAAACTAATTTTTTTTTCAGGTTGAGGGAGGGTGTTTTTGCCTTGTGATAAGGAACTAGATGACTTTTATCACTTTGGATTTGCTTTGTTTTGTAACTTCAAGCACATCACTTGACCCCCTTGATTCTCGATTCCTCTTCTACCTATTTAATGGTTTTGTTCACTGCAATTGTAAGCTTTTTAAGGCCATGAGTGCTTCTCACTATTTGCATTTAAGGCTGGTAAAGTTCAAAATTAGTAGGTAATCTTGACCAAGTTATCATGCTGTTACCATGTTACAAAATAACAGCAAGGTTTCAGTGAGGAGGAAAGAAGGTTTTCAATGAATAAAAGAAACATACTTTTCTTTTTTTGCTAAGGAAGAATACACTGAATATCATATATAAAATAGGCAGCTATTGTTTAACATCTAATATTTCTACAGGCAAAAGTACCAGCAAAAATAGATGTAATGCATTCAAATTGCTACTCTGTGGTGATGCTGGTAGTCTGTAGCTACTGTATCTTCAGATGGAGAAAAGCAGTTTCAGATCAAGTTCAACACAGCTTTATCTGATGACACAGAGCAAGTGGTGGATTACCTGCTCTGACTGTGTCACTTGTAATGAGTGACTTTAATATCTATGCTAATAAAGCTTGCTGCATCCCCTGTATAAGCTTGACACAAGCCCCAGTGGCAAAGAAGGAACAGGTATCTAAATTAAACTGAGTATGGCTTGATTGAAAATGAAGAAAATTATATTAACCAGTCACCTGTGGGTATATGTTATATGCTACCCTGTGCTGAGTTTGCTGGGATGAGTGTCTGGCATACTAACGTATCTCAAACTTTGACAAAGCAGATAAGGAGCATCTCTGTCACTGAGAGAAGACAGATTGGCACTCCATCTTAGCAGTTCACTAAAATCTTTTGCTACGAGCAACTTGCTTCCCATTTGTCTGAAATGGGATAGGGCTTGTTCTATTGTTTCCTGTAAGTGTGCACTAAAGTTCATGACATGTATAACCCTCGGATAATATGAAATCCGTTTCAAACAGAGAGAGAGTTCAGTATTGAAGGGGTTTATAGGTGGCTTGAGTTAGACCAACCTAGGTTTTAGTAAATGAGAAGGCTTTGTCTACATAATGAGAGGTAAAAGGGTTATAATTCTGCAAGAATTATATACCAACGTCTTATATCTTCATAGGGATATTCCTGGGTTTTTTGAGAGTGCCTAGAAGCCTTCATGACAGAATAGGATAAAAAAATTTTTTTAGTTGCAAAAATATGGCATAATAAGGTCAGCACATCCAGGTGGCCCAGGAGACAAGACATGCAGGAGGCTGAATATTTCAATTCTCTTTTGCAGCCATGGAATTCGTCCTCTGCTTGATATTCTTCCTGCCATAATTTCTAACAAGGATTAATTTCAATTTGCCCAATACAGTGCTACAAAACCATAGGATAAAATAGTGATGGAATGGATTGGGCCACATACTGTGTCCCAAATTTTCCCAGGTTGAAGATGACTACACTTTCTGCTGAACAGACCTGTTGGTAAAATAGAGGTCACAACAGGGTGAAAGAGCTTGAATAGAAGTATCAGGCTGTGTAAAGCTAACTTTTACTCTGTCCTCTACAGGTTGTCTTCACTTAAGTCTGATTAGTTGGGCTTGAACTGACTATATGAACTACATCCAAGAAGGGTGTAGAACAGGGCAATGACTTGCAATGCTGTTGCATTGTAGAACTGATCAGTGTCAAGATTAGTGAGAGGGATATAGAAGGAAGAAATTAGCATCTACTTAAAACAGACATAGTAAAAAGTTCTTAGGCAAAGCAAATCTAGTACACATTTGAACTCAGTAGCTTTAAGGAAATGAATCTTCACTGTGGCATAGAAAGACATATTAAGTTCCAGCTCTTTCTCTACAGTTATTCAGTCAGAAACTCTTAAGAGAATGAGAAAATCTTACTCAATCATATAGAAAAATGGGTTATGCATTAAATTCTTATGGAACTTCTTTAGTCCTGTGCTACCTTTACAATATCTTTTGGAGTGTACCTTTCACATCACATGGCACATTCATTTTCTTTAGGAATATTGTTGAATTTAAAAAAAAATAATAGCAAAAAAGTAAGTTAAGATTTATTTTTATTATTCACAGAGTGATTGTTCTCAAAACATTCTAATCCTTCAAAGAAGGGCGTTTTAGTGTTTATTATAACATAGTATGCAGTTTACTTTTTGTAATTTGAAATCTATAAATTATTATAAGTGGAAATAGCAATTAATAAATAATTTTTCCCTTAACCTCAGCTAAATTTGAATTCAGATGCTCAGGTTTATAAAACCTCAATAAAAAACCTTACTAGGAATGAGAAAGTCATAGAAAATAAATTGAAAGAATAGATAAAAAGAACATAAAGATTTCTGGAATTATCAGCGTAATGTAACATATCCTTGTAAGGAAACCAACATCCAATGCAAAATTTTAATGTACATATATAGACGACTTATCATAGACATATACTTTATCAAACCTCCAAATTATGGTTTGGTTATTTCTGAAAAATTAATGTGGAGACTTGAATTTGAACAGCACTACAAATTGAAAGTTGTCTTTTAAATAATTTGAACTGTTCCAAGTTGAGATACACTGTTTACAGTGTACTGTGGTAGAGATATGCTTCAGTACCAAAATATATTTTTAATTAAAATTAAGTTTCAATATTATCTTTGACCTGTGTTTTACTCCGTGCATTTTTGTCAGAACAAAAACATTCAGATTTTTCCTCTCTGCCCTAAATAGTAGTTACAAATCTTGTACAACAATTTTTGTGTTTACTCAATCTCATTTTTTAGGCTTCTTAAACTTTGCATTGCCCTGCTCGGTAACACACTGCTTTCAATATAATTTTCCTGAAGAAGCTTTCTAAAAAGTTTGTTTTTCAGTACATACTAGATCTGCAGTGTACCAAATGCAAGCCCATGCATTTCATGTTTGACTAAGTGCCTATTTAAATTAGGATGTCCACCAGGATGTAGCAGGAATCTTATGCAAGGCAAGTTCACACAGAGATTTAAAGAGCCTGAGCTCTGACAACAGTCTGTGTCTTCATGCTAAATTTACTCAGCTCTCACTGACTGAAAACCCTCATTATTTCACTTAGAATAAGGTTGTTCCTATGGATTATCTTACCTCATGGTAATTTAGTCTGTGCGGTCATCAGTTAGTCTTATCTGATAGATTTGGAGGAGTAAAATAGAATCTTCAGACACAATTTAGACCAAAAACAACATGTGATATGGAGTCCACATTAATGATTAAATCAAAGCTTGATTTTATTTGTCAAAATCTGATTAATTTTTAATAATATTTTTTCTAAATATAGTCTCTCCAGAGTAGTCTGAACTTATCTTCATATGTAACTATAGGCTGAACAGACTAACTTGTAAACAGATATATGTTTTGTAATTCAATTAACTATATGAAGCTAGCAATCCCTGGGGTCAGAATAGGGAAACTTGTGTACAGAGCATTGCCTTGCTGAAAAGCAGCAAAAGCATGCACATTTTTATAACCGCTGCCCTTTGTAACATAATTTTTTTCTGAACTAAATTGTTGTTTATATGTTAAAAATTTTGGTTTAGGGAATAGAGGAACTGGATAGAGTGAGTAGAAATTCAGGGGGAAATTCTCGGTAATAAAACACATGAGAACATCAGTACTTCTTGTACCTTGTCTCCCTTTCTTTGAATACTTGGAGGTATTTATAGCCATCTAGCCCATCATGTTTACAATAGTACACTTTGTTGCAGTGATTGAATTTTTTTCAATTTTCCTGTCTTTGCAATATATTTCAGGACATATTTATGTCTATTTCACACTGCAAGTATCACATTTATCACATTTAGCATCACAATGGAAAACATGGTTCAGACTAAATCCGGGGGAGATACCAAGCATGGGTCAGGAGTACTGACAAAATAGGAAAGCCAGATTTAATATCCTCTAGTGGTTTACAAGTGTTTACAGAATCTACCCAGTTTCCTGACCCCATGTAGTCAGCAGCTCTCATTATCAGAAGGACTTACTGAAACACAGTAGAACATGCTGGATGAATATTTGTTTTTCAGCACAGGAGAGGGACACCTGTTTGGAAGGGACACTGAGAACAGGATGCAGGACATGGTTCCAACAAATCATTCTTGACAGCTTAGCTGTACTTAACGTTGGTAATAAAAAAGGATGGTCAATTGTATCTGAAAAGCTCTTTACATTATGGTATTCTTCGATGAGATTTCAGTTCTGTTCATGTTTTTGTTGAGTATTTGCCACCGTAAGGTAGTAATTTCAGAAATAATTGTCTGAGTGATGTAAATGAAATATGACACCTTCTCCTTTTTTTTCCCCCTTTTCCTATTGGAAAATTTATTTGTGGTAGTTTTTAGTCCTGCTTTTCTGTTTAAACATAATGACATTAAATGTTGGACTAGCTACAAATACACAAGACATAAACCAAATAGTACAGTAGCTACAAATATACAAGACATAAACCAAATAGACTCCAAAATGTGGGAATTAAATAACATACATGCTAATACACTTCCTAGCTATGATCATCACATCTGAAAACGCCTTCAGCATGAAACTACATCTATATCACTGCGACCAATACAGTTACTAACCTTGAGCAAAGAATGTGAAAGGATTCCATGTGTTCAGGAAGGATTTACACCCTGTGGCTGTAAGTACTCTCAGTGCACTTCACATTATTAATCAGGTCAGGCTTGTTTTGGTGTCACAGTTATCACCTATGGGTTATAAGTTTTGAGCTGTATTATTTCTCAAGATGATATGTTCATCTATCTAGGCAGAATTTGAACAAAGAGACAGGCAGAGATAGGTTATTATATTATACATGTGAATCACAGGTATAAAATGTGTTTATATTAGAAAACAAAAATGAGGTGAAAGAGGTAGAACTTCATGTAAAAAGAGAGGTAACCTGCTTGTACTTAATTTTCAGTTTTCCAGAGACACAGAGGCAAAGGAAAGCATGAATTAGCTACATCCAAAATAAACTAGAGCTTAAGTATCAAACAACTGTAAAGTTTGCTTTGAGGAATATTTCTTAGTTCTGATCACCATATTTGACATATATATTATATATTAATGAAACTATAGTAGAAAATTGCAGGTATTTCACTTGTAGTAGTATGATTACTGCTACAGTCCTCACTGAATAATCCACTGTTGTTCAAAGCTCTTTGTTTTAAAAGAGTATTTTGCAAAACACTCTGTACAAGGATTACTCTTTATTATTTGTATAAATATCTTACTTTTTCACATCAATTAACATCTTCAAATATCAGTTACCAAGTATCCCATTACTGGAAAAATAGTCTTTTATTTACCATTTTACTGCTCATAAATTTGAAGAACTCCTTAACATTTGTTGAACAGTCTGAGGTAATTCATATTGAATAGGATTTTTTTTTAAACTCTACTGATTAAATATTTAATTTGCTCTTATTTTATGGATCATTGAGTCCTCAGCAGATTGTTTATAATTTTTAAAAGCCTTCTGCTTATTATGTAAGTGTTTATGATTTAATCAAAATGGCATCTGCTTCTCTCACCTGCACTTGGAATTATTTATGTTTCATTTAGTAATTTTTCTAAATACCTCTTTATATTTTTAACTTGGGAAGGGAGTGGTTTTTGTGTGGAAGCCTTTTTCATAGATATGAAGAAAAATAAATTTTGTATTCAAAAAATCCAATTGCCATTTATATTCCCCAAGAATCAGGGTACATAAACCAAATTGTGCATTCTTAACTCTCAGTACTTATTGTGTTCCCTTTGTTTGTATAACTTAAAAAAATGGAATTCCACTCAACATCCTGTAAGCTAGAGTGTGTTGAGTAATAGGTGTTTCAAAGACCTATGCTACACAGAGACTGAGAGCAAAGCTATATCAGAGGCATCTCTCATTTCTCTTTTTAAAGGATCAGTGTTTCTGTTAAGAGATGCCACATATCCCTCCTTGTAAATACAGGTTTTTTGGAGTAGTTCTTACCTAGGCACATGCATTAGAATGGTTGTGTGCTTCCTTATTTTAAATTACATACATGAATTTTACTTTTTGTAGCTGCAGACATAGTATTATCTCATGACTGTGCTGGTGTTGGCTTTAATTGTGTGGGAATTTGGAGGCAGCCTTGCTTGATATATCATGAACAAGGTGCATTTAGTTTTTTTCCTGAGCTTTGCAACAACCTATCTGTTTCCTCATTCTATGCTTCCATAAGAGCACAGGAATTGTGCCCATCCATGAATGACAGCAAATGTAGTTTTCAGGATCAGTAATACACCTTCTTTTATAACTGATCTATTTTTCACATACAACTCTTTTAATCCAATAATTTCTGCTGGTCCTGGGACTAATTTTTTTCACAGGCTTTCTATACTTTATTAGTCCTAGTCAGAGAAAGTTTTTCTACTGGTTGATGCTTAACAAATGTTTTACTATCATAGGCATCTGTTCATCTGACTAATTTTTTTTCATGTTTTGTCCTTCTGTGAAATGGTGCAAGGGAAACTGCTACAGGAATTTCACTCCTGGGAGTCTGTATTACTTTCACAGCAGACCTTTGTAATTTTGTTGTCTTGCACTGCAGACTTGTCAGTACAGAAAGCAGCAGGTTGTCAGGAATGTTCTCTGAGGAGCTGTGATTGCCTCCAGCTTGTACTTGGTGCCCAAGCATGGTGTATACTGTGTTTATGAGATTTCTGTAACAGTGGTAAATACTACTTTATTTTTCTCAGTTTATTTCACTACTATAACTGATTTTGAGGTCAGCTGACCTCCTTCCTGGAACAGTTCTTGTCTTTTGATTTGTCATTGATTTTGAAGTGGCAGTTTCTGCTGAGGGAGAGCATTTTATCCAAATTACACATTTTCTTTATTCTGCTTCTTCAGCTCTTATCATATAATTTGGCTAATCTCAGTATCAATCTCCTTGACTAAATTACATCTCTCATGAATTCTAATGTTTTTTGAGAAAAAGCTTTAAATTGTTTGGATGTTTCAGTTCATTCAGGTCCAATCGGATGCCTCCTGTTTTCAGTAGGTGATAGTATGACTCGCTCAGCACAAATTTCCATTCTGTTTTGATGCAGTCTTTGTGTTGCATCAGATTTATATAATTTCATCCATGCTGTTTAATACAAGAAAGACCCTAGTGGCAGTTTCAGTACCTGTTAATTAATATTATAGTACTTCCCCTTATTTTTTGACAATCTCTTGTTCATAAGCTATACAGAAGACATTCAAAAGAGCATTCATTTTTCCCATGGAGAGTATGAGTTGGCACAATTCACACTGAGCATGCAGGACATGAATACACTACCTACCAAAATGTAAAGTAGGTACACTGTGTTACTGCCTGCATCTTATGGATTGACACACATGGATGTGGTCCACATCACTTGCCTCTTGACTTTTCAGTGCTATATTGCCCTTAAGTACAATCATCATGATATATTCACTGCTGTTTCTGTATTTGCAATCTTTCTGTGGATCTGGGACTTACTCTTTGTGTGGTTCAATTTCTTATTGGGAAGCATTAATAATGAGATCAGTTTTGGATGCTTTTATATGAGTGTAAGTCAATTTAAATTGAAAAGTTGTTTTGGATAAAAAAATCTCTGTCTATGTGGATATTAGATACACTGTACTGTAACAGTCCAGTTTGCCCACTAGACTTCATAACATTTTGCAAAGAATACAGAAATTATTTCCCAATTTACTGCAGTTACATAATAGAGGATTGGTATAAAAAACATTACTGGGATAAGAAATCTTTTAAAATAAAATCTTTTTAAAGCATGTTTTTTATCCGTTTACCTTGCACAGGGCTCAGTCCAACAGTAACTAACCACTGAAACAAAAACACAGGAAGAAAAAAAGACTGGGTGGTGTTTTTTATATTATAGGGTTTTTTTTTTTTTTTTAAATAATCTCTTGAATCATATGATGAGGTACAAGCTGGTGCACTTTTCTGCTTTCAGTGAAAAAAAAAAAAAAGATGGTATTTTTAAACAACCTCTGAGTAAAGGAGCTGTGTCTGTAAAAACTTTCCCTACAAAGTAATTTTTCTGTGGACTAAAAGCTAGACTTCCTAAGAAGGAAGCTTTATTTGTTAGCATAATAATATCCCTTGTTATATGTAGTTTCAATAGAGATTCTCTACTATGTTTTTTTTGGAACATAGTACTCTAGAACTCTATGGCTGAGAAAGCACCCCTATTGCAACCTATGATCATAAATTTCAATTTAAATGAAGTTTTTTTCAATGGAGTTCTCCCCAAAATTCTGTTTTATATATGATCAAATATTCAAGCAACAACAAGGCAACAGCAAGGATTGTGTGTATTTATTTTTCTACCTATAGTTGAACAAAGGAGGTTGAATCTCCATGTAAAAACTTTAAATGCCACTGGTAGTGTCACTAATATGTTGCTTGAAGGGCAAACATATTTTCAAGCATTTGTTTTTAACTTTCAAATGATGAGTATGTTATCTGAGCATAGATAGTAGATAATTGGTTGGGATTTTTTTCTGTGAACCAAATCATTCAACACAATGGCAAACTCACTTTCATGCATTCAAGCAAGTGCAAAGATGAAACAAAAGAAAAAAAAATATTGATTCTTTTCTTTCAGGCAGTAAAAAGGTAACAAAACTATTAAGTATGAGATCACAGAATAAGTTAGAGAATGTAATTCCCAGGAGGAATAATTTGGATTTGGTTGTGTAATATCATGAAGGTACAAAGGAGGAGATCAAGTAAGCAATAGCTGTGCAAAGCAATTGAAAACTTAATGGTCTTTCTCTGTCTCTTGTAGTGAGATGGAAATGAGAGAATGAATTAAGATAATTTAAAACTTCAGCTGTGACTAATGAACGTGTTGGTGTTAATTCTGGAGAGAGGTTCCTGTTATGTTTGGGGTTTTTCACCCCTTGGATTTTACATTTACTTAAGGAATTTCCTTCTGGTTTTTCTGCAGCACTGCTGTGGATCAGTTCAAGATGACTGTTAAAGAAAACAGAAACTGTGTGCCCTTTGTTTTGTCTCTTATATCAGAGGATTGAACAGCCGATGAATGACAATAATGTTATTTTCACTTCTGAATTTTCCTTGAGTATCTGTATGGTCTTCATTTTGCTTGACTTCCTTCATTATGTCACACTGCATTCATGCATTGATACCACCTCCTGCAGAAGACTTTTTCTCAGGTGACTAAAAGCTGTTGGCTTTGCTCAGAGACAGAGAAACTTCCATATTCTGTATTAGACCACCTGATGATAGAAAAAGATAATATTTTGTGTATCTATAAGGAGCTTTTTTTGCAAAGAGTACTTTAGACATATTGAGTTTAAATATGCACAGATGAGAACAAAAATAAGCAGAGAAATAGAAAATATCCTTTCATGGAAGAATGCAAAGCAGTTGAACACCCTTTCACTAATCAATGGAAAAACACCCTTTTCTACTTATATTGTTTCATGCTTCCATTATAGCATCCTTAACTGGTATTCATATGTGCGAAGCATATTTTTTCTATTGAATCAGGTGCTTGAGCAGGTAAATGAGATATTTTAGCTTCCTGTATGCAATATTTTTTTTCTTCAGCATGTGAGTTGTATGCTTTCTCATTTTTAATGCAACTTATATAAGTGTCAAGAAAATTTTACAGGCCAATACAATCTAAAATATGTTAAGGTTACACTAATGCAAAATAAAAGAAAAATAAATCTTATTTAATTTCTTTGTATCACTAACAACTTAAAAATGACTACTCATGCATAGTTTTACTGTACTAGAAATTTTGAATTGCTAAAATTAACAGTAAGTGAACAGAACGACTGAATGAATTTTCTGAATTTTCTCATTTTTTAAAGTTATTTTTGAGAATAATATTCTGATTAACAAGATAGTAACATTTTTCCCCCTTTCTGTTAAATATCAGTGGTTAAGTCCATGTCTTAGCTGCAACTGTCATCTTTCCTCTCAAAGACTATTCCAATTATAGTCTAAATACAGTATAATAAACCTGTCCAAATATTTTCTGTTCTGTAGTTGCAATCAGTTTTCTAAAAAAAAGTACTGGTAAAATGTATAGTGGCTAAGCATGGAAGTTTTTCTTTTCTACGTTTTGAAAAGCACTTATTTGGCATGTGGCTGTATTGAATAGTTTGTTTATATAATGGTACTAATGAGCAAAGATGAGATTTTTTTTCCCCCTTTTTATTAGGGTTAGTGTTGCAAACTTAAAGTCTGAGATGCAATAATCAAAAACTCTATGAAATTCTTGACTGAATTTATCTGCTTCATTAGGTATGACTCTAAATCTCTGAACAATATTGCTAGTCACTTGCAGCAGTCCCCAGGAATCATGGAACAAGTCCTTAAAATTATTCCTGTACAGGATGGTTATAAGATAGGTTGGAATGTTAGTCCTCTGGAAAGTAGCCAGAAATTTTACCAGATTTAAGAGGTAATCATAGTTGGTTTTATAGTCTGTTTTTAGAAAGATAAAATAATATAGGATTTTTTTTTTTAAATAAATTGCGACATTAAGTACTCTGCCAAAAACAATTAGAGAATTAGGAAGTTTCTAATTTCTTTCACCTAGTAAGAAGCCTCTCTTAATTGTGACAATTCATTGTAAGTTGCATTTGTATTGCAGATTTTAGTTTTGATCCACTCATCTCTCTATTAGGGGGCAGTTTCATTTTGAAAATGTTTACAAGAACACAGTGGCTGTTTTTGTATTAATACATTTCTCTTTTCAGTTTTTATTTTTGAGATTGCCTTTTCTGGATACAGTTTAAAATAGTATAGCAAATCACATCAATAATGAGCTAATTTATGTGCAACATACAGTTGACTCACTTCATCCACATATTTTCTGTTCAGAGTCACAGAAAGCAGTTCCACACAGATTTGTGGCTTGCATAATGAGCTTCCTACTCAGTAAAAGTTTGATTTTTTTTTTTTTCATAGGCTCTATTTTAAGTCTCTTAGAAACTGATTTTCATGAGCACTTTACTGCCTCACTGTCCGTGATGGTATTTATTTTGTGAACAAGGTAAAAATGGGCCATAAACCTTCCATTGCTCTTGTTAACTTAGATCATCTGCTCTAGTAATAAGCACCTGGTTGGATACTTTTGACATCTGTGAATCTCTCAGTTGATAGACTTGCCCTTACTGAGCATGCCAGCAGAGATGATGAAAGCATTATTAGATCTGTTTCACAGTTTTCTTTTCGTAGTCCTATAAATCTTTGCTAAAGTTGAATCCTCGTGGTGTGACTTCTCTGGATCTTTTTTCTTATTTCTACAGCTATAAGTTTTATTTTGTAGCACCTACCAAAACCCAGTCTATAGCTCTGATGCTTGCATGAAAAGCCGTAAAGAATATATTTGCTAGTTTCAAGGAAGCTGGAATACAAGGAGAGTTTGATAGGCAGCTGAACAGCAGCTCTCTTTAAATATGTATTATGCTCCTGATAAGTGTGATTGCCAAATAGGTTTGTAGCACTGATACTGACAAGTTTCACTTCAAGGACTACATGCCTTTAATAAAAAAAAGCAGAGTGGAAGCTCATGATTTTCAATCAAAACTGTATCACAGGATTTAGGGACAGTTTCAGATAATTATGCTCTCTCTCCAGAAAATATGCAGAAAAGAAAGAAACAGAGGAAGTAATAAGGCTTTATCCCCTGTCAGAACTGTTTGTTTGTTTTGATAATATCACCTCTCATTTCTCAACAAACATTTGCAAACCAGTCTGAAAAGATGAAAAGCAGAAAAGTGGTATTATAGCTATCGCTTCTGGAAACTTTCATTTTCCCCAGAGTAAAAGATCTTTTTCTCCATCTAATTTTGAATGAGTGAACAGATATATAATCTTTGATTCCAGCTATAATTTAAATCCATGTGTGTACATGTATTTTTGAGTGAGTGTGTGAGGAAGTTATGTATGCACCCCCCACACGTCTTCATATATTTATGTAGAAACACACAATGCCAACTTCCACATTGAACCAAATCAATACACAATATTTTGGTTTGAGATCTTCAGGTAGAATACATGTTCTTTGCAATTAATTTTTAATAACTTTTTGCATTCTCTGGTTAGTTTCTCTTTGGGTTTTTTTTGCCTCAAGGCAAAGGATTCATCTCTTAGACTGATGTGCTCTGAGTCCAATGCCAAAGTAATCTTTTTTCTTTCTGTGAAAATTAAAGTTCTTGTCCTACAATTAATTTAAGTTTTACATGAACTTACTGCATGTCTTACAATATAATGTCTAAGCACTTGTAAATAGGATACCAGTGAAATGTAAAATGCAATCAGGTTTTCATAGGCATCATGTTTTTTACTGAGTTTTGTCAAGCTGAGTTTTGTGATAAGAGCAGACATCAAAATTTAGTGTATTCTGACTAGTTTAGATAGACAGTCCACTTTGACTCTTCCACTAGATGGCTTATCTCAGGGAAGATTAATCCATCAGCTATTATTAAGGGTTATCATGTGAATTTAATGCATGGAAAAGTTGTGATAAAATGAACCTCTAAGAGTGAAGCCAAGATTTCTGACTTAGGAGTTATTTATAACAACTTCTCCAAAAACAAAATATAAAAGCAGCAGGCTAGAGGGGGGCAGTGCCTTGTTTTTTCTTTTATAGTTCTTAAATTTCTCTCTACCTGAGGCTTTCACATCTTGAGTTCTAAATACAGAACCATTACATAAAAGGTCTTCTGATATGCTTTTAAGAAATTACTTCCACCCCATTATGGGTAGAGTCCAACTGATTAAGTATGCTCAAGGGAGATATTGAAGGATGGACTGTACATTCTAATGGACTTACTTTCGAAGATGAATATCAAAATAAGCATTCAATGTCTCTATTATTTAAAAGCTGCCTAAAAGTTAAATTTCAGAGGTGCCCCATTATCTGAAAAACTGATGAAGTCAGTACAGAAAAACAAACCTTCCAGAGAGGTACTTCCTCTTAGCCACAAAGAAGTCTACAAGCTAAAACACTGACACCACTGGAAATTTTTTTTTTCTCCATTGACTCAAGACAACATGAGCAGACTAGATGATACTGAATGTTTAGGTTAGAGAAGATGAATTTCATCCAGCCAGTACTCATGTATGCCGCATAAGAATATGCTTCTGAATTTTTTATCACAGCAAGATTTGTAGCCTTCTTACTCTGGCTTTTTCCTGAGAAGTAGACATTTATGCTTTTAAATAGATAAACATTTACCATCATCTGTAATGTGAAGATACTCTACATCAAAATCCAAACCCAAAAAACACCACACACCAAAAGCTCACTCAAAAGATCATCATAAGTTCCAGTAACTTAATGAAAGTAAATTTAAAAAAACAAATTTAATTAAAGAGAGAAATAAAGTTGGCCTGAAATCAAACAGTCCAGAAAAAAGGCAAAACCAACAAAATTAAAAACAAACACTGACATAAAGACTAACGTATTGTTTTATACAAAGGAAGTAAATACTAACATATTAACTTTAATTATTTTTCATGGATGATTTTTTTTTTGTTTTTTTGTTTTTTTTCAAACCAACCTATTATAGGTCATGCACAATACAAAATCATACAGAATGTAGCAGTTAGAATGAAAGCGTGACTATATAATAAATACATTTTTTGCAAGCCACTAAAGAAAAGTAAACTATTAGGAGAGATAATGGCTTATCATGTGGTCAACTGGCAAAGTTGAACAAGTACAGACTCATAAACTATCCCTTTAATTAAAGATAGTAATTCAACCATAAAGGAGTTTTCATATTCCTTTACATCCTGGCTACAACAGCAATATTTTCAGTAAAATTTTAAGCCCTGTTAAAATCCTGTGTTCTGTCCAACCTTGGTATGTTCCATTTAATCTGCATATTTCTTTCATGCATTACCAAATGTGTCAATGCCATACTTATGCTGAACAAAGATCATGCTAATCACACAAAAATCAAACACAACATACAGTAGTTTCATCCTAAAATACAGACTGGTAGTTAGAGGAAAAGTACTTTCCTGGAGATATAACAGCCTAGTAGCAGGTAGGTTTTGAATAATAACATTAGAATTCTATTTTCATCTTTATTTGTACTATTATCTACAGAAGACAAACAAATAAAACACCAAAGAAAATGTAGCTCAGTCTAAATAAGTAGGAAGAGAGAAATCACCTCAACCTAACCATTAAATTAACTTTGTAAAGGGCATTGAAAGATTTGATCAGCATAATTCTGTGATTTAGAATAACAATCCCCCTGAACTGCTATATCAGAACTTGTACATATCCCACTTATGTATATTTGGGATTTCTCCCTTACTGTAAATGGCTGGTTTCTCCTATTGAAGAGACTCTTACTTCTAAATGATCTCATTCTCATAGGTATAAGGAAAAAGTTTGCTATGAATCATTATACAATGGGAGAAATGTATTATGCATTCCTTTTTCAACATATAATTATTTAGAAATACAGCTGTAGGCTAGAACCTACAAGTAAGGCTTCTTATAAATGCCTTTATATTGCAGAAATGCACATGAAAACTCTCAAACACATGAAGAGTTCTATACAACAAATTCAAATAGAAACATCAATGCACAAGTGATTAAATAAATTTAAACCAGCAGAATTCTTTTTCAGACTCTCCTATACTTTCAAGCTCAATGAAAGCTGAAATTAATGAAGCATTTTGATCTGATGTATCTCACTGAAAGTGTGTACTACTGAGAGAAACTCAGACTTTCTGAGACTGCATCAAAAAGGGAAAAAAGGGAAAAATAAAACACTGGAAACAACATGAGGATTTAAAGGTATGAGGCAAAGGTTAAAGCTTTTTGTTTCAGTATGTATTTTTATATATATATATACACACATATACATATACACATACATATACATATATATATACATATATATATACGTGTATATATATACACACATTGGTGGACCTATGTGGCACAAGACCTGAATGCTCCTTTTCAAATGGATCTTCTCACATTTTCCCTTTGAAGCTGATTATATTTACATTACTAGACATACTCCTGTTTACATATTTGTCCAATTTTCATTTGGCACAGATTGAAAAAAAAGGCAGTAGATGCCAGATGTAAACTGAGCAGACATCACAGATAGCGTTGTGTTAGAGAGTATTTGACCATTACTCGTACAAAGCCAAACAGTAGAATATAAATCAATTCTTGCTACATTTCATAGCCTATATCTTGGTATAATGGCCTCTGCTCTAATCAATATTTCCAATTGTACTAGGCTTCTGTAGGTGACATTAAAGTGAACGTGGATTATTTTGGGATGTAACTGTATTGACCAAACAATTACCTTGTGGAAATAGTGGATCATTATAGCCACTTTCCTTATTAAGTAACTAATTCAGCATTTGAAACATGACCCTACTGCAGTGTCTTGCCAAAATGATCTCCAAGCTCTGTACAAATCTTTTTCATAGAACCATCTTCACTTTTACATATGAAACAAAAATATGAAATTTGTAAATTACATTTATATTGTCAACTTACTAGCATTTTGTTACATTTTGAATTTATTTATTTTTTAAATTGCTTACTAATTTTATACCAAAATTACTTTTCGAATTACATCTTAAATTTGGTTTTATTCCAGAGTGAGATTACTGAAAGAATCATAGAATCATTAAGGTTGGAAACGACCTCTAAGATTATCTAGTACAACTGTTGACCTAGAAAAAAGCTTTGGGAGAAATTCTACAAATTCTTACTTCAGTTTTTAGAGCATCAAGATGTGGCTTATGTAAATTATCAACTCAGGTTTCAGGATGAGTCTTTTCACAGCTGCACATCTTGACCTTCATTTTCATTTCAAAGCTTAAAACCCAATGTATTTTTTACTTACTGAAGTCAATGGGAAGTTAAAATGTTTGACTGATCTGAAATGCAGGTTTTTCAAACGCTGAAATACAGTTTTAGGATCCTAACCTTCTCTGGCAAATTTCACTGTGTAGACAGAGGGTCTACAAGTAGGAAATGTGCAATTGGAAATAACAAATAAATTGCTTTTTGTTTTGTTTTATTATTTTACTAATACACTCAGTAGTAGCTAGACTGATCAACTAGCAGTCTTAAGCATAAGTGTTCTCACCCCTCCCCAACCCAAGGTCTTTGTGAGTCAGACAGTCCTCAGGGAACAGAAAGCGTGACTTTTGTTGTACCTTGAAGCTGGCTTATCCTTGGTTTCTCTGCTTTTTTCATGTCAATATTTTTCCTTCTGAATCCTTAACTGTACCCTACAACAATCTCAACAATTACACATATCTGTTACTAGTTTTGGCACCTTAATAAAAATTGACTAAGTAAAACTGTCAAAATCACCCAGATTAGCTGCACTAAAACAGCACTTAGACCACAGAAAGGTCACATAGAAATCTCAAGCTGGTTGGAAGGTAACAAACAAGGTATCCATCTACCCAACTACAAACTTAAATTAACTGCGGTTGTGGGGTGGAAGAACAAATTAGGTGCCTGTGGAAGGAAGTCTAGCTGCCATTTGAGGCAATTCTTGTATAACCACACCAAGTGCAGTAATGTAGGTTATCCGTTTTGAAGGTTTATTGGTTTTTTTTAATTTATTCTGCCTTTATAAAAATGCATGTAAAAATCTACATTTACTTTCATAAATTGACATTGTGGCAGGATCCAAACAAGGTGATTATGCTCACAGAAAAGTCTTCTGCATTCAGAAAGTAGGTGTGAGGGGCTGATATATTTTCTGAGCCAGGCCACTGACAATGGGACTGGCTCCAGAAAAATTGCAGAAAGTCAGAGTCTGTCATATTTGCCTCAAGTAATGTCACTGACCTCAGTGGAAGATGACTGTCAAAGATCAAGAAGCCTCCAATACATCTTTTTCTACAGGTTAGGACTCCTTTTAAATGAGGAGATTCTCATGATTTTCAGCAGTTTCTATTCCCAAAGTGAGATGGAATGTTGCATACCATCGTAGCAATCGGAATTTCACTGTCCAGAGTTTCAGATGACATTGCAATCACCAGACAGGACATGATACATTCTAAGAAGCTCCAAATCTAATGATGGTGTACAATGAATTGCAAACTGGTTGGGGCTTACACAGAGCCAAGGCCTTTTCTACTTTTCATACTGCCATACTGGTGAGGCAGCTGGGAGTGTATGGGAAGCTGGGAAGGGGCTTAGAGAGGAGAATTGACCTCACCAGGCAAAAGAGGTATTCCATAACATATGACATCATGCTCAGTATATAAAGTGGGGGGAAGAAAGAAGAAGGGGATTGCTTGGAGTAATGGCCATTGTTATGCATCATGGAACCCCGCTTTCCTGGAGATGGCTGAACATCTGACTGCCCATGGAAAGTGGTAAATGAATTCCTTATTTTGCTTTGTTTGAGCGCATGACAATTAACTGTCTTTATCTCAACCCACAAGTTTTCTCACTTTTGCCCTTCTGAGTCTCTCCACGATTATGCTGATGGGAGAGTGAGTTAGTGCATGAGTGGCTGACTGGTACTGGTTGCTGGCTGGGGTTAAGATGTGACACCAGAGCAGAAAATTAACTTTCTGTGAAATCATAGTGATGTACTGATAACTGGATAAGGAAATTTACTATTGAAAAATCCTTCTGCTGATAACAAAGTTTTCTTTCTTACTTGCTGGTTGAGATTCTTCTTTGTGGTTTTCTTTGTAGATTTTTTTGGAAAAAGTTTATTTTAGGAAATTATTAGCGCTGGAATTTGGAAAAATAAATCCTGTAACTAAAAGTCAAAATTATTGCTTTGGAAGAATCCATACCTTTCACTACCAGGGCCAGAACTTATTTTATGCATTGACATCAACCAAAATTTATTAGTCAAAGGATCTGTGCTTGGCCTTGGATTCGAAAAGTATTACAGTCTTAGTGAAAGGACTTGTCCAGTGGTTCAGGTTTTTGCCTGAAAAGTGAGACCTGCTTCATCATACCTTGTGTTGTCTTGAGAAACTCTTCTCCAAACTTTCCTTTAGAAAATTTAACAGCATTAGAGGGGAACTTCAGAAAGCCAAGTCACTGCTCTGACTTGAGAGGGCACTGAATTGAGAAAGATCTGCTTTCAGTTAGAGAGTGAAAATGTGAACTTAGGTCTCTAACATCAGCGTTCTAGTCAGTAAACCACTGAGGAAAACAGGAACAATTTTTCCACTAGGGTGCTCTGAACTCTTTAAATTTCCGTGAACACTGTCTGATCCTGCACTTTATATATCTTGTGACATTTGTAATTGTGCATGCTCCAAACTGAGACTGCACTTGCTTTCATGGTAAACTCTTGTCTTTCAAAATTAGAAAAACATTGTTGCTTGGTGATGTATTTAAAAATTATGTTTCAGTAATATTTACTGCATCAGAAGAGGACATTCTTCCATCTCAGGTTTGCCACAAAATAGGACTGCATTCTCTAACATACTCCAATGATAATAGGTTCAATATGCATATGATGAAAGATAGGTACAACCACATCTTTGTGTTCCTCACAAATAAGCAAATATGCCCAAACAATCCCCAAGGAAAATTAGAATCTCTAAGGAGTGACAGACATTCATAATGTCATTTTACACATCCACAATTATATAAGACTATTGAAAAATAATTATTTTGTTATTTTTCATGTTATAGAATACAACCTTGTCGTGGTTTTGCTTTGGCTTAATTTGCTTTTCACCTCCTACACAATTATTACTAGTTGAGAGAAGGTTTTTGCAGACAAAAGAGAGACAAGATTTGGGGAAAATAGTATAAACATTTATTACTAGTAAAACAAGAACTACTAATAAATTAAAAACTAAAGAATTATATCTACAACAATTTCTATTCAAGTTAAAGTGTTATATATTTACAGAAATACTCCTCCCCCCCCTTTATACCAGTCCAAGGAGGAGAAGGCTGGGGGTTACCCAGGTCCTGAAGGGTCTTCCTTCCATAGGCTTGCAAGGGGACACTTGCTTACTATGGATCTTCACCACAGGGTTACAGGGGATAATGGTTTAAGAGTTCACCCCTGTTTCTCTATGGAGGTCCCTCCCCATGGGAGAAACAGTCCTTGATAAACTTCTCGGCATGGGTCTAGCACAGATCTCACACACACGGATCCTAACATCTTATATGGGCCGTCTTGCTCCAGCATGAGATTCTTTCTCTTCCTTAAAGTTATAAATCTTCAACAGCAGTATGGATCCACACACACACGGATCCCAAACTTATTCGAGCCATCTTTGCTCCGGCTTAAGTATCATTCCTTTCAAGGGTCACAAAGTCTTCAACAGGACTTTGCCTCACTTCAGTCCTCATGAAGTCTCAGTTCTCTTTGGTACATCCACAGGCTCCTCCATTAGCCACAGTAAGGGGAGGTCTCCTTATTCCAACAAATTTTTACAAGTAGCAGGGATTACTTTTCAGTCTTTTCCCTGCTGAGGAGAGAGAGCGAAAAGGGAAAAAACAGCTCTCCCCCCTTCGAATTTCTTCTCTCTCCTCCGGCTGCCAGCTTCGACCTTGGAAGTCCCTTATCTCTCGGCTGGAATTCTTCCACAGCAGTTTCTTGTCCAAGTAGTCAGTTTTTTAAACTTTTTTTTCTTCACTCTCTTACCAGAGAGAAAAGGAGGGCTTCAGTGCTACACCTGCTTCCCCCCCCCTCGGCCCAAGCCGGGGGAGGAGAGGGCCTTGGCCCTCTTCGGGCCTGCTGCTTCTTTACATGGCTGCTGCTCCTAATTTCAACTGCGCCACAAGTCTTCTCTTCCGTTTTCTTAAAGATGTAATTAGCAAAGGCGTCACTGGACTTTTGATTGGCCTTTTTGTCCGGAAATTACCTGGACAAAACCATCTTCAGCCCCAGGGATGGGCTGGTGGGCAAAACCACAACAAACCTCAAATATTCTGCAAAAGGATCAACTAAACTTGAGTCAGGAATGAAGGTAGGATGACTATACATCTCAGGCAAGATGGTGACAAAGATGGTATTACTGAAAACAAGATACTGTTTTCCATTGGATTGTTATTAAGTTCCAAAACCTGCTTGGTGCTCTGAAGATCTAAATCTAGTAGCTCTGAAGTTTAATTAGTTTCCTGTGGTTAGTTTAATGTGGTTTTTGAAATACATTGCTGGATAACATGGATAGACAACAGGTAACAGTATGTTAGGTTACATAAACTGACAGAAAAAGGAATGAAAAATGATAATTTACTGGTTTCTTGTTTTTTGAACTGCCCTTCCTCTAGGAACTGTGTCAGTGGTAAACTAGATGTTAACTGTTTTACATAACAGTGATATACAGTCATAAGTTTTTTTACAATCTGTACATAATAATTTTAAGCATCACAAGCATAACAATGACACCAATTTAATGAGAGAAGTGAAAGAGTAGAGCAGGGGTGAAGGGTGAAATAAACAAATTTAGGAAGACTAAATTCCTAAACATTGTTGCCATTAAAAGTTTAAAGTAACATTTTCATCCTTTCCAATTGAAAAGTTCCATGAAAAAACTAGTATTCTGATTAAATATTACAAGCAATGGGAATGCAAATCAGCTCACACCAAAGAAGACTTAAATCAAATACCCTAGATTTTTCAATTACTGGAAACAGATTTTAAAATGGCTATGTCTGTCATTATATATGTATTTGTATATAACTATAAACTATTTTTTATAATCAGGTTCAAAGTGCTACTTAGGCAATAAGGGTAAAAACATTGATCATAATTTAAAGAAGACTATTTAAATTATTTTTATAATTGTGCTTGTTCACTATTTCTAAACTGTTATTTCTTTATCTTCCCAAAAGATAATGGATTTTGCTCTATTATGACACTTTGTCACAGAATATTTCCAAACATTGAAAAACTGAAATAGATAATAGAAAGAAGATTGTAACTTTGAAATAGTTATTTAAATAGATTATTGTTTTGATAATCAAATAATTATTTGCTTACACACACACATATATTATATATAAATATAAATAATATATATCAAAAATACATATACACATGTATATGTGTATTTAGAAATAAGTATACAGGCACATAAATACAAACTCATATCTATCTAAGTATTTTGGGGTTTTGTTTCTTTTTTTTAAATCCACTTTTGTCTCAACGAAGTTTTGAAGAGAAAGGAAAAGTTACTTTCTCTATTCCTCCTTTATGGCAATTTAATCTATTCCTTGACAATGCTTAGCCTTTGTCAATTATTTTTCATTCATTTGTTAGTGCTTACACTGATGTGATTGCTGGGAAATGATGAAGTCAGTGTTTCTTGTCAGTGTAAAACAGAAGTGCCTGACGTGCACTTGTGATTTCTTGTACCTATAAATGGCTTCATGTCTTCCAATGGTTTAAAAACTAGAGAGGGCAACTTGGCACTGTGGGACTCTGCAGATTAAATTGCCAGGAAATAAATGAATATGATTAAATCCAGCATCCTTGATGTCTGCATCCACTTCTGGCCACCACAATGCCAATACTTCGTCTTCCAAAGTAAATATTGTGGGGATCCTGGACTGTGGCAGTGGGTAGGGCAATGTGGTAGTAACCCTTTGTTAGTTTCTCATAGTCTCTCATATATCCATGCAATTGATTCATTCATCTATTCTGGAATCTTTTTCTGATTAATGAGTATTCATGTGCATTTATATGCTATGATGCTGCACAGCAGGGAGACAGGTAGCTTAGCTCATCATCGTCAGTAATGGGAAAAAAGATACCTATGTTCAAAAAGCATAAAAACTAATCCTGTGGTGGGTTATAGATTTAGGTGAGATGCAAATATAAAGAGAACAGTCTGAGGCTGTATTTCCTTCCTGATATGCAATTATTCTGTGTTATGGTACTGTATAAATCTGAAATGAGGAAGTAATACTCAAATTGCAATAATTTATTATAAATTGAAAGAAAAAGACAAAATACAGCAGTCAGACAATACTTGGTAGCACTTTTAAAAAGTATTGTGAGCTAATGAGTTTTAGTCTATTCTGTGAATGGAACTGCTATTTCTAAGATATATCAGTCTGTTCTGAAGTGGATGTAGATGATATATAGATGAATGAGCTTGGCGTGGCTGGAGCTGGCTGCTGGTGCTGCTACTGTCTCTGGCATGGTTGAAGCTGAGTCTGAGTAATCTCGTGCAGCTTATCCAACTGTGTAGCTGACATTTTTGCTTCATCATCATTGAGAAACGTCTTTGTAGAAGTATGTTTTCTTTTAGAAACTTTTCAAGGAGAGTTTTGGACTAAGAAATGTGTTCATCTAATTTTGGTATATATGGTATCAAAAAAATAAATTGCTACAGAAAATTGGGGTTTACTCTTGCAATTAATAATACTTTCTGTTGCTTATGGAAGAACTTAGAAAGCATGTTGCCTGCCTCGAATACTGTCAAGGACACAGAAGGAATTTGCCATAAGATAAGTTATGGGAGCATCTGCCACCACTGTGTGGATACTCAGAACTTGGACTGTATAAAGATGCTCTACCCAGAAGAATGAAGGGGGGACCACACCACTGAGAAGCCTGGAATGAAGAAGGACAAATGGGACACCACTGGATCTAAGAATGGTGAGTATCTTCTGATTGATCTCTCTCTATCTCTCTCTCTCTCCCCTCCCCATCACCCCTTTTCTATTTCTTTCTATCTCTGCATACCTCACTAAATGAACTGAGATCATTAAGAAAAAAATAATATTTTCATCAAGTAATGACTTTTTTAGTTCTGTGGTTACTGTAAAACAAAATACGACTGAAGAGAATCCTTATGTACAACCAAATCTGGAAGAAATAAGGACACATTTTTATTTCAGCATCAATACAATAGGCATAACTATATTAATTTGGTGCAAAACTTGAATGTGGATGCTCTTCAAAGTTCTGGAAATCTCACGCACTCCTTGTTTGTTAACATTAAGGTATACATACCTCTTGGATACATAGCAACAGCCTATGCTTCATCTTGAGGTTGGAAGATTTCCTATAAAAATGTCATTTAACACTCTCCATGGTTTAATTTTGTTGCTGTTGAAAAATTCTGCTTATTGTCAATGTTTATTTCCACACGGATTAATACCTTGGCTGCAGGTAGAATCAGCCTAGTGCTATACAAAATCATGTATCCTGCTTTTTTTTTTTTTTTTCCCCAGTCATTTCCTACAGCTCAAATGCAAAGAGAGTTTGTTCAGCTGCCCCAAACATGACAGCAGCAGAAGTACCTGTAGGGGAGGAGGCCAGTGGCTGACCTTAGCCAGTCACAGATGTTTCCAGGTGGCTCCACTACAGGCAGAGCAGGCATACCTCATGCCAAAGCCAGCCCAGCACAGTCCTGGCTTTGCTCTGTCCGGTGTCAGGTGACTCCTCTTGTGCCACTTTTCTCTCCAGATTATTTTCTGCCCCTAGGTATTGCTGCCTTTCTTAAATACTCTTTTGCAGAGGAATCCTCTGTGTGCTTCTCTGCATGCTTCAACTTTGGGCACAGTGGATCTCCATTGTTAGTTGTAGACTAGGAAATCTTAATGAGCTATTAGAGATACTAATGTGGTTATAGGCTGCTAATAATCAACAGAAATTTCCACAGCTGCATTCCTCCAGAACTTTTAATGCATTATGTAAGTTACTCCTCAACTTTTCCAAAAGCCTTTCAGACATAATAAGGGTTCATCTTTGGGGTTCTGCTTTCACAAAAGTATCTAGTCATTAGCAGCAAGTTTGAAGACATGGGAAAAGAACTACTCTTCAGTGTATTTCCATGTTTAATAAGTACTCTTACTCAAAAGAAGTACCCCATTTCCAGTTCAATTTGTCTGTCTCTTATTTTCAGTCTCAGAAATTGTAAGAGATTATGGTGTGAGAAATTCTCAGAGTACTTTTATATCTACAGTTGAACTCAAATTATGCTTTATTCTTGTTTTCCTTAAATTTTATCTCAGAAAGGAATAAAACATTCTACATAAAATTAGGCTAGTGTGATTCATTTGAAAAAAATGAAAAAGACTGCTCTGTCTATTGTTTAGGCTTGTTCAGGAATGTTCTCTAGCCACTGACTCCCACCTACCAGTCTTCTCTCCTTAAAAGACATGCAAACATTCTTCCCACATCCTCAGTAGTTTTAGTGCAAGCAGAGGATATTACTAGTTATGACTCCATGATCCCACAGAGAAATCAGTCTCAGTCAGTGTTGAGGTCCAGCAGTTCATTAACCTGTATCTCATTTCTCAAGGTTCAGAAGTCAGCAGAACTGAGCATCTGATTTGAACAGTAGTCACAGGCTTACAAGCCTGTGAGCAACCCAGACTGGAGTTACTTGCTGCATTTCCAGATGTGGTCCTGTGAACAGTCAGCTAAGAGAAATGCAGTGCAATTCTCCTCTGAGACCAAACTCACACTGAGTTCACAGAACATGATCTTTCCCTTTGATAGTGACAGATTATCCTAATGCAAAATGTCTTTCTCTGTCAGATAAAAAAATAAATAACACCACTTCGGAGGTTTCAGATCAAATGAAAGAACACCACACAAAGAACTTTCCAAGTCAAAAGGGTCAGTGAATCTATATTCCGTGGTTGGCTTTTATTTCTGTACTGTGAAAAGTTTTTCAGGTCATGCAAAGCTGGTCACACACAGTTCCATGTTGAACACAGAATGAGGAAAAAATATTTTCAAGTAGCTACAAACATCACTGGCATTTCTCAGTAAATGTTCTTTCTTACTGAAAAATGAAGTCTGCACTAGTGGATAAGCCAATGTTTAAAAGTTCTTTAAACTATTGTTGTAAACCATCGAAGCCCAGCTTTCTTCTTTATAGGAAAGCACTCTTCCATGAACAATTTGTGACTGTTCTGAGGAGTGCTGAAGAGGCTCAAATGCACAACTGCATCACCTAATTCACTGCCACAAGGTAGAAGAAGTGAAAAGAAAACAGAAAAATGTTGTAAAATCAGTGATAGCATAAAAAAATTCGTATTTATTTGTGGAAAAAGGAGTAGTGTAGTTGAACTCTTTATTGAATTTGCTGTTTATCCTTGGAGCAGTGCTAACAGTTGAAATAAATGCATAATGAATATCAAAGAAAATGAGGATCTAAATTGGGATAGTTAATGGTTCTGGGCCAGTTACAATTATAAAATGCTTATCTTTCAATTTTAAACCAATTTCCCCCTATTTTACTATCTTAATTATTCAAAATGAGCTTTGTCTGCCTAACTAACTGCATAGTTGTTAAGATCCCAAGTATTATATGTTTTTTTCTTATGCTCTAATACATTTTATTGATCTAGAATCAGAATTGTTTAGTTTGGAAAAACCTTTTGAGATCACCAAGTCCAACCACTAACCTTTACATATCATCCTGCTGAATAAAGTATTTATTACCAAATTCTGTTTAAAATTCCAGAAGTTTCATTTGGGTAGGAATTTAATTTCTTTGATGCAGTTTTGCAGGGCTGTGTCATAAACTCATAAACATTGATTCTAGAAGAAAGTATAATATTATCTTATCTGATATCACTGCTGTATCATCATCAAGACAAACAGACTATTTGATTGAAGAGAACTTTTCAGAAGGCATCTAGTCTAGTGCAGGGTATTTTTCAGTAAGGATAAACAATTTAATCAAGTTTTTTCTTTATCTCCATTTAGGATAGATTAAATACATTTAGGTTTAAAGATTTTTCTTTGTAAGACATTCTGCCCAACCCTTAGTTCACACTTGTACCTTTTTTTTGTAGGCCTCCAAATATTCAGTCCTGTGTTTAAAAAAGAGTCAGCAAAACTTAAACCAGGTTTACACATAATTTTCACCAGTGCTGTATTCAGAGATAACATTAGCTTCATGTGTTTTGTATTTACTGCAGTGTGCAACATTTTCAGTTGATTTTTACTAAGTTTATGTATTCACAATAAACTCTAAAGTGACTGAATGATTGCCCAGGGACCTTTCAGAATCTGTAGCAAGTTCATGTGCCTCATCAAAGGTTAAGCAGAGTGATCTGACTGCCATTTTCCCCAAACAGTTGTACCCAATAGTTCTTGATCTTTGCCTTTGTGAATTGCAGGGATGCCAGCTGCCACTTAAATCACAAATCATCAGTTGCATCTTGCTTTTATTAGAAAGAGTAACTCTCACACACTTTATCTCACTGGGCAAAATATTAGTCAAATTTGTTCACAGTGAGCAAGCCTGAAATTTTCGCAAACCCAACATAACAGTGTTGCATTTGGAGCTAGGAGACACAGATTTTCATAAGAGTAGAATCATTTCCTGGTAAGATCTACCTGTAAGGGGGCCTGCAAGCCCTGCCTTTAAGAAAGCAAGATAGGCTGATACCAGATACTGAGTAGAAACTAGTTTTAGTAATGGACTTGAGACCTGACTACTTCTAGGTGGCTGCTACACTCCTACTAAAGCCAAACCACAAGGTTTGCAATATTTAGGCTTTAGGTATGTAAAAACAGATCTGGGAGCCTCTGTGCTGTCTAATCTGGATGTAGAGACACAGTTTATTAAACCGTAATCCTCTTTAAAGTGTTACCTGATGTAGCCACTCATTCTTTCAGAATGGCCTGCTCCCTTTGCAGTTGCTTTTATAATTCATTTTCATATGAATTAAATAAGCTTAAAAAATGGTTATTAATATATTCTGTTCCTTTTTTGTCCTCATTATTGCTGTCCTTCTGCTGAACCTGACATAATGGACACATTTCTCCAGGAGGTAGTTATTTAAAAAACAGATGTGTACTGTAATTTCCTACAATTTCCTCATATTTCCAATCAATTTCTCTGACTTTGAAATGTTCTAGACAGAGAAATATCTACTGAACACAAATTTACACACTATATATATGTGTAGACATACATGCTTTTGTTTACATATTATATATGTTTATTTCATTTGTGTTGGTGAGTCAGAAGGTAAAAAATTATATTTAGGCATACTAAATATTTAATGAGAAAGAAAATATTTAATTATAGCACCATTGTACATAATTCTACCCTTAATCAATTTAGTGAGAAAAAAATCATAGTAGCTTTGATGAGCATTCTATGCAAGAATTAATCTTTCAGAATTCTGTTTCCATTCTGACAAGCAGTGAGTGATTTCAAAACAGAACTCCAAATTACAGTAGAATCAGAAAATATTGTCAACTTTTTGTAACCTCTTAAAGATATATCACTCAAGAAAGGCAGGAGGACTTCTGTACACTATCAGCTACCCAGCAAACTGAAAAGCAGATCAACTAAAGGACCAGTTAATCAAATTTTTCACTTTATTCCCAGAAAATGTATTGTGATGTTGCCAACAGTATCAGCAGGGTCTGACTTCCAAAGAGGAGACACATAACACTGGTGCAATAAGGATTGCTGTGTTCAATTAGTATTTCAATATTATTTTTTGAACAACCCCAGAGGCAATAGAGACAGCACATAAGATGCAAAAGCCTTTTATTAATTCATTTAATAAAAGGAATGATAAAACTCCATTATGGAAATACAACAGTCAGAGAAAATTCTAAGTCTAAGGTACAATTAAAGCACAATAAATAGACAATTATAACTAAGCTACAATTATTATGTTCTAAAAGGAGAGCAGATACCTTATCAGAATAACAGCAGAGAGATTATTAACTCACCAAGGAGTAGAGGGCAAAGTAATGAGGCAGGGCTAGGGCCAGCCAAGCATTTAGATAAAAGTGAGGAATCTCCCCAAAGCACCCATCTTGTTGTTAGCAGAATCAACAAATTCACAGGTAGGGTGTCAGCAGCGAGAACATATACATTAACACCATTCACAGTGACACTAAGAATTCTGATTGATGGTTTCCTGTGGATTTTGTGGCCATCTTGCATCTTTCAGAGTTTGCCAGCACCTGATCCAGGTTATAAGGCAGGAAAAAGAAATTTCATCTGGCTTTAGCTGGGTAAGCAGTCAGAACTCTGTTAGGGTTTGACTCAATCCCTGTTAGGGTTTGATCCCTGTTAGAGTTCTGACTCAACAACAGCAGCAGTTTTCCAATATTTTTCACTTTGTGTTGAAGCCAAACTTAATGTAGTGACTGCTATGAAGCTCTGAATGCATATTTTACAAGACAGAGTTCAGATCCAAGTTCTGATCTATGAATTAGATCAGGTAATCCTCAGCCCATGTCTCAATATGTTTCAAATATTTAAAAATTGATGCAATCCCTCTTTTTTATTTCTCTTCTTACCTGTAGGAAGGAGAGTTTAGTTGATTAATAGGGTTATTGTTTCATTAATGGTTCTACCTGTGTATTTCACAAGACTTTACTCAAGTAAATCTTAAGTGGAAGATAAATTATTTTTTTTAAAGCAATGTGGATTGTGTTCACTTTTACTGCAGGAAATAACATAACAAAATTCAATGTGAAATCAAAAATGAAGGGAAAGTGATAATTACTGAGAGCAAGACTCTTTCCAGTGATTTAAATGTAGTCTAGATTTCACTTGCTCATTCTCCCATACTACCGGGTACCAATACATGTCTGCATAAGTGCTCAGGCTGCAATTATTTGCACCTCATGTGGAGGATGAAAGATGCCAATCACACATACTATCTTTTCAGTCTGTGCTTTAAGTATGACCCATTGAGATATGTGTTGTAAGGACTTAAAGAGCACAACTGGCCATCTCAAACACTGTTAAGGCCACAGAAGGACTTTAGTTAATACCAACCTTAATATTTGCATTGCAGATCTCTAAATTGTTTCTTGTGGGAGCAAATTCATAATTCTGGTTGGGCCAGAATTTCTATCCAGGAGTAGTCTGAATGCCCGTCTTAAACTGCCAGCAAGTAACATAATTCTGCTACAAATGTAAAGACATATTTTGTAATTTCAATTCATATCGTTAACCAAGTTTCACTGCATTTCTCATTTTACAAGAGCATGATTCTATGGATCGCTATAATCTATACAAGCTTGCATGTAAAAGTCAAGAATTTTTGTCAAATGTGAAAGGAAATTGTGTTAACATTAATATTTCAAACATCCAAGTTTATGTACTGATTCCTTTGCTTGGGGAAAGATCAGTTTCTGGGTAGCATGATATTGAGGAAGTAGGGTGTATGAATAATTTCCATTTTATTTATTACCTCTATCTTGTTTAAGTTTAGTTGTACTCAACAGTTCTTGATCTGTCTTTGACTGTAGGTGATAAGAGTCTGAGATGTAGGTCCTTGTTTAATGTGAAAAAGGTGTTCATTCCCACTGTGTCCTGAAACTTGTATGGGCCATGTGTTCTTTTTGTGCCTTAGCAGAATGAAGACAGCTGACTTCAATGGACTTCTCCTTTGTTTGTCAATTTACTTATGATAATACATTTATGAAGGTACATTATGGTGCTGAAGTAAAAATCTGAGAAAAAAAGGACTGGTTTTTTTTTTGATCAGAGGGTCCATTGCAAAGACTTACATATTTCAAATATGATATTGGTAATGGGTTGTACTCTGACCTTTTCTAAATACTGTGTAAATAAAATATATATTGAAAGAAAGCATTTAATTCAGTATGAAAGCACTGATCAATTTCTGAAATGCATTTTTAAATATTACTATGAGAACTAACATATTTAAGTACAAATAAAGTACTTAAATATGAAAGTACTTAAAATGAAAGAGCTCTGCTTATCAGGTAAAAAAGACCAGGTTTACCTCCCTGTTTTTTCTGGACTTTTAATCAAAAATTTTGTTTGTAACAAAAACTCTCTAAAAAGTTATATGAATAAATTGAAAGTTGGAAAAGCTTCTTGAAACTTCAAGTAAATGAGATTAACCAGAGTGCAATTCTAGTAAATTATAGCTAAATGAAGGAGTTGTCTAACTCAGCTTACCATGCCTTTTTCCTGTTTCTCTTCAAATGGATGTTGTTATGTTCTTCACTTGTGTTTGTGTGTGTGTTTGTGTACAACTGTATCATTTTGTTATTGTGAAGAAGGGAAAGTAGGGCTGTGTAGATTTAGGAGCAGTTGAATAAATATTACTTTTTCTGAACGCAATATCTGAATTCATCTGTCTGCAACCTCTTCAAAAACTGGCCACATATTGACTTAACTGAACAGCAATATTTGTACTACACGTTTCATACTGTGCCAAGTTAGTCACCAAGGCACTCAGTACAAGTTTTGCTGTCCACACATCTGTTGTTTGCCACAGCAAGTTTGACATAAACACATCCAGGAGTCCTCAGTGGAGCTGTGTAGCAGATTGTGCCATACTGAGAGCACAAAGGAATGTCAGGTGACTGGAAAGTCTTTAACAATTTTTAAAAAAACAGACTGTGTTGGAGGGTGTGCATTAAAGTTCCCTAAAGATTTCCAGTTTAGAAGTTGATTCTAATCATATAGAATTCTATATGAAATTTATAAGAATTTCAACTGGATATGGCTTCATTTGGTTTGAAGGAATGATTCATCACTGTGCATACAGAAAGGAACAGAGCTCAAAGAGAGTCAAATGATTCTGGTGGCACAGTTATGAAGGGATGAATTTGAAGGAGTTTAGCTAGATCAGAAGTAAACATCAAAGAAAAACCTGGAAAAGCTGGAACAAGCTTCTGTGCTTTTGGACTGATTGAAGCATATTTAGTTTCAGTACCTGCTGAGAATACAGCAGACCTATCTATCCAGATTCTGGTTTAAGTTCAGCAGATGAAATTAAAAACAATGTAGAAATGTTTCAAAAAGACAGAGGTTAATTCCTCTTATAAAAAAACGTATCCTTAATACTGACATTTCGTAGAGCTGATGAAAGAATGCCTTATTAATAAAAGAATATTAAAATAATTCTGATTCAATCACTGTTCAAAATAAGATTAATTTTTTATCATTTTTTTTTTTTAAATCTTTTCCAAACATTTCTCAAAACTGGACAAGAAACACTCAGAGCAAATATCCTTGTTGGTTTTCATCTGACCAAACTGCTATGACTTTTATTTTTATTTTCTCATATCTCAGCACCATCTACAACCATGTGGATGTTAATCTTGACAGAATAAGATACTTCACTACAATAGTTTAAAAATACTTTGGGCATGATTTCATGTTTTACTAACATAATTTTCTGCTTGGGAACTATTTTCCTTTTAACCTGCAGTCACTTTAAAGGAAGGTTTTTACATCCTCTGATATCTTCTCTCCTGTCAACAGTCATACTTTCAGAAATTTCTGTAATGGTTGCACAAACTAGAGGAATTTTATAGCCACATTATGTAGTGTCAGGATAGCATCAGTATTCTGATTTATGAGTATTTGTGATGAAACAAAAAATGAGTCCATTGGATCCCAATACTCATTTCCAAGTCTGTATGAGGCTCATGAAAGGGTCTTTTAGTCCAGGTCTAGTGTGGAAACCCTCAGCAGAGATTCCCTGGTGGATCCTCAAGACGTAATTTCACTCTTCACTTTGAGTATGATCACGAAGTTTAGCCCAAAACTGAAATATTAGATGAAGAATTTCCTCTTAAAAAGGAGGGAGGATAGATGTCTGTTGCTCTAAGGAAATATTTCTGAGTCATTATGCTTTTCATTTTGGGAATATTGTCTTTCCTGCTAATAAATAAATACAAAGTGCCTAGAACATGCCTTCATATGAGAAGCCTTCTTGGTGTCGTTTTCTTTTATTGATTTTTAATCTCGAAAATAGATTGATCCTTGCTTTAAGTAGCATGACCACATCCAGCTGAGAAGAAGGAGGATTTTAAAATTATTTAGGCACAAAAGGTACATGTCCACTGGAATGTGAATCTATTCACATGTTCGTTGTAATTAATGACAATCTATAAGCACAGTTTTAGAAACCATTTGCAGAACAATAAAAAGAAAATGGGTTTTAATTTATATTAACATTCCAGATATGGTATGCTACAATGTGATATATAGGATTCATAGGTAAGTCTGAGAAATAGTGCTAAAGTGGTAAAATAATGACTCTATGAGATTAATAGCCAGCTTTGAATGTTCAGAAGGTTATCTGTACTTTTACTATTGATTAAAAAATTCTCATAATTCTTTGTAATATAAAGGTAGTTACACACTGCAGAAAAAGTATCAGAAGTGCTCTATCTGTATCAAGAGGATATCAAGGTACAGGACAGGATGCTGGGATGGCTGTTGTGCCTCTATTATTCTTTCATGAAAAAATCTTTGCACAATGTGTCGTGGTCTCAAAATGTTAACAAGAAATGTCATAAAGCACCCCAGGGAAAAAAATCTAAAATTCTTCCAATTAAAATTGTAATGAATCTATAGGTAACAACTCTAGTAAGCTTCAGTTTCTAGTCTAAAAATTCATAAATTCTTAATATGGATAATAAACATAAGAAGACATCAACATATTGTAGAAAAAATTAGGACTGACCCTAAGAGTGATATTCATAGGTATCTTTTAATCTGTAACTCTATCAGGAATGGAAGACAATGGAATAAGAATAATATTTTAACATATAAGTTATTTATTATCTTTATTTGAGATATTGTAATGTGATAGCGTTGACATATACATATCTGTATACATGAATATGTATGCTGGAATGTGCAAGAGAGTCCTGTGTGTGGCATGTGGTTGTAAGTAAAGATCTCGCACTATACAAGGAGAATGTTAATCATACCTACTCAACAGTAGTATTTTATAATTTATTAATTTCACTTATTCATACTTTAACCCATGTTTTTAATAAGCTTTCATAGCAGTAAATCACAGTGATCTGTTAGACTCAGGAAATGATTATATATTAGAAAGTTCCCATTCTGATCAGGATCATTAACCAAGCCATAATCAAGAGCTAATTGTCTTCAGTGGGGATTTAAGTGCAAAGACAATAGAGGATAAATAAAATTATAATTTTAGGTATTCAGTAAAATTCTTGTACATAATTTCTCTGCTACCAATTGAGAAATGTTCTGAGGGCAAGACTTTTAAAGGTTTTAGATACTTTGAAACAACTTTAAAAAGCTTTATCAATGTAAAGTACCCATGTCATGGACCTAAGTAAAAGACACAGCTACCCACTATGAGACATGCACATGGTTTAACAATATGGAGGCATGTTAAAAAAATATTTTCTTAATCACATTGAAGCGAAAATAAGAAACGTGATTAAGTGGGTTATAGCATCAACTTGCATTTCAGAAAAACTGTTTTGGTATCCCTTCTATCACACATGGAAGGCACTGTAATATCTACTTCCTTTTATATAACTTTAAAAAGTTCAGGTACAGTCCTATGATGGTTTATCCATGTAATAATGAAATTAAAGAGACAAATTTAAAATTCTTTTTCATTTCCTTCAATACTGAGCAATAGTGATATTTCAAGAAAGTTAGAAAGTAGTCCTTCCCTGCATAATTTTCAAGCCTTATACTATTTTATAAGGAGAAATACCTCACATGAGAAGCTAACAGAGCAATGTCAGTTAGGTTTTTTTTAATCCAATCACAAGACATCCAAGTAAAGATTAACTTCCCCCTTCTAAGTAGTCACATCTCACTCTCCTTTATCTTCAATTTACACATTGGCCATGAGAAGAGACTATACATATGGCTTGGGAAGGGATTTTTATTGAAGAAGCATGTAAACTCTAGTTTATATGAAGCAAAGGCAAGAGAAGGATGCAGAGCTTCCTGAGTGAGATTGTTTCAAAGTGTGCATTAGTGTGCAGGGAATTTAGGACAGACCAAGCCATGTTCATAAGGCAACTATAAAGCAGCTAGACAAAGTTGTAGAATAGGGTAGATCTGAAAACAGATGCCATTGATTGTGGACTTTCCTTTAGAGTGCTAGCTGTTTTCTGACTCCATACAAAAGAAGGCATGACTAAGCAAGTGCAATCATTTAAAAAAAATATATAAGAGGGTTTTTTCCATACTTTTTTTCATGTCTTGCTTTTGGAAAATGTACTAACAAAACTAAAAAAATATGCTAAGTCCAGATTGTCATTTATGTAGAAAAAAAACGCACTTCCTTGACATTAGTTTTGCACATGCATTTTCTTTCAAACAAGTATCTCTAAACTGGAATGACACTTATGAAAAAATCAATACAGCATCAAAGAATTCTCAAATTTTCCCCTCCCAGAATTCATAAAACAGCACAGCTGGGTTTCTTTCTCAGCGAGGCCACCAGGTTTTCATTCCCTAAGAACACAGAAATAATTGTTAATTTCATTCATTATGTCTCCTTTATAAGCTGGAAAATACTTCCAATTATGGTAGGCAGTAGATATGATCATTCCTTGTGAGGAGATTATGTATAAAATATTGTTGTTTTTTTCCACTTATTTTTTGTTTCAGATAATTAAAATTAAGGTGTTACATTATAGCTCAGAATTCTAGGTACCTTCACTATTCACTTTAACATACTTAGGGGAAAGCTGAGTCACAATTTCATCTCATCTGCCTTTGCTCCATGAGAAATGTCCACAATTTTAATGCCTTCCCAAAAAGGGGAGAGGGAAAGTTGCAAAAAATAAGGCTTACAAGTCGTTGTCTGATCTTTCAGCAACTGGTTCATGGGAAATACATAGGAATGACTATGGGAATAATGTACATACTCTTTCCTTCTAGGTACTCTGCCTTGGCTAACTCGTTTAGTCTGGGCATTTTTGCACTGCAGGACTCATCTCCTTCTTTTTGGTGTATATCATTAGTAAACTTTTAACTCTATATAAACTTCAGTGGAATTTTCTAAATCTCTTTTCTCATGTCCCACCCATGGGAAAACAGAATCCTGTTATGTGTTGATAAGAGATGCCACACAAGGGTAAAAAAGCACAAAATGTAGTTCAAATGTAAAAGCTCAAAATGCAGAAGGGAAATTGAATATATTTTCTTAAATATAAATGTTTATATGGCTGAATAATTTTGTAAAGTGCTCAGATAAAACCCATAAGTGTGACCTGTTAAATAAAGATTGAGCTTAGAATGCTCAGAAGACTTGAAATTTCTTTGAACTTTAAAAAAAATAAAGATCAAACTCTGAATTTCAGGATAAACCACATACAGGATAGATAGTACTGCTTATTTATTGCTGTTTAGTCTTCAGGGTATAACCAAGAACTAAGTATTTATGGCTTCTTATCTCTTTAAACCCTTTAAATATTTGTGGAATAGTTAAGTCAATGCTAAAAGGAGAATGAGTTTTTTGGGCTGTTGCTGTGGACTGATCATATCTTTTTTCTTTTTTTTTTATTTATTTTTACTTTAGTACAGTTAGGTACCGTGTTTATTAGCAATCATTTACTTGTTAATGTTGTATTCTGTAGTGACAAATGGTTTATTCATTGCTTCTAAAACTCTTATTCTTCCATTTCAGTTGTTTACCTTCAGTGAGTACAAGTGGCAGAATAAGATCCTTGGAAACTGTTGGATTTCACTAGTTATGTCTTTGGGAAGATGAAATATCTACTAAATACACTTATACCAAATATTTTATTTGTGCTCTGAAGTTCCTACTCAAAAATGAACATGGCTCTGTGAAAAAAAAAAAAAAAAAAAAAAAGGCAACTTAGGAAGAATAAAACTTAGTTCTCTACTTGCATAGTACCTAATTCTGGTTTAATTCATTCGCTTTGGAAGTGACATAACTGCCCTCTGGAACAGCTCATTCTGCTCTGAGTTTCAGGCAGATTATGCCACTACAGTCAGTCCCTCCCTGACTGTTCTTCATTGAACTGCTTTGCATCTCATTCAGCCTGTCCAGGTGCAAGCCTCTGCAGCTTTGCAGTCACCTTGATTATATGACACTTTAAAAGCTGTAACGGGCAGGATCCCTTTGTGACTCAGGTTGTAGAAAATTACATATCTGTGACAAAATAGTCACATTTAGTCCCATCTGTAGGATATAAAATTCCTTTCCCTCTCAGGATTTTTAACTCAGCTGTTCTAATTGTGACACCTTATTCTTTCTTCTTTCCCTCTTAACCCTTCTTTTATACCTATGTGAAAGCTGAGACCTATTCTTACATTTCCAGGAACCAAATCTTTAAATTAAATATCAAGTATTGCAAGATTCATGATATAATCAGAAGGGTGAAAAGAATCAGAGAATTCAGAACAGTATGTGGTTTAGTTATCAAAGTAAAATCGTGCTCACCTCAGAATATTGAAGTGGATCTGTAAAATGATGCATTGTTTAAAGAATCCCTGACAATAAGAATTAATCAAGCATTTGCAAGGAGATGCTGAATTTCACTGAAGTTTTTTATTGATCTTTTTGCAGTTTTATGCATTTAGCATGAATGATAGCTTTTCTGTTATGAATGAAAGCAGTGTTTGATCATTCTTGAAGAGGTATATTTCTTTAAGAACAATCAAGATGTTTTTTTCTCTCTCTTTTTCAATTTCAGGTTATACTTATAAAGATTTACTTTTTTTCCCATGACATTTAACTTTTATATTCTGAAGATACTAATGCGAACTGCAGAGTTTCTAAAAACTCAAGATGAATTGCAATAGAGATATCCATCTCCCTGGGGGTTTAAAGAAGTACATTTTTAATTTCAATTATTCTAATTATTTTTAAATACATGTTTCCTCTGATTTTTCTTTATTCTTAACTTGTTTCTAAGACTCTTGGCCCCATAGACTGACAAAAATAACACAAAAACTTTTTTTTCCTTCTTAAGTATATATGGAAAACAGAGTCTAAACATATCAGAGAACGTAGAATTTGTATAAGATTCTATACATTCTATAAGATTATGCTTTTTAAATGTTTCAGATTGTCAGCAATAGAATGATGATGTTTTGGTCGTCATCATTCTGAAGGATGATTTACTGAACTATACTTTTTAATTGAAAGACAGACCATGGAGAGAGAGCTAAAATTAAAATCACCAAAATTCTAGGGTAAAGATCTTTTTTATGGTTAGGGCAGCTGTAAGTTTCTTACTTACAAAGTACTGCCATACTGCAGTCCTTTGGAGTTTTGTAGTATCAGTCATTATTATGACTTGATACATTAATTTTATTAATCCATAAAAAGTTAGTTTTAGTGAAAAATGAAAATATAAGATCTCTTTCCTGATAAGAATTTTAAAATGCTCTAATGGTAATTAGATGTCTAAAGATACTTTGAAAGCCAATAACACCAAGAAACTCAGCTGCCTTTTCTTTTGCAAAAAGGAAAAAGAAATTCACTTATCTTTTCACATAATCAAACAAAATTTAAAAAAATCAAGAGACCAGGATTATAAATACCACTGTGCGTCTATATCTTGCAATTATACGTGCTTTCAACTTTACTATTTTGGTTGAGACTGCTATTACAATTCACCTGAAGGCTCAAAAATGATGAATCAACTGTCCAAAATAACAGTCTTTTAATGATATATATTTTCAGTTTTACATATAGTATTACTTTTATTTGGATACTTCCTTCTAGAAATGTTAAAGTCCTTTTGAAGCTTTTCTTTACACACATAAAGTCCACAATGTGATGGTAAACAGAAAAAAGATAAATAGTAGTTTTAGCAGGTGTTCAGAAATTAAGGTATTAAGAAGATTCAAAGAAAAGACTAAGAGCTTAAATAAATATTAATGATAATAAATTTACATACCTTATAACTGCAAATGAAGATGTATGCACAAAAGATCTTGATTTTAGGTCTTTTTTTTTCATCAAGTATTGCTAACACTACATGCGTTTTACAAATATTTCTCTCCAGAAAAGATACTATATATTCAAACTCAACTTGAAGTTATATGTAGTATTTAAAATATTCCTCATCCTCCAGCAAAAATATGACCAATTAATGATTGTTTGTTCTAGTGTCCCAAAGTAATTGACAATGAAGTAAAGAAGTATTACTTCTAATTTTGTACTTTTGGGATAGTTATTTTCCAGCTGTTTTCTCCTTCTCCATCTTTTTTTTTTTTTTTTTTTGCCTGCTTTTCAACATTCTTCTTCCTGTCTCTTTTTTAGTTCCTATATTTTATTATTTTTTGCTGGTTTATCTCTTTGCCTTCATTTCTGTTTGGCATCTCAGCCCTAACTACTTACTTCTCAATAGAGTATTATTTGGTAGTTTGTCGATTGCCTCTGGTCTAAGGTTTTTTTCCCCATTGTGCTCCCTCCATTTCACAATATCTTCTAGTTCTTCCTGTTTTTTTTTTTTTTTTTTTTTTTTTAACTTTTGTTGTGGTTTATTTCTTTTTTTTTGTTTTATTTGTTTTAGTTTTTGATTGTTTTGTTTTGTTGTTGCTGTTTCTTTCTTTATCCAAGACCTCCCCTTTTCTTTTTCCTTGGATCTTTCTTTAGTTTTCAAGCACACAGGGGCTTTGAGTATTCTTCTTTTTCTCTTCTGGTTTGCCATAGATCACCTTTGTTGTAGTTCCATTACTCTCCACAGATGTTTTTTCCCTGTTCTTATTTGTTTCCTACACACAAACGTGTGTTCTGCCTGCAGTCACTGTATTTTATGGTTGTTGCCATACTGTGCCATTACAGCTACCAGATCCTTTTTCTTCCTCTCAATGTAAAGAAACAAAAGACCACTCAACAACTTTTGTTTGGTTGGTTTTTGTTTTCTTTTTTTTTGTCATTGACTTTGTTCCTAAATAGAAAAATTTGGTTCCTAATACCATAGCCATTCCAAGGATTTAGGACTTGCTGCCTGCGGGCTTACCTCCCTGTTCTGCTGAGTACTGAACAATCTGACATCAGCCAGATTTGTCACCTAAGAAAACAAGCCTTTGTTCATCAATTTTTAACTACTTAGATTCTGCCTTTCCCATCCAAACTGTAATTCAATAAACTAGTTAGTTTACTTCTTTGGGGAGAATTGACTTGTAGTTTCCACTTGTGCTTCATAATCCTGTTTCATGTTTTGTGATTTTGCAAAACACTATTTTATTTTTAGCGAGAAAGGTTGAAATAGAAGGAGAGGCATCTGTCTGTTTTCTCTTTCAGTCCACCATTTTATATAGGCATTACATATTAAATACAGGAGTCTAATAAGGTTGTAGCAGTTTCAGTAAAAGGATAAAAATGGCAGACTAAAACCTTAGCACAAGAAATATTAATTGATACTGGTTGTCCATGCATTTTTCATCTTGCATATGCAAAAATGAAAAAAAAAAATCTCCAAACAAGTTTAATCATTTAGTGAAAAATAGTTTTGAAGTCATGAAAAGCTGCATGGTCTTTCATTTTTTGACCTTGAATTGTTTCATAAGCATGAATAATTATCTATACAAAAATAAATGTGCACTATTTCTTTTTTTTAGTGCCCAAGACCCATGCACCAGATACTCCATAGAATAATTCTCATTGGTTGAACTAGAATCTGAAGAACAGTTTTCATAAACTCAAGAGTGACAATAATGATTTTAACATTCCTTTTGTTTCCTCACTGGCAAAATTTGCAAACTATGAATGTACCCAAATTATCAGTATTCACAATATGAAGAATATTTACCACAAGGGAAAAAAAATATCTGTTCAGATTTTTCTAAAGAAATGCTCCAACTTATTATCAATCCATTCTTATGACTGCCATTTTACTGATTATTTGTCAAGGCCTGATTTCTTGTTTTTGTAATATTGCTTGTTTTATTTATTTTGTTTGAGACATATCTGAAATAATTACTACCTCCTATGTTAATTAAACTTTGAGTTCATTATTTAACCGAGAAAATATCTTCTTTGAGAAGACAGTTTACTTCAGCTTTGTAAAATCTAAGTTCAAATTGAGTCCGATCTGCAATGAAAAAAATAGGATAGAAAAGGAAAGAAAGGGTGAGCACTGGCTTTAGACACTGGATGCTTGAAGTTCAGATTCTCACCTTTTTTGTCTTTTTTTTTTTTTAATTTCACTTTTATTCATTACATAAACTCAATAATGCTAACAAAACCTGCAACTGACTTCTCATGCTTACAGACTGATTTTGCTGTGACTTTCTGAATGTAATTCTTTTACCAATAACTTTTTCTATGGTTATATTGTAGGCATGTCTAAACAAACCTGTTCACTTTAAATGGATTGAACTGCAAATGAGCCAAATAATTTCTGAGAAATAAGCTAGTAAGTGTCGCTTAAAACAAAGTGAAAATCAAATTCAAGCCTTGGAACTTAGAATCCTTGATTTTTTTTGATTTTTGTTCTGCTTATAAACACATCCTTGAAATTTTGTAGTGAAAAAAAACCCAAAAAACCAACCCAAATCAGTCACTTAAAATTCTGGACAGATATATCTGTGATGTAAAAAACCCCCAAACAAACAAACCAACAAACAAACAAACACAAAAACAACAAAAAAACCCAGGAATAAAATAAAATGCTACTGAAAATTCCTTTATTTTGTTATCATCCAAGACACAAAAACTAAAAAATGTGCTTGTTTAAACACACTATGAAAAGACCACTTTTTAGATGCAACATTCAGGCTTGTAGTAATTAAAAATCTTGTTATTTCGCTGCCAGGGAAAGAATAGGAGAAATAGAGACTGCAATCCATGTTTCTGTGTATATCTTTGCACATTCTATAAAGTTATGACTTCTATCATCCTACTTTTTTATGTCTAAGAAAAAAAAAATTAATGTACCTTAGCTGATACTAATCTCACGTGACAATACAAATCAGTGAGATGCATAGATGTCTGAAGTGCAATGGAAAGTGGAAATGCTGCATTTTAAGAATTCTAAAAAAGCTGCTTTCAGTCAGTTCAATTCCTACTCTCTTTCAGAATCAGTGGCTATTTTCAGATCTGCACACCCAGAAGTATGACATCAATGACACTATCTTTTATCCTTGTGGGTTTGGAGACTTGAGCCCCCTGGGGCTGAAAATAGTTTTTTCAGGTGGATTTCTGGAGAAAAAGCCAACCATAATACAGATAATAGGTATCAAATTTTAGTAAACATAAACATTTAATATTTAGGAAAACACAAATATTTTCTCAGCTGTCAAGCCCACAAATGTTAGAAACATCAACAAACTTTGGTGATTGATGTCTTCATGGACCTATTGCTGGACATATAAGTTCAGTCTATGAACAATGTTCAAGTTTAAGAAAAATAAGCAGCTCCACATATCAATGGTATTTGTTTAAAATTAAAGCAGAGCTATTGAAAAATTAGTTTATCCTACAGCTGCTTTCTACCTTGAATTAACAGTGTTCAGCCACTAGTGATGTTTTTATATGAATGATCTTTTCATTTTAGCCATGTAATTTTATTATCTAGGATAATTATCAGTCATACAATGCTTACTATAGTGACAAGATGTAGTTTAATACCTTTTTCATCACTTTCCAATCTCTAAATGACAGCAACTCTCTTGCATTTAGCAGAAGAGAGGATGAATTTGTTTCTGATCTTCAAGCATCTATTTCTACATGCTGGTATCTTCCAAATAATCTTGAAAAAAGGAACAAGAATAGAGCAGCATTACCCTGAAAAACACATACAATCATTTGGAGTGTCTGAACCCAGACATAAAGTGAAGGGCTCAGGCCCATTTCTTAAGGAAATTTGTCATTTTTCTTGGAGTTGAAACAGCATATATAAAACATATTTATATAAACATAAATCAGTGTAAACAGCATAATGTATCAAAACTATTCTCTGCTTTATCTACATGAAAAGGTGCTTTTTTCCCTTTGACAAAGGCAATGAGAATTTTTGGACAGGAAACTGGAAAGATAAGACTTGGCCATAGCAGTAACAATGCTTCTCACTGCCGAAACACACCTATGTTACCAAGGTGACCACTCTCACAAGCTCATGCTGAACATACCAGTAATCAGGAGTTTAACTAGCAAATTGTCTAGAAGTTGGATCCTTCTCTTGGATAGAATAAAAGTTTCATGGAGCTTCTCCTTGTTCACAGACTTTTCCCCAGAACTGTCCAGAACCGTATAGTTGAAGTATAAAATTTCCCACAACATAACAAATTAGATCAATATTTTAAAGAAACTAATTCATATACCTGCACTATTATGTAATAATTTCCATGTTAGTGACATTGCTTGCAATAATTTCCAGGAAGGATTTTAATACCTGAATCCCTATGATGTATTATTATAATGACATAGGCAAACTATCAGAATGTATGCACAGATTTCTTAAGGACTATGAAGGTGTAAGTATTCCAACTCTTATGTGTTCCAGTTCTTACAGCTTCCTTACAGAAGCCCTCCTGCATATTTTTATTGAAATGGGATTCTTCTGAATTAAGTGGTCAAGAAGACAAGATATGAATGTCTATAAGTCCATTTTCCATCCTAAGTGGAATATTTACCTAAAGGGATGGGGATCTGTAGGACTATATGTACCTTGCATGGTGGGAACCAGCTGATCCTTCTTTGCTGCATGGAAGACCATCAGGAGTTTAGACATGTCAGTGCTGCCAGATTCGAAAAGCATCAAGGCTTAGGTTGTTCAAGTGTGGTAATGCTAAATTAACATACTCAATTGTTAAGAAACATGCTTTTTTTATCCCTTCAGCCCTGCATGGTTGCTGACATCCTTCCTCCTGACACCCTGCCCCTGACTGGCACTGGTAACATAGGCAATATGCTTCCCACATTATCCACGAGGCGTGATTCCCTTATATTGCAGCACTGATGGTCCTGCCAAGGGGCAACACAACTCTTACTTGCATTCAACAGACATTTGCATAGTTGGTTGGCTGCTGCTGCCAAATGACCCAGACATGAAGTGTCCTTGGCACCCCACCAGAGCTAAGGCATCCCTTATGATTCTGTATTTGCTGTAGGAGATTGGGTGAGCCACTGTATGGGCGCGTTGCTGCTCGTCTTTCTTGTTACATTAATAAAGCTTTATTTATTATCTGTTGTTAAGCTCCATTACACTTCACATTTGCTCAGTCAGTTTCAGAAAAACACACCAGTACATACCATAAGGACTTTGCATCCTTCTGTACCATTGCTGCTACAGTCCCAAATGTGTTTGAAGAACAGTGTATAACAGTTAAAAAAAAAGAAAACAAAACAGATGCAGAAAGGAGTTGTTAGTGAGCTAAACAAAACATTGATGCACCAGTTGTGATGAATTTGTCAAAACTGCTTCATGGTATTTGTTTTGTAGTGGATGTTGCTAGGAGTTAAGGCATTAGGAGCATAAGTTTCATGGGTTAAAGGAAAGTCATTCTTGGGGAGTAAAATCTTGCCACAAGAAAGCTAAAAAAGAGATTGAATTCTTTAGGATATCACAGAATTTCTTAGGTTTATCAGATTAAATCTCTTGATATCCAAGTTGCTGTCTTATTTATTTCCAGATATAAACTGAGGAATCAGTATTTGTTTTCTGTTTCTTAAATAGATAGCATGTATTGAAAAGAGACAGTGTTTGAAAATTGCATAGTTAACATAAGGAAATTGGACATTGTGATGTCATAGAACAAAAACCAGCTACAGGATTTTTTTGTTTGCTTGTTTAGACTTTATTGATTTTACTGTGGTGGGTTTTTTTTGTTTGTTTGGAGGTGGATTTTTTTTTATTTGTTTGTTTAGTTTAGTTTTGTTTAGTTTTGTTTGGGGTTTGTACAGAAACAGTTCTTGTTACTGTTCAGAAATATCTACAATAGCTTATCACACAGAAATTCACCTTTGAGGAATGGAAAATACTTCAGGGCATTTTTCAGGCTAGATGTAATTATACTTTTATGAATTCATCTTTCCTTGACAGAAAGATTTAGACGTACTTGGTTTTTTACTGGGCTATAGACTTTAATAAAAATTCACGGGATATTACAAAAAATGTTTAGAGACAAACCCCGCAAAAAAGATCAGTCAAAGTAAACTGAGATGAAAAAAAAAAGGGAAGGGCTAGAAAAGGTCATCCAAGAAGCTTGATTATTGGGAGAGAGAACTCATTTTCTTGTTAACCCTGAATGATTCTATAACCAGTACTTTGGGAAAACAAACAATTAATTCCATTTGATATTGAATTTTGTCTTTTCTCTGAAACTTGGTATAACTCAGAGATACACTATTTATTCATTTATCTGAGTTTTCCAGCTTTGGGCTAGCTCAAATAACAAGAAACTAGAAAGAAATCACTTTTACTTAATGATACAGAATGTCTAGCAATAACTAGGGTACCAGATTAATAGAATTAGTAGTGGAAAAAAAAAAAAAGAAACAAAGTATTGGTTTTGATTCACTGGTGAAGCTGCACATTAAAATTACCTTGATGGCAATTCTTTTGGGGTCAAATAGAAACACCATTTCAACATTCTCACCCAAACAAAATATTGAAATAAATTCACTCTTGGGCATATAAAATTTAACTAAATCAACAGATTTTAATTAATTTTAAAGAATCCTTTTATATTCAGATAAACATAAAAAGTATAATTAGTTATGTTTTCAATCTAAATTTAGTCAACCAAATAGTAAAACTAAAGAATAACTAAACATACTAAAATGTGAACAATAAGGCTTAATAATAACCAGCTTATGATGGTTATGCAAATATGATGTAACCTCAATTTTTTTTTCCTAGGATTTTCTTTATTGAAATGATCTTACTAATTAAACAATAATTCATTAACAGACTTTGTTGCCAAAAAATGCATTTTATAGCCCAAAATGTGTCACCTGGTTATTACTATTCAGTCTCTTCAAAATAGTGCTTTCAAAATATACCTATCCTGCAATGCATAAAACTAATTGCAAGACCAAGCACATGACAGCTTGTAATTGGCACTCCTGATTCTCTAAAATTTGAATCTATCCAAATATCTGATCAACTAATTTTTTTGGTTTTGTAGATCATATTTTTCTCCTCAATTTCTCTCACCTTTGGATGATACACTGCCTGAGAAAGCTTGTTCAGTGCTTAACACAGTCTGGCCTGTCCTGGCAAAAGGATCTACCACAAATTCTGCTGATAAATATTTAGAGGATAAATAATGATAACAATAACTGTGGCAATGTCCTATGAAAGAAAAGATTCTTCATGGGTTTAAATATTTTCTTTTCACTAACAGAAAAAAGGATCTTGCTACAGTCACGTAACCGCTTTATGTAAAAAGAGGTTTTCAGACATTGTTTTTATTCTTTATTTATTATGAATCTTCCTTTTTTGGGGACCGATTTGAAACTAGTGCCATCTGCCTGTCTATCCATCTTCAATTACTTTACTGTCAAAAGTGGGCACAGTAGAAGTAAACACCTTCAGGAAGAAGCTGCTGCAGACAGGCAGCATCTTAAATGTCCTGTTTGAAGGACAGAAACATAATAAAATCCTGAATGCTGATTGAAACTCTTAACAGTACAGATGAAAGCCTAGATCAAAATAAGTAGTTTGGATTTATACTTTTTACTGTTTAATATAAGATGAATTTCTGCCCTTGCAGTAGAATGAGTTTACAGACAGATTGCTAACTGTTGAAGCAATTCCAAGAGAAAATATACATTTAGTTGGAGACCCCAAATGTTATTCAAAATGCTTGTTTTTATTACTAAAGGAATGTTGAGCTGAAAATAAGGATTAAAAATCCCTAATGCTGAAGACCTTATACACTAGACAACAGTGAAAGAGAGGGAGAAAAGACCTTAACTTGACATCTTATAATTTTTGAATACTAATAGTTTTTGTGATGATTGCCAAGTTGGGATTCACTTGAAACTCATCAGCATTTTTATAATGTCTTATTAACCTTGTTTGCTGAGATTGTATAGTTGGCCAAATTAGATATGATGGTAGAAATTTCTTTGGGGACTGTGGATGTGCTAGGATATGTACATTTACTGCAGTTTAATGAAAATAATGAATATTCTTTTCTCATGAACAACATCTTTAGATGAGAGCTTTTAGAGAATGTCAGGAAAATGTGTCCTTTCCAATAATTTCCATGTTTTATGCCTCCCAGTACAAATATAAATCTCCTTGAGAATGAGATAATACAATACTCATTCACAGAAACTAAGAGAATTTTTGTTTTTGTTGGTAATGATGTTATGATCCAGTTATTAACATTATTAGAGATGCCTCTGCTCAAATTAAGGTGAAAACAAGACCATATGCTGAAGTCAATAGTATAGATTTTATTTAAGAATAAATGTGAGCAGAGAGAGAGAATTAGAAAAAATAGGAAAAAGGAGGGGCGGGGAAGAAAGAAAGTGACAGAGAGAGAGATTAAATAGAAAATATATTACCACTCTGTGAAACCTGACTGTGTCCCATAGGTCTTCTTCTTCTGGTCTTCCCAGTGGTAAGGTTTCCACAAAACATAGAATCGAGTAGAGATGTCCAGGAGATGTTCAGGAGATGCCCAGACACCTCCCCTGAGGGAAGTTTTACAATCTCTTGAAAAAGACTCTGGATTTGTTGCATCCCTTGGATCACATGCAGTCCTCTGGTGGTGGAAGGTCTCAGGAATGAGTGGGTTAGGATGGGCACTTTGAGGGTTTTGATGGTTTATGACCTGTTCTCAGCTGCCTCTCACATGAATGTCCCATGTGTATGTGATCTTCCTGAAGGGAGTGGGTTTACTTCTTCTGTTTTGTGTGGAGAGATTTTGCCACCGCACACTCAAAACTCTCTTCCTCCTCACCCACCAAGCCCAGCTAGGCTGATTCTTAGCACAGCTGCTGAGTTTGGTTTTCTTAGTGAACACATACTTCTTCCCTGAGCCTTATTTACTTCTCCTTAGATCTGAGATACTTGGATAATAGTCTTATATCAAGTTCCCATCACAGTCCAAATTCCAGTCAGGAGGCATATTTTGTGGGGGATGGGCAGGGCCCTGCTGAGGTTAAAGGAAATTGTTTCTTTGAAGTTTGACAAAAAGTCTTTCTATGATTTTGACAATGTTTAAGACATTAACATTTCAGTCGATCACCAATATCAATTCAGTTTTGCCTCTCATTATAGACACAGTACAAATTTTTATTTGGAGTGTGTGTCAATGCATAGCATCACAATTTTATCATATAGAAACTGTAGAACTTCGTGTGTATCTTTGGATTTCACAGCAATAAACTAACAAAAGATTAAACTATCACAATTTGTAGGCAAAAAGTAGCACCACATTCAGCATGAGTTTCCACAGGACAATTACATATTAGAATGGAAGTATATCCCTCATCTTTGATGGGTGTATCTTGTCACACTTAAAAGGCATGATTTACTACAATATCATTACAGTAGCTTCTTTATTTTCCACCTAGATAATTAGAAATATCTGCCTATTTTTTTTCTAGAAAATTACTTAAATCCTTCTGTCATTGATTCATCATGTGATTACTTAATTGTAACATCATGATGTGTTTTTAAATGCAGTATGATCTTCTTGCTATAATGTATTTTTTTAAAAAAGGTTACTTCGTAAAACACAGACACATTTTTATTTTAGCCAAAATACAATCTTCTTACGTTTAAACATATTGCATAGCTTATCACTGCCTGTAGTTGGTGCTAAAAATTCAATAGACATTGACCACTGGAATTTGCAGAAGGTACCTGGGAACGCCTCCTGTAAGGGATATTATTGGTAAAAGTGACTAATTACAGTCACTATTAGAGATCTGAAATTCTGACACAGGATTGTGTAAATATGGCTAGACAAGATTTTTCAGCAAGGATTGCTTTGTTGACTTTTCCAACTCTACAGATTTCAGTGTGAAATTGCATTGGCACTGACTCTCCAAACACAGACAGTGAACACTCACCAAAGTTAATTTAGGAGAATTGTAAAGGTGACATTTAGACTTTGCTGAATCTCTCCTGCAATCCTGGTCCACCTGGCAGCTTATTGCCAATGTCACAAAAATGTTGTTAAAAATCTAGGGATCAGAGTGTCTTGAGTGAGTCTATGGACCTGTTATGGGGATCTGGATAATGAATAAACAAACACTTCTAGTACACACTTTGGCACAAAAGATTTTCTTAGACGGACACTGATGAAATTTGGATTTTGACTTTTCTATCACTCTACACCTTCAAAGCATGTTTGTTTGCACAGGAGGAGCTAAGCTATATTTTAACTCCATGTATCAGTTAATATCACCTAATTTTTCTTCATTTCTAGAAATGCATATAATGCATATGAGGTTCCCTTTTTATCTACACAGTGTTGCACCAAGATTTCATAGCTAGTCCTCAAAGGTAAATAACCACACAAGTCCATTGAAACACTACCACTAAAATGCAACTCTCTAGTAACACCTACATGAGTATAAGTGAAGCATAGAATACCAGTGATCAGTTCTGTATTTTTGCTTCTGAAGGAAAGGGGCACTTCTGCTGCTCAGTGAGGCATGTTACAGTCTTACACACAGACTTATCTTTGCTAACCTATTCATGCCATGGAGCACATATTCCCAGATCTTGACAAAATTTGTTTTCATATCTGATCTGTGAATCATATGTGAGATGATATTTCTTTCTTTTTCAGATGCAAAGGAAATTTTAGTTTAAGTTTTTAAGTTATTTAAGTTATTAGGAAACATAGCAATGTATTTAAATTGATTTGATTCTTTTCAGCCTTCAGAACAGCAACAAATTATTTGTTCTGAAAACCTAAAAAAAAAATTCTATAAAATCATCATGTTTTGTTCCACCTCTCTCCTGCCAAAAAAAAAAAAGATGGGGTAGATAAAACTGAAAATACTCTCCCCACTCAGGGTATTGACATTCAATTTATTAACAGCCACTTGGCCAAATAACAAGCATGAGAAATCAACAGGTTTTATATGACACAGTGGCAAGGTGTAGACAATGCCTAGATCACATCTGCAGCTAGGAATATAACCCCACTCCTGGGCTTCAGTGTTTCCTGAGGCTTCACCTCTTTTTCTGCTCACATGAATCCTCAGTCTGCACAAACGTTTGTGCTAACCTGAAAGAAAATATAAGTGGAGGGAAGGCAGGACTGTGTCTATTTATCAGTGCTACCATAGTTCCTACGGTGGCATATTGTTATAGCTTCTGTACAAACATAGAGTATGAAAGCAGACCTACCCCCAAACAGATGACAATTGAATGCAGTGCTGTCATGCAAGTAAAACATAAATGGTTGTGTTAAAGAATGAACTTCAGAATGAACATGTGAAGCAAAACTAAATAAAAAACCCAACCAAACAAACAAAAAAAATCACAAAACAAAAACCACAAACAAACAAACAAACAAACAACAACAACAAAAAAAAAACAAAGGACCATCCATTGGAAAAAAATTATCTGAGAAATAACATATCAAGTCACTGCAGAGAGGGAAGCTATGCAATGAAATTATTTCATTCTCTGCTATTAATATGAAATAATATTTTGGCTTAGAAAATACCGGCATCAGTTTGAGGTCCTTTGATGTTTCAGAATTAGAAACATAGACTTTATGTCTCATTAATAATCTTATTGAGAGTAATAGGCAAAATAATGGGATGAAATAAATAAAAGGAAATCACACAAAAAAGGCATAATTTAATCAAAAAGCAAGATACAGGAAGTTTTAAGTACTTTAAATCTATCTCTGTTGACAATATGGTTATTACAGATTAGATATTTCTTATTCTATTGTTATATGACACCTAGGAATAACAAGTGGTCAATTATCTTTTACCAAGCATCAATCAAAAGGATATTCAATTTGCCTGCATCTTCTCTCATCATAGTACAAAGGACATTTCCTAACCTCAGTGACACTTTAATTAGCATGATGGTGGAAAAATATGTTTTCCATCATTAGGTAGTTTAGGGGCTTTAGTGTGTAAATCATGGTTTTCTATTACAGTTTGAATAGGTTAGACAATATTCTTCTCATGGCGCAATGAGGCAGACAATCTCTATCTTTCACAAGTTTGAAACCTATGCCTGAAGTGTTCACTATAACAGACACGTTTATGCATGTCATGTCAAGATAATTCCATTTAAAACAGTTTAATTTAGTGGCATTTAGAGTATCAAAATGCATATATTCAATATAGACTGTATCATGTTTCAAATGTGGAGAAAGTAATGATGTGGGGAATCTATCCACACAACAGATTGTTCCTGGCTTTACTTTGTGATATCCTATAATTTATGTTTCTTTTTAATTGTCAAAAGCATTTACACTTGTGATCAGTCCTTTGTGACATATGTCTTATTCAAAATGTGTAAAAGGGAACATAAACTGCATTTTGACTTGCTGGGCTTTAGACTGGATAAACTGACTGGATAGACTGACAGATCTCAAATAGAGTTTCAAATCTCAAAATCTTTTTCTTGTATCAAAATTCAGTAAGAATACACACTGACAATCAGTATCAATCATTACCACTAAGTACCCAAAACAATTAGTTCTTAACGTCCTAAATGAGCAGTCAGTATACAGTCACAAAACTCAAACCTTTCTAGATAACATTAGTGTGTATGGACTTTAATCGATGAGATCAAGGTTAACAGGATTGCGAGTTCATGAAATGGGGAAACCAGTACCTAAGTGGAGAGTGACCTTTCTTCCTCTCCTCACTCATTGCTGATGTTATGTGCTGCTCTGAACCTTTCCCTCAAAGGTGGGTGGTCTCACCTGCTTTTGGCATCACATTTCTGGTATTGGGAGTTCTGGCTTATAGTATTCCACAGGATTCTTATGGTCCCATCAAACACTTTTCCCATTTTTTTTGAAGAATGCTTCAGATTTTAGCAGACACCTTTCTTGTCTGCTCCACATCCTTCATTCCTATCTTGCAGATTTTACTACTTGCACGTTTTTCTGCACCTGTTTTTGATTTTTTTTCAGCTATACTAGAAGGCTTTGTCAGCCCGTTTGTGGTGAGGACTATTTATTATGTTTTGAAACTTACAGATCTCACAAATTGATATTAGTAGCATTTCAGTGTTGCGAATTGCTTACACAATATTGCTGGTTTTACTCATTTAGTGTGCTTATTATGCCTTGCTTCAAAGCAAAGACTATGCTAAACTTTCTTCTAATTTTAGGGTGCCACTCTCTTCTTATTTCTCCACAGTTTAGATTCCTTCAACAGAGGCAGATTACTTGTCCATTCATCACAGACAAAATTTCAGTCCCAAATGGGGTCATGGAAAAATTAGTTGGAATAAAAACTAGCTACAGAGTTACAAAAAAAACATTGTATAGAATTTTCATGCAAAGTTTATCATATGGCTGGTACTTTCATTTAAGCAATAATTAGATTAGGTGATATTTAATAATGTAACATTAGGATCAGGTAAAAATTTGATTTTATTAAAAAAATCACAGAAAAATCAATGATTAATGGGGTCATAACCACTCTGATAATAAGTCATGCTAAACTTTTCATGAAGGACATAAACGATTAAATATCACCATTCTAAAAAATTTCAGTCTGCCAGTCTTTTCATCCCTCTTGCCTCTGGTAATGATTTATAGTGTCTGAGACCACATGGAAGCCCTTTCCCACTGCCTTCTAGAAATATATATGTGAAACTCTATTGCAGCTCTGAATTAGCTGCTAGATGAGGCAACTCGTTGTCGTGGTTTTGTCCACCAGCCCATCCCTGGGGCTGAGGATGGTTTGGTCCAGGTAATTTCCGGACAAAAAGGCCAATCAAAAGTTCAGTGACGCCTTTGCTAATTACATCTTTAAGAAAACGGAAAAGAAGACTTGTGGCGTAGTTGAAATTAGGAGCGGTAGCCATGTAGAAGGGTGGTGAGCCCGAAGAGGGCCAAGGCCCTCTCCTCCCCCAGCTTGGGCTGGGGGGGGGGGAGACAGGTGCGGCACTGAAGTCCCCCCTTCTGTCTTGTAAGAGAATGAAGAAAAAAAACTTTAAAAAGACTGACTACTTGGAGGAGAAACCGCTGCAGAGAAATTCCAGAGAAGAGATAAGGGACTTCCAAGGTCAAAGCTGGCAGCTGGAGGAGAGAGAAGAAATTCGAAGGGGGGAAAGCTGTTTTTTTTTTTTTTTCCCTTTTCGCTCTCTCTCCTCAGCAAGGAAAAGACTGAAAAGTAATCCCTGCTACTTGTAAAAATTTGTTGGAATAAGGAGACCCCCCCCCACTGCGGCTGACAGAGGAGCCTGTGGATGTACCAAAGAGAACCGAGACTTCATGAGGACTGAGGTGAGGCAGAGTCCTGTTGAAGACTTTGTGACCCTTGAAAAAGATGATGCTTATGCCGGAGCAAAGATGTCTCGGATAAGCTTGGGATCCGTGTGTGTGTGGATCCATACTGCTGTTGAAGATTTATAACTCTGAGAGAGAGAGAGAATCTCATGCTGGAGCGAGACGGCCCATGTGAGATGTTGGGATCTGTGTGTGTGTGGATCCGTGCTAAACCCATGCTGAGAAGTCTATCAAGGACTGTTTCTCCCATGGGGAGGGACCTCCATAGGGAAACAGGGGTGAACTCTTAAACCATTATCCCCTGTAACCCCGTGGTGAAGATCCATAGTAAGCAAGTGTCCCCTTGCAAGCCTATGGAAGGAAGACCCTTCAGGACCTGGGTAACCCCCAGCCTTCGGTCTTAGCCCAGGAGGGGGGTAAGCCCAGCCTTGGAGGCTGACACAAAGCAAAAGAGAGAGAGAGAGAAAAAGTTCCAGCTGCAACAAGAATATTGCTGCTACTGAAGATTTGTTACTGGAGAGAGGGAGCTGAAACTTTGAAAATGAAGATTAAAATCATTTCTCCTCCTTGGACTGGTATAAAGGGGGGGGGGAGTATTTCTGTAAATATATAACACTTTAACTTGAATAGAAATTGTTGTAGATATAATTCTTTAGTTTTAATTTATTAATAGTTCTTGTTTTACTAGTAATAAATGTTTATACTATTTTCCCCAAATCCTGTCTCTCTTTTGTCTGCAAAAACCTTCTCTCAACTAGTAGTAATTGTGTGGGGGGTGGAAAGCAAATTAAGCCAAGGCAAAACCACAACACTCGTGAATGCCACTCATCCTTTCTTTCAGATTTTTTTTGTCCAAGATTTAGATTTTTGCACATAAATGCAGCAATCATACCAGTAGACACATGATATAGGTATAAAACTTCATGTCCACTCCATGATGTCAATATCAGGATATGTGATGTATTGGCATTGGCTGGCTCTGACGACACTGAAAAATTCAAGTTGAAGTCAATTTAAATGTGATTTTGTTAATGAATAGACTATTTCTAAAAAAAGTTTTCTCTCTGATAGTTTTTCTAACCCATTTCTTTTAGAAATGGAAGAAAAGCCCGGAGTCTTTTGTTATTCTGCTTAACCAACATGGAAATGTGTGCAGACTCTCTAAAGACATGCTGTGGAAGCTACTCAGAAACACAATCAGTCTGCATCAGACAATTATAAATAAACAGGTAGCAGTATTACAATTTTCTTCATGTCTTCTCTTGATGACACACAGAAGCATTTTTTCTAGCTAGAAAGTGGGAAACTGAGGCAGGAGATCAGTCCAATCGTTTGCTCATGAGCACATTGAAAGCTTAGAATTAAATAGGGAGTGTGTCTGGAGCTCTAAATTTCCAACTTAGAGTTCTTAAGACATTAAAGTGGACCCATGTGCTTGTTTGGTCATTACTCCTACTATAATTATATTTTTCAGTTCCATAAAAAAAATCTCTACAAGAGTGGCCACATTGTTCAGAGGAAGATTAACAGTGACCATAATGGACACACGGAGAAGAATTAGAAGAGTATAAATGTATTTTCTTTCTAGTAGCTGCTCATCCATTGAGCCCTTTCTGCTCAGTTTCTGATCAGGATTTCTTGATTCAGTTATGGCCTGCCTGCATAGTAATCTTTAGTAGGTGTTTCTGCCACATACTTGCCCAGCCTTCCCTTGGAACAGATACATTTCTAATGTTCATGGAGCTCCCCGGCAATGAAGCTGTCAGACTTTATAGGAAGAAACATTTTCATGCTAAGGCTAAACACAACTAGAAACCAGGCATCATCCAAGCTGTGACTCTGCTGATAGTCAAAGAACAAGTAGAGAACAAGAAGATTTAAAATAGCTTTTTGTCTCCTTTAACATCATCTCTAGTCTTCTAAACTTGGCAACTATTTTTCATTGATCTAGCTATTTTCTCAAGGTCCAAGGTACCTGAGTCTTAGTTGGTTTTCCATCTAACTTCTAATGGTCTTTTATTTTTCACGTTGAACATCAGAAGATAGACAAATCATCTAAGGATGGAAATAAAACCCCTAAACACATAATGGTCTTCAAAATTTATTTGAAACTACAGGTGAGGAGATTGATCTGCATCTGGTATAAGCTGGTGAAGGTCCTTAGAAAGAAAAGAAATTACGACATTTAATAGTAGCTGAGGTTTTGACTCTATGTCTATAGATAATAGATAAATTCTCTTGTTCTGCGTTGTTTTTTTCAGCATCATCCCAGCTGTCAGGTAAATGGCCATCAGTCTGTTTGAACAAGAAATGAAACTCCTTTAAGAGGAATGTATGTATTTTTCCTTGGTCTTGCTGAAAACTAATTAATAATAAATATGGGAGCTCTAAGCAGTTCTTAGAGTTCTTTAACATTCTCATTTTGTTAGTTGCTGAATTTAAATCATGCCTTTTAAAATAATTGTATGACTTATGTTTAGTAGGAATTCTAAGGATAGATCATATGATGGTTTTTATCTTTGAAACAGTAATTTTTATTGATCTTGTTTTTAAAAACAAATTGGTTTATATTTCACTTCAGTTTCTCTTGTGAATTGAGATTTAGCCTTCACTTAACACTTTAGATGAGAGATAGCTTCTACCTATAATGAAAAGTTGTGATGTATTTCACCCAAAATTGAACTGCAGCCGATTAAGTAAACTGTGGAGCCTGCAAAAACCAATATGATATTTGAATGCACTAGGAACACCCCAGAAAGGTCTGCAAACCAATTTTTTAAAATTCAAAACTCACGACAGAATCCAAAGCTGATACCTCACCACCTTCAGGCAAACAAATGAAAAACAGAGAAACCAAGATGAAATTAGATTCATCTCATGTGGTGACCCTCACAGCTACAACTCAGTGTTTATCCTTTGTCAGTGTATACTACAGATCAATCCAAAAAATCATGTGAAATAACTGTAGCCTTCAGACAGATGTCTAAAGTTAAGGAACCCTTTTGATATTTAGAGTATTTCTCTGGCTAAAGAGGAGTCTTCATGTCTTAGGTAGACTAATGGCTAATTTTTGAATTGTTCAAGGGGGATAGGATATATTGCACAGTTTTGTTCAGTAGTTATCCACTAGCATGGAGAAAGTGACAGAGCTGGCATGCTAGTCAAAGGCTTTCACTTTCATAGATTAGTGAAAATGCAGCCAAAGTCTTGGGGAAGGGAAAATGGTGCAATGTTATGCTATAAGTAGTAGAAATGAAGATAGTAGCTGAAGAATTGCAGGCAGACCTTCCAAGACTATCAGTATGGCAGAGAAACGGTAGGTGAAACTCACAGTAGGTGAATGTTAAGAAATTAAAATAGGGAAAGAAAATAACCCTGGATTTATGGGGAAAATGGTGAAACCTGAAATCGTAATTGCCATTCTGGAATGATACATTGGTGTTAGTGCAGTCTGCCACCTGAAAACATCTGCAATAATGCTTAGCAGGCTTGAAAATCAGGCACCTCAAATGATAGGAAGTATAACAAAACAAGCAGAAAATAGGATGGAATAATTATTCTACTGAATAAATCCATGGCAAATCAACAAACCTACTCCTTTGATACTCTGTGTCTATAGTCCCCTGATCCACAAGAAAGGATATACGGAGAATGGGAAAGATTCAAAGAATGATAATAATCATGAAAGTCTTAGCATTGCTTCCATATGAGGAACAATTTAATAGGAAAGGACTATTTCACCTGAGGGAAAAAAAGAATCACACCAGTGTCCTGTTCCATATACAGGAGAATTATGAGGCCCCTATGGACATTCGCCAGCTGTTAAAACCTAGTAGTGAGGCTAAGGATTAGCCTAAGACTGTCACAATCGATTTATTATATTAGACTTCATTTTTTTTCCAAGCAAAATTCAAATAAAGATTTCTTTCTAAAGTAAGAAATATTCATATTCATATTTCAGTTGTTGAAATACTGACAGGAAAGCAGAGGACATATGAGCAGAAACATTACTATTTCTTCTTCTTCTCTCCCTTCTGTAGAGTTAAAATTAAGTTGATCACCATAGAGAAAGTTAGACAGGCACAAGGTAAGCTTATGATACAAATGTCCATAACATTATATATTTAATTAAAATTATATTGTGTAATTTACTTATAGCTTAGACTTGAACAACTCAGCAAATACCTTAGTACTCTCATAAAGAGATCAACCCTTTTGCATAGCTTTTGGGTTGTGCAAAATCATGAAAACAGAACTTACTTTTTACCAATTTAAACTAAGAAGGTCAATATTAAAACAAGTATAAAATGGTCCCAGAAGTCAGTCTCTAGATTGTTCAAACAACATTTTAATAGGAAATAAAAAAATCAATGTGACAATTGCTGTTTTCCTTCGTGAGGTAGTAACCATAGAAACCAAATCCAGGGGTTATTTTCATTCAAAAACCATTTTTTGTTGCAATGCAAGGAATTCTCTGAGCAAATTGATGGGTTTCATCCTGCAAAGTGCAGCTGCAGATCAGTTCATGCTTGTTCCAAATGCAGTGAGCAGGGCACCTGCCAGGACTGTAGAACAAGAGCAAACAGCCCTTGGCGGGGGGGGGGGGGGGGGGGGAAAGGAAGAAAAGGGCTCTCTAGGTTATCATCATAGGAGCAGAATTCCAAGGGGGCTCCCCAAGGCGTGGACAGACAGGGGAGATGGCACTCTGGGTGTGGTGGAGCTGCCCAGTTCTGTGTTCAGTGCCAGTCAAGATCCTGTCCCTGCTGAGGACAGCTCCAGCTCACAGCTCACACCAGTCTTATGGGGGCTGGTGTCTGACACACCAAAAATATGTACTGCCTTCAGGGATAGCAGAGGTGGGTGGTCATGGTTACCACTTTCAAAGGCAGTGCTCATGTCAGGCTGTCACTTGGCATAACAAAGTTTACAAACAGCAGGGATTTCTCAGCTACAGTCCCTCATGCAGCTGGAAGCAAATGACCCTATTATTCCCAAGGAAAAAGCATTCCTCCCCAAGGAGGAAGTCTTCCTAGATCCTCAGCCTGGGCAGGGAAGTGAAAGTGGAATAAGCTGTGGAGTCATGAGGCACACCAAAAGTCAGCTTTCCTCAGCAGAAGCACTTAACGTCTTGAAATAAAAGAAAAATGAAGAGAAGCAGAGGTGCAACATGTTTCTGTACTTCAAATCCTTGTTACTGAAGGAGTTAATGCATGAAAGGAAGACAGAAAAGCTGGCATTTAAAAGCTGAAGATCACTTTGAGGTAAATGGACCAAAATGCCTTGTCTTTATCTATGCCATCTTCCTTTGTTGGTGCACTTTTTGTGCCTAAAAGGAAAAAATATGTTAGGGAAATGCAGTGTGAGTGTCTGGAAATCAACTCTCATTAACCATATAAAAATATAAAGCAGTTTCCTTCATAACTTGAAAAGCTATTTTCCTTCGTATTGAAAAAGGAGAATGATGAAATGAGAAGAAAATATTCTCATTCATTTACATTTCCTCTTTCTCTTGGACAATTTGGCAGAACATAAAGCTGAGAATAAGGATGGGTTGGTTGAGGAAGAAGTAATCTCACCCAGTTATTAATAGTCTAGAGTGTAAGTCATATATGAAGTGGCGTAAGGAGATAGGATTGTTTAGCCTGGTGGAAAAGAGGCTTATTGCTTTCTCCAACTACCTGAAAGGAGGTTGTAGGGAGGTGGGAGTCAGCCTCTTCTCCCAGGCAACAATTCTTATTGTCCCAGCACTGGGACAAGAGGAAATGGCCTTAGATTGTGCCAGAGGAGGTTCAAGTTGTGCATCAGAAAGAATTTTTTCACTGAAAAGGTGGTTAATCATTGGAACAGTCTGTTCAGGGGGGCAGAGGAGTCACCATTCCTGGTAGTAGTATTCAAGAAACAACGGGACATGATATTTAGTGCTATGGTTTAGTTGAAAAGGTTGTGTTTGGTCAAAGGTTGGATTTGATGATCTTGGAGGTCTTTTCCAACTTTAATAATTCTATTGTTGCCTAAAATGGAAGAAAAGAGCTTTCTGGACAATATTAATATAGATAAAGTAGAGATTGGTCTTTAATTAAAGCCCTTTAAGGCACACTAAAACACAGAAGTGTACTATAATGTATAATAGAGCATTAGGCTTCTACAATTTTATAGCTCTAATTAATTATCATATCTAATGGATCTATATCCAACCCAAAAATTGTCTGCTCCCCCAAACGTTCCGCAGATCTGCTCCTCGGCATGCTTTCCTGGAATTAAGTCGAAGGTCTCAGGACCCCTTTCTTCTTCATCATCACCATCCTCAAGTCACATCTCTTCTTTGGAGCTTCTCCAAGGTCTTTAAGCCTTCTACATTGCTTTGTCTACAATGATATTTTTCTACATATGTGTCCCAAAAAAGATATACTCTTTAAGATCTTCTCCTTGAAGAGAACATTAACAAAATTGGAAGAATTTGGGGAATTTGATATGAAGCATTAGAAAGGAGCTTTAATTAGCTGCTATTCTCAAGTGTTAGGAAATATACAGCTATATTTATAATACATATGCTACAAACCTTAAGAATTCTAAAGCATCATTATGATTCTATGATTCTGTGATAATTCTGTCATTCTATAATTCTCCAATTATATCAATAAAACACTCCCAGAACTGTCTAGAAAGTGATGACCTTTTCTAAACATTACTCAGCACAGAGGATGACCTGAGCTGCTCTGAAGCACTGAAATACAGAGAAGATTTATAATAGTTTATTCACAATGTAAAGAAAAAGTTACTTCAATTAAATAATGGATTAGAAACAAAGAAATCAGCACAAATATTTGTGTTTGGAATTTTTCTTTCTATTTCCTTGGGAAGAACAGTTCTAAGTTTATGATCTTGAGTTTGATCTTTATAAAAAGGAGCTAATCTTTCTTCTCATTATTCTTTTAAACAGAATAAGTGTTACAGTTTGTCAGGACCATAAGTGGGCAGAGTACCTTAATGGAGTTTTTGGTTATTTTGTAACTAAACAATTCAAGTGCCTGTTGAATGCCAAGTTCTCTTTGCTCAATTAGCTAAAATGAGATGTTCATATATCTCCATACATAGTCATGTGCCAAAATACATTGCAGGAGAATAAAGCCAATGTAAATCATAGTCCAGTAGAATGAAAATGCCAGCATTCTTGCTTGTTCTCTTTCCAGTTCCTAAGACTAGGATTGGCTGGCATATCAATAGGATAATGAGATACTACTTGCTCATTCAATTGTATATTGGTAATGTTGATTATTAGAAAGGCCAGAATTACCAGGAAATCTAGAAATCACTAAAAATATAAGTTAAGTGGTCTTCCATGCTACATAAACATGTAATTTATTTCCTATTGCATACTGACTCAGTTCTTTTTTAATACAGTCCTGCATGCATCAAAATATATCTCATAAATGAAAAGTAAATTCTCGTCACAGAATCATGAGAATCATATCTAAAGCTGAAACTTAGATAGAAAATATATGGAAAACTGTAGGTTTAGCTGTGAACTTTGTTCCTGTGATTCCTTAGTTAAAATTACTTGAGTTGGCCATGAATTTAATTTAAATTATGCAGTGCCAACTAATTTTAGCTTTTCAGAAATTCACAAATAATTAGCTGAAGTCTCCTCTTATGAAACATAAATCCCCTCCTATTCTCTTTTATACTGTGAGTAAAACAGTGTTCAATCCATTTCTTTTGGATATCTTGAAGGATGTAAAACAGTACATTAGATCATAAAATATATTGATAGGTTTTGTCCTAAAATCTACAATCCAGATCATTATTGATTGAGACATTAAATGATACTTTCATTACGCTCTTATAAGACTAAATACAGAACTGCAGTCTTGTATCCATCGATATATTCCATCCTCTTTGGTTATTTAAAAAATATTGCTTTCAATAAGCCACTGAATGTCACTATTTGTTAATTACTAGTTTTGATGACTGAATAAATTCTAATATCAGGGAAATATATGCATAGAATATTAGTGTTTAAAAAAATAGAGTTTTTACAAATTATTTCACAAAACTTTAGGCTGCTTAATAAAAAAGGTAGATAGTTGTAATATAACATGCTTTGAAACTTTACAAAGTTATATTTTACTCTCAAGAATTAAGAAGACAATTATTGTTCTGTACCTATGAACAGATCATTCTTTACCTTATCAAATCCATTTTACTGATAGCAATGCACACATTTTATTAGCAATTGTTATTAATAATTTATTTTTTCTGTGAAAACTGTTGTTAAATTTCCCAAAAAAGAGCATCTTTAAACTGAAAACCCCACAAACCCACACAGCGAATACTTGTAGTTAAATATTTAGAGACAGTGTGTAGTGGAAAGAAATAATTTAGCAGTCAAAATGCTCTGCAGTATTAACGGATGGAAAATGGAACCAAATACGTTATTACCCCAAAGGCATCTAGAAATTTAGATATAAACATTTAAGACAGTCAAAAACCTAAGCACACACCTTAAGAGGTTTGATGGAAAACAGCAATATCTATTCAAGGCAGTCTATGACTATGTCTTGACAAGGTGGAAGACTACATTTAGAATAAATGGTAGCATATTAAAAAGTTCAAAAGTCACATGACATTGGACACAGTCCATATAAATTATTTTTTGCAACTTCAGATTCAGTCAAAATGTTTTAGAGTACAACAATGTCCCTCATAATCTCTACATGTCTGTTTGACCCCCTATGTAATCAGATACTACATGACATCCTAGGGCTGTAAACACACCAAATTCTATGTGTTTTGGCTTAACCTAACAGATATGTAATGTTGACTCTTATGAAATACAGATTTAGTGTATGCTTCAGTGGGGTCTTGTACCCAACAGTTCTGATATGAACAATTCTGGAACAAGAAAGAAGCAATTAGAGTGTGATAAATGCTTCAGTGACAGTAGCTAAGCTAGTCTAGCTCCAGTGAAGGCAGCTACCTCCAAGATGTCATGGCAGAGACATAGGATGATATGACAGTGAAGTAAGTGAGATAAACCATACAGGTCATTATAACTCATGCAATATATGCCCAGCATAATGTTAGACTATAATCTTAATTGTATAAATGGGTGGAACAGTTAAAGCCTAAAATGACACTTAAGTCATGCTAAGAATTGTTGTGGTGCACACAGATGAGTTTGAGATAAAACTCAGCTAGATTCTGAGTGAAATAAAAAGTTTATTTAAATATATTTAAATTCTACACTTTATCATGCCAACTTAAAGGCAGAATAACAGACCATTTCTGTTTATAAAATATGCATTGTTGTCTCTCCTGATGTCACAGGCAAAATGCCAAAAGACCAGCAGAACCAAGGTTTCATCCATACTGTCTCATAATTTACCCCTTAGCTTTGTGCATAGCTGAAATCTTTAAGGGTAAAGTCTTGACTTAGAAAATTTAATGACAAAATTCACATAAACATAAATAAATCTGAGATTTAAAAGTTTAAGCAGAAAATGCTGAGTGATGCAACAGTGAATGTCAGACCAAATCTGGGCTTGGGCAGATATATTATTTTTTATTGGAGACTATCGTCAAGTAAAGGCTATCAGAAAAAAAAAGCCAAAACCAAATACAAATTTAATTAACTCAACATACACTTATATAGGAGGTTAGTGGCAAAGTTATTTGGTATTTGAATGATTTTTTTTTTTTTTTTTTTGCCTAGAATACCATACTATTTTTGTAACAGTATACTTACAAATTTCCTGTAACCAGTAGTTCTCTATCCAGCTGTGGGAGGAAATGTGTACCTAGAAAAGTCTAGACAATGCACTTTTATTTGGTAAGTGTAATATTGCTAATAAATCTACATCTCACATGAGATTTATTTTTGGAAGAGAGGTACTGAGCAGACAGCTATAACTGCCAATGCTTCTCCTGCAGGGAGCAGCTGATGTGTTCACCATTTAACATGTCAAAAAAAAATGTAAATAGGTAGATTAAACATTGAATAAAACCTGTGATATGGGGAAGGTAGCTTGGATCAGATTGGTGTAAACTCTGGTCTTGCAGAAATCATGGCAAAACCCTCATTATTTTGAAAAAAGGGAAGATTTCACATCAGACTCTATCAACAAAGTGAGGATAAAATATAGTTCTGTCTTTAAGAATAACCCAGAGGAATGAGACATGAGCACAACCTGGACCTTACAGCCAATCTTCTAAAATCACATGAGCTCTGAAGGAAGGGTCAGTGTTCTGGTCATGAGCATATATTTGTTGTTACAGAGATGGAATATTTTTGGGTTTGAACAACCTTGTAAAAGAGTTAAGCAAATATGTATACTTTCAAAGCCTTCTTGTTTGCTTGACTTTTCGTTGCACCTGCAGTTAACTAGGGTTGCCTTGCACTGTCAGTTCAGAACATATTTCACTGTGCAATGTCTTCAGTGTTGTCTTTGACTTGATCTCAGCTTTCATAATATAGTGTATGCTATAGGTGCTAAGCTAACAGATAACTTTTTCACATGCTGCACACTGAGATTTGTAGTTGGCATTATTCAAGCTTATTGCTTTTGAGTAATTCTGTGCATTACAGCAAATTTATTAGGATTTTTTGTTTTGTTGCTCTGTTTCTCCTTCCTCCATTTATTTTTGATGATTTGCACTACTGACACAGGAATAAAGGACACAAATTTTGATCTCCACATTTGTTATATTAAAATAATTCTCTTTCTTTGCACTATACTTTCTTGTCTTTCACTTTACTGGGGAAATATAGCTTGTCTTAATTTCCAGGCAGAAATTTAAGGAAATCCTTTATTTGTAAGGTTTAAAGTGCAGCCAGATGAGTGGAGCCCCATATTATTTAAGCCAACTGTTTAATTAGCACATAACACACTGCAGGAAAAAAAAAAAAAAAAAAATCTTTTATACCAGTTCTGAAAAAACACAGAACTGAATGTGTCACTTGTTATCTAATATGGTAAGCTATCCCCTAGTGATATTAAACTTTGTAACCTTACAACCTGCATTACTTATAAACCAGATGTTTAAACTTCTTGATACAGACAAGTGTATGTAGAGTCACACCATTTTAAATCTCATTAGTGTTTAATAAGCCATTGGAAATATTGTCATTCAGCTCTTAAAAATTAATCCTGATCTTTTAACACATGCTGATATTTTGAAACAGTAATTATTCTGAAAAAAAAAAAAAAGAGATCTGAGTTGGTTTGAATTAACATAAACAGCTCTCATGATTATTTTGTGTGCTTCCAGCAGAAAGGTGTTAATAGTCTCCTCATGGTTGGACAGGAAAAACTCTGTAACAGAGGGATTGCAAATTGTTCTGCATGATGGTCAACACAATTAATATGGATCAGAACAGAAGAAAGACCTATAGAGCTTTCAGAATGACAGTCTGAGCTAGAGTGATGTTCCTTCTTTGTTAGCAAATTACAGGCAAACTGAACCTGGAATCTGCTAATAAAACTGGGTTCTTTCCAGCTCACACACTGGCAATTAAGACTTCGTGCTGGAAATAATTGACAATTTTGTCAGTAATGCTTGTGTCAGAAGGGAATTTGGTCAGCTTTCCAGAGCTGGACTGCCTATAAGCTACTAGGAATAGTAATAAATGCATATATTCACACACAGAGATGCATATGCATGGACACCACACCCCACACCCCTCCACTTAAAAATGTTTATATGTATACATGGATGTGTATACATATGTATTTATATAAAAACACAGGCATTATCAAACTAAAGAGAAGTTGGAATACAACTGATATACACCTATATGTCTAGTTTTTTTAAGAATTAACTGCAAACAGAACACAAAGCTTGCCCTTGTGCAACAGCCCTGTTCTCACCGTAGACTGGGAAATTGCAAGGACTTCACAGTTATGCTTTCTCGGTCCTGCTTTCCTATAAATCAGTGAGGGCTATAATGTGGACAGCAAATTTTGGAAACTTAATACTCATCACCAAACAATTAAATCAATAATTTTCAATATGTACTGTACTGACATCAACAACCTGGATGGAAGCTAATATTTTTACTGTTTTTTCTTTGGAGTGGGTGGGGAATTTCTTGTGTTGTTATTGCTGTTGGCGTTTTTTGGTTTTTGGAGGTGGGGGTGGGGTGGTGGTTGTGGGTTTGTTTTTTGGAAGGTTATGGTTTTGATTTGTTGGTTTCTTTTTTTTAATGTTGTATAAATGCTTATATTTTTGGTATCAAAATTTTCAAGAGTGAAATTTCTAATTCAGAGAGCTGATTTAAATCTACAAAAATTTGCCGTTTTGTTTTGTTTTTTTTCAATTGAGGCTTCTTTCCAAAGGCGTGCTTCTGGAAATAGGTAAGGAAATAGCAGAATTGGTATTTAATCCCTAATTTTGAGCATTAGATGAAAACTTCATCTACTCATGGCAAATTATTTTGACAGCTCACAGGAACATCAAGGAATTATGAGACTCTGAGAAAAAAAAAATGTGACCCACAAAGCATCTATATATACTTTGAGTCAAATTTTCTTATTTCAATTAAAATTTGGTCACTATCTAAATAACTTCATAGCAGTTTGACCCCTTTCATTGCCTTCTCAATAAGGTGGAACACAAGATAAAGAGCTGAAGCAATAAAATTAACCCCAGTATCAGAAGACCAGAAACATGTGGTAAAAGAAACATGCAGACTCAAAGGCAGCCTAGATATAGGGAATGTATGAACACTAGAAAACAAGAAGCTCATCCAAACTCCACTGAATACTGAATAATAGGAGACAGACAGATTCAACCATAGCATGACTACAGCTGCTTGATTTCTCTCATCTCTCTTGAATGATCTTACAAACTAATCTAGTTTATAATAAGATTTTGGAAGCAAAGCAATGCTAGAATGTGCATTGTAAAATGCTAGAATGTAGAATGCTAGAATGTAGCTGTTGTAGTCTATGACTTAGTGGAGAAAACATGTCAGACCCTGTATTTAATTTTTACCAGCATAGTTTTGACCAGTATCACCTAAATGGAATTGTACCTACCAAGTAGCTCCCTTTTCAGCCAAGGAAAATGGAATCACTTTGGATTCTAAGTGATACTAAAAAAAAGTGCTTACAGCAGAAATAGGATTGAGGCACTACTGAAATAAGAATTGCTTAGCCTTTTGATTAACACATACCAGAATTGTATATCAAAAACTATGAGCAGATGTCTGACCTGTAGAGACCAAGAGCTCTAGTTCTGAACTACAAGTGTATTGACTTCAATTAAAATGACTAATATGAAAGGGAGCCAAATATGATCCCGTGGTTGACTCAGGAACCCCTTTCTGCACTGTTTTCTTTACACTTTTCCACTTTCATGAAGACATAGTACTAATTTCACCACTTCTTTGGATTAAACCCCATCTATCTGACCACTGTGTAAGCTCAAGCAGTAAAAGAAACAGTAAATACAGTATAGTTCATACCCCTCTTTCTCAGTTAAAGGTCCTAAGTGGTCTCTTCTAAAAAGTTAAGTCTCTGAAATATGAAAGCCTCTCTTTCTGTCCTATTCCCTTATTTCTTGAAATAAAATGTTGTTGTAACAGGAAACAGATGTGAAGTGTGAAAAAAGGAAAACTTTTTTCAAATATTTGGCAGTAGACAAGGAAGCTAATAGTATTTACTACTGATTTGAGGCACATAAGCACATAAAAGGAGCTCCAAACTCTAGGAATGTGAGGGAATCAAAGTGATACTTGAATAGACCAAGAAGCTGAGAAAATAAAGAGAGTGGAGAACTTGCTGCTATAAGGTGAATGGTTTAAATCCACCTGTATCAATCCTGAGCAGGAGTTATTGAAGCTCACTGGTATCTGTGAAATGAGCAAGGATTCAATTTCATTTCATTTGCCAGCAGATTGAAATAACAGTTTTCAGGCAAAAAAAAATTTTTTAAAAAATTTATTATCAGTTTGCAGAATCATCCTAAACCCCACAGCAGTTCCTTTTTGGTTGGGTTTTTTTTGTGCATGTGTAGTGTAGGCATGCAGTGCAATGTCAAATTTAAGTCACCACTGGCCTAAGACAGAAAGAAGTCAAAGAGAATGTTGATGTCTTAATATACATTAGGGCTACTGACAAGATTAGTTAGCGAAGGTCATGTGGCTGTTACCTAGGATCTCAGTATCATTTTAATTATCTTTAAATTAAGATTGAGGCCTACACTATATCATCTTTTATAATCAATGAAATTTACTTTAAATGCTTGTAAATATCAGCATCTGTTTTCTTTATGATTGCCATTACATACTTTAATTCATGGCAGCACTGCTCATAAACATATTTGACAAAGCTCCCTTCTATTTCAAGTGAGCACTCAAAGCAGCCCTGTATCAAGCAGTGCTGGAGGGGAACTGGTGTGCATCTGTTGCTGAACCAAACAAACCTCTGAGCTCTTCATTCAGTAAATACTAGTTAATGGGAACTCCAGGTTAAAAAGTACTCTTTCTGACTATAGACTGTGAACTGGAAGTCTAACAATAAGAATGTGCCACACATGTAGAGGCTAGTAGAAATCCTACTGTAGCATTTGGAGTTATTTTAGCCCTGAATTCAAATTCAGAACCGATGTAGAGGACAGCATCTTAGTAGAAATGTGTCAGCCCTACTGAATCAACCGTTTGAAGAAAAACAGTGTATTATTCAGGAAAGATGTGATTTTGCATGTCTTTATAGTGGAGTATGGCTTCAGAGGGTAGTTTTGTCGTGACGTTCCTCAATGCTCAGTCCCGAATATAGTCTGATTTAATATTTCCTTCAAAGAGATATGTACAAAAAGATAAGAAGACTGGTGACATTTTTGATATTCAAAGATTTGAGAGGCACCATCCATAGACTGAAAATTCATGATATTTAAACATAGTAACTAGATGACTGCAATGATTGTAATAGCAGAATGAGGATAAACTTTTTCTGGTCAAAGTTCAATAACAGGAGGTTGAAGGCTAATGAAAGTATTTTCTCATGCACTCTGGGGACTTGTAGCTGGGAGTAGCAGCAAATGAAAGTTTGTATGATCAGAGGATAAGCTCGATTCCCACTGTAAAACATTACAGAAAGATAAATTTGGGGGGAAAATCATGACACTGTATGTATTATTGGGATTTTTATATTTTAAATATTCTACACATTTCCGATAATTCCTATAAAAATAATCCAAAGTTAAATAAAGTCATTATAGAGTACAGAAAAGACTAAAGAATCTCTCAGTAGGTTATGCCTGTACTCCACTTACCAAACTTTAACAAGGTTAGTCAAAACCTTTTCTTATTTAACAGCGTATCAGGATTAAAGAATAAAAATGGAGAAATGTGTTTCATCTGGAAAGAACACTGCTCAGCAACAATTTCCAGACACACAGATAGATAAAAAAAAAAAAAAAAAAAAAAAACGGAGGTGAGAAATGTTACAGCTGTCCTAAATATTAAGCAGACTGTTCCTCTCGGAAGAATGGCATTTGGCATACATTTACAATTGAAGATGGGGTCAGAAGCCCTTAATGACTTGTAAGATAGAAACTGATCCATGTATAAAATGGCAAGGCTCCATGTGAAAGCAAGGACTTGGATTCAGTGACCCTGGAGGTCTATTCCAGTCCCACATTCCTATAAATCAAAAGTCCTCTAATCCTGTAAAACTTGTGCACACAGTGGGTAATGTCTGTGGAAGCATACAAAGCTGCTTATGTGATAGAGGAAAATGAGTTAGGTTTTTGTCAAAAAACTGTTAACATTATCAAGCATTAACCTCTTAACAGTCTTATTTTATGAGGTGTAACCCTTATCTGAAGGATATATATATATGTTCATCTATTACAATCACTTTTTTTTCTGCAGATAAGCAGAACTGTGCGTGAGGTTACAGAATATTTTGAGCTTCTTGAACTCAGAACTGTCTGCATCCCTTCAGGGTTCTTGTCTAAAGCTCTGGCCTTGACAATTTGAAGGGTGCACAGTGTACTAAGATTTGATAAGCATTTTAAAAATGAACATTGATCCAGTATTTTAAGCAATTTTCCCGTTTATTTAGAATGACCTACATGTACCTATGGATGGCATGGCTTGACTGTTAATTGATTTAGGGGAAAAAAATGACTCCTTAAAAGAAACTTAAAATAGTTAATAAAAATAATAGTTATGTACTTCCTGAATTCCCAGACTACTGTTAATAGAAAAAGAAATTAATCTAATGGAAAAAATTTTCCAAAGCATTTTATTGGTTTTGAACTCCTACAGTGCACAATAGAATAATTAACAGCATGCCTCAATTGGCAAGAGGAGAAAACACTTCTTCTGTTCAATCCCATAACACTTAATTCACAAGCAGGATTCCCTAGTTCCCCTCACAACCTTCACACAAAATTCTTTTCTGTAATTAACCTACTACTTAATTACCAGAGCTTAGCAAATAGCTGTCAATGAATAATTTGTTTGATGAATTTGGCTTTTTTTTTCCTTTTCACAAATTGTATTGGAAGAGACTGGGAAATTTTCCAAGATGTATTTTATTAGTTAATGTCTACAGACATTACTAGTAAATAATTATTGGTTTGTAGTTTATATTACTTAAGTTCATATTAGTATTTCTAATAACTTAAGAATCTGCTTTAACCAGTTTCTTAATTTTAAACGCATAAATGACCGTTTTCTACATAGCTAAAACCAAACAGGCTGATAATTTGGATGTTTTTATTTAGTTGTTATATTCTTAGTTTATAATACAAACTGTCTTGAGAAGATCACCAATTACGTGAGAATAAGCAAAGTATTAAATAACAACCACAGTAACGAGGCAAAAAATCTGAGTAATTAACAGCCAATTAATCTGAAACATAAGCTGAAAAAAAATGATTGTGACTCACTGGAGTAGTAGCACACACTATCTGTACATGCACTTGTTTATTCTTGGAAAACAGATGTGAGACCATCAATGTGGTAGAAATGGAACTTTTTTTCTCTTTCAATTGGTCTATAATTCAAAGATTTTTTTGCCCTTGAGCTCAGTAATGCATATTATTGCTGCATCCAAAGCCACTGAATTGTTTGGAGAAACCTCCACTGACTGCAGTATTATTTGGATCATACTATTAAATATTGGAAGTGCCATCTTCCTGACTTAAAGGTAGTGTAATGACACATTCTCACAATATTGACCTCCATAATAGTGAATAGATTCATGACTTCACACTTCGATCCTGTATTTATAATTTAACCTTTCTATATCCTCTCTAAATTGTGGATGAAAATTCATCTTCTTTTCAACTGCTAAGTCAGTTCACCAGTATTCACCAGAACTACATGGGGGCCTGTTTATGCCTGAAGACGTTGTTGGCCTGTGCCCAAACCACACATTCAGCAGGAGAGATGGAGATTGTCAGACCTCTAAATTGCTGCAAGAGAAACCCCAGACTTGTCCTACAGCAAGGTGGGTAAGAAGCCCAGAAGTGGAGATCCCTGAAATTTCTCACTTGTTCACAGTGTTCTTCAGGAAAGAAGTTGGGAATACATTTTCCTCTGAAGGCATCCAGGTCATAGAGTTAATGTAAAAAGGGAATATGGTCTGGATATCACTCTGTGAAGATGTTTAGTGCTTTCCTTTAATTACAAAGGAAACCTTTGATCTATATTAAATTGTTCCCTTTTGGAGTATATAGGGCAACTGTTTTAGAAAACAGATGGGACAAAATACACAGAAGGTAAGAAGTGGAAATGACATTAATAGTGAAATTTCTTTAATTAGTATTTCGTTCATGCAGGAAGAAAAAAACCTCACCTGTTTAAGTGGTTTGGGATTCTCATAAATGCAAACTTTTGGGTAGTCTAGAAGTCATCAAATATGTATTTCAGTAGCCATGGGAAGTAGATATGCTAAATTGGAAATATGGGTGTGGTCTGATTTTTTTAAAGGAACAATCATGTTGTAATCTGAGTTTTAAAAATCATAACTAATTGTTCCTGAGTTGTCCTATGACTCAGTCATTTTGATTGGAAATTATATGAAGCATGAGTCACAGAATTTTCTGTCCTATAGTACTTGTCAGATCTTTCAGCTGCAGTGGGCTTGCTCTGGAAAAACAATTCAGACATTTAAATCCATAACTATGATTGCTAATCCATGCTGTGATTGCTAATTATAAAGCTCCTGTTATAAAACTACATATGTTTGGGTTTGCCTGTAAGAATTTTTTTTCCTGCAAAAGAAAAAGCACTTGTTAATTTGTCTGCTCTAGGTACCTACCAAGTGTCCTGTGTTTCAGAAGAAGGACCACCCTGTACCAGCAGAACAACTGAAAAGCCTGTGCTGTGGGACCCTGATTTTTCCATACACTTCACATGCCACAATACATTGTAAGTCAAAACTATAAGAATCCATGATCAGTGATACATTTCATCCCCTCCATTTCTCTGTTAGTCTCATAGCACAGATCTGATGGATGCATTTATTCCCTATTCCTCTGAGCAGATAGGCATCCTCTTGTTTCAAGTGAAAGGCTGTGCATCTTTTCGACTTACCTAAAAGTATGTTCCTCTTCATGCCCAGAAGCAGTGCTGTTTGCACCTAAATGATTAATTCTCCCTCAAACATGACTGAGATTCACACAGTAAAATTTCCTACAGGGTTGAAACCATTATGCCTTCTCATAGTTTCAAACTTCTTGAGCTTGGCTTCCCCTGTGATAAATGCCAGTGCTATTTTATCCAAAAGCTCTGTGGTTTGAAAACTTATTAACAGGAGGGAATCCACTTCACATCTTTCTACTTTAGCTATTCTTCCACCTTCCTGAGGAAGTCTATAAATAACCCTAGGGAGTCCCATGTTTCTGGATTAAGATGTTATCATTGATACGTAAACATGTCAGCTATGAAGCTACTTAGGAAATTATCTGATTTCTCTGCTATGTCTAGAGTGGATGGAGAGGGACATACACTGAGACCTAGGACTGCAGAATCATGAAACCTCACCTGAGTTAAGTGCTTTTTTGCAACCTAAGGTAATGCTCTTATGCTGTTGAATATATTTTGCATATTCATCCACACAGTTTACTCTAGACACTTAACTGGCTCCTGGTTTGGTTCCTTGATCCCGTTTGACACCTGCAAATCTTGCCCTCTGCTATGCAGAGAACCACACTGCAGACCCAAAAGCTGGGCTCTCAGCTTGATGTTTTAAAGATGTGATATTCTGTATTGAACCCCTCTGCTTTTGTCAGAACTTGCCCAACGGCTTTGTTTTGTATCTGTATAATTAGTCCACAGTGGTTGTTCAGCACAATATTTTCCCAGTGCTGGGATTTCGTAGTGCATTAGAAATGCAGTTTGCAGTAGGTGCCAAGTAACAGGGAGTTACCCAGCATATCCCCAGTCCAAACTCCCTCCCTAAATTATCCAAAAGCTCTCCCAGCACACTTAGATGCCACTAGAGGAGTACTGTGCTCCTTTCTTCATCTCAGAATCCTACTGTGTGCTATTCTGTATATTGCCATGCATGGTGTCTTAAAAGGCTTGCAGACATTTCCTCTATCTGATATGTAGCCACAAGCCACAGCAGCAACTAGAAAAAGAAGCAGACTGAGAATGAGAAAAGGGGACAGAAATGGACAGAATTTGAAATCTAAGTTAAGGAAATCTGAGACATTTAATTATTTTTTTTTTCCAGGAAATAATTCTGTAATTTAACAGCAAAATCTCAGAGACTTCTGAATCACTGAAATATTTTGGAAGTTACCTGTAAAACCAAGTTTATTGAAATTAATTTAAATACGGATGCAAATGTAGGAGAGATTAATGATACATTTATACTATTCAAAATAATGTATTTACAGGCATCCCTTTCTGTAAAAGAAATAAATATATAAACCCAAGTATTTTCCTTACAATAAAACTTTAAAAGAGCACAGAAGAACTCAGTTAAAGAAGATAAAAGTTTTAGACCATTAATAATAGGGGTTTTATATTCAAAAACATTTCAAAGGTAATTCTCTAAAGGACACAGTAGCCCTGAGAAATATAGATGTAAATTTTTTGAGACCTGTACATACTGTAAGGATTGTCAGAAGACAAGCCTGAAGTAAAGGTCTTTTTCCTGATTCCAATTAAAGAATAGACCCTGCTGTAAATGCTCTGTAAAAGAAGAAAATAAAGACAATTTTTTGTGGCAAGTACTTTTTTAAAATGTTAGTTTTTATGTGCTTTGATCTGGATATTGATGTACTCTTGCTTTGCCTAAAGAGATATCACAAATCAGAAAGAGCATATATACTCAATGATTGTTTTGTGTTCCATTTTCATATGTAAAAATGGATCTGTGCCCAGTAGCACATTTTATAATAATCCTAAAATTAATATTTTCCACTAAATCTAATAATGAACCATTTATAAAACTTGAAAATTGTTTTATTCTCTGAACATTTTTATCATCCTCTAGTCTTAGTTCCTGTGTGTTTTGAAACTAACATGGAGTAATATTCAATCAATGTACAATATTTTACTTGCATTCTACTCAAGGTTCAAGATGTACATGTACCCTCTGAAATCCTAAGTGTTGAAAGGAGACATAAGAGGAACCAGTGGGGCTAAAATTATCCTTTCAGTACTTGGAAATTCTAGGATTTCAGCCACTGTCCCCTGAATCCTCTATTAAAACTGATGGCTTCATCTGCTGTTCTGCAGCGCAAAACCATTTCCAATGCTGGTGAAACTCAGACTGGGGAAACCTAGGGTGGCAGATAAAAATCTGTAAAGGACGATGTAATGGAGGTTACTGGAAGTTATGTATCTCATTGATGTTTTTAGTTATAGGCATGGATAAAAGGATAGGAAGCTGTATTGGGTCTGGCTGAACTGGAGTTCATTTTGCCGCAGTAGCCCTCACAGTGTTGGGTTTTGCATTGATAGAGGAGTGTTGATAACACACCAGTGTTTTGGCTACTGCTGAGCACAGCATCAGCACTGTAACATTCCTTCCTCAGTCGAGGGCAAGATTCTGGGAGGGGACACAAGTAGGCCAGCAGACCCAAACTGATCAAAGGGATAATCCAGACCATGTGACATCAGCTGAGATATAAAAGCCAAGGCAGGGAGCAGGAAGGTAGGCATTCATTGCCTCCAGTGGCTGCTGGCTGATGAACCATTCTGCATGCTGAAGCCCTGCTTCTTGAAGGTGGCTGGACATCACTGCTGATGGGAAGTAGAGAATAAATAGTGTTCTCTTTCGCTTTGTTTTTGCTTTAAGTAAACTGCCTTATCTGTACCCTTGAGTTGTTTTCCATCTTACCCTCTCCCATCTGGCTGGGGAGTGATAGAGTGGCTGGGTGGGCACCTGGCATCCAGCCAAGGTCAACCCACCACAGAAATGTGCCCAAACGAATCGATGAAATTGATACTCCTAGCGGGTTTAACTCTGCAGGCCATGCTTAGCAGTAGGAGCAGGGGAGTAAGGGAAGCTGGAGATAGCACTAGTTAGACCAATGTGTTGTATGATCTTCCATTGTAGAAATGGCTGTCTTCACATCCTGTTTGTGTACCGGACTAGAAAAACTCCTGAAAACCTTGACCCAGAAAATCCCATAGCTGGAGCTCTGTGTTTGGATATCATGGTGTGTTAATAAAGAAAATGGATTTTCATGTTTGTTTCCACTGACTTCATTATTGATTGGTTTACTTCTCTTGGAAAGGTAAGTTGTTTTTATCTTCTTGCCATGAAGCTCTCTAGTTATATGCAACTAAACTTAATTACCAGCCCCAAAAATTTGTTAATCAATTAAAATGTCATCATTTGACCCTAAGCTAGGAAACATAAGAGGGAAAGAAGGTGATTTTCTTTTTCATCTGGCATTCCAAATCAGGAACAGTTTGCTTGAAAAGCTTCCTAAAGGGGCGGTTGAGCAGTTGAGTAGTCTTGCTTTATTACACACATATGTATATACACACACATACATGCATTTACTATATTTTATTTGTTATTAAGTTCAAGTTTAACTTTTTCATGAGGAATCATCTGGACTATAGGTCATACCTTACTGATGGCAATATTTTTTTCCACTAGTATGTGTATTCTGAGACATTTTCTTGCAGGTGTGACAAGGTCTCAAAAAAAGCAATGTTATAATAAGATTTAAAAAAAAAAAAAGTTATGCAATCTTATGCCTAAATATTGACATTAGATTCATCTGCATGTCAGTTTAAATTCCTCACAAAAACTCACAGAATATATTACCCATTTCCCTATTAACAGAAGAAATAGCACTAAAGAATTTTATGATTACATTCAACTACCATTACCTGAAAGAAGCAAAAAAAGTTTGAAAATGTGGAATTTATACCTCTCATATAGTAGACTCCAAGCTGCAAAGTTCAGCAGATACCGTCTGGAGGATTCTTTTTCTTCAGATTTAAAGCAGTGGGTTCTCAGAGACATATTGACATATTGTGAAAGTCTTGAAAATTCAGCTTGGAGAGGTACACTGGGATCATGTACCTAGTAGTTTATGACTTTTTCCTTCAGCAAGTTCATCCATAAACTTTACCTGCTCTTCAGGTATATGGGCACCAGGGGTCTTGAAAGACTATATATATTTATATATATAAATATTGGTGGGAGAATTGGACAGTGCTTGTCTTGAAAATGGGTAAAAAGTTTAAGCAAAGCATTTTCTGAAATCCAGTGAGTAACTGATGATGAACATGAATAGTTCTTTTGGTGTTTTTTAAAAAGAAAATAAATATTTTTCTTAAGTGTCATGGAAAGGACCTAAAGAACTGGTAAAGACTTGGTAGAAACCTCCTATTCATAAGTGTATCTCATATGATATTAGTTTGATTATGTCCATTTTGAGAGACAGAAGCTGTACTAAAAATGTCACAAAATATGGAAAAGCCTTTCAGATATTTCATTTTAGGATTTCCCTTTGAAAATCTGATAACCATTCTTATGTATACATCAGAGAAAGATATAAATGCCTCCTATTCTACTTTCCAAGTTTCCCATAATATGTTACCTTTCTGACTGAGTAAACCATAGTTTTAGTTAATAGTTTTGTATGTAGATTTTATTTAGCTTGCAGAATAAGGTTTTTATCAGACAAAATCTATAACAACACTGTATTTTGGTGATAAGTAATGAAGATGGGGCAAGAGGTAGAGGATAGTTTCACTCTGGCTGTTGCTGACAACAAATTTTCTTACTTTAAGGTAGGCTGTTAACCTCATTTATTGAGTTTCAATATGACTGGTCGAATAGGCACATTTAAAAGGAAATCAAAGCCTTTTAAGGTCCTATGATGTCCAAAGAAAGTTCTCTGGATATGATGAATAGAACTGACTTTGTTCACTTACAGAAGTGACTTTCAGACTTTGCACTCACTACCCTTCTGAGCTGCAAATTTGGAATGTGCTGTATGATTGATGATCTATAGATTGCATTTACTGGATCCAGGTCCTTGCTGTCCCTGTGAAGTCACTCTGCATTTCACCTGCTTCTGCTACTTATTAACTCATTCTTTTTTCTGAGAAAGCTGACAGAAGATTATATGAGCTTCATCATCAGTACTCTGCCCTCTCTTTCCTAGGCTGCCTGCAGGACTGTGTGGTCTGGAAGGCTGATGGTGTTGAGCCTCCCTAGGTGCAGATCTAAAGCAATAGCAAGCAGAGCCTCTATTGGCCTCCTTTCTGGCCATTGTTGGTCTTCAGGTTCTGTCTTTTAGAAATGTAGGCGGGTAAATAAAAATATGGGCCTGTCTGTAGCTCTGTACAATAGCTGGGAAAGTGATGAGAGGTCAGAGCATCTTTTCTGCCTATAGGTAGCAATCAAATTTCCATCATTCATAAAAGTAGCTGCGAAAGACTTTCTTTTAGAGGACCATTTCAGTCTCAACAATTCTTGACACAAAAATATATCAGGAACAATCCAGCTCCCATCATGCTGTCCAAACACTGTCCTCATTTTCTGTGACTTGGTACTGCTACTCACAATATGCCCTGAAAGTGAGTAGAATGCAACAATCCTTTTTCTGCTTACGTTAACTTGCAATAGCACCACTTTCTAGGTTGGGATGTTAATCATTCAATTTACATTATGTTTCTCAGTATATTAAAACCAGCTATTTGGTGGGTCTTGAAAAAAGTACATGTTTTCCTAGAGAAACTACAGTGAGAGCAGCAGTGTGAATGTCAAAGAGATGTAATATATCTTTGTTTAAAACTCCCACCAGAAATCTTAGGAATCTTAAAATATTTGGTTTATTAATTTACTTAATGAGTTTGCTGTTCTAATCTTGGGTCAACAAATATTTCTGTCTTGCAAGAAATATTCAAAGCAGGATAATTGTTTTCAACCCCTGAATTTTAATTAATCTTAGCTCGCATGCAAAACAAATCTCTATTTTATTACATAAAAATATGTATTTTGAAAGTGTTCCAATTTAATGTATTGATGATTGGAAGAGAGTGTATTAAAGGACCCATTCAGTTTTTGTGCTTTTAGGGCATTTTTTTCTTCTCTTTCACTTATACACCAACAATGATTCATGCACTGTGTTTTAGAATATTTATAAATAATGAGATGAGATGGGAATGACTTAAAAGGAGCAGGTGTTCAAACTCTTAAAGCTGTTAGATTGGATATGCACATAGATCTTGCTTGTAAAAAAGGAATTCTGGGAGTTATAAAACTAGAACTGTGTAAGCTTGAGACTACCTACAATTGTATCAAGTTCAGCAAACTGACAAGGAACCTGCAAAACTTGTCAAGTGTGCAATGCCTCAAAGGCAGTTAGAAAGCATTTTTTAATTGCCAGCAAGGGTATGTAGGAGTTTGAATACATTAGGAAAGCAAGTTTTCTTATTATACTGTAAAAGGCCACAAAAATTACACTATGTCTCTCCTTATTCCAGTCTTGCTTGCTTGCTTGCTCACTCTCCTACAAATACACACACACAAATATAAATATCATATTCAAACCATAGGAAAAATGCAACAGAAGGGAACGTGTCTTAAAAGGATAAAAACACATCAGAGACAACTTAGAAATTTTTTTTTTTTTGGGTACAAATTAATTTATGCTGAATGATCATGTTTATTTAGATATTTGAGTCAAAGATTCAAATGATAGTCATTCCTTGGCTTACATAATAAAAGATGTGGCTGCCAGCTTGGCTTTAGAAACCACTGCCCTGGTGGAAGGTCCTCAGACCATCACCTACACAAATAACACTGCAGTGACAAACCCTTACATTCCATGGGAAAAAGGGAAGGTTAACACTGAGTGTTATGGGTACCCAGTGCTCCAGCTCTGTAAATGTCAACTGCTGGGAGAGAGTGAATATTTTCTCTTTTTATCAAAATGGTAAATTTTGATAAATTTGATGAATTAGTAACAGCTGTTATAAATCCAATGCTAGGTTGCTTTGAATATTTATAAAAGCTAGGGATTAATGTATATACCTGTTGCTGTAGGTATTTCTTTGTATGGAAATTGAGAAGCTTAATTTAGTTATTTAAACTTCACCCAATGGGATGAAGTTCAACAAGGCCAAGTGCCAGGTCCTGCACTTTGGCCACAACAACCCCTGCAGCGCCACAGGCTGGGGACAGAGTGGCTGGAGAGCAGCCAGGCAGAAAGGGACCTGGGAGTTTGGATTGACAGGAGGCTGAACATGAGCCAGCAGTGTGCCCGGGTGGCCAAGAAGGCCAATGGCATCCTGGCCTGGATCAGGAACAGTGTGGCCAGCAGGAGCAGGGAAGTGATCCTTCCCCTGTACTCAGTGCTGGTGAGGCCACATCTGGAGTGCTGTGTCCAGTTCTGGGCCCCTCAGTTCGGGAAGGATATTGAGGTGCTGGAGCAGGTCCAGAGAAGAGCAACGAGGGTGGTGAAGGGACTTGAGCACAAGTCCTATGAGGAGAGAGTGAGGGAGCTGGGGTTGTTTAGCCTGGAGAAGAGGAGGCCTCATCAGTCTCTACACATCCCTGAGAGGAGGTTGTAGCCAGGTGGGGGTCGATCTCTTGTCCCAGGCAATCAGCAGTAGGACAAGAGGGCACGGACTTAAGCTCTGTCAGGGGAGGTTTAGGTTGGATATTAGAAAGAAGTTCATTACAGAGAGAGTGATCAGGCATTGGAATGGCCTGCCCAGGGAGGTGGTGGATTCACTGTCCCTGGAGATTTTCAAGACGAGGCTGAATGTGGCACTGAGTGCCATGATCTGGTAATCACAGTGGGGTTGGATCAAGGGTTGGACCTGATGATCTCGAAGGTCTCTTCCAACCCAGTTAATTCTATGATTCTAATTCTATGATTCTAAGTGAACTTATCTGAACATAACACTAGGACAGACAAATAAATTATTTGCTAATGCTTCCCATTTTCAGCATTTTTAGCAAAAGCTACCTTAGCCATGAGTCTCTAAGCACTTTCACAAAAACTTGAAGGTGAGAATCTATATTAATCCTTCAATATATGAATTTATTTAGAAATAAAGTTCAAGTGATCATTTTTTAATTCTTAGATTGGTCAAAAATTACAGCATCATAAAAATATATATGAAAATTTTAAATCATTTTAGATATAGCAACAGCTTTGCACCACTTCAGTAGTAACATGCAAATAAGGTGGTTGACTATTACCATTTCTAGATGGATTACTAAAATGCTTCTAAAAAGAGTAATTTAATTTACTCTGGAGGAGTCCTTTCATATTTTATAGGAGGTTTTTGAGAATTGGTTCTGTAAAAAAGCTGTATGAAGTCATAAATCCTTTATCATTTAAGTCCATTGAGACTTGTACTATCATATGGGTGGATAATGTAAGTTTCAGGAAATGCAGCACCAAGAGAAAGTGAATTAAAAACTAAGAGCTTGGGGATTTTGAAGGGCAATTGTTATTTATGTCTGGATTGTGTCTGAGTTGATAAAAATTATTCACTTGGCATTGGGTACAACCTGGGTTCTGCTTTGAGCCTGGAAAAGAAATCCTTATTTTGGCCAAAATATGAATATTCCATGCTGAAAAAGCCAGGGTACTCCATGAGAGTCAGTCACACTTTTGCCTCTAGCTTCATTTGTAGTGTCTTTCACCACAGATGATTTCATGAGGTATAGGCAGAAAAATCACTAGATCTTACAAATTTTTATTGTGCAGCTATAGGCAATAAAATGAAACACAAAGTTATATACTATAGATACATATTGTTGATGTAATATGCTACCTGAAAAGCCAGCTCTTGACAGATTCACCTGCATAACACTTTTCCCAGGTGCCATGCCAATGATTTCTCTGATAATAATTCGCTTAATAACATAAATAGAAATATTGATTAGAATAGTGGCATAAAGAATCAACATATGAATAACTGTAAACTTGCCCTTTCCTAATTTCCCTTCCTTATTAGTGCAGAAATACTTTTTACATTCCTGTCATTGCTAGAAGCTTTTTCTTAGAACACAGCAGCTCTCACCAGAAATTAGAGCTGAAGAAATTTTACATGCTGATCTGTTGCTTTGAAATTTGTATATTTTTCTCTAGAAAAAAACAATTTTACAAGGTTCTAAGAAAACAAGCAATGATTCAACAATATAAGTGGAGAATGTTCCATAAAACTCAAAATCTCTCCCTTTATTTCATATGATTGGAGAATGATCAAAATCAGCATTTTGTGCAACAAAATATTGGGATAAAACTGTAAAAGGTCATTTGAATTATGAAAGCTGAAATTATTTACTTATGACAGATCTTACACTTATAAGAGTTTGTCTGTTTGTATCTGTATGTAAAAATATGTATTTGTAACTGTAGTTTTAAGAAATTTTATTGATTTTTCTCCTAAAACAGCTTCATCTATTTACATACATGCAATATGTTATACTTTCACAAGATTTTATAATGTCATACTTTATGAATATATTATTCTCTAATGTATGAAAGTGGAAAAACAACTTTTTAATACCAGGACTTCCAGTAAATATCTAATCACAGATTCTATTCAACATTATGCTTTCAAATAAGTCACTAAAAAGTCAAAATTGGAGTATAAGTTGAGCTGCAAGACGAGTATGGTAAAGTTTTCTTCAGGAAATTAACTGGTGTATTCCTTGATATATTTCTCAAAAAAAGCTGCATTAAAAGAAAACAGAACAATATTATTTCTGATTAAAACAAATGGAAACATGGAAAGTCCTCTTACACCACCAAAACAAATTATCCTTGAGGCATTTGAGAGTTTGAATTCTTTGTACATCTGTGAAGGAAGCTTTTTCTTGACCCAGTGAGAGTAACAAGACTGTGTTATCCTTGCTGTTGTGATCTCGGAAGGCTAGGATTTATTTCTCTTCATATACAGTATTTTTTTTAAGCAGCTGAATATATATCCTTAGAGTTTTCCTCTCTTATGCAAAAAGAGAAAATGTTAGTGACACTGGAAGCAAAATAAGGATGAAGCAGATTAAAAGGTATCAAGAAAGTCATTTAAATGGCATGCATTTTGTAAAAATTGACATTAAAATCTACCAATGCTGTTATTTCTAAACTTTAATTAGAATTTCACTATTCTGATTTTCATTGTACAGGCCTTTATAATGTTTAAACAAGGATAATACATGTTCTTTTCCTAATACTGGGGGATATAGAAAGACAAGTTGCATTGTCAACTTCCCTTCTGAAATAGATTTCCTGGAAATAATTTTGTAATTTGTCAGAGGGACATGTCTTAAGAATTTTTTTCCCTTTCTTGGAAGGTAAAGCTAAAGCTTTGAACCAGTGAGGTCTTGCACCCTACTGAGGGATGATTTTTCTAGTAACTGAAGTACAAAATATCTAAAACATCCATGCTCCACAGCTTGAGCAAAATGTATTCATCCTGCATCATTTTTTCCTGAGCAAAGTATTTGCCTGTCAAAGCATGGGACAGAAGAGACAGGAATTAAGGGCACAAAAGCAACAAAAAGCAGGATAAATCAAATTTAAAGCATTAATATGCTATTAGAGAGAAGTTTGTTCTGCCATAAAGTGTTCCTGTGGGCTCTTCTGCTTTCCTTGATCCTAGCTGAAGAACAGTTAACATTTGTTTAACTACTTCCATATCACCTATTGACACTGTGTATTGTTACAGAACTATTGCAGTATGCATGTTGGTTTGTACTTTTGCTAGCAGCAATTTTCATCTCAAAAAAATTCTGCATCTGCTGCATCTTCAACTGAATAGTATGAGTTTACATTGAATTTTTCATGTACTAGTTTAATCTCACAAAAACAATAAGTACCTGGGCCTTAGGCATTTTGAAAATACACTCCCTGGAACTCACAGTTGGGATTTCAAGGAAAAATAAATGTCTTAAGAAAAAAAGCTCCACTAGTATTCTGAAGTTTTTCCAGTTGCCTATGAATTTTCAAAATCTGCATTTCAAATTTTCAGCATAAAGCACCACAGCTATCTGACAGGTTAAAAGAAAATAATGAAAACAACTATAATTTTTAGGAAAAAAGTGTGAATAAACAATGTGTTTTCTTGAACTTACTTTGTTTATATTTTACTGTATTTGAAACATGTCCATTTTCCTGTATCTCTAACACATCTCATTGCAGCACTTCATATGCTATTAAAAGGAAATAACTAGTCAGAACAAGGTGTATTCATTGGCATCGTATTTCAGATTTTTTGCTACAAATGAAGTCCCAAAGCTATATCAAGAAGTTTTCATCAACATATGTGTTTTCTACAAAGTCTTGTCTTTTCACACATGAACTCCAGGGACACATGACCCAGTTTTATGTGTCTGAGAAGGAAGATCATGTCCTTGGCCCAAATTTGCTATAGCTCCCATTACAACAAAATTGTCCAGGCATTTTATTTTAAAATTTAAAGCAACAGTCTACATTAGTTGCATATTTAGAAAGGTCTCCTGAAATAAGGAAACCTTGTGTGAATTTCTCCTCTGCTAAAATACTGTCTCTAAATAAATAACTTCTGAAGTACAGTGATATATTAAAGTTGAATATCATAAATAGCTTCTTTTGACCAATAAGAATGATGAAAAAGGGAAGCCTAGAAACCTAATAGGTTAAAGAAAAAATAGCTGTGTCAGTAACTGAAGAACAGTTTCTTGTTCTCTATTGTGACAGCAGATTTTATGATAATTACTGTGTAGTTGTAAACTAACGTTTTAACATTTAAATAAATGGATAATCTTTCACAAAGTTTTGTTGATGCTATTAAATATATATATATACACTTTTGTCTATTTTTTTGTTTTCTCATCTCAACCACAAAGGCTTATCTTTCTATTGGATGTTGCCTCCACTCCAAAGAGATTTTCTTTTTGTCATTACAAACCTCTTGTTCTTTTTTTTTTAAAGAATAAAACCTTGTTTGGAGAAAATAATGGTTTGCTAAAGAGAGAGTAAATATTGATAGGAGTAGGCCTGCTACACAGGGAAAAGTCAAGGCCTCATATGTCACTGAGACATGAATAAAAAGCTGTTGTTTGGTAAGTCTGAAGTTTGTTGATTAAGGGTGAAGAAATGTTAGCCATGCTAATTCCAAATCTGTCCAAGGATCAGGATGTTGACAAAGTGTTAAAAGGATTGAGTAAAACTGTCATTAAACACAGTTTCTTCAGAGGATGAAAGAAGAAAACATTTTTACTAAAGTTTCAGAGTAGTTTTGTAAGGACTATAGACTTATTCCACCATTTGGTACAGCACCTTGAAAGTGAGGAAATGAAAGTTTAAGTTTATAACTCTTACAGGTGGTATCCTAGAGTGAACATTTAATGGACTGTCATGTTGTGTTTAGAAGCCCACAACTTCCACATGATAACAGAAATATGTCCAAAAATGCCTTTTTCCATTTATCATTTGTTATACTAGTTTCATACCAAACAAAATTCTATTATAGGCTTATGTTTTCTAAAAATCATTGAATTTGGAATAAAATAAGAGCAGAATTCAAACAAAAAGAAAACCACATGCTCCTATTTGTGGTGTTGAAATGGAGCCCCTTTTCTCATCCTGGAAAATTTTAATCTGATTTTGTGTTCTACAAGAAAATCTAATCTGTTTCACATGTCCTTCTTAGCCTAGAGCTAGGCTGGTGAGCTTTCATGAAATCAGCCTCATTTTGTACTGTTGTTCATTCAACACTAGTGTGACTAGAGCCATTAGCTCAAACTTTATGATCTATGTGCATGATTTAGTGCATGAAAAAGTGCTTTTTGGGAACCTTACTGGTTCTGAAGCTTATTCAACTTCTGCAGGCTAATTCATTTTTAAAAATGGTCTAGGTGTATATGCCTAAGTGTGTTTGTAAAGAATATTACTGAAAGTTGTATATATCATTCAAGAAGTATTTAAGATTTTTCTTCAGAAGACAGTAACAAGGATCTCATCTTTTTTAGTTATGAAGTGTTCTCAAATTCTGGGAAACTTCTGATCTGTCAAGTTCTGGCATGCGAGATTCAATCACTTCCTCATACACATTTACCTTCTTTTCATAAGTCTGATATCTTCCTACTATCTTGCATGTGATATTATACAATCTGGTAAGTTTTCAAAATACTAGTTGATACATATTTCATATTTCTGGATATCCACTTCCTCAGCACTATGAAAATATTTATTTGCAATGTTTTAGAGCCTAATCTCATAGAGCTTGCTTGAGTAACAAATACCTTTCTGGGTTTCCATTTTGGCCCTGACATTACTTTTCTTTGCTTCTATTTTTGAAGTGGGAGTAGCTTTCTGGATGAAACCTCTCTTTCTTCTCATCCTGTTTTTTCTATCTGAGAAAAATTAAGATTTCTTTAGGTACTGTACTCTTAAATCTTGGGGCTTAGCTGTAGCAATAAATATCATTACACTAAAGGGACTCTTTGTACTTGTCAAGGTGGTGCTAAAGGCTCATTAGCCAAGAACTTTTCAGAGAGGACAAGAAAATAATTTCTAATAGTGATGTCTTCTTTTCATTTTCCACTGTCTATATAATTACTATTTTTGAATACAGTTAGAGTGTTCCCAGTTTTTTTCCTATGAAATCCCAGGTTGAAATGCAATAAGCAATGAGACAGGCTCCAAAAGAGCTTTGTCCATCAGGTGTCAGGTTTTCCTCATTTGTAATGGTGCATAATGCTGACTTTGCAGAGTCCTTGATTTTTCACTGTATATCTTAGTGATTTACCAGCTTCTTTTATTTTATATAGTTCACCTATATAACACCACTAGCTCTCAAGACCTCAAGACTTGTTATGAAATAAGTTGTGAAAGATATATAACACAGGGTAAATGGAAGAGTTCAATATTTCAGAATTTTATCTGAATATATTGAAAACATCATTCTTGCCACTGTAGGAAAAGTCTGTTTAAGTTTAAATTAATAATATATTGCATCTAATTAATTTTTTTAAATTTCTTTTAGTGAGTAATTTTACTATTCATTACTTTAACATTAACAGGCATCAATCTACAAAATATTAGATTAAATATCATCATTTAACTGGAAAAAAAAAGATACAAGGGGTATTAAGTAAGATAACTGCTTCAGCATGCATCCCGTCACCTTCCTATTACCTTTGGTTCTTTCATAATGGGTGCTAAGATTTAGGAGGAAATATTTTACCCTAATATTTATTAATTCATTTTTAAGTGTTAGTTCAAATATGCCATAGCGTAATATCAGATGCCATACCAAATATCTAACTAGTAAGAGTTGATTAATCATCAGAAACTGGCCAAGAATGTATTATGACCTGCCCCTGAAGAAAGTAGATATGTAGCCATTTTGATTATCACTATCTATAGCAGTATAGCAATATAAAAGCATAAAAATAACACAATAAAATGTATAAGGAAAAGAAAGAAAGGCAAAGGAAGGATAAGACTAGAAAGATATTACTACTCATGGACCAGTGGCAAGACTGGATTATTGCAATTTCCATATCTGTTGGTCAAAGTGATGGTCACAGTCTTGATCCATCAAGGGTGGAGGAAAGCCCACAATAAACAAAGTTTAATATAGACTGAGATTCAAGTGGAAACATACAGTTACCTCCCCTGAGGCAGAGTTTTACACTCTCTGTTGCAACACTGTGGATCATATACAGTCCTCCGGTGGAAGGACCAGAAATTAGTCAGGGGGTGCTGTAGGAGTCTTTGATGGTTTATGACACCATCTAATACTCGGCTGCCTCTCATGTCAGTATAGTTAAGCCAACTGTGCCCCATCAGAAGGCCTATATGTGAATGTCCAAATACGTCCTCTTGGGGGGAGTTTTACGACTGAGGCAGTTGTGTAAGGGAGGACACTGGCATAATAAAAGCAGTATCCAACCCCACAGTATCTGCTGCTTATCTGGCTCAAAACCCAGCTTGTAGCCTCCAGAGGTGAATGTTTACCCCCTTTGTCTTATGTGGATCAGAGGTTAATGCCATCACACACTCAAAACCTCTCTTTTCAGCCAGGGAGGTGCAAACCCTTCCTCAACAAAGCACCCTGCTGCCTCTGAAAATGGCTGATTGTTTTGAGTCATTTGCCATTAACATTTCAGTCTCCCACAGACTGTTAAAAAACTTCCCCGTTTGACCACCCAAGACCCATTCTGGAAGTCACACTCACACCACCTGGGTTGGGACTGAGGCCCCTTTGCACTTACACACCCCACACTCACACAGTCAGACCAGGTTTTCTTACCGCCTTGACCCCAGCTGTCTCATGGCAGCGTCTCGGCCATCTCAATCCTTAAAATAGTTTTGCACCTTAAAATAGTACTGCACCTTAAAATGGTGCAGTAACAAAATAATAGCTTGAGCTGATGCCTCAGAAGAAGAACCCTGAACAAAGGAAACCCTGTGCTTTTATACCCTCACAGTCTAAGCCTGTGAAAGACAGGGCTACTTCTGTGTCTCTGAGTGTCCACTCACCTCTCTGGGCCATAGGTCTCTGTGCCATTTATTGTGCAAAGGGTAGGCAGTTCATGTCCTCTTGCCTAGGGCTCCTACCACCCAGAGCTCAATCTGCAGCTGGCACTGCAGCTTGCAAACTGAGCTACCTGCAGCGTATGAATTCCTCCATAAGAGAATCTTGAGATTCTGAATCTGGATTTGAACACATTATCAAAACACGAAAGGCTTCATGATAATTTTCTCGAACAATATTCCTTTCACATCTTCCGTGCATTGTGCCATGGCTCCAATGGAATATTCTATGACAGTTCATCCAGTCTAGAACTGGTTTGGGATCTTTACCTAAGAATAGATATTAACTTGATACCTAAGTTTCTTTCAAGGTAAGTAAAGTCTATGTTTTAAAATCCTTCAGATTTAAGAGTCTAAGGAAGGAATTGGAGCCCAGGCCATCCATCTGTTACATGAGCATCCTGATGTTATTGTGTTGGATAAAAGAATGAAAGACAACAGGCTTTGAAATAAATACTGCCTCTGTGTTCTAAAATTCAATAACTAACTTTGCAAGCTAGTGAAGGACTCAGCCTTTAAAAGAGGAAGACACTTCACCCTGGAATAAGATATCACCCTGGAATATGATACTTACTCTCCAAAATTAGGTTGCCCAGTGTTTCTTATCAGCAATCACAAACAACATTCACTTAAATCCTCTACCTGACAATTCAGTTCTCTTTCTCTCCTTCAGTTGTACAGGAAGTATGAGGGGTTTTTTAGACTCAGCTACCAAGGCTCAAGAGCCTAGAAGTACTTATATCAGCACTTAAATCTTTCCATGAATTTCAGTATGAATAATATGACCTCAACAGAGAGTTGGGATGGAGACAGAACCAGCTCACAGAACATCCCTCTCAGCTTCCTCTCTATTCCCCTCTACAATGTGAAGAAAAACTTCCAAACATCGGAAAGAGTTAGTATAACATTTACAACTGGTTTTGGCTAAAGACAACATAGCTTCTTATTAGTAAGCAAACTCCACCTTTTATATCTATATATATCTACATCTATTACCTATCTATATCTATGTCTGAAAGATACCACAAGTGTCAGCTCAGAGGAGAAAAATCCTCTATATCTTAAGTAAGACCTTTATTTCACCCCTTTCAAAAGGCATCACATGTTGAACTAATCCTTCAGTTTTGTTACATGTCATACAACATTCGGGAGACTTAGTGTTATATTCAGAGGTTACCTCTACAGTATACAGTTACCAAAGAAAATTTTTTGAGAATTACAAGAAGAGGGGTACAAAAAGAAAGTACTTTTAACATCCGCAGCTGTAACTGTTCAACTTCTGCAGGGTCTGTGTCTGAAAACGTGGATTTATGCAAAGTCATATGGCATATGACATACTTTGTCTTTGATAACTAAAGTTACCAAAGTGGGGTTAATTTTTTTTCCCCCTGTACAGAGGATATGTGGACTGCAGTAAAGCATTTTCAATACTACATTGAGTAAATTATAACTCAGAGCAATGTCGGTTGTTTCTAGAATTATAAAATAATAGACTTTTGGCTGCAGGAGACCAGGAGTGATATTACTCATAACATTGTACATTCTAGTTAAAGTTTCCATTGATAGTCTTGTACAAAAAATAGGAGTGTTCCTTCTCTGATGTTATAAGGTATGATTACTAGAGAGAAAGAGAGGCATATACAGTAAGAAATGTGTGATTTGAAAGCTGGAAAACAGTCTCACACAACTTGATTGTGTGTGGAAGGACATGTATTTACAGACTACTAACAACATTATTTTGCTACAAGATCAGATTTTGCTATGACCAGAAGTTGAAAATAATAAAAGAATTATAAATAACTAAAAATATGAAATAAAATAATATATAAAATTAAATACAAATATTATATAGAGACCTGTGTATAGCAGCTGATATTTAAAATTGAGAGACACAGCTCTGTATTCCAAAATGAGAAGGAAGAAAAACACAGGGTGACTTTGACATGGGGGGGACCTAGGGGGCCAGGTAACCTATAAAGAAGTTTACACAGCAAATTAGAAAAAGGTTTCTAATCATCGCAACAGTGGGAATTTAAAACAGCTTTCCAGCAGTGTTTGTGCAAGTAAGAGTTTATTAACATTTAGATGGTCCTGATGCTGTTTATGAGAAGAATTTTATGACTGATTGACTGTGATTAAATCTTTCTAGCCCATACTTTTTATCCTGTCTTGTGGAATCTGGAATCTGCTGGCAAAAAAATACACTGTTTAAGAGGTAAAAGTTGTACTTCCAAAAGTCACCTTCTTAAAAACGGTTTGTTTTATTTCCACAGGCAATATAAAATACTTATTTGGCAGAAAAGATCAAGGTAAATAGAAAGGACTTTTCCCAATGAAAGTGCAACAGTACTTACATTCAGTCCATTGGCTGCAAAAGGATATGACCTGTGTACTCATGCCAGGTTGCAGTTTCTAGGTGGGTGGATAGAATGCTGGTGTCCAGCTAAAAAGAGAGGGAGACAGTTTCTCAGCAATGGGTTTAGAAACCCCAAATGGGCCTAATTTGGATTATATATAAGTTCCCTGGGCTTTCCAAGATTCCATTACTTCAGAGATTCAATGTAAGGTTCTGAGGGAATTAAACATTGTATGGCAAATCCCCTTATTATATGCCTTTGTAATCTTTTACAGAGGTCAAATTTCAAAGAAGGACTATTAAATAGAAATTATGATTTTCCTGAACTGCTGTGATATCACAAGAATTCATATTCAAGTGACATTTCTAGCTCTTTTTCTTTCCAGATGTCAATTACAAATTTGAAAGGCATCAACACCATTCTCATTTATATGGTTTTCTGCATGTAAGTAACTTTGTTTAACCTGAGTAATTACAGATTTATTCCAGTGGATGAAACAAATGCTATGTCTATTATACCAATTTGCTTTCTGTGCTTAGAGCTGGAATGCTATTTTAAACAGACAAAAAATAGAGTTTATGTATATCATTTTTTCCTGAATCAAGGATCCATAAAGGACCTGCAATTCTAGCATGAACTCTGCTTTTTCTTGGTTAAAAATTCTTTTCTCATGTGTGAATCAAATTGAGCTTGAGTTTCATTCTGAGTTACAATTAACTCCCTCTAATGTCAGCAACATCTTTTTTTTCACACTTACACAGGTGTAAAATGAGTGAGATTCCACTCAATGCAGTTCTGTTTGCCTTGCCCATAGTAACAAGAATAGAATATGTTTTGACTGGAGATAAAACTGATGATGGTCAGTTGCAGTTCTGCTTAAGTTCAGAGAAAAATGATACAGTTGTAGCCAAAAATTGACGCTTTGGGGTCCCTAGGTCAATAAAATTTTCATTAACAGTATAATTTAGTTCGGGTTTTCAGTTACCCACATCTAACTGTCTAGTGCTATTTGTGATGATTGGGGGTATTTCAGCTGGAATCCAACCAGTGGCTAGGATTTCCAAAGATGAAACGCTATGTATACAGCTCCTCTTGGGTGTCTTAGGTCTCCGTGTTATCTTAAAAGAAAATAGGTAACAAGTTGTGGGAAATGGCATCAGGCCATGTATATATATATGGTGATTTTCTACATTGGGAAAATAAAAATGTCACGGGAAAATCTGTTATGGCCTGAATATACAATAGTGATGCAAAAATAAGCTGCAGCTTAGAAAACATTTAATATTTTTATTCAAAGTGTAAGGGTGGTAAATAGTTGCAACTAGACTTGAACGAGATATAAAATGGCCACTTAAGATATATAGATGGAGATGAACTGCAGACAGTATGGGTAATAGTACTGTTTAGAAATTATTTTTAGTAATTTTTGTAGCTAATATATTCTTCGTTCAAGTAATAGAATATATATTGAACCTGAGTCTGCTTTCCACTGTGATAGCATGAAGTAAGTGACTCTGTTTAAGTAATTTGGGGTCCTATGAGCATAAAACTGATGTAAAAAGCTAATCAGGACCATTATATCCTCTGTGTGTAAACAAAATATGTATTTGGATTTTCTTGTGAGAATTCCAGTAAGACTATTATTAAAAAAAACAAAACAAAACAAAAAACCCAACTGAACTCCTCCTAATCCCCCCCCCCCAACATAGTGAACTACAGATATTAACCAAAACCCTTTGGCGTCTTTTCCTTCTCTGCCTATTTAGTCTGTTTTCATGCATGAAACCTCAATAATAAATTCATTGCTTATTTTATTCAGTTTACTGTATTATTGCATTCCTGAATTAATATTCCAGTAGTCAAGCTGCTTAAAGACTTCTGAGCTTTTAGATAGCTTATACTAAAAAGGGAATATATGAAACAACTAAGCAGTGAAGACAAAAGTAGAAATAAATAAACAGATTTGGTCTTCAATTTAATTCATAAGAAAATCTGGGTACAAAACTGTTGTATGTCTAAAATCCACAGAGCAGCTATTTTATGTCTCTTAGTAAACTGTCAGGAGTTTTCTTTTTCATTCCGTGTGTATCAGAACTTTCCAGAGCTAAACAGAACTTTGTTTAGGTATAGAAATAAGATTTTATGTTATGTAAAATGATTGTATCAGTCAGTTATTGTATTGCAGCAACACTGTACTATACACTGCCAAAACACAGTGGGATACAGACCTTACTTCTAAAGCCCTTTTAGGCTATGCAGGTCAGAGAAAGGCAAAGTGTAAGAAGATAAACAGCACTGAAAAGGTAAATGATTTGCCCGCAAGTCAAGACTGTGGCAGAGGCTCTGAAAAAAAATCCAAACGTCCCCGAGGATCCTTGAGACTGTGGGACCTATGCTCTCTCCCTCTTCTACTCATTCCTCTCAGCACATCAGCTGGGCAATTCCACCAGATCTGTGGACACCTTCCAGCAACCCTGGATTTTGACAACAGTTCACAGCTCTTCAGTGCTCCTTCAGTTTTTTTTTTCCTGAATATAGAATGTCTTCTCCAAATGTTTCTCTTTTGTACAGTCATTTTTGATCTTGGATAAACTTTTTACTTGTGTTAGGACCAATAAGGAGGACAAAAGACATGAGTCTCCTGACTGACCCTGCAGTGATCTGCACGGTAGGGCAATACTTTAATTTAACCTCCACTCTTCCATTTCTTCACAGAAAACAGGTGTTTGCAAATCCATGTTGTAAACTCGTACTCACATGGAAACCAGTCCCACTCCTCCAGTATTTGCTGGTTTGAGTACACAGAGATAGATTTGGATTCATGAGCACATGGGTTAGATCTCTTGCCGTAAGTAGTTGTCTTTGTGTTTGGCAATCTCAGAAGTACAGTGCCATCTGACTCTCTTTGGGTTTTTTTTTTTGAACTGGACCTAATCTTGCCTAATTGAGTTTTTCAGTTCTATTTGTTCTGTTTCTTATTTTTAAATGAATTTTCATGTAGGTGTTTTTTCTTCAGATCCCAGACATCTTGCGTGGCTTTCATCTACAAACATCTATCTAAGTGTCTGAAAGGAGAATATCAAGGGGATGGAGTAGGGTGTTTCTCGGTGCTGACAAGAAATAGGATGAGAGGCAATATGCAGAAACTGATGTACAAGAAGCTCCAGCTGAGCACGAAGAAGAACTTTACTGCACAGGTGACCATGCACTGGAATAGATTGCCCAGAGAGGCTGTGGAATCTCTCCCAATGGAAATATTCAAGAAGTATGTGGATGCAATTCTATGGAATATGCTCTAGAACAGCCCTGCTTGAGCAGGAAGGTTGGACCAGATGACCCACTGTATTCCCTTTCAACCTTCCCCATTCTGTGATTCTGTGAAACTCTTTCAAGTCAGTGCTACTCTTCCAAAAGGCTAAAAGAATGTCACGTAGCTATGCCACACAAAACTGGGCTATGCATCACTCCTAGGGGTTGCACAGCAAACCTATGGATGCCAGGATCCGTACTTTCCGTGATTGTAGGCATGATTCATCCCATCTACCTTTGGCCAGATAAATTTGAAGATCAGTTACATGGAGTTTGACCTCGCACCCTTAAGGAGAAATATCTAAAATTTTTAAATGCTCATGGTCAAAAAGGAACAACGAAAGTCAGAGGGTAAGCAAACAATCAGAAAGTTTTATAAGTAAATCACATAATTGGCATGGAAATTCATATATTAGTCCCTTAACTACTATATATGCACACAGCAGTGGGGTTTGGATAAAGGGGTAGGGTGAAAACAAAGAGAGAAAGGAAGAGATTAATTAAAGAGGGAAAGAGAAAGAGAAAAAGAAAGGGAGTACAAGAGATCATCAGTCCTTGTTCCAGTGTCAAACTAGCTGATGGGATGTCAGTCCTTGTTTCAGTGCCAATATAGATGATGGTATGACAGTCTTGGTTTCAATGTCCATCCAGCTATGTCAGTCCTATTGATGGGATGTCCAGGATCCTGGGGGCACTGCCCAGTCTCTCTGGAGTATCTTTTTATGAATAGGTTTCACTGCCTTGAAGGTAGGTTTTCTCTCCTTCTATGCAAACTACTTTTCATGCATAGTCTATTCTTCCAGATCTTTCTGGAAATCGCTCGGAGGTCTTTGGGCTTCTTGGTCTTGATCCCCCTCTACAGTCCATGTCCACTTCTTGGCCTCATTCCAGCTCTTACGTTGGTTTTTGTTTTATTGTGTCTCTGTGGACCAGAACAAGGATGTTTGTCCCAGAAGAGCCCTTCTCTAGCCACATCTTGCTCTTTCTCACAGTATGTTAACACTGACAGTCCTAGGTATTACGAACAAGTCTTGTTTGTTATTACCAACAGTCCTTGGCTGGCTCAACAGCCCTCAGGGTATCAGTGTTTGAGACATACACATTAGTCTCATATCTTCTGGGTTCTACATGGAGTGAGAAGGGCACCCTCCTGAAATTATTGCACCCTGTCTTAAGATGATTTTCCAAGAAAGGTTGAATGAATCCTTTATCACTCCACTAATTTCAAAAGGAGTCTGAGTTACTAGTTTTGGCCAAAAATCTACGTGCATTGGGCCCGGGAGAAAGGTGTTGGAGATGATTATCACCACATGTGATCAGAAAGATTTTGTTGTTATACAGAAATGAAAATCTAGCAAAGTGAAACTAGCTGCATTGCTACCTGTGATAATTTGAAAGGGAACAACATATAAAAGCTTTTTTATAAAATAAACCAAAGAGCCAGCTTTCAATTTATTCAAAATACTTTTTTCCCTCCTCCTTTCTCTCATGCCTACACATCTGACTTTTTTGAATGACTTTTCAAAAAAATAAATCAAATACCTTGCTTAATCTATACTCACTTATATGATATTTAGGAAAGCACAGGTCAATAATTTATCTGAATATAAATGTGGATGGCAAAGAGAGGATGACAGATGAAGAATTAAATCAACAGAGTGAAAAGTATTTGGATGCCATCTCATTTACTTCAAAGAGCTAATTGAATCAAAAGAACCTCTACAAAAGAACATTTATAAAGTTGTTAAATAGATTTTTTTTTCAAGTCAAGGATTATTTGAACTGGATTAGAAAGACTCTTTTGCAAATGGATATCACTCACTTCTCAAAATTGAATTTATTTGCAGGTGGGGACTAATTGAAAGTGAAGAATGTCTCTTAGCACCACAGGCCAAAAAAACCCACCTCCCCTAATACATATTCAAAATGTAACTACTCTTGAAAACAATGCAGAGTTAGACCACTATATATATAAACCACTATATATAGTGGTTTATGTATAATTTTATATATGTATGATAGTGCTGCAAAATGCCCTGTCCTGTAGAGAGCTGAGTTCATGATCAAACAGAAATTTTGCTTTGTAGACCGATGGATGCTGGGAGACTGTTGAGATCTAATGAAAACATTTTCCTCTGGGAGATTTTTGTTCATGTGTGGATGTCTGTCACTCACTGTGACTTAATTCAGAATGACATGAAGTAGTAACTTCACATCATAGAGACCTTCTGCTACTTGGTGTGCCCTGGTGGTAGAGTATTGTGAAGGAGGGTTCACTACAACATGGGATGTTAAAAAGGATTTTGTTAAGAAGGACCATAATTGCATATAACTGTAATCTAAAGAAAAAAAATACATGAAAAGCACTTAGACATAGAAAAAATGTCCAGTTCGTACTCTAATATAACATTTCTCATGCTTCTAAGATGTGGAAATCACCTGTATTTTGCGATAAGGCAATATCTAAATAAAATTTCCATAATAAAAGTACTGAGAATTTATTTGAACAAAACAAAGTCTGCTGCAATTATTGTAGTGTGGTATAGGAAGCTATCGTTAGCCTCTGTTTGATAGCTTTCCTCAAAGGTGATAAACAGGTTTGAAAAATTAAGTTTTGATCTAATGGAATTTCCTTATTCTGCATCACATCCCAAAAATGCTGGTAGCCTAAGCTACATCCTTGTACTACAGGTAAAATTAACAGAGCCCTAATATAGTATTAAAGAGCTTGTCTAAAACACTTTCCAGTGCCTTTGAGCAATTGTAGTGAAATCCTCTTGACTCAATTCAGTCAAAATGAGATGGATGTAAAAGTTATTAATTAACTTACTTTACTAAACTTATATACTTGAAACCACAAAACTTCCAACATACTAGAAGCATTTGTGAAGGTTTTATAAGAGGCCTTGTGACAGAATAAGGAGTATGGATAAGTGATTTTCCACTTTTCTGTCTAGCCCTTTACTTCTTCTCAAACATGGCGCTTCTCCTACCATCCCTGAAGAGACAATAACAGACACTGGCAAGCGCAGGGACCAGTGTTAATTTCTCAACCCCCGGTTAACATGCTAGCAAACAGATATACAATCTAATTTATTTCCTTGTTCTGGGATGCTTTATTTATCTGTTTTATAAAATTCAAACTTTGATTGCTGTATCTTAGGTTCCTTTTCTGACTGTATGCTTCCCTTCTTCCCCACTCTCTTCTCAACTGTTCGCTCTCTATACAGCAGAATCAACCCCATCCTTTTCAAAGCATGGACACTGTGTCCAAATGGGCTAAAAAAACATACCCCTTCATTTAGGCTTTGCCTGTCTATTTTTAATACTTTCTATAAAACAACTTAGCTTTAAAAAGAACAATTGGACTACTCATCAAAAGGGTTGCTCTGCATGGTCTCAGTCTGAGGCTCAATTACATTTCAAGAAAGAGTAGAGACCAGGGAAATTCCATATTTCTGTGCTTTCTGTACATAGGAAATTTTGTCAGCTATCCTACCCCCGGGCCTTTCTTCTTTTCTTCCCACACAGCTCAAGTGCACATGTGCCATTTCTGGCAGGCAAACCAGGCTTGGAATGTGGCTGGGATGGAAAGGAGAGTCTCAGGACAAACTATTTAAGTTTCAAAACAAAAAGAACTCCTGAATCCAGTGAACACTAGTCCAACTACATATTTTTCAGATTTTTAAAATGCTATAAAATTACTTCAGAGGTTTTGCCTTCACTGACCTCACCTCTATGTGGCAAGAGATGTGATAAAATCCTACTAAAACATTCACCTGAAAAATTGGTTAAGATTTGAAGAGGATATTGCTAACCCAAGTCAGTTGGCCTGATTTGCTAGCTGTGACCCACTCGCTGCTACTAATGATTACACCTACTGACAAAAGGGTGAAAAATATTTGTTCTTTGTAGGTTTCTTTTAACCTGTTTTCAGAGTTCTCTCCATAATAGGGAATTTAAATACCTCTTTTCAGAGCTTAAATTTTGCTGCAAACCTGCCCCAACTTTTATATTATATTCTTATTTTTAAAGCAGCTGAACCAGGAGGTGACACAGTATGTTCCAATTTAGCTCTTTAAATAGAAATTAAGTTTTAGAGTATCCCAGTTGCCTGAGGCTACTGTGCACAACAGCTAAGCAGGAGACTGAAGCAGACTCCTGGGATTTGGATGACTTTTCTTTAAAAAGTCTCTGTCTATTACACTGTAAAATGTTTGGAAATAATAGGAAGAGATTATTTTTCTATATCTTCTATGTATTTCCCTGTTTCATTTCCATAATACTCAGAAAAAATACATCCTGAGACTGGCATTATGTAGTAGGGAAATTTCATTTCTCCTGTGTTTCCTGGACAAATTGAATTCCCCTTCTAGGTTTAATTTCATATCTATGGTTTATATGCTATATTTTCCATCATCAGTATTGCTTTGGGCATGAATCTGAAAGAGTCTTTTAAAATCTTAGACTTCGGCAACTGCCTTTTGCCAAGAATTCACTAGGTTTCAGGAGACCAAAATTCAGTTTCCATGTTACTGGTTTCCTAGACAAACTTGATCGACTCACTTCAACTCTATCTGTGCCCTAATTCCATGGTTGTGAAATGAATATGGTCACTATGAGCCTCATTTGTAGAAGAGGCTGAGACAACAGAAGGTAAATACGTTTATTAAGATTGTCATACCTTAATATTTAATTAGCTATAGTTTTGGCCTGGATAACAGACTACTTCAAGCCTAAGTTGTCTCCCTCCTAAGAGGAGGGGTTTCAGGTTTTTTCTTATGTTTTGCCTGTGATTCAAAGACCCAACCGGGCATGAAGAATGGTCAGGTGTGTGCTGACCAAACCAAACAAAACCATAACACATGAAGCCTCTGTTATAAATGAGTGTCTTCAGCTATATAATGGCAATGGTTCACTCTATAACTTGCTACATAGATGAAGCATACATAGGAAAATTAGATTAGAATCAATGTAGAAGTATTTACATAGACTTGAGATGCAAAAGGGTAAGGGTGCAAAGGATACAAAAAGGTAAGGGTGTAAGATGGTTTAGCAACACTTAATCATTGACTCATTCAATATTTATAAAGTGATGTAATAGAATTTATTACAATTACAACAATGACTTAATTATAGATTCATTATAACAACATTCATACCATAATCAAATCACATGCATGTAAACAGAGATGTGAGACTCTATGCACAAAATGGTACCTACCAAAAATTTCCTTCATTCACATCAAATTCCTTAGTTTTTCTCAACCTGCATGACTTCCACTTTGAAGAGTATGTGTCTGAGTGTGTGGGTGTTTATCAGTCTAGACTTTGTCATCACTGATGGCCTTTCAAGTATCACAAACCTGAGGGCTCCTGAGCTCTAAGTGACACCCCTTTCAGAGGGAGGTGTTGATGCAGCCCACTGAAGTCCAAGAGGGCTCAGGGGATCAGTTATAGGGTAACAAGATGATTTGTTTTAGTCACCAGTCATAATCTATGTTTGTAACTACTGGACTTTTTTTTCAAAAAAGTCCAGTAATAACTGAACCATTCCTCTTGGGCTACAATTCAGTTAAATGATGTACCAAGGCTGACAAGGATATCTTATCCTTTGTCCTCCACCTAGGCCAGACAGCTGATGTTCCTGTTATGGTTTTACTATCCAAGAGCTCCTGGTGTGGTCAAGAGATTCTTCTGGGCTGACAGTGCACATTGTCAGCTTATATTTATTTTTTTTTATCCACCAATATCCCCAAATCCTTCTCTGCCAGGGTGTTCTCAAGCAATTCTTGCCCTGATCTGGGCTGATATTGGGGATTGCTCTGACCAAGGTACAGGTGCTCAGCATGATCGCATTTTCAAATTTGCTGAGGATGCTCTCAATTTTACTAAATATGCTGTTGATGAAGATGTTAAATAGTATTCATTCCAGTATGAACCCTTGAAGGATACTCATTACTGGTTTCCATTTGAACACTGAGTCATTTACTGTAACTCTTTGTTGAGGGGATCCGTATCAAAGGTCTTACAGAAGTTCAGGTAGACGAAAACCGAAGCTTTTTCCTTGTCTGCTTACGCCGTCCCTCCATCTTAGATGGCCACTATCAGATTATTCAGACACGGTTTGTCTTTGGTGAAGCCATGTGAGTTCTGTCTAACCCCTTGTTCCTGTGTTCTGTGTGCTTCACCATAGCTTCCAGGAGGCTCTGTTCCATACTGTTACTGGGCATGGAGATGGAGGTGACTGGATGGTACCCAGCATTCTTCTTATTTTTTTTACCTTTCTACCTTTTTATATTTCCATCTTTTTTTAAGAACAGTTATGGTATTTTCTTTTCTACAATCACTGGGGACTTTACCTGACTGCCATGGCTTTTCAAATACAACAAAGAAAAACAAACAAAAAAAATAGATTTTTAGTGTTTCAGAGATTAGTTTTTCAAAATTATCATCTTGATTTCCAAATTAACAGAAAAAATTATGATTATGATCTATATATTTTTATTTAAAAATCCCAGTGAAATTCAGCTCTTTCCAATTTCTATAGTAGAGGCAACCCTCTCATGATTCAGGTTCGGGGTTCTCATATAGGGACATTCAACTTTCTGAGAATTAGTGGATTTCTCTTCTGTTATGGGTTAATTCCATGCAACAATTAAGTACCATGAAGCCACATGCTCACTTGCCCACCACTGGGATGGGAGAGAGAATCGGGAAAGTAGAAGTGAGAAAACTATGTGTGGAGATAAAGATAGTTCATTGAGGAAAGCAAAAGCTCCACATGTAAGCAAAGTAAAACCAGTAATTTATTCACCACTTCCCACAGGCAGGCAAATGTTCAGCCACACCCAGGAAAGCAGGGCTCCATCATGCATAATGAAGACAAATGACATCACTCTAAATATGTTCCTTCCTCTTCCCCTAGCTTTCTTTTGCTGGAGACGATGTCATATGGCATGGAACATCCATTCAGTCAGTTGGAGACTTCTGTGCTCCCCATCAACTTCTTGTGCACACTCAGCCTAGTGCCTGGTAGGGTGCTGGGAGAAGCAGAAAGCGCCTTGAGTCTATGTAGGCACTGCTTAGCAGTAACAACAAAATCCCTGTGTTACAAACACTTGTTCCAGAACATATCCAAAATATGGCCCCATATCAGCTACTAAGAAGAAAATTACCCCATCCAAAATCAGCATATCTTGAAAGTCTGTTTTCTATATTTAAAATGCAAATAGGACCCTGCAAATACGAATAAAACATCATTTAAAACAATACTCTACAAACCTCAAAATGAAAACCCAGTAGCTTTGAGACATATAAGCTTCTTTACTTCTCTCAGCAGAGGGTTAAAATACGTATGTTTTTTCAAACTTGTCACTGCTCACCATGGCATTGCTTCTCATGACAAGAGACTACGTATATCTTGAGCTATTTATCAGTCTCCTCTAGGCATGCAAAAGTGCACAAATGGTCCTTACCTCAAATACATAAATAAAGCTTTCCTTTGCCCTGGCATATTCAGCAATATAATTATGTAGCACTTCAACCAAATATAAGAAATGTGAGCAGCCTGTGTCCTTGGCACTATGGAAGACAGAAGAAAAAAACCAAAATAACAACAAAAGAATAAAAAACCCAAACCAAAATATTAATAATACTAAGCTTCCTCCTTTTGGAGAGAAGAGACGAAAGGGAGATAATAATCTGTCTAAGGGAGAGTCTTGGATTGGTTTTTATTTTGAAGTAATAATTGCCCTGCAACCCCACATGTAGCCTGTAACAACACAGATGAGTCTATTCTCCATTCTTTGCAAATTTTTGATCCATTGCAGATAAGCAGACTTTCATTCAAGGTCCAAACCCCTGATTTTGATGAGATCTTAAGCAAGCTTTCACTTTAGGATTTTCTTTCACCAGCTTTGTCTGAATTCCCTGGCAACTTTGTGTAAAAGAATTCTGGACCTGGGTAAGAAGTATTAGAAGTAGTTGGTAAAGTGTTAGCCCCCTATCCTTAACATGAACAAGATTCTTTTTCTACATGTTGTTAGTTATGAATTTTTTTTACACTGTTGCATGAGTTGTAAGAAAGAACAGTTAACACATCAAGCACCAAATACTTACATTCTCTTGACTAGGATCTGATTGTCCTAATGTAACTTGGTCCTCTCAAGTTACAAACAAATTTTCACCAAGTTGAGGAATTTCTTTGTGAAAGAAATCTTATTACAGCTGTACCTCTGGATATCTGGATGGTGTTTTATTATGATCATTTTAGTAGTGTGAATACATATGGGACGCTCATGATAAAAGGAATGGTTGAAAGAGAGAAAGAATGATTGCTTGCAACTATGAGCTCCACATGACCTTGAAAATGGAAGATCACATAGAATTCAAATATATGATGCAGCATAGAAATGATTTAAAATACTCTTAAAAGAAACAGCTGTAGCAAGATGAGAAGAAAACAGATAATTGACACCAGATGTCCCTCTCAGACAGTGATGAAAGAGTAATTACAGAGGGAGAGATAGCATCCTGCAGAGAGCAGATGAGCTTTACCAGCAGCTCTACAAGAACGCATAGAGACAAACATGACAAGTTTCACCACCTCCTATGATATAAAGAGACACGAAGAAAAAAATCTTACCTTATGCCCTCAAAAAGAAGATAGAGAAAGTCATGAAACCTTTAAGAGGAAAAATACCTGGAACAGATGGCATCACTAGTAATATCATAAAAGTTGGAGGGAAACCAGTAACCCAGCCAGAAAAGCTAATCAACTTGAACTATAGTGAATGAAGTGTCAAAGGACTGGAATTATATTATAATCACTCTTCTGCATTGTAAAAATGCCAAAGGTGCTAAGAGACATACAGCCTTCTTATAGACTTCCAGCCATTTCTTATATTGTTGAGCACATTAGCTGAGCAATTGACTTTTGTAACAGCTACAGTTCAACTACCCCAAAATAGATAGGAATACTTAATAAAGCATATTTCATATTCATGTAGTAAACTAAATGCACATCATTTCATGAGAGAGATAAAGACTTTCTGTCAGACTCTGTCTACATGCCTAAGTAATGATACAGCAATGCGTGAAAAATAAATTCTCTCAAATCAAACCCTAACAAAATGACTCAGTGCTCTACACACACTCCCTAGGGAGAGGATGAGAGGGATCATGAACTCTATGTGACAGATGTTAGTCAGAGTGCTTAAAGCTCTACTGGGAAGCAATTACATTACAGTGATGAGAGTGGCTTGAGAATCTATACAGACAAAAAACTTATGAGCAAAAACTAACCTCTGAATATGCCTACATATCCCTTCTGTATAAATTTTAATATTGATAAGAATATTTTCAATCTATAATAGACAAAAATTTTACAGAATTTAAACCTAAATTTTTTTAAAGAATTTTTAAAGTAACTTTAGACAAAGTTTTCAGAACTAGTCTAATTAGATTTGTTCAGTACCTGAACTTATATTAAGATCCTTAATTCCTAGTCATTTAACAGTGTGTCTTTAATAAGCTCATCTGTATTTTAGATGTGATGAATAATACTAGTTCTCTTGATTATATGTCTATATCTTATATTACCTTTTTTACACTAAAGAAAACAACATTTAAATGACCTTTTACTTTACGCACTTTTTCCTAATTTGATTCTAATTTGCTAATGCTGTATTAGTCCAAAAAAGCAACAAACTGATTTGTTGTTCTAAAAAAAAATTAGTTTTGAATAACATGTTCACAAAAAAAGGTGCTGTTCTATTTCCTGTGTAATATTTTTGCTCATTTTTTTCCAGTTAGCTAATGTAGCTTGGAACACAAAAGGTGAAAGTGTGCTAGAGTTTTTTTATTGCTCTAAATTGCTAAAATGCTACTTGAGGAACTCTAATTAGATAGCTCATTGTTAACATTATTTTTCTAAAGTACGTTAAGTATTTGGTAGGAATATTTATTGGACAGTGAGTGAAGAATTTAACTCTGGGTAACTTCCTAGCAGATAAGAAATTTTGGAACTTTCCTGTCATGGGGCAGTGAAAACATTATAAAATGTCTTGAAGGAATGATTCAGTCATCACTAAAACTGCATTTATAATTTAATATTTAAATGTTGTGTTCAGAAACAAATCTTCATTGGCTGGAGAGTGCCTTATCAGATAGTATCTTTGTTGATAGATCAAGGCATAATTATATCTTTTTGATGAGCTTTGAATTAGATCCATGGTGAAGTACACTGGTTCTTATTATGTCTTCTTTTAAAAAGCACTGGTAAAATAATCTGGATGTCAGTCTAACGGTTATGCTTTCTTGAACATTTGTATTGATATGTGCAGAAAAGGCACTTCTACACTTAAGAAAAGCTTGGTGTTTTTGTGGTTTCCAGCAGTGGAATTTTCAGAGGGAAAATTAAAAACCTATAAAATACATTTGCAATGAAGGTTCCACATAGGGAGCTCATGCTCTTGAATAGCACCACTGAGTGTACTCCATCAAAACAACTGGCAGTTGAACATTATCAGAAACAAAGAACATTATCAAACACATGTGAAATTATAATTATGCAACTGTCATTAGTCAAATCAGCAGCTGTTAGAAGACAACTCTAAGTGACAGATGGAAACATTCTTTTTCTTTTCCTTCCTCCATTTCCATTTCCCTCCCTCTCTCTGCTGAGATGAGACCTTTTTTAAACTGGAACTTCCTGGGAAAGTGGGGCATTAAAAATAAAGATGAATCATTCTCTTTTGTGTTCAGCAATGCTTTGTGAATTTGTCCAAAACAGGTAATAATGAACAATGTTTTCCTCTGATGGATTCTGTTTTGCTCTCTTGAGAGTAAATATGCATGAAACCAAGTCTGGCTTTGTGTGGAGAAAGACAAAAGTAACCGTAGGAGTAGAACCAAGCAACGTTTTTTGGAATAGCTTTATATGATTTTGTGAAAGTGACTAATGACTTTCTGAACACTTGACTTGAAGACTGTGTGTGAGAACAGTCAGCGTTAAAGAGGTTCTGATCAAATCCCTTTTCTAAGCTTTTTTTCCCCCTTTTAGAGATTCTTTTAAATATTCAACACACATTACAGTGCAAAACCAATAAGGCCAAAATCGACTCAGAATAGATAATGAAATGTGTCTCTTGTTTGTATCATACATTTTTGGAAGAGATATAAGCCTCATGGGGAAGAGATCAATTGCATGAGAAAGATAAAATAGTGTCAGTTCTCCATACTGGTGAGCTGTGGGAATGTTTAAAAACAGGCCCATTTTCAAGGAGCTCCCTATAAATTTTCATTTTGTTTTGGTCAAGTTTTGTATATATATATGTCCTTCTCAAAATCTAGATATTCATTATAATACTTCTGTGCGTAAAAACTCATCATAAAATCATTGTATACCTGAGGGTTTTATATGTCTTCTGTGGGTAGACTCAAGTACACAAATATAAATTTATATGGTGAACATGGAAGAGAAATTGTAATTTTGACTGTTTCCTCTATGTAGCATAGGGAAAATAATAGCTATATATTTATTTTTCACATCTCTCTTCCTCACAAAAATAGCACATGTGCATACAGGCATGGACGTTAGTAACACAGATCAGGAACTTTTTTTCCTTTTTCAGTCTCTGCATCTGTCTGAGACTTTCATATATTGTAGGATAGTTGATTTTTAGTTATTTTTAAAAAATACTCTTTCTGAGCTGCTCTTGAATTTTGTGGAAAATAATGCAAGTGTTTATTTATTATAATTTTAAAATATCCACAGCATGCAGGATATTTTTCAGGTTTCAGATTGCAATAACTGCTTTCTAATGCTTCATTTATGTTGCTTGCTGATAGCTAGAAGCTGTATCTTTTTTTAGGATCAGAAGTTATCTAATGGATTGAAATCAAGAGCTGTCACTATTTAAGACATATGAATTTAATGATGACTCAATTTTAAAATAGTCTTCATAGACTATTCTTTGACACAAAAAAATGTAAGTAAATTGCACAATTCTAGGCATAAAAAGGAACTATATTCCTTTTAAAATGATAATTTCTATCTCCTATTTTATAGATATATAAATATGGCTGTAGAAAAGTTAATATATTTTTTTAAGATGTCCCTGAATGTTAGATCAAGTAATGTTTCAGGAAATATAACTGATCTCTGTATTACTGCAGCATGCTGATGCCTATCCTATTTCTTAATTTATTTTTAGAAACTAATGAAGGAGGAGTAGACCCATTGGACAGCTTGCCTGAATATTTGGCTGACTTGATTCATGGCTATTTAGATAGGAGGTTTTATTGATAATTTTTTATAACTTCAGGGTCAAAGAACTGCTTAAGGTGACATAAGGTCTCAGACTGTCAGGACAGAACCTAGAGATGACATAACTATCTATCTTCTGCCCTCATTTAGCTATTCAAATTTTCATGTACCCTGAGAATACTATTAAAAAATTGTTGTAATTTTGATCTGTATTATTCATTTAGTTTCTTAGTTGATTAGCTAGAACTTCAGCACGATTTAGTTATTAGTTTATTGCCACACATTTTTTACGTATCTAAGTATAAAATGGCAGTAAGCCCATTCATGAAGATATAGATGTCTTGTCAGTGAAGCAACTCAGTATTTTATTTCTCCATTATAAAATTATAATCCAAATTTTTTTATATCTGCCCTTTCATGAATTTATTTTGGAGTCAAGTTAACTTTCCTGTACAGCAGGAGCTCTTTATATTAGATTTATATTTAGTTCCTTTGATAACTGAGGTGTGGAATGCCTAGTAAACCTAACACACGATGTGTAGTTTAGGTCATGGTCTTGTTGCAAAAAATACTCTTTGAATCATTTTTGACAGTTTTATAAGCCTTCTTATATCAAAGACATCAATGAACCATGCCTCATTAATTGTGTGAACATCTATTGCCCTTCATGTATAAGTTTCAAAGTTAGAATTCAGGTTTTTCCTTTCTGCAATGACATGAAGGTGCTTGCCTTTCTAACTAGTGCTTCTCCAAAAGAAATGATTAATAGATTTTCAGCAGCTTTCTGAGAAGAAACATATAACTCATTTCAAAAATACAATTGAATTTCCTTATAAAGAAGGAAAACGATGGAAAAAAACCCCAACAATCATTCACACATTAAAAAAGAAAGGCTGCAGCACATTCCAGAATGGCCTTGGAGATGCATTTGTCATTTCATGTGTAGTATGCAGGCCTAGCTTTGGAAGCTGAGCCCAAGTCTCATCCTTCTGTGGGAATAAGACAATATGGCTGTGGATCTAAGGGCTGAGAAGCCCTGCTAGATCTCACAGTCAAGGCTGCAAAGGCAGCAGGAGAATGCTCACTCCCTCTGAATGAATACACACCCCTAAATATTTGAAAGACCATTAGAGTTAGAAAATTAACTAAAAAGTTATCTCAGTAGGGATTAATTATGTTCTTTCTTAAGAAATAATAAACAGGTAGCAATATAGTCTAATATAATGCAATTTAACATAGTACAAATGTAGGTGGGATGAGAACATTGATAAGAAGATACTATCATTTTAATCAAGTGTTTTTGAATAGGTTTGAAACTTAGAAAATTATAGATTCATTATGATTTTTAAGAAAATATACAATACAATAAACCCAGAGGAATAGCTGGTAAACATCTGTCAATTTCTAAGTGCAACCAAAACCCTCAGATTCCTTTAAATTAAAGTGAATTGTACAGGAATAGAAAATAGTGACAGCAATAATTACTGAATTTCTATATTCAGAGAAAACTGGGACTCCCTAAATATCAAATAAAGTTCTAAACCATATACAGTGTATGCTAGTTTTCAAGAGCTATAAATTCAGTGATTATGTCCACTTATCTATTATTTACCTATCTTTGTCAGTATAAATAAACAGAAAAGCTGCAAAAGTTTATTAGAAATGAAAAAATGCTGAAAATCTACCATTTATTTATAATGGAGTTGAACTAATTACACTGCACACTTTGCTGTGTAATTAATGAGGTACCTCATTTTTTTTCCATCATGTATTTGAGATAAGAGTAGCAGAAAATATTTACGGCTTTCGTGAAACTGTATGCACTAAATTCCACAATTCTTTTCAGATCTCAGGGTGGTATAATTGAAATGAAGCTTTATATATAAAAACGTAAGATAGACATTAGCATTTTCAGTGGATGAAAAAAAACCTTTCAAGTCTGGTCCAAAACAGAAGTACTACATATTTCTGAATAAATATAAGAAAAAATACAAGTTCTTTAATATAAGAGTAAATTAAATAAATCAGAATCCCAAATCTACAGGTAACAAAACAGTGCAGGTTAACATGGGATACAGGGCAAAAGGTTGCCATTTATGTAAGTTAGCTATTGTTTCTTTTTAATTTGTATAGTTTGTTTACTGTGATTAATATAAGACTTGAAGGCCTTTCTAACCTTTTATAAAACAAGACAGAAGGCTATGGTCATTAGAAATTATTGCATAAATAAATAACTAATACAAAAATTTTGCACTGAACTTTGACTGCATGGAAGATCTGTTTTTCCAAAAATGTACCACCAAACTCAGGCAAATAGACATCCAGGTGGTGTGCTGAGAAAGGACCTGTCCTGCAATGTGCTGCTTTTCTGCACTCGAAATACTGACCTAATACTTTGGAGATTTGGCTCAAGTGAAAGATGTTGACAAAAACCCCCTCAGTTTTGAATGGTCGAAATCAGGAGGGATGACACTGAGTGCTGATACCTCTGAGACAATTGTCTCTATGGATGGGACATTCTCTGTCTTTAGGCTCACTTTGAGAGGGGAAGTTTCTTAGAAAGCAGAATAACTGGGACTTGTCCTTTTTGAAGCAATTAAAGATAATTTCTTATTTAGACAAGCCTTGAGAAAGTGTAAGTCTTCAGTTAGTAAACAATTTTTTTTTTCCCGTTATCAATATTTATTTTGTTAAGGAACCAGTCCATTTTGTTCTTACTTCAAATAAATGATCACCTGAAAGAAAATAAACCTACTGACTCACCAGGAAAGTGCAGAAAGGATTTATACTGTCCAAATCACATATTTTAAGTCGAAAGGTATGATCATGAAGGAAGCTTGTAAAACATCAAGCGAAACTTGGGAAGGAAATGCAAATTGAAGGCTAGTGGAGTCAAAGGCTAACACTGTTAAAACAGATATGTTTAATGCTGGAACAGTTTTTTTGAGATTTTAGTAGTGTAAATATTTTTTATATCTGTAAAGAATATGTTTGCAGTGTCTTACTACTCAAAGGAAGGACTCCCAGATCTGACATCATAAGTCAAGACAATTTCTGTTAGCACTATGAAAACATACTGTAGAAAATCAAAAGCAGTAGTTTTTCATAGAGCTCTGCTTGAACTCTGCTCTCTTAACCTCTCTTATGGCTTACTCAGTCAATTTGTGAAAAGAGGTTTTCTACCCATGAAATAAAAGGATTCCTTTCCTCCATAGCTGCAAGTCTATTCTGTTTTAATGGCAAAGAAAGTAAGATGAACGATTTTGCACACATAGTGAATGCTGGCTTGATATTATCAGTTTTTTGTTTCAAGCTACAAAACAACAATCATGTAAGGAACACTCTTTTAATAAATGCCCACATCTTTTACCAAGATGATTCAAACTATAAAAATTTAGATGTATGGTGAGAATAGAGAACAAATAATGCTCTGAACATTGATTTTTTCTCAATCACCTTCTTTATCTGATACTTACTTCCAGATTTCCAGCTATTAAACAATGTCCAATTTACAGCATCATCCTGCTTTACCCCAACATTATTGCTTGCTTCGTGTATAAAATGGAGCTCCATTCTGAGAAACATGAAAAACAGAGATGTTTGTATCTTAAATTAATGGCTCTATTTTTTCGTGGTTTTAATCTGGGAATATATTTCATGGAATATGCACATATCAAACACCTTCTGGAGCTGGAGTAACTCATCAAAAAGCAGGTTACGTCTAAGAAAGTCCTTGAATTTGATCCTTCAGGTACTTCTCGAACACTTAGCACATGAAATTCATAATAAACAAACAGAGCAGTATTAAGTGAGAAATTGTTACTCTGCGTTTAATTAGAAACCTGTACTTTACAGAGCTGGATTACTGGAAAATTATGAGACAAAAGTATTGATCAGTTAGCAGGTAAATGTTCCTATGACTCTGTAATGAGCACATCAAAACTTTAAGTCTGGTCCCATAAAGATTTCAGGAACATCTGCAGGTCAGCTTTCAGTGACTTATTCAAAGTGAAGGTACTCAATTGTATATGTATATATTAAAATGTATTCAGATGAAAAATACATCTGAGAGACAGGGATATGGACATGTTATAGAAGTGCAAGAAACTAACTCTGAGGAATACTGTATTATTTAATTATTCACTCTAATACTGTATTCTTGTAAATTATTCACTTATATGTAGTCAATATGAAATAGCATGGCAACAATCACTGTGCCACTATCTCACAAGTTACTGAAGAAACATTGTACTTGAGGTAGGTGGTGACAACTCAGTATAGATTATATTTGATTTTGGCTTCCACTGCAGTTACTGAAAAAAAAAAAAAAAAGAAAAGGAGACATTGACTAAAGCTAGTTAGTTTGCATAAATTTTAGAAAACTAAACAAGTTTTCTTTGTATTTACCTGAAAAAAAAATGCTTTGTATTTTTTATGTAATTGTGAAACAGTATCTTGTTACTGAACAGAGAGTCAGAAATACAAAAAATAAGGAAGATTATTGGAAAAGGATTTATCAAAGTAATTATATTTTTGGTTATTCTCCTAAAGGAAATTATGCATTACATGAATTTGCTGGAGAAAGTCTCATAAACCTTCCTGGAGAGATTAAACTTTCTATAACTTCCACCACACTAAGTGTGACTACATTTTATAATGATAATAGTATGTCTAATGCTGCTGCAGATCAGATTGGGATTTTTTATTATACATATGACACCCTATATTGTCCAGAAGAGTTGTTTTTCATAACCAGTGTGTCATTGACTGTCCTTAATTTGTTTGGAGGAACTATCTTTCCACCATTAAAATATAATTCCCTACATGACTGAGAATCTCCATTTTGAAGTACACCAGATGGAGCTTGTTCTACCACCCATGAGTCTCTGTCTACCCATTTATATTAACATTCAAAGCTTATGTGTTGCTCATAAGATCATTTGAATATCCACATTAATCCTCCTAGCTTTGTAATGACATTTACAAGAAAGCAGTATCAGTCCTAGTTTCAGTCTTGAACATGCAGGCATGTTTTCAAAACCTTTAAAGTCTCACAAAACACAGATTTTACAGCTGCATAGTAATAGAGTATGATGGAGAAAATTTTACCTTGGTGCAGAGTTCAGCCTCAGGCTGGCTGAGTTCAGGAGCTCTGCATGAAAACATTTAATGGACTGGCAACCACTGAAGTGAGCAGGAGCTACTTTGTGGTCATCGTGGAACCAAAGGAATTTGAGGTTTTCATTATTTTGCAGTGACAAGATATTGATTTGCAGATAATGTCAAGGAGGAAATACAATTTATTTTGCTTTACTTTAACTCTTGTCTTTAGAACAAAATATTTAAATTATATCAGATATAATTAGAAGTTAGATTGCTAACCCATTGTTTTGTTCTCTGTGTTGCATTCTTGCTGCCCTCTTTTTCTTATATGTGCTTGGAATATCAAATATTTACAATTTTTAAAACTATTTCACTTTTGACTTTCTGAGTTGCTGGAAATTTCATTTTTACTGTTTTAATAAGCTAGACAGTTTTTAAAATATCTCTCCTTATAATATATATTTAATCTATGAGGACAATGACCTTGACCTACAGTGACAGGTTGGATATTCACTATCCAAGTTGAGTTCTGATGTGATTGTACTTAAATTCAATAGGATTTTCTCATCTTCTTCTGCTTTAGCTTTATGCTGTCCTCCTTGTATCTATAACTATATCCAGTGGACTGAAATTTGCTATGTTGTTTTATTTTATTCACGGTAGTTGTACAAAAAAGCTGAAAATTATTTAAGACTGAGCATGCTATATAAAATGTAGGTAGGAGGTACAGGAATAGTTTAATCATATAAATATGAAATTAGAGTTTGTGTGTGGCACTAGTATAGGCACATCCGCTTTTTTCTACCTTGATGGAAAATTTAGCCAAATATGTCCTCTCTCTCTGCAAATTTACAGTCACAAAGACACTGAAAAGATGACACCATTAAGGATGACATCTAAATAGGAGAAAGTTGCTTCTGCGACATCAAGATACTTGAAATGCATGCATTTCTGCTGTGCTCTCTTAAACTCACCTCCATTTGAAGGTGAGTGCAGCCTGTTAGAACATGCAGCAAGCATGTTTTCTTGGGAGTACTGAATTGGTAAAGGGGTTTAGACTTTCTGAAGGACCTTGCATAAACATAAAATTTACAGTTTCAGGACACAAACAATACTCAGCCCAAAGCCAGGGTACTGAAAAAAAATGTTTCTCTGTAATTGGCTGGCACTTCTCAGTTTCCAAGTTGACCTAATCTCTATTAAAACTTCCAGCTTTCTGCAACGTGTTCTCCATTATGAATAATATTAATATTAGTCTCAATATATATAGAAGGAGCTCCCATAGCATTAACCTCTGAAAAGTTCACTTCCAAGGCCAGTATTTATGGAGTAAGAACAAAGTAGGAAAGTATAAAAAGGAAAAATCACTTATTTTTCTGATGTAGTAGGAATGGAAGAAACAGCAAGGAAAGGACAAGAGTCAAATTAAAATCTCTGAAGAAGGCTAAGGGGTCATAAATGATCTTCAGTATTCTACACAGGAAAATCCTCCCCTAGCAACTCTCTGTGGGTGAGCTGAGTCAAAAGAGAACAGTGACACTAATACAGGAACCAACCATTACAGCTCAGCTTGATCAAAGTTAATCTATACATAGGTGAGGGATGGTGCAGACTGTTTCATCAAAGTACATGAAAAAATACCTACTCTACTGTACAGTGATGTGAGATTTCAGTTTCATTTCCTTCTAAATCAGTGATACCAAGTTTTCTAAGAATGCAGCAAACTGTCTAATTTCTTTTGTGTTTAGTTTGCTTCTACTAAGATAGAATTGTCAGAATCTTTTTACTAATACCTATAAGGAAATAACATAGAAGTCATCAATGTGCTAGAAGTCTTCAGGGTAGAATTTCAAATGCTTCAGCAATCGTATTATGTGTCACAAAGTGTTAATGCCCCATAAAGTGGGCATTTACTACCTGTGATCCATTCTGAAAAAAATCCTTGAAGTGACCTCAGTAATAAATACGTCAGACTTTACAAAGTGAGTTACACATACATTAACCTACAACAGCTGTGAGATGAACATATAATCATTACCTCTATTCTATGCATGGGAAAAAAAGGCAAACCCCACAGTTAGAAAAATTAGACATGTTGTTAGCAGGTGAATGAAAACTTCCAGAACAGTTGATCACAGATTCAGTGGCAAAATGCTCACAGTTATTAGTTTTGATTCCAGAAATTAAAAACTCTTGCATAAATCTAAATACTACAAGTCACTTGTGGTGTGGTTTGTATATATATAAAAGAAAAAAAAATCCCTCCCAACTCACAGATAACTTTACAACACTGGTTACATCACAAGGGCTTCTTTATATGCCATGGAGTGCCTTCCTTCTGTTAGTTCATTAATTGTTTGTAGAAAAGTTTAAGTTTTTAACTCTTGTATATGAAAACACATTAGCTTCATAACTCGAATATAAATACAGTTCCTCACCTGATACTTCATAATTCCCTTGTCTTTCCTCCTGTAGATTTTTCTTGTTGAAAAAAAGTGAAAAATCTGTTTTCTAAATATATTCTAGAATTTATCATGGAATATTTTCTGGACTTAGTCTTCTGACCAAAAATACAAAGAAAGGGAGATACCATGTATTATCAGGGCTAGTTAAAAAAAAAACAAGACAAAGCAAAACAAAAAAAACCAAACCAAACCAAACCAAAACCAAACCAAACCAAAACCAAACCAAACCAAACCAAACCAAACCAAACCAAACCAAACCAAAACAAAACAAAACAAAAAGACAAAAAAAAAAAAAAAAAAAAAAAAAGAGGAGAACAAAAAAGGAAAAAGCAAATGGTTAGCAAAACAAAGAAGAGTACAGATGTTATGTCATGAAAATGTCTGCATCAATAGCTTAACTACCCTGTATAACAGCTTTGCTCTTGGTGGTTGCAAAAAAAACCTCCCAGAAAACTATTCAATATTGCAAGAGAGACAAGAGAAAAAGTGCCCATTAATGTGTGCTCCTATGCTCTCCAGAGTGTAAATTGAACATATAAATTCAAATACATTCTCTTCTCCAAAACAGAAAAAGAGGAAAATTGGTTGAAAATGCTCTAGATATTTTCTGTCAGTGATGGCCTACACCCTTTCTTTGCTAACTGCTTTGCCCTAGTACTTACTTCTATTCTACCTACATTTGCAACATATAAATTTACAGAAAATAAATATACCGAGGTTGTGATCTCTGGAGGGCTCTCTTTTGTCAAGATGACTGTGATTCTTTACGAATATTAATGCTGTTTCCTCCCCATTTTCCATTTTTTTTTCCTTTACTCAGCTCCTGCTTTCCCTCTTCTCACCTGTTGGTGTTGAGAGTTCATAAAACTGCAGGTTTGCCACTGCAGACACTGAAAACTATGCTCTAGTAAAATGTCTTAAAAGTATATAACAAAGAAATTAAATTTTACTTCCTTTTGATTGACCTCTGGTGTTTAGATTTTCAGGACAGACCTGGGTTATTTTTATTTACAGAAAGTGGTACTTCAGAAAATGGCTTTGTACACTATTTATGAATTGAATTGTGATGTTCAGGTTTGTGGGGTTTTTTGTTTGTTTGGGTTTTTTGTTGTTGTTTTGTTTTGTTGTTTTTTCTTGTAAACTCTTCAGTTGTTGTTGTTCTTGTTGTTAGAAAGGTTAAGTTGAAGTGTAAACTGAAATATTTACGTAAAAATCCCTTTAAAATATGCCCAGTCATCTTCAGTGCTGCCAGAGCTTCCATAGCTGTCCTTGTGTCTCTGAGCTGCAATACCACATCTCAAAAGACAATGACAGAAGCTCCCAGTTCACTCTCACACACATTCACCCACACAGCACTAGGGTGAGTCTGAAGTGGATATGGAAAGGCAGTTCTCAGTTACAGCCCATCTTCCTTTGGTGAAGCAGTGGAGACCTTCTGTCCCGATCATTCCTTGGCCCTGTCTCACACGTGGTCTGAGCACCGCTCTTCGTACCTGTTGCAAATGACCCGTATGCAGCACTGGAAAAATCCTTCTGATGACTCTGTATTTATGATACAACAGGAAATATGAAGCTCATTAAAGTGAAAGACTCGTCATGTATGCATGTAGGAGGATTAGAAAACACAAAAAATTGACACATATATCTCACTGTGCTTTAATTCTCTCATTTTCCTCTCAAAACAGTACTTTTTTTTTCCTTTTTTTTTGTCCTTTTAGAGCGCACTTGGAAAGTAAGAATGAGACATTTCCTAGTGATTAACTGGCAAGCAGACAAAATTATTGATAAAGGTTTTTTAAAATATCTTCTCATTTCGTACATCTATGTTCTTGAGATCCAATTAAATATTCTTCAGAAGACCAAGTTTTCAGAATCTTGAAGACGACTTCTCATAAAGAGTCTATTAGATCACCTCAAGGTGCTTTACTTGTGCACAAGAAATGAAAGCATCCAAAATCAAAGAGGCTAAGCTGTGACCGTCAAAGCTGCAGCTTGATTGCTGTTTCTGTCTGCCCAAGAGAAGAAGAACATATTGGCAGTCTTTTTTCTGAAACAGGTTTTATTTAATTATTTGCATCTCCTTCAGATGTACTGAGTACCACAGATGCAGAATCTGTTTGTCATTACAATTCATTTATGGGGAAATAATGATGTGGTGTTGAGTGATTTTCACCACTATGTAACTGCTGACAATACCTCTCTTGGGTTTGCTGTGGGGGAATGTACCCAAAGCCAGACATAATCTGTTGTATACTGAGCTGAAGTCAGACTTCAGGAAATATTACTCCACACTGTGCAGTCATTTAAATTGTGGGTGATCCATGAGGTCATTTTTTCTACTAAAAAAGAGGCATATTTCTTATACTTACTTCTGTCAGTAATTTACTGTTCTGCACTGGTAAGCACTTGAATATTTTGAAACAAGACAGGTAAAATTTGCAATTTATGAGCAACCATGCCTTTCAGAACAAAAAGCTAAGAAATAAAGGACCAGATTATGAATCTTTTCCTAATACTGTGAAGTACTTATTTCTGGAAGTGAATAGGTCTTCTCAGCTGAGCAGATGCATACTGGGGTGGAACCTATTCTGTTTAAGTAATGTCAGTCTCCCCTTGCAATTTTAAAGGTTATTATATAGCTAATGAGGACTAGAGAGTCATGATGTGACAGAAGTCTTTTGCTCTGCAGCTGACACTAACTTGCCAAAAGGCACTTGATTAATTATAACATTGTAAGATAATGCATTGTGAGCCCATACCAGGCAAATTACTCTTCACGGAGCACTGACAGTGTGTCTCTCTTCCACCTATGTAATTTATTTTAAGCGTAACAGTCAAAGGAAACACACAGCCCCTGAAAATTAGAGCTGCAAAATGACAAACACAAAGCAAACTAGACTGCAAGCTTGAAATCATTTTTCATGGGATGTAATTATAATCACATATCAATCCTCCAGGCTAGACTACAACCTCTAAAAGCAATAACATGCTATGAAAAAAACAATGCAAAACTTCATTATCTGTCACCTCTGCTAAAACATAGCTCACCTTCTCTGATTGCTATTGTTTCCTTTTTCTTATACTTGACAAAAACACAAAATACATATTCTGCAGTAGTCTTTCTATGTTGTGACCTGCACTGTGTCTGCACTGCTTTGCAACAGTTCTCTACAATGAGGCTTCCATTTTTTAAATAATATGTAGTAGCATTGCTATAATTTCATGAGTAAGAACTCGAGGTGTTTCTGTAAATAAGCATTTTAAAAAACTTAAAACCTCACAAAATAAAACAAAACCAAACCAGAAAAGAACCCAGGAAAGCTACGGTTGTGATATCTTTTTGCAATCTAATATTCTAACTAGGCGGAATGACCTGCCCAAGTCAAAAGAGAAAAGGGAAGCCTGGTATATTCAAAACAACTACAATAATGTTTATAACCTCTAGAAACAGAAAGGATCAGAGATCCCTCATGTTACTATTATTAGGAAACATAATTTTTTCTTATATAGCCTGAGAAGCAGTAGACCCTTGGGGTGAAGCTGGATTACCAGGTGGTTTTTTTTTGGTAATGAATTATTTCCCTTCATGAAGTACATCTGGATACCAAGAATCATATTATTTCAAGTCATAAGTCGTAATTTGCTCAGTGTGAGATGTCTGCAATATGGTAATTGAGCAGGAGTAAACTTTGTCTAAGATCATGAAACAGCTGTACCATCACTAGGCATCTGGGGACTTTTCACCACTAAACATTTTTTTTATGAAAAAGTCCAAAGCCTTCTATAAAAAAAGGGAGGGAAAGAGTAAACAACTAGAAAAAATATTAGATATGCCCTAAAAATTAGATTGTTTTCTCAGGTGAGAACACCTGGAAATGTATAAAGGACCTCAAAGAAGAAAACATAACAACCAAAAAACCCTATCAGATATCCAAGCAAGCAAAGAAATAGAGAGAAATGAAATTTGGCTCTGAGGTTTTTCAGTGTATCAACAAGTTTATTGAAATTAATTTATCACAGATCTTAGGTAATGGGAAAAAATTTTAATATGAAAGTTAAAGAACTACATTTCATTTAAAAGTCTTTTTGAACCTGCCTCAATTCATGAGCCACATAGATTAATTTGTGCTCCAGTGACAACAGACATTGTACTAACAATGAGTACCTACCTTGCTAGGAGGTGAGATTGTCCATAGTGCCACTGGGAAGAAGAATCTAATGGAAATATTTGAGTAGATTAAATGGCTTCGCGTAGTACTAAATCACAGCAAACAGTCAGTGAAGGCAAACATGAGAGAAAGGTTAAATAAAATGTACGCCTAACTGTTGTATAAAAATTAATTTCACAAAGCATTCCATTCTTGCAGAGAAAAGTAAACTCCTTTCTGAAGTTTACGTAGTGGAATTATATTCCCACATTCATTATGTTCAAGTTATAGTCTCCAGCTAACACATCATTGGTGATAAACTGTCATGTAACATTATCAGTTTTAGATCACATTAACAAAAACAAATCTTTTGCTAATGAAGACTGCTCTCAGAAATCAAGATAAATTATCCCAGGAAAAACACAAGGATTATGTGCTAGATGTGTATATTTCATGAGTTTTTCTAAACTACCATAACACTACTGGAAAAGTTTGTCATTAAAATCTTCCTCTAGTATTTTTAATTTTGTGGAGGACTTCAGAAAATGAGAATGAAATTTTCTACATTTTTTCCCTGTGAATTTCAGCACATAGGATTCATTGTAGAAATGGATAAATAATAAAAAAACCACAACTCAATATTTGTAGCTATGCATGACTTCCTGAAACAGCCATGATCTGGCAGCTGAAATTTGTCACAGACATAGGTCTCACTGAATAATCTGTAGCCATGTTTTAGGGAGAAAATATTTCTGTCAAGGTCTGAGGGTCTGAGAACTCTGGTCCATGAATACATATGATAATATTTTTGGACTGTGCTTTAAATTAGAAGGATCAACTCAGTAAGAATGTTAGCTTAGGAATACAATTGGAAAGACAGGTAGTGAAAAATTTTCACATATTGAAATTATAAAAAATTTTTTTAGGTGTTAGATATTTATTTGGAGCAGGTGTGAATGTTCTTTTTTAAAGCATTACTTGGCAAAATGTACTTGCAGAATAGTTTTATCAAGTTGCACACAAAATTGCACATGGCCATATACTGGTCTCATCCACAAGAAGAAATTGTTTATTTTTTACTCTTTTTAAGCAAGTCTCTGAAAATAAGATGTTTCTGTAACTATATGATCAGGTCACGCTAGAGTGTGATAGTCAAAATGTTGGTAAAAGGTATTATCAAATTTCAGTTCATATACTCCTATGAGTCCATGAATCTCATGAGGCACCATAGATTTGTAGGGATAGAAATGGAGCATCAGGTCCTGCACAATTTCAGGGTCGACTGGAATTTGATCATTCTTGAAGTCATGGTCAGGGAACTCAGACCCCTTTGATCTGTCATCTGTTGAAGGCAGAGCAAAAGAAAATGTTAAATATCTCTGTCTCATCTCTGTCCCTGTTTGTGAGGTGACCATTCTCATCCTGTAATGGGATGATGATATTTATATACTGCCTATTGCCATTAGAGAAAGTTAGTAAAAAAGATTTTTAGCATGACTTCATAAAACAAGCAGATCTTTGTGAAGAGAGAGAAAGGGGTCATAGAAGCGGCAAATTATTCATAAAGATGCCATGAATCTCAGGGAAAGATTGTTTAGCTTACATGCTCTAGTTCCAGTCAACACCAAAACTGGATTTCTGCATCTATGAATAGCATATAATTAACAAGCAATCAGTGAACAATATTTTCAAGATCAATTTCTGCAATGCAACAGACAAACCATACCACAGAACTCTTACAAAATGTTAGCAAACATCTTCTAACTACTCTTTTAGGACTAATCTCCCCAGTGCATCTGATCCCACAGATGCACTCAGAACTCTGCATTCCTCTGTGCTCATACAGAGCCCTACAGCAGATATGGCTCACAGGTCCCAATCCCTTCTCCAGAGAGGGCTGGTTGTCCCATTTACCCTGCTTCCAAGGCCTTCATGGGCTCTTCAGCCTGGCGTGTTGCAGCCTTGCTGCTCCCCAGACACCACTAAACACAGGTACTGGTGAAAAAGCCCCTGTATACCCAAGGACTGTGGAGTGGACATCCCACATGTTACCACGCACTGCCGTCACTGGATGGTCACCTCACTGTAACTTCCTCACTGACAACTCCTTCATAGTCTCATTGGTTTTAGTGCAAACAACCTCACTGGTGAGAGCTCCGGATGCTTCAACCCGGCAGAGGGACTGCCCTCCCACACCTGCCATGCTGGCTGCTGTTCCCTAGTACCTGCCACCCAGCAGAGGTGAAACAGGTGATGCCCACTGCGACACAGGACTCCCAGGCTGCTTGCACAGCCATCAGGGAATTGTGGGCATTAGAGAAATGTGAGGAGAAATCAATAGAGGGCAGTTCATTTGGAGGGAAAGAGAAACTGTTCACTTCCAAAGCAGATGAACAACATCAGTGGGAAAAACACGAGTCAGGAGTCTCCAATTTTTTGTTTGCCTAGCAGGTTTCTCAGTTGCCACAGGTTTTCATTGTCATCTCCATTCTTGTCATGAGGCATCTGTGTATAATATTGTGACTCCTTTTGCATAAATATGCTGTGCAAGGTGAATAAAGTTGATAGAAGCTCAACCTTTGACAACCTGCCTTTTGGGACAGGATGTAATCACTTGCCATGTGCTTTTGGTAAGAGATATATGCTGTCAGCAAGTCAGTGGCAAATAAATAAAGGAATAATAATTATAATCTCATTACCAATACTGCATGACTACCCTAATTTACAGCAACATTAATTAAAATTGTCCTGCAGGTTATGTAATTTAAAAACCTGTCTCTTGTGCAATGCCATGAAGTAAAGACAGTCATTTTACAAAGGGAGCATACTCTAATTTGGCAGCTTCATCCTAGAAATTGCAGGCAGATGGAGCCAACAGCCATAAAGAATTTTTTGAGCCTGTTTCACTATTACTTTGAAATCTTAGATAACAGTAACAACAAAAAAATATACAGAAACTGTTCACATTCATTATATGGATGGGTTAATTCTGTCTCTATGATGCACCTTATCACAGTTTTACAAAAGTATCTTTCTATACAGAAATTCACCCTTCAAAAAAAAGTCAGCTGACAAACTCTGTTTTTAATACAGGATTTATTTTTTTAATAATCTGATTTTATTTATAAAAGTGAGCATGCATAATTGCCTCTCCTCTTCTGTTCTGTTCTTGGGATTCTTCTGCCTCTAATTGAATAAAGGTCCACACTAATCAAATGCCAAAAGAAGTCAAATAATCTGTGAACAATGCCAAAGCAATAAGATGTTTACTGTTTCTATTCACTGGCTAGTATGTTACAAATATGGAGATACATATTGGATAATCTAATAAATGTATAAATTATGGATAAACAAATACATTATGCTACACATATGAATCTTGATGTCAAAGGTCATCCTTATATTTTCTTGTTTATATTGTTTCCTTTGCATCTTTGAAGTGCAGGTTTTGTTCTCTGTTTCTCAAATTCTCCAGGTTCTTTTGGGAAAAGAAGGTCTGCTCTTTGGTCCCCAAGCCACATGCCACACCTCCCAGTTAAGATAATATACAGTTACACATCATCCTTCTGCAAACTCTTTCCTTCAGGGAAGAAATTATTTTTATGGAGCTCTGAAAGGGATTCAGATCTCAGAGCTGGGGACTGCAGGCATACTGCAATTGTATATGCAGTGAGGTTTAGATGCCCAGATATTCCAGAATTCAGAAAGAAAACCACAAAGAATCTCTAACTTCTTTTCAGAAAGTGTGGCTGCACTTTTTTTGCTGTTGTAAGAGCCCAGTAGAAAGTCCATTTAACCACTGAAAAGGAATAAGCAAGGGATATTTACCTAAGGACTTCAGCATAACCACAGAAAATTTAAAAGGCTGCAGATACACTTCAATATCCATCATTAACCTGATTTCTTAAAAAAAATTAAACTTATTTCGATTATGTTTATAGCATGATCTTATGTGGTACTTGCCCACTTAGAGCTCATGCCTCTGGGGGGACAATCTATTAATAGTCATTCTCACCTGTTGCTGTCATACACAGCTACATGTATAAAAATATACTATTAATCTATTACTCTCTTTTAGAAATAAAATTTAATTTTATTTTAGTTATATTTAATAGAATATAACTAAAATATTTTCAACTATTTTTAATAAAAACTGAAAGCAGTCAACCAAAATGAGACATCCCTAAAAAATACACATCAACATAAGAATGTAATAACAAAACATCTTGTGCCAATTACAATCAGTGACAGCAAAAGAGCTTAGAGAAACTTCACATTTATTACAAGATTTTTTTGCATTTTCAAGCATTGGTTTCTGGCTTACCAAAAATCATGATAGTAAGTCTGCACATGAACATTTCAAGTTTTTATTTCTTAAATGTTTATTGGCTCTTACTGAAAAACAAACTTTATAAAAAAAATAAATTTAGTCAGAAGAAAATATTATGAATTCCATGGTGAAAATTACATTTAGCGGAATATGATAATAATTCCATTTCTTTGCTCTTTGAAATATGGTCAACAGATTCATAATTAAGCTTTTCAAAGAAGATTTCAAATTTTTATCTTTTGTTTCAGTCTCTGATTAAGAAAAAAAAAGAGATAAAAAGATCTGGGTTATTTCCCTATGTTACTGCAAATTTGTTTTATAGAAAGTACAATATAGTCTTGTTTCAGTAATGCAGCTCACTTTTATATACTTAAACAGAATTCTATTATATCAGTTTCTATATTTCATCTATAATAACTTTTCATCCATCTAACAAATTCCATTTGGATTTTTTTTGTTTTCTTAGAGGACCTGACACTGTCCAACAGGCTTTCCTGTTTTTGCTCTTTGCTTTCAGTTCTCTTCCCTTAGATCTACACCCAAAAAAGTTACCTCTTATTCATTAATATCCTTGCAGTCTTTGGCCCTACGTTCATTTATTCAGATAATTCTTTTAATCTATATATGCTATCAATTCCTTTAACTTTATGTAGCAAGTATAGTCTTGATTTCATAGTCTGTGCCCTGTCCATTTGTGGACAGACAATAGCATTTCATAGTCATAAGATTATATTCACACATATGTCTCAAGGTCTTTCACTTTTGGTCCAAGACCATCTGAGAAGGCCTCTTTGGCACCTACCATGTTCTGTCTGATATGGTAGAATTTCACACAAACTAATTCAGCCAATTCCATAAATCTTTGGATGGGTGTATATCCCATACATTTTTGAGTTTTACATGCTGTGTTGTTGAGTTTCAAACATAGCTATAATAAAACTATTAAATACAATATAATATAATAAGTATAATAAAATAAAATTCCTAGCCCATTGAAGTTGATGCGTTTTCAGCTGGAAAAAAAATAGGTAGACCCTTGTTTTATAGTACTGTGTATAAGAGGACAAGAAGTACAGGGCCAATCCTGAGGTGGATCTGCCCCACCTTTGTTCATGAAACAAGCAAATCTATACACCATCAAAATGTTTTCATTCTCTAAAGGTCTATTTGATTAGATGACAAAATACTGGGGAACAAAATATTTTTTTTTCACCAGAAAATAAAAGTTTTGTTTATTCTAACAATACAGAGAAAAAACAAGACTTAAAAGTCCTGCTCTTTGTTTACTATACACATGTGAGGACAGGAGTTTTTTTTCTACCTTGCTTTCTAGAACAGTCGTTCTCTAAAATTTCCTGACTTTAACATGCCCTTCTGGTTGCCAGCAGCATTTAAACCTCAGCAGAACCTCTAAGGCTTGTTTGTAGATCTCTTTCTTGAATTAGGAAACCTTCCCTTTCTTCCCAGAAGTTTTCTAGCAGTTGTGTGATATTTGCAAAGGGTCTTTCTGCCAGTTCAAAAGTCCCTCTGGTGCACATGCTCAGTACTGGTTCTAAAAGAAGGAAATTTTCTCCCCTCCAGATTCTGTCTGGCCCAAAGTGTGACAGCTGTGAAAACTCAAGTCATATGAAGCTGAACTGGAAAGGGTGTCTCAGAGTGCCCTTACTGGTCTAGAACAGTTCTTTGGTGCTGGTCCTGTGGAACCATTAGAGGGAACCCCATAGCTGTGTGTTGTGTGAGATCCTCCATGCCGACTGCTTTGCTCTACATATTTTCACTGCTTTCTAGTGATGTCATAGCCACATGACAATATAGAGTATTATTTAACAAATAATAAATTAGCCATGTGTCTCTGATTTTAGCACTATTAAATGTGTATTTTCTCCTCTGGCTTTGAAAAATGGCCTAGTCCTAGAGGTGTAGTGAAATTATCAGATCTTTGAGGTGTGGATGTGGTTTGTAGAGGATCTTTCTCCAGAGGTTTTCCTTCTCTCTCTCTCTCAGATTATAACATCTTTTAAAATGGCATCGTATAGTATATCAGCTGTGTCAATCCAAGTCCATCCTTCACTCCATGAGTGGAGAATGCTTCCTCTAAACTGTTTATAAAGAACTTTACTTATGAGTTAAGTGTCCCAGGATACTTCTATATCATTACAGTTTGCAGAATATATTTTCTAATCCAGTATTAAGAAAGAAATACAGTGTTAGAGATGTCGTAGTCTCACATCCCTTGAAAGAGTAATTTCAAATTAAGTCATAAGGTTAGCAGGTGTCCACTATGGAATACACAGGTATCACTGTCACCTATGTATCCACTTATCACTAGGCAAGGGAAATTTTAGAGACTGACAGAGAGATTGTCACTCAGCAGACACAATTTGGGATTATTTTCTGTTCAGAATTATTTTATAAATTTGTGATTTTCTCTTCACACTCTTATTTACAGCAAGGATTGTAAGTAATGTGTTTGAAGTCCTTCTATGCCATGTGAAACTAGAAGGACACATTTTTGTACGAAGTATCTGAACCTACATCTTCAGAAAGCCTGAAAAAGATCTGAACAAATAATTTACAAGAAATAATTGACTTGTTGAGATTTTTATAACTCTGGAAATAAACACAAAACTGTGGAATATGCTCAATAATAGACATCATTCACTGAGTACTTCACAAAAAAATTTTTACTGCAGGGAACATTCAAATCAAATTACAGCCATTACTACTGTATGTGCAATTAAGACTGCTTAAATTAATATTACATATGTTATAAAAAAATGTGTATTGTATTTTATTGCCATATTTCCAGTTTTTAATCCTCATTGGCTACGGTAAGAGAAATATAACCCAGAATGAGATGAAAGGCTCTCTGATCTTTGGGATGGGTCAAACTGTCAATTTTTCAATTCAACATAAAATGTGAAAAGTATCATAGAAGTAATATTTGTGCATAATGGTTGTTACACATGATTTTAGTAAGTTACTGTTTCAGACGCCATGTTACTCATGGCAGCTGAAAGTTCATGGGAAGAAAAAGAATATTGACAATTCAAATTTTTTTTTTAGTTTAAATGAAAATTAAATCTTTTATTTGCAATTTAGTTTTGTATTTCCTGTATGCAATATTTTTTACACTTACTATGCTAGTGGGTGAGCCAAAACAGAGATCTTTTTTTCAAGGTGTTAGAAATGTCATACATTTCTGTGTGACACGGGGCCACACAGAAATCCTTAGCATTGCTGGAAAAAGAAATTCTGGAGTTCTCTTGATTCTAACCAGAAGTAGTGAAGAAATGTGCAAAGTGAAAATTCAAATATGTCTAATAAAGAACAAATTACATACCAGATTATCAAAAAAGTCATAGGTAAATTAGCTAAGTACACAAGTATAACAAAATTTGAAAGCAAAGTTTGACTGTGGAGTCTCACAGTGTCCATTCCTTCTGTAGGTGTGAAAAGCTGTGATGTCTTATGCATCAAGCCATAAGAAGAATTAACATGGCTATTTTACAACCAAGCTGACCTTCACATGGATAATGAAGATCTAAAAGTGCTTCAGAATATTCTAAGTTATATTTTGCTGAAGTACTGCACAACACTTAATTGTCATCTGAAAAGTTAAATAAAAGTTAAAAAAATGTATGTTTGAAAAACTCTTTTTTCACTGAGCTGAGTCCCCATCCTAAACCAGTTTCTCCATGAATTGCATGAAGATATAGTGCATATGCTGAACATGTTTTTTTATATTGCTTGTCTTGCCCATTTCCTTGGCATTTCCTTGCCCATTTCCTTGCCCATAACAGTAAGTCAGTGTTATGAACTATTTCAAGAGCATTGTGCTATAACCTGAGTTTGCTCTTAGTTCGTGTTGGTGCCCGGTGTTCACCACCTGACCATCAAAACCCTTTCAGTTTAATGACGACTCTTCCCTTGAATGATGTAGCTGTACTGGGAAAAAATCATCAGTCTATGAGTCAAACTAAAAAAATTAATTTCATTTGAGAGGTGAAGAAGGCTATAAACAGTAAAAATGCCATGGAGAGAGATGGGACAGTGTTTAATCTGTTGCATGGAAGTACCTTGTCTACTTTGACATGTGATTCTTAATCTCAGGTGGGTTTTTACTGTCTCACAGACCACCACTACAAAGAGCAGGATATTTTACTGAAACCCTTATGGAAAAAACACCACAATGGAAGTATTGGATATTCCTTGTGCTTTCCATAGCCTTTCATGCTATATTTGGATTACAGAGCTCAGTATATTTTCTACTTTGGCTTCAGCAAGGCCTATGACACTGTCTCACATAACATCCTTATAGGTAAGATCAGGAAATTTTTGAGTTGATGGTTTAGTGAAGCAGATCAAGAACTAGCTGAATGGCAGAGCTCAGAGGATCATGATCAGCGGAGTAGAATCCAGCTGAAGGCCTGTAGTCAGCGGCATTCCCCAGGGAACAATCACCTTATTTAACTTGTTTATCAAAGTCCTAGATGAAGGGATAGAATGTATCCTCAGCAAGTTTGTTGATGTTACAGAACTTGGGGGCGTGGTTGATATACCTGTGGCTACGCTGCCATTCAGTGGGACCTTGATACGCTGGAGAGTTGGGCAGATAAAAACCTAATGAAGTTCAACAAAAGCAAGTGTACAGTATAAGGAAGACAAGAGCTACTGCAAGGGTCCAGCTGAGGTCCAGAAAGATGATCAGGGGTCTGGAGTATCTCTCTTATGAGGAGAGACTGAGGGAGCTAGACCTGCTTAATCTAGAAAAGAGAAGACAGAGAGGGGATCTCATTAATGCATATAAATATCTCAAAGCTGGGTGACAAGAGGATGGTGCCAGAGTCTTTTCAGTGGTGCCCAGCAACAGGATGAGGAACACTGAGCATTAACTAAAACAAGAAGTTCCTCCTTAACATGAGGAAGAACTTCTTTACCTTTACCTTGGCAGGGTCTTTGGACTACATGATCTCCAGAGGTACCTTCCAACACCAACAATTCTGCAATTATCTGTTGTGTACTACTGTCTTGTGCTAAAAGCTTGGCATGCAGAGTTTTTCCTGCACCCCAGTCTCCATGGGAGGAAAACAACACACTTCTGTTGTTGGTATGAGCCAGTATGCTTCTTTAATACATGCTAATGTATAATAAACAGGAGACCACAATCCCACTTTATCAGATAAATGATGCAATGAAGCATCCTATCTGCTGACAAATCTATTCCTGTTACCCAGACTGCATAAATATGACTGCGTCAGTGTCAGACTCTCCACCATACTCATGGCATGCAAGTCTAGAGTTAGAAATTTAGGCAGAAGCATTCATTTTTAGAGAAGGAGACATGCACTTCTTTCCTTCTTCAGTGGACATTTCTGTAATAGTAATAGTATAAAGGAGAACAATTGTAATGGTAAAACTGTTCTATCATCTTTGCAAACAAAGAAGTCGACTAGCTAATGACATACAACTCTGGTTTGATAGTGACTGTTCCTTCATTAAGATAGGTAGGTTACTTGCTGCATGTTTTGAAATGGAAATTTTCTTTAAGGTGTCATGGGGAGAATGCAGTGCTACAGTGCAGGCAAGAATGGCTACACTGAAATGAGTGAGTTTTGTTACTAACATTGAGTAAACTAGTGTTTCATCCTCCCTCCTTGATTCGGTTAATTACAGCGTTGAATACTACCTAGGCCGTCTTTATGCTCCTATGACATGTTAAACTTTGTCTTTGCATTTAAGGTCCTTTCCATTTAAATTTTGTTTTTCCATTTGCACATATACTGTAATGACCACAGACGTCCTTAACCAGTGTGATGCAGTAGCAGGTGGAAGGAAGATCTAACTAAAAGCAACAAGAAAATGAACTTAAAATACTTAAAAATTCATTTAGTTTAAAATCTATTCTTGAGTTGCAAAAGTGTTAATACTTGCCTAGCTTTATTAACTTTGAGTTTTCCTGAACTCATCACATAAAAGAAGGCATTGAACAGCATCTTAAAATTTTATGATGTCTGACTTATTAAATGCTTGAAAAATGTACTTTATAATGAAACCACCACCACAGCCCAACCTTCAGCAACATTCATACTGCTGCTGTAATATCTATCAAGCTACTGAAAATTGTGATGGTCTGATTTTCTTGGTATTCTGAAATAGAAGCTATCTGCAAATTTACTTCCAGCAGCTGCCTGTGCTCTTGATGTTTCATCCCTTCATAATAAACAAGACTTTAGACTGGAAAGGTCCTAGAAAAGAATAGGACAATAGATTTATTAGTCTTTTAATTATATTTTTTGGAGATAACTGAGGAGCAAAGCCTATTTCCACTGTCAGCATCCTTAAGTTGTATCAAGGTTCTTACAATTTCTACTATATGTCAACAGAATCATAAGAGAAAAAGATTTGCCATGCAGTTTTGCTTTCCTCATTATTGCCTTGCTTCTCTGTCCAGTTTCCTCCCTTCCATCTGATTCCAAAGGATAAAAATGTTCTAATGTGCTGACACTTGAGGAAAACTCAAATGGCATTATTTAGAAAAATCAATCCAGAAATCTATAAATGTCATGCTAGAAAATACCTGTAATAACTGTTCTATGTCCCCAATGATTGGAAGCCCATATGTAAGTTCTGACATTCATGGCCTTTCATTATGCTAATTTAGGCTTCGATTTCATAATTTCAACATGCTTTCCTTTTCTTTTACACCTTTTTATTGATGTTGAGGGGTTTGTTCTACATTCCTGTCTTTATGTTTTTAACTTTCTTTGAAAATGGGAGGGGGAGAGACTATTTCTTCAAGTTTATGCAATTGAAAAAGGTCTACTGATAAAATCCTGCTGACTTTACCCTACAGGAAGTTATACAGGCTATTCTCAGGATGAAACCAGTGAGTTAAAGAAACCCACATACATGCTATGAGATAGCAATCGATCTTTATGAATGCTAAAGGACTTAAGAGCACAAATTCCTTAAAAAATTTCATTCTCAAAAATTATTTTTAATAATCATTGTGTTACAGTGTGTGAAAAGGAGATTGTACAAAAGCAGACCAACACACACCTGCAATGTTAATAATAGCATCCCTGGTCAACACTGCTGTGAATTAGGTAGCTATACTTTGCTTTATGGATTTCCAGATAAGAAGCAAACCCTGTGAGATGGGATAGTCCTTCTTATCATGCCAGTGTCCTCCCTTACATGATAACTCAGTTGTGAAAACCTCTCTGGGGAGCATCGAAGACATTCACACCAAGCCTGAGCTATTCCTCTCAGATGATGGACCACAATGGGCCATGATTGATTCAACTACAGAGACATAATAGGCAGCTGTAACAGCTGTCTTAGAAGGTGTCAAAGGCTCAGGATATGTCCCATAATACAGTATTACATCATCTATTGTAAAACTCCCTCGTCCAGGGCAGGTACTAGGCACTCCCGCCTGAGCCTGAGTGTATATAACTCATGAAATCTTTGAGTTTTGGGACTTCCCCACCCCCAAAGATCGACACCATCACTTCAACAGTACTGCACCAAAAGACATTGAAGCTGCAACTACCAAGTTTTGTTGCTAGATCCAGTGGGTGGTGACTTTACATCTTTGTACTTGTATCGTTTCTTTTTTTTTCCCCTATAAATTTTCTTAAGTTTTATTTTTATGCTTTTATATTGTCATATAACTATAGATGATAACAACTAAAATGACCACATATCTGTTTTCCTTTGCAACCAAATTGTTCTAAAATAAACCCTACATATATATATTTACAAACACTGGTTATTCAGTGTTGTTTCACTCTAATCTCTACCAAGAGATCTATTAACAAGAACCTGGGTTATATATGGGGTACAGAAAGGCTGAAGAAATACACTGAAAAATATAATTAAAACAGTCTACCCTGAAAGACAACATCCAGTATATTCCCAAAAAAAGCCCAAGCCCCAACTAAAAGCATTACAGAACTAAGTTTGCTATAATTTTTTTATTTTTTTTTTTTAGATCATATTTGATGAGCTTTTATGGTTGGCACTCATTACAGAAGAATATCAAGAAGCATAAATAAATAGTAAGAAAAAAATTAAGTTGCCTTCAGATTACTTCAGAATTGTTTCTGCTTTGACTAGGTGTATATCCTGCATTAACCAGCTGTGTTTACATGGACCTTCTTGAAATCACCCATTCCTTTCATCTCTAGGACAAATCAAATATTTTATTTGTCACATGTTCTGAGTATTTACAAAACCATGAAAAAACATATATTTTTATTTTCTCTTTCCACTGAGTTAAAGTAATTACAAAACTTGCATTCTATCAGAGCATTAATTTTTAATGAATCCAGTTTTAAATTCTGTGTATAAAAAATTATTTTAGAAAACCATAAGACTTGCTCTTAATTATAGTTCTTTGTCTAAAATAGTAAAAAAAAAAAGTTTTTTTTTCAGTAGATTAGTTTTTTTAAAAAAAACTTTTATATTTTGCAAGCAGTATCATGGAAGCATATGTATATGCATAACAGAAGTATCGCAGGTACTGTAGGGGTGTCTGTGAAGAGTTTTGCGTGCAGAAAACATCAGATAATTCAAGTTAATTCAAGGTAATATTAATAAGAAACTAAAAAACTGTAGTATTTAAACTGTTATATCTTTGTGCAAATTTTGATCAGTAGGTTTTGGGTTCTAATTGCATCAATTCTCGTCCTCCGTCTCTCCTTGTCTAGTTCCTTCATTTGTCCTTCTAAATTTTCCCAGTGAAATGGCTATTTCACACCCTGCAGTACACAGACTGAGCCAGGAAATGGGCCTCAAGAAGACTTATGAAGCAGTCATCAGCAGTGAGGCAACAGCAAGTAGATACCTGTATTCCAGGCTTTCGTGACTTGTTTAGCAGAGTTTAGATATCTCCTATGAAAAGTAATAACTTCATAATCTCCACTTTTATTTTTCCTCATGTTTATATATTTGTCACCAATATGTGATGAAGAAGCATGTTTTCCCATTCTCTGAGATTTTTTGCCATGTCATAGATTTCTGTCTATGATATTAAAGCTACTTTACCTGACAGCAGTGGTAGATTATAGAAGTTCTATAGGGTGAACCCTTTTTGTGGTAAAAACCCTATTTTCTGTGTACAATTAGAAGAATCTGGCTCATATTTGAAGTTGTAATTTCTTCCAAAGTTAAGGAAGTTATCTTAGAAAACTAAAGCATACGGTAACAAGCAAAATTTATTTCATGTTTCCTTACCGAACAATGAAAAACGGATGGCAAGTTTTATTTTAACTTCTGAAACCCCACCCGTAACAGAGCTGTTATGTAGAGCTATCAGTCCTCATAGGCGGACAGTTTGCTGCCTTAATTTCAGATCTTGGACTTGCTGTATTCGTTTATGTCTCTTAAATGAGTTACTCATAAACTCAAAGCAAATAACTTTTTGGGCAAAGAATAAGTTGGAACAGAACTTTGAGAATAATTGCTTCTGCAAAGGTTTGTGTTCTAGAGAGCTTAGGGGAAATGACTGTTATTACATTATGGTAGTTACAGATTGTGCAAGTAAAATTTGACTAAAAAATTAAGTAGTGTTTGAATGCAATTTAACATGGTTGTATGTGTTTTTCTTACACAATCTGTCTGAGGACAGATCTTTGAGATTTTACAATAGAAATAAATATATTGACATTAAAATCCTCCGCACAATAAAAAATTCTCTCTTTATAGGGTTGTTTTTCACCCCAGAAGTTTCCTTTTTTCTTTTAAACAAACTTTGTAACAGAGAAAAAAAACATTGCACATTGTTTTGTTTGGTCCTCTTAATAGTAATGACATGAATGATAATACGATGTTGTTATTTGTCTTATGTTGGTACTTAAGATTCAATACAATCAGGTTTGTTTCCATTCCAAAAAGCTCATTGCTCTTAAAGAGCTTACAAAGTAAAAAAGCTGAAATAAAAAGGGAGAAATTAGTATAACCAGCCAGGATGTGTCTACAAACATGTTCACAATGATTTTAACTGTACAGAATGTATCCATCAAAGTATTTAGAAGACACAAGGGGACATAAAAATAATAAAAAAAAAAGCATATCAGACACACACATGGTTGTAATTAAAGCTATAATGGGAAAGAGTAAATCAAATAGTCTTGGTTTCTTTTGTGATAAAACAATATAAAAAAGTTTTATCCTGAACCAATTCTTTGAGACAAGTCAAGACATAGACATAAAAAGAAACACATTTCTAGTATGTTTACATCAATACCTGGAGTTTCTTTCCCTATTTCCTTTTCTTTATTTTACCCATAGGTCTGTAGGTGAGTAAATTTAGAATGATTCTAGGCTTTTTGATTGTAGATGGTGGCATTTCTCAGTACAAATCTATGTTCTACATTTTATAAATTACTTTTTCATTTAAAATGCTGATTGGCTGAATAAAGCAGGTAAGACTTAGCTTCTGTTTCACCAGAGTCATGCACCATGGCTGAATACTTCAGGGAACTGCTATAACTTTGCTAAACATGACACTTTTTAGTTGGGATATAGTAACATCATACTTATTTTAGTACTCTGGTAAAGCATTTGTCCCTCACACAGATAGAGGATTTCATCGCAGTTCTGTGTCAGAAGTCCTTCTGTCCTGAGTTGCCACAGGGCTAAGTATATTTATAGGGATGTCTGTGCTTCCCTGACTAGTTCATATACCTTATGCTGCTCATGCCTGGCTCTCCCAAATGTACAACAGTACTATTGGTTGCCTGTCCAATGTAGAGGTCACATTCCCACTACTCAGTTACAGGCTTAAAATTTAGGAGCCACTTTTACTAATCTACCCGATATTCTCCACTGACAATATCATGAACTGACACATCTTTTAGGAGCCAAAATTAGAGATGTGAATATTTCCCTTACTTGTCTTTGCCTTTTAAATGTGTTCCTTTCTAGGAACATAGATCATAAGCACAACAAAGAGAATATGATTTCTTCCTCTTGGTCACCTCTTTAGTGGTAGTAGATTTTTCTTCTAAATTTTTAGCAAAATCTAGAATTTCCAATAACAGAGTAAGGGCAAGCTAGAGCCAGATGGTGGAAAGTTAAAACTATTTGACTTCAGCAAAATACTCTTTATTGGATGCATAGAGACCTCATTCTAATTTTTCTGCAGTTATTACAATGGTAATCTTAAATACCCAGCCAGACAGGAGTAGATAGTGGAAAGCAGAATTACTGTGATTTATGTATACATAGATATGTGTAGTGACAGTGTAAGAATTGCTATACTGTCTAGTCAATGGAAACATTAACATATTTTTTCTAATTTTAGGTCAAAACAATTAATGCATGACTTAAATTGCCATGATAAATCAGAAGATGACACAGGACTAAAACATATTCTGTTCAAGAGTGATACTTCAGAACAACTTTCCCTAAAGCATATTTAATGTTAAAAATGACCATTTCTCAATTAAGCTGACAGCAAATGGTAAAAGTTCATTATGCATAAAAGGGTTTTTTTTTTTAAACTCTGCATTAGTGGAAATGAAACCTTTGACGAATAATTTACACATTAAAACAAAGGACTTAAGGAGATTGCCTGGCATTAATTAAAAAACGAGCAGTCATTTATAAAACCAAAAATGGTTTTAGGAGAGGAAACTATAAATCAAGCTTTAAGTGGAGTTAGAATAGTCCAGAAGCCACAAAGTTCATATCTTCTTTGTAATGACACTTCCCAAGAACCCCTGGATTCAAAGTTGGAGCAAAAAAAATTATTTTTTTACAGCTATTCTTTATTTTATACAATAAATGGTAAACTCAATACTATTAGAAAAAGGAGAGAGCTAGATATTGCTTTAAATTTCCATGTTTTTCTCCATCCTTCTCTAATGTACTGCTCTAGCTTTTAGTCATCATCATCCAGTATGATTAACACTGGAAACAGAAAAAAAAAATCTTCACTTTGCTTGCTTGTTAATTTTAATGAAAATATAAGAATTTGTACTAATTAAAAAAACTTTTCCAATTAGCATGCAAGAATTTTGGGAATATAACTTCTCATACGAAACCACAAGATTTTTGTTTTATTATGTATAAACAGTTCAACATATTAGTGGGACATACAAGTTGGCCAGAGTTTTCTAACTTTCTCTTCCTATATCATGTGCTTCTGAGCAGTATGTATAACAGCTGCGTGGCCTTCATCCTGTGCTTGTTGATGCTGACTGTCTCTTTGCATGCCCTGAAAGCTTTTTGGGCAAGGCTGGGGGGATGATTTATTTGATTTTGGTTTCATATTCCAAGTTTTAACCTTATAGTGATGCTTTGAATGTGAAGTTTTCAAGCTACCATGGCATCTCCCACAGTTTGTTGTGTTCAGCATGTTTTCTGTAAGGGGAAACTTTGATAGATTGATATGATCCATCACAAAAACAGATACTTTTAAACTATATGTGTTTTTTCATGCATTTTCTATTTGTCCTGTGCCAATGTGGAGTTGTAAAAAAAACAGGCTCCAGAATTTATAATTTTGAGTCTGACATTTGATGAAGTTCTTGAGTTTTCATTTTTATTCCCTTCCGTGTCACAGGAGTACAACTGGGTAAGTCTGTATTTCCCAGTGGATAGATAAATAGCTAGCTACCATCTATCATTGTTACAGTGCAGTACTGCTGTCAGCCAGATGTGCAATGAAGTAACAAATATTTGTATAAACTGCAAGGAATGTATAAGTCTTAACCTAACATTTATCAGAATTTAGATTATTATTTTCCTAGGTATTTTTAAAAACATATTTTCAGACAGGGATCTTTAAAAAAATAATAATTTTACCTCTTTTTGTTACTTACTTATTTGAACAATAGATTAGAAAGCCATCAACAAAAAGTGTTTGGTTAATCACTATTGTTTTACTGAGAAGGATTAAATTATTTATGTTATTTCCTAAACCAAATACAGTTAAGTTTAATCAAATTAGCCTAATGCTTCTCACAAAGCACTATTATCTTTCTACTAGTGGCATGCATTTTTTTCAGAATTGCAGTCAACTGCAGTACAACGTTTCATTTAGCTTTTATAATGAAACTCATATCTGTGATTATATAATTCCATTTTGGTATTTTACAATAAAATAGTATTGGAAGTTATGTAAACTCTGGAGGATATGCCTATATATGATGTCTTTTTGAGAGATACAGAAATAGCCTAATACCTATTTAGATTGGTTATTTGGAAAAATTTCTCTACCAAAAAGGCTGTCAAGCATTGGCATGGGCTGCCTGGGAAAATGGATGTGTGTAAATATGGCACTGAAGGACATGGTTTAGTGGTTTGGCACTGCTGGGTTAACATTTCGACTCAATGACCTTAAAGGTCTTTTCCACCTAAACAATGCTATAATTCTATGATTCTGTATATTTTTTTCAGGCTTTTTTGATATAACTGATACCTGGTGGAGGAGGTCACAGCCTGAATGACATCCAGGCTTTACAGATGTTTCAGATAATTTTCCATATAAATTTGGTTTCTCCAGAATATATATGGGTTAGAAGTAAACAGTTATGAAGCAAGAACTTGAAGACACAGGATAAGAGTATGCCACTTACTGGCACATCTGCCAATTCTGTCTTTGCCCCCAGAAGTTGTATGACCAAAAGATAATCATTTAGTTATCAGTTAAATATCCATGCGAACCATTCATTTAAGAGTTGGACTTGATCATCCTTGTGGGTCACTCTTCCTTGTGATTGTTCCCCTTCAGAGTAGTCCTGAAGTCAACAGCTTCCATTACCCCTCTTAAATACATGCCTGTCCTGCAACATTTTACTGTCATCTATATGGATTCCAGCCTTAGGAGATTTGCAGGCATCAATGGGCCTTCAAGGAATAATTACATCTATCTGCCTCCTATCCTGAAAGAGTGACTATAACAGCCTCTGTCATTGTAAGGAAAAAAAAAAACAAAACCAACAACAACAACAACAAAAGAAACAAACAAACAAAAAAAAACAAACCCAGAGAGATTGTCTTCATTTTTTAAATAATATCTTTAAAAAAGACCAGAGCCTTTCTGTTAGGATTGGAAAAAGGACTCCTCAGGAAGTTCATATACTCAAGAATAGTAAGATTGAGAGTACTCAGCAGTCCTCAAGGCTAAATACTTGCTTAGTCCCCTGCCCAACATTCTGGCTCTGTCTATCTATTTTGGAAGTGACTAATTTTGTGAGGCACAGTGTGCCTGGATGCATGGCACAAAGTTCTTGGCTCCCAGGACGGGGCACAGTAATGCCATAGTTGAGGATTGTGGCACATTACCTTTAAGCCTTTCAGCACAGAACAATAGCTTCTGCCTCTAGCAGGCTTACTAGATTGAATCCCAAGCTACAGGATTTTGGCCTTGATGATTTTCAGTGGGTTAAAAATTACATACTGACACTATTCACTGCTTTCAGATTCTTTCTGAGCTTATTGATCAAGGGTACATGGTGAGGCTCAACTTGCTTTCCATCTCTTTGATACGAGTCAGCCAATGGCAACAGGAAAACAACAAGCTTTTTCTTGAAGTATAAGCAGGGCTCAGGGGTTTTTTTCAGGCATATTTTTTTCATAGGGCATTTCATTAGAAACCTCATTAGGGAGACAGAGGATCAAAGCTGCTTCTGCTTTGGCCTCGAGAGTTTGTTTTCTTTCTTCTCCTAGGCAGTTCAGAAAATACAGTGGAATCTTATTATTCTGGACCTCACCACCATGAGCTTCACATAGCTGAAAACTACTGCTGCTGTCCCTACTGCTCCTGCTGCTGTTTACTGATTACAGCAATTGTCATACTTAGTATATACGCTTTACAGTATTCTTTTAATGTTCTGTTAAAATGCTCAATTTTGATCAAAAAAAAAAAAAAAAGAGGAAAACACTCACATGATGTATTTGTAGAGTATACACATGTATGAAAAATTACTTCACTGGGGCTTTGTGAACAGGCTACCACAGAGATGTAATAAGGAATGAACACTGTCAGTAGTTGTGGGGTGCCCACCTTGCACTCATGGCCTCAGTAGCAGAAGATGGTAAAACAAGAACAAGTGTAAAACCTCTACATATGACTGGAGAACCAAAACTGTCTAATATGTGGGGATGTGTGCCTCAAAACTAACAATGCTGAAGAGGAAGAGAGCCATCAGCAGAATCAAACAGTCCCAAGGGCATCGCCTAAGTGGAGGAGCCTGGGCCCACAGCTGCTGTCGGTGTGGTTGTGTGTGGGTGCTCCGAACTCTGAGTATGCTTATGGGATTAGAACTTTTTGGAATTAGCTACAAAGGATGTTCAGAAACTTGCAGGGGGTTGCTAATGGTATTTAAGTGCTCTGTAGCGTTGTTAATCTGCTATATTGCAGATACTGATCTTGAAAGCATTCTGTACTGACTGCTTGCAAATAATGTGCTGCTAATAATTCAAGAAACTACTTTCACAGCACCACAGGATCACATAATGGTTGACTATGGAAGAAACCTCTGGAGGTCATGTGGTTGAACTCCTTGCTCAAGTGCAGCCACCTAGAAGAGGTCGCCCAGGACTGTGTTGAGATGATAGTTTTTGAATATCTCTGAAGATGGACTTTCCACAACCTCTCTGGGCAACCTGTGCTGGTGTTCTGCCTTTGTCAAAGTGGAAAAGTGTTTCCTCATATTCAGAAGGAAACTCCTGTGTTTCAGTTTGTGTCTGTTGCCTCTGGGCACCACTGAAAAGAGCCTGGTTCTGTCTTCCATGCACCATCCCTTAAGGTATTTATATACATTGATGAGATCCACCCTCCTAAGCCTGCTCTTCTTCGGGTTGAACAGGCCCAGCTCTCTATTCTTGTCCTCATACCTGGGATGCTTCAGGTCCCCTAATCATCCTCGTACCCTTTTATTGGACTCCTTCCAGTACGTCCATGACCCTCTTGTACTGAGGTTTCACTGGAACTGGACACAGTATTCTAGATGTTGTCTCACTAGCTCTGAGTACAGGGAAAGGATCACCTTCCTCAGCCTGTTTGCAACACTCATGTAATGAAGACCAGGATACTGTTAGCCTCTTTATCTTCAAGGGCCCATTGCTGGCTCATGTTCTGTTTTGGTGTCCACAAAATTAATGTTCCTGCAAAGTCCTTTTCTGGCCAGTCAACCCCAACATAGACTAGTATATGAGGTTTTTTTCTCTGCAGGTGCAGGACTTGACAATTCACTTTATTCAACTGCATGAGGTTCCTGTCAGCCCATTTCTCCAGCCTATTGAGCTCCTTCTGGCATGTGCATCATGTCATATTCCCAGGTTGTATCAACTGCAGACTTCCTGAGAGTACAAACTGCACCATCATCCAGATCACTAATGAAGATGTTTTCAGGATTGGACCCAGTACTGACCCCTGGGGTCTACTGCTATTTGTTCACCTCCAGCTAGACTGTGAGCTACCCCCTGGCCCTAGAGGTTCAGATAGTTTTCAATTAAGCTCACTGTTTATCCTGCCCATATTTCTTCTCTAAGTGGATCTTATCAAACAGGATCAGAGTCAAAGTAAAGCGTATACACTTCTTTCCCCTCACCTACCAGACAAGCAGTTTTTTCATAGAAGGTTATCAGGATTATCTGAGATTCAACAAAACAGGGTGCTGGGTCCTGTTTGTCACAACAACTCCAAGAAATGCTACAGTCTTGGGCAAGAGTGGCTGGAAAGCTGCCCAGAAAATGGTTCTGGTCGACAGCAGCTGAACATTAGCCAGCAGTGTGCCCAGGTGGCCAAAATGGCCAATAGCACCCTGGATTGTATCAGAAATAGTGTGGCCAGCAGGACCAGGGCAGTGATGGTTCCCCTGTACTCAGCACTGGTGAGGCCACATCTCAAATCCTGTGTTCAGTTTTGGTCCTCTCACTGTAAGGAAATTGAGGTGGTGGAGTGAGTCCAGAGAAGGGCAACAAAGCTGGTGAAGAGTCTGGAGCTCAAGTTTTATGACAAGCAGCGTTGGGAACTGTGGTTGTTTAGCCTAGAGAAAAGGACACCTGGAGGGAGACCTTATAATTTTCTACAGTCACTTGAAAAGAGATTGTAACGAAGTGGGGACTGGTCTCTTTTCCTAAGTAACAAGGAATAAGTAAAGAGGAAACAGAGTCAAGCTGCACTGCAGGAGGTATTTCTTTATTGAAAATAAAGCATTTAAACAGGCTGCCCAGGCAAGTGGTGGAGTCACTATCCCTGGAGATACTTAAAAGACTTGTAGACTTGATGCTTGATTGACATGCTTGCTAGTGTTAGGTTAACAGTTGGACTCAATGACCCTTTTTCAATCTAAATTCTCTATGATTTTATGAACAAATTGATCAAGCATAAATTCCCCGTGGTGAAATTGGGCTGACTACTCCTCATCATCTGCTTATCCTTCATGTGTCTAGAAATGAATTTCAGGATTAGCTGTTCCATCACCTACCCAGGAATCAAGAAAAATTTTTCTGGTCTGTTGTTCCCTGAGCCTTCCTTCTTGCCTTTCTTGAAGATAGGAATGACATTTTCTTTCTTCCAGTCATCATGCACCTCTGACTGACCCTCAGAACTTGTGGTTGCATCTCATCAGGGCCCATCAACTTATGTCTACCATCCTTATGTCCAGCTTGCTTGCTTTATCTAGACTGCATGAACTTAGCAGTTTTTCTCTTCAGCACATAGTTTCTTGTGCAATTATAACTCTAACTTGCATCACAATTGAGTTAGTGTTCAAGCAAGAATCGAAGATATCACTGTTTTTTCCTGGAAAAAAAAAAAAACTGTTCATTTCTTAAAGAGTTGACAATTAAAATACATATGAATGTCTTTAAAAAATGTAATTCAACATTAAATTATAAGTACTCTCAGTCTGCTATCTTTGTTATTCTGTTGAGGTATTTCAAGGTGAACTTATTTGTTCCAGGAAGTGCATATTCTAGCATGTTAATTAAAGTAAAAAAGGAATTATTTGAGTTCACTCCCTAGACTAAAAATAATTTTAAAAAACACCAACTCCCACAACAATGTGATTTTACATTGTGGCTTTCCAACATAATTTTTGAAATGCACACAATTTTTTTATGTAACATTCAATAAATTGAATCAGAAAGTACTAAGCAGCATGATTGTTCTCTACATGATTTGAATTTTTCTGCCATTAATGTCAAGAAATATTGATTTTTTTTTCCATTTTGTCAATGTTTTCTGAAAAGATATGTCCAGTTAATATCCTGAATTGGGTGAGTGATTGATAATGAGCAGTGCTCATCTGTATGAACTTTGTCACAGTTAGCCATGGTTAAGAATTAAAGAAGTGTTAAACATTAATTTTCTGTCATTTTAAAATGTATCTTTAAATTAGTTTTGGGTTTGTCTCTTTGTGTATCTTCATACACTCCATCTTTTGCATTCAGTTGTTTTCTGACTAGCTCTGTTTCTTTGTATGCAGAAACACTAGGTAAAACCTCAACCATGGAATCAATTGGAAATAGAGGCTGGAACTTTTTTAATTAGTAAGAATAAATCATCGAGAAATCCCCAATAGAGTTGCACCACTATCGATTTTTCAGTTTAAGAGTGGAGAGCTTTTAGGTCTCCAACAGGTCCTTCTTAAATCACTAATATCATCTGCCAGAATTGCAACATTGGAACATAAGTCTTCTACATAAGCCCTGTGCATGTCAAGAACAAGACAGAAAAAGGCCACCCAGCATATTGCAATTATGTCTTCTCAGGAAACTTTCTCCCAAAACCTAGCACAATGATCCATTGAACTCCTTGTGATGATCCAGTATGCCTGATTAAAGAGGAGCTGAAAGACAGACCCAGGAACAAATGTCTCATCCTTAGAAGCTTCCTGCATTTATCATGCATCCTACAGGAACAGGAATCAGTGACAGAAATCAACATTTATTTCCTCACCTTACCCTTAGCCTGTGGTATGGATGCATCTGTGAGTGCTGAGAGAGATTTGGTCTCACCTATAAATGACATTCATCATTAATCAGAGAAAGATAGAAGAAGCCCCAGGCAGTACAAGCCAAACATGTGTTTTTTTTTCTGTCTTCCTCTTTTCTATATATTTTCCAAGGTCTCAGCATTCAGCAAAGTTCCTCCAAGTTGACTAATCCAATCTTTCTCTTAGAATGTTCTTCTACCATTTTTAGATTATATTACTGGCCAATTCTCGTTCTTACAATATCTGTGTCTTAAGAATGATGAAAATAGTCTCAATGAAGAGATCCTTTTAAGTTTATATTCTTTTCTTAAGTATATCACTTCACTGAAAAATATTTCATATTCATTTTGTGATGAACTTTGAGCTCTTACAACTACTATAGTAGGGTGATGAGTACTCTCTAATGCTTTAGTATTCTTCTGTATGTTTCATTCCTGATGATTTTGCTGGTTTTTTTCATTAGAGAAGGCCAGATTTCTTCAAATTAATGTTCCTTCCCTTTCTGGAAGAAGAAGCATTTTGGGAAGAGACCAGTAAGCTTGTCAAGGTTGCAGTAGCTGTTCACTGGAACTGTAATGTAAGTTGTAAAAATAATATAAGTTAGAATATAGCTCTAAGCTGTGCTGGTACTCTATTTGTGATGGTAAACTACAAACTGAAAATGCACAATATGTCATGTTACTTTAAAGATACTGAGTTTTCAAATTTATGAGCTATGAAATGTCTTGAAGTGGAAACCATTTCTTTTGCAAAAAGCAAGAGAATGTACAGAAGAAATACTACTCGCTCAGAAATGCAATACACATGCCTCTTTCTCTTCATATCAGGATTCTGAGAAAGTTTTTACTTCCAATTAAGTTGTCTGAAAAAGAAAAAGTGTGTGTCCACACTTTACCAGATTGATATATGAAAACCCATCTTTTTTTAGGTATAGGATAGATTACAAATATGATGGTTGGTTGTTTGCTTTGATTATCTTCTTGGTTGCTTCCAGCCACTAGGGAAATAAGTTAAATCTGTTCATTCTATGCATCTGGTTTACATTTCTTCTCAAAAAACCCCAATATACTCTCTTTTCTATTTTTTTTTTCATACAAATTAGTTTTTATGTCACACATCTGGCTTTTGAATAATCATGTAGCTAAAGAAGCAAAGTAAAACCCAGCAAAAAAACATAAATGACAACCTCTTCATATAAGTGGTATTCCAAAGAGCTTAAAATCAGAAGAGTTTTTCTCCCTATATAAATTTAATTCAGAGATTGACACTTTTTCCACAAAGAATAGTATTTTTTGTAACAAACTGGGTCTGATGAATTATCAGTACTCATACAAAAGACCTGACACAATAAAGTAGAGCAGAAGTGACATCTAGGGCATCATTATTACACACAGCTGAGTACTGGAAAAGCTGAACTGTGGTACTGCATTCACCATTTTACTACATGGGGAATTTAAGAAACTCAGAGATGATTCTGTGTGTTTGTTTTTTCTTTTTGAAGCAGAAGTAAACAAAGATAGAAGACTGCATATGTTATCTGTGCCATATGATTCAGTTATGTTCCTTTTGGTTGTGGAATCCCTGGAAATAATTACAAGATGTTTCAGAATATGAGTTTATGGTAATAAAATCTCTGGCATAGTTCAGGGATTCATCAGATTTAGTTAAAGAATGAGATTCTATTCCTTCAGAAAACAAGAACATCAAGAAGTATGCCCATGACACAAGGAAAATCCTTTATTTCCTTAAGTCTTGCTAAGTAATTTCACATATATCTGTTTGTCTTTGAAGTTGAAGACAGATAGCCTGGAATTTTGTTTCCTCTGTATTGCAGGGGACAAAATATCTCCACAAAGCTATAGGCTGACTTGCAGATGGTTTTTCAAACTACCCATTTCATGTGGTAGTCCTGATATTTTTCCTAAGAGAAGAAACTACTGCATTCTTCCTGCATTCTTATGTTTCTTTTGGAATTGGTTCTGCACTTGCAGTTCCCTCTCTCCTCTGGCCTTAAGTGTGTAAACTCTTCTGACATCTGTGTGCTCCAGTGTAATTGGCTTTGTTAGCCTCTCTGAGCATCATTTCTCTCATTCCACGTTAGCAGTTCTCTCTCCTACTGCACATCCCAGTAAAGATTCTTACTCATTTCCCTAAGTCCGAATTTTATATGGTTACCTTGGCAATAAAAAGCAACTTGCAATACAAAGAAGAGAAAAATTCTACTTCCTTTTTCATTTTGCAGAGTAGATGCTGTTCTCTCTTGTGCTGGGAAGAAAAATACAGGGAAGAAAGTAACTTTGGTCCAGTTGAAGTAAATACACAGGGTGGGACCAAACTGCTGAATCAAGCATTGTAAGATTCCTTTCTCCCCCAGTTCATGATGATGAACTTATATTTTTCCAGTTTTTTTAATAATTACATTGAGTCCTTTCCTTATGTTTACTTGAGTTTCTTGTGAGTTGATATTTAACAGATGTAAACTGTAAACCGATGACATCAGTGGGGAAAGAATACAGTAATTGCATTTAAAACTGTTATAATTTTTCCTTATGACCCAGTTCTTCAGGAAATAATATTTTTTAGTGCTTTGATTCACTAAATTAAAATAAGTATTTTTAATATGAATTTATACTTTTTTTTTTTCTTTCCTGACTCATTTCATTAAGGAGTTTTGTAGTAATTTCTGCTTTTCATTTTTTTCATTCTCTCTTTTATAATCTCATTCTTCCCAAATTTGGTCTAAAAGCTTACTCTTTTTCTTTCAACTTTCCTTTTACTATTTTCAGTTGTGTATTATACAATCAGAAATGGGATTTAAGGATCTAGCATCCCATTTCTTTTTTTTCTCTTTAAGCAAAATACATAAATCATTTATTGCAATTCTTGTTTGGATTTAAATTTTGGATAATTGGTCTTGTATCCTTTGCTTTCATTCCAAGATATTGATAAATTGCAGGTGAATTACACCTTCATCAATAATTAGTACTAGATCAAGAGCACAGGACATTAATTTTTCTAACTTGCTTCTCAAGATAAGTTAAAGAAAAAATGTCTTTGACTCAAGTACTGAAGTAGAGAAGCTACAGTGTAAAATTCTTTCAAAATGACTATAGTAATTTCCAGGGTCAAACAGGCTGAGATTTTTTTTTTATGATGTACTACAAAATGTGCTAGAAATCAATTAAGGAGGTTAGCTATTGGTCAAAAGGTAAATTAAAATCAATCTCAATGAGGAATGGATAACTGTCATTTATTATGTGGTTAGGCAAAGTACAGAAGATGACACAATTATTTCTGAGTAGAGGTTTCATGCTAAATAATAAGAATTACAAGTCATCTAATTCTAGTCTGTCTGATATCCATTTGGGTTTTTTTGGAGGTGGTAATCCAGACAACTTTGCCCATTCATACCGACAAGAACATCTATTTCACTGTTGCTCATGAATTGTTTCATTATTTCAATGTTGCTCATAGCAACACTGAAGGGTATTAATAACTTATAACCTCACCCATATTTGAACCGGTAAAACTTTTTATAATAGCAAAGTTTCTTCAAGCAATGTGTCTTCAGAGTTTTCTTGAATCTTGTCTGAATTTCACTGATACAGAGCACTAACACTTCTAAGTGTAATTGACAAAAATGTTCCCAACCCCAAAAAAAAAAAAGAAATTAAATATGATAAATCCCTAATTAATAAAAAAGAAAAAGTAGATGACTTTTCAGATGTTTCCAGAAGCTTATTCTCAGGACCCTACACTGCTTGTGTGCCTACATCTCAGGCACAATTACCTCCAGTTTCTACTCCTTATCTGAATTCAGAACTATTCCAGTTCTTACTCTGTAAGAGATGTGGGACTAATGTTTCCCTATTGCATAAGTGCAACTATCTTATCTGTTCTCAATAATTGGTTCTCTCGAGGATGCTTTGCATTAGTTGTTATAATCTGGATTCACTACTGAAATAATAGATCTACCAGCATGAGTACCCTTCCCTAGGAAAAATATCTTCTAGGCTTTCAGCAATCACAGTATGGTAAAAAGGCCCAGTATAGTAAACAGACCAAGAAACCACAATTTTTAAGATGATACATCTTTCTGCACATAATGTGGGTGTACAACACAGAATACATATATGTAAAGTTGTGCACATACACTTTCAAAAGTCACAGCATTCATCTGATTAAAATGTACTAAAACTCCTGCGCTATGCGTGTTGATTGATTTGTTTATTATAGGGAGCTATCACTTATGTTGCTTTTCCTAATTAAGAAATTAGAGAAATGTACAAAGCTAATAATAGATAATTAGAAATGAAATAACAGAAAATAACTATATAAAAATGGAACAGAACTTAGTACAATATAGAAATCAAATGAGGTCTAAGTTAAAAGAATTTTGCATATTTTTCACATATTACACTAATTCTAACCCAAAGTAATCCAATCAACAGAATACTTCTATGAATATAATCTCATTTTTTCGTGCCAAAGCCTTTCCTACACAAACCTGGATATAAGACATGAGGCACTTTATCAAGACAAACACTAAAGTCTGGAGAAAGACTTGCACAATCACATAAAAATGTCAAACTGTTTAGAGCAGAGTTATTATTTATGGAGCCTGAGACAGAACAGTTTCTGAGTTCCAGTGGTCACAGATGGATGTATGCATTGCTCTCCCTTCTCTGTGACTGGATCATGGAATGGGAGGGAGGCCAAAGTGGACATAAAGGAACTTCCTGCATGCAGTGCTAATGAAATGCTTTGCCAGTGTCCTCAGCTCAGGCTGTGCATCAGGCACTGATTGTGCATACAGTTGATTGATGACAGTGACATCCATCCTGTCTTTTCAATTCATAACTGTACAATTAACCATTCCAATATGGATTTGATTGAGAAAATCCTGGCCTCCACTACTCCACTGTAGTTTCCTATAATTACTGATTAAGGAACTAGAGCACTTCTCGTGGAAGGAGAGGGTAAGGGAACTGACATATCAAATGATATCAAATAATTTTAACTATGCACTCTCATGATCCAATTCAGAATAAAATTAAGAAAAATCCCCAAACTTGTCTAACTTTTAAACATCAGGTTCCTCAAAAAACCTGGGGTCAAAACTACGAAAAGTCTTATGCATAAATTTATGGTTATTGCATGACATGCTGAGAGAATATATTTTTTTCATCCTTATTAAATACAAACAATTTCAATAATCTTTATTTCCCTTGAGCAATGTGTAAGTTTAACTCAAAAAATGGAATGTTCCAGTACGTTCTGAGCATGAAAAAAATGCCATCTTATCATGAAAACGTTCTTGCAACCTTTTTAGAAGATGTGGTAACATTTTCTTGTTAAAAAACATAGTACTAAGAGTATATAGACACAGAAGTTCAAACCAAAATAGTTTGTATAAAAATGTATCTAATTTTGGATTACTGTCATATTTTCCTTCCATATGTATGTATACAGCATGGGAAATGTAATGTATGTGCTTAAACTTCTGTTCATTGGATTTTGTGCTTAAAACAAAGCACACTTTTACGTGTTAGAATTTGCAGAAGCAGAATTCAACTGCACAGATATTCCTGTTAATCTAATGTTGGATCATGTAATAACTCCAAAGTCCAATCTATTTCACAAAATCACAAAATATATCAAGCTGGAAGGGACCCACAAGGGTCCAAGTCCAGCTTCTGACCCGGCACAAGACCACCCCCAAGAGTCAAACCATGTGCCTGGGAACATTGTCCAAATGCTTCTGTCAGGTTTGCTGCTGTGACCACTTCCCTGAGGAGCCTGTTCAAGTGCCCAACCATCCTCTGGGTGAAGAAACTTTTTCTAATATCTAACCCAAACCTTCCCTGGCACAGCTTCAGGCCACTCCCTCAGGTCCTGTCACTGCGCAGAGAAGAGATCAGTGCCTGCCCCTCCTCTTCCCCTCATGAGGAAGTTGTAACTGCAGTGAGGACTCCCTTAAATATCCTCCATGCTTGGTGTAAATAATAATATTAAAATTATGCAAAAACTACCCTCCCACATCACCCCCCAAAAAAATCCCCCACAAACAAAAAACAAACAAACAAAAACCCACAGAAAAATAACCTAAGGAAAACAAACAGTCTCTGAACAAGACTAATTTTAGATGTAGATGTATAAGGACCACAATTACAGAAATAAAACCATAATATTTATTTTACTTTAGGGTGTTATCTATATCCAAAGTGGAAGATATAGCTAGTATTCTGATCTCTTACAGAGGCAAAGGTTGTAAACACAACCAAATGTGGAAAGGTGACCTCTGAGGATGACTAATTTTTTACTTTTATCTTATTAAGATTTTATATCAGCAAGTAATAACTGTTCATGTGACCAAAAATTAAAACAATAGTTTTAATACTGTGATAGCACAGGGATGCTTCAGTGACATGATGGATTCAAACATCACTGTGTTATTTTGAATCTATGCAACATTAATATTAGAAATGTAGGTTTCAAATTCAGTATATAGAAATACATCAAAAACTTTAGACTTAGCTTAAATTATCCTTTCACACCAACTCTGTATTTTTTGATTGATTCTGAGTTGGCTATATCAGTACAATAAGGTATGATATTGTTCCTAAGAGGGACTTTAACAGTCAAGAGGGACATACTATCAAGCTCACAAAAGATATCTCTTCTACAGCTAAGTTTTTGACATTTATTCCAATGTATTTTATATTCCTAAGTAAGTAAAAACTGTTTTAAAAGGCTAAGTCCCCATTATTTTAATTTTTTTTTCTTCATTTTTCTTCATTCAAATTTATTCCTTATTTTCAAATGGCACTTTCCTATCTCATCTTCCAGAGGTCTTACCTGTGTTGTCTCTATAGAAATATAAATTACACTTCTGGAAAGAAAGAAAGTAGTAAATACTCCCCAGTCTCCTGAAATATAAAGAAGAGCTATGTTAAAATAAAGTATTTTTTACATAATCTTATTTTGTCTGTTTCTGTTTAGGGGTGGTTTTGAGAACACTAGTTCTCAGCTGTACTTAGCCAAAGCTCTGAGTCACAGCTGCTATCTATCCATTTGGGATTTTTTTTTGTTTGTTTGTTTGTTTGTGGGTTTTTTTTTTTAATCCAAAAGCTAATGACTGGATATGGAGGAAAGGAAAAAAAATCACCCATTAATGCTCAATTCAAAGTATTGTATCCCTGCACTCCCAAACTCATATAAGCCAGTATAAAGTTACAGAACTCCAATGTAGGACTGAGGGGAAGAGAAGACAAAAAATAGGAAAACCTAGTAGCAGCATGTTTTATGCAAAGTTTCTTACAAAAATTAAAAGAGCATCTTTCAAAGCCTTCCTTTATATTTTAGTATAAAATATGTTTCTCAGTATGTGATGTGAAATACTGACTGAAAAAATCACTGTTCTAGTCAAGTTTCCCTTGAAGATTTCAAGTAGGTGCTACAAATCTCACCTTCCAGAAATAGTTTAAGGCAGTGTTTCTTAATGTAAGATAACTGTAAAGATTGTATGATGGGTGGAAATAGTTGCATTTCTTTTCTACTAAAACTACATCAGATACCTATTTTTTTCATAGAAGCATAGTGGAATATTTGAAGCTTCATGGCTGTAATGTTTATGTTTCTCCAAAGATCTCACATGGTTTTCAACTCTTAAAGCTTCTTGGAAGTTAAAGTAACAGTGGGACAACTCTTCTTTACATTCAGATACTCAGGTCAACATCTGTGAACTTTTTCTCTGCCTTCCTTTCCTCTTCTATCCTCATTTCACCTCCTAGAAGTAATTATCAGCTGTCAAATTATATGGTAGAGAACAATAATCTGAATGGCTCACAAAAGCTATCATGATCAAACCTAATATCTTAAACACTGAAATAAGGAAAACTAATCAATTCAATGTTGTAAAGAAAAAAAATGAAACAAACCAAGCAAATAAATAAAAATGAACCAAAATCTGTTTGCAGCTATATGAGAAAGAAGTATCTGAAATTATTCTTCAAATAGGTTTCTTGGAGGACTAGCAAAATGCTTTGAAATTCTAGCAGGAAGGGAATTGCAAGGACATCTATACTTGAACTGTTGAAGTAGTTTAAAACCTCAGTTCACTTATCTGATCCATCTCTCTTGCAGGCATCTGGATAGTGGTATTAACCAAAAATCACTTTTCCGCTTCTGTTGAGTTGGACTTGTCTCCACCATGCCCTCTCCTTGCCTCCTCGTCTTGATCTCAGCTATTTACAGCTTTTAAGATGGATTTCTGCAGTACAGCCATGAATAAGACTGACTTCTCAAAAAAAAAAAAAAAAAAAAAGCTGAGAAAATTGCCATCATGAGAATTAAGATTTCAATGATAGTATGGCACACTCTTTTTTCAAATTTCATGTTGGCTCCAGAGGTACTTGCAGAAAGCCCTTTCTGTCTGCAAAGGAATCTTTTGTACAGACGAGTTGGTGTTAAACCCTTCAAAATCATGAGGGCATTATTATATTACTACTGCAGAAATACAACTCATTTTAATTTGGAAGTTCTGTTTACAGGAAAAAAAATAACGACAGAAAGCTTGCACAGTGCTGAAAAGGATTTCATAATAACAATATATCATTCCCAAGGCTGAACCAAGCTTGATGCTGAGCATTTAGATAATATATTGCAAGCCTCTATTCCATTTAAGATGATTCAGTGTTTTCAGAGAGCAATGAGCAGCTGAATGTTTCCCTAGAGAAAAGAATCAAAAAGCTTAGAAGAGAGGGCTTAGTTACTTTCACCTGTCCCTTACCCTTTTGATCCCAAATCCATGTGCAAATATGTGTGTAAGAACACATGCACAAACATGCAAACAAACATAAGGTCACGTTACTGCATGTCTTACCACTATATGATAAAGTATGATTGATACATATTAGGTGAAAGCCCTCTTAAATCTCTACTTGAGCCTGGATGTAATAATATGATTCATTACTTTGCACATAAAAATATTTAGCAAACCAGATATCTCTCTTCTACGGAAGTGACAAACTCTTTACCATTCCCTTCTCCCCAGCTGCAATAGCATCTGTAAAAAGCAATGCACCTTTGAGATCATGGTGTTGCCCGTAATGAGAACACAAACTAACAGAGTGTCAGTTTATGCGGTGCTTTATTCAGGGCCCGGGGTCCCTGTGGACTCCTGTCCCAAGACAGGTACCCAAAGACCCACATTTTGAACGCATCTTTTATACTATTTTCCAAGCAAGGTTACATGATTGGTTTTACATTTCACAGGAGACATAGCAGTTAAACATAAACTTACATATCATTCAAATATTAATCCATTTACCTAACTGTAAACACCGTGTAATTAAATCCCACCACCAGATTACATCCTATCTCTAGTTGCAAATTTCTTTTGTTTGGTTCTGCCTGACTTATTGTTTCTTTTTTGGTCAGCACAGCTTTAATGTCTAACCAGTCCCAACTTAGCTTCGGGCAAGCCCTGACTTGTCTCTGGCAGGGCCTTTTCAGGCTTATGCTCCAGGCAAACCTTGACCAAACTGCAACAATGGGATATAAATCTTTCTGTGATAAGAAACGACATCTTACAGGGCACTTACAATATAATACATCTATTTATACCCTCAAATATCTTTTTTTTTTTTCTTCTTAAAATTCAAAGTTAGTTTTTGTGCTTACAAAAAGTTCAGAATGAGAATATTAGAAAAATCTCTATTACTACAAATGCCTTTATTTATCTGCACCACAGGTATGGTACAAGCAATGCAGTTTGAACTTCCTTAAATTGCTCCATCAATGTTGCTTGAAGACCTTCAGTGGATCAATGTCAGGAAGCTTACAATACTCACCTGAAGACATTATTTTACAGGAAATAAAAACCACCTTAAGGCCTATTTAGCCTATTGTGGAAGTCAGGAGATAAAGTTGTCATAGGTTCTACACGGCTTTATTTTGCATAAACAGTGACTACTAGAACAAACAAAAAACCCAGGTGAGACTTTGCAAATTTCCTGAGGATGCCCTCGATCTCTTTGTCTATGTCACTGATAAAGACTTTAAACAATACTTGCCTCAGTACTGATCTTTTAAGCTTATGGAGAAAAAGCTGAGTTTTTAGGAGAAAAAAATATTGTAAAAAGAACTTGTCTCAGATGAATCATATTATGTAATAGATCTAAATTAATCTGACACCTCTTTCAACATATTCCCAACCCTCAAAGAAGGAATTCACAGCAACTCTCTGAATTGCATGGCTCATTTAGAAAAATATCTGAAGATTATGTCTTTTGTTTTTAAAAACAGACCATTTCATTATTTCAGAGGTTAGGGGGACCATCAGTCTCCATAAAAGTCAGAGCCTGCCACTTAAATTAATCTTCTAGGTTTTGTAATTCATATTTTGAGCAAGTCTCTTTCATAGCATTCTTAGGGAATAGTCTTCAATAGTGCCATTAATTCAGACATCATCCTTCACCTTTACTCTTTACTGCTGTTATGAGGAACATTAGAAGCAGAGATTATGAAAAGGTAGGAAAAACAAATAGAAGCCCAGAAAACATGTATAGTGGACAGAATAGCTCAAGAAGCTTGAATAATTTTTTTTGGAGGCACAATACAACCAGGATTTGAAAAAATAAAGAGGGTTGTCAGTGAGAGACAATTTTAGGGAATGTCTCAGAATGAGAATCTTTGAGTAACTAGTTTGAGCAGTCAAAAACCTCAATAAGAGATACTGTGGATCTGAACGTGCCACAAGAGCCATTATTAAGGACAAATGAGAGAAAATTATGTTGAATACTTTCATACTTTCATATGGTGATTTCAGACCATTGTAACGAAAGAGCAATGGAAAAGAAGTAGGGAAACATAGCAATTATTTAATTTGTTTGTTTGACTGACTTGTTTGGTTTTAATTTTAAATATAGTTTGAAAGATTAGTATGACTACTTAACTCTATAGCTCCTAACTGAAATTATGATCTTTGTAAAATGAGATATGTACAATGATATGAAGAAACATTTGCTGCACTGCAACTGCAGCTCATGTACGTAAGAGAAAATTCATTTACATAGTATGTCCCTTTCTTGAATTAATGTTATATTTAGTGTCATTTGTTCTGAATACAGTACATATTTATACTTGATTCACTTATGTCAGTTAATGAATTGTATCCATACAGATGCCCACACTGGAACATGAAGAAAATATATTTTATCAGGTATATAGTCAACTAAAAAAAATCCAAATAGAAAAATAATCAATTGGTTTTTGGAGAAAACTTGTGAAAGGGAAAAAAATGTATTTTCTCTGAACAAACATGAAAACCATCTCCTGATTAAATGATTATTGTATTACATTAGAAAAATCACAGTAAAAAAAGATTTTTATGCTTTTGCAAATATAACTATATGTAATTGATTTAGTAGATAGGTTTTATGAAGTATTGATATTAGCATCTGTATTGCTCTGCTTTCTATGAGGGTTCATATAATCTGCCAACAGTGTCTGTCAGAAGTGTTACTTGAGAAATACAGTATAATAATTATTCTGCTGACAACAGTTTTAGACCCCAAAATTCACATCATGATAGTTCATGTCACGAAAAGGCACTTTGACCCCAGCTGCTAGTACTTTTTTAAGGCATTTGCTGAATTCAACATCTGTTGTCAGGGAGCTAAATGGAAGAGTTCCTACCCCTTTTGGAATGCACCATCTCCAAATGCAAAAGGAGGTTCCTCTTTTGATGAAGATAAAGAGAGATGCCCTCTGCTTACAAAGAACCTGACACTAAGAATAGAGTGTCTTAGCAGCTCCAGATGATTCCAGGTAGAGATAGCTGTGATTGTGGTGTGAAACAGGAACTGTGCAATTATATGGTTTATTTGTTAAATAGAAGTTTTTCCTATGGTCATTAATGAGGGAAAGGCAGTTCCTTTAGTAAATTCACTTCTATTTCAAGTGAAGAATACTAGATTAAGGACTTCTTTTTAAATTCAAGGTGTTGCAGTGAAAGCCCAGAGCAGTTTAATTCCATTCTAATGCTGTTATCTGTTACCATATCAGTTTACAATTGATATCAACTGATATATTACTTCTTCAACTCTGTGTTATAGATGTGCTATATGGAGAAATCATTACTGTGTAATATTTGCAAAGAAGAAAAAATAAAAGTAGCATAACTGATCAAGGACATCATCTCTTTCTGTTTTTTATCATTATGTGTTCTATTAGATTTTTTAATGTGAAGCTTTGCTTTGATGGATGTACATAAAGTATAGCTTTCCTGAACTATGAGGAGCAAGAAACTTTATTTGCTCAAAGTTTGTTCAATCCACTGTTTTATCTTAAAAGTTCCCAATATTTTTCATCATGAAGTCATAATAAAATACATGCTTCTCTGACTGACGCAGAGGCTACCACTTCCATTATGTCTGGGATAGGTGTATTCTTTTTGGCATGTGCAACTGTTTTGGAGATTCAAACCCTTTGTATCAGCATCTATACTCTAAAAAAAGCTCTCCAGAATTAATACAGGGATCACACTCCTAGTCCTGTCTTCCACAGGGCTTGGTTTTGTCCAAGGTTTTCTTCTGTTTTAACTATCTGTATTTCATAAGGAAGTTTGACCCCATTTTCCAGTTGTCCTCTAACTATCTATTTTCAGCCAGTTTTCACTTGACTTTGCCTAGGAGTAAGCCAACTCTACACTGTAGGTCTTCATCTAAAGAAGTTGTCAGGACATGCTGATTACAAAACAAACCTTAAAATTCCTCAAATAATCAGGAAGAAAGCTGTAAAGGAGCATAAGGATCCAGCATAGGGGTTTTGGGCTTCCCTCAGGACTGTCTTTGTATTCTTCCCAACAGTAATAAACACAAGTTGCAGTAAAATATTTGGAGTCTTCTGTAGAAAGTATCAGTAATTATTTATGGAAAAATGTATAGGTTTGGTGAGTTAAGCTGTAAGAATTTCCAGTACCTGATGATGGGTTCCTAGATGACCCTAGAGATCTGGTATCTAATTATTTGAAAGTTTAAGAGATACTTTTCTCAGGTATGAGTAAGAATTCAAAGAAGTGACTTATTCTTTGCTATCTCAACAACATTTTTTTTGACTTACACTAAGTCAAAGTGATTTTGAGGAGAATATACTAACCTGTGGAAGTTCAAGTGAAGATAAAAAAAAGCTAACACATTTTCCCAAAACAATTTATAGATCTACTGTTGATAGAAAAATAACACTCAAATCGTATTATCAATATGTGGATATTTAAAAAAAAAAATGTCTCTTTCAAGTGAGACTTTATATAAAAATACATAAAAATTGTAACTTCACTGTATGTGATAAGACATTGTAGATGTTATTTTCTTACCTGGAGATCATCTTTTTTCTTTTGAGCTATACCTGCACTTATACCAGATGAATAGTATGTAAGTTTATTTCCTGTCTCTCTAAGTGTTTATTTCATACATATTTTTCTATGATGCATTGTAGATTGCCTCTTTTTCCTTAGTCAGGGGGTAAATCTTCCTTCCTGATAGTCAATAAAGCTCAATAATAATAACTGGCTTTTTTTTTTTCCCATTTTTCTCACTATTATATATTCCCAAAGTATTCCCTAATGTCAGCAATTCAGTCCAATTCTGACACTGTTGTTGGCATTTCCATAGTATTAATCATCCATTGATTTTTCCACTAGCATCAGCAATAGTCAGGTTTAATTGTGTGAATGCTGAGGGAACATAGTTATGTCAGGCTGCTGAATCATAATTGGTGACAGTGTAATATTCCACATAATTTTATATTTCAGCTTTGAATAACATAATGATTCTGAAATTACTCATTGAGGAACAGAAAATGAACACATTGTTTACCATTGAAGAGGCTGTCTACCTTGAACTGTGATATTGAAATCCTCCAGACAGGATTATATGGTATAAAAAACCCCAATATTGAACTTCTCAACTTTCAAAATAAGGCAGATGATCCTCCAGTTAAAAAAATTCTTACAGTATCTATGTGTTAGTCATGCTTATAATTGTTATTGAAAGTGTTTCTCATTTTTTCCATAGATTGTACATTATGAAGTACAGTTTTAAAATAGATATTAAACACGTTTACTTTTCTTAGCATATATGTAACCCAAACTCAGTGTTGCCCACTTCCAGTCAGAGATTAGTACTTGCTTAGAACTAGTACTTTCCTAATCACTTATGTGTATTATAAATGTACTTTCAGAAATACATAAAATTCTTGAAAGTCTTGATTTTCTGAACCCTAACTTCAGGATAGATTGCTGCTTCTTTTCCTGTGTGATCCTGCTAAATATTTTTAGGCATATCTTTATTAAATTCAAAGTTTAGTGCATGAAATTCAGGTGCCTATTTTGGAAATGTGAGCTGTATCACGTTTTTCTATGTGAAAGTTTTACCCTCAGCAAGGAAGTTTTCTTTTTGGTGAATCAGGTTCTCAGAATTAATTTGAGAATCCTGTAGTTTACCTTGATACACATTGTTTACAAATGTAGTCCGTTTACAGTCAGGCTGCCTGCACATTCCGGTTGCTCAGGGTTGGCCATTAGTCCAGCTAAGGGTGGGGGATGGCATGTACAGCTGTGCTACAGAAACTGTGCAAGTTGCCAAAGGATGTGTGTTTGTGCTAAAGGATAGAAAAAGCCCACACTACTGGATAATCCCACATGCAGAAAAATAAGGAGCATAATGTTGTGAGTTACAAAGTAGCATGTTTGTGCTACTTATGTTAACACTGGGAACAAGGTTTAGTAAGTGTCAGAAATGTTCCAACTTCAAAGGATGCAAAACTGTTTCTGTGGTAGGCCGTGGCTAGGTATTTTTCCCCCTATCCTTTTCCTGCAGTAGGTATGGATGTTTTAGCTAAACCCAAAGATGCCTTTTAGTTCTGACTTCTCCAGCAGCAGTCATAAATGTTTCAAAATACAAAAGTGGTACTCCAGCATGATTCATTGGACACAATGAAGTACACCCACCCTAAAAAGATTTTGTATGATGCTTTCAGTGATTACTCATTTATGATCAAGAAGACATTATGTCGTAGAACAGGAAGAAATCTCTCTGATTGAATGAGCCTGTGAATGTGAAAGCAGGGTCTGAACAAAAAAAAATCTTTATGAGATTCTGCAGACATATTAGTAAGGTACAGAAATTCTGGTGCCTGTAGTGTGAATTGAATGCTGGAAAACTGGGTTCATGAGAACAGTTAGTACTTTAAATAGAACTTTCTTCTTCCTAATTTTGTGCAGACACGAGCCACTTACTACATATATCTGAATAAAAGTGTCTTCCAGGAGATGGCTACACTTTGCTTTCCTGTGCTGTGAATAACAGGCCAAACAAATACAGACTTGTTACTTTTTCTCCAAGACTGAGGACTCAGGAAAGGGGAAAAAAAACCAACCAAACAAGTACTTAATGACTGATGGATTTACATGCAGTCTTTTGATATACATGCAACTTTCTTATTTATGACAAACTGGTCCAGTATCAAGTCCATGTCTCTTCACTGCCTCTTTCTTGTTTTAAAGTACTATCATGATAAATTAAAACCAAAATATTTCTAAAGGATAAACCAATTCAGAATTATTTTACTCACAGAAGCGAGAAATCGGTCTGATTTTTGAGTTTTTGAGACATTTTTGAGAAAACAAAAAGGTTTTGTTATCTAAAGCGAGTATTTTTTCCTGTAGAATGTAGTAAGGGGCATAAGAAGTTACATTACATTTCTGTGTATTGAATAGTGTGTGTTCATGTTATTTATGGTGCTGCAAGTGAAAATTTATAATGGAAATATTATTCAGGAGGTCTAGTTTATACAAAAGTAGTTTTGGATTGCTATTTCTGTCAATTTTCTTGTCTCTGTAAGATTAAATAAAGAAAAAGTGCACAGTGGAATCTTCAGAGAATTCATTAGGTTGTTTTAATCTCTGTATTTGCTCTTAAAACCAATATTCAGAATCAGTAATTCTTACTGCGTCTTATTGCTAGTTCTTCAAACAAACAAGTTCAATGATACACAAGAGAGTACTTTTATGAACTCTGTAGAGAATAATTGGGTAAAGATGACAGAATATTACTCAGAAGTTGTTGTTTTTTCCCCAACTTACTTCTCTCAGAGTTTGCAATTTCATATCTGTGCAGTAAATTAAAAAAAAAATAAAAATAAAATCCCAACAACACAAAAGCAAAAAATGAACAACAACAACAAAAATCTAAAACCATTCCTTTTTTTTTTTTTTAATCTGTTTTTTAAATGGGGATAGAACACAGCTTTACCATTTCACCTTTATTGATAAACTGTTAGCTTTGCTATTTCTAATTATCCAACCATGACATTCCCTAAATGTGTGATGATTGCACTAGTTAATTCTATAATCAGATTCCATTGACTTGACAGAAGAATAGGATGGATAAATTCTCAGCAAATAATAATAATAATAATAAAAAAATCTTATCTACATTTGCTGTTAATATAACTAAAAAATCCCTTGTATCACTTGAGATTTTACCGAAAGTTGCATACCCTGAATGACTGCAGAACAGTTCTGTAGAGGAAATGGTCAGTGCTCTCTGACCTTGTCTGTGTCAAATACTGAAACAAATGTACATTAGTAATAATAACTGTCTACTTGTTTCACCTTGCCAAATGTCACTTGAATTATTACTCTGGTCCCCAAAGTAAAGAATTTTAACTTTGTGTTTCCTCAGGGAAAAAATGAACTATTCTTTTTTCAGCCTCCACAAATAGAAGCACAGAATTTGTCTTTTCATTGGTAACATTAAGTCTGTCTGATCTGAGTGATAAAAAGCAGAGATTATCTATTCCTGTCTGTCATTTTTGGCAAACTTGTGAACTTTTCATAAAAACAGAAAGATAAATCACAGCAGCTATTATTGTATTTGTCTTAATCTCTCTAATGGATCAGTGTAATTTTTGGTTTGTTCTAGTAGGTCAGGGAGGTCATCACCGTAGGATAACAGCCTTGTCTACTTACTGAATGCTAAGTACTGGTCTCTCACACAAATCCAGATAAAGACTTTCCACAGGGGATTAAGCTACTGGCAAAGCAAAGGATTCCTGTGGATCTATTCAGCTGTTGCTAACAGACTTTTCTGACATTTAACAGTCCCTTCAAGGTAGGGGCTGGGGCCTTATAGCTTGGGGAGATCATTCTTGATACTAATTCTCAAACTATTCAATGTGAACTTACAAGTGCTTAATTACAAAACTGACATGCAAACACAAATACTGAAACATCTCACCATCATACTACCAGTAGTTTCTGATTAAGAAAAACAGGACAATTGCAATGCTACTTGTGGAAAGTTAAAAATGTTACTGCAGATGAAAATGGATATGTCAGTATAGGAAATACCCATTATTTAAATATTATCACAATATCTATCAGTTTGGTTTTTTCTCCTTTTCAAATGAGGAAGGAGAAGAGGAGAAGGGGGGAGAGGGAAAGGAAGATTTCTCCAGGAAAAGCTAAAAACTGATATGGGTATAGCAATGAACCATTACATAAATGACAAATGAAGGGAAAAATACTGACATTTTACACTGACAAAAAGGAAGAAAAGATGTCTTTCCTGTCCTTAATAGGCAAACTGCTATTCCTAGGGGGTAAACTACTAGATTATTACTTATTACTAAATCAAAATATGCTTCCAGTATTAATGATTAGAGAAAGGTTCAAACCAAGACCCTCAAGAACTTTAACTTCCAGGAGTTTCTCATATAAGTAGGACAAATAAGGTACATGACTTGATTCTCTTTCCTCTCAAAATGATAAAGATTTTAACTTAAAGACATAAAAAATGCAAAAGTAAAAGAAAGACAGAAACAGAAATGGTGGAATGTTTATGAAGATATAAAGAAAAAAGATTACTTTTAACAAAAAGAAAAGAAACAAAATACAAAAAACAAATTCTGACATATTGCAAATAACTAGTTGAATAAGCTGTCTTTAATTCTGCCAGTTTTATCCCTCTTTTTCATTTTATTCCTTTCTTCCCACTCCTTCCTCTCAGTATCTTAGCTTTTTTTCTCCCTTACACTTGCTCTACATATCTTGAAGAACATCATAATCTGAGCCCATTTCTTTGCATTTCCTCAAAAGAGCAACATCTACCAATCTCTTCATTCCATATGCATGTCATTCTTCTAAGCAAAATCTCTCTCAGATGGATTTAATCTAAGAGACTATGAACATCAGATGGACAAATAGGAAGTTATGTTATCCTGACCTTTCAGGCCAAATTTGATCAGACTACAGACTGATTGAATAGGTTTTAATCAGCTTCCACAGTGTTAAAATTTAAGTTCTTATATATTTGAACAACATTTCAGCTGACTTAACAATAAAAAAGAATATGCTCATGTAGACAAAGAATACTCTTTTAAAGTTTGTTTCAAGTTTAAAAAGAATGAAAGTAAAAAGCCAACATTGTAGGCTTTTACACTGTTTGCAGTGTATAGTTTGTCCAAACTAATAAATAGAAATCACATTTAAGCAGGAAATGTTGAAGTAAATTTCTGTTCACATGAAAAGATTTATGAGGTACATACAGACTGTCACCTTAAGGAAAAGTTGAACAGTCAGAGTACTTAGTTCTAAATTTTCAAATGTACAGCTACACTTTTCCACAATTGCCTAAATAGTGCATGTTATTTATATGATTTCTACATCTATACAAAGCATGCAAACTTACAGATTGTTTGAGCATTTTTTGATGGACCAGTCTGATAGATAAGGTGTTCATCTAAACAGATTCTAAAAATATAAAATAATTATATACAAGTAAACAAAGACCCTATCAGAACTATGACTAGTCATTAGGAATTTTTCTTCCTGAGATCCTCATTGTGTTTCCAGATTACATTTTCTTCATTGTGTAATGCATGCAAATTCAAACAGTTTAGGGCAATAACAATTTTCTTAAAGATTTCTATGCTGGTAGGATTTTATGCTAAGAACAGAAAAGGTCTGAAGCCATGGAAATTATAATACTGGGAATATATACAAGGGATAAAAAAGATTTCCATTCCCTGGGATAGAATAATAATGAAAACCTGTTATATAATACGTACATACAACATCCTTCATGTAAGTCAAATATATTGGCTTATCTATAATTTCAAATTACTGTATACACTTTGTATTTCAAGAAATTTAAAATCAGTCCATTCTTTTGATTTTGATTACAGTGACATGTCTTATTTACTCTCATGAATTAAGTAGGTTCTTTTTTCCTTTTTGAAACAATTAGCTGGGAGGCTCATAATACTGTGAAAAGTGCTGGGAAAATAAACAAATTTTTTCCCTATTTTGTGGCATATTCTTCAAGGCACCTTTAGCTTTATTTCTAGAACGTTACAAAAGAAAGCCCAAAATAATTCCATTTCTTGATTTAGCAATTTGATCCTTTTCCTGAAGGTTTTTAACTAAAAAGACGAAAATCAGAAACTGATTTATCTCAGAAATTGACTACTGAGGAAAAATATTTCAAGATAAATGCTAAAGACCTTGGAAAAAAGATGCAGCAGTTATTTCTTCTTCTCCAAATCGAGTTAATTCAGAACATTTCTGTTTCCTCCTATATTTACTAATTCCATGTAGAACTATCCGTGTAATATTTTAAATTGCCCCTTAAGATATAATTTGTTAGATCCTGTCTTTTGGAATACTTAATTCAAAAGTCAGAAATAAGGTAGGCAGTGACAGAAAGTTTACCTACCTCTTTGCAGTATGACTAATGCTTTACCCTTCTTGTTTCTGACTGTTGTCTACTTGGCAGGGATCTGAAGAAGTTTTTTACCTACTTTGAAGAACAAAAAGTGTATTTGGTGCCACTGAACAAAGCACACTAGATAGGATAAAAGACTGAAATGAACATAATAATTACCAAATCTGAATTCCTGTAATTGCAGACTATCCTCTTTGACACAGGGATTCTAAGTCAGAAACTATGCAATGCTCTCAGCTAGGTAGGTGCAGGAACTTTTATGTATTTCTTTGTTCTTGTGGGGTTTTATCTAGAATTAATAATAATAAATGTGCAAGTTTTCCAGCCCTTATACCTAGTTTTTCAGCAATGCACTCAGTATATGAGAGAAAAAACATGCATTATTTATACCAAATTTCAGGTATAAGTTATCTTAAAATATTAAATAAAAATATGACTATGAAATTTGAAGTAGAAAATGAAAAAGCAGTTTTTAAAATAAAAAATTTTCAGCAATTATGTTTTGTTACTAGTGAATTTGTATAGTTCATCTGAAGGCAGGACTGTGACTAAGCATGAATATATAAACTGAAGAGAATCAGAAGGATATCCTTGCAACTTTGCATGTAAAATGATGAGCAAGAGCATGGAAGCCTTGTACTTTTTAATGCAGTGAACATCACTTTAAAACCTAGTGACTCTAGGGGGCTGACAGGCTGAGGACTGAATAATCCACTGATGTGTCCCTTTGCACCGGTCAGCAGGGTAATGTTTCTCTTCCTTTTTTATTGACATACATGCTGCACCTTTTCACCTGCTTTTACCAGTAGGTCAAAAAGCTTGCTGTAGGCCTTTGTGTTGCATTGAGAATTAATGTCCCAACTAAAAAAGTACCGTAACTACTAAAACAAAGTCTGAAGTTGATATTTTTGTTTTCTAAGCTGTGTTTTTCAGCGTAGACATAGGAGGGAGGCTGGTTTCATCTGTTAGTTTTCTCTTTTCTGTTTTTTCAAGCAGTGGTGAATATTTGGCTACGTTATCCCATGTTCTCTTAGGAAAATAAAATAAAGAAGAAAAAGCCATTAAAAAAACCTTTTAAAATATTTCTGCCTAAATTGCAGTTGAAACTCTTGGGTTTGCACAGAAAGTACTGCGGTAATGATTGAAAAATAATGGGACACCAAAACGGGCATTTATTTGCCCGATTACCCATTCAATACCTACAAATATCTGTGCTGCTGTGCAACATAAGTTGCTTTTTAGTGTGTTTTAATTCTGCTGTCAATTTGAGAGTTTTACTCTTTAACACAAGCAGCAGTGACTTATGTTGTTGGCTAAGTAAGCAATAACAGACAAATCTGAATGCCAAGACCAAGCCGGGTTTGTCTATCTTGCAGGTGCAAATATGAAGGTTTTGAAAATTTGAATTTATATGTGAAGCTATAAAGCACTACAAATGTCCCAGCCTTTGTACAAATCTCAGGATCTTCTATGCTTCTATTCCCCCTCTCCTTCCCTCTTTGAGAAGTATTTCATAGTAACTTTATCTCAGGATATGAACTGTCATTTTCTGGGTTGGTAAAGTAACTTTCAGCTCTCCCGCCTCTGTGTTGGCTCAATAGTCTTAGAAGCAATTGTTTGTTGCTAAAATGTAGAACTGCTTTGTGTTAGAGTTGTAAAGTGCTTCATTATATTTCTTCTTCCTTTATATAGTGATTTTTGTGTTGTTATGTTGCTATTACTTTGATAGTTCCATGAGAATTCTCTTAAATCTTGATGATCTAAGAACCTGGACATCTTGGCTTACAAACTTATGATACTTGTCCTCTGTTGTTGTCATTTCAGTTATAACTGGATTCTTTTCTTCAAGAAGTTCTAAATCCTTTCTATTTTCAGACCACTTGTTTTTTCTGAGCATTAACTCCACTTTATATTCTTTATCTCAGTAAGCTTAGACATAGTGATATACATATAATAGAAATTCTTAAGTATTTTAAATTGCATTTGCTTAATAGACATGACTAAAAAATCTATGATCCTTCAAAATCTCTTAGGGTCAAGCCAGTTTTGTATGAAAACAGGTTTTCTCTGAATTTTTTAGAAGGATTTAATCCTAATTCAGATAAAAAAAAGCTTTCTTTTGATGAAATGATATTTATTGAGTCTGCTTCAGTATGCTGGGACTGTTTTTTTTCAAAGTTCTAATATTTCTATTGATGCTATTCTCTCAGCCCTGAAGGCCAAGTAGGTTTTGAAGCAGACACTGAGAAATGTCTATTCAGGGATTTGACAAACCTACAGGTAAAATGGTTACAGTCATCACAAGCTATTTGTAGTGCTGTTTTATCCCATTCCTTCTTGGCATTCAGTGAAATATCCTTGTTTTGGGACATATTACTCAACATTGTTGGATATTGGATTCTTAAGACAGAAAGGAAGAATAGAAATAGGAAGTTATTTCTGTGTCATATATCAGTACATTAATCTTTTGGTTGCTTCTGAATTCACATCTGTTTTAAAAATCTAAGCTACGTTGCCTCTATTTGATTATTTTAGTTGAAAATGTCTCTTTTCAAGGGTGTGTATACACATTTGATTTAGAATCTGCTTAATGCGGAAATATTTCTCCTGAGAGAACAAAAAATAAATAAATTAGGAAGAACTGTATGGTTGTATGTACAAAATATTAAAATTTTTACGGGCTGTTGTTTTCTGACTGTCCTATGTAGTTCATTAACCTTTAAATTGCAGGCTGTGCAATTCACATAGGCAGATAAAACACAAAAAACACAATTTCAAGCTGGCTTTTGCCCTTAAGTGTGCAAATAACTGAAACAATTTTTTTTTTTAACTCTAAAACTATTTTTGCTAACTATAGAGAGTAAGCTATCATAACTACTAAAGTCCTAGAAAGACTCCTAGGTACCTTAGCAAGTGTTTAACAGATTATTTACAATCAGATCTTGAAAATCAATATGTTGCAATTTTTATAATATAGAAGTGTAATTTCATTTTTCAAGGTTAGTTTCGCTTAAAAAATCATACAAGCTCAGTAATACATAACAAACCCTAACTTATTCTTTTTTTCACTTTTACTGCATTCTCACAGAAGATAGAAAATGTGACATGTCTTGAAGATGCCTGCAGAGAGAATTGAGGGCAGCTGTAAACTGGAAAAGTGACACTCAGAATAGTCAGCAGACTCACTTACAAATGTCTATTGTTTTGAGAAGAATAGAGGAAACAAAGTAACAGAAAGAGAATTTTTGTTAAAAAATTCCCAGCAAACCAAGAAAATTAATATTTCATAGTATGGAGCAGTGTGTAAGAAAATCAAGTCCATTTTCTTGCAGTATGTCTGTGCTTTTCCTTCTGTATTTTTTCAATCAAATTTGCCTAATAGCACATCATAGTTAGAATTTGCAAACAATGCAAGTCTTACTCCAGGATGGGAGAAATGTGATTGCTTAGGCATCAACCCTTTGGAAATGGTTCAAACAATGTAGTTTCAAATATTCTTTTTCCCTCACATTTATGAAGTATATGTCTACAAAAATAGAGCAAGGTACAGCAAGTTCTGCATGGCTGCGTGATTTCACTTCAGACCCAGTTCTTAAACATCAATTTTGTAAAAGATACCACAACACAACTTCTATAGGTAAATAGATCATTTTCACTTTGTTCTTCAATGCTTTAATGGATTTGCATTAACAGAATTATTAGACTGAGGAGAAAATGTAACTCTTCTGCTACTATGACTCCAGTGCCACATCAGCATATTCCCTGGAGGCCAATAGCCTCCTTTGAACTTGGAGTTTGTGAATAAAACAGATGATTAGTGTTTCTGACCGCTGCTCTAATGAGAAATCCCTTAAATTCATTTTCAAGCCTGCACTATCTACATCCTTGGGTTTAGTGTGCAGTAAAACTTATCTGTGCATATATCTGAGAACTACCTTGAGAATTAGCCTCAGCAAATGAAAAAGATGACAAAAAAATTCACTGAAATTTAGTCAGGGTTACTAGAAGACGCCAGGCACCTCAAGGCAGAAAACCTCGTTGCACTACCAGAAAACAAGCTGAACAGTTTCATTTGCATTACAGTGACTTTGCACCACTGAAGCTGTTGCTACATGTTTGTCTTACTGCATTAGAAAATGGCTCTCAGCCACCTCTTTCACACTGACAGAGAAAACAGAGAGAGAAAACAAGTTACAGCAATAACTTGTATTATTTCTGGAAATCTCATGTTATGATCTTTTCTCCTTACTAACTTGGCTTCCAGGACTGCATCCAGACTACAGTGGCTGACTGAAGAAGATGGAGAGCAAAGCAATCATTAAGTGGTCTGAAGCCATCAGTTGGAGAGGGGATACATAAGAAGCTCTATATTTGGATTTACACTCAACAAACAACACAATTTTTGCTTTTCTCTTGAAGAAAGCTGTCGTGCTGCCAAGCATAGCTGTAATTGATTTTTATTTCATAAAGAAATAAAATCTTGGCCTCCATGAGTGTAAAGCCATGAAATCAGAATAAATCCATGAAGCCAGAAGGTTGAGAAGAATTTGCTGTATTTAGAGAACTCCTATTTGAATCTTAGAGCGCAAACTCTGAATAAAGACTGAACCTAAAACTCGAGGTATAATATTTCTATTCATGAGATCAGCCTAATTTTGGTATCATTCAAGTGAAAGAAATTATCAGTTTCAGTAGCTTTAAATCAATTTAATGTTTTTGTTAATAAAAATTAGAGAATTTATGAAAAAATACGGGGGAAAGTGAAGTGTATGCTGTTTCAATTATTGCAAGCGACAGGAAAGTTGACCATTTCTAAGCCCTGAGATTGGCAAAAGATGTGAATGACTATAGGTCCTTGATAATGGTATCACAGAGAGATGGAGCAACAATAACTATTCTGCAATCAAGTTCTGCTATAAAAGAGAGAACAGGGAGACTGTGAAGATGACAACTACTCCAACATGTAAAATTCTGACGTGAAGATGCGAAGAAAAAGGTTACAGAAAAATTATTTTTAATTTTCCACCTTCAATAACTGACATAAATGACAAAAACTGACCACTGGATGTGAATAAGGAACTTCAAGAGGTGCTTTCGCAGCTTTTAAAACTAAAGTGCACCTTCGGATCACATAGTTAGCTTAATTGCCAATTACATGCTGCAGCAACTTATCTAGAAGTTTCTGAATGAAACTCATAATTGTTTTAAGCTGTAGTTCATTAATCAGTCTTTAAAAAATATCTATAGTATGTTCCATGGCGATTGTTCCAGTGGTTAATTGTCCTGTCTGCCAAAAATCTCTATTTTATGTCTATTTATATGACTTCTTACTTCCATTTCCAACCTGTCAGTGTCACTGAGCCTTTCCTCTAGATAAAAAGAGTCATCAGCATCAGAGATGTTTTCCCAGTATATCTCTGGGGAACATCATCAAATTAGCTATGATAGTGATATTATTGGGTTCAGAAAAAAAAAGCAGTCAGGCCTCTTTATCTCTAATTTTCACACACATTTCCCTGACATTGAGTTATTACTGTAGTATTCAGCCTCTTGTCTTTAGAGTAAATTCTGGTAACAGCATTACAATAACATTCTTACTTATATATAAATAGTACAGTTCTGCATTGACTTAATATTCATATGTTGATTCAGCTATCTTGGAACTATCATTTGTAACTATTTTTCATTACATCAAAACAGGTAACTACTCATGCCTACAAAAATGGCACTGTATTTTGAGATTCATGAGTGTTAAAATTCTTTGTTATGTGGGCCTTTACAATTAAATATCTCAAAATACCTCAGAAACTGATCCCTCTCAGGTAGCGTTCCACCTTTTTAGAAGCCACAGTCCCCTATTTTATTCTGGATTTCTGAGGAAGACATCAAATGAAAACAATATCTTTCCAAGTGAAACTGAAATATTAAATTAGGTGTGATCTGTCACTTAAAATGCTTTGTTGCACTTCCTCCAATAGAGGCTATACTGATAAGCCATCTAGTTTACAGAAATATAAAAGCAGCCCTCGTTGACTTATAAAATGTTACTCATAAGCAGTGATGTATTGCAAATTTTTGCAATAATCATGATAGTGCTGATTTCAAATTGATTCCACACTGACCAACTAAAGTCAGGCCTAAAGCAGCTCCAGAGCACAGTAAAAACCTCTTTTCCTGAAAATTGAGAGTGCCTGTCCCTTGCAGAGAACACCAAAGTCATCTGCACCTGAAAGCCACTTTGGTACATGCCAATGTGTCTGTTCCAAAGGATTGCTGTTTCCTATGATTAAAATCTCCCCTCCATTGTTAAACATCAAGGTGATAAAAATGAAAGAAGTGACAAAAATGATAGAAGTACCAGTACCCATCTACTACACGAGGATCTAAATGGAGAATAACAAGGCATTATCTTTTCTGTGGGTGCTGATTGTCCTCTGTATGCTGCAAGACACCTGCTCATGGTGCAACCTTGTGCCAGCACAGATACAAAGCCTGTGTGATATCCTTTGAGCCATAAATGCAACTAGGTAGCTTTGAAAGATATCTTGTGTATGTGAGTTCAGTTTACGACCTCAAGAGTCAGGCATCCTTTTTTGAGCCTATTTTATTAAGTAATATAAGCCTAGACAAGGCTTTCTTTGCCAAAGAAGATTAAACAAAGGCATTCTTCTGTAAGGGATAAACCTTTACAATTAGTGCAGAAACTACTCTGAGTCAAGTCACTTGCCTCATCTTCACATAAAATAATGGCAGGACAAGTAGGCAGTAAGAAGAGAGAAAAATTACATAGAGGTGTCCTAATGGTTAAAATGTTCACCAAAAAGGAGAGGATCCTTAATCTAAGTTTCTTTACAGGAGCAAATTGTAACTTTGACATAACTGTCATTATATAAAACATGAACACAGTTTAGGAAGTAGTCATATGTCGCCACCTAACCCTTACTGTAGGCACTTCTCCAAGCACGATTTAAAAATAAAACTTTGCTTTCCAGGGTCTTGAAAAATGTGTTGAAAAATATGTTAAAAATTACCCTAAACTTCACACTGGCACTATTTTAGAGAAATGTAAGGTATTTTCAAATAGTGTTGCGTAGGACCTTGATGTGCCAGAGGATTTAAGGCCTTGCTGAGATAAACAGTTTCTATTACCTTATTTAAGGCAGCTAATAATTCAGACTTAAAGCTTTTCTGATTTCTATTGCACAGTGACTGACCTGTACTTCTGCTCTCAATAGGGAGCTTAGTTGCTTTATTCCAAGATGCCAGAGTCATGGTGTTACCAAGGTGCCTAAATACTAAGTGAATAGATACCTATGGCAAATTTTCTTGATATTGATGGGTATCAACCCTACCAGCTAGCTTTATTACACCTGTTTTAGACCTGACACAATAGCTTTTCTTTTTTCTGGATATTCTTAGATAGCAAAGTAGAATATTTCTGTAATATTTCTAAGGTTTGTGCATTTTTGCTAAGTCATTTTAGCACTTTAAGTTAGTATCAGCTTTTATTATTGTAGATTTTACGTTTCATTTGTTCTAAGTAAATTGACAAAATTCCTTCTTAATATTCTTAACTCTAAAGGACATACACAGACTGCCATGCTGGTATAGTGTTCCAGATCTTTTGTTGTTTTCTGACTGCTTCTTCTTTTTTTGTGTATCGTATGTTGCATTTTTGAAAAAGTATTTTTATAGATATTTTCACATCTCACTTTAACCAAGGTGATTATTTTAGTGAAGTAGTCTTTCATGAGCATAAAATTGTGGGAGGTTTTGACATTTTGTAAAGTATTCTTAAATAATTCTCAATCATATTGCATGCACTTATGTTTCAGTATTTCCTCCTACTTGATTTTACCCATAACTGTTTTTATAACTGTAAAATTACCCTCTTCAAAGAATCAGGTCTATATTTTAACTGGCCAGGATATTGTTTTGCTACTATTCATTTTCAGCCTGAACTCAACCTATTTTGTCAGAAGATTGCCCTTTAGCAGAGATTGAAGCTTTAGAGAGTGACCAAGTACTCTTTAGAATGATGCAATGTGTAATATTTCATAAGCTTTGTTTGTGGTGTGAGACAATTCTTAGGGACATGTTCTTTCAGTCACCACAGAATAGTATTACACACAATAATCAGTCAAAAATTTGTTTGGAATAAGAATATTGTGAAAAGGGATAGATTTTGAATATGCAAACATGAAATGTACTATTTGGAAGGACTTTTATTTAAATGATGTCTAACTCATGCAATTGATCAGTGGGCTTTAATCAGGAAATCCTGAACACCTTGAATTGATCCTACAAAATGCAATAGCATTTGTGGATTTTTTTAAAATCCGTTGTGTCCTAAGGTTTACACAGAGCTTATGAAGTGGGAAAAGTGTGTGCATAAGACAAATTTTAAATAACTTTTTCATTCAAATATTTAAACTTCTTTTGCCCAAGGTATTTTTAACTTCAAAAATCTCACCTTAGAACTCTGTCTTTACAGACTGAATAAAAAATATTTTGAATATCTGACCTCTTTATCTCCATTCACCTCATGCTCTTTTGGTTCTTGAATAATGTTAATACAAGTCTGAAATCTTCTGATCAGACAAAAGTGAAATGGAAATCCAGCTCTAACTCAGTTCTTGAGGACACATAGTAGGAGATCCTGCACCGTGCTGGGCCCTACACCTCAAGATAAACTATGAGCACACAGACAATTAGCAGAAAGATAAATATTTTCTGGTCCTTTTCTGGTTTCTTCAGTGAGTGGGCAACTAGGATGAAGGAGAAGTGATGCCTAAAGCTTAGAGCTGAAGGTAGTGATGCTTCTGGAGATCAGGGAAAATTATGAGGTGTCAGGATCTGCCTGTCTATATGCTAACTGATTAGTGAGGATTCAGCTAGCAGTCCAGTTTGAATCCCCAAACTTAGCAGGGAAAGCTGTTGCTCAGAGGAAACCACTATGTAAACTGGCTTTTTCTTCATCCAGTCTGTTTCCTCACACTTGCTTAGAAACCATTCCGTATTACAAGTCCACCCTTCTAGCACCCCCATCTCCAGCCACAGATCATGACACTAATCTTAGTGCTTAACCATCCCCTTCACCCTGCTGCAAGCAAGGTGCACCAGCAGTACAACTCTCCTGCGCTGGCTTCCAGAGCACAAGCCGGCCCCTGGGCTCCTGTGAATCACTGTAAGGCTCATTCTGGTAGGTGAGATGTGAAAGAAGCAGATTGCAGAAGAAAAGTATCGGGCATGGCCCATTAAGCAGATGGAAGATGCATGATGGTTTCTGCCATGCAATTGTATCAGGTTCAACAAAGTGAAGTGCTGGGTCCTGCCCAAGGATTGTGAGGGGGGTGGTTAATGGCAAATCACAAAGCAGGAAAACATCTAGAAGCTCTCAAGGATTAAAAGACTTACTTTCTCCCCCCACTTTTTTTTTTTTTTTTTTTTTTTTTTGAGAGAGAGAGATTAATCTGATAGTGACAAAGCCACCACTTCTGTGGCAAGAGAAAGGCAAAGAGGCATGCCACAGTATCCATTCTTTAGGATACCCTTCCTTGAGGGCATGTTGCAGCAGATAAAGAAAGCAGCTTAGGAAGACGAAGGCAATAGAATACCTGACAACTCAGGAGTTTGTCCAGAATAAGTGCTTAGAATTACTAGGTGTGGAAGGCAGAAATATCTACCTGTGGAGCATCATGCAGTATCTGAGCTGCCACAGTGACAATGGTGTTACAGGTGGCACTGAAGTGCAAGACAGTCCCACTGACAGGTCTTTGGGCCTCCTCTTCTTATCTTCTGTGATTGCCATTGCTGTGGAGGACCAAACTGTCCCACTATCTCTGCATATGGGTCATCAAGGACAATTTTGGTGTCAAAGGATCTGAGACCATTAGCTTCTTTCCCTTTTTCCCTCCATTTCAAAGATTGAACATGTCTAATGTTCCTTCACCAACCACCACCTGTAAACATGACACAAAGCTAATCATATGAGGGAAAAAAACCCAGACATTTGCAGTTAAAACTTTTTTTTTTTGCATTCTCAAAAGAGCTGTAGAGGGGCAGGTAAATGAACTTGAATAAATCTGTGCAGTGCATACACAAGAATGCTCATGCTGGCATAGGTTGGTTTATAGAACAGATTTTCTTATATCATGTAATCTTGGTTTTAGAGAGTTATTTAAATTAGGCATGTGGTCTAACTGTATACTGGCCTTTAGTGCTATGTCTTGTAGGCTGTTGTTTTGTCATCTTCTAATTTTATTCACTCAAACCTAACAGATAAAGTCAGGTTATTCCAAGGTTTGCTATCACAATTCATTTTCATGTTGTAAAGATAATGTTGGAAATTTGAGCATTTCTAATAATATAGAAGCTATTACAAGATTTATCCTCATTAAACATATGCTAATGGAAATGAACTAAATTACAACTGAAATTTAATTATTGGATTATGAGCCATATTTAAAATAAAAGTTTTCAAATTGAGTTATATTTGTGTCTAAAGCTACACAAACACTTGAGAATGGCAATTTCAAAAAGAAACTTTATTTAAAATGTGCACGTGGAAATGTTATACTTTATAGTTCCCAGTGTATACAAAAAGGAAGAGGCTGATGAATATAGTTATTTATTGATGTCGTTTGAAGAGACAACTAGATTAAGATAGGATGCTTTCGAAATCTTTGCCAATAAGTTTTTATAGAGTTGGAAAATATGTGTATTATTTTATATATTTTGTTATCATTGATTTTGGTATGATTACTACAAAACCTTAAAAGTATCCTTGTGGGTTTGCACATAACACAAACACAAGAAACTTCCTTTTCCAAACTCCACTACTCACGTATACATAAAAGGCTGCTTTTGTTTTCTATTTTCTGTTGTTTACCTTACATATGTATGAGAGCTCTCCATTAATGAAACCAGATTCTGGCATTTGTTTGAAAAAGCATCTGAGCAACTAAACTATTATATCAAAACCTAATACTGACTTTTTCCCCTCTAAAAATTGCAAGTCCTTTCAAAAGATAAAAAAAAAATGTGTCTTTCATAGATAACTGAGTAGGCAGTTTGATATGAACAATGTCAAACAAAGAAAAATATCTATCAAACAGAAATCAGAATGACTACAGATGAGTCATGTTCCATGATAGTAGCTGAAAAGATAATGTGGGAAAGAACTGGGCAGAGAGAAAAATAATTTTATAAAATTGATCCTAATTGAAGTTCTAGATAAAGGCTTTTGTACAAAGGTGTTATGAAGAGTGAATACTTACTGATCTGTGTAAGAAATGAAACTTCGAAATTATTGTTTTGCCTTTTAAAATGCTAAATAAAATGTTAATGAAGAGTTATAGGTTGATTGTGTTTCAATAATGTCAAATCCTGACATTATGTTTTGTGTGTACATGAAAAATAAATAAGAGCCAGTTCCAAAATCTGAACCTATAATTCTAATTTAAAGTAGGTTATTGTTAGATATTTAAATACATTAAGAATTAAAAAATTAAATCAACAACTGTTGGCAATATGTGAGCTGGTAAAAAAAAATATTTTTGTTTTCCCTCTGCTCTGAAGCAGTAAAAGATATTGAGATATTTTTATCACTAACAGGGTATGGCAGAATATGCATATATGAATAGTGCAATTGACTAGAAAAATGTCATTTTAGATAGTCATAACCTGAGCATTTAATTCTTGCTTTTTTTAAATTAAAGAGTTTCTTAAAATAGCCTATTTCCAAGCGTACATTTCAGTGAAACTGTTAACAAGAAACATGAATTGAGTTCCTTTGGAGGTAAATGGTGTTAATTGTAAGTCTAAGAAGTATTCTGCTGGAAAAATAAACAATCCTCTTATTTCCAAATACTTTGGATTGTGGCAACCAGCAGTGCAGTGCAAATTCCCTTTATATTACTGTAGAAAAGAGGCATCACTTTAAATTAGGGCCCAGACTCCTATAAGGACTCCAAACCAGCTTCTGAAAGTAGGTATGCACTGTGTTTCCATTTTATCAAATTGCAAAGAGAAAGTAGTCACTGATGTAAGAAAATGGACACGAATGACTGATAAAAGCTATAATTATTTCATAATCCCTGTGAAACTAATACAGAAAGCTTGCAATTTTATACACAAACTATAGGAAAAATAGTTTTACTAATTTGAGGCCAATAAAAATGTTTTTTGAAAATAAGATGTAATGGGAACAAATCTATCTGTTTCCATTAGTTCTCACAGTAAGCAGACTACATATTTGTTTTTTAAGGAGAGTCCTGCACAGAATGCTGAAAGAAAGATGAAAAAAGTAATAAAACCACAAAACCAGAAGAGATTTAGAAAATAATTATTTTTGTGATTAATGTTTAAAAAAGGGAATGATAAAAGCTATTCCATACATCAAATATACTCCTAATGACACTTGGGAAAGTTCTTTTGAAGATCTCTTCCGCTGATATGCTCTTAACAACACCAACATGTTAAAGTACATAGTTCTTCTTTAATTTGTACCTGTCCTTTAGTGACGCACAAAGCTGGATTCATAGGAAAAATATCAGAAAGACTGAACTCATTCTTGATCCCTTGAGAGCTGCCTCAGATAAAATGATAAAGACAGAAGCAATGATGAGGCATGGGGTCTCTTTCAATTTATACTATTTTTTGTTTTGTTTGTTGTTTTTGCCTTACTGTTCATATTACATAATGTTTTCTCAACACATTCAACAGGCAAAATTCAGATAACTTTTAAAGCACAGAAAGCAGGAGTTTCTGAATATTTCATGCAAAGGTAGGAAAACAAATTCTCTTTCCCTTACCTTCTCACTTGTAGTCACATTTTTTCTTCCCTAATCTTAGCATGCTGTCATTGACATGCATTGAGGTGTCTGAAAAATTAGTGGGACTCTTAATAGTAACTGGAATGAATGAAAAAAATCATGTAGCTTTCTACAAGGACTTGCACTATTGAAAACTTACTTCTTGGTGGCTAAACCCACTTAATATAAAAATTATTCCTCTCTTCTCCCGCCTTCTTTTCCCTTGCACTGTAATGCATAGACCACCAGTAATCATAACCTTTACTTTTGCATAGTATATGTGCTGATTGCAATATCACATTTGTTGTGATTTAACCTCAGCTGACAACTAAGCACCACATAACCACATGCCTCACTGATGCCTTCTCAGTGATAGTGGGTAGCAGAATTGAAAGGGTAAAATGAGAACTCATGGACTAAGAACATTTTAGTATTTCCATAATGGTAATGATGATGATGATAATAATAATAACAAAATAATAATAATCATCTTATTGTAGTAAAAAGGAAAATAACAAAGATAGATAAATAAAAAAAGAAGAAAAATAAGTGACTTGAATGAAAACAATTGCTCAGCACCAAATAGCTGATGCCCAGCCAGTCCCCAACCTCCAACTGCATTACTATTTTCTAGTTAACAATGAAACAGAACAAGGAATAACTTGTTTTGCTGCTAAAAGCTAGCAATATCTATTTTATAGTTACTAGCCAAAATATAATGATTATGTTAACTTCATCTATTGGTTTTGAGCAGTTCATTTAGACCCCCTATGGTTATCATGGTTTTACTAGTTCCGAGAAACTAAGTAGGAATTTTTTCCTTCCCCCTGAACACTGCATGCAGAGCTATTAAGTGAGCACTTAAGAGACACAAAAAGAACTGGCTCTCTGCTTAATTGCTCAGAACTTAGTCTCCTAGGAAACAGGGGAGATGAGGGGCTCTTCTTCACTTTTTTCTCTTGTCTCCTGGGAAACAGGGGGAGGAGTTTTTGGGCTGGCTATGGCTGGAACACAGGTCAGAGTGGAAGCTCGTTAGTTCCTGTTTTTCTTGACCTGCTTGACAGCTGCGGACTCTGCTTGGATTTTTCATCAGAGAGGAACTGTTTTTCTGGAGATTTTTTTCTCTTTCCCCGTTCCCGTTTGTTCTTTTTCCTGGCGGTGGTCCTTGTGCATATCAGGGAGAGAGAGAGGACTGTGCCACACAAATTTGACCAGCCGAACGAGTGAGTTTGGGTTGTTTTTTTTTTTCCTTGAGAGGACTTTCTTTTTGTTGTTGTTCCCCTTCCCCCTCTCCCTCTCCCCTTTCCCAGTGTGTGGGAAGGGAAACCCAGTTTTTATGGTTTCTCCGACACATCCTGGAGGGTGTTGCCGCCCCCCCCACCATGTGGCGGCAAACAGTTATCCCACAGAGCCTCCTGCTGGCTGGCGTGGAGAACTGCAGGCTCTGAATCTCCAGTGATCCAACAGCGCCACCTGGTGACTGGCACAGGACACTACAAGCTTTGCATCTTCGGTGACCCAACGGTGCCCCCTGTTAACTGTGGTTAGAATTGCACCAAAGGGTGCAAACTGAACTGTTTACCTAATTTTTTCCTTTGCTTATTTATTAGTTTGTTTTGAAGGGGATTGTCTGTGGGTATAGTATTGTTTGGTTGTTTTACTTGTTTCTTTTCTTTGTTTCTGCCAATACACACATACCTTTTAATAAAAGGCTGTTGTTTTTCCTTTTCCATAATTTTTTTTCCTTCAATTGGAGACTCCTAATTTCGGATTTATAATTGTTCGGAGGAAGGAGTTTGGGTCTTTTCTCGTGGCTCATCCTCAGCAAAAGACCTGTGTCTCATTTAAACTGGGACAATGGTACAGGTGTAAAACTGATATATATATATATACAAAAACTGATGAAGGGTCCTTATTGCATATCTTTAATATAATTTTTCAACAACAGATATATATTTTCATTGCTCTCATATCTTCTGAATTCTTGGTGGCTTCCTGGTGAAGAAATACTTTCAACATTCACCTTTAGACACCAGTTTAGGCACCAAATTCAGACACAGTGTAACTCATGAGGTGCTCTGTGGAGTCAGTGGAAGGAGAAACCAGTTGAGAGCAGACACATGACTGTGGTGCTCACTCGACCTCTGAATGAAAATCTCTCCCTCTCTCTCCACCTCTTATAGCAACAGTATGACATGTTGAGAAAAGTATATAAGCCAACCAAGTTGAATGTCTCACATACTATCTTATTTTAAGATTTTTTTTACCCAAAATTCTTTTCTCTCATTCCCCACAATTCTGAATACTATCTTTAACATTTACTGGGAAAAAAATAAGCCGGTGGTATATAGGTATTAAATATAAAAATGTCACTTTCTTGGACTGCTAACCAATTATTTGTGTGCTCCTTTTACTCAATTCCCAGCAAGTAATTTCTAACCCTCTCGTTCCTAATTACAAGTGTGTTATCCAATTTATATATGTAAAATGTAAATACATCTTAAAATGTATTAACAAAAAAAAAAAAGGAAAAAGAAAGAGAAAGAGAAGAAGGAGGAGGGGAGGGAACTGGGAGAGGGAAATGGGAGACAAAGAGAGTTTGTGGTTGGGGAGAGAGAGAAAAAGGGACAGGGAGACAGCTGGAGATATGATGCAGCTGAAAATTAGATGTTGGAGTCTATTTGTCAACAAACAAAACATCAGACAAGTGGAAGCTTTCCAGTTGCCCAGAGGCCACAGATCCTAATTTCTGCATTCAGGGATCAGCATGCTCGCTTCACTTCTATCATAGTCTGATTACTTAGCTGGAAAGCATTATAATGTTAACAACTTTTCTTTACTTGGTACACAGTAAAATTTGAATACTGCATTTGTAGGGCCTAGCAAGGATAACTTAATACCGTATTATAAGACAGCCTTCTTTGTTATTCTCATCTGGGATTGTTACTGACCTAACAGGTAAACATCAGCATTTCTGTACAAGTAGAAGTGTACTTGGTAAGGGAGAAAGCTTTCAAAATTAATGGGGTTTAAGCTTTCACATGTAACCTATATGTTTGACTGGCCTGATCCTTTGGCATGAAATTCAAAGTTGTGTAAGTAGGCCTTTTTTTTAGGGAGTACTTCTCTTTTTTTAGTTGTTTTGTAATATACTTACATAAAAATCTGAAGTAAGGCATTTCAAAACTTTGACTCAAAACAATAAATTAAGAAAAAAATGTAATCCAGGTTGTAGAAGGAATACTATTTTGAAAGGAGAATTACTTTGGTTTGGTTTTTTTTTTTTTTTTTCATAGTTATCATAATTAAAACATAGAAACACATTTAAATTTTTTTTTAAAAATAGGGTGTAGAAAATAAAACGATATATCAAGAACTTTCTGAAGCTAACCAGAAAATCCAAGAATCCAATTAATTTTTCTGGAGATGATTTAGTCCATGGAGTTTGCTACGCAAAATGAAAACACCTGCAGAAGGGAAATATTTTTAAGATTCACAGAAGGTAAATAACTGCTATGCTTTACCTATTCATTCTGATCAAACATGTTACAAGCATGTCTGAGAAAGTAGGATATCTCCCCAGATCTCTATAGACTGTATTTACTCAGCGACCTCCACTGTAGTTCTACTCTCTCCTTTACCTTGAGAGAATAAAATAACCTAAACACATAAAATCATGTTTGGAAAAATGTTATTTTGCATCATATACAAGAAATATATCAATTCTAAGCTGATGAGGAGTGAAAAAATGAGTATACATATATACACACACACACACACATATATATATATAAACATTTCTGAGGGGAAATGGAACCTTCACCCTTCAAAGACATCATTATCATATTTGAGCAAAATTGAGTTTTGAATGAGATCTTTATTTACAACTTAGAGAAGCTTTTCAGTCATTTACAACCTCCAAGCAGTACATGGGGATGAATGGTTTGATGCCAACTCTTCGTATATAGGCAATTAATTCAACAATTAATTTTCTGCATTCCACAGCTCATGCTCAGGAACAGACATCTTTCTCTATTCTTAATGCTAATCTGTCAACTAACAATATTAATGGCATTTCATGCCATTCTTTTATTTCTCTTAGGAAGGTTTTTGATAATAGAAGGGCAAGAGAAGATTTATTCTCTCAGTCTGCTCCTAAAATGTATTTAAAACAACAATTTAGATTCTCTGAAGACACAAACCATTAATGAATGCAATCTATTTCGTGGTGGGAAACTATAAAGGTCAATTTAAAACATATAATGAATTTCTTCAGGTAAGCGAGAGAAGTCAAACTCAAGTTTCCAGGCAATTACAGATAATCAAATATTCACACTCTAGGTTCTTGAAGAGCAACGAAGATAAAGTATTCTGTAAAACGTGCCATCAGAACTTTTGAGATAGAAGCATGATCAGAAGGCTCTTCTTTTAACCTCAGAAATCAGTCAGATAAACACAACGTAAAACTTTGCCCCAGGTTTCTGAATGATACTTTGCTCTTACTATGCACAAGTTCTCTGATCCACTGTCAGAGATCATGGGGCTAAAAATAAATATCATAATGACCCCTATCCTGTGCAACTTCTAGTGCATTTTGAGAATAATAATAATAATAATAATAATAATAATAATAATAATAATAATATGAAAACCTTGTATCTGAACCTTAAAAAGTCACAGTTTGAGACAATGAATTATATTCAGGAGTCCAAAATAGAAAGAAAAAAAAAAATAAGCCCTTCACTATCAAGTTTCTTTTAATGAAGTAGTGCTCTAAACCCTAACAACTTGAAGGAATTATCTACTTGGAGATATTATTTAATGAAATGACTCCAGCTTCTTTTGGACTGAATTTTCTTCTATACTCTAGAAAATCAATTACAGTTTCCTTGGCCAAGATATTTTTTCCTTTCTATTCTGGACAATCATTGTCCAATAAAGCTATCAGAGTATAAATTCACCTCACCTGCTAGAAACTTCTCTGGTGTCTCTCCCTCATGGCAATAACTTGTAAAAACATTTTGGAAGCAATCCTGCGATATGGTGTTTTCCAGGAGTACTTTCACAGAAATGTTTAACGCCCTGCTTGCCCTCCCTTTTTGCCCTACACAGCAGCCCTGATCCATCTGGAAGGACAATAGCAAACTTGTGAACAGCTGTGGCACCTTCAGCTGATCGCAAAATTCTGCTTTCCTTAGACCTCCTACAGAACTGGCACCATGTGGCACATGATATACTGAGTTGCCCTGGCCCCCAAGACTCACACCCGCTTTCTCTGCTTCTCAAGGGGTATTTCTTCATTTTGTCATTAAGATCACAGCTCCTAGAACCTTAACAGTATTCTTCTTTCCTATACTTCTTTGAACCTTTCAGGGAATAAAGACTCATCTGGGTTTTTGATATTTAGGGATCTTACAGATTTCAGGTCAAAAATAAAATAGAGTCTACCCTCATGATTCACTGCAGTGGTTTTTTTTTGCCTCCTACCTCTGCACCTTGAATGTTGTGTGCAGTTTTGGGCACTGCAATACAAGAAGGATATTAAGCCATTAAGAATCAAAAGGAGGGCAATTAAGATGGTGAATGGCCTTGAGGGGAAGCTGTGTGAGGAGCAGCTGAGGGCACGATCTGTTCAGCCTGGAGAAGAGGGGACTGAGGGAAGACCTCCTTGCAGTCCACAACTTCTCCGGGAGGGGAAGAGGAGGGTTAGACTCTGATCTCTTCTCCATGGTGATCAGTGACAGAACCCAAGGGAATGGCCTGAAGTTGTGTCAGGGGAGGTTTAGATTGGATATTAGAAAAAGGTTCTTCACACAGAGGGTAGTCAGGCACTGGAACAGGCTCCCCAGGGTAGCAGCCCCTGCTAGAGTTCAAGAAGCATTTGGTTGATACTCTCAGGCACATATGGATGTGCAGGGCCAGGAGTTCGACTCAATGATCCTTGTGGGTTCTTTCCAACTTGGCATATTCCGTGATTCTGTGAACCCAAAGCGGAAGGGTGTTGCTGATGAGAACTGTGACTGATGACATGTAACATGCTTTCTTCTGATCTTTAACTAGAGATGACAGTCTATTAACCTGTGGCCACAGTGTTTAAGCACATCATTTGGCCATCCTTCTGTTGAGTAAGTTCTTTAAATGTGCTAAAGGGATCATTATAACATACTGAAATTTTACAATGACATTGTCTTTAATTGATACTGACTAGATAGTTCCCTTGACATAGGAATCACATTGGAAAAAAAGTTATATTCCCCATGCCAAAAAAATGCATTGAAAATATGGATGCATTTTCCAAGGTTTTATGGTTATTATTTATCTGAAAATAATAAAAATAAGGGAAAAAATCAATGAAGAACAAGAAGATTACCCGCCCCCCAACTTTACAAAGCAACAGGCTTTAAAGCTGTCATGTTTATTGAAAATCTTGTAGTCTTACTGCTTTGTCAATAAAGATAATTGGCTAGAAAATTTGCACTCCTAGACATCTTCCCACCTTTCTCTTCAAACTGTTATTGATGAGATTCAGAAAGTGGGAATTCTTAGTTCTCTCACTTTCCAAAACTTTTTGACAAATATGAAGCCTTTCTTGAGATCAGCATCTAATTTTTCAATTTGTATGAAAATGCAGAGAGATAAGATTTACTGACAATCAGCCAACTGCAAATTTTAACTGGATTCAGGCACTTGGAATAAAACCCTTTGATGGTAAATGACTTTAGGAATCCTATTGGATCAAGATTTAATAAAATGATTACAAAAGAGCTTTTAATTCTGATAGAAGAAGTTTACTTCATGTAACATTTATCTGTGAAAAAAGTGCAATTGAAATCATCCCTAGGAACAGCTAATAAAGAGTTGCTTTGTTTTAATTTGCATAATATGTCCATTCTTCCTGTACTATGACTCTTAATTGAGAAAATGGATAGTGCACTATAATCTACAAGAAAGGGGAGATTGTGACAAAATTGTCCCCTGGAATTTCTGTATCAGTGGTTGTGTTCTGTCATAGAGTGGTTTTAAGTTGTCAAGACTTTTTTTTCTTCTATAAACTCAAAGGGTTTTATCTAATTTGGAACATGTTTCATAAGACAAATTTTGTTACATTACTTTAGCAAAATTTTAAGCTAGTTCATAATTATTTATAAGGGATCAGAACTTCAAAAGAAGTGGAGACTTGAATGAAAGGCTGAGGATGGGGAATCCCCAGTATAATTCATTAAAAGAACTAAGAAACACTAGTTAATGCCTGTTTCAGAACCATAATTTCAAACCAACAGAAGTAATGTTCTGATTGTAAAAGCAGCCAGTTAGACCAAAATATGTCCATCTATTAAATAAATATTTATCCAGTGAAACACTGTTTAATATTTAATAAGTTTCCATGATTCTGCTTACCACATCTACTAGTGGGAAATGTCTTACATTTGTTTTTGACTTTCATATCTATATTGAAATTAAGAATATGTATCTTTTTTAAATTAAATTTCTAAATACCATTAAGCAGGAATTAGTAACAAAAATGCATAACTTTCATAACTGTTCAACTTGATTTTCCCTTGTCCCTTTCTTTTGAGATATTTCTGGTCTAATTATCTTCAAAATCCCAAAGACATCCATTTAAAAGAACTAATGACCTTACAGCATGTTAGACCAAAAACTGTCAGATAAAAGCAAACAGTTTTATTTTTCATGTGGTATTCATGAGAATTTTTGATACGAAGGTGTTCATTTTTAATTAAGAAGTCATATTTTGTCATAGAGGTACTTATTTTGAACACAGAAAGCAATACACAAATCCTGCCTGTGTTTCTAGCCTGTGTTTTCTCCTTCGCCACGTAGAGTCAAATTGCATCAGCCTTTCCATGAATCTCATTGTTTGCCTTCTCATAACTCAACAGTGTTTTTCTGCTTTTGGTAACTCTACCCACAGCTTTGTCTTGCCCCATAAATGTTGACCCTGAAGGTGCTCCCTCACAGTCACTTGTGCAGGTGTCATTTCCCCGATTCTGCAAGAATTTGTAATCAAAAGGAGGACCAGCCTACAGAAAGCAGAGGCAGAGACCCTTTCTCTATACGTCCTCTGGGTGCATTCAGAATCTTATAAAACATTTTTTTTTGTTTTTATTTACTTATATCAAGGGTCCAAATTTTCTGTCAGGGATATAAGAAACATTCAAGACAACTCTTTGATAATGGTGCAAGGGAAAAGGTAGATAAAGCAGAAGCTTTCATAGGGTATTCTTCTTACCAGCTGTGAACTATGTTAGCAAAAGAATTTTAATTTGATTACTCGATCATTTCATAGGGTCCCATTAAGTGAAATTTTAGCCTTATTTAAATTTTCTTTTAAATTTCAGTGACTACTGAAGACAAAGAATTTGACCTGTTACATTGCAACTCTGAGGTGTAATGTGATGAGTAGAGAAATATAGATCAGTAGAGAAGTAACACGATGTAGAGTTTGGTGATCATTTTCACACAGAGCTATTCAGATCCATTTACAGAAGCAGAGTCTTGAAATAAAATGAAAATATATTTTGGTTAGTAAAAATCATCAAATAAAGGGTGTTTTTTTGACAATTTATGTTCAGAATATATGACATAGTATGACTTGGGCATAAATAAATTGTTTGCCAATACTATAGATACGCTCTTATATCTTACAAAACATTTATGTGCATATTAAAAAAAGGGAAAGAGATGAAGAAATACTAAATTAAATTGTTATGTAATGCTTCAATGGCAATAAAAGAAATTTGACTTTTTTTTTTAACTTGCCCATAGTCATTTTAAACTTGCCCGTCAAAGTATACATTTGTATTATTTACATTCTGATGCTTACTGAAAATAGACTTAACTAATCTTTCCAGTTCAGCAACTAATCATTTGAAATATTATTGATGAATAGTACCACTAGATATTTTTGAGAAGTGCTCTAAATCCATCAAACTGGTTATCTGAGATGAAACATTTACTGAATTATGGTATGGGTTCTTCAACTTGTCATCACACTAAAAGATGCTCTTAAAAACATCTTTAAAATATAACTACTATTTTTCTGTCTGATATTAGGAACAAAGCTGAGTATATTTAAGCCTGAGAAATCAATGGAAGAGTATGGAGTGTCAGGTAATTAGAGATAAAAAGCTCTGAAGCTGTCTTGGTAGTTAGCAATGAGGTGACCTATGCAGCATAACGTACATGTGAGCAACTGGTGTGCCACCTTCTTTAATGAATCTTAACAGATCTGCATTCCTTAGTAATGTAACAAGAATTGTTAGATATCAGCAGCAAAGAGAAACAAGAGCAACCTTCCAAAAGTAAGCACCACATGGACGCCACTACAGGACTTGAAAAAAAAATGGCCGGTTTATGAGACAATGTATATTATTATCAAGGTTTATATGAGGTCAAAGGAGGAATAGCCACATATGTTAAATGAAGAATAGACATTACAGATAATGAGAAATGCCGTCACTGTTTTGCCTCTGGGAGTAGGCAGGGAGCAATATTGTGAGATTTTAAATTCAGGAATTTTTCCTTTTTCTGATTGTACAATATTATCACATTTCTGGCAAGTACTGAAATATGGATAAGAAAAGACTCCTGCTTACATTAAGAAGCTGAACTCATATTGAAAAAAACAATTGCTTCCCCAGGTCAGATAAGACAGCAGATCATGCAATTCAACAGAGAGTATATTAAAGAAAAAAATTAATACCAAAGAATCTTGGTTTATTTAAAATAAAACAAATACTCAGACCTCTATAATCCTAGTTTTATAGAAAATATTTTAAATATGAGTCAATTTACACTAAAGATTGAAAAACAAGAAGACAAATATAACTAAGCTGTTAAAAAAAATTTACTCCCATTTTGCTAACTCACTCTGGTTCACAAATGCTGAATACTTGGGGCTATTTTATGTTAACCAAAGTTTTCATATAGGTATTTAAAATTATCTTTTTGTCCTATGAAAAAAATTCAATCATTTCCACACCAAGACAGAATTAGTTCTCTCAAGAGTAAAAACCCCAAATTCAGTCCTCTAAAGTAGACTGAATGGTATTAAAAATAGCAATAAAAAAAAAGTGAGTCGAATCAGTAGCCTCTAATTATCTCTACTTAAATCTCAGGTTTTGGTGCAAATCCTGTAACACATTAGGATGTTACAACTAGTAATCAGTGTCTATATGTTTCATTACAAGCATAAGGAGCCTGTGTCAGGGAATGATCTGCTTAATTTTTTCTGCATACCCACCAAAACATCCTTTCACTCTGCCAAAATCAGGCCTTTGCCATTCAGCATTCTGGCCTTACCATGTCCTGAAGATCTATGAGCTCTGGTGATGTCTTTCTTCTTTTATTGGCTAGAAGCCTTGGATGTCCCTTGCAGAGTGGATGCAGAAGGGCTTCCTGCTGCTATGGCACCTTGGGACCATTGGAACATGCAAGACTCCTCTGTCATCTATGGTTAGAGATGACATGCTCCTCTGTTACATCATTTCTGGCTACGAGCTGATGAACTTCCCTCCCCAAAGAGGCAGATGGTGGTTCATCTGGCTTCCTTCCCTACAGGCATGGCTACTGATGTCCCTAGATGAAAGTCTTACCCAGGGGTCTTCAGTGGCCACATGCTCTTCACATGAAAGAAAATCTACAAGGACCAGGGTAAAAAAAAGAAAAACCTATTGACTTCTAGGTCAGTTCTCCTTATTGACATTAGAATACAGAGTGACAGCTCTTTGAATATTTTTATGGGGCAGAGAAAAACAAGAAAGATGAATCAAACACAAGCAGCTTCTGCAAATTTTCAAGAACAAATCTATGTTTTGTCCATAAGGCTGCAAAGGAAGCTATAAACACATAGCTACCTAAAACAGCCTGAAAGATATTATCAAGTCCCTGAGGTCACTGTAGGCCCTACAGTTCCTGCCCTCCTCCCCTAGGATTTCCTCATCCTACCCTGTGCCCAGGACCCTGTGTCATCCCCCTGGAACCATCACTCCCTACCCCAGGGATACCACAGCAGAGCCAGTCTCCAACTCCATCCCTATGGCCCTGCGCCACCCTGCCATGGGCCAACCCCAGCCAGGACCACCCGCAGTCCGATGCACAACAAGAGATGGTCTGATATGGTTAATCAGATGGCCTGATATGGTTAATTTTGGATTTGGCTTAGAACAAGCATCAGAAAATGACAACTGAAGATTTCAGGGTTATGGTCTTATTACTGCCATAATTTATTTCTGAAAGGAGCTATTTTTTTGGGCCTTTTTTACTCTGACCACCTAGATTTAGGAACATACTTTAAATCATTGAACCAGATTACATTTTTACTCATATTTTAATGAGAAATATGAAATTTTTAAATTACAAGGAAGAAGAGAGAGAAAGAGAGAGCAACAAAGGCGAAGGGAGAAAGGAAGATAAAAATATACCCATTTCACCAGAAGTTAAATAACAGGAAAGTAGGTAGTCAAACATAATAAGGTACACTCACTTTTTTTTTTTTTAACACATAATGTTCAGGTTACTTGAAAATTATTGTCTCTTTATTCCTCCATTATTGAGACTGAGAACAGGAACAGTTGTTTTTATTTGTGGAATGCTAAGTGCCATTCAACTTGAATTCCAGGTGTCTGGGAAAACAAACCTGTAATAAAAAAGGATGGCTGAGGTACATAGATGAACTGTGCAAACTTCATATTAAGTTTACTGTAATATAAGCTATGCATTGTGTCATTCATGAATCTATCAAGAGGGATAGAAAAGACAATTAGAAATTATAAACTAACATTTTATTGGTGCTCTTGATTCATGCCAATAAAAAGTTAAAAGGCTGAGTATGAGTTAAAAATTACCACAATTTAATTGCAGAATGAAGTGGTATTTTTTAGAAGAAACTGTTACTTTAATAATAGAAAAAAGAAAAAAAAAAAAAAGAAAAAAAGGACAAGTTTCTCACAAACAGCAGTAATCAGGGTGAAATATAGTGATCTGAACATGGATAATATCCCTGCAGTTACCTCCTACAATGCCCATTAAATATAAAAACTCTATGACAGGTACATCCCATAGGAATTCCAATAGATGAATTCCTTAAATCAAATCTTTGACAATGGCTTATCTTTCAGAACAAGTTATTAATACATATAATTGTTTTACTTGAAGAAGTGTAACAGATCAATTTTTATCATGTAAACAAAAATAAACCAATATAGAGTTGCTATGAGTAAACACAGAATCTCATACAATTGCAGAATTTTAAATCCATACCTGATTCTTGTATGATGGATCTAAACGTACTTGTTGAATAAAAATTTGTCATCTTTCAGATCCTAGAATAGTGCTCATACTGTACAAGGTTAGTTCAAACCTTTTAAGGAAAAATCTAATAGATATCCCAGTGGGTTCAAAGTCTCTGCTAAAATTACTAATCAGACATGCATGAATGTATTTTTCCTGTGTTACAGAATCTTTCCTCTGCTTTCTAGACTCCTACTGAGACTTCGGGACAACTTTCAACATTTCAAAACACTCTGATCACTCCCACTAAGCCAAGGTTTTTAGCAATTAGCAGGATGAAGTAGGTTAAGAATACTCTGGTGAATGGTAAGGAATCTAATCTGATTTGTAAGAAGAGATAGAAGACACCACAGGTAACTGTCCAGATGTGGTAAATGCTGTCAGTTCCTCAGCAAGTTAACACTGAATTGTAAATAGTAGGTAAATATTTCCCTAGTTTTTCTTCCTGTTTCTGATATCTGAAGAGCTAAGGTGGACACATATGCAAAATTAATCAGCTACAAATGAAGATCTGCACCTGTACTCAATGTTTTCAAGCTTCAGAGGCACTACCTTGGGGTCCTTCCTGGTATGTGCAATATACTTCTGACACCTGATGTCCTAATAACAGCAAAACTCTGCTCTTGCCATTTATAGGGTCAGTGGCATGCTCTGACTGGATTAGGATGTTGTCCTTTCAGCATGAAACACACAGATCAACCTTGTCAATGGCTGCAGTACATCAGTGTTTGCCATATTCTTGCTAGTGTTATCAAGACTACTATACTACCCTAAGAAGGGTAAAGTATGTAACCACAGCTTTTATACAGTCCCACTGATGTGTCTGACAGGACAGAGTCCGGAAAAAAGCTTCCTTGTCAATGTCAGCATCTACATACAAAATTTACATACCTATGAGTATCTATTTCTGATTGAGGAATTTTTTCTCTTCTATCATAATCAATGACCTAAATATCAAGTCCTCTGTACTTATATCAAGTCCCTATACAAGTCTAGTCCTTTACCCTGCAGTCAGTCAACATAGACCTCTACCTTCCTCTTCTGCCAACAAGACTTGAGTCTTCTAGCTGGGTACAAATGATGACGAAGTTGCTGCAGCTCTGCTGTTCCCACTCTACCAGAAAACACTAAGTCTCAGAGGTAAGTTTTCTGTGGCAGCATTATTTTCCATTCTAGCATTGATCTACTCTGCTTGAATGCTGTAAAAGCAACTGAGCAGCCTTCGGACCTGGGTCTTATTGAAGAAAGACCCTTAAAATTTGAATACCAATGCATTAAAAATCAAAGAGCCAGCAAACTAAACACCAATCTGTTGCTGTATTTTGTGAGCCATGCTCTTGGACCATAGATCTGAGACATTTATAAAGCTGAATAAAACAACTATCTTGAAGAACACAGCTGTGAGACCATTTGTTATTTACTTGAGCTTCCTTTGAACAGGACAGGTGGATAAGCATTCTAAGTTCTCTATGCTCTTTTTAAAGCCACAGGTCCAACTAGGAGACTCACAGCCTCTCAGTTGGTAAGATGCTGAATGGACTATGTAGACAAGTCGCTCATTTTTCTTTGATTTCCTCCAGACTTGATATTGATTTTTGTTCTGCACAGCAAAACAGGTGGAGTTTGCAGTCCTAAGAGATATGGGTCAGGTGAAGAGTAAAGTTAGGCCCTTGAACAGTAGAAAAGCAAATTTCCAGCTATTTAATCAGTTAGTCAATAAGATGACATGGAAAACTGACCTCAGGGACAAGTGGGCAGAACAGAACTGGCAGATTTTAAGGAAATCTTCCACAGAGTGCAAGAGAGCCCCAGGCACATGAAATTTGAAAGGTAGGCAAGAGACTGGCATGGCTTCTTTGGGACCTCCTGGTCAAACTAAAGGGTAAGAAGCAAATGCATAGGCCGTGAAAGCAAGGACAAATATCCTTGGAAGATAATAGGGACACAGACTGTGTAGGGATGAGGTGAGGTATTCAAAGCTAGATTTGAATTTGGCAAGGGCTTATACATGTTTGTCAGTCAGAAAAGGAAGGAAAAAATAAACAAGACCGGCAAACTGGTAACAACAGATAATGGTGTGTGGGGGGGGTGGTACTCATCAATCTTTTTGTTTTAGTCTTGTCGTGGTTTTGCTTTGGCTTAATTTGCTTTCCACCCCCCACACAATTACTACTAGTTGAGAGAAGGTTTTTGCAGACAAAAGAGAGACAGGATTTGGGGAAAATAGTATAAACATTTATTACTAGTAAAACAAGAACTACTAATAAATTAAAAACTAAAGAATTATATCTACAACAATTTCTATTTAAGTTAAAGTGTTATATATTTACAGAAATACCCCTCCCCCCTTTATACCAGTCCAAGGAGGAGAAGTGGTTTCAATCTCCATTTTCGGAGTTCCAGCTCTTTCTCTCCAGTAACAAATCTTCAGTAGCAGCAGCATTCTCGTTGCAGCTGGAACTTTTTCTCTTTCTCTCTCTTGCTCTGTGTCAGCCTCCAAGGCTGGGCTTACCCCCCTCCTGGGCTAAGACCGAAGGCTGGGGGTTACCCAGGTCCTGAAGGGTCTTCCTTCCATAGGCTTGCAAGGGGACACTTGCTTACTATGGATCTTCACCACAGGGTTACAGGGGATAATGGCTTAAGAGTTCACCCCTGTTTCCCTTTGGAGGTCCCTCCCCATGGGAGAAACAGTTCTTGATAGAGTTCTCGGCATGGGTCTAGCACGGATCCACACACACACAGATCCCAACATCTCACATGGGCCGCCTCGCTCCAGCGTGAGATTCTTTCTCTTCCTTAAAGTTATAAATCTTCAACAGCAGTATGGATCCACACACACACGGATCCCAAGCTTATCCGAGCCGTCTTCGCTCCGGTATAAGCATCATCCCTTTCAAGGGTCACAAAGTCTTCAACAGGACTCTGCCTCACCTCAGTCCTTCTCATGAAGTTTCAGTTTTCTTTGGTACATCCACAGGCTCCTCCGTCAGCTGCAGGGGGGGGTCTCCTTACTTCAACAAATTTTTACAAGTAGCAGGGATTACTTTTCAGTCTTTTCCCTGCTGAGGAGAGAGAGTGAAAAGGGAAAAAAAAAAAACAGCTCTCCCCCCTTCGAATTTCTTCTCTCTCCTCCGGCTGCCAGCTTTGACCTTGGAATCTCTCGGCTGGAATTGTTCCACAGCGGTTTCTCATCTAAATAGTCAGTCTTTTAAACTTTTTTTTTCTTCACTCTCTTACCAGAGAGTAAGGGAGGGCTTCAGTGTTACACCTGCCCCCCCCTCCCCCGGCCCAAGCCGGGGGAGGAGAGGGCCTTGGCCCTCTTCGGGCCTGCTGCTTCTTTACATGGCTGCTGCTCCTAATTTTAACTGCGCAACAAGTCTTCTCTTCCGTTTTCTTAAAGATGTAATTAGCAAAGGCGTCACTGGACTTTTGATTGGCTTTTTTGTCCGGAAATTACCTGGACAAAACCATCCTCAGCCCCAGGGATGGGCTGGTGGACAAAACCACGACAAGTCTACAATGACAGCCTCTCTTCCCGTAACTCTTAAGTGGGTGTACCACAAGATGGGGGCTGGGGGAGCTCACATTATAGCCCAGAGGAGGAATGTGCGAGGGAGCAATGTTACTGCAGGTGCTCCCTTTGACATGCCTTTTCCGGTCCCAGCGTCCCTGCAGTTTTAGGGTTTGTGGTTCTGTGAACCCCAACTCAAACCTCTAATGGCTGCTTGGGTCTGAGATTCCCAGCACTTTGGAAGACACACAGGGAAAGAGGTGGAGGGAGGAATATTGGTGCAGTGCCATGCTCAGCTTGGCATGCCTTTTGCAACCAAATCTACCTGGAGCTGTAGGTTTTGTGGTTCTTTAAACCCTAATCCTCAAACTAAATGGAAGAGGGGGTCTGAGGCTGAGGTCCTCAGCACCATGAGTGGCCCAGAAAAGAACTGTGGTGGGGCATATCAAGGCGAGCACCACAGTCCTCCAACATCTCTCCCTCTACACCAAAACTACAGAACTGAAAAGATCTAGGAAATTTTACTTATGTGGCAGAGATTTCTTATTGAAAAAAAATCAGATAATATTGTTTCAACTTATTTTGAATCCTCCAGTATGTAAAATAATTCATTTTTTCAGTCTCATATTTTAAACATTTTGGGCTTATGAGTGTATGATTCCGTATTTTGTCTTCAAGCCCCACAGTTTGTTGTAAATTTTTAGGTGCCTCCATAAGACAGAGTTGTCTCTTAATGATTATTTCAGTCCCCAGACAGTTCAAAATTCTACAGCACACCTCAAATGGGCCTCTATTTTCTGAAAAAAAAAAAAAAAAAAAAAAAAAGAGTTTTTTAATCAATGTATCAATTAATGCAATGAATTTACAGTTCCTCAGTAGATTCAGAAAAAAAATAAAGAAAAAAAAAGTAAGAAAGGCAAATAAGGAATACTCAAAGCCACATATTTAAGTGTAATCAGTAATGACAGTGAAAGGAAAAAGTTATGAAAAGATGTCTTACAATACTATCTACCAGAGCCATTTAATTTATTTCTTTTTCCCAAAAGAAAAGAAAAAAAAAAAACGCTCTGTTTTATCTTTTGGAAAGTACTTTAGAGTTTCTAGGGTTTCTTTCTGAGTAGTTTGATATAGAAAACCAAAGTCAATTCCTTTTCTTAGCTCAAACTTAAACCAAAGCCTATTTATGCAGTATACTTTTATTTTAAAATATCAAATTGTTTAAATACAAAAAGTAAAATAATAAAGGTGCATGTCAGGGCAATATGTGAGGTCTTCCATGTTGCATATAGTGTATTAGTTCTGTCACAGAGAAAGGAAACATAGTGGGATAGCAAAAAAAAAAACAAACCAACAACCATTTTCTTTTTTTTTTCCTTATTATTTCCTGAAGATCAAAATAAACAATCATTAAACAGAGAGGGTCTATTCTTCTTTTCAGATATCGTCTCAGAATGAAGTGTTTCATGTCAACTCTCCATTTATCCTCAAAATGAACAAATAGTATATATTTTAAATAAGAATAAAGTCACAAAGGCAAAATGTAAAAATTTTTGATGTCCTGATATAATGTTAATGGAAAAGAGAATAATAAGAGAGGCTTAGGCTAAAAAACCTATGGAAATGTCATAAGAGAAGGGTTTCAAATGTTATTTCATTAAATCTTCTAGGTCAGTTATTTTCTGCATCCTGTGTTAAAATTCTGAAAATATTGTAATAAACATTGTAACTGAAGGTAAATAAAACTTACAGCTTTTGATGTGTTGTTTCCTAACAAAAGAACTTGGTAGAACTGGTAAGAATTTGTCTGTCTTTAAAATAATTTTAATTGTTTGGATTTACTTCCACATGATATTTTAAATCTACTGAATTTCAAAAGGAATCATTCTGAACATTAGTTAATTGTGATGCTTTGATTGTAGGATAATCTACCTTTTCAAGTGACTTCTGTTTTTTTGCAAATAGAAATACTATTTAAATCCCATTCTCCCAAAAGAGATACAACAGTCTAAACTTCTTGAATGATTATTTAAGTATCATTTTTGCAGGGAATGAGTGATTGCTCTGTGAACAACCTCTGAGAACCCAAAATCTTATGTGAAAATAAACGAATATTTCATAAACAACTAGTTGTAGCAGTAGGACTGTACACCAGGAAGGATGATGAGTCCCAAATGAAGCAGAGCCTTCATCTTGAATTTTGAATGACAATGCATTTAAACTGGATATATAAAAGGCATGGTCAGGATCCACTTGCAAATTAATGTTGATTAATATTCAATTAAATATGAGAAATATGATTGTGCCCTCACACTAAACATTTTGTATAAGGTCTTAAACTGACTGTGCAAAGATGTTTAATGACCCTAGATAATACACAGACATTTGACAAAGGAAAAATGAAAGTTCTAGTAAATAAAAGAGTTGCTGAGCAAATCCCATGTCAAAAAGAAAAACAATTCTTAATGCTACACATGAAAGTAAATACATAGAATTGATCCTCTAGCAAGAAGCATTTCCAAATGTAATATACAGTTTTGATATGTACAGCAACCCCCTAAATAACCTTTCCACATTTCTCCAAGAGCCTGGAAACACAATATATCTGAAGATTGCTTGACAGATCATGATGATAGTACCTACACACTCCCAAGGTTAGAACTGCCACTACAGTATTTTGTGATATAAATAGCTTTGAAATTACACACACAAATACTCATGGCATCAGAAACTTCTGAGATTGCTCCATCTTTGGTGATGATGATGAAGCACAAAGAGTAAGAAATGGAAGCTTTTCCCAGATATCTGCAGCTCATATCTGTCATTCAGAGTTGTCCACCATCAAAAGTTTCAGATTTATCTTTCTTTATTTGCAGAGCTGTTGTATTGCTTGAACATGAAGAAAGTAAGACACCATTGAGAAATGATGTGGACATTTCCGGAGGACTTCAGCTCACTGTGATTGTCCACCTTTTACGTGATATATAGACATTATTATAGCTAGTTGAAACACGTTAACAAAGGTCCTTTAATTAAGTTCCCCATATCTGCATAGCTCTGGAGATATATTAGTCATAAAACCAGAATGACCTATCTATCTTACAGCTGCTCCAGTTGGAGGCTAATGCTGACTTTGTGCTGAGAACAGTTTCTCTCTTAAAAGTTATTTTCTCATGCAATGGTTGTGCCATGAAACCTAGTGTCATTGTTAACAGGGTCCAGAGATACTTGTGTGTCTTGGAGTGTGTCAGTAACTGGTGAGAAAACTTTCTGCACTATGTATAACTGCCAGTGTTCAAGAGGCTGTCTTTGGTTCTCAAACTATTTCTTTCCACCAGCACTCATTTTCCTTGAACTTGAAATGTTTTGAGCTAAGTTATTCAAAATCTAAATTTACTTTAAAAGTCTTTCATGCCCAATCCTTTACTGCACCATGCACAACTAGATAAGAACTGCTCATTTCTTTCATAAGGGCCTCTCTGTATGAGCTACCTTGTAGGGCTGTTAGGGCAGGGAAGATTGATGTAACATCTTCAGGATTAACAACCCTATGGAGAAAAAATGAACAAGGTCTTGAGAGAAATAAAAATTTTGAGAAATATGGGAGATAAAATTTACCTTTCAATTTCTCATTTCTGATCAGAGTTTACTAGTTCCCAGTATTTGTACTGGTGTGCAACACAGTTCAGAGTTCCCATGAGGTAAGGTTCAAGTCTGCATATCTCTCTTAATTCTGGCTCAAGATCCCCCAACTTACTTGAATGCAAGTGCATTTGGCTCACCTCCCAAATGACAAGACAAAGAGACAACTGAAATACTCACTTACAGGGAATATCTTTGGTCTACCTAAGCCCTAATCTTCCCATTGCCTAGTGCTACTGTACAATGGGCCAGTTGCATGGCAAAAGGGTCCAGTGGAGGCTATGGTGGCTGCTGTAATAACCCAGTTACATAGGAGAGGTATAATACTGGAAAAGGAGAGCTGGAATGAGGCAGAACAATACTGAGCGCTGTAATAGACTGGGGAGAAGAGATTGGTAGAGACTAAAGCTTGCAGGGCCCCATGAGGATGGTGCTCTGCAAAAGATGTCTCCACAGAAGTTCTTGGCTAGACATGTGTCACTGGATTTTAGCCCTTTTAGTCACTGGAGATTGCTGATAAAATAAGCTAGCTTGAAAACAAATCATTGTCTATTTAAAATTAAACTTTATTTTACATATATCTAATATGTGTTATAATTTTTAGCATTATATCTACAAGAGGAAAGAAGAAAGTCTTGTACAGGTAACTGATTTCTACTTACTGTATGTTCCTAAATATTTGTAATTTAGGCTTTTTTTATGGATATCTGGAGCTCAAAAGAACTTCAGGCATCACACAATATTGTATCTATCAAATCACATTACCAAATTCAGCGAAGCATTGCTAGCAGCCAGATAATTACCTGTTCTTTTGTCTTTTGGTGCAAATGAATAGAAAATCAGTACATCAAATTCCAGTGGAAGAGGTACTGGGGTAAAAATATCACTGGCTGCAATTTCCCAGTTCTGTGCTTTTAGGAATTCAACATGCCTCAATACCTAGAGTTTAGATGAAACATATGAACTTCAAGGGTACCAAATTTTTGCAAAGATTGACAGCAGCAGCTGTCATTACCTGTTTAAGTTACAGCCATTATTGTAAACTCTACAAAACAACAATGCCATAAAGAAAGCAAGTTTGCATTCTGCTTTTTGTGCCAGCAGCGTTACATAATGAGATAAACATTGGTAATTGTGTTTAGTTCAATAACCCTTTTAATTATAGTTGAGATCTCCTTTAAAGTGTATGGATTTTAGAGACGCAAAATAAACAGCTGAAAGCCAAATGAAGGTTGTCTCATAGATTCCTACTGTCTAATTAAAGTACAGAAACATTGCTTAACCAATTCAGGCACTTGGAGGAAAAAGAAAAAAAATTACCCTGTTTGCACACTTGATACACAGTTAAATTTTTGCAAGATCTCAGCTAATAAAGTTTGTATTACATCAAAACAAAATATCTCTAGTCTGGGAATTTAACCTCTTTCTTGTTAAGCAGGTCATCAAGTCATGAACAGTCTACTATATTTATATATATAGACAGATAATCAGGGAAGATCCATCACATCCACTGAGACCCTGGTTCAGCAATATACTAATGCCCATTCCTAAACTTTAGCATGTCATCAGTCCTACTAAACTGTAAAAAAAATCTACATACATACATATTTTTTGTTGAATTAAGGTCTAATTTCTGACAAAAAAAATTCTGACAACGAAACTGGTAAAGGGAAGCAGAATTCTCATCTTCTTATTTTGGTGTGAAATTTCGAATGGTTCTTTGCAATGGGGAAGAGATTCTGCAGAATTCTACATGCAGAACTATCATGTCTGGCACCATACACAATTTATGTACGAAACAGTCCTTCAAAATAATAAATTGATTATAAAAACATTACAAAACATTTTTAGCCTTTTACAAAAAGGTGAAAAGTAATACCAAAGGATTCATTAGCATCATGAACATTTACAAAAAACATTTTGAATTCAAACCAAAAAGTAGTTCTTGTTTTTGTCAGGTGAGAAGACATTTAATCCATAATACCAAGGGATTTGTCTCACCAGTTACCACCATGTGTCAGTAACAAATAATGTCAAGTATTCAGAGAAAATTAAAAACTATCAACTTCCTTTGTCTCTTCCTAAACTAGCGAATCAAACAGCATCCAGTTCTTGGCTATAGGAAAGATAACTGCCTATAAATGGTTGAAACAACCTCTATTCCTAGTTTGATGCATAGGAATGCTCCAAAACAATTTCCAGCAAATACTAGAGAACATTTCCATTAGCCATTTAGCCAGTGCTGTGCATATTTCCATGCCTGCTCTGGTCCAATGCCCCAAAACTAAACCAGCAGTCTCATGCACATATTATCCCTTCATCCCTTTTCAGTCCATGACATGCACTACCCAATGTTAGGGTAAGGAAAAGAACATTACTGGGAGCTGCAGAAGCCTCAATATTTGACAATAGGGTGAATTATAGTACATTTGCAGCAAGAAACAATCAAGTGCTCCTCATAACCTAAAAGAGACTTGGATGGGAGCTAGGGAGATTTGGAGGATCATAAATCCAATCTAACTAAAAAGACAGCACATGTAGAGCTTATGAAATGGGAAAATTTATAAAACAGCAAAGCCTTATAAAAAAGCTTCTGATCTGAAGTTTATGCTGTTCTAACAGCCACACAAGTCAATTTTTACCATTTCCCAATCTTCAAGGCTGTAGCTGAACCATTATCTTTGAGGGTTTTGGTCAGTGTCTGCTCCCTAAGCCTTTTATGTTCTCAGCATGATGGCCTGTTACTTATGCCATCAAGTCGGTTGCTTCCAGTTACCAGTCTTTTTGGAAGAGTTCATTGCAGTGAATTGCTCTATCACATCTTTGTCCTTTCCAGGATGCCTTCGATGGCTGTAGCCTGAATCTGTCTGCTTGAATCAATATTTGTCCTAACTCTGTCTAAATTTTATTCACTGTATTCTTTTCAGTCGGGCTTCAGAGAGGTTGAATGGAAATCCCTGCTATTGGCAATGATGGCCATGTAGCTGCTGGAGCTAAAAATGTAATCTTTTTTCTTCTTACTTCTTTGCACATAATTGCACACAGACTGCTGTTCTGTTTCATATATATGGTGAGGGATGGGGCAGGAATGATCACAGCATTACAGCTTCTGTTGCAGTATAAACGTAGGGACTACAGAAGAATTAATTCCATGTGTTCATTATTGCTGGTTATAATATCAAATACAGAGAGTAATTTTTAAGAATAATCTTAGAATTGTTTGAAGGGGGAGTTATGATACGGATTTACAGAGGAGCTCTTTATCCACAGTGCCACACTGAGAAATGTAAAACTACTTGGGGAACAGAAAATGAATGAGTTGTGAGAAAGGAATAAACCTCAGGGAAACTGAAGCTGTGTTAGTAGAAACTGAGATTCCCAGTGAAATAGGAGATCGTTATGATTTACTGAGCAAATTATTGAGGAGCTAATCCAAACTCAGGATTGGTTTTGGAAGTATTCAGAGTACCTCTATAAACAGAAAAAGATCTATATCTCAGGAAAGAGAAGTAGCAGAAAGATAATCTACAGTGACCAGATGCCTCTTGACATTCAGGCACCCCAAAGTAATCAGGGACTTAAAACGTAGTTCAATTTTGCTGTCATGAACTGTGGCAATAATCCCATGATCAGTTTCAGAAGTTGCCATTATACTTTTTTGGGTACCTCCAACCAGTCTGTTGTCAGAAGAATAGATTTAAGGGTGAAACTAATATTCATCAGTAAAGTATTTAATAATTTTTTAAATTTTAATTCTGAAGGCGTCATCAAAATAAATAATCAATGATTAGCCGTGATCAGTGATTAATAATCCTGATGTGATTGATAATCCTACATGCGATCATTCTACTCAGGAAAACCAAATTTCAGAAATTTCAGAACAAAATATAGGCCAAATACCTTAAGAGGAAGAACTTTAATTCTGCATATTTTCATACGGAAAAATCTGGTGGGGGGTTTTAAATGTTTTGGTGGCTTTATTGTGGGGTTTGGGGTTTTGGTTTGTTTTTTTTTTTTTTTTTTTTGGTTTTGTTTTGTTCTTTTTTTGTTTGTTTGTTTGTTTTTAATTTAAGGGGCTGCTTTGACATTGTATATCAAATTAGAAAAAAATAGTAAAAAAATAGTGAAAACTATTATAATTCAAAAATAAATAAATATTTCAAGAACTCCATGTTTGCTTTAGGTATTTCCAGACAATGTAAGTAGTTAGAATCAACAAATTTGACATGTGTAAGGCTAACAGTCACAAAGTTCTCCTTATAACTGTACTTTTTTATTTTCAGGAGAGGCAAATTGGATAACTGGACTCTCACTTTATCTTATTGTAAGTGAAAAAAATAAAGCTAAACCTGGAAGGATTTCTTAAAATAAACAAAAAGTATTGTAATAATCTGCCATTCTTAAAAGGTGAAGTGAGACATTTTCATTACTCCTGTAATCCAAAATGGCATATTCCATTACTTTCTCTTCAAGGACAGCATTTTTCTTTGGCAGTTCCCTGTGCCATGTGCAAAAAATTACAGTGAAAGATTTAGAGAAGAGCTTTGTAATGCCAAAACAATACTGTGAATGTTGAAGGTAGAAACTGCAAGTATGAATTACCATGCATGCCAAAATGAAGGAAAAGAAAACTAAGAAAAGTTGCTAAATGTTTGTTAAATATTTTTGGTGCATGATTCCAATGGTGATATGAAAAAACAGTGTTCAGATCTTCAAGCTGAAATCTGAGGACTACTAGGAAAGTGGTGAAATATCCTGAAAGAAAAATCCTTCTGTTTTTGAAAGGAAGCAAAAAAGTAGGACTATTTCAGAAAAACCTGACATCCATCCCAGATCTCAGTTGCAGAACAATTAGAAGAATTATGGAACACATATAGCGAGCCTCTTAGGGATCTTTTTTTGTTTAGCATGTATTTTAGTTTTCTACCCTTCTCTTTGACAGAAGGAAAAAAATATAGCTTTAAATTCTAGTAATAAACAGGAAACCTTGAAATACTGTAAAAGCTATTCAACTGCAGGAGGGAGAATCCTAGAAGAATCCTGCTGTGTTGAGATAATTAGGACATTAATCAACTCCCTGGATAGACCAAAGCGAACAATCATAAATGGCTAATGCTAGTTCTCACTTCTTTTTGCTTTTAATGCTAATGAAGCTGTGTCATGGTCATGCTCTCACCTCCTCCCCCCACTTGACTGTCACCTGCAGCACCAGCATACCCACAGTACAAAGACTGATGGGCATCAAGGGTTAAGCAATTGCAAGCTGTTGGCAAGAGATGCTGAGGTTTGGCATCTGAAGGATGGCTGAGGGCACACCTCAGCTTGGGCTGACTACACCAGTGTTCATGATTTATTGTTGTTTGCTGCTCTGTTAGTGCTCCATGTCTAACCTCGCAGCTTCATCTGGAGCTAGTTTGATTCAAATCCCTGTGCTGTCCCCAGCTGCCCCATACTGTTTCAGGTCTCAGTCTTGGCAGAGGAGAAACAATCTGGTTCCAGACAGCAGTGAAGCAGGTGTCCTGCTCCCGCTGTGCTCACTCTGTAATGGGGACTTGCTGTGCTCAATCCACAGGTGGCTCCTTTCAGGAAGAGTAATTAAGGACCATCTCTTTCCACCTTTTCCTATTAGTCTCAACAGATTATTTATCTTACAGACCATACTCCCTCACAGACCTTTATTCTTTGTGCAGGAAATGCAGGTTTCACCCTGTGTCTTGAGTGCTGCAAGCTGCAGTCCTAAAATTCAAGTAGTTTTGTGTTAAGAACATTCACAACTAAATGGCTAAAGACATATCTGTTTCGTCAGGTGAGTGCAGTTAGGGGAAAGTAAGAGAGGGAAATCTGAACTGAGGAGTTTATCACTGGACAGAACAAAGCACAGACAGTCACCTCAGTCTAGAAATTTCCTGGGAAAGAGGTGCAGTGCACTGCTTTTCTCACCACAGATGTCAATACATTTACTGACAGAATCACAGATGACTAAAGAAGAAGATCATGTGTCACTGAACTCCCTGCCAAGTGTGAAAAAAGAAAAAAGGTCCTGACAGTTACACAGTCCTGTAGAGCAGTGCCCTGTGAGTCATGGAGGGTGGTCTATTGGCAACCTCCTGAAAACAAAGACACTTGTGCAGGGAAGGTGTGCCTTGAAAACTGGGAAGAACAAAGTGAAACAGAAGAAGAAAGTCAGTGTCTGAATACTTATATAGAAATGTGAAGTCATCTGATGTGACCTGAGACATCTAAGTGGTGAAAGTAGTAGTGAGAAAGGTAGACAAACAAAAGGGAAGTTACACTGTCTTCAAGAGAAATCTAAAGACCAGATTGATTCCCAAACCTTTTGGCACTGCAATTCACACTCAATACAATATGCCAAGCACCTACAGTTTACTCAACTATTTCAATATAATCACCCAAGTTAATAACAGATCAGTTCTTCTACGGCAAGAGATTGAAAACCCTCTATTATGGACTGTCTTCCCTGATGGAAATTAGACACTGACAGCAGCTAAAGGTAGCTAGCAGTTTCCTGGATAGAATAAATATGTGCAGTCAGTATTTAATATTTTTCTCATTCACTACTGGGAAAAAAAGGTCTATTGCAGATTTAGGGAACTGAACTGCTGCTGAGTGATGCTGTCTAACAGTTGGCAATCCCCTTTGAGTTCTTTTACAGCCCACAGTTTGAGAAAAATTGATCTATAGGACCTAACTAGAGGCTGCCATAGAGCAGTTAATGATAGGGGAAGAGGGAAGATTTAAGTGTACTTCTTTTAACTCAGCTAAAGGCTCAACTGCAATGAGTTAATCACATACACCTAGGCTGAACAGCAGCACCTATTGCAAACTCTAGTCAAAATAGGATTTTCAAAGACTTTGTTTCTAATGATGGATGAAAGTTTTGAACAGTACAGAGAGACATGAAATTTCCATTTTCCATGCATAAGACATAGAAACTAAATTAGTATTTTCTCAGCTTTTATTTCAGTGACTAATGCTCTACTGTTTCCCACCTGTCAGATCACAGTCAAAAGGAATGCAAACAATGAAATAAAAACAAAAATAATCCTACATATCTTTTCCTCTCCAGAACACGGAAAACCTAATTACCATCACAGTGATCAGAAGTGACTATTCAAATAAGAGATTATGATTCTTTTTGTATTTATGATTGAGATCTGCTTCCCCAAAACTGTCAGGAAATTTCTCACTGTTAATAGGTCTTTCAATTTTCAAAGCTCTGCCAACCTTGAAATATCCAGTTTATGTTATTTCCATAACTACATCCCTTTTCTTGAGAAAATGAGCTAAGTGATAGAAGTTCTATCAGTCACTAAAGTACAATATGCAGTAGAGTACATGACAAGAATGCGTAAAACTTAACCACAGTCATTCTCTAAGACATTAATGGACCTTTAAAACAGGCTTGCTAAGGAGTTGTCTGATAAAGCTCCTTGGTTTTATACATACTTTTATTTGCATGAGGGGCGCCTCAGACTGGGTGTATCTTATAACTCTGTGTCCAACTGTCTAATTACAAACTGTCTACAACTGTCTATTCTAGATAATTTTAGGATTCATTTACTTTAAATAGGTCACTTCTTTGTAAGTTTAAAGATAAACATTGCTTTAAATTGGTAAATTCCAAGACCAAGCTCCAGCTGGATGCTAATATTACTTTTTTTTTTTTTTTTTACCCTGTTGTTAATTAGAACCTTGGTCTGAAACCCACTGATTTTGCAGATTTAAAAAAACTCTTTTACTTACAGAAATAAAGTCAGTCATAAATAAATTAAACCTACATTTGCTAGTAGGTGAAACCCTTTATTCACCTATTCGTACTCAAGACCAAAAGAATCCCTTTGGCATTTTCTTAATTGTGGTTACACAAAATAAGCTCTATTAATTTCTCATCAGAAATGAGAAGCCTCTCTTCTCCACTCATTCCAGCTCTTCTTGAGCAGATCTGTTTCAGGTTGATTTACACATTCTTGAAGATGATATGAACATCAGTACAGCATCATCAGTGTTTCCTAAAAGTGCATATAAGTAATTTTTTTTTTGGAAACTCTGCCTTTTTTTATATCTCTAAGACATCTCATAAATATCCCTTAAACAGATAACACACATACTTTATTAAAAGTTTTTCCAAAATGCAAATTTTTTAGTTTACAGCCTCTCTTTGTGCTTTGCCCTATTTCCTTAGACAGAAGTGAAAAATATGGAAGTGTGACTGAAAGAAAGTTGCAACTGTATGTATCACTGCATATTCAGATCATCTCTTTATTTATTATATCCTAAAACTTTGCATTGATATCTATTAAAGTATTTACTGGTTTTCCAAAGGCTTTTAGCAATAACAGTTAGGGAGGTAGCCACAGAAAAAACAATTAGAGTCTTGTGGGAACATGTTAATGGTGTTACTTTGTTTTTTTGTGGTTTTTTAACAACAAACATAAGTATAACAGAATAAGTATTTAACAGGTTGCCTTAAACATGACAGAGACTCTTTACATAAATGAAGTAACAAAAGTAATTAACTTTTTAAAAATTAATTTGTTAGTATTTTCAGCACAACAACAACAGTGATATCACACCATGCCAACATGGAACATTTAAACAGATATTGCAGATATTTAAACAGATAAGCTCTCCGATGGTAATACTTTTTGATACCCTGATGCTCCACTGACCCTGAAGTGATACATGTGCATTATTAGCCAGGGCATTAAAGTGTCTCCATTACACATTATAGGGAAAGTGAGCATCACATATTTCAGGTTACTTTGGAGATGAAAAGGCTTTGCCTTTACATATATCCAGCTCTGAACAGAGCACCTCCACATGCAAAGGGCATCCATGGACTAGAGTGTGACTTTCTGGAGGCAAGAGACAGACTTCTGAGAACACGGATGCAGCCAAACTCCACTATTCATGCTGCACCTTGTGCAGCAAGCTGAGGAAAGACAGCCCTGGAAATGACAGCCTAAAAAACTTGTCTGACACCTGGGGGAAGAAATCTTCTCTTTGTAATAAAAAGGCTGAAGAGGAAAAAGGCTGAAGAGGTTTTCTGAGGACAAGAAGTAGAACACTGCAAGGGGAAGTGAGGAAAACCTTGCCCAGTAATCAGTCTGTTCTGCTTAAAAATTGGCCACATCCTTTTGGTCTAGCATAACTAAGCTGGGGAGTAAGGGCAGAAGATGCTGTAAGACTCCATGATTGCAGACGTAGGTATGGTCACAGCAAATTGGGCATCTGGGGGAGTATCATCAACTGGCTGCCTCTGTTGGCCCATCCACTTTTCAGGTATAGTACGCAGTGTCTGCAATTTTTTATATTCCTGCATTTAAACATTTTCAAACATTTGTAGTGACTGTTAATGGACTCTATCCCTTACAGATTTGAGCAAAAATTTCAAAGGCTTTTTGTGTTGGAACAAATTTATGTTTATTTTCCAGGTTTGATGATAGCAAAGTTATTTGTTTAATAATGCTTAGTATTTTCATATTTCTGAAATATGACTGTGTTAGGTTTAGAAGCTGAATAACTATATAATCATAGAATCTTTAAGGTTGGAAAACACCTCCAGGATCCTCGAGTCCAACCATAATGAAGTAATAGAACTGGTTTCTACTAGACTATATTGTGAGGGTTTTTGGAAGTGAGATAAGGAGAGGATGGGAAAAAGCTTGTTTGGATGAGACATGTCTGCTGTTTGTCTTAACTTACACCTTTGATAGCTTAGTTAAACTTTGAGAATTTGATGAGAAAGTTCAGTTAATCCTTCATGATGTTCCCAACAGAATGCATAAATACCATCAGAGGTTCCTTGAGGTTTTCAGGCTCTACTGAAAGGAAGTAAGCATCCAGGGAGTCTTCCTCAGACTATAGTCACTGTTAGGCTGCTTGCATGCATTTTATTAATGATTTATAAGTTCAGCTACCAATATGCATTTATGATTTGAGGTAAATATGCGCCCACTGCAGAAAGAGTAGGAAGGCAAGATGATATTACAGCTGCCTTTTTCCCCCCCCCAGCTATGAGCTATAAATAAAACTGTATTATTTTCATGATTTACCATTACAGTAAGGAGACCTTCCTGAAGTTATGAAAATTTTGTCTTTGTATTGTTTAATGCTTAATTCCAGATCTGTCTTTCTGATATTTCAGTCCCTCCCTCTGACTGTCTGATATAGTCCCTCCTTGACCTGACTTGTATTATAGTCCCTCCCTGTAAGAATAAAAGTGATAACCTTCTTAAGGTGTTGATGAAAACATCATCAGAAAAGGAAGTAATAAAGGTAATTATATGAAATTATTATCAGATATGAGTGATTCCAGGATATTATCCCTTCCCCCATTACATTTCTTAAGGCATGGTACTAAGGAGAAATACCCTACCTTTACTTCTCCCTCAGTCTTCAGTTTTCACTGTCTAGAGAGAGCGGTTAGGACTAGAGACCTTCCAAAGAAAAATATCTTTGCCTTCCAGGTCAGCTCACTTGCAGGCTTTGTATGCCTCTGCTAATGGTTGGGATTTGTGGCATCTATCAATGCATATTACATATATAACTGCCTGCTGCCTAGGTACTGAAAAGTCTCATTCTCCCCCATCACAGTGGTTGTCCTGGCATTAGTAGTTTTGATACTCACTCAGGGTATGCCTCCATCAATATATAAATGTAACTGTACATGATGTGATACGCAGTGTAAGAAGTCATGCTTTCTCTTTTGGAACTTTCTCAGAATGGTACTTTGCAGAGCTCCTTTTACTCTTCGTAATATTGTTTGGTTACCTTGAAGCCTTCTTACCACCTGTATACACACACTAGGTTTGACACTCAGTGGTTTGATATACCTTCATTAGCCTAGTAGATAGCTAAGCAGGCATCTCTGATGAAAATAACATAACATCAAGCACAAAACTATCACCTTGAATTAAAGGCATGCTAGTTAGCAACTCCTAAATGGCCTGTAAAAGCTAAACTACTTGTATTCTTTGCTGCCAGATGAGGAGCACAGCAGGATGGGTGGAACTTGCATGTGTGGAAAGTGGTAACATGAGGTACCCTTGCTGTGAGCCTGGGCATAGTGCAGCTCATCCCATAGTTCTGCAAGCCTACTGACAGAGACCCTTAGCAGCACAGTTCACTCCAAATGTTTCTGTTGTCAGTATTTTACAGCATCATTACAATAATAGGTGTTGGTTTTGGTGATCAAGATGACAGTGAAAGACAGACAAGAGCAGTAGAAACTGTTGCTAATGATCACATATATACATGTATAGGAAAATATAACAATCTGTGTTTTAAAACTTCACATTGGTGAGAAATAGGCCTGCTTACAGATTTGCACAAAAAAAATCCTATTGAATCCTGGGTATATACACTCTTCTTTTTTGTCAGGCAATATGCAGTACGACAGACATTTCTTCTGTCTTTCAGCTCTGGAGTCTATTGTCTTTTATAGTGTTGATGCTATGCTATTGATCTGGTAATTCATTTTAGCTTTACATTACATACATTACATGGCTAACACATGACAAGCCTTATCAAGAGAAGTGTATTTGGCAACACAATGAAACCATTTTAGTTTCAGGTCCCTTTCTTAGTTTCATATCAAAATTTCATAGCAAAAAAGTTTCATTTCAGCAAGCTAATAAGCTATGTAGAAATCCTATAAATCATCAAAAGATAGTTCACACCTATGAAAATTAATGTTTAAAAGTTTATGTTGCGAATGAACAAAGGTTTAGGTATTGGCCTGTGTAGATGTGTGAACTTGCTTTGGGTTTGCATACAACTTTGGCAATATTACATCTATTTAGTGAACTTAGTTAGGAAGTCATCGTAGATACATTACATAGATTCTGTGCAGAAGCAGCAAGAGTTCTCTTCTGCATTGATCTCTGCAGAATGCAAAGGGTTGTTGTTATTTGTGACACCAGCCTACAGGGCTGACACTTTTTTTGGATCATGTAAGTTTTATGGAGCCTCTGTACTCTCCAAGAAAGGAGAAATGGCTGATTACTGCTTAATTGGTATCTTAGTGTATTATTCTTCTGCATAACAGCAGGCAGGATGCTCAGAAGGATCCATGCTAGACCGCAACAGTACTATCTGCTCCCCTTTACAAACTTAAAGGGGTGAAGGGAACCATCCCAACACAGTATAAATAGTACAGATTACAGATGTCCCAGATCTTGAAACAATTTCAGCTTGCAGATACTCTCCTTTTATAATTTTAAAAGGCATCTATCCTCCTAGGTTGTCGTTGCAGCTAATATTTGTGTCTTTCTTCTTCACTTAGGAAGCTAGCAGACAAGGGAAAAGTGTTAAGCCATGGCAACAAGTGAGGAGACAATGTATGGAAGGAAGGAATCTGTCCTTGTCAACCTGGCACCATCACTGTTATCTTGGGTCTCTGTACTTCTACTGGAAGAGTGTCTACAGCACAGCAGATTAAGCCTGAGTTTGGATGGGCATATAGACATAATCCCATACCAACAAGTTCTCCTGGTTTCTGGTTACCAAAGAGAAGATTTCAAAGCGTCCTAGAAATGATAAATTGATCCTAAACCCAAGCAAGTTCTCAGTTGTGAATGGGAAGCTCAGCACCACATAGCAGGGTCATACCAAAGAAGCAGAATGCTGCTTCATTATTTCAGGCTTCTGTCTCTACACGTGGAGAGGTCAGAGGACACAGGAGGTTGTCAGCCTAGTTTTAAGCAGTGATAGTTAAAAACACACAAGAAAAGGTAATCACTACCCTGGTGTTGCTACATCATGGCGGTGAGTGTCTCTGTAGCACATGGTCATTTCAAACAGTTGGCTCCAAATAGGAATAGCAGGTTATAAAAGAATGTGCAGATTGAGTGGCAATAGGTCAGCAAAAGAGGTTGAGTGCTCTTTCAGATGCATGGAGAGAAAATGTAAAGTGCTTGCTAATATAATGTGTAGTTGCAGTCTTAGCTGTACTGAAAGAAAGGATCATAGAAGTATTGTTAAACTACTGTAAGGGACGTATTTTAAAAATATCTAACTTTTCTAGTACAACCTACATTCCTGTAAGATGGAAATGCATCAGGAGCTTATGACATTCCAGGTACTTTGACTGCTACCAGAAGATAATGGAAGTAGGACAAATTGCAGCTTAAGTACTTGTTCTTAATGAGCACGGTCAGGTAGGAAGTTCACTTCCTCACAGAGTGAAAAGGCAGACTGAAATTGCATTGATATCATTGGATTTGATAGCACATAATGTCATGCACAGTCCCTGACTGTGCAGTGAAATGACCAAATGCACATTTCCCCTCCATCCATCCTTAAGAAGATAATGCTTGGCTGAACAATCCATGTGACCTGAGCTTTCCAGGGCTTATCCTTCCAGCATTGAGTAGACAGCATTTCTCAGGTCTCATGCAGGGAGATGGGAGGTATCAGACCTGTTAAGAGATCTGATTCTTATAGGAGGATGAGGATGCTAGCATCCCTCATATTGTCAGGTTTCCAGAAAACATAGATGTCATGAGATCAGAGAATAAAGCTACAAATGGGATCACTAAATCTCTCTTGTTGGTCTCCGAGTATTTGTGTGACAAGAGAGCAGGAGTGCTTTTAGCAAATACAGTGAAAACTCAGAGGATGGGAATGTAAAACCTGCAAATGGCTCCCGACGACTGGCAGGGAGGATAGAGGTTTGTGTGACTCAGTGCTCCACAGGGGTACTGTTTGGAATAGGGAGAACTGACTGGCAGCATCAGAGACCTCCATTACTGTCTTGCCAGCAGTAGGTTGCTGTACCCCAAAGCGATTAATGACTGTCAGAAGTCAGCTTAGCTGCACAAAGCAAGGCTGCTGAACCTTATCACAGTTCTTGTGACAGGCTCAGGTGTCTGGAACACGATGAACTAATGACACTGGGAAAGCATCAGCTCTTGCCAGAGAGCTCTGGATGTCAGTGCTCTACTTCAGAACAAATTGTGCTCACGCACAGTTGTGTATAGCTGGGCCATACAACAGCCCTGTCCTACAGGACTGTGCTCTCCGTGCAGTCCAGAACAGTATATTTGACTGTCATTTTACATAACCTCAGCATAACTGGAGAGGGTGAAACCTTCCACAGGTTGAAGTTTTGATGAGCAGAGGTCTATATGAATACTTAATATTGCTTTAGCTTGCAAGCTGTGAATAGTGAATGAATGGTCTCTCTTGAGGCAAATAATATTTAACTCTGAATTATCAAACTACATTCAGTAAAAGAATTCAGAGACAAGGAGCTTGGTTCAAGTGAAATAAAATAAACATTCACCATGAAGATCCTCACTTCTCTTTTTAGAAATATTTTTTTTATGAATTATTTAGCTCAATTAAAAAAATATAAGTCTGGGGGGCATAGGAGGGTTGCTTATTTATACTGTTGATAACTTTTCTATTAAAGTAGTATTTAATAGTTTTACAATCACACTTCTCAAAAGTGCAACCCACATAATCAGAAAAACACACTAATTAGTTCCCCATACTACCTAATGAATAAAATTCCATTAAAGGCAGGGGAATACTTAACAAGATTCAAGGGTTGTGAGTACAGCAGGACCCTAAAGGACCCTAAACCTCTAGTCTGAATGTAGTGTGTACACACACGTTTTTGCAGAAAGGGAAACATTACAAGCTCACAACGCCCACTCTGCCAAGAAAACAAAGGTTTCGTTGTAAGTCAGTGGTTCTTTCAAGTGGCCACCCAACATCCTCATGTCAAGACTATCAATCTGTCAGTTGTGATAATGGTAGAATCTTAGAAGAATTGTTTCTACCACCCTCATAAAATGAGGTGTATTTAATTTCTTAGATAACTTACTTGAAATGTTGTTTTTCATATTTACGCAAGCCCTATTAATGGAAGAAGTGCATTTACTGAGATAATCCCACACTGAAGATGCAGCTGGATGTACAGCTTCTGTGTGTCACTTTGCCCTCAGGAGTATAAATATCTTCCTGGCAAATTTACACAGGATGAAAAAAGCTGATCGCTGAGACCTGTACACAGATGTTAAGATGAGCAGTTTCACTAGTCTTACGATTTTCAAAAGATAATATAAATAGTGATTTATGGTCTTTAAACAAGAGACAAGCAATGTGTTTTCTGTAAGAAACCTTACTTTTCAAGCGAGACTTTCAGCTCAAAAGATTGCAGAACTAAGATCATTTAGTCCTTAATGAGACAATTCAAAGTGTTTTGAAGTCCTTTGTTCCTTACAAAAAATAAGCCTACAGATGGAACAAAAGGTATTTGCTAATTATGCACAAACATAGTTGGCCAGATAGACAAATATTGCTTCTGCCTTGTGTCTGGCCAAGTCTCAAACACAGATCTTTCAAGCTGTAGCTAAAAGACTTACTCTGTTGAGGAATTTTGACTTCTTATTAGCGTGGAGCTTGCTAATTCTGAAGCTCAGAGAAACCAAGAGAAGGATTATTTTTATGCACAATACACTTCATATTAGCTCTTGACTAAGACTGGTACTATGCAAAAGCTGAGAGCAAAAATCTATCCATTGGGAGGGGTTGTCCAGAACCCTTAGTGAGGTAGTTCAGATGAGGATACTTTGCCTGCTGTTATTCTGGATGCCAGGGCTGATTCCTGCATGAAGATTTTCTAAAAGATATCTGAAGATCCCTCTGGAAGAGTGGTGTATACCTATTGTCCCTGAATACAACTGCAACCCGTTGCTTTGCCATTTAGGTAAAACAAATTGTACTTAAAAACTGTATTTCCTGCATGAAGCAGTTTGCATTTCCTGCCTAATCTTAACCAATGAATCAGGGCACAAGAAATTAAATTATAAGCAAAGAACTAAAGAGCAGGAGAAACCCATTTATGGATAAAACAAAGTACCACAGATAAGAGGAATAAATCTCATCTGAGCCAATTCCTTAGGAAGACATCATCCAAACAATTACTTGTGGAGTGTCAAGATGCACACTCAGGCTCTATATGATCACAGAGCTCAGCATGAATGACAGATAGAATAGACAGGAATATCAGATAAGCATGTCAACTTCTTGTTTCCCAAACAAAGGGTACTCCTCTTGCACAAAAGTATCTTTTCTTTGAAAAGATCCTAAATGCAACGCCAAAAAAAAGTGTTGGCCAGTGAGAATTGAAATTATCCCAATATGAGAAAATGAAGAGGTTGAACAGATTTTGGCATGAGAAAACCTTCTGGAAAAGGGAATTGCTGCCCATTTCTCCAGAAATGATGGTGAAGATCTCCATGGATAAAATCTCTGGTTCACCAGCCATTAACAGGGAATTCAGCTGGTTGCAGGAGGCACCATGATTACAGCATATTTGAAAGTTTGCTATAACGTAAACTTTTCAGACTTTAGGCACAACACTGGCAACACAACACATGAAGAGAAGGACTTAGAGACTTAAAGGTAATTTGGGTGGGAAACAATCAGTGTTAAAGCAAGATAAGAAAAACAGATGAATATTTAGACAGTACAATTGTGTTTTAAAAATCTTAAATCACATATTCTGCATTGGCAGGGATGTGTTAATGCAGACAAAAAGCTACTCAGGAAGCAGTGAAATTGTATCTGCTCTGCAAAAAGATTCTTCACTTTTCCTAAGTAAAGTGTATTTCACTTGTTTCACAGATAAACTGTATTTATCTTGTATCAAAATACCTGAAAATAATTGTTCTTGCAATTTTTCTTTGTAAGGGAAAAGTAACAAAGTCAGTGAAAATGTGAAAAATAACCAGATTGTCTATGTCAGTAAGTAAATAAAAAAAATCTTTTTTCTAAGAAATTTCCATTTTCTAATGGTTCTCAGTAAACACTTTGTGATTACTCTGCAACATACTAAGTTGACATCCTCTGCTGTAGAAATGTGGCTATAAGGTAGCACTATATAACACTTTAAACAAGCTTTAGAAATAGATATAAATATTATGATAACCTAATTCTTTTTCAGACAACTTTTACATAAAGTAATTTTGAAGTTAGGTCTGTCACGCTAGTTTTCTAGCTTGAACAATATTTTTCTTCAAATTCATACCATCAAATGCAACACAAAAGGTGGTTACTCATTCAAACTTTCTTCAGTCAGAGTAATGTAAAGAAAGCCTTTTAAAATAGTTTATGACATCTTCTGCCTTTAATGTGGAACAAGTGCAACTTGTTTTATTCAACAGTCATTTTGCAAAATCCATTCAATGAGTCTTTCTGTAACTTTCAGTAACTCTTGTCTGTACTTCACATGCTTTATGTGTACTTCGTTGTGCCACATATATTTTGAATACTTTGGTGTGAAAATGCTGCACTTCTACCATTACTAAGAACCTTTGAGAACTGAGGTTTCTCATTCATTTTACAACCTTTCTCTTCCTGCTCTATTCTTTTGCGTATTTTTTAAGAGTTCACTATGGGATTCTGAAATAATCAACTTAATCCAAAATAAGCAAAAATCTAAAACTGAATATGCATGTTTGGTAATAGAAAATATATTTGTTTCATGGTGCCACACACACCACAGCAGAAACTGTGTAATGGATATTCTTCAATTACAGCATATATATATATATATATAATATATTACAAATTACACTAACAACTTTGATCATGAGGCCTTGTTGCAAGGAACTCCCACTGAAATTAATAAGAGTTGTAGATATTTGTCAAGTAGGGCTATAAAAGCACCATGTAAAAGGACAGAAATTAGAGAGGAAAACAGATGCAAAATGAATGAAAAATAAAGAGAAGTCAACAGGTTAAAAATGATGCTGTGAGCAATTGAAATAGACTGTCCAAAGCAGGTTGTTTAAACTTTTGTCTTTAAAAGTTCCTTTATAGGATGCTAGTGATCTTGGTTATAAGATTGAAGAAATTGTGTTCTCCTCTTTAATGGGAAATAAGCATGTTTCCCATCCTCATAAATAAAATAGAGGGATAAAAGTAGCTTTACTTGTCTTTTTAAAGAAACATTCAGTAAAATGAAGTAGCAATATTTATCACTCAAATTAACCACTAACCATCAGGTTGACCCAACAACAGATAAGAATCACAGGTCTAATTGCTGTTCCATGTATAAATACCCTAAAGTGTGGGAATCCACTTTTAACATGGCCCAAATGTTCAGGCTGAATTTAATCTGTGAGGAACAGTAGCACCAAGAAGATTAATTTCTGCAGAATGCTAGAAATGGCTACCATGAATCTCCAAACATCTCTTTTTCAACATCGTATTAGCAGATGCAGAGCACTTGAGGGAATTTTCCCAGCTTACCTAAAAGCAGCTTTGGATTTTATTTTCAGCTTGAGTAAAAGCAAGTAATTCCTCTGGAATAGTAAATTATATATTCTTCTTGTCATATCAAATTTATAATAGAAAAAATATACTATAAAACTACAAAGTCACAGTGCCTGTAGAACACAGAATGTTGTCATCTATTCTACTAAATCAAATGTGGAAATAATGTTGTAACCACTTTGAAAGTAAATATAGCCATAAGGCAAACTCAGAATAAGGACACAGACATGTGTAAGGGAATAGTAGCTGTAACTGGGATGGTATCCATTGTTCATTCTGAAAAAAAAAAAAAAAACAAACAACAGAACAATTCCTATCTCTTACAGTTCTTAGATTCCTTGGTCTTAATTACTTTTTCCTCTGGAAAACATCGATCTTCTCAGCTATTGCTAGAGGTCACATAAGGCAACATACAATTGTTTAAGATTACAATCAGTTTCACTTCATGTCCCATGGATGTTTTAAGCAAACATATAACTAAGCAGAAGTGATGGTGCAGTGTCTAATTTCAGTACAAGAAAGGTCTATGAAGCTCAAAATTTAAATAGACCCCCTATACACAAACCAATAGCATCCTTACTCAGTGTCATTTGAGTCTTTTTTAATCAGGACTATGACAGGAACCAGGAAGCTTATGGTCCTGTTGACTGACTCAGAAGTGCACAGATGTTTTTAGAGCAGAAAGCTAAAATTAGGACCATTTACTTCATTAGGCAGTATCATCATATAATGAGTAAAGATCTCTTTATTCTTGAAAAAGGCAAGGGATCCCACTACCCAGCTGCCTTGCTCTACCCTAAACCCCTTTAGGCAGCTCAGAATAGACTGAAGTGTCTGAATATCTTATTTAAAGAAAAAAAAAAATAGAATCAATGGATGCTTTTGACCACATAACAGATTTTAATCAATACACACCAAAAAATTTGTTTATATTGATCTCTATTCCTAATTCCTCTGTTTGTCTAAGAAAGGCAACTGATGCTCACACTATTTTGATATGAAGGGTACTGTTAGGGAGTCCAGTCTTTCCTGCATTTTTTCCTCAGCATTAGAAGAAACATGTTTCTCTCCTTTGACAATAAAAGGCATACACAAGAAGCCTGAGAAACAATTCTTTTACCTTGTTGTCTTCCTCGGGTGCAATGATGCTCAAAAGATACTCCCAAACAACTCCAATCCCATGCAACCTTATATTCTTCCAAATTAACATTCCACAGCTGTTTATTCTTTCTCCATTGTCTCCAGGTTTGTTAATTATTTGATATTTATGGTATGGTTGCCCCATTCTGCATTGGTCAGCAATTTAATTGAGTTTTTATCTTTTATCTTTTGTTATGTAAAATGCTTCTCTTTTATTTTCTCACATAGTTATCGGCCTAACAGATCCTTTCACTCTACACAAGTGATTTGCACTGAAACTGAAAAGTACATGCCCTACGCTGCTTCCATTCTTGAGGTGGGGCTTCCCTTTACTTAGGAGAATATTACAATTATAGTAGCAATTTGGATGAGATCTAAGCTAATTTTATCTCAGAAATCTCTGTTTTAAAAAACAGAAATTGAATTTCTTTCAAAGGAGAGTGATGGGGAAACCCTAGTTCAAAGGTCTTTCAACTCCAGCAGCAGTTCCACACATCTGAGAATGGGTCACATCACCAGAAGCCACACAGTGATGTGATGCAGTGTTTTGCAATGAACATGTAGAAGAGGGTTAGTGATCGGGAGAGGAGACCAGTACCAGCTAGAAGATAGCCATCTCTTACTGGCTACCAATCACCACATCTCAGTCTTCAGGGACTTTATCTTGGAGAAGAAGACTGCAATCCCTGCTACCCCTAACTCTAACTAGACAATGATATGCAAGAAAATCCATGAGGCACAAAGTGGAGGCTTGCATGCCACCTCCTAGGTTCTTTGCCCATGACTGGTCAGTCTTTTCCAAATCAAAATATGGAAAAAAATCAGAAGGACCTACTGAAACTCAGGGTAGTATAGTCATACTTGTAGAGCTACAACGAGCAGAAAGTTGTCTGCTTAGCATTCAACAGGATTAGCTTTTTCACCTAACCTCTCCACTGTGTGGTCAGGCTGTGCACCTTTATCCCTTCCATGGGCTGAACTCTGCTGTCAAAGGTAACAAAACAAACAGGATGGAGCTCATGTGGTCAGAGCCCTGGATACTTCTTCTGTTGACCTCCTTAACTCACAGTAAACTGAGTCTCCAAATCTGAATGATTAAAGAGAAAAAGAAAAAAAAATGAAAAGGCAGCTTTGCCATCTCCTGATAAAAAATATTTACAAAGCATGGTGCCTGTGTCTAATGAGGCCTCATCTGTGGCATGGTGGACACAAAGGTTGAAGGCTGCCCAGAGTAGTGACAACCCCACAGTTCAAAATGACATAGTATTACCTGTATTAGCAAACAGAAAAATTCCTGAAATATGAACTGGACCTGAAGATTTTAAGGGGAAATTATTAGCTGGATTGGAACAAGTTTTGCTGAGAAAGAGCTTGCTAGAATATATTCTATTGCTAAGAAATGTTACTGGTCATGCTTAATTTACTAGAATGGACACAGTCCCAAGGTGTGCTTTAATAATTAAGTTTGTTTTCCTCTAGCTTTCCTTACAGCACTTTCCCTTCCATGATTTCCCTTCAGTACAATCCAGATTTGGACAGTAAAATGACAGTGAAAAGCATGATCTGAGTAAAGTAAAAGCAAAGGGAAAGAAGAGCTTTCATAGTAGAACTGGTTAATGGCATACTCCTCTGGTTATGGGGGGTCAGGAACACAAGAATGTTGTCATGGCTTGTGTGAGCATAGAACTGTGGAGTACTCACCTCAAGTATTGCATGTTGTTTTGGATGCTACAATATAAGAAAGCTATTAGAGAGCTTCCAAAGGAGAGCTAGTAAGATGATGAAGGGTTTAGAGGGAATGTCCCATGAAGAGTGGCTGAAGCCACTTGGTTTGTTCAGCTTTGCGAAGAGGAGAGGTCATTCTGTGAAGGGAGACCTCATCACTGTCTACAGATTCCTCATGAGGGGAAGTGGAGGGGCAGACATCAATCTCTTCTCTCTGGTGACCAGTGATAAGACCCAAGGGAATGGTATGAAGCTGTGTCAGGAGACATTTAGCTTAGATATCAGGAAAATGTTCTTCACCTGAAGGTTGGTCAGGTGTCGGGGTTGTGAACTAACTCGCCTCTCATTGGTTTCTGTGTTGCCATAGTTATTATATTGTCTCTTTGGATTGGCTAGCTGAATGGCCAATCCAGTCCTTCCCCCGCAGCCTTTATAAGCTGCGGGAGATTTGAATAAAGCTCTCTTTGTCTGCTCTTCGCTGCTGGACTCCCTGCGTGCTGTGTGGTCTCTGTCTCCTGGTATAAGGGCCTACGCCGCCTGTCCCTGCCACGAGGGACGGGCGGCTGGAGTAGGGGTGTCCTCAGCCCTGGAAACCTTCACCGAGCAGCTGGCAGGACAGGAGGACCCCCAAGGAACCCCCAAAGAACTACAACAGTCAGGCACTGACACAGTCTCCCCAGGGAAGTGGTCACAGAACCAAGCCTGCCAGAGTTCAGGAAGAGTTTGGACTCTCAGGCATGTTTTATGGGTGGTCCTATGCAGGGCCAGGAGTTGGATGTGATGATGTGGGTCTTTTCCAGCTCAGGATGTTCTATGATTCTATGATCAAGGTAACAGCTATGTGTTATGTAGAAAAGACACAGTCAGTCAATTTTCAAAGCCAAAAAAAAATATGCTGTCTCAACCCTACTGGAGGCACAAAGGACTCACCAGAAATTGCTCTCAGATTATGGTTCACTTCAATTACTGTTATCTCCTACAAGTTATCTTCTGATGTAGTATGTTATCTCTTGAGTTTTCAAATAATAAAGCATAGATCGATGATGTGTAGCAAATAAACCTTGAGAAATCAGTGACTTTAATTATGCTGCACAAAAAGTTGTAGCAACATCAACAAAAAATTCAGGAGAGTGAATGGAGGAAACCATCTGTTTTCCTGAACTGTCCACTGTGAAACAAAAAAAGAATTAATAATTCTGTTGCCGCAGCCATAATTTATAAAAGTGATATTTTACTCCCAGTTGAAAGGTAACACTGTCCTCTTGCATACCACTGTATTTCTAGGAGAATAAAACCACTTTTCACCAAGGACAGTTACCGAGACTGAAGTATTGCTTTCTATTTTCTTTGTAAAACACAATTTCCCATTTGCAGGTATTGATCACTTTACAAAGCTGTGATCTTTGACAGTAACATTGCCAATAATTCTGCATCTGGGCAAAATGGTTTGTCAATCAATCTAGTAGAGCTGCAGCCCATTTCAAGAAGCCCGTTTGTTCTTATCAGTGACGGAAGCAATGAACTGGGTGAGGAAAAAGAAGTTACTGTAACAGCTAGAGACTGACAGAAATACTGTAATTCCAGTAACTATGCTTTCACACTTCTGAACAGGTCAAAACAAGGGAATGGGGCAGAGCTATAATGTAGTATATACAGTGCTGTATAAATGGAAAAAAACTGGTACTCTCTACAGTAAATCAAATAAAATCATGCAGCAAACCTTGGTTGTAATTATCACTTAGGAGATCAAAGTTTCTAGCAGTCAGTCAGTTGCACTGAATAAAGTATTCCTGAGTGGTGACTATGGCCTTACTGGAAAGGAAATAAAAAGTTCAAGAAGAATGACTCTAAGGTGATGATGCTTTTCGGTTTTGAAGTCTCTGCCTCTCAAGCAAGCTTCAACAAGCACATTATGAAGGTGTTGTGCAAACAAGGTGTGAAATCTTCCCACAAGATGCCAAGTATTTTCCTGAGTCAATTTGCAAATTCCATGATGTATAGCATTTATAAAAAGTTTCTGCTTCATAGGCATAAATTTTACACTAAAAATGTTGACTGAGAAATGGAAATTAGAAGTTTCAATCAAGTTTAGAACTAATTCAAATTTACAAGCATTTTTATGTGCATATCATCAAATGAGACTACTTCAGACTCTTCTTTAGATCAAAGTACCATTAAATGCTTAGACAGCTGCAAAACCAGTCTCAGCACAAGTCATGTTCAGAATACAACAAATATATTTCACCTTGATTCTGATATTTGCATGAATATTAGTTTGATTTTGATTGATGCAGGGAAAAGGCTGATTTTTTTTTCCCCAAGAGGATTAAAATGGCTTAATTTTAAATCATATTTCACAGTTTAAGCTTTAAGTTTTTGGGTTTTTTTATTTTATTATTTGTCAAAAAGTAGTGACTCTGATTTTCTCAATACCCTGACAAGCTACTCACTTGAAAAGATATTTCAGGTGGTAACGATTCCCTATACTGAACACTATTCAGATCGGAGAAATAGTATTTTAGCCGAACTAAAAGTCATACACATTTGAGATTTTTGTTTGCCTCACCATCAGATCTTCAAACTGAAGAGAGCTCCTGAATCATAGAATTAGAAATATGTGCTCAGTTGACAAGTAACTTTAAGAATTTTTCCCCTAACATTGTTAAATGTTGTGCTAAGTTCACTTAACACAGTTGCAAACACAGTTAGGCATTTTCTTTTTAAGTCTTCAAGTAAAATCCTTAATGCAAGGAGTTTGCGGTCGTCAAAACACACTAGTCTTGATATGTGCTCAGTTACTCTGCTGCCAAGTTTCCCAATTTCTTCTTAACAAAAGATATAACATTTTTTGCAAAGGATATTAAATAAGACAGTACATGTACCACAACTACGTTTCCAGAATTTGTTCTTTAATCAGTGACTCTCCAGCACACGGTAGAACTACAACAGTATCCTCTGCAATTAACATACTCTGAGCTTCCTTCTCTGGAGAATCAGAATCTGTATCAGCAGCCTGACTCCTCTGATATAAATCCAGATCATCTCCAGTTTACTCACACTGGTTCAGGTCTCAGCCATTTTACTTCATGCAGATGAGTTCCTTCACAGCAAACCACATCTGAAATAACAGTGCGAACACATTTCCACTAAGGCAAAACTGTATGTGGGGTTGCAGTATCAGAAATCCTTCATTAGGCACATAGCATCACGAGCCATTTGACAGTTATGGCTCCTACAGGGGCTGCTAGTGCAAACCTTTCAGCTGATCTGTGGGCTGTATAGGGCAACAAGTGCTGTGAGTAGCTTTCCCTTGGCCCTGCAGTGCCAAATGTCTACAAATTTGCTTCTTTGACAAGAAAAGCTGGAAAGTCTTCCAGCTGCTTGTACCTCTTTGGATATTTTCCATTTTTAAAATATATCCCTGTTTTACTTTGCCTTTTCTGAACTATATTCTCATGTATTGCTTTTATTTTCCTATATATTATATTTCTTTGTATTTAACCTTTCCTTTTTTTATTATTAACCCAAGGAGCGAGTCCTGTCCACTAGACTAGTAATTACTAGCTACTAGAAGGACCCTAGGGAGACAAAACTTTGTCAGTCACAGAAATTTGAGAGAGTGCAAATTTTTTTTCTCAGAAGGCAGTCTGGTAGAATTTTCTTATGAAACAGGTAATCTCCTCCTTGCTGTTGGACACTGAAGAATCAGCTAAAAAATTTGAATTCAAGTAAATTAGAAATATTCAAGATAACCCCCATGCAGGGATATAATCACCATGTGGCTGTTCTGTGATTTGCTGGCCCAGGAGCTAACACAATACAGATGAGAAACCAAACTCTTGAAGTATTAATCCTTTCCTGCACAGAGAGTACCTGTATTTCCAAGAGATGTGATGTATCTCTCTGTTGGGAAAAAAAAAACACAACAAAGTTGTCAGGGAATCAGCCAGTGATAATAACCAAGACTCTTCAGCAGTCAACATACAGTACCTGACAAAGGCAGAGAAATTGTTCCCAACAGGCCATGGAGAACAAGGAGCCTGTTGCTGCTCTTCCTTTGCCAGTCCTGTTAGGGACTGAATAGAGCAAAGATCTGCTAGATGTCATCAGCCCTACCTGTGCACACTAAGCAAAAAAAAAAAAAAAAAAAGGATGTGGAGGTTTGTTTCAAGACTAGGAGATAACTTTGTCCATAGAGATCTTCCCATATCAAAATAAAATAAAGTGAAGTAATTTTTTTTTTACTACAAAATAACAAAAAGCAGTTATTTTTATTTGTTAGGTTGACTGGCCTCAAGCATTAGTTAAAATTTTTATGACAAGTTTGGGTAGCATGATAATCATTTCACTAATATTTTAAATTAATATTTTGAAATTATTCATGCCCAGTCTCTCCCAAGTTCCTTTTTTCTTGCATTTGACTTTGAAAAATATTCTTTTCACATATTTTGCCTAAAGTTCACTTTTCTGTTATCTAAAAACAATTAATTTACCTGTATTTAAATAAGCAATAGCTAAATATGTAACCAGCTGGCTTTTTCATGATTTTATCTGTAAACATTGCACTACAGGTTTTTCAACTTTCATATCAAAAATTTCTTTTCTATAAAGAGAAAGAGATTACAAAAATTATTTCCCCTTCATTTGAATTATTTTCTTACAAGCAAATCTCTTCAGTAACTTTTCCGTGTTTCAACCACTTTGAGACCAGAGAATAATTTCTCATATAAATATACATAAAAACCTTATTAATGTGATATATTGAAAAGAATTAAGAAAATAAAGAATTTTTTTATTCACTTTACTCAACTGAAATAAAAATAAATTTTAATCCTTTTCAAATTTACAAAGTTTTCCATTTTTTCTTCCTGAATCTTCCAAGTATTTTAACATCCAATATACATCAATGATGTCAAAAGAACATAAATATTACCAAATGTACTTTTAATGCTCTTCAAGCTTAGATATATAAGAATTTTTAAATCCAAAGAATTTGAAGGTTTTATATAATAGCTTTGTAAAGAAGTAGGAATAAATATTCAGTGTATTTAGAAAGGCTGCTGTACAGAAATACCAGTGGTCAAATCATGCAGCTGAACTTCCATTCATCAACTATGACCTTTCCTGCGATTTTGTGTAAAAACAAAGTCCAGATTCAGATATGCAATCCAGCAAAGCACCATTCTGAAGTCTTCTATCAATTCAGCTGCCATACAGTCTTGAAGCAGCCTAGAATCTAATGTTATCTTCGCTATATTTGAATGCCTTCAGATTGTTCATGTTTGTCAAGACTAATGCATTGTAATAGGTTCTGAGATGCTCAGCCTGCATTTCAGACAATATTCACCAGGGCCACACAAAGGGCTTGATCTGATTGATGTTTCCCAAAACTTGTTGCAAGAAAGGCAACTTGACAGAACAATCTGTCTATATCCTCCTGCAGAAACTGATACGGACTCCGCAGTGATTTATTCTAGTGAATAATACAAACTCTATTCTTTATCTCTTCTCAGTGTATTTTTCCTATTTCTACATGATTAAAAGCAGAAAGAGAATGGTATGCATACATTCTTTCTTTCAATTTAGTTTTCTCTGCAGAGTGTTGTTTCCCGTTAGTTGTTTTTAAGAAAAAATAGTTTTAACCATCTCTTTACTCACTCAAACCTTCTAGTCCTCCTGTTCATTTTTTATTCCCATTTTGGCAATATTTTTTTTGTTAGAATAACACTTTCTGAAATGAAAGAAACCAGGAATTTTGCCTAGAGGTACTTACAATCATTGCTGCATCAGTTCATATACCTGTGCATACACAAGTTTTTCCCATTGTAGTTTGCAAGCAGTTCTAATATAAGTCAGAAACTAAAATAAACTTATGTAGTTTCCAATAGCTATTCCTTGCAACTGCAAAAAACTGCTGGTTTTTTATATGCTGGTGCTGCCAATTCACACATCTTGAAAAGATTAATTTGTAGTTTCTAATAAAGTTTGCTTCTCTTTTTATAAAAGTCCTTTTAACTCCCAGTGGGAAAAATAGTCTCATTTGTAGTTTGAAAATCTTTATTCCAAGTTAATAATAATCATACCATTGTAGGACAAAATTGTAATCTAAGTCAACATTATATACCCTGGGAAGATGGGGTGTGTTTATATTTCTTTGTAGTTGAAGCATTGGGAAACTGATCAGCTGACTAAACTGTTTATCAAAGGCAAAAGTAAAGGCAAAAAACTCATTTCGTGTTATAGATTAACAATATGAAAAGGTGGGAAAATACATCCGTACATCCCTACCTAAACAAACTAGCATGTGATGCATAAACATATGTGTAAATATGGATAAGCTAACAAGTGAACTGAGATAAACTATACAGATTACAAACACCAGTCAAGAATAAACACCAACGCAGTAGCAAAAAAAAAAAAAAAAAAAAAATTATTACCTATAAAACATAACACAGAAAATAAAGGTGGCTTAAATTCAAGAATAGTTAAAACTTAGCACATCCTTTTGTTTTGTTTTAAGCATTCATTGATAAGGCAGTATGCTTATTTATATTAAACTAAAATATGTTCTGTTCTTTGTGCTTCAAAGTTAGTTTTCTGTTGTATTTATCAGTCTAGAAAACTAAAGAATACTGATATTTATACATTTGACAGAAAGAAAATCTAGAACAAATAAGTCCTTTGGATTCTATATAATGCTAGGTGAAGAAATTATTTTTAAATGTATAATTTTGTTTAACTTGAAAAGGAGAACCTTAAAATATAGCCTGACAGCTTGAAAGTCAGCAGTTTTGCCTAATGATCTCAAATTCTAAAATGTAAAAATGTCTAGGTCTTGTTAAGCACATTCACAAGAAAATAGGAATGATCAGAAGATATTTACATTAAGTCCTATTAACTAACAAATTTCTCTGTGCATTAATTTGTTGTGGCTAGGGGCAGTTACTGAATGTTGGTTGTATAGCCCAGTTTATGATTTTAGATAATTTATATTGGAAGATGCTAGAATTGTCAACATTAATCTATCATACCTGCTTTAAATTTTTAGTTTGAAGTAGATTAACTGTAATCAGAAAAAGTTTCAAGGTAGTGAAGGAGATTTAAAAAAAAAAAAAAAATTCAAGCAGGGATCTCAAATCTGGGGGAGGGAGAGGAACACTAAATAACATGACTTGCTAAGTTCAGTTTATTATTTCCAAGGGCATAACTCTATAATTTTTATAAATGGCATGTAGAACTTAAGTCTTTTGCTGTTCTAAGTGGGAGAAAAAACAACAAGCAGAGCTGATGAAAATATCACAGAATAACAGAATGGGTAAGGTTGGAAGTGACCGCTGGAGGTCATCTGATCCAACCTCACTGCTCAAGCAGTGTCCCATATAGCACCATATAGCATGTTTACTCAGGATTGTGTTCAGATGTCTTTTGAGTATCTCAAGGAAAGGAGACTCCACAGCCTCTCTGGGCAATCTGTTCCAGTATTCAGTCATCTGGACAGTAAAGCAGACCTTCTTCATATCCAGGTGGAACTTGCCGTGCATCAGTTTCTGCCCTACAGAAAAGAGCCTGGTTTCAGCCTATTGACACCCACCCCTCACTTATATACCTTGATGAGGTCTCCTCTCACTTCTCGAGGCTGAACAGGCCCAACTTCCTCCGAGTATTCTCATAACAGAGATGCTCTAGTCCCCCTTTGCTGCCCTCCGCTGGAACTACTCTAGAAATTCCCTGTCTCTCTTGTCCTGAGGAACCCAGAACTGGATACAGCACTCTAGATGTGGCCTCACTAGGGTTGAAAAGGGGGGCAGGATCACTTCCCTTGACCTGCTGGCAATGCTTTTCCTAAGGCATCCCAGAATACCATTGACCTTCTTGGCCTCCAGGGCACACAGCTGGTTCATGGACAGCCTGTTGTCCACCAGGACCCCCAGAGCTCTCTGCAGAGCTGCTTTGCAGCAAGTTGACAGTGTGGTGTTGGGTCATGGGTTGGACTTGAGGATCTCAGCAGTCTTTTCCAACTTGATTGATTCTGTGTGTATGTGATTCTGTGTGTGTCAAGTCAGCTCCCAGTCTGTACTGGTCCCTGGGCTTAGAGCCCAGAACACTGCATTTGTCTTTGTTGAATTTCATAATTCAAAATGTTTTCTCTGCCCATCTCTTCAACCTGTGAAGGTCCTTCTGAAGGGCTTCACAGCCCTCTGGGTTATTGGCCACTCCTCACAGCTTTGTGTCATCAGTGAAATTGCTAAGGAGGGATCTGCCCCTTCATCCAAGTCATTGATGAATAAGCTGAACAGTACCGGGCCCAGTATTTAACCCTGGGGGACACCACTAGTGACAGGCCTCCAACTGTGCCATGGAATATGGTCTGCAGTTCAGCAAGTTCTCAATCCACCTCACTGTCCACTTATCCAGTCCACACTTCCTGAGTTTGCCTATATGTGAATGATGTGAGAGACAGTGTCAAAAGTCAGGTAGTTGTTTCATAGTAAAAAGGACTCAGAAGGGTCAAGCATGATTTACCTTTAAAGAAACCATGCTGACTACTCCTGGTCACCTTCTTGTCATCCATGTGCTTAGAGATGGATTCCAGAATGAGGCATTTCATCATCTTTCTAGGGACTGAGGTGACACTGAATGACTGGTAGTGCCCTGGCTCCTCTTTCTTACCATTTTGAAAGCCGGGGTGCAATTTGCTTTCTTCTAGTTCTCAGGCAAACTAGAAATCAATACTCTGTTCAGCAAGTCCAGACATAAGAGGGAAAATGGAAAAGCTTATGAGGCAGCAGGGCACTCTTTTTGGGAACAATACTCATATTTGTCATAAATTTAGTGTGCTATATAGTGGAGGGTTTATGTCAGTTGATTCTTGCTGTTCTCAAACCAAAGCACTGAGTAAAAGAAGTGTGAAAAGTCATGCTGTATCTACTGTCAACTGAAAGTAGGAAGAGCTTTTGAAGAGAATGTAGGATATATCTCACTGAGGCCAAAGAGTATATCATGTAAAAACAACATACTTCCTCTTTAGGCCAATGAAGCACATGACAATCAATAACAATAAAAGAATCAAAAGTAACTGCAACTGAATTAACTTAAGTACTCTAAGGACTTTGGAAATAAAGTAATCTTTGTGATAAGGGTCTTTCAAAACTTAAATTCAGACTCATATCATGGTTTTTATTATTACACAGTGATTTAGGCTTTCTGTTTGTAAATAGAACAGAATTTAAATTTGGAGGAAAATCAAAGATAACAGGCTTATTTTATACTACATCTATCTGCTTTCTAAATTTATGCTGATCTTTCTCAACTGAGAACAACCAGGCTCATTTTAGGATAACAGCAGTATGGGACTCTGACAACCAAGACAGTAAAAGGGAGTAACAACAGGAAAAACACAGAAAAACCTCTGATTAATTTTACGCTGTGTGTATGTGTTTTTCTGCTAGGAGTAAGAAGTATCTAAGGTATTTATGATTAAAATTAGGTAAAAATATAGATTGGTGACTTAGGTCCTGAAACTGTTTTGAGTTGGCCATTTCAAAATCTCATCTGAAAGCTTTCATTTTCTTTGATTCTAGCCCTCTCACTGGAAATTTTTCGTATCAGGTACAAATTCATAGCACATTTTAGGTGCTGATGTGAATAGGATTCAGAAAGTCTCATCAGTGTTTTTCATATGGGGGACTTCTGTAACAACCCAACTATAGAAACCTTTGCTGTAGCTTAAATAGTATATAGGATTTGAAGGGAACTTATACTCAAAAAGTGGAATTTCAGCATTTCTGCCAGAGAAAACTAATTATCACATAGGTTTCAAATTGTATAAAATGCTTAGTTCAGAAGCTTCAAAGTGAATGTTGAGTAATTCCAGGTTAAATATTATCATAATTATCATTAGACACTAAAATTTAATGGTACCACTTCAGTATTTCAGAAAAAAAAATGTATTTTAAATCAAAATTATAAAATGATTTAATCCTGATGAAGAATAAAAAAGTTGAATAAACACTGAAGTCTGTGTAATTAAGGAAGGGAAGGTTTTAGAATTTTCTTCACTCTGTAGCATTTAGAGCATATTTTTCATTCTTTCCCCACTTGTAAAAGCATATCTAGTTTCTGAACATCTTTCTGATAAATGGGGCTTGTATAAAAATTTTATACGCATCATAATAAATTTAAACTAAAATAAGTTAACAGACTGTTCAGATATATAGATTCCTCTATCATGACTAAAATGACATTGCAAAATTAATGCTGTTGTCCTTTTTTTTAGTTGTTCCTGCGGATACAATTTGGACTTCCTTTTGTTGTTTTATATGCAGTATTAAATATTGTGTTCAGAACATTTTTTCCTATATTTGCTTGACACTCATCTAAAGATGGGGAGCTGATTTTGTAAAACCAGCTTTTAAAATAGGTCATCGTCACCAAGAAAACTCTTCCACTTGAAGGGTGTTTAGGCTTGTCATAACAGGATTTCAGCTACTAGTTCTTACATTTTTCAGCATGATAGCGATTGACAGTGTTTGTTAGCTGTGTCCTTGCCTTTCAGCCTTGATAAAATCACACTGTGCCAGTGGAAAATTTTTCTTTTTTTTCTTTGAAAAAATAGAGATTCCCTGAAATGCAAACCCTGCTTATTTCTATATCTCATTGTTACAGCTTGTGATGCATCTTTTGCTCTTTGTTCACTGCATATGTTACCACATTTTTCAGAACAAAATTTGTTGAATTCAACCCCTTAGGAGACCGTTAAGAGGTCTGTCTGTTTTTGCTACTTCATTACTATATTTTTATTGGTATGCGAAAAATTACTAATAGAAATACCACCACCAATTTAACACTGTAGAAGGCTATAATCTTGATTGTGCACTTTGAAGAAGATGGTGTCAGATATTAAACTGTAAACTGCCATCACTTCCCTCTGTGTAGCAGACCTTTTTTTTTTCCACACTTCAATTCTGAATTCTCTTCCTGAAGATCTACATTTACATTCACAGGCATGACAGATAGAAGGGATATTAACATTTATTTTTAAACAGTAATTTGCTCTTTTTCTCCTGCCCTCATTCCTAGCATAATCTCCAGCACTGATTATCAAAATAATGCATTTGTATACAGATATTAAAGCATAAGATTGATATTATCTCAGCTCGTGCACTTTTTTGTGCAGACATAAATTCAAATTCTTAATGAGGTAGAAGCTGTCTTTAAAAAGATTTGAAATATCAAAAAATTATCTTTTTAACTTTTTACCAAAGATTAAAAGGGTGTTTATTTGTTTGGTTTTCTTAAAGATTGCTATCATTTTATGCCAACAAGATGTCAGAGTCCTCAGAGTACTTAATTGCCCTCAAAAGCCTCATGCAAGACCCTTACCCACCTCCTCTGCCCATCATGTTTGTGGCTCCATTTAAGTTCAGACCTGCCCTTAGTTACTCTGTAGGCAGAGGTAGATATAGTTATTTCCTGCTGGTCTTGATCCTTGGGTGGATTTAAGTAAGTTCTTTGCCTGATGAACACTGCAAAAAGCACTGACAGTACTTTATTTTTTATATTTTTTAGGGGGGAGGGGTGGGTGGAAGGAAGGTATTTTTTTAGGATGTGAAAGTGGGAGTTTATATCAAAGGTGTTTGGAGTACAGAAGTTTATTGTTTTGATTAATCCTTTAGCTTGATAGCTTGAAACTTTTTTTTCTTCTGCTCTGATTCTACTGTGTGGTCTTTATGTTTGAAGTTGTTTAGATGGAAGCACCTTTCTCTGGTAATTGTCTCTGAGAACCTTCCTAACTTAGAACAAACAAAAAATCACAGCAACCCTGTTAGACTTAGTTAACAGTATAATAATTACTAGCTGATCTGTCATCTAAGATCCAATGAGAGTTTATAACTGCATTTTTCTGCTGTAGCCAAGTTGTAGAGATGGAAGAAAGAAACCTTGTATAGCTCCATATATATGGCTTTTAAAGAGTAGGCTACTTGGAAGCAATAAGTAGTGTATGTTCTTGGTGAGTCCTGAATCTAAGTAAAATTATTTTAACTGTAAAGGGTTCACTTTAAAAAAAAAAAATAAGTGAACTGCAACCCTTAGTGGGACATACGGATGAGGCAGTGCATGGGCAGTGACAGAAATCAGGTTTTCTGTTGGAATTGCATCAAGTTATTCTGATCAGTGTGACAGGAGGGAAAAGAAACAACCATGATCTTACCTGTACTCTGCCTTCCCCTGTCTTCAAAGCTTCTAAGGACCCCCATGGGCTCAGTAGGATTTCCCTGTGGATTTCCCTGACCAGTTACTTAGCCTCCTAGCTAATGGATCTTGATGTTGTGGCCTAGTCAGTCCTCCTACTTTCTGTAAACTGTATTTAAATACTGATAGCTAATCATATGCTTTAAACTAATGTATAACATTGGTGATGTATAACATTACACACACAGTATTCTAAGTAATGGAATTCCAAGCTAATGTTGTTTCTTTTCTTAAATGTCCACACATTATGCCTATACCATATGAATTTATATGGCATATTTTCTGTAAGCAGTTTTCACCCACAGATAGTTATTGGGCATAAGATTGTCTAATTGACAGTAATAAATCACAGATTTATTCCCGTCAGATGTTTGCATCAGGTAACTCTCACAGCATATTTGTTTCAGTTTTAAGGGTGTTCGATGCACCAGTACAGGTAAATGGAAAAGGGAACGGAAGAACTGAGGTAAGGAGGAGCATCACTGGCTGTTTCATTAGTCTGACATATGCAACCTGGTCTCTGTGGCCAGTCCTGGTTCTTCATCAACAGGATGGGCTTTTCCTGTTGTGTGCTCAAGGCAATTACAGATGATTGCAGCATCCTTACTGCAATTGATGACAGGTGCTCTGTGGCACTGCAAGGAGGCCATGTGTTTTGTAATTCCCAGTCTGGCTGCGACCAGCATGAATTCGCTTTACATTTGGTATAGAGCCTAATAAGATAAGCCACCTCTTTCCCTGATGATCCTGCTCACTACTGCCAAGATGTCTCATTAAACCATTCATTGGCAACTTATCCTTTCTCCCAGCAATCTCCCTCATCTGTCTGAGCTGCTATGCCACAGTTGAATGTGCACCTCAAAGGATTGCGGTGAGCCATCGTATTACATGCAGTTCTAAGCTTGGCTTACTGAGGAAGATTCAGATTGCTTATTGCAACCTGTAGTGCAGCTGCTAGAGTAAAGGAAAGATGGCACGGTGGGGCTGTTGGAATCAGTATAGCACAATTGTGTGGCTCAGTGCTTTATCTTGACAGGTCTAAACTGTGTATTGTTAACCCTCGTGGATAGTGCCACTAAAAGCTTGATAGGGACTGGTTTACTTTGATGTTTTGAAGACTAATAAAAAAAATTCTGGTTTCTTACTGGACTAGACAGAGGCCCAGAATAACACAAGATTCAAGTCACCATCATTTGAACTGTGAAATTAGTGTTGTGAACGTGTTCACACTTTAATGCGTACACTGCAGAATAATAATTTTTTATAGGTGTGTACGTTGAAAATAGGTCTGTATTATTGTCTGGTGCTGATGATGCATGGTATTTGCAGTTGCTGATTTATCTTAGTATGGAAATTTTGTCTGCCAGTCCTATAGAACGAAGTCTATTGGTGAAATATACTCTGCCTCTTTTTCAAATATACCAATAGTATGCTTGATTTAAAGAAAGTACATCAAATATCCTCTTTACAATGTACCCAGGCATATAACACTGTCTTGGGATAGGAACTGAAATATTTTCATATAATGTTAACATAGCTGTGTAAAAGGCAAATTACCATTATTAAATCTTTAGTGGATCCCTCAATGATGATGTGTTTCCATCTTACATTGCACCCATTGAAGATGACAAATGATGTGATTCTTTTCTGTGTAGGATTTCATATATCTCCATGTTAGTGTTTTGAATCTCTGAGGTACTTATGACCACTATGTTAACAGTTTGAACCCACAGCTTTATGTTTTTAATCCTGTGTGATTTCACTTCACTTCTCACTTCACTTCTCTTTACCAATCTGAGCTGAGGTCACAGAGCTAGGCCACGTTGCTGATAGGTTTTGGATCTCTAGGGAAAAGAAATTACTCTAAGTAAGGTGGAAACTGGAGTTTGTGATGATTGGAGTACACTATTTACATTGGGCCACGCTCCCTGCTGCATGAACACAGTCACTTGCATCAACAGCATTTTCAATTGTAAGATGTTAAGTTAAAACAAGTGTGGTGGTTTGTTGTGCACTAACCAAAGCAAGCATGGGAGCTATTAGATTTAGAAAGATGTTTTGGGCAAAGCATCTATGCAGCTTGCCAAGCCTGAGAACAGACACAGCTAAAAGTGTGAGTTCTTTTGTGTTTGCTTCTTTTATAGTGTTGGCCTCTCTTTTGCTTTATTATCAGGTATTTTGCATTGTTACAGCCAGATTCCTCATATGGTATGCTGTATCCCTACACCCAAAGAGTGTGGTTTTGTTCCTCTGCAGAAGAAACTATTTATGCTTACAGAAATGAAAGTTTTAACAACAACAACAAAAAAGTATTTGTAGATAAAGCTGGATTTGTTATGTGCTCTTATGCTGTGGGTCCTCAGGCTGCACTGTAAGATGGCTTTTTCAAGGCCCACCTTCCTGCAACACATTTGATGGTCTTGGCCTTTGACTGTTGTTTCTTTTGTTCTGTAAACTCAAGTCACTTTCTTGGTAGGAAAGCTAATTGCCTTTAGAGGTGTCTATTCTTTCCCTGGCTGAAGCTCCTCTACAGAGAGATATTATGTTTTATTAAAGATATAAGGTTCTCTAGGTTTGTCCTTGTCTCTGTTAAGTTTTAGCTAATGCTGTCTCCCAGATCTGAAGGAGTGAGCCTACAATTCTGACAATGTTACTGTTCTACTAAAGTCTAATTTCCAGGCTTTCAGCTCAACTGGTCTGACTTCTCACAATCTCTCAGGAACAAAACCTCGAGACATTGTAGGAGGAGCTTGGATACTCTCAGCACTGCAAATGTCACTACATGCCCCGAGGTGCTTAACCGTGAAGAAATTGTAAGTTTTCCTCTGATAGCAACTTTCACAAGGTACCACCTTTTGTAACTCCAGGTTAACTGAACAGATGTAGTTGTCAAAGGGTAGTGATTGCTAATATAGATGCAAGGAACTCATAGTAAAAAATCTAATGTTATTATCCTTGTAGTCAAGATGAGGTTCGTTTAGCACAAACAGCTGATTGAATTGTGTCTGAACATCTTGAGGGGGGAGGAATGGTCAACAATACTCTCTATTCTCCCTCACTAAAGTGTGCACTTATGCCTTATATGAAATAAAAGTATGCTATTATATTGAGCAATTTGAACTGCACTATATTTCTTTCCATGAAGAGCCTGTAACAGAGAAATGCTACCTTGCATAAGAGTACATAACAAAATGACACAGTATCTTTTGTTGTGACCCAAAGTATTAATGTTTTATTTAACACTCTATGTAGAAATTGCATAAAATATTGAATGGTGACATTTTGTCACCTTGAAGTAATCTTGAATCTTCCAATTCAGATGGATAGAAAACATCTTCATGCAGGAACCTTGACATTTTTCTGGAAGCAGAAAGTATTTAGAAATAAGGCGTAAGAAAGTATTTAGAAATAAGTCATAGACTGAATTTGGTAACTCAGCAATGAATGTATCTTGCCATCGAAGTTCTGTACAAAACTCAGCTATGCTTGACTTTCATGAACTTATTGTGTTTGTATGACAGAGAGAAACCTGCATATCACACAGCATCACAGTGGAGACTACACTCAGCAACCTTGAAAAATCAAATAAAGTTTACCTCCTTGTGTAATAACTCTTCAAACAGTTTTGTTAAAAGGAATAAAACTGAGGTATTGGTGGGGAAGTACACAAAGACCAGATTTGTTTTTAATCTTTGGTTTGCTTAAGGTAATAGGCTGAAAAAACCTCAGTGACTGATTTTTGTACAATAGAATGGTATGAATGTCTGACTGCAACTACTATGCCCTACACCTGCCATGTTTGGACTGGGTTTTATGACTTGGCATGAATATTACTGAGGACTGCAATGACAGTGATGCACCACTGGCATGTGCTAGCATGAACCTGGAGAGTACCATAGCTTGCCTATTACATGAAAGTAATTTCCATCTGGTTTATGATTCAAAATACTTTTCAAAGATACTGTAGCTTTCTGTTTTTATCCAGTTCAAAATATTTCCTAATCTCTGCGTAGGAAAAAAAGTTGGAGGGTTTACAGTGATGGAGCCTTTCTTAGAGACAAAAGATTCTCATTAACATCTGGAGGACCGGACTTGAATCCAGGAAAGCTTTTAACTTGATCCATATTTCTAAAATCCCTAGAAAGAAGAAGGGGATGGTATGCTGTCTTTTTCATAGCAAAGTTGTCTGGTGTAAAGCAGGTTTTTCTTGCTGAAAACCACCAATGAATTTTTGACTTGCACTAAATCTTTTTCACTTAGAAAATTGCTGTCATGTACACAGCAAACAATCCTGTGGAGCTGGGAAAAAAACCCCTTATCAACAGAGTTGAAACACTTTCTATATAACCTCACCAATAGTTAGTCCTCTGGAGAGTGCAGTCATAATTTTAATTAATTTAATACTAGGTTATCTGATCTTTAAGATAAATTTTACTGATTCTGTAACACTTTCAAAAGTCAGTCATTTATCAAGAATTGGGGGAAGTTGAATGATATCCATCATTAATTAAATAACCTTCACCGTCTTCTTAGTTCAGAGTCCAAATTCTATGATTTATTTTTTTTAATAACTTTATAGCCAACGAAACATAACATGCTTTTGATTGTGAACGGTTTCTAATTGGGAGAATTATTATCACAGTTCATATTCAGAAGACTCAATGCTCTATGCTTTTGTTCCCTGCTGTTTTCAATTTTCTTTATATTCCATTCTCAGCTGGCTAGTTCACTGCCTAATATTATTATTCCAGATATGTTCTCTGACTTTTTGAAATTATTTGAAAACTTTAAAACCCATGTTGAAGTTTGGTTTAGTTTAAAAAGTTAGCCTGAAAACTGGCTGTTCTTGAGCAGATCTGACCCTCTTGCCTTGGGGATAGTTGCAGCTCTCAGAGGCAGGAAGGAAAGCCAAGGGCTTGTTACTGCTTCATCTATCTGTTTTTAGTTTAACAAAAGTCTGCTAGAGAAGGAATTCAAATCACTGTTGCAACATAGCACCTGCTCGAGAGGATTCTGTCATTTGTGTAGCCCAGCAATCCCGTGAGATGGGAAATTGCCAGCAGAATATTTTGCAAGCAATAAGCTTGCTTCTATACACAACTGAAGTAGGTCAGTGGATGGCAGGATCTGGTTATTCCTCCTTACATTGTGTTTAGTCTAAAAAAGTCTCTTGAAACACTAGAGATCCAGAGCTGGGAAAATAAAGGTGTTGCATTTAGTTTTCTACTACACTTACAGTGTTTATTCTACTTTGGGGTAGGTAGGCTTCCTCATTAGACACTTTGCCTTGTGTCTGAGTGAAGAGTCTATGTCTTCAACAAAAAAAATCAGTGTTCTTCCTATTTTGAAAATTACATACACTTCCATCGGTGTCTTTTGCTGTACCTGTAAGAACATAAGGGCTAAGCAATCAGACTGAATGCTGGTCTCTCTAGCTCTAAACAGGGAAGTACTTAGTTGAGAGAACTTAAGCAGCAGTGCCACCAAATTATGAAACAAAACTATGGCTCTGACATTACCAACTGTTGTGCAATCATATTTAGGAGCATTTTGGAATACTTTTACATGTTCTTGGCTTATCTGCTAAGAAAAGCTGTCTTCCTGTTTATATATTAAGATTAGCTGTATTTATTCCCTGATACAATGTACCCGAGGCATGAGACTTAAAATAGTACTGCTTGGGTGTACCAAGAGGTGTCTGGTTAGAGCAGCATGGAAATTTGTGTATTGATTTACTCTTCCCTTTGGCCAGTGTTTTCTAATGAAAATCTTATGAATAATGTCAAACAAGCATTTAATTTCTGACAGGGAGAAATTGCTGTGAGTAGAGCAGCATTTGTGTAATAGTGCAGTGGAAAGCATTTGTCTTATCAAAAAAATCCAAATGAACACATACACATTCATCAACTGAGATATGTAAAACACAGTCTGGCAATACATCAGAATGCAAGCATGAGTGGAAGATTATTAGCTCTTTTTTTCACAATAGGATTAACTATACAAACAAAGGCTGTATTGTTTGGAGCTTCTGTTTTTTAATGAGGTTTATTGATGAAGAACCCTATAGATGAAGGAATCTTAAAGAACAGAAAAGTCTATTATTCTTCTGAGATAATTTTTCACTTTCATTTGGATCTTCTGGAATATACAAAAAATGGCAAAGATGGACTAATTTTTTCACCAGACAAAAATCTAACTGTAAAATCAAAACATCTTAATGAATACCTACACACTCCTATAAATGGTGCAAAACTTCTGGAAATTATGCTTAAGCAAATTTACTTTGAAACTAGAAGCACTTAACATGAAACAATAGCACGAATTGTTTACTGGTTTCTGTTTAATAGAACTTAGGCTCACTGTTAGGGGTTCCCCCCCCCCCCCCAAGCATAATTAGCTTCAACTTAATTCTAGGACATTTAATGTGAAATTTGTGTCTGCTTTACTTGGGCTACATTGCTGGAAAAATAAATAAGGTTTGCATCATTTTGATTAAAATAGTTTTGGTAAATGGTTACTATATGATGAGTTTTCTAGTGAAAATCCTTCATTAAAAGTGTTTTCTTCTAATGTGGGTTTTTTTATATGCAGTCATTCTTATTATTTGTTTCCACAGAAGTTGCCTCATTGGGGAAAATTTTCCCTTGCAAAGACTTGGAAAACTTCTCTTAAAACCTATTGCCTTTAAAAGAGTGTTTGAAAATATCCTATGAAGAAATTAAAGGAACACATAGAAAACTTTCTGGGTTTTGCTGATGGCTCTTCTCTAAGTATTTCTTTCAATGGGAATTTTCACCATATGAGTCTGTATAGTAAAAATTAGGGACAACATAAAAGATATCTATTTCTTGCCCTTTCTCAGTACAATTGCAATGGTATTTTCTTTTGTTTTATACCAGAAGCTGAACACAAGGAGAAAAATGTTACCTGATTCTAAATTTTGTTGAAAAGGTTTCTCTTCATTTGGGGATATAAAAGCATTAAAATCTGAGAGTCTTTCATAATATGCCATTTAAATGTTGTTGCAAAAAACCTGGGGGCTTATTTTCCTTTTTTTTCTTTTTTTTTTTTTTTTAATCTTTGATTGTTAACAATTTCTCATGTTAAAAACCAGGAAAGAATGATATTGCTAGAGAAGTTTTTGTAAGGTAAAAATTTTGTGAAACGTTACATTGGTAAGAGGAAAAAATTCTCTTTACTAATCTTGATGTCAGAGTCCTGTTATTATATTCTGACCATGGGAGAGAATATAAGCACCTGCTCTGTCAAGTAGGTTAGAGAAGAAACATTTTTGAGAGAATGCACCAACTGGCTGTAATTTCCACATCTTAATTGACTCAGGTAGATGGGAAGACATGTATAATCTGGGTAACTCTTTGGTAATAGGTGATTCCGGCTAATTGCAGATTAATTCTTAAATTGTTATCTTTCCTTGTTCACACAGTTGTCCAGAGGCTCATCTTGTGAATCTGCAATGAGACCCAGATTTTTGGGTATCATGTGTCCCAGACTTTTTTTTTTTTTTAATTACATTTCTACAAAGAGCACAGAAAGCCACTTTGACAGGTCACTACACTGCCAAATCTGTATTTTCTTCAGTACTTCCATTTATTTTCCTGCATATGAACAGTTATTCCTCTTGGGGAAAATATGGCTTTGGAGCAGTGTTAGACTAAAAGATGGTATGTGAAGGCAGCTTATGGCCACCTGCTGTCAGGCAGCATTACACTAACTGCAGCTTCTCATTTCCTGTCATGATCACTTGCATCTGTTTTCTTCCCAATTTGGAAACTGAGACTGCTCTGCATGATGAAATACGCAATAATCTGGTCAGCTCTGCCCCACATAGTCCTGTTGTTTCATCCAGCTGACAACAAAAAAAGGAAATGTAAAAGCTTATTTTTAGATTTTTTACATATACATGCTTTCCTTTCATGTTTTTCTACCTCATCTTCAGTCTCAGTTTACAATGTGGAGGAGCATTTAAGTTCACTTTCACAATATTTGTCACATACTGATCCTTGACTAAGCCTACAGATGGGGAATATATTCTAACTTGAGAAACACTTGGTGCTGCTTTCAATGCCCATGAGTAAGCATGTTTGTATCTGTGCCACAAATATTCTTCCATGAATTGGTGCACAACACTGACTTAGAGGAGCTATTGCCAAGCCTCCTCTTCCTACACCAAAGGTGGGGAACGTCTCTTGCAAACTCAGGGTAGATCTAGCCTTGAATAACAGTCTTTACTATGACCAATAAAATAAAGGATGTTGTTCAACTAAGCTCCATTTCCAGAAGCTTCTGTCTCTGTAGAAGGCTCTTGCTCTCCTTTTATCTGTCTTCTAGAAATGACATGAACACATTGATCCCTATGGGACAACCTATGCCAAAAGTGTTTGCAAGTTTATTATCTGGTCTTGTGCAAGAGGCTTTTAGTACTGTAGGTTTAACAAATATTCAGTGTGTGTCCAACCTTCTGTGCTTTTTTCATCTCCTTATGAACACAGATGTTTTCATGCAAGCCAGCTCCTGCTTTCTGGGACTAGGACAGCTCAAGTCTTGTTTCATACAGACATAAGTATTTCCCTTCAAATAGAGATGTATCTTCATGATTAAGTGTTGGGCTTCTGTTTCAGTGATAAAGTAGTAGGAGACAACCAGCCTGATATGGATGATGTAGACTTCCATGTCATGGTGATGCAAGTGGGGTTCTGAACTATAGTATAAAACTGGTAGTGAAGTGTTGATCCCACAGTTCTGGTTATAGGGGTGTCCTTACTACAGGTAACCACATCCATTTGCCTTGTCAGCATAGTGAAGCATCCTTGTTTCACTGACCTGTGGGTGTGATACCTTCTCCTATGTTTATATCTTCCCTCCAGTAACTGCTGTATGTCCATGGATATGACCTGAACATGCCCTTGTGACATATTGTTCACACCTTGACTGACACTGGAACTCTTAAAATTGTCTCGTGCTCTGACTCTGAATCCCGTTGACTTTCAGAAGGATTTTTCAGCCACTATATTTAAATAGATTTAATATTATAACGTATTTAATCTACCAATATCTCTTTAAGATATTGAGACCCTAATTCCATTTTTTAGTACATATCTGTTTCTAGTATTAAGTCAACCTTTCTGTTCCTTATATCTTCAGTTTCTGCCTTAATTTCACAGATCTCAAGAGGGTTTACATTCACTAGTCATCTGGCTAGACAGAGCATCTGTAATAAGGTACCACTTTCTTTCATGTTCTGCTTTTTAACCACAGAGTTTACCTGGACCAGGAGGTTAATTTTTAGGCAACTGACATGAATCTACTTTCCCAGGTTTCTCATAACCAAATAAGATTGCTTTAATGACAATCATTTGCATTATTTAATTATTGCTTCTCAAATAACTACTTATCAGGCAAATACTCCAGGAAATAGTGCTGAGTCTAGGACAGGCGATTTAGATTATGCCAATGAGCTTGAAGAGCTGATGGCTAGAATTTCTATTTTGATCTTAATAAGATGCTGTTTCTTCCTTATCTGTTTCTGACCCTCTGCCCCTCTCCCTGCTCTGCCCCTACACCTCTCAGGAAGCAGTCTTGGAGCAGTGCCTTCCTGTTGAAAGAGGTGCTTTGTCTAATTTGTTGAAAGGCGTATTTATTACAACGTCATGAAAGGAGAGGAGGGTGAACTGAGTAACAAAAGTGGAGCTATACTAGCAACTGTACTAGTAACTCTCTGGAACAGTAGCTGTCAGTATTTGTGGGAGTTATTTACAGTATTAATAGCTATTCACCCTGTTTCATAGGTAGACACAACTTCAAATCTCTGGTGTTATAGAAGTGAATGTTTTAACTCCAATTATTTTGACTATTTCAACAATTTTTTTTCCAACTCAAAGTCCTGCACTTCCAAAGGGAGGGAAATTTCACCTGTGATATATCAGTAAGATACTCTTTTACCCAGCCACTCTTACAATGGATTCCTAATTTCTTGAAGGCAGATTCACTATCTTCTCTGTGAGGCTCTTACATGAATTCATCAAGTTTAAGAAAGAGCTGTGAGAACTACTGATCTTGTCTTCATCCTCAAGAATTTGACAGATTCAAACTGAAAATTATCTCCTGCCATCCTGGTATCTGGTCATTAGTAGTATAGGACCTTTTCCTCTACATAGAAAAGCAAACATTTCCATAAACAAAAACACCATATAGCTTTTGTTAAGCCCTGAACACAATGAGTCATGAAATCAAATGAGCCAACCAAGCATAAGGTTCTGCATTTTTAGGTGTTAAAGAGCTGTTTGAGAAACTCTTACAAAGGACTGGTAAATCAAATTAATTGATTCTAAGTTATCGTCAGATAATCTACTTCAAGATAGCTTAATCTGCTTCAAAATTGACAGATTACAGTTGAGTATGGCCATTTTTTAAGAATGAAAATATCTTTATGGCTAAAAACAATTATTAAAGCTTATAAGAAAAGAAGCTTTTTTTTCTCCCTATGGTTTAAAATTCAACCTTTTTATTCAACCTTTCTGTTAAAATTACCAAAATGAGAGCCATACAGTTCTGCTTTCTGGCACTTCTGCTAGGGAAATTCCTTCAAGAATTCATCAGTTTACTCTTTAATATCAGAGTAGTAACACTGAGATACTGGAATAAAACATTCAGTGAGTGCAGTTTTTCAGAGGTATCTTGCTATGGCAGAATACCATTGTGATGGAAGTCATTAGTGATTCCATTGACATATTGTATCTTGTTGATATTCCTCCCCTATTCTTTCTGCTGGAAAAAATCTGCTGGTTCATCACTGTGAGCAAATACTTTAGTCAGCAGAAACTTCTTTGATATTACAGGCTTCGTGGTTTTTTGTCTGAGAACTTCTATTTATAGAACACTCTGGGTGCTCTTCATTTTCAGTCATCAAGATGTACTCTGTGTGGTTCTGTTCTTCCTTCTGGCCTAATGGTGTACAACAGCTTTAACCTCACACTGTACTGCTTGCTTATCTGCTACTATTACTTTATTGGATCAGTTTAACTAGTTTCTATCTCACTTCTGTTGCTTTATTTTAGCATAAAATATTTTGCTTTTTGTAAGAAGAGCTCACTCAAGACTGTGAATTAGGTATACGAAAAAATGTGCATCTTGCAGATTAGCAAAGAGGTGATAACTGGTTTTATACTGAAGTAGGTAAACTTAGAAGACAATCTGTCAAATCCAGCACATGTCTGGTTCAAATTTTGAGATAATGATCTAAGGTTAGCACCTCAGAAGGTGTTTTCTGTCTTGCCACATCTCATTTTGAACATGACACAATGAAGGATACTATGACATCCTGAAGCCTTAGGAACCTGAGACTGTGAATGATCGCAGGAAGTATTCTATTCACAAGATGAGAATACTGAAAGGAGTTTTCATCTACAGATGACAGGAAACTGATTAATAAGCCAGTACACTGGCTTTGGTCAGTGCCTTACATTAGTAAAGTTTAGTTTCTTTAGTTAGAAGATACATCAAAGGACCTTCTCAGAAAATTAATGCTGAACGTCTGGAGGCATTATATAAGGTTATATGGGGTGCTATTAGCTGAGTAAAATCATCTGCTGCAAAACCAAATCTGAATGGGTCACAGATCCAAACCTCCATGTTTAGCCGTTAATCCACTTTTCTGTTTTTGCATTCAATTTGGAGAGGCTAGTTAATGATGCTCTCACTTTCTTAGCGCTGCAGGATAATTTTAAGATCACTTTAAGATTAGAAGTGACATTTTTTATCTCATAAACTACTTTGGAATTGCTCTATTTTTTCCTCCATTCAAACAACTTATTATTCATATTTATAAGTTTTTGGGTTTTTTTTCTCCACACATTCTAAATTCTTTTTGAGCTTTGTTTTTCTGAAAGTGAATCAAAAGATAATGTGAAGATAATTGCTTTGAAATCTAGGTCTGTCGTCTGCTGAATTCCACTTGCAACATTCAAAAACAGCAACTCTGCGCATTTTGCAGCACATTTATTTTTCTTGTTTCTTTAAAATAAAATCTCCAATTTAATTCTTTGTCTTTTTGCAATTAACATTCTAACAAAATGAATATTTTAATGTCAAGTATATGAACACTTTTTCCCAATGTTATTCTACATGAAACATTTTCCAATGATTATTATTCATTAGAAGTAGTAAAAAAAATAATTTTACTCTTATGCTTAAGTATTTAAAACTATTAACCGGAATACAGGCAAAAAATTTAACATAATAGCATTGTTTTTCACATTAATACAGAGTTGCTTACACATTAAAATGAAAAAATAATTTCATATCCATGTATCAACTTGTTTAAATTAACACTTGATTATGAATTTTTTAAACTAACTTATGAAAATAACCAGAATAGTCAGAACAGTCATTATAGTGGAAAGTTACTTACTAGAAAATTGCGACTCATAAGTCCATACTCTGAAGTGGGGGTGTTGTTATTCAAATAGAGTACACTGTTCTGCAACACAGCCTCCCCTTCTGACAGACTGATGCCAGCTCTCTTCACTCATCATGTATCTCTGACCTCCACCCTATCCTGCAGGAGTCTGTAAGTGCATTAGGCATGTATTGGTACCCTGTGGCTGCTCTCTTACGTTGTTGGCAGGCAAGTGTCCTTTAGGGCTCTCTTCCCTCAATGAGTTTCTCAGAAGTCTGTGACTGTCCCTGGGCCTTTCTTCTGTCATTTGATCTCTAATGAATATTCTCTAAACTATTCATGTGGGATAAATTTAGTTTCTGTGATGACTCCTCATTTATGACTTAAAATACAGATTTATTTCCTCAAATATATTGTGTTCTGAAATATTTTCTTGATAATTAGGGAAAATTCTTTCTTAATTTCGCCTAGTTTTTTCCCCACATTTTTTGGTACCGTACTGAGTAAAACCTCCTTTATCTCACTGTTTAGAAGCATTAAATATTTGTGGATTAAGATCAATTATCATCTTCCTTTCCTCCCTTATATTATTAAGAATTTTGTGTTTCTGTGAGCTCCCTTCCCTACATTTATTTCCTTCTGGTAAAAAAAAACAAACATTTAGAACAGAAAAGCATGTTCCCTTTGTCACTAACTTGGAGTCAGAGAGGAGATTGTCACTTCTGCAGTGTAGAGTGATGTTGTATATTTTTGCACACCAAAACTGTAATTGTTTTTGGTTGTGCAATCAGATGTCCTAGGATGGTAAGTTACATATGTGTTAAAACCATGGTCTTATGTCTCTCCGCGCTTATCATAATTAATGATAATACTTACAACTCCTGTTGTAAGTATTGCACTTAGTAATAATTTTACTGCAACATCAGTAGTATTTTAGTAACAAGAATTTGAATAAGGCATAGAGCATTTTAACAGCTACTCTTAAGCATTTTCTTCCCTCCTTCTATCCCTGGAAAACACAAAGTCTGTTTCCCCATCAGCAGCATGACTTTAAATATTTTTTAGATATCTTTGTATCATCATAATCTCATAAAGTTGTAAATATTTTAAGGCATTAACTGACAGTAAATAACAAAATTAGTCTCTATCCCCTGCTAGCTCATTCTGTCAAACTCTTTCAGAAACATAAAATAAATAAAAAAAAAATCACACATTGAGAACTTACTCTTTTACTCTGTGTTTTGAATTACAAAAGAAAAATTTAATGAAGTATCTCTTCTAGCCAGAAATTGTGAAGACAGATACACATCCATATTTAGTTTCCCAGGGTAATTCCAGTAATATTTTTGGAAGAGTGTTCAAGTTGATTATGTTGCCTGCAACAGGCTAAATTTGTCCTTACAAATAGACAGTTTGTTTTCATAGATGGGATTTTAATAATGAACCTTGTCTTCATTGAGTAATGATTAAATGCAAAAATATGTCAGAAGGCATGTTGTAAAGAAGGTCTTGAGGTAACTGGGAATTCAGTTTATTTTTCAGTAGAAAATGTGGTTTAAGGGTGTAGTCTTATTTCTTAATGGGGGTCCAGTCAAGGAAGGGTAGGTCTTGTCTGACCAACCTGATCTCCTTTTATGATCAGGTGACCCGCCCAATGGATGAGGGAAAGGTTGTGGATGTGTCTATCTGGACTTCAGCAAAGCCTTTGACACTGTCTCCCACAGCATACCCCTTGGAAAAGCTGGCAGCCCATGGCTTGGACAGGGGCACTCTGTGCCGGGTTAGGAACTGGCTGGAGAGCCGGGCCCAGAGAGTTCTGGTGAACGGGGCTGCATCCAGCTGGTGTCTGGTCACCAGTGGTGTCCCCCAGGGATCAGTGCTGGGCCCAGTTCTATTTAATATCTTTATCGATGATTTAGATGAGGGGATTGAGTCCACTATTTGTAAATTTGCAGATGCCACCAAGTTGGGAGGCAATGTCGACCTGCTGGAAGGCAGGAGGGCTCTGCAGAGGGGCCTGGATAGGCTGGAGAGTTGGGATGATTCCAACGTGATGAGGTTCAACAACACCACGTGCCATGTCCTGCACTTTGGCCACAACAACCCCCTGCAGCACTACAGCCTGGGGACAGAGTGGCTGGAGAGCAGCCAGGCAGAAAGGGACCTGGGAGTTTGGACTGACAGGAAGCTGAACATGAGCCAGCAGTGTGCCCGGGTGGCCAAGGCCAATGGCATCTTGGCCTGTGTCAGGAACGGTGTGGCCAGCAGGAGCAGGGAAGTGATTCTTCCCCTGTACTCAGTGCTGGTGAGGCCACACCTGGAGTGCTGTGTCCAGTTCTGGGCCACTCAGGTCAGGAAGGATATTGAGGTGGTGGAGCAGGTCCAGAGAAGAGCAACCAGGCTGGTGAAGGGACTTGAGCACAAGTCCTATGAGGAGAGGCTGAGGGAGCTGGGGTTGTTTAGTCTGGAGAAGAGGAGGCTCAGGGGAAACCTTATTATTCTCTACAACTACATGAAAGGAGGTTGTAGCCAGGTGGGCATTGGTTTTTTCTCCCAGGCAACCAGCAGTAGGACAAGAGGGCATGATCTTAAGCTCGGCCAGGGGAGGAAGAAATTTTTTACAGAGAGAGTACTCAGACATTGGAATGGGATGCCCAGGGAGGTGGTGGATTCACAATCTCTGGAGGTTTTTAAGATAAGACTGGATGTGGCACTGAGTCTCATGGTTTAGTAACCACGGCAGTGTTGGATAAAGGGTTGGATTTGATTATCTTGGAGGTTTTTTCCAACCTGGTTGATTCTATGATTTTATTGACTGCTTCTAACCTTATACTCTTCCCTCTATTTCTAAAATTTTTGGGAAGGGATTGGGGAGTCAGTCTTTCCCTTGCCCAGAGACCACCTGAAATAACAAAAGGAGCTCTCTGTAGCTACAGAGATGGGTCCTTCTTACCTAGTAATATGCATTTGACAACTGAAAATTCCCTGAACTGTCATTCTTTTGAATTGCTCCAAAGTTCCATTTCAGAGAAAGGTAATTGGATGCTTCTAAGATCAATGTGGGAGTTGACCTTACATGTACAGACTGTGAGTATCAAGAGGATCTTGATATCTGAGAATGTCTTATACCAGAACACATAATGTTAACTTGGCATGCTGGCATTTCTAATGTCACATTCAGCTCTTATGAAAACAAGATGTTGAAGAATGAAAATGATATGCAAAATTAAGTATACTTATTGCTGAAAAGGACTGCAAGTCAGTATCAGAGCTTTGAATTTCTTGTTTTGAAACAGAGATTTGTTTTTACCCTGCTAGAAATGGTCCACAGAGGTATATAATTAATTTGGTCTCTTGTCATCATAAATTGATTTTAGAAACATGTTTGGATGAATGCCAAAAACATTCTAGAGTTTGTTTTTCCTGTACTATGTGTGATATCTCACCAAGATAGCTTCCTTAATATAGAGAAGAATACTTGATCTTTATATATGGAATCAGTTGTCAGTATGAAACCACTGTGTTTGCTTTTGGAATGAGGGATTTTGTGGTGTATATTTACAGGTATAAATAACACATTTTAATCTTTTTTGATGATAATTTTTAGAGGTATTTTTAAGTTGTTTCTCTGGACAGGAATTATTTCTATTTTATTCATCTGTGTTCTCTACAGTGATTTTGAAGGAACTTTTCATAACCTTTAAGCATACTTTAAGCATACTGCAAAACTTTTCCATTTCTCAGTTTGTGAACTCACTCTAGTAATCTTTCCTGATCCATAATCAGAATTTTCAATTTTTAATGTACAGAAAATACTGTTTGTATTTTTAGGGTTATGTATTGTCTGTCAATGACTTGGTAGTGGGGGAGCTACAGAGGCGGCTGCTGTGAGAAGCTGCCAGGACCTTCCCCCATGTCTGACAGAGCCAATGACAGACGGTTCCAAAACAGACTCACTGCTGAGCAAGGCTGAGCTCATCAGTGACAGTGGTAACACCTCTGGGTTAATATATTTAAGAAGAGGGAGAAAAAATCTATGCAACTGCAGCTGGAGAGAAGGGCTATGTGAGAGAAACAGCCCTGCAAACACCAGGGTGTATGAAGAATGAGGGGTAGGATGTGCTCCAGGTGCCAGAGCAGAGATTGCTCTGCAGCCCATGCAGAAGACCATGATGAGGCAGTTGTGTCCCTGCAGAGTGTGGGGGTTCATGCAGCCATGAACCAGAGGTACACCTTCCTCCCATGAAAGACTCCATGCTGGAGCATGTGAATGCCCAAAGGAGGCTGTGACCCAGTAGGAAGCCTGCGCTGGAGCAGACTCCTGTGGACTTGTGGACCTGTGGACTCATGAATAGAGAGAGGAGCCCATGCTGAAGCAGGTTTGCTGTCATGACTTGTGAGTCCACAGGGGGACCCACACTGGAGCAGCCTGTTCCTGAAGGACTGCATCCCAGTGAAGGAATACCATGTTGAAGTTCATGAAGAACTGCAGCCTGTGAGAAAGACTCAAGCTGGAGAAGTTTGTGGGGGACTGTCTCCTGTGGGAGGGACCCTATGTAGGAATAGGGGAAGAGTGTGGGGAGATGTCCCCCTGAAGAGGGAGCAGTAGCAGAGAAAACATATGACGAACTGGCCACAGCCTCCATTCCTCATTTCTCTGCAATGCTGTGGGGAAGGATGGAGAGAAAATGAGTGAAGTTGAGCCAGGAAAGAAGGGAGGAATGGGGGGAAGATGTTTTTAAGGTTTAGATTTTATTTCTCATTACCCTACTCGATTTGACTGACAATAAGTTAAACTGATTTCCCCAGGCCAAGTTTGTTTTACCCATGATGGTAACTGATGAGAGATCTCTCCCTGTCCTTAGGTTGACCCATGAGCCTTTTATTATACTTTCTCTCCCCTGGACAGCTGAAGTGGGAGAGACAGAGCGGCTTTGGTGGCCACCTGGCATCCTGCCAGGGACAATACACTATATCTTATCAAGGGTTGTTAATATAAACTTAATTATGGATATGTGTTAAGGGCCAGAGATGCTGAGAATCACTCACTGAATTCCAGTATACATGTTTATGCCTTGCAAAGAGTCTCTAGCTCAGACCACATTGTCAGCAAATATAACTGTTGAGAGTTATCCAAATGGACTGCAGGAAAAAATACAGGTCAGATTGCTGGACTATAAATGGTGTATCTATAGCTAGATTAAATAAGGAATTATAAGGAAAAATAATCTGGTTTCTATTCATCTGCATGAATGATGTTCAAAGTATTTTGGATGGTGTCACACACTTGGAGCTCTTCATCCTCCTGGAGAATGTGGTAATCAAACTGGGCATGAAATTCTTGTGATTGGGACCATGGTTCTAGGAAGATGATTATTTGAAGGGACAGGCAGCTAGTACAACACTGTAGTTGTCTCTTAATGAATGCCCCCAACGCATTACACTGAGGTGTCTGATGTTACAACATATTCACCAGTGCAGTGCATCTCCTGCAAGTTCACAGTTCAACTGTGCTTTAGAAAGAGGCTACTGTCAACCCAGACTGGTGATGGCACTGACTTGCAGGTTGAAAGAGATTGCAGCACGCATGCACCTGGTCTGGAGGAGCCTGATGTCACCATTCATCTGTGTTGAGGTAGTCCCTTGTGATATGGACTCATTGGAAAACCTCAAGAAAATCGTTTTCAAACTTAGAGGGCAAGAATAAACCAGGCAGCAAGAATAAGAGTGGAGCATCAAGAGCTTCCAAGCTCCCTTCCAGTCTTTGCTTGCTTTTCCATCTGTGATGCCAACCTGCGTTCTGAACCAGCTGTCTCTTTGACCAAGCAATTATGCATGCCTTGTTGATGTACCTCAACTTACACTGCACTAGTGATATGGCTCATTTCTAGTGCCCTGTGGTCCCTCTACAGCTAACATGATAAGATAATCATGAAATAATCCAATCTTCCCAAATATATTGTTCTTTTTCTATTAATTGTTTGAACTAAATCCAAAATAAGGCTGAGCATGTCTTTGGCTGACGTTTTTACATCAATGGGTAAGCACCATTTTCACCTGCACCTTTCCAGTGGCATCATTCAATTCAGCTAAATGGGGACAGGCTATGTATTGCTCATATAGTGCTGAGGCTCCACATACTGTGTCAGCATGTGATCCATTAGAAGAGAAAGGTAGATGCTGTTGAAACTCTAGCTAGAGCATAAAGGCCTAAAATCTGGTACTGAATCACTTTTTGCAGCACTGGGATTCTACAGCAGCAATAGTCCACGACATTGGGCGCAGAATTAACCCTAAGTCTGCCACTTTTTGCTGTACTTATGGTCTCAGTTTGTGTTTAAGTATACTCTTTCCGATATACCTTATTAACCTATTAGTATCTTCATGTTTTCTAAAAATATGAGACCAGTTTGCAAGCAATATGTGGCTCTAAAGCCTGCTTCTGGACCATGCCATATTTTAATTCTGTTTTCCTCCTTTTGCGTTAAAGAGTCTCTAAAAATATGCCGTTCTTAAGCAAGCCTTTCTAATATCATTACCTGTAATGACATTCCATGTTCTCGTCCTTTAAAACACTGCATATACCTTCTCCAGGGGAAGCTGGCTCTACATAGGCCCTGTTTTAGCAAGGAAACAAAATTACTTTTATATTTTCTTTTGTACAGTTGATGACATTTCATATGCGTGTCTCTGTGGACTTAATTGCTCCTTCCATTTGGCCCTAAAAAACAGTAGCTCGCCCACCCGTTGGATTTAATGTCTGTGATTGCTTGTGAATAAAGACTCTCTTGGTGGCAGTCATCAGCACCATCAGTGTGGTGGGCTGTCATCCCCCATGTAGGTGTCAGTGTGTCTAAGCAGTACAGAATGGTTGCATTCTGAACCCATTACACTGTCTCGCTCAGTGAGAACAGATTTCACAGCAAGTGTCTTGAAATTATCTAGCGACCTTAATTTATTCAAATTCTCGTCTTCACTTTCATCTGCTCTTTAAATTTTATTTCTTAGCTGGATATACTAGTGGTAAGTAAATATTAGCAAGTTTTATTTTTAGCTGAGATGTTCTGATACGACACTGGATTTCACATGTTTGCTGTGCTCAGTGGAGTCAAAAACATGGCCTGCAAAATTTGTAATGATACTTAAAACCAACTGAGAATTTTATTTGCAATGGCTCTACCAAAAAGGAAGGAGCTTTTAACTCCCTAGGTTTTAGCTTTCACTTCATGAAGTCTGAGCTGTTGTGCTACTTTCCACATAGACAGAAGCCAAGTCCAGTTCCCTTTACACCTTGACTACAAGTTGGTCACTGTTTCTGACTTTGCCTCTTCACTCTGGCTGTGCGAAATTGTCCAAGGAACATACACCGTGCTCTACTTTACCCCTTGAGGGAAAAGCTGCAAGTAATAAGGGACTGTCCCAGCAGAGCTAAAGACAAAGCATAAGTTAGCTTCCTGGTTACAGAGAAATGAAAGCCTACAGAAAAACAAAATGAAAGAAATTAGATTAAAAGAAACTCTACTTTAGGACTCATATGTTTTGGGTTTTGGTTTTTTTTTGTGTGTTTTTTTTTTTTTTAGCTATCAGGTTTTTTACTGATAGTATCTTGTAAATAATGAGAGATGTTTAAATTTTCTGCAAGATCAGGGAAGGCACCTACTATTCACTTGAAACGTGTTTTATTGGATGCTTAAGCACTAATATTGCCTATTGTCAAAAATTTATTTCCTGAAATTCTCCTATTCTAAACATTACTTTAAATAGAATTCTGTAGTCATTTAGAAACATATTTTATTTGACCTAGCTTTACTTTTGTTTCTTTTGCATGACTTTTGTACTTGCTAGTGTTATTACAGTCTAGGGAAAACCTGAACTTTTTCCTTCTGACTGCTTGAAGTTTTGAAAATGGGCCTAATCCTACTTAGAATCTAATTGCTATCACAGTCCTTGCTTACAGGGGAAATTTTGCTTTTGGCTACTCAATATCCTTGCTCTTTTGTAGTTTCTAAATGACTGTGTCTTTTGTGTTGTGTTAGATGTGTGTGGTTCTGATTGGGTGGTATATTTACCCATAATAGCACTTTCATTGTTCCATGAAGCATTTACAATTGTACTTCTTTCAAAAGAAACACTCCTTTTATTTTTCTGAAATCCTTATATTGTCTGACAATTTCCATGCAGTTGATTCTGAATGGCAGGAACAATAGCAATGCATACTTCATAATTTTGGGCTGAAACAAAATCATCATGGATGAGAAAAGTAACGAAGTTCACTCCTTTCATGGTCATCTGTTAATAGTCTCACTCTCCCTGTGAGGACATAATGCTTCCTTTGAATAATAATACCCGTCTGATTCTGTCATGCAGTTTTGGATTCAGATCCCTGAAGTAACTTGTTAAACCAGCTATAGAAAACCCTATAAAGGAGATAGTACAAGAAGTAAACCTGAGGTAGCAGAAAGGTTTTCCCACTAGTTTTTTTTCCTGCATTGCTCAAATGTTGGGAGAAAATAGTTGATTCCTACTCTTGGGTGTCAGAAACCTTGTCAGTCTCTGACCTTTATGCATCTCTCTCTCTTCTCACAGGTGCAGCATGAATGCTTGTCACAGGATTCTTTGAAGAAAACAGTGCTATGTCAGTGAATTAACATCACTCTTTACAAACTCCGTAACCATTCTGCATGTTAAACTTAATGAAAATTTAGCAAATACTACAGGGATCACTTGATGGATTATTGTGCTAAGTAGTAAACAGCTTTTGACATGCTTTCAGGAAAAAAAAAAAAAAAAAGTAGACCTTTTACTTTTCCCTTTACAGCTGCAAATTTCCCTTAGCAACCCTAATCACCTCCACAGATTAACATTTCTTTACCAGACCTGTCCCCAGAGTGCATGTACTATCCAGGCAGATTATCTGCTAAGTCAGATATCCAGTCTTTGCACTGTCTCCTGCTGCTGCTACTGATACAGATATGCAGAACTGCTACCATGCTTACAGTATGCAGAAGAAGACAATTGATACTGTCAGTCTTTTCATAGTTTTGTTTTTATTTTTGTTTGTTTGTTTGTTTGTTTGTGTGGTTTTGTTTTGGTTTGTTTGGTTTTGGTTGTGGCATTTATTTATTTATTTATTTATTTGAGTCTTGATCCTTTGAAATTTTAACATCCCCTGTATGACCTGCTGCTACCACCCACTGTACAGTGAGTAGTGTATGGGAGTAGCTGCTGACCTGATGCAGCTGTTTTTTTCAGCTGCTTTTTTCACCGTTGTAACACCTCCAGGGCTGGGCTTACATATATTTTCCTGATGATTTTTCAAAATGAGTTCATTCTCATAGAGAGAATTTGTTAAGACAATTATATTCTTTCTCATTGGAATTTTGAAAAAAAAAAAACAAACCACCAAAACTGAAGAGAATCTGAATGCCTGTGAAGGTATTGGAAAACACTGAGAATTGCAAAATTGTCATGCTTTTATATCCAGTGTTTTAGAATAGCCCTTTAAAATACAAAAGCTTTCTTGCACGTGACTTTTTTCTCTTTATCTGTGTATCTTGAAGTATTTCAATCAGTATTTTGCAGTGTAAAGGAAATTTTGTTTGTTTGTTCATTTTATTTTGTTTGGATTCACAGAGACCTTCTTGAAAGTCCGTTTCTTGAACTGAAAATTCCGGCCACCGTATTAAGAAGAGATTCCTTCACATCCTTATGTAATGTGCTTTAACTTTCACATGATGTCTTTTGCCAAAAAAGTGTGAGATATCTTTTCCATCTACAAATAACAAAATCACAAAACAGCTAAAAAACCTATATGGAGGGTTAACTATGCATGTGCATATCAAAGCATCAGTCCTATTTCACCAAATCCGGAACTTTTTGTTTTCTCTGGTTATGATCTTTAAAATATAAGTACATAATCAAATTTATTTTGCCTACATCTTTTGCAGACTATCCAACAGTTTTGATTGAATTAGGTTCAAAGAAACTGATATAAAATGTTACAGTCTGATGACCCATAGAATATAGGGGTTAGATCATAAAACATTTTAAGTGTGACAGAATAATATTTTGAGGCTGGAGTATGTTAGAGCTTTTCTTGATCTGTCTTTGGGTTTGTAACACTGCAAAGATGTTATATATCAATATTGGTGCACTTGCTTTTGTGAATCTTATCTGACACAAAAACGACAATGATATAATGCTAGTAAGGTTAATTCTGAATCTCAAGACTGTGAAATCAAAATAAGACTCCCTTTTTGATCTAAGGAAATCTTAAGCATCTATCACAAAACCACTTTTTTAGTGTGTGGTATTTCCACCTTTTCTCTGACACAAGCTAATGTGATATTACACGGTTGTCTGTTCTTAAATATTATTAATAGCTGTTTATCAATAGCTGAAAGCTGCATGCTGAGTCATAAATGAAAGCCAGGCACACTATTATTGCTGTAAAGAAATAAGCAGCTGGAAGTCATAAACTAAATACTTTTGGAGAAAAATAATTGCTTACTGGTTTACTATACATTGTTACAAGAAGCTCTGCATAGCTTTATTTATTTGAAGATAAATGGTCCATTCTGAGAAGCTCTAAGACTCTGGTGGATACAAATGGTCTCTCTATCTGGAAAGCTGCTACTTCATATTATTTTCTAGTAAATGGTTTTGTGGCAGCTAGGACTGTTTCGTCCTTGGATGCTCAGTGATTTCAGGGTAAAATGTCTCCTTACTACTTTGGTCAGCAGAATGAAGGCTGACACTTCATAGAAGTGTGATTATTTCCTGTGACCAAAAGGGTGGAGTAACACAAGAGATGTAAAAGGGCTAAGGCTATCTCCCTTTGTGGCAAGCAAAAGTAACACTCTGGGCAGGTGCAAGGTGAGAAAGAAAACCTTGGCTATGTACCACACAGAACTATGAAATAATCTATTTCTTTTTTCCAGGCAAATAGAGGAAAGATGTGCCCTTTTTGGTGCTACCAGACTCTTTATAGGCATTTTATTTTTCTACTTGGACTGCCTAATAGAAATGTCTAACCTACAGTTAACTTGGTATTTATTTCTCGAGTAGATATTTATTCTAGTTTTGTAATTGATTTACTAGTTTTATAATTAGAATCCATTACAAGGAGGCTTTTTTAAAATTTCTTTTCTGTGGCAGATGTTCAAGACTGTGATGTTCAACAAATTAGATGTGCAGCATGAGAAATGCCCCTCAGAGAAGGTACGACTAGAAACATGAGACACTATACAGAAGATACCCTTACTTCCATGTATGCTTTCAGAGATTAAATCTACTCTGTTTCTCCTAGGAGCTCAACTTCTTTGCTAGTGGCATTCCCACTACCTGAATTATTCAACATTTGTTCACTGGAGTAGTAACAATAGAATCATAGGATGGTTTAAAGTGCCATGGGATGGGGCACCTTGCACTTGACCACCTTTCTCAGGGCCCCATTCAACATGGCCTTGAGCACTTCCAGAGATAGGGTGTCCACAACTTCTCTAGGCAGTGAAAGCCCCATCATCCTCTGTTTATGTTGGCTTGTGGCCTGATCTCAGTGGACCACTTTGCTTTGAAACAAAACAGCAGTGATTTTGAGATGTAGGGTGGTGTTTGGACTCCAGCAAACATTACCTTTTACTTCACATTGATAAGAGTCTTAGAAGAGTTGTCTGCTTAGGTGAAATTTCAGGAAGTTAAAATAAAGCAACATGATATTGGAGTTTCACTATTGAGTATGTAACTGAATTCAGAAAAACTTTTTAATAAGAGGTTTGTGTGATGTATTTCCTTAAGTTCCTAAGAAACCATTAGACTCAAGTTCAGATCAGATGTTTCACCTTAAAGCTGATGGCAAAGATATCTCTATTCACCTTCATTTGAATTTTAAATTATTGCTTCTTAAACAAACTTATTCTGTGTTCCTGACCCTCCAAAAAGATGATATTATTTCATTCCCATCTTGTATAACGCATACCAGTTATCAACTGCACCTCTAACTGCCTTTCTATGAGCCATGGCCAGCACCTCACATTAGTGCATTTTGACATGTTCAGCACCAGTCTGCCTCGCTCTCAAGTGTTGCCTGTAATCTGGCATGCCCAGTACCACTAATAGGACATGAGGTTCATACTGAGTTTGCACAGCCTTGGGACTGCAGGTTGCAGTTCTGCTCTGCCTGAACCTTCCTCTGAGCTGCCTGCAGCTTTGGTTTACTCATTGCAGCTGCAAGAGCAATTTTCTAACTGACCAAGTTCCTATGGCTAATTTCTTCCACTGTTTCTTGTTGTCATATGGTGCTGTCATGGTTTTGTTACTCTGGTGCAATACTGAGAGGTACAGATCTGGTGTAATGGGAGAGCCTAAGAAGTGGGGACAGAGGATGCCACATAGGAAGCATACACAAGGAATGGTTGGGGTGGCACTGGGGACCACACAATTATAAAAATTGGTGAATCATCTGCTTAAGTCAGCCTGAACAACACTGGTTTGTGGATCGTAAAGAGAATCAAGTAATATCATTGGAAGCTGACATATGTAAGAGGTACTAGATATACAAAAGTTAGATGTAATAAGGAGCTGCAAGTTAATAAGGAGAGAGCAAGGTGTGAAAGCATAAAGCATCACAGCAAAGACATAGAAAGGAATCCGAGTAGATCCCAGAGTGGGGAAGAAATCATCATCATGAATATGACATTTCCCCCTAGGCACTGACAACTTACCATAACACCACTGTCTAGGCCAGAAATAAACCAGCAACTGTCACGATCCATCGATAGGGTGTTGTAAATTCTCATCAGGTTGAACAAAGCCACTGGAAAAGTGTCAGGGAACTCGTATGTTTTATCGTACACTTGCCTTATCTCCAGTAACCAGCCCATTGTTTAGGCTCAGAAGGTGCTGGCTAACAATCTCTTAAATTCTTACAATACACTTTCACATGTCTAGTGGCTACAAGAGATTGATTTTGTACACTACACTTTAATAAGTTTTCAGCTCCTACAATAAACACCACACTCACAAGATACAACACACTTCCATAATCTCCCCACTCCCACAGTAAACTTCAGTATGGAAAACAGAGTAGAATGATAGCTGTGCTTTGCCCAGGCAAAGAAAGGGAGGAGAGAAATAAAGACAGAAAAAGGAGAGAGAGAGCAAATAATATCACCAGTCCTTAGAAACTGCATTGGTCCTGCTGCATGGATGATCCAGAGCTGGGGTTCCTAGATGAAAGCAAAAGAGAAAGAGAGGTAAAAGAGAAGAGAGTAAGATGGCCCTATCTGCTTCCTTTTGCAGTTGTGTGCAGATTTGTTATGGAAAGTAGATTTTTTTTCATATTTTATTCACTCATGCACAGACAGCCCTTTGAACCCTCCTTCAGGTAGTGAGTTGAAGGGGCATGGACTGAACATGCTTCTCAAGGCAGAGCAGGAAGTTGGCTCAGGACAGCTCTATCCCACCTCCACAGGACCCCCTTTTCCAATCTCATCCTTTCTGTCTTAATAGAACCTTTGAAACAAAACATGCTCACACCTGGTCTTCCACACCAACCTTCATACACAGAGGGGTAGGAGCTAAGTATGTGTATTGCAGTTTTAACTATATTATGTTGTATCATGTAATATCATGTTATGACAAATCATATAACAATATTATGGTTATTATTATAGCTAATTTTATTGATGTTGTTATTTTATTCTTACTACCATTATTATCTAAAATTAACTTTTTTTTTTTTTTTTCTCTGCATGAACATTGTCTTTCTTTAGCAATTAGATTGGATTTGACAGTTAAGGTTTTGTTACAACCCAGTTTAGAAGCTTCAACCTCTAACTGAGTGTACACTTCAGTTTTGGACTTCAAGAGATTTTTCCCACATGAACCCTTGCAAAGTGTTTGATTCTTTGATACCTTGAGTTCAAGTCAGGAGAAAAACTACACAATTTTCTCTAAGAGATTTCTTTTAATTTGGTGAGGAAATAGGAGTTTGGGCAAAAAGGGTTTAACAGAAATAACATGCAATTTCACAAAAGCATTACAACAGGTTACTGAAACTAGAAGCATTGCTATAGTAAGGGAACCTTTGTTACGCCCAGCAAACACAAGTTTAAGTGAAATACCCACAACTTAAGTGAAATGCAGACAAGTTGCCCACAGGAGTAAAGGAAGAGATTAAGAGAAGAAAGAATAAGGAGATAAAGAGAGGAGAGAGACATACTTACCACTCTAGAGGGCACATGACTTTTATAGACTTTGGCTATTGTGACTTTCCCTGCCTTGTGCTCTCCATGGGTGCGGCCATGTGGGCTACAGGCCTCGGTCTAGCCCTTCCCCCCACATCCACAGTCAACATGGTTTATTCGGCCCATCAGTCAAACAATTTGGTGCCATATGAACCCAGTCTCTGAGAGGTTTCTGCCACTGAGGCAGGTCTCTTACCTGGTTTGTGATGCAGCACGCAGTTCACGGCTAGGCAGCTGAACGGCACAAGGTCAGTCAGGTATCCATTTCTTAACGTCATCTAGCTTAGTGAAACATGGCAGACTTTCTATTGGTAAAGAGTTAATCCACAGTCTTGCTACGAAGTGTCAGATTTACGCCATGTATATAAGCAGAACCCCTAAACTGTGCTGAATTTAAGTCAGTCTGAGGCACTTATGTCCAGTTGGATCTCACTCAAATTCATAATAAGTCAAAACTAAGCTAATAATCCATTATCAAACACCTTCCTTCTGCTATTCATCTTTGATAATGATTGCCACCCTACTGGTATTATTTTCCTCTCCAGCATAGAAAATAATTTCTGTTTCTATATTATTTATCAGCAGATCACTTTTATAGGTTTAAAAGAAATCTTGTTTTCAGTTGTAAAATCAATCTACACCAAAATGACAACCTCTGAACTCCAGTCTCTGTTTTAGCACTGTCAGTGATGCCTAGAATAGACTAGAACATTACTACTAAGCAAAAAATTTTTCTTTTACCATCTTAATAAAGCTGATGTGACTGTGATTGAAACAATGAAAAGGAATTTACAGTTTATTTCAAAAGCAAAAGACAATATGTTCTTAATATATTGTTAAGGGAAAAGAAAAATAAAGCTGCAGTAATGGAATAATTCTGACAAAATGCTAAAATTGAATTAAAAGTGAAGAAAAGGATAAAGATGGTATAATTAAGACAAAAGAGAATGAAAAATTCCCTCGATGCTCTATCCAGCTCACACCGTTTCCCTGAATGCCTACAGAATCTCTTGACTTTGAGATTCCCTCTTGGGTTTAAAGTCAAGACAGCATATAATAATAAAAGTCAGATTAAATACAGTCTTGCTTAGGGAAATCAAGGCTGGTTTTTAACTGTGGGACTATAGATTTTAATTATAACCATGGTCAGTAGCACTTAAAAAAAATGCTTCCCATAATTAATAAGTACATTTGGGATGTACTCTGTTAACCCTTATTATGTTGTTTTTTTTCCCAAGGAGAGTAAGTACAGATGGTATAAAACACCTAATACAGTAAAAGGGCATGGAGTTTATCAGTTTCTCTTTGTCCCTGGAAGAGACGTACCATTGTGTTTTATTTTAATATTAAAAATCATTCTGTTATTATCTCCAGATTCTCTCTTTTTCCCAGCTGAAATGAATAAATTCACTACTGAGTCAGCTGTACCTACTGATCCCAAAAAGCAGTTCATAAGGAAATGAAATCATAAGTGAAAGTATTTGTAATATAGAAAGATTATCAATCTTGATAATACCAGTGATCTAATGTTTCTCTAAAATGAAGCAAATAGAAGGTTTGAAGATCCAGATCACACTGGACTCTGTTAACAAAAAATTTTCTTAAAAAAAAAAAAAAAAAGAAATAGTAAATTCATATTTCAATAGTTAAGTACCTAAATGATTACTTACCATAACCATAAACTTGGATAAACGTTTTCACAGTGTTCACTACTTAATATTTCTAATTGCATAACCTATTACTCTTATGAAAATCTGACAAAACATACTGTAGTTACACAAATTGTCAACAACAAAAAAGGGAATAAAATTTTTATGTTACATAAGCAAATGAAAAAAGGGGTGAGGGCTGACCAGGTTAATACTGCACTTCCAATGTTTGTTATTAATGCCATTAGTAGTACACTAATTGTTTCCAAAAGGGATCAAAAATGTTTTGCAGCATAAAAGACTTGTTGCTTATATTGTTACCCAAAATTAATATCATTCATACTGACACTTAGCAAGGAAAACAAACAAAAAACACAAAACACAGCAAAAAAAAGTAAAGCAGCAACAACCACCCCAAAAAACCAAACAGACAAACAAACTACCTCAGATTTGAAATCTTCTATTTTAATAAAATGGCCCTATTGGATAAAAATTAATCCTTTTTTCTCTTACTAATAATTTAAATGGAGTAATTAGTATGTGACAGTGTAATATTTAAAGTATGGCAGAGTGCTGACAGAGAATACTGGCTCTGGAGAATTACTTAGCACTAAGAAACAGATAGCCAGAAATTGCTGGGAATCAACTGGAGTGAAATGTATTTGTTTGACAAGCCAAGACAAAAGTCTCTCTCCCCAAAGAAAGGTAACAAGCATTTCCAAAATGCAATATACTATATAATAAGGGTTAAAGAATTTAAAAATAAAGACTATTCATGCTTATAAACACGAGAAATCTTCCAGACCAAAAAATGGTAAGATGAAAATTATCAAGGGAAAGAAACTGCTGAGCAATCAGTAGAATTTTCAACAAGGTTCAGACATTTCTGCGGGTATCATGAACATTCTCCTTCACATTCAATAAGTAAATAGAAAATTTCCATATTTAGTCAAATTACTACGGATAAGCTTCTTGATCTGGTGTCTTCAGTGAGATAAGTGCTTGTATTGAAGTCCTTCAGCATTGTACTGTGTACGCTATTTCTTAGTCTGCTAGAGCTTCTTAAAAATTGTTTTTCTTGTTTTTCTTTCTAGCAGCCGTATGCACCGCATTTGCGACATAGTCACGAGCCTCTCAAAAGCACCTCTCAGATAGTTTAATAAGAAGCAACTTCAAATGTCAATTTGCTAACTGGAGGTTGGTCTGAAAACAATGCATCTTATTGAGAGAACTGCTCTGATGGTTCATTTCTGTTTGCACTTTTTTTTTTTTTCCCATTCCTCTTAGTCCACTGAAGTTCTGTCTAACAAGCTGCAGAGTGCAGGAGTCAAATACGCTTCAGCCATATTTTTTGAGAGAGTCTGCCTTACACATTTCTTTAGATAGCATACTCACTAACCATATTTCTATGACTCCTCTCTGGGCCCTTTTGTTCAGGCATCTAGAACCATACATGAAAAGTCTCTGTTAAAAAATATAGAACAGTTAGTTCTGACTTGTAAACGCACAAGATACCTAGGTTTTACTGATTACTAAGAAAGTAATTCAGATTCTCACCCTCTTGTTATGGCCTTTCAGTCTCTTATCAGGACACCAATAGAGTCTTTGCTGTCCAGGCATCTATGAGCCAGGATGAGAGTTCTCATCCTATGAGAACTATAGTCTCCCTTGCTCCCAGAAGCAGATCTGAAGTATCAATAAATTGAAAGCATCCATGACATCCAATGATATCCACACATTCACATATTTGACTTTATTTTTTTTTCCCATTTCAGATTTTACATTTTTCCACATTGATGTTTTTTAGTTTTCATTCTTTCTATTACTCATGCTCTTCATCTTTATGGTCTTTCAGTTACTCGTGCTCTTCATCTTTATGGTTCCACCTCTGTCTATAACTCTATAGTCATAACTTACAATGCTCTTCTCTGCAGGCTTTCTCACAGCTGTTTCCCACAATCTATGAGTTTCTGTGGTAGGCTGAGCCAAAGGCACATAATCATGCCACATCAGAGCTGTGCTGTTGATCTTTGAAGCACGAACAGCTGAGTCCTGGGGGGAAGGTGAGAAAGAAGGAGTGTTACGGTCATAGACGGTAAGATGAGTTCTACTTAAATATCAAAAAAAAATCAGACATTGAAGTCTGAACTAACTGTCCTAAGCTGCCTTTATAGTCAGTGGACTTAAATACCTGTTGTAAGAAGGTGAGTCATCCACAAAAATAGCATCTAAAAAATCAAATGACTCAGCTCTGTATGTACCCACTTCTCTCAGCTGACTGACAGGAAGTGTTGAGTGACTAGCTTAAATTTAGGCATCTCCCTTTTAAATAACTGAACTAAAGTGTTGTCTTTCTGAAAATGGACTAAAGAGATCCACCTCAGCTATACACAGATTGCTGTTCCACTTGCATTACCCAATGCCTCTTTCACAGTGCCTCAGTTTAGCAATAGTCATTACTAGCTATTTTTAGTTTATGTTATGGTTCAAAGATAAAGATAACATTTTGTTTCAAGTTCATTTAGCTACCAAAATAATAATAGAAATCATAGGAAAGTTGCATAGTATTTATCAGAAGCTGCTTCACCTGCTTTTGTTTTTAAAATCATATCTATGATACATTTCCATGGAGTATTAAAGCACTTGAGAATAAGAAATAATGATGGGTTGACTTTGAAATTTCAGGTTAGATTCCTGCTATTGCAATTAGAAAATAAAAAGAAATTCAGGTTTGTTTGTGGAAATATAGGAAGCATTATCCTTTCAACATACTGACTCATCTTTACACCAGATTTCCATGTGTTAATGTTTCCTTATGAAACCACTGATGTAATTACTTTGAAAGTACTTCTGCACATGAACATTTCAGAAATGTAAATCTAATGTGGCAGGATGTGTGAATCTGGCAAAAATAATTTTTTAGGTTTGCATTTGCAGTATTAAGTGATCCTGCTATACTGTCAAGAGTGATCCTTTGCAGTTTTCCTCTGCTGTGGTGTAGATAAGAACTCCATAGCTACTGCTGTAATTGCCCCATAACAAATACTCATGCAGCAATTGCTAACATGGGTCCTGTGTTTCCGCATGACATTTGTTCTTCAGTATGTGATATGATGAACTTAAAATTTTCCTAGGACATGTAAACAGAACTTGTTATAGGTAGCAATTTTTCTTTTTATTTCTTTTTCTGTGTTTGACTACATACTAGTATTTACTTCTGCAGCTTGATTATATGTTTTATACATATAGATAAAACATTATTCTTATTCTGAATTCACAGAAATGAAACAAACATAATGTGCTAACAATAATGTAATAAATTTCCTTACGATATGTATACCACAGTTGTGTTTCATCATATTTGGAGCCATATATACACACAATACGAAGATAAAGAAGGAGAAAATAGTGTAAGCCATTGTGGTGAGATTTGTTTAGTTTTGCATTCATATTGTATATTTCAGTATAGTGTTCTTATTGTAATTCTGTAAGCTACTTAAATGTGAAATATTTCAATATTTACATGTACCCTTTTGAGGATGAAATCTCAGGTCTTTTTCTTTTCTTTCTCCTTGTGGAAAGCTAATCTAGTTAGCTGTGGAAGCACATTTATTCTGTTTAAACTTATTTTCAAAAGTTAAAATGTATCAGATTTTCCTGGTGTGTTATGGTGATCCTTCAGTTGCAATAGAATTTTAAAGTATTTGAGTTCTCTCTATGTGCATTTAGATTGGCAGTATTTATTCAAATACTTTGCTTCCAAATTTCTATTCAGTAATGGTTAGATGTCTCTTGTCATAAGCTTATATACATATATGCTTTTATTTCTTTTGTATGCTTTTCACACCATAGCATAATATAATTTCTTTAATTCTACATGGCACAAAGAGCTCTCAAATTACAAAGGAAAACCAGAAAGGCATATGCATACAGAACAGAGGGCCTAAGAAGCCCTTAGGTGAACCTCAGGTTTTATGCTGTCCTCAATTGCTGTGCATTTGCCATTGTAAAGCTTACAAAAGAGCTTCACTGTGGATACCTGGAATAATGGACGTATGTCAAAAGTTTATTCTAGTCCTAAAATATTACCAATGGAACTGGAGTAATTATTTGAAGCACGCAAAATTCTCTTGAAATCTAGGTATTTAAAAACAGACTGATGTTGTAAAGTACTTATCTATTGTACTTAAAAAACGCATGGCTATTGATTTCTAAATCAGAATGAATTTGCTCAGACAGTGGTAGAGAGAGGGGGAAGCACATCATGTATATAAGAATTATTTTTATGCTGAATCTTACATTTTAACCTGTTAATTGAATAATTCTGCAGCCTAAACAAGACCTGATGTAGTAGTCTTGTTCTGCATTCTTTCAAGAATTGAGACTGGTACAAAACAATAAACGCCTGGAGCTTGAAAGTAAAATATTCAAAAGGCTTGTGAGGTTGGGATGCTGGAATAAGTTACTGCAATTCTCACTGAAGTAGTTGTTTCCAATACTACTATAACTATCTATAGAGAAACTTTTTCCCTTATATACTAGGAACTGGAGTAGTTCTGTAAAAAGGAAAGAGAGGAAGAAAAAAATCACCGTGATATCTGACAAGTTGTTCTTTCCTTTCCTAGTAGAAAGAAATGTTTTCCTCTCCAATACTACCATGGATGAACACAGAGGCCAAGCACCTGCAGAACACAAAAAAAGGTCAATATGCCACTGAGTTAATTACATTGGAGATCAGTTGCTTTGTTTAAATATTCAGCATTTGCAATATCTAAGAACTTCTAAGAGAACTTCTTCCCAGGGTTCAGTGCAAGAAGTTCTGGAAAATTATAATAAATTTTGATATAGAATTTTGCTTTGAAAGTAAATGGGAAGAGCCTTAAGCATAGAACTAAAGTGGTAAAAAAACACAATGGTAACACCTACCTAATAATCTTCTCTACTCTAGTAGAAATCCAGAGAAGGATTCCTCATTAAATTAACCCCAGTTTTTTAAGGAAGGATCTTAACTATACATTACTTGTACATTACAAGTACATTACTGTACATGATGCTGTTATACTTGTTTATCTAAAAAGTATATATCCATACATATATGCAAGAATATATCATGCTTGCACATAATGTTCTCCAAGGTCCACTTTGATACATAAATATTAGGTCTGACTCAAATCAGTTACAGAGAAACTTATTTTGGGTTTAAAGATAGTTTTCTTAGTGTGGCATGAGTTCCATGTCCTGGGGAGGATATCTTTTTTATTATTATTATTTTACTATCCATAATAAAATATGTACTGCACATTTTAATTATATTAATCTCAGAGCGATTAATCTCACTGGAAAGAAAAGCGTATAGGTGCACTAAGACAATGATTATTCTTTCAGTACAGTGATAAGTGTTAGGAGTGCAATAAGTTCATTCTATAATGAGCCTGGTTCAATTAATATTGCCACCTCCATTAAAATAAGAGGCAGGAGTTATGAGTGCACTAAACACAAGAAATCTGATTCAGAGGCTCTGGATCCTTCTTGCAATTGCATGGAATCAACTCCCTAGATTCTGTCCAAAACGAATCAGGTGGCAGTTGTTGCATCCTAAATTTAAAACCTTCAAACACTTTTATGAATATGAGGTCTTTCAGAATGGGACGAGAGAGATTTAAAGCAAACTCTATATCAGAGAGATTATATAGTTGAAAGAGATCCAAACAATTTATTTTAAGTGCTTTCTATAAATCAACATGTATTCCACCAGGAAGAAATATTATGTAAACGGAATGGTGACTCCCAACTCCTGGTCTACAAGGACGTTAACCAAGATTGTCTTCAGTCCAGGTCTTTCCCTTTATCATCTCAGACCTCACAAAGCTAAAGCTTTGTGGGATTTCTCCAGAATTTGTTGAGGATTTTAACATCATTTCCCTCCCTAGAAGGGTACTGTGGTCTTAATATGTTGGAGCTGGTCAATATTGTCATTGCAAAGAGAAACGAAAGTACCCACAAATGAGGTAAGGCTATTTTCTCAGGTAACAGAGCTTTCTATTGCTCTGCCAATAGAGGGCAAAGAAGCTTAGCGAGGATATTGTTGTAAAGCAGATTACTGTGATAGCAGAGCCCGAAATAACTTTTAAAAAGGTCTTAACATGCAACCCAAAATGTGAAACACCTGCAGGTTTTTTCTGCATATAATTAACTGTTCAGTTCATTATATCTTTTTAAAAAAGACAGATGTAGTGATATCTCTCAGGATGTAAATTGTACCGATCAAGGTTTAAATAACCTGACTCCATCATGCTTCACCACAAGATTTTCCTGAATATTTTACTCTCTTAAGTCTTTATTCCCTTGCATATTATTATAGAATGATATCATGACAAAGAAAAAAAGTGTTCCTTGAGCTAAGCAATCAACAAAGGGTACTTAATATGTACTTCTATATTTAATAAAAAAACTGTTTAGCAATGAGAATTTTCTACTTAATTCTGAATATGCAAACAAGAAAAATTTTAAGCAATATGTTAGAGGTGAGATTCTCAAGTATTAAATCCAGTGCTTCTTCACTCCAAGTGATAGCAAAGATTTACTAGAATTGCATGACTCCTGTTTGAACTTTTACCTGAGTGATGCTTGCTGCCATTAACATAATATTTGCAACTTCTCCAACTAAAATGTAATATCTCTCAATATTACTTCATTTATACACAAAAATATTGATTGCAAACACTAGACATGAGTTTATGACTCTAGACTTGTCTTCTTTCACTGCATCCTTGTGTTTCCGGATTATCTTTGTGTTTGATTTTTATGTCCTTCTTGAATTAAATTTACTCAAAAATTACCTTCAAAATATGCCATACATTTTTCACATATTTATGATGATTTGGTACTTTATGTACTTTTAATTGCACACTCTCTAGTGTAAATATTTGTCTAAATGATAGCTGTTGGGAGTAACCTGGATGAGGATGAGGAGTTTAGAAGGTGGAAAAAAAATACTTCTGGCAACATAGGCCAGACAGCATCAGACATACAGACTGTTTGTTAGCTTGTGAGCTCTCTCTCCTGCTGGGGGAGAGCAGGTTTCTCTGTTTGGCCAATGTCCAGTCAGGGACAATAAGTTTTCCCAATTAAGAACTTAGTAGTTATCTAAAAGATGCATGTATCCCCCCTATTAAGTATATCAATCTTAAATCCTATCCAATGCCCTGTCCAAGTTTATATGTACCTATCCTTTTTTTCCAGAACCTTCCTTATCTGTATATAAAAACCATCCATTTTGTAGAATAAAGTTAGATCAGCCTTAGCACCCACAGCTGGTGTCTCTGTATGATTGACCTCTGAGTTCAGCCGATACACCACTGGGCAACGTGGGGCGCCATCTAACACGGTTCCGGGTTTCGGGGGTCTTCTCTGGACCAGTGGATTCACAGCTGAGCTGTGGTTTCTCTCATTGTGCCTGGTGGTTTCTCTATCATATATATTATTCTATCATAACTGGTTATGAATTTCTTAAAGGCTCAGACCATAAAGTTGGTTATCATCATAGTTAGATTATATGTTATTATGTATGTTTTAGATATGGTAGAATAGTCTGCCTTTTTTATTGAGAAAGTAAAATAAGCAAGATCTGTTTCACATAAAAAGCAGGGAGTGAACAAAAACTGTGGAAAGGAGAGCAGGAAAAGTTATTTTTCCCTAGCTATATCATTTTTTTAACCTAATTGTATGACTTTTAATCCTTAATGAAAGTTTATAAGTGTACCCATTTTAATACACACTTAGTAAAAATTTGGAAAAATATATGCACTGAAAATCACTATTTCTCCAATGTTTTCCAGTATAAGAATATGTTGATCAGAATTTTCAAGCTGTGTTTACCTGAGCATGGACCTTTCTGGCACATTCCCATAAAATATTTCAGCCTTCTCAAAGTCCAGAAGTCAATGATTATATTTTTTCTTTACTTATTGAAATAAACTAAATGTAGTAGCAGCTTGCTCTTTAGAATAGGGACTTAAGAATAGAAAGAGATCTGTTATTCATGTCAGGACTAGAGCCATTAAAGCTTCAAACAAAACTCCACATTCATTCTTCCCACCAAAAAAAGTCTATTTTTCTTTCACTCCATTTTGTCAAGTGTCTCCCATGAAGTGTTATATCTTTATTCTGAAGAGAGAAGATGGTCAATTTGACTTTGAAATGCAGGCTAACACAACCTCCAGTTTCATGTACAATTAATTATTTACAGTTCAGCTTCAAATAGCAGAAAATTGATCAATTTAGCATTTGAATTAGGCCTTATGCCTTTTTTTTCACTTAAACTAATGCTATATTCCTAATTCTTATGTTGTCATAGAGTATCAAATATTTATTCAGACACTGGGCAGAAGCATTCAAGAGTGCATCACAAGCCACGAAATTAGTTTCACTGGTGATTTTAAAGCCTTGCTTGTTCATCATGCTACATCTATGTGAATTTTTACTACAACAAGAGGGAAAAGTGAGAAAAAGGAAAAGGTCAAGTCACGGTAAACACTGGATGCTAGAATCTCAATAAGTCTTTCAAAAAGCCCTGTAGAACAGGCAGCTGACAGTTCACAAACCTGCACTGTCTATATGCAGATATGCAGCTGCTGTGTAGCCATGTAGACTGAACCCACAACTCTACTTTTTATTTATTTGCGACTGGCAGGATTTCAAAGGATCATAGAATCATAGACTCGTAGAATGGTTTGATTTGGAAGAGACCATAAAGATTATCTAGTTCCAACTCTCCGGCATTAGGCAGGAACACCTTCCACTAGGGCTCAGAGCCCTATCTAAACTGGCTTTAAACACTTCCAGGAATGGGGCCTTCAAAGCCTCTCTGGGCAATCTGTTCCAGTGCATCACAGCCCTCACAGTGAAGAATTTCTTCCTAAAATCTAATCTAAATCTGTCCTCTTTTAAAGTCGTTTCCCCTTGTCCTGATGCTATTTGACTGAATAAATACATTTTATACAATCATAGAATATGTTAAGTTGGAAGGGACCTATCAGGATCATTGAGTCCAACTCCTGGCACTGCACAGGACACTCCAAGAATTCAGCCATGTGCTTGAGAGTGTTGTCCAAATGCTTCTACTACTCAAACTGGCTTGGTGCTGTGATGACCGCTTCCCTGGGGAGCCTGTTCCAGTGTTCAACCACCCTCTGAGTGAAGAATCTTTTCCTGATATCCAGCCTAAACTTCCCCTGACTCAGTTTCATGCTGTTTCCTCGAGTTTTGTCACTGATCATGAGTGATGAGATCAGTAACTGTTCCTCTGCTTCCCATCATGAGGAGATTATAGACTGCAGTGAGGTCTCCCCTCAGTCTCCTCTTCTCCAGGCTGAACAAATCAAATGCCCTCAGCTGCTCCTCATAAGACTTCCCCTCCAGACTCTTCACAGCCCTTTGGACATGCTATAGTGGCTTAATGTTTTTTTTATATTGTGGTACCCCAAACTGCACATGAAATTAAAGGTGAGGTCACCCTAGCGCAGAGCAGAGCAGGACAATCCCCTCCCTTGACTGTTTGGTGTGGCTTTGCCTGATGCCCCCCAGGACAGTTGGCCCTCCTGGCTGCCAGGGCACTGCTGACCCATATTCAACTTGCTATTGGCCATGACTCCTACCTACCTTTCCACAGCACTGCTCTGCAGCCTCTCATTCCCTAGTCTCTACAGACAACCAGGGTAGCCCCCATCCCAGGTGCATAATCCGGCACTTGCCATTGTTAAACTTCATGTGGTTGGTGATTGTCCATCTCTCTAATTTGTCAAGGTCTCTCTGCAGAGCCTCTCTGCCCCTGAGAGAGTCGACGACTCTTTCAAATTAACTGTCGTCAGCAATACTGATTTTAGAAATCCATGAACTAAGACTAATCCAGTCCAGTTAACCAGTTAAATTACATGAAAGTTAAGAAAGAGGAAGCTGAGATATTTCTCTTGTGCCGTTGTTGAATATTTTAAATCTCACTGAAGTGAAGAGCATCATAAACTCACTAACGGTTTTCAGCAATTAGTGATCAATTAAATGTTATCAATAACCTTATAACAGTAAACTGCTGAGAAAACTCTATGCCAGCAGTTGTAACTAATTTTCACTGTTCCTCGGCATTTAGAGATGAAGCACACAGTTTAGATTTAGCATATTTACAGATGAAATGCTATTTGGAAAACAGAAACGAGAGGGTTTAGTGTAAATTCCTTCACTGAGCAGTTTGGACTTTAGATTTTTTTCCTGTGGAAATTATTATGGCAAGTACTGGTAAATGTTGTATAACTAGTCAGTGAATCTAACGACCTAAAAACCTTTACTTACTGAAATTTGGGATGAAGTCTCACCTATAACTTTAGGTTGAAAATAGAATGCTGAATTTATAACAGTAAAGACCCTGTTTAAGTTCCCAAGAAAAGGCAATAAAATAGTACACAGAAGCTATATTATAGTATAATGGATCTATTCCCAAATGCTAGTAATAAAAATGTAAATAAACAGATGCCATGTCCTCAAAATATATCTGAATGTTTAGACACACCAGTGTGTTTAAATTTATTTTCTTAAATGCCATTACTAGACTTTAAAGAAGAAAATATCAAATGAGATATGAAAATAATAAAGAAATTTTTACAAGTGAAATTATGGACCTACGGGAGGGTACTCATGGCATGGATAGTTCCATATGTTTGTTTAAGAGAGAAGAGATAGTTAGCAGGAATTATCTACAATCAGACCACCTGCAGATTATTTTGTGGAAAAATCAAAAGACAAGTCTCCAGTTAGAGAGTGAAAATAGTAAAAAGAACGTATTGTACTATTGCCTTTGTTCCTACAGATAATTTTTGAGCTCTTAAAGATGAGTTTTGACTATTGAACCAGCAAGACGCTCAGTCATCTGTAGAATAGTAGAAACAGTAAGCCAGCTATGACAGGTGCAACAACTATTTCAGTATAATTCTAACTGCTCTTTTGAGAGTTTGCATTCAGTATATCTGCCATACTAGTGAACAACTAGACATTGGCTCAAGTTTCAAGAATAATTTCAGAAAGTGAAATGTAAAAAGAGCACTTACAGATAAGTGAACAGTGAACATGTATATATATATATATAAATGCACACAAAAATGTACACTGAATTAAAAATAGACATGATATAGACGTGGTATTTCAGCAGAAAAGGATCTCAAAATATTAATACAATTATCTTCATTGCTATCACATACATTTTTTATGCTCCTGCCCTATGTGAGCATAACTATTTGCTAGTTTACACATATATACATGCACACGAATACACATACATATGCATAAAAATATGACTACTTGTGTGTATAGATTTTCTATAAATTATGTGTGTATGCATCTGTACATATGTATTTATATGCATATGTATATATATACAATTATATTAAATTAATAAAATTATGTAATCATTTTAAGAGGGCATTTTAAACAAATGTCATTATTTTAGGTGTTAGAGCATTTATAACTGCTCCAAAATCTGTATAAGTAACTAAGGGTATGAGTTTATTGCTGTATCGCTATTTAGCCTGTACTATGCAAAATTACATCTATTTTATCTGTAACCTGAAGATATACCCACAACTTTATAGAAGGTAGGAAGACCAAGACTGTCTCAGAATTAGTTTTTTGTATGTATTAAAGCCTGGAAAATTTCTATTACGACTAAAAATATTACTTAGTAGAAATTATATGCTTTTAGAAAGACCTGTTGAAACACTGTATGGCTAATGTAAACCCTCACAAGGTTTCATTTGGTAAATATTAAGATTTTAGCCTGAATAAGTGATCTTGATGAATTCCTACTCAACATATTAGCCAGAGTATTGAGAAATTATCTTTGGCTCAACTTTCAAGAACAGTTACAGAAATCTAAGAATAAAAAAAATTTCAAAGATTACCTAGTGATTATTTGATAAGTCACTAGATGACTTGTAGCTAAAAATATTTAGAAGGTAATAAGTTTAAAAAGCACACTAGGATAAAGGGGTTACAAAGTGACTTTGTCTTCAGACTTGGCAGAGATGTGATTCAGAGGACATCAGATATGAACATGATATTTCTCTTGTCTTACTGTGATAACTGGAAAAGAAGCAGTTGTAACAATCCTTAAGGTCTGGTCTCCCACACCCAGTCTGCTGATCTCCACTCATTCCACTTTTATTTGGGCTTGGATTTCTGCTACAACTCACTGTCTGAGTATTTTCACTGCTATTCTGCAACTTAAATGGAGTATGCACACACCTTAGATAGCTGGATGCCTGTAACACCATTGCTTTGCCTGCGAAATGCACAATCTGAGAGAGAAAGACAGAAAAAGAGTCATGATGCAAAAAATAACTTTACAACCATTTGCTAGAATAATCCAGCCAAAATAGTACAAATTAATATCTGAAGTATTCCATAAAATTGCAGTCAGTAATTTTTGTTATATTTCAAATATCATTTTAATTCTAGAGTTTTATAATTAATCATGCAGGAATAATTAAATGTACTATAAATCCAAGATTTAAAAAATTGAAAGGAAGATTTCTGTCCACAGTAATCAAAGTATTTGAAGACTGCTGTGGTTACAATGCATTTAGCATAATTTTTTTAAAAACATAGATTTAGTATAACTGCCTTTAAAATGGACTCTGTAGAGTGAACCAGGAGCAACTTGATTATAAAGCAAAATATAAATAAACAATTCTATTAGAATTCAAAAGAACAATCAAGGCAAAAGGAAGGACCGCAAAATGCCATGATATTTCTTGATTTGTGACTCTTGCTTTTTTTTTTCAAACAATAACAAAACCCTTTGAAAAGTCTATGATCTCTGGATAAACAGTTTCTCTCAGGTAGGCATCATGAATATTGTCTTTCGTTGACACTGGGCAGTACTTTCAGCTGCTTATTAGAGGATCAACGAGGCACTTGCTTGGTTAATTAAGCTTTATTTCCATAAAGCTTTTGGGTTTTTATATGTTATATAGGCAAGTATATGTATGAGACATTCCCAAGCTTCTCAGATTTTATTGTTCTACATTTTGACACTTTTTTTCCTTATATTTGCTTACATTGCAGATTTAAATCTTGCAGCAAGGATGTTGTAATTCATTATATTCCACTTTTCTCTAATGGAAGATGAACATTTTTTATAAATGTTCTCTTCCTCATTTTCTTTTCTTTTATAATTTTGTTGAATTTAGATTCAGCTGAGTATTGAGCTCCATTTGTGTGTAGACTTATATTATCCACCTGGTATGGATTTTATTTTATTTTTTTACTTTTTATGGGCATCTGAAACTAAAATCCTTAAATATATCTATGGAAAACATGACAAATGCACCTGAATGGTTCACCAGACCTAGGAAGCATTTCTTGTTCTTTCTGTGTCATTCTATTAAGTTCAGCAGAAAACAACTTCAAATAGACAAGCTCATCTCAACACATTTCTTTATCCAGAGTACTCAAGCAGAGATGTTTGAAAGGGAGGGGACCTCAAAATAATATATCACTTAGGACACAGAGAAATGCTTGTCTGATTTTTTAACTTCACCCTTGTTTCTCTAGCACTAGAAATCATTTCCTACAGATTAGTGTTTGCTATATATCTCAGGCAGTGAAGGAACATGTAAAGGTGTTTAGTTTCTTATGCTGCCTAGTGGAGGAAGAAAAATAAGCTATCTTGCTAGTGGGAGACCAAGTGTGGGATAGCGTGCTGCCTTCACAGGATCCAAACTAACTTGAGACTAGCACAATTATCCAAGAGGAGACTGGGCAATAACCAGATAGTCTCTCAAACCATTTTCTGCCTTTAGGATGTTTCTGCAGGCAGCACAAAATTATGTTCTAGTCCTCAGTCTGGGTTCATTCATTTTAGTTTTCGCAATGATTTTCCTCCATATGGTCTCTTTCTAAGCATTGGGGGAAAAAATCCTCTTGTGTACTCCAAAAGGTTCATTAACTGAATAACATAAGGTTAGGTTTCTTACTAAATCTATTTCAATTGCTACTAATATTTTTTAGTGTTCCATAACTGTTTCTTGCCAGAGACGGAATTGTCTTCACATATGTTTTCATCCAGGAGGAGACTTAAATTTCCAACTACTTGCTGATTAAGGAAAATTCTTCCCAAAATAAGGCAGCCGCAGGACCCAGTCTTTCAGAAATATCTCTCAGAAAATTTCTGTGTCAAAATACAACATATGCACATCATTAAAGAAACATAACTGTTTGCTGGATTTACAGTTTATAATACCAAGAAATGTAGGGATTTCTCGAATTGCTGGTTCCATTTCTATTTTTCGTAATTTCAAAATTTAGAGATCAGTTGAAAGTCAAAACTCTGTTCAGCAAAATAAAAATACAATTCTTCAGACTATTTTATGAGTTAAAACATCAAGGAGTGTCATGGTTTAACTCCATCTGGCAACTAAACCCCACACAGCTGCTCGCTCTCTCCTCACCCCAAGCAAGATGGGGTGGAGAACCAGAAAAGTAAGAGAAAAAACTTGTGTTTAATGGGTTTAATAGGCAATAGTTTAACAGGGAAAGCAGAAGCAATGCTCAGGAGGAAAACAAAAGACAGAATCTATTTACTGCTTCCCATAAGCAGGCAGGTGTTTGGTCAAGAAAGCAGGGCTCCATCACAGTGACTTCAGAAGAAAAACACCATCACTCTGAACATCCCCCCTTCCTTCTTCTGCCAGCACTGTAAGCTAAGCATGCTGCTGTACAATATGGGATATTCTTTGGGTCAGCTGGTACAGCTGTCCCAGCTGTGTCCCACCCCAACTTCTTGTGCCTCCCCAGTCTCCTCACTGGTGGGGCGAGCTGAGGAGCAGAAAAGGCCTTGACTCTGTGAAAGTACTGCTCATCAGTGACTAAAACATCTCTGTATTATCCACGCTGTTTCAAACACAAATCCAAAACACGGCTGCATTCCAGGTGCTGCAAAGAAAATTAACTGTACCCCAGCCAAAAACAGCACAAAGAATTACTATGATTTTAAAGCTTACTTCACCTTTCTTTGATCTCATCCATCTTTGTGGTACTTTGTGCATCCCTTTAAAAATATCACATTAATAACTGAAAAACTGAAAACAGTCTGCTGTAATAAAAGACAACCAGAGCTGGCTAGAAACAAAGGTATATGTGTAGAATATCAAACTGCATGGTCTAAAAAGCTCTCCATTCTGAAACAAACAGAAAATTAAACACAGAATAAGGAGATTATTATCATCAGTATTTAGGAGAAACATTTTAATTATAAATGCTGTTTCTATAGTTCATTCGTAGTGGTGCAGAGACAAGAGCTGACTCATTCATTTTCAGTGCAAACTCTTACTAATTTGGGTGCACCACTAAAATAGTTTCAAAATTTTTTATGCTATGGTTTAGCATTAACACTCAATGAAGATATACTACTGCAGAGTCATTTACTCAGATGAATAGATGTAATACTTGTAGAAGTACTAATTATGTAGTTTGGAAGTTCTATCTGAAAACTGAAAGTGGAAGCATACTTCAGTTTAGTGGAAGTTTTCTTGCCCAGCAGTTAAGCCACTGACAGCTGTTTAGGCCATCTCTCAGCTTTAAACTAGACTGGATCAATATGAAATACAAAACCCAGCTCTAACAAGGGCCTACCTGACATGCATGTGTATTAAAGTAGCTGATTTCTTTAAAACTGCAAATCGAAAAGCCAGTGTGAAAAACAAATCTTTAAGATGACTTTTTCAAAGAGGTGTAATATCCCGAGGCCTGATTATTGGTTAGATGCTCACTTTCAGAGGAACAGGTCTGTGTATGATACAGTTCTCCTCACTTTGTTGCAGAACTGTACCAAGGTGCATACAGATGCTTTCATATGCTTTCATTAAATTTTCTCTCTTACTGATTATTAAAATTTAGTGGTTAGTATTTCCAAGAGTTCATTTAAAAAAAAAAATCATAGATTTATGGTCAAAAAAATTGACATCTCCTTGGGAAAAAAAAAAAAGTCTTTGAATTGGCTTGCAAGGTAGAAATTTTGCCACTTCTTGAATTTTTGAGGGAAATGGCTTAGGACTTTAAACTGTTTGCACTATTCCACAGAAATTAGGTTAGCATCCAAATTATTACATGCACATCATATTATCACTGTAATGTGAAATAGTCTTCCGGGTTGCACCAGCTCTAAACCTTGGCTATGATTATCACTGGGGCAAGGTGGTTTTGAAATAAACTGACAGTCTTTGATGATTAGGTGACTTCTTTAAATGTCTGAAGTTTAATTAGAATGATTTGACTGAACTAACATTAGCAGTCCCATGATTCCATTGGCAGAACAACTTGATTGGTGATAAATTTGGATCTATATTTAAGAATCCCTAGTTTCATGCTGATTAGCAAAGTGCACCTATCCAAACTGGCACAGAAACAAAATTATCTTTGCAACAAGAATGAGATGCAACCATGGAATCTAATAAATTAGTTTGTTATCTCTTAAAAATTATATAATTTTATGCTGTGCTCATGTTAGTTTACAATAAAAATTCTCAGTTAATCATAATCTTTGCTCTCTCTATCCTTTTGAACATTTTCTTCTGTTATTTCTGTCCTCTTTTTATTTTTTTAATCTCAAATATTTCTAAATACAGTGCAGAATATTCTTTAACCTTTAGGCAACCCTAATCTAAAGAACAAGAAACTGATAGAGGGGATTGGTAAACAATTTTATTTAATTTTTGTATCATATATAGTTCTTCTGATCTCCTTCCTTTTTCACCTTGATCTGTGGAAGACCATTTAAAATCAACCAGATAAAGACATTAAGAGAAGCATACACATTTGTCATTAATAAAGATACAATGCATTTTTCTTTATATGGACCTGGCTTTCATATAGCATAACAGATGACCTTCCTGGGCATATGTTGGATAGAAACACTTAGAAATAAGAAGTCAATAACTCAGACGTTGTGAGGATGTCATATTTTTAGAGAATTTCTAGTCTGCAGAAGAAAAATAAGGACAACTGAACACTGGATGAAGAAAAAGTATTTCCAGATGTTATATGAAGTCACACATGTCTTCCTTCTAAGATGGATGTAAAAATTAAGTGGAACATGTTGAGTTTCTTTCAGTAAATTAGTTGGATTATTGCTAGCTAAATCACATATAATGAGTTTCTGATAATTTAAGCAGGAAGTTTTACAACTCATATGTGGCTTATGGTAGATATGAGGATATCTGAAAATAGAGTTAATTTTTACATTTTATACAACTGTGTTTTAATAATTTATTTTCTGTATGCTAGTCATGTTTGAGGATTTACACACGCAGCTTCCACCTGAGTTCCAAATCCTCAACTTATGCTTAACAAGGCATTGGAGACTTTCTGTGCTGTTAATACACTCTTATTCACTTTCTGTTATGTTGGATTGGATTAACTGTCTAGAGCGTAAGGAAAATGAGAATTGACACAAAGCTTTACCACTCTACAAGGAAAAATAATTTTAAATGAATATGGAGGTCAGTGGAAAATTATTAATTTTATGCTCCAGTTACTTTTATTATTCAAATATAGCATCCATGCCACTGTGGCTATATAAGAAGTAAAAAAAGTGAAAACCTATTTTTCTTCCATAGCTCTTTGACTTTTTTTTTTTTTTTAAATAACCTCAATCTTTGTTTTACATATAAATTAAAATTCAGTTCCCTTGTTATCCATAGTTTAGATTCTTTCTCTCATGCAATACTATGCATGGCACTTTTCACTGCAAGGCTTAGATACACTTCAGAGACTTACATTTATTGTCACTCATTGTTCATATCACATTGCATGATTAAGCATGAAAGGTTTAGAACAAAGAGCCTAAAATAATACAAGATATCCAAAAGGAAGAGAAAATCACTCTCTTCATAGCAAAGATGTGGGTGGCAGGTCTGGGAAGGGACAACCTGTGAGTATCCAGTTAGCACTGACTTTCTACAACACATGCCCCCTTATGGGACACTGCTAAGAGGGTTTCCACTGGTGCCATGACAGCAGTGGAGAGTGGCCATGAAAAGGGAGAACCTGCTTGGGAAAAAGTAACACGGGAGGAGGAGATCAGCACTCAAGTACTGATTCCCATGCAAAGAGGTAGAGCTGAATCTAGCCTGGCGCCTGAAAGAGGCAACCAAGAGAAAAACAGAGGAGAGGCTTGTTCTATAGTAATCAAAATGAAACCAATTGTTCAGTATCTGTATGAATTCAGATTCCTCAGTATTCATTACTATTCTATGGTCATCCAGGCTCCAGACAGGTTTTGATTTATTACCAGAAGGAGGTAAATGCCTAGCTGTAGACAACCTTATTAAACTCAGAAGTGAACAAAAATGTACCACCAGGTAATGTATATCCTACCTGCATAACTCTTTCTCTTTGAGAAGCCTGCTTTTGTGGACTGAGAGAGCAAATCATCTGCAAACTAAATATATTTAAGGAAATGTTTCCACTGTAAATACCACACAACACAATATAAAACTATGATAGGTTCTCAGTTAAACTGCTTCTCCTTTGTCATAAAATGATCACAGTATCAATAAGCAGTAAATGTTCAAAACAACTCAGTTTTAGGACACAATAATGTTATATGATAATCTTAAAAGAAAGACCTTTGAAGATAATCTTCAGTGCCAAAATGCAGAAGGTTAAACTCACTAGGTATAGTCTGTATGTTTCATTTCTATGACAGATATACTGAATAAAAGAAAACTATTTAAATAACCCTTCTAATAATCATAGTTTCTGGCAAACAAGCTGTGAAGTTGACCTTTAAAAATATGCATTGATTACTGGGTTTGTCAATTTATTTTGCAAGCACAGAAGACAGTGCTTGCCCATCTTCTTCTGCCAGGACTCCGTCCTATTCTTTTTGTTCCAGAACTTTTTCTCCATGCTGATTTCCTTTTTCTGAGAAAGAGCAAATGACTTAAAAAACATATTCACAAGCATGTCATTTCAGCAATGCTCTAGCTATATGTGCTAAATATCAAGCTCACAGTTAAAGTACATTGGATTTTTAAGAATGTCTTTAAAAAATAGGATTTTAGCTTGTGCTTTAAAAATTACTTGGGTACTTTGCTATATAAGGAGACTTCTGTATATCAGGGTTGAAGGAATCAATCTACAGTTAAATCTTCCCTTTGGCAAATAAAGGCATTGTGAGAAAAAATTCTAATATTTCTTGGCCACCTTGATGGACCTGCCAGTTGACCCAAATTCATAACACTCCAATTGAGACAGCCATTATATAAGAACCTGCTTTCAGAGAAGTGGAAAATGACACTTTTCTTGTATTTCTCTGGCCTTAAATTTGGAAATACTTACTTGAAGTGACTGTATTTATTTCTTCTTGCAGTATGAAAGGATAGGGGGGATTTGGCCTTTAATTTGTAACAAAAGTACTTCTACAGGATAAAATTCTTTGCAGGATTACAAAGGTTTTAACCAGCTACCACGCATAATAATATTATTCTTTGCCTTCTTGATCATTTACTTTAGTGACAGCCAGAACATCCATTGTTGTCACAATTTTAAAAAATGTAGCAACACAACACAGTATGCTTAATAACTATCTTAGGCAGGCACATGCCACTACAAATCAACTGAAAAAATCAACTACACAAAAACAACTTCAAACACTCACCAAACTTCATCTCAAATGGACAAGAGAAGTAACTTCCAAATGCTGAAAGAGCCCATGCTATCCATGAGTCATGGACAGTTTGACCCCAGTGGAAAAAAAGCAAGACTTTAGCTATTTTTACTGCACTGAGGGACTACAGGGCCTGAGCAATCCTTCAGATAATGAGATGTACTAATAGAATATTAGAACAATGTATATTTCAATGTATATTTCAATGCTTTATAAACTGGTACTCAAAAACTGGACACCAAATATGAAGTGACAAATGTCAAAGTGAATATCAAAAGTATCCCTCGCTGCCTGACAGTATTCTGTAAAGATTAAAAAGTGTACTCATTTGTTCTGAATCTATTGTGGCTTGTTATTGCCTTTATCTTTTTCTGATAGAGTTAGATTTGTGAACATTTACTTGTTCTTTGTTTTTGCTATGGCTTATGTGTTGCTTTTCTACTTTAAGTTATTGTGTATGCTGGATTTCATATCCTCTGTCAGGGAACAGAGCCATATTATGCTAGCTAATGCAGAAAAAAAATGTACAAGGAGAAATTTGCAAGTTAAGGCTTTGATTTTACTATTTCTCTTACAAATAAAACTCTTTCATAACAGAGAACAACTTATAAAATGTGAAGATGTAAGATGATTACGTGATACATAAATGACAAAAGCAAGTAAGAGAATGGGATGAACAAAATGAAGAAAATTATAGTTTTGGGTTAACTCTGGCTGGATGTGAGTTGCCCACCAAAGCCACTCCATCACTTCCCATCTTGGCAGGGCAGAGGAGAGAAACTATGTGCCAGGGAGAGATCACTCACCAGTTACCATGACGGGCAAAACAGTCTAAGCTGGTGGAAATTAGTTAACCTTTTTGTCAATCAAACCAGAGTAGAGTAATGAGAAATGAAACCTAAATCTTGGACCACCTTCTCTGTACCCCTCCCTTCTTCCTGGTCTCAACTTCACTTCCCATTTTCTCTCCCTCCTCCTCCCCACCACAGTGCAGGGGAACAGGGAATGGGGGCTGTGGTCAGCTCATCAGACGTGTCTACTGCTCCTTTCTTCTCCTCCTTGCTCCAGTGTGAGGTCCCTCCTACAAGAGACAGTCCTCTACGAAGTTCTCCAATATGAGTTCTTCCAACAGGCTGCAGTTCTTCCTGAACTGCTTCAGCATGGGTCACTTCCATGGGGCACAGTCCTTTAGAAACAGGCTGCTCCGGTGTGGATGCCCCACAGGGTCAAAAGTCCTGCCAGCAAACCTGCTCCAGCTTGAGCTCCTCTCTTCGAGGTACTGCCAGAAGCTCACTCCAGTACAGGCTTTCCACTGGGTCACAGCCTCCTTCAGGCATCCACTTGTACCAGCATGGGGTCCTCCACTGTTTGCAGGATCTCTGTGGACCTCCATGGTCTGCAGGGAAACAGCCTGCCTCACTGTGGTCTTCACCACAGGCTGCAGAGGAATCACTGCTCCATTGTCTGGATCAACTCTTCCCACTCCCCTCCTTCTTCACTAACCTTGGCATCTGTAAGCCTGTTCTCACACATTCTCACTCTGGCTACTTTTTTTAACCTCTGTTTTGAATACATTATTCCGGAGTTGCTACCCCCATCCCTGGTGGGCATGTCCTTGGTCAATGGCAGGTCCCTCTTAGTGCCATCTGGCACTGATGTTGTCAGCCATGGAGGGAGGTTCTGACAACTTCTCACAGAGGACAGCTCTGTAGCCCCCTCACTCCTAAACCTTGCCATGCAAACCCAATGCAATGACACCACCAGAAGCAGAGAATTTAATAGAAAAGCAGAGTTCCCCACTTGCCCAAATAATTCCATATCTAATTTTCCAGGGATGTGTCTCCATTTTATTTTTTTACAAAGAATAATATAAAAAAAAATTGTTATATGCTCAAGAAATCTCCTCTTCAAAATGAATAATCAAACAATTTAAAGAATTTTAACTTTTTTTTTTTTTTTAATTTAGAAGATCATGCTGTGAAATTGTTTTGTTAGAATCAAAAATGGATTTCACTCTGTAATCTGTACAAAGTTGAATCACACCCTTGGATATCTGCCAAACTATGTGAAAATAATTTGAACAACCAGTGATCCATGTTGCACGATCTTTACCTCCTCGCTCTGTCTGCTTTTGTTCATGGTTTGCATTTTTTCTTTGATTGGATGGTTACTGCTTGAATAAGGAAGGATGACTACTTGTTTAAAAATATTTTGAACATCTTTTGAAGCACTCCATTATGACAAGTTGCCCCAATGCTGCAATGCTCCACTTTGTCTACTCTCCTATTATGTTAATGACAGGTGAACTAAATGGGCTACAGTGTTCAATGCAATGTGAAGGGTACTTGATGCACAGCTCCTGCTAATTATATTAAAAAAATATGTGTGGATCATTTTTATACTATGATAATATTAACATTTTCAGTCTTTCTTCTTTGTAAACATTAGCTGTTTTAATCCACAGAAAAGTCTTGGGAGGTAGTTTTATCTTTCTATACTACTGAAAACCTGCAAGTCCACAGTTTGGTCTCTAATAAATCTGACCTGAATTTGAAAGGTCTTCACCACAAAGGAGCATCTGTAAGCAGAAGTGAATTGTTATACATAAACTCAGGTTATTTTATTGGAATCACCAAATATGAATTTAGAAGCATAAGCATGTGCACCCTGGAGAGAAGCAGGAAAAAAAGAAGCACAAATATCTGAGTATAAATATTTGAATTCCCTCTATCCCTGGACTCTCCTTAGCCCTCTGAGCTCCATGTATTTCCAGCTTAATGCTTATAAAATCAATCCTTCACCATGAGGGAAAACTGAGGGTGAAAGAAATAGTTACACTCCTTTTTTTTTCCTGGTGTTAATATCCTTGAAGTGTGAGTGAGTACCCAAAACAAACAAAAAAAAATGTATTTGTTCATTTTTTGAGAAACAGGTAGAGATTGTCACTGTACTGAGAGATAGTTGTTTTGATCTTAATGGAAGGAACAAAGAAGAGAAAATTGAGAAAATTCTTCATGAAGAATGAAACGATTGTCTGTGAAACCCAGCAGATCACTACAGCTTCTAACCATGTACCAGTTGTAGAAGTCCAGAAAATAAGGAGCTAATGTGTATGTCTCAAACACTGACAGCCATGGAGCCAGCCAAAGACTCCTGTGTAAGAACGTGCTGTGCAAACAGTCAGGAAAAAACAGGATGTGGCTGGAGATGAGGGCCATGCAGAGGTAGGGCAGCACTTTTCTGTGGCAAATGTCTTTTTTTTGCTCCTGGAGATAGGTGCAACACAGTACTGTGTAAGTGCAGGAATGAGGCCAAGTAGAGGGCAAGACCAGTAAAGGGAGGATGAGACCATGAAAGATGCCTGAAGATGTCCTACCAATTTCCAAAAAGGTCTAGAAGAATGGACTGCACATGCTAACTAATTTGTATGGAAAGCAAAAAACTTTGTCCCAGGGCAGGGAAAACTTACCTATAAAAATGCACAGCCACAAAGCATGAGTGGTGGCCCCCAGGACTCTGGACACCCTGTTGACTGGGTCAGTGCTGGGCCCAGGACTTGTAATTTCCTTTCCTATCTAACCTATTTGTCTCTTTCCTCTTTTCTTCGATTCTTTTATTTCTTCTACTACTAGAAGATAAGGGACTGATTTATACCAATTTCCATGCTATGTGTGTAATATACTAATAAAACTTTGTAGTCTTGGACCCTTCTGGCTTTTTTGGTTCCATTTGTGATCATAGGCATCTATGAATCTTGGATGCTCCCATTCACTCAGGAGAGGGACATGACACTGCTCACCACCCTATTGTCAACAACTCAGCACTTTTTCTGTAAAAGTCATTGTACCAATGTTCTTAAAGGAAATTAAACTGCAGATAGTGACTATTCTGAGAAGCAAGTAGTGATGTTTGAATAAAATGAGACTTTGTAGAAATTTGCATTTAAACTTGTGAGCATCTGTTCCCTGCTAACCTGGTATTCAGTTGGGTATCAAAAAGGAAAAAATGCAGCTCAAGAGAATTTAAGAAGAACTATGTGGAATCATGTCAAAGATCTAGAATAACAGTTCTTGAAAATCTTAACATAACTGGTATTTTAATAGAATACATAGTAATATAAATAAAATATGTGAAGTTTTTTTCTGCCACAGAATAATGTTAAAAAATGCATATAAAACAATCAGGCTCAGACTGCCTCATCATTTTTGAATTGGACTGTGCAGGTGTTTTCTGTAGTCACATTTTCAGGTCCTTATTAACTGAAGTGCTAAAGAATTAACATGGTTAAAAAATTGCAGATTTCTCAGTTGAAAAATTCTTCAAAACATCTTCTAGCTGAAAGGATGGTTCTTGGCCAGTTCAGTTAAAAAAAAAAAAAAATTGTCTTAAGCATTCTTTACTTTAATTCTCCACTGTGTTTCTGAAAACCAATAGTATCCCAACAGAAAGGCATGGGTGATGATATTCTTAGTGTAAGTGGCACAGCAGACTCCCAGAACTTGTCCAAATCCATACTGTCAATTCTGTGTGAGATACCCACGTTGATACAGATTTTAGCAGAAGTATGTGGGTGTCAAAAAAATTGAGAGTGGAAGCTTCTACTATAAGTAAGGTGGAGCTGACTGTCAATGACAGATGATGGGAACAATCATGATTGGTAAGAGAAGGAATAGTAATCAGACAACTGATTAAGGAGAGAAATAATTAGAGAGAGAACTGATTAAGAGAAAGGAAGCCAGCATTCATCAAGGGTAGCATGAGAGACAAGATACTACAAGATGCCTAAACTGCCAAAAGAAATGTGGGTGTAATTGTCTCCTCTAGCTTCAAGAAATATTGTTTTGGCAAAGTGCAGCACGGAGTGGCTGTTTGAGAAAACTGAAAGTTGAGTAAGAGAAAAAGCAAAGGAGCAAAATACGGCAGAGAGCTTTCTGAGGCAGAGCAGTAATTGAGAAACATGCAGCAGGTAAGGCTGGACATAGAGGCAAACAGCAACACACTGGTAAAGCAGAGCAAAGTAGAGGATGAAGGAAACATCCCAGCACAGAAGAATTGAGAGAGTTCATCTGAAAGAGCTGGAATCTTCTTCTTGAAGGATTAAGGATTCAGAGAAAGGAAGGTGTTTGGCTCAGGCAATGTGTTGTTAAAGTGTGGTTGCTAACTACACAGATCTGTAGAGGATCCTTATTGCCTGTTCAGTTTTTCCAAGTGAAAAGGTGATCTAACAAAATTTAATATGTAATGAATGTGAGGAGAAATGAAAATTATACACGTGTAATTTCTTCCTTTAAGCTTCAACTCTATACCCTAGATAAATGCCCAGCACTTTAATGGAATGCTGTCACACTGTAGCTCAGACCAAGAAAGGTGTTTATTTTTTTATAATGTATTTTTAGAGTTGATACTGCACTGTTACCCCATAATTTGCCTTCTTTTTTTCCCCCTCTTCTGCATAGAATGTATCTAAGTAGTACTATTCGTCTTTTAGACCTCCTTAGTAGTATCAATCAAATTGTGAAGATTAGAGTGTATTTGTCCCCCTTGTCCACAAAACTATTGGGGACAGCTACCATGCTTGCAGAAACTTACAGTTCAATTGCAGTAAATACCGATGGGGTTTCATATTACCTTATCTTAAAGACCAAATATGTTTATTATGATCCACATACTAGCATGTGAAACTAAAGGAATTGATAATAATTTATCATTTATTACAACATTTTGTCAAATTTTATACTGTGCTTTCTTTTTCATTGTTTTGTTGTGGTTATGTTGGTTTTAATATTCTTGGATGGTTATATTACTGCTTGTTTAAAGTAATATGCTATTATAACCATCTCAATTTATTTTGATGAGCAGTATTTTGGGGAATATTAAACAAGCTACTAATGATAGAGATCTTCAAAATTAAGAATACAGAAAACAAGAAAGTATGTAAGAGCATTACAGTTGATACTGTAATTCAAAGACCATGTTCATCCCTCCCTTTCACTGATTTAAGTCAGGAGTCAGGAATGGCTTGGGTTTAGTGCATATATATTTTTTTCCATGTATGTACATTCACAATGATAATTTATTATAGCACACATGCAGATCTTACCTTTATTCTCCATTAATTTATACTGCATAGTGACGTGCTATTATTTTGCTAAGATCTACTGTAATTATAATGTCTTATAGTGAAAAATACTGCACAGAATTTGGAAACACCTCAACTTTAGTTAAATGAATTTTTCTTTTAACTTTTGTGAATATAGGAAACCACAGCCTTCTTTCCTTTCCTAATTTTGTATTATATACTATACAAGACAACTACACCAAACTCCTGTTTGGAGGGGAAAAATAAAGATCTGTTGTTAGGGCGTACAACCACAAAATAAGAGTTCCTCCTCTCCTGCCCAAGCCTGAGATTTGGGATGTCATACCACCTATCTGAGCTATTCCATTCACTCCCATTCTTTCTACCAAAACTCTTCACTCTACAGAACATAGTTTCATGTTCTATTGTTTTGTACTGGACTGAATCATAATACTCCTTTGTTGTTTTTTTTTTTTGGATCTTCAAGTCCTATTGTAATACATACAATGATACTAAAGGAAATGGAGGTGGATGTTTCCATCAGAGTTGAAAATTAGTTTTAATAGCAAAGTTTTAAGTGTGCCTGAGCACAATTTTGTTAATTATTAGTACCCTGGCAGCTACTGGTATTGCCCAAGTCACAGAATCACAGAATATGCTGAGTTGGAAGAGACCTGCAAAGTTCCTGACCCTGCACAGAACCATCCCCAAGAGTCACACCACATGCCTGAGAGTATCATCCAAATGCTTCTTGAACTCTGTCAGGCTTGATGCCTGTGACTGCTGCCCTGGGGAGCCTGTTCCAATGCCCAATCCCCCCCTGGGTAAAAAACCTTTTCCTAATATCCAACCTAAACTTTCTCTGACACAGCTTCAGGCCATTTCCTCGGGTTCTTTCAGTGGTCACCACAGAGAAGAGACCAGTGTCCTCCCCTCCTCTATCCCTCACGAGAAAGTTGTGATGGTAATGAGTGCTTTGCTAGCCTTGGGACTCAGTCCAGGGCAGAACTGAGCCCTTAATTACCATTTATGTGTAATGATCACCATGCATATGTATACAAGAAGTATAAATTTGAATAAATCATATGTTATGCTGTCTGTGTATTTTGGGGTCACAAAGATATCTAGTCTTCTGATCTGCTGTTGTGAATGTATAATCCATTTTGCTCACAGCCAGTGGATGGGAGAGTGGTGAGATAAACATGACATATAAGTTTCTTGTATCGAATAAAACAATATGTTTTCATGGAAAGGATAAAAGACAAAATGACAGAAGCAAATAATGAAAATTAAGGAAATTGAGAATTGGAGACTGCTAGACAGAGACATTTTTATTTTTTTTAAACATGGTATGAAGGAGACATTTGAGGATAGGATAATTAAACAGGGCATTCATGAAGAAAAAAACATAATAATAAAAGGTAAGGAACAAATGAGATGAAAAAGAAATTATATTTAGGGATTTATTCATACAGTTACACTAACAAAGACTATCACAGAAGTAATGATGAAGTGAGTAGTAAAATGAAAAGCTTTTTTGGAATGTATGGGCAAATTTTCCAAAACATTTGCATCCTTGAGATCTGTTTTCTTTGGGAGTTAAACCCTCCTTCTTTCCTAGTTGTATGCAAAGCAAGTTCTGGGTGTTTCAACTCTTTGGCCTTCACACAAGATTAGGCACAGCAGATAATTCCCCTTCAACTTCTCTCTTTGCCTTTGATCCTCTGCAGCTGCATCTATGTAGCCAGACTGGATCCCTAAAAATATTCAGTAGATACCATTAGAAAGGCTGGACCTCATTGCTTCTAATTATATGTGTTTAAAGTAGAAACTATTTGATATGGAGCTATTCTGGAAACCTGGTGTATTGTTTTTACTATGCAAAGACACTTAATATGGACAATATATATCTGTGGTTTGTATCTGTTGGTGATATCACATCACAGCATTGTTTATGAGGGACAAATGCATGGTTTATGATCAATGTGGTAAAACTTGAAAGTGAGAAATGGCCTGTGTAAAAACATAGGCCAAAAATATGAACAGTTATATACAAGTCTTATAACATCACCACAAATATTCAGCTCACTTGAAGAGTTTTGGCTGTATTTCTGAAATTTAAGAATAGACTAATTGTGTATCATATGCAAAAGATTGGCCTGTACCAGACACATGGAAAACACTGTTAATTTTATGAGTAAATTGATATAGCAGTTGAACATGCTGTATATTAATGAATTCTTTGCCTACAAAAAATTCTTCTTTGACAGAAACATAACAAGACAGAATAATTTGGAGTTTAAACAAAATATGTAAGTAAGTGTGTTGCATAGACAGGTACTTTTTCTATTCTATTGAAATAAAAACTTATGTAAACTTTGACACATCTACTGTTCCCTTTTTCTCCTTTAAGTTATAGTGACCTCATTATAAAAATGGCGGCATATTTATATTTCCTGAAATAAAAGTATAAAAATTTTACTTAATATTTCTTCATTATCATTGCATACAGAGGGTAAGTCTGGCTAAACAGCATATTTTTTATAAAACTTCTGGCCAATGCCAAGTAAAATCCCCCAACACATGTATTTGATTTCCCTGTTGAATAGAAGCAAACATGCTTATTAATTATAATAACTCTGTGATTCTTTAAGGCTGTCATGTCAGTCTGGTTGTACAGTTAGATAAAGATAGCACAGCTTTGACTCAGCATGTCACTTCTTACCTTGCCAAGCACGAGAAATGAAGGTAACAAGATTTGCAAAATGAAATATTGCCTGACAGTAACCTGATTTCCAGACTGAAGAATCCTGCTATAAAGCCACCTTGACAAAAAGTGTATCACTCTTAGGACCCTTCAAATTAGTGGAGTGATGCAGCTTTATTATCAGACATTGTTCACTTCATCATAAACGTCTCACTGCCACTACACCTTATGTGGGAAAGGGGCTATATAAAAGCATACTATATTCCAATCTAATTCACACAATGGCTTTCTTGGTAATTAAGATCCAAGTACTGTTAAATTTCTAGGGATTTTCTATTACCACTATGAATCAAATTATTTAAAATGGCTGCATTAAAACAGTTGGTGTCACTGCTTAAGAAGAGGAGTGGAAAGGTATCTTTGAAAATGAAGAAATAAGATTTATTTAGAGATTCAATTTATTGCGAAGTGACCACCCTGAATTGATCCGAAAAAATAGATGGAAAGGAGATCTCTATAACTTTTCAGCTGATGGCAGTATGTCTTTTAAATCCAGCATTAAAAACCTGTTCAGTGGTCATAAATATAAGCCAGAAGAATACGTTTTGCAATAAAATGCTTGGTGCTGTTGCACAGAGACTGGAATTTGACAATGACAATTGTTTTAGTGATGCTTTAGATTTTTTTAGGGAAATTATTCACTCTGTCCCTTATTCCATGTTATGTACCCAAGAATGGATGTTTCCATGCAGATAAATATTCATAGCGGTAACTTGAAGGCCAAGATTCACTCCCCTCCCTACCAGCCATACTACCTAGCTTCATAGACCCCTTACAGAAACCTAGAAAACTCTTTGTCTTGTTTACTGGAAGAAGGGAGGAGACTTCTTAAGGTCTTTATGACGTGAAGATATACAGTATAAATGACTCACGTGCAGCAAAGCTCTCATTTGAGGAGTCTAAAGACTGCAATATTCTTCAGAAATAAATGCATAAGTCAGCATATTCAACCCAAAAACAGTCCCCAGGCTAGTTAGCACTTCTTGAAAAACTACAAGAGAATTGCTCATACAGTTTTGTCATTCCCTGTCTCTGTTCTCCACATACCCTTTCCTCGGGTATTTATATAAATTGATAAAATCCTTCAAGCCTTATCTTTTTCAGGCTGAGCATGTCTCTCGGCATTTCCTCATAGGAGAGGTGCTCTAATTCCTTAAAAATCTTAGTGGCCTTTTGCTGGACTCTCCAGTATGTCCATCTCTCTGTTGTACTGAGAAGCTCAGAACTAGTTTCAGTACTCCAGGGTGGGGTGTCACCAGTGCTGAATAGAGGTGAAAGATCACCACCTTCAACCTGCCAGCAGCACTCTTCTTAATGCAGCCCAGGATACTATTGGCCTTTCTCTCTGAAGGGTCATACTGCTGGCTTATGTTCAATTTGTGAGCCCATGAAGACCATGGATCTTTTTCTGTATAATGTTTGTGTGCCTTCAAGTAGATGATGCAGTTGCAGTTGAGACTGGGTTCCTAGAATATCTCTTCTTCATTCAAATTGCTGTTATTATTGCAGTTGCTTATTACACTTGCATTATCTTTGCAGAATTATCAGACTCTCTGATAAATGAATCCTCTAAGAAGCTGACAATATGGAGCTTTTAGTTTTAGCTCCAGCGATTGTGTTATTTTGCAGTTGGAAAACAGTGTGGAGTATTTTTAATTTTTATCTTAATTTTGGTTTTTAAACTCAAGGAGTATATGTCCACCCACTGAAATTCAGAGAGCTCTCAGCCACCTTACAACGACCTCATTCTTCTAAAGAGTAAGTCACTTCTATTAAGTCTGATGCACTTTCACACAAAGGAACTAGTTCCCTGGGTTCATGTGGAGTCCACTGTATTTCCGTGCCTCTACATATAAATGAATTGCTGAAATGAGACACAGATCTTTCCTCTATGCTCTGATGAGCCATTACACCTCCAGTCTCCAAATAACTCATAAAGTTCTTATTTCTGCACATTTTAGGAACGTTTCTTCAAAGACTCAATGAGGTGATAATTTATGTTGACTGACACTAGATACAGGGACAGAAGTCTGCTCATCCTCTCTCATGAAGAACCTCTTCTCCACAAAAGAGGAGAGGACAAAGTTATGCTTTCAGGTGTAGTCATCACACTGCCTCTCTGCCTTTCCATAGGAAGAACATGCTCTAGCGTAGCTCCACACTATTTGGCATGCTTTCAAGCCTCTCTTTTTCTTAAAAGCAGCTTATTATTATTTGGAAATATATTGAAAGAGAGAAACTATACAGCTTTAGTTACTTTATTTGGGCTACTGACAGACCAACTAATCTTGACCAAAATTATGCTGAAATTTCTGTTACATCCTCTGTAACCACTCCTCACTTCCTGTCACAGCCAACAAAGAACAGTCTGCAGAAGAAAAGCTGGCTGACCCCTCAGGCCTTTCAATGCAAAGTCAGATTCTGTAGAGTAAAAGTGCCATCATAATAGTAAAAAATAACTGGTCAGCCTTTGCCCTAAGCCAGCTAAGGCCCTAACAGACTTTCTCTCCTGTCAGTGCTGCTATTGCTATGGCTTCAGAAAAGGAAAGAGCTGAAATGGTGAACCCATCACTAGTTCTTGTCTGTCCTACTCTTTGGTTAGTTTAAATAGCTAGTGGCAGGACAATTATATCCCTATCTCATCTACCCAAAGTCCAAGGTCCTAACTCAACTCCATCACCCTTCTCTTCACTCTTGTGTCTTCTCATCCTAACCTAAATCTAACTAGCCTAAAATCCCTCTAACTAATGGGTGTCACAAAAGGAGGAATTTACTGAGGTCGCATTTGAGAGGTATTCACACCTCCTAGTATTTAGATAGGATGAATAATAGATAATGAGGCAACACAGTCACCACTAGAGAGAGCTCTGATACTAGAATTATGATCAAGTCCTATTTTATTTAAGTTCAATTGCAGACTTCAGGGGCAGTTGTTTGAATGGATGAAGTGTCAAAAAGGGAAAAGCAATACAAAAGAGAAGGAACTGCAGTGTGTTAGGGAATATTTTAGACTCAATATTATTGGACTGTGATTGGTCTACTGAAAGGGAAGAGAGTGTTTTTCTAGTTTGGACTCTTTCCACTTTAATTCAGCAGTTTTTTGACACTCCACTTGCAATACTTATTGCTGCTCAGCTTCTGTGCTTCATGGTTTATGACTTGATATTGCTTTCAGGGTAATATAAGAAGAAAATAGAATACTGGAATTTTTGGGGAAAATGATTTATGAATCATTCCATTTATTTATACTTCAGTAAAATTTATGCAATTTTCAGAACTTGGTACATCCATGTATTTTGACTATATAAATGGAAGGTAAATGTATTCTTCATTCATTAACATAAATAAGTATGTCTGAGATACCAACACTGTGCAATAATCTTTGTGCCTTCATTGTCATAGTCCAATACATCTCTACTGAAAGAGTGTTTAAATACTATAAAGACAGGGACTAACGATGTTTGAATAAGTAAGGCTAGATAGGCAAAGTACAGACAGTCTGCTCATCATGTCATCACTTCTTTCATCCACCCTGGCCTAGAAGACTTCCAGGATCGGGGCATCCACAGCTTCTCTGGGCAACATGTTCCAGTGCCTCACCACCCTCACAGTAAAGAATTTCTTCCTAATATCTAATCTAAACTCACCCTCTTTCAGTTAAAAGTCAGTTAAAAGTGTCTGTAATAATTTTTTAGGACTCTGTAGAAGCCAAGAAGATAAGCAGCTAATGTGTATGTCTCAAACATCAATAGCTGGATGGCTGTGTAGCCAGCCAAGGATTGTTGATAATAACATGCCGTGGGAAAGAACAAGACATGGCTGGAGATGGGGGCCATGCAGAGATAGGGCAGCACTTGTCCAGGACAAACATCCTTCTTCTAGATCCTGGAGATAAGCACAGCACAGTACAGAATGGGCACAAGCCGTAGGATGATATCAATATCACTTAAGACCCTCCAAAGCCCTCCGACCCATTTCCAGAAAGGTCTGATAACTAATTTGCACAGAAAGTGAGAAAACCTATCTGAGGCTTCCTTCCTTCCTTCCTTCCTTCCTTTGTTCCTTCCTTCTTTCCTTCGTTCCTTCCTTCCCTTCTTTCCTTCCTTCCTTTTGCCCCCGTATCTAAAACTCATTGTCATGTGCTTATATAGTAGGTCAGGGACTAACCCACTGATTTCCATGCCAAATGTGTAATTTACTTGTAAAACTTTGTGAGTTTTTCTCTCTCTCTGAGTTTTGTCATTCCTTTCAACCATGTTTACAATTCTTACGTGCTCCCTTACCCTTAGGGGTGGTGTGTCACAGACTGCAGAAAACACATCAGGCAAAACGTGGATTATGGACATTTACATAAGACGTGATCAAGTGAAACTTAAAGCAAAAGCAGACCTAACCTCTGAAGGATTATCTTCAGTATATGATAAAAAGTTGGGGTGGTCTTCACAGTGTTGGAGAAAATAAAATTACTAACACTTTTAAAGCAAAGAAGAGAGAGGAGAGGGGAGAGGGAAAGGGAAAGACTGTTCTGTGTAAATTTAAAATACATCACTGGAGAGAAAATTGTTAATCAATACATCTATGTGCATTTAGAAAATATCAGGATAATGAGAAGCAGAAGAAGTGGCTCTTTTGTGAATAAATTGCAACAAACCAAGCTCTTTGCCTCCCTTAGCTGATAAAAGGGAAACAATGGATGCCACGTGTCATGGAGTCATGGAATCATAGAATCATAGAATCACTAACTTTGGAAAACACCTTTAAGATCATCACGTCCAACTGTCAACCTTACACTACTTCCATGTTCAATATTGACTATAATATAACTTTTTTTTAAGCTATATTATATATATATATATATACTTTTATTTAGGACATTCTCAGCTCCTACAGTCTGGAGGAAAATGTGACAGATGAAACCACCATGAGGTAGGTGTATAAATAGGTAGTAGGATAATGCCCAGCTTTGCAAACAACTTAGAAAGCTCATTGTGAAGAAAAGGGGGAAACAGTAGGAAAGGTTTCAGTGGTATATTTGAATTAATCTTTCAGGCTCAAACATACTCTCATTTTATCCATAGATATATTGGAAGTCTGAAATTAAGTTTATTTACTACCTAGAGAAGGTGGCAGAACAGGTGTGTGTGTATGGAAAGAGGGGAGAGATGATATATGACAGCCATCCAGTTGATCAAAGGCCCACAACGTGGGTAGAGGTCTCACTAGCCCGTAGGTGGGGCAGTGGGCAGCAGGGACTATTGCTTTCCCTCCCAAGGTGCTTGAACTCTGCTTGCAGATGATTTGAGTGCAGTGGCAGTCACTGTTTCATCTGTAGTCTCCTGCCTAAAAATCTCTGTGAAACAGTCCCTTAGAAGTAAGTGTAGTGCACAGAAGGAGAAAAAATGTATAGTGCCTTGGAAATTACAAATGAAAGTAGCAGGTTTAAAAAATTATGGTTTATCTACCTAAAAAGCACCAGTTTTACATCTGTAACCATTTCCTCTTTATAGCATCTTTTATAAACAAGTTCTTAAAATACTCATGGGTTTCTCTTTGGTAAAAAATGCAAAACAAACCTGAGATTTGAATGAGCTCACTTGAGTCAATAATATTATACTGATTTAACCTGGTTGAACATCTGTACAAGGGTTGTATATACAGGGCTATAACACTATTCAGTAAAACCGAACACATAATACAGCTTAGCTACTCTAAGCAAGAAAATCCTGTCTCTAAAGAGGTTTTAGTATTGTCTGGTGAACTGCAGTAGTTTAAAATATAGTTATTGTCATGTATTTTACCTGCTCTACAATCCTCATTTGTGTAGACTGACTTTTATATGAAAAATTCCCAGAACTGATATTTGGAAGTAAAGATTTAAGCATTCATTTTTCACATTGCTGGTGTTTTCAACAGATTAATGACATTGTCTTCATTTACATCAGGAGAAAATAGAGATTAAAAAATTATACTCTCCATTATAATTATTTTGAATTAGACTTAAAGAAAAGAAGATAGAAGTAAAGAGTAAAATATGTAATCAAAAATTTATTTTCAAGGAGGTTTCAGAAAGAGACAAAAAGTGAGGCAAAGGAGTACCAGAAGGAGTGTCTGTGATGTAGAACCTGAAGTCTGTCACATCATCAGCAAAACTGTATTTGAATACAGTAAGGCTTTATCTCCATACATTAAAAAAGCAGCAGTCAGTGTCCTAAAGGGATTGACTGCATAGTTTGAATGCGCTTCCAGTACACATGAAGACTCTTGGAGGAGACTTATGAAAGAGGGAGGAAAATGCAGACGCTGAATCCTGCAGGTAACAAGGAAACCAGAGCCATTTTTGCCTCTGAAAGAGGGTCACACTCTTAGACTAGGCTAGAATAGAATAGACTATTTCATTTGAAAGGGACCTACAATTATAATCTAATTCAACTGCCTAACTAATTAAGGGCTGACCAAGGTAAAGCATATAAAGGTATAGCTGTCCAAATGCCTCTCAAATACTGACAGGTTTGGGACAATCGAACATCTCTTTAGGAAATCTGTTTTCTTGATTTGGGTTCCTGTGAAAGGCTTGAAGATTTCCTTGTCAGCCAAAGTCTGAAAAGTGGGAAATTCAAGGACACCACGGTGGAAAGTGCACATGCAATTTAAAGCTAGTAAATCAGGGCTATTTCTGTCACACAAGTGGGATGCAAACATTTATTTCGAAATAAATGGAGTCAGGGACTTTGAGATAGGAATAGAGACACTAAAGCACCACCAGTTTCACAGCTTTAACCACCACCTTTTCACAACATCTTTCATAAACAGATCTTAAAATACTCTCAGGTTTCACTTTGGTAAAAAATGCAAAACAAAACTGAGGTCTGAATAAGCTCAGTCGACAGAGCAGAAGAAGAGCAACAGCAACTAGCAGACCTGTAGGACTAAGGCTTAAAAAAAAAAAAAAAATCATGGAAGGAATTAATGGCCAAGTTCTGACAATATTATAGGGTCAAACACAAGGATTGGATGATTTTTAAACTGGGTGGATGAAGAAGAAAGAAACTTTTAATGATGTGAACATTTGAAAGACAGACCGTAAAGACAGAAGAGTTAACTGCATGTGATTTTCCTAACTTAGATATAAACTTGAAATTGTATAAACGTTTATTTAAAGTTAGAATTTGGTGTATATTTGACCAAATCTTATCGGGAACCCTAGTCTTTACTTTCCGTTTTTAACAAATTTCTATTTCTATAGCTTCATCTATGCAACTGCATGTGTACTCAGCTCTCATTTGCCCACATAGAATAAAAATTAGTTTTGTAGCAGGCATTATTTTCTTGATATTGGTTGTCCTTTACAGGTATATTTAACAGCATGTAATATTAGCTTTTCAAGCTTACGTAGCAATCAATTCTAACTAAAACTATACTCTTACTGAAAAACCTTTAAAGGCTCAGAACCAGACAGCAAAGAAGAGAGAATGTATTGCACTTAGTGGCCCTGATTTTTAACCCAATTTCAAGACATAAGAAGGCATGGATTTTTAATATTTGAGTAGGTAGACCAAGTTCTAAATATTTAGGACCAGTCTATAGCAAAACTACATGTGAAAAAGGAGAGCCTGAAAACAGAAGGATGTGAAGTACCATAATTTAGTCGATTTGGAAATGGGAAGAAATCATGAAACAGGAGATCAGAAAATAACACAAACTAGTAGGAAAGATGTCTGACAAGAATGTGCCAGACAATATTTTTCCGTTTCTGAGGCAGTTGACAGTATTGTCAAACCCCATCTACCATGAAAGCAAGGAATGCAAACAGATATTTATTAAACATGGTGAATTTGTAAGACAACACAGCTTTTGATGGTACAAGATGCTGAAATTTTGGAGATCTTGGCCAGCAGAAAATGCACCAGCTGTTGAACAGGTGAAAACTCTGGACAAGTTTGGAAGAAAACTCAAATATAAGCCAGCTTTGGAAATTCTCCGGCAATTAAAAAGGTGTGAGAAATCTTCACAACAACTTCACTATTGCAGTCAGTCTTTGTTCTGTCACACTTATTAAAAATAAAAAACATCAGAAAATAGAATATTTTATCTTTATATGATTTATTTAGAACTTAAAATTCATCTCTTTGCTGTACTTCTGTCCCTTCCAGTCCTTTTGAATGTTTGTTTGGTTGGTTGGTTTGTTTTGTTTTTCAAGAACAACAGTCAAAAATCTGAAACCAAGTACTTGTCGTAGTGTCATTTTACTTTCCCAAACCATTTCAAGGCAGAAGAGTCTGGTTTCTTACAAATTCAAAATGGTTTTGCCAGCACTCTTGTAGTTCACCTATTTGAAAAACATTTTATTGACAGTTTTTACTTAAACTTGGGCAAGAAGAATGTTAAAGTACCTTGTATACTGACTGAGGCACAACTATTTTAAAGTCTAATTTATGTTCAGTCTCCTTTTTTGATCCTTATTACTGTGCACTCTGATTTCATTCAGTGCATTTGTCCTCTGAACAGAATGGAGGAGCAATTATTACACTGAATTCATAGAGTATGCTGAACCTTGCTAATACTCCATTCACCAGACTAACCTATTTCAGTCACTTCCTGCTCTTTGGTCTCCAACTAGGACAGTGGTTTTCTGTGTTACACACTTATGAGGAGAAAAGAGGGGAAAACAAGAACAGGTTTATTGCATCTCTTCAGGTTCACATCTGTCTCTCCTTCAGCAGCAATGTTAGGAAATTGTAAACACATATAAACCCTTTTAGAGTAAGTACAGTCTCTTAATTAAAACTATTCTCTCTCTTAAATGTAGCTCTCTCGATTTTAATCTAGTAACACCTTGTCCTGGTGGCAGGTATCCAGATCCATCGTTACAGTTCAAGATGATTCAATGGCTTTCTAGCTCCACAAGATTCTCTACTTTATCAAAATATGGCAGAGGAGAAGACAGGAAGTAAAATGATGAGGGTATAATTGAAACACAGGAGCTAAACATACCAAAAACAAGAAAGCTGACTCGGTCAGTAAGTCAGAACTGCTGACTGAAGTAAACCTCAGTACCAAATAGCTTGGTATTTCCCAAGGGAGCTGTGCAAAAATGGCTGATTGGCAAAGAGGCAGAAAAAGAAAAATTGATTCTATCTTCAGGAAAGGCTATGAAAGACACAAAATTTCCCTAAAGACTGTATTGAGTATGGCTTCTTGTAGGCACTATTATTTTTCTTGTTTACTGAAGACTTTTTATTCTTAGTCATTAAACTAAATGAACTAAACACAAAAGTAGTAACTGGGTAATATTTTGCCTAAATGAATGCTAACACACAGCCCTTTTTCCCTTATTTCTGATTTTGATTAATTTTTGAATAGTAATATTAAGAAAATAAGATTGACAGTACCACTGTTACTTGAATATGGGTTTTTTTCTTCTTAACTGCACATTATTTCCTGAGCTATGATGTGCAATCTATCACTGTTCAGCATTTTGACCAGATCAGTAGGATCTGAAAGTCAGTTAAACCTTCAAAGTGCTAAATTACTGGACTGAGTTCTGTCCTTGATAAAGGATAACAGTATCACCACTCATGTAACTGACATGCTGATTCGTCTCAAACTGAGGGAATGAGCTTTGGGAACCCTGCAGAAGTTCCTAACTAGTCTCCCCCATCTGGAATGATCTCTGAAGGTTATGCAAAAAACGAATAAAGACACTTCTGTGATTACTGCACATGCCAAGTCTTCTCTGCTTCAAGGATATGCAGTAGAACTCTGATTCTCAGATTACCAACCCTATTACTCTTTCTCCTGAAAGATAAACTCCTTTCTTTTAAATACATTTCTAATAGATACAAGTTGTTAATCATCTAAACTAATATAAAGTTCAGAGAAAATAGGCCAGTGTATTTTTTTTTCCTGAGGGAAGGTAATATGAATAAATTATCCCTCTTAAACTTAAAGAAAAATTTTGGAAACAAAGGGGAATAGAGCATTAAAAGCTTTAGGCATCAGGATATGTGAGAATATTATCAATACCCACAATTTTATAAAGCAGCAAGTTATTAACATTCTTTTAAGGGATCTGGTACTGATATTTTCAGGCTGAAGAAGAGAAGATGAGGGCCAAGATAGGTTTTATTCCATAGTGAAAACCCAAATTTGCCAAGGAACTAAGCAACAGCAATGATAGCAAAAGAACCAAATAAACAAGATGACAAAATAAAACAGGAAAACATCCAGACATGTTGGACAGTTTGGTTTTATTCTGAGCTGAATTCAGAAACAGTAAGTCTCCCATCTCTAAATTGCAACGTTTGATCATATTTTAAAAGCATGTTTCTACCACCTGTTCTTAAACTGATGAGCACCTGCATGATTTCCATTTTATCAAGGGAACTATCAGTATTGCAAAGCAAATCACAGTGTGAGCAGTGGTGGCATCAATGAATATCAGTAGTGGGTGGAGTGATGATCCAGCACTAGCATGCCTGCCGCTTTCACTAATCAGAATTCAATTCCTTGCTCTGCCATCAACTTCTACAGCAATAGAAAAGTCGCGTAAGTTAAATATATATGGAAGATGCAGATGGATGTGAGTTCAATCTCAAAAAGTTTTTAACTGAGCACTCTGGAAGCTATTGAGAAAGAGTAGTCAAGTGATGCTAAACTAGTACCCATTGCCTTTCAGGAATCGTGTGCCACGCCACGTCAGAGGAGCTATTTAGCTTCTCTTCCAGAACTGGCACATATACTACCATATGATGGTTCAGTGAGTTCATGTCATAAACTCTCAGTAATCTCATACTATTCCAATTTTTGAGTTAGCATATTTGAAGAAGTGATTTCTCTTTATTTGAGACATGGTAAATCACCACAACTCACCATCTGTGTGCTTCTATTCTTTGGCAAAGTCAAACAGTAGGAGTTGTCTTTAATTTCTCTTAAGCCATGCTGTGTTATTTATCACTGTGATAGCTAATAAACCACCCTGAATGGCTACATTACACAGGCAGTTTCTGTGAGTCACCTGAAAGCCTCCATTTCCCTTTAGAAACACCAAAGAGAACACCAATCTGTCTGGTCTAGCTGACAACAATGGGAATTCTTCTCTGAGTAAGTCAGATGTGAAGTTAGGTGGTAAGAGGGGACAAATGTTCAGTATTACCTGTTGTTTCACTTCAGCCTAAACCACAACCTTGTCCAATACAAGCTCCCTGTTTACCTGTGAGGAAGCTACAGACATGTGACACTGTAGCCATTTCTCTTTCATTCAGACTGAGGTTATACCACCTGTCCAAGCCTTATAATGATTGAACTTTGAAAGCATGGGATTTCCTTACTTTACAAAGGCAGGGGTTTTTCTAAACAGATGTAAGGTATAACAAACATATGGGCAGTAGTTTAATATTGTAAGCCTTTTTTGGGGGTTTTTTGTGAGTTTTTTTTGAGATAATGATTATAGGGAAACATAAAGAATTTTCATTCTGATATTTTCCATTGAAATAAAAGAAAGTAATGAAAACTAGATAGTTGTGCTTTTATGAGATAAGCCAGGTGGGGAACATGTCTTCCAAGTTCTATCATATAATACAAATACTTTTCTCTCAGACTTTTTTTGCTTTTATCTCTTTCCTCAAAGTAGCAGATAATACTTTTATGATGTATTTTGTGAATTTTTGGGTTTTATGTAATCTTTGTTTAATAAAGGAGCTTTGGGGGGTTTTTTAATAGTATTTTCTCTATCTCTGTCATACTTCTCTTTTTTTTTGTGGCAAACTAAAGATTAAATACTAGCAAAAATATTATTCCAATATGTACAGCTGAACATCACTTATAACTACCTGTCACCTACAAATATGTCAGAAATTGATGTATTAGGGAAACACTTAAATCCTGTTAGGTGTCAGGTTGTTCCTTTATGAACCTATTTTTTCATTTTCACAAAGAAAACAATAGGAACAGTATGATATACTCTGACAGAGATTACTAGATATGCTGCCACAGAGTCAAACATGCATTAACATTAGAATTATATGAATTATTTATGGAAATAATCACCTTTCTGAACCATATTCTGTCTTTATATATTTCCTGGTTATCATGATCATTCACATATTAGTGTGAAGATTTTTAAGCATCTGAACTGCTTGTGAATATTGAAGGTTGATCATATATTACATATGATATGGCACAGCTTGTCTAATTCAGATGGTACTTTTGTTTCTGTTGACTTGATATATGAGCTATGCAAGTAAAAAAAATAACAATCATTAGTTACAAATGTAAAAAGAACTCTCTTGCTTTATATACCATAATTGTTATTCAAATAAACCTTTTTTGAAACTGTTTATATTATTGAGCTTGGTGGATAAACAGCATAAAATTTATGAAGATAAGGTCATTCACAAAATCTTCCCTCCCCTTCCCTCCTCTCCCCTCCCCTTCCCTCTCCTCTCCCTCCTCCTCTCCCCTCCCCTTCCTCCCCTCCCTTCCCCTCTCCCCTTCCTTTTGGTCTTGGTCTTGCAGTAGGTCTAGTCCAAGTGATTTTACTAGGAATGTCACTGTATATTATTAGATACAATTCAAGTAGGTTATCCATTCAAATAGGAAATAATAGATTAAGCAAATGTAGCATACAGATATGCAATTGTAAGAAAGAGAAGTACATGAAAATGAGGAAGTTAGAGAAAAGGCAAAAATCTGAAAGGATAAATCCAAAATAGGAAGAAAACTGGAGTTTAAAATACTGCATTAGAAGATTAGGGAAAACTAAAAGAAAAACAAACAAACAAACAAACAAACAAACAAAAGAGAAAGAAAAACTGTCCAGTAAAACACTTGCTTTGTTCAATAAAAAAAGTTAAAGAGACTATCATATGGAAGACACTGGCATTTAAAAATTGGAAAGCCTTTTCAGCTGAAGAGAAAAAAAGAAAATCCATAATACATAGCAGGTCAAATAGAAGCAGGAAATTAAAAGAGCTAAAAAAGAACTTGAAGAGCATCTTGCAAAGGATGCTCAAACTGATAATGAAAAGTTATTAAAATACATCAAAATCAGCCAGCTAGGGAATTGGTGGAACTGTTTGATGACAAGAGGTTTAAAAGGGGAACTCATGAATGATGAGACTGTAGTGGAGAAGTTCAGTGAAATACCGCTTTCATTTTTACTAACTGCACAAAATGCTGGGGAATTTCCCACACCTTGATACAAATTCTTTGAATCAAATAGATCAAAGGAAGAATGCAGGAAAGCCAAAGAATCCTGAAAGCAAAGATTTCATTGTGGGTCAGTTCCCTTCTCTCTGGCTCTGCAGAGACTGAAACCACTCAGTGTTATCTGTGGCCCTGGTCAGCACTGCAGTGCTTGGACTTGATGTATTTGGAAACTGAGTGATTAACCCTTGACTGAAAATGGATCTGTTTCATGGATATATGGGCTGTCCTTCTTCCAATAATCACCTAAGTTAACCTTAGCTCCTTGACTTGCCCTCAAAATCTTCATATTTCTCTTGGAACAGGTGCTTAAACAAGGACTGAAGCAGTGCTCCTTTGGCCTCTTCCTGGCAAGAGTAGCTTTAACTTCAGCAGCACATTGCAACTACAGTTTGAGGTAATTAATTCTTCCTCTGGGTAGTAGTCTATGTGCCTAAATAATATTTTTTTTACTTCCAATTTCTCTTTTATTTGCAGCAACTGGTAAAGCATTAGCTGTTGAAGATTCTACAGAATATCTAAACAGGACAAAGGAAGTCCCTTAGAGCAATAACTCTACTTATATGTCAAACATAGTTAAACAAGTCTCTCAGCTACAGAATTTCATGATCAAATTGGTGTCTACGTATCCCCTGCAGCCATAGAGTTTAACAGAAAAACCTTCATAATGAGCAGGGAAAATTAAAAAAAAAAAAAAAAATTAAAGTATAATTAAACAACAGCAACACAACAAACAAAAATTATGCCCAAATGCCAGTGAGTAGATGTTGGTAAAGTGAGGTGATTCAAGCCTTTGTTCATCTCTGTCTTTCCCCTTAAGCTGGCATAGGATCAGGAGCACAAGCTTCTTACCTACAAATGATTTCTGAACATGCAGTTCAGCCTTGGCTTCTATATTAACTAAAATCATAGCTGACATTGTTAATTTGTCCAAACAGCTGGACAAAATACAGTAAGATTTTTTCCATGTTTCAAAAATCACTAGGGGAGCTTATTATAAGAACCACTGTAGCAGAAAGAAAACTCAAGTTATAAATAAGGTAGTTATTATGAGAGAGGAATCTATAGATCAATATGTTTTGTGCAGAGCTTGAGACAGTGATCTGTAGTGCTTCCTTCACATACACATTTTAGAGAGATCTTATTGTCTTATAGATTTTAAAAAAATTGTATTATGATTTTATTTCTTTCAGAGTAATGATCTGAGAAGTCACCAGGCACCAACTAGCCAACTCATACTTTTGAGGAAGACTACCCTATCTTTTCTAAAAGGTGGGATAATGACCATAGAAACAGGCTCTTTTTTCCCCTGAATTACATGCAGTCAACAAAACATAGTCTTGTGATTGAAGTATTGGATAAGAATCTTGATGATCTACATTCAGTTCCCAAGTTTGACACAATATTTGTAGACCACTGTGGGCATGTACTTTGTATGAGATTCAGTTCACTTCCTTTTTCCCAGCTGTAACGTAGGCATCAAGGCTCTATCTATTATCACTGGAAATAAAAGTACTTTCAGAAGGCAGCTCTTTCCTTCCTAGTAAGCCTAGCTTCTGGATGGCTAAAATTAAAGAGATGGTCTTCAGATGTCTATTCCTAGGAAGAAGAGAAATGCTAAAGAATATAAATAGCTGAGCAGTTTGTAACATTTTGAACAGAGATGAATGCTGAGTATTTGCCACTGTCCTGGCTAAACAGACTCTTTGCAGGTTGGCTCTGAGACAGCAGCATGGAAAACTCGTTTAGTTAAAAGATACTCTCACACGTGCATGTCACTTACTATGCAAGTTCTCCAATGGTCTCCTGTGGGAATGGAGCACATTCTCTCTGAGCTTGACAATATCTCCATCAGAGGGCAAGCATCTGTGGCTTCCTTCACGTTATGCCAGTTGGCTTGGACTGTGAGATGGACTCCTCTCACTTGCTCACTTGCTTTTCTGAGAGCAATCTCCGATAAAAAACTAAACAGTTTTGGATGAAACTCAATTCAGAGGGGAAGAAAGAGATTCCAAGAGCATCTTTTTCATCCTGCCACACCCTGAACTTTCCCCAGCATTATATACCTGAGATCACAAGAAGGTGATTCCACAAGTAGAAGAGAAATATAGCTCAGCTTAAAGCTATTCTCTGCTTTGGGCTCTTTTGGGGCTCATTTATGTTGCCAGACTCTTCTCTGATGCTTTATGCTAGCTGGGATGGTAATGATTTTCTTTCAAACTACTAACTTAGTTCCAAAATCAAAGCACAGTCACATTTAGCTTTCCATTTTCCTGGCTAGGCTTATCCTGCTCAACTAGATGGTGTTTCCTGCTTTTACTCAGATAAGAAATGTAATTACTTGGTAAAATTTAAATGTGATTTCTTTAATTTAATTTGTGATTCTAGGCTTTTCAAAACTACATAAAAATTTAATGTATCACATGTGATAAAGAATGTATACTCACAATGCTCTTATGGAATACCCCGTATTATGGGCACAGAATGGAGGTATGAAGGGTTTGTCTAGAGATGATATTCTAAGAAGCATAAGCCTGACCAAACGCAAAGTTACGGGATTGGTGTGGCAGCAAGTCCAGCTTCATTAACCTTTCTGAGAGAAAGTATGTGTTACATTAAGTCCAACACTGCACTAATGCAATCATAAGGCTTTCAGTCAGCTCAAAATGTTCAAACGTAAAATTACACCTCTGCTTAAGTTAGAACCGTAATATTAGAGCATATATGGGTTCAAAGGAAGTTTGGGAGGTCTTTGGTCCAATTACCTACTGAAAGTAGTGGAGTAAAATATTACATCAGAGTAGGTTTTTCAGGGCTTTATCCATACTGGTCTTGAAAATGTCAAAGGCTGGACAATGCCAGCTTCTCTGGGCAATGACCCAGTGCCTGACGGTGCTCATAGCAAACAATTTGTTTTCTTCATATCAAGTCAAAAATTGTCTTTTCCTAGTTTGAGTCTATTGTATCTTGTCCTCCTGCCATTCACTGCTGTGAAGAGCCTGGCTTGGACTTACATTAAAACTTAATATTAATTTTTAAAATTAGTAATGCGTATGATAAATTATTCAAAAGTGCTGGTATTATTTGAAATATTACTGATGCACTTGTAAAATTCTTGTGGTCAAAACATGCACTGAATATCTGAATAATAGAAATGTAGACAGTATGTCTTGATTTCCCAGTTGTGTGCCTTACTTATTAATCAGTTTGACTACACTAACAAGAGCTTGTATTTCAGTGTCACATATAGTTCAGTGTTGCTTTTCAGAGACTATCCCAAGATGGAAACTCTGTTAGAAGAGGGTTACTTTTTCCCTTTGTACACCTTCTTTCTCTCTCCACTTACTCTTTTGTTGTTGTTATTCTTTTGTAGTTTTATTCAATTTTGAAAGCTCCCCACTTCAGCCTCCTTCTTAAAGAGATTTTCAATTAATATCAATCCCTCTCTCTTTATATTATTTGGTTTCTTTGCTCTCTGCCTCATGATGCCATTTTGAAATATAAACCAGGCTTCTTCTTACTTTATTCTGATCATCTTTTTTTTTTTTTTTTTTTTTTTTTTTAAATGTTAACTTGACCTGTGTCATAATATGTGCACATTTTCTCCTCTTCTCTCAGTATTTTAGTCACTGGTTATATGCATGACTCTAAATTTTTTGTTTGTTTGTTTTCCAGCTGAAGGTAAAAGACATGGTTATGGTTTATTACCTTCAGAAAATAGTTTCTTCTCAGTGGTAACATTTTAATTTAGGTTTAGTTGAAAACTCAATGTTGAAATGAGCAATGCGGATCTTATTATAAAATGTCCCAATATTGATTAAAATTGGACTAACACATTTATACAAGCAACTTTAAGAATTATTATGTCTGAGAACATTAAATCCTCATTGATTTTGTACAGAAATAGCCCATTTAGCATAGAGAAGACAAGGCTCAGGGGCATCTTATCAGTTTATACCAAAACCTAAACAGACAGTACTAAAAAGACAGAGCCAGGTTCTTTTCAACAGTTCCCAGTGACAGGACCAGAGACAACTGTCACAAACTGAAACACTGGATGTTTTCTTTGGACATCAGAAAACACTTCATCAGCATGAGGGTGACAGAGCATGGGTTGCTCAGGGAGGTTGTGGAGTCTCCAGCCTTGGAGAGAAGGAATGGAGTTATTCAAAAGCCATCTGGAAAAGGTTCTGGGAAACCTGATCTAGGTGGCCCGGTTTGAGCAGAGGGGCTGGACTGGGTAATTTCCAGAGGTCCCTTCCAACCTCAACCATTTGGGAGGGGCAGAGGGGTGACTGTCTAATGACAAGTGTCTAAGAATATCAGTCAGATAATAAAGGCTATGTGTCAGACTTTCTTCACTTCTATATATGTATTTTCTTAAATTTCAGACAGTGTTGTCATTTCATGGTATTTCTGTCTGTCAAAAAAAATTGATGATAACCCTAGTGAATAAAAATGTCAATAAAATTAGATTATATTTTACTTGTGATTTGCTGAAATTTCCAAACAGTGAAATTACTTCACTTACTATTCCCCCGTGGAATTGTTGAATGTCACGTGTTTAGTCCTTAAATTACTGGCACAGAAGATTCACAGTTTGCAGCAACTGGAGTTACAGCTATGTATGGATAATGCACATATAAAGGAAAGGCTATGAATCATTATCCTACTTTGGCACAGATTTTAAACATGAGTCCTTCCCTTTTTTGTTCATTGAAATACTTATTTTTTAAGACTGATATTTTTGAGGAGGTGTGAAAAGGGATTGTCTGAGGCTAGGTGATATATGTGAAGAGTTTTTACCTCTCATTGATTCCAACACTTTGTTAACCTTATTTAATAACTATGGGTTTATTAAGAAGATATATAACTTGTATCATCTATGTCTGTACAAGAAACTCTGAAGAATGTGAGATTACCTGTATAGGGTGTGCAAATACACATGTACAACATGCTGTCGGGCTAAATCAAATTCATAATTCACAGCTATTACTGTATTGCTTTCCAATCCCTAGAGGAAAGATATGTATCTGTATATCTGGTCATCCATAATCCTTCAGATTAGGAGTTATGAAAAGATATTTTTGTAATCTATTTAAAATTGTATATTTAATATTTTTAATTTAACATTGTAATAAAAATACTGTTATAATATAGTCTATAAATAAAATTTATTTAAAATGTTTTCCTATGAAAAAAATTATTTTTAGATTTAAGAACTTGTTTTATATTTAGATTTAGATTTATAAGAACCTTATGCCCCTATCTCAATTTCCTCAATAATCAGAGTTAATCAAGAGAATCATACTAAAAGGAAATAATAAAGGACAATAATTTCAGTTATGAATCTTACTCATCATATGACCATAAAAGTTATAATCTGAAATGAAACACCTCTAATTAGTTGTTCTTAAAATCACTGAAAATATGGTATTCTCAAACAACTTTCAAACTCCTGCACAAACACACTTCTACTGAAGATGTTTTCTTGTATAATAAACACTGGCAATTTTATAGCAGTGATTTAATTTTCTTTGGCAAGATGTTATCAATGAAAAGATCACTGCTTCAGAATTTCACCTGCAGTTTCTTATGTAAGTATCATCACTATCATATGCAAGCACTAAAGTCTGTGATGGTTTTCATCATCATGATATTCCTTCCTAGAAAAGGAAGGTTATATTCTTGCTACTAAGAAGATAATTAAGAAATTGAGACCTGTACTGTGAGTGCAGTTCAGTATCCTAACCATGACAGAGGTATTAAAAGTGCCCCAAGGTGTCTGGCACATCTTCCTAGAGTTGGACAGTGATATGCACAAGCTACAGGAGACAAGCAAAGTATCAGCTAGATCCTTGGTGGGACGCAGGTCATCACAAGATACCTATATGTGGGTAAACAAATTGAGTTCTAAATATGACTTGGTGCTGTAGAAGCAACTATATTGTAAAATACTACAATTCTGACTCTAGTCAATAGGTTATCCTTTTCTGAAACTTATGTTTTCAGAGATAATTCTGCCATTGTAAGTAGTCTTGCAGAAGTCATTGTTTTTAGGATTATTAATGTGATGTATTAAACTAGGAAGAAAAGTATAATGGAACAGTTTCTTTCCATTTTTTGCAGAATTTGGAGGCTTAGGGGTTAAATTAATTTTTGTGTGAAAACAGCTTTCAAGATCCCCATGTAAATACTTTTCTCATAAATACATATTTGCAAAAGAGTTTGGAACACTATTGCTTTCATCAAACATTATTCTCCTGAATATTCACAGAAAGCAAACCAAAGGGGTGGAAATACTTGCAAGAACAGATTTACTACATGTAGCTGAACAAGTATTTGTGAATATGGGATATTTTTTCAGTAATCTTGAAGATATTGAGCATTTCCAGGGTAACTAGATGACTCTGGTAGCCATCTCTCTCCTTTCTTGTCCCCTAAAAAACTCCAACACATCTACCTCTCTACTTCTCCATTCAAGTTGTCTTTCAAAGATAAACGATGTATCGACAGAGTAATAACAGGAGACTTCTTCCTGCTCATGAGAGATGTGATCAGGATACACATCTCAAGAGCTGGATATGTGTTCCAAGGTTCAGACACCTTGTCTAATGTATGAACCCCACAAATCAGAGAAAGTAATGAAACTCAAACACCTGATTTCTCAATGAATCTAAATGCTATAGACAGCCTGCTCCTAAGAGATCTCCCATAGATCGCCTTAGATTTCATGTTTGCAGCTCGCATCTCTTATCAGGTAACAAACCTGTAAGACCAGCCCTAACTCTGGTCTGCAGAGCCCATACTTTTTATAAAGACTAACTGTTTTTCCTTACACTTTATTAAAAAGGATTGGAAATATTAAAAAACAAACAAACAAAAAACCCACAAACAAACAAAAATTAAAACACCAATGTTTGTTTGTTTCATAGGGGTTTTTGTCTGTACTTTTGTAGGGCTTGTTTCCCCCCCCCCCAGCCAACTCCCCCTGTGTTCTGTCTTCAGCGGAAAAGCCTTGATTTCCTTAAGCTTCACTTTGATATTATGCCACTTCTAGCATATAAAATATCAGATTTCCCTCTGGGGTAAACCTGAACTGTTCATGGACATCTCAAAAATAAATCCTTGGTAAGCAAGGAGAAACTTGTAACCTTTCTAATACATGCACTTCAGGAGATGTGCAAAAATTCTCTTACAGAAATGTACTTCACCTGTAGGCCATTGGATAATATTTGAGTGTGATAATATTGACTCAGAATCTAAAACCATTTCTTTTCTCATCTTTACAGAGAAGTCCAGGAAAACATTAAATACTACATGTCATTAAAGTGTTTCCTGAAGCAACATTATGTCTGTACTATGATTCTAAAGTCCCTTGGCAATGACATTTAAGATGTCCTGACTAAGGATTCCCAAACACCTTTCAGGATTGTATGAACAATCAGAAGCGTTTAAAGATATTTTCATTTGGCTTCTGATCTATATTTAATAGGTTTAAAAATAGTGCTAATAGCTATGACAGTGAGCTTTCTCTAATTATGCTTTCAGAACAATCCAGCATATTCCAGTGTCAATCAGTTGCTCATTTAAACCTGGTGGTAAATCCATTCCTAATATTGATCATAATAATTGCTGTACTTCTATGGAGAGACATTTTTACTGGTTTTAGCAGAGCTTTGCAATATATACTTATAAAAATCTAGGAAAACATTGTAGACATTTGATTGGTATTTTACGATCTAAAGTAAAAGATCCTTAGTGCAGATATTTGACAAAGGAGCCATTAAACAAATCAATCATGTATCTGTGTCAGAGCTGCTGAATATTCTAAGTGAATATATATATATTCATTTATGTATTCCTGCTCAGATGTATCAGAAGGATTTGATATACTATGATTCAATTATCCACCTCTAAATGTATGTATGATATTGGCGCTCAGGTCAGAAACCTAACTTCGGAGGACTGCCTAGTTAAGCCAGCCATCTTTGGGGTTAATGTCTGATAATTAGGACTCTGGCAGGCTGGTCCAACTCAATAAATACCACCCAAATGAGAGGCAAGCAAGCCCTGTTTCATGGAGGGGAGCATTCTCCAGGCCCAGCCTGATACTGTGAATTGTTGAATTTGATGCCCAAGTTGGAAGTGGTAAATAAGCAAGCAGCAAACAACATGAAAGAAGATTTTAAGGGGCAGAGTGCTTTGGCAGTCTGGGCAATTTGATTGCTTATTCCACCAGGATGGGAGATACTTACTTTTTCTTTAATTTCTCTTGAGAGATGAGAGAATCTCGTTATCAGGACTGAGAAATGACCTGTTGGATTGCTATAATTTTACTGGCTATCAAGGAAGCTAAAAGGAATAGTGTGATGAAGGGCAAGAAGTCTAAAGGAAGTGAGATTTCATGGAAAGTAAAGAGGGCCCTAGGGATACCTTGACAAAAAGTAGATATGTAATTAGAAGATATTACATAAATAAAGTAATATAGGAATAAGGCAATAAGGCAGTGTTTGAATACTACAAGGAAAGGGCATGGACAGAGCAGATAAGTGACTGAAGGCAAAAGGGGCAAACTGGTGTGCGAGGAAAATGCAAGAATCTGAGTAATTCCTTGTGTTCCTCTTGAGAAAACAAAATTTTTTTGTATTGTGGGTTTGTTTTGTCTTTTGGGGTTTTTAAATTATTTATTACTCACAAAGACAACTGCAAAATGTTTCTTTTAGAAGCTTTGTTCAGTGTTAACTGAGTTCTCGAAACAGATTCTGTAAAGGTCCTAAAAAGGCAGCTAATGCAATGACAAAAAGATGGGGATGTGACAGGATAATATTAACATTGCTCTTATGGGGTAATTACCTTTGAATCTTCTGCTTTTTTCCTCATTGCCTATCAGAAAGGTGTATTATAATCACTAATGTGCTTTTAGCTTGTTTTTTAATGAAGAAAATTCTTAAACAATCAAATGACTGTGAGTCACCACAGATGGGTTTCTGTTCACCTATGCTGTCCCTAAGGACAGTTTTCCAAGGATCTCATCCACTAATTCTTTGAAAAGATTAAAGTTTTCTATTCCAAAGTTCAGGATCCTGACTTTGCTCCTCGACAAGCTCTTTGGGACAGGATTTCGTAGGGGAACAAAGAGATTGCCTACAACTTCAGACTCTCACCTTTTAGCACTCATGCTGGCACATGCAACCAGTATGGTTGTATCAGTAGCTGAAAGTGAATGCCCACTTGCAAATATGGGCAGGCACAAAATAAAGGGAGGCACATAAAATGCACGCAGGCTTTTATCCTCACTCTGAGACAAAATAAACTGCACAGAAGAATCAAAACTGACAATGACTATAACGTTCATTCCTGTGTTTAATTTATTTTTGTTTTAAACCTTTTACAAAGGAACAGTATTTTCTTCAATTGTTTGAAAACATTGTTTCATCTAATTTCATTTTTATATTGAAGTGGTAAGTAACCATCTAAAATTTTAAGTACATAATATTTTACCTACTTAAAGGTGCTTAACAATTATGAAATCACCCACAATTATGAAAAACCACTGATTTTTAAAAGATACATGAAAGCATCCTCTTCTTTTTGTTAAATATACATTATAGGAGGGCAGACCTCTAAGAGACATATCTAAGAGTTATAAGCAACACTGTCTTTTAATATCTAGTGTTTATCCTCTACAAAGAGGTGATTTAAGAGTTGTATTGAACCGCAAAGATTGTGTTTGAGCCGTTTACAAGTACTAATCTACAAATCAGCGGCATGACAGTAATTTTAACTTTCTCTGAGTATCATGTGCCTAGACTTTCAGATTTTAAGTATAATTTTTTTACTGCAAATGCATCTGTAAAAGCCACTTGATGAATAAAACCCCATTCTTAACTCTGTTTTGGAGAGGCTGTAATAAACAGAGAAAGATTGACAACTGCTATTTGACTGCTCTGGACTAAACCAAAATGATAATTCAATGAGAAAATTGAGTAAAAAGAACAGGAATTAACAACTCCTACTTCCTGTACTTCATTCCAATTCTGATATTGCTGAGATTATTAGGTTACACAATCAAGGCTCTTAGTGAGGTTGCAAATTAAATATTTGTTCTTGGAGAAGGACTGACTTTGTTGTAAAACACCTGGGTAGCTGCAGGAATAGTCTGCATGGCAAATTGCTCTGGAAACTCCAATATGAAAATGTAAGCTCTTTAGCAATGTTTTAAGCAAACTTACAAGAATCATCAAAGCCTCCAACTCTACTCTATCTACATATCTAAAAATTTACATGAATTTCCTCAAATTAACACTTTATAACAGAAAAAAGAATATTTTTTTTTAAATCCTCAGCTAGCTGTAGCTAAGCCAGACTTTATGTCTGTTATTTCCCCAGTCTCAGACAGGTTAGTTCATGGTGTGCAAGTTTGTCAAAATTTCATCCTGCAGCCATACAATTAAAAGAGAAAAAAAAAAAAAAAGTTTCCCAGTTAAAATAATTTTTTCATGTTTTTTGTTAATAGATCATATATTATCTGCATTTCTCTGATTAGTTTCACACAGAAGATACAACCATGGTGAAAGGAGTTTGGAAGAACAGAAAAATATTTAATTTATTCTAAAAGCAAATCACTCTTTTGTCTTTCATCAGAAGCCATCCTATTGACACTCACATCCTATTACAAATATGTCCCTTACACTTATGGATTCTTATTTTAGATAACACTATCAATGGATGGTAATAACAAATTGTTAGTCTCAGCCAACAACTCAGCTCAACAAATGAGGTTCATGCTGCACTGAGTGATCAAAGGTGGTGAAATCAAGACCAGGTGCCACAAGACCAGAGAGTAAAGCACATATCTGGATTTTCTTGATCTGTAGGTGGTTTAAATCAGACATTGAAATTACTTTTTTGTTTTAAACATGTTATCAGGCAGGACTGTAGACTTCTCTGGTGTACTATTAAATTTTTTCCCCTGAAGCACAGATGAGAGCTATTGCTTAATAAAATCAGAAGCATTTTTGCACATATTGAACCACAGTGATTTCAGAATTTCTGAAAATATAAGTTTTATACTGTTAATGAGCTTTATGAACCAGGCTTTTCACCATGGAAACCCACAAATTTCTTTGCTTAGGTCCTGAGTTAAATTAACCAGACCCCCTTCTGTTACTTAATGTTATGGTTTAATTCCAGACAGCACCTAAGCCCCACACAGTCACTCTCCCACTTCCTTACAGTGAGATGAGGGAGAGAATCAGAAGAGTTAAAGTGAGAAAACCTGTGGTTTGAGGTAAAGCTTAATAAGTAAAGCAAAAGCTGCACACACTAGCAAATCAGAATAAGGAATTAATTCACCACTTCCCATGGTCAGGCAGGTGTTCCCCCAGGAAAGCAGGGCTCCATCATATCTAATGGTGGCTTAGGAAGATAAGCAAAGGCACTCCAAATTCCCCCCTTCACACTTTTCTCCTTTTTCCCCTGCTTTATACACTGACACCGTATTGTATGGAAGGTCTCTTGGGTCAATTGGGTTCATCTATCCCAGCTGTGTCCCCTCCCCACTTTTTGTGCATCCCTAGCCTTCTCAGTGCTGGGATGAGGTGGAGTTGGGTGAGGAGCAGAAAGGGTCTTGACGCTGTGTAAGCGCTGCTCAGCAGTGACAAACACATCTATATATTATCAACTGTTTTCAACACAAATCCAAGACATGGTCTCATACCAGATACTGGGAAGAAAATTAACTCTACCCTAGCTGAAACAAACATAATTGCTTAGTCATAAAATTAAATTAAAAACAGTGACTACTTTAGATTTCCAATGCATATAATACTTCAGATGATAATATTTCAAATAAGCAAGATTTTATACACTCAGTTACCATATGAGGAGGAAAACAATCCATAGTATCTGAATTTGCTCAGATAGGCACCAATCTATTTTCAATACTTTGAATGGAGATTACAAATCTTTGATGGCAGTTAATAAGATCATGAAAATTACTGATTCTGAAACCCCTAAATTCTGCAATATGTATTCTGAGATATTTCACAAGTTATCAACTTTTAAACAGAATCTGATAAGTGTTTTATGAAATCAGACTATTTAATGTGTTTTGAGGAGGGAACTAAAGAACATAGCCCCCTGTGAAAATCTTGGCCAGAGGATTTTGCACATCAAAGTGATAAGATCTAAAAATGAGAGATCATGTGCCCCTGACCTCTGAGAGGGGCCCACCAATGGTCAAGGCTGACCTGATCTGCAATGGTACTAATGCCATATAACTTATTTAAGAAGGAAAAAAAGTTATCAGACAAGGGCAATTGTGGCTAGAGAAGAAAGGATTGAGAATATGTGAGAAAAACAGCCCTGCAGACGCCAAGGTCAGTGAGGAAGGAGAGGAGGTGCTCCAGGTTTCAGAGCAGAGTTTCCTCTGCAGCCCACGGAGGTCCATGCTGGAGCAGAGATCCACCTGCAGCCTGTGGAGGAGCCCATGCCAGAAAAGACAGATGCTGAAGGAGTCTGTGACCCAGTGGGAAGCCTGCACCTGGATAGGCTCTGGCAGGACCTCTCTACCTATGGAGAGAAGAGCCCATGTTAGAGCAGGTTTAATTAAAACGTCTGACCACTGGAGGACCAGCTCAAGCAGCCTATTCTTGAAGGACTACAGCCTATGGAAAGGGACCCACTCTGAAGCAGTTTGAGAAGAATTGCAGCCTGTGGGAAGGACTCAGGCTGGAGAAATTCGTGCAGGACTGTCTCCCACTGGAGGGACCCCAGGCTGGAGCAGGTGAAGGACTCTGGTCCCTGAGGAGGAAGTGGCAGCAGAAACAACATGTGATGACTGTAGCTCCCATTCCCCATCTCCCTTAACCACTGCAGGGGAGGAGGAAGAGAATCAGAAATAAAATTGAACTCAGGATGGAGGGAAGAGTGGGGGAAGGTGTTTTTATGATTTGTTTTACTTCTTATTACCCTACTCTGATTTTGATTGGTAATAGACTCAATTAATTTCTTCCAAGTCAAGTTTGTTTTGCCTGTGGTGCTAACTGGTGAGTGATCTCTCCTTGCCCTCATATTGATCCACAAGCCTTTTGTTATATTTTCTCTCCCCTACCCATTTGAGGAGGGGAGTTGTGGAGCAATGGAAGTCAGCCTAGGCCAAACCACCACTGGTGGACAGTCTTACCTGTTTTTAGAAGAAATCTAGGCACAAAATTAATCAAATACTGGCTTTTTTTCCCTTTGGAAAAGTAAATAAATTAAGTGGAGATGAGGATAATATTCACAGCCTATTGTACCACTTATTTTTATTCCAGGAGACCAGTACAATGACCTGGGTGATGAATTAGGAGGAGGATACGATTTCAAGGGAAGGAAGGTATATTAACTAGGCAAGTGCACAGACTATTCTCCTCAGAGAGCAAATTGAAGAGATTCATCACAGGTCTTCCCAAGAGAGCAACTAGTGAGAGCTCTTCTACAGTAAAAAGCATACTGTGCCATCTTAAATGGGTTTAGTTGGGTTTTTCCCCCCATCAGTAATAGATTCTACTTTGCTCCTTCATCAGCATCTTAACTTTAGACTAATATGATAGCACAGGAAAATCTGAAGTACTTCTTTCTTCAGTATCCCCAGGCAGTTTGATGTCAAAGGGCTCACATTTTATTATAATGACCAATGTAATTAGAGGAATAGAATTGCAAGGAAAATAGGAAGCTCACAAAACACAGTGTAATTTTATTTGGTTTTTTTTTGTTAGTGTCAGTCAACAAAACTGAGCATAAACTAAGTCAAAACCCATGAATATATTTAGATCTTGTGCAACAGATAATTTTGTGGGTTTTTTTCTTCTTCCCTATATTTATGCCTGAAAACCACCAATCTATATCCAAATATGGATTTTAGCTTAAAGTCCATGGGCCAAGACTAATATTTATCCAGCCTTTGTATATATCTTCCAAGAGAAGATGTTGCCTGTTATTCATTTAATGCTTAGCTTTCTGTGGTGATATTTAGAAACTAATTATCTGTGCCAGAAAGTACCTTGTAAATTTGGTGGTTTGAAATGTGCTTGTGCATGGAGAGAAGGTGAGCCTGTTATGGCAGATGAGAAGAACGCAGTTAACTTTTGGGAGTTATGAAGGGCTTAATTCTTTAATGAGGCAGTATTTTGTGGATGTAGTAAATTGATTGCTTGTTACTTTATTGCATATTGCATACAGCTTTAGATGCACTGCATTTCTTTTATACAGCTATAAGTTATATGGATATCTTAATCCACAGACTCTCTCACGTTTTCCCTTTCAAATATGAAGAGCATCTGTTGTAAGAATAGTCAAGGCACATTGCCTTTTGAAGGACTAATACCACGGTATTCTGTTCAAAGGAAACTTTGATTCGGTGGGTAAAGATTTGACAGCAGGTATTTAAAGTGTGAGTGATATTGCATGATCCCCTAATTTTTGAAAGGGTGCATGTGATCATGAGGAAGACACAGCTATTGAAAGTGCTTTTCGAAGCCAAACAGCATCTGGTACATCTGCTCGAAAAAGGACAGTTAGGATGAATGCAGTGCTCACAACTCCCCTGTTTTTTCAAGGATTATACTTGAACAACTGCACAGTACTGGGACACAGAAAAGTAGCAGCATGACTTTCAATCAGTAGTCTGAAACTCCCTGAATGACAATTCAAAATGATTAAAGAAAGGCAGTCATAGCAAAGCAAATTCATAGATGTTACACAGCAATATGTGTGTAAAAAGTTTCCAAAGGGCTTTGGGGAGTCTGGGACTGAGATTTTTTTTTATTTAGCTGCTTTTTTTTTTTTTTTTTAAATCCCCAAATTAAAAGAATCAAAATACCACTGAGTTAAGGTAGATAAAAGCCTGTAACACAAGCAATTCACTGAATAGGAGAGGTTTAATAATAACTTGTGAAAGTACAGGAAATAATTGTATGATAGTTAGTATGCTTTTTAACATGGTAAATTGGAAATTCCTCCTTCTTGGTTTAGATTAGGGCAATCAGTTCAAAATAAACTCTCAGGAAACTACCTAAACCACTAGCTGAATAAAGGAGACATGGTATCATTCCCAGAAGGTATTCTTATCTGTTAGATGTCACTTTATTCATAATACTCTATATAGAGGTAGCTCTTGACATAAGAGCACAGAATGTGTCTTCATTTGAACTTTAGGGATACATTTCAATGCCAGGAATAACATCAGAGAAACTGTCAAGAAAGTTGGATTTTCAGTGTATCTTAAATCAGTGCAGTTCACGAAACCAGCAGAGCTGCACTGACTTATACCATCAAAGTAACCTGTCCCGCACTTAGAAACAACTTATATACCAACATATATTTCACTGTCCTTGAGGGCTGGGTGTGCACATGCACATGTATTTTTTTGCTATTATTTCTGACTGTTTATAAATTGGGTCTTTGTCTGTATGGCAGATACTTCTGGTTTTTTCATTGCTGTCTTCAAAAGATAAAGGTGTTCCAAATTAATAGATTTATTATTATAGCAAACCCACAATTTCTTACTTCAGCAAGCAATTTCAAAGGTATATTGTATTTTATAATGCCTGACATCTTTATGGAAAAATCAAGACATTTCTTAGTCATATAGAAACTTTTCACAAATTACTTACTTGTTTATGAAAGCCTGAATAATGACTAAACAGATTGCAATCTTCTTTGAGTCAGCTGTGAGCAAATGCCCCTGAAGGCTGCTAAGAGGCACCATACCATGGGAAGTATTTGTCTTTCACAGTGTAAACCAAGATTCAGCTGCACTTGGATTAAGGTGTGTTGTACAAGAGCCATTTCCCATCATTGTCTTGTCAGGCTCTGTATTAGGTAGCCTATAACATGGGGCCACACATTTCTTACTAACTATCCTCCTCCATGTGTACACAACATAATTTCCATCCCCGAGTCACAATTTCATCAGCTCTTAAAAATACCAGTACAGCCATTATAAGGGTCAGAGGTACTAATCCTGGTTTCCTAAAAAAATTCCATCTGGGATAATCAAGAATTTCATTGAAGTTTCAGCTGGATGGGACTTATTTTTGTATCTGCAAGCATGATGACAGGTGCTGCTAAGCAGGTGGGAGGAGGCTTCTCTAAGATATAGATAGATCCCAGGTTAGAATTTCATGAACCAATCATTCAATAATGGTGTCAATTTAAGCATTCTTAACCTTTGCTCCTTCCCACTTATTTCTATTGTCATACTACCTACTCAATTGTGCTTGTAGATGTTGTGGAATGGGAATCACATCCAATTTACAAGTAAGACAGAGATTTTCTGTTAAGGTTATTTTTCATCTCTGTTATTTACTAACTCAGGTTCACTATGTGATTCATGAATATTTAAAGCTCTACATATGAAGGGATAATGTGGAAATAGGGCACAGATGTGAATTTCGAAGCTGTTTAAACAAATAATGTTAAAAAAAAAGATTTCATGGTACTACATGGAGTAGTAGTGTAGAGACTTTCAATTATAATTTTTTTATTAAGATTCAGGCTTTCAGTCACTTATCTAATTATGGTTAAAGAAGTAATGTTATTGCAGATGCAATGCAGCTATGATACATGATCTTCTGAGACTGGAAAGAGGTTTTTAAATAATCAAAGAGAAGGTTAGAATTTTCTAGCAGCTTCAAATAATTTAATTAAAAGTATACTCTGTGACCTCGTTGCAAATAATGCAGAACATTGATAGTGTCACAAATTTCAACAGGAATGTTGATAGTAGTAAAGATCTGCAACCATGTTCACATTACAGAATTGGTACTGTTGTTTACAAATAATTTCTCTCTGAAAATATAAATATAGGAAATTTTAGACGTCTGTCTTGTTATTCAGAACTGTCACAGATAACTTTCAAGTATACAAAGATCTTTTCCTTCTAAATATCTCTGGTAATTAGGAAAATTTTAAGGAGAAAGTAAAATCAGCAAAGTAACCCATATTAAGGTTTTACTTCACCCCCCCCCCCAAGGACACTCGTTATTTAATGTTTCTCATATAGTCAAGTAATTTTCTCTCCTTGCAGTCTGTGACCCCCTGTTATAAAATATGTTATTTGCAGACCACCTTGGTTGCTTTCCCAGTTGAATATGGTCATAAACAAATATTTTCATAATAAATTTACATGTACATGGAGCAGCAGAAAACCTCCACCTATATTTTATTTCATGCATGCCTTAGCCTGTATTCTTAAAGTCCATCTTTAAAATAAGTTATTTAAGTTAAAATCAAGGCATAACATTTTCTCACTTGGCCCTTGAAAATTAGGTTCTCAATGACAAATAAAGAATAACACCGTCCACCACCTGCTGCTAATCATACTTTACAATAAAACTAAAGATAAATTTTATTTCTATCCTTTTTATTACCTAGCCTTGTCATACACGATACTGTAACTCCTTCATGTTACAAAAAGTAGTAAGAAAACTGAAACTCAGTAATTGTAGATTTAAATCGTAGAAGCTCTACAAGTATACTTTACAAGTATACTTTACAAGTATACTTTATTTCCTCTCTCAGTCAACAAAAGTAAATGTGTGGCAAATGACACAGCTTTTTTTAATTGCTAACTAGACGTGGCTTCATTACAGGTATTGTAAAATTAACATAACTTCAACTGGTCCCTTGTTCTTGGCAGAGTTGCAGAATATGGAAGTGTACTAACTAGAACTTCCCAAATCCTTCATGACATTGCAATCTCAGTCCAGGAGGAATTGTCTCCAGGACACTTCACAAAGACAAAGCAAATCTATCATCGGGGCTATAGTGTGGCTTGTTGAATTGTGGCTTTTTGAATGGATCTGCTGTGGGTACCATTTCTTTACTGAGCCCTTGTTTCTCTTTTTAAAGCTGTTTATTGACAATACAAACATTTGCAAAAATATATAATTTTAGAAGGATCAAGAATTGCTTTCTGTGGGGCCTGGCCTGTCTTCCTGTTCCCATTTCATTAGGACTGTCCTCATGGTTAAATTTTCACTTCTGGCCACAGTAAATAGATCACCATTTCCTACAGAAAAATTCTAAGTCTTGGTTCTGTGAATTTCATCTGCTCAGCCTGGCTCTGCTGCTGGTAATATATCAGAAAGCTATTTCATATATTGCCTTAAGCAAGAAGGTGTGGCATTGTTTGCTGACCCTGCTGTACGTTTGTTCTCAAGTACCAAGTACTGTAAAAGGACATAGGTTTTGAAGTTCTTCTCTTAGGAAGTCACAATGAACAACTAACATTTACCACAGTCTATAAAGCTATAAAGATATATCTATTTTATATCTATAAAGATATAAAATTTTTATTCATCTGTCCCACAGAAGGCACACTGGCGAAGGTGGCAGCTCTTATCCAAATGAGCCAACTCAAAGTTATATTACATTGAACAGTCACTTTAATCCTATCTGTAGACTTCAAGTCCTGTTCCATATAAAAATGAAAAGCTTTTCTCTTTCTCTCCCCTTCCCTTCCCTTCCCTTCCCTTCCCTTCCCTTCCCTTCCCTTCCCTTCCCTTCCCTTCCCTTCCCTTCCCTTCCCTTCCCTTCCCTTCCCTTCCCTCTCCCACTTTCCTTCTCCCTTCCCCCTCCCACTTCCCTTCCCCCTTCCCTTCCTTCCCCTCCATAGGATCAACTCTGATTATTTTGCTTTATGTGATGTGAACAGTTATTTTTGAAAAGAGATAACTTGTTTGGGGAAAGAATCCTGCTGATGTGACATTATTTGGCAGGTAAGAAGCCTCCCCTCTTCCCTGGTTACAGATCAAGTGCCAGAAAAATACACACATCCATTTTTTTCCCATGGCATTTGATAGGATATAATACTTTTGCACAAATCTCATTTGGACAGTGATTCTTACAGCAGGCTAAAACCTCGAACACACAGCAGCGGTAAGGGCAGTGACCAGCGTGGGCTATCATCACCTATATATTGCGTAGAAATGATAATGTCCCAACTTGTGATAAGAGCAGATCCATATACTGACAGTTCAGAATGAGGAAAGTGTTTAAAATTACACACAGTAGAGCAAGGTCATGAGACAAGCCACCTCTACCAAAGAAGTAATAGCTATTGCTTAAGATATCTTTGGCTTCAGGTCTTATGACTCCTGGACTTTAATATAGTTTTACTAATTCATGATGAAGTGGTAAAAATGGACTTTTCAGCAATTGAGCTGTTTTATACAGGACCCTTACACAGAGCATCCATATTTCACCATGCTTTGTTTCCTTGATCATCACATCGGATGACAAACCCTGTTGGCAAAGGTGAACAGAAATGGAGCTATTACAGTGACATCTCTTAAACTGTCAGGAGTCGTGAGGCTAGTACTCACCTTCTACTTGCAGGGAAAACCTAATATCTGGTGTTTTGGTTTTTTGCCTCATCTGTACAAAGTTATTTTGGGTTAATTAAGGCTCTTCGTATATTCAGTAACTGACAAAGGTAGAACTGCAGTTCAGAAGAATTTAAAATTCCTAATTTTCACAAGATCAGTGCAGTAAGTGCTTACTGTCCTAAGTTATTTTCAATATTCCTAAGAAGGACAAGGTGTAACTCAAGTTTGTTTTGCTCAGAGTTCTCAAATCAATAATGCAATTGAATACTTCCCCACACACACACATTATAAATCTCTCTCATTTTGCTTTATTTCCAGTCTTCCTAACTCATTGATACACCCCAAGTTTTGGATTTCTTTTCTAAATCTGCAGGAGATTTGCAGGGTTAGGTTTCTCTTCCGTGCTTTGCTTTTTGAATCACTGTTACTATTGCAATACTATCAAGTTCTACATTACTCATACTTTGTCATCTGCATCATACAAATACACACGTTCTGAGTGAAAAATTGTCAAACAAATTACAGTGCACAGGAGTCAGGCCTTTGTCTTAATGATATACGGTCACATCCCTAGCAGCATACCCTTAAAAAAGTTTTGTAATTAAACTGTGCAAGCCAGGTTCCTCATTAAAGATCACTAGCTTGATTACAATGTCAAGTTCCATTAACATTTTGGTAATGCCTGATTTTTGGCACTGGCATTTCATCACTATTATAGACCTAGCTCACTGCAATGACCACAACTTTCTGTAAAATTGCCATATAATTTTTTAACCTAAAAGAAGAGCTTTCACTTGAATAAATCATCTCAGTCCTTATGGAATTTATTTTTAGACAGCTATATTCAGTAATTACTGTATTAAAAAGTGAATAACTATGTTAATGTAGGTTAAAATGAGGGGTTACATGACCTTTATTCATTAATGAGAAGATTTGCTGATGAAAACCTACAAAATCTTAATGGCACCTACTCAAAGAAGCCTAGTTTTTAGAAGGTAAGGACAGAAAACGTAGACCTCCTAAGAAAGTGACATTAGGAGCTGATAACCAGGAGAGTTCTTCCGTGCAATGTTTGGTTTACTTTTATAAAGACTTACTTCTGCATTTTCACTCCATCCGAGAGATTGTGGAAAACGCCTTGGCAGAATGAAATAAGTAGGTTATATCTGATGGAAGTAGCATGGAAAGAGTTCAAGGTTTGAAGCTCAGTTCCTTAAGTTATAGAAGCATGGGTGTACAACATTTGGTGTGTCACTCTTTCTGTGACTCCTAGCTGCAGTCACGGGCTTCAACCTGCTTGTCTCCTTTTATTCAAGGATCCAGGCACAGCATGGGATTTCCATGCTATGGAGAGCTTACCGCTATGGCATTGGTCTGCAGGGTCACACTACTGGTTTGTATTTGTGTTAGTTTCACCCTGTATTGACAGAGACCCAGAGACTGATGAATAACTAAAAGCTGGAGACATCCCAAGTTTTTCAGATCACACTGTTTTTCTTTTAGCTAAACTATGCCACGTGTATTTAAAAAGAATAAGGCTTGAGATCCAAAACGTTGATTTTCTATCAAAGCATCCAGAATTATCAAACTTTCTCTTTTTCTATGTACAACTCATTAACTGAAAGAATTGTCCATATTTTTATCACTCTGAAAATGAATGACTTAAGAAAGCTATGAAAGACAGTAAATACATAAGAGTTTAAAAAAAATACTACTTTCCATATTTCCTCTTTCCTTTCATTTGTTGTTTTTAATTCATGCATTTCATGATTACTGAGGAACTGTGATCAATATCACCTGGAGAGTAGTAGGGAAAAAAAATGAAACCAACCCAACCTTCAGAATGACACGTCTTGACTTTGCCCTCAAATAGTATATATTGTTCTCCACATCATGAGTATATGGACTAGGTTTTGAAGAATCACAGCAAAATATTATGAAAAAAATAAAAGTAGAGACAGAGCTTTAAGCACTTTCTTTGCTTTCTGTTTAGCCTCAGTAAGTTAGACTGATGTGTATAAGCCAGTAGAATTGCCTACCTACATGAGGATAATAAACAGCTAAAAATCTATTTGAAATTTGCCCCCCAAACACTGATCCTTTCTCATTTGAGGACCCTACCATACCAGTATGGGTGAAAAGATAGACAAACAAATTAAGATTATGGTCTTAATTCTCACTTCATGCGAAGACCCAACATGAACATCTGAAGAAATAGTCAGCAGTTTCCAGCTTCTTTTCATGCAGTGTATTAAATTCTTCCTTGATAAATCCCTTGAACTAAAACAATAATTTTCTTCTTCATAAACAAATAAATGTCTGGGAGTTCCTCATTGCTTAGATCTTTTTTCAGGACAATTTAAAAGATTGTGTGGGCTTTCTCCAGGCAGCCTGTCCTGAAGATGTGCAAACACAGCCAGTATTGTCATGCTGCCACTTTTCACAGTATTATTGTGAGTCCCAAAACATATGGTGTTTTTCTTAAAGCTTCAACTACCACTGTAATGACTATTTACTGTTTACTTAGGTTATCGACCATGGAGATTTTAATATTGAGGCATTTCACAGGCCTTACTTGTGTGAGGCAGAAACACATCAAATCCTAATTTTGCAAATGAAGAACCAAAGCCCTGGAAAGATTAAGAAGTGTAAAGTCACTAAGAAAATCTGATGCATGTACCCAGGTTTTTCCAAGCCCCTTAGGCTACTGTCCAAATCCCTGATTCATATTTTATTCAGCTTTCTTAAAAGATTTTCAAGCAAACAGAAGACTAGAATATTTTGATCATCTAAAAGTGACTGAAAAGGTTACATCTAAAACATTAAGGTTCTGAAGAGAAATAAGAAAAAAGATTATTTCTGCTTTAAAACATTTAAACAAATCTCATTCCACTTAGGTCTTGAAGTTAGGAATTCTGTTATATCCTATCCTCCAGCATGATAAAAAGAGGACTTTAAAAAAAAAACCCCACCTCTTACAGTATTCCTTCTGTCATCCCCTTATGATAGCAGATTTCTTGAACTTCATGACCAGATAATAATGATGCAACCAACCATGGCTATATGTCTTATTCAAAGTATAATAACCAGCTTGTAGCATTTTCATTGCTCAGGAGGCCAGTAGAAAGAACAGAAGAAGAAGAAAGGTGTCACACCCAGAGTAGATCTACAGTACCCCTTCCCATATAAAGTATGTAAGTACCAGGAATCCCCCTTTGCCATTTTTTCGTACCTTAAGATATGCAGTGGGAGAAGAGCTGCTCAAGAGCTTGCACAGATTTTGGGGCAGAACTGAAACAGTGATAATAGATGGAGTGATCCAAAATGCAATAAACTCAATACAGGTTTTGCTTCCTTTTCCCCTTTCCTTTGCAGACCCAGTTACAAAGCCAGCATTTTTGCCCTTCCAAACCAAAGTCAAATAAGGTATGGAAGCATCCTAATTCCAGGCTAAATAAATGAGACCACTTGGAAATCTAGCTACTTGCTGACACAAGAAGTCCATGTTGCTTCCTTAAGATATACAACAGTTTATCATTCGTTATTTTCTGCTCTTTTACTGAAGCTCATTATCTTTGGCAACCTTGGCCCTAACTCCTAACTAATTTGACTGCTCAATGAGAAGACACATTTCTTAAAGCAAATAAAAAAAACATTTTAGCTATTTTTTTCCCCCTATTTTCAGAGCTACACTATGCTGCTCTCCATCCAGAGCTTAATAGCTAAAAGAAATGCATTCTACTTCCAAGAGTCCATTGACAAGCTACTTTAGCTTTCCTGGTCAGTAAGCTTACCTAAGAAGTAATTTTTAGGTCTCTCTTCCATTCAAATAATTCTGAGAAACAGCAGCTGCTGAGTAATTTAGATCTCCTAGAGCATACTCTAAGGTTTCCTTTTCAGGGAGATGAAATTACAGCATTTTATATCTTTGTTTCTCACCCTTTTCTTTTCTCCCTGCAGTCAAAGAAAAGAACCTGGTTACCTTCAATTAGTGACCAAAATACTAAAGAAAGTAGGATACTAATTACAATGGCAATGGAAAAAAATGGAAAAAAACTCCTAGGAATCTAGTGTTAGAAGCCTTTGAGGTGGGACAGACCTTACTTGCTGCTGAAACATAGATGCGTATCAAACTGTGAATTTAATTTCCAGTTCTGCTTAAAATGAGTTAGTAAAAGGGAAGGGCAGGACAACATTATTTGCATTGGGAAAAAACAAAACACGGTGGAAACCTACAAGCTTCTAGAGATGAAAACTAACTCTGATGCTCCTGACAAGATAATTTCTGTCTTGATTATGCTTGAGAGATGACAAATGTTGGAGGAAAACTCTAGAAATGCTGAATTGAAGAAGTACATTTGCTAACTGCTCTGACAGTCTGCTCTCTGATCTTAGAAAATGTAAGCACACTGAGTATGTCAGTGTCGTGATCTGTGTCTTGAGTGCTTTGTATTACTTGAGAAAATACACTTATGCAAAATAAATTTTTACATAGTAACTGTGGAATAGAAATCAGAGTCTGCAAGGCATGGATTTTAAAAGGGTGTTTAATTTTGACTGAAAGTGAATTACTCATAAAATGAAATGAAACGGAAGATCACAGTCAATTATGTGAGTCCTTCTAAAGCCTTTTTTATTATGGGAGTAAAAATACTGAGAAAATCTCCAACAGTGGTAGCAAAAATTCCTAATATAACAAGTCTTACCTACTCTGACATTAGAGGAAACAAAACATGGTGGCTCTCCCATGTCAAATGATGAAACTTCTGAATATAGTCAGTACTGTAAAGCTTCTCATGAATGTTGGTGTCACTGTACATTCACAGCAGATTCAAACTTCACAAAAGTACTGTGTTTCTTGAACATAAGGTGTAATCATTGGAGGGGGTTACCTATTTTTACACACATAAGTAAACAAGTACAAAGATTTATATAAACTAGACATTAAAAAGCATTTCTCATACAACAAGCTTGTGTGTAAGTACCTGTATTGATCATCACAAAATCCAAAGCCGTATCAGTGCTTTGACATTTAAAGTTCATTTGTAGTTCTGTCTCTACAATATATATTTCTTCATTCTTCCTATGTAAAAATTAGGGTTGATCACAGATCAAGGCCTGGACTATTTTCCTGTGATGGGGTCAAAGGTTCACACATATTTCAGTTTCACCCCATGTCATGGTTTAACCCCAGCCAGCAACCAAGCATCAAGCAGTCACTCAGTCACTCCCCCACCAGCAGGATCAGCGAGAGAATTGGAAGGATAAAATCTAGAAAACTTGTGGGTTGCGATAAAGACAGTTTAGTAGGGAAAGCAAAAGCCGTGCACATAAGCAAAAAACCCAAAGAATTAGTTCACTGTTTCCCATGGACAGGTAAGTGTTCAGCCATCTCCAGGACAGTGGGGCCGCATCATGCATAATGGTTACCTGAGAAGACAAACACCATCACTCCAAATATCCTCCCCTTTCCTCCTTCCTTACCTCACCTTTATATACTGAGCATGACACCATATGGTATGGAGTATCCCCTTGGTCAGTTTGGGTCACCTCTCCTGACTGGCTCTCCTTCCCCTGAACCCTAAGCTTTCTTGCCAGAGTGATGTTACAAAAAGTAGAAAAGGCCTTGGCTCTGAATGAGCACTGCTCAGCAATAACAAAACCATCCCTATATAATCAACCCTGTGCTCAGCACAAACCTAAAACACAGCACCATACTAGACACTATGAAGAAAATTAGCTCTCCACCTGCCAAAAACAGCACACCCCACTACAGGCTGGGGAGCAAACAGAGGCTGACCAGGTTCTGAACTGTGGAGGTGCTCCCAAGTGTAATGGATTAGTACATCCAAGATCAGAAGTCTTGAATCATGTATGCATAATTAATTCTTATCTCATACAAAATAGTTTTACCAGACTCTCTTCATCCTTTCCAAAATGTTAATCCTCACTGTGGTTTTTGCACAGCTGATTTCAGCTGTAAATAACCTGTTTCACCTGGAGAAAAAATCAGGTTTTTTTAGTGCAAACATACCTATAACTGCTGTTAGCAGCAGTTTTCTGTGATAAAACTCGTAAGGTTTTATCACAGAAACTTCCCAAGGTATCTAATATGTCCCTTTTCACTGTCAGAACAGGCTTTCTTAAGAATAATAGAATTTACTGGTAAGATTGATTTTTTTTTTCCCCCATTCTTTGACTTAATATAAATTTGCATAATGCCATTCATTATCTTTTCCATGTTGACTTTCTAACCTATATGGCCAGGTTCATCAGCTGTTATGTCACTATGAGAGTAGATCAATCATTTAAGCCAATTTTGCCTGTCATACTAATTGTTGACAAAGATTAATTGCTTATATTGAAATAATATTGGCAAGTTCTGCCAGAAGTCAAATCTCTCCTATCCTTCCCAGACCCATCTTCAGTACAGCTTGTGGTCTGAGGTAATTAATTCTGTGTGCTTTTTTACCCTAAAAATTTAAAACTGGAGAAACATTTTCCGTATGCTTCTTGCATAGGAAAACAACTGCAATCCGCTGCAATATGTCAAAACGCTACAGCCAAGACGTTCTTTTCTCTCCTGTTAAAACCTGTGGAACAATCACAGAATATATTATGGCTTAAAAAAAATTACTGTAATATGCAATTACACCCCAGGAGGAATGAGTTTTCTATTCCCTCTGTTGGTGCACTGGGAAAGCCCTGATTAAAGCAGATTTATGTCTACATAACCTCTATTTCTAAACCTTTTTATGTCAAAAGAAAGAGCTCTCATAAATAATTCTGCGTGGACTTTCTGGGTGGCAAAATATTTATCTCTAAGCAGCTAAATTTTTGTTAAAACTTCATATGTATTCCGTATTTCCCTGGTGGCTTCACTGTAGATACACTGAGAAAGTCTAGGACCAAGTGCCTGCAAAGAATATCTGTCATGAGTTACAGCATTAGAGAGAAATCCTCACCTCTAAGGACTGACTTATCCAAATTTTTAATCATCCAGATCCTCAAGGTGGGTTATTTAGTGAAACTTTCAGACAGAAATGGGAAGAATTTCCCTAGGATTCTCTACATTTTTGAAAGAACCAACTTGATGATGTAACCTCACTGGTCTATGCCAAAAATAACTTGGTAGGTGGAAGAAATAGTGTTGCACAGGGAAAGTTATCCAAGGAAGATCACCACTACTTGAAAGTTGGTGATGGTCTTGTGCAGACTAAGAGAGAGAAGACTTAGTTGAACATCATGAACTCTGCAGAGCTTTCAGAATTTTTAGAGATATCAGTTCCAGTCTAGAGAATTCCTCTGATGCCTTCAGTGAAGTTCCCAGAACACTTCAAGCTGATCCTAATTCCCTGTAAGCATTACTCACAGCTCACACAGCTGATGTCTGGTTGAATCACCTGTAGGTGAAAGGGTGAAAGTCACTTGAAACTCCTTTCTCTGAGAAATCTCTACTTTGCATTCAGAATTAGAACACTTTTTTCTTTCCTTTTTTCTTTTCTTCCTTGGGTGATTGAAAAGAAATTCTACCTTTTTAGCAGCTTCTGAACAGCTCTTTTGAAGAAAAGTTATGGTTTTGTTTTACTAAAGAGATTAAAAAGGAACTAGAAAACAACAGTAGATTTAAAAAACTTAGTGCTACAGAGAAGTCTGGAGCCAGAATAGGAGAAGGGTCCAACAAGTCCATTAAAACAGTGGAGGATATACACAGTACTTGAATCTGTTGGAAACCATTAAAATAGTGTTTTTATTAATTGGATGCTGAGATGGATATTATAACAAGGTTTAAGTAGCAAAGACTTCCTTTTATTCCTTGCTTCCAATTCAGGTAAAGTTTTTTAGTGTATTTAGAGGATTGACAACCTATGGAGCCTGATAGATGTCTCTTTGTCTCCAGCAGAGAAACAGGTGGTATTTGTTCAAAAGGTGGCATAGTTCCAAAATATACCTATTGCAAGAGCTGCTGAACTTTGGCAGGAGGGAATGTGAAACTTAATTAGCTATGGATGCCTATTCCCAGTATTTATTCCTACAATTGGATTCTGTGATGAGTTTGGTATTATTCCTAAAGCTGAGTGAAGGTGGGAACTGTTCCATATGGTAATCACAAAATGTGATAGATTAAAACCTTTTTCAATTTTTTTCATAAAGAAAGAGATACTAAGAATTTTCATAATGAGGTGTCAGAATTGTGCACTGCAAATTTACTCTTACAAATACCATACATTATAACAGTTAAAAATACAGAAAAGTAAACCCAATTTAAATAGAAAAATACATTTCCCTGAAATAATTCCAATTGCATTGATAAAATCCCATTATACATATTATTTCAGCCATATCTGTTAGGAATTTTTGACTGCATTTAAGCATTTGTGAAAAATCAGGCTGTGATGTCACACACTGTAAATAATTGCAGTGTTATATGCTGCAATCTTGACCAACACCACTGTATAAATACAGTATGGAATGTTCATATGGCAGCATATTATATACATTTTATTTCAGATACTTTTGGTCTAATTTTAATAGAAGCTTTAATAATCTTCTAAAGAGGATACTGCAATTACTATAAAGCAGCAAGAAGTTAATGCCATAATGCAGTGAAAAGAATGTCACGTGTTTTTAACCTATATTTTTTACTGAAGGAGCTATTTCTTTTTCTCTTTAGATCAATAATGACGGTAAAATAACATGAAAAATACTGTACGTGGTGTATTTCACTGTAATTTACATTAACTTCTGATTTAATAGTTTTTTAATTATCATATTTTTTAACTTTGATTTTTTTTTTCTGCAAACAGTAAAAGAAGTTTCACTGGATCTTCTTGCCTTCAATTACTGTTGAGATATTCACATAGGGTTTTTTCTTTTAGAGTTCTTGAATAAGCTTTTCAAAGTAACCTATTGAGAATAAATTAGTCATAAATGAGGTAAAATCAAAAATAACTTCCAACTTTGTTAACAAAATAGACCATTTAATTTCATATTAAACATTGCATATAAAATCAGTAATTTCTGAACAAAAAAGGAATTAGAATGATTTAGGTAGAATAAAACAATTCTATATGTATCATGGAATCTAGATTTTGACTCTTAGCTAGAGAGACACATCCTGATTTTCTTTTTTTCCTGAATTTATTAATTTTAAAATACAGGGATTGTAAGACAATCATATAGACATAAATGATAAAGTTATGTAGAAATATAATGCATGTGGAATTAATTATTTTTTAATCCTCTGCTTAGCTGATTAACTGAAAGCAAAGTTCATAAATTTTTGAAGGTAACTTTTGCAAAAGCAGATAATTTTAATTGATATTTATTTTGACTTTGAAAGGAGTAAAAAATAAGCTTCAGATAAATAAGATGAAAATAAGCTTCAGATATTCTCACCAGGTTGTCAATTGTTCATGAACCACGGTCTTCACAGTTCCTATTGCACAGACATTTACAGCACAGAAGCTGAGCCTCTACAAAAGTGTGAATTTCTAAAAATAGTTCATTTAAAAGAGAGCATAAAAGCCTGGAAGAGCAACTTGGTGATAAAAATTACTTTTCACTTCCACAGATCTCTTTAAGAAATGTAGCAAAAAAGGGGTTGAACAGACAGACATATAAACAAATTGTTACTCGTGCTTCACAGAACTTTTAATTTTCACATATATTATTAATTAAAATGTTTTGCAGTTCTATATTGCTTTCTTTCTGAGAATTTGAAAGCCCTTTTGCAATTAAGAATGAATTACAGAACGCAAGAAAATAATGTTCTCTAGAAATGCCAGATAAGTAACATTATACAAGAATACTTTCTAGGAGTGCTTTCTGAAGGCAGCAGTAGGCCAAGAACCACAAGCAAATAGTGGACTGAGTTGTATAGTTTTTGTTGGTTTTTATTTTAATCTTCCAGGTTGACCTTAACTGTTACCTTCTGTTTTAAGGAATGATATAAAAAGTTTCCTTTCAGACTGTGGGTGAGGGAAACTATGGGTGTTAGAAAAACATTTTGTGACAGCAGACTTTGAAAAAAACAGCTTGTGCAAGTGAAAATGTGATTGAATAACTGACTGTAACAGGTCATGGGAAAAAACCCCAGCAAGCAAAAAATGGAAAATATTTTTTTCTGACTTCTGAGTCAATCCAGCTTGGTTACCAGACACTAAAATGCTTTCAGCTCCCCCACAGTAGAGAATGTAACAAGAGGGTTAGTCTTACGAAGACAGCTGGAAACAGCAGTCACTCAGCAGTAAAATGCAGAAGTCATTGTCATAGTCTTTGCTGTTAGTGATGACTAAAGACTAGAGGGAAAACCACTGGATCTTGGTGTCTAATGTTCCCACTAAAGGAAGGCATATAAGGGCAATGTGCATATGCACATATACTTGTACACGTGGTTACATTTGCATACATATGCACAGAGACACACATAAATATATATAGAGAGAATTCAATCAAAGAAGTCAAATAGCAGATGCAGGAATATTTCACCAGTTCCTGTGCTGCACAGCCATGTGCACATTATCTGTAGCAAGTCCTTCTTTTAATCAAGTGGTACACTAACCCTATTAACAAAAAATCTGTTTTTCTATATATGGCTTCTGATAATAATTTATTGTTCCATAGTATTTTAACCAATCTTTTGGAATGTACAGGAAATCACATCTTTTTTTTTACTCCTATATAAAAGTTCTGTGTTATGTAAACTCTCATTTCCATTCTCAACTTCTATGTTGGTTTTTGGGTTTTGTCATTGTTGTTGTTTTGGTTTTGGTGTTGTTTTATTTTGTTTTTGTTGTTGTTTAATTTCTACCACCAGTACATATTTCACAAGAAAACTGTTTAGTAGTGTTGCAAAAATAATTATTTACTTAGGTTTAGCTAATGTAACGTTTTTCTTTCATGTATGTTTGTATGCATGCATGTGTGTGTAAATGCATATATGAACATTCCAAGATTGTCTGACTGCAAATCGCAATTTAGACATCTTATGGCTTATTTAGTGACTCTAAATATATCTTCTGCTTAGCCTAATTGTTATCAAGTGATCCGGTAGTGGCTTTCTGATAAATTTGCCTGTTATGTTTTATTATAAATTGTTTTGAGGAGTCTTTTGAGAAGTTCTGACATCTTTAATGTTGCCACCGGTGTTTGAAATGTGATGTGAAAAAATCCCAGGGGTTTGAAAAGTGTCTTTTCCTCTGCTATTCTGCTCAGGTGTGGTTGTGAAATAATCAGTGAATTGCCAAGATTTCTTTTTTGTAGCTTGTTTCCTCTGGAAAGATGTAGCAAACTGACCAAGATACTAAATTGAACATGAACATCCTAATCTATGGGCTGGGCTGATGCCAATGCCTTGGCAACAGCAGCAGTGGCAAATGATGAACTAGAAATAAATCAGTGACCAAGGAAGGGATGTAAGAAGAGGGAAGGCTGAGAGGCTCTGATCAGCCTTTCAGTTCTAATTCCCAACCTTATACATGGCATGAAGGGAAGTCCTGGAACCAAATATAAGGAGAGAAACTGAAGTGGGGAAAAGTAATCTATTCCTAATTACTCATTTAAGCACTAAGTCCAGTAACACATCTTTTCCTTCTACCTATCACACTACCAATAACAAAGTAGACGTTATGATTGACATAATTTCTGTAAAATAAAAGGTATAAAGGATGATCACTTCTTTGACATTATTCAGGAAGGATTTATTGTCACACAACACAGCATAATCGAGGCTGGAATGGACCTCTGGTTCAATCCTCTGCTCAGGGCAGGTCTAACTGCAAAGTTAAATCACTTTGTTCACAACCTCATCCAGATCAATGTTTTAATGTCTACAAAGCTGAAGACCCAATTTATGCATACTTATTTTTAACCCTTCTCCTTAATGAAAGACCTTTTTTCAACTCATTGAAAGCTATATAATAAAAGGCTAAATTGGGAAAGACTAGATTAAGTCAAGCACACCAAAAAAAAAGCTTTTGTATTTATATTTTTATGCAAAACCATAATTCTGTCACTCTGGGAATCAGGAAACCTGATTACATGTTCATGTTACAGCTCCCACTTTCACTCTGCATCCTATGAGCATTCAATGCATAAGACAGTTATGCAAAGAGGGAAAAATAGTCAAATACAGTAGATTTCCTTCATTGCTCATTGTACAAAAAAATGTGCATGAGGCCTTTTTAATTAATTTAAAATGTACTTGTTTTCTTCCTATTTATTTCTATCACTCATTCCGGATACAGCTTTACATATACATACATGTATATATTGTGTGTGTAGGTAATAAAGACTACAAACATTAAAAAAAATAAAAAAATAAAGGAAAATACTTAGTAAATATATATTAATATATTAGCAGAAGAAAACATTAGGTGAACCACTGAACACACAGTATTCAATTACTCAAATGTTAAGAACACTTCTTCACTTATACTGTGCAGAAAAAGTCCACCTTTTTTTGAAGGAACATCAATCAATTAGTCAAAGTTCAGAGGATCCTAAATACAACTAGGAGCACTTGCTTTCTTTTGTTTGTCCCTCCATTTTGACTCAGATACATATTGGGGCTATTTTAAGCCAGAGTATTCATTTAAAGAATAATAACCCTAGTTTTCTCATCAATAAGGCATTTATAGAAACTTTTTTTCTGTAAACATCTTGTCATTGATGACCAATACGTTTCCTGTACTTTTACTTCCCCTAGGCCATGTTCCTCTTTGGACTTTGTTCTTTACTCTTGACTGTATTTATTTTACATCTCCCCAATCAATGAGTCTCTACATATGTCTTTTTCAGTGCTAAGGATTGCTTTTAATATTACTGGCTATGTGAACCTTTATCGAAGTGGCAGCAACTGAAAATAATTCTTTATTCTTTTTTGAAAATAATAAATTAATTTCAAAGCATCTCCTCCCCGGCTGGCAATTACAGTAACAACAGCCTCTAGCTGTCTTTATATTCTGTAATCAGTGATATGTTTAAGGGCTACAGAATAAAAAACAAACTAACTAAACCTAGTAACCATGTGTTCAGAAAATAATTCTGGTTTGGAGAACATGAGCAATGTAAATAGGTGATAGATCCATTAGGGTGTCAAGCATTTCCATTACATGCATTAAGAGCTGCAAAACCAGCTGTCAAAATATAATTGAAAGATTGTCATCCTTGCAAGTATCAGAAAGATACATAGCACACAGCTTGTACTAGTACTAATTAATCTTTGCTGTGGTCCAAAGTGTTATCTTCACAATACTTTGAATTATTAGAAAGTCTTCTAAATTATGAACAAATAACCGAAATTAAAGCAGCTAACCTAGTTCCTTTTCTATTCACAAATTATACATAATGGGGTAGCTTGCATTTTTTTTCTTTCTTCTTACTGACCACTTGCCCTTGTTACCCATTAGATTTTGCACACATTTTTCTTTCTCAGTGATGTTCATTATTTCTCTACAACAGGACAACATGAATTATTTGTGACTCACTCTTTAGAGTGGGTGGAATGTACACATTGATTTTAATAGTCTCCAAGGGAAGACATGCCCATTCTTGCAGAAGAGAAAGGTCTGGAGAAACTGCTAGGGATTGTCTCACTAGCAACATGATCAGGAAAGCTGCAAATGGAGTGGGGGGTCTTAATTTATAAAATGGGTTAGCTGGTACCTATTTTACTCCTTCCCTTATATGTTCACTACAGGCTGTTCTGAATGTCCCATGGTGCAAGGAATGTCATACTTCTGGGCTACCCCTGCACCTCACTGCATCCAAATCATGTGGATATGGAGTCATCATATACAGGGAATCTTAAAACATTCCCTGTTCCTTCTTGCTCAAGTAGGGTATGTTGTTCTGCTTTACATCCTCAGATCATAAGAGCTGTGTTTCCGTATGACAGTCAGAGATCAAAAAGTGCTTGGGGCTTTTCTGGCTGAGGAAGAAAAGAGAGCTGCACTATACCTTCAGTGAATACTACTTTTAGAGTTATCTAGCTTTGCAAGCAACAAAGTACTTTTGCATACATGATAGCTCTAAGGAATATCATTCATTTTATGTACCACATGCTATTAAATATATGCATCGAGTGTTCATTCTGATATGTCCATATCCCACAGATATGACACGTCTGTGTTGCATTATCTCAGCCACTCACCAAAGTCATTAACTGAATGTGATCTTGGAGTGCTGCTTATGCAAAAGAAAGTCAAAGTGGTATGTAGTCTGACATGCAGCTGTGCCGCCACACTTGGAGTCTTCTTCTTTCATGGGTTGAGCAATTAAGTAATTTAGATTCATTAATAAATTATTGACACCAAAATCAGATACTCCTACTCAACAGATATGTCAGATGCTTCAGTTCTTGCTATTCCCCTCAGCATGTCTGCTCACCACCTTTCCCACAAGTTATAATTTCTGATGACACAATCAGCTCTATGCGTAAAGATACATTGAATAACATATCATAACCCCCTGAATCTTTGCTGTCTCGAAGAACAGGCTTGCTTTAAGAGAATCTTTTAAGTGCTTATAACCTCAAATCTCCTCTGAGATCTATACTTTTGAATATTGCATGTTTTGTCCTATGATTTTATATTTCAAAACCAAACCACTTTTCTGTTATCTAAACATCATGATACTGAATGTAGAATACGTAAAAATCTCTGATGTTACTTATATATTATTATCATAACTATTTACATTTCTTAATCATGTACTGCTTATATTTAACAAGCAGTCATCTCTTAGAGGGTCACAAATAACAGCTCCAGAGACTATTTAAAACAACAGGTAATTATTTCATCATAACTATCTAAATCTAAAGATTCTTCAAGCATCAAGACTACAGTTGCTCGGATTTGTTTAAAGCTGAATTTCATCTCTTGTTAAACACTGATGAAGCTGAAAGAAGAATAGACTTATTTTACAGGTATTCAGTAAAAATTCCAGCATGAGAAAATATAGTCAGAGATACTGTGTCACAGATATTGATTAGGCTAGACATTAGCAACACTAAGGATTTTACTTACGAAATTATTGAGGCAATGAAAGAATGCCAACAATTTAATTTCAGGTGTAGCCAAGCATGATAGAGGTTTATTTTCATCTGAAAATTGCAGAAAAAGGTGCTGGTGGGTGAGAGTCTAAGCTGGCAGCGTGCACTCACAGCCCAGAAAGCCAGTCACATACTGGGCTGCATCAAAAGCAGCCTGATGAGCTGCATCAAAAGCAGTGTGGCCAGAAGGACAAGGGAAGGGATTCTGCCCCTCTACTCTGGTGAGACCCAACCCAAATTTCTGCATCCAGCTCTCTGGTGCCCCAGCATAAAAAAACATGGACCTGTTGGAGTGAGTCCAGAGGAGGGCCACCATGATGATTTGAGGAATTGAGCATCTCTCCTATGATGAAAGGCTAAGAGAATTGGGATTGTTCAGCCTAGAGGAGAGAAGGCCTTTGGGTGACCTAATTTTGGCCTTCCAATACCTGAAAGGAACCTATAAGATGGAGAGAAACAAGGGCATGTAGTGACAGGACAAGGGGCAATCACTTCAAACTGAAAGAGGGTAGGTTTTGATTAGATACTCAAGAAGAAATTTTTTACTCTGAGGGTGTTGAGGCACTGGAACAGGTTGCTCAGAGAAGCTCTGGATGTCCCATTGCTGGGAATGTTAAGGCCAGGTTGGATGAATCTCTTAGGAACCTGCTTTAGTTGAAGAGGTCCCTGCCCACAGGAAGGGGGTTGGACCAAGGTGATCCTTAAGGTCCCTTCCAACTCATAACATTCTATGATTTTACGAAGTCAGGAAGCACTACAATTTTGGAAAAAAAACCATAGTTTGACTCTCAGCAGTATAATTCTGATAATATGGATTAAAACTTTGTTAGAGTTCTTTGTTACTTATATATATAACCTGTTTTCTTTTTAGTAGTTTTTGGGTATTTTAAGTATCATAGTTAAAGATATGAATAGGTTGAAGAGTATAAGAGGAAAAATCTTTATATGGGTACGTATTTATGGGTGAATAAAAGACAAGAAAGTGAGTAGAGGAGTAAATTGACAACTTTTGTCATGGAAAGAAATCACAAAGTTCTTAAGGGACCTCTATGAGAACCCATGTCATTCAACTAATTTATAAATAAGCTGGAAAAGGGCACAAAGTGTAGTGACAAAGGCTGCAGCCTGATTGTAAGGAATTGCATGAGACTAGAACAAAATAGGTGGTAAAATTCAATGCAAATAAATGTAAAGTCATACACTAAAAAAAATAATTCTAGCTTCAGATATAAAATGATGGTTTCTTGCATTCACCATCACCCTTCAGGAGTGAGGTTGTCTCTCACAACCCTGTTAACAGCATGGATTATGACTGATTGGATATCAAGTGCCATGAAAACACCAGTTAAGTGCTTGGTAGCTGTCAGAAAAGTGAAGGAAAGGCCAGAAAAAAATAATAAGAGATCAAACCAGAAAGCATTAACATGCTTCTGGTATAAATTCATTGTTAGCTTGAACCCTGAAATGTTGCCTTGCATACATATGCTATTTCAAAAAGGGTATAGAGAACTGGAAAGGTTCACAAGGGTGCAGGCAGTATGACTGAAGATATGCTGGGACTTCTGTGTGAAGAATGAGTATGTGGGGACACTTCTCAGGTGTCCCCTGCAGTGACAAGTCCAACCTGCAGAGTTACGACAATGATCCATAGGATTGTATGCAGCCTGATGAGACTGGAGAGAGATCAGTGGTCCAAACCATTGAGGGTACCACATGAAGGTAGGAGAAACCCTCTCCAAAACAAACACTATTATGTTCTTCACGCAAAGTCTAGCTGCATTGTAAAGCTGCTGACTAAAGTATGTTATAGATGTTTAAGGTTTGTATAGGTCAGAAGTAAATAGGCAGAGAAAAACTTATTTCTGCTTACAAAGTTCCTGAGCAGAAAAGAGCTGAAGGCAGGGAGGTTGTTTGTTTGCCATTTCTTATACTGGCATCCAATTTTACCCTTGTTTGAAATAAGATAGCTAGTTAGATGGCCTTAGGTCTGACCCCATACAGAACACTGTCTTAAGGCATGGGAAAAAAAGGTGACTCATTTCTCTGAATTAGTTCTATGGGACTCACAGACTAGCATTTGAATTACTCTTTCCTTTTCCTCTCTGAATAATGAAGCCCAAGCTAGTAATTTTTAAGATAAATTTGTTTAGCCTCAGCAGCAGAAAATATTCTTTTTATTTTACAAAACCACTATCTTATGATAACACCTTGGATTTTGCCTAAGCCTGCTGGATGTTTCTGAGCAATCTCTTTTTTATCTATTATCTATTATTATTTTTCAAATTATGATTTAATCAATTATTATAATGTATTATTATTTCTTCTGAAAGGTGTTGGTTTCTGTGAGTCATAAAGAATTTCTTTGTCAGATTTAGCACCTGCTGTCCTGGCCTTTTTAAGCATGGCAAGAGACATTCTCCAGCTCCTCAAGTTCCCTATATACATACTTATTGAGCCGTTCCTGTTTCGTTTGGCTTTGATCCTTCCAAGGGAAGCAAACTTACTCTTTTCAACTACATCTGCTTTGTTCCTAGTATTTTACTTTCAATACAAAAAGAGGAATGAGAAATGTGACTAGACTTGTTATTTGAGGCACTGTCTCAAGACAGACTTATTATGTGTCTTACTGCTTAGCACCTCTCACCTGGGATCCCATAAGAGTCACTTGTTAAGGATGCAGTGTTCACCAGAACCTTTTTATTTGCAAGATTCCCCTCAGTCCTGGATGCTTTTGATGGCTCTGCCTCCACAGGTTAATTTTTCTTGGAGTTAGATTTTGGGGTTAAAATTGGAAAAGTTTCTGAAAGTTGTGTGTAGAACTAGCTGTCTCAGGTATTTAACAGTGATCCCTGCTCTGCCTGGGAAGTGAACTACAGATATGATTTTGGGAATTACCCCTGAGGCGTGGGCAACTTGTGCAGAGATGGAATTTGCTACCAAGCTCTTCCCTGCCAAAGAACTGCTGAGGCACTCAGGTTTTAGATATATATTGCTTACACATGCACTCTCTCCAGTTCACGATCCTGATGTGTTGCGAGCTCTGTACAGACATCACATAGTAATGATGGGGTGTTACTACTGAGGCTGAGTTTGAACAATCTGGACATATTTATGGACAGACACATAACCCAATACCATTATTAGAAGGCAATGTAACAAAACATCGTGCAAAGTCAGTGAATCCTTTATAATACAAAACCCTGAGGGGGTTTCCTGCCTTAAGGACCGGCCACAAGCTGCACAATTCTCTGAGTCTCTGCTCCATTTTGTCTCTGTCTCAGCCTAAAGGCATCACATCTGACACACCCTCAGCTCTCAGAGACAGAGCAACCTTCTCTTTCCAGAGGTTTTGAATGCAAAACAGACAAGAGACCCATACAGGCAACCTTCTTTTCTGCTGCTCTGTCACAGCCTTTATAAAAAAATGAATAAACACAGTGTTTTTCTGATGAAACATAACTATTGAGACAGATTTAGTATCACTCAAATCAGGAAATTCAGGAAGGAAAATTTTATATAGATTTTGGAAGTGATTAATAGGAGGACATGTAATTTTCAAGAGCTGACAAAGGCCTTACACTATTTTAATAGGAGTTGTTGACATTTTATTCTGTGTTTTTATCTACATGGCTAAAAAGTGTATATGGGTAAAATGAGAGGAACATTTATGTTTGAAAAACATTAAAAAGATAGAGATGAAAGAAGATGGTTGTACCATCAACAGACAAAATGAACAGTTCTGTGTAGCTCCCCAGTCTAGGGAGAAACTTTGTACTTCAATAATATTTCTATATGAATTTTGCCCACTTAGTGTTGAGCTCATTGGCACAGTATTATAAAGGCTTTTCAAGGTTATTAATCTGTGTTACAGATACTATTAACAAGAATTTCAAAATTGGAAAAAGAACAATTATATATGCTGATTTTTGACTGAAAAAAACTTAAAGCTTTATTGAAGCTATTTTAACCTATGGACTTAGCACTTAGTAGAATTTTCTTTAACTAGCAAATCTTAGCCACTCATTGCCTGCATTATTGGCAGACTAGAGAGACATTTACAAACTGTCATAGATGTGTTGGAACATTACCTGTGGATGTTTCTTTATTGTGACTCTTGTAGAAGTTGTTTGCTTGTTTGTTTGTTTGTTTTTGCTTGTTTGTTTTTGTTGTTTGGGGTTTTTTTACCTGCCTGTTTAGGCACAATAATATAAGAGTCATTACATTTTCTATACTAGAAGCTTACAGGGTGTACCTTGATAGAGGCATAATAGGCTCTTTTATTTAATATCCATGTGGTCTATCATATTAAGCTCTACTTCCTTCTATCTACTTCTTAATTGAGTCTGATTTTTATCTCAGTTAAACAGGTAAAACCTAGGAGTAATCCCACTAAATAGGTTAGAATTGCTAAGCATTTATATCAATGGAAGGAAAAAGAATTTTGTTCCTACTTTTCAGGTTATTGGCACTAAGAAACATAATGATATCTGTGGTGCTGCAATATTCTGTCATGTCAATGAAATTACTATTTATGGTACATTAAGAATAGTTTCCTTATAGAATAAGCGGAGGATAAAAGCAGTCGGCATATGCAGTGATCCACTTTTCTAAATGGAATAACTTATCTATTTTTCTTCATAAGACATCAAAAAAAACCCAGCAGCATTGTACATTTTAGTACATCAAAGTACTAGTATTTCCCATCTCTATCACCCTACAAAAAGAAACTCTTTCAATATAGATTTTTATTTTATATTTCTGAGGAGTAATTAATTACCTGAAGAGTTTAATAGAACCTAATAGTTTTCATGTCTTGTTATTCAGCTGCAAACACAGCTTAGCTATAACACCCCCATAAGCCTGCAATACTGACAACTAATCACTAGTATTTCACTGTTCTTATAATTTCCTTTAACATTTCAGTCTGAATAATAGAAGGGTCTGTTTTCCAGGACTTATTTCAGGGTTTCTCTCCAGAACTGAAAATATCCCAGAATGTTCAGCAAGGCTCTCAGAATCTCTGAAAACCATTTCTTAAAGGTCATAAATTTAGATTTTGTAAATAATAACTGTTTTATACAGAGGAGTCCGTTTTTCCCATGTTAAACAACATTCTTCCTGAATAGATATGGAGATATCTATTAGATATATCCATAGAGATGGAGAATTCTACTGAATATAGTTATCCACTTTTTATCACTTCAGTTTAATGTAAGGAAAATTGTAACCACTTCATTCTGTAACTTAAGATTATGCTAAAGAAAAAATGCGGCATATGCTGTCATAGTCCAACTGTACAGCCCTGTTAGGGGAGGTTAGTGGGAGCATGACACCAAACCTATAATGAAGTTAGCTCCTCAGGTGGTGTAAATCATCTTGAATTCTGTTGTTCAAGTGAAGATAGACAAATTAACATTAACTGAGAGTCTGGCCTGTATCTTTTTGTGTCCTTTTGATTTCTTTTTCTCCCATTGTTACTGTTTGTGCTCCCACATGTGCACTTTTTACCTTTATGACCACAGTATGAACTGAATTGTGATGAACAATGCACAGTTCCTGTCCAAATAGTCTTTTCTTCTGATTTGTGATCACATTTTCTTCTGAACATTCATCCAAGATTTTTGACAGTAAGGTCAGGTCAAAAGTTGAGGAATGCGTGTTTTGACTTATACTGCATAATGAACTGAGGTTAATTTTCCATCTGAAGTAACCTGTAGAATAATAATTTTCTCTTTCAAGCTTAGGTTTTCTACTTTCTTTCAAAAAAACACCTAACTGCTCTGTTTTAATCAATAAAATATGCTTTTTCTGTTTGATAAATGATCTCAATAATGTTGTAATTCTTTCAACATTGAACTAATGGGCAACTCCTTCGTTATGTTGGTCACAGAGAGAATACGCTAAATGCATTAGCAATCATAGTCAGGAAAAAGAAATATCAGTTTTTGGGCTACATGATCTAGTTGACTAAGAAAAAATTATTTTTATAGATTGGTTTTGACTAATATATTGTATGGTATCTCTTCTCTAGAAGACCTGTGTAAATCAGTTCAGAACATACATCTTAGATTCAGGATTTATAAAAGAAAGAAAAGTTAGTAATGACTGGTAAACAGTTGATTGCAACTGTTATGGTGTGTCCTACTGATCTGATGAATAAAGATTCATCTTTGGTATCTTTTTTGTTTAGTAATTCTCAAAAAATTAACCAAAGTTGGGTAACCAAAACTTATAAACAATGCTGTTTTGAAGATTAAAAAATATATATATGTATTTGGATGTAAGGAAGGAGATTTTTTACAATGAGTGTGGCAAAAAAATGAAACCTCAGATTGCTAAGAGAGATGGTAGGTGCCCCATCCTTCAAAATATTTAAGGTCAGATTGGATGGGGTCCTGAGCAATCTGGTTTAATTGAAGATGTCCCTGCTCATTGCTGGTGGGTTGGACTAGATGATCTTTAAGGGTCTTTTCTAATGCAAACTATTTATTAGTCTATGATTAGAGTATGTAGGCCTTACATTTTTCACCAAGTAAGCAATTTCTGCTTTATGGGAGTATTGAGCAAGAGAGAACATTTCTTCATGACAGGAAAAAAGATCCTTTCTGAGCAGAAGGAAGAGGAATGAAAAAGCTTCATTGCATGAGAGCGGGAAAAATATTGTCAATATAGGGAAAAAAGAAAGAGCTCTGTTCTGACAATGGAAAAAAAAATCTTCTTGGTTAACTTTCCCCAATATTAGCCTGTAACTTACAGCACTGCTCAGACTTAACTGATGAAACAGTCTTGCAAAAATGTAGTGGTCTGATTTTTATAAAAATGAAAACCTGCAGAAGTCACAGGTGTGGTTCCCTATGTATATGGCTTTCCTCTGGCACTTATTACGACATGCATTATCAAGGTGGCATTGCTATAAGCTGTTAACTCTGCAAGACAGTCCTTAGATTTGGTCTCCACAGCATGGAAATAACAGCTTGAAATGGAAGATGAGACATGAGTGTATATTGGTAATGTCTCATTGGCTGTTTCCCTGTAATACTTCACTGGTTATAGTCATATTTTATCCACAAATGAAGATCTTGTATGACAAGTCAGGAAAGAAAATATTTTCAATCTGATTTCTTTCATCATAGAAATGTGAAGAGCTGCCCAACAGCAACTCTGGAGTATTAAAAGCCACCTTCCACAGAGCATCTGGAAGGTGCTTATTTGAAATTTAACTGATAGCAGATTCAAACATGCTCACCACCTAAATTCTTCAATTAAAGCTAAAACAATTGAAGGTAAGCAAGCTGTCTCTGTACGTTTCTTGCCCATTCCTGTTTGTAGCAGAACTTTCAGACAAATTCTCAGAGAAATTTGGTATCGATTCACATTTCTGTATCCACTAATGACATCTGTTGGTAGCAATTGTCAACCTTATAAATCGGAGACAAACAAAAAGGAATTCACTAGGATGAAAACATTTGTAGGATGGGAAAAATGGAACGTGCTGTATAAGGTTGAATCTCAAAATGTCCCTTGAAAATGTCATTGCTCATCCAGACCATATACATAGTTGAATGTGAGGATCAAATGCAAATGCTTTTGAGTCAATTTGAATCTTCAGAGTGAGTTGGTCACTGTACTGCTGCATAATATAAGGGAAATAAAGGATATAAGAAGAGGTGAAGGCAAAAGATCAGGTGAAAGGGTTGAAATTCTGTTCTTAACTACAGTTATTGGGTATTCTGCTGTGTCCTTCAGTGCAGAGTGAAATAAGTAACTAGCAGTTACCCAAGTCTACCAGCAGTTATCAAGATTTTTGGTAAAAAATTGACATACGTATGGAATAGAGTTACATGAATTCTGATCTGATGAACATTTTACTTTTTAAACATAAAGCCCCCTTTCTCACATTAAGTGGAAATGATCTGGGTGGTTTCATGCTTTGCATACAAATATATTACTTTAATGAACATAAATATACAGTCTAATTACAATTGGTCTTAAAGTGAATTGAATTTTGAATTAAAGAGAAACCCTAAAAATCAGACTTTTTCTTTAGTCTCAGCTTCACTGACAGGAGTATGTTATGCTCTTTAATGAATGGGGATTTAGGAAGCAAATGAGGACGATGTCTATGGTGTTTCATAAGACCAAGTGAGAGGAATTCTTAAAAATACAGCCGTTTCTACAGAAAATAGTCTATTGGAAACAAGGTTGTACCATAAAAATGCAGAAAGCAAAGGAATGAGCTTGAGTCTATCATACAAACTATACCCTTGCCTTGACACTGAACTAAGACAGTATTGTTCTGATTGCACCTTTCGTATCACACTCACTAAAAAGCATTAGGGTTCCCAGAGTAACAAACAGGCAAAACAAATTAAGATAATCCTTGTTTAGAGCCTAGACACATGTTTGTTAAAAGTATATAAGCATAACTGAGAATGCAACTATCATGTTAGTTTGGAGATCTGTTTTATCTGTAACTTCTTCCCTTCTTCTTCCCTGTCTCTCTCTTCTTCCCTTCATCTTCCCTGTCTCCTTCCCTGACTCCTTCCTCACAACCCAAATGATTGTCCTTGAGTCACTTGCCTCTGACAAAAAAGTGTGAAACATGAATCTGCAACCTTGAGTAGTAGTGGCTACTGAAGAAAATCAGTGCCAAAATGTTCTACTTTTACGTACAAATATGCTCCCTCCTATTACTCTCTCTGTGACCCAAGGTGTACGTCTATTATGACACAGTTTCTGAAGAGTTTTCCTTGATACACTGTTGACAGAGGGGCTCAGAACATATGCCCACGAGCTCTAAGATCTCCAATATGTCCGCTTTATTAAAAGATTTGTGACCTTTTATAGTTTTTCTATACAAGGTCTCGTGACCACATGCATACAATTGGTTACAAGCCACTGTCCAGATGTAAACATACATTACAAATACACATATAATTGGTTTATTACAGGTATCTAGACAGAGTAAGATAGTTATTTACTTTATCAACCCCCACCTTCTTCTTGGCACAGAGTTCCTTTTGTTCTAGCTAGGAAACTCGCAGCCATCTTGGTACTTACAACTTATAATATTTATAAAGCAAAGTTATATATATATATATATATATATTAAAGCAAAGTTTATAAAACTACAGAACACAATATAAATTGCTCATGTATTCCTCATGTTCCTTCCACAATACACTATCTTATTTTGCAGTAATTTATAACACTTCCATCACCAAATAAATTACTCTCTTCTGAGATGCCACAGCTTGAGAAGCAAAGCTGAAAAAATCTGTTTATAAATAGATATGAAAGTATTTGGCTTCGTTAAGAAGGAGGTAATCTGCACAAACATGCACATCTGTGTTTGTAAATGTCTAATTTCTTTACATATCTGTTTCAAAAATGTTCAATGATAATAGAACTTAGACTATCAAGGGCAAGCATCTGAAAATGGATTTTTTTTCCAAGATGTACAAAGACAATCTATGCATTTGACAATTAATTTGGGCTATGTGTCAGACGTTTCACAGCTTAGAAAGGCTCAGAAAAACAAACAAAGTTTAAGCCTAAGGCTTCTTCATAAAGGTTTAAAATGAACTTTAATCAAAATATGAAAAGCAAAAAGAAAAATAAGAGACAAAGCCTCAATCTGCTCAGCCTGAAAACAAATAGTAACCCTAGAACAGAGGGTTTTTTCTCCTCTCTATGGAAGAAAAATAACTTTCTCTGTTCTTAACTGGGAATATGAATTGACAGCACACAGTCCACAATACATATTATCATTAAAGCCATGTGATTATGAAATGAGTTGAGTTTACATGAAAGTCAGGAAGGGAAGATCTATGCTAATGCCTGCCTTGGTGGTTCTGTACTGTTTGGACAGTGCTAACGGACAGAGAATTTAGCTATAAGTCACTGTCCTCTTCTATTTTATTAAGAAAAAAATTGCAAAAATTATGCCACCTGTACTTCTTACCGGAATATAAAAAACTATTTACAGCAAAGCAACTTTTTCTAGAGGTTTCCAAGTAAATGTGCAGGCAAGAATATGCTCTTTCTCTCAGCATGACTTCTGGTTGCTCTGAGTGAATGCCACTGTGGCAGGTGACCAAAGACCAAAGAGAAAAAAGTTAGTTTTCTTGATAACTTACTCTAGAGTTGAGGTTTGCCTTTAAAAGTAACAGTTGTGTAACTTGTCTAATAATTCAAATTTATTTCTAGCTGGCAGTCTCTCCTGAAGTCTAGCTGACATAATCTCTCATTTCTCCTACCTCATAGCAGTAAAGATCTTATACTCTGATAATGGTGATGACAAAGTGACAACAAATGTTTTCTGTACCTCATTTCACCTGTTGTAGAGTGCAATTTGATTTTCTACTGCAAACCTCTCATGTTCTGAATGGACCTTTTATGAGAAATGGGAATATTTAAAGCTCTTATATTTTATGTAGTCTGTTCGGGTGTTCATGTCATCTTCAATGACTGCAATATTCAATTAATGTGTAGATTAGCTGATCACTCTACAAGACAAAATACATATATCTGTCACTTCTGACTATTTAAATTAGGTAGTTGTGCTATATGTATCATTTCACAGTACTTTTTATGGTTGGAGATGTATGAATATGGGGAAGAGCCTTGTCTTTTACATAGAAAATAAAAACAGCTTAGGCAGTTAATATTCTGCAGATTTACGTGTTTTGTTGCCTTTTCTCAGCAGCCAAGTCTTTCTCCCGAGGAACTTGGAAAAAGCCTAACTTAAGTTTTCCGAAAGCACATCAATCCCAACAACTTGCAAAAAGATAATGGCATGATGCAGTGTGGCTGCCTCTTGTCTCTCACATCTGCATTTTTTCCAAAGGGGCACTGCAGCCAGACACTCTCAATACAACTGGGATGGAACAGAACAGTGCTCTCAGCAGCATTTACAGACAAAGTGAAGATGAGTATCTTCGCAAAATTAAGAGAAACTCGTGAACTCACTGTCTGGATAGAAGAACAAACAGTGGGTTATTTTGCTGCAGTACCAGTCCTGTGTGCAAGCAACAGCAACTTAAAAAAAAAAAAAAAAAAGCAGGATTGCATCACCTCATTCTTCACACAGCAAACAAAAGTACATTTAACAGTAAATCTGGGCTTCTTTCCCAGGTCCTCAGTTCAAACACACCCGAGAATGGGATTTTCTTTCCCTCAAACCATTTCAAATACTATGGGCCAGGGTGCTGCTTAGCCCTGAATACAAATCAAGTCTCAATATGAAGCAAAATGGAAGTTTATAAGTACAAAAACAGTTTGCTCTCAAGGCAAATAATAAAAACTGAAAAGAGGTACAAGTTACACAGATCTAAAATATAACACTCCAAGAGATAACCAGAAGAACATGATGGGGTCAGATGCCCTTGGTGTAGAGAAATATATGTCTGAATGGCAGCTAAATATTAGTAGTGAATTAAAATGTGAAAAGGTACAGAGTCTGCTACAAAACCATAGCTCAACAAGATTTTGTTGGGTTTTATTTAAAAAAAGAAAATCAGGTGTCAATATATATAAAAAAGGTTTTTTATAGTTTGATTTACATATTACTTAGTTTCATTTTATCTAAAGGAATTTTTGTCATTTCAAAACAGGAATAAAAATAATTCTTTGTGTGGAAATTCTCTTAAAATAAAAATCTAAAGAAAGGAAAACTAATTCTTTTTTTTTTTTTTTTTTTTTAATAAACTGTTTCATTGTCATCAAACTAAAAAGAAACCACATTAGAGAACTCACAGATTTGCTGTCACAAAATTTGCTTTACTTCAGCAATTGAAAATGCTATTATGTAAAGTCATTTCAAAATGAAAACTAAAAATTATTTTTCATCCAAAAATGCAAAAATTGGACAGTTTCAATATTACTAAAGCACTTTGTGACATACTTCTGTCACATTCAAACTTCAGTTTTAATTTAGTATTAATTAGTTTTGTTAAAACCTGAAGGATTTTATATTTTGCTAAATGCATGGAATCATGCATATTATGAACAATGATCTGGCACCAAGGCTGAGATCCAAGAGACTCAGTCTCTGTGGTTATTTGGTTATTATTATAGTTGGCTGTCAACAATTGATGAACACAAACTGTGGGGCTACTGCTACCTTTGACACCAGCAGAGATGCGGACTAGAATTAAATAAACAAGTATTTGATTGATAAGTTGTGTCACAGTGTCTCAGTATGGAACCCCTGCACAGCAAAAGCTTTGGAATGTGCTTACCATGTTCTTCCACTTCTATGAAATGCTAATAAGTATTAATATTTTCAATCCTAACCTTATATTATTTCTACATGAACATCTGAAAAAAGAAAACATTCAAATCATGTTTCTCCTAATAAGGCATGAGTTATGTATTTTTCCTCCATTAAGGTATATAATGAATTATGTTGAGGATTTAATTACAAGACAAGAACTTGTTCAGTTTGTTTAGGCACAACCTACACTTAATCTTCTTATTTCTAGATTACATTTACCTGATAAAAAGAATATTATACTGAGCTTCTTAACTGTTAGAGGCAAATGTTTCTAAACTAATAGCTGAGTTGAGAAAATAAAATAGCCTTCAGAGTCCATAAAGGACAATTCTACATCTAACAGGCAGTTTTCTAGAAACTCAAATGTAATTTACATCATAAAAAAATAGATTGGCAATAATTATATGAATTGTTAGATCCATCTTCACTGCTTATAAACTGTATTACAGCTAGCAATAAACTGCTGATGATAGAACTCAACATAAGATTTTCAGAACTACCTTTTAGTTTTTATCAAAGTTTGTACTTTATCACATACACATAGAAGCATATTTTTATCAGGTCTAGATGCATTAAAATACGTAACCTTCAAGTGCATCTCTAGGCTAAACTCAGCTCTCATACAATATATTACAACAAACCTTATGTGACTGTTACTTTATGGCTTCCTGTGGGAGTGTGATTTTCTTTTTGAAATAACTTGAGTCTTCCATTTGAAGTTCCTTAGGGAAAGTGATGCAGTAATCAAAGTGTGATAACAGTGACTTTCCTCTGAGGGTTTGGCAAAGAAAGTAAAGTAAGATTTTGTAGCAGATGAATAGAATGTTGGTTTAGATACTGGAAAAATAATAATGGTCTAGCATGTGTCAGGTGAGAAGCAGACTGAGTAACAGATGCAATAACATAGAAAAATATCCTTCAGGTTTCACTTGTGATTATAACAGATTGGACTGAAACCTTCTGATGTACATGGAAGGCTTCTGTAAAATTCAGATGAGTTAAGATCAAGTCTGTACTTGCAGAAAAGAATACTTCAGAGTGAGATCAGTGAGTAAAACACATAACAGAGTTTATTATATTGGACTCTGTTGTCTTGTACTTCTCTTTGGCTGTGTTTGTAGCCTTTTTCAAGTCATAGAGCTTTCTGTACCTTTGGAGGAAAATCAACTGGACTGCACTGGCAAGAAGCCCAGAGAGCCAGAGTATAATTGCCCTAATTGTAAGTGGAAAGCCAGGAGGGGTCATTTAAAACTTGAGGTCAGTCAGAGCTGATAAATAAAAATGTGGGTCTCTTCTCATGGGAGAATTAATTGGGTAGAGGTAGGAGATTTTTGATATTGCAGTGTTTTGAAGTGCCTGGAGATTGATAAGGTTGTAGGCAAAATTGGGGTACTAGACTAGTTTTCAAGTGTTATTTCTAATTACTTGGAATTAGATTTTGATTGCTTTCCCCATAGTCTTGATGGGATTTTGGTCGTTGTTTCAGTATTTTGAACATACTTTTTAAGAAAATACTGTTTTGAAGTTGTTTCTCTGAGTTGTATTCTAAATGTCTTGATGATGCATGATCTCATACCTTCTGCTCTGGCGTTATCACTCTGCAGAATCCAGAAGCCCCGGAGATGTCCTTGTAACTCTGGTGTATCAGTCAAAATAGGAAGTATTTCTTTTCAGAGAGCTTGGACATATAATGCTATTTGGACACCAAAACTGCCCAGGCTTCATTAACACACTTCTCTTTCTCGCTAAAGTGAAGTGAGAATATATTTTTCAAAGTGGGCCCAAATCAAATAATTTTAGTATTTGGGTTGCACTGGAGTATAAATACATAATAAAATCATAGAATCATCAAGGTTGGAAGATGACCCTCTAAGATCATCACATCCAGCTGTCAACCCAGCACTACTAACTAACCCTTAAACCACTAAACAAGATCACCCAGCGCCAGATCCAGACACTTCTTAAACAACTCCCATGGATGGTGACTTTGTCACCTCCCTAGGCAACCTTCTCCAATCCCTGACCTTAGCAGTGAAAATTGATTTTCTAATATGTAATCTGAATATCCCCTGTCCCACCTTAAGGCCATAAATAGTGAATTATTGTTCACTCTGCATCAAAGGATCTGTCATAACCCTTTTCTTTATTTTTATGTGTTATAGTTTAAGAACAAAAAAAAAAAAACAAGTCAGTGAAATGATCTGATTTTGGGAAAAACAGTTGAGAACACAGGGGTAAGGTGATGTAGTAGGATAGGCAGAAGAAGCAGAAGGAGATTTGCAGAAATGATCTGGGAAACTGCATTTTGAACGGATCGTTGAAAGAAACAGTGAACAGAGCCAAGTCCTAGAGGAGACAGAAGATCTGGGTTTATGTAGAATTTACTGCAAACAAGAAAGTCTTTGAGCTGAATGAAAATAAGTTTGAACATAAAAATTTGTTTAGCAGGGGCACAATAGGAGACAGTCATAGCAACATATACTTTAAGTCCTTCTTCATCTGTTGTCTTTTATAGTTATTTTGACTATGTCTGTTTTAAAACAGTGCAGATAATTTAGATTCAAAAGCTGTGGATTTCAGACTGGAATTTGCTATATTTTCATGATAATGGCTTTACTCAAGAGTTTTTCTTGCATGGTTTTTTCAATATCTCTGCTGTTTAACCTGAAATTCCATTCAGCAGTGCAAACCAGGATTTCTGCTCTTTAAAAACAAGAGTTTTATTTCAAAATTTTTTTATGTCCAGTGCTTCTCCTCGAGTTCAGATTTAAAGACACATGCCCAAGACTTTATGACAATCTTGGTGCAGGCATCCATCTTCTAGAAAACCCTTCTTACTCTGGTTTTGCTCCTCAGTATACCACAAGAATTAAGGGTATGACTGTGTGTTCAAACATCCAGAGAGCAGCCTAAATTACATGATAAAGCAGCAGATTGTGAAGGGTATCTTTGAATCAACAACTGCCACTCTTGCTGCTCCACAAATTTTATAACATAACAGCAAATGTTTTGCCACTGATATGAATTAATTGTCTATGCACTTCTAACCTACCTGTCACTTCAAAGCAGTAGATATGTAAGGTAGGAGACCTCTTGAACACTATCATCTACGACATTTGCTTTCATAGATTGGATTTTCTTTTTGCATGGAAAAATTGAAAGATGTTTTTGTTGCTTCCAAGGACAGTAATTTTGCCTTGCTATGAAAAGTTGGCAGGGGAGTAGGGGAACAAGCCATGACAACTTTCAATGCAGCTTGAGAGGTCAGAATTTAAGCTTAATATTCCTTTACTTTTGATTCTTGATATGTAGAGATTTATGTTACTGGATCAGATCTAATTTATTATTTGCGTTTGTTCCGGTGGTGTTCTACAATTCAAGAAGCAGCAACACTGGTGTATGGTGGTCTTGAAGTACTCCTTGTGTAGCTGGAAGCTGACCTGATCATTCCAGAACTGCCCTAAGCACTAGACAGGATGCTTTGGATTCATTGTAATAAGAAATTACCTTCCTTATTGTGACTCAATTGGAACAAATAAAGTTTGTCCATATCTGCATTAAATTCTTAGGAAGAAAATGTTAGTGAAAAGTGCTTGTCCTTTGAGTTGGATATGCTATCTGTAGTTCTGGAGCCTGGTGGTTCTATGCACTGGACTTGGCAAAGCATACCCTGAACAAACAAGGCTGTTAGCTAAAATGTGCTTCAGTAAGCAGTATTCTCTATTCTTTTTTTAATGTAAGTTGTGATTTGTGTATGATCTACTTTTTCCCTGACCTTCAAATATTGCTTGTCTTTTTTAAAACATAAGCTGTTTTAGCCACACTCTGTACATTTCTCTATGCATGGCCAGTAACGAATGCATTATAGATGCAAGGTCTTTACAAATGCCAGGTGATATCTTTAGCTTTCATTTTTGCTAATACTTTTTTTCTTGCTGATCATAGCAATGTCAAAACTCTAATGCAAGTTGGAGGGAGGATTTTTTTTTTTTCCCTTCTTTCCCTTTTTTTTTTTTTTTTTTTTTTTTTTGCTTGGTTGGTTTGAGTTGGGGAATGGGTTTTTTTTCAGTGGGGTTTTGTGAGGCTTTTTGAGTTTTTGTGGAGTTTTTTTTTTTTTGCTGTTGATAGAAAGATTGAGCAGAATCACATCTTTTGGCAAGGTGGTATATCACTAGTTCAGTATTTGTGCAGGGATTTGTGCAGGTCCAGGATGGCTTTACAGTATTTTAAAAAAACCTTGTAACAAAAATCAAAAATTTCACTGATGTTTGCAGAAGAAAAATTTTTCCTCTCATAACAGGCAATTCCAAAATGGTATATTCAGAGGTAGAATTGATACTTTAGCAGAATTTTACTGAAAGCCCATCAAAAAGCTTCAGAAAGGGTTTTGGGTTTGGTTGCTGACAGATAATATATTAGATGTTTCTCTTTTAGCTAATCTGTTATTCATCTTTCAAATGTTGTGTCAAACGCACCTTTTAAAAACAATGCCTCTGTCACTTCCTGTTGTTCATTTCAGCATTCAAAAGTCTGGATAAATGTTACAGAGTATAAGGCACACGTGATTTTTTTAGCATTTCATGTGAAAGAATTGTATATCCTATACTGTTTAGATATTTTAGAAGAAAAGTAAAGTATTACCAAAGAAAAAGACCTAGTTTGTATCAAATTCATAACCTCTTAACATCAGATATATTTCTGCAAAAATGATACCTTGTGTCACTTACTGAATTGGATTTGTCAGGTGCTAGACTAAGTCAGGTATATCATCCACAACATCGCATACATCATTCTTAGTAGCAAATACATCTCCTGCTGAATTGAGTATATCTCTAGTTTAAAAAGACCCACAGTAAACTCACTGTGTTTCCATTCACAAGTTGGCTGGATATACGTTTGGTTGTGTTTGTTAAAGATGTACATCCCTGATAAATTAAATGCTTCATATACTTCTGATGTAACTTCCCCTGAAATATCCATACTAAGAACAGGACTGATTATATGAACATCTGAATTGTAAGCACAACTTACTACTGCATTCAGATACAGTTTTTAGGAGACACCAATCAAGTGAATAGAGTGAAATCACTGGCAGAAAAAGTTTAGGTCAGCAACAGCTCTATAGCAAGAACTATTAGTCATAGCTGACAACATGGCTTCAGACATACAACAATTTGGCAGGGGGTTTAGGTGTGCACAGAAGATTCATCACCATGAGAAAAAAAGGCAGCATAGGAGACAGTCAACTATTTTTCATATGTGAAGATCTTACTTGCTTTTGTCTGAATCTTTGATAAAAGATCCTCCAGTTCTGTTGAGCCTGTCCACCTTAAGTTTTGTTGCTTTCTGTATGATTGTGTCTCTTTTCATTAGCTTATGTAATGCTCAAGGTATGGGAATAGATATAAATACAACATCCAAACTCTGCTTAAGAGCTAGGCCAGGGATTGTTTCCAGTTGGTACTTTGGTTGGCCATCTGCATTTTAAGCAATCTGAAAAAGTGACATGCATTGGAAATGACTGTGTTTTATTTAAAAGAGAGTTTGCAGTACAGGAGGGGAAAAAAACCCCTGCTATCAGAAAAAAAAGTGCTTCCCTAGATAAAATAACTAATAAAAAAAAATAATTATCTCTTTTTTTGAGAGGTTGAAAGACTTCTCCTCTGCTGCAGAACTGCAGGTGAATTCTACCCAGAGTAGGAATACTGTTGAAAAAACAGGTTCAAATGAAGGCATACAGACAGGGAGGAATAGTAGACCTCCAGATGAGTGCAATCAGTATGCCAGGAAGCTTATGAATACAAACTGTGATAAGTGAAGAAAGAAAGCTAAGGTGACTGTTGGTATGGAGTGATATGCTTATGGTAGCCTTTACTAGAAATAAATGTCATCTTGCATTTCCAGGATATATAAAATATGTTTAAAAAGCAATAATAAGAATTAATGTTTTCTCAAAGAAACAACAAACTTGCCCACTATCATTCTGTAGCGCAGGACACAGAGCACTAGTTGCATGAGATATGGATACTGAATAAATATATTCTTAGTTCCTACCCTGGGCATATGGCAGTTCAACTATTACTGAAAATCCTGAATTGTTGTTCTCTTTTATCCACCTCTACAAATGGAAGGCTGGAAGACCAATAACTCACATGAGTTAAACTAAATCAAATTATCCATCCCTATTTTCCTCCTTTTCTGATTAGGATTTGAAAGCACAAACCTTTGAGTGTTGATTCCTCCCATGTATTTCATTGAGACTCTTCAATATATTGACATTTTAGTTAATTTTGGAATGGCAGTGCAACTCAAGATGTTAGTGATATGTTTTTCAAAAGAATCACAGGCCTTCAATTTCTCAATTGTTTATTTTTATTTATTTTTTACTGTATAAAAGACAAAGAAAAAATCCATAAGGTGTATGGTCTATAATGTCTTCTTCATTCACACTGAAGTCTCACTGTTTTATAATCTATACTTTCTTTTATCTGAAGACCTTTAGTAATATTTCATTTCATATACTGATGTAACTGAATTCAGCAAATTATTAGAGATTTCTTAATGATGTATCAAAATTCTAGAAATAAAAGGATTTTTTTAATGCATTGAAAATTATTCATATGGGAAATAAATATTTTACTAGAAGGCATTAAGAATAAACTTTGTTTCATAATCCTTGTAAAAACTACAAAGGCATTGCTATTTCACTGTTATTTTTCTCAACTGAGAACCTATTTAGAGGAGGGTAGAAAGAATCCTGAAACTTCAGCACACATATTTGAAGATTATCCTAACATTTTCCATAATTTTCTATAATTCCAGTTCTAGAAATTGAACTCCATATCTCAAAAGGAAATTAAGAGTATTCTTATTCCGGGTTGTGACATTCTTCTGTATTTCAAGGTGAGTTTTTTAAGGAATAGTTGTTTTTTCCTAAAATCACCTTGTGCTGAAATCATTAGTGCTTTAAAGTAGTGTAAATGGAATTTTTTCTTTAACAGAGACCCTTCAAACTGTAAATGCTGTCCCAGGTTCAGCAGATATTTTCTTCCATTCTTGCAAAATTGCATCTCATATAGAGTGTCATATTCTAATTCTGCTGAGTTTGTAAATAGCTAGACACCAGTGGGGACTACATGCACAAAAGCAGCTGCAATTTAGCTGTCTGCGGTGTTAGTGATGCATGTGGCAGCCTACAAGCTCCTGCTATCCTTATTCTGCATTTTTCGACATTAGCAAAATTAAAATAAGTGAGGCTTTTATCGTTATAAGGAATTGCCAGCTGCAGCTCTAGAGCTGACATTGCCCCTTCTGGGTTACTGGATAAGAATTCTTTTATGGACTTTCATGCAGGTCCAAAAACCATTTCTAACTTCAAGGATAAAAGATTTCACTTGGTAGTATATCTGATCCAACAAAAGATGATGCTTTGCATTGTACCACAGGTACTATGATACCATGCACAGCAGCAATTAATTCCCATTTGAAATTAATCTCTTCTCTAATTGCCCTCAAATCTGCACATGTTTTTCATGAAATACAGTTTCTCTTACAGTATCACTCTCCTACACAAGTTACCTCTTCAATTAGAATAAGATGTTCTACACTAACGAAAATATTTCCCCAAATCTTAAAAATCAAAATCTGACTAAGCATAACACAGTGGTGGGAGAAGAGTAAGGAGAGGATAAACAAAATTTCAAAGTCAATATTTATATCTGCACCTTCTATGACTGTCATATATATATATGCCGGTCACAGTACATACATCCACAGAGATTTGTCTATGTAGATAAACTTTCATGTATTTGCACAATTTTAGATATTTAGGCTCATAAAATAGATACATACAGAGCCTTTGGTGTTTGACCTACTACACACGCTTTTTAAATCAACATAAATGCTATGAGTACAAAATATAAACTTGTCAGCAAAATAAAATCTTTAGAAGAACATTTGTAAGCTATTTAGATTATTGATTCATTCTCTATTATAAATTTTATATTTGGTGGATATAGTCTTTAAAATTAATTCTTTTGTATTAATTAATTATCCAATATATGATCAGGTAACCATCCACAGGAAAAAATATTAGTAAGACACTCTTGTTACAGACCTGTGTTGGGCTGCTTATAGTGATGGCACATCAAATTAAAATCAAGCAAAGGACTTTTTGACCTACATTCTCTAAGAAAGGAATGTAAACTAAAAAATCAATGTCTCTCTAAAGGAAAAAGGTAAAAATAATAGCTAAAAAAAGGCTAAGGGCCTGGCCATACTCTCAGCTATGCTCAATAACTAAATAATTTCTGATTTAAAAGCTATTGGGGAATGGAATACTTTTGGAGGTGAACAAAAGTTCAAGGAAAGGTTTCTTTCTTTCTTCTCATTCAGTCCAAAGTTAGTATATTTTCTCTAGCTTTAGGTTGACGTTATAGAAATTCTGCAAGTAAATATAGAGTTCCTGTGGAAATAGTTGTCCTCCTGAGGAAAGTCCTATGATGTATTTCCTTTTTTTAACATACCTTTGGGGTTGCTGGCAATCCTAGAACCAAATTCTGTATGCAAGTACTGAACATTTGTCAAAACAAAATGAAGAATTAAATGTCTGTAACAGAAAGCTCAGAATTTGAAGATGTCCCCTCAGTTCCTTGTGTACTGAAGAAAGCTCTGATCAGTTTCAGATGATAATAACTGATGTGAAATGATAATATTTTATGACTATATATCCATTTAATAACATTAATTACTTTGTTTGCAATGTCAAAATACTAAAATTATTATGGCATCAATAATTAAAGGATAAAGGGGTGGTGTAGAATGTGCCTGATGTTACAGTTAGTGCATTTCTGCTGCTAGTGGTCCCAAGATGCAAAGGCATAGTGCTTGCTCACAGATATTCAGACGAAGCTCTATAGGCCACCTTTCACTAAAATTGTTGCTGAAGCATTTCTGCCCTCTGTGGAGAGTGTATTAGATCTGAATCAGTCTAGGTTTGTGCAGAGGCGAATATGTAGGAAAAAACAACATGTTCATCAAATTGAAATAATGTACTTCAAATTTCACAACAAAACCTAAGCAGCTCAGCAGTAATCTGGAACTGAGTTTTCAGTGTCCGGTTGTTAAGCAAGCAGATGTAGAAATTATACTGTTTTTAAATGAACCAAAAACTTTATTTGAATTTTATACCTGAAGCACAAACTGGGAACTGAACTCCATCTGATGTTCTCAATACAGTTAAGAAGATAGCTTGCAATGTGTGTAGCTGACAAATTTTACTTTTAATTGTTTAAAGTATATGCACACACAGGTGGATATTCTCTTGAATATACTGGGTATTACAATTATATCCTCTCTATTCAAACATTTTATACTTAGACTTCAAACACTGAATCCTGATGGGAAAATTTTTATTCATGTTTTTACTCTTATTCCCCTTCCCCTATTTTCCAAGCGACAATTCTGTTATTTCAGCTATATTTCAGCCTCCATAAAAGAAAATACCACTTTGATAGGGAAAATGAAGGACTGATTCCTGATTTGATATCACTAGAGAGTGCATAAGGATTGTTTCAGTATCCTCTCAGCCTTCTGCAGTATCTCATGCTACACAGACAGCTTAGCCATATACTATAAACATTTCTAGAGGACTGCAAGAATGATTCTGGATTTTGCTAGGGCAGTCCCAGACTGATGTGAATAATCAGGAATCACTTCATAGAATTTTCAAAGTCCTAAGAAACTTAACATTTGTTTCTGAATGGAATTAGGCTTAATCAAATCAAGCAATACATAAAATTCAATTTATCAGATTACAGGTTTTCTTAGTGTGGTTTGGATGAACGTTTTACTTTACCTGGTTGTCAGTGAGGCAAAAAAATTAATCAGTTGATTAGTCGTGGTATTGTCCTCCTTTACATGAATAAGATTTGACCTCTTCCTTTGATCAATGTCTTTTACAAGAAGAAAAATACAGGTGTAAGATCCAGCTAGGTTTCGTAAGTATTCTAACCAAAGCTCAGAAGCTGTTCTCCAAAACTTAAACAACAAACATGAATATACAGAAAACTGCTTGTTTTGAGTGACAACCAACTGGAATTCTTGTTCTTTGGAATACCCAGCGTAGATTTTCTCGTAAGTATTTACATATAGTGCCTTTGTTATATTAAAAAATATAGACTTTGCAGTGTTGTTGAAATAGCAGTCACCAAGGTACTAAGATTAACTCATTAAATCCAAAGTATGGTAATAGTAGGATGGCTGCTAGATTTTTTTCATCCTAAATCTCTCAAAAAAATAATGAGAGAGAGAAGAGGAGTTGGGTTTGGAATGAATGGAAATTCTCTTTAACATAACAAGATGGACAAAAAAATCTCAGAACATGATGAACAATAATAAATTAGGAGCTTAAAGAGCAGATCTAAAAGTGTGAAACCTCAGTTGAAAAAGAGTAAGAAAGAAAAGTGCTATGACGTTGATACCTGGATAATTAATTTATGATATAGATGCTGATCCCCCAGATGCAGGAAACCATTGCTCTGAGAATCATGATGAATGAACTTGAATAATGTAAAACATTGTTTTTAACTGATGAAAGCTGTACTAATTTAAAAAAAAAAAAAGGCAAGAAATAAGGAAAACTACAGAATAATATGACATGTTAAATACAAACATAAATGGTGCCAAGAAAACTAATCACAGATGCATTTTCTACTACAGTGGGATAAGAGAAATCAGTGAAATTATCCAGTGTCCCATTTAAAACAATGCAGAAACCCAGAATTTTTTTGGGCACTGCATGTTTAACTTCTTAAATGTCTTATTTTTGGAGACGTATAACTATAAACATAAATAATATGAAAGATATGACCCACAGGACAGGCACAGACTTACTTACTACACATGAGAGTCCAAGTATAATCTCCAAATTAGAACTCTCCAAAATACCTGTAACATGGAAAAGAATAACATTCAATTGGTCTATGGTATCGTTACCTCCAGTGCATCTCTTGGTCATTCTTGTAAAGACAATATTGGGTTAGATGGCACTTTGCTGGGATTGATTTGAGCAAGTGTAATAAAGAGTATTCTAATTAATTTTTCCTTCACATAATTTTTAACTGCATGACATTCTCATGCAGAAGTTCACGTCTTGTAGCACAGTGATATCCATGCATCATTTATCATAAAAGTCACCTTTGATTTTTTTTGGCTTCCATCTTCTATAAATGAAGAGGGGAAAAAAAAAAAAGTTAACAATTTTACATAAATTCGTATATGCACAAACAGCACTGTGAAGAAAGCTATACTGTATGCTTATTTGAAAAGACAGTTGATTTTGGTCCAGTTTCAAAAAATTAATTGTATCATAAGAAAGCCAAGGAGCAGGAAACTTATAGGAAAAATGTCCTGCAGCAATCAAAATTACTAAAAATGTGTAAAATGAAACTTATTATAATAATAATTTTAATATAAACTTAAACCTATTTGCCAAAGCACTGAAAAATAGTTGGCCACCTCAACATACTGTAAAAACCAGGAGAAATACCTCCATAAACTCAGGTCTACTACATAAATATAGATGACAATAAAAATAAAATAAATAGTGCATTCCTCTTCCTAAATCATTGTAAATGGAGTAAGAAAGGAGGTTAAAAACTTATAAACATAAGAGAATTTTTTATGAGTGCACACATATTAGTATAAGCAGTCCATAAACAAAATTTTTCCACAAATGTTTGTGAGCCTGTGGTAACAACGTGAACTGAATGGAGATAAATTATACTGCATGTGTTTTCTTATCCAGGTTTTCAAAGCACTAAAAGAGATAAAACACTTTTTCTAATCAGGCATCCAAATAGCTTCTCTAAGTTGCATTACTTCTAAAAAGAACAAAGAAAAACGTGTTCAGTAATATAGTGAATTGTGATAACTGCTATGACATGGTGGAATGACATTTATTAAAAAAAAAAAAAAAGGTATTGGGTACAATTCTTCACTTAGATGTAATTACTTACACCAGGAAAGGTGTCATCAAATACATGTATATTTTATACCTCTTTTGAGTGTATATAAAATAGTACTCCCTGCTACAAAAAAACAGAAGCACATTCATCTCTTCAACTCAGTTCAGCAGGAGTTTTGTCACTGGCTTTAATAAACATGCAGGGTTAGATCCAATACTCTCTGTATTAATCAATGGAGATATCTTCTGGGCAGGCAGTGGCTTGTGCCATGTCCTAGGTAGAGTCCAAAAGAAAAGGATGATAGGAAGTTAAGTCTCATACTGACTAAGTCACTGCATCTGCACAGTTGTTGACTCATCCTCTGTCTCTTCTGAACAGAATGCTGCCCTGTTTTAGTAAATCAGTTTTCAAAAATAATGCTGATTGGGAAGACTGCATGGCCATCTTGTGCCACAGGTGCAACTACATTTCCTTTTCTCAAGGGTAAGGACCAACCTTCAGTGCCATAGAGATGTGAAAATGAACTATTGGGACTACCAGTACTGCCCATCTTTGTGCAAGTTGGCCATTCCTCACCTAAAATAAGTCCTGTCTGACTGTCCTGAAAGCTGCAGGCTCCCATACATGCTTAGCATTTTCTGGATGCTGATATTGTCCCTTCTTGGCTGTGTAGGTGCAAGCTTATCCTTGAGTTATTTGTAGAGGTAAAGGTGAATCGGGACCATCTGTATCTCATTAGAACTGATGCTTTCGAGAATTAGTTTTTTTTCATATACTGCATCTTAAAGTAATTTACCAAGCAGGATTAGGATGAGGGAGCAAAGAATCTTTAGGACTCATACATTACTTTCAAGAGTCTAACACTTACAATAGTAATAATGTTTTCTTAAGGAAACCCAAACAACAAAAACACACACACAAAAAAAAAAGAAAAAAAAAAAGAAACCAAATCAAACCAACCTAAACCAAACCAACCAACCAAAAAAGCCCAACACCCGCAAAAATCAACAAAACCCCAAACATATCCTACTGGCTTTAGGAATGTAGTCTTGTTTCTTGGTAATTTTAAGAATTCACTAAAGGAAGTTTTCCAGAATTTGATACATCATCCTGTGGCAAATTATAATTACCACTGCATATTTACAACATGTGATTAGATACCAAGAGATTTTTCAAAAGTAACATAAAAAGTTACAAGGAAGGTGATAATGATTCTTTTGGAGAGATATTCCTTTGTTCATTTTAGCATCCTCATAAATGTTTAAAGAATATAAATTAGGCTTCCAAGCCAATTAATTTGCCTGTTTCTCATCTCCAGTGATGTATTTTAATTATACTTTCATGCCTCTAAGCTTCAGAAGGGAAGACAGAATGCACTTATCATGAAAAGCAAAACCTGTAAAAGTCCAAAAGGATAATGGAACAAATTCCACAATTTTGTGCCTTAGCCTCATCCCATATTCTTCTGTAAATATGGAGAAAGTGATTTAAATCTTAAAAGGTTACAATTCGGTAGGGCATGCAAAGCTCATATTATAATTTGGGTGAAAGATGAATTTTGGTTCATCTTACATGTTACACACTAAATTTACTCCATGAATCAAAAAAAATATATGATCATTTTTCATTACAATGCACAGGCTTAATTCATTTGTGGTCTAGATGTGCTGAATAATAAAAATTAATTTCTTTTTTTCAAGAAAGGTAAGGAAAATTAAACCTTTTATTCTCCTTCTCAGCATGAGACCCTCCCTACAATACCTGTTTTGGCAGGTCAATTCCCAGGCAAATCATCGATTTAAGCATTGAACTGATGGTAGTACAGGTAAGTAATTATAAAACACCTATTAAGGGGCATTATTTTAGATCCATCCTGTATATTTCTGCCTAATACTCAAATATTTTCCTTCTCATCCATCTGTTTCATCTCTTTTCCTGACTATGATGTATTTTCATTTAATGTTCTGTGAACAATTTCCTTCTGGAACAAAAATTGCACATGCAATTACACACTTTAGAATCTGAAGAATATTAGGTCAGATTGTAGCAAACACCTGTAAAAAGAACAAGGAAATACTTCATTAGCTTTAGATCTTTTATGTTTGAGATAAATCTTTTCTTATTTTCTCCTCTGCCACGTTTTGTTTAGGGGAGTTTTGAAAGTGAAATATTTAGCCAAATTTCAACCTTTCTAATGCTTCCCTAAGATGTTAGAGAAGTTACAAATAGGGTAGTCAGTAGAATTTTCTCTTTTTTCCCCTCAGAACTTATAAAGGGGGGAAAAATAAGAGAAATATCACAGAGTATTTAGACTCCTTCAACTAAATACAAAAATAGATGGGTCTAAGAAAGAATGAAAGTATGGTGTAGTCATGGACAGTGCCGTGGTAAAATGATGGGTTATTTTGCCAACCCATCAGTCTTCATCAGCTCAGAAGTCACCTTAAGTCACAAATTGAGTAAAAAATGAAACAGTTGTATTACGGTTTTGCTTTTCAGAACAATGTGACATAAAAGTGCCTTTAAAAACCATATATCTAGTCATTCTCCTCCTTACTTTATAGCCTTTACATGAGGGCAGGAAAGAAGTGTCAGTATAACTAAACATGAACTGACCTGTCTAGTCCTATTGGATTTTCACACGGCTATTGATTGACTTATTGCCCTTGATGATCAATCCTGTTGGAGTAATTTCTTTGTTGTGCATATTTGCCCTTATATTTTAATTCAAGGGACCCCATGTAAGTAGGTATTTTCTGCCAATTAATCAACCTGCTTACCAGTTTATGAGCAACTTGCTCATAAATAAACAGTGGAAATCCCTAAATTCCATAATCACAGAGGGATGAAACCTAAACTGAATGTTAGGTACATACTTTGCCTGCTGGAGCTTGTTGCTGGTTCTATGCAAAACCAATATTTCTATTGAAAGACTCGGCAGAAAATTAGATGCTGTGGATGTCCTAATTGCTGTGTCTGTTGCTAGAGCACAGCCATTCCCACTGCAAGAAACTGCTATCATGCAGCTCAGCATCCTGAATCTAAACCTTTTAAGCCCCCTTGTCTCTTCTCATTGCCAAGTTGAAATTCATGTTTCTTCCTCACTATATCCTGAAAGGCTGTGGAAGGACGTGGAGAGAAGTAGAGCTGGCTCTGTGTAATTTCCAATGCTGAAGTTGGGTACCCTGGCAAAAAGTTGTCTTATTTACAGATTTACTAACTCATAGCTTCCTCCTTGCATCTTTCAGTGATTCACTGCTCTGAATCTTTGCCAAAACAACAAACTTCATTCTTTTACTTTTGGTCTAGCAGCCATGAAGTTGTGTTGCAGGAAGCTCATGGGACAGTGAATCCTGTTCAGGAGTGGGATTCACTGAGACTAAATTTGCAGGGCAAGGACACAGTTAATAAGGGAAAAACATATAGAAAAGACCAAACAAACAGATGACAAAAAAATGACAAAACCTGCATTCATAGGTTTTATGTGGAAAAACTACTTAATTAACAGATGTTGTCAGGTGCTCTATAGATGCAATTACTCATTCTATAAATAAGATAGTGATGTGAGAAAGGTCATATTTAAAAAATTATTGTGCAATAGGCAGGTCTTTTGTTTTGGATCCTGATAGAAAAATGAAACTTTAGTCTTTGCGAAGAGTAGAAAATTTGCTAAATAAAATTAGGCACTATGACCTATATCTAGGTTCCAAATAGAGTGGCGTTTTTTCCCCCCCGTCTTTAATTCCCAGCATTAGTGAAGCTCTGCCTGGACATTGACATGAATTAAGTACCAGCAGATAAACAGACTGAGACCTCAAGGCTATTTTTAAGAGAAGTTTTCATATAGCTTTTTTTTTTTTTTTTTTTTTTTAACTTTTCAATAAGGATTTGAGATTGAAACTCAATCTGATTCATAAAAAGAAATATGCATCCTGTGTAAAAACTACTAGATTTTTTAAATTTTTATTTATTTTAATCAACTTCAGGACATGTCTGTGATTTCTATGGTGATGATTCTTTATGATGAAGAATAAAAGAATGATAATTGTCTAATCCTCACCAACATCTCCCCCCCTCCAAAAAGTTAAACTACACTAAATATTTTAGTCCAAGTCTAATTTATGCTTTGAAAAATTTGTTATCTACAAATCAGAAATAAGCATGTTCTTCCAAGCAGAGCAGATAATTAGTTATGTGTCGGCCCAAAATTCAGACATGTCATTAACTTCTGGTTGATTTTGGATTGAGCACTAGTCCTAGCTATTAAATGATAACTAAAGAGGATACTTAATGCAAACGTTGTGTTTATGATTTCTTTTTTTTTTCAAATAATAATTACAGTATTATTATGATCTGCTTTAATAAATGTTTCATGTATAGACTTATTTCATAGATTGTTTTTATTTATTCTTGGAAATTTGTCTTCATTAAACATTCAGCTTCGAGCACACAGCTAGCACTTAATGAATTTAATGGAATTATCCATATATTTAAAATTAAGTACTTTAAGTGCTTTGATTACTCTGAGGTTTAAAGGGATGACAAAAACCATAGGCAGCACTTCTATTTAACATAGATCTTAAAAGTTCATTATTTTTGTCTTTTCTAACTACAGTTTAAACAACAGCATAAGATGAAATAAAGTCAAAGCCTTGACTTGACAACACGAAGTTACAGGAAAGTTGTTTGTCTGTGAGCTTTTCAGCAAAGCTTGAATATTATCTCCACCAGAATTTGATAACCTTGTTCCTGCTGGTGAGGATTTTTCAGTTTTACCTTCTCTGACAAATGCAATATTTTCTGTAGACCTACTAATAATATTGAATATTTTGTCATGTCTCATAGAAGATATTGACTTTGTATTTATTGCTAATGGAGGGATGTTGTATATAAAGTAGACTTCATATTTAAAATCAAATGGCTTTGTATGAGTATATTTATTTGTTGTGACAAATGTAGAATAAGAGTTTAGAAACTACATCAAATTGGTTCATGATTCAGAAGATGCTTGGAGAACACAATTTAGATATTTTCCAGGTGCAGGGAATGCCTTTGAAATTAAAATTACCAAAAGCCCCAGGCATTATTTTACTTTCTAGTTTGCTAGAATTTCAGATATTTTCCTAAGTGGCAATAAAACAGTATCCAGAACAAAATCACTTCTGGTTTTTTATATAATAAAGATATTGCCACTGAAATTTCAATGCCCATACAGATCCCAACATAGGTGATATGCTTTGGATTCATCAGTTTGTAGAGTATTATTAGCAGACTATATTTTAAAGCAGTAGAGGTGGTACCACAATTTTATCCAAATTTAAGGACACTTATATGTGTTCAGGCTAAGAATGTGTGCCATAATGTTGTGTGAGGTTGTAGCTTCAACTGCTCTTTTCTGTCCCTCTGCAGAGAGAAGCTTTTCATTCCCTTGGTTTAAGCATTTTATGAGATCACCTATTTTTTACAAAGCCTTTAATAATTTTTATTTGTTTTAATTTAAACTAGTTGACCTTGCTGCAGTTTATAGAACATTCATGTGTTGTTGAACTGGCTGAAGGAATGCTGTACTGAGAAGAGTGGGAAAAGACAGAAAAAGCTGGAATGAAAGAAGAGCACACATGCATATGGCTGGGAGTCCCTCACCCAAGGAAGAGTTAGAAATGGAGTTTAATGATCTGATGTGACAGACTGCACTGATCTTGTGTACTGCATGGGTGGGCAAGCCTGGGAGGAGCCAGAGCAGGGTATCATTTGGTTTCTTTTTCCTGCCATTGTCTCTCTGTGCTCTGCTGTGGGTGTACACAAGAGCTTTTATCACATGGCCTAACAGAAATATTACAGTTTGGGGTTTGGCTTCTCCTTCCCACCAGTTTCCATCCCATGTAGTGGCTCAGGCAGTGCTACTGGAATTGACCTAGGCCAAAGGGCTCAGTCATTTTTCTTAAAGCAAGACTGCCACGGAAATAGCTGGTGTGGGCTTGTGGAGGTGTATATCTTTTTTATCATGGTTAATAATACCTTTTTTTTTTTTTTTTTTAAGTTTGGGCTTCACTCAGATGTTTTGATTTGTGATTAATATTTACTTTGAAAATATGATGAAAGCAGGAAAATGGAGTAGACCTGAAATTTACTCCTTTTTTCTCTTTAAAATTTTATGGGTTAGTATTTTTTAGTTAATTTGTTAAGACGCTTGCTTATTATTCATACATATATACTGAAAAAACCACTAAGAATGGCAGAAACTGAGAAATTTGTTGGGTTTTTTACAAGAGAGTTTTCATTGACACCTATGGACTACAAACTAGATTTTTTCGTAGCTGAAAGGTAAAAGGAAAAAAAAAGATTAAGAGATCCATCCTTTACAGACTAGAGAGGGAGGAAAAAGAAAAGAACACCACAAAACATAAGTTTTGTTAAAAAATTAACAAATAAGTTAAAAAATTACCAAAAGGGGCAAGTATATTTTCTGTTGCTGGAAATGCCGGTTGAGACTGGATGACTTTCTAGAGCTATGCCCCAGGTTGATCACTAGCAGCTGATTGTATGCCAGCATCAAGAGTCAGAAGTACTATGGCTTACATTTTGCAGAAAGTCAGAGTATAATGATATGCTATAAAAAAGGCTATTCCATTTAGAAGAAATTATTATATGATCTGTAGTGCAATATTCATAATGGCTTTTTATTGTTTTAATAAATATAAAAATGAAATCAGTGTTAAATATGATAAGCCCGCTTTTATCAGTTGTATGCAGTAGCTCACCTTTTATAGTCTATGCAAGACTGATCATTATAGATGCATTCACAATCTCTTCCTAAGCATGTCTGTATAGGTCATACATATATCAACTTCAGAAAATAAAAAAAAAATCTAATTTCAGTTGCTTCTTGGTTTGGCTGCATGTCAATTTGTGTGGTTTTCCTTTCTTTCACTTTTTCTTTTTTTTTCCCTTCAAAGATGTGAAGCCGTGGAATAATAGTGTTTGAATGGGCACTGTGGAAGAAAAAGAAGAGCAAAGGCATTTGTACAGGCTCAAGGCAATAGGCCATTGGAGCTGGATATCTTCTGTTCCTCCTGTCAAGACTGAGAGGCGAAGGATGAGACTCACACTGCTGCTCAGAGACAAGGCACAGCAGCTTGAATATGAAGCTGACAGTGAAACTGTGGCTTCTCTACAGCACTGAGGATTATTTGTATTCAGTGACTGACTTGGCATCAAAAGTTTGGTATCTTCACTGAACCATGTATGCATTTTGGCCCTGAGGGGAAACAGGATTTCATCTGTGGTGTTGTAGCCAGCACTTATAAATAGGAAGCTCTGAGCAATTCATTTGTTTTCCATGTTATCCTCTTGAAATGTAGGGAGTCTTGCAGCTTTACTGGAGTTTGGATTGGACTGTGGCTCCCTGGTAACTGCAAGTCTGTCAGAGACTGATCTGAGGGTCTTAAATTCCCTGGTTGCCTCTCGTCAGAAAAAAAAAAAAAGACAAACAACAAACCAGTCAACCAACCAACCAGCCAAAGTTGACAAAAATAAGATAAAATCTATATTCTCATTATCTTGAACCCTATAGCATGTTACTTTTGATCTTCTTTATTGATAAGCAAGATTTGTGTGGGTATCAGGCTCCATACTGAAACAGTGGTGATCATAATATTGTAACAATAATTTTTGCAGTGCATTTACAGGAAGTTAAATCCTATTTTCCTTGAAATAAATTAGTAAGGACATCATTTTTGTCATGTGTGTGTTAATTTGCCATAAAATCTGTTGGGTTACATACTGAAAATGCGGAGGTCTCTTGCAACATAAAATTATTAGCTGCTGAAGGTCATATTTTTACAGGAACATCAACAATGATTGACACTGAGATATCAAAGATTTATTTTACAAACCATATTTGATGAGATTGATGTATCTGAATTTTGGTAGCCAAAATGGTGTTTGGAAGCCAGTGTCTGGATTAGGGCTGAGATTCTGACATCTCTGCAGTTTGTTTTCATTTATAAGGTGTAGTGCTTTTTTGGAGAAAAATTAGGGAAAAAACTATCAAAAAGTCCTGCAACAAAAATGTTATTTTTCCTTGTAATATAAATACAGGACACTCTTTCTTTTTACTCTATTTCTAGTATTAGTCTCTTGCACCTATTTGCTCTGGCCCTTGATAGCAAGGAAGAAAGAGGACATTTCAGCACAACAACACTAGTGCTTTGCCTGCTCAGCCTCCCTATTTTGCCCTGTGAGAGAAACTCAAATACAAACATGCTCTGTGGTACTTCTTTAACCTGAAACAGAATGTGAATAACAGCCAGGTGGGTGCAGTATCAAATGCACCCATATCCTATCTTATGTAGAGGATTTTACACTGCAGAAGTACCTTGAATCTCATTAAACTTTAACCTTGCTCGTTTAATTCTATTCCTTTTGCTATTCAGGCATGCCAATTTCTCTGTTATCTTGAATAGGAACACCAGGAAGTTCAAAATAACTAAGTTAAGTCTTCAGAGTACCCTTTTCCTCCCACTTTGTCACAACCCAGGAACAATGTCAATTTGAGGGCAAAACAGTCAGGAAAATGACATAACTTCATTGTTTGCCTTGTCTCTATAGCCTTGTTTATAACTATGTTTGACGATTTTCTCTGCTTGACCCAAACAAATGAGCTTTTGGAATGGTGACTGCTGACTTTGCCTGCAACTTAAAGCCATTAAGCAGTAAACTCTTCATGATTTCTTCACACTATGACACAGAGAACAGGCGGTAACTTTTCTTCTCAGTAGTATTGTTCCCTCTTTGGGGTCTGCTGTTGAAACTCCCACATGGTATATTTGCTGCTGTGATTGTTTTAAAAATAATATTTTTAATAGTGTGTTTACCTAAATGTTCCATGAAGCTCTACAGACTTGGAATAAACTTAATTATTGTACAGAAGAGTGATTAATTGATGCAATATGTTTAAAAATTTATTTAATTTACTTGCTACAGAAATGCCTTACCAAAGATTTCATAATACCTTTCCTGAAGTAATATGCAGAATTCACCTGGAGGTTTGCCACTCACTTCTGTGCCTGAGGTAATATCTAAATACAATTATATGCCTAATTTGGTAAAATCTGTCATCTTTTGAAGATAAAAGGGTTCCAAATCGTAGTCATTGTATTTATAGCTACATATACAAGTAAATAACTATAGAATAAATAGTCTATTAGTCTGCATCTGTTCAGATGTTGCCATTGGATGTATTTTCAGAGTTCTAGAGCTTTTTTGCTAAACATATATTTTATTAGGATAATCAAAATTGTGGAAGTCAGCTGGAAGCTTGACTGAATTGCATAGCATATATGAAGTTCTGCTATTTCTCTAGAAATCCTGTAAGGATAACATTACAGGTCTGATTAGTGTCACAGTCTCATACTATAGGACTCTCATATGACATGTATATGATTTTATGCTCCTTGTTTTATGAAGATGTTTGTTGTCAAAACTCTCACAGGATCTTATTTGCATTTACATATAGCCTCATTCGTTATTTTGATGAAATTTGACAGCATTTAATATTTCTTTTTGTTCAAGAAACATAAGGTGTAGTTGCATTTGAGGTGATACATAAATCATATTGACAATTAAATGCAATAATAAAATAATTGGGAAGGTAAAACTTGCAGTGTACAGCTAAAGACTAGAAAATTCATATTTTATGTGGATCATGTTACATATCTAGGCTAAATTATACTCAGCAGAGCAGATAAGTCCATTGATGAGGCAATAAAGTGCAATCTGAACATGCTGTTTGTCTTACTGTTAGCAGTATGTTAAGTGGAAAATATTGAAATTGGAAAATTACATTTTAAATGGTGTCATTTCTTTCAAGCTGCTTGCGGTCTTTATTTTAAGCTCTTAAAGAGATATTGTTCTTTTACTATTTCACGAGTATTTATTTAAATACTCCAATTGCAGATTAGAATAATTAAGCTTGGTGGTATAGACACAAAATTAGGTGTTTTTTTGTCAAACAACATACACTTGAAAAGCTCATTCAAAGGACACTGCAAATGTTGAGACACTAAACTGTAATTTTGTTAAATTTTTGCTCCATTTTTGTTAAAGTTGTATGGCAAAGCTTCTGTGTCTTTAGACACAGAAATATTCTAAGTTAGAATTCCTCTCTAAATATCTTTCAATAAAAAAGTCTATGAAGTCAAAAAATAAAGTAGGATAAAGGCAAGCAAACTAAGTGAGAAAAGAAAGGTGATATAAACTTGGTCTGCAAAAAGTATTGAATGGGCATATTTGGATCTGCAAATTATGAAAGTATTTCAGTAACTAATATTATTATTTAATTTTATTATAACTAGATATTATCAGGTGGTTTTATTGTAATTATATATTGTTATTTATTATATAAAAGTATTTTTCTGGAAGCTGTGCTACAGTGAAATAAGCCCATCTCTCCCTCTACTTCTGAGCCTCTGACAAAGTAGAAGAACAGAAAACACAAAAGCATCAAGGTTGAGGAATTTCAAGAGCTTTTTATTTGAAATCAAAACACCACTAGGACAGAGTAACTGCCACCATAAGTAAAAAACTTTAGCTAACTGTACCAATACCATTAGTAATGGGATGAAAGTAGAAATCAAAATGCACAAATCACTGACTGTGAGCAGTACCATGGGCAAATAGCTTACATTTCTGTTGTGGTTTTGACCCTGGCCAGATTTCAAATATCCACCAAAAGCTGCTACATCACTGAAAGCAGTGTCCCTCTGCCGCTTGGAAGGGGAGAAGAAAAAAAAAATAGCAGAGGAATTGCTTAGTAGAGATAAGAACTGGGAGACTCGTTTATTGACCAATTTTCCCAGGCAAAACAGACTCAAAGGGGATAGAACTTAAATTTATTGCTAACAGGATAAGACTTAAAAAGTGAGAAATAAAACAGTCTTAAAACACAACTCCTTCCCACCACCCCACTCACCCATTCCCTCCGTGTTCTCCCTCCTTCCCCCAGCAGTGCGGGGCACAGGGAAGGGAGGTCAGTTGTTGTTTGAGTCCATCCCTTGGAAGCAGCTCTTCCTATTCCGTTGTCCTGTGGGTAACTGCTTCATGGGCTGCAAGGGGACAGCTCACCATGGTTACAGGGGGGTCACATCTCTGAGTTCTTCCCCTGTTCCCATGGGGGTCCTTCTCACAGGAGACAGTCCTTGATAGACCTCTCCAGCGTGAGTCCACCCCTTGGGCAACAGTTCTTCCTAATCTGCTGTTCCTTGGCTCACTCTTCCATGAGGTATAGTCCTTTACAGATAAGCTGTACCGACGTGGGTCCATTACCGGAATCACAAGTCCTATACAGGACAACTTGCTTCAGCGTGGCTTTGCCAGGTCACAGATTTGCTGCAGGACTTTGCTCTATCCTTCCACCAGTTTCAGCATGCTGTTCTTCCATGAGCTGCAGGGGTTCTCTGCACTACGATGATCTTTCCAGTAGCAGCAGGGGCCTGGCTCTCAGTCCTTCCCTTGCTGGAGGGGGAGAGGAAGACCCCCCGGGCCCCTCCTTCCCCCTCCTGCTCCTCTGACCTTGGAGTCTGCTTGTTATCCCATGTTCTCCTCTGCTCTTCTCCAGGCTGGAATTTCTTCTGTTTCTCTTCTTCCATTCTTAAATATGTTATCACAGAAGCTCATATCATTGTCCATCACCAAGGAAGTCCCTCTTGTAGCTGGCTGTCCTTGGCTTTTTTTATAGGACAGTGAAACTTCTATCAGCTTCTAACTGAAACCATTCTATAGCCCCCTCCAGCTACTAAAACCCATGACAGGTTCTTTGAGACATAACTTTTTTCCAAAGAAACATATGTAGGAGAAATCTCACGCCCTCATTTCTTGCTGTTTCTTGATGAGTTTCAGTGGCTTTTTTTTAACAAAAAAATGAATTGCAATCATGCTTTCTGCATATGAGACAGTAGGCATAGCCTGAGGTAGGGATTTCTTTTTTTTTAATATTTTTAGTTATATGAGGCTTTAGAATGAACCAACTCTCCGCTGTAAAAACCCTCTTTTTCTTTTGTTTCTTTCCAGTCACTATCCCCACACTCCAGCGTCCAATCATCCTAAGAGATAAATGTGTGCACATCCCAGGTAGATTGGGATAATGTGAATCTGCTCCATCTATATGATAAAATATTAATGCCCTTGCAGTCACTAGCTGTGAGAAAAGTCTGCATGAGTGGAAACAATTAAAAACTCTAAGTCTGGAAATTATTATTTTTTTTCCTTTTTTATAATCAGCGTATTAATTGATAAACTTCACTTTGAATAGGTAGATTTTCTAAGTCTTGTCTCTATCAGTCTCAGGAACTGTCCTGAACCATTGTAAATGAAGCCCTGATCTGAGGCCTGCTTTAACACCAGTCTCAGTGACAGCTCACATTATTAAAGAAAATGCTTACCCACAAAATCTAAAACTACTGCCTTAAGGTATTAAGCAATCTTTGTGTGTATATGTGTGTTACCTGTCAGACTTTCAACTTCTCCTGAGGCTGGGTCAAAGTTTGCATCTGAACACATATTCTGATAACCCTGTGAGTTAAACAGGAGTACAGATCCTGCTGGATCTCTCTAATTGTAGGTCTTGTCTGTTTTACAGTTCTGTTCATCTCCTTTGTTACTGTCTTCTTGTATAGACTCACTATTAGTTTTTAAAGATGTTATGTGACATTTAGCAGAGAGGCTCTTCTATAAATGATCAAGCTTGTCTGCTGCAGTGTTGATCACCAGCACATTTTAAAGTGTAAAGTGTTATGTAAATTCAATTCATGAAGGTCTAACAGACAAGTGTTATTTTCAAAGGCATATGAGAATAGATTGTCTTTAGAATGTATCTGTAAGACGTGCATCACTAGTCACCTTAAATACTAATGGTATCTTCAAACGTATAACGTAGGAATATCCTTGGGCCATATGTCATTATTCTACAAAAATGTATATGCAAAAAGTAGAACTTAAGTGCAAGATAATGTTTGCCCTCCACTTGGCTGCTTGATTGCCCAGACTACCTAGAATTAAGTCACAGACAAGTGTCACAGTGTGAGGATTCAGCAAGGGCTGATTGCTTCAAACACAGTCAGCACAGTGCATTCTAATGTGTGTCAGATGGATGTATGTGTTATATGGGTAAATGACGAGGTCACTGAAGATCGCAGAGCAGTGACTCTCAGTCAAACAGACACATTTGTACTCTGGACGCTGTCCTCAAACTACATTTAAAACAACAACCAGGTAGTATATTTTTTGCAGTGAAATTTGTTGGCTACAAGATGTGTCAAGGTCTATGGGGATTTGATCCGTCATTTTTACTGCCTTGCCTGCTAGATGCTTGTGCCAGAGAGGGCATCAAGATGTACAGGCTGTAGTACTGCACCATCTTCTCATAGTTGTAGTACTCTGAATCATTGTGAATGTGCATTTTCCTTCTACTCTGACACAGGTCACAGCTGTGAAAACACAGCTTGAGTTTCTAACAGATTTTTTGTTGGGCACCCTGTGACAAACGAGAGAAATACCTTGAAACAGCAATATTCGGGGTATACATTGATAATTCTGATGCACTGGTAATCCTTATGCCATTCTTTCCACATCAACTCTATTTATCACCTGTTAGTTGAAAGTAATATTGATGTTCTCCAGTAATCACTTAAGAAACTGTATTCTCTCCACTACAGCTGTTGTCTTCAATGAGGCAACAACAACAAAAAAAAAGGTAGGACAAAAATCTACTTGTTGGAATCCCACTGAATAGATTTTGAGAACTGAGACATGAATCTCCATTACTATTTCTTTAGCCTTGACTGTTCTGGAAGCAAAGAGATAATAAAAATTATGTTAAAGATCCACAATAAAACAACTGGTTACTGTTATTAGTGTTTTTTATAGGGTTAATCACTGCTGTTGACTGATGATGGTGACTGAAATAGTTTGAATTTAAAAAAAAATAGGTTATTCTGATTAATAGAACATCTTCCGCTTCTTCTAAATGTGTTCTGTCTTTCCTTTAATCTCTGAAAGTGTTACAGTTAAGTTCAATCTAAACTAATTTCAGCAAATAAATGCTCTACAAGCAGCTTTCTTCTCCAAAACTTCCCATGGGCATGTTGAAGTTGTAGTCATCTGTAGCAGATGACAGCCTCTGTGTTATGTTCTTTTCTCTTTGATTGAAAACTAGTATAGCCTGTGGATTGCAAAGGACTTGGTAAGTGGAATCCTGTCAGAAGAAATGTTCTGACTGGCAGCAGACATTTGAAGTAAGTCCAGTGTGAGCTGAAAGAGTTCAATTTTCTGGTATTCTTGAGCACAACACCAGAAAATTAAATTCTTTTTTTCTCCTCTGCAACTCATAAGTCTTGCATACCATCCTGACTTATAAAGGAATATACTTGTATAAAGTAATTTGATGTTTTTACTGCTCTGGAGCTGTTTATGTGGAACTTGGTTTCTAAAGAATCCTTTCCACTTTAGCAATGCTTACATAGCACTACTTGAAAGAAACTAGTAAAATAGTGTGGCACAGCCACAAGAATTAAATGTTTCTCTATTCTGTTCAGCGTATTCTCTGCAGCTTTTAGTTTACTATTTTCTTAATCCCTGACTGAAAAAAAGCGCTACACATTTAATGACAGGAGAATATATACCTTGTCGAAGAGTTTACTGCTGCAGAATTGCACCACAGAAGTGAGTAGTGAATACAGTCATATAATTTTTCACAGAACAAAAAGGAAGTAGAATATGCATGTTAAACTCCTTCTTCCCTACCCCCCATATGATGGACTTGTTATTTCTTGATGAATGGTAAAGTATAGATGCTGTAAGGAGAGAAAAAGCAATAATTTTTATTTAGAATATGATTCACAAAAGCTATCAATTTCAGATGTAAAATTTCCCATCAGATTTCTAACTAGAAACCTCTGAGCCTGACTGCAATCCTCAAATAGGACACTCTTTTTTTGTCCTAGTCTTCTATGTGCTTGCAGAAATTGTGGGTGCAAGACTCACTTTTGAGCAGTCTAGCAGCTAAATGAGCAAAACATGACATGCTCTGCTTTCATTTGTCTGTGGAAAGTGCACACGACTACTATTTATCACTATCTCATGCACCAGTAGCAATTCTAACTCATAGTTCACTGCATGCTTTTAAATAGAAAAGCTCCTGTTTTCCTTCTCTTGGCAGTGTTTTAGATTGTGGTCATGCCTGCTGAAAAGATGCTCTCTAAGATTCAGATATGGTGGGTATTAAAGTTATAAAGACCATGGGGTTCCTAAGTACAGACATGTATTTTTGCAGGGAACTCATTAATTATGAATAATTATTTGTACCCTGGATGCACGACTCCCTCCTGCCTCCTTTCAATGGATGTGAGATGTTCAAGTTATGTCTTCCTATTACTGCAACAATTTTCATGAGATCCTTTTCTTGTTTAGTCTGCCAGCCTGGAAGCTCACTCTGGGCTTTAACAATTAGGCTGAGTTTTCACCTGACCCTTTAGCAGCACTAACAAAGGCTTTCTGGGCACTTTATGCCCTGACCTACCATTGTGCAATTTCACTTCCCAGCATGCATCCCTACAACCTTGATTTAAAGACGATGAGGTTTCACAGGTTTAGCTGAAGACTAGATTTTTCCTCCAGACTTATTTTTTTTGATGATGATGGTATGGGAAACATTAAAAAAGTACTAGTTAGTTTGCCCAGGGTCATGACATTTTTCAGATGGCCTTCCAGGAAGCCATTTGAGGCAGAATGACTATAAAAAAGATTCAAGTGCCATCATAAAAAAGCATTTCCATTTTTTCAGTGAAAGGGCTTGCTTTAAAAACTCTGCCTGCAAATCTGGTGGGTGATCCCTGCTTCATGAACAAACCATTTCTGTGCTCTCACTTTGTGCTTCCCATCTCTATGGTAACAGACAGGGAAAAAAATTAGGCATCTAGATAATAGCTAACCAGCTGAAACTGGGTGGAATAATGATCACTTGTTTTCAGACAGGGAAAAGTGTCTGCTAAGTAGACATCAAAGGTAATGCTGACCAAGATGGCAGTCTAGGAGAGATGCCACTGAATCTGTGGCTATGGCCTTTGGCTCACCTATATAAATTTTGACTCCGAAGTTTCCCAAAAAAGTTCCTGATAAAATTGAGCATATCCCTTGGGTTCCTGATATACATTCCTTGAAAGATTAAGGTCAATCCTGGCATGCAGTTCAAGCAACATCAGAGGGATGTTCTTCAAGACTCTGCCTCTGATAACAAGCCCCCATGACTTTAGGGCTTTCTCACAAATCCAAGGATTTCTGCAGTGTTCTGGTATTCATCTGCTGCTATTCTGCTTCCTGAACTCTGGCTGCTCCTCATTGCACTTCCAGGGTACCCAATGGCACTGACATTGCCATGGTGGGGGGAGCAACAAGTACATGGAAGGAGGATGTCAGTAGAGGGGGTAGGCTACTTGAATTTTCTGAGCAGTAAATTTGTCAAAAGTGTGATTACAAAAAAGCATCACTTTAAAACTTGGATTCAAAAAATAGCAGGTTTTGAAATTACCTATTTCTTTTTGGAAATACTAAGTTAATTAAAAAACCTCCCAGATTTAACTTTTGTTAGATAAGGAAAAAAGGTTTAAAAATATAGTAGCCCTTTTTTTCTTTAAACAAGTTTTAATTTTGTACAAAACAATATATCTCAGTAGTGTATGGTGATGATTTTTAATGCTCAGCAAAACTATGGATTTTAATATTTTTCACATCTTCATTAGGGTTAAGGAAATAGAATTCATTGTAGATGGTCCAGTAAAGAAGGAAGTGATGTACTGATGTAAAGAAATGCAAGCAGAAAGAAAGGAGAAGCAAAGATTCTCTGAATAAGAGTGATGTGACCAGTGCCCCAACTGTTGGTTGCCATTCATGTTCATGACTGACACTCAAGGTTACCTCAGCAGCTATTAGGACCTTCTGATGAATACAGATGACACTGAAGTAATGTTTACTGAGAGTCTAACAGGTTTCAAGGATAAAGTACAAAGTGCCACTGATGAAGTCAAGTGGCAGGGATACCACAATTTCCTTGTCTTTAATTTTTTTCTAATGTGTCGTGATCTGCAAAGTAATATTGATGCTACAGTAGTTCCTAAAATAGACGCCATTATGTTCATTAGATGCTTCACATCTGAGTATCACAACCAGTAACTGTTGTAAGTAGCAGGGGGAGGTGGAAGTAATTTTAATCTTTTCTGGGTTTTCTTGATTAGATATCTCAGATTTCATAAGCATTTATTTAATTCATATTAGCATTTAACAGTCAAATGCCCTCAATGGTGAAAACCCTAGAGGCGGCATAGAAATTAATGGTTATTCTGTGATAGATCTTCTCTCTGACAAGGACTTAAATATTTAAATTCTAATTTATTTATTATGCAGGAAGATGACATTTTATCCCCCCAACCATTTGACAGGAAGACACTATAATTATGCCTTTCCCCGGGTTCCCATATTCCCTCCTGTACCTTTGCGAGAGATTATAAGAGTTCAGACTCCCATTCCCAAACAGGTTTGCCCTTATAGCAGCACATTTGCAGTAATCAATGCAAATGCAGTGACTGGTTCTTTCTAGATCATTTCTTCAAGCTGAAATTTCTTTGCCTTCAGAGGCTGTTACAGGGATGACAGATGGCAATGTGTTTATTAGGAAAAGTGGAGGTGACTTTAATGCACTCTCTGTACATCTCTATGCTTGCTCTATTATTAAGTTCTGATTTGTTCTGAGAGAGAGCACAAAAGGCAGCCACTGTATCAGAACGCTATCCTGCAAAATAGGAGTTTTGGAAATATTGCATGTAGCTGTGGTTTGTTTGAGCAATTTTCCCTGGGAAGACTATTATTATATATATTGCAGACAGAAACTGAGGACAAGGAAACATGAGAGCAAATTTGTGGCAGTTACAATGTGTATGCAGATATTCATTTATGCTGTAAAAGATTTTTGAGAATGCTGTTAAGAGGCTTATCATGTGAACAGTGTGTCAGATGGTCTGAAAGGGCTGTGAAGCCTTACCAGTCCCTAAAGATGGCTAACTGCAAACCACCTCTAATATTCTGACATTAACTTGAAATGTCAGTCTTACACATCATCTTGGTCATGGGAGCTGTCATGCATTGCTGAAAACAAAACTAAGAGCCAAGTAAGAATTTGGAAGAAGACTGGAAGGAAATGGCTGGACTTTGGGCATGTGAATTTTGTAGGGAGCTGGGTAAGCATCAGGAAGGTACAACTCCAGTGTGTGGACAGTGGACTAGCTTCCCAGACGTTGTACACAGCCTGCAGCAAGCGCAGAGAATTCTGGTAGGGCATTAAAATGTGGTTGTGGTTTGTTTTTTGATTTTTTTTTTTTTTTTTTTTTAATAGAGGAGGGTTAGCTCTTTGCTGCCATAGAGGACTGGTGGGATTGCAGGTTTCCCTACTTTCTTGCTGTGTTCCTGCAGTGTCAGGAGGGAAAAGGAGCCCATTACCCATCATCCTTAACTGGGAACCAGTCACCTCCTTATTGAAGTATCTCTGCACCGCCTCTGCTAATGTGCTGTCACCCAGTAGCAAAGATAGATCAAGGAATATTAGTGTGCTTCGTTGAAGGGTGTACAGACAGGGTAGCCTGCAGTGTGGCAGTCAGGCTTTTTTCCTGGTGTGCCTCGACTTTTGGGTTAAAAGTGTCATGCAACCCTTCTAGCCTGGGATGTGAACTTGTGTATGATAGGGCCTCTCAGATGAACCAGAAAGCACTTGCAATTTTCTCTTTCATAGTCTGGCATAGGAGAAACATATTCCTCAAACATCTTGAGTCAGGAAATTGCTTTTCAGTAGATTATCAGGATCTTCCAGTGACCTTCACAGCTTGTGCTTCCAGGGCCAATAGTGCTCCATGTGTTCTGTGTCAGCTTTGATCTAGAATGAGCTTTGTTTTCCTTTAAAAGGAGATTGATATTTTTGAAGAAGGCAAGTGGAGAAGTTTAAGTAAAAGGTCTCTTTATATGAGAGGAAGATGAAGATGGTGGAGAGGAAAACAAATACAAGTTTGTATCTACAAGAACTCAAACACTAAGAGTTTGTGACTGCGTAACAAATAAAAAAAGTGAAACTATATTGTCCAGATATGACAGAAATGCTGTAATTAAAAAAGAGTACTTTATCTCTTTATACCCTGAGAACCCTGAAATATGAAGTTACCTATTAATGGGGGGAAAAACAAAACAAAACAAAACAAAAAAAAACAAAAAATCAACCAAATCAAACAATCAGAAACCAACAACAAAAAAAGCCAAATTGCCATTGCTATGCTTTGACAGTTTGAAATGTGTAGTATCATGATTCCCTCATTTTTAACGTGGCATTTTATAGTTTCTCAATATTTTAGGATAAGTACTGATAAACTTCAGAACAGAATATCTCAGAAACATATTGTTGATGTTTGTGTGTTCTGGAATTGTCCAGATATTTATGTGTATCCATTTAATCTTTTTTATCTGCTAAAACCAAACATACATACTTTGGAAGAACTCAAAATCTTAAGATGGTACTACAGATCAGCACAAAAGAGTAGGTCATCTTCAAGAGACTATGATTTGAAGGACACTGAGCACTTAAGGCAAGATGCAGATAGTTGTGCCTGGCTCGAAGTTAATAACCGGATCCCAAGCCTTCAGAGTCTTTGGAAATTACTTGGCTGCCCATGACAACATAGGTCTATTTTTTGGGGGGGGGAGGGAGGGTTATTTATTTTGTTTGGTTTGGTTTTGGTTTGTTGCAAATAAGAGAGGTTTGTTAATTTGCTGAGCTTTTCTCAGAGCTACAATTGCAGATAATACTTTTTTTCCTGTTAGTGAAATAGACTAGATTCATGTGGTTTTAAACTGGTGTGCATGAATATGATGGGTATGACCATTTTTTATGGTTATAGGACTACCAAAAATGTGGGATTGGATAAAAGGGAAAATCTACTCATTTAACACCCATTCTTTTTTAAGACTGAACACTCCTTAAGGAAATAAAAACAAACATTAAGCCTTATTTAGATATATAAAAGGGTTTTTTCATTCATCATGATTTATTAAAGTCTTATTTTAAGCAAATCTTTTTTGTGTAATAAATATGGAATACACTAAAGCAAAAAAAACCAAAGTTGTACATGAAGTTTCATGTGATTTTGAGTTTATGTGAGTGGATATCTAGGATTCTTGCTTACTGTTTAGTGAGAAATAATTTAATATTTCATAATTGGGAAGATACATCAATATTTAAACATTTCACTAATATTTTCCGAAACATCTTCTTGTTTTGAAAGCCCAGAAACTTCTCTAAAAATAGCCTAATTTTTTTGCCCCCTGAGTAACATTAGTTGCAATTGAGAGCCAAAGTGTATAATTTAAAATATAGTGCTAAACTTGAAAGAAAAAATCAGAAATTTTCCTCTGGACTCAAATTATATGAATTTACTTAAATTTTGGTAAATACTAAGTCTCACAAAAGACACAAAGAGAGAGAAATACTATTTCTGTGTTTTCAGTCTAATAAAGTAACTGCAAAAGAACATATTACTGTAGGAGACCCGTGGTGGCAAACAGCTTGGAAACCATTGTCAAATAATCATATTTTTAACTTTGTCATCTGATTGTAATTTTCTCCAACCTTGTTATCCATGCATAACTAAGAAAGTCAACAAAGAAGAACAGATCAAAGTTTAAAATAACTCTAATTAAGTTTAAATAGCCAAAGTATCTATCTTTGTTCAAACAGGAATTTAATTGCTCTTCAACTAATAAAACAAACTAATAAAACAATATTTTCTTATGACTATGGCAAAATTTCATGAGGTTTTCAAGGAAACTTGTTTTCCAAGTGTGTTCATTTCCACTGTTCAGCTTCTATACAGACTTTTTTTGGATGCGGAGCCCTGCAAATAATATGTAGTAAAAAGTAATTTGTATTTTGTTGTATTTGCATGCCATAAAACCAAAGCCATGTAGGCTGACACTCTGTGTGTGAGTGTGTGTGTGTGTGTGTGTGCACATGCATGCATGTGACTGTTTGTGTGTGCAGTCTACAATACCCTCATTTTGTGTGCTTCTGTCAGAAGCAGATTTCTTCTGCAAGACTTCTGCCATGCTATAGGTAAATCAGATTAAGATTGAACTGTGCCTTAAACATACTTCTAGAAGAGAGGGAGGAAAAATTTTCTTGTTGGTCAAGTCAGCACAGAATTTTTACTGCAGTACAGAAATGTGTGTTCCCCAGGCTTCAGCTAAGTGTCCCCTGTGATTCTACCTTTTTCAAAATGCAGTTGCATTCAGCATGTGTCTACTATCACCATGAAGACCCTGAAAACAACACCTTCACTTCCCCGGTTATGAAGTGAATCTTTTTTTTGTAAGAAGCAAGGTCTATCGTAGGAGTTTTACTTATTTTTGCATGTATTATCTCATTAGCACATACTATTATCCTACTGTTGACAAGAGAATTTTGTAACTAAGAAAACTCTATATACAGATTGATGAATCAAGAGAGTCAAATACTAAGTTTCTATGTTGGGGCTATGCCTAACTCTTCCATATAAAAATGATGAGTCCCTAATACTCACATGTTGTATTGGATATCATTTTAGGAAAATCTGTAGGCAGTGTGGTATCTAGGTCAGGAAACATGATTTTGTCTGATGGGCAATGTGACTCAAATTCATTTCTGACTCTAAGCACCTGGAAAAGTAATTTGTTTTCCTGAGGACCTTTTCCCTCTGGTGGGAGGATATTGCTCTTATCTGAGACACTTCCATTTAATTTGCCAGAGGTTAGAGAAATTTATCTGCTTTCATGGCTTTTTAAAAATACAAATAATTTCATTCTTTTACTGGAAAAAATTAGTTCTTCTTTTTGTATTATGCAAATGCATATTTTCTTGGCCTATCATTTTCAATCTGATCCTTTCGTTGTTCAAATATGCCTTGAATGTTTGAAGATCAGATGACTGTAATTTCTTCTGCAGTCCCTTTCTGATTCCCTTTAACCCAACACTATTTTTCACTAGTAGAATTATCAGAATGCCTTTACCCACTGCATAAGTCTTGTATTTATAGTCACTTATGTTTTTTAGTCCATGAAGAAAATATAACCACCTGTGCAGTGCAATTTTAAGTTTGCTGAGCAGCTAAGAACAAGGAATACAGATAACACGTTTGAGCAGAAAGTGTAATGAAAACATGCGTGTACAAAAAAATGCTGAAATAATCTAATTTTTATATTCTTATTTTTCATTATTTGGTAGTGTGAGGAGATGTATTGGGTTTGTGTGGCAAGGATTTGTTAGTGTGGGGGATACAGGGGTCACTTCTGTGAGAAGCTGTCAGAAGCTTCCCCCGTGTCCAGCAAAGCCAGTGCCAGCTGTCTCAAAGACAAACCTGCCTTTAGGAAATAAGAAGTAGGTGATTAGAACGTTGTGAAAATAGTGGGAAAAAAAGCAAAATGTTCTTTAACTAAAGTAGACAAAAGACGTAGAAAGAGAAAATTGATATTTTTTGAAGTTGCTGCTAAGTTTGAAACTATTGCTCTTGCTTGGGGTTCACATGACAAGTTTTTTTTATTTTCTTGGTTTCTTGTTTTCATTGTAATTTTCAATAGTAAGGTTCTCTTTCACAGTCTTTGTATCATGTAAAAGTAGAAGAATTATTTTTATTTAAACAGTGTTTGTCCTTTATAAAAACAGCCAGTTGAAAAGCCCTGTCTGTTTTCATGAGTATTATGATACTGTCAGAGGAACACCAGCATAAAATCTCAGAGAAGACAAGGAAGATGGATTACCTGGAAATTTTCTCTTCTTTATGTTTTGAATTTTTATAAAAGTATATTCTAGCATTAATTTAATAATATGATGCTTCTGGAATTAGATGGAAGCACAACAGAATCCAGATATGGCATGCCTTTTTTAATATTTAGAAATAAAAGAACTGAATCAATGACAGTAAAGAGATACATAGACACATATGGGATTGTTTCCATGCCCCATTTCTCTCTCTTTTCTCCTTTACAGCTGAGATAACCCAGCCAGAATGCAGCATTTGTCCCTCTACTTCTTGTTTTCCTGTTGTAAAAAGACGGTGGGAGGACGTGCACATGTAGCTTTGATTATTCATCCAGAGGTAGAGAACTGACATGAAGAGGACATTCCACTAACATTTGAACGACTTGCCCAGACAACCATGCTGCAGCATGACTTAATTGTTAGAAAAGCCAGGAAAACTGTTTGTACCAATAAAATCAAGGACTTTCTTACTGGTTTTCATGATATACATTTTCATCTTGAGATACAGCTTTCATGTTATAGTTGAAACAAATTAAAACATCTAGTTAAAAAAATACCTTATTTCCAAAACCTATTCCCTCCATTTCAACTCACCATTGGAAGGAAGAATCATTTTGCTGTCATTGTCTCTAGCTCAAAATTTCTTTTAAATAAAATATTTTTTATAATATTTTTGTGTTGTAACAGGAGTTTTTCAAGCTACTAACACATTTCAGAAAACCTTAATGATAATGACTACAAAATACCATTAGCAAATATATGTTGAGTGATTTTTTTTTTTCTTCACAGTTTTTTATTCTTTTTCTCAGAAATACCAGATGGTTGCTTTGTGTTTGTAGCCCACAATTAAACTTGAATGTTTGAGAATGGAAATTTCTATCTGAACATGTGAGCTTCTGCCTGAGCTTCTCATTGTTTCTGGACACTGATGTTTAGATGGTAAAATCCAGTATCCAGAACACAAGATTGAGGTGGGATTCTACTACTTCTTTTGCATTTTACTTGCTCTTTGAACTTAGGTGGGTCATCTAATCATACTGTGCCTGAAAAACATAAAAAAATAAAATAGCCAGTGATCAGTAGTTAATTTTTTTGAACCCTCAGGAGAAAATTAGTAAGATATTAATCATCTTTGCTGAGATCTTTTTTTGTTATGAAGATACACCTGAAGGACAGGTTACTTAGCTTGGGGTTGAGTCATTCTTCCTCACGTTGAAATCTTTGATAAAAACCTCTCTCTATATAACAAAAATACCAAACAAATAAACAATCAAATCAATGTATATATGAAAGACCATACATAACCTTATTTTAATGGCTCAAAAGACAATTATGACTTCCTCTTCCACTATGCTGAGTTCTTAAAATGCTTCTTCCTATATTTTCAACAAAAGAGCATTCTGTGGAGGCAGAGAAAAGGATTTAGAAAAAGAATGTTGTCATAATAAATGTAGAGTATCCATGATGAAGCTGAATTTAAAAATTAGGAGGAGACCATCTAGAAAGATCTGGAGCAGCTGTCAGCAGAATCTCTTAGGGTGGTTTAGAGGATCTGTTACTGATCTTCAGGCATGATCTGTCTAATTCAGTTAGATTACAGGAAATGAAGAAGAGTGGCTTTAGGGGAATCTTAATATTTCAGGTAAGACTGAAGGATAATTCTGCTATTCTTAACCATGATCTGTTATTCCTGAATGTGATGGGGATAGATGTCTGATTAAAATACTAAAAAAGCAAGAGGTATAATCTTTGGGTCAAGTATAAAACATATCAGTAAATGTTCAGTACTTGAAAAGAATAGAAAGTTTGTGTTGAATAGCTGAGTCAATACAGTTTATTCTTCCCGCTATCCTAAAGAAACTTTGATACAATGAGTTCTTGATTACAGTGGGAATATAGACTGAGCCAAAGAGAATATTTAGTGAAAGAAACTGATGCTCAGAGCTGTAGGTCTTTGATATGGAAGTCGCTTGGCAATTCAAATTAGAGGTATGCAAAGCTTTGGGATAAGTGTATCCTTCTGTCTGCATCCACTAGTCATCTAACTCATCACTATAAATTTCTCTAGACCTTGAAGGCTAATCATCTAGGTGCTCTTTTTTGTCAAGAGGGTAAAAAAGAAGTTTCAGAGGACAGCTGATCCCATTCTCTACTATGCCTCAGGGAGCAGATTGGACTTTCAAGTGTATTGATAATTTCAAGTTACTTCTGCAGTGTTCATGGGCAGTCAGGGTGAGTGACTGTTCTTTAGCTGCTTATTCACTTGCTGGAGAAAATGTGTTATGGATTATACATATATAAACTATGTGTATTTGAATAGCATATCTTTGAGATTTGTATAGTCTGCAATTAAAATCTACTTCAAACTCACTGTGCATGACCCAACTTCAAAACCACCTTGTCACAATATTTTATCGAAGGACTATTTTTATTTCCTTCCTATTTCTGCTTCTAACAACAACAACAACTTAGAAGAAAAAAAAAAACTACAAAAACCCCCCAAACAAACAAACAAAAATGGTGTCCAAAACCTGGACTTTTAAAATTGCCTTAAAACATTGATGCTACAGCGACCTGTGCAAAGAAGCCAGGAGAGTGAAGATAAAGGCTGAGGGGAGGAGGCTATAGCCTACAAATTTTTAACTGGGGGGTGACTCTCTCGGTATGTGATGCTTCTCTTGGGTGTGTGATGCCTATCTAAAGGAGATCAGTGGCACTCTCTGTGTCTGATATTTGTCTCCCATGGGCCAGACCATGTCAAAGGAGGCCCTCGTGTGCACACACACACCACTACCCCACAAAAAGCCTCACTCAAAGCAGGAGTGCCCCTGAAACACAACCCCCTCAAGCCTAAAATGACACTGTAAAATCCAGCACTTCAGGTCTCTGCAGAACTGGAGTAACTGTGCAAAATATTCCCACCACTCAGACATGGGGGAGGCACCAAGAGGGTTTCTGAGCGTATATAAACCAATGGAACTTTATGTTTCAGGGGCTACTTTCCCACACCACTCCCCAACAGACCAGTGACAACAGCAACACTAGTGACAACAACCAAGTTCATCCAAGACCTCTGAGTAGTGACTATAAACTCTTTCTTTTTCTCTCTGTTCCCTTTAACTCTTCTTCTTCTTCTTCTCTCTCTCTATCTCTTTCTTATACATTTTCTTGGGTGATATTTGTATGTTTTTATATTGCCATATTTCTCTGGATAATCACAACCAAAATTGTTCTAAATAAATTCTGTATACATATCTGTAAATGTTAATCATCTAGTATTGATTTACTTTAATCCACCCTAAGGAATTTATCAGCAAAAACCAGGAGTTACTTCTGCCTTGTAGGGTGGGTCATAGCAAGTGAAAAAAAGCAAAGAAAACCCCACTGTGGCTGTATGCTTAAAGTTCTGTAGCATTTCAATGTCAGTATATATTGATTTGGTTTTTTTCCTGTACCCAATTTATTAATGTTAATATTTTGATATCCATGATGTCAATTTTCAGCTCTTTTTTTTTTTTTTCTTGTTTTAGATTAAAACTATTATGGAATTTTCAGAAGAAATTCAACAAATGCTTTCCTGTTAACTGTCTCATTGGCAACAAATCATGTAGCTTGGAGACAGAACAGTAAGAAGCAAGACTTTCACACTTTTTCCTTCTAAAAGTGTTCCCATTGTTTAGACATTAATCCCTTTCTCAGGGACATATTGAAAGTAGCAAAACCTGTTACCTGCCTTCAATAGTCTAAATCAAATTGATGCTTTTAGCAAGATTAACTCTGAATATGGGGCTTTGCTGATTCAGTTAAAGCTCTGAAAGAAAGGATTTTCACTAACTTTCTTGATTTTAGATTGACACACACAAAAAAAGAAGTTATAGTATGAGCATCCTCAGACTGTATCATTAATGGAGAACATACCTTCCTATCTAACTACAGACATAAAACCCGTGACTCTTCCAGAATCTGTCACTCTTCAGCAGAGGTATAATTTTAGGCAAAAAATAAGTATTGTTCAGTACAGAAGCTGAGCTGTCTTCAAGCAACACTAAGGAAGGGAAGTAGACCATTATTCAAAAATATATAAGAATACAGGAGCTCCTCTGCTAACAAACATAGCACATCAGTTTTAGCACTGCCTTGTAACAATACACCTTTCCAGGAGAAAAGTTCCTATTGCTTCTAGCCAGAAACCAAGCTTTCAAGACCTCTAGCTCTAGCTTAAATTTGTATGCAGAACACACATCTGTTTCTGGGTGGAGGAAGACTGGTCACAGCCTCTTCCCATGAGGTCAGATTGGTCTGTGACTGAATGGGCCATCACTGTCAGTTTATAACTGAATGAGCCATTACTGTCTAATAAAAATTGTTAAGGTTTTGATAAAATCATCCCAAATGTTCTCTTCTTGAAGAAACAAAATTAACTAATTGGCTTCAGTCTGAACTTTTAAACACTTTGATAGTGGTAAGAAGAAATACAGAACCACTGAACCCTTCATACTTTCCAGATCTGACTTACAGTTAAAATAAATCAGAGCTGTCCTATTGTCAGAACTGCCAGTTTACTTGTGCTCATGGTATTTTCACTTTGTTCTTTTCCTTTTATATCTATTTTTGTCAGCTGGGTTTACTTTCCTATAGCTGTGAGCATCTCTGGTGCCACATTGTGTATTCTTACCCCAGCCTGACTGACGCCCCCTGCGAATGACACACGGTTCAGAAGAGTTGTTCGCATCTCTGTCTTTCTTTTTCTCCCGAGACCCGGTTACAATTTGGAGGCTCCGTGGGCTCCCTCTGGTGGCCACCTGGCCCTAGCCGTCCCAGAGCTGCTCTTCTGGGGAACCTGGCATAGGGAATGAAGACATGCTCAACTGAAATAGCATATTGTACTGAAGTTGAGCAAACAAAAATATCTCACGGAGATTAGCGCTGTGAACTTTATATATCCCAAATCTATCCAGATGCTCTCCTTCAGCCTTCTAATTGCTGAAGAAAGATGAGATGGACAAGAGCAAAACACATACGGTATATGAGATGAGATGAAATGAGACGGCCAACAGCATAAGGGTATCATTGCTTTGCATCCGGCTACAGCAACTAATCATATTTCTTCTTCCCAGTCCTAGCAACTAATGTGGAGTCAGAGCACCAATACACTAACTCAGTCATTGCTTGGTCTACAATGCTGGTAACTGGAAGCCCTTCTTGGTGGGATGGAAATCCTCTTGTGCTCCCACATTATATCATATAATAAAAAGAAACAGTTTAAAAGTGGAAAATTATGTTGAAGTCATGTTTGTCTCTTTTTTTTCCCCTGAAATCCAAACTCTCTGATTTACCTTAGAACAGGCTATAAGGAATTATCTCAATAACCATCAGATTTCTCTGGATTTACCTTGATGTGACCAGAAGAAGAATCTATCCCTAGAGAAAGAGAGATTAAATATGTGTAGACATTGGCATACAATCACAACCACATAATCATGTTCTTCTCATTTCTTAAATATTTGATTATGAAACTGTGTAAATATCTTCTATAAACTGATATACAAGACACAGAAATATAAGGATTACCTTGTTGTAACAAATTATCCACTGTTTTTTCACAAAGATAAAATAAATCCAGAGAAAGAATAATAACATCTGATCCAACACAGCCATTGACAGAAATAATGCTTTTCTAGCTTCCCACTAATTTACTTATTTTTTCCACTGACATCAGATTTTTTTACCTAGCTGACTTTTTCTTTCTCTGACTTGGCAGGTTTTCCTCAGCCCTCGGACTTAGCACTCTATTTTTAAAATGGCTGTTTTCTTATAGAAGAATTAGGCACTTGAAAGGCCTGCTGTTACATTTCAACATAAAACTTTGGTGGCAGTGTCAGCAGGTGAGATGAAGTCTAGAACCTTCCAAGTTGACCTGCAACACAAACTACACTGTGGAAATGCAAAAGATCAGAGTTCATACTTGAAAATCAGAGGCAGTGTAGACAGGGAGCTGGTAATTTTGTCATGCTGAGCTTAGATCGTGATGACAGGTAGTATTTAAAGAAGCTTAAGAACTGAACTGACTTGAGTCAGATGATAATAGTTTTCAGATATTCTTGATGGCTGAAGATTAATAAATGGTAGAGCAATGAGGACACCCTGTAACTGTTTCTGCTGTCTGCGCTGGAATATGAAGTCATGCAAGTGAAGGCTTGGTGACTTCTTGACACTGACTGAAAGTTTCTCTGTGCTTGGATTTCACAAGGCCAGATGTTGTACTCCATTCCTTTGTACTGCCTGTTCCTAAAACATGTAAGAGCTGCCATTCCTTGGTTTGTTCAAAGTCTCTGGCTACTGCCTGCAGGTGCAGTGCTGTGTATATTTGGTTGTCTCTGGTGTGTTTCCAGTTGGTCAGGGACTGTATTTGGGCAGCCACTAATGACCTAGTCTTTATTAATTTATCACTATTCTTGTTTTTAAACTCCTGATCTGGTAAATCTTCACACATTGCATTGCAAAGAGTTCCACTGCTTAGTTGTCCTTTTTACAGAATTTTTTCTTTGTTTCATTCAAAAATTGAATAATGGAAAACAAGGAAACCAGTTCTGATGTTTGTCTACAGAGTCAAAGGTACTCTACATAAACCACCACATAAATCTTAGATTCCACTCTTTCAGGCAAATGATGCATAATATTAAAAGCTGATAGAGTTCATAACAGGTGAACAGATAACATTCTAGTACCAGGTTGAAATTTTTTAAATTAAGAAATTCAGGTGCTTCCATTCTCTAAAATAATTTTATTGAAACCAATGTTATAAAATACCATGTTAGCAAAAAAATAGAGTGCATGCTTTTCTTCCGTGTTTTGTACTGCTCTGTGACTCCAGTCAGTATTTATAAAAAGGCAACAATTGCTTTTACTGCACCTTAAAACATTTAGATCTCCACGTCTGTAAGTCCTTTTTCTTCTGTAGCTCTCAAACTTTCAGATTAGTTTGTTAAATACTTAATATTTTTCTGCATTTATGGACAGATTTGAATTTACTGGGAGAATAGAGAGGGTACCAAAGCAAACAGAGCTTTATTTTTGCACCCAAATCCATTAGGGAAGTTTTCTGTTTTTCTGTTTCCACGAACTACTGAATTTATTGTGCTAGTGTTTTTGAATTGTTGTGCTAGTTTATCTACAGCTTTAGAAATATATTTTGGAAGCCAGAGGAAAGGTAACACCTAGGATCATGCAGTTTTCTCCTGTTTTGTTTTTCACCATGAGCCTCTTCATTTGTTTAATCATGATGGATGGAGGAAGGGAGAAAGAAAAGGACAGATCCTTACTCTCTACATATACTTGCACTGGAGTTACACTCATGACAGACTATAAAAAGAAAAAGTTAATGAGTCTGTGTGTCTATTTTTTTTCCCCCAAAGCTGAAAGGTCACATACTGTGGCAGCCCTGGGAATTGAGTCTGAGTCTTCCAACCACGTATCTTCTGCTTTAATCAGAAGAATTTCTTTTATGTCTTCCAGGCTCTCAGTTTCCTAGGTTTAAATAATAAATGAAAATTCATATGAAATCTCAGTGGGATTAATCTTCTCGTACTATAAAAATTGAACATGCTTTCCTTATGTCTCTCTCACAGATGTTTTGGAGTCTAGTCTGCCACTGCACATGCTTTAATTACAAGTAGAAATCATATGCTGTTACACACCAAACAAGGTGCTCACCTCTTTTGTTTCTATTCAGATATTTAAGCTCCAAGACACCTAAGCATGTCAAGATAAAGACAAGCCGCTGCCTAAGAGCTTTGCTGAATCAGACCTTGGTGGCATTCAAGGATTACCCAAAGTGTTTCCAAATAGTCATGTGTGACAGTCTGTGACTCAGCTAGGCACAGCAATGGGAACCCTGTGTCCCACTTCTGATTGCTCAGTGACCAGACTCCTGTTTGATTACAAAACCATTATCCCTCAACTTTTCTCCTCCTCCTTGAACAGACACACGATCAGAAATTTTCTGGTAGGAGGATAGCATTCCTCTTAATCTTATTCTAACTAACAATTTTACTTATAAGCTATGTTCCTGTCAAGTCATAACTAAAGCTGTGCATTTGAAATATGATGCAATGGAAAGTAGTTTGGACTGATGAGGTGGCTTTAAACGTAAAAGTACTTCAGAAGGTCAAAACATATTTAAAATCCCACTTAAGTACAAGCCAGGAACATCTGTAAGTGTTGAGAGAAGAAAGGGAATAGCTTGGAAACACAGAGAATTGAGGCTAATGACTGATTTTACATCAGAAATAGTAAGACATGAAGCCAGTTATGTAACAAGGCTCTAGGATGTGCACACACAGAGGAAATGTTCCAATATGCAATTTGCTGTTTTGCTAATAATGTAAAAGTATTTAAAAATAAACAGGGAAAAAAACCAAAACCCAAACCAAATCAAACCAAACCAAACCAAACAAAACCAACAACAACAACAACAACAGTTGTTCACAGTTTCTGTTTTATTTCCCACTGAATTGAATGTAGCAGGCATTTTACCTTTTAGGGTATCAACCTGAACATGTGTTTACTGGATCATTATTCAGGTTGTGATAATTGCTCTGTGTAAAATTTGTGGTTATGCAAATGTAGTGATTGGCTATGCATGAAGCACTGTCTGCCAATGTTAACTTCAAATCAGGGACAATTTGGTAGTTTGTACACACAAACATGCATATGAATATCACAGAATTCAGGCTGAAGTGTTGGCATAGAAATACCTGTACTAGTGCATTTTTCAGAGCAAAAGTGATGAAATGAATGTAAATGTCAAAGTCAAAGTGCAGACTGAGACTAGAGCAGTTTAAACTAAAAACATATTTCAAGAAGTATCACAGTGGTTTGTATCAATTCATGTGTCTTTCACAAAATAAACTAATGAAATACAGGTGTGGTAAAGCATCTGGCATTATTTGCTTTACTTTAAACTGCAGTTTGAATTTATTTTCTATGTTGTTTCTTGTTTTCTTTTTTTTTTTTTTTTGAGCCACACAACCTGATAGGAAAATAGTTACCTACATGGATCAAACAAGCAGTTGAATTCATGTTTATGCACTTTTAAGAAGTATAAATCAACACATGCAGGGCATTCAGGGTTTAAAGGCAGTTAATGCTCAGTGTTACTGCATAAAATACATGAAATTCAAGATTTCCCCATATCCCCTTCAACTTTGCCATGAACTAATTGGTCCCATCACAAGCCTTTTAAAAGCAGTTGAGAGGAGATTCTGAGATGTCACATTTCAAAAGTAGACCTTTTCCTTCAGTGCTTTCTAGTTCAGGGCTTGTGCAGATGTCACGTCTGTTCAAAGAAGGAGCTTCAACTTATGCAAAATCTGTGTCTGTCCGAGACAACAGATTTGACTTTTATGTTCAAATTCAGTACAAAATGGTACAAAGCTGCCTGAGTGTGACATTGAGATATTTTACTAGAAATGGCAATTAGTAGGTAAGTTACTGGGGAGGCTGGCTCATGTTCTGCTACCTCACACTCAGCAGAACTTGTGGAAACAGTGCCTTTTGAGATAAATGGTAACAAATAAGCCCATATTTGACAGAAAACTTGATATAAAAGACTAGTCAAAACTATCTCTAATTTAATTTTTGTTTTAACCTTTTCAATGACAATACCTTCTCTGCAATTTGATGAGTACATGAATCAACAATGAGATCGTGAACTCCCTTTTGAAGGGAGGATCATTACAGTACTCAGAGAGCACTAGGCTGAATATGGACAAAGAGATCAAAATATCCTTCATATCTCATTATAAGAACCTCCTTATCATGTACATTACCCTCTTATCTGCTTTCTCACATTGAGAGTATATGGAACTATATTTTGAATACTTTACTGACTCTTTTCAAAAGGAGGTCAGATTTTACATTCTCGTATACATATGTTATTTAACCTAAAATATGTAGGGGGTTTTTTTTAGGTTCATAGTTTTCAAATTTTTTCATTATACACTTACTAAACTGTCTGTTTTCCACTTTGGTTTTCCTTTCTAGGAAGAACATTATGGTGTTTATAATACAATATATGTATTAACATGACTGGTAGAACCATAGGTAGATTCTTGTGAATGGTAGCAGAGACTGAGAAGGGGTCAAATTCTCCTTTTCATGTATTTATTAGGTAGCTGCATTGCTATCTAACTTCATACTGTAGCCAACTGTTCTGATTGCTCAACCTTAAAACTGATTCCTGATTAAAAACGCTTCAATTTTCACTCGGTTCCAGGAAGGAGTGTGCTCAAAAACTGTATCTGTTTTAAAACAGTATAGAAAATTGGATAATGCAGTTTATTGGTTGAGGATTTGTTTGACAGTGCCTGACACATGACACCTCTGAAATCATCTGAGCAAGTTGTTGCAGGAAAGAATGCTGATCTGCAAACTATTTTTCTTTTAAGCTGCAAATTGTCTAGATTGATAACAATGGATACATGGGTTACAAAGTAGAACCATGCTATTTCTGAGGAAGAAATTATACCGATAAGATCACAGCGTTGCTTGAAACACTATCTTGTTGTTTCAAGGAATAGACGAAATCAGAGAGGTCAGCCTTGATCAGTGATGGTGTGAAACAAGTGAATAAAAGATTATGGAAAACTTTTCACTTTGGTCTCTTTTGGAGGTGAACACTGACAAGATGTGATCTAGACATGGTCAATTTTATGATGCAAGTCCCAGCTGTTGATATTTTTGTTTGCACCTTCACATGGAAAAGGGTGGTGGGTGACTGTCCCAAGATACTAACAATGAAGGAGAAGAGAACCAGTTTTTGCTTTCTTGGTTATAGTATTCAACTTTGAAAAAAATCTTTAAAAAAATCAAACAAACTTGAAAGCCAGAACTCTAGAACTCCAGGGAGACCATCAGGCCCCAGTGGCACACTGACATTTTCAGAGAGAGAGAAAAGAGTTCTACCCAAGGAAACTTATTTAACAAAATTTGGAAGATCACTGATCAAGAAGATAACAGGATGTTTATCTATTGAGTATCTATTTACTGAGTATTAAAACTGGGATGCAATAGCATGTTATGCACTCACACACTGATAAACGACGTGACATTTGGAACTGGTGCTGAGTCCTTCATAATATAACAGACCTTTGAGTTCTTGGGTCAGTGTTCTTCCAGGTGTCTCTTTGATTATCTTTCTATCACTGTCTAAGTTGACAGAGCTGCAAATGTTATTGCTAGTCATAAAATTATCCAACCACAATGCCTGTCTACATGACCTGCAGTGGTTTGAATGCCACAGACTGATTACACACTGTGTAAAGAAGACTTATCCTTTAATTTCTTCTAACTTTATTGTACTTAATTTAATTAACTGTTGCTACATGCTACAGGTTAAAAAGAAAGGCTAATATGTTCCTATTGTATAACTTGAGATTTAAAGCATCTCTGACAAGTCTTCTTTTGCTCCTAACCTTTTCAGACAAAAAAGAGTGCTGGCTAATAAATCTCTTTCTTTATGCACTCAATCTTTTCCTTATTTCTACTTCAATCTTTCTTCCATCTCCTTCTCCTCCCTTCTTCTCTTCCTATTTTCTGGTTATGTGATTCTTCTACCTATAGCCAGTTTTCTGTCTGATATGTAAGCATATTGGCTATTCCCAATAAAAATTAGAGTCCTATGTTCAAGTGCATCCTTAATGATAGAGACTTTTCCTGGTGATTTAATAGTGTTGTTCAGAATTGTTTCCACATGAGGATCAGTAATAATCCTTGAAATGTTCTTGTTTGTAATAACAGCATCTATGCCATTTAAGCACAAAAGAGACAGTAAGATCTCATGCATATCTTATGATGAAACTAAGGAACAATGCCAGTATGGGAGTTGCTACTACATTTCATCAGTAGAAGGAGAAAAACAGTAAAATTCCGTCATCATACTAATTGGTTGATCTGAATCCATTCAAAGAGATTACTGAATATAGTTATATCTATACTTGTATGTTGAAAAAATTAATAAGCAGCCACATCTTCAAGGTTAGGACATGAGGTGCCCTGTGGCAATGAACTTTGTGTCACCTTGGGAATGGAAGATGTCACAAAGGGCAGGACTGGAGAGCCCTGCCTAACAGTGCAGATGTAGGAAACTGACCCTAAGATCTTTCTCTGCCTAAGCATACCTCTCCCCTTTTACTGTCACTTTCTCAGTGAAAGTAAATTGGTACAACAAATCCCAGTAAATCGGTACAACAGACTATGATCTAACTCCTGAAAATGTGTACCCTTGAGGTATACTTTTTTTAGGAGGTTCTGTATAAAAGATAAAATAGAGAAATAGAGATTTTCTGTAAAAAAGATATTATTACCTCAGTATCTGCAGTACTCCCACATTGTTTTCTATTCTCAGGACCAGTGCAGAGGTAATGGTATCCATTCATCACAGGCACTCTTGAAGTCTTGAAGGGATCTGCTCTACCTCAGTATTTCTTAGTATCAGAACACTGCAGCTGCCTACTTACTGGCATTGCATTTTCTTTTTTTTTTTTTTTTTTGTCTAAAGTGTGCTTTAGTCGTGAGGAGATTGCATTAATATATACTATGCTGCATTTTCAGTGATTGTGGAGAAGCTAAGATTTTATTACTGCGTATTGTTTATCAACAAGTTTTTCCTCTCACGTTAAGAACAAGCCATTCCTGACTCATGGAAAAGAGCGCCACCTACCGTATTTCCGAACCCCTTTCTCCAGCACGAAGGGGGAGCTTAAAGGGTTCACAGAACTGACCTAGTCCAAAACTGAATTAGCTTCTGAAGAATACAAAAACTCAGCATAGTGGAGTGTAGGCCTAGGCTATTTAGCAGCTGAAAGTAGGTAAAATGTTCAGTTGAGTGCAGCAGGATAAATGAGGAAGTCTGACAAAAATTTCTCACCAAGAAAATACAACTGAAAGATCCTTATCATTTCTGTCAGGGATAACAGAGTACTCATAATACATCAAAAGGTCATCATCAGGTAATTGGAAATGCTTTTTCATTCCAGTTTTACTGGTATCTTTCCATTAAAACAGAGTTAATAAGACTAGACATATATATGCATAGCCAGCTAATGATGCCTTTCTGCACAGATTACATGTGCAGCCAGTGTTCACAGAATCACCAAATCACATAAATATTTAGGTCAGAAAGGACCTCAGAGATCATCAAGCCCAGTCTTTGACTAATCACTACCTTGCCAAGTAGACCGTGGCACTAAGTGTCATGTGCAGTTTTTTCTTGAACCTCTCCAGGGATGGTGAATCCACCACCTCTCTGGGCAATCCATCCCAGTGTTTAACTTCCATGAAGAAACTCCTCCTGATGTCCAACCTGAATCTTCTCTGGCACAGCTTGAAGCCGTTTCCTCTCATCCAGTCACTAGCTGCCTGGGAGAAGAAGCTGATCCCCACTTTTCTACAGTCTCCTCTCAGGTGGTTGTAGAGAGTGATAAGGTTACCCTGAACCTCCTTTTCTCCAGGCTAAATGACCCCAGCTCCCTCAGGCACTCACCATAATACTCACTCTCTAAACCCTTCACAAGCTTTGTTGCCCTCTTCTGGACTCGCTCCAGCACCTTGATGGTTTTCTTGTAGTGAGGGAACCAGAGGATGGGGAGACAATCAATTCTCTGGTCCTGCTGGCCACAGTATTTCTAGTACAAGCCAGGATGCCACTGGCCTTCTTGGCCACTTGGGCATACTTTCAGCTCATGATCAGCCACTGTCAACCATCACCCTCAGGTCCCATTCAGCTGGGCATATTTTAAGCCACTCTTGCCCCAGCCTGTAGTGACGCAGGGAGCTGCTGTGACTTGGCACTTGGCCTTGTTGAACCTCATACCATTGGTCTTGGCCCATCGATCCAGCCTGAGAATGTTAAATCAGTACAAAATGTTATTGAAATAATGGAGTACAATGTAATGTGAAACTCACTTCACGGCTGTCATGAACAGGTGCATATGGGGTCATATTAAGATGTGTTGGCATAGCTGAACTGTGCTAATTCCATTGGGTTCACAGTCAGTGAAAGATTCCTTATTCTGTGTCACAGAGCAGTCTGTGATTAGACGCCAGTATAATGGAGCTGCATTAATTGCCTGTTTCTTATGAAGTTGCAAATTCAGATATTATTTGTCCTCTAGGAAAGCCCTCTCAAAAGTTTCCAGATAAGGAGCCTCTAAGATCCTTGCTGAATGCGGTCGTTCTGAGAATAATCAGAAGAAAGAACAAAATATCTTCAGACTTCAATTCCCTCTTTTCTCCATTTGGATGCTGGGCATACAAAAATGCCTTCGAGGTAAGGATTGCAATTACAGAGTAAGTAAGTAAGCCCCAGTGTACATCCTATTCAAGGAACACTGCAAAATTTTAAGTAATACAAGTTCAAAATCAAAGTTATTATCCCATCATTATCCACACTATAATGTTCCCTTGCCAACAATAACCCAAGATATTTTAAAAGACTATGCCTAGAGTAATATAAACAGGACACTTTTTTATGCATATATGAAAGTGAAATCTACAGAAAGGAATTAAATAGCAACAGTAATATACACTTGAATCACACTCTGTCTTTCATAATAATTTAAGAACTTTATTTCAAAGGTGGCTTGTGGAACTGAGAAGTAACAATGAGACTGTTCAGTGAAATTTAAGCTGAACGTATTGTATTTTTCATGTAAACTTTAGAAATTCAAATCACAGAAGAACCTTCCCAGGTATATACAAAACATGTCAGTTAAGTATTAGATGCTTGTCTGGTTGTAATAGATGGAAATTTTACCTTTTCCCTCTTTTTACATATTGGCATGACCCATTAGCCAGCTCCCATTTTACAGAGGTGATTGTGCTGTTGAAAAAATATTTATGGATAGATATGGTGCATCATATGTGAAGTAGCCATGCAAACAATTTCTGGACGTACAAGGTTATTCACTCTTTTTTTAAAAAATTATTTAGTTTGGTGATGACATAATTTTTGACAGTTACTGAGGTGGGGGCAGTTCATTTTGGCATGAGGAACTGTCATTATTAAGATGATATGTAATAGAGGACAAGGGATGGCTTAATTTTCAGGGAAATATTTAAATGAACATTTTGGCCCTCAAGTCTGACAGATGCATGCTTAAGAGTGGAAGAAATCAATTATTTATAATAATCTCAATCGTGCTAAGAGAAATAGCAAAAGAAACAGGATGTAAAAAGTACTGCACAGGGAAAAAGAAAACCAAAATGAGGAATACAGTATGTGTCTTAATACATGCAATTACATCTCGATATTTTGGAGATAACAGCATGATAAATTGTATTCATCATGTGTTATTAATTACTTCTCCTGTCCTCAGTTCACTAATGCATCTCAGCCATGACCACTTTCAACATTTAAAAACCTTTCCAGCGCCAAGCAGAGAGGCAATATTAGCAATATAATAAAAACCAACACACAATTTTATTTCAGTTAAGATGTAAAGAATTGTGCATTCAGCATTATTTTGAGCCATCAGGAAAGTGGGTAGTGGACAACAGAAAGTAAGGTACGTCGATAAGAGAAGTAAAGTGAAAGTGTTTCCTTGAATTTGAGAGGGAAGAAAGTAAGGCAATTTAGCCATAGTTTAGTGAAATACAGGTTGTTTGGGCAGTTCTTCAGACAAGGGTTGAGTTGGACAAGAAATTCCTTTCTGAGATTCTATAGCTTTTTTCCACTTTTGGTCTCAAAGTTGTACGGTACAGCTGTAGGAGGCCATAACTGCTGTCTTCATTCAAAAAACTTGCATTGCAAAAGCTGAACTGCAACTCTCCTTACTAATTGCAGATCCAGGAAATCAGATTCCAAGCTGCATTTCATAGAGCTCATTTCTCAGTGGCTAGGCTGACTTAAGTACCACATGTGGTTTGTCATACTGGAAGCAGCAGTAAGTATTTTGTGCATGAACTTCTAAATTATTTTGCTGGAATCACTGAAACACTGTAGACAGTGGTACTTCTGTGGAGTCTTTAATCTTCTTCATAGACAGGGTCAGAATCTTCCTTCTAGTACAGATCTGTGCCTTGGCTACTCCCAAGCCTGTTCTGAGAATGGTTTCTCAGGCCAGAGGAGTCTGAAATGTAGACAAGTTTTTTGTGGAAAAGATGTTTGAACCTCTCCACTACCCATGAGCAAGGGCCAGAAAAATGCCTTAATTAGTCAGGTTGCAGCAAGGATTATGGGTGGAGCTCATACAGCTCAGCATTTTAGTTTGCTGTTTGGATTAAAGATTGTGAATTAAGCCAGTTTTCAGGATCTAGCTTCATGTATTAATACTCATCTTCAAAACACATGTGTACTGCGTGTTAAAGCTAGCTTACTTTCAAATGGAATGCAACTGAATCAGTACAATGAACAGTGAATCCTTGAATAAGACACGTGGCTCCAGCTAGAACAAGAAAAAAGTCTTGTGGTATACTTGTATATATGGGAAAACCTCTCCTGCAATGTCCATCCCTTATGGATGTAGCAGTAGCAGCAAGAATCCTAGACCTATAGAATAATTGAAGAAGGACAATAAGGTTACTTTTCAGCCTCCTTTAGCAGTCTCCTGTCTTAGCAGCCTGTTATCCTGGACAGTTATCTGCTTGCCTTTGTCAAGAATCGGACTTCCTCTGTAATCTACCTGCAATCTGGACTATCTGCCTTTGGCTTGGTAAAGTATTTAAAATGTGGAGCTAGTACTGAGTATCTGAGCAGTGTTTTCATGACTTTTAGGGACAGATGAGGCAGATAAAGATAAGGATATGGCTTTATCCTTTGGTGGAGCAGGACCACAACAATGGACTGCAAAATAATTTGAAAATAAAATTAAAAAGGAGTGTCATCTGCACAAAATGAGACTAAATACACATTAGCACTAGAATTGGACCCAGATCAAAATGCTGTCTCTGAATAACTTTCAGAGTTATTTGAAAGGAAAGATTCAAATTAAACAGGAAAGCACGAAAGTAGTCACAAACTAAAGGAATTTGCATTTCTGCAATTTGAAGCAGAAGGGCAGATCAACATAAATAGAATTCAGGAGAGGTATTTGCATTAAGTATTTTAAACATACTTAAACAGATCAACTGCTTATTTGTGTGAGAGCAACTTGTGTAGCATGTTTGTAACTTCCAGTATTTTTATTTACTACGTGTTTGCAGCTCCCATTTATATCCAAGTATTCCCTTCATTCCCTTTGAGGCTGCCACATCTTTATCTGAGAAAAGGACAGTGGTTTATTTTATTGTTAAAATTTAGAAATATTTTTATTGCTAAAATTATATTTTTGAACTTTAATTCGCAGATAGGATATGTAATTTATTGTGTGCAGCAGATCACTGTGTTTCAAGCAATACTTGTAGCCTAAGTATCCAGCATGGCTTGATTTGATTCCAAAACAAAAAGGAAAAATCATTACAATCCTGCTCTCCCTTCTTGCTGTCCCACTCAAATAACAATTTACAGTTAAATCTTAATTATTCCAGTCACTTAATTCTACATGGGAATTAAAGAATACAATAGAAAAAGGAAGTTTAGAAGCATAGTTATTTGTTTGAATTAGACACATATCTAGACCACTTAGGTTGGATTTCCTGAATCTTATGCCAGCTGCCATTAAGAAACAAATAAAAAGAATAAGCCAAGCACTTAGAATAACTTAAAAAGCCAAAAAAATTGTAAGTGAAAAGGAAATAGAACTAGTATAAAACACATATTAAGGAAATGTACTTTGGCAGCCCCAAGGGCCAAATTTTCCCCAACAAACACATTCCCAGAAACCAAAAACAGAAACCACAAGCAAAAAAAAAATAAAGCAAAATCCAAGCCCACAACTTCCCACAGATGGCAAGCTAGCCGTTATATCAAAATATGCTGTTTCGTCAAACTGCAGGCACCACATAATAAGAAGCCCATAAAATCACTGAAGCATAACACTTATGCAGTTTTACAATTATAAATAACCTTACAAGATTGTTTGTTTCATTCAGTGTCGTAGCAGCATAATCAGTCAATAGGAGAAAACTTACACAGATTTATTCAGACTAAGGAGAGAGAGGACAATCCAGCACTGAATGTCTAATTAAGATTTTTCAGAAAAATATGATGAGACTTCAAATGTATTTTTACGCTACCTTATATAACACAATTATTATTCAGAAAAAACTAAGAGAAGTTCAAAAGGATGTTTTCTGATATAGATATATTTAAAAAATGAATAAACTTTGAAAGATTAAGCAAAAGCAGGGTGCATTTATTAAGGTAGTTAAATATTCATTTGTGCTAAGTGTGTTACAGGCATGCACAAATGCTGAAGAGATGAACAAAAGACTATGAAAAAAACTCATTTTCTTGAAATCTTAGCACAAGAGTAGAAAATCTTCCATGGTATTCCATCTGCTTTTGAGCTTTTTCATCTAAGGTAAGAGACTTAGTCACATTTGTAGATTGTTTTGAAGATGGCTTACCAAGAAATGGCACCAGAATGACCCTGTACTACCATGTCCTGTCCTTGACATTTTCAAGTCAAGACCATTATCCTTGACTTTCCCTAATCTAAAGAAAGTTAACTAGCAATGTGTTCCTAGTATATTTTTATCACATCTAATACAGGAACTTTATGTTTTCCTTAAATAGCCCTATTTGTAACCCAGTCTGGAGTGGATTTTTTCCTTAATAATGAAGACAGCTTGGTAGAGTGAGGAGTTGGCATGACAGAAACTGAATGTTAGCACCAATAATTATAATTGAAAGGTGTTACTTTGATGACAGTTTTCTACTTTCAAGAAGGACAAATCAGTTCCATGACCAGCTGTTTCATTCTGAAACACGGTCCTACTATTTTAAATTATATTTGGATGCAGGAGCATGTGAACTGTAAGCCAGTCTCAGTTATACCAAAGGACACAGAGACAGTTTTAAAAAATCTTTTGGCAATGAGAAATATAGGTTGAGGTTTTTGACCTGAATGAAAAAAAAAATTCTTGGCAAAAATGGGATTTTATTTTTATTTCTAGTTTTTTTATTTCTCATCATATGGAACCAACAGCAGGACAGTGCCTCTAGGGAACACCTCTCTACATTATTACTTTCAACATTATTCAAACAAAAACTCCTTCTGGATGTTCCATTTTAGTTCAGGGTAAATTTCTTGAATAATTAGGACCAGTGTCAACAACTTCCACTCTCTGTTATGGTTGCAATCAAAACACTGATATTTTCACTGGAGTGTAGAATTAGCACATGTAGCCTTTGCCTGTTTTCATAACATGCTTTTTAAAGGGAAGTGGTACATAGGCAAAAAAATATGCTTTCATTCCTTTCATGGGGTTTATAATACTCATAATTGCAAGTTTCAAAATTATATGTGAACATACATTTCAAGAAGTTTGAAGAGTGTCTTTGAAAAAATGTGTGCACCTTGGATCTTCATTTAATGTATTAACACTACAATTCTCAGAAAGAAATGTGTGTTCAGTTTTTATATATTCCTAGTTGGGAGAAGAATATGCATAACTCATGCAAATAAAGAGAAGAGGGCAAATTACATGTACATTTGCATTCTTTTAATAGTGCATTTTTATTAGCAATAAATAACTTTTTGTTTGTCTGAACACATAATACTAGGAATTCCTAATACTAGGAAACTTGAATAAACCTCAAAAGGGTAGAAAGAGATTTTCATAATAACTTTACACAGGAGTTGTGCTCCAAAGTATTTAAATAGGCAAATTTGCACTGACTTAAATTCTTTCTCTTTTCATTGAAGCTTGATGTTTTAGATGCTTTTGAAAAAACCCAGAAACATCACCTCTATCTGTACTATTCCCTTGAATTGATATATAATATGTTTAATGTCATACTCTTAGCCCACTTTAAAGCTGCCCTTACTTGTACTGCCATGCACAAAAAATTCTTATCAATTGTGTTTTATATCTGCTTTTAAAGAAAGATTTTGTATGGATGACCAAGACTTCCAGATGCTTTAATGAAAAAAAGGAATATGTTGGCTAGTAAATGTTCCGTACCTATTCATAGTCATTTTTGACAGGCTGAAGTATTCTCAGAGATTCTCAGAGGTATGTTTTAATACTACTCTATTTTCAGTTACTTGATTTGGCTTGGAGGCCTTTATTAAACCTGAAAGTGTTGAGTACTCATGATTTTTCAGTGGATTTACTGTTAAGATTCAGTTATTGAAAGATGCCTCTACCCAAATTAAGGTACAAATGAGACCATAGGCTGAAGTCAATAGTACGGATTTTATGTAACAACAAAATGTGAGATTGAGAGATAGAAAGAAATAGAAAAGAGAGAAGGAGAGAGATTAAGCAGAAGATAGTCACCACCTGTGGATTCAGCAGTGGCCCATTGGTACTTCACCCTGGGCTTCTCAGTAGTGGGGGTTCCTCAGGTTGTTCAAAACGATAGATGCTGTTTATACATTTTTGCAAACAAAAAAAATTATTGCTCACTGGCTACGTAGTTGTCTTATTCTATTAAATAATTCCCTCAGTTCTAATGCTAATTAATCCACACGCTCAGTCCTTCTCGTCTTTTGAGTCAGTGGGTTGTGGTTGGGGTCCTTGATCTTCCCCCTGCCAGAACGACCTTTAACCCAGTCCAAGCTGATTTCAGCACTGTTTCTGAGTCTGCCTTCCTCGTGGCTCTTTATCCATTATGCATCCTTCTCTCCCAGCTTTGTTAACATCCCCCTGATAACACTCAGACAATAGTACTACCTTTATCTTATCTCAAGTCCCCATTGCAGTGGTTTAACTTACAGTCCAAGTTCCAGGTATCCACAGAGGCATAGTCAAGGGAGGGGCTTTGCTGATCAGAGATGCCATCTATCCCATAAAGTGGGGTGATATTTATTTGACCAGTGATATGCATACAAACAGTTGCTTCTTTATGCAAATTGCCACAGTGAGAATTTTTATTATGGACACATCACCTAGTATGTTCTGGGCAGGTCTTGCCTCCGCCAGGCCTGGAGTAAGCACCATCTCGCCACTCTGTTCTGTGCTTATCTCATGGCAAAGTCCTACTGTGGTCTTAACCATGTTTGAGACAGGCAACTGTGCTCTTTAAGTCCTTACAATTGACAAATTTAGTATTCCAGCAACATGGAAAGCCAATGAAGAGGAATAGGAAGGAGAAAAATGGAGTTTGATATACAGGTGTTTTTCCATACATTATAACTGTTAATTCTAACTAAATAATTCAAGTCAAATCTGTAGATTTCTGAAGAAGAAAGTTACTGGAAGTGAGTGTATAATTTCTTTAGGCTACTTGGAGTAGTCCACCTTAATTTTTTCTTCTCCATTCAAAATTGCTGGAAAAAATAAAAATTCAAGATCACCAAGCTCAGTGGTTTTTTTCCATTTATAAAAAAACCTTTCATGTCATGCAGTTTGAATACTAACTTTATTAGTTCATTTCAGCTATTTTCTGCTTCTTCTTACTAATGGATAAAGCCCTTATTTGTGTAAAAAAAAAGATAAATGATTCTGGCCAAAGGCATTGGACTGTAGTCCTTAGTGGATTTTGGTCTGTTGCCCGGGACTGGAAATGGATTACCTGAGCAGTGTGGAAAACATTCTCAATTAATGCAGTGCATAAAGTTTCACTGCAGCAATAAGATCCACTGCAAATTCACCAATCCATTTTAGAAACATGTTGTTATTTCAAAGGAAGTAATTACCTTTGTCATTATTTTATTTTAATATACATGGGGTTTTTTGCATAAAAAAATATTAACAACTTACAATTTTATGAAAATGTCAGAAATGAAGGGTAAGTATAAATTCATTTCCCTGACATGTCAGCTTTTTCATCTCTCCAGGGGGGCAAAAATAAATAAAAAACATATACCAGAAAACACTTTTAATTCATCTCTTAAGAAATGTGAATTGCTTTGGGAAATCTGGACTAATAATTAAAATTTAAAAAAACAAAACAAAACAAAACAAAACAAAACAAAACAAAACTGCAAGCCAGTATTTTATTTAATAGCTTTATATGGCTCAGAAAGCTGGTACTCTATTTCAATAGCATTGCATTTCAGGAGGTACTTTTTCCAAAATCTGTGTCTGCTATCAGACTATGGTATCACCTTGACTGCTGTTCACGTTGCATAGCACTGTCATCTTCAGGATGTCTTATCTGCTGAAAAACCTTGTTGATTCCAGTGGGAATGCAGAAAAGGTGGCCTACTAGCCAAAAACATGATCTGTGCCTCACCATTTAGTCATTTATGTTATGTGGGAGCTAGACATATCCAGATTCTTTTCAGGTCAATTTGGTGTTTTCTTTTGCATCTCGATTTCTTAATTATATGACTATTTCGGAGAAGACTAGCTGTGCTTCATTAATATTAACCAAAAAAAGTTATCATACTTGGGATATTCTAGAAAAATCAAATACATAAATATGAGGATTGAAAGATTAGAAGTTTAGTTACTGCATTAACTATATGCAGTTACCATCTGTTTGGTTTTCTTCCTCCTTTTTAACTTTTAATAATAAGAATATTTAAAAAACTAGACCATTCTATTCTGTGGTTAAACTCAAAATATTAGTAATAGTATTTTAGTCGTGTATTTCATTGAAGCGAAGACCTGCTAAAACAATTACAACATGCTCTAAAGTCTTTATCGCCATATCTATTTCACTGCACTTTTACACTGAGAAACAAAATTCATTTGGACTTCTTCCAGTCTAATTTTCCAGTAAGCGGCAAACAGTATGTGTCTTTGAGCTTCAGTGAAAAGTGTCTGAATAAGAAGCAATGCAAGTCACCACTAAGGCAAACATTGCCAATGCTCTTCATATGTTTCAGGAGATAAGATGTTGCTGTTTTGTTTTTTGTTTTAGGGACTCATGTTAGATTCTGAATAAAACAATTATATGTTTTTAGGTATTTCTTCCTCTTCTTCTTCTTCTTCAAAACTTAGGGGAAACTTAGTTCTCAACATATATTCCTACTTATAGGCTTAAACTCCATTGAACAATGCAAATAAACTCCTGATTTCTATCAGTCTTATGTTTATTAGTGCAGTAGCTATCTCTCTTCCATAGCATTTCTTTTTTTATTTCTAAAAAAAACACTCAGAAATGTGGAACAAAAAGCTTTACAACCAAAGAAATTTTTAAAAAATATTCCACTCCTAAAATACATGAACAAGTCAAGATCAAAGCATTGGGGGGGGGAGGGAGAGGGGGGGAGGTGATTTTCTAGAGCTAAACCTATTTAAACAATAATGTTGCTCACAGTTATGTCAAAAGATAGTGGATCACTCTTCTCTGTTAGGAAGATTATATTCAATACTAACTATATTTGTATTTGACAAGGCATTTTTATGACCGTTGTTGGTCTCTGTGGAAGAATATCTTCCTACATAAACAAGAAGGAACAAACTCAGTAGACTATAATAACCATCTTACAATATCAAACCATATTTTACAGTTAAACAGCTTCATAATGTGCACAAGATTTTTACTGATTTTGGCATCTAATTTCCATTAAAATACATGTGGAGTTAAGCAACTGTAGTCTGGATAATCATGGCAATGTTACGCACTTACTTATACACTACAGAAATGTTTAGAAATTTCTTAAATTTCAAAGTAATTTCTCTCATGCTAAATTTAGACATATAAAGAAATCTTACTGTGTTTGAGACCCAAATAAGTTGTCCATTTTTCAAATATTTTGAGGACACTTTGGGTGTATGTATAACACTGAAAAATACCAATGCCTTATCATTATGTTTTGTATCCCATTACTGTTCCAAACAGATTAAACTATCATATAAATTATGATTATTGAAAACAAATTTTTGTTTTAAATAAAATCAGATTGCAGGATACTTCATCAGCAGTAAAAGTGGAATGGTGAAATTTGCAAAGATGGATGTTTCCAAAGCTCACATACAATTGGATATACTTTAATAGGAATGTGAGTGTGATTTGCCAGTAAATGAGGTGTGCAGTGAGTTGATAGCCACTGTTTTGGATTTAATGGGTTTGCGGGTTTCAAGATGTGCTGGATTTGTCTGGGGTAGTGTTCATTTTCTTCACAGTGTCTAGTACATTAGTGTCTAGTATGTTTCGAATTTGTGCTGAACACAACATAGGATTGATAATAGATGCTTTTGTTGCTGCTGAATAGTGCTTACACAAAGCCAAGACCTTTTCTGCTTTTTGTACTGCCACGCTAGTGAGGAAATTGAGAGTGCATGGGAGATTGGGAGGAGACATAGCCAGGATAGATGACAAAAAGAAAGGCATATTCCATACCATACAACATCGTACTCAGTATATACAGTGGAAGGAAGAAGGAGGAAGGGAAGGATGTTTTGAGTTATGGTGTTTGTCTTTCCAAGTAGTTGTTACATATGATGAGGACCTGCTCTCCTGGGCATGGCTCAACACCTGACTGCCCATGGGAAGCAATGAATTAATTTCTTGCTTTGCTTTGCTTGTGTGAGGGGCTTTTGTGTTCCCTATTAAACTGCCTTTATCTCAAACTTGTTCTACCACTAGTTGGCTGGTAGAAGAGGCTGACCCCTACCTTGATACAACCTCCTTTCAGGTAGTTGTAAAGAACAATAAGGTCACTCCTGAGCCTTCTTTTCTCCAGGATAAACAACCCTAGCTCCCTCAGCCGTTCTTCATAGACCTTGTGCTCCAGACCCTTTATTGGCTCCATTGCTCTTTTCTGAACTTGCTCCAGCACCTCAGTGTTTTCTTGAAGTGTCCTGAACATAGGACTCGAGGTGTGGCCTCACCAATGCAAATTACAGAGGGACAATCACTTCTCCTGTCCTGATGGACTCATTATTATTTAGCACAAGCCAGGATGCCCCTGTCCTTCTTGGCCACCTGGGCACACTTCCAGCTCATGTTCTGCTGCTGTTGATTGACCAGCACTCCCAGGTCCTTTTCCACTTGGCTTCCTTCCAGCCACTCTGCCCCCAGCTTGTAGCACTGCATGGAGTTGTTGTGACCCAAGTGCAGGACCCAGCACCTGGCCTTGTTGAACCTCATACCTCTGGTCTAGGCCCATTTATCCAACCTGTCCAGATCTTTCTGCAGAGACTTCCCACCCTTCAGCAGATCAACACTCCCACTCTACTTGGAATTGTGCATGAATTTACTAAGGATACACTCAGTCCTTTCATCCAGATCACCAATAAAGATATTAAACAGTACTGGGCCCAAAACTGATCCCTGGGGAACACTTCTAGTCACCAATGCCAACTGAATGCAGCACCACTCTCTGAGCCCGGCCATTGAGCCAGTTTGTAACCTAGCAAAGAGTGCACCTGTCAAAGCTGTGCACCTGTGGGCAGCCAGCTTTTCCAGGACTATGCCATGGGAGACAGTATCAAATGCTTGGTGAAGTCCAGGTAGACCACATTTACAGCCTTTCCCACATCCACTAGTCATGTCACCTGGTCATAAAAAGAGATCAGATTGGTCAAGCATGACCTGCTCTTCCTAAACCCGTGCTGGTTGGGCCTGATCCCTTAGTTGTCCTGGATGTGCCATGTGATCTCACTCAACTTCCATAACCTTGCTGGGTACCAAAGTCAGACTTACAAGCCTGTAGTTCCTCAGATCCTCCTTCTGACCCTTATTGTGGATGGGTGTTACACTGGCCAACCTCCAGGCATTTGAGACTTCCCTAGTTAACTAGAACTGATGATAAGTGATGGGGAGCAGCTTAGTGAGGTCTTTCACCACCTTCCTCAGCACCCTTGGATGAATCCCATCTGGTCCCATAGACTTGTGAGTGTGTAAGTGGCACAGCAGGTCACTAACTGCTTTCTCCTGGATTACAAGGGATCTATTCTGCTCCCTGTTCCCATCTACCAGCTCAGGGGGCTAGTTCCCGTAAGAATTACTAGTCTTACTGTTAAGGACTGTGTCCTTCTGCTGCACCACATCCTTCTAATGTGCTACATCCTGTTTGTCCACCCTGGTCACTGTGCTCCCTGGAGCCTTGGAACCATCGGGTTGCCTGGTGCTCCTGGCAATGCCCCCTCCTCATCTGACTGGCTCACAAGAACTTCTGGATTCTGAAGAGGCTCTGGGCTGCTGCTCAGGTGCTGTACAGTTCGATCTAAAGCTCAGCCCTGGACTTACCTCAGTCTCCAGTAGTGCCACTGATGCTGCTGTCTTGCCTCAATCTGTTCTGAATGGGATTGTGAATAGCCAAGGCGTAAGAAAATAATTTCTTTAATTAGTAACTGACACCTATGTAAGTTTGAAAATTTGTTGCATAAAAATCATGTCTAAATATGAGATACCCTTGAAACCCTAATCTCATTCAGGAATATTCAGAAATAATATTTTATAATTTTGTAATGTTTTGAAAGAAATGCATCTCAGCTACTGTGGAAGGTGCTCTGAGGAAACCTGTTTGACTTTCCTTTGTGATAGAGTTAGACTGTACATGCACTAAAGTCTACCACCCTCTAATTCATCCTGTACTGTTACTGCCACATCTTCTTGAAGTTTGTTCTCTAATGGGTTTTGCTGGATGAGGTGCTTCTGGGATCACTTTCTAATCTATTTCAAACAGAAAGTGCCAGGTTAGCAAAGATCACCTTTGAGACTGTTTAAATTAGTCTGGCTTCTTTTGTCCCAAATGGAGCAATCACTTAAAAATACTCAAAAGGATAGAAATTTTTGAGAAGCAGGCAGTTATAAACAACAGTGAAAGGGATGGCAATGCTAACCATTTCTCTGGTACCATTTCAACTGGAAGTGAACATGTCTCCAGCTTCAGGCTATACAGAATACATAATAAGTTGGTCTGTTACTAAGACTCTTGATTTCTCTGTCACTGAGAGTTTTAGAAACTAATAGATGCAGTTAACAAAGACAGATGATCTGTGGAGACTCTGAAATGTCCTTATATCAAAGATGTGAAAGGTATCTGGGCCTACTGTCCCAAACAGAAAAAGGAGAAAACTTGTTGGAAACACCACTAGTCAGGACTGGAGGAATAATGATTTCACAGAGGGTATTAGGAGGAAACAAAGCATTCATATGGAATTTAATAGAGAATTTACCATCAAAAAAAGCTCTTTCTCAGAACACAGAAACTTTATGGATAAGGTGAGAATTGGCAAAAGTCAAGTTCAGATCAATATGCTTACCTAAAGCTAACCACTAAAGGCACATTAAAAAGGAGCAAAGGCTAGCAATCTAAATAGGACTCAAAACTTAAGTTGTCCTTAAGTCAGTACAAATGATGATGCTGAACACGGGGGCAAATGTGCAGTGACAGATGGAACGGATGAAATTGCAATGTGGAAAAACTGTAGAAGCAAAACTCAGATAATTAACATTTTGAAATCATGGTAAATTTAAAAATCTTGACCTACAATATTGTAAGAACTCTGGTACATAAAATCTAATTTACAAATATTTTAGACCAGTCACACACAGAGAAAATGGGGCATGTTGTATTTCTGTTAAAGACTTGTGATGTATAATTGGAAAAAAAAAAAACAAAACAGGATAAGAAGTGTCAAAGGAAAACAGATGATATATTTCCATAACTTTCCCATGGCTAAAAAGTACAGGCACCCCCCCTATATCAGGAAATTCCTTACTCAAGAATCTTCTAGGTTAGAGTAACGTCTGACAGAAGTATCACTTCTTCCAGGTACTAAAATCTTCTCTGTTTTTGATGTCTGTCAGTGAGGAGGTCATGAGCTAGACAGACTTTTGATTAGACTCTCTACAAATGTTCTCTGGTCTCTTGGAAATAAGAAAAAGTCTTTATAAAAGCTACATTGGAACATACCAATTTTTCTCTGTTGAGTTAGCAGATTTCCTAGTTACAAGAACTAATTCACTGAGATTTCATATCTCTTTCAATATTGTAAAATATTAAAATATTAAAAAAAAAAAAAAAGGGAAGGGGAAAGAGCCATGCATAAGATTCAGATCATCTCATGCAGTAGCATCTCATGCAAGGATAGAAGAGCTCACCAAGGACAGGTGTGGAAGGTAACTTTATTTAATATCTCCACTGACAAGCTTGGCACATATATTGCAGTAGGCCAGTGAAATTTGATGACAGTAAGGTAGGAAGCTTTATTGCTACAAAGGAAGACTGGAATATTCTATAAGAAGTCTGACCCTGAGAAGTGGATTCACAGCTCTGGGATGAAATGTAATAATGCAGAAAGCAAGGCTACTCACTTGAGAACTGAGAAGAATTTATGCTCTCAATTGGGAGCTCATCAGTTGGAAATGACAGAGGATAAAGATTTGGGTGAGTCCATCAATCACTAGCAGCTGCAGAAGACAACTGTGGTTTTTGGAGGCCCTCAATCAGAGAAAATAATTCCACTATAAACAGGGAAGTATTAACATCATCATACCAGGCTTTAGTAAGGCATTGCCTGGAAACACAATGCTCAGTTCTCATCACCCATACTCAAGAGAGATGAGCATAAAGTGAAAGAGGAATGAAAAAGGTGTCCTAAAATATTCAGACGAATGAAGAAATTATTTCATAAGAGAAAAAAAAAAGGCATTTTTGTTTATTGTCACATTGAAGGTGAATTAGAGAGAATATGATCATCCTCTCTGTATAAATATTACATTGAAAAAAATGTGAAGAAAGACTTCAATTAACTCAAGAGAAATGTAAACCAGAAATGAATTCTTTAAAAAGGAATTAATCCCTTACCATCAGTAATGTTAAATTCTAGATCTACTTTTCAACAAGCAAACAAACAAACAAACAAACAAAAAATTTTGAGTAGTGAAAAATAGAACTCAATCTGAGATTAAGAAAATTTTAGGACTTAGTTACCTATGATGTCAAGAGCCTTTACTCAATTACTTGAGAAGGCTGATCCACGGTTGTATTTCTATGTCAACAGATATGTTGGGGCTAGGGTAGACAAGCATTTGAAGTAGGATTAGAATGGCACAATATTAGCTCTCTGAAAGCCTCAAATACTTTAATAAAACCTGACTACAATTTTCATGCTAATAACTGCCCTTTCTTGGCTTAAATGACTTAAATTGAACTGTTTCTCTCAAATTTCATGAAAATATAGATACTCCCTTGCTAGGTCTTGGTAAGAAAATGGACAGGAAAGTAGTCAGTGGCCCTTCTCTGTTAATTTGCAGTGAGAGAAGGCTACAGAGCAAGAAGTTGTACCAGCAATGTATTTTTTTTTCACACTTCAATAATACAGTAAGGTTCAAGTCCAGCCCTGACAAGAGCTGTGAAATGACACAGACATGGGCCCAAGACACCATCAGATATTTTCATAGGATGAGCAAGTTCATAAAAAAACTTTGGATAAATACAGAGCAGGAAAAATGTACATAAACTTGTTATATGAATAATTTCCTAGAGATAAGTCTTACTGATATAAGCACAGTGCAATAAAGGATTGTTTAACTGATGTATAAGTACTGTATACTACCACTCCTTGCAATATTACTTTTTTCTATGTCTTAAACTCCCAAGGTTGTGCAACTAAAAAGGAGCAGACCCAGCTGAAATGCAACATTAATACTTAAAGCATTTTATTAGACTGTAAAATCTCTTTTCTTGTATGAATAAGACCTTAAAGCAAGGACTCTTAATTGTTGTTTATTCCAAGGAACTGAGGGGAATGACAGAATTTCTACTTATGATGAGGCTTTAACAGAATAATTCATTAGTGCATAGATTTACATTCAGAAGTATTTTGTGTTGCCTCATTTGTTATTAAGGTTAGCGGTAGATGTGAGTCAAACAGCAGTTTGACTCAAGAAAGATAATATAACTAGCACCACAGCTTTGCAGCAGTTGACTGACTCATACTGACTGAAGATCTGAAGATTTTGTTTTTGTCCAAAGTACAGGTGCAAGTTTCTTCATCCCAGTCACAAGGACCGCATATTTGTGCAATTGGACAGAATTGCCTTTGAAGCTTTCTTATACCATTGCATAGGGGATCCAGCACTTTAAAGCATGACATTAGCTAAACCTTTCAAGGGCATTTTAGGTATACTAAAAAGTTGGATAAATGCCTACTGTATTTTCCACAATCATCAAGATTCCTTATCTTTTGTTGAAAATAAAAGGAAAAGACTGCCAATATAGGACTTTGAGTCCGTGTAACTCAATAACTCATATTTCAATCTTTAAAGCAACTTAGATTTCTAAGTTCTTCTTACAATTATAGACAAATGAACTGTTCATAGCCTAGGGAGGCTGAGAGGAGGCATTGGTTTTATTTTTTTTTAATTCCAAATAAATGAAAGGTATTTCTATCAGTAAAGGGTTCCAGGCTTTTTTTCCGGTCCTGCTCTTAGTAATATTTCTGAGTTTTCATTACTGAAACATTAATGCATAGGACTTTCAAAAACCGGGGACAAGATCTGTACCTGTTTCATCTAAACTACCCAGACACAAAACTACAGACCTCCTGCCCTGTTTTCTTTTGAGATCTTTGTATCTGGGCATTTAAAGATTACAGCTGAAATCAACTGCAGATGGAAATTTTAGTATACTCAGTATACTCAGCTGCACAAGAAGCCTCTGCTCCTAACTCGGAAACCTAGAGAAAGTAAAGTGTTTTTGGTCACAGTTATGACATGCCCCAGAAGGGGAGGGTAACTCAGGTCCTTGTTAATAAATCCCTTGGGGTAGATTAAAGTGAAACAACATGGAATAATTGGTATTTCTAAATATATACATGTGGGGTTTATTTTAGAACAATTTTGTTTCAAAGGAAAACAGATATGTTGCCATTTTGTGTATTACCATCTATAGTAATACAGCAATATTAAAGCAAAGTGATGGTCTTGATCCATTGGGGGTGGGGGAAGCCACCCCCAAAACTCAAAGGTTTTCATGAGTTATATACATTCAGGCTCAGGTGGGAACACCTAGTACCTCCTCTGGAGCAGGGGGTTTAATGTCTTCCATGTTCGCCAGAGGGATCTTCACAGTAGAGTCATCCTGTAAGGGAGGACATGGGCATAATAAAAAGGATTATTCCACCTCAAAGGATTTGCCTATTATCAACTTCTTCCCTCATCTGGAAATCCAATTTGTAGCTTCAGGTATGCACACCCTACTGCACCTGGGATAATTGGACAAGGGCACCCCCTTATCTTACCTGAAGGTCCTTTAGCAGTAGGCATATTCAGGGAGGGGTGAGCTTTGATGGATGAGCAGCTGTTTCTTTGGAGTTTGACAAATGTCTTTTGGTGATCTTGGCAATGTTTAAGTCATTAACCATTTCAGTCTCTGATAGTCATTTACATACATTTAAAACTCTGACATATAGAAGATTGCCACACAGAGAGTGGTTGGACATTGGAACAGGCTCCCCAGGGAAATGGTCTCAGCACCAAGCCTGACAGAGTTCAAGAAGCATTTGGACAACATTCTCAGGCACACGATGTGACTCTTGGAGATGGTCCTGTGTGGGGCTGAAGGTTAGACTTGGTGGTCACTTGCGGGTCACTTCCAACTCAGCATATTCTCTGATTCTGTGATTCTGTGACTGAGTTGCTTGAAGGGCACCAGAGATCACATTCCAAAGACACTTGAGCATATTTGAGAATGTTAACTCCTAGCCTTAAAATGTCAGTAAGTTTTGAGCCTCTAAGGATCTCAGCTTTGTTTTGGTAATTGGAATGAAAGTCAGCAATACAAATAGTGAAGACTCCACATATAGGAGGGTAGATCAGACTCTCTTATACTGACAAAAGACCTTATTCTTTTCCTATTGAAATCAGTGAATTTTTTTTGGCCTTGATTGCAGTAGGAACATGATTGAGCCCAAAGGTGTTAATTAGTGCTTATTGGGATAATGATTTTGATGTGGACACAAAAGCAGCCCTTCTGTGCTTTGCAATGTTAATGAATCTGAAAAGCAAGAAGAGTGCAATAGGGATAAACCTCAAATAATGTCACTCAGAATGAGAATGTCTGTTGTGAATGCATCCTTTTTTTTTTCTTCTGATTTGTGACAGCTGTATTCTGAATTTATTTAACTGTAAGAGGAAAGGGCCACAGTATGCTCACCCTTCTACAGATAGCTGCAATATCTTCTCTCCCGTGAAATGGTGACAAAGAACATTATGCCCTATGAATTTAAGAGTTAATAAAGATAATTCACTTGAGCTTCTTTAGGTACAGTAGAAAACCCTAACATCTGTAATTTCAAGTCCCAGCTATCAAGTGAAACTTCACTTTTAACACTAGGTTATAGGAAATGTGTCAATACAGACACATATTCAATTTTAATTTTAGTGCCAGTATCTTGTGCCTGGCCAAAACTGTGCCTGTTGTGTTCAACTCACAATCTCACTTCAGCTACTCCACGAGAGCCTATTCTTCTCCTTAGTGTTTTCTAGCTCTGTGTTTGTTTGTTTTTTGTTTTTACTTTTTGTTTTTTGGCTAAGATCACACAGGCACTAAAAAATAAAACAGGAAGGGAAAAACAAACTGAAGCGTATGTTGCCATATATTTTCCCATAGTGATTAATAGTGACACAGGATAGTATATAGGTATCTTATAAAACACAGGGACCCAGTTATGTCCTTTGTTAGGCTTGTTTAAGACAGAAAGCATCATGAAGCAGCATGAAGTCCGTATTTCACATGGTAGCAGGCTAACAGCACACCAGGTGAGTTTTGTCATCAAAATCCCATTATGGATAAAGTATGAAGAAGGCAAATGCAGACTAATGGAGAAGCAGAAAGTCATCAATAATTATGTGCTAAGAATTTTTACCTGAGGAGTACTAAAAGTACCCATAGGAAACTTCTGAGATGAGGCAAGAGAGTCTGTATCAATTCCTATCAGCATCCAGGGAAGCAGTCAGGTGTGCAGCATGTGAGGCAGCTCCACTGAGCCAGTGGTTTTCTATATGCCTACAGGGAGGTAAAATTTGTGTATCTGTTCTAGCCATTGGTTCTATGAGAAAACCTGGGTATTTTTTATTTAGTGTCAACTTTCACAGTTGTATTTTTAACAGTGAGGTCTCATGTGCTTGAAATTATATGTAGGGCTGCATTCAAACCTCAGTTATGCCTTTGGAACCCCACTGGATTCAAGCCATATTGCAGGAAAGAGTCTAGACCAACATGCCTTTATTAAACACAATCTCATCAAGAGCTCTATTTCTAATGGATTTTTAAGTTAGTAAAGTGAAATAAATGTTCAGTAAATTTCTCAGAAAGCTATTCCCTTTGAAGAGCAAAATAAATATTCATAACAGATTAAACAATCAGCACTAGCAAGAAAAACAGCAGGTAAACTCAGAGACATGCCAAAAAAGATAAATCCCTCTATTTTGTCTTATTATTTTCAAAACAGTCTATGTCAGCCAACATATGTGCTCTTGTGTTAACTAAAAAACTTGGTACTGTATCTCTGCTACTACTTCTATTTTTCCCTCAGCCATTTGCTTATACAAAATGTAACTGAACTGAACATAAGAAAGTTGAACCATAATTAGCAAATCTCCACCCATTTTAGAAATATCAGAAGCTATGACATTAGCCAGGACCCAAGTTTTTTTATTTTGCAGTACAGTGACAAGAACTCTTGATGGAAACCTTAGCTGGCAAATCATTGAATAGTATATACTTTTTTGCTGTCTACATTAGGAATGGCATTATTTTTAGTTATTTGTATGATTTAGATTTTTTATCTCAAGATTAGGAACAGGCCATGATTTAATTTCTACTACTTACTCCTTGTATTACTTCAGTGATGAGTATTAAAATCCATGATGGAGCAGGTTCTAGGCAAGCAAATGTTATCAGGAATACTTTCCTGTACTGCTTAAATTTTTTTTTAGAATCACTCAGCTTCCTCAAATGCTGCATAGTGGCTTTTACTCTCTTAGTGCCTTGTCCTCCCACTGAAGACCAAAGGATTAAGAAATGCACCTCCTATATAGTATTACTGGAACCTGTATGTTTAAATCTTCCTGGAAATCAATACAAGAAAAAAAAAACTAATTAAAGCTAATCTGTGTTGCTAGAATACCAGCACTCCAAATGTAATTAAATTCTGAGGCTCGATTACAATATACAACTTGTCAGGTAAAAAATCTAGTTTAATAGTGAAGGTTGCAGAGTTCCTATTGATGTCAGTGGAATGCAGGGCCCACTCTTATGGAAAATGTTTAAAGCCTTCCAGTAGAAATCCCTAAATTAAGGGATTAAGCCCTCTGAAAAGGGAAATGTAAAGGCTGCATTTGTTTGGTAAGAGTAGATCCGGACTACTCTTCAAAATTTGAATATTTTTATAAATGCAGCATAGAAGTAATACCAGGAATAAATCTGAGTGCTTTCCTGACTTGAAGATATTTTAAAGAGCAGATTAAGGTTAAAAACAGTCAAAGACTGGTAAATAATATTGCAAACACCAGAACAAAAGGAAGCCCTGTGAGTCCTGAAAAGCAAAACAGTCTGATTCATCAGCAAATTCTAATGGTATTGTTGTAACAGGCCACTTATAAAGTGGAGACTCTCAGCCAGTTACACACAGTGACTACAAGGTGCTGTGATTCAAAATCGTTTCTTGTTCTCTCATGTTAGTTGTCCACATGTGAAAGCCATGTGAAATTAACCCAAATTGTTCAAGTTGGCTATACTGCTGGCAGAATTCTGCAAGAATGAAGCACCTTGTTCTTCTCCTGAGACATGGTGACTGCTGCAGAGGGCTGAGAAGAGCATAAATACTCTTTAGATAAGAAAAATATACCTCAGACCAGAATATTCATCTCTTACAATTATTATTCACATGAAGAATCCTAATTAATTCAACTGAGCTAACTATGTGAATCACTGTTTGCAAGTTGTCAGTGAAGGCCAAACAACTTAGACTTTAATTCACCACATGTCTGATCAATAGCCATTAGCATACCTGGATCATTGGGCTAATTAGGCAAGTAACTTTTGCTAGCATAAATAAGCTGTCTGGAAGAAAGATGCAACGTGTTACACCTACAATACTGCAGAAATTTTGTCAGGAATTTCGGTTTTCTTTTACTCTGTTAAGAATATTTTCTCTGCAGTCCTATAGTCTTCTTTCTTTTTTTCTTTTCCTTCTTCCTTCCTTCCTTCCCTCCTTATGTCTTTCTGTCTCTTTCTTTTCTTTTATTGGAATTCACATCTGCTTGTTGTAGAAACTGTTTACAAAGAAGAAATATCAGGCTGATTTCTTATTTTATGTGTTAAGTTGTGATTTTACTAAGTACCAAGCTCATTTAAATTAAGGTTAATGGATCTTTTGAATTTTCAAGGCGTGTTTTATCAATGCATTAAACCCTGGCTGTATATTTGGTGCTGTTAATTGGATTCTGTCAGTGAAGCAAAGAGAAAAGCTGTGTACTGAAACTACTTCATCACCAGTTCACAACTTCATAATCTGACATGACCATTCAGTGAAGTGCTCTGCCCATCTGTAAATTAATGTAGTCTTAACCTGATATAACAGACATACTGACATGCCTGAGGGTAGCAGAACAACCATTTCACACCTTTCTGTACTTTAAATTTTTCTTATTTGCCTTTCTTTTTAAGAAAATTATTTCACCAATCTCAAATCAATATGAGAATACATGACTTCTTCCTTACTAATAAAGTAATAATAAGTTTTTTTAAATCACGTTTTTCATTGTCATCTGGGTCTTATGATTAATTTCATTGTGTATTAATCTACATTTGATAAAGGACACTTTGATCTATTTTTTCCATAAAGCTTGCTTGAGATGAATAAAAGTTACATTAAATGATATATTTGCCTTTAAAGTGAAAAAGATAGCTTCCGAATAAAAGAATAACAAGCTGGTGCCTCAAAAGGGGGATTCAAACTGAATTTGTGCTAAGATAGGCTTTTAAGATATATCCAATTATATAAACAAAATTTAAGATACAACCACTTTCTAACACTACTTTTTCTCTCTCTTGGTTCAAAAGGGAGAGTTCAAAATACCCGAAACAAGGTCAAGAACATAAATTTAAGACTTCTAAGTTGAAATAGATGAAACCTACTTAAATGTTTGATATATTTCTTTACAAGATGGTATAGTTAAAATCCTTCTGTGTCTTTGTCTTGTCTTATGTAACAAAACTGTTTTAAATTCCAAGTCTCTCTTAGGGATTGAGTTTCTTTCCATTTACTTTCCTATGTAAAATGCCAGTTGTTTGAGCTAGATTTACTCTGTGGAGCATAGATGGAAAGGAAACATTTGGTTCCTCAGTTCCACCTGCTGCTACTGCTGGCAGCCTGGGCATATAATCCATTTCCCAAAAAGATCAAGTCTAAAACTAGTTCATTGTTTTACCCACGCTCTTTCTACTGGAAAGCTGATGTAACATATTGTTTTTCTGAGGGCTGAAACGTCTTAATTTTCACCATAAATACTTTCATGGCCTGTTTATTACCATTGGTCATTTTGCCAGCATTATCTTTTCTACAAATAACTGGTTTTCCTTAACACAGTTCATCCCCTTGCTTTTACTTCATAGCACAAAACTCTGCATCTTATCTTCTTGAAATCCAACCTATTTTTCTAATAACATTACTTTTCATAATGCTTTTTTTCATCTATGCAATTCCAGTCTCTTTTATCCAGCTCTTCAATATATCTGACTCTCTTCTTTACAGGTCATTAAATAGTAGCCAACTAAATTCAGAAATGTGTCCACTTTGTTACACTTTATTTACTCTCAGAAATATCCTAACACTAATGCTTCTTCAGGAAGAGCAGTGGAGTAGATGAACACCTGGAGTCTTTGCTGGACGTATAGAAAATTCTTCAGTGAAGGTGCTTCACCAGTTTTCTTCTAAAAAAAAAAAAAAAAAAAAAGAAAAATATGAGAAACATTTCTTCTTCCCCAAAGCTCAATTCTTTTTAAATGATTCATTTGATGAATGGTAGCTTATCCCAGCTGGGGATCACTTGTGGTAAATGGGACAAATCTAGCTGGTATGGCCAGATTCAGAGGAGTTTTGCTGAGGATTGTCAGGAAAGGAACAAAGCTTTTAAAGATTTGACTGGGTCATCCAAAGGTTTAACTGGGTCCAAAGGGACCACAGGGTGCCCATGTATATGGTTAGTGTGATCATGAGTTTTTTCTTCATCAAGATACTGGGGACATATTTTGTCTTTGGATTTCCCCTTCACACCCTCAAAATAATTAAGAGGTTTAAAGCAGGGTCTACACACAGTATGCATTGGATTAATGTTTTTTTTTGATACCATATGTCAGTAAAAACTGACCCTTGATTCCCATGTTGTTGCATACCCTTGTGATGTATTGAAAGAGTCAGTCTTACACAAGTGATTTGCTAAACTGAATAAAACCTTGGATGAAACTTGAATAAGGAGTCAGCAGTGGTATAATAGAAGTGTGAGTTGCCATTTACTTTGGAAAAGGAATGAGTGGAAACATGCTGTTCAGGCTTGTTATAAGACAATCAGGAAGAAGGTGAAAGAAAAAGTTGGGAGCACCTAACAGCTCTGTGGTTTATGGATGTTTTGCATTTTTATGCAGAGCTCATAAAGAAAAAAAGACACAAAGTGTTGAACCTGTTGGCTTGGGTTTGGTAATAAGACAATTAATTTGAATACAATATTTTATATCATATGGGCAGCTCAGATTTCTGCAAACAGCCGTTCTATTTGCAAAATGCTACTATTTTCTGCCAAATTGGCACTAAATTTTATGGCCTATGAAAAATGCTGTAATTTCACCTTTTCCAAATGTTTTGAAGAAATTTAAGGTTGATTTAGCTTGGGATTTGGGAGATTGCTTGTTTGTTTCTTTGTGAGAGGACCTTTTTGCCTTCAGCTTCGGTATTTGATTTGCATAGTCAGAAACTGAAATCAAAATGGTAACTGATTCCATTGAGAAAATGTCAAATGCTTTAACCACCTTTATTGATTAGGATTCTGAAAGGTTGATTAGGAAAACTGTGTATGTGTAAAAAGACTGTTAGCTACAGGGAATTTTTTGAGATAAAGAATTCCTCTAACATAAAAGTTGATGATGGAAGCAAAAGATAGAGTTGTCATGCTGGATGCGAATAATGTAGGTACCATATCTCACATTACTATTTCAGTTCTACCCTTTTTTTTTTTTTAAAAAGTAGTATTAAATCAGAAAATTATATACTTTCTAAACGGTCATTTTATGGCAAACAAACAGATTACTATTTTTGCATCATATTGGCAAAACCTCATTAGATCTTTGATATTCTTTAAAAACACTTAAGTTCTACCAGATGATAATCCATCGAAACAAATTTCTGTTCATACCTATGTTGAAGCTGATGATGTGCTGACGAATTACTTTTATTAGTTCTCTTTTGTGTCTATAACACCGCAAGAACACCTTGTTGTAGTTTAGAGTTTGGAAATAATGTGGAAACTGCTACAAATTTTCATTTAATAAATGCCTTTTTCCCCCCAGTTAAATATTCTTCTGTTCCAAGTCAGGACAATAAAATGTACAGAGCCAAGATTGTTTGAAAAGATGCAAAAGAGACAATTCCAGGTAAATGCTTAGTAATAGAATAACTGATATATTAGAACAGACAATAGGGATTTCACCCTTACTCCTCTTCTTTTAATTTTATCCCACAGATGGCAAAATTGCCTGAGAAATGTCACTGAACAAAGCAAAGAGAAAAGGCCAAAACTGTGAGTAATTTTTTAAAAGTATTGCTCAGCATTTGCCAAGAAGTTAGGGTGAATGGTTCAAACCATCTGTGATTAAAGATCAGCCATACAGTCGGAATAAGAGAAAAGAAAAAGAAAAGAAAAAAGGAAATATGCTTTAACTGATCCCAAGGTAGTCTGGAATTGCAAAGCCATTGAATTAAATTCAGAGAGTGAGACTGACTAGAATTTTGGAAGTTGAGACAGAGTGAGATGTCTGAAGTGAAAAATAAGTGGTCTAATTCTTACTTAGCCTTTCTGCATAAAGGAAGAACTCTTCCATGTTCAAAATGGCCAAGCTCATAAAACTGAGTGCACAAAGCAGTCACAGGAATAAAAAATGAGTTACATACAGCTCAGAGCTGTAAACAACTGAATGAGTGAATGATGAGAAATTCTCACTCTGAGAAAGCTTTGCTTGCTGCTGTATGGGATTAGAAAATTTTAATTACATCTATCTTGGGTAATGCTCTTGAGACTAATCATTATTCAACAGTGTCAGCAAAGTCCAATCAGATTTGGAAAGCGTAAAGCTATCAACATGAAAATTCTTGCCTGTATGTTAAATTTGGAGACCAGTGATGTGAACAATGAGGATGCCAAATGAGGATTGACAGAAATGCATCAGCATGAGGAAATGCATGGTGTTGAAAGAGACAGTGGTACATGGAACAAAGAATTTTTTTTTTGAGGGAATGCCATTCTCACTGTCCTATGACAATTCTGTGTGTGATATTTTGTTCTTTTTTTAAAGAAGTCATATGATGTAAAGTTATTTGTACTTGAAGAGGTAGAGGGAGGAAAATTTGTGTCTCATGGCAGAAATATCAACTATCTGATGTTAGAAACCCACATGTGGGTTAAATACATACTTATTATTCACTTAACATTTCATAACAAATTTGTCTTTCATTTTGGTCACCAGAACTGTGGACTATATTAAAAAAGCATAATCTATGTCATTAAATCAAGTCACTACTTGGGAAACCATAGCAGGTATCTGATAAATGCAGGGAATAATAACTAAATACCTCAAGGCAAAAGGCATATTCCATATTATTGCTGGTCATTTGCTTAAAAAAAAAAAAAAAAAAAAAAAAAAAAGAAACTAAAAAACAGGTAAAAGCTAAGCTGAGAAAGTCTGCATGAATGTCAAAGAGATGAAAGATTTCCTTTCTACCAGTTGGTCTACATCAAATGGGCCTACTGAGCTCATTACAAGATAAAGAATGAGCTCCTTTTATCACATACTGAAATTTTGACCTTAAAGTAAGTTTTGAAAGCCATATTCTCCTTTGCCCATAGGGAAAAAATATTGAAAGGATATTCTATGCTTAGTATGACCAGACATCTCTACCACTACATGGTAAATTTTTAAGATCTTTCAGAGAATCACATATTTTTGAATTTTAATTTGTATTGTTTGATGTAAAAGTACATCTGTGCTTGATAATGTAAATGTTTCAGACTTTTAAAAAGAGTTATTCTTTTCAAGGGTCTGAAAACCATCTGCAGTTAAAATGATAACATAAGGAAAATCTGGGGAAGACTGAGCCATAAAGACTTAGAGACACTACAGAGGATTTGTCATTAACATGCTTTAAAAAGATATTTTCATTGAAATGCCAAAATAGAGTCACGGTTTGAAGTCCAGTTAATTGTTTTCCCTATTTGTTTTACTGTAGATTTTCCCCTGTTCTCATAGAGACCCTGTTCTTCTTCCCCAGGATCTTTGAAGTAATATATTTTTCAAGTTTTTTTTTTTATTCAGAACATTCTATCTTTTACAAATTGGAACAAGAGCTGTTACATTGCTACTGTTAGTAATATTAGGTTTAACAAATATTCTAAATAGTATGATTAAAGTTTACTCAGTCAACATTTCTTTCACTACGAATCTGTTTTCTGCTGCATATCTATTCTACCACTGAAAATGATCATGGAGATAAGCTATTTTAATATGTGTGGAACTGTCAAAATAGAGATATTAGGATAACCTTTACAAGTGATTTCTACTTCTTTAAGTGGTGGCAAATTGCCATTTTACTAATTGCTGACCATTCTATAATGGGAATTTACGAATTATACAATGCCCTTATTCCTCTGCCTGTCATAATTCTGATCTTGTCATCATAATGAACATTTTACCTTTTTAAACTATGAAATAAGATTGCCCAGAAATAGCCTGAAATATCAACTGTATAACAGTCTCCAGATGATCGTGTATTAGAATCGTGTCCCTAAGATTACACACTTGCCTAAATTCACTTTTTTACAAAAGTGTCTGTTTTTACTGACATCTAAAGCAAGAAAATTTCTGATATTAAAATTAGCCCTCTGTTAATAAATTCATATAATGAAAAACCCTATACCTGAAGATATTCCTGCAATAAAAAGTTGTGCTGTTACTAAAACTGTTCTGAATACAGTTAAATAATTTGAATGGTCACTGATAAGTAACATAGATTTTGATATATGTTTTTAAGCAGTTTTAAAGTTATTTTTGGTAAACCACCAGAAGCAATTAAAAAACAAGGCACATCCATCTTCCCTAACTGATGAGAGACATTTGAATGGATAAAAGACCTTAGTGCAGTAGGGTGATTTGACTCTTGCTGGATTCCCATTACCTACCAAAGGATTGTTACTCCCCTCCTCAGACAGGCAGGGGAGAGAAAATATGATGAAAGGCTCATGAGTCAAGATAAGGGCAGGGGGAGATCACTCACTAATTACTGTCACAGGCAAAGCAGACTCAACTTAGGAAAAATAGTTTAATTTATCACCAGTCAAGTCAGAGTAGGGTAATGGGAAATAAAACCAAATCTTAAAAACACTATCCCTCACCCCTTCTTGGTCTCTACTTCTTATTTTCTCTTCCTGCTCCCTGCCTGTGGCTTAGGGTGATGGTGAATGAACAGTTCATCACAATTTTTCTCTGCCACTCCTTTCTCATCAGGGGGAGGACTCCTCATATTCTTCCCCTCTTCCTGCATGGGGTCCCTGCCACGGGAGACAAACCTCCAAGAACTTCTGCAGTGTGGGTCCTCCCTGTAGGTTGCAGTTCTTCATGAATTGCTCCAGCATGAGTCCCTTCCATGGGCTGCAATCCTTCAGAAAGAGACTGCTCCAGTGTGGGTCCCCCATGGGATTACAAGCCTAATCAACAAATCTTCTCCAGTGTGGTCTGATCTCTCCACAGGGCCACGGGTCCAAGAACCTGCTCCAGCACAGGCTTCCCATGGGGTCACAGCCTCCTGCTCCAGCATGGGTTCCTCCAGGGGCTGCAGCTTCTCAGAGAACCCAGCTCTGTAGCCCTGCCCCTTGCTACTGAAACCTTGTCACACAAACCCAGTACAGTGCAGCTTTTGTAAGAGGTACTGTTGTGTATAGAACAGTGATCACTTTTTCCATCATGTCTCCTTAGCCTCATCTAAACTAAAGATGAGCATAGCAACAGACTAGGGGCAGGTTGCAAAAGGGTCCTCTGTCCATACAAGATATCCTATTTCAATCACAAAAGCATTCCCTACACACAGCACAATGCCCATACAACATACTCTGCATGGTGTTAACTTATCCTTTCATGCTTGGCACAGTTTTCTAGTGCAGATGAATAATGGCTGTGGTTTATCGCATCTGTTTTCTCCCATTCTTGATTTTAGCTATACATCTGAGGCAGAGGGGGTCTAAGGTTTTCAAAAGCTGTCATCTTCTACTATATACTGCCACTGAGAGCACTATAACTATGACAACCCCCAATACAAAGTTTAGCTACATTTTAGCGTTCTTAAATTGTTGCTTCTTTTTGACGAATAAGTTTTAAATCTGTGTGTTTCCTGTGCTGCAAGCATACGAACTAAAAGTCTGACCTTTTGAGGTGCAGTTTCTTTGCAGTGTCAAACACCTCGAGCTTACATTTTCAGTAGTAATCTGTGTATCTGTCAAAGAAATACAGTAGGTGGGATTTATTTGTTTGTGTGGTTTTTAGGGTTTTTTCCCCAAGGTGCTGAGCATATGCATCTTCCCTTTTCAGTTTCATTCAAATTCTGCATTCCATTTAAGTTTTTCACCTCTTAAAATATTCAATTGGATTTGAATGTCTTTGGCCATCAGAATTAGCAGCACAGAGAATGAGGTTAAGGGCAGATCCCAGGGCTATCCCTGTTCTCTTAACATGGATGATGGATGATGTGAAAATGAGAAGGAATTCCCTTATCCATAATGGAGCAACAATACAAGAAAGACTTCAAAACATCCAAAAGATACACTGGAACACCCCTCAACAGTGCCCTTCGGCAGTCAGACAGACTTAATATTGCAAATTATTACTCGGTGTATAATAATATACATTTATGTTCCAAATTGATACATAAAAACTTTAATACTACAGTTACATTTTAAAGCTAACACATCCACCCCTGTTTCTTCTGTGTTAAACTCACCTTTCCAAAGTTCCTCTGGGTACCAAGACTGAGGGGTTTGTTTTGATCAGAATTTGGGGAGGTTAGGTCAGCATTCTGAAGTCTCCACTGGAAGGAAAGTGACATTGGGGTTGGGGCTTCTTTGTCCTCTTTGCCAAGACTTAATGATTCCTCCTCAGCCTTGGATCTGCTTTGGTTGATTTTCATATATTCAGTTAGCTTGGTCTGTCTACATGTCCTTTCCTTTCACTGGTTTTCAGTTGTTCAGTTTATTTTTTGTCTTGTTTATCTCTAAAAACATGCTTTTACCTGAACAATTCCAAATCATCTTCCTGTAGCAACCTTTGACAATTGAGATTTGTGTTTCCAGTACAGAATCTTTAGTATCACTCTGTGTCTGTGGTCTTCCATACCACATTTTATTCTAAAGTCAGTCAATGTACACAGAATAAACACTTGTTACTGCTATAAATTAAAGCTAAACTAAAATAAATTTGGACAGCAGTTATCTGACTGCCAGATAAATTGCAATCACAGCTGAATAAAAGAAGCCTAGACATGTCTAGAGAACCTGCACTTGCAGAACCAAAAAAAAACTTGTGGTCTCTAAGAAATAGTAGCAAAATTACATTTTCCCAGACTACAGATTTCCTGTTTCAGCTGTTTAAGAACATTGTCATATTTTCTAAGGCTTTACAGAAAAATTACAACCTTCCTTTTTGTGTTGTGAGCCAATTGTACTGGAAGGCAGAGCTACTTTAGTGAGAAATTTGGTTGTTACTACGTACTGTATTTTAAGACACTTGTTTATTCAGAAGATCTGGAAAGGTAGGCAAACATTCATCTCTACTAATTAAATTTGAAAAAATGGGAGAATTCCATCAACTCACTGTCACCTTTTATAGCCCAAAACTATACCCACGTGGACGAATGTGCACACGTGTGATGCCGCTGATGTGTCTAAAACTTGATGTAGTCGCAGCTGTCATGGTTAGAAGCTGTCCTAATGGCAACTACACAGTAATGAAAAATAATGTATGTTGTTCTCAGCTCTGTGTGTCTTTTGCTCGGATTGAACCATAATTGATGAGTGAAATAGAAGCATCTCCTCAGCATTTTCGATTCACTCGGTATCTCCATTTTCAGCAGCAGAGCCCTAGTAAGTCCTATAGTTAAACTGCATAAAGATCGCCTGGCATTTTTCACAGAACACAAGTGCAGCTCCTGAGTGCATGAATCCCAGAAAGAACTGAGGCATTGTGAAGCTAGGCCTACGTTTCACGTAGAAATGTAGCTCCATAGAAAGAGTTTTCTGGAACAGTAATTCAGACACAATGTAATAAGGATTAAATAAATCTTATTAACATGAAAAAAAAACAGAAGTTAAAGGTAACTTCTCTTATTAGACCATCAAATAAAACCTGTGTCCTGGTTCTGACCAGGTCAGGGTTAATTTTTGCATAGCCAGGAGGGGGCATGGCTGGGACCCACTGATTATTCTATACCACCTCAAGCCATTGCCAGGAGCAGGGGAAGGGGTTGCTTCCAGGTCAGGGTAATGTGGTGGAGGGAAATGATAGAGTGGCACATGATTTGGAGTGTTGCAGTGAGAACATTAAACTGGGAATTACCGTTCCTAAACCACAACAACCTGGAAAAACATGCAAACTTTCAAAAGGTGTAATTTTATACTACTTATTCCAGTAACCTAGAGGAGGTGTCTTAAGAGCATCTTATCTAAATAGTGCTATTGGATACCTCAGAAATTATCCATATAGAATTTATCACTCAAAGGTGAAATCTACAGGATTTAGTCTGAACTATGACTGCATAAGCAAAAATTAATAATTCTTGAACCGAGAGAACTCAGCATAATCAGTAATATAGTATTTATATTAATCACATTGTAAATAGAATATAATATTTTTATAATATATAATACTCTTTAAATAGAGAAAGAATTTATGAACAGCAAAGTATATTATTATATATTTAGCTTCCTTTCAGACACTCTTACCAAATGAAATAAGACAATGACTAGTAAAAGTTACCATTAAAATACCAGCATTAAAATAACAAAGTGCAAATGACAATGCCATTAATAGTTTTATTAATTGATTTCTGTGTCTTTTCAAGTATAAACCTATTTATGCTGAAACTTAATCACACTTACGACAATGTCATCACTAAAACTGTTTTCTGGGACACTTCTACTTGTAAATACAGGAAGTCTGAGAACAGTTTCCTTTCCTTGCCCTTTCTTGATCATGGATATTAGGTGAGATTAAGTTTTCAACACTGAGCTGCAGCAAGTTTAACACAACAGTCTTAAGTAAAGCATCCTGCAAGCCATACCCCACACCCTGGGAGGAGAGTATGAGAGGAGTAGAATAATGCTAAGATAATGGACTAGATGTTCAGTAAATCCACTGACATTTTGAATTAAGACAAAATCAATTATTTTATATTTTTCTTAAATGTCAAGATGCATCCTAGCTGATAAAGTCAATTTGCAAAAAAAAAAAAAAAAAAAAACTTCTCCAAGTACTACTGTCTTTATTATGGACATATCTACCATGCTACCCTTTTTTTGTAATATCAAGGAGGAAACTGCTTAGTTCCTTACTTCAGTTTTGGGTGTAAGATTTAACTTTGGGTGACAAAAAAAGAAAGTGTACTTTATGGAAATCCTGCCTATGTTAAGGTACAGCTTTACCCCACACATCTTTCCTGAGAACTGTCTTTAGTTTACACCTGCTTTTTTTTCTATTATACACATAGAGTCTGAGCCTCTGTTGTACCTGAAATTGGTCTTCTGCATCCTGACCTTTCAGAAAGGAGACATCTTCTGAGTCAGTGAACTGTGTAATGTCAAAGCTCATGTGTGGTCTCCACTGTCAATCTTTCCACAGACTATGAATGCAAGGGCTGCTACCTTTTGCTATACTACAGTTTCAAATAAGTTTTTATTCTGGAAAAAAAATATTAGTTACTGATTGTATCAACAGTATTACTGACAGAAAACCAAAATAAATTCTGAGTACAGTCTTTACAAAACAGATTAACTGCAGAGAACAGTGTAACACAGGCAAATACATTGTACCACTATCAGAATAACTCCTTTCTGGTCCATTGTTCAGAGTAAGACCACCTTTACATTTGTCCCATTGGATTAAAAACAGTAAATTGTGGAAATAAGTCCTTTGCTTCAAAACTAGAGACTTTTTATTCTTATTGTTGCTTAGAACAGGAGACTGAATTGTACAGCAGCATTCCGAGGTTCTGGCTTAGGAACTCAAGAAGTCTTGAATATTGGCTCTAGATATAGTGTCAAAATATGTAGAACTAAATGGACTTTGAATGATGTTTGCAAAAAAACTTCTGTGCTTTAGAATTTAATACATATTTCTATCCTTTGCAGTACATAAACAAACATTTAGTGGCTTCAATATGTTAAAAATTAATCTTCTGTATCTTTGTTGATATACAAGACATGTCATTTCAATTTTCATTTAAGTTGGAGACACCTCACAGCAACTGTTCAAATTATGAAAAATAGTTTTAAAATGTCTCTCTCAGTGTTGCATGAGATCTTGGTTATTCCAACAAATGTAGGTGAGACAAGTGAGTAGATCTTGACTGTATTTTGTGCTCATTGTCATTATAGGACAGGAAACTGAGGAAATCTTCAAATTTGAAGAGATGTTCTTTGCCTGAGCACACTTGAGTGATACTCAGTGTGAGACTGAGGTTGGTTGAGTTATGTTCATCTTGGGGGGGCTCTAGTTCCACTGGAATAATAGTGGAGAGGAATTTTAAATATGAAAATGGAGAGGTTAGCATCTGAGTTATGCAAAGATAGACATCTCATGTTAAATAAATAAAATACATCTCATGGAACAGTTGATCCTACTGGTCTAATTAAATAAACATGTTACTTCACTCTGTCTTGTGAATTTCTCCTGTTCTTCTTGTGAAAGACCACTATCCCTCTAATGTACTGCTGAGAAATGCAAGGCAGACATTATCAGGAGGGATCAATGAAGGAAAGAATATTCAAATAGGGAAATATCTTCCTTGGATTATATCCTAATTAGATATAACATTAGTTTAAATTTATTTCACTCTCATATTACCTTATTTGGGACATTAGAGACTAATGAAAGCTAATGTCAATTAGTTAAATTCTTGTTATGTTCAATCTAACAGTTATCTGTGAACTTCACTGTATAATAAATAGGCACTAACGTGTTCCCTAATTAATGAAATAATACTTTGGGAGAAGGGAAGCAAGGAAGATGCCTTTTAAGTTTTCCTGTAATTCTTTACAATTAAAAAAGCGTGGTTGTTTTCCTGGGAATTTGCAATTATCTCTTGTGAAATTATATTCAGTATAGTGCATTCAAGTTTCCCTTTCTAAAAAAAATAGTTAGGATTTTATTAATAAAGGTAAATAATGACAAAGATCTCTTGAACTACCAAACTCTTGTGAATTACCAAAAAAGATTCTCTCTATCAATCTCACTCATGACAACCTCCTGCTCTTCTTAAATCTAGACACTCAGGTCCTACACTTGCCCTTCCCAGACCATTTCTAAGTTTGTCTTTATCCTAAGTTGGAACTTGACTAAAATACAGTTGACCTGCATACATGGATTTAATGCCTATGAAATCTCATAAGTAATAGTACCTATATCAAAAGAATAGCTCTGAAGATATGGAAGAGGTGATAAAAATAGAACACTTTTAAAATATTTAGTATTACAAAAAACATTCTCATTCTAAGATGCTCTGATTGTCAGTTGGTATGTGCTGGAAATCCAGTTCCCCTTTTAATGCAAGTATTACCTCCAGACATTTCTGGCTGACCTTCATGTCCTCTGCTGAGATGTATGTTGTGATGAATTGGGTTTTCCATCTCCAACAACAAAAGTTCAGGCATAAGTCCAGCCCTTTACATGATGAGAGCAAAGGATTGCTCTCTATATATCCTTCTATCCTTAAAGCTGGAAGTAGCTAACTGCAGATAAATTTTCTTAAATGCACCTGATTAGGCCATAATTTAAATGCCTTTCAAGGATGCAACTGGAGTTTGAACACGGCTCCAACTCTGAGGATGACTGCTTGGTGTCTGTGGGGCAGCAGAAAGGCAAACTGTAAACAATAAAGGTGTGTAGCAGGGTGCCTGCCTCAACAACCTGCCAAGAAATTTTTGAAGGCATTAGGCAGCAGCTGAAATACTTTTAATGGTGGGTATTTTTAACTTTTATTGTTGAGAACTCGTCTGTCCTACTGAGTTTCATTTCTTTTGTGACATGGAGCCTCTTTAAAACTGTAAATGAAATGAAGCACAATTTTCTTTGAGCTCTGAAAGTACTCTTCTCTACAGAATATTAGATGTTCAAGGGCATAAATAATCTTTTCCATAAAATCTAGGCAGAAATATCTTTCTACTGTGTATTTTGTTTACAGTTTTGATAATGAGGAGTAAATTTCCAATGCTCTGCTTGAGATTTTGCAGAAGATTCAACTCTCCTTAACCTTAAAAAGAGTTTTATAACTTATCACTGATGTACAATATGAAAGCTGTCTTGCATGTTGACCCCTGAGTATCTACTTTTTTCATAATTTTACCAAAGTACCTGTATCATTATTGACAATACCATATTTCTTTTAAAAATATTATCAGCAGCACTGAATAGTACAGCTGTGGATAAGAAGGCAAGTGCATGCTTTGTTGAAAACTGCCAGAACAATACTAAAAAATGAGCTGTGTGACACAGATATTGGCATTTCCATATGGAAAAGGATTTTTCCTTGAATTTAGCAAAATGAAAAGTAGACATTGTTCATCATCCTTTATTTAAAGCTCTTTGTCCTCCTTGTTATATATCAGTTTGTCAATGACCCCTTGTGTAAACTGTGCCACTGATCCCCCTGTAAGGAATTTTAAGATCTGTTAGTAGGAGGCAATGTGTAAGAGCTAACATCACTAATAAGATTAACAGTATGATTGCATTGAACAAGATATAAGTTAAAGCAATGCAGCATTAGAGCTTGTTTGTGTCTATTCATTTACATTACTGGCAGGGATGAGATGCATCGTTACATAAAACAGAGGGCATGCTTACTCTCGGCCTTTTCAAGGTCCACCTTCTATCTCTGAATTTATTCATATCAATGAAGTTACACTGATTTTAAACATAGATTTATTCAGTGGTGGTAACTCAAGCTTAAATGCAGAAAATTGTTCTTTGGTTGCTGTACAAGGTATTTGCTTTTAGTTCAGTTTTTGTGGGGCTGATTCTGTTTCCTCTGAAAACGAAGCGAAACTCAGTGTTTCTGGACTGAATGGTGGGTGTCAGAGGAGGGGCTGGGAGGAATCTGGAATCTAAGTTGTAGTGTTTCCATATTTTGCATCCAACTGCCTACTGGGAAATGGTTTTATATACCTAAACTAATTTCCAAAGGGCCTCCATGCTACACTTTAAGGAATTTACGAAATAGAAAAATAGATAGAAAAATGGTCGCAAAATGAAGAGTAAGGAAGAAACTTTGTATGCTTATAGATTCAGTAGTTGGAAAGAATATTTGGGACCAAAACAGTTACATAGAAAATTCCAGTTTAGATATTTGCATCTGCAGTTTAAAACTGCATCTGCAATACTGCCAAAAAAGCAGAGCTCACCAGGATACTTGAATGATCAAGGAAACTGAAAACATTTCCTTTGAAAAAAAACTGAGCCCCCTTAAATTATGCTATGTTTTGTACAATCTTGTTTGTTTGCATACACAGCCTGTAGATCCATTTTGGGAGCCTTTGCAAGGAATAAGGAATGATCATAGAAATGGCAGTATGTTTTTTTAATTAGATTTGAAAGATTTGATTATATAATGGAATATGCATCACAATGGACTAAATGTTGGGGATTGTGATTTAATGTCTATGTATACCTACAAAGAGAGCATCACAATGATGATTATTCTTCTCTCTTTACCTCTTTCTGCACCTGGCTGTGTTTAAATTACAAAGTTATCACTGCAAAAATCTCAGTATCAAATATTTGAGAAAAAAACCTCAACATTTACATTTTTATTCATTTTAGATATTACTCAAGGGAAGCAAATTACAGCATTAAAGGATGACTGAAAAGTCAAGATGCTATGTTGCAATATCAGATATTGCACTGAATCAGCCTACCTTTTATTCCATTGTTTAAAAAAAAAAACAAAAACAAAAACACAAAACCAATAAAACAACCCACAGAATGCCTTGTAAACCATTGACTCTTCATGAATAAGTACTGTTAATTCAAAAATATGAAAAGAAAACTTCTAAGACGGGCTGCTTTTGGTTGACATAGTACAGAATAGCTGCTGGGGATTATTTTACAAATGGAAAAACTTGGAGAAAACAAAAAAAAATTCACAAAATATTGCTTTACTGCAATAGCAGATGCATCTCTGCAATATGCATTTTCTTCCTCTGAGATTCTGAGGAGTTTCATATGCTGTGGTATATAATAGGACTTAAATGGGCTTAACACGAAATTTTAACTACTACATGAAACCCAAGTCTAATTTTGTCATTAATTCCCAGTTTTTTTCCATTAATGTGCAAATCACTGGGCCTCTACACATTATATATCAGAAGCAACCATGTTAGAGTGTAGTTGCCTCCAGCCTTATGTAGGCTATAGAGAGTTAAGTATTACTGGAAATTAGGTCAGAGTTGCAGTGGCCTGAATTTCCCCTGGCAGTGTCCCTGGTCTTTCCAGGCTCTCATAGGGAATCTAGGGCTTTGGTGCCCTCAAACTCAGCATCCAAAGTCAGAAGTGATATCTATAAATTATGTCCCTTGTAATAGAAGGGTTAACTTTGTTCATAAAATCTAATGTAGAGAGTCAGAAACTTTTTGTTGTAATAAACAAGAGGAGTTTCCACAGACAGCTTGCTAATCCAGCAAGTGTCAATAAACAACTGATAAGAACTGCACCTTTTCATCTCTGATGAGTACCAGACGACCACTTACCGAGCCACCACCGAACTCAAGCCACGAGCAAATTTCCATCTGAAAAGCCAGTACCAGACAGCATTTAACATATACTTAACAGCCTCAAGAATGTATAAAAAGAGACACTGACTTCATTTCGGTGTTTACCTTGGCAGGCATTTGCCCCCAGGACACCCAGCGCTGTATTTTGCTTTATTATCGCTTGCTTAATAAATTTATCAATGTTTAATTGGAATTGAGTTGTCGAAATTCTTATACTAATTTATAACATCCCTAGAAGTGGAATGACTGTTCACTAAGTGTAGAAAAGGAAGCTCAGTTTTCAAATGCCCAAGAGGGAGAAAAATCCCTTTTGCCATTTCTTGCTGTTGATTATGTAGAAGAGCCACCTTTTCTTCTCAGGGCAGCACAGGATGGAGTATGGAACAGTCTCATGCTTCATGTAACAACGTCCTTTGCCCACCTGGAGGCAAAGTTAGTGTTGATTAGTCTTTTTGTAGAAGTGCTTCTTTAGAGGCTGCTGGTAACAGCAAATGGCCAGTATCACTCCAAGCTGTAGCTGGTGGTGGAAGGACCCCAGGTATGTTACAAGGGGCACCTTGTGAAGAGACAAACAGACACTGTAAGGATCTAAGGGAGTTTTATCTCTTCAACACTGTAGGGTTGTGTTTGAATTCATATAGGAAACACTCAGTGTGTTATTCACATTGATGTGTATCCCAAGTGTCTCTGTCCTGCTCACAGAAATAAGAAATCCTCATAGCCAATTAGCAAACTGCAGTCATATGTATATCCATTTTTGGAACAAAGTGAGAGAGGAAGAGTGTGGCTACACTTGAAATTACATCATTGATGACAAAACTCGATTTGATTTTGTGACCATTACAATCAATTCAAAGTGTCAGATTTTCAGACTGAAGTTTCCTTCAAGGGATAATAAAGCAGAGAGAATACTACTACAGCTCTTCTCCAACGCAGAAAAGTTATTTTTACATATGCAGGCATCCACATGCTCACTTAATCACTGTGTGTTGTGGAGGGACTGATTTTTCTAGTTTGTCCTTCTGCTAAATTATGAGTCTCATGCTGAGACAGTCAAAAGTGAAATTGCTTCCAACTTAGAATGTAGAGATGGTAATAAAGGTTATGACCCCCTTACATTATAACCACAGGTTTGTATGGTATATTCCTCAGATACATGAAATTAATGGAGACAAAGAAGAATATATCGTCAACACTCAGCAACTCTAAGCCAAAAGTTTCCCTGATTTTAAATTTTTAATATATTTTTGGTCATAGTTTCACATAGACTTCCATAATTACAAAATAAACAAATTTTTTTCAGTTCTTTGGACAGTCCAACAACTTCACTTATACATTTCTTATCCCAGGAAATGTTATTCCTGATTTACACTAAATGTGTGTAAAATCATTATTGCAACACTCGGTTCTGAATTTCAATTCTTATATTTCTGTTAATCCTATTATGTTGTATTCTCTTTTGCTTCTCCTTCCTTGCATCTCTTATCAAGCCCCTTGACTGCTTACAGTTTCTATTTTTACCAGTTTTGCTGTATTCATAACATACTTTTGACTTTGATATCTATTTGCTTTTGAGATTAAGATCTAGAAAGACAAAGAGTGTTCAAAAAGTATTCTTGTTCACTAATTTTTTTTTGTGCTTGTCTATACACCGAACAGAGGGAATAAAAGCAAAAGTAACATGTACTTTCAGTGGGAGATCACCAAAGAGTACTTCAGATTTCCTAAAACAAGTTACACAGCTTTCTGTGTCCATCCTGCAGTAGCACTTGTTGCTTTTTTTATCCAAACTGAGGCTACTGTATTAGCCACACCATCTAATCTTAGGCTTTCAGATTTCCAGTGTCTAAATTTTGTGGCCTGGTTAGGAAGGTAATGTTGCTGTGTCGTTGTTGAGGACCACCATAAAAATAAAAAATGGGCACTCTATGATGATGATTCAATATTCAACATTTATTGCTCCTCTATACAGCTTAAAAACTACTGTTTTCTCACACACAGGCACGCATACACTCAGCACAGAGCCTTGCATGCCTTTCTATCTTTAGCTTCTTATCTCTAAGTTGTTAGCACTTCTCACATACAATTGGCTGTTTCTTAGTTGTTTACATTCCTTCTCCAGTGATCAGGACTGGCATCTTTTTCCAAGATCTCCATAGCCCCTGCTTTTCTTCAGGGGAAAGGCCTTAAGGTGCCTAAATCAAAATCCTCTTCCTCTTCATCCCTCAACAGGGGCACGGCGGACCCGCCGCCTACCCCGACATTGCTGTACTTTCAATATAATAAATTATTGACAAGAAAGGCGATTTACTAAAAAAGTTCAATATATTCCATCTACAGTTCTGTTTTTTTCATGTCCTATTTTCCCTTACATATACAGGCTGGATGTGTCTCTGGATGGCTCTAATGCAATCTCCCGTGATGCGCTGTGCTCTTTCTTGTTACCATCACTGTGCAGTTCATGTATCCTCTGTACCCATTGTACCACTTTAGACACTGGCCCAAAGCTCTGGAGCTTCCTTGGGACTAGTATGAGCATAAATTTTGACATCATTAGGACCGGATCTTTCTGCACTCTCCAAATCTTTATTTATGTAGCATAAAACACATTTAATGAAGTTAATAGATTTTTTCTCAAAATAGAATTTTTATATTCTTTCTTAAGAATACAAAAGATCACAGAAGAAAATATAAATATAGAAAATAAAGCTTTAATGGATTGTAATGTTCATTCATAACGACATCAATTTTCTCGACTATATTTTCTCATGAGCTCTTGTTTTTTATCCCAAAGAACTGAGGTCCTAAATACTTTAAAGAAAGATCTTATTGATCTCACATGCCAGGGTCAGTTCCCTCCGTTTCTTGCTATACAGCAAAATAAATGTTACGCAGTTTTAGGAGTGATAATTAAAGCTTATTCTTGTAACCTAGGGAAAAAAATTTCACTCTACAAAAATTTTTGATTTGTTGGATACATACTGGGACAGAGTTAAAATTAAGACTTTCACATTAAATATATTTTTTAAAGAGAGGTCTTTTCCCACTAATATTCATTGTAGAATTCCTACCAGTTCAGTGGAAGTGGAGATAAACTAATACTGAACATATTTGATCTGAATTCTCTACACACTAAACTTTTGAAAAGACCTGAGATGGCAGAAGAAAATGGGGATTTTGTGAGAATTTCAACTTGAAATAAAACTTTTAATTCAGTTTAAGCTGCTTCCATGTTGCTTGAAAAATTTGAAAGAGCTAGTTTTTTATTTAAAAATTAGTTTTAACAGTTTAAGCAAGACTGTGGGAGCTTTTAAGGGCTTTTACTGAAAACAAACAATGAATCAGGTACAATTAATTTCAATGGGACTGAGTATCATTTGCTTTAAAAAAAATTGAAGAAAGTACAATTCGTCAGATTTTAAAAAAAGATCTTAGCCTATAATACAATTATTTTAGAAGACAAAACAACAAACTAGTAGAACTTCAGACTCATTCTCTTAGGAATAGCAGATATATACTTTATTTAAAAATAGATGTGCTTTCTCTAACAAAAAACAAACAAACAAACAAACAAAAAAAAGTTGCTTGTTCATCAATTTTGTATGTTTTACAACTTTTATTACCAGAAGCTACCTTTACTATATAGATGAGAATGTGCAAGAGGCATCTTTCATAGTCTCTGAAACTCAATGATCTATTACAAAAATGCTTTTAATCTCTGGACAGAGGGATAGATAAAAAAAAAACTTTGACAATGTGCTTCAGTCTCAAACCCAGCATATTGCTGACCTACTTCAGATACACAGGAGTGCTCACTCAGAATGTTGCATCTCCCAAAATGTCAGCCTTGGGGCACTCTGCTCTCCCACTCACCACAGCTATTTGCTAAGAAGAGAGCAGCAGCTCTGCATCCACCCTTCATTCCAACAAGCAGCTTGGATGAAAATGCAAGGGAAGCTGGAGAAGTTCTTCATTCCTGAATGCAACTATTATAATCCAAGTGCAGTCTGATGCAGTGAGAATGTAGGTACGAGGTGGGAAATATTCAAATTCTCTGTGATAGTTTCTGTTTTATTTTGATGAAATTCAGAACACATGAAACAGAGAAATGTTTATTTCTCATCCAAAAGCTGCTTTTTGGAGGAGCAATTCTCAGTGGGAAAAGGTCCAGTCTTTGTTTCTGTGACAGCTTTACAGGAAGCACTCATAGCCTAGCTTTTCAAATTTGCTAAAAGCCACTTGGTAGAATATTAATCTGTTTCAAAACGTGGAATGTTATACTAAATCAACCAGAAAAAATATTCTGGTTCAAATGCCATTTCTATATGGCATTTCAGCTCAACCTGTCCTTTCAGCTCAACACAAGCTTAAGTTTCATGGACCTTAAACAGCTCCTTACCAGTAGAAACATCACTGGGCACGTGTCTGAGAAATTGTTTCATTTTAAACATTCAGCTTTATACTTCAGGTATTAGGCATAAAGATTACTCTTGTCTCCTTCTTCCCCTGCTTAGTCACAGTTAGGGTAGGAGATTAGCAGGAGATTAGCAGCCAGATCAACCAGGAAGACTTTCAGTATCATCCTCTCTATTTTGAAGGAGTCTCCTGCAACTCCCCACCATTTCAAACTGCACAGGAGACAGGACTGAAGGATAAATGATGGCAAAAGAAAGGAAAACTGGAAGAAACAGGTTGGTATCTTCCCAGCACTTTCTGTATATTGCAGCTGTATGTCTTTGATCCTTTTCTGATAGAAGTGCTGGTTGTTCCCCCAAAAATGCTGACTGGCAAATGAACACTTGAGTGAGAGGGAGGTGCAAGGACAGGATGAGTGAGCCCTGCAAGCCAGCCAGACAGCCAAAGATGCTTTCCTTTAGTGCATAGTTCCCACTCAACACTCAATATCCATCTTATTAGATGGAAATCTTCTTGAGAGAGAAAAGTTCATGTGAAACTCTGCTCCAAAGTCATAAGCTTCTGAAAAGCATACTTGGGCATTTATAAGAAAAAAAAAATAAAAAAAAAAGAGAAAGGGTTAAAGGGAACAAAAATGGACAGTCAGGTCTGAAAAGGTGTGATATAGGGATATACAGCATCAGAAGGAGAACAAGACAGGGCAGAATAACAAGAAAATAATAAGTTTATAATTACTGCAGCATTTTCCTTTTCTGAACATTAGAGTGAATGCTTGGATCTGTTTTCTTTTACTGTCACAAACCGCTGTGAAATGCATTAGGAAGGTATAATTTGCATAGCATATAGCAAAATCTAGAAATCATATGCCTGTGGGTAGAAACAAGTGCAGACAGCTGTATGGTGTCTGCCTTTTTGTGTGAAACCAGGTTTAATACAGAAGCTGTAAAGTCAAAGGATATATTACCTTTAGGATAACCCTGTACTTAGGACAACTTGGCTTCTAGGCTGGGTCAGGCTGACGTGCAGAGGCTGGGAACACAACTGTCTGTCTTATTTATCTAGGTAACTGGGTCTCAGTTACCTAGTCAGCGAGTGAAAGTGGTCAAGCACAGGCTACATTACCTCTCTCTCCACTGGCTCTTTCGTGGGGAGGCATAGTAAAGGGATGACTTGCAAGTACTTCAGTTCAAGTTGCAATCAAAAGTGTCACAGGAAATGTTCCTCTGCATCGGAAAAAAAAAAAATCCATCAGGGAGTCTAATGAAAAAAAAAGCATATTTACTGCGCAGAAAAAAAACAGCTTTCTAACTTGTTCTGGGATAAATATTGTTGTTAATCAAGATGGAAGACAATATGCATCCACATACTTTATTATATTTTTAGGTATTATTTTGCTCATTAAAAAAAAAAAAAAAAAAAAAAAAAAAAAAAAGAAAAGAAAAACTCCAGGCAATTGTATTAAACCAGCAGCACTGCTTTGCTATATGAAAGGTGAAATTGTAAAGCCAGCTGCTCAGAGTAAGGAAAAGCTGCAACGAAGATTACCAGTGCTCCTTTTGTACATCTGCATTGGAATTAATTACATAATCATACAGCATTTTTTCACAAAACTCCTGCCTTATTCAGTGCACAGCATGAATGGAGCTCACTGAATGGGTAACTTCAATATTTCAAATATGGGGAGCTTTCAATATTCAAGTGATTGATTCCAAATACTTAAAAATTGGTTTGGTTTGCATACAAATTGATCCTGAATTAGGCAATGGTCGTGTCCATGATGAAAACACTTCAGTTAAATGACACATAGAGAAAGCTTAATTGATACTTTATGGTTTCTCAGCAGATGTCTACATTCAAATGGAATTACTGTAAAGAATTTTCTAGAAAGATGTAGGTACTGTTTCTGAATAAATCATTTGCATTTGCTCAAATGAAGCTATATGCAGTAGGAGGTGCTGGTTATACCAGCAACTCATAAACATACTTTTATTCTTGTCTCTCTTTTTCATATTGTGCATTAAAATGAATCCAGAATGGGACTGATTTCCTGTATATTATATCAGCCTCATGCTGATGCAACTCTCTTAATTGCACTCTTTTACCACCTAACTGCCTGTTATAGGAGTAAAACCCAGTCTGTACACATACATACTGTATTTATTGTCCTATAATTTCTTTTTATAGAAAGAATAAAATCATATGAAAATTCTGTAGGGCTAAGAATTTGAATTCTAAATAAAAAGTGGGGCACAGTTGAAACCAGTGGCAAAGAGCATGAGAGTGAAGATGTGGTTCCTAATAAGATTATGAGCTCCAGTTCATTTTCCCCCTCTTACGGTCCCAGTGTAAGTGAGTCTACTTTTACTATATATCTTTGTAACCCTATTCTCTCCATGTACCAAAGTTCTCACAATGACATGAAGAACACAACGCAGAAGAAGAAATGCAGATTGGATATCGATATGTGAAATAAAATGCTGCCAGTTCCTTTTAATCCTTTCTGCAATTTGATCCAAATGCTGTGACTAGGTTATTGTGGTTAAGAATAATGGGTAAAATATTTTCCCAGAAGAAACCACTACTTTTCTTCACTTAATTACCAGATGTTAAAATACCCAAGTAGTTCTTCTGTATACTCATCTGTGCCTTTTTGCTAATTACAGGACACTTCTAAGTGATTTCACGCAGCTTTTGCTGTGATGTTGCAGGATTCTTAATGTTAACAATGGTATGTATCTATAACATAGTCTAGCTGATACTTATTAAGTCAGCCCCCTTCAAACAGTGGCTTTGTCAAATAGGTAGAATCTGTACTGTTTTACTGTTTGCTGCTCCCTGCTTCTTTCACGTGCATGGCTGGGAACAGCAGAGAGACTCAAAGTCCCAGACTGTATAACTCAGACCCCCCTCAAACTATGAGGGCAAATTCCTAATTTTAAAGGCTTTAAAAAGTTAAACATTCTATAAAAATGAACTGCAAAAATTCAAATGCATGGACTGGGGAACACCAAATCTTCTATATTTTACTGGAAAGAGGGGAATCCTTTATGACATTTCTGCACAGCTAGGGCAGCAAAAATAAGTCATGAATGGCTTAAATGTCTGTTTGTTTTGTGGAGATACAAAAGGATTCACAAAACTGAAGACATCGGAGAGTCGGACTATTGATATTTTAAAAGGAGATGAGCTTCATCCATGGAGATATAGAAAGAGGAGTCTCAAAGATGCCTAATTGATTAATTTCTTGAGGTGAAGAGTAAACTTTCCGTTTAAGTTTGTCATCTATCCTACAATTTCTGCTATTTAAGAAATGTGTTTGAAGCTAGTATTTCATATTTGATAGATTTCCACCTCCAGTCTGGCAGAGGCAGTAACAGCAGGTTAAAGTCTTACAATTGAATTAGCTAGCCAAGCCATTAATGTGTAGTAGAACACACTCCTAATTTATTATTCATCTTACCTTTTGTGAATCGAATCCCAAAATTACAATTTCTTAAAGGACTGTGAATAACTAGAACTGCAATTCTTTCATAAACTACTTCAAGGTTTAGCAGATGGAAAAGAACTGTGAGAGACACTCTTGTAAGTTGCAACAGTCCTCATTTCAATCTGTTTTTATGAAAATGTCACATAAAGTGTTAAATCCATGCACGTATTAGTGATTTTAATTTTACTGTATTATTTAGTGTTATGATTACAAATATTTTGTTGAAGTTAATACTGTAAGAATGTTATTGCAGTTGTAGCACTATTGGAGTTGTGATTAGCCCTACATATGGTAGAAAGTCTTCTCCAGCAGCCTTCCTGTAGTTATTTATAACTCTTTCAACAATATTAAAGTCTTATGGCTTAGGGTTATTGACTTGTAATGATCATCTGTGCTTATGTTTACAGAGGCAAGTCATGTCACCTACTAGGATCAAAAATGTCAGTCAGTGCTGAGAACACAAAACTCATAACATGTGTGCTTTGGCTCTTAGTTTTGGACTGGCTCTAGCCTGATTCCACAGGTAGGATTGCTAGTAGAAGTAAACATACTCCAAGGACACATCTTCAGATATAGTTTCATAAAAAATTGATCCAACATCTTTTCATGATATGAACCAAAATGGAATTAGTTGGGATGGTTGAAGGAAAACTTCAAACACAATTTTAAAACAGAAAGTGAAGTCAATAAAAGTTGTCACTGCCACTACTTTACAAAGTATGCAAAATGTGTAAACCATTGTGATTTTCATGGAAATAGTAGAAATCAGCCAACTGCAAGTCTTTCATCTGCAAATAAAATTGATCAAAAATTCAAAGATTTTCTCTGTCATTTTTTTTTTTACTTTTGTATGTTTGAAAAAATTGGAGACAATTTTATTCTTGGAGATTTCCTGGTTTCCCTGTTGAAAAACAGTAACAAAAGTAAATAAATACAAATTGATAGCTTTTCCATTTGAAAATCAACCAATTCTGAGTGATGCATTGATAAGCAACACCTTTTTTTGGGGATGTTTTTCCTTTTTTCAAGAAAATGCCTTTTCATTTTTATTCTTGTTGTTTTTAAATAAGAGCACATATATAAATTCAGAAGCATTATTCCTAAATCCCTTATGGGAGTTATTTCCTGTTACTTCTTGCAAGACTAGGGTTGTGGTTGCTATACTTTCAGACTGGAAATGTATATATTGGAACTGGGACCTCCCACATTCATTATGAATTCAAAAGCTAATGGAAAAGGATTAATTTTCCCTTGGCCTATGAATGACACACAAATTTCCCTGACAATTTTCCCAGTAAATTAAATGTTCCCGGTAATTAAAAATTTCAGTATTGTTCCTTCTTCTCAATAAATGGCTGATACTATCTCTTAAATTTGATCCAAACTGGTTTACCTGATGTAAAGTGCCTTTCTTGCAAATAAACCATTCAAGAAACTGTTCACAGTCCATCATGCAAGTTTTTCTGTTTGCTTTTCAAGTTTTTTTTTATTGAAGCACTGGCATTTGGATTCCAGTAATACAGCTTTCCTCCCACAGAGACAGAGCCCCCTCATAGTAGACACACAGAATGAGAGACAGTACCTGGCCTGTATGGTTTATTAATTGGCTGGATAAACGATTGGAGGTGGAGCCCTGCCTAAGGTGATAACAGAGGTCACTCACAGAGCCAGCACTGGAAGCTTTTACTTATTACACTGAGCTCCAGTGACACACTGAAGGACCTCCTAGCAGTGCTTAAAATGCACAGTCATTCAGGCTGCAGAAACATAAATTAAACACATTATTTAAACCCATCTCCCCCTGCCAGTCTTTCTCTGTGTTTTTTTTCTTTTTAATCAGAAAAAATACCTTTTAACACTTACATAGCAGATATTTCTTTCTGTTCCTTCAACTAATTCCTTTATATTTGTCCTATTCTTGAAAAACACAGAGAAATCAGGTAAATCATTCTTCCAGCCTGTTATATACATGCACTTTGAAATGGCAGATAAAATTAAACAGCTAAGAAACAATTCCAGCATCTTCTTAAGAAGACTAGAATTACTGGCAGGCAATAAGGCTCTATTACTTGCATTTAAAAGGAATTAACCTGTTCTTGTTTGTAGTGTGTCACTACTACATAGACCTCCTAAGCTTTGTCATACCTCCTCCTCTAATGCTTAATGAGGTGTTCTCTTTTCTTTTCACAATTTTTTTCCCTCACTCTAAAAAAAATAGTGTAATCATTACTAACTGTTAGCTGACATGCCTGTCAGCAAAGGTGTTCTTGATGTCTGACATACATGCTTACCTAAGCTTTAAATACTGACTTTATCTAACTGGATTTCTCAGACTAGGCGTAAAAAATATAGACACTTTTTCCCTCTTAATTAATTATTATTTTGTTTAAAAAAATCATCAAATATGCTTTTTCCATCTTTCTATATGGACATAATGAAAGGAGATTAAAAAATTAAGACTTTCTATTCATACTGTTCATTGCAAAAAAGGAAGCTTTCATTGACTGTACTATGTGACAAAATGGATTATCATAAAACGTGGTGTCATGCTTTGCTGGGAAAATGTGTCATCTGTTTTGCTTTAATCTCATTGTGAAGCAATTGTCACAAGAGTCTTCCATATGAAATTTTTCCTTATCCCATATGACTGACTGAGGGTAAATGTCAATGCAAGGGCACCTAAATAAAGCAGAATAGCAGATATTTCTGTAGCTATTCCTATTACTGTCAATGGAGTTTAACATCAGATCAATACAGAGAGGAAAGTGATATGCATATTGCTTTCCAGGGACTGTAAAATGTCTTTAAAGCAGAGCCACATACGTTAAACTCCTGAGTATCTTACCTGCTGGATAAATGTTGATGTTGATCCCTGTGAACTTCTCCTAAAATATCAAAAAGACAGATAAAATAGATCAATTTTGCAATATTTGGGCTACATTCTCAGTACTGTGAAGAATCCTGTTCTTCAACTAGCAGAGCACAATTCTGTTTAATATAAAAGCATCTCTACAGTGAGTGTTATATTCTGCTCCCCTTCATCTTAGGTGAGCAAGGAGAACAGAAAGATATGATGAGATTACAAATAATAAAATTAATAAAGTTTTGGGGTTTAGCTTGTAAAATGGGGTTGAACTCATTAATTCCCAGAATTACAAAAAGGATAGAAGGAAAATACTTTACTATTGACCAAGGCAATAGCTATGCCCTGAGATTTATCATATTTCTACTTACCTTCTATTCATGATGCACATTTGGATTTTCCAGATCACTACATTGCATAAACACATTTCTGTCAGGTTATTGAAATTAAGTTGTCTGGGTTGGAGAAAAATGATTTCTTAGTTTACAGGTTGCCTTGCTCTGTCTGTCTAAATGTGACAGAGATCCAGATATATTGCCTAACACAGAGAGTGACATTTACTCCATAGTTTAACTTGTTAAATGAGTTTATAAAAGCATGAACTAAGTTGTTTGTGGGTCACAGAATATGCTTCTATCTTCTGCTGTTTTGTCACTCCTGAATTCTGGACTTCCTGATTTCCTGTTTTCCTGAGAATTGCCTGGTAGTCAGTCTGTAGATTTCCAAATAAAGGGTGAATAGTATTTGCTGCATGGATGAAAAAAAAAAAAAAAAAAAAGATCTGCTGCTTTTCTTTTCTTTCCTTTTTCTTTTTCCTTTTTTCTTTTTTTTTCTTGACAGTTATAAACTGAAGTAATTATAGCTCACTATTCAGACATAAAACATGGTTTCATTTCGAGTCTTAAATAGTATTTGGACTGCAAGATTCCCTTATGTGTAGGCACTGAGTGACTCATTCAAAAATGAATAGATTTTAAAATAAAACTAGAAATCCATTTTGTGAGAATCTCTTAATAGAAAATCAATCTGAAAAATAATTTGTTGCATAGAAAGGATTCTACCTATCCAAAAAAAAATAATTAATTTCCTTAGTGATGTCAAATGTCTGTAAATGTTGGATTCAGTTTTAAAAGTTGTTAAACGACTCAAAGATTTTTTAAACAATTTCAACTTTTTAATTTCTACACTGATTTTCCCCTTCACCATAATTAAAAAAAAAAAATGTATTGATTTTATACGCCGTGTTATTTTTCTTGATTTTCACTTATTCTGCCATGGGATCCCAGTCCTTGTGCCTCCAGAACTAGTGTCCAGGTGAACAATTTAGCTCTAAAGTCACTTATGACAACAAGGTGTGACTAATCAGGGAGCTAGTGATAAAGAAACAGGCAAAATGGAATTACCTTTGAATTAATGGCACTGGAGCAGGTAGCAGCGGAAAACAGAATGACTTCAGTATACCAACCCAGGAAGCCCAGAGCATAGGAAACATAGCTCTTCTCAGAAGCTCAGACACAAAGGTTTTGGCTTCTGCCATCCATGACAGCATCCTACCGAGCACCAGATTATGGCTGGCCCTTCATTCATCCAAAACACTCAAAACCTTATGTTCAGATTGCCTAACTGAAGAACTAAGGCACTCAAATAGTTAACCAGGTTATTCAAAAACAACAGATTTTTTTCCCTTAGAAAAAAGACATTTTCTAGAGTAGGGATTTTCCCTTTGTAGGAGGCTGAAAAGGCCTTCTCTAAGAAGTAAGACTTTTGCAGCTTCTGTCTTAAGTGGAAGGCACATTTCTTTGATTTTATCTGCTCTGATATATTACACATGTGTAGATCTAGGTGTGTGTACACATCATATTCGAAGAAAAATCCAGCTTGCTCTAGGATAGGATTGGAAAAAAGAGTTCAATGCCTCTCTTCATACAGTACTGAGAACCATTTGGCTCCTATAATTAAAAATGCAGTAAATCAATCATAAAAATTATACAAAGGGTTGTCAGACAACTTTCCCATCTGACAAGTTTGCTTGCTCTGAATGACCCCAGAATAAAATGTACTCTGAAGCATGTGGGAAAAGAACAGTGGAATGTATTGACACATAGGTGGGAGAAGGCTGTGTCACACAAGGTGTTACACAGCCTGCGATTTCTTTCTTTTTATAGAGCAAGAACAAAGAATAATGGGTCTAGCTTATATACCTTAATAGACTGTAGCTCATGGGCTTCCTGCCAAAGGGTTAAGTGCTGCTGTTTGGCCCTTGGTTTCAAAGACAGAAATGACCATCTTTCATTAGTAGATGTTTCTATGCTAAAGAAAGAGCAGGTGGCTGAAGGTAGAAAAGCAATTGTGAAAAAAACACGGAAATAACAGCTGTTACACAACCTTCCTCTTAGCTGAGCATTTAGTTTGAGGTGGGGTTTCTTTTCATTTTTTTTTTTCAGTTTTAATTCTGAGAGGGATTTCTGTGGAAGATTGTTTTCAAAAGAAGGTATTATTCCAATACCATACACATTTAGATGCATTTATCACTGAGCTTTTTGAAGGATTCTAGCAACATATTATGAAAAAAAAGTTAGCAATTTTTCATGGAAAATATCTGACAACAAGGTCAAGTGAGCCACAAAGGAGGCGACATTTGTCCATTAAGCTCTTGCTACAGCGTGAAACTAGTTGACCAAGAAAAGCTTATAGCATTTAAGGATTTAGTCATATTTTCTATGGCAATAGTGTACTTTTTTATGTGCTAAAGAATGGAAATGAATTTTAATGCTTCTCAGGCACTTAGGCTATCTTATATGAAACCAGATTTGGCAACTCCTCCTGCAGCTGTTGCAAACAAGTCCAGCCAATCATCAGTACTTGTGTGTTTCATTCATCCCTCTGTAAGAGAAACAGAGAAGCAATAGACTCAGAACATTTTGAAATTCAGTTTTAACAAAGTGGATGATTTTCTTTGCAGAGCCAAGTCTTTTAGTTTGTTGTTGTTGGGTTTTTATAATAATTTCACCAGCGGAATTGGATTGAGATTGCTGCCTTCACAACTACAAAAAGCAAAACAAAACTGTTTTCCAAGCTTCTAACAAGTCTGGGCTTCACCAATGTCTTCTAATGGAGAAAAAGTGTGTGTATAGCCCATTTTGAGTTCTGCAATGAAAGCTATCAAAACCACACCTGTATGTTTTTGACCCATGTGATCTCGTGACATGTTCTTAACTCCAAATGCCACATTAGGTAACAGGAGTATTATCCGGTATATAAGTACTTATTTCCACCAATATGCCAGAAATTCATGGGGTACTCTAAAACATTGTAATGTAGCCAACAATATTTGTAATAGTTAAAATAATCATGATAATGGATTCTTTAGCAATTTTTCTAACTTTCACTATACATTTGGTAAAATCCAGCATTTTCCATCTGCTTCTGCTTCATTGAATTGTCAGCTGCATCTGTATGAGGCATGCACAGAAACTTGCGTTCTGATAGGCAATTACTGACATGTTCTTTAGTTACCACTGATGATGGCACAAGTTTCAGGAGATGGTAATTTTGCATACTCATTGACCCTTACTACTCCAAAAAAGTAACAAGTGCCTATGTCAAAGTCTACAATCTGATTAACTAGTAGCAATTAAATTGTCAGCTGCATGATAGGCCTGCCTAGGCATCTGCACAGCACTTTCAAGTACATGCTTTCCTGGTAATTCCTCTCTTTGTAGTTATTCAGGTAAACTCAGACATTCAGATGCTTTAATATTTCCAAAGCTAACCTATCATCTCTCACTATAATACATTGAGTGTAAACTGAAGTATGAAATAAATTCTTTAAAACTACCAGAATGTTAATTTGATCTATTTTAATTTTTGGCATTTTGATTATTTTACCAAAAATCTGTCTTACTCGCTGTTGTTGTTTTTGCAGCATTGTTTTCTCATGTTGGTTTGGTTTGGTTTGTTTTGGTTTTCTGGGAAATTGGGCTGAAGGCCATATACATGTGTATCAGGTCCTGGATGTTAGATTGGACAAATCTAGATAATGATACACACATCCCAAAAGTGTGTGCAAAATATTCACATTTCTTTTCCTCTGGGAAAACACTGTCCAGGCTTGAATGACCAGATGGCTTTAATGCTTCCTTATTCTATCTTCTGCTTCCTGTTTTCAAAATAAGATAGAACAGCATAGATTGCAACTAATTTGCATTAAGTTTTTAGTGGTCTTTAGTTAAGTTTCCCTTTTTGTCATACAGTTTCTATTCTCTGTCATAGCTACAAACATCATAGTTCATATATTTCACCAATAAGAGTTCTAAATTACATATAATAATGTCAGAGAATGCATTTTCATGCCTTTTTTAGGATTTACAAATGACTTATAAGGGATTGAGAGGGATTTTTTAGTAAGAGGATATCACAACTATATAGGAGTAGCATTAGTAGTGCCCAGGAACCACTGATTACTTGATTTTGGAAAGAAAATGGTGTCTTAGAAAATCTAGATAGCTGTAACCTTAAAATAAACTCCTGAAGCCTCAGTGATTTTGTATTTCTGAATGGTTTTAGTTTGGTTTTTTTTTTCTTATCTGAAGCTATGATTTTGCCAATTTTCTAATTCACCTTTTTATCATTGAAAAATTGTGTGCATCAGTGATACTTCGATGCCTCCATTTCCCTTTAAAAGACAAAATAAACCATAAAGATAAGAAAATCTAAGCATTTTGAGTGCATGGGCTATTTGCTATGGAACACAAAGGAAAAACACAAAGAAATACTGAGATGCAGAAGAAAATGTGTAAACCAAAAAACAGCGCTTAAGTAATAATATATAACTCAATTTTGTCTTTTTTTTTTTCCTCATCTGAATCCTTTCTTGTTGCCCTAGTGATATTTGACTGATCTAGTCAATAGATATCTTCCACCTCTGACAAATCCAGAGAACATCAGCATATGCTCAGATTACACTGCACTCACTGACCTACTTGGTCTTGCCTTCAAGTTTAGGCTAAGGTCTGCATTTCTGCTCTGTCAGTTATGTGAGTGATACACATTTGTTTTCATCTCTTTCTTCAGTCATTCATCTGCAACCTGCAGTAGACTCTCTATTACTGTGCTGCTATGATACTGTGATATGAACTGATGTCTTGCTTGTTTCCAGTAATATACCAAAGATAGAAAACAAATGATTGCATATCAAAATAAAGCTCTCATATACTGTATCCGTGCTGTCCTAGTGCCATTTGCCCACTGTTATGTTTCCACCTACTCCCAAAATCGAGATGATCTTGGACATATTAGTGACAAATGCAATAGATAATTTAAAGATACAGTTCTGAGCAGTCTGCTGAAACCTTTACACATCGAATGACAGCTGGTTTGTTACTGTAAGCTATCGAAAAATGTGAATGCCATGATGCCACCACTGTCACCTCATTGTTTTCCATTGCATTGACTCTGCTGCCCATCCTGCAATATCCTTGCTTCAGAAAGCTCCCAGGCCTTGCATTTCCTTCACCAGAGGGGAGAAGGACCCTGTCTCTTAAAGATTATTATATCTCTCTAAAAGCATTATTTTATATCTTATAAGGCTGTCAATTGGTAGGTTGGTAGGCAGGTAGTCAACCTGAAGGGCTGACTGCAGCTGTCATGACCTAGCATGTTTTGGCTGAAATCAGTCATATTTTATTGAGTTACCTTGTGGAGTAATTAATATAGACAGTGTTAATGACTCTTCTCAGAATCTCATATTCATATCTCCTATAAATATCCTACCTAACAACCAATCTTCTCTACTGATTTTCTGCAATTTTTTTTTTTTTTCCTTTGTGAGAAAGACTTGCTGGTCTGGGCCTCCGTCTCTGCACTTCAGCTTACCAGATCCCACCAACTGCTTTGAATATACAGATCTAGATCTAAACCATCCATATCTGTGGGAAATTATAGGCCTGGTCTTTGAGGTTGTAGTACAGGCTCTCCCTGGTTTTTTGTTCTGACTTAAGAAAAGGAAAAAATTTTGCTGTAAAAGAAAGGGAGCAGAAAGAAGTGTGCTGTAGCCTTTTGTTAAAAATAAAACCCAAAACAAACAAAAAAACCCGTTCCTTAATTATCTACTTAAAAGACAGCAGTATTCCTATTCATTTTTGCCCAAGTTTTAGGTTCAGTTGGTATACTCCAGAGCTGGAGATCAATAAGAACCACTAAGGGCTATATTGTTTAAAAGCATAGGCCAAGAAAACATTCCGGTCTTAGTAAGACATTAGAGACCTTTAAAAATTAGAATTTTATTTAACCTTGGAGTCAAATTTCTCATGGAAAGAGTGAAGTCTTTAGGAGGCTTCTTTGAAAATGGGGTAGACACAGATGACTGTTTTACTCTTCTTTTCCTTTTGACTAACATTAAGGTGTTTAAAATGCAAAAAACCTTTCTTGTATCACTTCCCACCAAAAAGTTGAATCCTTTTCCTATCTCCAGCCTGGTAAGTGCTACCCAGAGAAAATCCCATACACTGAGAACTGGAAAACTGCTCAGCACTCCTGAGATTTCCTGGTGGCATCAGTAGCCAACATCAGCCATGCTGAAAGTAACCCATCTTCCCATTATGCTACTTCTGAAAGGCTTCCGGCCCCAAGGCTTCTGGCCCCTCTGGAAGTAAGCTTTCAACAAGGGCTACAGGAAGAGCAGGTTACTGGATTAGTGTGGGGAAAGTACCAAAATATACCAAGTTTTATAAAGGAGTTTAAATGTGAAAGATAAGTTGGTACAATAAAAGGTTTAATTCAAGGCTAACTTTACAGACAGCAATGATTTGAATTTGTTTTGACTAGATTTGTCAGAATCTGCAGCTGTGAATATTTCTTCTTTCTTCATTTTTAGATAGTTTGGTAGTTCTTGCCATGTATTTCATTATGCCTTCATCTACTTCACTCTTTTTTCCTATAGGCAACTTAGTTTGGTTTCAGTTGGTTCGGTTGCTTCACTGAGAACTGAGAGAAGCAGCAGCAGTGCTTTCAGGGGTTTCTAGGTATCCCTTGAACAAAACCTGCCACTATACAAAACAAAAAATTAAGATCTTTTTTGTATCTCACATTTAGTTCCCATCCCTTTTTGACATGGCTAAACAGTCTCTTGCAGTGATATCTTTGAAATTCATTAAAATGGTTCTGCAATGTAAATTTCTTTTTATTGGGAAAGCTAGACAGTATATGAAATGAAAAAAGTCCCTGAAAAGCCTTCTCAGGAAATCTCTGCCTACAAAGTATTCATACCATTTTCCTCATTGTGAAATGCTCTACTCGGAGTTGACAACTACAGTATTAGTATTAGTACCGGGAAACAGCACACAAATACTTCTGACAAAACTGATAATTTTTTTTTTTTTTTTTTCAGTTAGAGAACTTAGAGAAGGGGGTGAGATTTTCAGAATTTAGTTTTCAGATTTTCAGAATTTAGTTTTGGCTTACTTCTATGCCTTCCATCTTGCATGGAAGAGAAATTAAGATATAAGAAAAGATACTTCAGAATCTTTTTTAAGGTATTTAGGGTAAGAACTGTTTTACGATGAATTCATACAGTGAATAATGAAACAGAGATAATTAATTGAGACCTCCAGGTGCTATTGTGCTATAAACATTCATTTACTGAGCAAACTAATTTAGTCTCTTCCATGGACTGTGAATGCCTCTTGTACAGACATGTGGAGCATAATGAGAACATTGATACATCACTCCATAAATGTTACACTATGCTATAGTTTTGGGGAAATGTGTACGGGGATTTTTAGTGCATTTCTAGTGCAGAGGGAAATTTTCCTCCTTAGCAGTGTCTGTCTCTCTGCTACAGTATTATTAGGAAACATCATTTAAGCTGTATTACAGATTCCCTGGTACCTCCATTTCCTGAGCTGCAATGCATATCACACAAGTGTGACAATGGCATGTGTAATACGCAAAGGAGAAGTGTCCCATTTAAATTTCCTGCAGTGTGACTCTCGAGTAAATTTGGAGGCTGTTCTATTTATATAAGTGAGAGAGGGAAGTAACTGCCCGAAAATACTGTGATAATGGAAAAGCTAATACCAAAAAGAAGTAGTTAGAAATAATTAAAAAAAATATATTACATTTAGCCCCCAAAATTGGCTCTACTTACATTGACAAATACCATAGGCTAGTAAGACCAGATGGGGACAGCAAGAGAGTTGGTACTGGGGATCTGATTCCTGCACCATGCATATTTCAGGACATTTTTTCTTCAGACCAGCCCTGGACTGTTTGCATAGACTGAATTCCATCTCACATCTGGAGGGTATTTGTTTTGCTGCTAAAGACCACATTCCAGTTCAGTCTCATCCAAAAAGAATCCAATTCATATTCTTTGAGACCAATATGTGATGAAAATCAAAAGATAGCACGGGGACCAGACGGAGATATTTTTAGATCAGCAGATGATCCAAATTGCAACTGTAGGTAGATATATCAGACCTGATTGCCTTCACCTTAATGTGCAAGTTGCAGTGTTAATTATTATTTTAGTATTATTTTATGGGGTTTATTTGGCAAAGTTTTGATATCAGAGGGACTGCAAGGATGACCTCTGTGGGAGGAGGTTAGGGCTGACCTGTGGCAGACACTGCCAGTTACCTCTAGCTCCAGAATAGACAAAAGGGAAATTGGCAACAAATAAATTAATTAATGAGTCTGTTTTGCCCATGAAGGTAATTGGTAAGTGATATTCCTATCTTTATCTTGACCCATGAGCTTTCTTATCCTTTTTTCTCCCCCTGCCCCCCCTGAGAAGGAGGAGTGAGTGAGCAGCTGGGTGTGCAATTTGGCAGTTTGCAAAAGCTAGCCTACCATAATTACATATAATTATTCTGTCTCATCTGCAGTGAGCAAAATATAGAGAAAAACAATAGGGAAGAAGAAATAAAAGGTAGGCAGCTCTCTTCTATGACGGATAGATATGTTTTAAAAGGCTTTACATTTTAATATGTAAGCTAAACGTGACATCCAAAAGAATGATCACCTTAGACAATAGGCAATCACAATGCAAGAGTGTTTTACTCTGACATTTCAAGCAAAGTTTCAAGTAGGCCTCTTGGAGTGGCAGGCAGGAAAGAAACTTATTGGCATAGCTATGTAATGATATTATCTTAGATATGAAGTCACCCGTTTACGCTAGCATGAAGAAGCTGCCTCCCTTGGCAGGTACTTTAGATTTCTGAGTCTTCTCCTTGTCAGTAGCACAGAGGTGACTGCTACCTTACCAGCTTCTTTCTCCTCCAAACAAATCTTTGCAGTGTTGTAGTCTTTCTAAATGCCACTGTCCTTGCATCTCCTGCTCTACTGCTCAGATAATTCAGCCTTTGCCGCTTTTGGGGGCCAGGTCTTCATCTGTCAGGTACCACTCTAGCTTTATACAGGACAGCTGTGTTGGGCACTAAAGACACCACAGTTATTAAAGATTTTGAGGGTAAGAAAGAAGAATTCCAGGACTTGGTGAAGATCAAGATGGGGAAGACACAGGTGTTCCACAGTTAGAGACTCAGTAAACATACCTTAGAACCCAGATGTGTTCCAGCAGTCTTTATTCAGTGAGACATTAGGGAGATCTCAATCCCCAAAGGACATCATTAGGAGTGAGCGAAACATAGATGAGTGCTAGAACCTGAGAGTCAGGTCTTGAAGAAAGGATCTACTTTGTGCCCAAAGGATGATGCAGGAGAGCTGGATAGGAAATTCATACTGGAATAATGTTGTGAAGATGGTACTCAGAAACCTGTGTCCTTGCAGGCCTACAAGGCAAACTTTTTCCATGGATCAAGCACAAAGATCAGGAGGTTTCACTGAGTCTGTTAGTAAGAGAGGATTTCTAGTGAAGGTCCACAAATCTGCCAGATGGTCAGGATCCCTTTGAATCACTTCAACACACTCTTCTCTTCTCCAAGAAACTCTGTCAGAGATGCAGCCACCCTCAGGCCGAGTGCACTGAGCAAATGACAATACATTTGACATTCAGTGTGTAGGGAGAGCATATGACTGATTGCCTCCTTCTGTTTCTCTGACATTGACAGTGGCTTTCTTCTTTCAAAGCTGCTGCCTTGCCAGTCCTGGAATTGGGCTTCTAAGAGAAGACTCCAACTATAATCTGGTCATATGGGGCAACTTCCTAAAGGCTTGTCACTGGGTTTAAGCAGGATATTTCCAACTCAGGAACATTACAGTGGCTGTTGATGGCAAAACAGAGAAAGAACCAAGAGACCTCCAACTCCCAGTGTGTCAGCCAAAGCACAGAAACAATCAAATGCTTAAAATGACTGTCATGGACCTGTTCCACATTTCTGCAAATATCAGGCTCCTTAGCAGCATATTTTGAGTGCGTGCTAAGAGGCTGAGGCAGACAAGGCTCCTGGGACAAGTCAGATTGGAACATATTTTTGCTAGGAGAGACTATCAGACAGATAGAGGACATGGACTGAAGGATAGCTGGAGAGTTCAAGTTGCCCCAAGTGAAGCACAGAGGGGGCACAGCTAATGAGAGCCAGAGATGGGTTAAGGTAATGCAGATGTAACTGTTTCAAGCTGCTTAGCTGGCAAAGCTGGATCTGAACTTGGCACTGCTGCTGAAGTAGCAGTATAGAATTGGCCTACAGTGCTCTAGGGAGTTTCTGCAATTGAACTGAAAGGGAATGGTGAGCGGGATTTGAGCAGATTTTTCTGTTTTATGCCTTCTCTAGAGAATGCTCCATCATCCCTGCCAGAGCTGGGTTATACCTGTGTTTCATAGCAATATACAAGGAAAGAAAATGCTGCTGATTGCAGCACTTGGCAAGTAAGTTCTAAATATTTCCCAGGGAAGAAAATCCCCAAATCCTTTTAGGATGTCTTCTCTTGCATTTAAGGGTACCCTAAGATGAACATAGTGCAAAGATGACTACAGGAACTGTCAACAATTTCAGAGAACGCATCTAATCTAAGTTTGTTTAGCAAATGAAATGTCCTCACTCTTGTTTACAAGTGTAAGAAATGCATGTTTTAAACAGGCACAAAATCAAAGAGATTCTACAGCCTCTGAGACCTTTGTTGGAGATCTTATTTAATTGATCAAGGGCAAATTTTTTGTAGGAACCTCTCTTTCACAGATGGTTTACAGCAAGCTGGCAATACACTGGGCCCCAGACATGACCCATCCCCAGGAATTCCAGGCATCCCTATAGAAGATATGACTTCCACTTCAGTCCCTCTCTCCTTGACCCCTTACAACAGGAGGCCGTCCACAGTTAATGTCTCTGATTTATTTTTTCCTAGATGAAGATAAGATACAGAATTTAGTTTGGGAATTCAATGAAGAAGATTTTGTTCCAATCCCTTCCTTAACCTTTTCCTCTTGCTCCTGTTTGTGTATTTGCAGACAGGTGCATGCTGCTTCTCTGTGTCCTCCAGTCCAACCTTTGGTCACCTAGGGAGGGGTGGGGGAGATATTCAAGGATTTTCACTTAAGGCACCTTAATGATCCAGAGAAGTTGACTGGGAAATAGCCTGAACTCCCTCTGTAGTCAGAGAGAGATGCTCCCGTGGAGAGCAATTCAGGTCACCTTGGTTGGGCTCTTACTCTGAATTACCCTTTGGAGGAGTCCATCTATCTACATTAATTACACAGGGAATCTAGGAAGCCGATCATGCTAATGTAAGTGCTAAAGTTTGGGCCTGAAGTGAGGCACTATGAAAACCTCCCTCCTATGAGCTCCTGAAATCTCATGTGCCACTGCTGAAAGTTTATAAGGCTCCTCTTATTAGGGGAGAAAATTCAGGATTAAGTTTCAACCTTTTTATTGCACTTGACTTAAAAAAAAAAAAAAAATCACTATCACCTTTTTTTAAATACTCTACTGAAAGAAAAAGAAGGTATAGCTTTCCCACACATTCATGGTAATATGCAAACTCACTGCTGATAATGAGGACATCACAGCCTCATTCCTGTCATTGCCTTTCATTATTCCATATGTCTGAGTTTCCTATGCTTGTCATATATATTATTTATTAATGCAGAAAGGCATTAAATGCAATTTCCTCATTTATTTGTTTCTTTCCTAATTGCACGCTATTTAATCCTCAAAGAAATTCAGCAATGGCTGGCTTGATTTTCCTCAGTTGCATAGATGCAGGAGTTTATATTTAATCATAGGTTTTGTTTAATTATTTTGTTGGGTTTTTTAATGTGAATTTTGTGCACTGTTTCTTTCCACTCTTTATCTATTAGCTGTTTGTACCTCCTCTTTCCTTAGCATGCCTTTTATCTTGTGAAGGATTTTTAGTTTCAAAATTTTGGAAAGAATTTTTTCTCTGAAAGGATAATAACTGTGTACAGCATTTCTTAAACTATCTACAGACACTCTGATTTAAGCGTATTTAAAATATTTCTGCTCTCTTCATGAATTAGCTTTTAGAAACAATTGCCTTCAAGGTCTCTGTATAATTAACAGAATTGTATCCAGTATGGAATACTCATGCATTAATATATGAATAGAAAAATTGAGCTTGATTCATAGAATTTAAAAAAAAATTAGTTTCATCCCACTCCCTGGCCCTTGGTCTAAAAGGTGGGGGACCTCTTTTGCTCTTCTTTTTCTGAATTGGCTCTTAAGGCTGAAAATGGATCATTTAACAACTACTCTTATGACCTTACAGATACATTTATAATAAAGTTGGCACATCACCTTGGTTTCTCATCCATCTTGACATTTTTCCTCCAAAGATGGTACATGAGCCAGAAACATCTAAGGAACATTTTCCTGGACAGTCTAGGAAAACTTTGCACGGTATTCTTTTTACTCAGCAAGATGTGTGACCTTGATTTCAGTGACCTTTGGGTCAAGATGGTTCTCTTAACTTTAGAATTACCAGAGTAATATATTTGGGAAACATGGCCTTGTCTAGCCCATGGATTTTTTGGGTCTTTTAGGAATGAAAATTTTATACAAGACGTGTTGTAGAATGTATCAGAATTAGAATGAGAGATGTCTGAGCAACTGCAGGACTGATGGGGATTTTCAATCCTTCCTGTGAAATAGTAGAAACCTAATGTCATGTACAGGCCTAAGTGTCAGGCATTTTTTAATAAAAAGACTGGATTCTAAGATGTTAATGCTGATTGGCCTTACTAGGACTAGTGTAATCATCCTGGGTCATCACCCCACAACTATTAATTTGCATGAAAGTCTTCTTTAGATATTATTCCATATGACTAGCTGGACTTGTATGATGCTGCTATACAAATGCATTGGCACGTTAATAGAAATATTCAGATTATTGTAAAATTTGACCTGGATTTAAAAAAAAAATGACTGCTGCAATGATGTGAGAAGTGTAACAAATCTGTTACCATAAATACATAATGAAAATAGAGTTTATAAGTGTAGTGTCTGCTTACAAGACTGTAGGGTAAACATATCAGAGTTATTTTGTGTTCTTATTTCTGCCCTTGGAAAGTCTTATGCCCTCAGAAATTCCTCTGCCCTCAGTTTTATGGAACTGAAAAATGGATGCTTTACATAAAGATCTGAAAATTTATTTTAGACTCCCATCTTTTAAAAATTTTATTTCACAAAGCAAACCACCCTTTTTTTAAGTACAGCACATAGAAAAAATACTATCAGTTAGTGAGAAATTATTTTTCAGCAAAAATATAGCATAAATTAGAATTTTTGATTGCATAAAAATATATTTCACTATATAATAGAGTTTATAACAAACTATTAATACAAACTTTGTTTTAAAGGGGGTAAAAAAATCCTACAGATTTTCTGTGACAGAAAATGAAAAATATCAGCACTGTCTAAATACTTGATCCTTCAGGAATAGTCTCAGGAAAATTAATAAAAAGAAATTAGATAGATGACAGAAAATGTAAATGTGATTGACTTTTATCTGGATATTATTTAAAGAAAATAAACATAAATTATTGATCAATTTTAACTTTTTTTGTCATATTTGTTCCTCTGAGTCTTAGGGGGAAAAAAGAGTCTAATTACATTAAAAATTCATCCCATTGGAGGATCAGTTGTAGAACATAGGCATAACACTTATATGCAGTGCAATCAACAAGACCAAATACACTTTAATGAATTAAAGATATGGCCTCTGTTGTACATCATCATATAACCCACAAAATGAGGAAGTCAGAATACAACTCACGTAACATGTCTCAATTGTTTAATAATAGAAAATTTTGTGGCAGCATAATTAATATTTTAAGGTGCCAAGTAGGAAAACATTATCTTCTTTCTCTCCAGGGAATATAACTGAAATAGGTAAAATAGGTAACGTAATATTAAGAATCCTTTACCTAAATGGTTACTTTCTTCAGTCCATGAAAACAAATTTTCTTTGCCCAGAAATAGTCAATGGAGAATAACATAGACAAAATTGAAATTTCCTCTGATGAAGGTGGCAGAACCTTCTCCAACAGTGACTATTTTCTGCACCCCTGATACTGGGGCATGGCTAGGAAAAATTGAGAACACTGACAATGTGGAAGGCCTGAGGGATGGCTTAGGATTTGCTTCTTAATTAAGAATTCTAATAGAGTCTAAAAATCTGCATTAATGAAGATCACAAAGAAATAGATATGCAGAATACATCCAAGTCTTGCAGGATCTGTCTTCTTTGTAACTCAAACTTCAGCAGTGTACAATTTTTCATTAGCTGTGTAACTAATAGTGACAAAATAACTCAATACTGTGAACTTTTCTAAAGGCTGTGGTGGGATTCATTAAAGCCAGGGGAATGTCTTTTACCCATTACATCTCTGTGATTTGCTGGCTCTGTCCATTTCAGACGGTGTTGAAATGTCTAACAATGCTTATAAACCAGAACTAATATTGTTTGGCATTAAAGTTACTGCACTAAGAGTGATCATGATATTTGACATGTAATTTAGCTTTGGTTATTCTTCTGACAGGATTTCTTTAGCCCTTGGAGGTTCATAATGCTCCAGGAAATGTGAATTTTCATTTTCTTAAGAAAATATACTGATTTTTCTCCGATAGAAAAATGTGTGCCTTGTGTATTATTAGCCCCAGGATGTCCTCAAGGAGATATCTGTCTCAATGTCCCTTTTCCTGGGAGACAGATATAATTAACAACTAAATATATAAATCAACCAACAAGCTCACTACTTTAAGGAAAAGCTAAATTGTTTTTGCTAGGTTTTGAGCTTTGTTTTTTAAAATTCTAATTTTTATAACAACTTTGAATGAAAATTTCAGGGTAATTTGCACAAAACTCTCTTTTTTTTTTTATTTTTTTTATTTTATTTTTTTAAATGAGGTTATGGACCCAATCCAGCTCCCAATGCATCCCTTCAGAGTGTTGCTTTGACAACCTTATCCAGAAAGATTAATTAATAAAGGTAATATTATTCAGTGAGTAATCTGTCAGATATATCTATAACAAACTCAAAGTCATTGCCATCATCTTCTTCCTACCTTCTTTGCAGCTATTTTCTCTCAATTTTTCTTCTTCATTCTTTTGCAGATGGATATGAACTGTACTCACAACAGGATAGGTACAAATTTGGGTTGAAATGAAAAGCGCCTTTACAAAGCTCAGGTGCCAGTCAGAGGTGATTCACATCCGATCAGGCAGCTGCCTGTTCACATCCCTGTGCAAGAGGGAATCTGAACCTCAAATTTATAATCATATCTTTCTTTTTCATTAGAATTATATATTTAAAGCTTTTAAATTTTTCTTTTGCCTTACAGCTATCTCTGTGTATCTGGCCATGTAACACTGAAAATACTCTAAGAGAAGCTTGAAGAATGGTGTCACCTGGAGTAACTGCAGAGTCAGATATCTGGCATCAGTGTACAACTTCTGTGAGGAAAATCGAACCCTATTTTCAAAGATTATAATAGTATCTTGCAGTTTACCTGTGAAATTTAGGCCTAGACATGTAAGTAATTCTGATAAAGATTAAAATCAGATATTTTCCATCAAAATTGAATATTTCTCCAGCAATCTATTGAGCTTTCTATTGTCTATGCTTTTAGTCTCAAACCAAGACTGGGATTTCTGGCAGTCCTGTGTGTCATGGCTTTTGAACGATTTTTCCATGAGACATTCCAGGTGATTTATAAATGCCTTCTACAATACCCAAAAAAAACCTATTTCGTTGTTGCTACCAAGATTTTCATGCAAAGATCTAGAGAAAAGAATTCAGAATTATAATTTAGATAGCTCACTGTCATAGAAGTTTTTGTAATCTCATTTAATGCAGTTCTCACATCTCATTAGAATAGAGAAAAAAATAGTATTTGATGAAGCATTTAGAGTCCAGAAAAAATAATTTTGTTGTCTGGAGGATTTAAATCATGAAAATGTTTAATGAAACTTACTTGGAAATAAGATATTTTTATGTATTTGTTAAATTGCTGCTGTTGCTGTTATGCCCAAATGTAGATAAAATGTTCATCCTGCAGCAGGACTAAAATGACAATTTTTTAAAAAAATTTTGTGTTGCTTTTTGCATGTATATATACACACAAAATACATATATACATGTATATATAGATATAAAATCACTAATGTGATTTTTGATTTTTACCATCAAAATAACAAAATGTAACATTGTTAAGTTTTAGAGCTAACTCATCTGTGACTAAATCTGTGGGAGCAAAAAGTGAAAGGGCAGGACTGAAAGAAAACAATGAAAATATCACAGGATACGTATATATTTACCTGACTATTATTCTCGAGTCAGTTTAGTCATAGTATCTTTTAAAAAATTTTGACTAGCTAACTTTTCCTGTAACTCAGTTAGCTGAATCTCAATAAGCAGCAATGGAGAAGACTCAGATGAACTGTAACTTTGCTGTGTTTAGAAAACTCAGCGTGACCAAATAAATAGAAAAGGAGCCACACTAGATCTCTCCCTTCCTTTCAGAGAAGATAGGAGCAAGATTTGGCCATGATCTCGTCACAATACAGATATATTTTTTGATTTTTTGAAGAAAAAAATTAGATCTAACAACTGAGTCAAATGAAAAATAAGCCATGTAGTAATAAGCATGTTTCAAATTACTTCACAGACTTCATACACTTCCTCACACAAAAGACAATTTGAGATCCTCAGATGGGAAAATGAGTCCTATCTACAGTTTGTCCAGAGAATTATTGTTATTGAGGAAACAATTTGTGTTTAGCAAATACATATTTATAGGATAATTGTTGTCTCTGGTAAATAATATATGATATGTTAATATAATTAATTTCCACCATTCATTTCTAAATTAGCTAAATATGTATTTAACAAACTTACTTCTGAAAAGAGATTAATCACCCATGGGCAAAAGGAAGATTAAAATTGTAACAACAGGATACATTATGTCTTGTTGTCAAAACAAACCAAAACAAAATCCAATTCGTAATTTTCCTTGCTAAAGGAACTGTCACTTTATGTTTGCACAGAAACAATGAAAAAAATCCTTGGGCTCATCAAATGACAAAAGGTAAGAATCTGAACTATTATTTTCAAGGGAAATGTAAAGAAGATATAAGGAAAAATATATCTTCTGGAAACAAGACATGAAGTAACTGAGAAAAGTCTAAAGCACAGCCACCTACCATTTGCTCCTTTTTATTGCAGGCTATCCAAACAATTCTGTGAGTAGAACCATGGAGTATCAGACAGAAATATTAATTACTATATTAACGGTTTATCATTGATTCATTAATTTAACTTGTAAAACAAAGCATTAATTGTTATACCGAAAGCTGTTCAAGATGCTTTCTCATAGAGCAAGAAACAGACAATTTTTTTTCTTTTGGAGGGAGGCAATTAGTTCAACCGAAGAAAGGGTAGATTTCAGTGGCAGGAGGAATGTCTTCTGCAAATATCATTTATAGGGGTGAAGTTTTCTAGAAGACATACTAAGTCATCCTGCAAAAAGTATACTCCTCCTTAAATGTGATTTTAGAATGGAGCAGTTTGGAATGCAAAATTTATTAAATAAGCAAAATTAAGACTAGGGAAGAATAAAGTCTGTAATTTTAAAACATTTACATTTTATTATACCATCAAATATTACCTAACTCTTGGGTCACAGAAAGTATGCCTCTATTTAATCACTAATATGCCTTGGATTACTTTTTGCCCTATTTAGTGATTAGTGTGTTTACTTTGCATAATAAAAAAGTAGTGCATTACATTATAGAGCCAGGCACCTCAGTGAAGAGAGTTAGAAATGAAAAACAATAAGCCAAGTAATATGGTTTCTTGAAAAAAGAAAAGGACTGAGATTTCTAAAAGCATGTGGATGGAGAAGAAGCAGATGGATGTTAGCTCTAGATAAATGTACACACTGCTTCAGCCTTACAAGTCTTAGACAGATGTCTAAGACCAGTGATGGACAAGTAAGTTGGACAACTAAAAAGAAGCAGAATCCAGACAGGGAGAAATACATTAAAAATCCTTTGAAGAAAGAAATGAAAAACTCTCCCTTGGAAAAGAATTTCTGAATCATCTAAAAGCATTTTAGGCTTTATATTTTTTAATTTTTTCTACTATCCTTTCATACAGTCATAACACATTTGAAATGCCTCCAGAAAACCTCCCTCAAAAAGTTACTGTCAATATTATAAGCAAACAGCTCACTTGTTGGCCAAAATAGCAGCCACCCCATTGTAACTTCCAGCACCCAGTAATCCTGGTTTAATTTAGCTTATGTAAAATGCAATATGCAATGAACTCACATGTCATCCACTCTTGCTGCCTGCAATCCTAATAAATTGGTATTCCTGTTTGTAGAGGCTAGCCATGTTAGTCTATATATTAGCATTCAGGATGCCTTTCCCCTCAGGACAAAATATGGTGTGTGCAGATGGCATTCAGAAGTGGTGTGTGTGGTTTCAGCTCTAGGTTGGGTATGGTGGTCATCACTCCCCCAGAATTCAAATAGTTTGTCCAAGTGAAACAGTCACCACTCTGGAGTAAAAACTTCTCACATTTTAGAACTACTCTGTGGACTTCAGGCTTGGAGTAGGATTTAATCTTGTGCTGCCACTCTCCGGGGTGGGGTTCATTTTCCCCTTCAGCTGTGGTCAGAGGAAAGTCACTGAGCAAATGATAAATCAAATTAATATTGTTACTGACCTGTTTCCTACCAACCTAGGTGAAGGTTGGACTTGATGATCTTAGAGGTCTTTTCCAACCTTAATGATTCTATGACTCTCTTCTAGATTCTATGAAGCACGTGCATTTTAAAGAGAGTCAAGTGGTTGATTTCCGCTCCTGCAATTCAGGGTCTGTGACCACCTCTGTTAGTGAAAGAGGTTTGGTAAAACCATAGGAAGATTTGTGAGAACGCTACATTGAGTGATTTTCTACATACCTATGTTATATTTACGGAAAAGATAAATACCTTATACTCTTTCTTCAAATTCTTCCCTAAAATTCTCCCTGCACATTAACTGGATGCCTGAGAAACCCACAGTACCAGCTGGGTGTAGTGGTTGGTATGCACTGGACCTGACCGGCTATAGTGCAAACACATGAACATCACTGCACATATCTGTGATGCAAGTGCTCTGTTACCTGTGTCCACCATGCCTCCACACTGTCCAGTTGGCATAAAGTGGCAGCAATGGGTGCCAGCAAGCACTGCTGCTGTTTGTGGCCACTGAAGTCACCTCACAGCATCCCAAGAGCTGCCTCGATGGCACCAGACACACAAGGGACCTTGGGCTTCAGAAGGGAATGGGTTGTACTCTGCATTTCAGAGATGTCTTGGCCCATCAGTGTCTATGCCAGAGGGACATTATGGACAGAATTTGAGAAATGGATGTGTTTTCAATGGACACTGTAGTTGAAATGGGTTGAATTATGTCCTTCACAGCTTTGCTGTGTTTACACAGTGCCAAGGGAAACTGAGATTTTGGTCTTCAGCTGGGGCTTTTCAGATTGAGAGAAACAATAAAACCCAGATAAAATAATAAAGTTGCAATTTATAATCTCTGGGATTAAATTATAAATTCCCTAAAATGAAGATTGCACTTTCTGTGCTTCCTGACACACTGGCCTAACTTGTTTTATCCTCAAAGGTGAGGGGGTGAAACCCTTTTTTTAACACAGTCCCTCCGAAAGCTCAGCATCAATATCTCAAAGAGTTTTCTTTGGTGTAGGTTTGTTTGAAATGTCTGTCAAATTATTAGGTTTTTTCTGCAACTGAAGAGTAAGTGAAAATGAAAAAAGCAACTTTATCTTCAGAAAATGAAAAGCTTTCAATTTTTTCTTTGTATCTCAAACCCACTTCTACCTTTGCTTCAGACAAAATAAAATAAACTCCATTTTTCAGTTTCACCATATTGCCAGAAGTAACTAGTTCTGCAAACATTTTTGTAGTTGATCAAAAAAATACATGCTGACGAACTGTACTCCTAGGAGATTGCCTCAGTATCACAGGAAGGTCTGTAGCAGAGTTGAAACAGAAGTGTAAAGTGCTGGCTGCACAAGTCCCACATGTACTTTTATCAAAAAGAGGGAAAAAAAATCTAAACCACCAAGCTCTCATTCCCCTGGATATGAATCATTCGCTTCTTATTTTTGAAGCTCTTCTTATTTCAGCTGTTTTGGAGTCTTGAATGACTTTTTATTAAGTGAACTTTACAGATTCAGGTCTGGGTTTTTTTCCCAAATACGGTTTCCTATTCTCTCAAGTAATACATTCAGGTAAGATAACAGCCTCTGAAAACTCTTTTGCAATATGATTGAAATATTTTTACTCATTAAAATGTTTTGTCTTGTGAGTTAAGGAAATGTTTGGAACAGTTTTGTGTTATATATTTTACTTGATTTTGGTGCTTGGGATACACAACATTTTCTGCTTTGTTTCCTAGTTTTTCCAAGAAATAGTTAAATATAAAATTTAAATTTGCTTCAGCTTACTGCAATATATCTCCGTCCCCCCTTAAAAAATACAGCTGTTAATGGCCAACACAATCAATCAGACTATCTGTGGTGTAAAGTATTATGATGACAGAATACAGTTCTTGTCAGTTAAGTTGTGTCCATCTCCTATAATTCTGATTAAACTAAAAGGATTTGCTTTTATAATAGAGGTAATATGACCAGGCAATCTTCATGGATACACATTTTTACATATTTTCTAAAATTATTAATTTCTTTCCATGGGCTTTGCGGCAATCTGGATACCCTGGAGTTTGGTTTGGTTTTGATTTATTTTGATTAGTTTGTCATCACTAACAGAAAGTAGAAAGTTAGAAACAGGTTTCAGAGTGTTACAATCACATACATGTTTTCTCCCTTTCATTGTGCTAATAAATGTGAATGTGACTTGTGGTTACAGACAGCAAAGACTGAAAATCCCTCAGTTGCAACCAAGGGAGGGAGCATAAGCAGGGACTGGCTGCCCACTTGCTTCAGTTGAAAAGCACAAGGAATGTGAACTCGAGTGCCAGGAGGGCAGGCAGGTGGAAAGTGCATTATTGGTTTCCTGGCAGAGTTAAAATCACTCAGGTCAGGATGGAAATATTATACTGAGGAACATCATGGAAAAACACTGTACTCTGTTGCTCAGGAATTTTCCTTGCTTAGCTTCAAATATAGCAAAAAGAACATTTTTTTGACCAGGGATTTGAGACATATTTCTGTCTCAAAAAAAAGATATAATTTTGGGAAAACTTTTTTTACCTCACAGATGTGAGTATGGATTCATGCACAAATGTGTGTACGGGTTTACTCATAAACATGTGTCCACTCCAGAGAGCATTTTTACTTACAATTTACCCCTGAACTTCCTCCTCCAATCAATCTGATGGAAAGCAGAGAAGGTGTATATGTATGCCCAAATGACTCCCTTATCAGATTAAAATGATGACAGGCATGGCTTGTGTTTGATCCCAGGTGCTGAGCAGGTGGATCACAAATGAATCACTGTGTTCATCTCCTTCACAGCTCAACAGCTCACTGTGACTCCATACAGACAGAAAATATCCTACTATTTAATGATGCTGTTTGGAATAGAAACATAAAAGACACCCTGTAGTTATGAGGAAAATATTTGATACCGATAATTAACTGGAACAGTACAAATACCATAAACTAGGGATTCAACTATGATATCTAGTGCCTTCTAATTTGACCCAGACTTGCTCTGCACTATTGAGATATTGGATTAAGGGTCTTAATTGTCAGACTTGCTAACTATCTATTAAGAAATGCTGAGTATTTGGTGTTTACCAAGTACTGTGGAAGTATATGTTAATACAGAAATCTATAGAGTAGATTCTGATGATGCCATATAATTTAACATAAGGTGGTTTCTATATCATACAGAACTTTAAAGATATCTCTTGAATTCTGTCTCATTTTGTACTAAACAAAATAAACTACTAGTGCAAAGTTGATTTGTGTGTGTGTGTGTGTGTGACAAGGATAAATGGAATAAAAACATTGTTAAAAACAATGAACACATTTAACTTCAGTAAACTTTATCTTATTTCGGCATTTGACTTTAGATCTCTCAGTTAATAAATTTTGCCCAAAAACATAATTCTCTTTCTTTAAGTTTAGGTTTGTGTTTTGTAATTCCTGTATTAATTTTTTTTCTTCGCCATTCTTAAAAGAGAATTCCTGAATTAGTTGTTGTTTTTTGTTGTCTTCTTTAAGTGTTTGTTTTTTACATATATTTCCCTTGCATGTGTTGCTACAAGTCTCTCCTAATGCCCTTCTTCCTTTCTTCTCTATGACTATTTTTAACTGCTCATGCTCTGAACTAGATTTTTATAATTACAAAATAGTGATGACTGTTTCTTTTCCTGGACTGAAAGCAGAGAGCTCTTTAAATTGATAAGTCAGTGAAGCCACTGAAACTTAGATTGCTTGAAGCAGGAAGAAAACTTGCTTTGGGTTGACCTTTGATTGACATAAAGGAAGGATCAAGCAGTCTTTAATATAATCATAATAAGACTTTTACAACTGAAGCAATGGCTCAGACTGATGTTTTGAAATATTTGTTACTTGTTTTTCCTCTAGAGACAAGCCAGTGTCTCTGCTTATCCTAAATAAATTCTAAGTGCTTTGCCTTTGACTTCTGAGTGCTACTTTCATCTGAGTGATGTGGTGTTTTTCAGATTTCTTTTTACGTTGCCTATAAGTTAAGAAAAAACAGAACTTTTCAGCTGACTGCATTTGTTATATTAGTAAATATTAAAATACTAGGGCTTTGTTACTGCAACCTGTTAAGCAGTCTTTAAACACAAAATGGAACTGTGGCAGTATTAATTCTAGTTTTATATTATATTGCACAGTAACTATAAACAGGACTGTGTTAATGTTTATTGTCTGTTTTGTGGTGTATTTAAGTGCTTGTTAACATTACAGAATTTGTTATAAGTGTGCACAGCAACTGCTGATTTAGTTATATATTAAACTGTAGGTTGTTGGAGGGCTTCTTTTGCTTTTTTCACTGTTTTCTTCACCCTGTTAATAGTTTATAAGGTTACTCCACGGGCTGAAATCTTCATGCAGCTGACCTACAGTTCTTTTTTGTGAGCTGAGAGAAGTGAGAACTACAGGAATGTTTCACCAGTGGACAACAACCAGGCTCCCAGAGGCTCAGTTTTGGAATGGCATTCAAACCAGCAAGCCATCAGCTACGACTTGGTAATGTCAAACTTTTGTAGCTCCTCACTGCATCCTCTGAAGCTAATGGGGCTCTGGCATGATTCCGCTGCCTTGTTCCTGGCACCACTGGTGTGGGTGACAGCCACAGGAGCTGTCACTGAATGACTGCTTCATCATGCACGCAGGAGTGCCAGCGTTGCTCCTGTAGAGTGAGCAGAGGCATCGCAGGGAAAATATCTGTGTCTGCCAGGAATGATTATTTCAGTGATGGCATGAGGAGGACCTCCTCTAGAAGGCATAATCTGCAGCCTAGGGATATATGATGGCTAAAAGTCTGACAGCTTGTAGACATCTGATATTTACTCTGATGCAGAGTAAACAGGTATTTCCCCAAGCTGAAAGATGCTGTAATCTCTGCTTACCCTATGTTCTTCTCCAGTAATCACCCTGCTCATAAAATATCAGCCTCTTCTTACTCAATTGAAAATTATTACTCCCTTCCCTTCCCTTCCCTTCCCTTCCCTTCCCTTCCCTTCCCTTCCCTTCCCTTCCCTTCCCTTCCCTTCCCTTCCCTTCCCTTCCCTTCCCTTCCCTTCCCTTCCCTTCCCTTCCCTTCCCTTCCCTTCCCTTCCCTTCCCTTCCCTTCCCTTCCCTTCCCTTCCCTTCCCTTCCCCTCCCACCTATTCTCTTAAAGACCTCTTTTCAAACACAGAAAACTCTGAAAAAGTAATTACAAGGTATTTCTAGGGAGTTCTCCTCTTTATAAAGGAAAATATCGTATAAATTTAACTATACTGAGAAGCAGCCTCTTCTTACTTAGATTGTCACAGGGCACTTTTTTTTCCTTTTGCATTTGCACAGCTGTCAGCCACTACTATAGTCCTTCTGGACACTATCATGAGGCAATATTAAAACTTCCATTCTGCTTAGAGGGATTCTTCATGAAGTAAATAATCTCTTAGAGAGATATACTTACAGCAGTGAGGCCTGACTGTCATCTCTAAGTAGAATGAGCAATAATCAGTTTTGACCTCATCAGGGAAAGGTAGTTACCACTTACAGTCATAGGGGGAGTTTTTATGAAGGTTGAAGGTTTTTTGCTGCATTTCAGAAAGAATTCTATTGTTACTGAAAAGTTTTCAGTTTTCCTTCTAGTTATCTGAGAGGTAAAGCCCAAAGGGAAAAGAAAAAAAAAAAAAAAAAAAAGGAGAAAACTAAACTATGGTTTTTAATTATATTTAATTTAAAATATGATTTTTGATTTAAAGAGTTTTTTTTGTTCTTTGCTATAGTATTTTTATGAAAGAAAAGTGGAAAGAAAAGGGTGAAGGAGTCAGGCAAAAATGGAAAGAAATGCAGCTGTATTTACATAAAGATGTAGAGATTTCAGGTCAGAAGCAGTGTTTTTCACATTGTTTCAAGAAGCTGCCATTTTGAAAATAGATGTTCAGTGGAGAAAATAAACAGGTATTCATTATTATGCCAAGAACCTTGGTGACTGTCTGTATTAACTCTTATCTTAAAGCTTTCTCTGATCTACAATAACAAATAGGTATAACTTTTTTTTTAACTTAAATATACAGGTCCAGTTCCCAAATTAGAAGAAAGACTGTAGGCAGATGACCAGTTTGTATGACTTCAAATTTCAAAATTATTTATCTGAATTATTCACTGCAGACTCAATGACTAGAGAGGCAAATTGTATAAACTTCTCTAGAAAAGAAAAGGTGACAAACTCATAATGGCTTTCAGTCAGAGACAAAAGTTTTGCTATGTTTTTCATAACCTTAAACACAGTTCACAGTTCTTACTTTACTCATTTCTCATAAGGCTATATCCTTCAGACAACATAATTCAAGTAGAAGTAGGTCTGAGGCAGGAAAGGGAAGAAGAAAGTAAGAGAAAAGAAAGTAAGCACACCTAGCACTTACAAGATTCAATAAAATATTGACAGATAAGTAGTTCGAGATCTTGTGTGGTTAGGTAATAACTGGTATGGTATAGTTTTGTTTGGTTTTTTCACTTTATCTAACAGACTGCCCCAACAAGACAAAAAAACGCCAACTAAACAAAGCACAATTGTAAAATGAAAAAAAGATTAATTTAAAAAAGATAGTGTCTGGTTTGCAGACAAAACAATGGAGAGTTTGCATCTTTCAATACAATAGGCATAAAGGTGAAATTTATCCATGGCCAAGTTCAAGCAACACTTTTAACTCTGTATTCATATTAGCAGGTTCCAAGAACCACTCTTTTCCTAGCTAAAAGAGGAAAGTAAAAGATTAGAAAAAAAGGATATAGTCCACACCTTCCAAGATGGCTTGCTTCTTGCCCATAAAGGCATATTGAATTGAACACGAGGATGACTTCTTTGTCACAGCTCATTAATAGTTGAATACATTAATTTTGCCTCCAAAAGAGTGTTCCCTTTGTCATTCAATCTTTCATGGTTAAGGCTTCCTTACCTGTGTCATAGGTCATTTATTCAAGTCACCATTTCTTTTTGTAGATGGCAGCTTACAGTCAACGAGAACAGAGCTCAACTGTTAAGGGAGGAATTTTTGTAAACTTTATTGTCGTTTTTCATGGAAGAAAGAGGTTGGAAGTGTGAGTTTATTCTGAATACCTAATCATAACTGCTAGTGTAACTTGCATGTTACGGGGTCAAGATATTTTTGTAAAAATGGATTTTTACTCCATGGTCATATTATGTCTGTGCTATGGAATGGTGAACAATAAACAGAATTATAACTGAGGCCAGAATGTAATAAGCTGGAAATAGGGTCCTGGGAGGCAGAAGAAGCTGAAAGACAAACATAGTACAGTGAGAGCAAAGCAAAGGGCCACAGCCTTGCACACTCAGTGAACCAAAGTAGGGTAAATTAGTCCATACTGTTCAAATAAACAGCTCAGGGTGGGCTTTGCTCACTCTATACATGGTGGAACGAGTCTGAGCAGATTTATGCCTGTAAGTTAGCCAATTAAAATTAAGTGAAGCCACTGTTATACAAAATGACCAACTGGAAATGTGTCACAAAAAATTGTGTTCTGGGTAATATTCTGCGTATTGCAAAACCAAACCTGGATACTCTTCCATTGCTTTTTAACCCTTTGTTTAGACTGAAGGTGAAGTAAGCACAATTACTTTCTATAGGCAGCTCCAGCTCTGAGAAGAACATCCTTAAACCTCTTTTTTTAAAAAACCTCAGGAGTCCTTTGAACTTTTATAACTTATAATAGATTTCTTTGGGCACTAATATTGACACAGAAGAAGTGAGTATATTGTGTACTCCTGTCTCTTGAAACTTTCTCTCAGCTCTTGCAAAAATCAAAATGCCTCCTATGGCAGGGCCAGGACCAGGGCCAGTGTCAGGGCAGGAAACACAAAGCTATGCAAAACCCACATCCGAACTTTGTACAGATATTTTGCTGGAATAATTAGTGCCTAATTCCTACTGCTAGAGTGACAGAAAGAGTTGTATGATCTACATTATAAAAGCAGAACAGTGTCAAATTTCCTACCTTATTCATATGGGAAAATTGAAACACACTCTGCTTAGCTTTGCTCACCTCATGACACATTGCTTGCAGTGGTATTAAACCTATTCTTTGGTGGTATTTAAATGCTATCTGGTTCTTATTTTGCTTAGGTTTTACTATTTTTACTTATTTTACAGTTGAATTTTTTGAATCTGAGACAGCAGCTCTATTTAAAATGTCATACCCCTAGTAATTATCTGTGTTTTATGTTACCTTGAGGATAAAGAAAACTTTCTCTTAAGCAATACATAATTATATATTACTTAAAATGATTGACAGTTTGTTGAGTGTAGGATCATGAAATAGTACCCTGAATATAATAACAAAGCAAGTCCCACCCATTCTCAAGGTGTCATGAGCTATCATACAGATTAGTAAATTTGTATTATAATCATAAAAGCCTACCAAAATGATTTAAGCAATGGTAAAAGAAAGCACATTCTTCATTTGCAGGGTAGAAGCAACTTGATCATCATAAATGTGGAAAAGACAGTAAGATATCACAGGGGAAAATAATCTGAAGGCACTTTAGAATTCTTCTACTCATTTTTTAGACTTTTTTTAATGTTATTTGATATGATCTCTAAGTCAGAGCAGATCTATAAAATTATATAAAACTGTGCATGCATCAAAGATGGTGCCTTCTAGGAGGACCCTCAACAAGGGAACCTCTGGGCTTTTATACCCTCACAGTCTATTTGTGCATAAGTCTAGCTTTTCCTCCTGGCCCTCTGCTTCTGCTGAGTTTCCCAGTGTCCATCCACCTTGCTGATGACACTAGTTTTGTGGCCTTTGTTATCCAAAAGGTTGGCAGTTCACTGCCTCTTGTTCCAGGCTCCCACCTGGAGCACAATCTGCATCTCAATCTGTTGCTTGCAAAACAAGCTGCCTGCACCACTTTATTCCTCCACATCTTGCACAGACAATAGTGTTTAGCAAGCATGGTTGTGTCTTCAACTTAAGAGGACAGCCCACCAAAATTACCAGATCTGTTTTCTCTGATTTGCATGTAGAACAGCTATACCATTTAATGAGACTCACTCACACAGAACTGTAGGAAATGAAAAATTAAATCAGCCCCCTTGACAAGCCTAGAGAATTAAAATTAAAAGTTGCTAATATAAAAACAATACTGTCATACACTTTAATATTCTATAAACAAAAATACAGTACTAGAAATCAGAGCTAGAAAAACATCCAGTGAAAATGCTGTTGACTTTTTTGAATTTTGAATGCATTTTTTTTCCTTTTGATAGCACTAGCACATGGCAGAAAAGAAATTCAGGCATGTTTTTGGCAATGATGCAGTTTGCCACACAAAGAAAGTGGTTTGGCCATGTACAAAGCCTTAGAGCTGACCTCCTGCAAAAGACCTCCTTTATGTTTTCAAGTATTTGAAACATTTGGAAGGTATTAAACCCTCTTGTTAGTCAGTTCCATCCTGAATTCTTTCACTTTTATGATTATGACATAGTACAAAGATTGAAAAACATTTTTTTCATGTGTGATTGCGTTGCCCATAATCAGCTAAAATATATGCAGTGAACAACAGTATCTAACTCTTCTAGTCTCCAAGAGCTTTAACTAATAAGAAGGATGACAGTGTGACAGGGAAATTTGTTCTCTGAAGAGCTAGAGGGGAATCCTTTGCAATGGAAATCTCTGCTGATATGAGGGCTCAGTTATCTATATCCAGATGTAGTGGAACAGCAGGGAGTAGTTGCACACTATACACATCATGGCAGTAAAACACCTCCACTTCTCCACCACACTGTTGGTAGACACACTGGAGAAAAGATCTAACACATAATCCACTTTCTGGAACTGCTCCACTGTGGCTTGGAACTGGTGAGAGTGGCCAACAGCAGAGGTAGGTCACTGCATGAGGGTGTCATTTTGAAATCACTATAGAAAAATATCAATTGCAGTATTCCTCTTCAGCTAGTAATGAGCAATACCTGCTGAGGACATACTGTCTGTGGCCATTTGCACAAACATACTTTCTGCCAAGTACATGTACACTACTGCTTGAGTGAAATAATTTTTCTGCCTTATTAAAGACGAACTAATTGTTGCTATGGTAGTATGTAGAATCAGAAAACACTAGAAGTTAAAGTTATTAGAATTTACATTAGTGTACTGATTTTTGCTGCAGTAGAGTTAATTTTCTTCATAGTATATGACATGAGCCTGTGTTTTGGATTTGTGCTGGGAACATTGTTGATTATTCTAAGATTTCTTCATTACTGCTGAGCAGCACTTATGAAGAGTTAAGGCCTTTTCTGCTTCTCACTCCACCCCACCAGTGAGGAGCTGGGGGTACACAGGGAACTGGGAGGGGACACAGCTGGGACAGCTGACCCCAACTGGCCAGAGGGACATTCCATACTATGTGGCATCATGCTCAGTGTGTAAAATGGGGGAAGAAGAAGGAAGGGATGGGATATTTGGAGTGATGGCATTTGTCTTCCCAAGTCACTGTTATACAGGATGGAGCTGCTTTCCTGGGGATGGCTGAACACCGACCTGCCCACGGGAAGTAGTAAATTAATTCCCTGTTTTACTTTGCTTTCATGTGCAGCTTTTGCTTTCCCCATCACAGTGTCTTTACCTCAACACACCTTCCCTGTTATGATTCTCTTCCCATCCCACTGTGAATGAGTGGCTTGTGAGACAGTTGCTGGCAGTGGTTAAACCACAACAATGAGTCTAAGTTCTTTAAATTTAAGTCAGTTTTTTCAACCATGATATGGGAAAAGAGAAAGATTTGTGTGTACTGCAAAAATCTTCACAGAGGCTAAAGCCATCAAAAAACTTTTTTAATATCTGGTTTGTGAATAGTGTTGTATCACAGTATCACAGACCTTTCAACATAGCTATTTCAGGTAAAATATTGTTGCAGATTTTTTTTGTTTTTCCTGTAAGGAGAGAAAGGCCTGATTTTTTTTAATCAGGGTGGAATTTCCACTTGAAGCAAGAGCAGCTGTGCGCATAGGAAAAATCTTACTTTGCCCTGCAACTGAATATGAAATAAACCATTTCAAAATAATATGAGATAGCTGACTGTAAGTCTTTATTATATACGAACAGTGCTCTGAAACCATTGCAAGTTATAGATCTTTCAAACATGGATAGGCCTTACCCTGATACAAAATGGATGGAAAAGCAAAATTAGGGCAATAGCAACAGTCTTCCGGTCACACCAGTCATATGGATCATTTGACTATGCTCAGCCCCCTAATATTTCTAAATTACTCATATAAGTTTTAAATTTACCTTTGTAATTATTTTTAAATGAATAAGATCAGTTTTAAATCTACTGTCACAAGTCACATGATTTCTTGGGAGTTTCACAAATCACCTTGATCTGGCTATCTAGCATTTTTCATATTTTCAGCTCATGATTTTAACCAGATAAAAATTTTTACATTCCTTTCCTACTTTTTATCAGTCCTCCATCATCATTAGAGGCAATTCAAATGAAAATATTGTCCTATTTTTCAGGACATTTGATAGTTATATACTTCTCTTCATCTTTCTCCTCATGAAGTTTGCCTTACAAGTGAATAGGATGTTATTGTTTCCTATCGCTTTACTGAAATAGCTCTTTGTAGTTATCATTTCCACAAGATGACTCTCCTGATAATCTACAAATATTAGTATTCAAAGCAGATTTGAATTTTGTCCTCACTGAATATCCATGTACACAGAGCAAAAGCCAGTGAGTAGTGCTCAAATTACATGGTGGATCAATTATGTTCTGCACTTCTTGTGATATTTTTCAAAATGGTCTCATGAGCCTAAAAGATCCTGGAGACAGGATATGTGATTTCTGATGGTGTTTAGAATATGTTACAAAAACATTTTGAAATCCATTAATTTTTTCTTTGACATGAAAAAAGCTAAATAGCTGACTTTTGGGTTAAAAACATCTAATGATGTTCTACAAATTCTAAACCATTAGTAACCCAAATTATTAGTATTTCAAATTACAGTGGATGCCCCAAATCAACAAGATAGTTAAACACATGAATAGTTTTAAACATTTGAGCAATTCATAATGAACAGATTAAAATCACTTTGCAGTATTTGAATGCTTAAATATCGTTATGAATCGGAATCTAAATTTACTGCTGAAGTATATATGTCCCTTTTGTAGAAAGGTCCAGATTTTAAAACTGTACTTTTAAATGATAAATACTAGTTTGTGACTCTGATCTGGTACTTGTGTTTGGAAAAAATACTTTTCAATTCAAGCTCATGCTTTTCACACTATGCAACTGTGTTCAAAAAACTGCAGTTATTTTGTTTTCAAATTACATCAGTGATACAAATACTGAGATTTTTAAATTGCTAAAGATAGTATTCACAGGTATAACTGATCAGATTAGACCTACATTTATTTGAATAGATAACTTGCTTTTTACTTCCTGATCACATGCTCTGCCATGATGTCTTTTAATCAGCAAATGTAAGGAATAATCAAGAGAAATATGTATGTGATGGAGCAAGCAAAAAAACAACAGGATATTTATTTTTCACACCGAAGTGTGGTGCAAGACCAAAAAAGATGTTTATTAAGAATGTTCTCTGATGATTTCTCCTAATTGCCTACTAGGAAAAAAACCCAAGAACCTGCAATAATATATGAAGTAAATTTCGTCTTCTGTTGAAACATTCAGAATTAGAAAAATTCTGTGTTCTTGTTCACTCATGACAAACTGAAGGAAAAACTAATCTGAGTAAATGTGAATGTTAGCTATTTAAGGTTTTGGTTATATAAAACTGATACGAACAGTACAATCATATTTGCTCAAGATAATAAGGAATATCAGTGCCCATTGATGCATTTCTGTATGAATTCTCCAAGGTGCAATGAGTTGAATGTCTAAGTTGTCTTGTATTTTTAAACAAAAATATTTACTGCCATCCAACTTCAGATGTAATAATAATTTAGCATCCATTAATTTAACTAATTCTACTGTAATTCATTTTGCATGAAAATTTTAGAGAAAAAGTTTATCTTATCCTTTGGGGCTTCTTGTGTCATTCTTTACAACATCTTGGCACAACAATAATCAATATTTCAACTGGAATTTGTGAGCTTCCTAAGAACTAGTTTTTCATATCCCATGAAATATAAGAGAATACTGGAAATTCTAGTTCACAATGGGATTAGATAAGTTTTGTATATGTTTTATAATTTTAATTTTTCTGTGACCCATTCCTTAAAAGAAGCAAAAATCTATCAATAAAACAAACCAAGAGAAGGAAGAAAAATGAAAGCAAACAAAGAAACAAAAACAAACAAACCAACAAACCAACAAACAAACAAACATACAAACAAAAAAAAAAAGAGGAATAGAGAACCTGCATCCTCATGGAATATATCTTTTTACAGATACAAACTGAAATTTCAGCCTAGTATTGAAAATTATTTCCCAGTGGCATTTCTTGTCAAAATTGATGTTTTTCTACAAACAGGGAAACTAAACAGAAGTTTTGATTGATAGGAAATTGCCAGCTACATCTAACTACAGTCTTTCTACTGAAGCAGTAAACATAAAAGAATTACATTCCTCATTCTGAGATCAAAAGTGTTTCATACTCAAATATATCATACGCCACTGTCAAATGGTACCTTGGAAATAACCGGCAAGCTGAAAATTTGTGGTGCTTTTTTTCCCCTCTCATTTGCACTACTTTTCATGTATTAATTTGGCTATTGTAAGGTCAGAAATACATGCTTTCCTTTGGTGCTGTCCTTGAGCTGTGAAATTATGGATGGCTGGAGAAGAACAGCAAAATTGAGCTAGAAGTAATGCAAAAGACACAAAAAAACCGTCATAGGTGTTTGGAAAATAGGAGTTCTGTGATGCTCATGAAAAGATAATACACAAGAGGATAGTAAATAGGAAAGCACTTTTCAAGTGCATTAGAGGTATCAAACTTGATTTTAACTGGTATAAACTGAAGTAGCACAGTGGCAAGACAGGCTCATAGTTCATGTATTTGAAGAGAACAAATGTCAGGCTATCAAAACACAACACAAGCAAGGTAAAATGGTAACTACTTGCAGTATCATTGACCATGAAAACTTGCATAAATCCTATAGATTTAATGTTCAGTTGTCTGTCACCTAGTAAAAATTACAGAATCTTAAGTAGTGATTTCTGGATAACTAAAATCCTTAAAAATAAGACTTAAGTCTACAGACCCCTCATCTTTGCATTTGGGACATTTTTTCTGCTAAGAAAACAGGGATTTTTCTGCATGTCACTGGGTGAGTTTCTACCTGTTCAGGCTTCAGAGATAACTCACCCAATTTGTTTTCTTATGTAGGTTAAAACAAGAATTGAGGATGTGGAGAGCCCTGGGGAAAGGGTGGGAGAGACGATGTGTTCTGAACATATAGGTCTTAAAAAAAATGAAGAATAGCTATGCTAAATCAGGCTTAAAATCCATTTAGGTCAGTATATCTAGCTGTTGTCTAAGGAAAAACAGAATAGGACAAACTTATAGAAATATTCTCCTATTCTGTTGTCCCAGACCCCAAGGGTTAATAGCTCCGATACAGATTACATAATTTGCAGTGATTTACTTTTCTAAAATATACTTAAAGTAGAAAAAATAATTGAAATATTATCTTGCTTTTATAAGAAAATTTACAGTAACAATTATTTTTTACAGTCAAAACTAGTTTTCTGAGTGTTTCTCTGGTGAAGAAAGAATTCTTTTCAAAGTTCTTCTCAGGACAATATTTTGTTCTGTCTTTAATGTTAATATTTGATTAAATGTTGAATAAATAGAGAAAACTATTTTTTATTTGCAGGGAACACATAAGACACATATGTAACTCAAGAATTCTCACTTTAAGAATAAAGAATATTAAAATTAAAATTAAAGGAATATTAAAATTAAAATATATATATAAAAAAAGAAGTAAATAATCATCAATATTATGCTAGACTTGGAATATAACATACAACAGGTTTGTATCTACTGCTTTTTTGAATTCATGCATGTGTCACTGAAGTGGTTACAGGAAGATATGCTTTTCTTTTTCCCTTGTATGAAACAGTCCCTTATGATATATATGAGAATGAGAAAAAGGTACTGCTGGTATGGCTTTTAATTTATAAACACCTCCCTGTCATGGCTCAAAGCCTCATCCAACCTGGCCTGGAAGACTTCCAGAGATAGGACATCCACATCTTCTCTGAGCACCCTGTTCCAGTGCCTCACTGCCCTTAAAGAATTTTGTCCTAACATCTAACCTAAAGCCACACTCGTTCAGTTCAAAGCCTTTGCCACTGTTCTATCGCTATAGGCACTTGTAAAAAGTCCCTCTCTAGCATGACCTGTTGGACGTTCTTCTTATTATGCAGCCCAGGACACGGTTGGCTTTCTGGGCTGCTAGTGCACATTACCAGGTCATGCTGAGTATCTCATGAACAAACACGCCCCATTATTTTGTGCATTAATTCATCATAGAAAGTATTCTTAATAGTTAATATGAAATAGAAGCACAATTTATATATATTAGTATAGTATACTTTTTGCATTTTTCAGCCAAACCATGCAAAAATTAAGGATGTAAATGTAGAGTAAAAAGGAAAAGCTTGGGCAGAAATTCCAAGATGAAATTGAGACCACAAAACCTCAGCAATGCTAAGGCAGAAAACTTTTATCTTTCTATGTCTCGCTGTAACTGTGCATCCTACACCTTAACAAGAGAAAAAAAACATTATCAACACCTTAGACATTGCAATAGAAGATTTCTTGGAAACTCTCTCTTGATTACAATCCTGTTATTTCTATATTATACCCGAGAACCAGCAGATACATGGTACATTTCACCAGTTAACAATAGCTTTCTATGTTTTTGTTTTCTGACAGAACCTTGATGATCTTTTATTGTATTTTATTTCCTTCTTGTAAATGATTTAGAGGTCCCTTTCAGTAATATTATTAAGCATTTCTTTTTTAAAAGAGGCTCGACTGGTTAGGATTTTTTTTTAAATAAAAACATCTGGTATGTAGATATCATTGATTCTAGCATGTTCTGAAGATTCTAAGGCAAGAGTATATAGAGAGACATTAATGAAATTTCCCTGCTTTTCTTCACTATTAAATAATCTAAATTGCAGAAATGTAAGCTGATTAACCAAATTATTCATCAGGACAATACTTTTATTCCCTTCAGTAGTGTGCATAGGAAGCAGTAAAACAAGCAAATGCTTGTATAACTTTATATAGCCTGATAGAAAACTCTCTTGGCAGCAGGTGGTGGATGCAATGCGGATATAGCAATGAACATAAAGAGAATTGGTGAGCAACAATTAGTAAGAAAAGTACATTGTTTCCCCATTTGGTACTTCGAAACTTACACAGCCACATCTAGGGAAGTCATTATCATACCAACAGTCACATGCTTCTTTCCTGAAGATGAAAGAAAGATATCTGAAATGTTGCATGAAAAGACTTTTATCCCCCCCCCCCTCCCCCACCAGAATGTAGACATGAAAAAACAAATATGTGTGTGCATATTCTGGTAAGAAGTTATATTGCACAGGTGATGAAATGCTGAGGAAAATACATTTTCATTTTCCTGTTTAGAAGTGTGATTCTGTGACATGCCTATGTAACACACTCTCATTAAGTAATTAAATAGACAGAATATTTGACAAGAAAACCTTGTTAATTGAGGTCTAGATCCAGAAACTGAGAGTTGGGCATAATTGTGCTAAATGCTGCAAGACTAGGGACAGAGTACCTTCAGTAAAAAATAATGTTTCCAGGTTGTGTTATCAGATTCTGATCCCAGCAAAAGCCCTGAATCTTTCAGTTTTCCAGGTTTTATCTCTCCTGGTGTTTGCAAAGACATGACCATTGACTGTGCATCTCTGTTTATAATGATTTTCAGTGCTATGCATATACATGGTGGGATTGTCTTAACTGGCAAATACCTTAAATATAAAATAAATAAGACAAAATACAATTGATCCTTTGTTTATTTTATGGAGTAATTAGGTAAGGTATACTCCACAACCACATGTTAAAGTTGGCACGATACTTGAATGTAATCCATCCCCATCCATATTAATTGCAAAGCTGAGATCAGTTTTGTATCAGTCTGTAGCCTCCCCATTGTCTGATTTCTTATGATGACATGCCTACTTACATTTCCACACAGGACACCTATAACCACTCAGCTGAAGTTTAAATGGGTGAAAAATGCACATGGAGGAACTGTAAGGTGTAAATTAGTTATGGTAGAATGTCTTAACTTACACCCCTGAATTTCCACAACAGGTGGATTCCTGGGTGTTCCTAGATAGAGGGAATGGGCGTGAGAAACTTAAAAGCTTAATTCAGCTCAAGTAAATACACAATTGTCTGTCTTACGCACAGGCAACAAATTGTCCTTGATGGCCAAAACTCAGTTTGCTATATTAGTACATTTGACAAAACAGTATAAAGGACAAGAGAGTGAGGGCATGAGTGTGTGGCATAATCAAGCAGGGTAGAAGCACTGAACTTATTAATTCTTAAATAGAATCCAGTATCCAGATCTGCTACAGGTTGTCATTTATCCGTTCTCATCTATGACAGCTACTCGAATATTTTAATAAGTAATTTCTATCTGTCACAAGTTCCTACCCCAGACACAAACATGGACTCTTCTTCAGAAGACAGTAAGAAGCACAAAAGTAATCCAGTCATTTAGCCCGTATATACTGATCTCATGACATCTGTGTCATACTCCTTGTCAGGGAATGCAGAAGAGCAATGTGATTCTGCTTACAGGTTCCTATTTAATAACACGTCATTTAGGGAAAAAAAAAAAGAAATTACTATGTAGGAGGACTAGTGAAATTGTTAGTGAAATTATTTTGCTATAAAAGAAGACTAATAACACAGTGAAGTAAGAAAATATGTGTAATATTCCATCTGCTGTTTTACTATTTCTTTGTAGTCTTGTATATGAGTTGAAGCATTAGAAGGAAACTAGAAGCAGGGCCAAAGGTAGCTGAAGTGCATCACTGTTTCCTCTAGAACAGGACACATATTTGTATTCCATAGAATTTTTCAGTAGACTCCTTTCCCAACATAACCTTAATTGTATTTTCACTCTGACATTAACTATAGCAGGGACTGTTCCTGTTCTCGATGTCAATGGGCTCTTCATGGATTTTGATAGTTGTGTACATGATGGTGTTGAACTCACTCCATTATTTTTCAGTTCATCTCTTTTCTTGGGCTTGAATTATGTACTCTAGGATATTAAGCCAGGGTGTTTCACCTATACTCAATATTTATTGGACAAGTATTCCCACTAGAATCTAGTGATCAAGTCTTCAGTTTACAACAGTTAACCTGTTATTGAGGTGTAAAGGAAAATAAGGTTACTTGCTTTGCCTTTTTTGGTCCACTGTCATGGTACCTCCTTATCGTCCTGTAAGAAATTCTTATGCTCTTGTAAATGCAGGTTTTCCTTAAAGGTTAAATGTCCCTTTTCCTGACAGATTTTCTGTAAGTACAGTGTGACAGTGGCTTAATAATTCTAGTTCAGCTTTACAACAAGAAAAGCTTAGACAGGTGTCTCAAGAGAAAAAATCCTCTAAAAATATGCTTGCAGAAATGTTGTACTAAGTGTTAAAAATTGGTTAAATTACTTGCAGTAGGTGGGGGCACATAATTCTGTTTTCTTCTTTTCCAAATCCTATGACTCATGTTCACCTTCATAAAAGTTATTTTTGCTTTGAGAACCACTACAGTTCATCTTTACTTCTTCTAGCACTTCATAAGCACTTAGTAGTAAATCATCTGGACCCAACTACCTGATCTCATGTATTGGTTCATCAACCTCTTTCTTTGCAATGTTAAATCATTTGTAAAGTTAAATAAAGAAAATTAGGGAAATTATGGTGAATTCATGAACACATGGCAAAATTAACTCCAAGAAAATAATTCAGCTGGCAAAGGTGAGTTATATATATTTATTTTAAATTAGTTTTGTCAGAATATTCTGTTAAATTAAATACAAAAGTTATAATTTAATGACATTATTTATTTCTGTCTATTTAAATGGCCTGATTCATTACTTATTTAAAGCAGAGATTATCTAGCTTGAAATGAATGTGCAATTAAATCCATCTCTAAATTGATTTGTATTATGAACTGCAAAATTCATGGCTTACTAGATATCTTGTTTATTATTTTGAATGGGCTGCAACCAGGTATGTCAAGAAATTTAACAAACCCATGCAAAGAGGCTGCTCCCTCACCTTCCAAAACCTTATTGGATGCAATACATACTCTCTGGAATAACATTTTCCATATTTAGAGCCATTCCTATTGAGGAACTGGGCAACCTGTGGGCAGAGTTTGGCCCATTGTCTTTGCACTTCCTACCTGCTACCTCTTAAGTATGTAATTTAGTTGCCTGTGGCTTTTGTTTTACAAATGTGCATTCATTTGATATGTGAAGGATGAGGGGAACCCTCAGACCATCTTTTTTAGTCTTCAATTTTCCCATTAGGATGTATACTCAGAAAGGAAATTAAATTGGTTCTTTGCTGATGAGTTATTGCAGGGAGGAACATAGTTTACACAGAGAAAAGTGCAATTTTAATTTTACTCAGTTCACTAACAGAATATTCATATGTTCTGCCTATAAGTATTGCAGTAAAGATGACAGTATGGTTTTGTTTTCTAATAAGGGGAAAACATAAGGCCTCTTCTCACTTTTAATATATTATTCTAATTTATTTTCTGTACAATAAAAAGGAGTTTGCTAATTAATTTCTATTATTATATTAAAGAAATCTATACTTTTAAAATCTTTGAAGCTGCTTATATATGACACTGATATATATCTAACTGTTAACAATGTCTGTATCTATCTCCACATCTATCTCTACATCTTCCCTGTATAAACACCCTCCCTCCCTCCCTCCAACCACGGGCAGGGACCAGCACTCTGGGCAAAGGGATAAAAGGGGGCTGTGATCTCCAATGAGTTGAGTGACCTCAATGCGGTTTGTTCCATGAACTCTCCCTTTTATTCAAATAAAAGTTCATTTTCCTTCATCAGCTCTGCTGTCTCCTGGCTATTTATGTGTTTCCCAATAGCTGGAATTTCAGAATACCACAGGCCCATGGTGTCTACAGCGACGGCTGTCCCTGACCTTCCCATCTCCATCCCTTTTCTGTGTGTTAGTAAGAGGTGGAGCAGCACAGCCTCTCTACTTGGGAGAGGGTCCAGCCCCCTGGGATGGTAAGTTGTAATCTCTGCTTTCCAGGAACCTCTTGGACTCTTGGTGCTTGGCTGTGTTGCTTCTCCAGCTGCTGTCAGGGTTGTTGAAGACTGCACAAGAAGCAGGGACTTTGACTTTGAGGCTGCTTCAAGTTGCCTGTAGAGGTCTCATCCACATCTTGCTCCTGCTCAGGAGGCCTGGAGCAAACACTCACAGCAGTGTCCCCATTCCCAGCCTGCCCTTCAATCCTGACCCATCAACTCCCGAGTGGCTTGCTATCCACTCCGAGACAGAGCTTGATACATTCTGAGTGTCACTTCCCAGAGCTCTACAGATGTTGTCTCCCTGGACTCTTGTGCGGCCCTGGATATGGCTGTCAGTGCATTCTTCCCTCTCCCTTATTGCCCCTGTCCAATGCAGCCCAGGGCAGCCCGGAGGACCCCTGTCTGGGGCTGTGGTGGGATGATTGGGGACATGGTGGAGTCACTGGGAGCAGCCTTCCAAAGCCCCAGAGTGCGAGGATGGTGCCCAGGCTGTGCTCAGGGCTGCTTTCAGTGTGGGGCTGTATGCATGAGTCCTGCATGGGACCCATGTATCCTGGCTGTCACGCCAGGGGGCTGCTTCCCCAGGGAGAGTGGACAAGAGAGTCACCCTCCAAGAGTGCCTGTAGCTCTGGCAGTGACTCAGGCCTGGGGTGCCCTTTGGGTGCCCTTTGGGCCTTGGTGGATCTGCTTGGTGCCATTTGCTGGTGCCACCCTGCACTCCATTGTCACCTTGTACAAGAAGAAAGGAGATAAATCAGACTACTCAAATTACCGAGGTATTACTCTGCTCTCCATTGCTGGTAAAATCCTTACATGAATTCTTTTGAACAGATTAATACCCGCTATAGCAGAAGATCTTCTACCTGAAAGCCAGTATGGCTTCAAGGCCAATAGCAGTACCACAGACATGGTATTTGTTCTCAGCCAACTGCAAGAGAAGTGTAGGGAACAGAACAAAGGGCTCTATATTATCTTTGCTGATCTCACCAAGGCTTTTGATACTGTGAGCAGAAAAGGTTTGTGGCAGATTTTGGAACATTTAGGATACCCTCCTAAGTTCCTTAAAATGATCATCTCACTTCATGAGGATCAGCGTGGCCAAGTCAGATATGGCAATGCACTTTCTGAGCCCTTTCCGATAGCCAGTGGTGTGAAGCAAGGCTGGGTTCTTGCACCAACTCTATTCACAATCTTCTTCTGCATGATGCTTCAAAGGGCCACGGCAGACCTTGTGAAGAAAGTATCTACATTCGATGTCGTACCGATGGAAGCCTTTTCAACCTAAGGTGACTGAAGGCTCACACTAAGACCTTAAATCTTGTCCTTGAGCTGCTTTACGCTGACACCGCTGCCCTCATTGCCCACACAGAAGTAGCTCTGCAGCATTTAACATCCTGCTTTGCAGAGGCTGCTGAGCTTTTTGGACTGGAAGTCAGCTTGAAGAAGACAGAAGTTTTCTATCAGTCTGCACCTCAGGAAGTCTTCCATCATCCCCATATCACCAATGGCAAATCAGAGCTCAAATCAGCCCAGCAATTTAATTACCTGGGAAGCATCATCTCCTCAGATGGTAAGATTAATGAAGAAATAGACAACATCTTAGCAAAGGCTTACAGAGCTTTTGGTAAACTCCATAAAAGAGTTTGGCAAAACAAACACCTGAAGAAAAGTACAAAGATCAACGTTTACAGAGCCACTGTACTGTCTACTCTTTTATATGGGTCTCAATCATGGGTCATTTACTACCACCACTTGCGTCTCTTAGAACACTTCCATCAGCGCTGCCTCTATGCAATCCTAAACATCCACTGGACTGACTATGTGACCAACACGTCTGTCCTTGAACAGGCAGCAGTCATGAGCATTGAGGCCATGCTGCTGAGAACACAGCTGCGCTGGGCAGGGCACGTCTCCAGGATGCAGGACTAGCGCCTCCCTAGGATTGTGCTCTATAGGGAACTTGCCACTGGCTGCTGCAAGAGAGGAGCCCCGAAGAGGAGATACAAGGACTGCCTGAAACAATGCCAAATTGCAACCAGACTTGTCTATCTCTCATTGGCCATTTTAGCCATCAGTGCTCTTGTAGTAAGCGTGGGTAGAGCCCTTCTCAAATCTTCATTCACAAAGCCTAGCCATGATGATGATTTCATGTGGGACACTGTGTTTTTTTCCCAGAGTCTATTTTACTTCTGATTTCAGGCACTTAAATTTATTCTCTATACAAAGGGAAGAGAAGAGTACTTGCATAGTTAGTAAGCCTTTGCTAGTTCACATTTTCAGAAAAGAAAGCATCTGAAATTATGTATAACTATTTCTGGAAGAACAGGATGTAATTATTCCTTCACTCCAAAAGACATTGCAAGGGCTTGAATCAGTACCATCTAAATAATTTTTTTCTGATGAGCTAATCTGTCTGCTACCAAGTTGGCCACATTTAGTGTTGTAATAGAAGTAAGGATCATTAAAAGGACAAATTCCACAAATACAAACTTAAAAGTTTACTATTACATAAAAAGAATCATATGGCACTATAATTTTAGTGAATAGTAGTTATTATGCGCTCTCTGTAAAAATGAAAAAAAATGACTGGAATTCTTATGTACACAATAATTTGGCAAGGTAAAGACATATTAGAGCTGGTTATCTAGATCTTCTTTTTTAAATTTTACTTGCCAAAAAATCTTTTTTAATAGTTTTTTTTACTTTCTTTTCTGCATGTAACATGACATAATGAAAGAAGAGCACCTATTGGTGTTGGAGGTGTTTTTTCAGTAATTTTTTCTCATTATTAATTATTTATTCTTGATGACAAAATGGGAAAAAGAAAAAAAAGCAGACCTTCTCCTCCCCCAGAAGTTAATGTCCAAACTTGTCCAAACCAGTCAATGTGATGTTTTTAAAATCTCTGCAATCAAATCACTTAAACATTTTTTCTCCTATTTCCTTTGGATTTTCTCTTTATGTCACCATTCTGTACAAGAGTGAAAGGCCTTATGAATGGACAGGTAGAAGAGCAATTTCTAATGAAGATGGATGTATTGCTACTGTGTAGCAGAGCATTAAACTTTCTGACACAGGCTGAAGTCACCACATTATAACAACCTAAAGAGATGTGCAGGGATGGGCAAAATGAGGTAAGTAAAAGATCTAGTTAAACACTGAAAAACACCATTCTGACACATACATTTGAATACTGAATGAAGCAGTACAGGCTTAGAATATTTAATCTTGGTCTACTCTAGTTGTTATGGTTTATATTAGTCACCCAGGTGTGATATTCCTCTGATACTCTGTAATATTACTCAATTTTTCTTGGTATTTTTCCCATTTGCTATAATTTAGAACTGTATAAATAAAGAAATAAGGTTGAAATATTGGGTTTTTTATTAAATACAGATTTTATTTTAATAGTGATTTTACTGAGCCAGCTGGTCTTTACTTAGCTAGTGTTTTTGTTTAGGCCAAAAAGATCCTTCATGCAGGCTTTGCGATATATTCAGGAAGATCTGCCTTCAAGTGGTACTGAATCATTGTTTTTCCTAGTTTAAATAGATTACTCAAAGTTGTCAACATTACTTTAAGAGTTTTCTTTCCTGCATAGGTCTTCCCGTACAAACTCTACAGGAGGAGCAGGAGACCTTCAAAGACGAGCGATGCTGTCTGCTATAGCCACATCAGCAGTAAAACACTAACAGTCAGGAATCTGGAGGAGGAAAACAACATTAGGAGACAAAAACCAAAGTTCCAAGGTGTCGCGGTTTTGCTCTGGGTTAATTTGGTTTCCACCTCCCACACAATTACTACTAGTTGAGAGAAGGTTTATGCAGACAAAAGAAACACGATTTGGGGAAAATAATATGAATATTTATTATTAGTAAAATAAAAACTACTAAAGAATTATATATACAATAATTTTTACTCAAGTTAAAGTGCTATATATTTACAAAAATACTCCTCCCCCCCTTTATACCAGTCCAAGGAGGAGAAGTAGTCTCATTCTCCATTTTCGGAGTTCCACCTCTCTCTCCCCAGTAACTCTGCAGCATTCTTGTCGCAGCTGGAACTTTCTCTCTCTCTCTCTCTCTCTCTCTCTCTCTCTCTCTCTCTCTCTCTCTCTGTGTCGGCCTCCAGGGCTGGGCCTACCCCCCTCCTGGACTAAGACCGAAGGCTGGGGGTTACCCAGGTCCTAAAGGGTCTTCCTTCCATAGGCTTACAAGGGGATATTTGCTTACTATGGATCTTCTTCCACATGGTTACAGGGGATAACGGCTTATGAGTACACCCCTGTTTCCCTATGGAGGCCCCTCCCCATGGGAAAACAGTCCTTGATAGACTTCTCGGCATGGGTCTAGCAAGGATCCCACACACACATGGATCTCAGCATCCCTACCCGAGCCGTTCTATGCTCCACCGTAGGTTTAGTTACAAATCTTCAGCAGCAATATGGATCCATTGACTCAAATAAGCAGCAAATCTAACCTGATATTTTCAAAGGTAAACATTTCATCCAATACTCAAGGAAAAAGTTCCAGCACAGAGACCAAGTCTGATTTTTCCATACTCCTCCTCCTCACTAAAAGCTGAATTCCTACATGCATGGCTATAATTACAATACATGAACATCTCCTCCAATCCTTTCTATCCTTGCAAGACCTTTTTTGGGTGGTGATGAGGAGCTATTGCACCATTTTTACAGGTGCATGGAAAGTTATGTCAGTATTTTCTATGGAGTTAATGATATAGATGTTATGTAATACACCATTGCTCACCAAAGACTGTTGAATCTTCATTCCTCAGGTTATGTGGAAGTTTTTCCTTTGCAAGCAACTGATGTGAACTCTCAGACCTATTTTAGATCTTTGAGCCTGTTTTCTGTAGCTCAAAAATTCTTATAATTTTTTAAGTGGACTCTTGGTATCCCCTAGAAACTGACAGAGAATACCAGATTTTTTTTTTTTTCATGTTCTTGTTTGCAAATTTGTAGTAACTTTTGAGCAGCGAATAATTTTTGTGGTGCCAGATATTTAAGCTTAGTTAAGGTGAACCTGCATGACCAAACTCTCTCTTTGCTGTGTTTTGGAGCTACATGAGCCAAGTTCATTCAGACGGTGGATAGCCATGCCAGGAGAGAGTCCTTCTGAGTAGGTAAATGGTTGTTATTGCAACACCTTTGCACTTTCAATAAGCATTTTTGTGTCCAAGGGATCTTACTTGTCTCAGCCTACTTAGGACAATGTTAACAGCAGTTTGGAATTAACCTATTAAACTGTTATCCTTCATCTTTAGTGCACTGCTTCCTTGGCAGACGGTGACAAACTATGAAAGATAAAATGTGTGGATGGCTTATTTTGTGGCTGTGCACAGTCCTCCACAAAATCATTAGCTGGCATAGAGTTTGTTCAACAACTTATTTTCCTTATAATTTCAAATGTATTAAAACAGTATCCTGATTTATTTAAGAGGTCTGGAGATTTCTTCAGGAGTGAGGTTTACCACATCTTCATTGGGCATGACAGGCCTACTTACCTCTTTTTTCAAAGTAAGGGAAGAAAAAAGAAGCAGTTCTGTAGCACAGTTTCCTGTATCATAAGGTGGCTATCTAAAATAGGCCAGGTGATTCGAGAAGAACTGTTTCTCCCATTTATTAAACACAAATTCTGAGCAGTTGACTCAGAGACAAATTTCTTCTGTAGATTCCTAAACTGAGGTAAGCCAAACTTCCCTGGCCTGGGAGTATTAATTAGATTTATGATGTTTTTCGCAAGGTACTCTTTTGTACATCTGGAAAATGCTATCAGATAAACAAATATTCTGCTATCTGATACTCTCTTTTAATTTTTTTTTTTCCTTTAAAGATTGAGCTTGACTTATTGAGCCTAATTCTTTTTCCCTTTCTTATTTTCCTTTTTTTTTTTTTTTTTTTTGGTATTTCTTTTTGCTCATTGTGTTGGTCTGTTTCTATTACAATAGATACAAGCCATATACAGAAATTTTGAAAATAGTCCATTATCATTGTATGGTTTGGCCATGCATTAGGGTACTTCCTTTCTTGTGACTTAATTCTATTAATTTTAATTCAGTTTTTGTACTTTTCCTGGTTTGATTTTTTTTCTACTATAATGTAAATTCTTCAATTCTATCTAATCTTGTTTCAGCCCTGTTGCTAATGTAATTGTGATCAATATTATGCTTATCCCACTTCGCGTTTTGTAACCCATTCTTTCCTCTAAAGTGAAAATACAGTGTTTTTAGCTAAGTTTCCGGCATGATATTGCACATAGGTCAACATCCTAATTCTACACTCAGAGACATCATTTCATTACTACCTTCTGCTGCATTTTTGATTTTTTTAATGTTTTGTTTTGGTTTTTTTTTCATTCCATATTTGTCCTGGAACACTGTGGTGTTAATTAATTACCTACTCCTACCCACACATGGTAAACCCATCATATTTAGAACTTTCTGAGATCTCTTTTCTTCTCTTTTGCAACAACAACAATATGCTAGTTAGTTTTCACTGGGACAACCCACCAGATTTCACCAATAAAATGGCTTTTTACTCTCCAATTTCCTTCTCTTCCATTTAAAAGCAGTAAATTTAGAACCAATAAAAGCAAATGCTCCTGTACGCAGCATTATAATCAACCTGTGAAATTCACCCTCACAGGAGGCCATCAAGTCAAATACCCTGGTTGAATGTTAAAAAGAAGTGGGCTACTTATACGAACAGTAGAACATTTGTAGCTTTGCATGCCAAAATTAATAATAAGGCTAAACCAAATATCATGCTTCAGGGCATAAATTGATTAGCTGCAGGTGTTAGGATGGATTCCTGTTCTCCACATGGAATTTGTGCAATTGCTAAGAGGTTGTTTAAAAGGATATGAAGCAGTCTTGCAGGACTTGTCTGCATTTTGGGATTGGGTTTTTAAATTTTTTTGGGGTGTGTGATTTCATTGTTTATTGATTTTAATTTGGTTTTATCTCCTCTAAATGACTTCCTGTTACTTTCAGTGTAAGAACATTGTAGAAAATGGTAAGATAAAGCAGCCCCTACTCCCTCAGACATTTAATGCAGGAAAGAAGCTGTCTTGTACTTTTCACCTATGCAGGCAGTGAATACTACAGAGGAAGGAGTTCTCTAAGGAACAGTCACAGTATCTTTCTTCAGATCTGCCTTTTACACTCACCTACATCTTGGTGCCACTTGAAATTAGTCAAGTAAATAATGTGCAGCAGATCAACATTTTTATATTTCCCAGTTTTGATAATCTCTCAGTCATCTTTCCTTGACTCTAGTTTTACTTTTTCATCTTCTACCTAAATTGTAAGGCTTAGGGGTGGTTTGTTTTTTTTTTTTTTTAAGTAGAATCATCTTATTGTTATGCATGAGAACAGTAAGTACCAGGTTAGCATCCTGATTTTTCTAAGCTAATATCCTACTTATGATAACAGATGAAAACGAAAGCACCCAATGCTGTATTGTGGACCTTTGGACAAATCTTTTGCCTAATTAGTCCTTGTTTTGGAAAACTGCAATCTCTAAAAAAAAAAAAAATATTTCTGATGATGTTCTATATAGCTATGTCATTTGAAAGGTTTTTCCATTCTTAACTTTGAGGCTTATTTCTTTTCCAAATATTGGCGTAACTAAGCCACCTCAAGCTTTCAGAACCAGGATTTTCCTTACATTTGAATCATACATATGTAATAATCTTGAAAATGTTCAAAATAGAAAAAGATGTGCACACTGCTGTATCAAATATTCCTGACTAGCAGACAAAATCACCATTTTTTTCCCTTATTTGTAACCATGAATTATCCTATATTTCTAGACATTTCTACAGTGATGTGAAGACGAACAACTTAGACCTAAATGATAAACTTCTAGGCTTATTTAGAAAATCTCATGACAGAGCTCAAGTAATTTTATAGCCAGTTAAGTTGGGTGGCAGGTTCCCATGTGACTCTTTCAAAATTCTCCTTGGATTTTTTTTATCTAGATTTTTAATAGGAGTATTGATGAGCTCTATGAAAATAGTCTGCGTCAGCTGGACCTCCCATCAAATTCAGCTGATGTGAAGTGAAATACTGAGTCAACATGGGCACAGGACAGTAGGTATGCAATGTTATTGTCTACCATATTTCTTCCTGAATATAAGTCTGTAGTCAGCTGGTTCATGGGAAGCTTCAAGTTTCATAATTCATTAAACATTAACTTTGTATAGAAAATCACTGGCAAATAACCAGTGACCCACAAGATAAACTGATGTAATTTGTATAATAAGCTAATTTTTAGCCTCCTGTTTTAAAATAAAAAAGGGGGAAGGGAAGAGTTACCATCTAGGTCACAGGTTTACTATGTGTGTAAGTCCATTTTATAAAAACATGATCATCAGTGTTAGACTTTTAAGATGTTCACTGCTGTTTAATTTTAAAAGCATGTTCTGAGGAACTGCTCTGTAGACATGCGCTTCAGACTGCATTTAAAATTTCATCTGAGATCTGAGAGAAGATGCTCATGCATTATCTAACAAGCAGCGTGATCAAAATACAATAATTAATACATAATATGACTTGTAAAACATAAATGAAAATGAACCAGAGGGAGGAACTTGCCAACCTTTAAACTAGGCTAACCTATTTATATAACAAATGCCTGCAATATTTCTCATGAGTCATTTTTTCCACTCAGACTGAGAATATATAATAACCTTTTGTTGTTCTGAGGTCATTTATTACTCAGAAAAAAATCATACGCATACACATATACATATAAATAAATATAGAAATTTACAGAAAGCATATTCGTAAGATAAAATTATTATAAAGACCGCATTTTCAAGTATGAAATTAAAACATTGTTGATACCAATCATTATTGTATGGAGATTGTTTGGTTAGTTAAATAAAAAACTAGTTAAAATGGTGATTTCTATTTCCTATTTTTATATTGATTCACCACTTTTCCTCCACTTATAGAATTCTTCATTAAATGGTACAAAAAATTATCATCAAACTGAGCTCATTTCATTGTTGCCTTAATTTAAGTAGAACCAGAAACATGCCACTGAAATAAAAAAAACAGCAATGGAAAGGAGAAATGGCCTTTTAAGATTTTAATCATTAAACCACTCTGCCCAAGAATTAGATGATTTCATGTTGAAATTTTTTTAAATCTTATTTAAAATTTCAAGACCTGAATTGTAGGAAAAGCTGAGCACTCCTAGATCATTACATTAACAAAGGAAGCCTCCTACAAAGAAATTCTTCAAAGAGAAGAAAATAATTTGAAATAATCTGACTCCTAGAAGCAATTATTTTTTACAAGAAATATGAAATTATAGCAAACCAGTTACCTGTTTGCCTTATAACCTCTCTTCAGATAATGTTAATAAAATTATTATTGTCTGCATTTAACATTTAGCCCTGGCTTATTAGGTGAAAAAGATGCATCTTCTAGGGACACTGCCTCTGGAAGTTCTGATTTAAATGTCACCTGCTAAAAGATTCTCATAACTTTACCTATTCTCAAGGGGCCTCTTTTTATAGGAATCCAGGTGAAATTAACCATGTTACCTAAACTGATAAAAAACTGCATTAGAATCCAGATGACGTAATGCAGTATACAAGTCCACTGTCCTGAACTGCCAATCTCACTTCCAGCACACACACTGAATACACACAAAGTGGCATGCTACTAAATTATTATTTTCACATTGCAAATATCGAAGCACATGAAATGCGATAATTCAGAGATCTCTGTCATCTCAAATGAAGTCATCTGAGAACAGTAAAAGACCAGGAGAGAATAATTACAAAAACCCCTGAAAATATGTTGAAGGTGTTAGTAGTGCCAAAGATCTGATTTTCTGCTCTCATCCGTTTAATTTGTATGCTTAAGGAAAACTATTTAATGAGAGGCTGAAATGCATTTGGTAGATCAATATTCCATTGGTGCTGATATTTGTCAGCATTTTCTTTAGCTGATGATTTATAGGGTGCCAGAAGCATTTATAGAATACTTAACTCTTTGTCATGTCTCAATTTGCTCTATGAAGGAAATGTTTATTCTTTATTACACTGTATTTTTAACAAAATAAAGAACATGCCACATAGATTGTTTATATATCTGCTTAAACCAGTTATAGTACTACTAGGAGTTACTAGGTTGATGTTACTTGGTCTAAAATCTGGCTAAACTGGATTAAAAACCTACTCTTCCTAAATAATAACAAAAAAAAAAAAGTAAAAAAGAAAAACGAAGAATTACTTTTTAGACAGTACAACACTATTTCTAAGAGCTGAAATAATTTCTATCTTTTACTTTAGACTTTTTTTAATAATATAAAAGTAATTCAAACTACCTATTCTTTGAAGTTGAATAGCTGTTGCTGATGAAATTAAATCTGAAAGCAAAGGTTTTCGCAAGATCTGTTAAGAAAAAGACCTGGAACAAGGACCTTGCTGCATTCTGTTATACAAATATATGTATATTCAAATGGATGGATATATGGATGTTCATATCTGTCCAGGTCTGGCCTCTCCTATACCAGGTGAGCATATCAGAGCAGTTGCAGCAAAATGACATGAAGATGATTAGGGACTGTAGCTAAGGTTGAGAGACCTGGGGATGCTCAGCCTGGAGGAGAAAAGATTCAGGGTGTATCTTTTTAGAAATATAAACACCCAATAAAGTGAATGAAGAAAAGGGCGTCTGACTCTTACCAGCAGTGACCACTGAAAGGACAAGAGGCAATATCAACAGATGGAAATACAAAAAATTCTACTTAATATGTGAAAAAAGAAAACAGTGATCAGATTGCCCAGAGATGATGTGGAGTCTGCATCCTTAGAGATACTGAAAACCCAGCTGGGCACAGCCCTGAGCAACCTGCTTGAGGAGACCCTGTTTGAGCAGTAACAATGGACCAGTTGGTCTTCAGAGCTTCCTTTCAGCCTCAATAAGTTTGTGAACTCCAGCTCTTTGGCACCTGTCCTGATAAATGACCACAAGCAACAAGCTTATTTTCCTACTTCATTACTCTAGTGCTGGAAAATTCTTCATCAATGAATACACACTAGTGTAAAAGTGAAGTCATGCAGTGATAAAGTATATAAGGCAATATAAGGCAATGCTCTAAATACAGCAGAAGATTATTTTAAACTCAGAAGAGATTTGTTTGCTGCTAAGGTACTAATTAAACAAATAACCACAGAAATATCAATATTATCTAAATTCATTTGTTTTACAAGGGTTTTGACAGCCTTCATGGTGAAACAAACAATGTTTAATATTTTAATAATAGATTAATATAATATATTTCTAAGTAAAATCAATATTGTGTTTTTATTAAGAATATCATTGTACTTCCCAGCAGAGAAACAAAATGCACCATAAGATAGTAACTACAAATTGAGAAAAGAAATTGATAGCTGGTGCTAAACCATATCACTACAGGATAAATAGTTGTATATATTTAAACGTGCTAGTTTTTTTTTTCCTTTTCTGGACCTTTCCTTCAGCAAAGGACTGATCCTAAAATCATCTCAAGGCTTAATTTACTGATGACAACACTTGTATCTGTATGACAATTTTGCTGAGATTCCTGAAACAAACACACCTCAGCAAAGACACACGTGGGAAGGCTGTTTGAGAGAAGCAATCAATATAAAAGAGAATCAATGCTTTTAATACTGACAACAAAACGTGAGTTTTGTAGAAGTGCTGTCTCAAAGAGCAGGATGTCAGGCTCATTTAGAAGAATGATTATGAAGAACAGGTCTCCTGGTTTACCTCCAGCTAGTAACTAAGACACACACAGCCTATCACTCACTCCCTGCACAATGGGACGGATAAAAGTGAAAAAGCTTTTGGATTCACTCCCCACTTTCCATGGGCAAACAGATGATCAGCCATCCCCAGGAAACGTAGAGCTCCACCTCCCATTACCGTGACTTGGTATCCTAGTTCCAGCCAAGATCAGAGGGAGGGCTGTGGCCAAGCCAATGTATTATTCAATATCATGTTATGTCATGTCCAGGGGCAGGAAAGGGACTTTCTCACTTAAATGAGGAAGAGGCATAGTTTCCAGTCAGGAGCAACTGTGGCAGATGGAGCAGTGTGAGTGGGATGCCGCTGGCTGTGGTCATATCACATCGCATCAGGTCCAGTTTTGGTGAGCATTTTTGCATGTTCGAGCCTGCGCAGTGGATTTTTTAGGTGAGACTCAGCTTGTGCAGAACTGGTCCCACCCTTTACTCTTGAGGTTCATCTGCCAGGGCCTAGCAAGCTTGGACAGTGACAGTGAGGTCCTCAGGACGTTGGTTTAATTCGAGTATCCTTCTCTTGGATGGATGGCCTTACAGGGCTAAACGAGCGCCATCTGCCCGGGTTTGAAATTAGAGTTGTCCTTCTCCTAGGATGACCGCCAGAAGGCTAGTGAGCTCATCCTGCCCATCGACACATTTGATCTGACCCTTCAGTTTTGACCTGTCTAGCATGGGAGACCCTACCGGAGGCATGTGCCACCACCAGCACAGCTGGCAACCTCATAAGGGCATACAGGCCTCTCCCCACTGAAATAGTTTGGACAAGCCCTTCTCTCCCTTCTTTTCCTTCACAAAACCAAACAAAATCACATTCCTGGGCAGAAGCCACAGGCAAGCCAAGCTCATCATATCCCACCCCCACTGCGACAATGCCCAAGCAGTATCGATCCTGGCATACCCCGGAGCAGGGCGGGTGACGAACGCCGATTGGATAGGAAAGGGGATCCCTGGAACAGGAGGCTTTCCTTTCCCCCTGCTCCGAGGGGGGAAGTACTCCCCCCCTGGTCCCCCTACTCCGTAGTGCCTCATGGCCTCCAGCAGAGAGGACATGGGGCCAGCAGCCAGGCAGGAGGGGATGCAGGCAGAGAGACCTTTATTGATCTGACAACAGCTTAAATACCTTTCTGAGGGATCACAAGGTGACCATTGGGAATTCAGGAGGTGTTACAAACCAACCAATTACAAGAAAGGGTTAACAGCCAATAGGTGAGTTTCCAGTTATCTCTTAGACATTCCAAGGATACAGTGAGAGGTTTTGGGAACAAGAAAGGTTGCACAAAGGTTTAGAATCAACATCTTGGGCACGTGGTCAATTTAAGAAAATTACAAACTCCTGCATTCTTTTATATGTAGCAGAGTTACCCCAACAGGCGGGCACACGTGTAAGGGGTCCCCGCATCCACCCGGGGCTTGGGCACCCTCCATAGCCCCTGTCCAGCCCAAAGCCCCAACCCCCAAGAAACCCATTACCCACCCCAAGTTCACCCCCCCCGCCATACTGTGCCTCTGCAAACCCCTCCTCACACTGCTCACTCATGGCCCCCTAAACGAGGCCACCCAGCTCGCCCTCCTGTCAGCCTGGGAAAATACCAGGTCTGTCCACAATGGTCTGGGAAACCCCCAGGTCCGACCAGCCCCCTCCGACTCCTCCCCTTCCCCCCGCCTCTCCTGGCTCCCACCTGGCCCAACCTGGCCCAGCGTGACCCAGCCCCACGTGGCCACCGGCCATCTGCCAACTGCTCCGCCACTCCGACGTCGAAACACAGCTCCCGACGGCTTCTCCTCGAGGTCAACTACACCTATAGGCGTGGCTGCGTCTCCCATGCATGCAGTGTGACGACAGGCCAGGGGAGCAGGAGGGGGTCCCCAGCACCCAGCTGCAGGAGCACGCCGAGTGCATGGCAGCCCACCTGCCATCTTGGCCCTTTTGCATGTAAATCACCCTCTTTTTATACGCTTCTGTCATTATTGTTGCTGTTACTGTTCATTTTCTTATGTCTTTGCTGTTTTCAGTAAAAATTCTCAGCTCCACTCTTGGAGTGGGAAGGGGTAGAGGAAGAAGCTGGAGGGGGACCGAGCGAGCAGCATCTGGTTTGGGAGAGTTGGGGAGGGGAGTGGGATCTCAAATAGGGACTGCTGTTCCTAAACCACAACACTTGGGAAGACAAACACCATCACTCCAAATATACCCCCTTTCTTCTTCTTCCCAAAGAAGAAGAGCATGATGCCAATGATAAGGAATGTTCCCTTGATCAGCTGGGGTCAGCTGTCCCAGCTGCGCCCCTTCCCAACTTCTTGTGCACCCCCAGCCTTCTCTCTGGTGGCATGATGTGAGGAGTAGAGAAGGCGTTGACTCTACAAGAACTGCTCAGCAGTAGGAAAAACATCCCTGAATTATCAATCCTATTCCCAGCACAAATGCAAAGCATAGTCACATACTAGCTACTATGAAGAAAATTAACTCTATCCCATCCGAAGCCAGTACAACAGGGAAGCTTTTGTGATCATTCCCACTGTCTCTACAGTGCAAGCCCTCAGCTTAACTAAGGTTCAGTTGTTAATATGGAAACAGAAGAGAAGAGGGATGATAAAAAACATTCTGAACAAAATGAGAAAAAGTGGGAAAGAATTGGGGAAAAAAATGCTTTCCCAAAATACATCTCTTGAAATATATATGAAATGGAAGGTCTTGATCACTGAAACTGAAAATTGCAGATGAGAACATCACACAGATTTTTGGTTGTACTTAAAAAAGCTGAGGATTTAGGCAGAAGGAGAGAATATATTTAGGATTGTGAAACACCGGTAGAAAATATTATTATTATTATTATTATTATTATTAGTTATATAACAAAGTTATAAAATGAGGAAAAAAGATCAATTACAAAATCAATCGGTTTTTGTCAGTTCAGTCTGGAAATCCGTGCCTTTTTAAAGATGATAACCTGACTTTTTGCTTTTAGGCATTTACCAGGAACTGATATCTGATAGATCTTTGATTTCTGTTCCTCAAAAAAATTGTGGTCCCTCCAAGAACTGTACTTCTCTGGCAAACTGTTGCTCTCTCAAACCCAGTTATAGTAAACTCCCTTATCTACTTTGTGGGTAATGAAAAAGGAAAACATTGATTGACTGCAGTCCCTCCTCCCCATACTTTGTGAAATTAGATTCGGAAAGAAGGTTTCCAAATGTGACCTCCCCCATTTTCAGTCCCCTAAGAGAAGGTGAGGATGTTGTGCATGTTACTGTCATGATATCGGTCCTGGCATCTATTTGAAAATCTTACCATTTAAAGAAAAAGGAAAAAAGTTAAATATTTCCCTACTCTACAGACAAAGAAGTCTATGCAATTAATTCCATTGACTAAGTGGTGAATCTTGTCATTCCAAATGCTAAATATTTGAGTTTTATCTATCTGGATTTGTCAGTCAACATCCAAATCTTTACCTTTGTACCCCCTGTAGGAAGTTCTGTGTGGTGCCCAAAGAGCAAAAAGGGATGATTTTTCCATACTAGTCCAGTAAGAATAGTTCATGCTCCACCTTGCATCTCTCTGGATCAGGTCTGGGGTGTTCATTCTTAAATTGGTTCTGTAGCTCTAGCACTGTGAAGCTTCCTCATGAGAGGGAGGGGCAGGCACTGATCTCTTCTCTGTGGTAACCAATGAGACAACCCGAGGGAATATACTGAAGCTGTGTCATGAGAGTTTTAGATTGGATAGTAGAAAAAGGTTCTTTCCCCAGAGGTTGATTGGGTGCTGGAACAGGCTCCCCAGGGAAGTGGTAACAGCACCAAGGTCAAGAAGCATTTGGACGATATTCTGAGGGAAATGGTGTGACTCTTGGGGATGGTTCTGCACAGTGCTAAGAGTTGGACTCGATCCTTGTGGGTCCCTTCCAACCCAGCATATTCTGTGATTCTGTGAAATAAGATCTTCATGATTTCTTAGACTCATCTGTTCTCTCTACCGTATCTCGAAGATTCATTCCACACACAGCACACAAAAAAAATGAAAGAAAACATGACAAAAAAGAGAACCAGTATGACCATTCTTTACCCTGTGAACACATCAGTTGCTCGCTCTCTGACAGAAGTTTGTTGTGTGTGTTTGCCTAGAGAAGATGGTATAGAGTGACCCCATAATGATAAGGTTCTTTCTTTTTATTCCCTTTACCTTGTTCCTGCATTAATGTTGATTAATTGTCATTAATTAGAGATGACATTTCACCTAATTCAACAGTCAGCAGATGTCTTTATAGGTATGAAACACTATAATTCAGATATACTAGACTAATAAGAGCTTGATTGCTGAATTTTTTTTCTGTTCTCTCTGATAAAGGGAACAATATTTTTTTTTTCTCAGTCCTAAAACTCATTGGCTTAAGTGTCTCTCAGGCTATCAATTTGAAGTCTTAGCTGAGACTGAAGCACATTTTACATCTTTAATATATTATATATGGGGAAAAAAAAATCTTTGCCCTGAGAAGTTTACAGCCTAAATAGATAAGACAAAAACTTTAAAGAAAATATAGAAGAGGGAAGAAATTTCATAAAACCACATCCACTTTCAAAAATCAACTTCCCTACAAGATCAGGAAATATCATTTGTGACCAAAAGAAACAGCCAACAGTGCTGATGACAGTGTCATCATTCATGCCTCACAGACTATAGTGAGAAGCTCCTGTTTCTGTGTAAAGATCTCTTGCATCTGAAGATACCACAGGATGCTAAAATTTTCCATTATAAGGTGTTTAAGGGGAGAGTGAACATGTTCAAGGAAGAAAAATACAGATTGAAAGAGCAAATACATGAAACCAATATTCTCAAAGTCCTGAAACATAAATTGACAGAAATAATATAGAGAGAATTATAGTCCAATACTACATATTTGGAGAGAAACATTTTCAAAGAAGTATCTCAGCCGTAGAAGCACAGAGGACTTGGCTCTGATAAAAAGGTAAAGTAAGAATGAGAGATTTAGGTTTAAATATCATGAGATAAGATGCTTTCTTTGGTGATTTGTTTGCTCTTACACTCAAGGAAACAGCATTTAATCTGAAAAAAAACAAACAAACAACCAAACCACAAATATGAACTAATAAACAAGCAAAAAAAACCCCGAGCAAACAAAAACCTGTAAAAACTAAACTCCTCCAAACATACCACCAATTCAAAGAAAAGGAGTGTATGAAAGGTATCTGAGAAATCATCAGCTTCTCCTACTCATAGTTACAACTCAAAATTTCTTTCTTAATATTATTTACTCTCTTTTCTTTGGCTATGTGATCTTAGCCATGGGGTGGATCTCTATATTATTCATACAAAGAACAAGGTAATAAGCCTTGAAAGGTAATATGCAATATCATCATGGTCACATCTTATGATAAACTCTACTCTGGCACTATTCTAGAAATCCTACTGCATCAAAGATTTTATGTTTATATATGTATACTTATTTTGAAAATTCACAATATAGCACAACAGCAAGATATGTCAGTTCTTAATGTACATTCAGCAGATGAAATGGACATTTTTATGGTAGTGTACCTCAGAAATGCTTTTCATGCCTGATGAAGCCTAACTAATCTGAACACTCTACGATTGTATCACTCTTTCAGATTAATAAATGCTCACTTATTGTGAAAGGCTGATTGTCCATGCAAGAACATACTCTTCAGTTAGCTACTAAGTTTTCTCAATGCATGTAAATGCTTGGGGATAAATCTCTGTTCTCCTCCACCGTTTTACATCAGGCACTTTCAGGTTGGTGCTGCTGTCCCTCTCTCGTTTCCTGATCCTGCAAGCCAACCACAGCTGGCCAGAGTAATTTGCAATCTACCAATAATCAGTTTTGGTCAGCTGGGGTCCCAGGTTCATGGTACTGTTCCCAGTACAGGTAAACCAGCAGGATTCAGAGGATAAGACCGGAAGACAAATGCAACTTTCAGTAGTAAACCCCAGCTGTGGCACCTTCTTTGTCATGGCAACTGACTGAGGCTTGTTGTATGACCTGTCAGAAGTCTCAGATGCTTGTAGAGCACCACAGTTTGACTGAAGGGAGGGCTGGGGTAGAGGGCAGTTTTTCAGTGCTAAAGGGCTTTGCTCTGGTGCATGCGTTGTTATGCCTGCTTGCTGTTTTGTTACATCATTAAATATTTCATATTTTTCAGATATATTAATCTGTCCTTCCAGAAGCAGCCTTAGAAATTACATTTGCCACAGAAGAGTCTAGAGACACAGCTTTTAGCTTGGAGATTGTACAGATTATAGAAATTATGTTTAATAATAAATATCCCTGTTCCATATATTTTTTTCATAATGGAAAGAAATTATGCTGAGATTTTCCAGGATGTTTATACTCAGCACATTGTCTGTAATGTAACTTCAGCTGTATGGATTTTACAAGTTGACCTGCATAATGAGGGAATCATTTGGAGAAAGTGATTGATTGTATCCTGAGATATTATGCAAAATAAACCCAAAATGAATTTTTTTTGTCTGTTAAATTATTGTTTAAAACGTGTGCTTTACTTTAAAGACGAACTACTGAACAGATAGTAGTCCTCTTCAGCATTTTGTGTTGTGTATTACAAACCAAAGTCATGTTTCTTTGGAGTACATGTAAGGACAAAAATTTGCTTTATTGATACACTTTTGGGCAGTCAGGCATTTAACCTAAAGACTGTGTTGTCAGAAAAGTTGTTTGATACTGGGAATTTTTATGAACAGATTATACAAGACTCTTTGGCATCACTTCTCACACAGCTCCTGTAAATCAGGCACAACTGCTTTATTGAAGTGAATGGAGTCAGATAATCATAAAAGTAGTGTAAATAAAGGAAAAATTAGGGCCATCAAATTGGAATACTGACTTTCAACATTAGATTTTAAGAGATTATTAGCCTTCAATTTTCAGTGAGTTCTGCTCTTTCGCACAGTGAATGCCAGCCATTACAGACATAGCCATAATTCTGAAAAGAGACCGTTGTGTCTACTAACATGCACAATTTAATGCAGTCTTGAGAAAACAATATTGTCCACTTCTACTTGACCACCTGGAACACATATTTCACTACTGTTTCACTGTTCGCTGTGCTATTCACCCTACTCTAACTGTTCTGCTCTTCTGCTCTGAGTTGCCAAGTCACCTGCAAATAATAACTGCCACAACTCTGGTGAGTTTTTGCATGTTCCTCTATCTAGGTAAACCTCTTAGATCCACCATAAGTTCTTAATATTTCTAGACCCTGAATTAAACTTCTACGAGAGGAAATTGCTCTATTTTTGGGAAACCTAGTGAATATTTTTATTCATACAAATTAAATTGATTCACAGATGAAACAAAATGTACTTCTACTAGTTTTAAACATCCTTAATATATGTGTTTATTGCATATGTTTTTTTCTGAGTCATATCAAAACCAAAGGATTGAAGTTGTCATAAGTTGCATTTATCAGAATAAATGGGAGGCTTTTGCCTTATAAAGTGATTATTTTAGTTCAAGCTGTGACAATTCCGAAGAGAATTATTAGCCAGAAAATAATAATAATTTATTTTAGAGACCCTGCAAAGCAATCTTCCATGTGGAATTTTTTTTCTTGTCCATGACAGTAAGTCATTAATATGTTACTGTGAGTTTGCTGAGAATACATCTGGATTTCATATAAGCATCTAGCCATTTGTGTAGTCTCCTAATTATTTTCTGATTTTCTAGGAAGAAAACCAAGCAATTATGGATTTGGAGCAAATGCACGTGGTTTCATTATTCATTATTTTAAGCTGGTTAGTTTTGTGAATCTGGGGAGTTTTCAGAGCTTAAAATAAAAAGAAGGAAGCAATCAAACATTCTGTTTTGTGATGACTCATTTATTCAAAAGAGCATGACAAAAAATGTATGGTTGACAGGAACGCTGCCATTTGCAAAGGTGACTTGAGGTACAAAATAAAAAGAGGTTTACAGTAATATTATAGCCTCTTTATACTACATTAGCCTTGCAAATATGTCCAGAATGAATTACATCTTCTGTTTATGCCATATTCTACATTCTGATTAATAAACTTAATTTCTTACATGGTCTTTTTCCTTCAGTAAAAGCTCAGATTCACATAGAAGATGTATAATTTAGAGTTAAAGGAACGGAAAATTCCAGTAGCAGTAGCAGAAGTTGTAGAAAAGCAGTAATAGTACTGCTACTCCAAAAATACCCCTGTAGCTTTTTTCTTAAACTTCAGACACTTAACATGTCTTAGGTACTGGAAGAGAAGGGAATTCCCAGAGCTGACACTTCTGATGTAATTTCTGCCTTATACTGAAAATCTCTATAGATAGTTGAGCATATTTGACATACAAGCACTTTGTTTGCAAGGTATTCTTTATCAGTATGTCGGAGTTAAAGCTGGTATAGGAAACAACTTAGAGATAATTAATTTAATAATGTGGCTGCGTCCTGTTCTCAGAAGTCAAACAGTTCACAGATCATATATAAAATGTACAACAACCAACAAAATAAGGTGTTTTTTTATGAGCAGCATTGGCACCCCACTCAAACTCAAAAACAGTACCTAAGACTGACGAATTCTCAAAAAAGCCAAAACCAAACCAAACAAATGTTGTGGTTCAACCCTAGCCAGCAACCAAGAACCACACAGATGATCACTCGCTCTACCAGGAAGATCACAGAGAGAATCAGAAGGGTAAAAGCAAGAAAACTTGTGTGTTGAGATAAAAGCAGTTTAAGAGGGAACACAAAAGCCATACACAGAAGCAAAGCAAACCAAGGAACTAATTCATTGCTTCCCATGGGAAGGCAGGTGTTCAGCCATCTCCAGGAGAGCAGGACCCCATCATGTGTAACAGTTACTCGGGAAGACAAACGCTATCACTTCAAACATCCCCCTGCTTCCTCCTTCTTCCCCCCAATTTTATATACTGAGCGTCATGTCATATGTTATGAAATACTGCTTTGATCAGTTTAAGTCACCTGTGCTAGCTGTGTCTCCTCCCAGTCTCCCATGCACCCTCAACTTCCTTGTCAGTGTAGCAGTAAGAAAAGCAGAAAAGGCCTTGGCTCTGTGCAAGCACTGATCAGCAATAACAAAAAAATCCCTTTATTATCAACCCTATGTTCATTACAAATCCAAAACACAGCCCCATACCAGACACTGTGAAGAAAATTAACTATATTCCAGCCAAAACCAGCACAGCAACCAACTAAACAACAACAAAACCCAAACCTAACCCCTCAAACACCAAAAGCTCTCCTATGCAAAATTTCTGGAGAAAGAATCTCTCTCAAGTATATTTCCATTCTTGCTTCATTGTCTGCCTTGACATAGGCAAGCTTTCTCTAGGTCAAATCAAAATAAAGTCATTTGACCAGTGAAATAAGTAAAAATGTGCATTGTCTGGTGATTTGGTTTTGTTGTTCTGTAGTGCCAAAACCACCCATGTGCATACTGGGATTGGAAAATTGGTTTTAACCATAAATTTTTGTGGTCAGCCAATGATAACTGGTCTTTGTACAGATGACCAACCCTTCCCCAAACAGAACTGTAGATCTAATATTTCTCAAATCATAAAAAGCAACAAGTCAAAGCATTTTAAATATCCTTATAGTGCAAATTCAACTACGAAAACTACAAGTAATTTCTACAAGCAATGACCTACAAAATATTGTTCAACTACAAACATCGAAGATAACTTGTATCTTGTTTAGGTTTAAATATAGAATACAAGCATCAGAAACTACTCCTGGAATGGAGTACACGATATAATAGAAAAGTTACTACAAAAATATTCATCCTAACCTATGCAACTAATATGGCCAATCCCTCACAAGAGGTTAGGGTTTTACAAAACCAGAACTGTCTGAAAATAACCTGAGAGTTGGAAACGTCTGTACCTACATAGTTATCAGTTCCAGTTATAATACAGGAATCACTTTAGATTTTCCATCTAGTCTGCATTTTACCATGGTTAGATGAAAGACACACAAGCAACGTAACGTACTAGTGCAGTCAGGCAGAATACTAAAGGATCAATATTATAGTTTTCTGCTCTCACAGTCAGGTTTACAAGCAATTCCCCTTCAAAACCAGAGTTATATTGCTCTATTTAACATGCATTTTACTCTGACAACTCACTGTGAAAATGCTACCTTGAAGCTTTCCCTCTTAATGATTTCTAGATCAAATGTGTAGTTTTCAAGTTGGTGTCAAATTAAACCTGATCAATTCACCAAGTCATGGCATACACTTTGTTCCCTTTAACATGTGCTCTCACCGTTACTCATGAAACTGTGTAGAATTACTAAAGAGAAATACCAAAATTGTTTCTAAGGATTATATAAAAAATGAACAATTCTTCTCACCATGTATTTTCTGTGTAGGCCTGAAGGGGTAACATAGGGGTAACAGAGAAAATAAATCTTATATAATAAAGAAAAACTTTCTTTTCAAAATCTCATTTGCACTTAATTTTTATATTTTATCCTAATCTCCTAAATCTCAAAAATTTATGATTACATTGTGTGCACATGATAGTGCAATATCAGAGACCTTCCGTACAACTGATCCCTAGATTTTTCTCGTATTTTCTACAGGTTTTCTTCTACCCACGCCAATGGGATCTTTTTTTAGTGTAAACCTATAGAAGTTCTCCTGACATCAGAAAAGCTTGTTTTTCCCATATGTTTTGAACTGCCCAAATGCTCTTTCATATTCCCTGATATAGTTAATATCTAACAATAGTTATCAGCAAGAAGTTTTCTCAAACACTTCTGTACCAAACTCTGGGATCAGAAGTTTAAACATAGACCATCCTATAGAAGGAAAACAGCAACAACCAACCAACCCAAATCCTCAAATAAACAACAAATCTGAATATTAATCTAAAGTCAGAGACTTACATTTTTGTGTGGAGAGGTTAAAATGGGGAATGGCAATTTTATCTGATTTATTCTAGCTTTGGGGGAAATGAGCTATCAAAAGTATGTATAGAACTCTAAATCCCCCACATAGGTAGTTTAGTGGGAAAGAGAATAATACGAATTATTCATCAAAAAATGAATAGTTCAATAAGAAATGAAAATTTCAACCTGTTCTGAATAAACTGTAGGAGCTTCTCATAAAGGAATTGTGAACAAATTTATCATGGGCAAAAGGAGATATTTCATTATGTATTCAGAAAAATGTTATAAAATCAATACTATGCATTAAAATTGAGGAAAACAGAGAAATTTGATGTGAAAGTGATATTGCAGTACACAGCAGAAACATAAAACTACTTGCACAAATAAAACAAAACAAAAAGATATTATTTCAGGAAGTCGTCAACAGATTTTCCTCATAATTTCACTGTGATGAGAAGAAATTACTAGAGATGACAAGAAATAATATTTCCCTATTAGAAATTCAGAATGTGGTAAAAGTTTGGCAACACTACTACAAATGCATGCAGTACAAATACATTTTTTTGACTAAGAAATGCAAGATGCTATTCAAACCTTGTAGAAGTTCTTTAAGTGTTCAAGGACGGGTTAGATGGGGCTTTGAGAAACATTGTCTGGTGGAAAGTGTTCGTGCTTGTGGTGGGGGAATTGGAAGTAGATGGACTTTAAGGTCCCTTCCAATCCAAATCAAATTCTTTGATTTATGAAATTTCAGTACCTGTGAAGAATGAGGACCCAACTATAATATGCATTCTCCCAATTACTTTGTTTTATAAAGTAGTTTTTAAATGAATTTGAGGTTTCTGTTTGTTTGGCTTGTTTTCTGTTCAGAAGAGACTTGTGCTAAACAAAAGCTCCAAGCTGAGGGCTCCTAAGCAATAGAGAAAAATTATTTTCTGTAATTTAATTTTCATCTATCTCATCAATAATTTTACCTTATTAATCTTACCATTATAAAACTTACACTTCTGTACCTTCAAGGTACATTAGGTTTTTAATTTGCAGTGATGGGATTTTAACTAATTATTGTATACCCCATTTTCCATGAAGAAGCTGCTGTCTGCTTTTGTAAAAGAATATCAGTCTGATTCTGCAATCTGACTGCAGTATCCACAAAGACTGATAGTTGATTTCAAAAGGCTGTATTTATTAAGTTTCATTGTTCTATCAGGATTCTATATATTTTTTACTTATACTTTTTGTTCAAGAGAGAAAGAGGAGAGATTCCTAATAATTGCCTGGTCAGTTTTTCTATTTCCAGATTTATATCTTTTAAATGTTTCACATGATCTGCATTAAATTTTTCCTTTATTTACAGCAGCATGTAATCCTACAATGAGTAAACAATCTAATTCTTCATTAGAATTCTCATTCAGACTGAATGCTGAAGAATTATTAACAAACATAGCAACAGAAACCAAAGACAAAGTTATGGGTTGTCTTCATTTTTCCACTTTCTTTCCTCTTTCACATGGAAAGAAATGCATTGTTAGGATATAAAGAAATTGAGAGTAAAAATTAATGGATGGTAGATTAAGAACATTACATATTCCAGTAATAGAGATAACCAGGCCAACTAAGGAAGAGACATACACTGAGAAGTGGTACAATATTAAAGGGAAATAGGTTAACACTGATTTTGAAACTCAGATTTGCACTGAAATTTTGGGAAAACATTATGTCAAGAATGAAGACATTCAAGGGACTGATTAACCAGGGAAGAATTTATTAGTGAGAACTCTGGGTTGGGATTTAAAGTGGATGTTTTTGGTCTTTGAATTTGCTTATTGGACCATTTGGATTGAATGTTCAAAGCCAGTAAAAACTAAATGAATTACAAGGGGGAAAGTAAAAGGCAAATAATTTGAAAAATTACCTTATTTATACTTGAAATGTATCATGCCAAAGATTATGTTTAATTACTGGGTGATTGGAAAGGAAACAGAATTTTTTCCCCCACAAATCTAGTTGTATATATTAATTTTTTGCTATTTCTCCAAATTACTTAAATACTCCAGGTATTACGGACTGGGATTTATAGCTGTGTTTTTATTCATGATTGTTGGTTTATCTTGTATTCAGATATGTATATTTTGGAGTAATGGAATTATTGTATAATGATATCCAATTTTCTATGCTGCAAGGGCTGTATCAGCCTCATTTAGCTATGGTGCCAGCTTGAGTTTTGCAAGTATTTGACTCTCTTAAAGAGTGTAAGACTTTATTTTGGTGATACTTGCTATATCTTTTTCTGAAAATGTTTAACCTTGGTAAAACAATATGGGATTATTCATTCTGATTACAATATAGGCATCTATAGCAACACCAAATTCTGGAGTAACCCTTGAAGACTAACAAATTCTATCTCTTACACAGAATGCGAATGTAATGTGTATGAGAAAGGTAGAAGATTATGTGTTAAAAAATTCAAGTCTTTAAATGATGCAGAGGTCGTACAGGTTAATTAATTAATGTACAGGTCATACAGGTTAATAAGTCACCAAGAGACCCACAGAGTCGGCAGGATAGATAGGTAGCTTTTTTTGATTGGCAAGATTCATTCAGCACAATAGCATCTCTACGTGACAGCAGAAACAAAGGCAATGTAATGCAAAAGACTGTTTCTTGACAAAGGGAAAACCTGTAGAGTGAGAACCACTATGTTTCCCTACAAAAGGGAACTCACTGGTTAATATAGTAGCAAATCATTCTTCCAAAGGACTGAAGCACATAGGCTTCTCTTCAGATACCTTTTAAACTCATAACTGTTTCCACCACCATTTAGTAGGTGCCATGTTAGATGTCTCAGTGACTCACCATGCAACATATCACAACAGAAGCAGCTTGTGAAAACATTTTTTTAGTAACTTTAGCCTGAACTTGGTGGCAACTTGTTTGTTGCTTACCAGCTCTTCATTACCACCCTTTCTCTAAGTAACCACATCAACAGCTGAGATACAGTAATCACGTGTCAACTTCTAGTTCACTTCAGTACAGACAGCTAATTATCATTTACTATGCTTTATGAGTAATAGACGGGTGAGATTCAAACTATTACCTACACATTTATTGATTCTGCTTGGGTGCTTACTTGGTCTCTTATCTGGGTTTCAGCGTATTCCAGCATCTACCTCTTGGCTCCTATTGAAAAGGTCAGACTTAAAATCTTAATTTGACCCTCATGAGAGATTGAAATCAGCTTTTCTTTACTATGGTAATTATTAGCAAGAAATGTCTTAAAGCACTTCAAAACAAAGTAAAAGTTCTCATACAGCTTTGATGTGTTTTGCTAATACACAAGAATGTAGCAACAAACTGTTTTCTAATACCACCTCCCACTATATTAGCAATCATGTTGTATGTGATGACACATGTTCCTGCAGAAACCATGAGCATACTGCAGGTGGGGGAATAAGAGTTGGCTGTGTATGCACAGAAACTTTACATTGCCATAAACCATTCTAGACTGGGGAAACAATTCCCACCCACACTCAAGAGGCTCAAAAGACGCTCAAAATGAGATGTAGCCCCCCCTCTAGAATCCTTTATCAAGCCCTGATTTTTCAATCCCATCTGTTCTTCAGAACTGCCAGTTCATCTAGCAACCAATCCCATTAGATATTTTTAAACTGTGAGAGGAGTTAGCTGGAGCTCCTAACAAATTATTCCTGTCATCTACCATCAAGTTTCCCATTATCACTGACAGCAGGAACAACCCATGGCCAATACCCATCTGCACTTCCAGCTGAGAGAGAAATTTCCCCCTAAAAATTTCGTTTAAGCTAAAACACATCTTGTTCGGCTGAACTACACCAGCTGAGGATTCACCCACCCTCAAGAAAAATGTAGAGAGAAATTATTTTTTTTTTGGTCCTAGAATGGTGAGTAAAGCAAATTTTATCATTATAAAATCAGCTTAGGATTCCTGTCTACATTAAAAATTGGAGACCAGAAATTACTATGGATTGAAGGAAACATGTTCCAAAGTTTAGCAAAATACCCACTTAGAAGTGCTTTGATGTTTCTTGGAAACTTTGCTCCAGACTTTAAAAACCTAGTCCATCATGGCTGGATAGCTAGCCCCTCTGCTAGTAAAACATAGGGCCATGCAGAATAGAGTAATGGCACAAAAACTGCCTGGTGGTACTTGATAAATGTACACAGGAATTGTCTCTGGGCATCCAAGGCAACATCAGCCCCTGACATGCTGGGTAGCATTTCTGCAGGACAGATCACAACTTTCAGAGCCCAGCAACATCCCCAGGGGCTATATATTCATACAGTCCTAGATGTTGAGTCCAAAAATATTGCTGAGCATTTTGAAAATTTTTTCTGATTTGGCATAAAAATACTCTCAAATTGTACCACCAGGTTCAATGGTCGCTTAAAAACCTTTAATATTACTTCCATATCTCCATATCTCGTATGGTTTGAGTGTTTAATTTTGGGTTTTGTGTGTTTTTTGGGATTTTATGGTTAAATATAATATAATAAAAATATAATATTAAATAAATAAATATAATATTAAGGACATTATAAACATTACTTTTTGGCATGTTCAAAGTAGGCTTATATTGTTTTTCTATTTCTACATTTTGATCTTTTTTCACTATCATTGATATCTTCCCTTAACACAATACTTTGAGAAATCAATTAAAATTTGACCTGAAGGCATTAAAAAAAATAATAATAAAAAAAAGGGATGTCTACTAATTAGTATTCATCTTCCATTTATGGAGCATTACATTCTTAAAGATAAATATTAGTTCCAATTCTAAACTGAATCAACCATTTGTAACAGTTCAGAATATGTTCTCTGCATAGCTCCAGGAAAGGGAAAAAAGAAAGGTGTCTTTAATTTGGTGTTGAAGATGGCCAAAGACCTTTTAAATTAACAGTTTAATGTAAATTTAGCCAGACCTTCAGGGTAAAAGCACCATGGAGTCACATTTCATGACACTACCCACATTATACAATTGTCTGACTGCTTTTCACACAACAGTTTTGGGTAATGACAGAAATAAGAACAGTTTATATAGCTTGAAGATCTCTTCCTTCTCAAATCTGAAGGGGCAGAGAAGAAAAGAACCTGACAATGGGTAATGGACCCACAGGAAATGCTATGGCAAGATAAATTCACAGGCTATAGTTGCATCCACAGCAAAGGCAGTCTTCCAAATTGCTCAATCAGACATTATCTAAGTCACTGGAAAATGTCTTTTCTCTCTGTCATGCAGTGTTTCTATGTCAGACAAGTTAGTTTTGGTCAGCTACCAAGTCGGGTGCAAGCTGGGTGAGATCTGCCTGAGAGACTAAAGCTCCCTTACTGGAAATCTGGGTTCAACCCCCATCCTGCTTTGTCCCATACCCTCTGTGCTCTGCCCCTTGACTGGCTCTTTTGCCTTTTTCCTCTAGTCAGAAGGTGATTAGGGCCTTTATTGGGGTCCTAATATTTATGGTGTGAAAAGGGGGTGTAATCACACTCATGTCTCTTTTGCTTGGAGAAAATGAATGTAGGGCAGATTATAGGAGGTGGAGTGATACTGTACATCAAGAAATCCACTAGCCAGGCAAAGCAGTGCATTCATTGCTATCAGAACCTCATTTCTGTAAGGTAGCAACCTATACAAGAGTTGGGGAATATTACTCATTATGAGTAATCATTGTTTCTTTGTCAGGTTTCCATCTCTACTAAATGTTGCCAGCATATATGAAGGGAAGCATTCAGGTCAAAATCAGACGATATCTGAGTTCTGATTGAACAAAACTATATGCTTTTCATTTGCCTAGTATTGCAGAGAACAAAATCTGGGAAGGCACAGAAAAAAAACCCAGTTCAGAATGCAGCAATCAGACTCACTTCTAAATGCATAATGTGGATGATATTGAGGTGAATACCCAAAAGGAAACTTGAATAAGCTGGTTCTGGCATTTAGATATTTACTGATTCCAAACTGTCTTTGTGAAAACTGCAATTTAAAGAGCATAGAAGCTTAATTCAGTATTCCCTGGAATCAAAAGTAGAGAAGCGTGGTACCATTTGACTGATTTATTCTGCTTCTTTCTTCAAGAACACTGTATTTTATTCTCTTGAGAAGCCTTGTATCTTTCAGAAAACCAGACTGTGAAGTTAAACTGGTATTGTCAATGAACCGTCACCTTGCAACTGGAAATGAATTTGAAGAGTTGATTCATCATGACACAGCTTTTAAAATACAGGTAATATAAATGGATAACCTATAAGCTTGTCAGTAGTTTTGGAAAGCTTATTTGTCATCACCCCTAAGTTTAGAAGCAGACCAAGTAAAGCTTTCTCATCACTGGATTGCATTTTGGAGCAAATAATGTCAGCTTGCTGGGCTTAGACTGAAGCAGTTAACATTATACACAGTGTGATGATGAAAGGACTAAAATACCCCCAGATCCAGTTCCAGATCAGGTCTAGATCCAGATCCACTTTGTAATAGTTTTAAAAATCTGCAGAATTCGATTGCAGTAGTTTGTTAAAAAGTATTTAGACTTTTGCAATTAATAGATCATGTTTTCTTGGAGTTATCAAAGAATTACAGAGAAGCAGAGAAAAGAATTCATTAGATACATTTTATGAGCTTAAGCTTTTGCTTTATGTTTGTGGTATTTTCTAATCAGTGAAAAGAAGCAACTGGAAGTTTTTCCTAAAGGTGATGACCCTGCCTTAATCTATGCTGGGTTAAAGCGACATGAAGGTCTCTGTTTCTAAGTGTTATTTAGAAGAAGGTGTTTTCCAATGTAGAATCAATTCCTGCATCACTCTTTCATGGTAGTTAAATGATACTGTAAGAATCAAATACAGATGATGCTGTTTGTCCTTGAGATGTGACAGCTCCTTCAACTTAAGGTAACTTTATGGCTGCTTGAATGTGTATCTGAAGATATATTTGATTTAAATTACTTTGGAATCATGGGTCACAAAGAGCACTTCAATGCCTTCTTCACTCAGCTGTCTCAGCTAATTAATTGCAGACGAGATTCCTGCAAGGGAGACTGACGCCTCACTTAAAAAGCAGGAAGCTTCTTTTACAAAGACTGTAATATGAGTTACAAGCCCGAACTATTGTCAGACCAAAAATATTTGGATCAGAATGATACTTTCCCAGTGTTTCTGTCCAATCAATCTTTGGTGATCTGATAAAAAAACCTATGTCATCACAAAATTCTCTGAATCTTTTTCTTTTGAAATTTAGACCTCTTTTTCTAAAACTTATACTGGACAATGATCTTTCTATGAAGACATTACTGAATGCTTTGCTTTGAACATATCCTAGTGGATTTTCTATTTGATTTGAATCCTGTTGGTTCTGCCTAGGGTTGTTTTCAAGTGTAAAAGCTGTAGGAATGCAAGTGGAGTGGGGACGATTGAGCAATGTACTAACCTTCTCGTATTCCTTCCAGTCAAATATCAGTCACACTCTCTGAGTGCGAAATAGTTGTGTGTGCACCATTTATACTGGATTCCATGGGTGCCTTTTTCTGCACTCAGCTATTATGCTCTTCTGATGACTGTGCTTTATCCAGGATTAAGTAAACTTAGAAATAAGTAAGCATTTAAATGTTTCAGTCAGAGATCCAAGCATAAAGTTATGACTAGCTTATTCATACAATACTCATAGTCACATTTTTAAAAGAAAATGAATAGGTGAACAGTCACCCTTAGCAGGAGACAAGCTGGCCTCCGGAGCTTCTTATATAATTTATATTCAAGGGTGCTTTGTACTCCTTGAAGAGTCAAGAAGTCTCCAAGTGCAGTTAAATGGAGTCAGTGAAACACTTCCGTACTGCTGGATGTCTTCTTCACCTCCTTACATCTTAAATGCTTAATCTCCTTTTACCCCACCTCTGCTGTCTGCTTTTTTCTTGCCATGTATGCCAAATTCTTCATTCTCCTAACATTTCCACATTAATGGTCTCTACTCCTTTATCCAGTTCTTCTGAAGATAAGCAATGACTTGTTCCCTTTCATTTTTTCTTTCAGAGTCATTATTCTAATGATGGTGAACCTGGACATTATTCAGACACTGAAAAGTACATGATTTTCTAGTGATGAATAGTTATAAATATGGGAAAGAAGAAAGATAAATCCTGGAAGACTTTAATCTCTGAAAAAGACTATTTCAGGTAAGGAAGATGTTACATGAACCAACCATAGTGTGCTCCCAAGGCAGCTTACCTGAGGAGGTGTCACAGCTGTGTGGAAAACAGAATTCCTGTCCGCTGGAAAATTTTACTGTTTGATGTTTGTTTTCCAACTAGCATATTGTTTGTCAGCCGAATTTAATATATTTTTGGAGTTGATGGGGCGTGGTGATGAGGACAGGAGATTACTTAGTGCTCCCATGGAAAAGAAGTATTGGAATATAACAGTGCACTGATCCTAAATGCTCCAAACCCTTTCCTGGGGCTACAACTCTCAGGGTAGCAATGAAGCACTGCTTAATTTTGAACAGAAGGTATAGCTCTCTTTTTCCATGTGGCAAGAGAGAAAGGCACAAAATATGATGCTCCTGCAGCAATTAGTAGTCCCCAAGATGCAAGAGAGGTCCAAGACTGCTTCTACACTCAACAATTCCAGTAAGAATAGAAGTCCTAATTTTTTACCAAACTCTGCCTATATTGCTTCTAGTTTACCTTGTATGTCAGGACTAACGCTCCCTCCCCTACTCTAAGAACACCAAAAGTTCAGCCTTTTCTCTAGGATCTCAGCTCACATTAATAACCCAGAGCTTATTCGAGAGCTTGTCTATGTACCTAATGTTACTTTCCATGTGCAAAAATATCTGAACTGGGACTGAGGATAGGAAAAGAAAATCTTAGAGCACTGAAAGTTGTTAAGTATCAAAGACCCAGGCTTATTAGTGGGTATGTGAATGACTAGATAGCTTGTGGAAATTTAATTTTGTATTTGTGTGAAGATAATTGATTGGACACGCACATTTTCAGATCATACAACACTGAGGGACCAGTGCTAATCTCAAATGAATAATTTGCAGTGTGAAAAATCTTTAATATCTTGTTGCTGTCATTACAAAAGCCAGTTGCAAGAGGATCATTCACTCATGCTCTGAGATTCCCTGTTCTCTGTTTATTTGAAAAATGTGTGAGAAGTTACTTGCTTGGATGTAATGCACCTATTCAACAAGGCCAAGTGCCGGGTCCTGCACTTTGGCTACAACAACCCCCTGCAGCGCTACAGGCTGGGCACAGAGTGGCTGGAGAGCAGCCAGGCAGAAAGGGGACCTTTGGGTGCTGATTGACAGGAGGCTGAACAGGAGCCAGCAGTGTGCCCAGGTGGCCAAGAAGGCCAATGGCATCCTGGACTGCATCAAGAACAATGTGGCCAGCAGGAGCAGGGAAGTGATCCTTCCCCTGTACTCAGCGCTGGTGAGGCCACACCTTGAGTATTGTGTTCAGCTCTGGGCCCCTCAGTTCAGGAAGGATATTGAGGTGCTGGAGCGGGTCCAGAGAAGAGCAACGAGGCTGGTGAAGGGACTTGAGCACAAGTCCTATGAGGAGAGGCTGAGGGAGCTGGGGTTGTTTAGCCTGGAGAAGAGAAGGCTTAGAGGTGACCTCATCACTCTCTTCAACTACCTGAAGGGAGGTTACAGCCAGGTGAGGGTTGGTCTCTTCTCCCAGGCAACCAACAATAGGACAAGGGGACATGGGCTGCCAGGGGAGGTTTATGTTAGATGTTAGGAAGAAATTCTTTACAGAGAGGGTAATCAAGCATTGGAACAGCCTGCCCAGAGAGGTGGTGGATTCACCGTCCCTGAAGGTTTTAAAACAGAGATTGGACATGGCCCTTAGTGCCATGATATAGTAATTGGAGTTGGATCAGGGGTTAGACTTGATGATCTTGGAGGTCTCTTCCAACCCAATCTATTCTATGATTCTATGATTCTATCTAACTTTATATAAAATGCAAGTGTTTGGAAAAAATATACCTAATTGAAAGAAATAATTTAAAACCAAGTGTCTAGTTAATAAAGGCAATCCCTTCTCTCCTTCTGTATCTATTTCTTTTCAAAGACAGCATTGAAAGAACCCATAACTTTTTCAGTTCTTATAAGTTTATATCTTTTTCCACCTGTGTCACAAACTGATTCATCATGGAAATTTCAAGAAAACTTTAGAGCTCTTTAAGAGTTATGGTATATCTAGAAACCAGTTCTCCAAAGACAATACTGGAAAGGAGGAGTTCCAGAACATAACTTTGCATGAAACATTGTAGACAGTACCATAGCCACAATGTAAAGACAAGTCTTTTCTCAAGGACAAGGAGGAAGAGGAGTATATTCTTAGAAATAATACTTAGAAAAAAATGCAAGACCAGTAAGAACAATCAAGTAGAAAGATGAAACCTTCATTAAAATCTATGTTCTAACCAAATGTGACTCAGCAGAACTAAGATGGAGAAAATATATTTTCCCTAACATAAGATAACCCCTGGTCTACCTGCCCCATTTAATATATCTCCTGCCACTTAGAATGTCAACCACTTTTAAAGGTTGATGAAAATGGCAGAGCTATTTTAAAATGACATGTTATTCTAAAAGCCATGATGGGCATGATGGAAAAGTGGAGAAAGAAAAGATGAACACATTATAAAAGGAATTAAAAAATAATAAATTTCATTGTCTAAGAAATTACACAGTCAAAAACTGTAACTTTGGTGAAAAAGAAAAATTAGATTTTTAAAGCAGGATTTATTATCAAATTTCTGTTGTCTGTATTTTCAAAGCACTAGCTCTTGTTCTCATGAGCTCATGAGTTGTTCTCAAAAAAAAAAAAAAATAAAAGAGAGAAATTTACTTTCAAAAAATTTAAAGCTGAGATTCACACATTCTATTTATTCCAGAAAATAAGAGTTTATGAAAAGCAGAGTTGGCAGGAGGCATGGGCAAAAGTCCAATAAAAGAAGATGGAGATGCAAGAAAAATTTTATATCATTAATGCTAACAAATTCCAGTTTTGCCATTTTGGAGCTGGGTTGTTTACTTGCTAAGGGGGTTTCTTTGTTGATTTGTTGTTGCTGTTTTGGTTAGTTGGTTTGTTGGTTGGTTGGTTCGTTGGCTGGGATATTGTGGGGGTTATTTGTTTGCTTTTTGGGATTTTTTGTTTAGTTTTTGGGGTGAAGGTTAACCTAGGGGTCATAGATAAATAAAAGTTTTGAATTTTTTTCTCCTGTATTAAAGAGTGTTTTAAGTAGAGCAGATAAAAGATACAAATGGCATTGTAAGAATCAGTAATTGCAAGCAGACCAGAGTCTTAAGTGGGGCTATGGAGCTAAGCTTTCTGATACAGCTTGCTGCTGAAAAAACAAGGAAATTTTGCTTTGACTATAGAGCAAGAGTGAGTGTGAAGTTTAACAAGGGCAGGTGTTGGATGCTGCACCTAGGATGGGGTAGCCCAAGATGTACATACAGACTGGAGAATGAGATGATGGAAAGCAGTTCTGTGGAAAAGGACCTGGGAGTTCTGGTCAATGGCAAGGTGAATATGAGTCAGCAGTGCCCTGGCAGCCAAGAGGCCCAACCGTGTCCTGGGAGGCATCAGGCAAAACATCACCAGCTGGTTGAGGGAGGGGATTGTCCTGCTCTGCTCTGCACTGGTGTGGCCTCATCTTGAATACTGTGTGCAGTTTTGGGCACCACAATATATGGAGGGCAATGAAGATGGTGAAGGGCCTTGAGGGGAAGCTGTATGAGGAGCAGCTGAGGACACTTGGTCTGTTCAGCCTGAAGAAGAAGAAACTGAGAAGAGACCTCATTTCAGTTACAGCTTCCTTCTGAGGGGAAGAGGAGGGGCAAGCACTGATCTCTCTGGTGATCAGTGACAGGACCAGAGGGAATGGCCTGAAGTTGTGTCAGGGGAGGTTTAGGATGGATATCAGAAAGAGGTTCTTCATCCAGAGGGTCACTGGGCACTGGAACGGGCTCTCCAAGAAGTGATCACACCAACAAATCTGAGAGAGTTCAAGAAGCATTTGGGCAATGCTCTCAGGCACATGGTGAGACTCTTGGAACTGTCCTGTACAAGGCCAGGAGTTGGACTTTGGTGATTCTTGTGGATCTCTTCCAAATCAGAATATTCTGATTCTGGGATTCTGAGTGCTGTGCTGTGTCATCTGATAGCAGCAGAAAGAGTTCATTAGAACTTTGTATTTCAGACTTTCAAGAGCTGTTCATCTCTAATTTGTTGTTCTGTCATTCTTTCTTCTGTCATTGCATCTTACTTGTAGTAAGAGCTAAGCTAATTACTGCCCAAAAGTAAAATAATAGTTAAAAAAAAAATTAAATTACCAAGCTGTGATTTTATGTGCAATGAAGATGAAATCTTCAAATCAGGCAGTTCAATGACAGGTGTATATTCTCCATGAATACCTAAAGGAATGTACTTTGCTTCCTACTTTGTATGCTACATTCTGATTACTGGAGACCAGTTGAATACTAAATTAGTTTTGGTCAAATAAAACAAATAAAATCTTTGACCTCCACACAAGTTAAAAAAATACTGTACAAAATAGACTGGCACCAGAGGATAAGGATCTAGCTGGGAGGTAAAGGACAAGTTTATTCTATTTTCCTAACTTTCACAGTATGGCACAAAAGTATGAAGCAGCAAATATCTTCATGGAAAGCTTACTCCTTGGAGAGTCTTCAGTGAACTCTTTTACATTCTTCTCCTCCAGAAAGTAGCAGCAGATGTGTTCACCCGATGATGCTGTATAATTGGTCTGAAAAATACTATGAACAGAAAGCCTCCATACAAAATGTATTTTTGATGCCCCACAACCACACAACAGAAAAAGTAGGTTGCCTAGGAATGAAAAATAAAAACGATGAAGATACTTAAGTGATTTAGAAGCCCAAGATGGGTCCAAGTTCCAAACTTGGTGTTTGTAAGCTCAGATTCTCAGAGGAACATGGGACTTTATATAGAATGCAGTGAACTCAGTGGTGCTACAATTAACTACTACCTAGTAGAGCTGTTTAGTTTAAAATTGGCTCATGTATCTGTGAGGGTTATTAACTCAAATGCCTAATTCATTTTTGAACATGGCGCTTGGGACTCTTGAATGGCTTAGATTCCTTGGAAATGTATTGGATATGGCTCAGCCTTGCAAGACCCAAGGAGTCTTTAACTATCATTTCCACAAGAAAGTGGAAGTATCTAAAGAAAACCAGTAAAGCACAGCTGTGAGAGTCAACAGAATGAAAAAAAAGGTGTTTGTTTAAATTTTGATTATGGTTATCTTTTGATTTTTTTTTTTATGTAGCTACTTCTGTACAATGTTTAATTTTTAATAAAATATAAGATTAATTTAATCATATATTTATCCGCTATTGGACTCTTAAAGGTCTTTTTCAAGCCAAATTTTTCCATGATTTGATGACTCTATCTAAAAGTATATTAGTTATACATGGTGTTTATAAATGTCTACATACATTATATATATGTATATATACATTATTGATACTGCTAAGTATGACGTGACATATTAAAAGAAGTGATTAACCAAACATAAATCTAATACACCTGTGCCAAGAATCAGAATGAAGTGATTAATGTGGATTAATACCACATATACCGTAATGTCCCTTCAGAAAATTCCCAGTTACCCTAGATAATTAACTGTTGATTCTTCACTTTTTGCTGCATAGTTTGTCAACTAAAAGAATGCTTCAAAATACAACTATACTCTCAAAAGGTATTTGTTCTCATACAGTAACCATATATTGCTCATTGTCAACTCTTGTAGAGTTGACAGAGATCAGCTCAGAGAAATACAGTTGCTGATATAGCACCAACTTTATGAGAAAAAAATGTAAAAACAAAGTATGTTGTGATTGTCATGTTTTGAATATATAGAATTTTTCAAAGCAAGAATATTTATAGTTTGCTCCATTTTATTAACCTGTAGTAATCACATGTAAGGATCAGGTTAAAAAATTTTCTGTTTAATTTATGGTGCATACTATATCCTGAAGCAACCTCATTTAATCTATTGAAAGCATCACTCCAGTGTAATGATAAGAGTTTTCTACAATGACAAGGCAAAGAACTTTGCAAGAAAGTCAGATCTCTTGTTCTGAAATTTATTGCCAAACTTTAGAAAAAACACAAGTTCTGAGTAATACTCAGATCTATTTTTCTAGTTTGTTTTACCACCTGCTCAACAATTTTTTGTTCTCAGCTGCTCCATCCTACATAATCTCCATGTGAAGTTCTTTCATAATGTTTGATATAAAATAATTTTTTTACTACTTGGATACTTGAAGAGTAACCAAGATACTTTTCTATAATTTGAATTAACTTTCTGATCCCTGAAGCTGCATTGGCTTTATGCATGAGGGACATAATCGTGCATTATTTGGAATGGTGACTTACTTCAGCACAGCCTGTCGTAATGACTTCTGGTTTGCTTTTACTGAAGTAGGCACATATCTTTTAATTCTTTCATTTCAGTTTGATATCATTGAAGCTAAAAATGTATTTGCCTGGGCTCATTTAAGGTGAAGAGTCCCTTCAGTATTCCCATTATTACTTTTGTCACTTTCTTCTTTCTAATCTGTCTTGCAAAGATCTCATATATTAATTTTTCTTTCAGTTAAAATGGCACAGGTCTGATAGTGCCCTCATTACCCAAACTGTTATTCCTCCCTCTGGCCTCACAAACTGTATTAAATGATGTTTCTTTTGGGGGAGTCCAGGAATGACATTCTGAGTAATGCTTTAAACGATGAGTCTCAAATTGGATTTAATTTATATTTAATAAGACATGTATTGTATGGCAAATTAATTATTACTGACTGTTGAACATGAGTTTTGAGAATTAATAGCTAAGGACTGAATAGTATGTTTATTATATAGAGGGTTACAGAACATCAATTATATTTCTTTCCAGTAATGAAGTGGTATTTGTTTGACATAAGATAATTATTTAGTCAGGTTTAAAAGAATAATTATCTGATCTCTGTAAACAAGCTCTGTTAATTAAAACAAATAGATAGAAAGCTTCACACACAAAAAAACTAATGGATTTTTATTTTTTAGCTAACTCTCTTTCTGAATGTTTTTTTAACAGAAATTTTGAATTTCATCACTTCTGCAAGTGACTTCAAATTAAGTCATGTCAAATTATATTTGTAGCCATAAATTTGTAACCAATCAACTTTAAACAATTAGGCATCATATTTTCAATTTACAGTTCTTTATAGGGTGTAGGGTTTTTTTGGTATCTTTGGACTGAAATATATCTGAAATAAACTAATAAATAAGAAGCTTCACCTGTGTATGAATTTTTTAAAGTATACACTTCAGAGAAAATATGATTCCAAAGTTCTGGTTGCTTAGTAATTTTAAATGATGCACCAGAAATACATCATATTGTTTTGGTAATTTTTTTTGTGGATTTTTTTTAATAGCCTGACATTACAGTTCAATTTTTCATAGATTTAAAATTTCCTCACCGACCCTTATATAATCTCACTTTTACAAGACAAGTCTTATAAAAATATATTAAAATATTTCCCATAGATATTGAACAAGCATTTCAAAAAGCATTAAGTATGTTAACTCCTCACAGTACAGGGGACCTGATTCTTCATCATCTGGCTTCTTCTGCAGTCACTGGCCTTTGCAAAGTACAAATAAACAAAGTGCAAAATATAGCAAAGTACTTTTGTCAATCCTTACCCTATTGCTCATAGATTTAAGTGAGTGCTTAAAAAAGAAGTAAAGGTAACCTCAGTCACTACAAAATATTTCTGTTTTCTTCTACTCCACAGTCCTGGTCTCAACACTGACCCTGTGGACTAAAGTGTCATTTTCTTTCTTGTAGTTCTGACAGGAAGAAGATGTCCAAAGCTTAATGTTGTTTATATTCTTGAACTGATACATGTGTATGATATTAAATTGACTTTTCTGTTATTTTAGCATTTTGATCGGGTAACCAGTCCACTTTTTCTTCTATAAGTTCCTATAATAAGGCTATAAACAATGCAGGAGTAAAGTGACCACCCGATCAACGTATAAAATATTGAAAAGGTCAAAAGAGTGCAGCACACTACCAAGATTCATTGAATATAAATGAGACATTAAACTCCTGATATCTCATTCCCTTGACTGAGTAGTAATGAGAATGGAAAATGGCAGAAAATTAATCCCTTCTCATTAAAAAGCTTGTAATGAGAATGTGGAACTTAGTAGTAATGTAACCTGTTCTCATTACAGTCATCAGGAAGGCATCTTTGTGGTCTTCTTCAGATGTCATAGCAGTGAACTTTTTCTCCCTAATAAAATAGAGCAGTGAATGTGGTTATGTTGCGTACTACTCCCTTGCATAGGTTTTCCACGTGGTAAAATTGTTCTAAAGTGACATCACCCTTTCCATTCACTGACACTGGAATCTACACGTTATATTAAAGTGAACATACATCTGTGTCAGATATTTTTTCAGTGCTCCCTAAACCAGGTAGATGCCCACACCCTATAGAATTTCAGTGCAATTTGCAGCCTAAGTTTCCTTAAAGCATTTTACAAAGTCTAGCTTCAGTCAAGGGTGACAGAAAATTAATATCCCAATGCTAACTATCCAAATAAAAATGTTTACACATTGGTTAATGATTGCAGATTATCAATGGGATAAACACCAGAAATAAGCTCTTATACCTACACACACGCACAAATCGCTGACAGAAAAGGACTCATGTATTTCTATTTCCCACGATAAATTCCTCTGTGCATATAACATGTAATTTATCACTGTGGATTTTACAGTTCTCCTGACTTTGAAGTGCATCCAGATTTTTCCCTAACAATGCTTAGATTGTGAAAACAGGAAAAGTAAAAAAACAAACAAAATACTGCAGATAAACAATGCTTTATTTTGCTTTCCACAAAAAAAGGTAAAAAATCACTTATTTTGATGGAAGTATACAAGTTAATGTTCATTTTGGTTCTCAGTAACTGAAGGTAGAAGTCAAGGGAAAAAAAAGTACATTTATTTTTTATATTGAAAAATGCATGTCAGAGAAATTTGGTTGTGAAATATGAGGAGCAAAAAATATTTCACATACTGTTAAATTAGGTTACCAGAGTGACCTGTTTCCTACTCCATGGAACTGATGAGATGCATGTAGCTGGAGAGTGACCCCTGCACACTGGCTGTGCTTAGGAGTGCATCCTGGTAGACGGCCCCACATCTCACATCTCTTACCCTGGGACCCACATGAAGAGTGTAGTTATTTAACCAGGGAGGCTACTCTAATATGCATTTTACATCATCACATTGAGAATGAAACCAACCACAGTGCTCCTCTGCAATCTAGTAAATCCCTGATGCCATGAGAGGGGTTTGTTATGAAATGTAGAAGGTTGTAATGAACTAGAGAGAGAAGGTCTTCTGTAGGAGAAGAAATTACCGATATGCTCATCTGCGGACAGACACACTTGCAAATTCAAGTGTATTTTTCCAGGGCTATAAAAACCTCACATGCCAACCAGAGACAGCCAAACTGAAGGTCTTCCTATGTAAAGTCCGATCCATTTTGCACAGTGGGAAATGATGGCATGCAACTCTATGGCTGCTTCAAATACCCTTGACATCTGCAGGTTGCAGAACTACCCACAGGCAACCCAGGAAAAGCATCTGTAACAGCACAGCAACCTGGCATGTCTAAATTATGCTGGCAACAGCTCTGCTTCTTGAAAGACTCTACAATTGGGAAAGTAGAAAAGGGCTAATCTCACCTCTTCCACCTGATCTGACTGTACCAGTATGTGAAATAACTCCAAGCATCAACCAAAGTGTATTTTCTTAATGTGGTTGGTGAGTATTTTCAATTATACATATGCACACATAGACACACATTCTTACATATTCTCTCCAGTGCTATCAGATGGATTTTTTTTCTCTGAAAGTTGTCTTTAAAATGGCTGTTGACATTTTAGTTGACATTTCTTGCAAAACTATTGCTAACTTCTATGAGCAACCTGCTCTTCCTAAGTTTTAAATGCTATTAATTTATTAAAATTTTGTGGCAATTTTTCTAGCAAAATATTTTAAGATATGCCAGTTAGTTTCATGTCAGTATCTGTGAAAAAAAAATAACTTTGGCACTTACGTGTTACCTAGGATGAAAAAAATTGTACTGAAGATCCAAAAGGGACCTGATAGACTGCAGATTTCCAATCACACCAAAGGACTGTGGAAGGAATACTGTCTCAGTGAAGCCAAATTCTCTCCAGTGACCTTGTGCAGTCTACAGGGACACACAGCTTAGAGCAGATCAATGTCATTACCAAATAATCAACCTAGTTGAATCAACAAATACACTGACTTCTAAGACCAATACCATAGATAATTTACTGATCACAAACTTCCTAAGACTTTGCTGAAAAGACCCGTTTATTTGCAGCAGATTTTCATGTCCATACTAAAAACTCACTAGCACAAAGATACCAGCTCTTTAGCTATCTATCAATTTCTTACCCCACAAAAGCTTCACAGGTTTTGGTAAATATTTGTGGAATACTTTCCTAAACACAAAATTTGATTTTTTTTTTCCTCTGATTTCCTGAGAATTAGACTGCAGATTTCACAGCATCCTCTGTCATATGCCCCTGAGATTTTTCAGCTGGTCTCCAAATACTCTCTTTGCAATATGTATTTTTGAATCTATAATACTTTTAAATTACTTTTATTCTGGCTTTCTTTATGTAGAGCATCTGAGAACCAAATTTTTCGACATCTTTTAATATCAAAAGGTACTTGCCAGAAGTGACTGTTATACAGATCGGTGTAGTCAAGGCCTTGATTGGTGGGAGGGCAAAATAGCTCATTTCATTGTTTAATTTTCATTCCAGTAATCACCGTTCACAAATACTAGCTCTCTTCATTGTATCTTCTATCTTTGTAGTATCATATTCTGTGTTTGATTCATGAGGCGTCCAATTTTCTCTTTTCTTCTGAATGACCCTATTCTTGAGAATTCAAGGTGTCAAAATTTGCATATACAGTTGCTGCCATTATCATGCTACCTAGTCTTTGGAAGCTTAGCATTACAGTTGTGCCCTTCACCCATTAATTCACTTGTGCAAAATTGATTAAACATACCCCTCTGGACTCATGTGGCCACCCTCTCCGAAAAATTATCTTGTTGTTTGAAAAGTACAAATCCATAATTCAATGCTCTTTGCCACCATAGTTCCTGACCCAACTGTGTGAAATATTGACAGTGGTAGGAGAACTGTACTGGTTTTGAGTGATTGCAAAAGCTTTAAATCCTCCTTCCTAAATCACAAGTGGAGTAGGTGATTGATGTTTATTTGCCTACCTTACAAGTATTTTTAAGTACATTTACAAATCCAGGATTAGTCATTAAAATTTAAAAAAAGTTCAATATCAGGTTAGAATCTACTAAATGGGAACAACTTCTGTACAGCTGTCTGCTAAGACTAGAATCTGTTCAAGACATACTGTGTTAGGAGTTGCCCCAATGAATAATACTATTGGGAGTGATACAAAGCAATAGTGATCAAAACATTCTTCCACCTATTTGCATTAGTGCTCCTTGGGAAGAGCAAAAAAAAAAAAGTTGGTAGACTGAAAAGTGTTTGTCACAAATCACTTGTACTTATCCTGACTTTGACCATGGTATAATTCCATCCTTCCTCCGCAAGGCATGCTTACCTAGGCAGACTGACTTAAGTAGCATTTAAGCAGGATTTAAACATGCGTTTAATGGTGGATAGAGACTTAAAAATACCTTTGCAAACACTAGCAGATTTAATCAAGAAAGCATATTTTGTTTTCAAATGTAGTCCACAAATGAATAGAACGTTCTCAAAAAGCAGAGTCCAAAATGCATTACAATCCCTTTTGGATCTGCGGTAGAGATCGGATGATGTCTAAATCTTTCACTATCACTGTGAAAGACAACCCTTAAAAGAGATGATAAACAAAAACTATGTCCATAAATGTACTATGGGGGTAAATTACTCCATGTACCTCCTCTGAAAAAAATAAATCTTAAGGAAATTAACATTACTGAATTGATCTTCAAGTCAAACCTTTAAAGAGAATATGCTGAAAGTCTATTTTGGGGAATAGTGTAAACATATATTTGTACTACTGTATAATGAAATAGGGTTTCTTGAAACTTTCTCTCACCCATTCTTTCTTACAAATTAGTCTATGAGGCACAGACACAAAAGCTGATATCATTATAAAAAAGTTACTTCAGAAAACTGACCTTCTTGAGAAAATCTCAATTTTTTTCTCTCTCCTGTGGAAAAAATGTTAAGAGTTAAGTGAACCAAATGCACTAAGGTGAGCAATTTGACAAGAAAAAAAATAGGAGGGAGTGGAGAAAAAAGTCAAACTATGACTATCTCAGTCCCTCACTTCTGATTGCTTATTAGAAACTATCTTCACAAAGAGGAATGGAAAGTTACCCTCCAGTCTCAAAACTGGGACCTTTAGTTGTATAAATTGTTGTACAATATAGCTATATATTACACCAAAAATTAATTTTATGCCTTGTTGCCATTAAATTGTTTTTGATTAAGCAAAACTAAGAATATTGCATGTATTAAATGAGGATCCTTAGGCATTTGGCTAAAAACAGCATTAGTTTCTCTCAGGCTACCAATTCTTACTGTGAAAGAGGTCAGTACAATGACATTAGAAAAACAGTGATATTTCTCAACCTCCTATTTGGTCTACCCCATAAAAAGTCAAGGAAAATTGTACACCATTCTTTGGCCATCATAAAAGCATGATCTGTGAAAGAAAGGCTGATTGAAAAGAAAGATGAAAGTATTTGAAATGAAAAAAAAAACAAAACAAAACAAAAAACCCAAAGCAAAACAAACAAACAAAAAACCCAAACACACACACACACACGCAAAACAACTTGAGGACAATCTTATTTTCATCTTCAGGGTCAAATTTTCCTAGTCCAGGAGTGAAGGAGTTTATCTGAAGGAAAAGTCTAAGCTTATAAATAATCTCATGGCTTCACTTTAGATTCCACATGCTGACAAAGTATCTCCTTTTCTAGTCTCTATGGCTTGTGGTATCATATTGTTTCTTGTCTGTCTACTTTTAGATCAACTAAAAAAGGTCACTTGCATTAGTCAAAAGCTCTGCAATGTTCTTGCAAGTCAAAAATTATTTGAAATTATACACTGGTTCTATATAAAACTACCTCTTAATAGGCAGAAACACACACTGGAAGCAGAGTATCATTTAGGTATTCCTGCTTTTTATGCTATGCACATTTACAATGCACTACCGTGCCAAAGGATTTCGAAATTCTTACTGTAATTCTTTGAATTACAATAAACTACACACCTTCATGAGTATGGGATGCAAAGCCTATTAGGCATGAATTTTTCAAAACATGCTACATATTTTTGATTTGGCTTTCAAGTAATAAAGGTGTTCCAGCTACACAAAGATCATGCTCTTGGAAACAGTTTATTTGAAGCATACTGCTGTTCAGGTATCTTTCATGGATCCCTTACAAATAGTCCATTGACTCCTCTCTAAACTGTAATCCATGAGACATCAGAATAAACCACATACAGACTGGCAATGTAGCTGGTGTGACGGTCTTCCCAAATTTTTCCATATGACCTTGGCAAACACTTGATTCTCAAGCTTTTTCCCTGCTGTAAAATGTGGATGATAACTCTTTTTCCACTTACTATCCTTAAACTGAGAAAAAATTGGTGTGCATTGCCTACTGTGGGACAAGATGTGGGTTTATGGTCCCATCTGCTCTTCCACAAGAGCTGCCTGAAGGTCTGGACAAAAGACCAGAAGAGAATGCTAGCACACTCCCTGTCACATCTCTAGCTGATGCTTGGTCTTTGTGTTTTTTATTTCCATTGACTGACAGACAGGCACATTACTAACCTTGCTTTGCTGGAAGGGCTGCATTATACACATCAACCCGAGTATTAATCTATTCTCTGTATAAATAGAAACAATATGTCTATATTGCCTGCACCCCTGGAAGCATTTTTTGAGTATAATTTGGAAATTTAGATTAAAGGAAAAAGATGCCATATTAAAAAGCAAGCCTTTAGCTAACAGCCTTGTCCTATAGCATGGGGACTTTCTGAGACTCACAGTTCAGTGACAATAAAATACAGCACTACAACATTTGCAGTTTCTTTAGGGGATTACAGTGCACAATGTGAGTAGGTCATCCAAAGAGATCTTTGCTACAGGAATTCTTTAATATTACTATTGTTATTGTTATTACTGTGAATCAGTAATGATTGCTTTGCTGCTGTATATTTTCCAGTCTGACTCGCAGGTACAGAAATGACAAAATGCTTCAGCAGATGAAAGGCTGTCCTTAGGGTATTTCCAGCTCAGTAAGAAGTGGCAAGTACAAGACATCTCACAAGAAAGCCTATCTTTTAGCAATTTATAGCTGTATTGTGCACAGCTTGATTCTTTTGAGGAGGATCTTTGGGGTACCCTCCTTTGTCCATTTTGAGTATATCTCCTTCCTTGTTATTCTTCTTTTGTCTTTTTTTTTTTTTTTCTCCTACTTTTTTCTTTAAACAAGAGTGGCTGTAGGCTGCTCCTCTAGTTACACTAGGGCTTTAGACTTCAGTACTAGGTTGGGTCTGTGAACTCTCCTGTTATGTTAAAAATCATGAGACAAATCTTAGTCCCCTTGTGGCCTAGGAGAATTTTGCCTTTGACTTCAACAGGACATGATCAAACAGAGATGGTTTGTGCAAGGATCTAGGAAAAAAGGACTTTCTTTTCCTCTCCATTTAACCCTTTGGCAGTTGTCATTTTTAGTCCTTGGATATATAACTTTTTTTAAAATAAAAAAATCATATTGCTCTACAGTGTAGACTCTCTCACATATGTTTATTAGTCCACTCTGCTGAAGGGGGTGAATATCATTAGCTATACCTAACAGACATTAAAATTAAATGACAGAGGCATTTACTTGAGGTCATCATAGTGACTGCTAACAGGAAAATGAACTAAGCTCAGGCTTTCTTATTTCAAGACCAGCAGCTTACTCTAATGAGCCAGAGTAGCAGTCTCAGAGTATTTACTGAGTTTTCTTTTCCACTGTGCTACTTTACTTACAGAAAAAATAATTGGTAGCTTATGCTCTGAAAAAGGACTCAAACTCGTACTTTTCTATCCAATTTTCATGAAACATAGTGATGTTTTTGGGGATAAGATCTCATATTGCAACAATCAAGGACTTAACCTATCTAATCTTCACTCAAGCGTTGGGTCTACAGTTAAACTCTACAGGTAATAATTTATCGGACATAATTAATGCAGAAACAGATTTAATAACAGTCAGTATTAAATTTCTGCATGGCTCAGAAGTGGGTCAATGGCTCAATTAAATTGAGGTGCCTAAACACCACAGTAATAAAATGCTGCTGTGGTATATCCTGTGTCTAGTAGAAACTCATAACTTTGAAAATTATGGTATTGCTTCTGTAAGAAACCCCCAAAAGTTGAATATTCATCAACACCAGAAGTGCTGCATGTGCTAGACCTGACTATACACTAGCTAAAGCCAGCACTGGAAGTTAATAGCAGTTTCAACATGGTTCTGCAACCACAGTCATAGACACTAGCAGGAGGAAGGTATTGCATCTTTCTGAGAGCAATGAGCAGTATGTCTCTGCTCAGACATGCCTTATACCATGTCAGCTCTGCATTCATCTCTCCCCTACCTTACTCTATGTGCTGAAAAAAATATCAGTTGAGGATACTGGAAGTTTTTGGTTTCCAGTCCAATGCTGCAGAGCAAAACAGGATCTCATAGTTTTAAGTATGAAGAAGGATTTGAGGGAACTCCGTTTCTTTTGCAGTTTCTGCGGCACTCCAGAAGGGCTTTAGGAGGGAAAAAAACCAAAACAACCAAACCACAAAAAAAAGCCCCAAAAAGTCAGCATATTAGTTCTGGTTTATTTTTATATTGAGTTTGTTTCCCATGAATGACACCAACATGTTTTTCATTGGTTTCTGTGCATTTTGTAGTAGAGAAGAGTTCATGCATTTGGGAGCATAAGATAAGCATTGACAGAAGTACAGAGGAGTATGTGACACCATGACTACAATGTTAAAAAGCATTTTACAGTATTGATTGACTGTTGCCCTGAGTCATCACTGCTATGCTGGCTGCATACAGTGCGTTGCTGCCAATGTCAAACTATCCCATATTCCTATGAGTACCTAGCCTTAACTGTACTGAGATGTTAGGAAAAGTAAGCTCACATATATTAGATATACAGATATAGATTTTACAGTAAGGGTGAGCTAACGGGTCAAATTTTGCCATTGGCTACTCACCTGTAACAACCACAGAGAATGATGAAACTGAACAGCTGAGGTTGTTGAATCTCATAATAATCACAATTTGGCTTGCTTATCTGTACATACCATTTTATATGCTGTTACACTTTCAGCCTGCACATTTCCACCTATAAACAAATAAGCCAATTCCAGTGCCAAAATTAATTTCTTAAATCCTTTTCTGGGCTTGTAAATGTGGGGTCTGTTTTTCATAACTGAAGGAAATGCACTCCCCACTCATTTTAATTAAACATCGGGATGCTTACAGAAAAAAAGACAAACTAGGAAGAAGTATTGATATGTTCTTAGATGCAGTACTAAGATTTCTTTAAAAATGTAAAGGCCTCCTGGTTTTCCCTGTTTCGTGATAACTTCATACCCCTGAAATCACAAGTTACAGCGCACACCCCGTGGTGGGGCAAAACCTGTTATGCAGAATACCAAAGGGCGGGAACAGACTGGGCATAGCACACCATGTAGGTTCATTTGAAATGTTACAGATTCCCTCCGGCTTTGGAAAAACCAGACTATGGTTATGTGTAAGGACTTACACTTCAGACACTGATGAAGAAAAATTGAAGAGCAACTTGGAGAGACTGGAATACTGTAAAATTCCCATAGTTTAGCTAATAAACACATATTTACATTTGTGTGGTCTCCAAATTCTGTTTGAGTCAAATTAGTAAAAAGATTGCAATCAAAAATCTTAATGGTTGATTGAACTTCCGATTTCACTTAATGAAAATCAAGATAAATTGTAGTATTAAACTGGTTTCTTCACTCTGTAATGGGCAAAGATCAGATTATGCATGCTGATTATGGATGATTAAGAAAACATTTCTGATATTGTGGACCTCCAAAGTCATAAAGAATTGCCTCCAGACTTTCAAGAGAACAAACTGTCTCACAAAAAATTGCCATGATTCCTGCCTTCCCGTTTCAGAAACACCTCAGGGTAGAGGTAGAGAAAGGACACAGCTGTAAAACAACTCTCTTGTGCAGATTTTTGCAGCTTTCTTTCAATAACAAATTTAAAATAACAAGTGCATACCACTACAATATATGTTTCTCTCCTTATGTATATAAGTTCTGTGAATTTTTGTAATTCAAGGAAAATAATCAAGTCTGATCCATGGTACCATCAGCACATCCATATTACATCATCATGTCTTCTCTGAGACCTCAACAGAACAGTTCTGATGCTTTCCTAGTGCTTGACTGAGTTTGAATCACAAGCAAGAGGAAGCTGTTTAAGACTCGAGAATAGCCAATAAGGACATGTACATACCATAAACAGGTGAGCAAAGGAGAAGGAAATACTGAAAATATTAAGTAACTTTTTCAGTTTTGAAATCTCAAGTCTACAGCTAGTTTTGCTTTACTTTAATAGGAAAGAGTTCTGCTGTGTTTTGAGCTGCAAAATCAGAGATTTTTCAGTCCTACTGCTAGTGAAGGAGATGTGCACGACAGTCAAATATTCAGAGGCATAAAGTCAAAATGTCAAAACCAAACGCACATTTCTGTATACAATTTTTGTGTACCTCTGAAGACAAACAGTCATGATTTTTGTACACAAAGTATGCACAGGTTGGAGTATACACACGATACTGGAAAGATGTCATAGTTGCAGGGTTTTCTAAAAATAATTAAATAATAAAAATTTAAATAAAATAATAAATAAACTTTTGAAGGAAATGGAAGAAATTAGGTGACAGAATGTAAGGTGTCAGCACCAGATTATTTTGGAAGGGAGCAAAACACCGGTCAATGTAAAACAAATTAAAAAAAATCTTGTTTGGAAATGTGTTTATACTTCATTTGGACTTTGTGATGACTTCATCCCAATTAATACCACTCTGAATCCAGACCTTCAGAAGTAAACAGAATTCAGATATCTACCTCTTGCAATATCTCATTCACAGCCCTTTATGTCTGAGGATGAATATTTACAAGCTTTGTCATACTCTCACAATGTGAAGAGCTTTATGAAACAGCTTTTCAAGTAACATTTCAAAGAACAGAGCTCTAATGATTTCATTAACATAATGGCTGATCACAGATTTAACTGTAACTGAGCCAATGCATTGCCATTTCAGGGGAATTTAACAAAGTTCATTAAACTTAGATGTGTTTATTTATCACTGCTTAAAATAAATTTTAATGTAAGAAATGCATGGGACATGAATTTAATTGCAAATTTGACAATTTTCATATGAAAACATTTTCAGAAGGATTGAATACATTTATATTTTTAGAAAAACTATCTTTAAAGAGAATTGGCTAGTACTTCCCATAGGTTTTTCAACACATTCTTTATAATAACATATTAACATCTAATGAAAATGGGGATGATCAGTAAAATTACCTTTACTTTCTCTATCAAGTCTGTAGAGTGAATAGCTAAGAATTATGCTGTCTTCTATTTTATTAACAAGCACAATTTAGTAATTTACTCATTCATTTGTTTTAGGAATATTAACAGGGATGCCTAAATTGGAAAAAAATTCATTAAAAAATCCATCATATTTTGTAAAAGGGCTTCACCACCTTCTAACTCAAACTGGATTTTATTTGGGCTAAAAATTACACCAAATATGGCAAAGAAACCCATTTATGTTACTGCAGTAGTTCTAACTAGAGAGTACATAAGAACTTTAACTGAAGGATTTAAATTGCTTCAGATTTATTTTGCATTATAATTGCTTAGACAGGTGTCTGGCAGAAGCATCATCCTAGTCCTGTGTTCCTTTTTCCCCCTCTCCCCAACGTACTTCTAAATTGTAACAGTTTCTCATTATCATTCCTCCACAAATACACTCAAAATCTTCAGAAAAGCACTAAAACCCCCTTTGAACACATAGGAGGGTTAAATAACAAAAGGGTAGCCCCCGATAGCACAAAAGTTCCAAGCTCCATGTTGCTTTCTTTCTGTAAAGTCAAAATACACTATTTGGCATCTGATTTGCTATGGCATAAAGACTAATTTTCACAATTTTAATGTTCTTAATGATTTTCTAAAGCACCCATTCTCTTGTGTGCCACAAGGAGACATTTTTTTAATAACTGGGAAGGAATGAAATTCTGGCAATTATTCTCTGTATTTTACCCTGTTCCAATGGATCTGTGGATCCACCAACAGTCATCAGCATCCTACAGCAAGTGCTGTGTGTCAGTCTTCTTCATCTGCTGGCTGTATTGCCCCACCTCTTGCTGTGCAATATCCTTGCTGAGCAAGTCAGGAATATGTGTCCTTCCCTCGCTGATAGTATGCACTGCAGTAATTTAAGGTTCTTGCCATCCCCTTACTGCACCATCCCTTCATCTGTAAATGTCCACTCTCTTTACCTTCCCTGCTTATGCAGAATTTTGGGGAAAAAAGGATCTCAACAACAATCTCCTTCGAATCAATCTCATTGAATCTATCTAGTCGAAAAAGGGTCTCAAAAATAATCCTCTTTTCCTCTTTTTACATGATTCCTTTTTGAAATTCACTTTCTAATTTCCTGTCACAATGAGGTATTATTTTTTTCTTTAGAGCTCAGAATCAGATTTTTTTTTACTCATTCATATATGGGGTAGATCCATGTTTAAAGTAGCTAAAGTACTCTTCTAGATTTCAACTGGGTTTGAAATGAACTTTGTCAATTTGGCCCCTATATTTCCTGCCTTTTTTTATCACACTTTCACAGGTAAGAAGTTCCTTCATATTCAAGCTATTGGCAAATATCATGTGGTCTCATTTTAGGGTAGCATGGATTAATGGAGCTAAAACTGCTCAATCTGTGCAATGAAAATCTCATCAACTAGAGAATAGATATAATCAGCTTCTTGTAGTGTAACACCTTATTGCAAACTACTCATACTGTTTATACATATGCAAATCCATTTCTGAAAATCCCAAATAGAATCTTGACATCCTCATAGTTCTAAATGTCACAAATCCAAGTGACCTAAGTAGCCAAATGCTGTCTATCTTCTAACTCTCCTCGTCCTCCTGCCATTGCCACCATGGGCATACCTGGGAGGACTTGCACCCTGTAGTCTTGTAAAGCAGTACTGCCATGTCTACATCAGCCAGATACTGATGCTCAAATTCCCCAGGGCTGAGGCTCCTCAGGCATGCTTTGTCCAAACTTCGTTTTTGCTTGCCTGGAGCTTTGTTTTGGCATGTTCAGCTACAACAAATATTTCTCCAATGACCAGGTGGCTATGGCTAATTTTATTTCTTGCCTTTTTATAGTGTAACCATAATTTTTATATACATAAAAGTGACAGACAGCTATTCTGGATAAACTCAAATATTCAAAACTGCAGCATAATGGTGCAGTGCAGAGAAACAGAGACCTTATATCACAGCAGAGCCCTTGAAATGAAGAGCAGGTGATGCAGTGTAGGACAGTGGGATGGTAAGAGGGAGGTTGACGTTGAAGAGTCCAAAGTTAGAAACAACTCACCAAAGTGCAAATAAAGAAATACAACAGTGAGAGCTGGGTAAAACAGCATCACTATCCTGGTGAAGAGTCTGGGACACTCTCAACTCCTTTTAAATCTCCTTTCTTCCTCCAGCCAGACTGAAACCACTCACCTCAATATTCAAAGGGTTCTGTATGGATGTGCATAACACCAGAAAAATGAAATAGGTACTAGAAATTGTGCATATAAAAATTTTAATTGTATTGTACTTATTTATTGCTTTAAAGCCTTTTGCTGTAATAGTTTCTTTTCTTTTTCTTTCTCTTTTGTTTTCCATGAACTAACTATATATGTACCAATACTTATTTGATTAAGCTTTTAAGATTTCCATTACACGAAAAATAAATTCTTAGCTTTGCATATAAAGTGTGTTTCTGTTTTGTCAATACAATATTTTAAGTGTAATGGGCTATTTGATTAATGGAGAAATAACCCTAATACCGCTTTGCAGGGATTGAAGTAATGTCACTGCTTCAGGATTTGAATCAGTGGCAACAGAAAAAGCAACATAGTGAAGTGAACCTTTTTCTGCCATATACACCATCACAGTCTTTTGATATCATATAAGTAAATCTGCTCTTTTCCATGTTCATGACACCTTTTTCTCACAAAATTTCCTGCAGTTATGTAATTCCTACAAGAGTATATCTCCTAAAGCTGTACAAGTTAAATCATCAGCTGTTGTAATCAGAGTACTACTGTTAAATGTAATGTTATGTGACTACTTACTAGGTAAAAGTCGGCTCTAATGTTCAGTCTAATACAGCAGGAAAAGAAAACTCTATTACTGGTCACCCAATCTGACATTGTCTTATCCCTCTTCCAGGCTCCTTAGCTGCAGAGCTAAGAAGCAGTCTTATGGTTTCCCCATTCAAAAAACACACAAAAAATAATCATTCAAATGACTGTGATGCCTTTTTACTTCAGTAAGGGAGGCTTCCAAACCCCAAAGAAAAATAAGAAACAGCAATCTCAAAGTTAAAAATAAATGTGGAATATACCAAATATTTGCAAAAAGATAACTGGTAATTCTGCTCGGCTCTCCCTCCAAGAAATAAATTAATCTGGATCGTGCATGTACTAAAGCAATCAGCATCCTTTCCAAGCAGGGCCAACAAGAGAACACTGCAATTAGTAAGTGTGGGCACAGCCTTGATTTATAATGAACCATTAAATAAAATACTTTATATACATTAACACAAAACATTTTGCATACTTACAGTGATTTGATCTTTAAATTTCATTTTGCTGCTTCTGAACAAGTGGACCACGTGTTTGACTGAAAGGGTTGTTCATATCCAAAAGACTTTCCTTACTTTCGCTAACTTGCTTTAAGTAACCAATAAATCTTGCTTACTTTCATTAACTAATGAAGACTAATATAAAAACCTTGGTGAGAAGTATATTTTGATTAAATTTTAAAACTGCTTACAAGTTGGAAATACCTAACCTCCGTTGTATTTTAATATCAATTTGTTGCACTATGTTACAGAGCATGTTTTAATTTTTACTGGTTAATTAGATTCAAAGTCTTCTTATGGGCAAAAGGAAAATACCCAAAAAAATATATTCTTAGTCTAGTTAAATCTTAACACAATAACCAGAGAGTTATTATTAGAGTCCTTACAGTGATCCTAATTCTGATAGTTCAGTGTAGTTCTGATGTACACACAGACCTTCTAGTGCCTACATCCTTTCTTTGACATTCTGCCCACCCTTACACAGCCACTTTGGCTCCTCAGTTAATTGATGACTTCAGCTCGGGCAGGATGACAAATGTCCCATGTCCTGTGCTGGGAGGAGTATGGCACTGACACTGATGATTTCTTCTTCCTCATTATAGGGTCCACTTGGGGGAATTATTATGCATTTAGTCCTACACTATGCTTTTTCTTTACTGGTTTACAGCTCCACTTTGCATCCAGATTTGTTATATGTGGTATTGGATATTTGTTCATTTTATTTCCAGAGTTACCCCTGAAAGTGCTTTAGCCGCCTCCCAAGATTACCTTTCTTGGATGAGTGGTAATCGTCCTAACTGAGCTGTTACAGCCCTGACTCTCCCACACCCTCCTCTGCCTCCCTTTCTAACTCATGCCCATAATTCTCTACACAGCATTTTAATTAATGATCATGGATAGCTCAGTTGCACAGAATAACTACTTGTTATTACAACCAGTGTGTTATACATCCATATATGTGTATTAAAAGTATGTATGCCTGTGTGTTTTAGTAACATATATACACAAAACCTTAACTGTAGGATGTAACAGTCCCTTGGTCATTAGATAACAATGCAAACTGAAACACGGTTCCAGAAAGGCCAAGAGCAGTCCAAAAACATTGAAACATATACTGGGAGGTTAATGGGCACCCTGTGGTCTGTTATTAGCAACAGAAAAATCATATTTACTGCACTACAAGTTTATAAATTCTTCTAACACAAAACTAAAATTATGTGGAGATCATTTCAACAAATTTTCTTGGGCCATGTTAGAAAGAAATACCATTTATAGACTTATAAAGACTGGCTTTCCAATAACAAAAAGACTTATGTATGAATAAGAAAAGAGCACAGGGATAGATCAATAGTCTAATCTTCCACTGATGAAAGAGTTGGGCTTGTAGGATGGGAATAAGATGGGTTAGGATAGGACGGAAAACCATGGAAAGGACGGAAAGACATGGAAACTGGCCCTTTCTGCTGATGAAGAGGATGGGGTATATGCTTTCTTCATGCCACCAGGCACAGAACAAAATATAACAGGGCTCATTTAAAGAAAAGAAGTAAGATTAGAATATATATATATGTTATCACATATAATTTTCATAATGAAGGATGGGAAGCAGAATAAATTGCCTGAGAAGATTGCACAATCCAGCTATTCTAGATAGAGAAGCAGTCCAGAATAAGCTGGTGAAACGTAATTAGATACAACACATCACACATCAAGGAGTATAACCCCTTGAAGATAATTGCTGGAGTTAGCAGTCTGTAGGAATCCTTCTAATTTTCCTCTATAGTTCCTCTGCTAGATGGACCCAAAAAGTCAAGTACAATGACATAAAAATGAATTCTGGACATAAAAAAAAAAAAAAAAAAAAAAAAAAAAAAAGGCATGTGGGAAGCCATAATACAGTCTAAGTGCCTCAGATCTCAGATTCAGGAAAGAAAAAGGAAATAATAATTTGCTGATGCCTATGAACACACAGTGTTCCACTGTAAGAGGCTACAAAGAACTTTGGTTAGTATTGCACATTTTCCTTGGATATGTTGACCTAAAGGAATGATAATTATTGCTGTATCCAGACTTCTGAAAGGGTAAGTAGTGACAGCACAAAAGTACTATATTCTTTGTGGGTTTTGACTACAACTCTGCAAAATCACCATATGCCCAGTTCTTATTTCACCAATGCATTAGTGCTAGTAAAAGGACTGATTTCAATATATATATTCTTGGCACTCTGTAATCAGATCCTATGATTCTGAGTTTACATAAAGATTCAGTCCTCTCTGAAATAAAATTCACACTATTTTGCTGGCAAAAATTTTTTTATTATGAAAACACATTGCTGCAAATTTATGAGGGTGAATCCTAGAGCTTCATCCATAAATATGTATGAACTGAATGTTTAGTGGACAGATACTTAAAGGGCTTGTGCTCTTGATGAATTTTTGAGAATATGTTGAGCGGAATGACATTTTCCAGAGAATTATTATATTAGAAACATAATAAGATACAAATGCATACAAGGTTCCCTTTTTTTCTAAGCAAATTGATACTAACATAACTATCACACAAAAGTACACACATGAACATCTGCTTATGCCAGGAAGGAACAAATGTCTACTCTTCACTCTGAAAAATCAACCTAGAAAATCTAAGGTTAAAAATAATGTTAAAGCATGTCAAGTCACATATAGTGTTATGATAAAACATGCTGAATAGCAGTATACTTCTGAAATTTCAGAGCGCTTTTCTTTTTATGTATATCACATAATTACAATGTCAAATTTATACTGTAAATATAATTTCAAGAACACTATTAGTATATAAAACTTTCCTTTTGTAACCAATTTCTTTCTTAAGGAGAAGATAAGCTGAAGTTCAGTGGCTAGAAATGCTTACCCCAGGCAGAGGGTGGGTCAGTGGTTGTCTGCTGACGATGTTTGTTGGAGCACTTACTTTATTACTTCAGGGTTTGAGTGTGATCCTTTCCTTGATGGCAAGGCTGGGTGCGTTAATATACCCTGCAGTGAAGTTAAAAGGTTTAAAGTGGTGATGCTGTCAAACTAGCTGTGTCACCACATTCAAAGCTTTAAAGTGTAGATACAGCTTGAAAAATTATTATAAAAATTCTGAATTCTTACCCAACCAATCTACTCCCCATATGCACTTAGTGTGTATTTGCTTACTTTACTGAATAAAACAAAGGTTTTGTAATGTTAGCACTGCAAAACCAAGACAGATACAGGATTTCACTTTAGCTCATGTATCACCATCAAACTCGACAGATGAATTCCAGCTGCAGAATATTTATTACTGATGGTGATGGAACAGGGAGGAAGATCAGACTCCTGGCTGACTTTGCAGAATAGGCAGTTAAAAAAATAATCTTTTAACTCACATACATAAACCACACACACACAAACCACAAACACTCCAAACAAATCAAAACAAACAAAATCACCAAACAAACAAAAAAAGCAATAAGACAATCATTACAAGACAATGCAGAAAATTCATCCCAGTAACTTTTGTCTTGAATGGCAGAGTTATTCAGAAAACTAGAAGTGGGAAGATCAAATCATCTGTCAGTCAATGACAAAAGCTGTCTCTCTTTGAGAAATAAGGAATGTGTGTGTTTTATAAATGTGAGATTTCAAGTTTAGATATTTGTAACAATCTAAAATGAATTACATCAATATATACCAATGTCACTCTCCATCACTTCAACAGTCTTTTACTGAAGTATCCACACTGTTATGAATGTATACAGGTGAACTTTCTTAAACATATCTTCTTTACCAAGAGGACTGACACTTTTCCTGTGTACTTCATGACATCAGTTTCCAAAATTTTTTTTTTTTTTTTTAGCAGTAGCACATGTTATTTCAACAACTAACTAGCTACTTATCTACGCATAATTTGCAATTTGTATTAGGCAAAAATACATTGCCATAATAATTTTATTGGTGTTAAGACTGTTTATGAATGTCTTCTCATTATTCCTGCATGGTTAACACAATGACCAGCTAAAGGGGGATAAAGGATATGGGTGCTTTGTATGCCAGCTGCAACGCTTTCTGGAACTCCTTTCGCTGTGCAGTGCAAGTCTCCATGCATGTTCATGTATGTTCCTCAGTCTGGGCCCTCAGTGTACTGTACACTGGCTTTAGCTGGGTTTTTTTTAACTGAAAGCCCAGACTTTTTAGCTCTGTGCCTTAAAAGAACATTGACGCACTTCAATATCAGGAATCATGGCAAATCAGTAGCTCACTGCAGCAAAGAAACCTTGAGATCTGTGTATATAGTCTGCTTTTAAACTCCTTAATGTGAAAAAGTGCATCAAATTTTTCTTGGATTGATGTAATTCACAGCTGAGATTTGAAGACTTTATTCTTCCAGTAGCACTCACTAAATGTAATATGAAATGAGATTAGATATGAAAGCTAGATAAGGCAATGACTCTTCTTTCTCTCTTTTTAGTCAGAAAAGAGATGCACTTGCGCAGTGTAAGTGTAAGCTTCTGTCTTAAGAACTTATATGCCAAATTTCAAGCCCAAAAGAAAAAAAAAAAAAAAAAAAAGCACAAAAAAAGATTATAGACAGCTGAAAAGAAACCTTAGGAAGAAATGAATCTACAACTTTAATCAGCATCAGTTACTTTGCTTTACACTGCTTTTGTGAAGATGTAATTCCAGCATCTGGAATTCAGACTGTTTTCAGCTTAAGGTCAATCTACTGGTCTTGGGAGGACTCTATGAGATCATATATAACTCCCAGACGTCAGTTCTCACAGTGACCACAAGATCCTAGCAATAATATCTTCTCACTAGAACCAATAAATTTGCTGTCCTGCAGGAGGAGGTTGTGAATATGGAACACAAAATTTTCACAGGTTCTTGGCTGAGAAATGACCCTTTATTGCTTTCAGCACTAAATACAAAATTCATTTCATTCTGCTGAGCTTTCTTCTATCAATTCTTCACACATGTAAATCAAATAACCCCTACCCCTTACTGCCAAAAAGAAGCAATTTGTTGTTCCCAAAGGATGTAAAAAAAAATGGATTGTTCATTTCTGTTTTAAAATATTAGAAAGCTATTACAGAGATCAGAACTTAAAGAGCATGAAGATTAAAAAAAACAAACAAAAAAAAACAAAACAAAAAAAATAGAAAACCAAAAAACAAACAAACAAACAAAAAAACCCAGAAGATACAGAAGCTAAAATCATCCACAAAATTTGGACGGAACTATATGTTTCACAATGAATAGCAGAAATAAATACATGGCTGACAACAATTCAATGATTTTTAATCCTTCCTTTTCTTGTCTTTTTTTAGTGGAGATCTTACTTTGTTACTCCCATTTTTTAGACAAGAATGATACGTGTAGGAAATTCAGTGATTTATCTGTGGAAACATGTTAGCTCATACTAGACCAAAAGTGCAATAAAATTTTAAATATAAATTTAAAGAATTTAAAGACCAACTTCCAAAAAAGACTTTCTTGCTCTTCTAGTTGGCTTTCTATTTCAGGGCAACACAGAAGCTTCTATGTTCAAATAAGTGCTAGACACATGAAAAAAAATCAGGAATAGTGTTCATACAATTCAATTTGGGAAAAAAAATGTTCCCAGCAAGTTGACATACCTGAAAAATTTGTTCTAAATCCCATGTACAAACTACATCACACCTTTCTCTCTGAGGTCTCTTTCCCTGTTTCTGATTCATCTACCTGAAGCATCCATTTTTGTATGGCACCATTCTTTGGGTGACAAGGCATAATTGTTTTTCTATGAGTACCTTAATTTCTCTTCTGAAATACATCCTGAGGCTACATAACAGCATATCTAGAAAGCATCAGGCAAGCATCAATCTATAGAAAATATCAGGAGAACCTTCCACTTGCTTTGTTAGTGGCTCTGAAACTAATGGAGTGCATCCCCCAAAAGTCTTTGACAGATATCGGGTGACACCAGGTGAGTCTGGGCCCTACTGAAACTGGTAGCCACCATATAACTTGTTGTAGCTAAAATCAGCTATTAGGACCTTGTCCCTCAAATTAAAAATTGTCATCTTTGGATGGAACCAGCAAGAAAAAAAAAATAAGGTCATTGATTTTTATTTAAGTTTTTGTGAATTTTATTAGCACCTCATTATTATGAGTTAACCTCATTTTCATATTACCTTGTGTGCATATGGCACACATATGCCACCTTAAAAAACACCCTCAGTGCCAGAAAATAAAAGCAAATGACAGACAGGCAGAAAAAGTCACCTCTGCAGTGTTAATTCAGTCTTGTGTTTTTACTACTTGGTCAGTACTTACACATGACCCCTGTCTTTCTCAGTACAAGAATGGATTACACTGAGGAAAGTAATGAGGTGTTCAAAAAAAAAAGTTTTTTTATTATTATTATTTTTTTTAAAGTATGGCCTTAGCTCTTGTTTGCACAGCGTTATTCAAGCTCTCCTTTGAAGCCATTTGTTTAGACTTCTCTGTGGTACCCATGACTATATTTCATGAACAGCAATGCCTTGCTTTTATAACTGCCTATAACGTATGACTGCAATATTATCCTCATTGTACACAGGGTAGCTAAAGCACCAAGATTAAGAACCATTGATTTGGAGAACTCATTTTCTGCAATGACTCAGACTTGAATGCTCTGCCTGCTCACCCTGCTCAAATCACACCTCCCAGTAACTAGAACCTCCACACTAGTCCATCAGTACCAGCTGCCTTTCCATTTGGAGACTTCCTACCACCAAGTATCAAAAGGAGGTCTTAGAAAAATGGGAAAGGTCATTAGTCAGCACTCCAACAAATGTATTTTAAGCAGCCTGCCCGGTATCAGGCAAAAACTCCACAGCAGTATCAGGGACAGAAATAGAAATCAGCTTTTCAATGCCCTCACCAAGAGGTAACCTCTGTAGCCTTGCCTCGTGCGTGGTAGGAGTTCCAGCTTCTGTAAGAGGGAGGCAGGGGGCCTTGAGGAAGCAGCCTCCCTCATGCTCCAAAGCACTTCATTCCCATAGCCCAGTCGGCCTTCTCTGAGACTGAAGTTGGGTTCTGTGGTATAAAAGAGCACAGAGATGTTTCATTAAGTACATAATGGGATGTATGCTGGAACAGACCAAAGGTCACTCAGTTTCATGTCTAACAATGGTTAGTAGAGGTTACTTAAAGGAAGAGTGTAAGAAACAGTTGAAATATGGACAGACATAACTTTCTACCATGAAAATACAAGAAGCTTAAGTTTTTTCTCACACGCACTTTTTTTTTTTTTTTTTTTTTTTTTTTTTTTTTTTTTAAAGACAGAAGTTGCCTCCAGGCTAGTGCATTTAACAGTCACCAATGGATATTCATGAAATAAAGCTTCCTAATTTCTAAATTTTTTTTCCTGCAAAATATGTCACAATGAGATGCTTCATAATTGAGAGCTACAACAAATATATTTATCCAAAATAGCTTACAATCCTGTTTAGCACACTATCCTTGCAAGGCAGAACTTGCATTCAAAATCCTTGGGTTCAGAAGAGATAATATCCTGAATCCTGTACTTTAAATGATGAGTGCTTTAATCCAAATGTACAAACCAAGGCATTGATTGCTCTATGTAACCTAAGAAAGTGAATATGTCAGGCAAGCTTTTTGAATGTATATGTTCTTCTAGCACCCCAGCTCACATCCATTTCCCATCATATGTAGAAGTTTCTCTGATATGTCTACAGTAATAACACTTGAATAATGTCTTTTACAGTTCCCAGCTAACACAAACACAAGGTATTCACATATATAGTCAAGGGGAAGTATATACTTGGAAGTACATGGTATTGAGAAAGCTTTGCTGACTTCGCTCAATACACCTGAATGCCCAGTACAAATAGCGCTGTCTACTTTCTCCCCATGTATAAATATACACATCTACACACGGAAATTATGTGGTCATTTTAATATTAAAGAAAGAATGAATCTGTCTCTGAAAGAAAACTGGAACAAAATTCTTTAAAAATTATATATATATGTATGTATAAAATCTCCTCTGGAGATGCACCAGCTACCATTTCATCATATGGTGAAATGTTGAGCATTTCACCCTAAGTTCCTTTCATGAAGTCCCTGGAGGTTGCTAAAATACCAAACTCCAAATGGCTTAAGAATATGGAGCTCATATGATTAGAAAGCTTCTGCCATGTAACCTTGAAAAAATTATATCTTGCCAGTAGATCAGACTAGTAGCCAGACACCAAAACCACACAGGTAGATATCAGTTAAATGAACCACAATTCAAGGAAATTATAAAAAAGTTATAAATAACTAACCCTTATCAGGTCATCATAAAAAGGAAGAGTTACTATACATCACCCCCTAAAGCTTTTTTTTAAAATCTCAGACACTGTTCAGCTCACTGTAATTATCCTAACTTATAAGCAGTAAAATCTTTAGTGGGACAACTTATGGAAGCAGAATCTTTGAGAGAAATTATGCAGTTAATGGGGAATTGCTCAAGTTGTAATTTACTAGTTATTGTTGCAGATTCCTTGTGTCAGGTTTCAATAAAAGGAAGTTGTTACTAAATTAATTTATGCTGGTTAATTAACTCCTAGATAATAACTAACTATACTTCTGTGCAACAAAAAAACAGTATTTTAAGCCAGGCACCTGAGGTTAGACACCCAAAATCTCACAGTGCCACCTATTATACAGATCCTTAGCCTGAGCATGGACTTACATGGCTGAAAGCTGGCAACCACATTTGAATATTGCTTTGTCACAATGCTGTGGTGTTAATTCAACAATTATTACAATTTTTTACATCATTCTGATCAGCCCCTGTATATCTGAGACATTCATTAAAATATTTGCTCCCTGAAAAATGAAAGTAAGGATGAAAAATGAAAAGTGGGCTGTATGCAAGTTATTATAAACACTGCCCAAGAGTACAGAGGAGTATAGTGTGCAGTTATTTATTTGAGTGGCACATATTTACTTGAGAACCCTGGACTTTCTTCAATAATGCATATCACTTCAAGCTAGGAAAATGTGACTAGCAAAGGCAGGGATGCAAATATTGCTGTGTAAGCCTTTTCTTCCTTTCTTCAGTCCTTTATTTGCAGTGGAGAGGGGGACAGAGGGAAACAGAGAGAAAGAATTCATAAGAAAAGAGTCAATGTTTTACATTTGTTGTCTGGACTTGCTCCTGCTATTTACCTTTAAAGAAGTCTCACATAGCTGTTTCTTTAAGAATAAATAAATAAAAATAAATAAAAAAAGACACATTTTCAAAGAATTTGTTTTGTGAAAAGCCTTGACATATTTTTATAACTAACTATGGAAAAGCAGCAGGAGAAAAAGTCACACATGCACACCAGATTCAAAAAGAGTCCAAACCAAGGTATACTTAATAGCTGAAAAGATTATTTTTTCTTTTTCCTTTTTTTTTTTTTTTTAATCCATTTTCCTGTTCATTATCCTTCCAAAGTATGGAAGAGAAAAAGGCCAGAAAAAATATATTTTAAAAAAATCCTGCATATAATTGTCTGTCTCTGTGCATTTTTAATAGTAAGACTCTACAAGATAAAAAATGTAGAAACTCACTGTAGCTATCAGGGCTGAGGATTTGACATATGGCACTCCCAGGAAGGGCAGTGCAATGCCAGAAAGGCTCAGTGAGGCCCAGACATTTCAACATCACCCTCAGACAAACTGACAAAAGTAATGACGCTGTGCTACAGCAAGTGGGCAGTTTTAGTGAATTACCACTGACAAGTTAAACTTCAGACCAACACATTCGCTTTCATCGGTGAATTCTAGAGCTCTTCAGACAAAGTTATCATCCTTAATTTAAATCTGGATGAAGGACTTCTAATTATATGCAGTGTTCCCAATGAAGCAGAGGAAGTCAGTGATAGAACAAGGATCAGAATCGAGCTCCTCTAAATGCATTCCTGGTAGGCTGAACTGCATTTTTTAATCCAAACATTATAAAACTGCATTTTGACATGTAGATAGTTCACTGAGGGGAAGAAATTCATACTGTGGGTTGTTGTTTCCCAATACCTCATGGGTGTTTCAGGTCAATTTCTGTATCATACTGGAGGGGAGGCTGGCCTTTTGTTTGTTGGCCAGAGCTAATGGGCATAGCCAGGGTATGATTTGGGACAGTGACAGGCAGAGAAATCAATATGATTTCAAAAAAGCCCTCAGTAGTCATGGTATGAAAGTCACTGTGCTCTCTGCCCTGCACACTTACTGTGGTCTGCTGGTGGAAGGCATTTCTCTGCAAGCATCACTTTGTGGTTTTCCAGGCCAAGAATGGAGACAGCCTTCTTTACTAAGTGCAAGGGCAGTTGCTGCTGCTGGACAACTTTTACTTCCTTATTTCTCTTCACAGAACCTGCAGGAATGAGACCAGTGTGTTCAGAAGAAAAGTCCATCTTTCGTATTTTGTGCTTTCACAGACCTTTTCAATTTACTAAATGCTCCCCAGGAGTCAACTTGTGTAGCAGTGCTGTGCATTATGTGGTAACTACCATCACAGTAGTTACACCAGCACTGGAGAGAATTGTACCTGAAACACTCACTTCAGTTTTATATTACAGAGCAGTGCCCTCTGCAATGCCTCTAACTTTACAGTACAAAGAACTAGAATGACTTACTGTCCTACTTCAGATCCAAGACAAGGCAGACTTTTGCCTTGCTATTTAGAAAAAAAAAAAAAAAAAAAAAGAAGGAAAAAAGCTTTCAAGCATCTTCTGTTCCAGCTGTAAAGATGTGGCAGGGAACGTAAATTGAGCACTCTTGGCAGGTAGCTTCTTCCTAATGTTTATGGGTCAGGTTGTCAGACATGAACAGCAGGGTCAGCCAACTTCTTTTCTACAATAAGGGACATACATTTTTACTTGTAGAGATCTAAGTGGTTTTGTGCTCTGTTCACCTTATCCCTGTCTTTGTCTTCCAAGCAAAATTTTAAATGAACTTTTGAGTTGTATTTTAAATTATCTTCAATCAAATAGTTGTCTAGATAAAAAACACATATTGGGTAATTTATTTGTCTTTCAGGTACTATGCCAATAATTCAGATTTTCTTAGCAATATTTTGAAATAGTACAAACCAGCTAGCACTGAAGGTATTTACTGCTTATATATATATATATTTGAAAACAATTAAAACAGTTAAAAGCCTTCTGCAGATGGGAGTTTCCAAGTGCTGAAGGAGCCTGTACAGAAGTGTGAAATCAAAGTCCATTTTTTTTTCCCTGACTTGAAATAGTTTCTTCAAATGTTTAGAGAATATTGATTTAAAATTATAGAATAAGACTAGTAGGAGTGCAAGACACCACTGGAATTCATGGTGCAACACCAGTGACTTGCCATTTCTCCTGGCATCAAGAGGTGAAGCTTTTTAAAATTTAAAGAGAGAGCTTTTTCTACCAAAACCTTACAAAATTTTCCTGAGGAAAATATTGCTTTTTTTTTTAATCTAAAAGAAACAGAAGGCAGAATTCCTTGATCTCAGTAACAGAAGAATCATTTCCCCAAAGCTTTCTTCTGTTACTAAAGCTTAATATCAGCATTTTCAGAAAATGTTATTACCACCAGTATTTATTTTGATTTTTCAAATTTATTTCTATATCTATATTCCATCTTACGATTTTTCATTCCATTAAGCAATTATATGAGTATAGATGAATGTTAATGTCTTTCTCTTGGTCTCTTATTTTATGGAAGAATAGATAGAACTATGGAAATCTTATGAGAGCATCAGTTGCCTAAGCATAGGAACCTAGTGCCTAAATGGCACCTTGGGATATCCTGACTCATCTCTAGCTGCACTCTCAAACAGATGAAGGAATCATCCTAAGCTCTGTTGTGTAACTGCTGACCCCATGCCTGAGATAGTCTATGAAACCTAATAATACCAGTAGACAGCTTTATCATTACCAGCTGAGTTACTCCCTGTTAGAACCTGCCCCAGAAGGAGAGGATAACCCAGGCTCTTATTAATAAATCCCTTGGGATTGATTAGATTGAAATGACACTGAATAATTGGTGTTTGTAAATATATATATGAAAGATTTATTTCAGAACAATTTTCTTTCAAAAGTAAACAGGCATGTTGCCATTTTGGGTGTCATCTATATCAATACAGCAATATTAAAGCATCTATAGCACTATAGCAACATTAAAGCATAGCAATATTAAAGCATAAATATAAGACTTAAAGAAATGCATAAGGGAGAGAAAGGGAAAGAAAGGATAAAGGTGGAAAGATGTATATAGTCACCACCCACTGGATCCAGTGATGAAACTTGGAGGTTGCAGCTTCCATATCTATTAGTGGAAGTGGTGGACTTGATCTGTTGGGGTTGAGGGAAGCTCCCCACAAAAGATGTCAAGAGTAATTATACACTTTAGGCTCAGATGGGAAAGCCTTGAACCTCCCCGGGGTGGGGAATATTACCATGGATCATGTCATGGGACACTTCACAAGCCTCTGACATCTCCTCAGACAGTTGCAGCTGCCTATTGTGTCAGCACCAATCACAGTTTCATGGTCCATCATGGTCCGACATCTGAGGTGCATAGCCCAGGCTGGATGCAAAGAGTTATCATGTATAGGGAGGACATTGGCATGACAAGAGGAATTCTCACATCTTGCAGGATTTGCCTCTTCTTAGCCTTTTCGCTTATCTTGAATCCAGTTTGTAGCTTCAGGTATGCGTCTGGACCCAGGATGGTTGGACACTTCTCTGATCTGAAGGTCCTTTGGCAGTATTCACAGAGGGGTGGGCTTTGCTGAGTGAATAGGTGCTTCTTTTCAGTTTGCATAAGTCTTTTGGTGATGTTAAAATGTGTAAGTCATTAACTTTTTCAGTCTCTGACACTCTTGTATTTTGGAGAAGTGTTAAACATCCAACTACTGCCAGCAAAATATGGCTTAGAGTTGTTACTTTCATGATCTTTGTACCTACCGTGCAATGGCAGCAACAAGGATGAAGTTCAAGACACTTTCTGCTTCTCCTTTTAAAATACTTCTCACTTAGTCAGAGGAAAGCCCACTGCAACTCAAGCTAGGTCCCAGAATTAGAGAATTATCTTGGACAGACACTTTTCACTCTTCCAAATGCTGTATTAATTAAATTCTCTTGTAATCTTCTGGAGTGGTGGCAAAAAGTTGCTCTTATGGCAACCCTAGAGCTGTCCCTCATGAAAAGGCTCATGCCGAAATATTCAGTTTGCAATAGCTTCTTCTGAACAGCTTAGAAAAACTTGGCTTTAACTGCTATTGCACTTTTCAGATTAATTGTGACATTTTATTTGTATGACTAAAAAGAAAAATATAAATATTTCAACAGAAGGACAGAGTCAGTTTCCATTTAGAGAAAATGGATATTCTCAGGTTTTCCTTCTGTGCTTATATCAAGTCCTTAATATATAGTAAATTTTATTTTATTTTACTTAAATAAAATATAGAATGGTACTATTTTATATAATGTAAATATAATTTTTTTTGTTGTTGTTGTTGGAATGCCTGCATCTGCAGGTTTCTCCAGTTTCCAACAGACATATTAGCGTCACATTTCAATTTTGTACTTAGTGTCAAAATAGGATATTAAAACCCCCATCGCTGGTTCCTCATTACGCTGAGCTGCACTTGCATAATTATTCTTTAGGCTTCACTTAATTATATGCCCCACCATGTGTTACTTTTCAACATCGTTAAGTGGTACCACCTTACGGCTAGGAATATTAAACAATGAAAAGCAGTGTTCTTTTGTTTGGTTATACAGCATGCTGTGTCTGAATTCAGTCTCCTCTCATAGATCCCCCCTCCCAGCTTCTGAATTATATCCTTTACAAGTGTTTCAAAGAAGGGCACTTACAATCATGCGTACTCTACAATGTTAGGGTAGGTGTGTGGCTTTTTGTATTTCCTGTATCCCAGATATTACCCTGTTATTCAGAAAGAAATTTAAAAAGAAAAAATAATGAAAGAAAAGAATGAAGAGAAAAATTGAAAGAAACTACAGAGATTCAGAAGTTTTATTTCAGGTCATTTTTTTTCTTACCCTGTCAAAATCACAAGCTAGTAATCAAGATGACAAATGAAGCATTGGAAAAGCTACCTATCTAAAAATGGTATTTTTTAGATACCTAACATTGTGTAAAGCTAAAAGAACAAGAATACTTTAGAATACATGAAGAAAAACAGATAGTGACTAAAAAGATACTGAAGTTGTTAATCCAGTTCAATGGAATAACAGAATCACAGAATCAACTAGGTTGGAAAAGACCTCTGAGATCATCGAGTCTAATCTTTGAACTAACATCACCTTGTCAACTAGACCAGGGCACTAAGAGCTACATCCAGCCTTTTCTTAAACTCCTCCAGGGATGATGACTCCAGCACCTCCCTGGGTAGTCCATTCCAGTCCATTCAATGTTGGGTACGAGTTCTGATGAAGCCTCATACATCCCAAAAGCTTTTTCATTATAATCAAAAAAGCACAAGACCTCCTGACTACACAAGTGTTAAACATTGGCAGTTTGACTAGCCAACTCAGAAATACTATTTTTAAATAAGATTTTTTTTTCTGAGAATAATTTTAAAGAATTTTACCTTAAGAAACACACTGACAATGTCCAAGTGAGTGAGACAGATGGGATTTTTATAGTCAACATTATTCTCTATTATCCAGAGAAACTGTGAGCTCTAGGCCACTGAAGTCAAATAAAAGACTCCAATTAGTTAAATCAGTTTTTGTGTCAAACTAGAAGTGAGGAGATAGTAGGAATGTCCCAAAGATAGGAAGATATTTTAATAATTTAGCCCAATTAAAGTTCATTTTGCTTTATTTTATGGCTTATTTTGTTTAACAATGTTCCAAATCATAGTTATAAAACAAAATCTCTCAAAAAAAAAAAAAGGAAAAAAAAAAGCCCAAAACAACCCCAAACAAACAAAGGAAAAAAAAAAAACTCAAATTAAATCTTCCTGATAAATCATCTTGAAAAACAAAGTAACCTATCAATCATTTCCAATCAACAAATTCTAACATTTAATCACAGGCATATTCACACTTCAACATGGATCCACTTCTGTCTTTAAGCTTCTAATTAATAATTGTGTTGTCAAAATGCAGAATCATGAATAGTCCTTAAGCCTTTTCCTGTACAGAAGATGATGAATACTTGTACTTAGCCAATCAAAAGTTTATTTAGTTGTTAAAGAATATGCCTCCTTAAAGTAGAATCATTGAATTACAGAATAATTTAGGTTGGAAAAAAACGTTTAAGATAGTTGAGTCCAACCTTTAACCCAGCACTGCCAAGTCCACCACTAAACCATGTCCTGAAGTAGGTTCAAACAATCAAAATTACAGGCTTTTTGCCATTTTTAATCCAATTTTAAATGTTAAAGTGAGTATCTAATAAATGTTTACTGAAAAAGGCACTTCCCTCAAGCATGTGAACTGCTGATCTATGGATATTATCTAGTATGATGGATTTATTATACCAAGGTAGGTATAATGAGATAAAAATCAGATTTTTTCTAAGGTAAGTATGTAAAAAATTGGATAGTTTCTTTTTGACAAAGCTCAGATGAAAACTAGTCTCTGATGAGTTTCTGCTTACCAGCTACCTTTGTAATAAAAACTTTCCTATTTTGCAATGATCTGTGAGGCCTCCAATCCCACTTGGCTTCATGGTCCTACATTGTGAAGATAACCTCACAGTTATTGTGCTTACTTGAAAGCTATTGTCTCATAGGCAGGCAAATGTAGTAAAATAGTGCCCAAAGACAAATGCCGAGTTTTGCTTTTTCTCTCTAAAGAAAATAATTCCTTTCTCAGGCTGAATCTGCTATGGTAGCTGTTTTGTTGAAATACATAAGAATTGAAACAAAAGAAATACTTGGAGTTAAAATGATGAAAGTGGATGTATTTACAGAAAAAAATGAATAACTTTATATGTAAATAGATGAAGTTATGCTGGTGATTTTCACCATCTCCACCATGAAGCTTTCCAATATGTTCAAAGTGCATTATAGTAGGCATTTTGCATTGTCACTGGCTTACCTCAAAGGGATATGCAATACCTATTGTTGACACAAAGAGCCTACTGTATTTTAAAATTCTTATATTTGCTCCCATCAGCAACATAATGAAAGATTCTAGTATAATGAAATCAGAGAGCTCTTCCTTTTTAAGCTAGGTGTACTTCACTGCATGAGTTTATGAAGTATGCTTTTCTTTGGTTTCCTTGTTGGTTTCAAAATTAAAAAAAAAAAAAAAAAACTAAACTAACAAAAAAAAAAACAAACAAACAAACAACCAACTATGAATGCATTTTGGGAACAGCTGAAAGGAACTGAATTCTTCAACTGAAAATCTTTGTAAGTGCCTCATGCTTTTCTGGATAAATAACCATAAGTAGTGATCTTGTCCTAGCTGACCACAGACAGACAATGATTGAATGGTACTTTCCATAGTCTGTCTTGTTCAGCTTCCAGTTTCCCACCTTGCTGAAAAAAGTTGTAAACAACTGTTCCTGTCCTCAGCTGTCTCCTTCACTAAAGAACTGTCCACAAGAGGGCTAGGCTTAGTACATATTAAAAACAAACCAAAAATCTTAAAAAATTTAATGTAGACAGCAATGTCATAATTTAATTTTTATATGGACTGGGACTTTTTCTGAAATGCAATTGTTAAAGTAGGTAGAAATTCATAAGACTGTAATACAGTTAAATTTGTACAACTTGTTGACATTCGTAAGGCTTAACTGACAGATTTAATTGCAAATTGCAACATAACAAAAATTACCACAGAGCAGTGTTGTGCATAAAGACTTATTTGAATCAGATTTTGCTTCAAAAACAAACTAACAAATAAGACCTACCATGAAACAACAGAAAAAGTATTTTCAAGTGCTAAATAAAGAACTTGTCTTTCAAGAAAATAGTTTTTCCCTAAGGCTGCTCTCTACCTTCAGGATTCATTGTAAAACTTCAAACTAAAAAAAAATAAACACAAAAAAAACCCCATGTAACACCTATTCTGCTTTCTTTGCTGCTATTTCAGTGTGCAGTTTACTCCCAATATGTCTGTTCTAGTGAAGACAGGGAAAAAGAAGAAACTAACAAAGTGAAAATAATACACCATGAAGTATCTTTTTGTTACTCCTTTAAAAATTAAATCTGCTCTTTTAGCACTGTGAGAACACTTTTTCTTCATCAAACTGACAAATCTTGAAGAATCAAGCAAATTTTGGGGCCAACTCCACATAAGAAAAAAAAAAAAAGTAGTAATTCTTTCATGGGCAGAGTATTATTTGCCTTCAAAGAAAGGAATGAAGTTTTCTATCTGACCAGCTTGATAGGTGTCTCCAGTCTTCTCCATTCTTTGAACATGGTGAGCACACTCCTCAGTAACAGCACAGTGAATAACAGGGAGAAAACAGCCCAGTCACTGTGCCCTCCAATGTGCCTTTCTTCCAAGAAGCCACCTTAGTTACCATTGTATTTGGGAATAACGCTCTCAAGGATACCAAGAGGCAAAAAAAGGGAAATCAGACTGGAATTTCAGTCAAGGCTTAATTCAGAAAAGCTGCAGTCAATATCCATGATTCAGACAGTACAAAATATTACAATAGCATTTCTACATCTAATATTTTTTTGGGGGGGGTTTGCTAAAAAGATCTGATCACATGATACTAAAGAACTAAGGAACTCCAATTTTTAAAAATTTACTTAAATCAGAATAAATTTATCATACCTTAAAGATAATTCTACTGTTCTGGGTATGAACCAAATGGGAAAAAAAGAAGGACAAGAAAAAGGAGGAGATTTGTAAGAAGAGTAATGCAATATGAAGGTCTTCTGCTTAGTATGTTTAGTTTCACCTGTTTTCCATAAACCTACGGTACAGACTGTGCTTAAAACAGCTTTTTTTTTTTTTTACCTTTTTTTTTTTTTTTGGAAAAAGCATTTGGATTGATGCCTAAAGTCTCATTTTAAGGTTCTGTGGTCTTTTTTCCCAGCTACCTAATGGTAGAGAGAGACACTGGTGAAGAGCTATAAAATGTTCTACTATAAGACAAAAGCTGTACTGAAAGAATATTTTTAAAGCTGCAAAATTAAGTACTCAGGAGACAGCAAAGCAAGTCTTAAACTGCCTCCCTTCAGATGCAAAATCATGTAGTCCTTAAATACACTGTGACATAGGGATTTTTTCTAGATCTTCCCCCACCTCATTAAGAGTACATAGAGAATGGAATTCAGTTAATCAGCAGGTCTTTGACATTTTGTTCATTTTTATTGTTCAGTGTGTGTCTCTAGGCCTCACCCATGCACACCATTCAAACTTTCAGCTGAAGGTAGAATTATGCATTTTCTTCTGGGCTTCCCTATGATGCTCATCATGCAAATCTCTGAGAGCCTCCTGAAGGTTAATTTATCTTAACAATACCTCTCTGAAGTGACACAGTAATATATTCCACTTTACAGACAGGCAGCAGAGACACATAGACAACAATCAATGCTGAGCTACCCAGGGTCCAGACTGCGGGGTTTTGTCACACTTTATAATAATCTGCACCTTCAATCACAGCACCCATTCACTTTAATTGCAGCTGTGACTGCTCAGTGCTTCTTCATCTCAGTCATCATCAAGATCCTGAGGCAGGCATTCAGAAATGAGAAGCACACTGTTATTGACCGTCTGTGAAACATCTGGTATAAGGGACTGTGGAGCATCTCTCAGGAAAGTCCAGAATAAGAGAGGTTCACCTGAAGAAGGTCATAATTGCCTGTGAATGAAACAAACGAAATAAGTGGATGGACAAACTTCATTTTGACATTTTCTAACTTTCAGCCCCTACACTGGTGCCTTGTCTCCTTGTAAAATCTTTCTTTTCTCTTGCCTTTTTTCTGTTTCTCCATATTTTAATTGTGGGGGCAGTTGCGAGAGTCAACAGTGCCATCCTGAAAGAGGCTCATATAAGCTCTTGGGTTAACAAAGCCAAAGAGCAATCCTAGGTAAAGAGAACCAGCCTGCTTTTTAACTTCTAAAAGTTATAAATTTCATCAGACAATACAAATTTTCCCTTTAAATAGTAAAGATTTGAAATAATGACCAAAAAAAAGGCTGAAAATACCAGTCAAAATATCAAAAATATTATAAAGGTAACTTTTTTTGTTTTCCTTTTTAACTGAGCTTGTTGGATGGCAACACTCAGCCACAGTTTCAGTCATCAGCTCATCAGCTTTTTGCAGGGCTAGGCAGCCCATACTAGTCCATGTGTTTATGGGACCAAAGCACTCCAACTTTATTGCTGACTAGCAGCACAATATTCAGCTTTCATTTCTAAACTTTATTAAGCTTGGAATCAACCTCCATAAACATTTTTTTTCTTAATAGTTAAAAGAGATGAATAGATCTAGGGTCTGCAAGCTGGCAGAATGGTGAACATGCATGGGCATTTAAGATTTTGAAGGAGCATTTGATCTGGAACATGCACTGAAGCAGTAGCAAGATACAAAGAAATCTATATAATTCAGCTCCACAGCATCATAAATGGGTCTTCTATTATTGCATTTCATTGGCATATTTGAAAAGTCATTCCCTTGTGCACGAATGTTCTGGCTATGACCTGAGAGAGTGTCCAGAGATGATTCATCTATTAGAGTCACTGAGAGGGAGAAAAAAATGCATCGGAAAACTCACATAAACCATATCACTCATGTCATAAAGCACACTTAAGTTAGGCTACATCAAAACTCTTTCTACAGCACAAAAGACAGAGGTTTCATACTAAGTAACTAGATACATTCACTGCCCAGATTCACATAGCATGGTTGATTGTGGAGAATCCACATCCATCAGGGTGAAATTTAACACTGATAGCATGAGGTGGGTTATTTTTGCTTTCTGCTTAAAGTGTTTTTCAGAATCATATGGCTTACGGCAGCACATAAATAAAGTAAAATTAATAAATATGTAACCAAGTTTTAAGATTCTTTCAGTTAAATCTATTTCCTAATACATCCTCTATCTGATATTTTAATAACCATACCTATTATTTTGTACATTCCTGTGACAGTAATATAATTTTCATTAGTTCCATTGACTACAGGGTATTTGGGAGAAATATTCTTGTTTCTAAATTACAAACTGATAAAATTAAAGTTACCTATCAAGTGTCTTGAGTTGGAATAGGCAAATAAAAGAGAAAAAAAAAGTGATCTACTTTTGTTTTCTGCTTTGCTTCTAAAACAGGTGATACTGCTTTGATTCTTTTTCCTCCTGCCTAATTTACATTTAACTTGGCTGGTGATATTATGTCTCTAATTTGTAATTTTAACTGATTACTGATGACGTACATGGGTTTGAAGTGAATCCTATAATCAGCTTCCATTTTCAGGAGTGACTTAGGATTTTGGATACCAATCTGAAAAGGAACTGATTTCTTTTATGGAAATTATTGAAACATTCACCATCTGAACCTGTAAAGACCTCTACAGTGTGTGTTCAGTCACTGAATCAATGACAGTTCTTGGCTATTTCAGATAATTCAGGTCCACCACTTTTAAAGACTAGTGCTTTTCTTTTGTTTTACAGGCTTTCTTTGGTTTTGAATATATCTATCATGACCTCCTTTGAAGTAATTAAAACTCTGTGGTAATAGGAAATCTTTCAGGTAACATAATTGTTTTCCCATTTGATTTATGATAGTTGATTTATTTTAATAATTTTTGACTCAGAATTATTGCTATGCTTTATATATGACAACAGACTATTACCATGGTGAAATGGCTCCCTTATTTTCATAAACAAAGATGGAAACTCATGAAGTCATTAAAAAAAAAAAAATTAGACAAAAAAGTTGTTTTCCAGTCAGTTAGAATTAGTTCTGTGAAAGAGATCTCTGCAGCTATGTCAGATGTCTTGTATACATGCAATGATTTGGCTGGTGCAGTGAGCAAGATGAAAGTTGCATCTTGTGCCATTGTGGAACTGCTGCACTTCTATTGCCAGGAATGATAGAACCTGCTCTGTTCCAGAAAAACATATTGTCCATGCAGGTAAAATTCTCTTAATTGGTATGGTTTGTAGTTTTTTTCAGTTTGTGATTAGCAGTTGCATTCAGCTATTTGACAGTCTGAGAGATAATCAGGTGTTCTTTTCAGCTTCTATTTAGTCTTTGTCTCAGCTTTAAGAAGGTATTTGGTGATTTGGTGATTTCTTTCCTGCAACAAGCACTTTCTAGATGGCTTCTTACTATAAGCAGCAGGACGACTTCAGTCAGAGAACTTCTCTCAGTGCGGATGTGTTTCAGGGTGTTTTGATCAACCAATACAGTCAAGGTTACTGTCTTGTCTAAACATTATTAATATACATGGGCAGAAAACAGAAAACAGGGAAGAAAACATTCACTGCAGAAGGAAATATTCTTTAATATGCTGTAAACATCTTCTCTGGTGTACATAAATATATATATATTACTGTGAATAATCTGTAACATATAAAAATCCATTTTTATCTAGCTAAATATTTTTTTTCTGCAGAAATCTGGCTATTGCCACCTAAACTCACTCTAAGTATCCTCCTCTTTATCTGTCCTTGAAGACAAAATGAAGAACATTTTAATGTAAGATGCTAGAAGCATAGTTATTTGGAGCAGGCAGTAGTGAGTGCGATAGGATTACTGAGTAACTATTTTCCCCTCAGACCCTGTAAGAGGGAGAGGAAAAGGAGAAAACAGAAACAGCTTAACTCACCAAAAATCAAACCACTGCACTGCCTTCTCAGCCACTGTGTGTTTTGCGATGTAAGACCGAAGATTACATCAGTACAATAAAGGGTCCCTGCTCTCTCTACAATCATAAACCGTACACTATTGGGGAAAAAAAAAAAAAAAAAAAAAAAAAAAAAAAGAAAAAAAAAAAGGGCGTCAAAAACTCCGCAGCTTTACCCCAGCATCAGAGCCAGCACAAGCACAGGTAGAGAGGTGCAGAGAAAGGGGAGGGAGAAGGAAGGGTTAAAGACATTATCGCAGCCATTAGAGGGAAAAGTTGAAGCAATGCAAGCACGGTAGACTTCTCTTTCCCCCCCTCCCCCCCTCCTTTCTTTCCCCTACTCCTCTCTTCCCAAGCTGGATCAGTGTGTAGGGAGGGCAGTCATCACGACATCCTGAGCAGCAAGAGCTGACGTTGGACGAAGCTGCCAGGTAGCTGAAAAAAAAGGCGCAGAAGGCAGCTGATACCCACTTTTCAACGGTTTGTGTTTTTTTAGTCTGAGTCTGGACTTCAAGCAACACAGCGCCTGAGACAGCTCATCTGAACCACACTGTATTGCAATACTCGCTCTTCTCAAGGAAGAAGACTCCACCGAGTAGCAGAATGCTGCCAGTGTCGCAGCCAGGGCTACAATACAGAGCCTTTTTGTAACATTACAAATTTCTTTCTGTTCATATATTTAGAGATACGTACATACACTCATACATCAGTTCTTTCTTTTTTGAGGGCACCTTTGGCTTTTTTTTACCCTGATGTGACTTCTTCATCTTGGAATGATGGGGATCTTTCTAGCTTATGTTGGATTCATTTTCTTTTCAGTTATGTATATTCAACAAGGACTTTCTACCCAAGGTAAGATCCCTTATTGTCAAATATGTGTGTGTGGTTTTCTATGCTAAAACAGACTGAGAACCAGATTCGGGAGGAAGGCGGGGGGGTGTGGGGGGTGAGGTATGGGGGGGGGGGGGTGAAGGAGAGGGGGAAGAGAAAAGAAAGGAAGAAGGGTGAAAGAAGGAAAACAACCAAAATGGATAAGAGATGAGGACAAGAAGAATCAGGTTTACATTTAGTTCAAAAAATTGTCTGTAAAAAGGAAAAGAAGTGAGAAGTTTCCCCAAAGTAGAAATATAACAGGCTTCCTTACTTGACTGCAGGCACCTTGCCTGTTAAAGGGGTTTTGGGGAACGGACATGCATGTGTTTGCGTTCTGCCTGTTTGTATATAGGCATGTATGCATACAAGAAACACCTCAAACACCTCCCCATGCATGCATAATTATTGCATTTAGATCAAGTCCTGGATGGCTAAATCTACTACTTCCCTTAAGATGTTGCGGTCTCCTTTCGTGCTGTCTTCCCTCTCCTCTCTTATTATCCTGCAACCCTCAGTCAGACCTTCATTTCGATTCTGTGACTGTGTATTTCTGCCATTCCCCCCCACCATCAAAAATGGGAGAAAAAGACAAAATCGACTTCTTTGAATACCTCCCCCCACCCCCGCCGCCTTTCTCCCTCCCTCTCCGCCGAAAGGCGCGCCTTGCATTTCAAGCAGCCCCGGCGCTGCAGGAGCCGACTGTTCGGGACCCCGAGGCTGCGGCGACGCTGTCAGCACCATGGACAGATCGCTCCGGGCCGCCCCCTTCGCCCGCTGCCCGCTGACTCGCCCGGTGCCTCCTCCCCGTGCCCCCTCCTACCGCCCCCCGCCCGCCGTCCCCTGCTCCCTGCCCGCCGTTCCCTGCCGGCAGCTCCCCGCTGGCTTTGCGCTTGGCGGTGCAACTCGGGGGGATGCCGTCTGTATTCCCCTCCGTGTGTCCCCGCACCGACCAGGAGGGGAACAGAACGAACAAACAAACACGAAGAAAATAAAACCAAACCCAAAACAAACTTACTAGCCCCGGACACGCATAATGCACAGTCCATTTGGCAGCTTAACTCGGTGACTAGCAATTGCTGACTGGTGGGGAGGGGGGTCGGAAAAGGAGACACCGTGAAATATGAAGGTAGTAGCTTTGAAAGTATGTGTTGTCAGGCACAAATAAAAGGGGAAGGAGAAGTAACACTGGTTACCAAATTATCCCACCAATTCCAGGTTGGCTAGGAAGACTGGATAGAGAGGAAGAGGGGAGGAGACAACGAGCAATATTTCCTTCACATCGCATCTCCTTCGTATCATAATATGCTCTAGTCAATCTGTTAACAATGAACAACAGAAAGCGATATTGCACTGTTTTTCCAAATTTCCTCTTCTTGAAACACAGCATTTATTTATTACATTGTTTGTCTGTAGTCCCCCTCACTTGACTATCATGACTCATTATGTTGCACAATTTTAAAGTGAGTTATAGGAAAGGATGAGAAGGAAGTAAAGACTGAGGCTTAAACAATTATTGATGCCCCGGACTACGTCTATCAGGATTAGCTTTTAAACCTAGCAGAAATGGGCAGATTCTGTTTGTTAAAGGGCTGGGATACAAATGTGAAGATTAGTTATAGAAAGTGTCTGCTAGGACTGAGAAAGAGAAGATGAATTGATTTTTTGTTTGTTTATACATAACCTTGCAAGCAGAGGTTCTCAGAAACATTAACTAATTCAGACAAAACATTTGAAATGGACATTTGATGAGTGATTGTAATATGCACCTCAGAAGAGTGTTCAGAGGTGCCCCTGCCAATAGCTGCTTCAGCTGGCTGCAGGAGATTTAACAATTTACAGGTCTCCAGATCAGCCCTCCAAAATACAATAAATCAGTCTGAATTTTTTTTTCTCTCCTAAATTGGTCTTACACAAAATCTCTCGGTGAATCTGGTGGAATACTGCATTCTGCCTGAGGGTATTCGGACCTAATTATGTGAAACTTCACTAGCCCATGGGTGCAAGCAGGGGGGTCTATAGCATTTCCCCCTAGCAGAACTGAGAGTTTAAAGAGGATGGATTTGTGCATAAGGGAGTAAAAACATATCTAGGTGTGAGACAAACCAGGGAAGATAATGTGTGGGAAACTGGAAAAAAAAAAAAAAAAAAAAAAAAAAAGAGAGAATGGGAAAAATAAACAGAGAAATTAAAAAAGAGGCGAGAGAAACAATAAAAAAAAGGCAACACAAAATATACTGCATAAACAATCATTAGGTGGAAAGAGATCCCAACATATTATGCATTTGTTTTGCAGCAAAATTCACGGAGTTCCCCCGAAATGTCACAGCCACAGAAGGGCAGAACGTGGAAATGTCTTGTGCTTTCCAAAGTGGCTCCACTTCCGTGTACCTCGAAATCCAGTGGTGGTTTCTGCGGGCAGCTGAGGACCAAGAGGCTGGAGCTGAGGTGACAGGCACTCAGGTACTAATCCTCTGCCACAGATTCCTCAAACCACCTGGAGAATGCCACAGAAGAGGTGGAGAGGAAAGGGGGTAAGGGAAGGAAAAATATGGAGAGCAGAGGGAAGGACTAGAGAGAGGTTCTGTATCTCTCCAGGGACTTAGTTTTGACCATGAAATAACAGTGCAGGAGCCTGCAGACAAAAATGCCCACCTCTAGGGATGGTGCCTTTGGTGCCTGTCACTCCCGGAATGCAGCCAGGGATGCTCACAAAACCACGCAGATTTTTCAAAGTCTATTTTTTTCCCTTCTGTTTTTTGTTTGTTTGATTGGTTTGGTTTTTTTTGTTTTTTTTTTTTTTTTGGTTCCTCTCTTAGATTTTCCCTTTGGAAAGCAGCTGTTCAAAGACTGCTCCTTGTGGGAAATTTTTATTTCCCGAGTGGCAAGATCTTACACATGCCCTCCAATTTACAGCTAGCACAGTCGAGTTGGCAGCCATATACAGCTGCCACAGGAGGGCACACGCTTGGCGAGGGTGGGGAAAGCAGGAGGGAACAAATGCCCCAGAAGAAGCAAAAACACAACTGCGCAATTTCATCCTTCCGAGCGGGACAGGAGGGGCCATGTCCACTTAACACTGTCATCTGGGGACGCTCTTCCCCGCGTTCTCTGCCCGCTTAGCACGGGTCTCGGCGTTCAGCTGTCCCGAAAAGACGCCCACGCCAGGGGGGCGGGAGGGCGGTCCGCGGGCAGCTCCCCTCTCCCATGCATCCCGGCTGTCCCGGCCGTCCCCGCTGTCCCGGGCTGTCCCCGGTGCCGCCCGCAGGTGGCAGGAGCGGCGCGCCGCTCCACGGGCTCCATGGGTGGGTTGGGATCGGGGCGCGGAGCGGGGCGCGGAGCGGGGCGGGGGCCAGCGACCCACGGCGGCGCTCCTTTCCCTCCAGGTGGAGCTCCTGCCCGAGCGGGACCTGGACAGCGACGGCACGAAGATCAGCGTAAGTGTCGCCGCAGGGCGCGGGCAGCCCCCGCACCGCCGGCCGGGGGTCCCTTCCCCAGTCAGAGCCCATCCCTCGGAGGGCCGAGACTGTTCCTGCCCCGCGTCTCATCCCCATCAACGCCGCAGGCTGCAGGAGGCTGGCAGTCCGCAGCTCAGCGGTTGGACTCGATCTTAGAGGTCTCTTCCAACCTAAATAATTGATTCTGTGATGCTATGACTTCTTCCTTGCCGGCACAGGCAAGGTGCCAGGACATTCCTGCCCCATGCGGCCCCCCACACCCCTGGGCATGGAGGCATTGGCCAGCATGGCACAGGCAGTAGACCACTGACGGACATTGTGAAGCACTGCACCCATCCTTCCTTGTACCTTTTGTTTTTATTTACCCTGGGCAACAGCTAAGCCTGCCTTAGCACTCCAAAGCTGGTTCTAAGGCTTAAATTTGTCTGTGAAGCTCCACTTCCCTTTAGTGGGGTGTGCAGCTGCTTAAATGGGTGCTTTCCCAGGGCCATGCCCTTTGGCAGAAAGAAAGCTCAGAAAGACTTTGGCCTCCCTCTTGGGAGTAATTTCCACTCTTGGCCCCTGAGACTCTGTTTTAAGAAAGTAAGATTTTGACACCAGAGTTACCAATCTGCTGTTTGGAGATTAAACCAGAATGTTGTCTCAACAGAATTATGAGCAGCACTGCTCCAGCCCTTGTCCAGGGAAAGGATCTCTTCCTCATCAGACCCAGGTCCTGAGAGAGGCATAGCCAGAGAGCTGTTTCTGACATCAGAATAGCTCAGACCCTCCTCCCTCAGCATCTCAAGAAATGTATAGTGGTGGGGTCATGGTGTGGTGCTCACTGCAGTGGAAAGGCACAGATACTTAGCAGATGCTGCAGCATCAGTACTCTCTATGAGCCCAGAGAGGTTTTCCCTTTCTCCAGCAAAATCCCTTTGGAAGTGCCTTTTAGCTGCAGCCAAGGCTGTAAGTACCAGCAAAACTTAAAACAGCAGTAAATAGAGGTGAATAATTTCTGTTAAATCTTTTACTCTGCTGCTTTTGTTGGCTATAAATAACTAAACAAATAATTAGATCAGGTCAAAGTACAGCAAGATATAGCTGAAGGACATTTGTAAATTAGAACTGAGATACACTATGTTCAAAACAGTGCTTATTCTAGCCATACTTACATTTACTATGATACTTCTCACTATACACTATAAACAATTTGTGTCATAGACCGTATCTTCAGTTATGTTTGTAGACTATCTTACAAATGAGGTCCACATGTGGTCTTTGGATACTCTTCCACTAAACACGGGGCTAGCAGACAATTCATTGCTTATCAATACTGTCTCCTTTAAAATCTCTGAAGTAACAAATCTCTTTCATTATGTATGATAATAATTCATGATGATGTATTTATGGTGTTTCTATAAGCTTGCATAAAACATTTATTTTACATTTGTAATGAAAGTCAGTGTTTCATAGATGTCTAAATCCACTTTTTACAAATGTAGCTGTTTTTTAATTTTTTTTCTGAAGACATACTACGTCTCCATTAGTATTACTGTAAATTATCATCATGAAGAGAAGAAAAAACTTTTAAGTGCGTTTACTAACTCTTTAAAGAAATGCTAAGATACACCGAATGTTTGCTGAAATACACCTCTTTATCTGTTTTAAATGATAATCAGGGACAAACTGAAAACATCTATACGTGCTGCCAGCAACAATTTCTAAATTTTTCACCAGTGCTATGCAACACTGTAATGTTGTGGCTATTGTATGGAAGCAAATGAAGGCAAAATATGACCTATGCTTCCTCTTTCTATTCATATGAAACTTCTTTAACCCTTTTGCTAAACATGAACTGTTCAGTAGAGACATATTATTATTGAATATGGTTTAAATAACTATTCAGCACTTTCTGTGCTATCACATTATTAATGTGATCACATAATTAATATCACATACCTTATGCTTGTAAGTGTGCAATCCATACTTTCAACTCAGTTTGCCAAGTATAAATTCAGAGCTGGGTACAACACAACAGGCTATAAAGTCCATCCAGCACCTTAAAGCAATAACATATTCACAAATATTGCTCCTCAATTTATCAAGCAGGCAGAATAGGTGCTTTGCCAACATTGGCAACTATAGTTTGCCAAGCTATCAGAAACGATGTGTTCTACAATCACCAATAACATGTGCCTAGCTTCAATCTAACAGTTCTTCACTTTTGTGAACCACCATGTATTCATCATCCTGATGTTTCCTTATTGCCTGTGCCTGATATGACACAAACCAACCTTTACATCCATGTTTATGTAACAGTGAAAGTAAACCAGGTTCAGAAGTTCTTCAAAGCCGGTTTTAGATCCCACTGAACATGTTTTAACTGGCTTTTGGTGGGGAAAGAGATATTAATTCAGATAGAGATAAAGAGAAAAATAATGAAAAATAAATTCTCTAAAGTGATGAATATAAAGGAAGGAACCTGTATTAACTTTTCCCAATGCATCTTAATACCTATCACATATTTCTGAATGTATAATTTACTCATGTGTTTTAATTATCTGAAACAAAGGTATGTTATGTTGCCTTCAAATGTTAAAACCAATTAAGAATAAAACAGGAGTCTTTTTTTAGCTGCCAATAATCGATTTTGAATATGTACTGATATATAACTCCTAATAAGTACATAGTTATATAAACAAGAAAAAAGGGTCTACCTGACACAAGATGTCTTGTTATCATTAATAGACAAAAAATACCAAGGCTTTGCATACACTTTGAAGAGACAAACTGAATGTCAAATATACAGTTTCATTGTATTGAAGAGTAAAAACTAATCTAATAAATAGTTATTAATATAGTTTAAATCTTGTCAAACATTTCCAGCAAAATTGTTAATCCACTATTTCAAAAACTGAATTATTCAATCAAGCCAGCTAACTGGAAAGGTTTAATCGATGAAGTGCACAGATACTAGGTTTACATAAGAAAGCTCATTAAGAATGTTCATGATTTTAAGCAATTAATTGAAATGAGCATGGTAGTTTGGGTTGTTTGTCTGAGGCTAATTATATTTCAGAGCAAACCATCTAAGCAGATTTGTAAAGAAAATGTCAGGCATCCTCATAGACACAATTAGCCATACTTATCCTTGATGTAACCTCCCTGCAGAAAGCACAATCACACCATTGATTAATTTGGCACTGTGTCAGTAGAGTCAGTAGAGTTTGGAGAGAAAGAAAAATTCCTGACAACATATTTGTTTCTTTGTTTTCTTTTCCTGGCAAATTTGCAGACAGTGAAAGTACAAGGGAATGACATCTCCCACAAGCTGCAGATTTCAAAAGTGAGGAAAAAGGATGAAGGCTTGTATGAGTGCAGGGTAACCGATGCCAACTATGGAGACCTTCAGGAATACAAGGCCCAGGCATTTCTCAAAGTCAATGCTAACAGCCACTCTCGGCGAATGCAAGCCTTTGAGGCATCTCCGATGTGGTTGCAAGACATGAAACCTCGTAAAAACATCTCAGCAGCTGTCCCAAGTAGCATCCACAATTCTGCCAATCAGCGTGTGCGTGCCACCTCCAGCCCCGAAGCAGCAGCCAAAATCCCCAAACAAAGTCCACAATCAGGTATGGTAAAGCATTTTGAGCTTTCATTTGATTGCTAACCGGCATGCAAAAGGAGGCTAAATCAACAAGGTAACCAGGAAATTGTGACTAGGAAGAGTGTGGTGCTCAGTTATTCCTCCTTCTTTCTGGTTCCATTCTTCTTGATATATCCTTACTTCCTAAAATCTGAAGAATGAATTTCTGAGCAGAAGAAGCAAAAAAACCTTAAACTTCTGTATGTGGATTTTTTCTCTTCTGGTTTTACCCACCTAGGGCTAACTCTGAAATGAAAGCTTAGCTTTCCCTGTAGTGCGTGTGGAGAGAGAGGGCCGTGTCAGTGAATGACTCATTTCATTTTAAGATGGCCGTGCATGATAAATTAAATAAAACACTCATCCAGATGTGTTTCTTCCTAAGTTATTTTGCACTAGTCACCTATTTTTTATATCTCCAACATTTGGTGAAATTAATTTACTTTTAGTATCAATCCTATTTTCATAAGGAACTTGACTTCTAAATCTAAACAAATCTTAGATACAGCAAATAGTTTCTCTGTTTTGTAGGATTTAGGAAGACCATGGGCTTGTCAGAAGAAGTGTTTTTGTTGTCTTCAGGTGCTTGACCATTGGCTCTGAATCAAGGGTTAAAACGGCAATGCTACCATTGTCTGTCATGTAGAAATTAACATACTACACGTTTTGTTTGGAGGATTTTGTTCAGCACTGTATAAATGACCTATAATCAATATCAGTCTGCATTTTCTACATTGATACAGTAAAACTCACAGTTTTGCAAAGGTTTATGAGTATACAGGAGGTGCAGCACTATATGATGGCAATATAGAGATGGACAGGATAAAAAATTGAAAATGATCAGATATCCTCTGGAAAACAAACTGTGCAAGTTGAAGGGTTTGTGGGTTGCTTCTGTTTACACTGAGGGCCCAATGTAAGGCAGGAAATCACAATCTGCCTCAAAATATATAATGGAACATAACCTAATTAGCTCTGATACATCATTTTTCTGCTAGTGTGTTATTAAATCAAAAACTGAATGCAATAAATTTCGTAGCACATCTGCTGTGAAATCACTTTCATCTTATAGGCATACTATTAGAAAAACTTTTTTATAAGGAAAATACATTTCATTACAAATTGGAAGAATATGATTATTCATATGAAAATTGTTATTGCTCCTAGAAGAGCTGGTGTATGTGCTACCACTATTTTATCTCTGTACACATTTTTTAAACTTGTTTAGAAGTTATATTCAGTTCTTCTTCCCTGAAATTGAGCCACTTTCATTTTTAGCTCTTCCAAAAAACAGCTTAGCTCTTAAAAGAAAACAAATATTTCAGTTTATATTAAACAATCATTCTACCATTGCTTTGCTTTCAGACAAATTTATATACTGCTTATTTTCCATTGGACTCATACATTTCAAAGCAGCAGACTTCTCCATAAACTGAAATCTCTGATTTCTATTCAGTTCTATGTGAAATTAATTAAAAGAATTGGAGGTTTATGAAATACATAACAAGAGGCTACACTGAATTGCAGCCAAAGTGTGCAAAGAAACAGCTAATCCACTAAATCATTTTGGATATATAATTGAATTCCATAGTATTGTTTACATCTTTAGTCCAAGCAATATCTTGACTGATTGCAGGACATTCGCAATTTGAGAGCTAATAAATTAGTACATGGAAAGGTCCCTGTGAAAAGGAGAAAACAATATAGAAAACTAATCTCTTCTTTTTTACTTGAGCAAAGATTACTGCAGATCAAGTGCAGACAATCACAATCATAAATAATTTAAAAATTAAACCAATAAAAATATAATTTATTTTATAAATTAATTTTTTATGAAAAAGCACAGGCAAACTCTGCATTCATCAGAGGTGTGGCTAATCTCCTAAAGAAATAGATTGTACCAAAAATCACTATCAAGCCTAATTTCAATTAATTAGTCACTTGTTACACTAACTGTTAGTGGTATTTTTTATGAACATCAGTTTAACTCATGAGAACCAAGAATTACTTTCTTTTACTTGAGAAAATCTTGGCCTCATTTTTCCAGCTATGGTGAGATTTGGATTTTCACTCCATTTTTACAGTCATTCTTCACTAACAGAAATACCCATGGGAACACAAGGCAGTGAGAGGGTCTAGCTCTATGTAACTGTGACGAGCAATTTCAGCTGAGGAAAGGGAGATGTCAGTTGTGAGACCTCAAAAAGGCAAAAAGGAGTTGTCATATACATTATTAGTCTTCTTTTCATGATGCACAATTAACACAGTCTCCTTATTTAATCAAATGAGAAACTCTTCCCTTCTTCATCATCATACTAACTATATATATACATGCATAGGACTGCTGTGTGATTACGTTATATGTAAGCAACATATCCATCCAACCTAGAACACACAAACATTTTTGAGTACAAATGTATCATTATTAACTGCATGTTTTGAAGGATATACAGGTTGATTATGATATGTTTGTTAATGCTGAGTAATATCACTTGAAGGAAGAAGTATTATTAAAAATAGGCAATTGTATCAAATATTCTCCAACACCGGGGAGCTGGTGCATAGTTATTGGCAAGCAAAAGATTTTACTGCCATGATCACAGATTATTGTAAAATACATTTACAGCAATGGGAAACATGACACTCTGAAATTATTGGGAATTCTGTATTCAACAATTTCTGAAGAGCTCAGCTACTAATATATGAAAAAATTTACTGTGACTATATTAATATTTTGTCCCCAAAATTTATTTTTTGAAAGGTAGATAGCACTCTACTTGACTTATTCTATCCTGAAGCACACTGCAGAATTTCATTTATTTCTTAACAATAGATGTTTAATATGTAGCTCTAGAAAAGCAGTTTATGGTCACCACCATTTTAAAACATGAGCATTTTCCAACTGAATAGATATTTCTGCTATTCTTCTTTATGCAAAGGTAAGAATATCTGTGATAACTTTGAGGGAGCTAAATAGCCAGGGCTGACAAATTAAAGTGGCATGAAGTCCATTCAGTATTTTGCACTGCTCTAAAAAACACTATACCAATGTAAAAAAACCAATGTTTATTATTGTTATTGTAATGGAGATTCAGTATAGGATGAAATAGCTAATAAGAACAGACACTCACACAGACAGTCCTCATATAATATACTAAAAAATTTTCAATAACTACCTCAAAGTCAAAAAAGTCAGGAAAGCAAAAGTCAAAGCTAACACACGTCGACCCTTTCATTTCATAATCATGGACTGCAGCAAATGAAATAACCCATCACAGCTTAACAGGAATCTGAGTAATTCAACAGGCTAATCTGCATATATCCAGAAAATGTCCTATGTAGGTGGTGTGACAGACTTTTTTTTCCTGCATAACTCATAACAACCTATCTTAATCCAAAGGCAAAAGCACAGAGTTATGACAAATCCTTGTAACTCTAAACAATGCTGCAATTAAATGGAATCCAAGAGCTAAAATTAATTCAGGTGAAAGGAAGCTAAATAATCTCCAGACTGCACCAAATGTCACTGTGTCATGGATACAAACCTAGACAAACTTTGCTGCCTGCATTCAAGTGACTCAACATTTATGGCAACAAAAAGGGCTGAAGAATTTTTGTGCTGGGAATGTGTATATCCGCCAAACTCTTCCTGTTCTGCCAATGCTCTGTTAAAGCACCCAAAGCCATTAGTTGCTTTTCAGATTCAAGAAGATCAGTCTCAGAGATCTCAAAAGGGAACAGCTACAAATGAAGAAGTGACAATAAGGCTCATTATCTGACTGCTTATATAACAAATTCAGCTATTAACCTAACTACATGCCAAAACTTCCTGTGATGGTAGCAGAGTTGCAGTGAGTGACTTGAAAAGGAAATCAAAGGAGAAGGTTGTCATTACCTAAGACAGAATGGTCTGGATTCTTGTCATCATAAATCACACTGAGAAGCTGATCATCAGGCACGAATGCAAAAGAAGAGGATTAAAATATTTCATCTGTCTGTTGATACTCATAAACTGATGACATGCCTTGCTGTCTCCATTTTTGTCTACAGAATCTAGGAATCTTTTATCATAAATCTCTTTTAAGCAAAAAACATATGTCCAATTTGGAATCTTCTGGGTTATAAACCAACTTCTGCATTGTTTTTTACTTATTGATTTATATTCCATCTCCTCTTAAAGCAAAGGAACAAATGTCTGCTCTAGCCTCCACCAAGGTGACAGCCAACACTACTGTTTTCTTCACTAAGAGAGTCTTTGGCTTTCACAGTTACTCTTTTAGAAACTATGAGTATCCATAAGGTTGAGAGGTACCAACAATTACTGGGATTGTGGCGCAGCAACAAGTCAAGTCTCTGTTTTCTTAAGACTTGATTAAAGCAAAAGCCAAGTGACAGTTTTGTTGTTATTCAGCTGTTCTCACAAATTTGTGCAAGAAGATGATGCAATAACTATCCCATTTTAAACCTGTATACGCTGCAATCTCTTCTTCTACTTGAAATTTACACTTTGATTCCTTCTTCCTGAAAAGAAGTTGCTCCACCCTTTTTAGCTTGTCTGAAATAATGGAATAAATTCAAACCATGTTAATTGATGTAGCCTTAATAAGTAGTTAGCTGTTGACCTTGGAACTGTAAGTATCTTTTTGAGAAGTGCTAATCTTCTCCAAATAACTTAGTTGGCAATGCAAGGTCTATATAGCAGCTAACCTCCTCTTTTTTTTTTTTTTTTTTTTTTTTTTTTTTTTTTTTTTTTTTTTTTCGGGCCAGATCTTCCAATACAGAATAAACTCACTAATGCCTTATGTTTCTTTCAAAAACTCCACATCTTAATTTCTTATTTTTCCATACTTACTGATCAAACAAAATGCATACAAATACTTTAACTCCCATTCCTAGTGCTTAGTTCATCTAAACCCAGTAACAAACAAACTCTTCTCAGTTTATCTGCAGTTCTAATTCCTGTCATAAAGAAAATGGTATCTACTTTTTGTAACTTTCCCTCATTGCCATTGCCAATCACAAATACTAAACTACTATCAACTGTTATTCCTTTTATAAAAATACAGGTTCAGGAACTAAGAAAAGAAATCACTCACCAACCAGTATGTGTTCATTTTTCCTTCTCTACAAGTCTGAACAGTTGATCAATCCCATATGCCCGTACCAGACTGAATACTTGGGTATACTTAGTTATAGACATAGCCTCTGTGAAATCTGAGATATTATTTTCAACCTTAGTTATGCCCATAATTAAGCAATAATAATAAATCACAAGAGAAAATAGGTCTTTGAGATTTCTTGAGATAATAATGGAATTTATCATTAAATATATGACAGCTCCACTGTAATTTGTATTTCTGTAAAAGTGATGGTGTTTGGATGCTGCACTTTTGTGTCTTATGATCCCAATCAATAAACAGTGAGAACAGACACAGAGGAAACTAAGTGTACAAAATCTAAGAAAATAATTTTGTCTTTTCTTCATCTACAATGTAATTTATATATGCACATGTATACTGAGATCTTTCCTATTCTTTTAGTAACATTACCAGTGTGTTTCACTGTCGGTCATTGCTGCATGTGCACTTAATCCTATCTCTTCCTTCTTTTAGATGTGTAAAAATGAACCTTTCAGACTAACCTCACCTTTAGAACAAATATTTATGTACAAAGATTTGATAGGAGACCCCCACAGGAGTTCTCTAAGTAGCAGAATCACAGTAATTCTTCTCTACATGCCTGATATAACTTTATTTGGTAAATAACCATTAGAAAGATTGCCCACACATGCAGTAAACAAAGAGAAGAAAATAAAGGAAGATGAGAGGAAATGGGGGAGGGGGAGAAGCTGTGTGTGATTTGTTTGTCAGTTCCCTCAAATTGCTTTTCATTGCTTCACAATCAGACAGCTTGCACTGGGTCATCAGAGTTTGCAGCATATGCGACAGGGCCTGCTCTTGAAATAACTGATGGGAATTCCTTGCTTCAGAACACAACCCATTTGTTGCTTGACAGATATACAGAAAAGCAGAGGATATTTTCACTTCAGATGAGAAACAGGAAGTTTCCCATCTATGGCATCCTACTTCATTATGAAAATCCTTTCCGTCACATACAATGAAAATGAACGGGTGCAATTGTCTGCTGACTGGAAGGGATGCAAATCTACTGAAGTTTAAAAGACATCATTCATCTACAATAGCAAAAAATTTGGCTCAATGAAGATGAAGATGAATTATCTTCTACTTACAGAGTCAATTATAAGAAAAATCTAAGCTTTGCCCAGCATGTATCACCTGAAGATGTTTAGTACAGTGAAAGTTTCTGGGAATAGAATGGAGGGGAGGTAAACATCTGAAAACTGTTGTTTTCATCTTATTCAGATTCAGGGGGAAAGGTCATTCTTCGTGGTAGGTTTTGTTGCTTCAGGGTTTTTTTGAGTTTTTTCTTCAACTTTGATTAACCTTTTTCTAGTGCTTCTCTTTGCAACCTTAGATTAGACTAGATAGAAAGCTCAACACTTTCAGTATTTTCTTCTTCTCTGGACAGGGAGTTTACATTTGATAAATTCAAAAGCTGCAAATATATTCCAGACACATTACTGTCTTTACAGCTGCAATAATAATCAATTAATCCTTCTTTGTTGATGACAAAGCTGGATGACATTTGAAGAGCAACTAATGATGTTTCTGTCAGCCTTGAGAAGACTCTACTCCAAACTTTACATTTTACCCTATCATAAGGAAGTTGCAATCATAGTCTTTGGCAGAGCAACTTGCTATCCTGTCTGTTTGTGGGTCAGATCCACCTCACTGAAGTTTGTTCCCTGGTCTACTGTCAAATGCTACCATCATGGAACAAAGCTGCTGCAAGTTAGGTGCGCAGCCACATTTGCAGTGCTTCAAACATTCAGTCTCTGTGTTCATCAGCCAACAGAAATACAAAGAGGAATTCTGAATGCTAGTTCTGCTACCAGTCCTGTTTCTACTGCCATTATTATCTCAGCTGTTGTTGTTGCCTGTGATACTGACTGCGAATTTTGGCCATCAAATCACAGAGACAGAGCTATAAGGATTATAAAAGTGACTTGTACAAGACTACGGAAAATGGTGTATCCATCTCCAGTTCATTCTGTATAACTGAAAAAAAAGAGTTCAAAAGTCAAGATTTTTTTTTTGTCAAGGAGCAATAACAAATCAATCATGAAGGCAAGAGCTAGCAGTAGGTGTCACAGAGAGCCATACATTCAGATAGTGCAAAGACTTTTACTAAGATAATACTGTTAGATAATATAACTACATAGGATTGTGCCTGTCTGAAATACTGCCAAAATAACAGGTCAGTTACTTATTTTGAACTCAATTCACACATGCAATATCTGCTAATCAGGGACTATCTTTTACCCGAAGAGACTTCGAATATCGATGAATAATATTATGATTGATCCCACATCTCAGAACTGTAACGAGAAAAGTTGAAAAAATCTGAAATAAAAGCAGAAAAATTCAATAATCGAGAATGTGAATAAGACAGAATTAATATAGTACTTGGCACAAATACTTAAGCTTCATTCTCACAATACACCATTTTCAAACTGGTGTACTGTGATTGTAGGCACGATACCCTTTTTTTTAAAAAAATTTTACTTGTAACACAGTAATAGCAAGGGTGAAGGTTTTGGATTTGTGAACACTGATTTAGCTCTTAAAATTTAAACTGTTGCCATCCCAACTATTTGTGTTTCTCCAATCAGAAGTTATTGCCCCAAATGTGGATGGCAGAAGGAAACGGGTGTCTGCTCCTCAGCTTTCACAGTTCATAGTGTCAAGCGTCTATATTGTCATAAATGCATAATTTATAAGCCTCAATGACAGCTGATAAACTAAAACACAGAGCTGTTAAATTGAGATAAATGAAGAGATGGCACGGGTTTTGTTTGTATCACTCCTACTATTGGGGTTTTAATTTCCATAAGAGGGGGAGTCAGAGAGATGGAGGCACTGTCATCCTAAACTGCTCCAGCTAAACCCATTAAGAGCTTGTGAGTCACAGCTCTTAGACAGAGGTACCTTCTGTTAGTCAGAGCCATTGTTCTAATCTCTATAACAACTGCATTATCCACCAGGCAAACAAAGGATCAAAGGAATGGTCCCTGCCTCAAAACACTTACCATCTAGGAATCAGACAGAAGAAACCAGACTCAGCCAGTGTGAGTTTAGCTGAGTTCCATGAAAATAGCTCTTATATAAATGATATAAATAGAAGGAGCTCAGTTTGATTGTATGTCAAATATGAGCCTAAGTGTCAGGTGTGAAAAATGAGAAAATGGATTGAATATCACATGTTGAAATATTTACAGAAGAATAAATTTTTCCCTCCGTGTTATAATAACTCTTTTTATATTATTTTTTTGTGACCGTGCTGCTGAAGTTGACAGAGTAATATTAAGTATCACCCACTTAAGTTTTCTTTCCAATAGATGAAAGAATTAACAGGGTGCAAAAAACAAAGAAGCAAAAGACAAGTCCAATTTTAGTTTTCTTCAAATAAAACTCTTGTTTTTGTCATCTCTTTCAGAAATGGCTCCATTAACAGTTTAATTACTAAGTGGCACATATGAAATATACACATGTATATATACATTACTAAAATGCTGAGCAATTTGTGTTAGAGTCATATTTAGTTACAACAGCAGAACCCAGTTGCTAAAAGAGTCAATTCAATAGTTTTTGTTAACAGCCTAAATTCGACCTTCCTTCAGGATAGGAAATAACTACAGGCAAGTATAGGATGAAGATAGGTTACAACAGGACAGTCAGAAAAAATGGCATTTCCTCTAGAATCATCCATTTCATACAGATGAATACAAATGCACCAGTTATTATTTTTTCTGTCACACATAAAAAAAATGTTAAGACATATTTTGTCCATGGTTTTCAGGGACAAGATGAGAGAGAAAGGTGCCTAATGCTGATAAGAGCAGTCAAAAATCATGCTGCCAGTTGTTCTGAAACAATACCAGTCATCCAATTTGGGGCTTGCATTTGCTTGAGCTTGCACCCCTCCTCCTCAGCCTTGAACTTGCTGCAATGGGCACTGTATACTGCACTGCTTTTCAGTTTTGTTTAAATAGCTAACTCTGGTATTTCACAAACTATTTGCCAACACCTCTTTTAGCGACCTTTTCTCCAAAAAGTACTCTCTCACTGAAACAACTGAAGTCAATGCATTACTTATACAGGTGAAGAGATTTGAAAACTTTGCAAGCTAAAAATACCAACTAAAGGAAGGAAAAAATTAGAATATGTGCTACAAACGGCTGATACTTGGACATTTCTGACTGAGAGTCCTGGGTAGATAGAATCTCACTGTCCTAAGAAAGTCAGGCAGGGAAATTTGAGTATCAAGTTTAAAAAACTTCCATAATATAGTAAAAATTTAATGATGGAAGTACTCATAGTTTTACATACCCTGACCAGTTCAGAGATATCAAGAGCTCACTATATCTTTGACTCACTGAGTGAAATTTAAAGAAGTTGAGAACATGCACAAAAATGTTTCTGGCTGCTAGAAGGAAATATAGACTTCTAAAGCTGAAAGCTGTGTCCCTTAGCTTCAAAAATCATTCTGACTTTGACACGCCTTACCCAACATATCACCTGCACAGATAATTCAACAACACTTCATTTCACCAAATAGGAATCTAACTACTTGCTATGTAACTACTCTAAATTTGTTTAGGAGAATATCATATGAAAATGCTCAGGAAATTAAAATTTCAGAAGCTGAATTTCAGTTGGACAATCTGCCCAGATATGTAGACACACTTTCAGACCAAAACAGCCTAAAAAACTTTCTAAAGTAGCATAAGCATTTGAACAGAACTTAGGATAACTGCTACAAAAATGAATGACACTCATGAAGCCAGTACAACTGTATCAGGATTTCCTAATCATATTCATATGTAAAGTATTATTTAGTACTGAAGTACCTATGAATAGAATTTAAACAAAACTATATATGAAAACAGAAGGAAATGCACTGATAAGAATGGAAGTTGTGCATTACAGGATAAAGGACATAAGAGAGACTAAAAATTACACCAGAAATGGATTAAGTCAAGTACACTATCCAGTTAATCTTTCTCAAAAACTGTGTTCAAACTCAACAGTTTTTTTTGGCTGTTTTTATCAGAACAGTATGAAAATCTATACATGTTGATGAACTTCCCGTTTGAATTATATGTTTAGGAATCTTAGCCCTCACTCCTGTCTGTTCAAGGTGAAAGGATGACAGGGTTGAATCATTTTGATGATCTCGTTTTCATCTTTGGGACTGACTTTAGAGATTCTTTTATCTTATTCATAGCATGGTTGCCCAATTAGGAAGCCTGGTTCTACTCATGAGGTAAAGAAAGAGATACAAACAAGAACATTTTTTTTAAGAATTAATAAGAGAACGATGACTCTCAGGTATGTTTCAATAGAAGGACAAGAATGTTGAGATTTAGTTGTTTCTGTAGGGACTGATGTAGAAAGTGGTCTGAATGTGAAATCCCATATTTGTTCACACCAGTATACACTTAATTCTACTTGGCATTGTGAAATTGCAAAAGTCATTCAAAGTCCTATTCTTCTTTCTTTTTTTTTCTCCTTTCATGCTGCCGTCTGTTGTCCTTTTATAGATTTAATATGGCTTGTTCTGAACCACTGCCTGAAGCCAAGTATCATTTTCCTACATGCTACCTATATTTGAAGTCCCCTCAGGTTTTTTCTTCTCCAAGTATTGCCATCTTAAGTTTGCATTAGAATGTGACTTTAGGTGTAGCTGGCAGGAATTTAAAGGTTGTGGCCTGCCTTAGTGCAGAAAGAGCTTCAGGATTTATTGTGGCTCAAGTTTCTGTCAGAATTCCCCTCTCTATCTGGGGTTGGAAAGTTGTCACTTTTTTTACTCCACGATAAGACTGAACATATCTGTTCACCTGGGCACCTTACCTAGAGAAAGCTAAGGATTACCCCTTCATCCAGAATCCCATCCCTTTTCCTTATCTGCTCTTCTGGGCATCGCTGACAGATAAGGAACAGACATCAGATGAACTGCACTACACACTGAATAAAAATTCTAAGTAGACTTCAGGGAAATTCTAGACATAACCTATTCTAAACTTCAATCAATTTGGAAGTAACTTTCTTCCAAAATACAAAAAAAAAAACCACCAAAACCCCCACAAAAGAACCAAACCAACCAACGAACTAACCAACCAGAACAAAAAAACAAACACTAAACAAACAAAAAACCAAATACAAAAACAAACACAAAACACAAGAAACCAAAACCAAACACAAACAAACACAATAAAACAAAACCAAACAAAACCCCCAAACAAACAAACAAAAAACAAACAAAAGACATTCAGAACTTTTCTCTCTGATGTGTAAGACAAATTCATTTGCTCACAACAGCAATTTGCACTAGTTTAAGCTGATTACTTTACAGTCAATGGATAAAGATGGAGGGAAATCCTAAACAAAAGGATCTGCCATGAATATGATACTTACTGTTTATCCTCTGTCATTCAGTTCCTCCAAATCAAACACAGATGACTGAGCCTTAAAACACCCATGACAAGTCACTCCTTTGAAGAGGCTGAGGAGTATATATATCTTAGCAGTATAAGAGAGATATATACAACTATGATTTATGCAATTCAGAGGAACAAGAATGGTAGCAATTGATAAGCCAAAGAGAAAAAAATCTATTTATTAAAAACCTGTGTGAGACATACTCAAATAAAATTTCAAATAAAATCAACCATACTTGGTTTTATTTATCTTTATGTATATAATACTGCAAATGTCCTCCAAGAAATATTACAGTTCATTTATGTCCCCAGTAAAATTAAGGCAGGTATCTCATGAACTTTTACTTACTTTACATGGATATAATCAAAATTATGATTTCATGTGTTTTCAACTGGGACTGACAAGAAGATTATTTAAAATTCAACACTATAAAGCTAATTGTTATAAAACAGCAGACCAGGCACTTAAAGATGGAAAACATCAGCACAAATTCCTAAAAAATAAAACTTCCAAGGTTTTTATACCTCTGTGATTTCAGAAATCAGTAATACAACAAAATTAACTCATATTCAGCACGGTCCCAAATATATGTTGATATATATGGGATATTTTGATATAATGTAATACATACTGAGAATCTAGGATGGACTTTTGTGTGACTGGCTGTATTCCTCCTGTACTGGTCAGCACAAAACCAGGACACTGCTCAAGCATTGATCAGTATGTTACTATTAAAGGAAACTCAAGGATACCCTAACTAAACTTGTATGTTTAATTAAATAGTAAAGAAATGCTGTTGAATTTGCATATTTCTTCTGTTATTTGTATGAGAATAACTATTCATTGTATGCACAACTGTAAGAAGACAATTTTCAGGGGCTCTGACAGGTATTGAGGCTCAGAATGAAGGAGGCTATTACATTCCAAATCTTAGAAAGTGCAGATGGAAACTACTTGAGACCCAAGGTGGTTAACTGTGCGAGGTACTCCTACAAATAGGAGATGCAAACATTGTAATGCCTGAGGCAGCTGCTTAGTTTACAATTCAGTGTTTCATCCAGTTGTGAGAAAATAAACGGGCAAAACTCTTTAACCAGTATTTGCTTTTCTCTGCTTGTCTCCTAAAATCCCACGTATCTTTACACAAATTTTGCCTGATCAATATCTTAGTGAAACCCAGGGACTGTAGTCATTCAGGCATGGGATGAGCAACTACCTTTTTGATCAGTTAGGGTTTACTAGAATTTATAACTTCTGATGGCTTTATTTAATACTTAGATGCTCTAAAACCAATTTCATTAAGAGAACAAAATTGATGTTTACCTGTGTGGTTCATACACTGTGAGCCATGAAGTACGGTTCAACATTTCTGATAGAGATGTTTTTATTATTTTAAACATTAAGGTCACAAACATTTATCACAATTTTTTTTCTCTGTATTCATAACATTTAAGAAAACAGTGAATTTGAATAAAACAGAGTTTCAAACACCTTAATGGCATGAATTCTTTCATGCTGTTGCACAAAAACTTATCTCATAACCACATGCCTTTGGCAATATGGCATTTGTTTACAGGAAAAAGCTAAGTATTTCATGGATATTTGCTCTTTCAGATGGGTGTTAGTAGCAGGAAATAAAAGGTATTTAAATTTCACAGGAAGAATTTAACTGGATCCCAGTGGCTGATAGGTGAAACTTTGAGAATGTTTGATGCACACATCAAGTAGAGTTTAATTAATAATGTAGAAATAAAATAGGCATACTTTATATTATGCTGCTTCTTCTAAGTTACTGTTTTTGAGGGTTACATAATTGCAGTCCAGTTTTACCCAGTGTTGTTGACCTGCAATAAAATCTCTTTTAGTTGTCCTAATGTTATTAGAAAATAATTCTTGAAATGGAGAGGTAATGAGTAATCAATTTATCAAATCCACATCCAGATAGACAGGTTTTAACTTATATTACTATGCTTACAGTTCCAGTGATTCAAGTCTTGGTCAGAACAGTACACTTAAACCACATCTGCATGAAAAGTCTGTATCTGGATACTCTGAATTTTCAAGATATTTTAATTTTCAAGATATTTTAATTTGTATTTTAATGTGTACCTTGCCTCTGACATAAGTCTAAAATGGTGGAACTGAGTCTCTGATTTAAGTGCCCCATGACTTTCAGATTTGAAGTCAGAATGGAAATTTCTGAATATTTTTGTTCACTTATCTTTTTCAAAGAGGAAAAAAAAATAAAATATGAGCAAATATGACAGAACAGAAAAAGGAAAAAAGTCTAAAAATGCTGCTTTCACTTCCACTATATCCTTATTCTTCATTGGCAGCTTTCACTCTTCCAAAAGCTAAAGAAATACTGGGGTTCATGAAAAAAAAAACCAAAACAAACAATTCTTTTTCATATCTCTGGGGAAAAAAAGGAAACCTGAGTATACTTAAACTTCAATTTTATTCCATGAAGCATCACTGAAAAGATGAAATCACATCTTGTAGCTGTATATGTCACTGTATGTTGCAGTTTTATTATAAATTTGGTTAGACAGCACCTTGGAAATTATTAAACCAGATTAGGATTTACTAACTGGTTCCCGAAACCTTGCAGAGGACAGTTTTTTCCAACAAACTTAATAGCCTCTTTCTTCACATTGAAGCTGAAATTGTTTTAGTTGTATTTTCCCTAAATTTTTCTGAGAATTGTTCAGAATTGCCTTAGCTTGCATTCACTGCATGTACTCTAACCTAAATCCCTTGCAAGATAAAGAAAAACAGACTTGCTATTTAGAGAAGAACATGCACGTAGAACAATTGGAGGGAGTCCATGATTTATGCAGAAACTGAACATTACAAATTAAAAGGTTATCATGGGTTTGTATTATATATTACCCCCTAAATTGGGGATCTACAGATTGTCATATTGAAAAGAGAAAAAAACCCACCAAAAATCAAAGAGCCTTTTTCCTGAAAATAGTTTTTCCTGTGAAATCTTTGAAGTCAAACTTATTTTATATCATACTGTTTCTCCTTCAAATATTACAGCTTTCAAATTCTCAAATTGCAACACCGTTAATTGTTAAAAAAGCTGTTTTTAAAAGTACCCTTGAGATTCTTCTGAGGTGCATTATACATATTTTGTGCAAAGGAAGTGTATCTCCAAAGACCTCTTTAGGGTGGTCTTGAGCCATGTATTTCCCTAATTCAATCAAAAAAACCTCATTTCAATGGAATAAAACAAGTGAAAATTGAACACATCAGGAAATGATCTAAGTAAGTTCTGCTAATCTCATTAGGAAAAGAAAAGCCTTTGTAAAAATCTGTCAAATTACAAATTTTACACATTATATAAAAGAGAGAACAAATCCATGCTGCAGTGAAACCAAACTGACCTCAACCCTGGAGTTCAAGTTTGTAAATACTACCTATGTGAGAACAACCCCTAGAAAGAAGTTACTGCCAATTTGCTTGTGTGTTTGCTTGTTCCTAATACAGAGTAAGTGTTTTGAGAAGCCCAGAAAAGTACTACAGTGTACTTGAATATTGCTCAAGTAATAATGCAGGTAGCATTATTAGATGGGCAAGAGAAAGGTAGGCTTCCCACTCCTGCCTTCTTTCAGTAGGAACTAAGTTCAGAGTTCCCTTGGACTTCTTTGAAAAATCTCAGTAATGTCTTTAGACATATTTTCATTTTAAAGCTAATATTCATTTACAGCATCAGTTCACACACAGATAATTGAAATATCACAGTTAGAAATATCACCTTAGAAGGTTTTGTGTATGTGACAGAGGACTAAAAGTGTTTTATGGCAACCGCTATGTATGCAACATCTCACACGATGTATTTACTGAAATAAGCAGTGTTCATCTAAAATCTGGAATTTAGTTTATCCCTATTTTTGAAAGGGAAAAGATTACTAAAGATAAGAATAGAAATACTTTTTGCTACACTTATAAGCAAAGTTAGCAGATACAAAGAAACTGTGTTATTGATAAAAATCTGCAAACTTTTAAAAAAATGAAGACTTTCCTGTCTCTTTGCTTTCATTGTGTATATTCTTGATGAGGAGACAGATGTACTTTTGGGGGCTGCAGTGAAATCCATCATCCTGTTTAATAATAAATTCTTTACAAAAATGGCTTATACATGATCAATAGATTTTTTTAAAATAACTATTTATTATAAGTCCATCATAATCATGGACTGCTTATAACACCATTATTACTTTGTTGTAGAACTGATGCCTGTAACTATCAATAGCATTAATACTCTTCAAATATACAACTCAGATATAAAATCTATTGATCATGCATTAACCTGTTACAATTGGAACTTCTGTTTATAACACCAAACTAAATTTATAGTTTTCACCTCAAGTGATATGTTTCAAATCTGGAATGTGATTCTATACGATATAGGGAATTATCAAGCACTGAGACTTGGTATGTAAGACATTTAAATACTTACATTCTTGGTATGTGAACATTTCACTTTAATTAGTCTAGCCCTAAATGGTTTTTTCGTGCTAGCATGCTTAAATATAAAGTCATGTGTTTAGAAATAATTATATGTACCATTGTTTTCATAGCTTTATTTAAAAAAACCCAAAACCTCTGGGAAAATATAGTTTCTCAAAAATAAATAATCCAAACATTTTGGCAATCTGTTTTCCCCTTGTAAATATTAGCACAGTCATTTGCTGGGTCTCCTCCAGTTTACCAAAAAAACCCGTCTTTAGCTACTTCATAATTTTGTTGTTAGCAGTCGATGATGTGATGCTGGAAATGATTCTGTAAAGAACACTCTGAGATGGAAGGTGTTTGCGTTTGTTTCTCTTAATATATGTTTTCACTGGGTAACATTGTTTAAAAAGACAGATGAGAAAAAAAAGCAATCAAAAAAAACCCCTCCCTGGGACTGAAATACTTTGTATGTGTTGTTATTTGCAGTGCATGCCAAGACATTCATGGGCACCAGAGCCAACCTGGCGAGCTAATTAAATATATAAATGTATATGTTTAAAACAGCCTTATAAGGAGCATTGGAAATCTGCAAGATGAGCGAATATCTTATAACTTCTTCCGCAGGTGCGAGGATAGCTACAAGCCATGGACTTTCTGTCCTGCTTCTTGTTTGTGGCTTTGTGAAGGGTGCTTTGCTTTAATCTAAAAGTGCTGACTTTTTCCAATATCACTTTCTCTTCTTAAAGCAAAGAGCAAATCGCCTGTAAAATCCACGGAGCGGACAGCAAAGTTGACCCTAACCTCCAACCACCACTCTGCACCCAATGTACTCTAAATCTCTACACAAGGAGCACCTTCTTCAGGAAGTACAAACAAAATTACTAAATAAATAAAATAAAATAAAATAAATATTATAAAAAAAGAAGAGGATACCACATGTTTTCTTGATATATCTTATTTTCTTTGGCGTATCACTATTTTATTTGAAGAGAACTGGTGTGATGTAATCAAACGTTTTGTAACAGCAAGACCTAGTTTCCTTTTCTTTCGGCAAGGAGAAGCCTCATCCTTGACTTCTCAGGGGTTGGCCTGCGAGTCATCAGTATTACAGAATTAACCACGGATGACATTTGGTTTCCTACACTGAAAGAACCATTCCAGCCTGGAAGCAAAAAGAGGCCAAATAATGAAACAAACCCTAGTGATTTAACATCGACCCAAATAAAATACACAAAAACTTTATCAAAAACCCTTTTTTTCCCCTTTTTCTTTTATTTTTTTGGCATGAGAAATAGAGAGGAGAAAATTAATTCTACAAAACAGCTCAGCAGAGTAGAGGATGTTGTTTCTGGAAAACAAAAGAGGGTATTTTTCTTTTGAGGTACTTTGTTTTTCTTTTTTTTTTTTTCTCTTTTTAATATATTATTCTTCTTCCCCTGTGAGGTTTTTTCCTGTCTTTTTGTTTGCTTCTTGTTCAATGGTGGCAATTCCAGACTTGGGCCAACCCCTGATGATTGTGTGGAGGTTTATATATATACATCTTTTTTTTGTGTGTGTGCGTTCTATATTTCAGTGTGTTTTCTCTAATTTTGCAACTCCTGTATATGCAAAACTAACTTAAATTCTGTAAATTGCTTACAGTCTGTGTGATATAACTTCAGAGTAGATATACTTTGGTCCTCATGCAAGCCAGTTTTTGATATTATCTATATGTCGTGCCACCGAGAGATATTTTTATTTCTTTTTTTTTTTGACAAAACATCACTTTTACTTTGTAATTCAGTAATGTGTGGATTTTGTAATACATATCTTCACTTTGACTGGTTTGACTCCCTTCAGCCCTCTGTTTACTCTGTAAATGCACATTAAAATTTGTTATGGTCTCTAGACAATGAATTATTTTAGTTTGTTGTGTTGGAGTTCAGATGCTGAAAGCTCTTTTGACTTGTGATGTTTATAGAAGATGAAGTGATTTGATCACTAGAGACTGTAAAACGCAGGTTTGCAGTCAAGTACTGCATGTAAAGGAACGTTAGAAACAGAAAACAGACAAATAAATCAGAACATGTTAAAGAAAGTTTTTTTGGTAAAGAGTTATAGGAAAGTGAATTTATGACACTGATAAACTATATTTGCATCACAGTTCCTTCTACATGGCCAAAGAAGCATCTTTCTTTGCTTTTTCTGGAAGTGGATTTTCATTACTCATTGATATTCTTAATTAAAATACTTTTTGTCTGTGAAATGAACATGAGAATTTTGCTGTTGAATGATGTAATATGCGTTACATGAATTACATTCATTAATTCAGGAAGGAAAAATTGCTACCATTTGCAGCTGCAATCAGGAAGGTTTTTTTCTTGTTCACCTCTTTCCACTGATGCTGAAAAATTCACATCCTTTCATTTATCAGCACAGACAATCACATATACCACATGCTTATTATGATCTATTTACAGCAGCATTAAGTAGCTGCAGTGTGGTCAGATTTTTGATTTCTCCTCATTTTGTAAGTAATGTAGAAGGAAGTAAAAAAAAACATGTTTAATATCTCACCAGTCTGTGATCAACAAGCCTAGCATTTTATCTCAAAACTCTCATAAGTCTGAAATCTTCCTCCATTACTTTCAAAGAGCAAATACAAATTAGGGGCATAGAATGAACACTTTGGAACACTGATGGTTTAAAAGAAGGTAACATATTTGTGCTGATCTAATTTCCCATACATTCTGTAGTATAAACTGGATTGGGAATATTCAGTCTTTCTTTCACTGTAGGCTAAAGAGAGAAGACACTTAGTCTAATACAGACAAATCAGGAATAACTGTCAGAGAAAAAGGGAAAAATTTCTTCTATATTAACATAAAATTTATGACCCACTTGGAATGTTGTGTATTGAAACGGTTTTGCTTCAAAGTAATAACAGCCTACTGATAAAAAGATTAAAAACAGTCCCCATTTAAATGTTCTGAATCAAAACCGATATTGTGGATCAGAAAGGATGTAAAGGAAAGAGTAAAAAGTCAGATCTTTTTGAAGTCTCACTTTCTGAACACACTTATGAAACCAAACTTTCAGAACTCTGGAGAGAAATCTATATTTTCGCCATGAAATGGATACCTATGACTGGATGATATCAGAACCTCCTGCCTGGATTTAGGAAACTTCAGTTTCCATTGGTCTTAGAAGGAACCAAATGCTTAATGTCACATATTTTTTGTTGGTTTACTGTATCCATATAACTTGTATGAATATTCCATGTATGCACAGTCATATAAACTTCCCACAGTGACATATGGCATTTTACAGAGCACTTTAGCCTCACAATGTTAAAGTTGTTACTATGTTAAACTGATATTGTGTTTTGTTTTTTGTCGTTAGCTGCTTGGATATAAATCATCATGTACTAGGAATTCAGATTAAAGAACCAGATGAAATTAAAAGCAAAATTATAGACCACTTGGCCTAGTGTGATGCAAGTCAGGACACATTACCAAAGAAAGTGACATATTGTGATCTGCTATTGTTTAATGGTGTCAGCAAAAAAAAAGGCCAAAAGAAATCTGTAGGACTTTTGAAAAACCTTTAAATCTTGCATGAGATGCTAAGGGGATACAATAATTGTCCTCTTTCCTCCCTCTGCAGGATAACATACTCAAATTCTTCAGATGAGGCTGATCCAGCCTTTCTGGCTGTAGATCTGGTTGTAGAGCACAGCTTTAGAGTTTCTGCCCATCTGTGTGGATGCAGCAGCAGCATCTACTAACAGGAGAAAGTATAGCATTTCTAAATTCTGTGCTGTGTCTTAACATCTTAACAGCCATTCTTTAAACTGAGAATCATCCTGAAGCTCTTAGAAATTCTCATAATGGAAGTCAAGCTTCAGTAGTCCTCCTTTTTTCTAATAATTGAGTTATGAATAATATTTGGTATAGAAATGCAGCTACTGCCATTTTATGTCTGATGCAGTTCTAGTCTGGCTTTAATATAAATAGATAAAATAAATAGCTCAATTATATCCTTAGAGCTCTTCCTTGACTTAGGTATCTAAAAGGTCAATTTACATCTAGCAGTGGTAAATTCTCTCAACCCAATGTCCTTAACCTTTCTACAAAAACAGTCCAGTTTTGAGATGGTCATTTACATGACTCATGCTTCTCAGTTTGTGTCCCCAAGGCCTCATTGTATATGTGACTTTCTTCTGATCATTCCAAGAGTTTTTGTTTTTAATGGAAGAATAAGCATAGATGAGTATGAAACACTTCTGTATTTCAAGGTATATGCCATCTACATTCACACAGTTTGAGATCTGATATATCATCAGGTTAAAAGAAACATATTCCAGCCCCATTAAATGTCAATGACAATTTTTGTATTACATGAAAAAAAGATCTGTGGCATTTCTCTACTAGTACCCAATGATTAGTATAGGAACAGAACCTGTCTCAAAAATTCTCCTTTTCTATGGTTACCCATACTCCTTTAAACTCTAGAATTTTATGCATACAAGTTGTTGCGTAATGTTTGAATTTTCCTCTCTTAATTGCCTTTTGTAGATTCTTCAATTTTGTCCAGTATGAGGGATGCTTGGGTCATAGATTTAAAAAAGCTTTGAAGGCTAATTTAAGATCCTCAGAGCTCCTATTAAGAAAGGTACTAGAAAATGTGAATGGTAAACGTTGAATCTATCATGAGTTATTGTTATTTTTTTTTCATTCTCAACATTGAAAATTTATATTACAGCAATACCTGAAGGCAAAGATCGGAAGTAGGTATAAACATAAGAGACACCATGGCAAATGCAATAGGACTGCTTGGAGGTTCATACTTATGCACATAATGCAGTGCTGCTGTGATTTAGGATTAGAACACGCCCTAGAACCAGTTTTTCTCACATTCATTCTTTAAAGTATTTTTGCTTCATTCAAATAAAATGAGAAGACAGTGGCCACTGCAAAAATGTGAATGTTTGCCTAATATTTTTCAGTGTTAACCTTTAATTTCTAATGATCTTTACAGTGATGTATCATTCATAATGTAAGTCATCGTTAAAAAAAAAAAAAAAAGACTGCACTATTGTCAATCTTTGGTTCCTTCCTCAACAAAACAAAACCCAACAGACAAAACAACACAACCACAACAACAAAAGAAAACAAAACAATTCAAGCCTTTGTCATTTGCAGGATATGGGAATATTTGTCCGTGACATTATTATTGGTAAATGTCAGATGTTGTTTATAGAGCTAAAAGCATTAGAAACCAAGAATGGGATCATCAAACTTTGCAATATAAATTTTTAAAGGTTAATGTTCATGATTAGCTCAGCTACACAATGCTAAGCACACAGTAAATTGCTTAATGCAACTCACCATAAATGCCTTCACTCTTTTGTTCTGAGCTTCCTAAATATTTACTTATTTGATTTCACAGTCATAAAGTTTGCAGATACGTTGACATAGTTGAAAGATTATACATATTTTTCTAGTGCTCTTCATCCAATCAGTAAAAGAAGAAAGTTAAATTGGTCTGTGACAATGAATCACAATCAATTGTTAGAGATATTTGCAAAGAAATAGAAGTGTGCTTTCTTGAGAGTCAAGTTTAATTGCAATCTTATTTCATTTTCTCCTTTATCTACTATTCTTTTTTTGCCAAAATTTCATTCTAAACCCCCAAGAATACTGTATATCTTACTACTTCTTACAAGGTGAAAGAGGGCAAAATAATGTGACCTTTGTTACAAAAGAATGTGAGAAGGAAAAAGGGGGTGAAAAGAGATTTTTTTCATTTAATAATAGTCTAAAATTCTGCAGTGCCCTATCACCTCAAAATATCTTGATATATGTATGTAATTTGAATTCCAACTATATCATTCTGACAGTAGGGATGGTTTTCGATGGGAGCAAATGAATTCACTTATTGAAATGATCCTTTACATTAACAGTACAGCAGAGAAAGAGGTCTTAACTGTATATGAGACTAGTTACTTGAGTGACAGCTCAAAAGGAAGCCAAAATATACATAATAGATTATTAATTCCTTTCCTGTTTTTATGTGCCATGAAGTTGAAAAACAAGAGATTGGATCTGAAACTAGCTGCTTAAAATAAACTATTTCATTTAAAACTTTGAAGAAGCAAATTTGTTATTAAAATGGTTTGTATAACTATAACCTTTTAGATTATATGGGGTTTAGATTTTTAAGCAAAGTTATATATATTATATATAATATCCTTGTATATTCAACTGAGAAGGAAGGAGACAATGACTTCTTTTGCTACTTCTGAGAGAAGATTATGTTTATTGCTGCTGATTGTTTTCCATATAAAATGATTTAACAGACCCTTTAAATCACTTCTTAAAAAATCAGGTGCCAATTTTTCTGATCACCAATGATACCCTTCAGTTTTTGATTGTTAACCAACACTGGTTCCAATTTTTAAAATGTTGCTTTTTCTTCATAATAGAAAAGAAGGAATCCACACTTTATCAAAAATAAATATCAACATGTTTACTAAACCACCTTAATGTCTTTTTCTTTGGTAATTTGGGCACAAGAAACATTATTTTTGTTCATATATTTTATCCACTCAATGGAGCTAAGCACTGAAAAAAAGTCAGGGAAAGGTGGATCTTAGTTGTTCCACCTACTAATTGAAATCTTGTGTAAGAGAGAGAAAACAGAAGGCACAATTCTTCTGTTTCCCTTCAACAGTCAACAATGAAGAACCTTCATAGGGACTAACAAACCAAATCACTGCTATAAAAATGACTTTGATAATTCAACTGTGTAACAAGGTGAAACTCTCAATGAAACTGAAAGAAATTTCTCTAGCAAAATGCAAAGGCTTTACTTCCAAAACTATGAGCCCTATGATTAGGGCTTTGAAGAGGGGAAGGTTTTGCCCACCTTTTGCAACTGCACAATGGCTGTCCCAAAGAGACTTTAAGGTGTTTCCATTCCATCAACACTGCCCCACACTTTATTAATGATGAGGGCACCCAGGAAATTAATATATATTTCAGAACAACAATATTCTGTACCTAAATTTATTTTTTTTAATTATTTTTATATTTTCAATAGAAAAAGCCTTCTTAGATCCCTTAGGTACTTTTCTTTTAAAAAGTGAGACAATATTTCCATAGTTCATAAATGTTGTAGATAGTTTGGGGTTGTTTTGTTTGTTTGTTTGTTTATTTGTTTGTTTTGTTTTGTTTTTTGTTTAGGTGTTCTTTTTATTTGGTTGGCTTTTTTAATAGTTCTTAGCACTTAACAGAACAGGCTTAAAAATCACCCAATAGTATTCTAAAGCTGCCTTTGTACAAAAACTACTTGCATTAATGGAAAAAACCCCAACCAACCAAACAAAAAAAACCCCACTTAAACCTCATGGCCTGGAGTTCATTCTAATGAGGAATCCAAAATGTTGGGGAAAGGAGGTGAGGAGGAGAAAACTCCTGGAGTGTTTCTGTGATGGTGATCTGACCTTTGTCTTTAACCTTTCCAGTATACTTCTTGGACTCAGCAAAGGAATAAATTCTGAAAGAACTTATTATGCACATGCAGCAGCAGAAATAATGCATGCAATACTGCTGCCAATCTTGTGCAAACCACAAGACCCACTGAGTTTACACAACAGTACTGTGCACAAGGGCAGAATATCTGGCATTGTCTGTATTCTGAAAAAGCTGAATGCCTGGAGCTGCTAGATATAGGCTGCTTTCACCTCTGGACAGGGCTTAAGTAACTAGTAAAGTTATTCCCCTTCTAAAGCTCCTAACCCATGGGACAAATAAAATAGAGAATACTGAAAAATAAAGAATATTAAACAAAATTCCTCAGGAGTCTCTCTTACTTCCTGTGTTTGTGACTAAGACTTCTAATATATGAATTCAAGAAAATTGCCCTCCTCAGCATTAACCTCCACAGCTGGACTTGGAGAATATTATTTGACCTGAATTTTACATCCCAGCTTTATTTCTTTCACTTTTGAAAGGTATGTCAACATTTAAATAAAACACAAACAAATAAAGATAAGCCAACATGACACATTTTGTCAAAATCCTCACTCAAACCAATATTAAATAAATTATCAAGCATATCTAACACTAACCAAAACTCTTTTATTAGGCACTTTAAAGAGTCACTGATTTTTAATCATGAAATTTATTAGAGATCTGTGGATTATGCTCTATTATGCATTTGTTTCAAAAAATAGTAATCTTAGAGCTGCTTGTAATTTGGTAAATTGAATGCTACTCAGTATGGTCATATATAAAAGTAAACAATACAGGTATTTAAGACATTTGTCATGAAAATGTACACAGAACACACAGAATTTTAGAGACAGATCTGCTAATGGTAACAGTTTCTTTTCTCAGCAGATGGATGAAGCAGATGGAAGACCTGTGTTTTCTTCACACTTTTCCTACGATCAGTAGTTACAGCAGTAATATCAATTCTATCCTGGAGATATATATGCAGCAATTTTTTATCTTATTCAGTTTTCCTTTTTAATCAGATTAGGCTTTTGGTAGTCATCAGAAATATGTAGCACAGAAAAAAACCGCAGGCAGTGGTATGGAAGTATGAGGGCCATCAAGTATATTCGCTCTGCAAATAAAAGAAGTTTTCCTTAGGAAAAGAAATACAACACATTATACTGTATGATGAGTTTGTTATATACAAGTCATATTTGAGACACTGTTCAGAAAGATTGCCATCACAAAAAGGAGGCTCTACTAGAAAAATTCTTGTTGCAAAATTCTACAGTATGCTATTTGTCCTCATTTTATTGTGGATTTCTCAATAGTACTCTGTATTTTGTTTCAGCAATTTAAGATATTAAGCCATACAATATCTCTGAAGTGGATAAGAGGCACTTGTGCAATCTGTTTCACCAGGTCATCTTTAAAGGCTCTGACTTCCTAGCTGTAGGGTGATTACAAGGAAGTAGAGTGGCAGCAATGTTTTAAAACAATCACAGCTACAAGTGGTCATCCAAAAATAATCCCAGCCATCTTGGGGGAGGATTTCAAAGGAACACCATTCAGGAAGCTGACACGAGATCTGCCAATGAACCAGCACTCAAAGTACCTAGTGTAAGTGAGCTGAACCTAACACTAGAATAATTTGTTTCTGTACTAACTGTAGACATTCCAGAAAAAGAGGAATGTACTCAATGTGTCAGAATCAATGAAAACACCATTGTAGTGGTTAATGGGCAAACAAGTAGAAAATATATTATGACATATATGAAACAAGCTACATAATAAGCTCTGAAAATAATAAAATTACATGACACGTGTTTCTGCTGTGTGTTGATGACAAAAACTAGGTGCAGATTTAGACTCATTATCTCTGACAACACCAATACCAGTACATGGCAATGAGATAAAGCCCTAACTCAAAATGCAGCTGGATGACTGAAACCATTGTATCTCAAGAAGTAACTATATGTTTGCTAAAGATAGATAGTAAAATTCCTAGTGAAACTGAACATTTGTAAGGACAATAACAAAACCTACAGATCCAGTAGAAAGGGATGTAGAAAGCAGGACTGAGGAACAGTTTATCCTCCTCTACTTGGCACTGGTGGGGCTGCACCTCAAATCCTTGTATTCAATTTTGGGCCCCTTACTACAAGACATTGAGATGCTGGAGCATGTCCAGAGGTCTGCAACACAAGTTTTATGAGGAGTGGCTGAGAGAGATAGGGTTGTTTAGCCTGGAGAAGAGGAGGCTTAGGGAAAACCTTATCGCTGTCTACAGCCACCTGAAAGGAGGCTGTAGCCAGGTGGGTGTCACTCTCTTCTCCCAAGTAACAAGAAACCGGATGACAGGAAATTACCTAAATTTGTACTGGGAGAAGATTAGAATGGATATTATGAAAAATTACTTTGCCAAAAGAGTTGTCAAGCATTGGAACAGGCTGCCCAGAGAAGTGGTTGAGTCACCATCCCTGGAGGTATTTAAAAGACATTTAAATGTGGCACTTAGGGACATGATTTAATAGCGGACTTGACTTGTGAGGTTAATGGTTGGACTCAATGATCTTAAAGGTCCTTTCCGAACTAAATTATTCTATGATTCTGTGAATATAAGTCTCCAAGTTTCAAAACTAGAGGTAAAAAACATCTACTGCTGGTGGGGAATAAAATAACCTTTAAACATATAGTTCCATGAGCAAATTATTCCAGGAGAATATTTCTGCTTATCTCTGAGGAGCATATGGATATGGCTATTGCTGAACACAAAATACTGAAGTAGGGAGTCCCCTTACAGAAATGGACAGTGCAGAGTTTTCAGAGATTTTTCTGACTGGGAATGCAGATAAGATCGTGGGAATTGTTAAGACTGTCATGCTGTATTATGCCTTTTTAGACTTCCTTCTAATAAAGTCTTGTTTCAAGATTTTCAAGTTTTTTACACTATAGATCCTATTTCCTTTTTGTTTGTGAAAATCAGTTATTTTTTCCAAGCCTTCTCTGCAGAAGCTTTTTAAGGTCCATAAGGAAGACTTTGGTGGTTTATACACAATTTACTGCCAGCAATTCTTAGTGGGAAGAAAGGTGGATGTGGTGGTTACCTCTGTATACCACAAGTAGAACATTAGCACTAGCACTTTAAGCAGGATAACTGAGACATTTGATTTTAAAATTCATAAGATGTAATGAAGTTGATTGACAATATCATTTTGCTCTGGTTAGAAGTACAAGCAGGTAATTATCACATGCCGAGAAAACATGGAAGTGTCAACTCAACAGAAGATATTGGGCCATCCCTCTGACTACACAATACCCTGTCTAGGAGAAGCACTGACTTCATATTGACTTTTAAACTGACTTCTATCTTCATTAAACAGCATGTCCTTTAGAAGACACAAGCAGTATAGCCTTAATCCTAATGCAGTTACAACAATCTTTCTACAGATTCATTTGAGCAAGAGAGGATGGGATATGTAGTAAAATGAAGGAATGTAGAAATTAATACATAAAGATTAAACACATGTAGATTGGCAGAAAAGTTAACATCACTACCAGCTCATGTCTTTCTGGCAGGATCTACCACAGAAGCACATTTTTGCCTTTTCCTCCCCGCCCCTTTGATTTTCTGTTTTCTTCTCATTCATCTATTGTAAATGAATGTATAAATATGATGTGCTCAATTATTAATCATGTATCATTCAAGCCTGGCAAGTAGCTTCAGAAATAAAAATGCAGAGAAGACTTAAAATTATATCCCACTTCAGGAGTTTTACCTAAAAATAGCTGGTTCCTGTATGAGCCACATCCTGTTGACTTTTATCACAGAAGTACCAGGCTGGAATTCCAAGTATTCACATACTGCAAGACATATTCACTTAAAAAAAAAAAAAAAAAAAAAAAGTGAATAAGTGAAGCTAACTCAACATGAACTCAAGTGGCTTTCTCTGCTGCACTGGTACAAAGAACCTACTGTCATTTGAAGCTGCCTATTAACTCACATGATTTGTTTGCCCAGATTACAAAAAAATGACATTAAGAAGAAAACAAAACAAAGCTTTAAATCACAAGTCTACTTTCTGTTCATTAGCTCCAAGAAGCCTGATTAGGATTTACTAAAACGTATTTCTGCATTTTAAAATATCAGATTATTTAAGACATTGCCAAAATAGCAACTACTAAAACTAAGAACAAATGAGCTCCATTTACTTTTGAAAATAAGGATCAATTCTGGGAGAAGTAGGGAGGCAGAAGTCTGAGAACTGGAATTGCTGGTAATAATAATAAGGCCAAAGCAGAGCAGTACCCTCCTAGGGTATACTCTTCTTCTAATCTTCCTTCTATAAAGAGCATCTTTCTATTGCATTGGGAAATATTGCTTCCCTTGCTTATGGAATGGATGTAAACGACAAGCCTTGCTTTGGTAGTTTGCAGGTTGCAGTAGTGGCCTCTGTGACAAGAAGTTGAAGACTACCATGTGCTGGACACAGTCAATTCCAGCTGGTTCTGTGAAAGATCTACTACTAGACAAAGCTGAACTCATCACCCATAGTGTTTGTTGCCTCTGGGAAAACATATTTAAGACAGGTCAGACAATGCTGGGGAGAAAAAGGAGGAAGGAATCAAAAGAAAGGAACAACAAAGGGAACACCAAAGTCAGAGGAGAAGGCGCTCCATGGAAGAACAGGCACTTACCTGAAAGGATTGCAGCTTGTGGAGACCCCACACCAGAGCAGAGAGAAAAAAAAAAAAAAAAGAAAAGTGAGGAGTGGAGGAAGAAAACACTGTGTATTCATCATAACTCTCACATACCCGTCTTCGCCTCCCAACTTGGCATGGTGCATTGCCTCACTGTAGAGACTGCATGTAACCCATAACAATAACAAAGGAGGAAAGAGGAATTCGGAGTGGAGTTGAGCATGGGAAAAATGGAAGGGAAAGATGTTTTCACTAAGTGTGTAAATGTTTGGTTTATTGTTCATTTCCTTCCAATACCCAAATCAGTAATTGCATGTTTATTTTCACTGACAGTAAATTTATTCATCACAAGTCAAATCTGTTTTGCCCACAGTGGTAACTGATAAGTGATCTTCATGTCTCCATATTGATCCAAAATGTTTCTCATTCCTGTTCTTCCTCTTCCTCCCCTGTCCTAGTGAGGAGGGGGAGGGAGAGAGTGGATGAATGTAAGGTTGGTTACCAGCAGGGACCAACCCATCACAGCTTTCCTTGTTCTGGAAAGGAAGAGTGAAAAAACCAACGAAACAAACAAACAAAAAAGTAATCTTCTGACATATTCTTAGTTTCAGAATGTATGTGAAGATGTGTTTGACTTTTTAATTTCAACAAATCCTTTCTAGTTGTATCTTAGGTTCCTGAGTGGATCGCTGGATCTCAGAGTGACTCAAAGTCATATTTGTAAATGACTCAAAGTCATTTATGACACATCATAAACTATATTTTCCTTCCTGGTTCATTCCAGGAAAATGTAGGCATTGTTTAAGCAGTCCAGGAATTTGCATTGAAGTGCAATCTAAGGTTGAGCTAATCCCCATTCTGTTAGCAACAAAACAGACAACCTCCACCTTTTTCAATGTCAGAGTTACAGACCACTCAGCTCTAGACCACACAAATAGAAGATGTCTCAGGTTCTGGGTTCCTGTTTTCTTACATTCAGTTACAACAACTTTGGGAAAAAAAAAAAAAAAGGCAGTCCTTTTCATCCATCTACAATGTCTCTTTAAAATCTCTCAAGAGAGTTACTGGTGTTAAAATATAGAAGGTTAAATGGTATAATGGAGGTTAGTTAACAGATTGGCCGTCTACGAAACTCAGCCTTCATAAGTAAAATCACAGAAGCAAACTAACAGCGTTTGTCCAGAAGACCTTGTCATATATTGGGTTGACTACCTCAAACAAGTTATTGTTTCCCTGGTCACTGCCTGTCACTGACCACTGATAAGCATAATGGTTCTTTTCAGTTTCCTTCTCTGTATTGCTTTCCTTCAGGGCAATTTGTTGCTAGGTCCTCTGAGTGTTTATTTGTTCATGCATTTATTTTTCATTTAATTTCTTTATGTCTTGGTAGGAAGGAAGAAAAGGAAAAGGGAAGAAAAAGATTTGATGTGTCTCTTGACTAGAAATATTTGTCCTCAGGTGTAAATGAGTAAGGTTGTTTGCATAGGTTGCTGGGGTGAGAAGACTGACAGTGTCATGTCAGAGAGAGAAATTATTTTTCTTTAAAACACTGCTTTTTAAAAATGAAAAAGTAGCAATACTAGAGCTTCCTAGAAACCTCTCAAGGACTAAGATTTGGGAGCTCCAAAACCAACTAAATGTTGGAGCTTTTTTATCAATATAAAACCATGCCTTCATTAGGATTCATTAGGATTTTATGAGAAGAGGAAAAGAAAAAGATATGAGGAAAAAAAAATGATTTTTCAAGTCTTTCAAATAATGCAGTGACCAAATTAAATAGTTACTAAACCCCTAAAATATCATTAGTCAAGAAAAGGCATGTAGAAGAAATAGGAAACTGGATACATTTGGAATTTGGTCTTGAAACATAAACTCTGATGTCTTTGAATGACTGTATGCTTGGGGCACAGTTTTTCCTTGGTTAGGTAAGGGACTCCATAAAAGAGAATTTTTTAGCTGGTAGGAGGTTTTTGAGGTTCATGTGCTTCTCTTAGAATCTGTTCTGAAGCTGATTTTGTAGTGACAAATGGCATTCATTGTAAAATGCCTCCCAACCTGCTATGACAGGAGGTTCAACTTTTCTTCAGAGTCATTCTGAGTGGTGATAATTGTGGCCTTAAATAATATGGAGTAAATCATTAAAACAGCCTCAAATTGATAAGAGTGAAAAAGTATAAAAGGAAGGACTTCAGACTATGTAAAACAGGGGAAAAAAAAGGCTAGTAGTTCTGCAGTGAAGGGACAAAAGGCAGAAGACATGAAAAACATAACAACAAACTTAGTACAAATGTTTTGGAAGAGAAGAAAAACAAAACACAAAATTTTTCAGTTTATGTGATCAGAAAGTTGATTAGCTCAACAATCATGTACTTAACCCAGATCTAGTTAAGGTAAACTATGTAGCACTAGTTAAACTAGGTACACCAAAATAAAAACATAGACAGAGAAAGCACTCTTCATTAGTTGCTCAATTCTGAATGGCAAAAGGAACAGAAATTACCACATAAAACTTTACATACAACCAATAAAATCATAAGTATATTGATCTGGCTAAATCTCCATGAACATGTCACATCTTTCTCCAGTTATTTTGGTGCATGCTAAATTGATAATCAACGTCATACAATTAATTGTACTTTAAGTTTTCCCACATGTTAGAAAACTTTGACACTTTCTAAATATGTTTTTATTTCATTAGAAAATGTCTCTTCTTTGTGATTTCTGTACACTTACCTATGAAGCCATTTGTCACTTTTTCTTGTGGAAAAGAAAAATACTGAAAGGAGAAATGATAGAGGAAAATAAAACTAGAAGTGGCATAAAATAAGATGGACAGAAATTTTTCACTCTGTTTTCCAGTGCATGAAACAGGAGGTGTGAAACTGAGCCAGTAGGAACATGTTTCAAGACAGACAAAAATAGGTGAAAAAGACCTCACCAGAACTAATGTGGATGCAAGAAGTTCATATAGGTTGGTTGTTTGGGAGACTGAAAAGGTCTATGGATATGAAATTTGTGGTGGGTTGCAAATAAATAGAACCACATAGACTCAGGAGATTTCTACAGTGAAAATAGCTGGAGCATGAAATTAGCATTAGACAGAAATGTCATATTGTAACCTTGTCCTGCTCTTCCTTTTCTCAAGCCATTCACTTGTGGATGTCTTTGAATACAATACACAGCTCGGCCTTTGGCTTGACTCTCTAACTGCCGTAAATCGCTGATGCCTCCAAGTGAAACTCTAAATGTCTCTTCAAAGTATTCTACTCTATGAACATCATACAGTCTAAATAACTACTCCATGAATTCTCAAAACTTTCTTGATAACTTACAACCTTTAGTTCTATTCCTACTGATTTCATAAGGAATTTTTTTTTATTTATCTATCGTATTTTACATGTATTACCCAAAACTCTATTTTGACTATATTTCCTTCCCCCTTTCTCTTCTAACAAAATTTTCCACTTCTATTATTCTTACCATTTTCCACATCTAAGAGTTTCTGTTCTATATGCATTGGGGTTTACAACTGCTTTGAAATAATATTCTGTTCTGGTTTGTTTTTTTTTTTTTCCTTCTTCCTGTAAACTGAAAATTGGCAATACTTTTCCAGTCAGTTTTCATTTGGGAACAGATTTTCTTGGATTTAACTCTGTTTTCAACCCTTTCCCCTTCATTATTTAGAATAAGTTTTATATAGGTTACTGTGAGAAGAAACTTGTCAGCCTCTACAAAGATATCACGAAGTAGAGAAATATTTTGAAGATCTGATGACCCCTGAAAAATTCTGCAGGTAAAATTTTAAATGTGAAATAAATTTTTGTCTCAATTTTAAAACAAAAGTTTTATCTCCATAGTTTTATTACCCAACAGTGACCATTTGCTATACCTGGCTTGTTTAGAGCATATTTCCTTCATCAACACTTAACCTCTTGCTGGCCATACACATGCAGTCCTAAGGTATTTTATAAACTAAACATCAGAATCACTTTATCCTACACTGAATTTTATTCACATCTCAGCTGAAACAGAACTGTCTTGTAACATTATGCAACACCTTCAAAGTGGTTTAAAATAAAAGAGATCAACACATTAGGTAAAAATGCAAGTATAAGTTTTCAAATATACACAAACTTAGTAGTTAGATTAGTGTAGTGATCAGTACACTACTTTTAAAGAGAGCATCAAGGAAAAATTATTAATCTATAATAAGCAGAAACCTTAATCTAATTTGACATTTTACTTCTATGATTTAACATTTAATAAATGGACAATTTTTAGAGAACAAACATTTGCCACTCACTTATAAGATATCGTACTTATTTCCTCCATTAATGTTATAAAATTATTGTGTCATTTAGGTACTGTCTTATGGTAACGTTGAAAATACTGACTCATTCTGTAACAATGATTCAGCACCAGTTCTAAAGCAAACCCAGCTTTCAATATTAAGCATTGGAGTGGCAGGCACAACTTGTTTCTATCAGTGTTTCCCTAATTCTAAGATCAGAATAAGGGGATATTTCTTTAATATTAAATTAATACCTATAACCTTGGGTCATACAGTACCATATAGAGCTACACCATCTTCACTGATAGCACCCTATTGTACATATCTTGGAAACTCTGAGTTGTTTACTTATTTCTAAACGGTGAAGAATCCAAATCAGTTGAAATACCAACATACCATCAACAAAAAACAGTGTTCAGCATATGAAAAACAGCTGTAACAATTTGCTTTTCCATCTTAAAAAAAAAAAACTTTAGCATAAAATAAACATGAAATATTGGCATATTTATTAAAATTATTCAGTATGTCAAAGATAAAAAAAATCTTACTTCAAAAACCATCATCCAGAAAAATTGCAATCAACACAATTTATTTCTGCTTTCTTTATTGTGCAATACTATGGCTTAATAACATGTATGCACCGACTGCTCTAAATGTAACTTTTCTTTCTGTATCTATCCACACCTACAGTGAGACTAGAAATGGTTCAGCGAACAGAGTGTGCACTACATGATGAAGGCTTCTCAAAGTAATTATTTAATGGCACAAGTTGAATGGCTCAAAGGCCCTTTTCTACAGTGTTCATTTTGTTTAGCATGGATTTACTGAATGTGACCAGAGGGTCTTTTTCATTAGAGGCTTTAAGAAACAGATTAAACAAACGGTTATCAGAAAGTTTGTTAAACAATTCATCCTGTAGGGAAGCAGAGGAATGAACTTGGTGACTTTCAAGGTCCCTACATCCTACATTGTAAAATTTAAAAAAAAAAAAAGTCAAATGTGAGAGATCACTTTGACAATTTTGAGCATGAACCAATGCCTTCTTATATCAGTGATAGCTTTTTCAATTAATTCCAAACCATATAGGATTAAGGAACACAACATTGATGATTCTAATCCATGTTTTTACAGTCTGTTATATCTTTTATCATTTAGCATAAGTTGTCAAAGATATGATTATATTAAGTATTGCAAAGACATTTGAGAATGCATTTGGACACATACATACATTATGAGTATCAGACAGCAATGTGTAATTTAAGTTGTCAAATGTGTTTTGAACACTATGTTTATAGCCCAGAGAGCTGCTCAGTGATTTGTAGAAGGGCAGACATCTGGATCATTATGGTATCTGTATGATCAAAAAATAGAGAGTTGATTTCACAGCCATTTTTGACCTCTCTGAATAATTTCAATCTGAGTATGCAAAAGCTCTTCCCCAGCAGACAACAGCATTGTACCCATGTCAATTCTTGTAGGCAGTCAATGTATGGCTGCTGAATAAGTGATTCAGTCCTTACAGAATTGGTATTTAGATCTGGCATCTGTTTTTCTTGGCTTGTTTCTCTGCTGACTCTGCCAGCTTCTTAATCTGTGTCCCTTGCTTTCTCTTACATGCATAGACATTTTTCCATTGCCTCTCAATTTCTGCAGCAAGCAACATGTTGACCTGTCTTCTTTACTGTGATCCTGTTTGGTTTTTTTTCAGTCACAGTGTGCAATCTATTCTTTAATCCTATTGAGTATGCTTCAACTTTTAGCATATTGTTGGACTTTGGTTTCCCACTCCACTGCTCCATATACAAAGGACTGTGAGACAAAATGAAGAAAGGTCTGAATTCACTACAAAAGGTAGAATACTTGGGGTAACAGTAGGAATTTTTTCTCCCAAGTACAAATTCCTTAAGCATGTAAAAAGAAAAGTGTTATGACACCATAAAAGACATCCAAACCCTATAGTTTCAAAACTAGAAAGGCTGCAAAGACATCAAAAGTCTTGCTGATGACAGGTTTCTAACAGGGTTTTCAAAGCTTTTTAATCCCTTCCTTCTCTTTAGAGGAAGTAAAGGCCATTTCATCTATATGTATCCTAAGAACCTAAACATTTTTCAGACATAGGCCTAAACATTTACAGACAATTTCAAATCTAGCCACATTACAGAACAATATGAGGCAACACAATACAGTGTGATACTGCTAAAACTGCCCAGAATCCTCTGAAACCACCCAGATTCAAGTATAGTTTAAAATGCAAACACATTGATAGTGAACAAGGTCAGAGACAAAATGGAGGACTAAAAGTACCTCAGCTATCACCCTGAAGGGAAGTTCCAATGTTAATCCAGAAATCTAAATAGTTATCCTGACCAAAACATAACACTTTAAAAGACCTGTCAAAGTCACTAAATTGAATAGATTCCAACTACCATGTAGAACAACTCTAATCATATGGAGCTGTATTCACTGTTCATTTTAGTATTACCAAGCAAAATACTTGCATGCAATGTAAACAGAAAGAGAAGATAGCTCAAATTTAAGTCCTTGGAAATGAAAAACAGAAGAACAATTGGTAATGATGGTAAATATGACCAACATGACCAGCATGACCAACACTTCCTACACAGATATACATGCAGGTGACTCACAGACATGAGTAGATGAGCTTAAACCACATTTTGGGTAGGGCTTTTGAAGATGGTTGAAGGACTTCTTCCCATGATAATGAGTTGATCACTGTTTTGCAGTGATCTTGTGTGATGATTATTTTAATGCAATGGAGCTCTTATTGTCACAACCAGCAGCAACAAAAAGGTATTTGGAGAAAAATAAAATCTTAAGAGAGTAAGGGAGGTGATTCTATAGAATTATTTCATTGATACTTATTTGGCATTAATTCAAGAAAGGTCACAAAATGCTTAAAAATATGTTTGAGATTCTGTGAACCTTTCAACAATGTCAGGGCAAAAATTAAAGGAAACCTAGACCTCTCTGACTCTGACAGAGAATTCATAAAATTATTACTTCCTCATTTCAGTTTATGCCTGCCTCCTGGACTTTTATCCACACACAGAGGAAAAAAAAAAGTCAATAAACTGGTAATCACCAGTGGCATAAAAGTATATTTTCTTATAGTATTGATAAACTCCACTTAATCAGTCACTTACCCAGATGACTTTCAAACGTCCCTTACAATTTATAGCATATTATTTAATCCTGAAGTACAAGGGCCTGTTGAGCCAACTACTGGGATGCTCAATTAAACACCACTAGTTTTCCGTGTGCAAATAAAGAGATTTTTTTTTTAGTGTTTCAACACTTTCTAATTTTGTGTTTCTCTTATTTAAAGAAGTTGATCTCCATTAGTTTACAAACTTTATGACATTTGAAATGACATACCATTCACTTCAAGATCTGAAAGTAAAATAGGAGGGTTGACTTTATGAATTCTATCAAAATCCAATAATCAAACCCTTGAATTTTGTGTGAGCTCTGCTACTCAACACATGAAGGAAGAGAGCCCTGCAGATGTCTACTTCACACAACCACATGTAGAAAAGGCATGGTTTCCACCTATCCTCCTTCCCCAGAAGAGGGAACTTGCACTTTTTACCCAGGAACAGAACTTCTCTCTGTGTGACCAGTACTCCTTGCTCCTGACCCCTGGTAACATCCTACCAAATATCCCCAAGAGGATCTGTCAGTCACTGTTGTGTGTCTCTGTTATCTTTGATCACTGCTGGCCATTAATTTCAGCATTTTATAGAACAAATTATAACTATTGACATGCTTTTAGAGAAAAGTGGAACAACAGAAGAGGTTGGTAAGAGAGGAAAAGCAAGTAGGCATGTAGGTCATTTGGCTCAATAGACTTAAGAATTTTGTTCAGTCTGCCAAGATAGCAGTTAAATGCAATAAAGTTAATTTCTGACAGCATATCTCAATAAAATTTTCTATGGTTTTCACATTCCCTTTCATAAAAACATTTTTAAAAGGCATGACATTGTTTCTTAACTTCCAAATGATTTATTTACTGACCTTTTCTGACTATGAGCATCCTAGTAACATTTCAAATGCTATTAGGATACCTATTTTATTATCCAGCACTATCTTTTTCTATTTTTCTACAGGATATCACCTTAAAGAAAATTAAACAGGTAAAAACAATAAGCAGAGAATTCTTTTTGAGAAATGAAATCATATTCAGATGACTGCATCCAGGAGAAATAGCTTTGAATTGAGGACACAATTATTATTCTCTTCAAACCTTTCTGTTCTCTCTTATGTATACTCCTGCCACTCTTGCAATTCCATCAGTTTTGTACTGAAATTGCATTAGCCTTTCATAGACAGTATACTGATGAGAAAGAGAGAAGGATCATCATTCTTTTGCTGTTTCCATGTTGTGGTTTCTTTGTGACAAACTCTGCAACTCCATCACCAGTACTATTCATTAAATAACAAGATTAATTAATGAGAAGATCAATCTGTTTCACTTTGACTAACGTGAATAGACTAGTGTGGTTCTTCTGATGTTTATGAAACTTTCATAATAAAAATATAACTCCATTTAAACAACTCAGATTTTCACAAATATGCAAAGTTTGTTCTGCCAAGTCTCCACTTTTAACTGTGTTAAACAGTGCTCATTCAAAGAAAAGTTATTTTCTTATAACTGATTGGTAGCTTCTACATTTGACAGCAATGAATGGAATTATTTTTACCTGTAAAAATATCCTACATATTACTCTAGAATATGCTTATAGTACTTCACATTATTTTTTCCTGTGGTTTACCCAAGAGCAGTTTGTCAACTGATATTTTGGTCTGTTAGCCCCAAGCATAGTCCTCAGCTATAAGCCTGGGCAACTCTGAATCCAGTTGAACAATACAACCTCAGGATCTCATTCTCTCCTAATCATTTAGAGTTTAGCTTGAGACTGTCACCTTAAAAGACCAGGTTGATTTCAGGTTCTGATTTGCTTCTGTCATCCCTGTCTTTTCGTGCACTTGCAAGATTGTGACACTCAGGTGCTCCATTGAAACGTCACTGTAAGCAGAGACTCTTCTAATTTAATTTTATAATTTGGATTTAGCAGGTTCTCAAGATTTTGGTAATATTGACTGCATCTACTGGCATTAGCTCAGCCTGTTTATGGGCCTATCTATGACCTTTATGGTACAGTAACCATGGGGAAGTTGTGTTGAGTTGCAGGCATTTTTAACCTCCCACATATCCTATCAGATTATTCTTTTCACAATGAGGTATATGTCTCTTTTGTCATGGTAAAAATATAGCTATTTGATTTTTTATGATACTAAAGTTATATTATTTATCTAAGGCTACTATCCTAACTTATGTCTATATCTTGTATATTCTGCCACCATATCTAAAACATATATTCTCCAATCATGTCTTCCTACATTTGACTTTTATATCTCATTTACTTAATGCTCAAAGTTTTGGGGTTGTTTTTGTATATTTTAACTTGATTAATTGAACTGTATTTGCTGCTAAATCTGAATAATTACAATGAAGCAAGGACAATATTAATTTATTCCTTGCTGTGCTTGAAGTTCAAGAAGTCCTACTGCAGCAATTAGCAGGTATGCTTCTCTTTCTTCTTTTTGTTAGTTAGTTATCCTTCAGGATTTTTACTCAAAACCCAGGCTCTTAAGACAAAAGTCCACTGTGTTTTCACAGAAGCTTTCTGTCTTTCTCCTGAAACTCTGAAGAGCACTTCTGTGATGTTTTATGAAAAAGGAGGCACCATGAATCTCAGGTAAAATAGAATAATTATTTATTTGAAGCAACTGCCTACAGATATTATAGTAGCAGGATGCCTTCACTTCCTCTTTTACTGCCTTCTACTTTCTACAGAAGTTGAATTCAATTGTGTTATGAAAGTCAGTGGGGTATTTCCTGAACAGAAGCATAATTGGAAAAGCCAGAGATTTGCTTTGCTGTTAGCTGAACTCTAAATTTATTATTTTAACTAGTAATAAGCAGTTCAGGATCTATAGATACATTTAACTTAAAACAGTATGTGTTCTATTGCAATAGAAGAAGCAAAATATTCAACTCATTGCTGTACTTTGCTATGGGGAGCATCTTCCACAGAAGTACTTAACCAGATAGTACTTCAAAAAGAAAGACATCTTCCGTAAGCTATGGCACGTATCAGTGTGGTTTTGGAGGAGGGCTTGAGAGAAGCAACCAGGCTTATGGTTGAGGACCTACAACCAGAGAAAATCTGGATGTAAGACATAGCTAAAGGAATTCAGTCTAGTTGTAAGTATTGACAATTTCACATGAATCTATATGGAAGATTTTCCCTTATGGATAATGGATGGTGAAAAAAGAAATTAAATTTCTTGAAAGAGATAATTTGGTTATTTGACATTGTCATGTAGTTGACATAAGGAAATCAAGTTTAGAAAATACTTGAACTTTGTAACTGGGAAAAAAACATCAATTTACATCCAATCTGTGAAAATTCAGAACTATTTAATAATTTTAACATGCCTATTCTACCCATTCTAGCAGAACAATGAAAACTATGAAAGGCAGAAAATTGAAGTTTTCTTGGCCGACTGGCATAGGGGGAATTTCAGTGTTAGAAGCCAATAGAAGATAACAGAAAAGCTACTTATTAGAGAGGATAGAATGACATTTTTGTGACCATTTAGTCTAACTTTAATTTAGAAAATTTTCTTAAATTAATTTTTGTTTTAATTGAGGCATACATTTTAAAGGTGGGAAAAAAAAAAAAAAAGAAAGGATAGTGTAGTCTTGATAACAAAGTAGCTAGTGACCACAGTTTCTGTCAAATTGACCTAGTGTTTAGTGAAGCTATGATCCATAGTCTAAAACCTCATGAATCTTATTTCTGGGATACACATGTCAAATTTTGTTGTTTTAGGCATTCTGTCTTCTTGCACATCATCTCAGTTTTGAGGGAGTAAGAAATTCAGAAAACCTATAATGTGTAAGACATTAAGAATTAATATATATAAAAAATAAAGCATCTCCCAATTATATTAGAAAATTTATCTATTAAAAATAGAAAAAAAAATAGAAGAGACTTATATAAAACTTCACTTAAAAGAATACTCCACAAATGGACTTAAAAATGTGAAACACATGAATTTCTTGCACACTCCAGGTGAAAAAAAACTACAAGGTTCAGGTAGCTCACTGTCCTTACATACTCCAGCTCCACAGAGGTTTACTGGGTGCTATCTGGTCTTTTGAGTATGGCTCCAACTCTATATCTTATTTCCCATTCTTTTACTGTTAACATCACATGCAAATCTATGGCAGTTACTCTTGAGGAATGATTATAGGAATCCAAGGATGAGCAGATTATCTTTAAAAAAAAAAAAATACTTGAGTAGATATAAAATAATTTATCCCACTATTTGAGCAGTGAAATTTAGGCCAATACCATGTATGTCATACCACTATCACTCAAAAATAGTGTCTGACTATATTATGCCCAGTATAGTCACAGTGAGTATCCAAGGTGCATTCACCTTTATGCAAAACAGAGGATACAGAACAATTCTATTGCTCTCTATAGAGGATGTAGAACAATTCACTAGATTGCTTTTTCTCTTGCCCACGTTCTTCATGATCTCAAATATTTAAAGACATTTAAACACTACAAAGAAAAAGTTTAGACATAGAAGAAAAAAATGTTTTCATAACTTTTTTTTTTCTAAATGCTTTGCATGTGATTTATATAAAATTAAAACTTCTGCTAATCAGTTGCACTCATATACAATATTTCCTCTTTCTTTCCCGCAAATCATTTGACTATGAATAACATCTCTGACACATTCTATTCAACTTGGCAACATTCTTAATTCTAGAGACAAGAAGCTCTAGCAGATTCCTGATGATCTATTTATAGGAGGTTCACTGTCCTTTTACATTTTTACTGTGAAGCACAGTTAGTCCTTTGAATTTGAGTATGAATTCTCAATGATGGGACATCGCCATTGATAGTTTGAACTCTCCAAACTCTGATTCTTATTCTAGTAATTCTCTTCTTTTGGAAGAATTTGTAATATTTTATACAAGATGTCCCTAATCAGAGTGGCTATACTGGTATCTCAGAGGTTTTGCAGGCAGTACCCACAGCTCACTAAATGCATGCATGGTCCTTGTCAATACTCCGTTACTGGTAAGTAGCTAAGTGAGTATCTATTTCTACGTTTTTCCCTTGAGTTCATCAACATATCTAACTGGTAATCTACACAATTAAGTAGAACATAAGGAAAAATTTCTTTTGTGGTTGAAAATTTTGCCTGTTTTTTAGGGAGAAAACTCCATGTTGATGTTCCACTAACAGCTGCAATATGAAGTGAAAATGTTTCCTAGAAAAATATTAATATTATTCAGGTTTTTCTTTCTTCTCTTACAGGCTTCCTTTTAAGAATAACAACACAATTTGGTGTTAACAGCTACCTGAGTATGAATGACAAACACTAACCCAATGACAAGGCTGTGTAACACTTAACTGAATCAGCTTTTAGATGATGATTAGTGAACTGCTTTTGCACAGGTATGGGGTAAATCACAGCGCAGCTGCAATGACTCAGGATCCTTTATGATGGTTTTCTTTCCCATTCAGAAACTGTGTAACAACCAATACTCATTATGTATGTGAAAAGTGGAAAGAACCCACAAGTTTATTCTAGTTCTGCAATTCCAGAAACTAGTGTTCAAAGCGATATAAGTAGAAACTGCTGTACTTATTATGTCAATCCAAATTTTATTATTATACTGCATTTTTCTTAAGAGTTCAACATACTTACACAAGATAAAGAGATCTAAAATGTTCTGTAAGCTTCTCTGACTGCTTAATTATTGTTCCACAATTACCCTGTTTTACAGTTCCATGATCTGCTAACATATCTATCAGTAAAAACTAGTTTGCAGGCTTTCAAGATTACCGAGTAAAAAAGATGTGTATTATATATTGTGTATATAAGCTATACATTATATGTTGTATATATAAAGTAAAATCACCTCAACTTTAAAGGTTGACGTGATCTCTTCCATTTTATCCAGGAAACCTCCCAGTTTCATACAATACAGAAACTACACAACACAGAAAACCTATGTTATTACTCTGTAGTTGGCAGATCCTTACCGTGTCAATCAGCATAGGAAGGCTTGTGTACAGATGACAGTATGTATCTCTGTATTTATAGGAAGAAAGCAATACAGATGGATCCATTCATAAATCATACATCAGGCAACAAACAAGTACAGCCTTTTGTGTCAATATACTGTTATTGATATTGAGAAGGAGCACAACTCTCACAACAGTGAGAGTGAACCAAGACAGCAGAACCAGCTGTGGATCAAAACAGCATACAAAACTAACTAATAAGTTACATAAAAACAAAAATTAAGGGTTTTTGCATCAGAAATGAAGGTTTTAGGGTATTGTGCAATTCTTATAAAAATATGCTAACACATCCAAGTACCCTGAATAAAAATTTAAAAAGTCCCCCATATGTGTTTTCAGTGGCATAATTCAAAGCAATTTTCACTTAGAATAAGTCAGAAAATAAGTAGGATACTGTCTTGGTCAGCAATCACAGCTACCACAGAATGCCAAGGAATGGAAGGTCAATGGACAAGTTCCCCAATGTGCAACATATGCTGCAGTTACGAAAGCTTAAGCCTTATGACCTGCTATGAATGCAAGCAGTTCCCAGCTAGTGTTCAATAATTTGCTGTTGCATCTACAATACATATTAAAACCACCAACACAGTATGAAATCAAGTGTTCACCTGCTTTCTAAGACATATTTGTATATTTGCTAATAGAACAGGCATTAGCAAAGAATCAGTCTATAATCAGATTTTATTGAGAAATTCTAGGAGCATTTAACCTTGAGAATTAAATTAGAATTTAAAGCTTAAGAAATATGTTTTGTTGGAAGTGCTAGTCAGCCTTTTCTATAAAAATTTTACTTCACTTACATAAACCAATGGGAGATTTGTCATTGTCTCTAAAAGAACTATAATCACACCCTGCTTTAACAACCTTTTACTTATTAGACCATAAGGAATTAAACATTGCTTTTCTCCTCAAGCATAAAATCCTCTATAGGCTATAAAACACTCTTTTACTGTAAACGATAACTTTTTGACACGAATACTTGTGTTTCAGAAATAGCAATTCCACCAGCTTGGTCTGAACTACATGCCTTCTGATGTTTCTGATTCGTTCCTGCCAGTACTAGCTCTTAACAAAGTATCTCTCTAGTGATACTGACAGGAAAACCATTGTATGTCAATGATCATTTGAATGACCAAAAAAGAGGATGTTCAGCCACAGACAAGATCTGCAGAGCATGCAATGCAAAAATCCATCTGGGATCAATCCAGTGCTGCATGAAAGCAGGGGGTCCCAGCATCTGGAGGGATACAAGATTTACTCTCTATTTGTATTCCTCTTTTTACTCTGCCTTATTAAAACAGCTGTTTTATTGAGCCATTTGTTGTCAGACTTTTCTTACTGAGATCCAGAAAGAACCCTACACCTCTCTCTCTCACACACCCTTCTCCTTGAGCTGGCTTGTTTGACTTTTATATTTTGCTTTTCTTCAAACAAAAATGGATTTGCAGAATGCTGTGAGGTTGATTAGCCTTTTCCCCCAAGAAAACAGCCAAAATTGCTATAGTTGCAGACCTTTAGTTCTAAGGTAATTTACTCTCAGAGCCAACAATTTGAAAGCTCTTTTAAATTTTGAGGAAAAAAAAAGTCTATTACTACACTGTTGATGAGGGGCTAGTACATATTATAACCTAACCCCGTTCACTGAGAGTCTACAAAGACAACCTGGCTGAGAAAATACTAAGTTCAGCCAGAGAAAGCCTTGACAACCTAGAAGGTTACACTCTTGCAATAGCCACTGAGCAGATGATAAAGACGAGGTGATATTACGGAATTCAACTTTCAAAAATAAACTATTAACTGTGTGTTTAGTTGCTGAAAAGCTCACTTTGAGCAGAAGGAAGATTGCTTAAGTGTCCAGTTTCTGATTTTGCCTGCATTTACTCACTGTAAGCTCCAGAAACGGCTGCATTTTAGCCGTGGAAATACCACTGCAAAATGTACAGTTGATAAAGTTCAGGAAGGCTGGAGAATGAAGATTGCTGTGCAAAATATAACAGCATACTCCTTGAGACTAATCTAAAACTCCATTCAGAGGATTCCTTGGTTAACAAAAACATTTCAAAAGAATTATTATTTGGGGAACATAAAAACCAATCATGCTGATAGATGGTTTCATTTGCTTGAGAAAGGACTGTTTCAGTATTGTGAGAGGGAAAAAGGAACAGCAAAAGTTGGCTGTGAGCCACTTGGCGCAGTGGTTCAGCATACACTGCTCTGCATTACAGTTTTAGAGGTACAGAAAGCTCTTAGAAAAGTAAGTGGACAGAATCAATCTCATATGAAGCAGCCAAAGGCATAATTTCCATTTTCATCTGAAGATTTCTCCATTAAAAGTAGTGATTTTCCTCATTAAGCAGTAGTCTTTGCTGATAAATGTAACTGGTTATGTTCGAGGATTCATGCGGTAATACTAAAGTGGCAGATTTCCTTTCTGAGAATGTCCTGAGCAAGTAACAAGACTTTACAGACTGACCCACAAACTCTTGCATATGGAAGAATTCATAATAAAGCTACAACCAAAATACACAGTTCCCACTCAGTGCAAATGATGATGGGCTTTAGAGAGCAGGTATTCCTCATCTGACAATGTACTCCATGGCCACTCTAATGCTAGTGACGCCAGCTCTTTAATGAAGCCAATGCCAAAACGGGAGTCATCTGCAGTGATGAAGGTCAGCTGTATCACTCTAAACATGCCTCCTACCAGCACCGGAGCCTAAGGGGAAAAACTAATGTCTCATCAGTGGCACAGATGTACCTGCAGGAAAATGTTCCTCTGGTTATTTATGGCTGGATAAAGTCATTAAAAGAGTCTCAGTGGAGCCAAAGGGCCATAACTGGACTTGAGAATCTACTTTCTTTTTTAATCTCCACAGGATTTTCCGTATAGTGTAACTACACGGCATTCATAGAACATTTCCCTCAAGGAAAAAGTGATTTCATCCAAACTCGTTATTTGAAAGAGGTTTCTGGAGGGGCTTTTCTGCTGAATATTTCCCACTACAAATTCAGGGTGAAATGAAAAATTAGCATGTCTTCAGTGTAATCTACCCATTTAGTTGGGGCAAAAGAAAGTAGAAAATATAAAGGAGAATGAGATAAAAGAGACAGTGACCCAATGCCTTTAACAGTCACCAGAAATATTTGATGAACATACAGTTTAGTATTAATGTTATTCAAGCAAAATATTCTGATGTACGCAAAGGTATTTTTGAAACAATTATCCATCAGAAAAAATGAGGATCTGTATTTTCACTTTTGAGAAGACTGAGGACAAAAGAATACACTGATATCTCAACACTCAACACGTGATAGAAATTCCTTTTACTGATCACTTCTACCAATGGCTGGCAAGGGTGCGTCTTTGATGAGTGAGAAGAGTATCTGATTAGAAGAAAGGACTATGTGAACCTCGAGATAGACAAAGCTGAGATATTTCAGAAGATGCAACACAGAGATACAAATAGGACATAGAAAGAGGAGTCAGTATATGAATGAAGTGCAGGGTAGGTAAGGAACTGAAAAAAGATGGTTAAAGCTTGAGTAAAGTCTTCCTGCTAATGGTCTAAAGTACTTTTTCTATCTTACACCTCCAAACATATAATAAGGATTCTTGATACAGCTATGTAATTGTCCTAGTACATAATTTAATACTATTCTTTAAAAAATATATTTCTCAACTTTTTTCACTACTTGAAGAGTGAAAAGCAACCTTCCTTTAGATAGCTTCATAGATGTAGGTGATTTCCTACACATAGGTATATCTACATCAACACTGAACTATTCTAATTATCATCCTATTATTTGTCATACACAAAACAGAAGATCACTTTTAAATTTCTTCATCTGTAGAATGGAATATTCATCTGGAAATAATTTTACATAAATTTAATCACTCCATGATAAATGAGTTACCATTTCCTTCAGCCATCACATCATAAGACCTATACTAAGAAATATTTTCTTGATTTCTGTATCATCTCTGCATTAGCCTTCTCTAAAAAGTCAAAATAGGTCCTGATACCTCTGCCGTTTTATATAAGCATAGAATTTTCATCTTATTTCTCAAATGTTGCAATCTAAAACACTGTTCAAATCCTCTGTTAGGTTATTTTATTTGTAAATCCTTAACAGAGTAATATAAACTCCTAAATAAGGCCTTTTTTGTTTTCTACTATTTAATCAATCTAATTAAAAAGTACTAAGTAGATCCACGGTCACAGTGCTCTACAAAACAAAACAAAAGAAACAAAAAACCCCACAACCCCTCCAAATTTTCATAAATGGCATAGATGTTACATATGTATGCATAAAATACAGAGGAACAAATATTTAGTATTTTACACGTAACACATATGTTTGTGACAAACTTTTTCATTCTTTACAAAATCTCAAACAATCCTGCAGGTTGTTGTGATTATTCTAAACAGTGATTATATTACCCCACTGCTAAAATGATCAGTAACTTAAAAAAAAATTGTTTACAGTTCTGAAATTTATGATTGTATTTAAACTTATTAGTTACTTATTTCTGCATTAAAAATAAAATATGAAAGCTTTTTGTTGTTAATGATGACAAGTTAAAGTTAAAAAAAGTCAAATCTAAATCATCTTCATCAACGCAAACAGTACAAAACTTCTATATGATTAAAAAAGTAGCCTTAAATAATGATACGTTTCAGTAGAATTTAGTAAAATTAGCAGATAAACTCTTCATTTTATATTAGATTATAAAAAAAGTTTTGTTTTACTTAATTTCCTAGTGGAAACCACAGTGGTAAATGACAGAATTTACAGAGCCATGAAAAGGGCAGATGAAGCAAGTTGTGCATGTTAAAGAATAAGAGAGATTTTTGTAACCATTCTTTGTGCAATTTATATGATATCATATGCTCTACTGCTTCAGTGACCTACTTTTAAAAACAGATTTGAAAATCATAATGCAAAGCATAAAACATTAATTAATATATTCATTTTGTTTGGGTTTTTTTAGAAGCTTGCACAATGCTAAAATTTTTTGTCACATGACATTTTGACATTAAGGAAGGATAAACTCCTCAAATGCATAAAATGCAAATGCATATGCTTAAAGCAGAATACACTTTTACACAGAATGATGAAGAGTCAAAATACAAACTATGTCTTTTCACCTACTTTAGTTCTACTGCAAAATAAATTAACAACTGAAGAACTCCAACTGCTAATGAGCAGCTCTGAGTTGCACAAACCGACTCTGGACTTACTAAACTGGATATAAGGTATTGCATACACAATTAATATTGCTTTTAAATAAATATGTAGGGAAGTGCAGTTTTACTTTAACAACATGGCTTTCTGTAAGCACACCAAAACATACTCTAGTAACAGAATAACCTTCAATGAAATCAATAAGCATTAAAAATTTAAAAAGCTTCCAAGACTGAGGACACAGAGTTTACTACAGAGTATCGACAACCTCAATTTGGCAAGGCCAGAGTGTTTTATTGAAAAAGGAGTTCAACATATGCACAAAGTTTAGCTGTAAAATATTGTACCAAGTATGGCCCATAACGGAGAATTAAGGGAAAGTCAAGAATCTTTCAAATGTATTTTTTGATTGAAGCTAATTAAGCTTCTTTCACACACGTTTTTAATGGCACAGGCTCTCTGAATTGTATTTTTTCACCTACAATGCTTTCAGCCATTAAATAGGCAACAACACCATTCTAACATTTGGTTTATGTCTTGTAAATTGATCTATGAAAAATTACAAGTGTTCTGGAGACCAGTTGTAATTGAAACAAGAGTAAAATACTAGTTTCTGAAGAGCATTACTTGGGATTTTCTACAATATAAATTATAATCTTGAGAACTGAATTCCTTGAAAGAAATATATTGATAAAATACTTGTACTTTTCAAGTTTCCCTGGAGACTTTGGTGAAATCTAATGCCTAGTGCACAAAGCCCTTCATCCTTATTTAAAAGTAATATGAATTTTGACTCATGTTCACAGATGCTTACTAGGACATTTTAGCATTCTTTGGACATAACTCAAAAAAAGTTATTCTCAGAATAATTTGCAACTTTTACTAGATACTACTTAAGAAATAAGCATGTAGGAAGGTGAAAAGACTAACTTCTGTCACCACAGATATGTCAGTCTCCATTACCCAGAACAAATTTAGCCATAGTTTGCATAAGGACAGAGGATGATTATTTGCCTTGGGTCAAAGACGCAACACTAAATAGAAGTGTAAAATTATCAGTGACCTTATCTATTGCTGTCACTTGTCACTGTAAAGATCAGTTTAACTTTACAGCATCCAAAGCATCTTTTATTCCTTTTGGTGCCACAGCACACCTCAACACGACTCTTTCACTGAGAGCTCTTAGGTCCCTAGTGGGCACTTAAGACTCTCAAAGTAATTATATAATAGAATGTAATCTGACTGGCTGCAACCTACTGGCTTTCCTGCACTCCAGAAAAACAAAATGAAACAATACCCCCAACACCCACAAAAACCTCCCTCACTCTTCTACCTTCCAAAGCAAGAATTAGGGGATTTAATTTTTTTAAGAGGGAAAACAAAGGCGGGGGGGTGAGGAGGTTAAATATGAAAATGTGAATATCTAAGGAGTGATTAAAAAAATTGGGAAAAAACCTAATAAGTTGGCCACAAGCATTCAGTACAAAATTGAATTCATTACATGCAGAGTAAAGACTTGGATATGAACACACTCATAAAAGTGGCATTAAGGAGGAATCTAGGCCTTCAGACAAGAAGTTCTGATATTAGATTAAATACTATATTAGGTTATACCATTCAAAGTCTCAGTTTTTAATATATGTTTGCCTTCAGCTCACCTGGTAGATCTGGCAAACAGAATTAGTTATGCAAGACATCTACCCAACATCTCCTCAAAGTCAAATAGAATAAGTAGTTACAGCACTTCTTCAGCATATACTTTTTTAAAAAAATATTTCTTATTTATTATTATTTTTATTGCCTGCAAGTGGTTGCTGGTATACAACAGCAATCTGAATGTGTTTTCTAAACACAGCTATAGAATTCAAATATGATTCAGTATTTAATAGCATCATCATCCACCTTGTTTTCAACTTAAAAAAACAGACTTCAAGAGGAAGCTGGAGGAGAGATGATGGACCCTTTAGGTCTTTAAAGAAAACCACTTAAGAGGCCTTATTGTTTCTGCTTTGAAATTAATTAGAGGGGGACTTAACAATAATAAATTATTCAGTACAATGCACACAATTAAATGCCATTTACAGTATTTTAAACAGGAATTTTCAAGCTTCCTTTTAGTAAGGTGTAGTCACAGAAAAACAGGGGTAGTAAATCATTTCAGCAAATGAACTTCCAATGCCTTAAAATTATTACCATCAAAGGAAGGCAGTATCTCTAAGACAATATACTGTTTTATCTTCTATCAAGATCTGTATCTTCTATCTCATGCTGCATTTCAAAATTTTCCAAAGCAAATTTTTTTTTTTTTTTGAGAAAAACACATAAATCAGCCTTCTACTCTTAGGTGACAGTAAAATAAATATTTGCTATATAAGTGTATATATTTTTTAGTTGGTTTATTTTTTTTACCTCAACCCCCAGTTCAGAGACTTAAACCAATTTAAGGACCTAGGTGGGTATAGCAGGTCTGTTACAGAGAAAATTGGTCTGCATCAGCAGGTTACACATCACTGTACTGCAATCCACATAAGCTTGCAAGGTATTTTTCTCCTCCTAACTCATAGAATAACTCATATCTTGAATGCCATGCTTTAAAGTACAAAGTCTAGTCTTTAAGTATCTAATAACAGCAAATGTTTTGAGATAAACCTAAAAGTATAAATGATGGACTATTTCTATCTCACTAAAGGCCCAGCTCTTCTATTTGGGCCTGAGAACAGTCTCCTCTTTCAGTACTTATTCTGGCTATAGCCTGTTTTTACAGAGATAGGTGACCAAGAGTACTAAAACTGTTCTTAATTTTATGAGGATAATTACAAGTAAAACTGAATTTTCAATACTGAGTGAGTTAGAAAATTATAATACACCCTTTCATCTTCAAAATTATTATGGCTCTGCATGAATCATTGACAAATATAAGAAACACATGTGTCTTATACATATGGTACTTGGAGAATACTGGAGAATATTATGATTTGGGGCCTACACTTCTAAAAGCTTTCATGTTAATTACAGAAATTCCAAATGGTGTCTGCTTTTCAATCATTTAAATGCTTAAACTTCCATAGGAGTAAATATACAGGCTTGTAAATATAGATTGGACAACTACATGCTTTAGAAGAAAAACTTCATAGTTTTTACCTTATTTCTAAGATATTTTAGGTAATGAATATTTTATAAGATCAATCATTACTACGGCTTGTATGGTATATAAAATATTTCATAGAAAAGTGTTTTACATGCAAAATACACTAACAAATAATAGTTTAATACATTCAAGAGCCATCTTGATCAGAAGGCAAGTAAGGCATACGAATGCCAGTGCTAAGGAAAGAAACCTGCTTGGTACTGAGTTTCTGTCATCCCAGCAAAAGAACTTCAGGAAATGCTTATACTTCAGAATAACAAACAAACAAACTAACTAACTAACTAATTGATTAACTAACTAACTAATTAAAACAACCCATAGACTTTAAAAATGTGTAAAAGAGTTCTGCCTCTTCAGGATATAAAAAGAAGAACCTGTAAATCCTTTGCTGGAATTCAGAAACTGCATTCTTCCTCCCCAGCTCTCCTACAGAGAAGGCAATGTAACCTTGAAGCCCACTAAATACAATATTAGTAGGAATAGGCCGTAAGTTTTGTACTGACTTTGCAAGGCCTCAGAACTGCCAGGATTACTGTGAAATTTTCTTGACCCGCCTGGAACTTTGTTTTAGCTTGTTTAGCTATAACAGCCTGGCTAGGTGGCTATGGTTAATTTGTATTGTATAACTGTAACTCCATTCATAATGTTGCAACAAGCAGTTATTCTCTGTAGAACGAAATATTCATGGCTCTAACATAATTGTGTAATGTAGAGAAATACAAGCCTGGTTTTAAAAGATTTTTAAAGCAGAGGCTTTAAAAGCAAGGACTGTGATTGCAATGTAGAGGACAGTTAAATGCAGATGTGGAGCTGGGTAAACCAGTCAAAGGTAACGAGGAGAACAAGTATCCAGTATATACAGCATGCTTCCTATACAGTAAATTTAGCTTTAACTGAATGGACTTTATGATCTGCAAAGAAAGAGCAAAGTTTGCAATGTATGTTAGTAAGCATATAAAAATAAGCAGCTCCTACAGTGAGGAGGAGGCAATTATCATTAACATCATATTGCTCCTAGCAATGTACTCGGGATCCTGAAAATTTCCACGTCCAGTTGAAGCTGTCAACTCTAAAAACCCAAGGGGCAATGGAAGGGTGAACATAGCTGCAAGGAAAAGGGTAGATATGAAGAAGTCCATGTTTAATAATTTCACTCTATTACTATTACTGATTTTCTTTACAATACAGGAGGTTTGTTCATTTGCTTTTTCTTTGTTCCTCTGTAACAAATTTGAAGCAATGAATGTTTTCTGATTAGTCATTTAAGATTTGGATTACACAAAGAAATTACTGGCTTTACTTATATAAGATTTATTTCCTTATTTATTTGCCCTTTAGAGAACAGAAACTTAAGTTTAGACCCTGCAAAATTCTATGGAAAGATTTTATTAGTGTCTCAACACTAGGAAGTAGCCTTCCTGTTCAGTCAAACTCATGCAACCTGATATTCTTTTGGAACATTTTCCCCCATAATATTCCACAGATATTTTTTTCCTTCCTCTGTTTGTATGTACCAACATTTACAATTAAAAAGAATCCACAGGGGTCAGTAGATTTGTGCAGTTATTTGAAGAAAAAAGATTTTTATACTTTGCTGTCTAGCCTTAAGATACTTAATCCTAAAAAGAATATTATGTGGATAACATTATTAATTTCAAGTATGGAATGAAATAAATATTTTATATAATACAGTTATTTCTATAATAACTACTCTTATAAGGCTTCCTTTTACTTCAGGCTATCATCTGGAGCATCTGTTCACAGACAGAACATATCCCTTAAACTGTGAAGTCAGCAATGTATCAGCACAGAGTGCATGCTAAAACATCAGTGTGATACTATGATCATCCCTCCTTAAGTGAAAATGAATACCTTTAACCAATCTTTTGCAGATATCTTTTCCAAGGAAGGTAGAATACGGGCATACATACCACACATCACCAAATGGGCTGCTAACTGTGAAACAGTCACATAAAAGCAAAAGCGTTAGAAAAAAGTACATAGAATATGGTTTCTCCATGGATGTATTTCTGAAAAAAACCCGCATCCTATAAATAGAGTAAGTTGCAGCTATTTTAACACCAGGTAAAAAAATTTCAATGCTGACGGCATCTGTCAAGTTACTCATTTTCACTTTTTTTGCACACGCATTACAGTTACTTGAAGTAGATCTGGAAATCTGAAAGACTATGGGGTTTGATTGAAACAAGTGCTATTTCCTTACTAACTACGCTAAATCAGCAAAATGGTAAAACTGAGCTGAATCATCTTAAAAATCTGTGAGAAGCTTTAAAATACTAGATGCAAAATGAATACGCATTTTATATTTATTCATAAAGCCAAGAGAATAAAAATATTCCTGATGTCTACTGAACTTTACAATACACTGCAGAGTAAAAATTCTAGTATTAAAAACAAAAAAATAAAACCCAAACCTAGTATATGGTACAGTCATAGCTATTTGGAATAGAATTGCCTTTCATTTTTATCACATTATTATAATGTGCAGAGATAGCAAAATTTCCTGATAGAGTGGTCAATTATTTTGACGTTCCAGTACTAGACATATCCACAGGATGCTTTGTTAACAAGTAGTATGTAAGAGAAACAGGCATACTGTCTGCATCAGAATTCTAGCTGCAGAGGACTTTAAAAATATATCTATTACACTTCTACTTTCACGTTCAATTTTCAATCTCCTATAATCCAAAATGCCTAAGTGTTAACATGTAGTTGACCAGTGTTCTGACATGCATCGACTATCTCTTTTCACAAGAGAATAAATGTAAGAGAAGCTACGCAAACACATTCAAATGTTGTCCCAAGACAGACCATTGCATGCAACCAGAAAGCTCCAAAGAAGTTCTGCAGCTTTCAAAACATGCAAAAAACTGATAAACAACCTCAGCCTTTTAAATCTCAGAGAGCATCCAGGATGACTTCAAAGACAAGATAACCTTATTATAGATACTGCTCCGGAAAGCAATTCAGAGGAGGAGCTTAACCTGTCCTCCTGAAGCTAATCCATAGAATTCCTTCTTCACTAACTGTACAAAGAGATAAACCTTCCTTACCTTGAAAGCAGTGAAAGATGCCTTGAAGGATCAAGATAGGCATCTTCGGTTGCTGCAAATGGTTAGACCCAAAGTATTGACTGACCAGAAGGCACTGTGGTTACACTCTTCAACATTTCAAAGGTTGTGTTTGCAAATTCAAGCGCTAAGCAGGCTGGAAACAATGAGGCTGCATGTGTCTGGTCTTAAATGACCTCCAGTACCTTAGTCTACTATTTTCTGTTTGCTATATGCCCCTCTGAATGCTCAAAATCGGACACTGGGAAAGAACAATGCAGATAAAATGACATAAAGGGTATTTTGAGAGAACAGTATGATTTCTACAAGTACAAACAAAAACTGACCATACTTGTCCCTGAATATCTGTCAAAGTTTCAAAATGCATCATGCCTTCAACAAATGGATCATCACTATATAGAAGAAAGATGATACCGTATTTTTAATATTATTATTTTAATATTTTATGGTTTTTATATCTGTACATTATAAGAAAAATATTTTTGACTAAAATTTAAGCTGCCTGAAATCAGATTTCCAGTCTTGCAAAGAAAGAATCAAAACAGTTCATCAAGTTAGAAAGAAAGAATGACCAAAAAAAGTTTTATGGTAAGAAAAAAATTGACATAAGAACACTTAGGAAGCCAGAAAACAAATTTTCTAATCAAAATTATGGCAAAGTTCTTATTTTGGTTCCAGGAAATTTAATGAAGATCTGATGAGATTTGAGTTGTTATCTACAGTAGGACTTAGTATTTCAATAACCCTAAGGACAAGAAGCCTAAGGACATTTGTGGACTATATTTCCTGATAAGTTTATGATATGGATCGGGGGAGGAAAAAAAAAAAGGAAAAAGAAAATGACTTAGAAAAGTGTAATTCTCCAAAACCTATGGAGAACTCTATTGTTTCTAACAAGTGACTTATTTTTTTCATGTCTGAAATGTCTTCAGTTCATAATTTATTTTAGGAATTAGAAGTTTTTAAAAGTTCAAATGAGTCCCAGTTGTCATGTTATGCCAATGTAATGACATTGTTATGTGTAATATATCATCAAACTGACAATTTTGTGGTACAAAGGGGAATGAAAGATAATGGATTACAATAAAGGACCTTGAAAAGGTAGGTTTCATAGTTTAATGATTTCAACTTAGGCAGGAATCCTTTCTCAGGATTATTCATCTTATTATTTTATTTTCTCTTTCATTTAAGCTTAAAATGTTGGTAACAATCTAATTATTAAGAAATGCTTCCAACAGCTGTATTTTTAATAGTGGCCTTACTTCAAAGCACTCTATATTGCTGTCAATAGCCTGGAAAAGTCTCTGAAAATTACAAACATTAAAATGGTCATTCCCTATATATAATACTCCAACCTCTGTCCATTTTTTTCATACTAAATTAACAAAATCCAATAGAATGATTTTTCCTCAGTCTCAAGACATTCCTTTTCCTTAGAATTTATGTAAAATCACTGTGTGTGATAAAGAAGAAAATAAAATACATTTTACAGATTGTGGCATGTACCCAAAATCATAGCAGAGTATGGAAATGTGTAAATTCTCCAAACATCCTGTCAAAATATGTCTCTCCTTTTATTTCAGTATATACATACACAAATATATATCTTTAATAAAAGTAGAACAGCTACAAAAATGAAGGAAAGACATACACTGCAAAATAGCCCATAGCATTGTAGCATCTTCTTGCTGCAATTAGAGCTGGAGCTTGTATCAGACTTTCTCACGTATCAAGTGCATATCCTAACAATTCTGAGTTAGTTGTTCAACATTTTTAATAATCTGAAATGCTCAAAAAGGAGAGGTTGATTCTTACTTTTAGACAGGTCTGCATAATTTTTGATATTGGGAAAAGTACTTGTGGGCAAACTGGGCCATCTCTGACAGCCCTGAACACATCTGTAGAATAGCATAAACTGGTAGACCTCTACTGTTTAAGAAAATTTTGCTCACTCAATGCAATTAAGGACAAGAGACTGAAAATACACCCAAAGTTCTTCCCCTTATCATAATTTCATGTGATTTGAAGTAATTGTTCCTTAGGGATCAATATTGGGACCAACGCTATTTGACATCCTTGTCAGTAACACAGACAGTGGGATTGAGGGCAAGTTTGCCAGTGACACCCAGCTGAGTGGTCTGGTTTACATGGTGGATGGCAGGGATGCCACCCAGAGGGACTTTGGCAGCCTTCTGAGGTGGGCCCATGTGAGCCTCACGAAGTTCAATGAGGCCAGTGCAAGGTGCTGCACTGGGGTCGGAGATATTCCAAGCATGAATATAAGCTGGGCAGAGAAGAGAGTGAGAGAAGCCCTGAGGAGGACTTGTGGGTGTTGGTTGATGAGCCAATAATGTGTGCTGGCAGCCCAGAAAGCAGATGGGCTGCATCAAAAGCAGCATGGTGAGAAGGCAGAGGGAGGTGATTCTGCCCCTCTATTCTGCTCTCTTGAGACCCTACCTGGAGTTCAGCATCCAGCTCTGGGGTCCTCAGCATAAGAGGGACATGAACTTGCTAAAGTAATTCCAGAGGAAGGCCGTGAAGATTATTGGAGGGCTAGAGTACATCTCCTATGAGGACAGTCGTAGAGAGTGTTGGGGTTGTTCAGCCTGGAGAAGAGCAGGGTCTGAAGAGACCTTATAGCAACCTTCCAGTACCTGAAGGGGGCCTTCAAGAGAGCAGAGGAGGGACTTTTCAAAAGGGCATGTAGTGATAGAACATTGGGAAACTGTTTTAAACTGAATGTGGGTAGGTTTAAATTAAATATTAGGAAGAAATACTGTGAGGGTACTAGAACAGTTTCCTCAGAGAAACTATGGATGCCCCATTCCTGAAAGTGTTCAAGCCCAGGTTGGATGGGGCTTTGAACCACCTGGTCTAGTGAAGGTATCCCTGGCTGTGGCAAGAGAGTTAGAACTAGATGATCTTTAATGTCCCTTCCAAACCAGACCATTCTATGATGCTACTATTAAAGATTTTGCATGTCCAATCTCTAATGCCTGCAAAAAGCCTGAAAAACTAAATACATTTCTGAAATGTATTTCTGAAATCTGTTTTGTGTGAAGGTGGTAAGATTTTGGGCAACATGGGGGCCACAAGGATGGCTATTTTGGGAGGAAATCAGAAGTAGTCTTGTCCCAGACACAGCTTCAGATGACATACCTGAGATTCCCTTGCAGCCCTTGTCAGTGTAATTTATTTCCCCACAACCCATTTAATTGACCACAGTGGAATAGATATCCATCTTGCAGCCCATGAAGAACACCATAATGGAGCATCTGTATATTTCAAAGAGGAATTACAATTTGTGGACTGTCCATATTGGAGCACAGCAAGAAATGTACAGCAAGGCGTAAGGAGCAGCAGCGTGGCTACCGACAGACTGTAACTCCCATTTCCCCATCCTCCAGTCCACCCCAGCCTAATGTGGGGACATCAGGCTACTTACCAGGGTTAACTCACAACATCAGCAAATTCAGATTTGCTTTCAGTAATGACTAAAGGTTTGTGCTTATTAATTCTTGAGGAAAATTGGCTTACATCTCTTGAATTCAAATGCCCAACTCAAAGATTGGTTCTTTAGTTTATTAAAGGGTCAAAGAATCCAAATAAATATTTCTATAAAGATCAAAACAACACGATACTAAAATTAGATGTTTACTGGATAAGTAAATGAAAAGGTTTATTGGGAAGCAGCCAATTACATCAAAGCCTACTCTTTAGTAACCTCCCTGTCTCCTCTGGGTGACTCTCAGAATGTTTCATTTGTTTTTAATTTTTTTCTACCGGTTCTGAAAATGTTGCCAGTGAACGCAAACTGCATCCTGAGACATGGTCCTCTTATTTTAAACCAATTTCAGCTAATGCGTAAATGAAGCACTGAAAGTCAAGTAAATCTATTATTTTTTTTCTAATTTCCATCAAAACTAGATTATTCTTTTCTACTCTCGATGAAGATTCCTGTTTAACTACTTTAAAACATTTTGGAAAGGAGAATGTCCCATTCATCACTCTCATAACTTCTTGAGTTCCCTCACAGGGAAGAATCTTACTTGAGATTCATTTACAGATATACAAGGGGACAAATATCCATTTTGTCACAATTTGCGCTCAAAAAACCAGGACTCATTAAATACCTACGTGTATTTGAATAAAGCCAAATACTGTAACCCTTGGACTCAGCTCTTGGACGTCAGTTGCTTAAAATTTGGTGCTAATAAAACCAAGGTTGTGAGTTTAATCCCCTGCATGGGCCATTCACTTAAGAATTGGACTTGATGACGGACTTGTGGGTCCCTTCCAGCTCAGAATATTCTGCAATTTTGTGATTCTGTGACCTGCCAAGCACTAGCAACCAATTCAGCACTGGAAAGGGTTAAGCTTTCTAGAAATACTGAAAGTCAGGGAGAGTCTCTTGAGTAAACAGAACTGTGCATAAATAGAAACAAAAGCAAAACTAGTTACTTCAACACATGAACTGTAAAAATGGGTTATAATCATTCATATTTAGGTGCATATATAATGACAGTTTGTGTCCACACACTGAACACCATGAGATATAGCATTAGCTTCTCAGTTTGGTGGAGAGAGAAGAACTCAAGCTATTGTTCAGATATATAATTAAAGGTTAGAAGCCTTAAACTGAAAATCTGAAAGCTTTTGAAAACTTGAAAGCCTTGTAAAAAGAACATCACTAAGTACTGAAAGAATGTTGCATTTCCCATTAAGATTTAGATTAAAAAAAAAAAGTATATTTTGTGTGCATATTTTCAAATTTCTAGACCTACTATTTATTAGTCATCTTGCACCACCATAGTCAAGGTTGCTTTCTATTACGAGCTTCATGATGGTTTTGAGTTATACTGTTGTATCTCCCAGAGTTCTGATGGACACATATATAACATAAGTTTAAGAAAAACTGATTTACTTGCTGTCAACAATCATAATCATAATTTAAAGGCTTAAAAATGAGAAAATTAAAAGATGGGGTAAAATCAGGTAAAAGGGATAGCACTATTATGATATGTCTTTTACAAAGAATTACCTTTAGATTTTTTCACACCTTTTCACACTTTTTTTTTGGTTTGTTAAATAACAAAGAATTTCTATACATGGATGCACAAACGTGAGTATTCATAGATACACAAAATAAACTCTTACATGTTTTCATATATAAAAAATGTGCATACATGTCTAGCCCTTGAGACAGCATACTATGTGTCTGGCTCTCAGATTACAGCAAACACTTTTAATTATTTGTATGCACAAACACTTAATAGTAAATCTTAACTTATTATAACAAAGTGAGGCTCAGTGGGGGGATTATTCAGAATACTAAGATGCCATCAGAAAATATTAGTTCTCTTACAATAAAGATCCTACCAAAAAGTCACAAGAATCGACAACCTACTGCCTATTTTAACTAAGAATATATATTTTCTTACTAGGCTTGTTTTCACTAGTTTGTTTCTAAATAAAATTTGGCAGTTTTGTAGAGATAGTAGTTCTTACAGTCAAGTACCATTTGAAACATAAAAATCTAGTCAGGCAAAAATATACCTCATCGTTCACATTAACAAGGATAAATCATTCAGACCAATAAACCCTATGAAACCGTGTTGACTTAAATCAAATGAAGATCCATCTCAGAATACTTTCTCTGTTATGTCATGAAGACCACTTTTTTCCTTATTTCTTCCTCCAGTAAGAGCATTTACTTCTTATGTTTGCTTCCTTTGTTATTTCTCTCTTGACTCCAGAGACCGGCACCTCCTTTTACACACATACCTGAAAGCATTAAATGCTGTCATCACTGCTTTTTGGAACAAGAAAAACTAAGACAAAGAAATTTTACTTCCCTGGTTCCACGGTAAATCTTAAGTGAAACTTGTAACATAATAACAAATAAACTCCTACCTGTCACTGTTGTTTTGCATGTTACTTTTTCAAAGTTAATTTTAGACTAGTCTTCAACAACATTTCTGTAAGTTTTGTCTAAAATTGCCTCTAATATTCATGAAAGTAATATTAAACACTAAAAGAAGGGTGGGAGCAGAGTCTCCAAAACAAACTGCTATCTCATGCAAGTGAAAGATAATGGCTTTCAGTCCTTCCTCATTATGACCCTAAGCCCACTGATTCAAGACCATTCTACCCCTACAGTGGAGGTATTGGGAGGCATCAAAACTGCATAGAGAATATTAAGTCTTGTAGTTAGATACTGTTTATCAACTTAAGTCTGCCACTACAAAAAAAAAAAAAACAAAAAAAACCCCAAAACAAAACAAAAAAAAACCAACACACAAAAAAAACCAAAACCAAAACCAGAAACAAAAAAACCCACAAAAAACCCCCCACAAAACCAAACCAAACCAAAACCAAACAAACAAATAAACAACAACAACAAGAAAACAACAACAAAAACCATAAAAAAAGAAACCAAAAAACCCCACACTTGGCAAGAACTCAATATGTCTTAGCAAGAATGTGCTTTAAAGTGATTACATCACTTTACTGTAAGTGGGGGTAAAAGAAAAAAGAACTGAAGTTTCCATTTCTCAAAGTTTTAGTTGTCAATTGCACAATACCACTTCCACAGGAATAAAAATGTGACCACCTAGTTTTCAGTGTCACATCAGTAAGTCTTGCCAAAGACTGATAGGTTCACAGAAGTGTGTATTTTCTTTTTTTGTTTTATTTTGGCAGCTGTGCACATTTGTTTGTTTCCTGAGGTGAAATTTTCATAGGACAGAAAAAATTTGTTAGGGTAAAACAGAAAGGGAGAAAATAACTGAAGAGGAATAAATAAAAAAACCATGAAAACATAGAAACAGAGCAAACAAGGAAAATGGAGGGATGTTGATGTAAAGAGCCTGAAGGGGAGAATGGTGTAGAACTGAACCAAGCAGCAAATCAAGGGAAAGAATGGCCAAATTAAAAACTCTGAAAGTTGCCTGGAACTGGTGGCACCATCTCCATTATAGCCACCACACTCCACCACATCAATTGAATCTCTAGGTGTTATAGCAGTTTTATTTTTTTTTTCTCATTTAATGTCTGAGGAGTTCATGTTCTTTTCTTCTTCATTCTACCATAAGGAAAAGGACAGAGTCATTGTTGCAGTGTTCTCGGTATTTGCTACAGAGGAAGCATACTGAGCTCTTAAGACATGCACATCAGTTACATGTTTAATAACAGTTCAGTCACAATCATAGCCCTATTTTCCTCAAAACATCCTCAGAATTTCCCAACCCAATATTCACACAGCCAGATGTTGCTTGATTCATGAGACTGCAAGCAACAGTACTACAGCTGCTTGCGACAAGTGTTTTTTTGGCTACAAATTCTTCTTCTCTTATGAGCAACTTGGAGGATTTTTTTGTGCATACATGTGGTCATGTAAGTACATGTGTTTCATTCAGCCTGTTTTGTACATGGAAGTCCTAGATACTTTACTCAGAGAAGTAGAGCCCTGAAGGTACCTGCAACATTTCTGCTATTACGTATCCCATTATATCCTGTTTAGGAACAGCCTATTCTGGAATAAAAAAAAATGGTTCTACTAAAAATAAAATGTGCATTAATAAAACAATATCCCTGAAATCTACATGAAAATATGATAAAGGAGTAATACACTAACAGAAGAAAACAAAGAGTTTAATGAATAAAATAAAATCTATTTAATGACATTGATTATATCTTCCCACTGTGGTATAATGTTAAGTATCCGGGAGATTTTAATTTAATATGCTGCAATAACTATGCAGTTCTGATTAAAATAAAAGAGGGACCAAATTATGAATGTGTTATTAATAATATTCTCTTCATGAAATCCAACGACATTTCTGTAGTTCCCTAAGGATGCCCTAGAATACATCAAACTCCCTAGTTACCTAATGGTGTGTAGACATGATACATTCTGTATAATTTTTTTTAGAAAATCAGTACTTACTAAAAATGATACGAATGAAACAAAGAATTAGAACCCAGGGAAATAGTACTCATTTAAATTTGATGCAAAAGGGGAGGGAGTCAGGGAGAAAAGAACCCTGGGATACATTTTCTGTCATTTCTTCACCTGTTTAACACATATTTTTTTGGTCAGTGAAAATGAATAACACTCACAGATGCATGCTAATTGTCCATTCTTTCTCAAGATTGAGGTGCACTTTTGCAGAAGACAGCATGATTGATCAACTGGTTTCCATGCACTGTATTTGGTTACTGACATTTCCTCAACTAAGAAGGAGAAAAAGTAAGATTGGCTTGTTATAATACCTTTGCACTGCCTATTCAGTACTGACTAACAGCACTACCAGGGAATAAAAGGTAAATTCAGCCAGTGAAAGTACTGCCCAAACCTCTGAGGTCCTGGAAACTCTTCCTCCCCTTAACTACTAAGATGGGAAGAGCACTAAGCAAAGAACAAAGCAGGGCCAGAAATTAAATGAAGTATCTGTGCAAGTTCTTGAGAGGTAGGATAGTATAAGGGATATTAGCAGTCTTACCTATTAAAAATAACTTGAGGTCATACTTACTAACCCTACAAAACGGACCGAAAAACTAATGACTCAAATGAGCATACACAAACCTAGATTTTAAAATGGTCATCTTTACTGCTATGACAACTGCTTTATAGATAATACACTGTTAAATGTATCAGTATTCCTCTGATGCTGCAGAAAACCTGACATAGACTCATAATTGTAGTCTGACCAAGAAGAAATTAAATACAGAACTCATTTAGGTAACTGCTCCCTTTCGTTAAGGACTTCATTGTGAACTACTTAACTTCCAGTCAGGTAAGAAATATAATTACCTGTTACTCTTCTGTGGGAGTTATTCGCTGCTGTTGGCATAAAAGAGAACGGAGAATGTAGATGCAGCGAATCCATTGCTTTCTCCACAACACAGGCAATCAGGAAAGAGTCAAATGCATAGAGAAAAGGCAGTAGGGAGAGAAAGTCTTTTAATCAAAGAAAAAGCCCTTTTAAGACTAGTCAGTCTTTCAAAGGAACAAATTCAAAGGTGGTGATGCAGGTGGGGAAAGAAATGAACTGTTCTAAGTATTCATTGGCAACATGCAGAAGAGGCAGGATTAAATTGCTGTCCAGGAGCTTTAGGACAGAAACACTGCTTTTGCAGGACATTTCTGCCTTACAGATGTTTTTGAGTTCCTTTAAAAAGTAAACAAGCATTCAACAAGCAAATTCGGTGAGTTTGGTCAACTTAAATTTCCACAAGGTGGAAAAATTTTTAAAAATTTAAAAAAATCTTTAAGGTGTTGCAGGATAAAGAAAAGTTGCTCCCTTGAATAAATAACTAGTTGAAGACAGGATAACAACAGATAGGAACTAAAAGCCAGTTTTCCCAAAGCAAGGTCTGAGTGCCCCCTTAGTTCTGTAGTCAAAAATAATTATAAAATGATTAAGAAAATTTGGTAAATAAGGAGGGGATAAAACCTGATATTAGATCATTCAAGATCATGAAAATGAAGGCTGAATGTGAAGAGCTCTAGAAGGACGTTTCAAGACCAGGCATTATGATTGCAGATGAAATTCAACAATCATTTTCTATGTAAAAACATTAATACATGCAAACTGATTCAGGTGCTCTGCCCAAACCTTTTTTTTTTTTTTTTTTTTTCTCTTTAACTCTTGTTGCATTAGCATAAAACTAAAGTTCTCTGCTAATATCTAGAATATGTAGGCACTTCTGGCAAACAAGAATAAACAGATGACCATTTAAAAACAAGGGTTTTCTTTGCTGGTACCCTCAGTCTGACACACTAATCCTTTTCTTGCTCTGAATGCAGCCCAAAGTCCTATACAGACCACTGCTCCTTGCGACAGGGACTCCACTTTTATATGGTCCTGTCCATTAACTCCTAGGGCTGAGGGCAGCCAAACATTTATGGTTTATACATGTGCCTAAAAGATTATATTGGATGCTAAAAAAGGAGAAAAATATTTACAAGAGAGAGAAAAAAAAGTATATGAATATAAAAGGATGATTTTTTTTCAAAACCACACAGTGGTTCAGTTTTGAATACACTAATTACATATTAGAAGTAGTAATTAAATACTAATTAAATACAGAAATATGTTGACCTTTCATTACTGAATACTCTTAAAGAAGGAAAGTTTGAAAAAAGGAAATTCATTGTTAAAGTGTAAAACTGTAAAAATTTAAAAGAATAGTTATAAAAATTATTGCAAGAAAGGAAAGTCCACAATTTACATTCTTCCTAGTTGAACAGGATAATCTAGCAATGCTAATAGGAAAGAAATGCAGATAAAAAAAAACCAAAAAAACTAAGGCATTTATCTTTAGTGAAGAAAAAAGTCAGTAGATGAAAATGCAATTAAATGAAAGATTTAAGTTTGAATCTACTACTTTTTATTAACTTTTTCAAATATAGCTTGATTTAGGCTTGTATGAAACAGCAAGAATTTGAAGCATTCTGATTTCATTGGTTTGATTTAGAAAGAAACAGTTGCAGTGAATTGTTTAAACTTACTGTAAGCACTTGAATAAATTAATATAGATTTGTTTTGATAGCAGTAGTTGAATTTTGGCAGTGACTATAAGGATATGCTGATTTGCCTCTATAAGAGCTAATGCTGATTCATTTGGGATCTTCAGAAGACCTTACATAATATATCTTGAAGTATTATATTTTTTTTCTCCAATGCAGTATAATTTATTTTAAGTATGAATGGATGATGCAATCTGATAAGAACATATTCCATATGAAAGTGAACTTTGGGGTTTTTTCTTGTATTTTTGCATTAGTGACATTATGTCCACATTCTACTAGGTTTTCTGTTTTTATTAGGACAGAAAAGACAACTGTCAAAGATGGTTGTGGTGGTGCATGCTCTCCCACCTCCTTTCCTTGTTCCACAATGTGATTTCAGAAATGCTCATTAGGCCTCAGCCTTGACAAATGGCACCCAGGGTAAGCTCTCCTCTGGAGCCTATAAGAAACTCTGCCTGTTCTTAGAAACTAGTGCTGTCTTACCAGCTCCTGTTTTTTCACAAACAGCTTTCATAACTTATTTTTCATGCCTAAATAACAACCCAAGTGGAACATTTCTGTTATCAAACTTTCAAAGAAAGTTACCGAATTGCAGCCAGGATGAAAAATTACTATGACTAAAGCCAGCTCTCTTGCAACCCCTATAAACAGCAGTTCTGTGGGACCCTTTGAGCTCACCCCACCACAGTGGGCAGCAATCAACAGTTTCAATGGGAGGGTAGCTCTTATTCCTTTTTATCCTTACCCTTTCCCATCCTTATCCTTTTTCCATCACTAGCCTCCAAATTGATCATTTTTGATTTTAGATAGATTGATTGATTTTAAAACTTAGTCTGATTTTTTGTCTGTGTACTTTAACCATCTAGTAAGTAGAGCGATGAATTTTGTCACTCTTAAATATTAAAACTGGTTTTGCTGATACCTTTGCTGGTGATTCTTGGAGCAAGTTAAGATACTCATTTACTAAAAGTAGTCAGAGGGATTATTCTTTCTAGTATGGCATAAATGAGTAAATACTGAGTAAATGAGAAATATTGCGAGGAGGGCTGAACCACAAAGTAATTCAGATAAGTCAATATTACTTTAGAATGGAATTTCCTCTACAATAAACCTATGATTATTGTCTTTGGAAACACCAATTGCTTCTTGAAAAAAGCAGGTTATAATTGCATGATACATGTTATAAGAGACATCAAAACCTAAGCAAATTCATTATTTCACAACTTGAGCTTATGGTTTGAGGTGACAAAGCTGAAAAGCAATCTCTTTCTCTAGTGAACTAACAAGGAAAGATATGGAAGGTCTTGTCATGACAGATTAACACAAGTGTTATCTCCTAAATTACAGTAACTTCATTCCCACAGTTTCTAAGCTTTTATGTGAATTTATGTAGCCTGTGTTAAAACACCTTAATGAAAGATGAGCTGGGTTATATCTCCGTATATTAGCAAGTAATGACATGTGCTAGAGACCAGAGAGCATGCTGTAGACCACCACTAACAATAATTTTCTTGGGTATCAACGAATTCCTTACATACAAACACGTCATGCACTAAACTTAAGTTCTGTCACAGGAGCTGAAAGTGATGTGAAGAGACTAAGAATGAAGTCACATTTTATCCAAAAGAGAATGATGCTGTTGGAAAAATAGCAGGCAAAGTATCAGCCACTTCACAGAAAAGAAGTGGATTATTTTCCCTGGAAAGTTATATTTAAAACATATTGCTAATATATAATGATATACAGTGTTTTACAAGGCTGAAACACTGTGATATTTTTCACAGCCAGGCTTCATTCTTTGAGTTTTTATTCCATACTACTACTACATAACTACTGCTTAGAAAACATTTATTTTCAAATTGTCATTGTCATTTCAAGTGTCATTTTGACATATGTAGCAGTTAAGTATTTTTCTGGGAACAGTCAGAATTAGGGGAAAAACAGAATGATCACAGAATGATAGAAAAGTTTGGCTTGGAAGGAACTTTCAAAAGTCATCATGTCAAACCCCCATGTAATAAGCAAGGACATCTTCAACTATATCAGATTGCTTAGAGCCTCAGCCAGCTAAGATTTATTGTTTCCAGGGATAGTATATCTACAATTTCTTTAGACAAATTCTTCCAGTGTTTTGCTGCCCTCATAGTAAAAAATTTCTTCTTTATATCCATCTACTCTCCTCTGGTTTAAAGCCATTACCACTTGTCCTATCACAACAGGCCCTGCTAAAATATTTCTTTCCGTCTTTCTTGTAGTCCTCATTCAAGTTTCAGTAAGATCTTCCTGGAGCCTTCTCTTCTCCAGGCTGAATAATCCCAACTCTCACAGCCTGCCTTCATAGGAAAGGTGCACCAGCCCTCTAATCATCTTGGTGGTGCTCATGTGGACTCGTTACAACAGGTCCATGGCATTCCTCTGCTTAGGACCTCAAAGCAACAGGCGGGAGTTCTCAGGAGAGCAGAGTCCAGGGGCAGAATCACCTCCCTTGACCTGCTGGCCATGCTGATTTTGATTCAGTCCAGGATTCAGTTGCCTTTCTTAATTGTGAGCTGGGTTCATGCCCAACTTTTCATCCACCAACACCTCCAAGTTCTTGGCAGGGCTGCTCTCACTCCCTTCATCCCACAGTCTCTACTGATTCTGGCGGTTGCCCTGACCCAGGTGCAGCACTTTGCACTTGCCCTTGTTGAACCTCATGACTCTCCCATGAGCCTACTTCTATAGCTTGTCCAGGCCCCTCAGGCCTGCCAGCTGCACTACGTGTCTTGGTATCCTATGCAAACTTCCTGAGGATGCACCTAATCCCACTATGTGCGATAAAGATATTAAACAGCCCTGGGCCCAATATGGAACCTCAAGGGACATCACCTGGTACTGTTTTCCATGTGGACATTGAGCTATTGACCACTGTCCTCTGGATGGGACCATCCAACCAATTCCTTATCCACTGACTAGTTCACACATTAAATCCACTTCTCTCCAATTCAGAGTGAATAATGTTGTGGGGGACTGTGTCAAAGGCTTCACAGAAGTCCAGATAAATGGCGTTTGTAGCCTTTCCCTTGTACACTGATGTAGTCACTCCACCACAGAAGGCCACTAGGTTAGTTAGGCAGAATTTGCCCTTGATGAAGCTGTGCTGACTTTTGAATTACGTTCCTGTCCTATATGTGCCTCAGCATAGCTTCAAGGAGGTTCTGTTCCTTCATCTTCCCAGGCACAGAGATGAGGCTGACAGGTCAGTAATTTCCAGGGTTGTCCTTTCTACCGTTTTTAAAGGTGGGTACAGTGTTTCTCTTTTGCCAGTCACCAGGGTTTTCACCAAACTGCAATGACTTTTCAAATATAGTGGAGAGTGTCTTGGCAAATACATCAGCCAATTCCTTCAGAACTCTGGGATGCATCTTATCAGACCCCATAGACTAAAGTACATTCAGCTTCCTCAGCTGGTCATGAATCTGATCTTCTATTACTGTGGGAGAGACTTTGCTCCCCCAGTTTCCATTTTGCATTGCCCCCTCAAGAGGCATGAGAGGTTGCCACTGAAGACTGAGGAAGAAATTTGTTGAGATATGTCAGCCTTCTTCTCATCCTTCTCCTCGTCTGTTTGCCAGCCTTGCATATCAGTGCCAGGGTTAGGGTAGAGGAAATGATGGTGGTGATGATGTACACTTTCTGTGACCTTCCATTTCTGCCTGACAGAAGAAGAAGACCTTCTTGGTAATTTTTGCATCCCTTGACCAGGTCTTCTCTAGCTTCATCTTGGCCTTCCTGATCCTATCCCTACAAAACTGTACAGTATCTCTATACTCTTTCCAGGATACCTGTCCCTGTTTTCACTGCTAGTACATAACCTTCTTGCTCTTTATTTTGACCACCATGTTCAACTCAGCATACTTGCATTCCTTTCATTTAGCATCACATTTCTTACACTTAAGTATTGAAAGCCCTTGTGCTCTATGGAAGGTGTCCTTAAAGATATGCCAGCTCAGGTGTGCTCCCTTATCCTTGAGCTCAACTTTCCAGGGGGTCCAAGGACTGACTCCTTGAAGAGCAGGAAGTTTGCTTTCAGGGTCCTGAGTTTACTCTTCTACTCCTCAATTATATTGTAGTTATTTCCTTATTACAGGCCTGTAACAAACCTGCATTTATTTTCTTTTTGAACTAATAAAATGCAGCAACATGCAAAATGGGTGGTATGCATTGGATTTCCTGTCAAGATTTTCTATCTCCAATTAGAGTTTACAATGAAGTGTGGAATAGTGAATTTAAAAGCCCTTCTGAATTTTTCTCAGTTAATAATTTAATAATAAACCTGACTAACGACTAACCTTAAGCAGGGCACCATGACTACACCAGGAAATCCTGTTCTACTTTAAGTTTTACCATGAAGTTTAACAGAATTTCTTTTAAAGTCTTTTTAGTCACGGTAAATATACTTCTCTTTTGCTTTGTTGAATTGTTGAAAAGCCTAGTAGAAATACGCAATTTTTGTTTCAGTTTAAATACATGCATGTGTATTTATGCATTTGCCATAATGAAGACTTCAATGTCTTTATGTTTTGAAAAATTAGAAAACCTTTTCTCCCTTTAACTGCTCAGCCCAACCTTACTGTGTAAGTGTACTGTATCCTGCATTTTTTTCGAGCACTTCCCCAACCCTCTCTATCTTTACTAAAAAGGAATAATGAATACAATTCCTAACCAAGAAAACCAGACAACATCAGCAACATAAACTGTTAAAAACCTCCCCTCTTCAGCAATAAAATTCAATTGATTGTGTTTTCAAATAATTATGGCAATTTTATAACACTATAAATCAGATTAGTTCATGCTACTTTGCATGAACTCAGGCTCATCAGGTAGGCATATACACGGATGCATAAGATGACCTTTGATGTTTCTTTTTTTTTTTTTCCAGATTTTCCTATATTCCAGCAATTTATGCTTTTGACATGGAGTTTTCTTTTTGTTTTCTCAGAATCCTGACAGAAATCAAGTATTTGTCTTTAGCAAGATACTTCTTATGTGACCTTCTCAGCTATGTCTCCAGTTTCTTCCTAGCCTCTTGCTGGTCTATTTAGCCTGCAGACTTTCGGGACAATGTTAAGATACATATTTCTCAAGTGCAAAATAGCAAAATAAGGTCCTACTCTCATTTGGAGTCTAAATACAACTGTATCACAACTAATGAATAAATAAAAAGCAACTAATTATATAGACCATATTAAAGGCTATAAAACTGGGCAAACTTAGTCTTGCTCTAATCTTCAGTGGCAGATTATTCTATATAACAATATCCATAACTTATACATTGTCAGCAGCTCTCACATGCTTTCTGCTAGAGAAATATTTTTTCAGGTTGTTCCATGGATGTGAGAACAAAGTAGCAGATATGCATACTTAATTTTTGATGGAATGAAATTGTCTACAACATGAGCAAGACTTTACAATTTTTGCCTTGCCAGAGTCTTGCAATTGTAGACAACATTACTAACTGTAGATATTAATTTCAAGTGAAAGAAAGGAGCTTTCTCTTATGGTGATAAAGTCAAGGTAGTCTAGTCTGCAAGACTAATAGCACTAGCAATAGAAGTAGTAGTCCTAAAAAGAAGGTAAATATGTCTGTACATAAGCCCATATAAAATAGAACTGCACTTTGCCCCACTCTCCGCAACACTCTTACCAGTCAGAACACAGATCTTGATTCAAAAAACTATAGCTTCATGAAGAACATGAGAACATTGCCCAAACTGATGTTGACTGCTGCAAGATGTGCAGCAATCAGTGGTCACAGATGTGCTGGTTTTGCCTAGGGCAGAGTCAATTTTCTTCACAGTGTTTTGGATTAGTGCTGAACAAAGTGATGTTCTTGCTCCAGCAAAGAGATGTTTTTCCTATTGCTGATCAGCGCTTACAGAGCCAAAGTCTTTTCCGTTTCTCATACTGCAACCCTGCTGAGCAAACAGGGTGCATGAAAAACTGGAAGGAGACAAAGACAGGACAAGGATCCCAAGTGGGAAAACAGATGTTCCATACCATATGACATCATGCTTAGTATATAAAAGGGGGAGAAGAAGGAGACAGGCAATTGTTTGGAGTGATACTGGTTTTTTCTCCAAGTCACAGTTACATGTGACTGCTTTCCTAGGAATGACTGAACACCTGCCTGCCCATGGGAAGTGGTGAATTAGTTCCTTACTTTACTTGAGTGCATAATTTGTACTTTATCTATTATACTATCTTTATCTCAAACCATGAGTTCTCTTGCTTTTACCCTACAGATAATCTCTCCAGTCCCACTGGTGGGTGAGTGAGTGAGCAACTGCATTATAGCTGGTTGCTGGCTGGGGTTAAACAAGACAATCCTTTTTGGCACCCAAAGTGAGTCACATAGTGTTTGAGATAGTAACAGATTTCTAATCTAACTTTCTCTCTAAGCCTTATCTAGGCTGTCTTAGTTGCTATATCCTTACAACAATTTTTTTTTTCTGCTACCCAAGGAAGAGTCTGTCATACATTACTCAAAGTCGCACCTCAGAAGCAAATATTTTCAGTTAATAACCTGAAGTTCCTTCTTCAGTTCTGATCTGTGAAAATTTAACCATTAGAACATTCATTATTTCTGCTTTTGCAAATGTGCAGATGTTCGCTAATATGTTGGCTAAAAATGAGAAGTTCAAGTTTGAATTAATAATCTTACACCAGTTTTTACCATCCTTAAGGAATGCTCATAGAATGGTATTTTTGACCTCTGGTACAGTTAGATTAGCAATTTAGAATTGCATTATTGAAAAACAAATATTTTGATATTGCCACTTTCCTTCTTTCCTGAGAAGCAGAAAAGTATGCAAAACCTGAAATGACTTGAAAACCCCCCCCAAAAAAAATATATGAGACTTTTTTTCTATCACTCCTCCATATTATCCATTACTTTATCTACCTTATTCATAACTGTTTAAATGGTAAATGGAATTATCAGTGAATTAAGTTGTGAATAGTCTAAGAATCTTTCTTCTTTGGTTAGTTTGTCTCATATCTAACCTCTGTAAAGATGAGCTAATACTAGCTCTTGTTCTCCTAATGGGTAACAGAGATAAATGAAACTCAGAAATGTTGGGGCTTAATGTCATATTCTATATGCAAACCCTTCACAAAGAAGCTCCAGATGAAATCATCATAGGAAACTAAACCTACCCAAGAGCAGGTGGAGTACTATTGAAGTGTATCTGTTATGCAGGATGTGGAAAATATGCAATTATGTTACAATCTCTCCTCACTTTAGGATGTTTCACCAATAAACCTACGCATCTTCGTATTTATCTACCCGGAAAGAACCCTAAAAAACCCCTCTATAAGAAGACACTTTTGTAGACTACCACAGATGGGAGAGCATGTTCTTCACAGTCAAAACACCTCCTACAATCATCTTTGAGCTTGTGAATATAAAAATGATAGAAGATTAATGTAGCCTTTAAGGAAGTTGTCAGAATGAAGAAAATTATCAAATCGTATGTTTATTTTTTTTCAGATGTTTATGCATAAGAGAAGTAAAAGAAACAGCTGTAAGTAAAAAATAAAAGTAAAAAGTTGGGAAGATATTTAAAATACTTTAGTTCACATTTATAAATAAAATCTAGCAAAACCTTCTGAAAGCTGGAGGTCTATTTTGAACCTTTTCTGTATAAGCATTCTGATAGAAAGGCCTTGTATGGTTTTTTAAATCCATCCTGTAAACACTGTTGGGTTTGCTACTTGTGGCTTGGCCTTCCAGGTTGAACATGCACCTTTAAAAATTTCTGGCTTGAGTATATACATCCTGCTAAAGATGAAGTTGAATTCAGGAGGAACCTTTCGGTGAGTGCTATTTCAAGAATTAGGGGTGCTATCAACTTTTTACACTCAGGTCTGAAGACATTTGAATATTAACTGATATGATTACTGAAACAAAGTACAAAAGTACATATTTAAAGGAAAACAAAACAAAAGGCTCTCCTTTCTAGAAAAGGATGAGAATGATGTCAGATGAAGTTAAAAGTCCATTAAAAAATTCACGGGAACTATGGGTTAGTCTTGTAATTATGACAACAGGGTGCAGTGGAGCAGTGAAGAGTCCCCAAAAACTGAATGTTATTTGTTTGAGATCTAATTGTTCAAAAACATTATGTCATAGGTGTGAGTTATCAAGCATGAATGTCCAATCATCTGTGTTTGTGAAAGAAGGCTGATTTAGGGACTATTGGAATATAGTGTAGGGAGCTAGACTGAACCACAGCAACAGATGATGGGGTAACTGTACTGCCCCCAGAAAACAACTGTGTTTGTTAAAGGCACTTCCTTTTCTTCACCTACTACTTTCATGATACTTCTTGCAGAGGATGAGGTGGGATGAAAGAGATACTACGACCAAGCTAATATCCTGCAGGATGAGTCAGGTGATGTTCCAAACCCCTTCTACTTGAATTCCTGAATAACTTTGCTTCTTTTAACTGTCAAGAGATCTGTTCACTATGTCTCCCATTCACTGCAGAAAATCTCTTCATTCCTCCCAAAACTTCTCTCCAGTTGTTTACCACATATCTCTGAGTTTCAATTTTTCTTGTGTTTTGACTCTCCTAACTATTCTAAAGTTATAATTTCCTTTCCTTTCAATTCTTCTCCTACCTATTCCTTTTTCCCCATTTCCATATCCCCTAGCACAGACCTTCTGTAGCGCAGACCCTCTGTAATAGCTAAAGCTGGTGAGTTGTTCTTGCTTGTTCTGTCTCAGCCACCTCCATTAATGGCAGAGCATGATATTGCACCAACAGGCACGTACTTTTTCTTGGGCAGCGCACGTGGGGCACCCTAATCTTATTCCAAATTTGAGTACTGTTCTCATGCTCTGAAAGGCACTGCAGAAACTTCAGGCACAGCCAGAACAACCTCCTCAGGTGACATCTTAGGGCAGAAAGAATGACACACACAGGAACAAAGAGGATGTTCCCTGACCTGCCCTCCTTCCTTTCTTATCAGTTAATTGAAGTGCTACAGATACCACTTTGCAGCAGTTTCAGGTCCCTCTTGACTCAGTGTAGACATATTGGTTATCAATCTTTGCTCTTTACTTTCCTGCCACTGTTTGGTCACTGCTAAGAAAATAAAAAATAGCATCTAGACATTTACTGCTTCTATCCCATTTTCTCCTCCTTGTAGAAGGCCATGGAGAGAGACCACTGATAATTTACTCTCTTCTAGGATACATGCCCTGAACCATAGTTTGGCCTGATACACTTAGTATTGGAGCATATCACAAAGGATTTACAACAATACATGTTAATAAATCACTCTTCAGAGTTTCAAATTAATACTACACACAGCCAGATTTGGAACTGTTTTTAAATCAAGTATGCCAATATAGCATTTTTCTCTCACTCAGTCAATGAATTTGTCAATAAAGCTGGCTGAATTTTTACAAAGGTGATTCATTTTAGCCAGACATTTAAATATATTTGGACAATTAAGGAGAGAGGTGGGAGCATTTCAACAAGTCAAGAGAATTTTATAAATAAAAATTTGTCTAGTATAATGGGAAGCATTAGCTACCAAGTAAAATGATATAAATAGAGAGATAATGTTTGCTGAAGAAAAATGAAAACAAAAACCTGACCTTTTTGTGATTGATTTTGCAAATGCAGGTTGATTTGCTGCATGAGAAAATTGCAGAAACTGGAATGAAACAAGTGAATTCAGAGTCATAAAATCCAAGTATTCATGATTAGTAAGTAAATTCTGGTAAATTCTGCTACTCCAAGACAACAGAGACTGTACAGTGAGTCCAGTAGATACAGAAAGATAACACAAGTCTTTAATTTCAGATATTTCCCATTATGCTATTTTCTCCAGATTTCAGTTAAATAGTGCACTAGGCTACATTTGTTAAGGGTGGTCAACAACCTTTGATAAAAATCATTGGTTGGTTAAGTAAACATAGGAGTGAACTCCAATTTCAACTATATGTTTATGTTAACTCTGTTATTTATTCTACTAACAAGATAACTGTGTTGTGAAAATATCTCAAGTTTTTTATTATATCAAATTTTATCTCTGTTAAGAGTTAATATACAGTCCCCATTGCAAGAAAACAGAGCAGAGTTTGGTACAGATTGAGCCATATATTCTTTAGGAAAGAAAAGTAGCACTGAAAATCAGCTGATGTTTAGATTTACAGAGGGTACACAATTTTATATTTGTCTTTTGAAAGATGAAACATGAATAGTCAACCACTTACTTTTCTTTCAAGCACTTTGTAGACAGAAATTCAGTCTCTCTATAGTACTCCAAACAAGTAATGCCTGAATAAAAATTCACTTCCTTAACTTTCTTGATACAGCACTGCAAATCAAGTGTAACATGTCAAAACAACCTGAGAAAAATTTTTTATATTTGTTTTTCCAGTGTTGTGAGTGATGATTCTCCATGTTTTGTTTGAACCACTCATTTTCACCAGAAGACAGTTGCAGGCAAATCTAATCATTTTCTGAGTCATATTTGAAATAACTATGAGATTGATTTTCCATTGTCCCGAAGAGTGTACAGTCCTTTAGATGGTGCAGAATGGTCCCAGTTCAGCAATCTACTTAAAGTACATGCCTGACTAAGTGCATGAATTGTCCCATTGATTTCAAAGGGAGTACTTACATCTTTAATGAGAGGCACACTCGGGAAAGACAGACTGAGTCAGAGCTGGAGCAGGGCTCAGACTTTCTCCAACCCAGATACTGGCACTTCACACCACACACTCAGTTTGTAACAGCTGCCTAAGCTGAATGAAAGGACCCTAGTTTCAGGTTCCAAACACAATAGCACAATCTACAACGGGCTGCCAGACAGATGCAGTGCACTTTTAAACAGATAAACACCATTACTTTAACTGGTGTGGTATGTGCATGCTAAGTCATCTTTATATGGCATAATTGTGTAAAACCTCTAAATGCACAAAATTGTGCATTACCGTTCAGCTAAAGGTGTCGCCTAAACAAATACCAGGAGGAAAGAAAAATTACATGTAACTCATAATGTAACATAAGAATTGTTAATAATATGCAGAAACAGCTCAAATTTGACTAATCATAGATTATATCTTTGGAAACTGTGTCCCTGTTCAAGCAGAATTATTCTGTTGCTACAACCAAGGTCCCTGGGAATGTTAAAGCTAAACACCATTGTGTACCCTAAATGGACTGAATTATACATCAGATTGTAAATTTGTATATAATCACCTGTGTTCACTAGATTTAGGTGTTAATAATTCTTAGTAGAGCTACACAAAGAGCAGAGACAAATAAAGAATTGGTAGATACAGTAGGTTTAAAGATATTCTAAAAACTGAATCCCTAGTAAGCAACACTAATGGTATTTTACAGTTGATTTGCTCAATAGGTTAGTTACATTTCTTTTTATAGGTTCTTTAATTTCAAGTCATATAAAGCAGGACACAGATGGAAACAACTGTAAAACAAAACTGCATTCAATTTCTGATTTTTTTAAAAATAAATTTCTAACTATTAATCTTGTAAACAGGGAACATTTTAGGGTTCTAGGTACAAAAATGATGTCTTAAATAGAAACTCTTTAACTCTTCACATCATGAAGTTGCATTAGTATACACAGATCTAACAAATAACTTTGACATTCTCATCTCTTGTAATATTGTTCTCCACGATCCCATTTCTCTTTCATCACTTGTTCCACCATGCAAAGATATTTTGCTGCTTCTATGTCATGACCTCAGCCCTGCAAGACTGAAAAGCAGAGAACCTTAAGTTGGCTGGCTGTAGATTGTCCAGGGAAGGATCTTTGCCTCCATCTATAGGTGAACTCCTAGAAGAAAGAAAGAAGGCCTTCCTCATTTCCCTATTTCCCCTATTCTCTGCAGTGAAGTTGTCTGGGCCCATAGCTACCCTCCTGCCTACACCTGTGAAGAAAATTCCACCATAGAAAATTGAAATGAGGGTGTAATGGGACATTTTGAATGAATTGGTAGCAGTCTTCATCTGATATGTACAAGATCTATCAACCTTACTGTCAGGCAGGCGATATCAATCCAAGATCATGTTTCATGGCAAAATCGAGTCACCAGACTGTTGATGAGGTACACCAGGCAGCATCCTTGGGACTAAAATCACAACTAAAGCCATCATGTAGCAAATTACCACACAGAGACCACAAATAACATTTATAATATGCCTCTAAATGTAACAGTCTACTAGGAGACAGACAGAAAGCAATGTTTTACATACACCTACCCCAAGACATTCGAAGCAGAATAACCAGAGAAATTTAATATTTCCAAATTTTTAAATGGGAGCACAATCAGTGCATTGAGTACAAGAACTGTTAGGCATTTAATCCTCACTCTTCTTGTTCAAACCCTATACCAATGTAGTATTGGCACACGTGAAATAAAAATATCAATATTTATTACTTAGTAATACACATAGTCATTTCATTACATGTTGCCTTTTCTCATATTAACTCTTTTCCTTGTATTTATTGTTCTCTCAACCACATCTACCTTCTTATATTTCTCTATTAATTTTCTTCAATATCTCCTGCTTTCCATGCAATTTCCCCATATTCATCTCTATTTATTCTAATTCAAATGCTATTATCCCATCCTCATTACTATTTCCTTCAATCTTGTAAACCCCCTACCTAAAACTTTCTTTTCTGTGCTCAATGCACTGTTGGTATCTTTTGTTTTCTTCTACTTGGCATTAGTTGTCTGCTGTTTCAAGAGTGTCCTTTCATATCTTTTTTCTTCCAATCCCTCCCAATATATCTTCCCTTGTTGTGCCACCATGTTTACTTCAAACTGTCACCCACAAGAGCAATAGAAATCTTTTCCTACTGCCAGCAAAAGGACTCTCTCAAAAATCTTGATGTGGTATATGGATCTGTATTCAAGCTAGTACTACACACTAAATTAGACAGAACATTCCTACCATCTGTTCAGAGTAGCTGTAAAGAGTCGCACAGACGCCCGTTTCACTGCACAACAACAAATTTTATTGGTCTTAGTAACCCCAGAGACTATACTACACAGTGAGCACCATCTACTGGCATTCAATTATTTATACATATATGTAGATATAAAGCATTTCTCTACTCCTGAGCCTAAAAAAATATAATCTTTAAAGAATTATATTTTTTTAGAAGATCTGTAATTATTTTTCTGTTCAGATCAAATCATGGTAAGAGCTACATTTTGGTTGGAAGGGATAAAACCCCTAGATGTTTAAAATACGTTATTTTAAATTATTATAAACACACACATAATTTAACACACACAATTTTTAGATAAATACACATACAAACACACACATATTAATGGTAATCTTGGCTTTAAATCATCTTCTCTTTACTTTTATCCTAGGAAACCTACCTAAAGAAAAAAGAAAGAGCTTAATCCCACAGTAATGACTTCAGATATTGCAGCATGAATATATTTTATTGATATTCTGAAAATCTCTTACCTACAAAACGACTCTGAAGAGGGAGAGATTTTGAAATATGAATTTAATTTGGACAAGTATTTGGAACATACACATCAAAGGAAAAGCTGGACAGGAGTTTTCTAATCAGAATGATTTTGTAAGAAATGCACTTTTTGCAAGCTCAGAATGTTCTAAGGAAGCTTTGATTTTCTTCTAAGCCTTATACTTTCTGTGAGTAAAAAGCACAAGAAATCTATTGTATCTCATTTTCTTCTTATCCAAATCATATTATTTCGTGCCATTCAATTAGCATGGTTTAACATCAAACTGATTTCATTATATCACAGGAGTGTTATGGTCTGAATCTGATGATGTTTGAGGTCTGTTTATTCTTTGTTGCTATTATTGTTGCACTCTGGAGACAGTTTGCTTAAAAGGAACCATTTTTATTTCAACAGTAGGAATATACAAGAGTTTTAGCCAATTTATCTAATGGAAAAGTTAGAAAAGGCTCTCATTTAGATCCCAAGCCTTCTAGAAAATATAGTTTGGACAGAATAAGGAATTCCTTCACTTTCAATCTCTTGCATAAGGAAGACTCTCAGTACTATGTCCATACTACACTAGTTAATTTTGTGTGCCCAGAAACTTTCCCTAAGTATAAGTAGCACAAGTTTGCTTGATCTGTGTTATTCAAAAGTTATGATCGAATTCTCTTATTCTTCACCCTAGGTATTGCTTTAGGAAGCTGAGCACTGGGAATGGCCCTTGGAATGATGTAAACCCCAAGAAACTATGCCGAGGAACTGTTTGGGATTAGCCATTTTAGCTTTGGGGTACATATGAGTAGTTTAATGGAATAGACAATCATTTTCCAGTGCCAAGAAATGTTTGTTGACTCTGATCTACTATCATAGACACAGACTTGGAGGTTTAAAAAGTGAAACTAATCCCCAGTGACAGACTATTGAGATGCACTTCCCAAATTTGCATACTATGCCACAGGAAACCTGGAACCTCACATAAGGTGCAGATTGTCTCATTTAAGGCACATAATGGGAGATCTAGTGTTGTTACTCCATGTTAAGGAAAAATTAAATCATTGTGCTTGACATCATTGACATGTATATGCCAATCATTAAACGAATTCAGAGAAGTGACTCTGGACTGTGTAAATACGTATCACAAAGCAATACATTCATGGATATTCTTCTGATAATCACCACTCGTTAAACTGTGAACTTCAACCTGTTACAGCGTATCATCTAATATCAAGAGATAATAAAGCTAACTCTGTTAAAATTCTGGTAATGACACACAGGGTTAATTTAAATATTTTACATATTTTAAATGGCTAATAGCACTGAAACTTATATAACCTAAATTTTGAAAAAGAATCCTACATATTTTAACATAATATCTGATTCAGAACAATGAAGGCCACAGTTTAGAAGTAAAATCAACACAACACAGTGGCACCATAACCATTGCCTAGTTTTATCAACATTTGTTTCTGGATGAAGACAGTATTTCCAGAGCAAAGACTAGGTTTCTGCACTAAATCCCAGTTATTCGTTGAGCCCTGAAAGACTTCTGTGGGACAATATACCCCAGGACACTGGGACTAGCCCCACTTTACCCTTACAGCTGCAGTCTTAAGGCTATTCTTCCCCTCTGAATTGAGATAATGAGTTAAGCTCACACCCTGGCATACTATCCTCGCTAAATTTCCCTCAATATAAAACATTCTTTTAAGAAAAATATTTTGTTGTTCTAAAAAATATTTAATTATACTGCATTATACTGGATTAATGCAAATACATTATCAAAAATGCTACTAAGCTTTAGCAGTGACTTTGCCTACAGTTCTATTACTTGTGTCAAATGTCATAAAGACCTTCCATTTTCAATTTTAAGTTTACAAGAGGAAAACACAAATGGGCATATATATATTGTACTATACCTTTCTCAGTTAGCTAGTAAGATTACACTTTCCTCAGTCTGATAGTTCTTCTGAAGATCCTCTTTCCATCCTTTCAGATAAGACTCTCTATGTGCTTTTAAATTGATTTGTGCATGCACCTCAGAGTTCCAGCAAGGCACATTTTAAAAATTGCAATAGAATATACATCAGTACTTAAACACATTAGATACTCTTGAACTTTTACCTTGAGCAGTTTTTTTCAATTTGCATGAAAATGCATTTAAAGGCTGAGAGGAGACTGAAACATGAAGATACACGCTCTAAAAACAGGCTTACTTAATGCTTACTTGAAGGAACATTTTAACTAGATAAAAAGTTTCAAGTTCAGGGCTTGAACTAAATGGAATATTAAGGGCAAGTGCCTCAGTAAGTGTAATACATATAAGAAGCAGAAAGCAAGGAGAATTATTTCTATGAAAGTTTAACCTTCTAAATATCTCAAAATATTTTGCAGCATTGCAAATCTTTTAATTTGAAAACTGCATTTCACACTTTTCTTTCAAAGTTTCTGTGTGAAGAAGCAGAGTTTCTGTATGAAAAATTAGAATCAGTGGAAAAGCCATCCACTTGCAGCCCAGGGACACCATTGTCTTAGCCAACAAAGTCTCCTGATCCTCAACTATCTTGATGAGGACTGAGATGTCTGAGTATCATAAAGCTGAGTTCTGCTTGCCAAAATTATGCAGGCTACTCCTGGCACTTCCTTGCTCTTTCTTAATCTACACATTGTCATCTCCACGTGGACTGAAGTGGCTCTAGAGATGCTAAATTTCTGTGGATTAATACTGTATAGATACTCTTGGGAGTCTCAAATATGAACATTAAAAAAAATAATTTGGTATTACCCATAAGAAATTACAGCAAAATTCAATATGATTTGATATAAAATTCTCATGAAGCTTCACAAAACCATATGTAGCATCAGGCATATATTGTTAAAAAGGAGAATCTGACTATTTTTTGTAAGACTATTTTTACAGCTGTAATCATTCCAAATTGCCCCCAATTTTTATTGCCAATACACTCATCAAAAGACTTATCTTCTGTGTTGGAAGTTACAAGATATCACTACCAGAGGTACTTTCCACTACCTCAAGACTGATAATACAGATTCTAAGTTTTATTTTCAATAAAGACAGCTGCTGATTTAACTTGTACATCTCATAAATCCAAAGAAGACAGGAGAAGAATTTATTTCACTACTGATGCATGCATGCTTGTGCTATAGCTGGAAAAGGGTCAGTACAAGAATCACAATTAAAATACCAGTTACATTACACTGAGTTGTACTGACAACACTGTTTAGCTGTGCTTAAATCACACTATCTGGAACTTTTACACGGTGATGAAAACTGGTTGCTGTTTAGAAACACTACAATGCCAGATGCACATAAACTACAGATCAAGATGTAGAAACAAGATGTACAATGACTGAACAAGATGTACAATGACTGAGTACCCCTTAGCCTTTCAGGGTAATGACATTAGAAATTAACCTATCACCAACAATTGTCTTGTGGCTGTAAGCTGGCAGTAACACTGTATCATTTTATCCTGATATTGTGCTATTGGGAACACAGTGTGATTAGGTAAAGGATAAAATTATCTTCTAAATTGCAAAAACGCAAACCTGCTGGAGAAAAGAAAATTTTCTTTCCATTTTAACATATTGCTTGCAATACAATTACTTTCAGGCTTGCAAATCAGCTAGAGGACATCCCAAAATATTGCATGGGAAATCAAGGTCAGTACTCACAATAAAATTAAATGCATGAGATTGATGAACACCATAAAAAATTATTTTTTTTTAGTTGCAATTATTTGGTTTTGTGACTAGTCTGATTTTGCGTAACGTGAAATTCAGATTTACTTATTTGATCTACAGGTCAGTTATCTCACCACAAAAGCTGGATGTGGAACAAGTTTATTTGCTAGTCTGGTCAATTTGTTTGCAGACACAGGACAGTTTTCTATAGCTTTTATGCAGCACTTAGGATCCAAATCAAAGGGCTTTCATTATATTCACAACCACATTATCTCTTAGCATCACAAATTTTCCCTGTTACTCATCGTCTCCTTATTTTCATCTCTCTCCATTTTGTAACAAACTCTATACCTAACTTAATTTTCTTTGCTTCAGGGTTTAAGAGCTACTTAGTATAACATGGCTGTTCTCAGCCAAATGACGCTAATACTCTCCATAACCAAATTTCTCTGCTAAAGTGAGCCTTACATATTTTGGACTGAAATTTGTCATTGTTAGGAGTGGATTTCAAAGTAATTTAAGCTCTTAATGCTATTAGAAAACCAGGGCAGTTAGAGGTCTAATTAACTTCAGTGATTTGTGATTTAGATCCTAGGGATGTCACATTTCAGGCATACAGAATGAACCTTTTTGAGCAACTACAAGTATCCAGGTGTCAGGTAATCTTTTCTTAATGAAACCTTACACATAAAGATAAATAAGAAAGAAATCACTGCTATGTGTCAAATTAAAGTGGCAAAAATCCACAGCATACATTTATAACATGCGGATTTACATGAGTATGAAAAGAAAAACCTGAATTCACACTCTGGATGTGTTTGCTGAACAACTCCTTACCATAAGTGCAGCTACTGTTTAAACATCTAAGTTTTAGAATAAACATCTAATTGAACTGTCTTTGTTAGCATATTAATGTACAAGGCTTAAGAGAACAAAGGATTTTCGACAACTATTGCAAAAGAATTAAAAAATAAGGCTAAATTAAAAATTATGTAGAAGTGCAGGACTTCACCATTGATGGTGGCAACCAGAATCTAAAATGCTTGACAAATATGCAGGAAGATCTTAAGCAAATGGATGAATCCTGAATCAAATAAAGTATGTGCAGTCCCATCATGTACTAACCTAGGCACAAAGATGGAACAAATATTTATATGACTTATCTATCTTTTTGATTGAAACTAATTTGCTTACTGTAAATTAGATGATTGAATAGAAGAACCTAGGGAAATTTGCTTGAGGAACCTCATACGTAAAGTACATAGCACTAGTCAAAATTTAATTAATTCTATAATGTGAACCATAAGGAATCAAATCTGCACTACAAAGCACATTCAGAAATGATAGCACATCTTTCAAAGAATGTAAGTGCAACATCCGTATAAGGGCAGAGGGGGGAATCAAAGTTCAAAATGTAACAATTTAGTTCAAAGATATTTCCTGCTATGTCCTATGGCACTATTCATCACAGGTTTTCCTCTCTATGTGTCTATTTTAGATGAGGTGGGTTTTTTTGAGAAACATAAGAGTGTTTTAACCCTTTATATTCTCCAAATCAATGGTTTTCACGTTATGGCTCCACTGGGATCATGTACAGCAGAAGAGTTATAACAGAGGAGCAGGCAGTGTGTGTGAATAGGGCAGATAAAGACCCTTTGCCTGCTTGCAGCTCTCTTTTCTTCTTCAGCTGAACTCTGGTTTCAGGCATCATAGACTGACCTATGACTGAGGCAAAAAGCCTGAGCTCCATCTCTATTGCCTCAAACAAGCTTATGCATCATGACAAAACTAAGCTGACCTTCACCAGAGTGCACAGGCAGCACAAGCAATCTTACTGACAGCTGGTTCCTAGGCTGTTTGCATGGTACTGACAACTGTGACTGGACCTCTCCCAGAAGACTAAGAGGTTTCTAAAACATAAAGCCCCAAAGATTATTTGAGCAAAAATTCTAAACTTTTAAAAAGAGAAAACTCTAAGCAATGTGGGGAAACAGAGGAGGGTTAACAAGTACTCCATGCTGCAGTCTTGAAGTGAAGACCTCTATTACAGTCAATTCAGGGATCTTTCTTCAAAGTTGTAGCCACTTGGGATAGCTCAGGCTATCTTTAGTGTTGCTAGCTCTCATTTCCCAGTCTGCAGAGATTTCTCAACATCCATGAGACTCAGGCTTCTAACTGTAAATGGAATTTATCCCCTAGCCTTACTCTCTAATCTTTTAAATATTTTGCACCTTGAGCAAGCTTAGTGGATCCAAAAAGAAGAGCAATTTCCCACGTCCTTCCAGAGGGTTTTAATAGACTGTCTTAAAGAAACAGGAACAAACAAAATCAAAGGGATAATGGGAGAGTAAGTGACTTTTAACATGAGTTCCTGCACTACGTACCCTTCTTTAACATCTATTGGCAATTAAACTGCTCAGATGGAGCAGTATCTATTAATGGTAGATCTGATTAACTCCGTAGTACTCCATTTTCTTCTTACTGTGTGCCGAAACAGGATGTCTTGTAACTTCATGTAAATTTAAATTCTATTTCCATTACTCGTTCTACTCCTAGTGTTGAGTGCATCACACTAAGTGGCATCCTTTTCTTATACTACAGCACTGTCAAACATTTTAGCATCTACAATTATTACAATCCAATTTCATAGACTGAAAGCCTGTTCTGAGGCACATAGCTTTCCATCCCCAGGAAAAATTCTCCAGTCTTTTACCCCAGACAGGATACCTTCTTGTCCATTAACTCCTAAATGACTGGCAAAAGATACCTTCACAGTAATCTTGACCAGACAGCAGACCGAGCCTGCATATCAGAGCCTGCATAAACAGCCTCAGTTTGCTCAGACTACATGCAGAAGTACCAGTAGAAAAAGCTTCCTTGAAGACAGCTTAACTTAAGCTCCTTGACAATTCTTGCTCAAGCAGACTCAAGTCTCAGCTGTAAGGCTAAGGTGATGAGTACTGGTGATATGCTCTAGGGAAGAGATGGAGCACACTACTGTACTTGTAACTCCCACAGAGCAGCTCATCTGCTCAGCACTGTTGGAATAGAGCAGCATAACACCACTGCCACTGGTCTCAAGTGGGAGGACTGCCTTTCGACACAAGATTTCTCTATCCCCTTGTTCTCATGGGGGAAGTCTCAGTGGTGAAGAGTGAAGAGAAGGTGGTATCTCCTATAAGTTGAACAGAACAGCATTGCCAGTCAGGCACTGGCCTCAGTTGGCAGTGCTGGTTTTGTTCATGGGTTGAAACTCAATTGCTCCAGCACTGCTCTTCTCTGTTTCTGAGAAGGTCGTACAATGATCTGCAGTTTCATCTAGAGCCATGCTTCGAGCAATCTGTTTCCAGGCCTTGAACTGCAATATAGTACCAATACACCTTAACTAGACCTTGCTGCCAGCTGAGAGGATGATGGAAATACCTTCTGCTCTGTCTTCTGTCCACTTTGTCCACTCTACAAATCAGAACAAGAAGGTTTCTGACTTCTGACCCTATCCTTCTTGGTGCAGGTCAGCTCAGACATAGGCAAGTGGCTGCACAAAGCCTGAATGTCCCCTGGCTGCAGAGATGTCTTCCTCTGTGTTTCTGGGTAAAGAAGTAAGTCAGTCACCAGAACCTTTTTACAGGTTCTCCCTGAAGCTATGGTCTCTGTGTCACTGTATAGTCAGATAACAAAAATATTCCTAGTGATGATTAAACCATTTTTATAAGGAACCATCATGACTCACAGTTGTGAATCCTATTATAAGGACCTTCTTGAAATCGTGCAGTTCTATGCTTTTCAAAATGTAGCCCATTATACAAGCTTAAATCATACCAATTAATTTAAAAGAACTGGTTTTGAGTGATGACCTCTTTTACTCACTTGAAGAACTGGCCAAAAAAATTTATTCTTATTTATTGCTACAAATACCATTGTGACAAAACCCTCACACACTGCAGAAACATGCAATCTGATGACCAGATTAGTAGAAAGGTTTATTGATTCCTCTGTAACATTCTCCTCCATAGGTAAAGGGAACTGCATAGCATAGTACTGCCTACTAGCTCTGAAAGATGAGTCTAAGTTTACATCATTGTCCAGAACCAGTAGAATACCACAGAAGATTTGAGAATACCTTATTCTTCCTTCCCTCCAACATTTATTTTTCATTTTAACCACAAAATCTTTTTTAAAATACTGTTTCCAGCAAGTTGTACCAAGAAATAAAAGCAGAATTATTAATTGTATGAGAATAATAGATTGTATAAGAATTTATTAGAATTTTCTGTTTCTCAGAATATCTCTGGATATAAATCTCAAATTTTCTGAATAAACTAGAATATGTCATACATACATTTCATATATGTTGTATGGCTGCCTTGGGAAAGGTGATCATGCAGACATTTAAGAAATTTATATTTGAAGAATGATGCGCAAAACTAACAACATAATAAAACATTTACAGCAAATTCCACATCTGTAGCAGATTACCTCATACATTTTCTTCCGGCTTTCCCTTATAATTTTAAGTGTACTCTCATTCTCCCACTGTCTTATAATCTCTGTTTAATTGATTTTGTAGGCAATCAGATGTTACAGAAAGATGCAGGGCAATTCCTTCTAGAAGAGGTATACATAACCAGAAAAAGCAACCTTGCAGCCTTGATTGAAATAATGTTTTAAGTGCACAGCTATTGCCTCTGGCTAAACAACAGCACAAGCAAAGAAAAAGTATTACATGGTGCTAAAACATGAATCAGGATTTTTCTAAGAAGTATGACAATATTTTAGGTCTGCTCATGATTCAAAGAAATTCAGTATAACTCTCCTATTAACTTCAACAGGATAAGAAACAATTCTGCTATTAGCAAAATCTTATTTATGTCTAATACTTGAGCTAAAAACTTATACACTTGCCTTCAGCTACATTAGCTAGTAGTACAACACTGTTAATATTCCTCATGAATAGTATAATTGGAGAAACAAAGTGCATCTGTGTTTTAAACTTGAAACATATGAATAAAATTACTTTCAGTAAATAATATCAAAGTCACCTATACAAAATATTCAGTTTTCAAACACTTGTTTTTTTATTTCTGCACTAGTTGACAGAACAATAGCAGACACTGTAAAATTTAAGTATTGAAACTGGAAGTATTATATTGGGATTCTGTGAGTCAAGTGTACAGGAAAAAATTTTCCTTAAGAATTTCACAGTAACTTTTCATGACAAATCATGCTGAAAAATAACTGTGACAGGAGGGAGGTTTTGAAAGATAGTGTTCTAGCCTAGTAAGCCAGTAAAAGGGGTGAGTCAACATTATGTGCTAATGATGTGTAAGATGACACAGAAACTAGGCATAATAGATGTAACAGATATGACTATATCATTTTATACAAGGATAATCAAGAATAATGTGCTAAAGCTGCAGTGGGAATGTGCTATAGAATCTTAGACTGAAATATGATCTGAGAGTGCTTATGGACTAATATTGGAACTACTTCATTATGGGAGATTAAATTCCCAAATTACTAACAGAATTTCCTCACCAGTTTATCACATGGCCAAATCCCTGGAAGGATGCAATAACTGATTGTTCTGAAATTGCCCTTGACAATACTTTTATCATGGGTTTGACAAATAAGTAATACTTGCTAGAAGGACAGGTCATGAAGTTGACCCTGCAGTGACCTCAGTTCATGAAAAAAAAAACAACCCATAAACCAAGAAATAGAATTGGCCCTGTAGCCCAGGTACTCAATTACATATCACAAGGTGAAAAACTAAGAGATCAAGTCAATCAAGTGAGTTGGACAGAGAAAGAAAGGGACTTAAGGAGTCAAGGAAATCAAAACATAGAAGTGTTTTTGTCTCCTTTCTTAGCTTTTCATTAATGGATAGAAACATAACTGCTTGATTAGCATGGCTGCTGGTGGAGAAAGTGCAAACAATCTATGAACTTCTGAAAACAATCACGCAAAGTACACTACTCCCAAGCAAAAGTGTCAGTTTGAAATTGATTCATACAGAAAAGACGATTTTGCCAAAGTCTTCACCACCAACTAGAATCACTTCGCAGTACCACTGTTGGATAATAAAAAGTACATCATCGAACCTGAACTTGGAGAAGCATGGGGAAAACTGTAATGTGAGATTTTGGAGTCTTTTACTTAAACTATATCTGTTAGGCTCACATTTGAGTAACACTAATATATTTTGAATTATTCTCTGTCGGTGGTCCTCACTGCCCAGTAGTGTCTGACAGGAAATTTCAGTGACTCTTTAAGCTGTACTCTGCATTCCTGTCTCTGATGATGAACTTTCATCTGTCAAGGGATTCTGAAAAGCATAATTCATCCATTTTTTTTTCTAGTAGAGCTGGTTCATGTGTGGTCAAAATAATTTTACAACAATATTCTACAATGACTAAAATTTCGATTTAATGTAGTATGCAACAATACTTAAAGGGTTTTTTTCCTCCCTTCTTCTGGTGTTCACAAAGAGTCTATACATTTGGAGGAAATTGACTTCCTTTTTTTTTTTTTTTCTGTCTCATTCTTCTGTGATTAATTTTTTCCTCTTAAAAATTGCAGGAGTCTCAAACTCTGCCAGTCATCTTTGGCTAGTATTTGATTTTTTTGAACATTCACAAGTTAATACTTTGTTGTTTTGTTTTCACTTATTTCAACTTATTTCAAAATTGAAGAAGTATAGCTTTATTAATTTTACTTTGCCATCTTGAATCTTACAAAAAACAGCAGATTAATCGATGTAATGCTGTTGCAGCTACATGTCCCTAGGTTTGGCCAGTAGTGAGGCTGACATTAAATACACACAGACATGCACATCATGTACTGCACATATGTGGATACACGTACATATGCAGCTGGGCACACAGAGAACATTACCTTACCAAAATGCATCCAGAAAAAAAAGAGTAGCACTCCCACAAATGTGGCCCCCATGTGGGGCCAGTCCTGTTCCTCCTCTCCATCTGTTCAGCAATGAAGTCAGCTGGTGAAATATATGCACAAAAGTGAGCAGACAATATGGATTGCTCCAGTAGCTGGCCTGAGACACTTAAGTCTATCCAGTAGCTTGACCCAGATATCCTGAGTGTCCCTATCTGCTGGCACCTGGACATACAAGAACCTGACATTTACAGCTTCACTGCTGCTGATGGTACTTGATTTCTAGTTACACATGCATACATGCACATATATATACACGCTGCTCTCCCTTAACAATTATCTTCAGTATTGTTTAAATTGTCTAAACCAGTGATTTTTGCCATAGCTGACCTTCAGGTTCCCTGGTCTTTCTGGGATCTGTCTTGCATTTATGGGACCTGCAGCAGCTGATTCTCGCATCAGTCTCCTCATTATCTCAGTAGTGCTGCACTCACCTAGAATATTCCAGAAAAAGAAGAATAAGGTTTAAAAAGAAGACATGACACAGCACAATCACAGTCACAGTGGATAAATGTGCTGGCCAAACATATACTTACAGTCAACTGGCCCCTATATTTTTCTTTCAGTCTATTTTCATGTGCTTGTTCTTTCTTGATTTACCTTTAGCTGTCCCTTTCCCTGCCTTTGTTCCTTCGCCTAAGAACTCCACAATCAGTTTCCCACATTCACACCATGCCCTTAAAATATGCCATAGTAAGTTTTGCACACTCCCCAAATCTCTTTCTGTCCTTTATTGATTTCTATAGCCTTGTAGCAATAATTCCTTGCAGCTTGAAAGGTATTCCAGGAAATGAGTTTCTTTGAAGGAGCCCTCTTGGTGGGTCACATTGACAAATGGGACTGACTATTCTCCCATGGTAGCCTTAGGAGTAAGATACAAACATTTCTCCTAATGTCACTGGTCATCTGATCCTTGATGAGTCTTTTTCTTTGTTTTTTTTTCAATGACCAGACATTAAACATACAACCTAATAAAAGCTAAAAGCATTTAAAACTAATTATACAATTGGAAGTATCATCCAGAGAATCACTGAGCAAAAGCCTTTGATCACTCATTTGTCTTCAGTCTTCAGAGAGAAGTTGGGATGTAAATGCCAGAGAAACTTGTATTTTCACTTTGTTGTAACTGACTGAGTATAAGAAGCAAAAACATTTCTGATTTTCCTTGAACTATCAAACTTGGTTAATGCCTGCCCTAGATTAATAAGACACCTAGCAAACAAAGCCTACTAGAGTTTGATTTTTTTTTCTCAACAAAAATGTAATCAATATTATTTACAGGTAAGCAGAAATTTATTTACAGGTAAGTAGAAATTTAAAGTCTCATCCTTTTCTCTTTCTCAACAGGAAGTTCAATATTCAAAAGCAGAATTACAGTATAATGAAGCTACTTGTCCCACAGCAAGAAAACTGATGGAACAAGCAATAACCAAGCATACACTCACTATCTTTCACATATATTTTAAAGCCATTGGCAAGTAAAATAAAAATAACTTGAAAGAGGGTAAAATTATCTATGACATATGATCTCCTAAGTCATGTAACGTGCACGTGAACTGAGTGCCTTCTCAAAGGGAGTATCAGGCAGAACTCAATTCTCATGTGCTTTGCCTCAGCAGTCTGCAAACCCCTCGGCAGCCAATCAACAATCAGTTAAAAATATATACATTGAAATATCATTCAGTTATGTACACATTGCTTCTGGTCTGGTTAAAAGGACACATTCCTCTGGTTATTACTACTTAAATAGGCAGAGGACATACCTTCCTGACAACTTTTCCATTGTGATATTTTTGTCCTTTCAGATACAGTTCAACAGCTGGTAAAAGAACTTCAGGCAGCTCATGGGGTCATAAAAGGCTTCTCTGGAAAAGATCTTTGAAGGTCACATTGTGTGATTTCTACTTGAAGAGAACCTGTGCACAGCACTAGGTCAGATCAGTCATGGTTTTGCCTACTGAAGTCCTGAAAATCTCCCAGGAGGTGTTATGACATCTCTAGGTAAACTGACACGTTATACATATATATATATATGCACCCCTATCCCCTTCATCTTGGCTAGTAAAGGATAATATCTAATAACTAAATATACTAATATCTAATTCCAAGCTGCAACTCATGGCCATCATTCCATCACTTCTCCTGTTACCACTGAGAAAAGTTTGCCTGTGACTTTTGCAACTGCTCTTCTTATAGCTGTCAATTACCCTTAAATAAACTGCATCAGTTTAAACAAGCCCAGTTTTCTCAGCCTCTTATCCTAGTTGATATTTTCTTGGTTCTGATTATCTTGATATTCCACCAGTGGATCCTCTTGGGTTTCTCAACAGCTTTTTGAACTAGGAGATGAAAAGGAGTAGGAAGTATTGCATATGCAACCTCAGTAACACTGAAAAAAAAGAAATCATAACTTCTTTTGATCTATCAGCCACAGTAACGTAGCTTCAGTATGCAGTCTATCTTCTTCAGTGAGCACTGTTCACTCATACTAAATTTAAACTCCAGTACTTTTCAGCAGGGCTGCTAACTCACCAGTGAATGCCAGTCTGTACAGCTGCATGGAGTTATGCTGGCTGAAGTGTAGAACTTTGCATTTCTCCTTCTTGAACTGCATAAGATTTCCAGCAGACTCTGAACAAAACACAGGGTACCTAAATAACTCTGGTAACTTAGTTCTTATTAAGAGGATTGTGGTCCGTATTCCATATCCTGATGGATATTGGTATCAAGCCATGGACCTGTTGGATAGAATGCAGAGAATGGTAATGAAGATGGTAAGAGGCATGGAACACTTCTATTAAAAAAAGGCTGAAAGAGTTGGGGTTGTTCAGCCTGGAGAAGAGAAGGCTGCAGGGAAATCTTGTAGCAGCCTTCTATAGCTCCCTTCTAAAGGGAGCCCATAAGAAAGCTGGAAACAAACACATTAACACAGAAAAATCACAAAATTACTTGCAACTTTCTCTTGAAGAGGAAAATACTGTCTGTATGCTGGCAGCAACCATCAGGTACAATTTCAAAGCAAAATAGATTATCATTTTGGTCATGCTGTAGAAAAAAAGAGGATTTTATGATATTATTAGTGACAAATTTTAAGAATTTCCAAGGAAGCTGAAAATTAGCATGCATCATTTCACCTTATCATCATCAGCCTTATTAAAAGTCTCATATCTTCTTTTATTAATTCAAAATCCTATTCAAGTATAGGACTCATGTTATAAAATAAATTTATGGAATGATAAAGATTGAACCTAAGAATATTATTTTCAGATAATTCTTATATCAGCAGAAGTATTTTAATTCTTTTCTCTTCTTTGTAACCTCTTCTGAGATTCCGCTCATACTCTTAATCTGTGAAAGAGTACAGTAAACCATCATGATTGTCCTCTTAGATGAACCTGTATACTTCCCATTTTTACAAGCTGCAGCATCATGTTTCTTTGCTGAATGTGGATGACTGAATTTTGAATACAAAAAGAATTTCAGAGTGACAGAAACTGATGTTTCATGGTTCATGTTTCTCACAATTTTAACAGCATTTAATGTATCTCTGCTCTGCCCTTCTTTCCAGTTGTGACCCGGCATATCTCTAAATTCATATCTTTAGTTATGTAGCTTGTAAGAATTGAAAACCCACCACTCTGACTGCCCTCCTCAATTATGTGTACCATACAGGCATGTCCTTTAGCACACCACCAGATCCATAACCTCACTTCTGAACTACAGCTAAATGAAACTCAATTTGCAATTTCTATCTCATCAATGACTCAAGCAGGTGAAATGTCAGTAAATAAACTCCATTTAATTTTCTGATATTGTATCCCCAAGTTTTCTTTATTATGTTTTAGTATTGTTTGGTGCTGTATATACTGGAGCTTATGGAAAGAGTTCAGTTAATGGTTTGCACAGGTATAACTTAATGAAATTTGCTTAGATGTATAGATGAAAATAATTCTGATGGGGTATAATAGCTGACTATAATTTGTCATAATCCAGCTACCTATTTTTTTTGATATTGGTGATAAAAATACAGTGCAACCCTTAGACATCAAACGTAGAAAATATACACTTTTTCAGTTCAGCTGTGTCTTAGCTGTGCCACAACTGATGCTCAAGCCTTGTCACTGATACCACCTATGCTAAAGTCAAACAACTTCTGAACATCATTGTGTTCAACAAAGCTCTTTCTTTCATGGTCTTGTGCACAAGTTTCTACTACAACTTTCTACATGGACGTGCAGCCATTTGGAATAGCAACACTTAGAGATAAAGTAGACTTTATTCCTGGGGAGTCAAATTTGGAGTGAATTTACAGATAAAATTAAAAATTTAAAATTCTATACTGGAGTCAAAGAATTTTTGTGTTCCATTTTGCTTGAACAACTGAGGGAAAAAAAAAAAAAAGGGTTGAACAGGTCTTCATATCATTCATGTTTTGCTTAAATAGAACCTGGAAAAAAACATCAGGAATTTTCCCACTTTTAATGCCTCTTCTTAAAAAGACCCTAAAAGATCTAGCAAAAAGACTTCTCTGTTCTCTCCCTTTTTGTGCATTACCTTTCAACTTAAATGAGAAGTCACCTTTAAGGTTCAATTATTGCACTGTGTTTCTATAGCAACTACCAGGAAAAGTCTATTAAACAACCTTCAAAAAAAACCCAAACCCTATTTCATTTATAAACACTCCATAAATGAAGCAAAAAATCTTCTTATTTTAGTTGTAAAATACCTGATGTTAACAACTGTACAAAGCAATAAACGATCATTGCTTGTATAATAAAACTAAAGCTGCCTATAGAGCTCAGGGAAGGACAGCCAAGATTGGCGTTAGGGCAACATTCAGATGAAAGAATAATTCTTCGTTAAAGCTTGTGATTGAAGACCTCTTTGAACTTAACCTATTCTGTAAGTTAAAATGGCCACATTTCCAGTCATGGAAAACTGACACAGTTTCACTGAATTCAGTGGAGCAAAGCCAATTTACACCTGCCGAGGCCCTTCATATTGTATGAGATGAATAGTACTTTCGTTCAGGATGAGAGAACTTTTTGATCATACTCTCTGAAGTGAATGGGCCACTCTGAAAGCAAGAAGATGGCAAATGTTTAAATCAATATTAACCCAAGTAAAACTGAATTTGGTTCATAACATTTTTCCATTGAATGTTCAAGATGAAGTCCCTGTCCTGACAGTGATAAGTACATGTCTACACACACAGTTTTCAGAATGTAGTCTAAAATATTTTATGTTAAGGACTATTGTTGAATACATATTTAAAAAAATCCAACAAGCAACCATATATTTTATATTTTACTTAGAACTGATTATGTTTAGCCTGGCACCAACATTCTTTTTAACTGTCACTATGGTATATTTTTATGACTTGCTGCAGAAATATCTTTTGAAACAAAATCTATATAGGAAGTGGGTTTCAGAATAAGTTATGGATTTTAATTCCAAATACACAGTACTTCAATTACAGATTTGGGACATGTTTCCAAACTGTTTGTGCAGCTCACGTCCAATGCAGAGCTTTCCAACACTACCGACACTGGCCTAGGAAGACAAAAGTATATAGACATATACAGATGTCAAAAGTGATTAGGCTTTTAAGTGATTAGACTCTGTGCACTCTTTTCTTTCAGTTTTTGGCTTTTTTCCCCTCTTAGAAATGGTGGAATGAAATCTAAAGTAAGAAGAAGAGAGTTTGGAGGGTACTCAGGAATTCATCCAATTTCACCTTCTGCTTGAAATTGTTTGCAATATTTATCTCTTTTTATAACATTCCTTCTTACATGTATTGGCTTGATTGCAATATAGCTGAGAGGCGATAACGTGCTCTCTTTTTTCTTTTGAATACAGTGTTGAAGATAAAGAGTATCATAACTTTAAAATGTCAAAACTTCTTTAGCAATGTATTTTCTCCTTTAATGAGAAATTGGTGCAAAATTCTTTCTCACCAAAATAGAAAGGTGCTTGTTACCACAGCAGCCAGTTGGGAAGACGAATGTTTTACATTTACAAGTCCATAGACATTAAGAAAGAAAAAGAGTCTGACATGAGCTTCTAATAATCAAAAACGCACAGTGCAGTGGGGTCAGGAACAATTGATGGAGAGAATGGTTTCTGAAATTTAGACACATATCATGCATTTCCCAATGTATAGGTTTCCTCTAGTTTTGTTATTAACTCAAAATTTTCTGGCTGCCATCAAACCTTTAAATCAGACTACACCAGTGTCTCACTGCTGAAACCCTATAGGAGTTTAAAAAAATAAAATACAGCATTAAATGACTGGCATTTTGTTCTGAAAGTTCAGTTATACACAAAATGAAATTTGAGAAGCTGAAGACTCTAAACCACTAAACAGTCTTACAGCTGAGAGCATAGTTCCTTCATATTCAGTCTGATTTCTCTGCTTTCTGAAGTTGTAGCTGGCCACAATGAAAAGCAAAAAAATTAGGATGAATCAATTTAATAATTCCATGAGCCACAAAAAATGAAGACTGCCTCCCTCTGTGACATACAGTTAATCTTCCATATTACTTAATTTTTAGAAAGCTTGTCATGTAAGTAAGCTTGTCATTTAGTATGCTCACTCACTTCCCTCCCCATCCTAGTGAGAGGGGGAGGGAATTAAGGTGAAAAAGTAAAACTTGTGGTTTGAGATAAGAAGAGTTTAATAACTGAAATAAGTTAAATATAATGATAATACTAAGAAGTGATCCACAATACAATTGCTCACCACCCACTGAACAATGCCCAGACAATCAAGAATCAGCCCCTTCCAGCTAACTCCAGTTTATATATTGGGCATAATCTCCTGTGGTATAGAATATCCCTTTGACTAGTTCAGATCAGTTTATTGTGCACTTCCTCACTGGCAGAGCATGAGACACTGAAAAGTCTTTGATTTAAGTTAAGCACTGCTCAGCAGCAACTAAAACATCAGTGTGTTATCTACATTATTTTTCATATTAAATCCAAAACCCAGCAGTATATCAGCTACTAAGAAGAAAATTAACCCTATCCTAGCTGAAACTAGGACAAAGTATTAAGCTCCTTCAGTAGCATCTTTGTTGAAGCTTCTGTTTTATGTCAGCCTTTTACTTTAACAAAATGTGCTGGAACTTATACTTCAAGACCTTTATCCCTTGTTCAATTTCATCACAACTGGATGCACAAATTATTACAATGCCTATGTGTACATTTTGAAACTAAAGGTCACTCTGGCAATCTTATTCCATTATTTTCTGCCTCTTGCATCCTATGTTTTTTAAACTTCATAAAAAAAGTTCCATGACTGTTGGTTGATATTTTTCATTATATTTGTCAAAACATCTTAAAGAAGTAAGACAAGTAAACGGATTCTTAAAAACACACTAGACATCTATATCTCATGTTTGAAGTGTTTTATAAATATTGCTGGTAGCAGATCTTACATTTGCTGCATGGTGTAATCTGTAAAATCAAAGCTACACTCCACAGTTCACTTTCTCTTCATGCACTGGTAAATCAGGAAAATATTTCAGCATCCAAAACTTGTTGATCATATCACACTTTAAAGTAGTATTTATTTACAATAATGTGTATTTAAAATACTCTCAAATTTTCAAGCTATTCTAATAGTGTCTTTTATAACCAAGGAAGTCCATGAAAAAAATTATTACTTTTATATGGCCCAATAACCATGTTTGAAACAGTTCCTTATTATGTGTAAGATAAATGCTTAGCAGATAGAGTTTATTAAAATTAAATACTTACATTATAAAAAGAAAGTTGCTTAATAGAGGAACAGATGGCTAATGGGCTGTGACTAGCCACAAATGGATTGTGAATATTACAGCCAGAATCTATCTACAGATAGGAAAAGGATTCCGGACAAAGACTGATTGCCTGGAGTCAGTACACAATCTAATTTTAAACCCTTTCATTTTGATTTTTTTTTTTTCTTTCAAATAACATGAACAATATGATGGAGTCACTTTGCTGGAAACAATTGAACAAAACTGACAAATTCATAATGCTTCAGACCATGAAATCCCAATTGGTCCAATCACACATACATTTATCATGCCTGTAGAGATATTATTATAGTTACAACTTATAGCTTTTCCCACTTTGATAACTGCTCATTTGAAATTGGCCAGTTTTGCAAAATAATCCACACAAAATTCTTCAGAAGACTCAGCACAATAATTTTTTTTAATCAGAAGGCTCTTCTGTAACTTAATTTTTCTTTTTAAGAATGCACTTGAGAAGCACTCTAATAGATCTGTCAACATAGAAAAGTCCACTTAAAAGCTTTGTTCTCTGTGTCTGTGTTGACAGTTTTTTACACCTTTAAGGGTCAAAGCAAATGTAATGATTAAATCCATAAATGACAACTATGGTATGAAGAGCTTTCTTCTAGGTAATGAACACCGGTCTGCTTTCTTCCTATAAAATTTTGTAAGGATTTAAAATGTTGGCACAGAAAACCCTGACTACTTTCTTTTTCTAGCTTTCTCTCCTATGTTCTTTCTCTCTTTATGTTCTTAACATCAACATAACATACAAAAGCTGTTCAGGACAATATAATACAAGAAGTTCATGCTGTCTTAAAAAGCAAGATTGTCTCTAAATATTGATATGGATTTATTTTATCTTAATTAGACTTAATAATTACTAGCCCCGTTTAAGTAGCTGCCTTCCACTTTAGAGTTGTAAGAAACTATTAATATTTTTTTACTACACAGGTAAATGGAAGATTTTCTATAAGGTAAGTAAATTCCTCTTTGGACTAAATACTGCATAGCAGAGAAACATCCCATCTTCAATTATAGAATTCCAGTGATGGGGAATCCACCAAAATCATGCTTAATCAATTACTTACAGCTAAAAATTTATCTCATCGTATTTATATTTCAATTCTTCTCTGTATTAGTCTAACTTTAACTTCCAAACATGGGCCCTTACTATGTTTTATTTCCTATCGAAAAAATTAGTTCATCTGCTCACACTGAGCTACATGTAGACTGATTACCCTGCAGTTCTCTCTCAGAATAAAAAAGTTCAAGCTCACCAAGTCTTTTTTTTTTTCTTTTTAAGTCATATCTCTTCTCTGTACCTTTAGAATTTTCAATACAGTTACTTTGAGCACAGACACAAAAATTCAGAGTATTTCCATTGCAACTGCAAGCAGGATACACAGAGAACTCAGTTTTCTTACTCAATATTCCATAGTATTAATTGCTTATTTTAAGAAACTACTACAAACTACTGTTTTACTAAACATCTGATTATCTGTTCTACTAACACCTGATTATCTTCAAACCATTCAGAGTCGGTATTTTTTAAGTATCCACACCTATATTTTGCAAACGTGGCCTATAAAACTTAATCATATAACTTTATACAAAGGAGCAGTTCCAATGCATCTTATGCTACATATTACATAGTCCAGAGGAAATATATTAAAACAAATTTTTTGTTAGTTTATTAAATTCTATTTACATTCATTTTCCTGTATCCAATATTTGGATAATATACAACTATAGATATCTAATGCAAAACCCCTATGTCCTTAATTAAAATAGCATGTTTGTTTGAGAATTTGAAATTTGAAGCTAGAAAAAACCACTGAATTAAGAAATTTTTCTTTAAATTCTTTGCCTTGAAAATTCAAATTATCTTGTGCAATACAGTACAAACCCATCAAGATACTTGGTTTTCTCTTTCTTTAGATCATAGAAGATCACTATTTGCATTAAATACTGCTAGTCAGCAAAATCAGCAAATGGCTGTTAAAATGAAGATAAACTAATGAGGCTTGAGTGCTAGTACCTACAACATCAGCTGCAGTTTGTTTCTTCTAGGGTATCCAAAGTCCAGCCTGGTTATCAGTGTTGAAGTTTTAAAGACTTTCTAATGATTGCAGCCCAAAATCATATAGTTTTGGAGTATGCTTGTAGGTAGTTGGTTATTTTTATTTAACAAAATACCAAACAAAACAACCAACCAGTTTTGTAAATAATGTGGTTACCAATAGATTAGATTTTTATTCCTAAAAGAAAGCGAAAAAAACCTGCATCTAATTAAGTAACTGATGATCCAGGAATGTTATGGGTTCATTTTAATTTATGCCCACTCTCTGGGGCCTTTTAAAAAACTGGTTCTATTGATTCTTTATACTCATGAGAAAATATTAGATCACCTGCCATTCAGGTCTGTCAGCAACCAAAAAAATCCCGTGAACATAGTAACATCTAAAAATCAGCTCCAAATAAATAACAAGTCACACAGTTCTATTCAGTTAAATGATGGATGAAAGTCTGTCAGAAGAAAGAACTTGTGCTGTTCTGAAAATCTAGATAATTCAAGCCTTCTCATATATACTGGGTACGTGCCCAGTTAATCACAAACAGGATTGTATTTCACATCCATTAAGCACTTCAATCTAGTTTGTATAATTTTATTTGTTCCTTTTAGTATTTCTACTATTGATTCTAGAGATACTAGTGTTCTGTGTCCTTCATGCTAGAACCCTTCTAATTTCAATGAGATTATCAAGAACTCCTTTTTCAAATACTTGTTAAATGTAGCTGTTAGGTAGCATTGCCCTAGACTTATAAACATTCAAAAAGTTCTGTTTGGTTTGCACATGGTTAGCAAAGCTGCAAAGAGAAGGCTTCCATGAAGGCCAGCTGATGAACAACAATACATTAAATTTGATTATCCAGGATATTCCAACACTGTCTAAGGAAAAAGGACGATTAGACTAATCGAAGGTAGCACTTACCAACCAAACTACTTCTAATCTTCAAAAGCGACCTCTTCTCCTTCATGCTTATCCATGGGTTTAAGCTAAAAATTATTATGCCCATTGTGTCAATGATCTCCTTCTTATAAAGAGTAAAAGCATGTTCTCGTGAGTATTGCAGAGTTGCTCTCAAAGCGAGAGTCTTACATGAACTAGGAGATGTAGGAAAGAGAACCTCTTTTTGAAGAGTTAAGGGTGAATCATGAGTCCCTTTCTCAGCTCACTTGTCTGAAGCAGCACAGTGGGAGAGGATTAATGAAACCTAGCTCCTCCAAACTTTCTCTTTGAAATTCTAAGCTGCTTACTGTAAGAACCTTAGAAGTAGTTTTGCTCTCCTTGAGCTTCTGTACGCTGCCCCTAGATGCACATGCTCAAATAAGAGTTAAGCAAAACTTTGGCTATAAAAATGCCTCAAACTTGCAATTAGGTTGTGTCTTGCTCACATAGAGCTCCCTCAACAGGGACACAGAGTTCAGATTACTAGTTGCTTCTAGTCTGCTTTCTTCTAATTACTTGTAGTCTACTTTCTTCTATAATTGCAGATGATTGCTATAATATGCAGAAGTTGGAGATTAAGTCTCCAAGTTATAGGGTAGGACAACTCTAACTGAAATAGCAAGAGCAGACCAAAGGCTGCAAGTAGAATATTAGCTTCTTGTTGTATACCTGACACTGGTCAGAAATCACAAGAGAGAAGATTTCTGCAGTTGATGCTAGATGTCATTCCCTGTTCAGAATAGCTGTAATGAAGAAATACTTCAGACACATGGGACAGCATAAAGGACAATTGTAGTAGTGCTATGAGTTGTGGGGTTTTGTTTGTTTTCTTAAAAAAAAAAAAACAAAAAACCCCAAAAAAAACCAACCAACCCAAAAACTTTTAAATAATGTGATATTACTGCTTTCAGTGTGTCCAATAGCATCTGGCTAATTTTTCTGGGCTTACTGGTCCAGACTCCTATCTGTGTTTTTCACAGAACGTGTCTACAGAAAGAAATTTGTAGGAGGACTTTAACTCATCTGATCCTTGTAGATTGAATTGCGTCTCTGCTTCATAAAAAGAAGGAACATATGCTTCAAAAGTTGCTCCAGGGCTTGAATTCACAAACAAGGCAAAATGCCCTCCACTGATTCATGTCTAAAACCTTTCAAAACAAAATACTATCTCCTCTGCACTGTGGGCAGAGTCTCAAAGTAACTGTTTTAAATTAAGTTCACATAATTTGATGCTCCATCTCCCTTCCTTATTCTTTTGCGACCCGATTTATTCTGTTGACTGAATGCTGAAGCTGGTGCTAGAGGTCCCAGTCTCCCAGGGATGAAGGAGGACTTCATCATTCTCAGTATTTTGCACCTCAGGGCTCTATGTGATTTTCTCTCTGTACATCTTTTTGGTTTTATAGCACACTGTGAGATTGCTTTCCAAGGAGCTTCAGGTATTAATCACTGTCATCTAGTAGAGAAAATCAGGTCATCTTCTCTGTCTAGATATATTGGATACATCATAGATTTCTTTTCATTGTAGCTCCACAAGCTGCTTTTGTTATGATGTCCCACAGAGCCTTTGTAATTTTTACTAAAAAATATTCTAGGAAAGTTAGTTTGATAACTGTTTTTCTTCCCATAGTTCATTGAAAACTAAGAAAAGTTTTGTTTCAGTAAAAATTTAATGAAATCCTTCAGTTTAATCATGTCACAATAGGTTACTCTGTGTGTGTGTCCACCCATACGCATTTGTTGTGCAGCACTCTTGCTCATCTCATATACAAACTGTAGTAGGCATATTTGTTCCAGTAACTTGATAAATATTTCAACAGATTTATGTCAACACTTTAGCATAAAGGTAGAAAAATTAATTGAAACCTTCCAGGTGGTACAACCCAGGTGACAAATGCAAAACTGCAGTTGAGAAGGAAGGGGATGAAGAAGAAAAATACAGCATTTTACACTGCATGATTTTGTTTTTACAGTTTTGATTGCATGTTTTCTAAAAATACAATAAGCTAATTATGTATTCTTGTAATTCAATACAGTTACTTTAATTAGGTCAGCAAAAAAGTAAACTAGTAATTGTAGCCAAAGGATTCATTATTCAAAAATCTATATTCAGCTTATTTTATTTTTCAGGTTCAGAATTAATCTGAAATCCATTTTCAGCCAATAAAACCTACAAGAATTTTGATTTCTGTAGTACAAAATGTTGCAGGTGCAATAACCACAATTCTTAGCATTTCAGCATAATCCTGGCTATGCTTCTCATTAGTGAGCATACAATATATATCATATAAATATCTGATGTCTCTTTCTTATTATATGAAACTATTTGAGAGATATATACTTCATTCTGAAAAGTCTATTTAATTTAGGGATGCTAGATCGCTCTTGTATTCTATGGCATCTCTTAAACTAAGAGATCTCTTCCATGCCTATTACTTTTGCCAATTCATTTCCATTTCACAGAGTTACATGTTAATATCAGACTCCAAAGTAATTTGTGTTTGTAGTGCAGTGGAAAAAATGTGGTCTGGTCTTTGAGAGCTGTTTTGGGGTGGGGTTTTGTTGTTTGTTTTGGGGGGGGGGGTTAGTACAAATACTTGGAATAAAGAAGAAAATATTTGAAACTCTTTTACATGTTATACATTGTTTCAGATGCAGAGGAGAGACACTTGCTTCTCCTCTAGGGGTGCTTTCGTGGCTACTGCCTAGCTTTTGACTTTTTTTTCAGCCCATGATTCTGTCATGCACATGTTTTTTTCAAAATGGCTTCTCAGACTTTATTTTTTTTAATTACTAGAATGGTTGTATAATCTTTTATGAAACCTTTTCCTATTGCACTTAGAAAACAACAATCCATTGCCTTATGTGAGATGTAAATAATGGACTGCTTTAATGACACACAGATCCATTTTGATTTAGTATATGCATTGTATTATCTGTGGCACTGCAGCTCAGAAGACCTTATTAACAAACTACATTACTTTAGGATTGCATGATTTAATGATTGTCTTTTTTTGTGTGGCTCTAACTGTGGCATCCATTTAACATCGACAAAATGAAGGATAAAATGGATAAAGTATGAAAAAAACACTTGGGATTCTGAAGACTATGGAGCATGCTATGCAAAATCAAGAATGCTGCAGTTCATGAAAAGCGAGAGAGTTTTTAGCTGAAGAGAAAATAAGAGAAATAGTATGGTCATGACCACTTTTCCCTTTTGATGCATGGAACTAAAAGAGCAACAGGGCCACTGAGTTTCAGCTTTGACCTCCAGCCATAACTTGCAGCTGCCAAGTTCCCATCCCTACCTCTCTACAAATCCACAAAATTATGTTCATTGTGCAAGTCACTTATTCATTTCCAGCATAGCAGGCAGATAAGTGGTTGATTTATTTTCACTACCTAGAACCTGGTTAAACAAATTAGACAAGAGGAAAAAAAAAAAAAATTTCCGTTCTTGCTTCAGTTATGTGTTTTTCCTCCCACTGTCTTTGGTAGATGCTACGTAGATGCTACACAGATTAAAATTATCAGCCTATTACTGTAGAATTACAGGGTATTGTGAACAGTCCTTTCTCCCGGGAGAGGACTTCAGATTCTGTAGTCGCTCCTTTAATAAAGATATTTCATGGGTCTTTCAACTTGGTACTTTTCCACATTCCTCTAAAATTTCCAATATCACTGAAGATGGAAAGAAAACAACCTCACGAGCAGTCTCTAATCTCTACCTCTGATGACTGTTTGACTACCCTTTCTGCCAGTATGCAGCTATAGGTATAAAGGGCTGCAGGATTACTGTGACTCCTAAGAGATTTATTTTGAATGAATAATATTTCAGACTGTATTCCTGTCAAAGGTTTTCTGTGAATTCCCACTAACATCCACTCCATGTATCATATGAGTCTGTTACAGTCCTTAACTACGGTAGCTTGACTTCAGTCTTCATTTTTAGTGGTTCATAGGACTTTTTTTTATTTTTTTTCCTCTCAAAAGTTCTTTGTTCTGTTTCTTTTGTGTCAATCAAAACAACTGTCCTCCCACTAATGTTAATATTAGATAGCTTTGGCAGCTTCAGTATCCTTTTATTTATTAAAAAAATACTTTTATTGTTATTATTTACTTACTAACAATTTTATTTAATGTAAAAGGGAATGGGGAGATTAAGGTTGTTGAGTTGCAGCTTTAAAGTCCAATCATTTTGCAGACTAAAAGAAGTGCTTACATTTTCATTCCATTATCTTTTTCCTCTCTACAGGAGTAAAAAAATTCTGGGTAACTCTACTTATATATTTCAAAAGGCTAAGGCAGTCTCAGGATAGTACAACTTAATGCTTGTAATAAAAGGACTAAAATAGGAATCTATGATTTCACCCAAAACATTATGCTCCAGGAACAATTTTTTCAGCTTTATCCCCTGATTGGAAGATGCTCTACTTACATCATGAAGACATTCATACTTGTAGCACAAGGAGCACACACTTCAGATTCATAGTTTAGATCAGAATGCAAATCAGTTCACATAAATGTATTCAAAACAGTAGAGGAAAAATCGTTATCTGCTGGTTTTTTCTGATGTTGATAGAAAGTGATAAGGTATAGGACACTTTTTATCCTTACAAGACTGTTGAAAACAAACACTGATCGACTAGTCTACCCTTTCTGCATCAGAACTTCTTCCAAAAAAATCAGAAGGTTTTGGGCAAATATTATCGTATTATATCAAACAGATGTTAGAATTTTTTAAAATCCATCTCCTCCCAAAATTCAGTTGCAAAGCTTTTCTCAAGTGTAAGCAAGAGCAGGATGAAATCCAGACTGATGACTTGGTTCTCCATATATGTTAAAAATACCTTTGCAGCATGAAAAGAATTTTTACTAAACTCGGGACTTTTAAATCTGGAGGCAACAAAAACAACACTAGTTTGATTGTTATAAATAACATAATCCAGACTTACAGCAACCTATCTGTTTAGAAGTGCATGTCACAATCTAGTAAATTCACCTGTAGTAAAGGGCAAATGAAGGCATCTACATACTTATCTACCTAATCTGGTTAATATTCTGCTATATACTCCTATCTTCCTTTGAAAGATGTTTAGGATTTTCGTAACACTTTCCTAAACTATAAGTTAGATTTTGATATTATTATTTATTACATTATTATTATTATTATTATTATTATTATGAACCTGCTAAAATGAAAATGAAAATAGCTCAGAACTGGGAGATGCTTAACATAATCATGGCAAGAACAACCTGTGGATGTAGACTGCTGCCCATTTGGTTTGGCTTACCTGGAACTACTGCTGATTTTTATTTTCTTTCTTAACTATGCTTTTTAAAATCCTAACACCGTTTTCATATTTTGTCAGACACAAAAAAAATGTCTTTAGCTCAGGGAAGATCGTTTGGCAACCTAGATCTTAACAGTCTTTCTCCTGCATGAAGTTCCACTAAAGACTGTTGGCAAAGATATTTTCTAGGGACATACATTTCAAACTTTAAATCTTACATTTTCTTCTTACAAAGCCCTAATGCTTTCTTCTTTTTCATTCCTATTAGGCATAGGGTCCTTTCTATTGTGTGTACGTTGTGCTTAGTGCTCATCCTAAATGCAGGGTTTTTTCATATTTCTGTATAGAAGTTACTGCAACAAATTTTGCAGTCAGAGGGACTTGCTATTTCTTTCCATGATTTGGTGCCATTTTCAATGTTTGGAGTTATAATCCAAGCTTCTGTTTGATTTCTGAATCTTCACATTGATTATTATTCTGCCAGAGTTCTTCTAAACCATACACATAGTTTATACCTGTGTCTATTTCGTCTGGATTAGTCAATGAGACCTGCTAAAAAAATTATTTCTCTCTCCTGTATTATATTATATACAATGTCATTGTTTGATAATTCTTGGAACTGGCAAGTGCTAGCAGTGAAAGTGACCCTTTACTGCCAGATAACAGAGTGGTGGTAAAACTACTTCAGGAGGAGACCGGGACTCCCTGAGTTGTATTAATTGGCTTCTGGGCAGAATCTAGCTTTCTGTCAAAGGCAACAGATCCTATTTCCTTTGGAATTTGTAACCTAGAAAGAGCCACCACATCTAATGCTTATCTCTCAAGTTACTACAGATCCTAGTGTTATCTGCCAGTTCAGCGTTTCTGTTTGCTGCCTTTGTCAATTGGATCCTTTTAAAAGTGAACAGATCCGATACAAACAATTATAGCTCTTGAAAGTGCACTATACAGAACAGTTTTAGCAAAGGAGGAGAAAAAACAAGAAATCCTAGTCCTCGAAATACTGAAATGAAGCCCATCTTAGGCAGAAGTGGCTTTTCAATCCTCATTTGTAGGGATGTAGTGTAATTGCATTCTCCTAATAACATCTAAGAACTTGGCCTGAGGCAATTTCTAAAGTGGGCAAAATAAACAAATAGATGGAACACTGACAGCAATAGAATAAAAACTCATTCTGCACTATTTTTTAAAACAGAGCCACAGGAACAGTGCCCAAAAGGTAATTAATTAGTTTATGAACAAAGCCTTGCCTAAATTGCAGTTGAGCATGAAACTACCCCCACACCAGTCATAATTAGTCTAGCTAACCTTGTAGTTCCTGGAGGTCATTTAGTGGTCTTGAATAAATGGGTGGAGACACAGAACACCTCCACAGAAGAAACTAGCTCAGCAGGAGATAACACAGATTCATACTTGCTCTCACTGAGACCAGCCCTGCTGAGAAGGGCTTGGAGGTGTTTCTTAATGAGAAGCTCAGCATGAGTGAGCAAGGTGTGCTTGAAGCTCAGAAAGCTAACTGTGCTCTGGTCTGCATCAAAAGCAGCATGGCCAGCAGGTTGATCATGGCAGGGGGTTTGAAACTAGAGGATCTTTAAGGTGCTTTCCAACCCAAACCATTCCATAATTCTATTATTCATCTTTAAATAGCATGTAGATCATAGAATAATATTTGCTAACATGGAAAATCTAAATTCTTCTGTATTCCACGAAAACCTAAATCCAATTTTATATCACTCTGGCTCACAGTTTCCTTTCCCATCCAAAGCAGTTCAACTTTTAGAAACTTTAAAAGCTATTAAATGTCATCTTTCTTTGACCAGGTATCTCTGGAAAATGATCCAATTTCTCTTCTTTTGGTTACAGGATTTCCACTAAAACAAAAACCCAAACATCTGATACTCGATACCTATCCATTATTATCCAAGGGTTTCAACATGTTTCTCTAATATTTTTAATTAAAACATTAGTAAGGTCAGTGTAGAAATACATTGGCTGATACAGATTAAGAAACAGAATCCAAATAAATTGAGATTAAGTAAAAAATAATCTTGTTGAAAAATAATAAATATCTTACCACATTTATTTACAGATCAGACTTTTACTCTTTGAACACTGGAGAACTACAGAGAGTCAACCTTCCTACAGGCTGATATGGCTGAAACCTGCTGTTAATTTAATTTTACTCCAACATATTGCGTTAAAGGCTAATTTAGTAAATCTTGGGCTGTATTCAGATTTCCCTCAAAGTCCAAGTGAACAAACATCCATTATTTCAAGATGAAGCTAAAGAAAAGCAGAAATGCAATTTTTAGGGTTGAACATAGACAGGTTTCAGTCACTTAACTTTATATTGGGAATAGACAAGGAGAGGTCTGATTTTTTCTGCTGTAAGTAAAATGTGTATGAACCAGGAGATCTCATCGAGTTTCAGAAGTCATCTTTGCAATATCTATGAGGAATAAATGATATATCCAGGTAATATTTTAGTGCATTCATGAATAATATACTAGACTTTGCTTTAACAGAATTCTACCAAACTTCAATGTGTAAGACTTAAAACCAGGCTAAGAAATTAGTGCATTACCAATATCAGAACAAGTCATACATACACACAAGCATTTAATAAGCTGATAAAGTGCAGTGAGATGCTGTCATACCTAACCATTAATTTTGTAGTACCTATGATCAAAGGCCCTGTTGCAATTTCCTATGGATATTTTACCTTATTTCAGCTGGCACATTGTTACAGATTTAAAATTCCCATTCTGTCCTCCTCTTGGACACAATTTCTAGATATTTCCATCTTATCACTCATATCAAAAGTTCAAAGAGAATGTGACTGAAGAACCCCAAATAACTCTAGTCAACATTTGCCTTACATTTTCAGGTTAGATATACGCCCCAGCTCATTAGCTTGTAGAAACTGCTGAGGTAGCTGCAGACTTGCCAAAGCCAAATTCTGGAACCAGCTCAGATTAACATGAATGCCTTAAAACTGATCTGGTTCCATGGTTTTCCTGACTTTTATTCCTATTAGCCAGCCCTGACCAATGCATTTATACTGTAATCTCGCATAACCTCAGACAGAGTCTCCTCTGGAAATAAGAACTGGCTCTTTCCTATTTATTCTTCCAATGACACCTACTGTATTGAAAAACAACTTTAGCTTGTGTGTATATTTTTCTGCCTGTGATCTGAGCTTCTATAGAAAGTCTGATCTTTTGTATGTATTTCTTTCCAACACCTGACCATTTTCAGAATACTTAGCCGAGCAAGCAGATACTTCAGAAATTGTCATGTGAATTGTCATGTGAAAACAGATGTTCAGACAAAAGAAAGAAAACTGTGCAAAGTTCCTAATGATTTTTGATTAATGATTTGAATTTTCCATCCGCATAAACAACTCTTATTTTTAAGACTATGAGCTAATACACCCTGTGGTTATGTTTGAAATTACACATCCTGAAGAATACACTTACAAGGTTGGTTTTTTTGTTGTTGTTGTTGGTTGGTTGGGTTTTTTTGTTTTTGTTTTTACTTTACTACATTGGTACATTCTTATATACTACATTCCTATTTCTAAAACCCCAGTTTTGCACATGATCTGGATGGAGGAGCCTGCAGTGTGGAGCTGCAGGGAAGGTCTCTGTCAGGAGAGGCTGGGGCTGCCCTGTGCTGGACACAGTGAGTTCCAAACACCTCTGCAACAGCCCCACTGCAGGACATACCTGAGCCCATCAGCCCCAGGTGTAGCACCTTGGGGAAAACATATGTGAAAAATACCACTTAGAGGAGAGAACAAAAATAACGAGAAAGCACTCTGCAAATTTCAAGGTCAGAGAAGGAGGCAGCACTCCAGGAGCCAGAGCAAAGATTCTCTTCCAGCCTGGGGAGAGGACCCTGTGACTAGGGCTAGAGGACATTTCCTCAGGGAACTGGGGCCTCTGGAAGGACAGATACTGGAGCAGGGAAAAAGCGTGAGGAGTAGGAGTAGAAGAGAGAAGCTGTTATGGACTGATTGCAGCCCCCACTCCCCTGTGCTTTTCCAAGGGCAGATTGGGCAGAGGTGTGGAAAGAGAGGTTGAGAATGGAGGCAAAAACATAAGCCTGGGAGAGAGGGAGGAAAGATATTTTAATGTTTATCTTTGATTCTTACCACCCAGACCTCTTTTAATTGGAAAAAATTTAATTAATTTTTCTCACATCAAGTCTGTTTTACCTCTGACAGTAACTGCTAATTGATCTTCCTGCCTTTACCTTGATCCACCACCTCTTTCATCATACTTTCTCCTCCTGTCCTGTTGAGGAGGGAAGGTGAGTGAGCAGGTGGAAGTTTTAACCAAGGTTAACCCCCCAAGCACATGTACTAAGTTCCCCTTTAGGGACCAAGAAACAAATAATTTCTTGTCAATACTAAATGAAGTTTTCAACCACCAGATACATGTTGTAGACTCAACCTGCTGAAAATCTCAAAGAAATTTTTTCATTCTTTTTGTTAAGAAACAAATTAACAAAAGTTATCAGTTCTGGGTTTTAAGTATAAAAAAACCTGATAGCATAATTTTTGTCTGTTTCTGAGTCTAAGATCAATAGATTATTTCAGTTTCACTCAGTCTAAAATGTATGAGCAAAGTTACTTTGAACTATATGGGAGTGCTTTTTTCAATATTGCCCAAAGTAACTTCAGGAAAAAATGTGTTTGAAGTTCCATGGGATTGGATCCAGACGGTGCTGTCTTTTCATGAGAGCATATTCTTCACCAGCATATATTATCTTACTTAAAGAAAAAATTGTCTTGTTCTCTAGATTTATTTAGCTTAAAACATGTACCATTTAAGAAAGCATAACTACATGTATACGATACTGATTTCTGTTATCAATCATCTGTCACATATTTGGAAGGTTTATCTGTTATCAAGACAAGAGACCTCCTACCTGAAGTGTGCTAATTTGACAGAAGTATGTTGCTGATTATAAGCTAAATAAGCTTTTCCTTTTAGATTCTCAAGTTTCATTTGATTATTCATTCAACATAGGTTTTACTTTCCTTGATAAATCGTAACATCTTTAAAAAGAAAAGAAATCAGTGTGCTTAAATTCACTGAACCATTCTACCATGGATTGCATTATGACATTTTTACAATGTAATTTAACAGTGAAAATTACAAACAGAGAAATGAATTTTTATAGATGTAGCTCTCCCTATTTTATTCCTTAAGTTTTTTTCATCTTATGAAGTGGTTTATTTTGTCAGACGCTCACATTTTCTTGGTTCTCATTAAGAGGTGAAGAAACATGAATCTTTTCCGACAACTGAGATATCTAGCCATTAGAATAATATAAACACATATTTAAATAAACAAAGAAAATATTACAGCAAAAGTTGTCATTTTAACAGTGGCAGATTTAGATTTTTGCAAAGCATTTCCAATCCTTAGTAATAATTATGTGCCTTCCAGCTATAGAAAATAATGTTCTTAAGTTTAGTAAATATATACTATACATATATATATGAAGTATAATTCATTTCCATTTGAGGATGACCTGGAGGACTAAGACAGACAAGAACAGTTCCAGTCTTTAGACTGTGCTGGCCATTACAGTAGGAGAACTTAAATAAGTAATGTACATACTTGTCAACATCTGAAAGGCAAATATAAATGCTTATTCTGGAAACATAACACAATTCAGAAGGAAAACACTAGTTTGGTAGCTTCTGGATCTTAATTTCAGCTTCATTTTTATTAAATGAGATTTGGATTCTGCATTACTTACACATTTCAGTTCCCTAAAACTGCCTTTATGCAGTTGCTTTATATCATATTTTTATTTGGTTATTTTTCAATAACTCTGATGAAAAAAGATATCAGTACATACAGTACTATATTTTTATTTTCTGCCTAATGGACAAAGCTTTGAAAAGATCAGTTAAAGTGAAAAATTCACAGTCTTGTGAAGTTGCTTATGATACATCTCATTTTAACACCATAAGCCTCAATAAAGTTCATTGGAGCTGTCTAGAAATGATTAGTAATGAAAGAAATTATGATGTTGTATAGTCATATCTTAAAGAATAATATATAAGGCATACTTACATGCACATGAGGAGCAAAAGATCTAAACAAATAGTGAGACTGGCAAAATAAGGAAAGTATATCTAGAGTTATCTATGACAATGTTAGCAAGAGCTGCGTGCACATGACTCATAGATAGGTTTTAAAATTGAGAACATCAATATCCACATTTAAATGTCCCACCATCTTGTGGGATCCTCAAATCTATCTAAACAACATATATGTACCATGCACAACATGGAAAACTAAACAACAGAGAAGAAGACATAATGGGTCACGGTCCAATCTTTTAAATATCACTGAATTCTTTTGTTATCTGTATTTAAGTTGAATTTTCTTACATACATTGCTTCCCTCCTCTATGATGGCTGTTTCAAAAATCTCCTTCCTCCTCATTATACAGTAATCTGTACTTTATATTGGTTTTTTTCTGACTTTTTTATTCTAACAGCATTTTGTATCTTCAGTATTAGTCTCTCTTTCAGCACAGGTTTACAGAAAACATACAACTTCTCTCTCAGTGAGTGTTTTGATAACCATTCAATATTTGTTAAGTGCACCATTGCTTAGATCTTCACAAATAGACTGTGTCTCTGCCTGTTATCAACTACTGCTTCCCCCTCCAGAAAGGATGATCTGACTTGCTCAAGTGAAGTCTAATCACTGCCTTGCACAATAATTTCTGTTTGATTTTAAACACTGCACTAACAACAAAATGGTGTGGTTTTTGTTCTTCATTCCTCATATTTCTTCAGCTGTGGTTTATCATATTTTCCATTTTCCTATAGCCTTAATTATCCATAATTCTTGTTGTAGTATGGTGTGTCTCTTGGAGGTGGTCCTGTGCAGGGCTAAGACTTAGACTTGACGATCCTTGTGAGTCCCTTCCAACTCAGCATATTCTGTGACTGTGATTTTTGGTGCTCCTAATACTTCAAAAAAACCCAAACCAAAACAAAAAACCAACCAAACAAAAAACCCCAAACAACAACACCCCCCCCCCAAGTGCTAAATAAATGCAACAGTCAACATACAACAACTATTTAATATTTTTAACACTTTAATAAAAGGATTGAGCAGCCATCTGTGGGGATGCTTATCTATTGGCCCCTCTACCTGTCCATCTTATTTTGTAAAGAGAAAAGACAAAGAAAATAAAGTTATATTGGTTTTGTCTCTAGAGCTCAGTCATATGAGACTAATTTAAATAAATAAATAAATAATTTCATCTGCAGTATTATGGAAAAAACCTCAGATTCTCAAAATTCAGTTCTATTCATCTGACTCTTAAAGTGACATCAAAAAAAATTTAATTAAGATCAAAAATGTATGCAGTTGATACTACCATCACTAAATAAACAAACTGCAATTCTTAGTCTCAGGGGAAAAATTCACAAAATATAGTGGCACCTTTATTGCTTTCTCATAATCAGCTTTAAAAATATAAAATTCAGGATTTGAATTCCTTATAGTGATTTATATATTTGAACCGATTTTCTGCTTCTTCCCTGCAGATACATTGCAGCAATGAGTCTATTATTGTTCGTTTGACTAACTGCACATCCAGCTATTACAGATCACTTTGAAGCTTTCATAAAGTGTGAGAGAGAACATTCTTTTTAAGTACTTTCGGTGCCTGCCAATTTGATAAATACATGCATTTACTGTCATAAGTACATGCAAGGTTTAGAAAATGAAGGATATTATAAAAGGCGTTGCTACATTTTTGCAATTTTTTGACAGTTATACTCAAGGTATATCTGTCAGAGTGTGACTGAGGAGTGTTACACAACTAATGGTTCCTAGAGAAACAATGCTTATTAACCTTAAGTATTCTCAAAAAAATACAAGTCTATGCTTTTCAGAATGAGATGGAATATTTTTTTACTTTCTGTAGAATAAAAATTGACTATACTACTTGTATTTTCTCTAGTATAAAAGCAGATGATACCCTCTTTGCAACTACTTAATCTCAACTTTGAACAGTCCCTTGCATTAAAGTTAATATGTGTGCTTCTTTTTTCCCAAATTACCTTTAGATCTTTTTCATTCCTGAGCCATACTTTCATCTTGATACTCAATATGCTCCTAGTACAAGGCCAGTCTCAATTCCCTAGTTCTGAAGGGAGAAAATAATTCCGTGTTACACATGTGTTTTCTCAACAAGGTTATTTGATTTTACTCATTCGCTACTTCCAAAGTTGAGGTTATTTTGTCAGCTTGTTTTTGCTTCTTCTGTTTTCTGGCTTTGGTAGAAAGTGAAATTAACATGTAAAATAAACTAGTTTCTACCAAATTGAATTTTTTTTTCCTGATATGAGAGGCAGACTGATGAAGTGTAAAGCAAAAAGTTTTTTAAAAAAATTTAATGTTATTCAAATTAGAAGATAACCAAACTTCAAAAAAAGTTTTTTTAAGAAATATATTTTTTCAAATTAGAAGATAATCAAGTTCTAAAAAAAGAAGGCAATCATTATTTTTATGATTGAGGAGCAGACCTCATTTGTAAAATGGCAGTAAATGGTTTTTGCTAGGAAGCTACTTTGTTCTCTCTTGCAGGTAAGACTGATCTAAGGTCAGTGATTTCAGAAACTTCTAGTATTCAAGCTGAAAGACCCAAGACCTTTATGTTGCATTTCTCAGCTGAAAAATTTGGCTGTTATGAGTGAAAATAGGTACATTCCTTATGAGCGATACAAGTCCTTTGTTGCTGCCAAGTATTTGGCACCTTAGCCATGTAGTACTCTATGGAGAAAGTAGTTTCTAGCTTTTTCTTTCCCTTTTATTTTCATATTTCCATTAAAAAAAATTTAGAGACAAATTTTCTTTCTTTGCTTCCCTCTCAGTACTTACATAATAAAAGATTCTTTACAAGTCAATTATGAAATTTCATGACTGTTCAAATATGTAGTTAATCATAGATAACAATGGCTTAAAAGGAGTGTTCATAATTTACAGTCAGCTCAAACAACTCCTTGACAGATATTTTGTTTGCATAGATATCTGCAAATGGGAAATAAACATATTTTTAAAATAAATAAATAATATCATGTCTACATATAAAATTTACAAAATTCTAGTAATTATAGTGCCATGACATCAGCTTGGTCCATAGCCCACATGTGGTGCTTTGATATTGAAGTGCATAAAGTTAACAGATTAGAAGAAAGACTGCCTGCTGTTTGGAAAGTCTTGAAAATATCTCCACCTGGTAGGAAATGTGAGGGACAAAGTATTCCTCTTCAGAACGACTTACCTTGATTTAGTGTTTTAAAGTGTGAGCTTTAATTAAAAGAAAAAAAACCAAACTTGAATGACTAATTGCCATTGACACCTAAATATATTCTCTACTTAGTAAATAACTGACTAAAAACAACTTTAAAAAAAGGCCACCTATTCCTTACAGCATTCCAAGGAATTGAATGCATCTCCCAGCAGGAGTTGGTGCTTTTAATGACATAATACCATACCTCCCATAAAGAAGACTGATGTCAGGAAGCATTGTAGGAAAAATAATTTCTCAAGAGTCGAAAAGCACAGCACCAATAGATTCAGATAAATCTGACTTCCACTTAGGTTTTTAAGGCAAGATTTACTTTCTTCCAGATCAATTGAGCCTCTGTTAGTCACTTTTTTTAGCAAGACAAAATTAGAACCAACCTCTTAATGATACTAGGGTGCTCATTTCATTGCTGTGTTCAGGTAATATGGAAGCCAGATTTGAAAATAAAGTGAAAGTGCATTTAGTTTTGTGTTGTGTGCCTATGTATAATTACATAATATTAATAACTGTCCAGTTGAAATGGAATCTTCTTTGATAATTATTTCAGTTTCACTTCAGCTTACAGCACCCAGCAAACATCCTTGTTTATCAAACAGTTCAAACACTTAAAAACTTAGTATGTCCACATTTACAATGAACATGCACATAGTAAAAAATAGCATGGAGACTGCACACTCTTCTTCTGATCTGCTCTGACTGGTGCAGGGAGATGGGGAGTGGAGGTTACAGTCAGTTCATCACAGCATCATTGTTCCTGCTTCTGCTCAGGGAGGGGAGTCCTTTGTGCCCTCCCATGAAAGACAGTCCACTCTCATGGGCAACAGTTCTCCATGAACTGCTCCAACATGGATCCCTTTTCCATGAGGTACAGTCCTTTAGGCATACGCTGCTTCAGTGTAGGTGTCCCAACAGGGTCACAAGTCCTGCCAGCACACCTGCTCCAGTGTGGGCTCCTCTCTTCACAGGCCTGCAGGTCCCAGCCAGGAGCCTGATCCAGCCCAAGTTTCCCAGGTGTTCACAGCCCTCTCTTGGGCACTCACCTGCTCTGGTGTGCGTCTTCTCCACAGGCTGCAAGTGGATCTCTGCATCCCTGGTGTCCTCCATGGGCTGCAGGGACACAGCTGCTTCACCACGGTCGGCACCATGGACTGCAGGGAAACTTCAGCTCCGGCACCGGGAGAACCTCATCCCCCTCTCTCTTCATTGACCTTGGTGTCTGTACAGTTTTCCTCTCACATATTCTCACTCCTCTCTTCTCTGGCCACAATTTCATCTGCACAATAACTTTTTTTTGTCTGTCCTTTTTAAATATGTAAGCACCACAATTTCTGATTGGCTCAGACTTCGCCAGCACCACGACCATCTTGGAGCTGCTTGGCATTGTTCTGCCAGACATGGAGGAAGCTTCTACCAGTTTCTCACAGAAGCCACCATTGTAGCCCCTCCACTACTAAAACCTGTCCATAAGGTTTTGGTAGTACATAAGAAGAAACATGGTGTACTGAACCACCCCTATCCCCCACCTCTTCTTCACTTACCAATGCAGAATTAAGACTTTTTTTTTTTCATTGTTCATAGCATTTCTCTGAGATTTATCATGCAGAATTAACCTAGAAAGCAATTAAATATTTTTGCATTTCTTAAAAGAATTTTGAAATATACATACACACAGAACAATTTTTATGATGAACTTTTCTGTTAAGCACAAACTCTAACCCTGTAAAATGTGACCCTCTAGGGAAAGAGGCTAAAACTGATTAATTTGAGGTAGACACTGATGTAGCTTGTTTCTGAGATAAATATAGTGGAATGTAAATAACAATTACATTATCTAGCAGGTTCCTCTAACTGTACCAGCTGCCTTCTTCCCACATTCTGTCTCCAACCTCCTCTAATGTTTGATTGACCAAGGCACTGTTGACAGCCTGTCAGCAAAGTTGACCTCTGTTCAGACTGTAAACTGGTTGTGGTCCCATGGCAAATAATGGGAGAGTGGCCATTTTAATGAGTGGCTAATCTTCAGAAGGTTTGGGGTCTTTTTCTGTAACAAGTCTTTGCTGGCACAAAAAAAAAATCAGTTATCATCATAAGCAATAGCTCCCTAGTTAGCTATGTTTTGATTTAAGAAACAATGCTACATGACTTCTTTCTCACAAGTTTTCTGTAGACATGTATTCCTAAAAATCTATGCAAAAATGTAAGGAAAATGCTAAGTACAAATAAAAGTATACAAAATTTTAAAGTGAAAGGCTATGCTTTTGAGGAAAATCAGTAATTTTTTGCTTAAAGTATGATGAATCAAGAATCAGGATTATCCATGAAGTTATAACAAGAGCTTAATTAATATAGACAATTTTGGAGGCGGTATCATATCACATAGTACAAGTTGAAACTGTTGAGAAAGCCTGTTTCATGTAAAAGCACAGGGTAAAATGGTGATGTCTTTCAAAAAATAAATGCATGTTTAAAAGGTTAACTTTAAATATCTGGTGGAAAAAAGTTTGTAACAATTTTCACTTCAAGCAAATACTGATCTCTTTGCTATTCAAAGAAAACTTTCCTCATATTTACACTTCTGAAACTCTCAGAGCTTATCAGAGGTAAATTTACGGTAAAATAACCTAAAGCAATGACTTCCTCCCAAGCTTTAGACATCTTGGCAGTTTATAGAGTCAGCACAGATGACAGTAATGAGCTTTTAAGAACTTAATCTGAGGCAGGGGGAAGATTAATCATTTATCTTAGGCTTTTGAGTGTGATTCTTCACTGATATCTCTTCTGATTAATAAAATTGCTCTGTTACATTAAAGAGTAAGAAAAAGTTTTGTGTCTTTGCTTTTTCTTGTGTTGCTGTAAGACATTGATTCATTGATTACACTGGAACAAAACGTGCTCATGAAGAATAAAAAAAAAATCACAGAGTAAGAAGAGTAAGCACCCACCAGCTCATACATTTCCCACTCTGACAGCTAAATAATATAATAGCTGTCCTCGCAGCTACTCAAGGATGGCTCCATTTCTGATACAATATCTCAGAATTTATTGAGAAGAAATAGGAGATGAATCTAAAGACATTTTGTTTACAAAGCAAGCTAATGAGTTTGCCTCCAGAAGTGAGGAAAATTTTGGGTTCACTGAGAAGTTAACCCAAGCAGCAGCAGTGGTCCCCTGCTAACGGGAAGGTCTGTGACACTTGTACTACAGCTGTTCTCCAAGTCTCCCATCCTGTTTGATGCCAAATAGACACTGTAAATGTCATTACCCATCTCTACAATCATTTATCAACAGAATAGCAATGTCTGTTTTGATGATTCATGCGCTGTTGACCTATGAGAAAGTGAGGAAGGAAAATAGATCAGACAGGAATTTCTCAGGAAGTAAGAGGTTTAGATTATGAACTGCCATAAAAACCATGAAAGAATGGAATAGGAGAGGGAATGCACTTTTTTCCCCCGATATTTTAAATTTTCTTTCTTCACTATTTTATTTAAAAAATGAAACCATGGCAAAGATCATGGAGCCAAAGGAGAAATGTGACTGATATGACAGACAGTATAAAAGATCTAGACAACACAGTTTGGAAAACATGGCAATTACCAGGAAAAAAATTATGTTGGCTATAACTGGGTTCGAGTCAAATTTTTTACATTTCTTTGCTAGAAAGACCACCTACCTTGAGGGCAAGATTTCTGATTCTACATTTCATTTTAACTAGGCAAGTTTTAACCACGTTTTAGTTCCTTATTTTTGTGGTTGACAAGAAATTTATGATACTATTTCAGATTGAAACTTACTACCACCACACAGAATTGACCAGCAAGAGAACAAGTTCCATACACTAACTAAAGGCTAAATCACTAACCACAAACCATAAGGATGCAGTCAAAGCGCTTTTACTTCATACTTCAAGAAACTTATAAATTCAGTAGAAATGTTTGTAAAGAATACAGCTGTAGGCAACAGACAGAAGAAAACCCAGAAATTATTTGCACCTTATTAAAAGTAAGGGGTAGATTCAGTATACTGTATACCATGTTTTCCTGCTGCACCCATATGCTGAGGTACATCATGAGAAGACAAATCCTCCTCCTGCTTTGAACAGTAAAGGTATACAGTGCATTCTATCATTTTTTCTTTCTTTTATGTAGTCTTATAAAAATTATTTTGATTCAAATATTAGTAAGTAATATGACAAGAAAAAAAGGAAAAAGGAGATGAATTATTGTGGTTTTAATACACATGATATAAAATAATAATTACTTTAGAAGTTATAGCTACTTTTCAGAGTGTATTGTTTAATGTAAAATATTGGGATTTTTATTTTGAGTAAACAGATGTTTCTGCTCACTGTCCTTATTCTGAGAAAAAGCTAACAAAAGTACTGAAAGTTAAAGGCTGAAATGCAGTGACAGCAGTCTAAAATACAGCATATTTGGATCAGAGCTTTGCTCCATGTAGCTCTTGCAATATACTAGCTGGGTTATGAGGAAATTTTTGCCTTGTTGTATTTAACAACAGGTTACAGGATTAGTCTTTCATTATTTGGAGACCAAAATAATGCAGTAATCCTAACCGCAGCCTCAAGTTAAGACTCCATACCACAGCCTGATAAACATCTACAGGGAAAGCATATAGTTCTTTCTCTGCTCTGAAAATCCAAAGTTTTGTTAAAAACAAAAAATATTTTTAACTCTCTTTAAATGCAAATGTGTATCAGATGTATTTTCTCTTAGGATGATGTCATGTGGTTGAAATCTTAAGGCTATTTCTTGTTCTAGTAATTATAGGAAGCTTATATAAATTTTTATTATGTTTAACATTCTTATTCAATTCCATCTGTTCCTATCTTCATTCTCACAATTTATAAGGTAACTGTTTCAGAAGACAGTACATATGTTCAATGACTAGCAAGTAACATGTCCAGTCCAGACAAAATTTTCTCTCTTAGTGGATTGAATTGCCAATAGAACTCTCATTTGAACAAATGAAAAATGGTAACATAGAATAATCAAATACTTCATAGTTCATAAGAATTATAAATTGCTTTACCAAGATTTAAAATAAATTTGAGCAAACTGTCCATAAAACTAAGTTGTGCTTCACTAAAAAATAATCTGTAACATGACAGGAACAAAATTCCTATTATCTAGCTGTTCCTGACTGTCAGCCTAGGGCATAGAGCACAAGTCCAAGTAACGCAAGATAATTAACACCAGGAAGATGTGTCTGGCAACAGTGAATATCTGGTATATTAAATTATTTTTCAGATTAAAAGACAGGTGTTTTGTGAAAGACTTAGTTAAGGCTAGAAATGTTTCTCACTGATTACAACAACTGCTTGCCTTTGGATTTCTCCCTTTTCAAATATATGAAAATATAATTTTTTTCTTGATGATCCATTTCCAGGCTTGTCCTCCTTCCCCTCTGTTGTACTTGGAGAAGACAGCCCTCACACTGTCAGGGCACTTTAACTCTGAATTACATACTTGGGCCAAGGGCTCTATGAAACTCTCTTTCTAAACAAACATATTACTGCACATTAAGAGTGGAGTATTCCCATTCTTTTTCCATGTATACTGTTTTGGGTACACATGGCTTTGCAGAAACATACACTGATAGTAAAAATTATGTGTTTCTGTATTCATTAGGATAGAATTATTATAGGTATTAATTGGAAAGAATAGTCATCATTGTTGACAGATAAATAAGATCAGGCTAGTTTTGAGTCAGCAATTTAACTCTCATCTCAATCAGTGTCTTCTACTTTCTACATATCTCCTGGAGTTGTGATAATCTACTTTACTTTAGCACTCAAACTCATTTTGTTATTATTTTCATCATTTAATAAACATCCCTTATTTTCCACTGAAAGTTAGATTTTGTTTTTTCCCATTTCATTGAAGAAAAGTTATATATACTCTGCACATCAGATAAGCATTCAATCTGAATGCTCTGATTAATCACTTTAAGATTTTGTGACTCAAAAAGCACCAAAGAGATCTTGAAAAAAACTCCAATACCCTTATTTTAGTGTTATGAAACTGGCCATACTTTAAACCTACACACAACTCAAACATATGTCATGAGTCAATAAGGCCTATATTTTGACATTGTTCTTTATTAAATAAATTACTAATAAAGCACAGGGATATCAGACCAGGTACTGATTTAAATGTCAGTTAAGACCAAGACTAGTAAAAAGGTAAACATCACACCATTAGCCCACATCATTAGCAGTCACTTTTTTTGTACTATGTGATAAAATAAATATCAATAGAAAGCCCTGGCACATTAATTAAGACTTATTACTATCTTATGGCCAAGTATGAGATCAACTTATATGTTTAATCTACACATACACAACCATGTCTTTCATAATATGAGAGGTTTGCATAAAATAATAGATGATGTTCAGCTTGATGATCTAGTTCAGGAGGAAGAAATTCACATTCAGAAGACAACAACAAAGACCTTTTGTTGCAAACTTCTTTCTAAAGAGGGTGCATATTTGTGTCTGAAGCTACTAAGAAGATTTTTTGTTACTAAATGCAGGTCTGAGGATGGCGCATGGCTACACAGTAAACACCTTAAATAGTTGAAGAGATGTAATGAATGCAATTTTATTATGACTCTTATTTATCATCAAGGTAGCATCTGTCACATGAAAGGTGGGAGTTCAGGTTTTTGCTCATCGATCCCCCAGGAAAGTTACAAGGCACTTTAACAGTTTATGGAGTAACATTTTTTATTAATACAAATTGTGACAGATTAATAAGGTTCAAAGGTTGTCAGTGATAGTGTCTACTGCAAAAATATGACTTAAAGCAATCTACTGATGCATATATTAAGCAAGCACAAGGTCTGATACAAAGCAATCTAATTAATATGCTATGGGTAAGCACAAGCAAAAGGTCTAGTCCTAAAAGCAGCATTTAATGCTCATAGAGCATATTTCTTGCCCAAGACATCCCTTTGGGGGCAGAAAGACGGACTCAGCTTGTCAACTGATCCCAGCAGTTTCTGTGCAGGTCTTTTCTCACTTTCCTTCTCTCCCCAACTTACTTTTATACTATTTTGTTTATGTTTGAGTGGAGTTTGAGTGGCTTTAGTCATAAATACTTTTTATTTCTGATTGGTGTACCTAATAGGAGGGAGGTGGTGGTCATGGTCGGGCACCTGAGAAGAGGGTTTGACATGGTTGCTGTCTTCAGCAGCAGAACATCTTGATTCTTCCTTGCCAGACAGGTACTTTACAGTCTTAGTACCACAATGTTCATCCATTCTGCTGGGATTAGAAAGGAGGGGGATCACATATTCTCCACTTCATTCCACATTTTGTTTTGTTTCTCTGAGCAGATGTTTATCGTACTGGGGAGCATGTCAATCTCTCTCTGTCCAGGGAGTTGCAGCTGCTTTTTACCTTAAAATTTGGAATCCCCTCTAGGTTTAACTCTATCTATCATCCCACATAATCACAATATATAGAACAATATTGATATCCTCTCAGTAGAAAAGTGCTCAGCTGGAAAATCACCCAATGGGTTGTATTTTCATTTCAATTGATAGTATAAACCTCTGTTTCTATACATCTCAAGCTCTTACCCTCCATTGCAATCTGATTCTGGCTTTAATCCAATGAGATACCCTCTTGTCTTCTCCTGAATATTTATTATCCTGTGCTTTTCCTGACACGTCAGACATGCTCTCCTCCAACTCCAGTAATCAGCTTTCACATAAACACCACTGCACATCCCTTTACATTTCTAGCATCATTCATCCACTGTTAAAGAACTAAACAGTCAAATTTTTACTGTTAATTTCTGTGGTTGTCCAGTCTCACTGGAACCTTCAGCAGCTCACTGGACTCAACAGAATTTCTCTCCAGCTAAGGCAATTCAAACATAATAATTTCATTAAGCTTATTTTCCTTTACTCAAACTGCACACGTGGATGCTTCTAGCTGTGCTTAAAACAATGCCACTCTCCTAGATACTAAAATGACCACTGGTTTAGGGCTCAGTTCTTTTTGGTTTCTATCATATAAGGTCAAAATGAGAAGAAAACTTCCAACTGTTGAATGGAAAGACAGAAGATTTATTATCTTACTGTGTAGGAGTTTCAGCAGTGAGACACTTGGCAGTGATGAATCAGTGGGTAGAAAAGTAAGAAACAAAAATTCTTGATAACTTCTGCTTTTAAGGCAGTTGTTAGAATTAATAATCATAGACAATTCTTGTTTAATACTCATGTTTTAGGTAGCTTTAAAATAATATGAAAATACATCATCAAAATCTCCAGAAGAACCACCTTAATTTATTCCCTATTATTATTCCTTAATTTATTTTTTCTTCACATTTTGGTAGCCATTTTAGATTTGCATATCTCCAGAATAAAACCAGTAGGTGAGAGTATTTCCCAAGCCTGGCAGGTTTACTATGTAGACTATTTAACAGAGGTCAAATACCAGAATAAGGGTTTTCTTAAATTGACTTCCTAGTTCACCCTCAATCCTTTTTTATCTTCCAGGTCACAAGATTTTGTAAATGGCTGGTTTTAATACAGTATGGCCCATGTTTAAAACCAAAATTATTACATACTACATACTCCCTAGTATCACAGGTTCTTTGTGATGTTAGGATTACATTTGTGACTCTCATAGCACAGCTGTATAATAAACAAACATTTGTATATTTTAAATGGCAATTTAACAGATTTTTGCAACATCAGCTGCCCTTTTCTCTCCTCTGCTTCTGTTTTTCTACCACTCTCCAGCACAGAATCCAAATGAAGCAACAGCCGCTCCCATTTCTGAATCTCACCCTAAAAAATATACATTGCCACTGATCAGCACTGATCAGCAGATCTGCTTAATGTATTCAAGAGAGAAAACACCATCTTTATGAACTTTAATTCAGTTTTCTCACAATATAGCAACACACTACTACAGAAATTCATAAGACTAAGGTTGTAAAGTAGTGGTTAAATAACTAATTTCCAGAAAGCATTACAACAAGCTTATTTCTATGGGGACAATTGCTTGTTGTGACTGAGCATGAATTAACCTTTGAGTTGTGATTGCATGCAAGGAAAAAAAAACTATTAATCCCATAGCCCAAAATAACTAGAGTTAATACTCAGTCTGGGAAACATCGTATCTCTAATTAACATAAAAAAAAATATTTTAGTTAATTTTTGATTCTCTAGGCGCATCTCAATTTTAATATATTTCACTCAAACTCTTTCCTTTACCCTTCAGACCCATATTCTTGTGAGGTAATTTCTTTGGTATTTTCAATGCTAGACAAGAAATCACTGCAGTTAGTTTTAAATAAGACTGCATAAAAGAAAAGATAAATGGTTCTAGACAGCCATACTGCTTTGTGAAGCACTGATCTGTGCTATGGGTTGACATATCCTTAAAATTGCTGCTAAATCATGAAGGCTCAAAAGTCAGAACAGATTACTGAAACGTTCTTAAGTGGATTTTTGACACCATTTTCACTTGAGCCATGAGGATATACTACAGCATATGGTGACATTCAGAAGTGGTTTTTGACATGAAATACATTACTACTTGTCAGAGTATGCAATGGAGATCATAGTATGTATAGACTTTTCATATATTACATGACAGATAATGGATTATTTGAAAGAATGTCATGATGTAGTACATTAACCTATAAATTAAAATATTACTATATGCATTTTAAAGTTATTAAATACTTCATAAATAAATTATTAAATACTTTGAACTATTGAGATGATGACGTGCTAACTTTCTATCTAGTTTTCTAATAGTGAGGTCCATAATTTGTTTGTTTTTCTGATTAAGTAACCTGGAAGTATCTGAAAAATATTGTTTTTTTCATTATTGTGCTTTGGTATTAGTTATTCCTGAATTTTCAGTAGCCACTCTATATTCTACTTTGTGACCTGTGCACATGTGTTTTACGGTTCACTGAACTACTTATTATTTGAGTCAGTCCTGGTCTATATCCTCCCATGCAATGCCCTGAGCTATTGCAGCACTTCAAAAGAATCACATTTTTATTCCTGATTACCAGTTGCTGTTAGAATAAGCACTCCATTCTCATTTCTTGGAAGTGTGTTGCATATAATTTCCTAATAGGCTAGTGTACATCTCTGCTCTTTTTTTTCCCTTTGATCCTATATGTCATCAATAACAGAAATATACAGAGGTTAAAATCCAAACTAAGCTTCTGCTTAGTCATTTAAACCATATTAACCAAGACATATATTGACAATCATACAATCTACAACCATAAAATCTACAAATAGGTGAAAGCTTTCTTGAGCAGCCAGACTCAGTCCTTAGAGGTTTCAAAGAGTTTTGAAGATTCGTTTGCTGCCAGCTAGGTCCTTTCAAAGCACTTCTAACTAGGACTAATTGAAATCTGAGCCATTAAATTTATTACTTTTAAAAGGTGGGGAAGGTGGGGATTTTTTTTTTGGTTGGTTGGTTGGTTGGAGTTTGTTTCTTTTTAACTATAGTTCTTTTAAATAGAGGAGATTTCTTTTCCTTGAACTTGCTGATCACCAAACACCTCTTTAAATTAAAAACTATATAGACCTTCTTTTAATAAGGTGGGTTAACATACCTAAGACTTCTGTTTCTGCTGAAGTTACACTATAATTCCTTCTAATGTACATATATATGTTCAATTTATTTTCAATAAATTTGAACTTAACAATGCAGCTTAATTTATCTAGCTTGTGCTGATCTCTGCTCAGTAGTATCTTTTTTTAAGAATATGCTTCCATGTAGAATATGTAACATACTTGAATTTAGAAACACATTATAATTAGTGAGAGAAGGACAGAGGTGTAACTGACAAAGTCCATTTTATAAGTGATCATAGATATAGGTAAAAATCTTATTTAGGTATTGCCCACATAGTGTGGTTGATGACTCTTATTTAACAGCAAAAGATAATGGAACTCATTTTAATCTTAGCAGAAATTTAATTTATGATGATGAAATGCTAATAATAACTCAATGACTTCAAACACATAATAGACCCAAGCAAGTTTTGACAAAATTTTTTTTTTTTTTTTTTTTTTTTGGAGGATAAACACCCATTAAACATCAATAGCATTAAAGCACTTTGCACCTTACAACTCCTTTGGAAATCCCAACTGCTCTCACAGTACATAACTTGTGATGCATTACAGGCAGTGTAAATTTAGGATTTTATTCCTTCAAATGGTGAGTTAATAGGAACAAATGGGTAAATATAGTTCAAAGGAAAATTTTAGTTTACTTCACTGCTCAGAAGAAAACAGAGGTATCTCAAACAGAGGAGGAATTAATGTTGAGCACAATGTGTGAAGGATCTTCACCGAAAAGCTTTGAAGAGGAATTTCCAGAGAAGAACAAGGATTGATACAGTCACTTCCCAACTATTTGCTATGCATTCAAGTATTACAGATAACCTCTTGGCAAATAGCATGACCCCTAGCTGTTATTCCAGAAGGGCACTCATCAACTTTGAGCCCTGAGGTAAAGTTTCAAATTATCTGCCAAGAGAGTGCAAAGGATCTTCAATTTTAGAATAGATTCATTTTCCTGGGCATTGTTGAGGACTTTGGCTTTGGCTATGGGAACCTTTCTGTACTCTTGCAGCAAAGACCAAAAGCTAGGCTCTTCTCAAAGATTCACAGTAGTAGGATGAGAAGCGATGAGCGCAAGTTAGAACACGGGAAATTCTGATTAGGTATTAGATTTTTTATGGTGCTGGAATACTGGAACACATTGCTCATAGCAGTGGTAGAATCTCTGCCCCTGGAAACTGGGCTGTGCACATCCTTGAGCAACCTCACCTACTTAGATCTGTTCTAAGCAGTGTTGGACTTCTGCAGGGTCTTTCCAAACTTGATGATTCTAAATGAATAATGATGGGCACCAGCCCTTCACCCCAAAAATGACCAGCTTTCCCTACTGCTTATTTAAAGGAATCTCAGAAGACTTGCTGAGAAGCTTTTATTATGTATACTTATGGCAAGGTTAGATGAATCTCAACTCCAATTTCTATTTTGCTGCTATTTGAAACCCATAAGAATTTAGGTACCTGAAATCCTCAGTGCCTTTGATATCTTGTAAGTTCAAATCCCATTGGAAATAATTTATGAGACATAAAGCTTCTTCTTACAGTCCTCCAAATATTTCTAATTTTTTTCTTTTTCTCTCTTTTTTTTTTTTTTTTTTTTTTTTTTTTTTTTACCATACCACTGTAAAAATTATTTCATTGATGAAAGAGAAAGGCAGCTTTTTTTTTCACCTGAGCCTTAGGAGTAGTTACACCTCAATAGCTGTAAGATTGTCACTTACTAGAAACAGTTACAGAACCAATTCCTCTTAAAGCAAAACATCTCTGTGTTAAAGCCCTCACTGGAATACTTAAATTCTTATTCTGTGCACTTGTCTCCTAATGCTTATTCATATGAATAAAATCACTGGTTCATTTAACTTTTTTGAGTTAGTAACATATTACTGTGCTGGAATTACTGTGCTGGAATTCTTTAGTAGTATAATGGTTACTTTATGTAATACCCTTCCCAATACTCTTTTGAGATTTTTGATTGGTATGATTCTTCTAAGATGCTTTAAATACAGAATAACGGGGAGAAAAATATAAGAAGAAAAATGTAGGACAACAGAGGCAGGGGTGACCATATTTTTCCTAAAAGCAAAATAAAAAGCTCTTGAGAACTGAACTGACATTTACAGAAACATACTTTGTGGCAGTATTACCTAAGTAAAACTGTCCAACTTTATATTATGAAAATTAGCTTTCAATTGCACACTACTACTTTCAACTATTTAAGTCCTTGAATTATTCTGAATTTCTATTAAAAAAACTTAAGATCCTAAAATGACTGGCTTGGAGGGTGGCACTGTTGATAACTAAATAAAATAGAAGAATCCCATTCCTAATTCCTGTTTTGTCCCCAAAACTAGTAAGAATTTAGGCATCTATTTCTCACAGGAATTGTAATTTTACTAATATAAAATCTAAAGGCCTAATGAAAGTCCCTAGAGTGACCACTTCCAAAAGTGAAACTAAGAAAAAAACCCCTGCTGCTCCAGGATAGTAAAGTTTTGCTAGAGACCAAGAGATCTGTTCCCATTTGTAAGCATGAGTCTAAATCTGGACTCACTAAAAGGTCTTTGTAAAAGATGAGGAGAGAACTCTATTTTGGCAAAGAAATAATGTTAATGTTTTCTCCTTAGCATTTCTTATCACTCAACTATCCAGGCTTCACATGTTCCATTTCCCCAAAGTCACAAGTGTAGTCCAAGATGAAGTAAAGAATTTCCTTACAAAATCCTTTTGCAGGTGGGGCTTGGTTGCATGTGGGCACTGCAAGAAAGTGTCCATGTCACCATACTTTCTGTCAGTAGTAGAAAAAAGGGAAAAGAGAAGAAAAGATATACGGAAAAGTGTAACAAGAGTATGAGAACTGAGAAGTAGAAGTGAATTAGAGACTGAATCAGAAATGTTGATCTGAAAATCAAGTAGTTGAACAGAGAGAGATGAAAGAGACAAAGGTGAACATGCAGGATAGAGAAGAGGGTTCATCAGTGGTGCTGAAACACAGACCCAGGAAAGAGATAAGCTGACTGGAATTTGGACTGTGAAGGGGGCCTTGAGATAAGGCTATTGCCTAATCATCTCAGGTCTGAGAAAAAGTAAACAAGGCCCAGGGAGTGGTGGAAGAGAAGGGTTTTGGATGTGAGATGGTGAAATCCCCCCCCACCAAACAGAGTAACACCACCACCGCCACCCCCCTACACTGATCTCCATGGTTTGTGGGACCCTCACCACCCAGAAGACCAGAACCAGACTGATGGGACACCACCGGGTAACACAGTGGTGATACATTTTCTATTTTAATCTCTCAGTTTCTTACTTCCACACCCCCTCCCATATTTTTTTCCTGTTTCTTTCTGTCTCTCTTTCCCTGCCTCACATTTACATTAAATAAAACCCATACTATTTACTTTGGCATCTGGTCTCATCTGCACCTTAATTCAGAGAGAGGCATTTCTAATAAAGTTTATAACTGAATCATAACACTACCTCAGGGCAGACTCTTTTAACTTACCATAGAAGACAATGTCTTGAGTCTGCAGATTTCTCATGGTACAAGTGCTTTACCCTCACCACAACTTCCTTTCTCCCTGCTCTGCCCTCTCTCAGTTTTTTCTGTAAAGGCCTAGGCAAAAGAATAAAAAAATTGAAAGAATGTGACTACTACTTTGCTTCATCTAATGCTCTCTGCCACAGGTACAACACTATTTGTATGAGGCAGATTTGGTCTAAGATCATGAGCCAGTTCAGGACCATCAATGGTCTGAGACTAAAAAGAAAAAAGAAAGGACAAACAAAAAAATGTAAAGAGCAACCACAAGTTCCAAGAGCTCTTCTTTCTTTGTGTGCTTAGAAGCAGGGCTCTGAGCATACAGAGAGCATTACCACCAAATAGAGAAGTGTTCAATGAGCACAGGTTAAGCAATCATTTCTGAAGTGTGGTTTTGGCACTTCAATTCTGCCCACTCGAGTAACTCAGTTTCATGTTAGTTTAATTTTGTATTTTTTCATGTTGCATCTCAAAGGCCTGGATATAGAATTTGAGCCCTGAAAGCAGAGTACATACATGCATTTCAGCTTTGGGTAGTTACTTAAGCTGTGGGATAGGTATGCTTGTTTAGAGGATGTTATAAACTAGACTTTGTACTACTGTCAGGGGAATTCACTACTTGCCTACCTACAGTCTTTGAAGCATCTGAAGTGAGTTTGGAGTGGGGTAGGTATTTCATAGGTTTTGTTTGTTTGTTTCTCTTTGGATTGGACAAATACAGATATTAATCTATTGGCAAGCTAGTTTGTTATGAGAAAGATTCTAAAACTTGATTTGGTTTTTCCAAACCCAAGTGGCTGACAAAACAAAAGACAGTTCTGGAACCAGGAATGAAAACAGTGTAATCAGTCAGTTGGAAAAGAACTATGACAGTCTATGTTATTGACTAGAAACTACCTAAACTATTTGGTCTGACCTCACTGTTTAAGAGCATAAGAATAACAGCAGCAGAAGCATTAAATAAAACCTTCAGGGCTGTTATAAACATACAGCTACATACAGATAGACAGAGACACACATGTGACATCCTGCCAACACGATGTCACAAAAGTGAGTTTGAATCACCATATTGACCAGCTCACAAAAGTCGTAGGCAGATAATCTTTAAGACCTCTACCCAAATACCGAGTGTAAAGGACTGTGGGCCAGATTAACTTTTGTGGACCCACTGCTTTCATTCTCTTCAGTGTTGCAAAAGCAGATGCAAAATCAGTCTGACTAACTGGTTAGCCATCTTTACTGCTATGCTGTGACACTGAGGTGACATCAGGCAGCTGAAAGTGAATGAGGGTTTGTATTTCCAGCAGTCACATTCAAGTTAACCAATGACAGGTGATATGTTTACTTAAAAAAAGAAAGAAAGACACACACACACACACAAAAAGCAAACCCAAAGTACAAATTGATACCAACATTCTAAATAGCTGTAAAAAAATTACTCTTTTAAAAAGTTATAATTTAAATTAATGTTAATAAGGAAACCTCAAAATTAAAAAAAAACAAACAAACAAACACCAAAACCCAACAACAACAGAAATCCACCAGAAAAAAAGGAGGGTTATCAAGTCAGTTTTATGTAATTCTGACCCTTCTAGTTCTCCATAGTAATGAAAAACATTTCCATCCATAGTAATAGTCAGAGGTGATAAACAAATAAGTACACCTGCAGTATTCTATGTAAATTTTTAAAGAAGTCAATGTGCATAAATGTGTGCGCTTAGAAAAAAGTAACTGTACAAATCCTTGATTAGGACGAATTCCCCAAAAGGATAAAGGTATAAAGGACTTGATATCAAAAAAGTTATTATCCTTTTGACTGTTTCAACAATTTACAGATAGTGCTTATAGAAACTGAGGGTTAAAAACCTAGCAATATTCCACCATAGACAAATTTTGCATGCTTTTTCTGATGCTAAGAAATCATTTGGTTACTCATTCTCCTTGCCTCTGTATGTACTTCTTGTGGTATGTGTAGAAGAAAATCAAAGATATAATAGATTCACTAGAGAATTTTGACCCAGACCTAAAAATCACAATTCAAAATATTTGTTTTAGTTTATCAACTTAGGACCCTGCTATCAGATATGGATTAGCATGCATTAGACATACAAAAGTAGACAACAAAGGGAAAGGTTAGCTGTATATCAGTGTGATAAAATTTGACATCAGCAAGACAGAAAAGGAGTCATTAAATAGTGAAGCTCTTGGAGACTTTTCAGTAAAGCTAGAAAATACACAATACAACACACAGGATAAATAGGCTAGGTATTTGGTGTCAGTTATTGCCATAAACTTGTGTGTCCTTTCCTGATTCACATAGCAAGCCTGATAGCCAGGCAAAAAAGGCTGATTCATCCAGAGCTTCCCAAACCTCTACATAATATCAAGTTATTAGAAAAAAGTTTGAATGATGAAGGACCTTCACCTTCCAGGTAGACCTTGCTGAACTGACATGATGAAAAATGACACAAAATAGATTCCTTAATTACCCTCAAGATCTAAGGAAATTAAAGAAAGAGAGAATTATACATTTTCTGGTGTCAGCTCTATCAGAGTAGATAATTTTAACTAGACTAGTAAGGTTTTCTTCCATTAGTCCCTTAGGAAATTACGTTGAAGACAGAGATGTCAATTGGTAAGAACATCCATGTAGTACATCACAGATGATGATATATCAGCTGTCTGCAGCAAGAGGCAATCATTGCACAGTGATTAGAAAACAGAATAATGTCCCTGTTCATGATGGGGCCTCACTCATAAGGGATGACAACCATTAGTTTCTGTGCTGCTATAGGACATTTGTCAGTAATGACTCAATATCAGGAAGAGATCAGTTGCATGAATGAGTGGTTGCATCAGTGTTTGATTTATTTTTTTTAAACACACTTTCGTGGCAGCACAGAAATGCCTGAAGGAACAAGTGTCAGCAGGAACTGGTGATAGATAGGAAAACCAGAAATAGTAGAAGCACAGTCTTGAAGAGATTCACCAAGCTAGATATGCAAACATCTCAAAGATGCAGAGGTCACTGAAGTGCAGAAGCCTAAAACTGGCATAGAAGTGCACTAATAGCTTAAGGGAGAGTCACTGCCTTTTTTGAAGCCAATCAAAATAATCATCAAATATCTGGCAGCTGATATTAAACTCCATCCAGTAGACACGTTGAAGAAATCAGTTGAAAGAAGAATAACTTTGGAAAAGGGAAAATAGGAAAATTAAAGATATAAACTAAGTCTGCAAGGCTCAGGTCTCTGAAGCATACTGGTTGCTCCTGGGTAAAATATTTTCTTACAGAGGATATACTGGATATTCAAGCTGTGGCCCTGACCTGGAGATGCAGTTTTTTTCCCAAACACATCCAGACTAAAGAGACATTACCTTTTTATCCCTGGGACAAGTAAAGTAACTGAAATTGGACTTTTGTTTGTTTTGTTTTTTCATTTGCATTTCACATAATAAAAAACTACAAACTGCTTCCTTTCCAGAATTACTATGGATCTCATTACTCTCAGCCTGTCTGGTTCTTTTTAAGATTGTAACCAATTGCTTTTGAACTTCCATATTTGTGTTTTTTGCTTTGTTATACCTTTTTTCTTTCTTTTTTTATTTTGTTTTTTTCACTTTGAAAGCACTCCCTTATTATGATCCATCAATGTCTAGTATTTCCAGTTAAAAGTAGTTTCTGACCAGTTCCATTGCTGGCTGGTGATATACTTCATGTGTCTCTTCTGTAAATAAATCAACCAGCTGAAAAGATTAACAAAGTAATTTGACAGACAGTTGTTATGATTTGACAGACATTTGTTATGATTAGACAGGTATTCTGAGGAGTGCAAACAAGTCTGCTGGCTTAAAAGTACATAATATCAACATATCACACTGAAAACCAAAAAAACCCTCCCAACCTATTATATATAATTATTGGATTTCAAAAAGTCTAAAAGGACAAGTCACGGTCAATTTTGTAACTGAGAATTGTTCATTTTCTGTTAATTGCCTGTAGGCTGTATCTAAGGTGAATTGTTTTCTGAGTTACTGTTCAGAGGGGAAAAAATTAATTTTTAGAATGGAGAGATACTTCTTACATAACTTTTACACTGCTCCTGTCATTTATCAGTAATACAGTACCTACATTTACCTAATTTACAACTTTTACTACTTAAGCTCAATGTGAGGCTGTGGAGATTTACCGATCAGGAGGAACCTCACTAGTGTTCAACATAACTGTTCAGAGAGGTTTAAATAAGACATGATGTTCATTTAAAAAGGTTACTAACACTCTGGCAGATGCAAAGCATGCAAAAACTACTTAATTTTTAATCACTGATTGCTAAGATTCATTTATGCCTGAGTGGCCATTGACTTAATTACAATATAATAAACTCATAAGTGGTCCTTGTTCAGAAAAGGCATTGGGACATGTCTTAAAGAATGTGTTGCTAAACATAAGATTACTTAGCCTGTGAAGCCTCAGCAGAAAAGCCATTAATTTGTGAAAAGGGGGTTCAGATTGCAATTATTTTCTGTCATTCTTGATAAAGGTGACTTCCCTGAGACTCTCTATGTTCATAATGTGCCTCAATCCAGTCATTATAATAATGCATTTCCATATTGAAAGGATATTGAATTCTAAACTACTATTCAAATACATTATGATCCACTGACTTCAGAGCATTTTGTTAGGATGCTGTGTAGACGAACTATAAAAAGGGACATTCTACCAATGGATGAAGCATACTTTAGATTTAATAATTTGTGAGTGTGTTACAAGTTTGGGAAAAAATGTGTTCATAATGTAATGTGTTTGTGTAGACATTTGAAACTGAAATTGTTCTGCATTTCCTTTAAGGTAGAAAAAGATGACTTACAAAGAACATCATAATGCAATGTCTAGCTGTTTTCCTATTGAAATATATGCATTTAAAATAGTGTGAAAAATATTGCTAAACACACATTTGAATATTATTTGAAGACACTGTTTTGACTGCAGCAAGCTTGCTAATCTAGTTTTAAAAACTTGTAGGAATGTATTTCTACCTTCAAAAGGTAGTTCACATTGCTAAGGCAAAACAGAGTCAGATATAAACAGATTTTCAATAACCTTCTTTCTGCTTAGTCTAAGAGCATTCAAAGACTACTAAGCCCAATTCACACTAGAAAAAAACTCCAGAGATTAATTTTTCACCTGAAACACAAGAATAAAATTTTATGAGAAGGAAAACAGCTACTAAAAGATTCCTTGACAGAGATTTTAAAACTATCATTTTTTTAAAAAAAGGAAGCTATATAATATATATTAAAAATATGAGGAAAATAATCAAAGATGAGGAAAAAAACCCAAAGACAGTAGCAAGGAAATTCAAATTAAAAGTTCTTTCAAGTTATAAGTAATTCATAATTAAACAATAATATTTGACAGTTGTTATGATCTTTAATATTTTCAAGTCAGTGGCTAATAAAAAATATTTTTCTTTTATTTTATTTTATATCTTATATTTTTCTTCTTTTTCAGTCTTCAATAAACTTCTGATTTCTGTGCAGAGTCAAAACTTTTACTACCTCTTATTAACTAATTTTGTTTCGGAGAACAAACTCTTGGTTACACAGTCGATCATAAGAGATAACAATGAAAATATTCCCATGAAAAATTGTTAAGGCAGGAAGAGACTAAACCCCGAAGAACTGTTCCTTGAGTAGAAAGACCTGTAACAGCCACAGACGGATAAAAGGAATCCTGGCACTGAATTGTAATGTCTTTGTTGTAACTTTACGCTGAGGCACAACTAGCATCTTGAAATACTGCAATGCAGCGTGTGACTCTCCTTCAAGTTCTTTGTCTTTCATTTTTGTTTATTCCCAGTAAATTGCCCCACACATTTCTTATTACTCCAGAGGAGAATTTTAATCTTTCCCCTCCATTCTAATCAGTAGCTTTGAAATGAATGGGGGGAGGTGGATGATAGCAACTCTGATTGGTTGGTTCACAATCTTTACCGCATGAGATTTTGTGTCAGACATCACACAGTTAACTCTTGCAATATCACATTCCTTAGCCTTGTCTACTTTTCCATTTTTATAATGCTCTCCAAGCTTCTTCATCAGCAACACAACTTAATACAGAGAAGTGAAATTATAGCTCCAAGGTTTGCTATGAAATGGTAGGAAATTAATTAACATCATGAACTGCCACTGAAACAAAACTTACTCCATATCACATAAATCTATGAATAATTTTGGTTATTGGAAGCATAAGAGATATATTGGACCTTTTTTATGAAAACTAAAAATAAAATTGCAGAACTCATAATAAAGAGACAAAAATTATGCAACAAATGTTGAAGTTAATCCATAAAAGGTACTTGTTGAATCCGTTCATCAGTGTTAGAAGTTACTGAATAATAATTAAATAAGCAAGGAGGAGATAAACCATACAGTTTTCAGTGAGATATTTACCTGGATGACAGGTTCATAAAATCATAAAATCATAGAATCGTAGAATCAACTGAGTTGGAAAAGACCTCTGAGATCATCAAGTCAAACCCTTCATCAACTACCACTGTGGTTACTAGACCAAGGCAGCAAGTGCCAGATCCAGTCTCATCTTAAAAACCTACAGGGATGGAGAATCCACCACTTGACTAATCAAATTGCACCACACCTTTAAGCTAGGCTGTAAATGGTTTCCAAAAACGACACTAAAGAGATTGTCAAACACTGATACGTGGGGTTAGGCATCTTGCATCTCAAAGCAACTTGCATATAAATTCTCCATTGAAACAAAGAAGCAAGAAAAGTGGAGGAGAGATGCTTTTCCTAATATGGTTAGGGCAAGATAGCAGACCAACCTTTGACCATGAAAATGTTAAGGAACAAAAGTACAGCAGTCTTGGCAACCTCCTTAGTCATAAGCCTAAAAAACCACTCATTCAAAATGTCACAGTTATTAAAACAATAGTAAAGCAGTTTATTTGATGTGAATAAGCAGAAAATTAGATTGCTACCATTATGTCTTTTGTTTGCATTTCTATCTATCCTATTGTGTCAAAAGGATTTTATGCAAAGAAGTTAATGATTGCCTTTCTTTCTAAAACATTCAGTCTTATTGAAATTAATGCACAGAGAGATCTTTGTAATAACTTCTTAATACTGATGTGACTCTGTGTAACTCAGTTCCATTGCTGTCTACTGTATAGTAATGGACAAACACTTCAGAAGAAGTGTCATTTTAGACTGAAAGTCATTTTAGACTGGTCATTTTAGACTGAAAGTTGCTTGCAGAGAAAGCAGTGATATTGATTTGGCCATATTTTACTTTAGAGAAAAAAAATCAAAACATACCAAACAGTCCTAGATGTGCTTCCTGGCTGAAAGTCTAATTGTCCAAAGACACACCACCTGGATCATTTGAAGCACAGCCAAAATTAATTTCATTGCAACTGCATACCACCCAGGACTTCTGACCTTAGGATAACAGGGGTGGTGGAGAAGTTCTCTGTTAAAAGAAGAAAGGAAGAAACTCAACCACTGTTTAAAAGCACTCACTAAGGTTCGCTAAATGTTAAGTTTGCATAGTTAAGGACTGATTTCAAGAACTTTGCCCCAGATTTATGTTCTTAACTCAATAAAGAAAAATAATCTGAATTTTCAATGAAAGAAAGCAAATGAGAAGAATAGTTGGAAAGTTAAAAACTCAAGCATCCAGAATAATCCTTGATCTGATAACATGTATTTTCATATATATTTTCAATAAAAATGGTGTAAAACATCAACAATATTGACAGCAGTTTGTCTATTGTGTATGTAAAATCAAACTTTTTTAAAAGAAACTTATCAACAACCGAAGATGCAGGCTTTAAGATTATTTAAAACATAAAAAAATTGAGAAAGAAAAGACATATTAATTTAACCTGAAAATAAGGGATCAGATTATGACATTAATCTCTGTTAATTTTTTCTCTAGATCCCAAATTAATTTTCTTTCTTAAAAGTTTTAGCCATTTATAGTAGTAAAAATATTGAAAATTTTTTCAAGAATCAAGAAAACGTTCATTGATTGAGTTTCTGGAAAAAAAAATAGATTTCTGAGATATTCATTTGGACTCATTAGAGAATAAATTCTCAAGTTTTACATGTTTCTAGGAACAAAACAAGAGCCCCAACATTTACCGATTTCCTAATATGGGTCACTAAAATTAATCTAATATTTCTCTTCTTCTTCTCCCTCTTCTTCTTCCCCTCCACCACCACCACCATTGCCATCATTGTCATCATCATCAAGTAGTAGTAATATCCATATATGGGGAAAACAAAGAGTAAATAATGTGTACTTGTCTGTGGTGGCATAATTTGTTTTATTCTTCTTATTTCCTCTAACAGAGAAAATGGGTAGACAAACATGTAGGAATGCATATTCATTGAGATTGGCTTTCCCTAAAGCTGTGCTATTTAACAATGGATTGAATACCATAAAAGTAAGGAACAGGCAATAAGGAGGACTTTGAAACTCTAAACTTCTACATTTGCAGGCCCAGTTTTTCAAACATGGTCCACCACTAGTACTGAACCAGAAAAATGGAACTGGCTAAGGACTAAGCACTCTTACAAAGAAAGCTCCTAGACTGCTTGCTAGCAACCTAAAATCCTGAGTGCCTAGTGAGTAATGGCAAAAATCAGTGCAAGCTGCTGAGAGCTTTCACTGAAAATAATTAAAATACAAAGAAATATGTCACTTCCTATAGACACTAAATATAAAAAAAGAATTCACACTATCTTAAAAAAATGTAAATATTGGCACAAAGTTTTTTCCTTCCTTCTAACCTGATATTTTGTATATTTCTGGCTAAATCCCCTTACAAGACATTTGCTTCTGTCAAGAGAGAGATGTCCTTGCTAATGCAGACAGAATTGTCGTGATAGTACTTTGCAGTGCTGAATTCAACCTATCTATATAATCTCTGTTTTAATATGGTTTAGTTTAGGCAGCTTTTCCTAATCTGTGTCTGACTAAATATTGGAACAAGAGAAATGTTATATTGTTTGAGTTTGGAAAGACAGATGGAGCTTTTGTATTGGCTGCATATTGAAATCTGATATAGCAAATCCAGCTATTTCTGGTAGCTGTAAAGTAGCTGATTAATAAGTTGAAGGGGGCAAAAAAGACATGGAGAAGTAAATTATTTTACTTTTGTGTTTTCTGTAATTGTTGGCATTCCTTATTTACTAGGGCAAAAGCAGTAAGAACACCTAATAGACCCAGTCTAGGCAAGAAGACACTGAATGTTTCAAATAACAGCATTTGGAAAATAATTTTGATGACAGATTGTGAAAAAGCTACAATGCCTTCAACTTTTCTTGTTCCTTATTCAGGGCTTGTTTGGTAGAGGAATTTGTGTTATTCTGAGTTTCAAATGTATTTACTTACCATCCTGAGCTGCTTTAGTCATCAAGGGTATAAGTAGACCCATATGTTTAATTCAATTGTTTTCAGATTGTGTGTTACATCTTGTTAAGGTGAAGTCTCGTGAAACTAGTGATTCATATGTTAGAAGAAACGTACAACAGGGACTCAGTTCTATAGACGTCTACACACAGGGAAAGATGATATTTATCCTATGGATATTTAACCTAGTGTTCTGACAGCTTCTCCATTCTCTCCCATCACCTCCCCTGTCTTATAGAAAATCTGACTGAACAGTACACCAAAGATTCTTTTATATCACCTGTACCCTAAAGCAAGGTTAATCATACCAAGGTTGTTTCTGATAAATCATGATGTAGTCTGGCCTTTGAAACTTCTGATAGAGACACAGTAATCTTTAAATAATCTATTTGAGCACTTAATAATCTCTGAATCCTGAATATCTAACCTAAGTTCTCTTACTGCAATTCCTTTTGTCCTAAAGACTTAGAGAAGTGATTACTGCCCTTGTCTTCAAAAAAAAAAAAAAAATCTTTAACTGTTGGAGGACTACCATCATATCTCTTCTGGATTCTTTTCTGCAGTTAGGACATTCCCTGTTCTTTACCATTTTTCCCACCAACCTCATTTTCCAGGCTTCTGACTACACTTATACTGACATCCTCTGAGATTTATCCATTTGACTATTTCCCAAAATGTGACAGCCGAAATGGGATCAAGCACTTCTTGAGTCTTACAATATGAGATGGAGAAGTCCTTGCAACTGATAAACAATATTCTTATTGATTCATCCTAGTATAATCTCTTTTTTGGATGATAGTATGACAGCAGCTTGTGACTCATGAAATCACTGGATGCAGCTGATTATGCCTTTCTAAGTTCAGAGTTGAATTTAACACTGAAAACATTTTAATCCTTCAGTGTGTTAGGCATCAGCCTGCTTCTAGAAGAAGTGAATCCCCTAAGATCATGCTCTTTGTAAGCATGAGCTCACAGGTTGCTAAGTAGTTACATAATTTACTGATCATCATGAAGCAAATCTCAGAAGGATAGAGAATTTAAAGGTGTTTATGTTCTTGCAAGTGTGAGTCAAGGACATATCTAAGTAGAAAGAAAAGAAGATATAAATATTATAATTGCTGAAAATACCATGTTCTCCTATGATATTAGACATCAGTGAATCTACACACACCAGACATCATCATCCTTCCATTCAGAATGTTTCAATGTTTTGAACAGCCAGAAAAAAGTACATGAAAAAACCAGATTCAGTTAGTTCTGGCACCCACTTATTTAATATTTGCTTGCAAGATTTTTATAGTTCTGGTTTACTTATGTTAAGCTTCGTTGACACTGGCGTGGACTATTGTTCAAGATATGATTTTCAAGTTTAGTTGTGATGGAGATAATTGTCCTCCTAAGTTTTACTCCTTTTGCTCCTTGCACCACCTCTCCCAACATGCACCTCAACCTGGCCCACTGAGAGTTTAGCTGCCAGCCAGACTCATTCCACAGCACTTGGAGATTTTGATTTTTAATATCTCAGGAATACTGAAGTGATTTATGGTACCTGTCATAGCGCAAATATTTCTCTTGTCAATCACATGCCTCTACTTACATGAATTTGAGTTTTATCTGTGTATTATCTTTTGCCACTATGCCTTTACTCAAAGGGCTACTGTAAGTCTCCTTTTCAGACCTATTTTATGAAGTTTATTCTAGTTTGGAAAGTTCTGTGGGATTCTATGCCATGTATTAGGGGCACAATAAAAATTTAATCCACAGATAATGGAAAATCAATGTTTGTATCATTAAGCTGAAGTTGTAAACACAGAACTTTAATAAGAATGTGAAATATATTGAGAGTTGAAAATATACAAGTGAATAAGGACATAAATATTTAGAGTTGGCTGCTGTATGTATGGTATTTTGTTAAGAAAAAAGAAATATAAATACTAAACTTTGAACCATTAATTCATTCCCCCTTTTAAATGAGCAAAATCCCTGGCAAACTTCAGAACACTACTATCCAGAATTCTGGAAATTAATAAATAGAAATAGAATATCTTGAAAATATTGAGTTCTCGTTAATCATACAGTTTCCCACACCTTAGAATGGGATGCTGTTATGAGCTTTAAATGTAGAACCCCACTCCAGAGAAGTATGAATGCCCAGCTCATTCCTGATGTGACTTAATGCAAAGTAGAGGATTTCTACTGAATAATTCTTGGGATTGGTCTTTTCCAAGGCTAAAACTGCATTACACAGAATGCCAGTAACAAAATATTGCAAGTATACTGTTAAAATATCACCTGCTAGAGGATAAGATCTTTCCAGATCAGGAATAATGTCCTTGCTAAGACAGAAGAGGGTAAAACAATGGCACTGAAATTATTTGTTGACTGATTTTTCCCTACATTATGAAAAAAATTAACCTGTGCAACACAATGCTACTGATATCAAATGGAAATAAAGCATGGGGCCAAAAATATGGCCAAAAAATATTAACTATTTTATTTTCCTTCCCAGTATTATCAAAACTAACACAGTGACTGTGAAAGAACTGTGAATCCCAATGATTAAGGGCTGTCTACACTGGAGTCCTATTAGTACAGGGGCCAGTTGAAAAGAAACTTTTATAAAAACTGCTTTGCTATGCATCAGCATATGAAAAGAAATTCTTCCTTCTGTAACCTGTGCTTACTTACCTTTAATATCTTTTTTTTTTTCCCCTGAATTCCCTATTAAAATATGGCTGTTCCTATTTTATTACAAAAAAGTCAACCTATCTCCCCACAATGAATTTGAAATATGTCACTAGTAGTTAACTCAGAGTGCTGGTATGTCAGCTAACATCTAAATTTGTGTCAGGTAAAATTTAGTGCCATGCACAATAAGATTTTTATAGGCCTGTAGCAACACTATTTTTTTTTCCCATCTAAGTAAATTTTGAATAAAACTCTGATCCATTATCTTCATGCTTTCCACTCACTGAAATACTTTGCAAATCTGTTTTTCAAACTTCTGTCCTTACACTGCTGTAATGCACTAGTATTTCCCTGGTTTCATCTAGAATAAAGTATAGATAAATAACTGATACATGACATTCTGTAAAAGTCCATTCAGCTACAAAAAGTCTGCCCTATTTGGAATTTAATCCTTAAAAGCTACATCCTAATAAGAACTTATCTATAAGAAAAGAAGGAGTGTGTAATTTTACATACCTACATTCTTCATTCACCTACTCTGCATCATTATGTACATGGAATCCAAGGCAGGATTGCTGCTCACAGGCATATCCAACACTTTCCCATTTATTCAGGAGTCAGCCTTTCTTTAGCAATAATATTTCATACAATTCCTTGTTACATGACAGCATCCAAAATAAATATGATCCAATCCCAGAAAAAAACCAATAAATTTGATCTAGTCTTCCTCATTCATGCTGAATTTGGAGTGCTTTCTGTTGTTGAGATATGTAACCAGTAGAAGCACTGGAATTATGTATTTAAACAGATAGAGGCCTTCTGAATCTAGTCCTTTCCACAAAGTTACACAGCTTCAGAAAGGAAAAGTGTCCTTTGCCAAGCTTAATAACCATGTTGTTTGTCTCTTTTGTAGCAAGTAGGAAGCATCAATTTAAAGTCTTGTTGCTGAAGCGTAAAAAGAAATAAAAATTTCTGTAAGTACTTAAGCTTAGATGTAAAGGCATGATCTTTTTTGAATAAGTGTGTTTTAATGAGTTTGAGAATCCATGCAAGGATATGGGAAATCTTCCATGCTAATAAGTAGTGTTCTGTCCATCACTATTATCAGTTCAAACTAGTGTATAGTATAGTCCAGTCTAGCCTACTATAGGAACAGAATCAAATGTTCATTCTCTAGTAAAATATTAAACTTAAGAAGGAAAGAAAGCATATACTGGCAAATTCTGCATTGTTGTTACATGCACTAGATGCCATTTTTTTCTGATGCCCAAGGCAAATTAGGCATACAATGATGGGCTCTCATCTATTTAGCTACAGGGGACTAATAGCTGTATTCATTGATCTAGCTAATGAAGGAAATGAGGAGGTTCCAACTTTATCTGGATCACTCACTGAAATATGCAGGCAAATATTGTTGAAATAACTTTTGGTCACTGCAGTTACATAATTTTGGGGTATATTGGATTATTTATAAAAGATTTAGTCTGGATTCTAGAATTTTAGCATGTGGAGCAAATTTTGAAAAATCACTTACTATGGGGCAAGACTAAACTATATTTTCAGGAGAGCTTTGAATGGTACCAAAATTGAGGTGACAAAAAAAAAGAAAGCACACAAAGAAAATACATGCAAACAGGTATGCTCCAGTCATGTGCAAAAGATGCTTTCTCATTAAAAAAAAAACAAACAACCAAAGTTAATATCTTCTATTTCTCTGAAGTTCTGACTTCAAGGTTTAAATTATAATTTAATACTTATATTTACTTCTTTTTTTTTTTAATATCATCACCATTTTATGGATTATTTCTCTCTTGTTGAACATAATGGAAGATAGATACTGGCTGAATCTGTCATTTTGTAGGCATAACTAGTTCAGTTTTTCTTACAAAAATAAAGTACCTTCTGATGACTGGTCAGTAGGTGCATGTGTATTCCAGTGATACAAAACACTCCTTCTTCTAGGCCATAGCAGAAAAATCAGTCATCTTGCTTACTGAGGCAGTGAAATTTTAAAAGTAGGACCAGAGGACCTCTGGCAACAGTAAAGACTCTCCAACAGATGATATCCCCAGTGGAGGTGTTCCTGTGTCTCCCAAGATGTTGCTGTTACCACTGACAATCAGTAAGAGAAGATAGACTTGAGAGTACTAGAGAAATCCTATTAGCTTGTGCTGAAAAATAATGTAGTAATATTTGCCTTATTAAAAATATAATTTATTATAGTCCTACTTGGAATGTGGTATGAAAATAAATATATACTGAAGATAAAAGAAAACAATGCTTTAAAAATGATTAATGTGGCATCTTTTCTATATGTAAGTGAATTTTGCAAAATCTGACTGTGAAGTTTAAAGGTGATGAGTACAGGAAACTGTAAGGATAGCTAAGGGGAAGACTTAAGCATTCAATACTGCAAGAACATGAAATATACTTTATTATATCAACTCTTAACATGCATATATTTCCATTTACATCAATGGGAATTGCACATGTTTTGTATAGACAAGAAAGTTTAATATAAACAATACCATAAAAGTAAAGCAATTAAAAGTTTTATTTGAAATAAAATTCTATCTTTGACACACTCCATTGTGTATAGGTTTAACAGGACAGATGGTATGATATTTTATATCCTTATTTTCTAGTGTTATCTAAAATAGCTAATTGAAATAAGTTGTTTGTTTGCTTTAGTGGAGGTGAGGGAAGAAAAGAATTTATGTGTGTTTATCTCTTTAATGAAGTAAACTATTTTCAGTATAGGTTTCATAGATAATGGTTTTGGTAATTGAAAAAGCTGTCATGGTTATACTGAAACTTTGATTCAGAGACTCTAGGTAAGAGTCAATTAGATTGTACGTTTTGTCTGGGAACATTATATTCATGATGTTGCTTAAAATCTATTATTCCACAGCTCATTGGTTTACCAAAATGAAAAAAAACACACAAAATATTTTCCAACTTTGAAAAGAACCTAAACTCCAAAGGTCTTGTTCAACTAAGGACTCTTGGCAGTTGAAACAAGGACTAATTTAATCTTTGAAATATCTCAATCAAGTGTTTTTGTGGGTTTTGTTGTGACAGAATTTATTATGGGTTATGTTATAGTTTCACATCTGTGAAACAAGGGGAAATTCTCTTATGCATAATCACAACTTGCTAACTCCCTGGCCTTACTCTGATCCTGGGTCAGATAGGTCAGAATCTTGTTGGGTTTTTCTGTGTGACAGAATTCATACCTCATAAGTATAAGAGACCTCTTAAACCATTTGAAAATAGTTTTATCCTCTCAGTAAATAATGAAAATTCATGTTGACCACAAACTATTGATAGAGACAGATTCTCATACTATTCTGTCATGGGTTTGCTTTGGGCCAATTTTTCCTCACCCTCCCAGACAATTGTTATAAATTGAGAGAAGGTTTATGCAGACGAAAGAGATCTGATATGGAGAGAATAATATTAGGATTTATTACTAGCAAGATAAAAACTAAAGTACTATATATACAACAATTCCAACTAGTAAAAATGCTATGTATTTACAGAAGTACCCTTCCCCCCTTGTATCAGTTCAGGAGGAGAAGCAGTCTCTTCTCTATTTTCGGAGCTTCTGGTCTTCTAAATAATTTTGCAGCACTTGAAAGTTCCTCGTCTATTATCTCTAGGACAATAGCTACGATTTGTCTCAGCTGGAACTGTCTGTCTCTCTCTCTTCTGTGTTGACCTCAGGGCCAGGCTTACCCCCTCCTGGGAAAAGACTGGAGGCTGGGGGTTACCCGAGCCCTGTAGGGTCTTCCATGGACTGCAGGAGGACACTTGCCCCACTGTGGTCTTCCCAGAGTTACAGGGGATAATGGCTTTTGAGTCCAGCCCAGTTTCTTGTGGGGTCCCTCCTCATGAGAGACAGTCCCCGATGGACATCTCTAGCTTGAGGCCACCTTCGGGCAACAGTTCTTCCACTCTCTGCTGACCTTTAGGGTCACAAATTCAGCTGTACTAGCATGGATACCTCACTAAGATCATAAGATCCTAACCAGGCTGACTTGCTCCAGCGTAGATTTCTCTCTCCATGGGCCACAGGTCTCCAGGAGGACTCTGTTTCATCTTAGGCCTCCCACAGAGTCACATCTTCTTGATGTACTTCTCTGCTTTGGCATGGGCTCCTTCATGAGCTGCAGAGGGTCTCTGCTCCCCAGCAGTCTTCCACAGGTGGCAGGGATTTTTAGTTTTCAGTCTTTTCCCTGCTGAAGGGAGAGAGAGAGAGAGAGGGGGAAAAGGAGTCCCCTCTTCGGGCTTCTCTTCTCCTCTGGCTGCCAGCTTTGACCTTGGAGACTGCACTATCTCTGCCTGGAATTCCTTTTGTAGTACATCTTCTCCAGGTTCTTCTCTAAAGTTTTTTTTTCTCTACTCTGTTACAGGAGAGAAGGGGGTCTGGCCTCCCCCCTGCCCGGGCCAGACTTGGCCCAGGATGGGGGCACACACTCAGGCCTAAACAGGGCCAGTTGCTACACTGGCTCTTCTATTATTCTTCTGCACCACAACCCTTCTTTTCCATTTTCTTAAATATGTAATTGGCAGAGGCGTTACTAAAACTTTTGATTGGCTCCAATCCGGAAATCCACCTGGAAAAAACTATTTTCAGCCCCTGGGAGGCTGGTCTGCAAACCCACGACATATTCGATTCCTTTTCAAAATGGAATTTGAAGCTTATTGCCAATATTTTGCTTCAGAGATTTTAAGGGAGGTCATTCAAGAAGTTTAGTACACATATATCATGGGACTGTAACTAACTACATCCTAAAAGAGAAAGAAAAAAAAAAAAAAAGAAAAGAAAAAAATTCTTCTCATGCAAGATTTATGGATATTTGTTATTACTAAATCTGCAAATATTCGGTGTTTCTTCAGTGCTAACAGAGAAATTCTTATCTTCTCGTTGACTTCTGAGCTGCATCTTTTGCTAGAAAATGCTATTGTCAATCTTCTTCAGATAAAAAAGGGAATTAAGCCTACACATATTGTTGAACTAACACACAGAATTGCAAATATAGGAAACATTTCTGGTTCAATGGACTTCAGGAGTTTTTTTTTTTTCTTTAAGTTTTACTTGAAGACTTTCATGTGTGTGTTTTTATCCAAAACTATGGCTTTGTTAGAAATTATAATATTGATAAAATATTGAAAGGAGTTTTCTACACCCTTTTAGTTTTGGAAAGCAGTAGACACAATAAAACTCTATCTTAATATAGTATCCTAATTTTGCTGATCCGATTTCCATTGTCTGTACAGTGGAAAAAGTATTATTTTTATAATATATTTTTCTGGCTATTCAGATACATCTAAGATGTTTAACTGTCCCTAAATTTGAAAACAATTCTTCTTGTGGCTAACCCGTAAGTTTAAGAAATTACTGTTCTGTCATATCCTTATATAGTATTAATATTTCTCAAGTTTTTAGATTGATTTATCTCTTCAGATATACCCATTTCTGGGTATATTATTTGAGCAACAGCAAATTATCCTGGCCAACCTGTGACCCTCTTTTCAGAAAGGTCATGTACACAAACAATACAGCTCATGAAAACGAAATAAGAAGAAATTACAGAGAAATAGAGTCTGAATCAAAGGCTTTGTCTGTATTTGCTAATAAGTGTGCTCCAAGTATCAGCAGAAACTCAGAGGAATTCCTTGAACACTTCACAAAGGGAATTATGGCTCTAATTCCAATACTATGAAAGTATTTTTTCCTACTTAACAGTTCTCCTGCAATGCTTCCATGAGTCAATTGTTAAAATCAATGCTTATTTCCTTGTGGTGTCCTATTGTGTTTTTAATTGATTCCAGATTTAAAAATAAATAACAAAGACCATCTCTACTTCATGCAATAAACAATCCCAGCTATGGCATTTTTACTGGAACACTAATACTACATTTGGAATATGAGGCCATTTATTCTTGGTTCTCTGACTAAAATATTGGGAAAATAGACATGTTTCGTTTCCATTTTGTGTAAGATTTACCTCTAATTTAAGACTGCATAACTGCCTGGAGGTTAGAAATGGGTAACTTCAGTATAGTAAACAAAATTTGTATCATCCAAAGCCTCTTTCTTTTTCTGGAAATGCTTTGCTTTTTATCTCCTAGATATTCTAGGCTTCATATGTTTTTATAGTTTCTTATTACAGCTCTCTTAAGTTTTCTTTTACATTGGAACTGTTTTATTTTCCCTTTGGACTGGTAATGGTAGATGCTTCATGAAAAATGAAACTACCTTAAAACTTTTACTTCACTTTCCAACATCTAAGAGTGTCTTGTTTGCTTCCTTGATCTAAAGACAGAAAATTTTCTAGATAAAGACACGAACTGAGGCAGCTGTTTATTAGTAGAAGTGGGGTAATATTAACTAACATTATTTTTAATAACAAAAATAATATGAAAAGTGTCAGTGATGTTATTAGTTCAATTTTTCTGAACCCAAACATCTATAGACTCTCAGTTTCTAACTGGAATTTTATTTTCAGAAAACTCTATAAATACAAATATAAATACAATCCAGCTGAAAATGATTTTACAAGTAGCATTACACCAATTCTTCAGTCTTCAAAACTTATAGTGTGCAGGTTTCTTAGAGGTTTTAATGGCAAGTCTTTCATCAGGACTCTTGTGGAGTCCAGAATTGAACTAGAACTCTGTAACTAGTTTAAGCCCTGAAAAAAAAAAAAAAAAAAAAAAAAGTAGCATTCAGAGTTCACTATATGAGAGCTGAGATTTGTGTAGTAAGCTAATTCCAGTAGATAACAAATGCAGTGTGTGAAGAAGCTAGCCTTAGGGATTTTCTTTGTTGTGCTATTGGCATTCAAAGTCATGTAAACAATTGCCTATTTCAGCTGAATATCATCTAACATATGGATCTAATAGCTTTATGCCCATTTTAAATCTAATCAGTCTTCAACTTGGCTGTCATTAGGTTGTGAAAAAAAGCAGGTTTGAAGCAAAATAAAATAATTCAGGTCTGAAAGGACATTCAAGGAAAAACTTAAGCCCTAACTTTTGATAGTTGCTAGAGAAAGACAAGCATTCCTGGCTTCATTAGTAGTGCTTCTTAAGAGCCACCACATATTCCACTAAAGACAGAGTTTAATTGCTAAAAATAGTGTATTTACAAGGGTGCTGTTACCACTGGAGTATTTCACTTCAACTGAAACATAACCTTTTTACTTCCCCATCCATAGTTAATATTCTGGTGCAAACCTGCCAGGTGGATTGTGGCAAAGGAGTCTGAGAAACAGTGGTCAAGATGAAATATATTGGGTTCACAGGTGTCCTGAAGACTTTCAGGCTGATAAAAACACATCTATTTAATTGATGAAGGCTCTATTGTCTCTGAAAGACAAACAAAGTACAAAAATTTGTGTCTAACCTTGCTTTTTCTCTATCAGAAGTAACTAATTTTCTTTTTGTGATCATTTTTCTTTTTTTTAGCAGTATGAACTTTAAATTTTGTTCACTCCTATGGCCATGATCAGAGCAGAGAGAACTTCAACCAGCACTTTCTAAACCAGACGAATACTAACAGTCAAGTGTTTAACAGAACCTGCTTAATGTCCTGTGAGCAGCACAGAAGGTGTATTGGCTTTAGAAAAAGAGAGGTTATATTTTGCTAAGGAAGTATTAACTTTCACAGCTATAAAGCAGTGGGTAGTCTCAGTGAAGCTGCTTAATTTTAAAGGAAGTTAACTTGTAAAGCTAAACTGCCCAGCAGAACTGTAGAGGGACTGAAAAGATCCCAAACTTACGTTGCAGAAAAAAAGTAAAATTACATACTGGCATCTTTGTGAAATTAAAACTTTTCTTCATCCTGAATTTTTCATAATAGCTGTTGAAAAATTGCTCTTTCATCCACAAGTGTTCTGAGAGTCTAATTCTGGTCCACCAGAATTATGGCATAACATTTTTTTTGGCTTTATGGACACCAGAACTTGGTCCAAGGCTAAAAACAGGGGGCATATGAAGAAAGGTAGTAATGGCCCTCTTTTGCCCATTTAACTTATGGTTGGAGAGCTTTTTGAGGATCAAACTTGATTCAGTTTCCTCCTCTATTAGAAATATTTAAGCCAATTTTTCTAGCCTTCTTGAAGAATATCTCCTCCTTTTCCTTAGTTCCTGAAGTAATTCAGGTCAACAAACAAAAGTTTTATGTGTGTGGGAAATGAAGGAAATTTACTTCTGAAAACTGGTCCCAAAGGTATAGAATTTGTCTTTTTGAAGATTCAGGTATGCAGTCTATAGACCTTCTGGATGCTATGCTACCAATAATCATGGACACACAGACTAACAAGATTCTGGCTCGGGATTTTTCCTACTTGTAAACTTTTAACGACACCCTCTAAAGTATCTCTGTTTTTCAGGCAATAATTTCACTGACTTATAGATGGATTTTTTTATTTTTTTTTTGCCATGCATTCAAACATACATAAATACACTTTCTCCTTCAGATTGTGACTGTATATTTATTTTTGAGAGAAACATATGGAAAAACACTAGAATTTAGAAAGTGATTTTTTTCAGCATGAAAACATTGTCCTGCATAAGACTGGAAAATAACTTGAATGCATAAAAACCTTTAAAACCCATATGCCACTGTAATTTCAAGGGAGCTAAAGGGTTTGCAAGTGCTGGTTTTAGATGGCAAAAAAACCAGTTTGATTCCACAGTTGCTTTGTAACAAGCCTCAAATCACTTGTACTTCTTAAAGATGAAATTTTACATATTGTTTTGTCTAGGCTGACCGCAACTGCAGTGATATGTGGTCAGCTGAATCGTCAGTGACCAATGTTTGTACCTCTTAAGAATCTATCTGGTTAAAGAAAATATTGTAATGTTCTGACATTAAACTGTGACTGTTGTCACATATGGTTTTAAACATCCTTTTGATTACCATTTACAGACTAAAAATCCATTGTTTGCTTAACCAAAGAAGAGGAAAAATGCAAGTAAATTTTATTATAATGTGTATGTTCTAAATATAGTGTATATTTTTCCATTCTGCACTTTTGTGTCTTGAAACAAAAAGCGTATTTTTTTAATGGAACATAGCAAATTGCATGTAGCCTTGTGCAGAAATAGTTGCAATGAGGACTTATAAGAAATGTTTTAAAAGATACATTTACAATAGGATGAGGGTTTAATTGAATTTTCCAGATATCTTGGATGTTTTCAGCTGTTATGGCACCTTTCAAGGTTATGCTTTATCCTGATTTCTGAGGTTATTTACATACTGCTTCTACTCTGAAAGCAAATCAATGGTACCTGTCTCGTTCCATCCTCCTATTAACTGTAAAATAATATAGTGGAAGAAGCATGAAAAAAGCACGTTACCAAAAGCACTTATCTTTATAAGAAGAACAGAAGAACTTTTCTGTGGTTGAAATCTGGCAAAAATAAATGCCTCAGAAATATTTTGACTTTGCAATTAAAGCAAATAGAGTACTCATTCTTAGTAACAATGTGGGAAGGAAAGTCTACAGCAGTATCTGTTGTTTTTCATTTAAGTTAGACAGCTAAGCATGCAGTCAGGGTCTCACAAGGTCCAGCTGCTTCCCATGGAGGAGCTGGAGGATGGGAGCATTGGAAGTTCCCAATGATCAGCCAGGGCCCATCCCACCACCTCATCCAGGTGACGGGCAGCCAGAGGGCACCAGCACTGTCCCAGCCCCAGAGCTTGTGCGCATCCCTGGGTGTGGGCCAAGGATGAGCCAGAACGTTGGAAACTGGAGATTAGACCTGCCGTAAGACTGCTGATGGCCCTAGGGCTTGAAATAGGCTCTTGAGCCACAGGCCAGGTGCAGGGGGGAGCTGGGGACGCAGGGGTAGTACATCCTCCAGTGCTCTCAGGACCTGGAAAGAGGAACAGTACTGATCACAGCCATAGAGCTTCCTCAAAGCAAAGACAGCATGTAGGAGAACATAATGCTTATATGAAACTGTGAGCAACTTTTTTTATTTGCAAAACATTAGAAACTTGTTTATTTTTCCTCTAAGGCTACTTTTATGGTTTCTTTCTTCCCAAAGTGATTTGCTCTTCAAGCCATTACTTTTATTTTCCTTAAACAGCTTCATTTAAAATATATATAACACTATCTGTTGTACCATGCTGCTTAAATTATTTACTATCATTGTAGATTATTGAAATGCAAGAAAAAGTTTATTCTCAGAGAAATGAAACAACTATTAACAGTAAATTGGACTTCATTACATTTTCATAAGTCTTGATTTAGGATGATTATAAAATTAAAACTTTATTGCTATAAATGCAAATGTCTCCTTCCTAGCTTATTTTATTATTAGTTTACTTTTACAGCCCCTATTCTTGTCAGAACATTGTGTGGTTAATAAATTATTTTTACAAAACACACTGTATGTTTCTTTTACACACAGTCAGTAAGAATATAGGATACCTGCTGGTTCAATTATTTTATATAATTATGTTTTTGTCAAAATTTCTTGTGGCTGTATTCTGTTGTTATGCAACTTAGTGTCCAAAACTGTAATGAATGTACTGCTTTATTATCACAAATGAACTAAAAAACCAAATGCTTTAGAATTCCAAAAGCTTCATTTGGCAGCTGTTAGGGAGAGATTTAGGAAACAGTAAGTCCACCATTGATTTTTACTCTTTTACACACCTTCAAGAATATGTATAATAATTTCACAACTACCAAATGAAATAGTGTTTCAATAGGGTCTTTTCCTTGTGTCTCAGACAAACTTTAAGTAAAATCAAGTTCCACTCAGTGAATTTATGTCATGCTTTCTGGAATCAACAACCCTGTCAATACATCAGTCCTGTGTCCTCTCGGTCATGTTCTTTTGTCAACTTTGCTAGGAAATAGCAGCAGATGCAGCATCTATTCTGGGACTGACATGCAGACAGGTTGGCCACTCCAACCAGCAGCTTTTAGACAAAGTAAATACCAATGCACCCAAGCCATTAGTTTCTATGCAACTCTCAGTCCTCAGAAAACTTGTATAAATATAGGGTTTTTTTGTGATTTCTTTAATTCAGTCAATGTATTCAAGCTTTTTTTGCAAATAAGTGGAGAATAAATCACAGACTAAGATGACACAGTTTAAGGTCTGTGTGATAATGTTGTGGTATGAAAATTTTTTTCTTGGAAATCTCAGTTAAAAAGCTCTGCATATTTATTCCAGGTAACCTTATACAAAATAAAATTAAATATAAGTTTCATTGATTGTGGTACAGAAAAAATGAAGAATATGTGTTTTGTAGAAATTGCCTTCCTTATTCTTTCTCTTTCCCTTTCTTTCTTTCTCATACTCTTCAACATCTGTGATTAGCTAGCAAGTTAAATTCACTCTTGCGAAGTTTGGACAAATGGCAACTTATATACATGTTGTGATTTAAACCCAGCTAGAAATTAGGTTCCAAGCAGTCACTCCCCTTCTCTCCATATATACATATATATACATATACACAAATATACATATATTTGAATATACATATGTTATATAATTTAAATTTAGAGTCACACATGCTTCAAACATGGGATGTAAGCACCTCTTCAGTGACAATTAGTATTACTGACAGAACAACAGTAACAACTGTTGCAAATTTCCATTTCATCTCATCATATGCACAGTTCAGATGGAGTTGTTGGAATGGACACAAGATAAGGGCAATACTCTTGAATATAAAAATGTTCATTTCTCTTCCTCTTGACTCTGATCACTTCCAGGGATGGGGCATCCACAACTTCTCTGGGATGTTGCAGTGTCTCACCACCCTCACAGTAAAGAATTCCTCATCCTATCACTATACTCCTTATTAAGAGTCCTTCCTCATCTTTCCCACAGGACTTCTTTAGATACTAGCAGGCTTCCACAAGGTCTCTGTGGAACCTTTTCTTCTACATGCTGAAAAAAAATGAGCTCTCTCAGTCTGTCTTCATAGGAAAGGGACTCCAACTCTCTAATCATCTCTGTGGCCCTACTCTGGACCTGCCAGAGCTGTTCCATGTCTTTCTTGTGCTGGAGAACTCAGGGCTGAGAGTAATACTTCAAGAGGGGCCTCTGAGAACAGAGGGGGAGAATCACTGCTGTCCACGGTCCTTTTGATGCAGCCTAGAATATGGGTAGCCTTTTGGACTGCAAGTGTACATTTTTGGGTCATGTTGAACTTCTCATTCACCAGCATCTCCAGGTCCTTCTCCTCAAAGCTGCTCCCAGTCCATTCTCTGAGCAGACTGTATTAGTGCTCGGAGTTGCCACAACTCATGTGTAGGGACATAGCACTTGTCTTTGTTGAACTTCATGACTTTCACATAGGTCTAGCTTTTAAGCCTAGCTTTTAAGTCTGTCAAGGCTCCTCTGGATGATATTCCTTCCCTCCAGTGTGTCAGCTGCACCATACAGCTTGGTGTTCACTTTAAGGGCTTTTTTTTTTTTTTTTTTTTAAACGAAGAAAAAATACCAAAATAATTCAGGGAAAGAAAAAAAGGGAGAAAGAAAAAGATAAGAAGACAAGTGACACTCTCAATTGCTATGTGAAATTTCATATAAACATGTAAATTTTTGCCCTAAGCAGTTATTTACAAAATAAAGATTGTACTACACATCAATTGGTTATGCAGGTTTTCTAATTATGATAAAGTTAGTTACATAGTTAAATGTCATAAAATGCTCAAGGGCAGGTAATCCGCTCTCTATGTTATACAGAGAGCAATAGCAGTTGATATCAAATATTGTCAGTACAAAGACAGTTAAATTTGACTTATGAAATACGATGGGAGTACACAAATGTGACATTTCTAGATTTCATTTAAGCTGAAAATAAACTGAAATGTCCAGAGTCCCTGCGGCATATCAATAAAAGGAAAGATTATCTCTTATTACACCTTTGCAAGGGTGCAAGAAGAAAGCAGAACGTATGAATTATCCCTGCTTTTCCAACTTAGATTCATCCAGTTCTAGAAATGCCTCTTAGGATGAATTTTTAAGGTTTCTAATAAAGGTCATGTACTTTACATACATTTATTAATTTTGTGAACAGAATATTTACCTACTTAATATAATATAAATGTTCCTTATTAATGCATTGTGATTGCTTCACTAAGCATGCTTGTTGAAACATTACACAGTCAAAATTATTCTCTCTCAGGGAAAATTTATCTTTTAATGCATGATGTTTCTCCCCCTAACTTTGATTTCTATTCTAATATGTCCTCATTGATCAACTTAACATCTAGAAAACTTCTGTCTGTATACTTGCATTTGAGGGCTTATTTTAGATTTATTATGCATGATTATTAATTTTATTTAGTCTCTTTCTAATGAAGATAGTACTAAGAAGTTATCCACACCTCTGCCAATAATTATGCATTAGTTATCTGCTACAGCATTCACTGGCACGATTTGAAGTGTATTTATGTAAAATGTATAAACATACATGGAAGGTGCATACATTCCTTTAAACTTGATCCCTCTAGTTCCTGAAATTTAGAGACACAGAGCCAAGTTTTCAAAAGGGATTAGTATCATCACTACATTTTTATTTATAAAAGAGGTAATCAGCCTTTTTTTAAAATTTGATTTAACGAACTGATTCACCAGGTGTGGCAATAGAAAGAGAGATAAATACTATGTACTCTTATAATTCAATCTTCATTTGAGTCTGAGGACTAAAACTTACAAAGTACATGTTGGGATTTGCTGTACCCAAAGATCTTCATAAAGAAGTGACCTAAACAACTAAGTTTCACTGGAAAACTTTCACTGAGGAATTACCCAGTTATCTAGCAGGAACTCTTAGTTTAAACCTTTAACTATTTATTCCTTGCATTAGTATCCTAGCTGGACACCTGGCATGAATAGCTGAAGAATCTTATTGGAGAAGGGAATATTGAATACACATACATACATACATATATACATATATATACATATAAGTTTTATTGAAGATGAATAGTTTCTATGACAGTTCAAAAATCTTGTGAGAAATAGAATAAACCATGAGACAGTTTCCTTATTATTCTGAAATAACATCTAATACAGACTTTATATATATGTCAGGAACAATGGCAGTGTATTTACTTGAGAGCTGCATTGGAGAAAAAATGTTTTACATTATTCATCAGTAATAACATCATACCTGCAATGATTTTTCTAATAACCCAGGATAGTGACATGCCTTGGACCCTGCAAATCATGCTTACATAAGTCAGTTTTCCCTAGTACTTATCATAAGCTTTGGGAGATGGTGTCAAAGGTTTCCCTGAAGTTCAGGTAGACAACATCCACAGCCTTCCCGTCATTCACCAGGCAGGTGAACTGGTCATAAAAGGAGATCAGGTTGATCCTGCCCCTCTTAAATCCATGCTGGGATTATATCACCACGAGGTTGGTAGAAACATAACATTTCACACATTTCGAAAAAAAACAAACAAACAAACAAAAAAACCAAAAAAAAACAATGAAGTTTGCTGCCTTCTTAAGGAGAAGTCAGCACAGTCATAGAGGTAGATGATTTCTAGATATCTGAGATTAAATTTTCTGTTGTTCTAGCTACCAAGAAAGGTAAAAACTATCAGTTACACAGGAAACATGAACCCCAAATTTACTTTCATCTAGGAGGTAAAACAGAGAGAACACTGCCTACCTTGAAATTCAAAATTACTTATCCTGTTAAGAAAGCACATATCATTATATCAATCGCTATTTGTCATAATTACAGATTTTATGTTATGTCATTTATGACACCTCAATTTCTTATAGAAAAAAATGAGAAAGCTGGAAAATGCTCTGGAATAGAATCAAGCATATTCTAAATCTTCTGAAAGTAAAGACATTTCATTTTTTTGTAAGAAGTGCTATTAAAAATTACATTACATTTTCCCACAATTATTTTGGGAAGAAAAAACTTACCAATTTTTCCTCTGCAAAAAGGAATTTACCATTTGCTGCATAAGACAGTACAGAGAAAAAATAACTGAATTATTGTTACTAATCTTACATTTTCAGAGCTAGACTACAGCTCAAACATAGCCCAAGTAACATAGTATAAAGGCTCCAGAAGAAGAGTTTATATTAGCATCTTTCTTCCTAGGACACAAAGAGTTAGAACAACTTCTTTCTTTAATCTTTCAAATGTTTCAGGAGATGTTGGTTATTTCCCTTGTATTGAGGAATTTTCTCAAAAATATGGTCAGAATTATGGTAATTAATTGTTTCATAAATTTTCAGTAGTCTGCTAAAATGCAAATTAAGAAGGGACAGTGACAGTGGGAAAAATTGGCACTTTTTCCACAAGTGTCTGAAGGAACTGAAAATCAAATTACTGGGAAAAAAATTCCATATCTCCATTTATTTTGATCTTTCATAACGTGCTGGAACAAATGCATATAAGAAGGCTACAAACATTGAAAGCATGTAGAAGTCAAGATGATATTGAGAAGCCTGGTGAATCTTCACTGTTCATGTTCTGGAAATCATGAGGAGTACACAAGCCTCCATGAGGATAACAGGTGATTATTTCTAAACACCATGGAATTTGTATTGTGATTTTAAGTGTTTGCATATTTAAGCTATGTGAAAAATTAGATAAAGATGACCACTGATTAGCTGAAGATTGCTACAGTTTTGACTACCTTGAAAACTAAATTTAAAATTATCTGCAAAGATTTTCAGCACAGTGTCCATGCACAGTGATAGACTCGAGATTTCTTGGAATACTTGTGAAGAGTTGACTCAAGTCTCAACAGCAGTCCAAAAGTCAGGTTGAGCATTAGGAAAGAGCATTAAGCATGGAATGAGCATTGAGGAATAAAATAAAGCAGTAAGAAAGCAACAGAGACAAGGGAGAACACAGTCCCCTAATGTTTTCTTTGTCTTAAATAATATAAATGAGGACACAGAAGGGAGGAAAAAAAACAACTGCCAAAATACTAAACAGACTTTTGCCACTGTGGATAATGGTCATCGATGACACGTGCCACCAGTGAGCATATAAAGACTGAACTTTCCCCTTCAACCTCTTATACATAAAACCAACTGGTATATTTGTGGAACTGCAAATGCCAATTGTAACCTCAGCCAGCACTGAAACATCTGCAGCAGAACATGAGAATAATCCCATTTTACAAACTGTGATGTTTACCACTTGTGAAGCAGGAGCATTTAGAAGGTTACCTAGGAGTCAAGTAGCCCTTGTCATGCCTACTTGCACTGTAGTAATGCACTAATAAAAGAAGGTGGATCTGGGACCTGAGAAACTCTGAAAATCTGAAGATGTATGAGCAGAAATTCAAGAGAAGCTGGAAGGTCAAATCTTTTAGTATATTTAGTCTTTAAGAAAAAAAGACTTCAGGGTTTCAGATTACTACGTTGAAGTACAAAGAAACCTAGAAAGCTTCATCATGAAGGAACACAATAGGGAAAAAGAGGAAAACAGTCACATATGGCAAGTATGTCAAAAAGTGATATGAAGGGAAAAGGGGGAGAGGAAAAGACATATCTTATGGAATTTCATATGGGGCTTGCTGAACACATGCACATATATATATTCAATACTAGAAATCCTGCTAATCTCTTTAAATTGAGCTTGACCATCTGTCTAAAAATTGCTTTTAGGTTAGTGAAAAGGTCAGATTTGATCTTATTTCATAGATGCCTGAATTGATAATGAGAAAATAAAGCACATTACCAGAAAAGAGGAATAAAGAATACCACTACCTTCTGTTCCTTTTTCTGAAGATTACCTTGTTAAGTTACTGTGTTATCTGTATTTGGTGTCTTTCTCTAATACCATTCTCTGCATGCACATTACCAGTTCTAAAGCTTCTTCCCTATACCTCAACTACTTTGTCAGCTCTACACTGCTGGGTGAAGACTCTGATATTCTGCAGAAACATGTGTCCCTCTGGCAATTGCTGTCCTAGAATCACAGAATCAGTTAGGTTGAAAAAGACATCTAAGATCATCAAGTCCAGCTGTTGACCCAGCACTGCCAAGTCCACTGCCAAGGGGCACACATACATCTCTTTTAATTACCTCCAGAGGTGGTGACTCAACCACTTCCCTGGGCAACCTGTTCCTTCGAATAACCTCTTTGGTGAAGAAATTTATCTTAATATTTAATCTAACCTTCCCTTGACAAAATCAAGGCCACTTCATCTTGTCCAATCATTTTTTTATGTGGGAAAGGAGACCAACACCCATCTCACTACAATCTCCTTTCAGGAAGTTGTAGGGCAGGAGGTTTACCATGGCCGGATACCAGGTGCCCACAGAAGTCACTCTGTCACTCCCCTTCTCAGCTAGATAGGGAAGAAAAAATACACGAAAACTTGTTGGTCAAGATAAGGACAGGGAGAAATCACTCATTAATTACTGTCATGGGCAAAAAGACTCAAAGTGGGAAAAATAATTTCATTTATTGCCATCAATTCAAAGTAGGATGAGACATATACTTAAATCAATATACTGAAACCATCCCAGTCACTTCTCTCTTTTTTTCTGGGCTCAACTTTACCACAAATTTCCTCTGGTTTTGACAGTGCAGAGGGGTGGGGAATAGGGGCTGTGGTAAGTTCATCAATTGTTGTCTCTGCACCAGATCCTTTACCGTCGTTGTCGCCCTTCCCTGAACTTGCACCAGCACCTCAATGTCCTTGTAGTGAGGGATCCAAAATTGAAAGAAGATTAGAGATGCAGCCTCATCACTGCCCAGTAAGGAGGGACAATCACTTCCCTGCTCTTGCTAGACACATTTATTTTGATACAAGTCAAGATGCCATTGGGCTTCTTGGCCACCTGGACACACTGCTGGCTCATGTATGTTCAGTCAGCTGTTGACCAGAACTCCCAGGTTCTATTTCACAGCGCCACTTTCCAACCACTCTGCCCCAAGCAGGGGACATTGCATGGGGTTGTTTTGACCCAAGGCCAGGACCGGGCACTCAATAAAATGGAGCAGCTGAGAATTAACAACAAACAATTATTGAAAAATATAATAGCAGCTTTCCTTAGAAATAGTGGTTAACTTGGTTATATCATAAAAGATTTTGTCTTGCTACTGTGCTACTACAGAGGATAATGCAGTGAGGAGACAAAAGCAAATATCAAGTTTCAGACAGTTTATTTAAGCAGTTTGCATTTCTAGGTATGAATAGCGATAGAATATTTCAGATCTTAAGGCAACAAACAAAAGTGACTAAAGATCTTCTTTTATGTAGTACAGAAGTTACTGATTTAGTTCTAGCAGTGGAGAAAAAAAACCTCCATGTTCTATATCATATATTATGGATAAAACATTCCATAGGAGTCCCAGGACTGTTTTAGTTCTGATGATATTATAATATATGACAAACTGAGCACAACAACAAGAGTTGTTATAGAACATAAAAGCTCTCTACTAAGTTTATAAATGAGCTTTTCTTTCATGGTGTTTTGTACTTCTCTGTTTGCTCCAGCATGGAGAAGCAGCTGTTGCTAGCTAAATGGGTCAGAAAAAGATTGGTGAATGCTCCAGACTGACAAGCAGTGTGCTGTTTTGAGGAGTTCTGTGAGACGTTTTTCTTCAGGAAAAGAACAGAGACAACAACCAAAGGCAGCTGAGATTGCCAAAAGAATACTATAAGTTGGTCAAGAGCGAATCAGACTACATTTCTAGGAAATAAACAGAGAAGAAAGATCAGGCCAGTGGTAAAAGATAACTGGACATAGTTTCCTTGGAAGAAGACAACCTTCAGAAAGTCACACAGTTATTCATAGATTTCATCAAACTGAATTTTCCACTTCAGAATCTCATATATTAACTAAACCACTATGTTAATGAAATTCCAAAAAGCCAAGTGCTGATAGAAACTACAACAGAGCTTCTGAGCTCAGCTCGGACATGTCTGCAATTCAGCAATGGTAAAGGCAGGAACACAGACTCCTGGGGTATCAGGATGATCAATTTGTCTTGGCAAGTGGCCAGGAGTATGGTGAAGAAATAAGTGACATATCAACAATACAAAAAGTGGTTAACAAGGTTGCATAACATTGAAGGAAATCTCAGTGAAAAAGTGAATTAAAAGAGAATTTAGAAAACTTAGATAAAGGGATGGGCTTTGGAGAAATAAAAGAACATGAAGAGGGAAAAGCAAGTGACAATGGATATTTAGAATGCTTTAGATATATTTTGGACACAAGTATCACACTGTAAGCATGTGTAATTGTGATTTGGACACCACATTTTACTATTTACAAATAATAACTCAAATGTAATTATGTTGTTCCCTGTGACTGAATTCAGAGATGACTTATGAAAGGTTTTTTTCTGAATTAGATGCATGTCATTAAACACCAAGTTTCTTATACATTTCTTCCTTAAAGGCTTAGGTAGCAAGTATAACTATTTTGCATGTTGAGCCAGAGAAAAACAGAGGACAACTGATATCACTAGAGTACTTATGCATAAAACCTCTTGTTTGCATACAGCTGAACCAAGATAAAAATACCATACTTAAATACGCCATACTCCTAAAGCATAGAAACAGTTAAAGTGGCATAAAAGTAACAGTGCAGATTTTTAAAGTCATTCCATATGCATCTAACCCTGTTCCTATTGAAACACTCCCAGTTTTCAGAGAATGCCAAGTTACATCAATTCTCAGTAGTTTTTAGAAGAAAGAGTTTAAAAGTCTTCTGTGCTGTACTATCCTATTGACACAGTTTTACACTACCACAGCGTAACAAAAGCCAGCTGTCTAAGATGTGTATTTCACTCTCCAGCACTGAGAAAAATTGAATCTTATCAGTGTTTCTTGGCTCCTTCTGAACTAGTCATTTATGTTTTGAAACTAAATCACTAATCTCTAGGAATCTACCATGTCTAATTCCAGTAGCAAAATCTCCAGAAAAAGCTCCCAAACTGTAGCCATAGTGGTCTTCCTTCAGTGAGTGTAACCCTTTTCCATTGCTAGCATTGTCACTTTGAAAATAATTTATGCCTTCATCAAGAACAACCAAAATCAATACAGAGCCTTCTTTTCTTTAAAATGTTGAGTAAAAACTGGGACCAGTTATATAAGTTGAAGTATATTACATACCAAGCACAGACTTTGTAATTATTTAAATTGTTCTATCACTTAAAGTATTTGCACTACTGAGAAGAAAGGAAAGAAATAAATTGAATTATGTAACAGAATATTGGTTATTTCTCAACTTTCTGGAGAATGCCTTATTTTAAAAGTTTACTATATAAAAAATCTTATAGCTGTAAACATATTTTATACAAGAAAACAGAATATTGAACTCAGAGCACATAATTTCTCACAAGGAAATTCAGCAGAACAGTATGAAGCACAAACTATCTTAATAGACTGCCATCATTCAAATGGCAAAAATGTTATCAGGTTTCACAAAATTTCCCCCTTCTTCCACCAAGATCATTATGGAGCATTCTACAGATTTAAAACTGAGAGACAGTTCAACTGACAGAGGTAAAATGCAGAAGATATTACTTCTGTGGGAAGAGTTAGATGCTAAAAAGCAATATTACAGGTACTATAATAAACTGAAACCAAACAATGACAAGGATAATGGTCCATCTCAAGAGTAGAGAGGCCTTATGGAGAGATCTGGATAGACTAAAGAGATGAGCAATCATATGAAATTTAACAAGAGTAAGCGGGGCAACCCTGGATGTAGACGCCATAATAGAAAAAGGATATAAATCTATTAGAGAGCATCCAAAGTGGGGTGATCAAAATAATGAAAAGCCTCAAGTGCAAGGCTTGTGAGGAGCAGCTGACATCTCTTGCTTTGTTCAGCTTGGAAAAGAGAAGGCTGAGAGAGCATCCTCATCACAGTCTACAACTTCCTCAAGGAAGGCAATGGAGTGGCAGGCACTGATCTCCTCCCTGGTGACCAGCAATAGGACATGAGGAAATGGAATGAAACTACATTACGGGAAGTTCAGATGAAACATTAAGAAAATGTTCTTCAATGGAAGTGTGGTTGGTCACAGGCACATGTCTCCAGGAAAGCAGTCAGAGCACCAAGCCAGTCGGATCTCAAGGAGCATCTGGACAGTACTTTAATTCATATGGTTTGGTGTTAGGCAGTTATGCAAGGAACAGAGAGTGAAACTTGGTGATTCTTATGGATCCCTTCCAATTTGAGATATTCTGTAGTTCTAAGATTCTAATGGACAGATACTTTTATCCTTCACACACATTGTCTGATTGTATGTTTTTCATGGCCTACGAACTGTTTAGATGATGCAACTACAAGGAGTCTTATTGAAGCATCTGGGATGTCTTGTTCATATGAACAGAGGTGAGAAAAAAAACAACTGTTCTTTACAACTAGCCCTTGCTAGAGTTTAAATCAAGCAAAGCAGCACTTGTGATGGGGCAATCAAACCCACTGAATTTTGAGTATCTAGAAGGACAATTTAATTTTGGATAATTCAACTAGGAAAATGAAATACAAAGTACGAAAATGAAGCTTGCTAGAAGTAAGCAAACGGGTTTAAATTATGACATAGAAAAAAAGGACATTTTAAAATGTAATTGGTTTGTTAGGAAATTTGCACTATCTCTGTGAGAGTAAGTCAGGCAAAAGATGATTTGGCAGCAGCTTCTAGATGTAGACATGAAACAAATCAGGAAGTACTGTCTCCCCAACTCTACAGAAGTAGCAGTGTTGGAATAAATTGGCAGAACCATTACTGACATTGCTTTTTTCCAAATGCATTCCATATTTTATCATAAGGTACAGTCACATTTCATACTGGATTGCACTGTGACATACCAAATTCCCCGGCAGAAACTCAGGAAAGTAGTTTTCTCAATGCTTGCTTACCCCATCCATTTCAAGCACCACTTCAATAAAATGGAACAGTGCTGCTGTTAGATACCCAGTTCACAGTTCATACTGAGATATGTAACTTTTATGTTTGTAGACATACAGCATCATAATAAACCAGAAGACATATGAATAGTAAATCCCTAAAATCATTAGAAAGTACTTTTATTAATAATAATGTGTTATTATCTGTTTCGCTTTTTGGAGGGATGAAAGTGACTGATACCAAGAGTGCCATTAATAGCATCAAAGACAAGGGGGTTTAATTATTTCATCTTTGGCCTGAGAGTTTGATGAACTTTAATTTTAAAATCTTCTTGTGCCATATGGATTTTATCCAAACTCTACATGTCTGTCTACACCCCTTCTTTTACATAATAAATTGGAAAACCTAAATCAATACCATACTGTTCAGTTAAAGTTATTTATTTTAAAACTAAGTTAGTTATTATTAATAATGTTGTTATATGCAACATATCTAGTGTACAGTTTTCAGCCATCACTAACCTTTCCCAACACATGCTATTTATTTTTTTCTGTATCATAACTATTTTTATGATTCTGAAAAATACATATATATATGCATTAGAAAGAGTAAAATGCATTTAAACTATTATTTCACCTTCCATTTGCCAAAATACTATGTTTTTAAAATAAAGAGAGAGAGAAAACAGTCAAAACACATTTGCCAAACTGAACATATTTCTAGCTTTGTAGCACATTGCAGATTTTGGCCAGCTATTTTCCACTCAGCATGAGAAACTTTGCACCATATGTCCAGCTCTCATTTAGAATGGATATTTATCTTATTTTGAATAACAATCATGAGAACTATCAAGTCCCCTGTTATATCATAACACAACAGCCATCTTTTTCCCCCTTTTTTTTCCTAATCAGTACTTTCACTCTGCTTCAGTTAGAAAGCTCTCTTTGCATTTTTAGGCTTGGGTTCACCCAGTAAAATTATGAAGTGTTAACTTTACAAATATCCCAGCAAATTCCAAATATACCTTTTCCTTATATTAATATGCAACATATTTTAATCAATTTTTGTGTTGATAATGTTACATAAAGAAGAAGCAAGCTGCAACACTGCAGAAAATCAAGAGTCCTTTTTTAAACTTGCAAATTAGATGTTCTATACAGATCCAACATAGATAAACTTCCAAAGTTCATGTGGAATCCAAATCCTATTACACAGTGGCAGTAGCAAGAATACCAATCAGAGCAACTGCTGGAGAAGGAGTATTTGTAGTGCCCACATTTTTGCAGATTATCTAAAGCAAATTTCCTCATGCTGTTGTCACTGAGCTGTTACAGTGAGAATCAGCAGATGGTTAATCAATCCCAAAATGCCCTTCAGGAGCTACAGCAGCTGTGTATGGTCAGCACTGGTAAGCTCATCCAGTATAAATGTGAACTGGAATCTGTGCAGCATGGAAACAGTGGTTTCCTTTCCTTCTTACAATAAAATGAGTCTGCAAACATTTCTTAAGGTTTGAACTTTCCAGAATAAATTCAGTAACATTTCTATAGCAGTCTTGTGCAAACAGTCTACATATAGCAAATCCCAAATCAATTTATTAGTGGGGACATTGTTAATTAAATTGAATTATTCCAGGCTGAGCAAGAGGTACCATCTGCAAATTACAGATAACAGCCCTGCAGTTGATAATCTCAGGAAATATTCGCAAATTTCAAATAATTTATTCACCAGCATTTCCATGTACCCCCAAACACTTTTACACATATTTGGGTTCAAAAATTAAAAAAAAAAAAAAGCCATTATAAGACAATACACATTCCATTGTACAAAACTCCCCATGGGGCTATTTCTGATACAAAAAGCACAGAGAGTTCACTATTTTTCATACTCTGACATTACAGACTATGACAATAGAGTATATCAGAAGAAGCAATATATGCTTGTAAATCAAAAACTAATTTGAGGAAAAGTATTAAAAAGTATGTTAAAGTTATCATTTCAGTAAATTTAATCAATTCATTTTTATTGTTACTTTTAGCTGCTCTTTTATGAATTGGTGTAAGACTATGTTTTCATACATAAGTATTTTAAATGGACATGGTGTGCTGGTTTTGTCTGGGGTAGAGGTAATTTTCTTTACAGCAGCTATTGTGAGGCTGTATTTTGCATTTGTGCTGAACACAGTGTTGATAATATAGAGATGCTTTTGTTACTGCTGAGCAATGTTTACACAGAGCCAAGGCCTTTTCTGCTTCTTGTATTGCTGTGCTAACAAGGGGGCTGGGGGTGCATGGGAAGTTGGGAAGATACACAGCCAGGACAGCTGACCCCAAGTGACCAAAGGGATATCAACAGAATCACAGAATCATTAGGATTGGAAGGGAATTCTGGAGATCATATGGTCCAATCCCCCTACCAAGGCAGAGTGACCCAGAGTAAGTGACAGGGGAACATGTCCTGGTGGTTTTGAAATGTCTCCAGAGAGGGAGACTCCATGACCTCCCTGGCAGCCTGTTCCAGTGCCCTGCCACCCTCAATGTAAAGAAATCCTTTCTCCTGTTGAGGTGGAACTTCTTGTGTTTTAGTTTATGGCCATTGCTCCTTGTCCTATCACTGGGCATCACTGAAAAGAGTCTGGCACCATCCTCTTGATTCTCGCCTTTGAGATATTGATATACATTGATGAGATCCCATCTCAGTCTTCTCTTTTCTAGACTAAACAGGCCCAGCTCCCACAGTTTCTCATCATAAGAGAGATGCTCCAGACTTCTAATCATCTTTGTGGCCCTCCCCTAGACCCTCTCCAATATCTCCTCATCTTTCTTGTACTGCAGTGCCTAGAGCTGGACACAGTCCTAATGTGGCCTCGTTAGGCCCAAGTAGAGGGGGAGGATCACTTCCCTCAACCTGCTGGCCACACTTTTCCTAATGCACCTCAGGATACCATTGGCCCTCCACTGTGCCACAAGGGCATGCTGCTGTCATCTGCCAAGACTCCTAGTTCCTTCTCCGCAGAGCTGCTCTCTAGTGGGTCAGCCCCCAACTTGTACTGCTACTTGGGGTTAATCCTCCATAGGGGCAACTTGCCCTCCCTGCACTTGCCCTTGTAAAATCACCTTAGATTTTTCCCCATCCAACTCTCCAGCCTATCAAGGTCCCATTGAATGACAGCACAACCTTCAGGAGTATCAACCACTCTCCCCAGTTTTGTGTCATCAGCAAACTTGCTGCAGGTACATTCTATTCCATCCAGCTTGTTGATAAAAAGGATGAATAAGGCTGGGTCCATATCAGTCCCAGAGGAATGCCACTGACTACAGGCATCCAACTCGTTTCTACTGCACTGATCACAACCCTCTGAACTCTTCCATTCAGCCAGTTCTTGATCCACCTCACTGTCCATCCACATTTCTAAGCCTTTTAAAGCATCATATCCATTTCTGATCTGGATGTTAGGGAGTGAAGGTTGAACTGGAGCCCTGCTTTTGTGGGTCACAAGAGTCCAAGATGTCTCACAAGCTCAATGTATCCATTGTAGAAGTATGATTCTGAAGCCATGTATCTCGCTCTGTTTCAGTCCCTCTAATACTGCTTAGCCTATTAACTGTGTCTTGTACTTCAGTCACCTGCTGCAAGAGGTAATCAACCTGGGCACTTTTCTCCAGTAGAAGTATCTGGGCATCCATTGCATACTGCCACGTGTACTGATGTCTCCTTCCTTACCAGTTCAGTCTGGGCTTGAACAGCAGTCTTCTCAGGGGCTGTCTCAGTAGACACACTGGGTTTGGCTCTGGGGTGAGTGCCCACCATTACGGCACAGACCCAAGTAACCATTACATGTGATGGGGCCCTTCTTTTCCAGAAATCACTAAACAACTGCCTGCTCATGGAAAGTAGTCAATTAATTCCTTGTTTTGTTTTTTTTTTATGTGTCTCTTGCTTTCCCTATTACACCATTTTTATCTCAACCCACAAGTTTTCCGGCTTTTACTCTCCTGATTTTCTTACCTGTCCTGTTGATGGGGAAGTGTGAGAGTGGCTGTGCGTTACTTGGCTGCTGGCTGGGGTTAAACCACAACACAGCATATCAGCAAAGTATTTTGAGTTTTCTTTCTCTGAAAATTTATGTTAAACGTTCCAACTTAAATTTTGACTGAGTCAGGACAGAAAAAATTGGCAGAATTTCCAACAACATTACTAGTAAATTAAAAAAAAATAATAAAAACTATGAAAATTAGTTATTATCAAATTTTCGTGTTTAGGAATTACAGCAAGCATGGAAACCTGCCCTGTCCTGAGTAATAATAAAATAGTAAATCAAAACCAGTGACTATGCAGCTTTTTACACATTTTAGAAATGCTTCACAAAAACAAACAAACAAATCACTATTTAAAGACAGTTCTCCACTCCGTTCCCCTTTAAAAATAGTGTTAATAAAATCAAAACAGTTTTCCCAGATAACATTATAAAAGTATCATAAGTAAAATCTGTTAGTTAAAAACAAGGAACACTTGAATCTGTTCATTTGCAAACAATTGTTATGTCAGTAAGTTCTTAGAACTATATTTAACAAATTCATATAGACTGATAACTCTGAGAAAAATCTCAAAGATTTGTTGTGCTTCTGATTTTTTATCACAAAGAGGATTATTTCCCCACAACACTACTTTAAACAATTCTTTTTCTTTAATCTACTATTTGTATGCTGTATTTCTTTTTTTTTTTTTTTTTTTTTTAAAGATAGATTATTTTGGAGTCTGGCATAACTCACTGTTCAGGCCTTCTGTGATGTTCTCTCAGTGTTATTTCATTGCTCTTGGTTATGCCCTTGGTAGGGAAAAACAGTTTGCACTATGTAACTCTTCTCCACACACAGTGTTTATGTTTCTCAGGTGTTTCTGATTCTGCCCTTCCCTGTTAGTCATCCCACGGCCAAGCCCTCATTCATATTTATTTACTTCAGTGTTTCCTACAAAGTCATTTTTCCCAGCTCCTTGATTGTTTTGGTGCTCCATGAGAACAGTTATATTTGCCTTTTCTGGAGCTTCTCTGCCAGGAGAGAATGGCTCATTCTTTTTATGTTCTTTAAAGTGTATGTCAGCTCTATAACAGGACAGGGATATATTTTTCAAGGAAAAGTACACATGTTCTTTTAGTGTTATAAAAAAAAGGTATAAAGTTGTAATATTGAGCTTTATTTTATTCCTGGATTTAATTATTTAAGAAATAATTAAAAATAACCTCAGTACCCTATACAAGAGTATCTCTATGCCTCAAGGGTTTATCCCTCAGCCAGATTTAATATACATGGAGACCAAGAGAATTAAGAGAACTCTCTTTATATTTCTGTCTTCAATTACTGCCTATTGTAAAGTGGCAACTTTCATAGAGTACTTAATAGACTCTCTTCAAACTAGTTTCTGAAACAGAAAGTGTGTCTCATTAGAAACCTTTGACACATATGTTAAAGCAAAAAAGGCAAAGGAAAAAAGCATGTAAAATTACAATTACTCCCCCCCAAAAAAAATCCAACACCCCCCGAACCCCCCAAAACACCCATATCCACAGGGAAAATATGAAATATCAAGATATTGAAGCATTATACTATAAACCCCTGTTGTTGATATAATTTCTAAAAAAAGGTTGTTTTATTTTTGGTAGAACAGAAGGCTGGTCTTCATCCTGGTGTTCCAAAAATGAATTGAACAGAAGGAAGATAATTGAGAGGTAATAGTATAAGAAAGCAAATTGGATGCATATACTGAAGCTGTGTTGAGAATATGAGATGTACTTCTGTTCTTACACTGATTCCTTTGCAAGGAATGTAAGAAAGAAATTTCAAAGTCCATGAAACACCATTTTTTCCTCCTTTCTAATATATATTATGAGTCTTTTTGAGAAGAGAGACTACTCACAAAATAGAGAAATAAAGAATATGCTGCCATCAGCAAAGCTGGTCAGAAGTGGGTAATTTTGAAAGGGGAAGTAGGGTAGAAAACACTCACTCAGGTTTTCTGATAACTAAATATTTGCCTTTGGCTTAATAGCACTGAATTGTGCTGCCTTATAGAAACTGTAGACTGTGTTCTATTCACCCATCTTAGGTAAAAATCCCTGAGCAAAGCACATTTCCTATGATGAAGAGTTTCATATTACAGAGTTTATAATATAGGGATGTAATTCAAGTCTTGAGCTTTGCAAAAAGAGAAGAAGGATCAAATACCTGTGCTCACTCTCCAAAACATAACAAGTGAATAATAACACCATCTTAAGCTTTCATGGTTCTCATCGGAAATACATGCCTTGGGGTTTTTGGTGGGGAAAGGAAAAAATAAAACCTTCCACTGAATTCTTGAATTTTAGTCTAACATTTGCTCAAGGAAAAACCCGTCCTAAGGGAAGTAAAGTTTTTTTGTTCCAAAAACAAGCAAATAACACATAAACCCCAAACATTCAGTGGGAAACTCAAAACTATTCTTGATATGAGCTCAAAGAAAATATGTACAGACATGCAATCAGGATAGGCCCCAAATGCTTAATTAAGACAAGTTTAGTAAGTAAACAAGAACCATAGGTGATGCATAAAGTGGTAAAGTCTGATGTCTGCTAGTAAAAACAAACAAAAAAAAAATCAAATCCATGCTCCTTCAATATTTCTTCTAGATTTCCCATTTTCCCATTTGCCAAGTCTTCAAAAAGCTAGTTACAGCTGTCAAAACATAAACCAGAATTTTCTAGTTGGAAAGTATTGCTTTATATATACCCAAAGATCTTTTCTTGAAGGAACCCATCCTCAATTGTTGATTTCACCACAAATAAATCATATTAGACAGGAAAAAAATCAGTGTTAAAACTTCATTCCACAGTCTGTTTTTGTTGTTTGGATTCACTTTCACTTGGGAAGATAGAACATATGGAAATGCATTTGTACCAAAACAGTGGAAAAGAAATGGAATCAAAACATTGGAAAAGCAATGCTTTCAAGTTTTGAGGCAAGACAGAGATAAAAAGTTATTTTGTGACTTAGTTCTGTGTTGAAAATTAAACAATTAGGCTTTTTTTCATCTATATTGAAAAGACAAGGACAATCTTTCGAGTCCTGAATGACCCAAAACTGTTCCAGTTACACATTTTGAACAAGAGCCAACAATTTTCATTGTGACCACATCTGACAGGCCCACAGAAATGTATGTTCTTGCTGTGGAATATAATTCTTCCAAGAATGTTGTATGAACCACCAGCAGGAAGCATGTTTGTTTAATCAAAACCACATCTTTCAGCAGAATGACTAAGGTTTTGGAGGAACAGAGATCATAACTGCTGAATGCTGCACAAAGAAGATTGACAGTTGTTCCAGTAGAATAATCTCCACAAACTCCATTCTTCAACATCATTGCCTCCTTTGCCCTTATTTCTCATTGCATAACACTGTTCCAACCATAGCTTTGCTAATATCTAATCTTGTGCTTTTACTTTAGAACATAGCATGATGTCATCTTCCCTAAAAAAATATTGTAATCAAACTGCATCTTTCATGTTGAATTTTTAACACACACTTCAGAGTTATCATTATAAAGATACTTCAGTGATTCCTTCCAGTTTTACCACTAAAACTCACCTTTGTATAAAGTCTACAGGAAAACACAACTCCACTGCCTACTCCCACAGACAGCCAAGATAAGCAGCCCAGCCATCTGACTACTGCTTATCACATAATTTTTCACTTTATCGTTCTTTCAGAACTCATCTGTTTCTTTTGCTTTATAGGTACATTGTAATCTGTTTAATTTCAATAATGCTTTCTTTCTTGTGTTCTTGGACTTAGTTAACAACAGAGATCCTGACTGGCAAACAATGTTTCTGATAAAAGAAGCATCCACTAACACTTATATGGTAAAACAAAGGTCTCTGTTTTCCTTTCTCTTTAACATCAGAGCAAACATATATCCAAGATAAGTAAAAGGTTGCTAATTAAAGTACTAAATGATTAATAGGTTTGTTTGTTTGTTTGTTTGTTTGTTTTTAAAAATATAATACTGGGAAGAATTAGATATTTCAATCTTACTGTTTAACAGGAGGCTCGTATTTTCCTTCTGCTTCTATTTGTTTACATACCCATGAAAAACTCATTCTTGTATTTCTGACTAATTTCAAGTCAAGATGAATTCTAACTTGTTTGCACGCCTGGCATTGTAGCTCTCAAGAGGCATTTGTCTGCTTTTCCATCTCTGGTACAGTTTCGTTTTGGTTTTAGGCTGACTCAGAAGCTCACACTTAAGTCAAGAGGATCTTTCCTTAAAGATGACCACCCATTTTTGTGCTTCCAGTATTCTTCAAAATCTCCCAGCACTCGCTAGCTCCTTTATAGTCTATGGGGAAGGTAAGGTAGGTAACACTCACTAAGGTTTTCTGAAAGCTAAATATTTGCCCTTGGCTTAATAGCACTGAAGTGTGCTGCCTTTTAGAAACTGTAGACTGTAGCTTCCCACAGAATCCCTCTCAGATGAGCTCTGAGAAAGTTGAAGTTTGTAAAAAGCTATAATGTTGTTCTGAGTACTCATCTTTAGCATGCTCAGCAGGATCCCAAACTCCACAATATAGTGATTGCTGCAGTTGAGACTATCACTAACCAAGATACTGCAAAGAAGGTTTTCTTTGTTTGTGAGCAGCAAGTCCAGTGGTGACTCATTCCTGGCTGGTACATCTAACATGCATATGAGGAAGCAGACTTCTATACATTCCAAGAATTTGATGGATGATGTGTAAGCTGCTGTATTTTTCTGGGTAGTTGAAGTCACCCAAAACAACCATGTTCTGTTGACTCAAAACTTTCTCAAATGACCCAAATATTGCTTCGGTGGGTTTATTGTCTTGATTTGGAAGAAGATGCTTACTGTAAGATACCTCTCTGATCTTGATCCAGAGGTGGTTTTACAATTGCTGGAGTTTACTTCTAGATATTTAAGGTTCTCCTTAACATAGAACATGACTACTCCTCCTCTTCCTCTTCTTTCCTGTCTATCTTTATGAAGAATTCTACAAGCCATCCATCATGATCTTCCAGTCATGTGAGTTGTCCCACCATGTTTCAATTATTCTTATGATATTTCTCATTCTCATGAACTTTCTGACCAGTCAGGGAGCTTCAGTTCCTCCTGTTTGTTCCCCAGGTTGCATGCAAGACCACCACTTGAGATAGTTGGTCGACTGGTTCTCGATAGTCAGATAGGAACAGTTATTGCTGTTCTGGTTGGCTTGCCTTATTCCCCAGTTGGAGCTTTGCTACTTTGGACTTGGCCCGTTGAGCTTGGTGGATTTAGGGGAAGGTCATTGCATATGCTCTGGGCAGTGTGTGGGAGAAGGAACAAAGTTCTCAGGAGGTTCAGTGAACAACAACTTTTAATTGCAAACTCTAGAACATCCAGATACAATAAGGCACTTGGCAAGGCTTTGACTGGATTTTTTCATCAGGCTTGCAATATACTTTGAGAAGAAGAAGGTAGGAGAAGAAGGAGAAATAGAGGGAAAAAAAAGGAGAGAAAACTAAAAGTCACCACCCTAGGATCCAGGCTTGTCTCAGCAGCTCTTAAATCCAGGGTAGCCGAGTGCACCATGGGGCACATATCTCACAATCCTTTATTGGTTCTGGTTCTTTATTGGTGGAACAGTGCACTCCCCCACCTACACAGAGCTCTCCCTGTTCCCCCACTGCTTTCCCACCTGGTTACCTTGAGTCAGTCAGCCATTCTTGCCATGTCCTATAGTACTTCTGCCCCCAAGTCTTTTAATTTAAAGCCTGTCTCACCAAATTAACCAGCCTTCTGCCAAAGAATTTTCTTTCCTTATCAAAAGGATGATAAATACCTTTCAAGTCTTAAGCTCCTTTCTATCAGGTAATTAGAACATGACCAAATGCTTATTTTATTTTCCAATACACTCTTAATATCTTCAAATATCAAGGTTCAAGACAGAATATTGAACTAGGGGGACATTAAGTCTGAGTCAGCATTTCTATGTATACTGTGATTAATGAGCACTATAATTACTGCTGATATTAGGTGATTGATCTGAAGTTGATATATAAGAAATACTAAACATCAATTATCATGCAATTTAAAAAAAAATTATTCCAGATGATACACTTGTTGAGTAGTGCAGTAAAATTACATTCTACTCCTAATGCCATACTTTTGTACTTCCTAGGTGACAGCAGGTATAGTCGCTTTTTGTTTTGAAGATAAAGATTAATAGCAGTCAGCTCCGTAGCTGTGAAGCACTCAGAAGAGCTTATTTTGGTGTCACTCCAACACTTTTCCCTACAGAGAACGTGACCGTGAAGAGGGAAGAATGAACAAGGAAAGGAGCAAAAAGAAATGCTTCTGGTTCTTAAGAACCCTTTTCAGATCTCCCATGCACCTAAGGACAGCTTTCTAGCTCCTGCTAGATAAAAAAGGGTTGGTTCTTCTCTCAAAAACAAATGTTATTAAAATTGCTCATGCCTGTTGTTTCTGTAGTTAAGATTTTTTCCACTTTTCAGTAAAAAATATCACTTCAAATATCACTTACAATTTTGTCCATTGAATTTAAATGCCAATCACTCTTTTTCCATAGTACCATACACTATCATCACTAACTTTTAGCCTTCTTTTATTGTATTATATATAGAATTGAAAGGCAAGTGAAAATTTGAATAAATTTCTCTAATAATATAATCAATATCATAGCCTAACCTAGTTTACATGACATAAAAACCACATATTAGTTACCTATTTTTCTGAAGTACACCCAAATCTTCCTATAGATTTCCCTAAGAAAATCAAACTGATACAGACTCTTGGAGAATGGGAGTCCACTCCTTGTAATGTCCCCTTATTTTAAATCTGGGTAACAAGTATCTGGATAATACAAGGGTAAAGGTTTTCAATAAAGCCACAATACATTAAAAAATACTCATTGTACCAGGGCTATTAATCAGTAAGTGGTAGCAGCCCAGAAAAGCAAGAGAGAAAATTAAACTGCTCTACATGAAAGATAATAGATGTCTGACAATGTCGTGTTCCATTAAGTGATTTACCCAGCACACTCTCACTAGCCCTGCAACCTCTGACATTCATTTCCATAGCAACAAATGGCAATGTTACCATGCGGATCACATCCAGCAACAGAGAGAACAAGCTCTAACAGTGGAGTTCAAGAAACAAAAAAATCCCTTATAGCAACCTAAGTGTATACATTACAAGAAATAATCACATGATGGACATGGCCTGCTTTGTGAAAAAGTTATTTTCCTCATGCTTAATGGCTCTTGTTTTGTCCAGTTCGTGTTTATCACTTGGAAGGAATATACACTGAGAAAAGACCTATTAGCCCAGGATATAGGCAAGCAACAAAGTTTAGCATGGAGAATATGTATTATGCCACATCACTATTTCTGAACCTAGTAGCAATAGCAATTCCTCTTTTGCACCAAGGATCATCCCCATGGCAAAATTATCCGATTGCCCACAGCATCTCCTGGAAACTTCCATTGCCTACCATCCGCCAATTTGCACAATCATGTCATTGGCAGCCTAATAGTAACTCTGCTCAAGGTGATCAGTGCAATATTTTTTATTTATGAGTCACACAAGATGTTTTTCAACAGTTCTGAAGTATAGGAGTTAGCCATTATATTACATCATGAACACTCCTACCATTATTTGTCCTCGTGGTCCCAAACTCAGTCCCAATTAAAATAAAACATTAGCTTTCTGCAGATAGCAAGTACGGGAGAAATTACATTGGATGCTTTTATCATTTATTATAGTAATTTGCAAAGACATAAACACTCTTATTGTCCAGGAGAACCTACTAAATAAACAAAAGAAAACATTTCCATTTATTGTGAAGCCTCAGACTTTTTGGAGGTTTCCAAAGAATATTTGTTGATTCTTTACTATTAGATAGTATATTTATTTTGTAATTCACTGGATACCATGTGAAAGTACTATCTTGGGTCTTTCTGCCTCTCTACAAAACCTTTATAAACCAGTGGTGTTCTGTCAGCTGCACTCTATTGTGGCAAGAAATGCTGTAGACGGGAGCGTCTAAATAGAGCAGACATTTTTCAAACACACACAAAAAAAGTTTTTTCAACAATAACAATGAACTTCTTTGCAAGATGATGTTACACAGAATAAAGCCTCTGACATTTGCTTCCTGACCTTACTTCACTGATCATGACTGTGGCATTCAGAGATTAACAGTTTTCAACAAAAGATGGGCAAAACTTTTGTGGCTAATGCACAACAAACAGCCACAGCAGGCTAACAGCAGATTCCCCAGACTAAAACTGAGTTTTCTTCAGAAACAGAAAAGAACTGTAAATGTTGCAAGGGAAGTGTTTTAGCAGATATTTATCCTTGGCCTGTTTGGGGTTTAAAAACAAAGCTGCAAGTTGTAAAAACTGGTTTTGAAGTACAATGATCAGGGTGTAATTCCACAATGCTTTTCCCAAACAGAGCAAGGGGGGTAGTTTGAGCATTAGGGGTTACTGGATTACCAAAATTACTGAGGAAGTTCAAGTCTTCAAAACCCACCTGAGATAAAGACATCTTTCTGGAGAACCAGGTGCTTGTTGCTGCTTTTTTGTTTCACTGGGATGGAAGAGTTTCTTCCTCTACTGAGTAGGGTGATGTAATTTATATTCATGTCAGAGGAAATGTATAGGAGTATGGGTACCTCTTACTGGGTGGCCTGTAATATTCAGGTGACTTCCATTAACATACTTAATTTAGAAGCTAAGTTAAATTGGCTTTCAGGGAGACTGTTTCAAAAGCATATAAGTTACTTTTAGAAAAGCTTCCTAAAAGTTTGATTTCTTAAGTTACTTTACTAGTATTGCTCCCAAAACTTATTAAAAACAAATTCTTAATCTCATTTCCAAGTCCCCACAAAACACAATAAATGTTTCAAGTGTGGGACTGAAATGAGGTTTTGAATATTAGCACATCTTGGAATGGATCGGCTTTAATCAGGCTATGCTTGAGTTTCTCTGAGCAACATTTAATTTTCCTGGATGTTGTAATGATTATTTCATTAGTAGTGGTATGACACCTCAAAAAATTTCAATTAAAAAGTGTTGTCTAAACCCAATGTCTTTTATGGAAAATTTCATTAGAATAAGATGGTCAGGGTATACATGTTCATTAGTTTTGTTTTCTTTTTCAAAGACGAGATAAGGCATTATGCACATAACTTTCCATTATTTTGCTAGTTGCTTATAGGAATTTTGGTAGAACCATGTTGGTTTTCATTCCAAAAATACTGCATTGGGCTTTTCCTTTACAGACTGCATACAGTCATTCTCTCCTTTTTAAAAAATGATTCAACAGGTCTAGTTTTACCATTTTATATAGATAGACAAACTTGCCTTGCCACCTGTATGTTATATAAAATGCTATTAGTTCAAACAAAAATGTCATTTATTACTGAAACTTTCAGTGCAGCTCTTACTTTGCTTACTGTGTGACTCCTACTATTGCACAGAAATGCACACTCCAGGTAAGGACTTGCAGTGAATAGTACCAAGGTTATACTCCTGTGTTGCTGATTCAGAGTCTTGTATTTGATCAGCAAGCTGAGTTTTCTGAAAAGTTCTTTTAACTCTGACAGGCTGTCATGAATGAGTGTTTTAAGGTTGCTTAGAAAATCACCGGCAAAGGTAGCAGGAAAAATACAGGTTTAATATAAAAGTGACAGCAAGACAAAAGTCACTGGCAAGGTTCACTCTACTACTTACTAGTTGGTTAAAGCACACTGAGAAAAAGCAAAAAAAAATCCAGAATCAATCAATCCAAACCAAAATAAACCCCAAAACTATTTATGTGGAGGCTGGGGCGGGGAGGGCAGGGAATGGGGAGCAAAAGGATAGTAGAGAGTAAAGATAAATGGAATCTGGCCTTAAGGCCCAACAGCGTTTGACTTAATTTAACAAGGGAGAGGGCTTTAATCATAATTATCTTTCTTCCTGGCCACACTTCAGGTAGACAACTTTCTTTGAAAGCTTGAGAACAAAAATGTGATTTCACTTGGGTCGTTATTCAAGCAAAAAATGTTTCCAAGGCTGTTCATTAAGAAACAAGGAGCTTGCTAGACAACATTAATTCCTGGGAACAGTGTTTATAATAAGCTCAAAAGGAGCTCAGCCCATGTGCTGTTCATCAAGGCCGAGGCCTAACGAGCAAGTCTCAGATCATAGTGCAAGCACGGGGGGGGGTAGGGGGGGGCATGGATGCCCCACCACACGGCCATATATAATAAACATCATAAGATTCTTCAATTTCTGAACTGGAAATAGTTGCTCCCCTCCTGCTTCTTTCCTCCCTTTAAAAAAAAAAAATAAAAAAAAAAATAAAATCTATCAAAAAAAGCCCCCAACATTTATTTGTCTGGCCTTCAATTACTGTAATGCACATTAAAATTTGCTTAAAAAAAAAAAAAAAAAACCTAGTAGAAGCTTGTAGAATGTATTTTTTACATATTTTTTCCAAGATTTTGATATCTACAGAAGTGACTACAGTTAAAACAATTTCTGCTTCTTGTCAGAGAACATAATTTAAATATGTAATTTATAGAAGTCTTGTACCCATAAGTATTTGAGTTATTGCACAGATTTTATCTGCAAGATTTCCCATAAGGTTTGATGGGATGTGTGGTTCTGATTTATAACTATAGACATCACTGTCCAGTGTGACTCACAATATTTTGCAAATTACAAGTCCTATTCAAAGACATTAAAGTGCAGAATCACCAGTTCTTTTTTGATGACCATGCACTTGTTCCATTTGGGACTATTAAAGTCTTAAAGAAATAACTTTGCTGTAAAACACAGTTATTTATATTTAAACATCTAAACCATTAAAAAAGTATGTACTATTTTATGATACTAAGCATTAATATTATGAAATTCCAAATTTTTGGTATTCTGTATGAAATATATTCCCTTTATCTATAAGGCTGTTGCTTTTGTGTTTATTCTAGAGGCAAAGAGACATTTTTAGAAAAAATAATGATCATTCTGAAGGAGAAGCAATAAAAATACTCCTGTCCTGAGCACAGATGCATGGGGGAATTTCCCAATAGACTATTTAGATATTTGTGTTCTGATGAAAGAGATGAAAAATGCTTCATGAGCAGAATTTGGAGAGACACAAAGACAGGAGCTGAAAAAAATAATAATAGAGAGGAAGGTGAAAAGTAATCTTTGTAGCTTAAATGGAAGAAAAGAAGGAGAAAAGTAGTTTAAGTGTCGTGTACACAATATTGCAGATAAATTGAAAGCAGATTTTGATTACTCTTACACTTGGATAGCCCTCACTGGCTATGAGACAATAAGTTTTTGACATTATCATATGACAGAAGGAGACTGAGAAGATACCAAAAATACTGTAGACTGCAAGACCTATACTTTTGTATTAAGTACATTTTGAATTTTCCTGCTCTTTTCCAGGATCTTCAGCTCTGCTCTTCTTTATAGAAACTTATGGTACCTGTTTTCAGAATTGCTGTGACAAATTCACAGGCTGACAGAGAGGTATTCTTCAGTAAAACAATGGAACTTTTTCAACTGATAGAAAACAGTCTAAGAAATTTGAATTAAATTTGAACTGTTTAGATAACTGAAGTTCTCTGATTTAGTGTAGAAGTGAAAGAATTTCTTTTGGGAATCTTTTTTCAAATCTTTACATAGCTTATGGAAAATCACCACTATGCAAGCTATAAATCCACTACCATATGAAGTATATGGAATATCATTGTACTGCAAATGACACTGTGAGGGTACAATTGCTCTGTTGTGTCTAGCCAATGGCCAGCAATCTTTCACAGACATCAGTGTAGGGCATTTTCTTCAGGTACCTAGAATTTATTATGTTTTTATTTTTCTTATTAATGTTTTCTTCACTCCTAGTTGATGATGAACATGAGGAAAACAATTTTAGGCTCAAAAAATATTTACCCAAACCCCTCCACATGCAAAATCTTGTTGCATCACAACAACAGCCTTCAAAGCAAGTACAGATTGCCCTTCAATAGGTGACAGAACTTTGTGCTGTTCCTAGACAAATGTCATACTCTAGTTTCAGATAACCTGCAGTTAGGAAGGAGTCAATGTAGCTGAAAAAAAAGCCCCACAGAGTGACAGAATATTTTGATTTTGAAGGGAACCACTAGGATCATCAAGTTCACCTCTTGGCCCTGCACAGGACAGCTCTAAGAGTCACTACGTGCCTGAAAACATCTTCCAAATGCTTCTTGAATTCTGTCAAGTTTGTTGCTGTGATCACTTCCCTGGGCAGACTGTTCCAGTGCCCAGTGACTCTCTGGGTAAGAAGCTTTTCCTAATACCTAACCTAAACCTCCTCTAACATAACTATGGGCCATTCCATTGGATCCTATCACTGGTCACCACAGAGAAGAGATCAGTGTCTACTCCTCCTGTTCCCCTCACAAGGAAGTTGTAGACTGCAATGAGGTCTCCCCTCAGTCTCCTCTAGGCTGAAAAGACCAAGTGATCTCAGTCGTTCCTCAAATGGCTTCCCCTCCAGACCCTTCACCATCTGCATTACCCTCCTTTGGATGCTCTCTAATAGTTTTAAATCTTTCTAATATTGCAGTGCCCTAAACTGCACACAGTATTCAAGGTGAGGCCACACCACTGCAGAGCAGAGCAGGACAATTACCTCCTTTGGCCAGCTAACGTCAGATCCCTGATATCATCGTCCTCACTAAGTGGTCTATAGTAGACTCCCGCAATAACATCCACATTATTTTTCTGTCCCTTAATCCCAGGCTCTCAGCCATGTCCTTGCCAACTGCAAATTCATATAGTCCACCACTTCCATCACATTACAACACCACCCCCTGCCTCGCCTGTTCTTCTTATCCCTCCTGAAAAGTCTGTAACCATCCAACATAGGACTCCAATCACAGGACACATTCTTCCAGGTTTCACTCATACCAGTGAAGTCAAATCCCTGGAACCAGGCCAAAGCTTCACGCTCCTCTTGTTTGTTCCTTTGAGTTGTCACAGATGGAAGAATTATCTACCATTTCAGATATTGCTAATATTGATATATTTAGACATTTATATTCCAAATTTTTCCATGGTTTTCTGCTTAATCATCCATGATTTTCCACTCTATCTTAATCTTTCCACTTAATCAGCAGCTTGATCTGATCTGTAGTATTGTTACAATTGGACATAAGTAACAGCCTGAGGATTATTAATGAATTGGGCATGAGGTTTTGCACATTAGCTATATTGTCTTATTTCACATTGTTACTTTTGGCCTTCTATGTTCTATGATGTGCAAATCACATCCACTCAAGCCTGCAGCAAAAGTTGCCTTAAAATTGCTATCACTTGCAGTGGATGTAGAAAATCTTTTCTCATACCTAAGACAAAAATGTATTTTTCGAGACAGACCTGAAAAGAAGAGACTTTACTTCTGAAGTAGAGCTGCAACCATCCATCATGGTAGGAAGGTGGGGGAAAGGGAAATGAAAAGAACCACGGACAATGTAGCATCTTAAACACATTGCAACAAATGAACATATTCCAAATTTTGGTAGTTCATGTCACAGCATTGGTAATCCTTCCAGCTATGAAACTATTGTAAAAGCAAAAGAAGTACACCTTTGCATGCTTTGCGTTTTGTTCACCCAAAAGAGTTCATTGATACAATCAAGGCACCAAAATGGTCATCTTTTAAGTGGCTCTTGAAGAACAGTTACAAACCCAAAGACTCACCAGGAGAAACAACACTTAAATCCATAAAGAATTCTCACCTGCTGATGAGACCAGTTTCAAGCAGAATGCCACTCTGCAGAAGCAAAATTATCACTTTTTTTACCCTTTAGCAAACAGAAGACACTGAAAAAAGCATGGCAGCATCAAGGGGATTTGTGTGCAGTTGTGAATTGACTGTTCAAAAGAAATGAAAAAAAGCTTGTTACATGTTTTAGCATCTAGGGAATCAGTGACTTTTTAAACTTCCCAATGTGATGCTATAAACATGCTGTCTCTAATGCTGCCAAAGCTTATTGAAGCCCCTAGTAAGTGCCTTCACAATACTCCACACACCATGAAATTCAATTACATTTAAGAAAATTAGGGTTGAGTTTAATTACTTGTGTGCACTTTGGGTGAGCTCATGTTCTGTGTAAGGATGTGACTTGCAGAGGTCGTGACATTCAGACTGAATGAATTCACTTACATGTGGTGCATTTCCTTTTGAAATTAATTTAACTACCGAATATTCCCTACATTTCTGGGAAAAAAAAAATCATAACGATTCCATGAAACTGCAGAAAAAAGAAGAAATTAGTCTTCTGCACAACACATGAGAGAAAATTCTACAAGAATTATATATTTCTGTTTATGCAAAATTCTGGGCAAAAAACCTCAAACCCCTCACAACCAACAGGTACATAATTTTCTTCCCTTTTCCCATAAAATAACCATGCCAGTTTTTCAAAATCTGGAAGATCTGATAATATTTGCTACTTGATTTCTATATAAGCATATAATTTTGTTTAAATAAATCTATTTTCTCTTCTCCCAAAGGAAGGAGAACCACACCCCTAAACATGTAAGTTCTCCTGCCAGTCACAGTTCAGACAGCATGTCCCCAGTTAAATGTGTTGTTATGCTTGTTGCTAGCTGAAAAAATCAAGAGCCTTCCTATTGAATGCATGCTATAAAATTCTGCTATCCCTTCAAATCCAGTATAATGGTGACTATTCGTTTTCTATTAGAGCTGAAATAGAAAAATGAGGAGCTACACCTCTCTCATTAATATTCATGCCCTAGTTTTCTCATGGTGTTCTCTATAAGAAACAAACACTGCTTGCTGAAATTTATGTTTTTATAACATTACATTATTTCCTCTGAAATATTAGCATAAGTTAAGGATCAGTTCTCTATTCAGAGGCCTCCTAAGAAGAAGGATATTACACTGACCACTGACATGCTGCAGTGGCTCTCAAAACAAGTAGAGTTTTGCTGGACCTGCCATTCGTTCCTTAAAGGTTCACAACAGTCAAAATAAAGCTCAGTCCTCTTCCCTTTAAAGGAAGTTGAAAATATGGAAAAATATAGTTATTGCAGGGCCAGCTTTACAAATTAATGCCTTTTTTAGTTCGAAGTTAGGCTGAAAAAGCACAGGCATGAAGAACTGTTCTTGAAAAATGGTTTTATTACTAAATTAATAAGAACACATAAATTAAATGAATGCTGGAGAAGTAACAATTAGAATTAGAGGAAAAATCTTCTTTGTGCAAGAGGCCAAAGCTGGCTCTAACTACTACTGTATTAAGTCACAGTGAAAAAGAGGAAAGGAGACAGGGAGGAAGAAGATTAGAGGTAGGAGGGAACAACAAAGTAATAACACAACTTAATTGCACGGTGTGGATCCTCTCTGCATCTTGGTGAGACATTACACAATGTGCTCTTAAATAAAGGTTTCCAAGTGTAACACAAGTCTCTTTATGGCTCTCGTTGCTTTCATCTAAGAAGCAAACAGTAGAAAAACAAGACAAGCAAAAAATAGTCAACTCCATTAGTGATTTTTCATCTCCCTCGTGTATTGCCATGGATTAAACCGATCGCAATAATGAAAATTTACAGAGGATGTTGTGTTTATTTTAAACGCACTGTTATCTCAATATCCCAGTTCAGAGGGAGCAGAGGAGGGAAGGAGAAGGAATGGGGAAAAAGACCTTACAGAAAAAAATAAGGCTGGAAAAGAAAGACTAAATAAGACATTTTAACATTTTCTTTGTCATCAATGGAATACTGCTTCTACTTTCTAGATGTGCACTGGTGATAAGTGATACCATTCCAAGTCTTCAAAATTTCTAACAAAACACTGCATTACAGATGAGCTTCTTAATCCTAATAAACCACCCATGAGACATTTCTTTCCCTCCAGAGTGACGCCAAAAGTAATGTAATTCCTAATTAGTGCCATTTGTGAAGATACCCACTGGAATGGAAGAGAGAAAGCTTGTTTTGACTATGATCTCTTCATAGTGGTGAAGGTGACCATGTAGAAAACACTATCCTTATGAAGAACAGTCATTGACATGACCACAGAGCACAGAATACATGAGGTCAAATCTTATAGAGGGAGCTGTTATTGCTGATATTACAGCACCAATACAAAATATAAAAAAATGATGATAATAAAGCCACGGCCTTTGAACAATCTGATCTAGTGGAAGGTGTCCCTGACCATGGTGGGAGGGTTGGAACAAGATGATCTTTAAGGTCCCTTCCAACACAAACCACTCTATTGTACTTCCAGTTAAGAGGAACATCTTTCAAATACCTTTGTTTCCATATTCTTCTGGCTTCATTCTTTGACATTTGCAGTTGCAAGGGAAAGTATTTATCGATAGGCCTAACACTGCACATATTTGCTTGCATATTGAACTATTCAATAATTTGAGGTCTTTAACTTTTTTCATAATCAGTTTTTGGAAAGCTTACCCCACTCTGAAAAATCAACGGATCATTATTGATCATATTGATTATTGACTATCTGATATCCTTAACAATTCATTGTTTTAAAGAGCAGCATTAGGACTGGAGTTAAAAAAAAAAATTAAAAATGTGCTAATCTAAAAAGAATTAGTAATTTGCCTTCACATCAAAGTAATTCTTTCTTTCTTTCTTTCTTTCTTTCTTTCTTTCTTTCTTTCTTTCTTTCTTTCTTTCTTTCTTTCTTTCTTTCTTTCTTTCTTTCTTTCTTTCTTTCTTTCTTTCTTTCTTTCTTTCTTTCTTTCTTTCTTTCTTTCTTTCTTTCTTTCTTTCATCTCAGATTATTCACAGAGAATTATGTTTTAATGTCTGACTTTTCAGTAGAACAACTGAATTCCAAAACATGAAATTGTTTTCTCAGCAGGAATGTAAATATTTTTCATTAAATTGCCTAGTGAAGTAATGAGGAAGAAAAATATGGAGAATTAAAAATAAACACATTAGTGCAACAAAGATCTCTGATTTACAAATATTTTACCTTTTTTCTTATTTTGTGTAAAATGTTGGAAAAGTTGAAACTGTTAATATGTGGGTTCTCTATTATTATATGTAATTTAAAATAGGGAAAGTGAAATCTATGTCTCTACATGGATACCATACCAAAATGAACTGCAGGAAAGTATGTTAAATCTCTTCAGTGTCCTTATTCTAGGATAAACCAGCACATTACTGTTAAAACATAACACATGACTCAGTACTGACTCTCCTGGACAAGCTGTGGTCCAAACTGACCAGATTTCCCAGCCCTCAATTCCATACAGTGCCTCTACATCCAAGGTAAATATGGCGTGTATCAGTAAGATGAAGGGAACTGAAGGGGTCAACCTGTTTTATGATGTTTCCTTGTTTGCTCTATCTTGTATTTCCTCTTTCTTTTTGGAAAGGAGATGTTAGCATTTTGTTGCACTTTACCTCACTGAATGTGAATTATTACAGATTTTTGGATAACTGCAAAACCATATAGTGAAGTCCTGCAATGATGACTCATAACTAACTCTTCCTTGGCCCTGTAAAATCCTCTCAGCTGGTCTTTATATCTTAGAATATGTTGTTGTGACTCAACTGAAAAGTACACTAAAGTAATATACTCAGCACATAGATAGCTTTCATTATATTGAGCAATGCTAAGAGGTTTTAAAAGCTATTTCATAGCTGTGGAAGAGTTTTGATAGGGGACAATGAAAAGCTTATTTCAGAAGATAGATTTTGAAAGGTCTTTGTGCCAAATGCTCTATGCTATTTGGGGCATGCACTTCTAGCATTTTCTAAATAAAATAACATGTAAATCTAATTTACTGTTCATGAATTCAATTCTTCAATAACCTTATTTTATATTTGCTATCCTTACAGAAATTTTACCTTTGGAAAACATTAGATATATTTAAGGTGCATTTAATGATTCTAAAATTACAGAGAAAATTTGTGTTTGTCACTGTATACATTCCCCTCAAGTCATACTGAAATGTATTTAATGCCTTGAATATAAAGAAAAAAAAAAAAAAGATAAAAAGAACCAAAAAAACCAACAAATTTAGATTCAGTTGAGGAGAGGTTTTTGAATTCATTGGACCAGTGCGAGTCAAACTGGCAAAGGCAGATACTGGAAATTATTTGGAAATAATTCTGTTTGGTAAATACATGGTAAGCCTAAATCACTTATTCACTATGTAGTTCTCATCCTTCCTAATTATAAAAGAAAAATTAACAAAGTCAAGAAAAGGAGAGGATATTATATGAAATAAAATTCATTAATATGCATTAGTCTGAGATTTTTAGCTTGAAAAATAAAAAAAGAAGACAAATACTATAGAGATCTACAAAATCATGAATTGTATGCGGGGGTAAAGATGGAACAAATATCATACCAAGATGTAATATTTGCCCTTCCTTCCAGCAGAAGTACTCATGAGAAGCCATTAAAATTATCATGCAAAAGATTTCAATTGAAGCAAAACAGAAGTACTTTTAATAACAGTAATGGTAGAACTCACTGCATGACCAGACTTTGGTAGCTGAAAGTGCAAATGAGATTAAAAGGGATTAGACAACTGTATGAAAAACAGGCCCATTCATGGCTAATAAACTTTCTGGTCTGCATGTAATCTCTGCCTCTGGAAGTCCCTGAACTGCTGACTGCCAAAAGCTGTCAGGGAAAGGATTGCTCTACACATGCCTGATGTGTTCTTCCCTAAGCAACTGTTATTGGCTTATACCAGAGATGGATTTTTGAGCTAGCTGAACTTTTGGTTTCATCCAATATGGCAGTCTCAAAGCTCTAAATGCTGACATGTGAATTAATTCTGCTCATTTAACCTTTTCTTGAACTTAAATGGGTTCATTAAAATAGCTCATGTTCCTTCACAATATAAATTCTAATCCACATAGAATTTAAGCCTAGTATTCAAGCTATAACTTTCCAGGAGTACCAGGCCAATGTTCAAAGTCAGTGTCTAAATGGATGTGCAAGTTACCAAAATTTAAATCCCGCATTATGAAAAACGATTAAAAAAACCAAGCACACAAACAAAAATCTGGTGCCACTTGGTTCTTCCAAAACAAAAGTTCTTGGTACAAATGACCCTTCAGCATCCCACCTGAATGACAGGTCCAGCTTTCAGAGAGCATGCCTTCAGATAGCACAACATTGCCCCAGTTAATTCCAAGTTCTGCAACCTTTGTTGTTTCTCTTTTGTCTTTCTTTACTTCAAGGACATATTACTTTAAAAGATCTGCTATATATACTTCATAGCATCTACTTTTAAGAGATTAATCTGCAATGTGCTGTTAAAACAAAATAAACAAACAAAATAAAAAAGAGAAAGGGAAACAGAATGTTCTTATTAAAATACTGTCAGTCCATCTGGCCAAACTCAAATGTGTGCTCTGCCATAAGGTGAGCTATAGATTTTAGGTGTTTGATTTCAACTTGAAGAGATGGCTCTGTACTCTTGTACAGTCACTTACTTCTTCCTATATTGCTTTAAATTGGGCTATATTCTTCTAAGGCAAGTCCGTTTTGTTTAAGTCAACTTCAGAGATGATAAGTAATATTCAGACAAAATACTTCCCCATCAGTATAGATATATATACATACTAAGGATAGGAAATCAAGATTAAAATTATTTTCTAATTTATCTTGATTGGATATTGTAATTCATATAGACTTGTGGGTGTCAACGTTATCAATGCTCTTTTAGCATTAATTGCTAACTGGTGGGTGGGCTGAGAGGCATTTAGAACGCCTATGGTTGGCAGTCTTCAAGGCTGAAGCTCTGCAGCTTGTAAGAGGACTACTTTATGCTTAACCAGGAGGGCTGGGGTGGATGGAGTTTCCCTGAGTGTTAAGAGTTCCTTTAGAGGCCAAATGATAAGCTGCACAAACCCAGGGACCTTTTCTGTGTCCCTGTTTTCCAGTTTTCCCTCTGCCTTTGAAATTTCTTTCCCAATTGTATTTGTGACTTTTCAGTTTTACCTTCAGGCATCATCGCTGCTCTTGTCTTGATCATTAACAAACTGAACTTCATTGCTTTGTCATGAGTGTCTTACACTTTCTACATAATGTTTAACTTTCTAAAGAGTTTTCCCCCCAACTATTGCTGAAGTTTGCTGACTTTACCTAAAGTGCAAGGAAGAAGAGCTGCTGTTATGCGCTGGGGGTTAAGATGCTGGAAGTCATGCAGAAAGTTGACAAACACTGAAATATATGATGGATACTATTTATTGCGGGTAATGATGTTTTCTTTACACTTGGTTTCAATGATTTTTCCTATGCATTTGTGAACAGTGAGCTCTCAAAACAAAAGGCACACATTAAGCATCAACTTAAAACTCTTCCAGTTAGGTACCCAAGTGAATAAAAATTAATTAAAAATAAGAAAAATACACATATGGAGGTTGACAGGTGTTAAGATATATCACAAAAACAGCCTCTCATGAATATACCAGTACTTACATTTTGTTTTCAAGAACATTTGTGCTGATGAACATCCTTCTATACATTTGATAAGTAAATTTATTGGCTTGTTTAAATATGCACCTGTTTTCAGTGCCACTTGGCCACTGATTTTTTTACTTAGACAGAAGCACAAGGGACTGACAACTTTCAAATGCACTGAAGTTTAGAATTAAGTTGCTAAAAATGAATATATATCATGGTTGCATAAAAAAATGCCAGGACAAGCTGTCTTTGTCACACAGCAGAGGCAATCAGTTCCCAAGCTGATGAAATAAATGAAAATTTCAGCCAGCTGTCAGGCTGTTAAAACAACTCTGACAGAATTGGGGATCAGGATAGCCACATAAGCAGGTGAAGGCCAAGTGTTCGCTTGTTCCCAGATGTCTGTAAACTTTATCTGCAGTTTGAATCAGACTAAGAGTGAGAAAGTATTTTTCTGGCCTCTGTAGACTGGCAGTACAAAGAAACAAAATATGATTGTTGTGGTCTAAACACTGAGTGTTGCTAAACATGACTTAAAAATTAGGTATTTCTGCTCTTCCTAAGATGGGAGTTTGTAGAGGATACTTGAGGAGATCACAAACTAAGACTGTGATGGGAAATAAGAAAGAGGGCCTAGTAAAATCCTGAGGAAATGTAATCTTTTTATTCAGCCCCATTGCCAAATATTATTCTTTGCCAAGTTTAAAAGCATCATCTGTCACACTCTGTTCATATTAAAGTGTCATTTGAGCTGGAAATGTCCAAGTCATCAACACAGATGTCTGGACTACAGAGAATTAGGTCTTTTTTTGTCAGTTTTTTAATATCTAGATATGTCTCAAGGAAAAGGATCAGTGAAAGATCATAGCAAGAAAATTACTGAATCCCTTTTGTTTAATTTGTCCCAGAAAGTTTGCAAAAAAACCTCTTGCTGTCCTAATATGGGCAGAATGGTATCATTTTTAAAGAAACTTGAAACTTGAAAAAATACCCATTTCCTTTTGTTATTATTTGTACAATCTTAAGAAAAATGCATCCATCATTCAAATTCCCTTTTGATTATATTATAGCTTTAAAAATTCATCTTTTCCTTATTTTGTACATAGCCTGCAGACTGGGGGCACTGCATTACACAGTAAATCATAACTCTATTATCCACCAGCTCAAATCTGAATATTATTTTTCTTACCTCTTCTGTGTCAGAGAACTTTGGAAAAACAGTGCAAATTACTGTGCCATAATCATAACAAATAAGAAATAACAAAAAGAAACTGGGTATTTTTATCAGTGAATCTGAAGAAGCAAGCAACAAACATCTAGCTCCTATTTTTCTTGTTTCTAAATATCTTCATAGTATTGTTGGATTATTGAATCTCTATGGATTTTACAGAATGAGGTAATGTGGTTGTTTTCAGTGACAATTATACATGTTCAACTTATGTTCCTTGTAGGTCTCTTATCTACTCTCCAGACAAAATTTTTATGGATGTTCACGTGACTGAATTACTTCAGAACACACAGAACACTAGTAAGGGTAGGCAGAAATCAAGCTAATACAGAGATCCATCATAAACATTGAGTACACAAGCTGCTTGTACTCTGGCCATGAGCAGGAAACTCTACACAGCAGTGTCCGGTTTCTCCTGCATGCCTGGGAAATGCAGGTGGATAAATGACAGTGGGTCTTGCTTACAGCAGTTTATTACTTCTTTAATGCTGTACATCACTTCAGTAGCTCTGGACATGGTTTCTGAGACTCCCAGTGGGCAAAAACCTCAATGAAACACAAACTTCCAGTTAAATTGTTCAGTTATCTGCTCTCTTACCTTCTTAAGCTCTCTTTGACCAGATATTTGGAAGCCTGGCTTCTTTTGCCAGTGAATATTATTGGATTAAACTATTTTCTGTCTCCTTTTGTTCCTTCCCTGAATGCATTGTGTTAGGAATTTAGTGTCCCAGAACAAATACAGGAACATCTCAGTATCCCAAGACAGACTTTAAATTGGTAAGCTTTTCTGGCCATTGTATATCCTTGTATCATAATGGGGGAACACTTGATGTTGTATTCTGCCCTCTGTGCAATATGCACATTTCCTGTGAACTCAGAGAAAAACACCCTGGGATCGGTACCTGGAAATCAGATCATGCCGACCTGAACAAAGTCTTAAGTAAATGCTTAACTTCAAGCAGTTATAATCTCCCAGGACTCAATTATATGGTCAAATGTTTTGCCAAATTAGGTTCACTATGAAATGAAGCGAGCTTAGTTATCATTTTCCTGTTCTGTAACAAAACTGAAAAGATATTCTAGGAAAAAAACAGTTCAATGGAAACTAACTAGTGTTTATCCCTGCTAATGTTTCTTTTGGGTTTCTCGTTAAAAAATCCTGTGATTTGTGAACATTTATAGGCAAGTCAGGGTATTTCATCTCTAGAATGCAGAGTGTAGAATATTTTTTTTTAATATTTTGGGAAATTATTTAAAAGTTATTTAAACTTTGGTATAAGTCCCTTTTATTATAGTACAGAGCGAATGTACAGAGTTGAGTCAGAATGACCATTAAACTGCTTGTTAAACAGAAAATTAGATTGTTGTGTTACTTTGGTTTCTTTTTGAATGAAAAGTACTCAGTTATATATGTGGGACTGAACACATTTGGTCTGTGTAGTTTAGTTTCCCTAAAGTGTTTCCAAGACTGACTCAATTTGGTGCAGTTCCAACCCAAATGCTCAAATTCAAAGTGGTTTTATTGGTAGATTCTCTTTTTTCCTACATGGCCAACAAAATACTGATATCTGCAAATCTTAACAGCTGTCACTGAAACTCAGTTTTTTTGAGATGACAAAATAAATTTGAAGGTTTTAATGGGAGATCTTTAGGAGTTTACTGCAAGATTCATTCAAGAGATTGCAACGGCTGAGCAGACAACACGTGACGATGACCCATAATCCCGGCCTGACCTTGGACTTGATTCAACATCCCAAACCCATCTAATGGTCTGGGTTCCAGATTGCCACCCCTGCCCTCCATCTGTGTACATCAATGGTGTTTCAAAGAAGCCATCAGGTTACATCAGACCATTTCTTTCTGACAGACCTTGCTGCAAAGGAGGTTCTGGTCTTTTAAGCATGTGTAAAGCACTGTATAAAATAGGCCACTAAGACCAAGGAAACACTTTTAACTGTACCACACCCTCTTTTCTGTTTCTTTTTGTCTGTATTATAGAGGCATTTACCTGTTTCTAGCCTCTTTCCTACCCAGCCTCTCGCTTGAGATACACACCAAAGAAATAGTATCAGTAGTATCACACCACTGGTTTTGCTGAGGACAGACCTTTCACTCTTACCTCTCTGTCCCTCTCACCTGGTTCTTATGCCTGGTACTGCTCATGCTCCTCAACCCCACAGGTAATATGACAACAGCAATTGGAGGTAATGAGCCTATTTAAGCTCCTTTTGAAAACTTGAGAAAGCAAACTGTTTATAACTTTATTTGCTCCACTGACTTCAGACATTTGCTGTAAAATTAATAGCTGGTGTCAGAGCTAAAAATAACTGCACCTTTTAAAATAGGCATGTCCCATCTTGACATTATTCATTTGTAAGGTGTATTAAATTTTGTCTGAGATAACAAGCTTTATTAAGATGCAATGGCACTAAGGTGGTGTTATTTTTTACCCCATTTTTTTTTTCTTTGATCTCTCTGCCATCATACAAAGGTTTCATTGCTCTTCCATAAAAAACCTATATGTATACATATATATATACACACACAGATAATAAGAAATGAAGCTTTTTGTTTTCAAAAAATATCCCTAGTAAAATATCTCCACAAGATTCTCTAGCTTCACCTCCGGTAACAACTTAAAGTGAATATGATTTCAAAGTCTTCAGGGAGACATATGAGAGGTGAAGATGCTTGATCCTCTATTTGCATGAGCTCAGCCATGGAGCTGGGTGGGAATAATAAAAGGAACAAAGAGTGCTCCCAGCTGAGAGAAAATGTAAGGAGATAGAAGGCATGAGAACACAAAATTAAAGGTTTTCTGTCTCTCTCTCTCTCTACTGCTGCTTAAGTAAGTCAAGGAAAGTGTGAAGAAGATGAAAACAAATACAGTCTGTCCTGAAAGGCACTCAGCACCTTAATTTTCACTGAGATGAACCGTGTATCACCTCATTTCAACAGAACTGGGGTTTATACCCTCTTGTGTCAGAGCAGAGTAGAACTTCTCTCATTGCAGTTCATTTCTGGGTCTGTTCCTGGGGTGGTATGACCTGGCCAGTATGATCTGTTTCAGCATAAACCATGTGAGGCAGGAGAGGGGGTATTGCTTATGGCAGGATCCATCCCAGAAGTTACAACTGAGTCTCACTCTTTGGTTATTAGTATTTTTTTTTCACAAATGGTGCAGCATATCACTGCCCTCTAATTCACACATACTTCTTCCTAGACTGACAATTGGATATTGACATGACTGTCTTTGTATTAGTTTTCTCTCTACAGAGGAAAAATGGCATAGATCACAAAGACATGTAGAAACAACAGAACTACAAAACAGATTAAGATGTTTTATTTATTTGTATTTCTCCAGAAAAACTTAAAAATATCAGTAGAAACTTTCTCACCCTCCAGACAGCAATAACATTTATTCTGAGGGCCCTTTTTTTTATTTTCATATTCAATTAGCTGGTTCACTGACTTATGAAGTATACATGTCTATATGTTACACTTTAAATTTTGACCAATCTTCATTTGTATTGTAACAAATATAAACTAATCAGAATGTAACAAAAAGTTTTCAATTAAAAAGAAGAAAAAAATTTAGACAATGATGAAACTGTTTAAAGAAATGAGATGTGAAACTTGTTTTTTTCTATTATCTTTGGTGAATCATTTTTTATTGCCTGAAGTATTTAAAGAAAAAAGATAATCTGTCAACATACTTCTGTTCTATTTTGGTTTTTCTACAGTATATTAGCATTATTAAGTTATTCACTAAGTGATCTAGCAAATATTTGTCATAAGTGATTCCCTCTCATTCTCTATATTTCTCTGATCAAGATATTTTCCATTTTTTTTTTAAATAGATTAATACACACAAAGCACACACACAAAATGCTAAAGGTTTAGAGAAAAATAAATAGCTATGTGCTTTGGATAGCACATCAAAATTTTTGAGGGTTGTCTGTTCTCGTATTTGCTCGATCCCTCATCATTCAAAGTAGTCCCTAAAGGGCCTACGTTTTTGAAGAAGCTCCTCTGCATGCTCATCAACTGTATCCTTCTTGGACTCAGTATTGACCTAATATTCAGCTTGATGCTCTTCACCCAGGAACCAATGTTGTTTGAGTAATCAGTCATTTTGGCCATGATACACAGCACAGTTTGTCCCTACACTGCTCACCAGAATCCATGAAATATCACCAGTTTCTTCAATCAGCAAACAAGGATGTTGGCAGGGCATCTGTGACAAGAGATGCTTCTGAGAGTTCTTAAGCAAAGGTCCTAATCACAGAGTTACAACCTAATATCATTACTTGTGAATGTATTTCTGTGTGGATAACCTAAACTGTCTAATAAATGATAATGTCAAACACTGTAAAAAAAGAAGATCAGGTTTAAGCAAAGGAAACTCTTCATTCACTGTTAGGAGGTCACCACCTTCAGTGCCTGTAAACCTGTAAAGCCAGAGTAAAGCCAGTCAGCTTGTGACAACATTTGGATACTAGTCTAAATATTCTACCACCCATACCCTTCTGTGCTCCAAATAATATACAAGCTTTTGCTTCTAGCTCATTTTGCAGTGGATTTACACTGTTGGAAAAAAGACATATTTTGTCATTAATTCTGCTGTTCTGCCCTATTCTCAGCTCTGCTCTTCACTTTAGGCTGAAACTCACTGTTCACACTTGTCTGCTATATAACTAAGTATTCCAACTTTACCCAAAACCCAAAATCATTCCAGCAACCAAAAACTGCATAGCATCTGGACTTGAAGCTATTCCAGGAGTCATCTTTATGATTTATTATACCACAGTGTCTTCTTACTGCTGCAGCTCAGGAATGATATGAGTGAATTAGCTGGAATAGTGACAAGTATAAAACCCCTTATACCATATTCCCTGCCTCTTTTAAAGCAAAGGATAGCTAGGTAAACTGTATGCAAATAAGCATACCTGTGCTTTTATGGCAGCATGATAACTGCAGAATGCCAGGAGCTGACCTTTGGCACAATAATCTTGTGTCTTTTTCTCCTAGGAAATTTTTAGATTAAATTTTTTAGATTAAATTTTATTATTTTCCAAAACTTTTTTGGCCTTAATTGCCAAAAAAAAAAAAAAAAAAAAAAAAAAGGCTGTAAAATCAATTTAGCTGAAACTTTGTACTAATATGTCTACAGCAGTCTCATGAGTAATCCAGTAATTGTGGTAGAATTTAAATAAATTGGGAGACTAGTTTTCTGTTACAGAGAGCCAGATAACTTTTTGTTAAAACTCTGCTTTTGGAAGGACTCATCATAATTGTCCTCTTTTGCTTATATTTCTCTAGAAAACATACCAAAAGAAAAGAAGTGGAAGGAGGAAAGAAGAAAGGGTAAAGGTGAAGGGGGAAAACTGGGAGGGAGAAGCAAGAAAGAAATAGGCAAAATGAAAAAGAAAATAGTAAATAAAAGATATTAGATGATTCAGCATTAAAAGTTTTGAGGAGATATTTGGCTGTATTTAGGCAAATCCAAAGATACCGATTCTGACTGTATCAGAATCTGAAAAGACAAAATAGAGGAAGGACTTATGCAAGATCCAAGGTGAAATGTTAGTATCTCCCAGTATCTTACAGCCAGCCTCATATTTAGGAAAGTCTGTGTAAAGTAAGATTTTCCCTTTAATATGTATTTGTCAAAATTTAATGGATAGATATAATTGCAGTCTCCAAGTTTTCTAACAGCAATACTCTTTGCCTGTTATATCTCTTGTTCTGTCAATGAGTAAATGTGTTAGAAGTCTCACTAACATAACATTTAACAGGAAGAAAAAATTCACAGTTTAGCTTTTAAGAAGCACTAGATCCTTAAATCTGATTCTGAAATGTCCATTCTGTAAAAGATTTTATTGGTTTCTGGATAATAACACTTAACCTGAAAAACCTTAGGTATCTGCTTAATTCAGGGATATAAAAATTTGGCCCATTCAATTTTGCACCAACCCAACTGCTGGAAAATGTTGTTCTTTTATTTCTTAGTCTCTGAGGAGGGCTGTGATAGTCATGCTTACCATCACATTCGGTTTATAAAAATTTTTCTCGGACTTAAATCTACGCTGAAAATTTCTTGAGACTTTTGGTATTCACTATTTTATTATGACTTGCAAGTTGTCTTATCAAATCGTCCAAGCCTGCTGAAGACCTCTTTGACTTAAAACAGAGACTATTACCTCATTTATCTGCTCAGTGGAGATTTCTAGTAGATGATGGCTGAGATTGTCATCTAAATCTGAAACAGCACTTAGACCTTTCTATTTAAAATATACATTATTATTAGCCTCATTTGCCTTGTTTTTCTGCTGGAGACAGAGTATCAAGGCCAGCTATAAGCCAGAAATACTTCACTGTGAGCTGTAGAGGCCTACAAGATAAGAGGGATAATGTGCATGGCTAGAACACCAATGGCTAGATAACTGTGGAGACAACTAAGGATTGTTGGTAATAAAAACTAATGACTGTTGGTTATAGTACATTGTGAGAAAGAACAGGATGTGGCTCAAGAAGAGGGCAATATGGAGGTGGGGCAGCACTCTTCAGGGACAGATGTCCCTGTTCTGGCTCCTGGAGACAAGCACAACACAGTAGAGTGGAAGCTCATAAATGAGATCAAGCAGACAAAGACTGTACAGGGGAATCAAGAACACCGAAGAGCACCAAATCCCTTCAACCCATTTTCAGAAAGGTCTAGAAGAATGGACTACACATGATAATTAATTTGCATAGAAGTGAGACTTCTCCAAGTTTGGGGAAGGTACCCCCATGAAGCCTGGGCATGCATGTACCCAGGACCCTGGAGACCCCATCAACTGGAATGATGATGGAGTCAGGAGTAGTAATCTCTCTCTCTCTTTCTCCTTTTTATCTTCCTTTCTTTTTCTCACTTTTTAATTTGTTTATCTTTCTCTCTTCCCTTTTAACTTACCTCTTTATCGAAATCCCACTGCCGTGTGGTTATACTAGAGAGATCAGGGGCTATCTTAGATCAATTTTCATGCCAAGTGTGTAATTTACTATTAAAACTTTGTAAGTTTTTGCACAACCTCTGACTTTTTTCATTCCTTTCAACCACAAGCACGAATAAATCTTGGGTGGTCTCTTCTCCTTAAGCATGAGACGCTACATGAACATAGACATATATTGGAAATGAGCTTGAAAACTGAAAGAAACAAATGAAAGGGAAATAAATGTCAGCAGCTTCATATACATGCAACGTAATACCCTTGTTTGTTGTTACAAGAGGAAGAATACTCAGTTTAACTCATGTAAAGAACAGTCTGCACAGGGAGTAGAAGTAGGGCTGGTCTGACAGAAAAAGGACACCTTGATTTTATAAAGAAATATAAACATGGTTTGGTGAACCGAACACACTGACAAGGTATAACACAGTCTTACTGAACATGTCTTTAATTTCTTTTGCACACAGCAACCCTCTTGATCAGGAACTTTTGATAGAAATGTAATGTACTGTGGATTTTGTTTTGTTTTATTAATCCCAAATGTCTTTAATATGTAAAATCTATTTTCAGCTGTTGGACAAAACTACATCATATTCAGTAAAAGAAGTTTGAAATTTATTAGATTTTTCAACCACTGTATTGTCTTCGGCCCCTCTGTTTCTCTAGGGAAACTGTTCTGATTTTTCAGTCCCCAGCTTATACAGTAGTCCATTCCCAATAGAGTTTTTTTAATTTTCAAGTGGAACATAATGTGGAAATCCACAAGCTAACTCCTAAGGTCCCAGAGCTGTGCTATGATTAGACTGCATCTCAGCAGAAGAAAAATGCCTTGTTAGGTCAACTGTATAAAGGCTTGTTTCTAGCGTGCTTTTGATTTTGGAGCCTAGAAGTCAGGCACTGTAATGACAAGTGTTGGTAAGCCCTTCTTTGGATCAAGTCTGTACCTGCCTAATTGAATTAGTAAATACATATAGCAAGTACATATAATGGAATTGAAATGGTCGACACCACATCACATTGTGCTTTATATTGAAAATCTGGAAACTAAAAACAGGAGATCTCAAGGGAACTTCACAAAATATAATTAACAATTTAATGAGACAATTTTCAGTGGGGTCTGAGCTTTTCTTTTAGCAGAATAAGATGTGGATCACAAAAATTTTTCCAAGTATGTTTAATTCTTTTAAGAGGCATTGCTAAACTTATCAATAAATAAGAGATATAACAACTTTACTACCTAGGTGTCCTTAGGAAGTCTTATGGAGAAATTTACTCTCTTGCAAGTAATTTGACACAGTTGTAGTTTACACACACCATAAAGAAAAAGCAAAGATAATTCCAGCTATGACATCTGATATGCTATATTATATAAGACTTGCTTAGCAAATTATTCAAGGGATATTAACTTTAAACATCTTTTCTACTGAATTTCCAAATAAATTTAATGTTATCAAAATGATTAATTCACTCTCAGCAATAGCCATAAATGAATTCAAAGGCACTTCTTTCAAATCAGACAAAATGAATAGAAAGCCAGAGGAAATGTTAGTAATACTGGACTGCCATCTTGGAATCAGCAACAAAATGTAGGATAAAATATAATGTACTGTGTCTTACATTGTCATTACATAGTTTATGAGTGACTTGGATTTAGAAAGCTTTTCAAGATCTGGAATCCATCTTTTAAAAATAAACATTATCAGCTGCTATTGGTTCAGTTCCTAAATTATTTCAGCAATTTTTTAATAGGCTCTATGGCTGTATCACTTGGAAAGACGATTAATTATAAAGTGTTCTGAGTTGCTATTGACTACAGTTTTCACTTGGTTTGATATTTTAGATTTTTAAGAGGTTGTTTACAGTCATAATGTATGAGGTAATTTTCAGTTACTGTGTTGATACTATTTGATGTTGATTTCAGTATTTTTTGAACCCTCTATATTCCTCTCAGTGTCTAGGGGCTAGACCCATTTAGAAGCTCTACAAGCAGCCTTTACTCAAAAAACATCAGGGACAGAGGTACCCACAGAGGCATTGCACAAGGCTGGGAATGTTGGGTAAACACTTCTGAATGAAAAGCCATAGCAGTGACAGTCCATGCTCCTTACCCAGCACATGAGTCTAGAATATGTGGCAGTGCAGTCACCCAGACTGAACAGGCAATGCTTTGTCAACAAGGCTTCTCTGCTTCACTCAAGTATAGGATGACTTTGGTCAGAAATACTACACTTTATGCTTGGCTTCATAATGGTAGAGTCTGGACATTTAAGTTCCTCGCTGCGATTCCTGATGGATTTTGAAGGGAAAGCAAACTGCACCTTTAAGATTTAGAATAAATCTTAAAGATGCAATTTTTATAAATAAAACAAATAAAACAGATGAAGAACAAAAGTTCAAAAGCCATTATATTTTTGACATTGTGTGGCAAAATTTGGAACAGAAAGTAATATTTACACATGCACCAACAGTGGATCAGCAATAGTATCAGAGGGGAGAGGGCTACATTAGAAATAATAGCTTTGTTTATATTTACATAAAAGTTGTGTAGAGAGAGCTTACAACAACAAGATTGTAGTCCATAACTGTGGATAATAATCCAAGGTATACTTTTAACTAACCTTACTTTAATGTTAGACATCCAGGCTAAGCAGGACATACAGGTTCCAAGGCAGAAGATAAATTGTTCCATCATAAAATAAGTTTACTCTGACTGCCAAAACTATCAGAGTAATGTGATAATCAATTAATTACTATTGCATTAATTTTACTATTGCTATTGATAGCAATATAGGCACAGCATCAAGAAGCAAGCTTTCTTACTCATTTGGTAGAATACAATGCTTTTACATTGCTAGGAAAAGAAAGAAGGGGAAGGAACCTAAATGTCTTTTTAAGTTAGTCATTAGTTCTTCACAAACATAGCTTCTATCAGGGTTTAAACTTTATCCATTCCCTCTGCTTTTCTAAATATTTTAATGTGCAGCTTCTCAACACATCTGGCAAGAAGATAACATGGGGTTCCAACCTCCAACATCTTTCTTACTTTCTACCAGATACCATTCAAGAGATGCACAGATATAATTCAAGAATTCTGTTATTAATGGGAAAAGAGAACCTTTCTAAGAAACTGCTACCCATAATAAGTGCTCTATTTCCTTTAGTAAGTGCAGGAGTTTTTAAAGCTACTTTAAGTCCTACTTAAGGAAGTAATCTCAGCCTTTCACACAAGGGAATAAATTAGTCAGCTCTTTTTGGCTATAACAGCAGGTGTTCATCTGATTCTTGATTTGTGGAATAGGATACTCCCCAGAATCTACTTTTGACTTCATGAGAAAAACAAAGTAAGAGTCAAGACAAAAAAACAAAAAAAACAAAAAAAACCAAACAAACAAAACCACACACACACAAAAACACACACACAAAACCAACAACCACCACACCAAAGCAAAAAACTACTACACTTTCCCTGGATTGATTTCTTTGTTATTTTTTATTGTTATTTTTTATTCTGAAAAACATATATACATCTGTTAAAACAGACTCAGCCTTACTTCAAATTTTGTACACTTTTATATGGTCAAGCCAGATAACTATAGCTCAATTTTTTTTCTGTGTAGATAAGTTATGACAGAAAAAATGTAATTTGCATAAAGACAGAGAAACAAATATAAACATATACTTTTCTATTGTTTAAGCACAATTATTTGCTTTGGGTTTTATTGTTTTATTTAGACTGTCCAAACAGATTTTAGAAAAGGATCTGTTTGCTTCAGGCATTTAAAGGCAAACGGAGAAAGACAACAAGAACAAGCCCACTTCTTAGCAGTCAAGATTAGGTTTAGCATACTGTGGACCTGTTTCAAATCCATTGAATTCATCAGTTACATGATTGTCATTTTATTCTTGCAAATATTATTACTATACATGTGTTGGGACTTAATCCCAGCCAGTAACTCAGCCTCATGCAGCTACTCACTTCCTTCCCCCACAGTGGGATGAGAGAGAGAGTAGGAAAAGTCAGTCAGAAAACTCTTTTTGAGTTGAGATAAAGACACTTTAATAGGGAAAGCAAAAGCCATGAGTGCCAGCAAAGCAAACAAGAAATTCATTAACCACTTCCCATGGACAGGCAGGTGTTCAGCCATCTGCAGGAAAGAAGGACTCCATCACATGTAATGGTGACTTGGGAAAACAAATGCCATCACTCCAAACATCACCTCCTTCCTTCTTATTCTCCCTGGGGTGAGGAGCAGAAAAGGCTTACACTCTGTGTAAGTGCTGCTCAGTAGTAATGAAAATATCTCTGCATTACCAACACTGTTTTCACAACAAATACAAAACACAGTCTCATACCAGATACTATGAAGAAAATTTACCCCAACCGTAGCCCAAACCAGTGCGACTTTACATTACCTGCTATTTTCAGCAAGTTCAACATTCCTCTACTTCACTCTCAGAATGCTCCCTAATCAATAGCAATCAGCAATTCGAAGTGATGAGTGTACTCACCAAACCTTGACTCATGTTCCATGAAGAGGGAGCTAAGTTTCTTGATTTGAGGAGCCTGAAGAAGAAGTTCTTTTTATCACAGTTTCATCAAGGAATACGAAGGCCAGTCAAGATGTTATTTACCCTTTCCCTTATAGTATTCTTAATAGCTTTTTTGTGATTTGCATAGTAAAGTCATTCTGTTTTCTTGGACTGAGATTAATTGTGTAAGAGGTAGAAAGCAAACTTGTCATTAAACAAAAAGGAAGAGGAAACTGAGACAGAGCTACAACCTGTCTGCTATACAAATAATATGAGAATTGGCGATTCAGTTGAATAATCTGTTTTTCTTAAAGACTATAAAAAAAATATCACTGACTGCAGTGGTAGTCGGTTCCACTTATATGTACGGTAAGAATCTAATATAAAATGTGACTCTAAAAGAAGCTGGTCATCTCTCACAGGAAGCTGAGCTCTTTCCATTTCTGCAGGAGGCGGGAGAGTTTTATTTCTCTTTGCACTTCCATGGAGGGGAGGAGAGAATTGCCAGTAACCAGAAATGCAAATTCTTACAGATTTGGTGTTATGCCCCTAGGTTATACCTTTTGGTCAGCAGGGAAAATGAGAACTCTTTGGGTTTGAAATAAGTATTTTCTCAAATAAGCAAATTTTTTTCAGTGGAAAGCACACTGACACAGTAAGTCTGACAGCTGCAGAATTAGGTTGTGAATTTTGCTTATATTAGCTATGGTCCAAATTGGCAGTTTTACTCTAGTATGAGTAGGAAGAATTTAATTTAATGTATGCTTTTTCGTAGGTCATCTGCTGAATAGGTTGCTATAATAGAAAGAAGTTTTGCAATTTATCTTTTAATTGCTAGAAGCCACTAATAGAGTTTTTCCTTTTTTATTGTATTATAACTGAATTGCCTGCAGAATATTTTATCAGCATCTGTTTCATAAATCTTGAAACAAAGTAATATTACATAAACAAAGGTGTGAATGAAATCACACCTACACAAATAAATGACAAGTCCTTTTGTTTTGATTGACTTTCTTCTGTAAATCCCTATACCTATCTAACCCAAAGAGTGAATTCTCTGGGATGGACAGCTTCCCCTTCATCATCCCCGGTGCTGTTTTGCACCTGATGCAGAAATACAGCATCTTTTTTTCTATGGCAGCAATCAGAGCCTAGATTATGATTCCTGTAAGTGTCCTGCTTTTAGCTTCACATTTTTATTCCATGGTAAATCAAATAGCTTAAGATAGAACTGAAATATCCAGCACATAGCAAAATCAAGTGTTATTTTTTATTTACTAGGGTTGATTGAAGTTTTTCATGAGCCTTCTCTAGTTTTCTTGAGTTTGGCCTGGTATTTTGTTCCACCACACAAAAACTGGCTTTCTAACAGTGGTTTTTGCTGGTGTGGATCACTGTCTTCTTCCCATGGAAAATGCTGTCATTATTCTGAAATCTTAAACCTGCAGATTTTCTCTAGTGCTCATTTACTTATTTTATGGGAAATACACAGACCATATTGCCATCTTTACTCTGCACAGAATCCTTATTTTTCATGGCATGCTGCAGCTTTCGAAATTATTGCCTCCTTTCATGGAGAGAGGTGCTATACTACAGAAAATATACTCAAGGAAAACCTAGTCTACAGAAGAGAATTAAGCAAGAAGATACACAGACTCTAGCTCCCAATGGAATGCTATAATGACACATAAAAATCCAAGTACTTGAAGAGCTATCTGAAATCTTATTATCAAAAAACCCTATTCTTTTTTGTTTGACTCTACTATGCAAGAAAAGTATTTTCCAGCTTATTCTGAATTTATATGATTTAATCAGCATCTGAATTCTTGGACAAATTGTTGATAAGAGATTACATTCTGACTGATGTTTGTTACTAACGGATATGCAAACATTTTTTTTTTTTTTCCAATTTTTTCATTTTGGTCATGTTATTAACACTTCCATAGGATATGGTTAGACAACCTATCTTTCAGCAAAGGGTTACTGGGAAAAAGAGAGTAATTCTTAATACTTATCTGTGTTTTTGTGCATACTTCAGGCTTCAGTTGCTTGGGCAGTTCTTTAAGTTCATATAAAAAAACCATAAATCACAAAGAGAATAGAGATATATTCAGCCTTGAAAATGTTTTTCTTGCACAGTAATATAAAAATAAACCAAACTAAGAAAATGAAACTTCCTGTCTCCAAAAACAAAAATATTTTTTTAAACCACATTAATCCAAATCTGTCATGTCTGTTCCATTCTTAGAATTAAATTTGTATTATATCAATGTAATGGTTACTAGTGTTTTGTGTGGTTTTTTGTGTTTGGTTTTTTTTGTTTGTTTGTTTGTTTTGTTGTTTTTTTTTCTTGGTAAAAGTACTGAAGTAGTTTTTTTAAACTGGAAAATAACTGGTTTATAATAAGACTAAATAAAAAGTTAGTTACAGCTTGAAATACATTTTCAAGTTTAATCAATATATAGTCTTGCAATAAATTGGAGTCAATGAGTCAATTTATTCACCTGAATTAAAGAGTATTGAAATAGTAGGGTTCAACCATACACTTCTTATTAATATTCATCATTTTTTTAAACAGCTGTTGAAAATATTGAGACTCTGTAGAGATAGAATTTTTTTAAGGATAAAAAAATATAGCAGGGACCATAAAATGACAGTTGTCTGGGACAGTGCCATTTCTGGCTACATATATTGTTCATCACTTAATTTGGTGATGCCCTAGTTTAAATTAGACCCTTGAGAACTATTTCCCCTCTGAACAGAAATTTGAAGGGATCTCTTTCCAATGTAAGTACTTCCCTATTGACATATTAAAAGACAAATGTTACTTCAAAACCATGAATATTCTTCTATAAAAGTAGATTAAGGACTTAAAATTTTTTTCGTTTGAATTCTATATTTGAAAGCAGATTGTGATGGTTAGGCTGAGCTACCCTACTCCACAGATAATAAGTAAATCAAATTCTGTGGAAGAACACAGGTGTTGTCCTACTTCTAGCAAGTATTAGCTATTTCTAATCCAGTGTGCATACTTAAAAATAGGATTCAGTAACAGCTAATGCATTTGCAGAACCAAAAATAAGAATGCTTACAAATATTAGGAATAAGAGTAATTTTGTGTGTACTATTGTATTGCCTTCATCTTTTCTGAGACAGTTAAAATTAATCTTATTACTGTGGTGATTTCACAGGCAATCTAAATTAATGTTTACCATCATTAGACACCAAAATGTGGGAATTTCTGGTTTGGGAATGCAAACCCTTATTTAGATAACCTATAAATTTCTATTTCTCATTAAGTATCTTTCAAAAAAACCTATATAGCATGAAGGTGGATGATAGTGTAATCTTTAGTAATTAGCAATTGATCTCAATTTGCAAGTAAAACAGGCTTTCTTTTTCATTACAGATCTAGCTGGACAAATCCTGTGCCAGAAATATGAAAGCCCCAGGCAATATTCAAAGATAATTTTTATTACCCCTATTTGAAAAGAAAAGAAGTAAGCAATTTGTATACCTTAATATATAGAAACATTAGTAAAAGACGTCCTTACTAGCTTGGTAACTCATGCACAGCAAATTTTATTCCTCTGCTCCAATAGAAATCATCCATGTACATTTGTTTGAATTTCAATCTTTTTTAAAGGTTCATTTTCTTTGTTTTCCTTATAATATAGCCTGAATTACAGTGGTAGAGACATCCTGAATCCCTCAAAAAGAAAAAAAAATTCAATAGAGAACAGAAAAGAATTTTTTTTTTGCATTCCGAAGTAGAAAATGATACAATTAACTCATAAAAATTAACTCATAACAGTTTGCAAACCTGACTAGAACTCAGACATCTACTCTAATTATTTCTATGGGACCTGTGAACTTATATTTATCATTCATTGACTCTTGTAGGAAGAGACCAAATGGGGTTTGATTGCTTACTCAAGAAAATATACTTTCTATTAAGTAAATCTTTTATTCCATTTAAACAACCTCACTAAGTGCACAATCCACCTCAAAACTAAAAACAAGCAAATAAACAACAAATCATTACTGGTATTTTTGGCCAATTCAGATATATGAAACACTTCTAGGATCTATCACTGACGTTGTTTTGTCAGCCTGAGAAATGAGACACACACTTTTTATTCTCAGCCCGATTAGGACAAAATGTGGAAAATAACAGAAAGTAATAGTAGGACATTTTTAAATTACTTTATTTTTTAAAGAGCAAGAAGAGATTTCAGAGAAAGTCCAGAAAGTCCAGAAAAAGCAGCTGATATAACTGTATTTACTCATATGGGTAAGTACCTTATAGTGGTTTTAATATCCCTGAAGCCATTATACTTCTGGTCTAGAATATGTCCCTAAACTTTGACTCCCACAGCTTTGGGCTGTGTTCATGGCTGGAAGGTGAGGACAAGCTGCCACAACTGCTATGGTCCATTACCATTGGGAAGAGGCACCATGCCATCTACAGAAAAGTAGATCAATTGCTGACAATTAGCACACTTCTATGGTGACATCTCTCCACCTCAACTGAATTTAGAGATGTGTGTCAAAAAGCAGAAGCATCTTTAAATTGGGTCTTGCATAAAATAAGTAATAAGATAACCTCATGGATCCCATTTGATCAGATATCATTGAATTATTAACTGATATAACATGCACTGATCTTCATGAATGAAAATATTACTAAGAAAAAAACACTTAAAATAAAACACTTAAAATTTTGAAACCTTTTTTTTTTTTTCATGGTTTTACACTAGTGCGTGCGAGAGTAGAATCAGGTCAACTGCAGTACATTTGTGGCTTAGCTGCCCTCTGAAAATTAACTATTAAAAGAAAATAAAAATAGATTTGAAGTTAAGAAAAATAGAAGGAACACAATGTAAGTCAAATTAATGTCTTACTGTGAAGTATATTTTAAAAATAAGGGGAAAAAAGTGAAAGTAAACTTATCTCAGTTAGTTTCCAGCAAAAATATCTTACCAGCTCTTGCAGAGCTTACCTACTGTTGCATAAATACAAAATATTACATCAAAAAATACATCATCTAGCTCTTTATCAGAGAAACACTAAGGGAGTTAGCTGAGATCATGTCCTGAACATTTACTCTTTCCACCAAATCAGCAAGTCAGAGTGAGTTTTATTAACAGTGAAAGAGACTACAAGAAGTATGGAAAATTCTTCCAGATCTTCCACAGATCAAAAAGAAAATGTTTACACATTTATATATTTATTTAGGGATTCAATGCTGATGATTGCACCTCTAAGTGAACATTTTCCTTGCTATGAGAACAGGAGAGATGAGCTTTCAGTATTGTGATTTATTTGCGGAAAATGTAATGTGACAAGACTTGTTTATTTTATCATATCTGGTTTTGTACAGTCAAATATATCCTCCAGTTAGCCTTGTCTTTGAAGTCATGTGATAGACGTGAACATCACTTCAGTGACAATGTGTTTTTGCAATGCAGTGTTTTGAGTTCACAAAAAAAATATGTTGTTTTGTTACAGACTATCAGAAAAATTGTATGTGCACTGCATATTTGGCATTTTGTAGCATAACACACAGTCATAGTCAAGCATCATCAGCTGGCAGACTTCAAATACTAAATTTATTTTTTAAGGAAGAAAATATATAGACAAGCCTTCTATCTAGAATAAATTCAGATGGGACTTGGATCATCCCTTAATGAGTGCTGAAGTTGTATGTTAAGAACCCAAGTAGTTTGTTAATCACAGGTTTAAACTGTTGTCTCATGTTTGAAGAGTCACAATCTCACTTCTCTGGGTAAAGAACCCCAAAAGAAACTGAGTTTCAAATCAGTTCAATATAAATGGGATTTGAATTAAAAAAATAAAATTTGGCAGTTGGTAATATAAGAGATTCCCTTCTTTCATCAAGTCTTCCTCTTAAAGGCAAGAAACAGGTATCTACAGATATTTAGATCATTCGCTATTAGGAATAAATGCAAAATAATTTGGCAAAAATTGGGAAAACAGTGGATGAGTAACCAAATATATGGAAGGATAGAATAAAAGATTTTGTAAAACTTTTGAGTGTAAAATTATGGTCACAAAAATTTTTAAAAACGCTTAAACTATGCAGCCCTTTTCATGGCAATATACCTCATTTATGCATTTGCTGTTCATTAAATAAGAAAACATAATCTTCTTCATTTTCCTTCATTTCCAAGCTGGAAATTAATCAGATCTGGACTAAAAAGTGCTCTTTATTCCATAGACTTAACTAGTCTCCTCAAGTTCATCCTGATTTTCTGTCTCATCTGTGTGTATTGACAGACACTCATATCTGTCATCATCTGTTTTTTTTTTCCCATAATTTGGCCTCACAAGCTTCTTATGGTTTGATTTGAAGGACTAAACAATAAGTTTAGAGGTGAAAAGTATGAAAATAAAGCACTTTTAAGAGTGCCGTTTCAAACTCTATTCTTTCCGCTAAATATAATTACCTCCGTCTGAGGGAGTCAAGTCTCTAGGTGCAGACTGGTTTGTGCTGGCAAACAAGCCATTTCAGACAAATCACAGACTTAATTCACTAGGCGGTAGAGAGTTTTGGCACTGATCAAGTTGGTAGTTACAAGGAGCTTTGGTTGTAGACAACAGTGTACATCAGCTCTTTGAGATTTAAGAGATACTGGTGATACACTGGTTATAGTCTCAGTGTCCTGGCTAGGTAAGACAAGACCATGATCACCATGAACCTGTCCTGAATGAGAGTGTAGAAGGTTATGGCAACATGACTGAACTTAAAGGTAGGTCTGCAATGCAGACTGTAAGTTCAGTCCAGTAAGTTCATGCAATAACTGGAATTTCTACCAAACTGCTTAGATTTGAGAGAATAAAGGAAGTTCCACTCACTGCATGATTTCCTAGCTTCATAGGGTAGGAGTCATTTCTGAACATACATTATAGGATGCAGGGACAAGGCTGGAAGACCATTCTATTCCATGAAGTTTTATATTTCATTCTCATTAGTTAGGAGGAATATTATGTAACAGTTCAGAAATGAGATAATTCCATTTAGTGAAATTATTTAACTAGTTTGGTATAAAAACTTTCAGTTCCTTGTCACTTGTACTTGTCCTTGAGAGAGTTATTTTGTATCCACTTTGTTTTCCAGTAGCTACTAAGAGTACCACAGGTGTTAAGATGAAGCTAAATGATCAGAATGGGGGATGGGGACATTTCTCCTGCAACCTCAGAGATGCAGGAGAAAGCTGGAGAATAGGCTAGGGATCAGGGAAGAGCCATGATATTCTCAGGCCTCTGGAGACCTCACACTCCAATGGCAGAACCTTTCAGTTTAGAAAACCTCTAGGATATTTCCTTGAAAGTCTGTTATACTTCTTAGTCTCCAAAATATATACCTCTCTTCAAATCTACCACTCCCAGACAAGCAAAAGGTGCAAACTCTTAGCCAGGGGGAAGTAGCACACATTAGTGAAAACGAAGAAAGTCCCACCATTTGTGACAGGGATGGTCAAGAAGGATAACTAATTTCAAACAATCCTTTCCCCAAGAGTATAAGATGCAGGTATGTAACAAGAAATAGCCCACTGGCCCACTAGGCTCACCTGAGGCAGAAGATGCTGAATAGCTGTTCTGACACCAAAGAAAGAGGTGACCTATGCATAGATTTCTGAAGCAGAAGACCAATGAGAAATATTGGGAGAAAATAAGGGACTTATTACAATAGTGGAAAAGGCAAGAAGAAGAAATGGTGCAAAACTGATTTTTTGAAGTTTCTTTGTGCTCTGAAAATTTCTCTGAAAAGATAGTGTCAAGAAGTATAGTTCTGATCTAATGGAAACTGTTCCCTCCTGTGCCACTACCATTTCAAAGGAAACAGAAAAAATTGACCAGGTTCATTCATAGTAGTCTTGCCCTGAGGTTATAGCTCCTTTTTTGCCTTGGTAACTTGGACAGGATTTTTATTCAGTCAAAGCTTTAAGGTAGATATTTCTAGTACTTTTAATACAAAAATCACTCCAAAACAGTAAGACACCTTTAAACTTAAAAAAAAAAAAAAAAAAAAAAAAAAAGGCTAGACTGATTGAAATATAAATAGAACATTTAGCTTTTTAAACAAAGAAATTCCAAAATTATTATGTCACGTGGAATAAATAAAGGAATGTCATATAAGGAACTCACTGTGCCAGTGTCTTCGCTTCCAGTAGAAATTTCATTATATTTAATGGCATTCTGCATCCGACCAAAGCCCATAAAATCCCTCTGCTCCCATGATAAAAGGAATGCATCTCCTCTAGACTGTCCCTAGAATATTCTTTTCAATTTGCATGCTTGGTGGCTTCCATGGGAGAAAAAAATCGCTGCCTCTGTTTACAAGAGTCCACCTGACCTGTTTGTCTTTAAGACACAGAACACAAGAGAGCAACCAGATAATAAAGTAAATACTCTTCACTACTGTGACCATGACACCTTTACAGTGAGGGGAAAGAGATGATGACTGTTGGACAGTCACCAGTGTACAGGAGACTGTCTTCTCTCAGGGGCCAATGCTTTCCTGTGAGTCTCTTTCCTATCTTCCTGAACTTGTGTCAGCTGTAGAGCTCTCTCTTTTGGTTTTGCTCTTGCAAGTCAAATCAGGGGATTTGAAGAGTTATTTTTTGCACCTCTGAATTGAACAGAGTCAAAATCTCAGTGGCTATAGTGTTGCTGAGGAACAGCATGATCTTCTATCATATGAGCAAACTCTTTGGAATTCATTAGATATTTGTAAGTACTGCTCTCTTCTCTGGCTCTCTGCTATGCCACTGAAGTTCCTAAGTGCATTTATAAAGCACTCATTGTGACGATGGAGTTGATCAATCTGCCCATGAAGCCTCCTGCTTCCATTTTCCACAGCAACTCCAATGCCAGCTACTGCTGGGAGATACGGAGTCCTGAGAAGAAGTAAATTAAATTGTAGTAGCCAGGTTGGCTGTAAAAAGTTCAGCATAGGCTCCCTCTGAGCTCTGCCTAGGGACACAAGAGATGGTAGGGAGATAAACTGAATCGATACAGTCAGATGTGTCTCACCTTAATCATACACTCAGTTTTTGTTAATTTGGTCTGAACATCACAATATTTGATTTGCAGGAATAAAATGCTATTTGGGTACCTATGGCTGTGAGTCTAAATGCATTTAAGGGGAGAGGAACATAGGAGTAAAATCACAGACCTCTAACAAAACAGGTGTGTCTCTATTGCTTTTGATGCATTCTAAGAATATTTTATCTTTTTCCTATTGATTTAATGACAGGCTTAAGTACTCAAACCCTACTTCTCTCATTCTGAGAAAAATTAATGAAAATTGGAAACCAAAAATGAGAACAAAATATGTATTTCTTTGTAAGGACTGATCTTAATAATACTCAGACTGATCTAAAACATACATAACTAAAATCTGCAAACAGAAATATAGTACACTGAATTACTGGGTTAATATAAAATGTGGCATGAAATTCAAACTGAATACAGAAAATCAAGTTGAAATCTTCAACACCAAAACAAGGAAAAACCAAATCTTTATGGTATTTTTTATTGTTCTGTGTTGTACTTAGATGGTTGAAATTTTATTTGAAGATAACAATAGAGACATGAAAGCATCGCTATGTCACCAAACAAAAATAAATATTCTGGGACTGTCTTAAGCTTCATTAAGACAAATGTCACTATAATCAGTCCAAGCTTTGCAGATGATGCTTAAGTAACTGAGCAAAAAGCACAAATGAACTAGAGAAACTGTTAAGCGCTAATTCAGAAAACAGTCTGTGGAGACAGTATATAGTGGTTCAGTAAAGTGATGTGTTAACATGTCTAAAATACATGCTGTATGACAGAGCAGCTTGTTCCCTTCCAGAAGATCCCTCCAGAGATCTCAATCCATGCTTCTCATTGTCCCCCCATTCAGAAAACTCAGCTTTAAATATTAAGTTTTCCAAGATGATTTTGTAGATCTGGCAACGCAAGAATTAAAAACATCTTCTCTCCCCTTGTACATGCTACATCTCCTTTTCCATCCTTCTCTCATAACCTTTCCATCATTTCATCTAAAAACTTGACTGACTGAAAAATTTTAAAGCCAATGAAAAGATATGGTCAGGGTGCCAGAAGGGCCAGTCTGCACATCATCCTAGACAGGAGCAGGGCAGTCAGGGGGGCACTAGGACAGTTCCAATATCAGGCACTGGCCACATCACTGGGGATGGGAATGAGTCAAGGCAGGGCTGGGACATGGCCCCAGAAGTGGACCTGGCTCAGTGGGGCCCAGAGATGGGAAGGGTAGGGCTGTGGGCAGCTGGAGACTGGCCCTGCAGTAGTGTCACTGGGGCAATGGCTCATGCTCGGAGAGGGATGAAATGGGGTCCTGGGCCATGGACAGAATTTGGGGAGCCCTGGGGAAAAGGGCCACTCAGTGGCCTCAGGACCTATACATATACATTCATGACAGAGACATTGCAATGTTAGAATTAATTCACTTCATATAATTTCATGTCTATCTGCTCATAAGCACTAGTTTCCTAGACAATTAGGTTCTTCTCTAAGAACATTATTGTTAATAAGAAGCTTCACAATGCTTTTCAAAAAGCTTCAACCTCATGTGCAGTATTGTGTTACCCTTCCTAATACCTGTACTATCAAAAGTGATTTGCAATTCATTAATTTTATCACCTTGACAAAAAAATTGTTTTAGAGATCAAGGAGATCTGAAATCCAAACCATCTGATAAAATTAAAACTAATGCTATGTTAGAAGATAAGGAGTGGATCCAGCATAGGACAGCCTATGCACATTATAAGTAGGTAACAAAAAGAGTCTAAAAAGGGTTGCAATGATAATGAGGTGGCAAGAGAAAACTCGCCTAATCCTCTCACTCTAAGGTGTCAAGAACTAAAAGCTTTTTTATACTCTTTCCTATTCCAGCTCCTTTGCACTGGTGTTTTGATGCTGAGGAGGAGGATGTAAAGAAAGGGAAATAAGGACATCATCCTTTTACCTTTCATGGCATGACGCAAATCAGAATAAAAAAAGATTATGTGTACATGTCAGAATTTCTTACTGACAGACCAGTATGAAATATAATTTTATATCATATATGAAGTCCAAGTAAGCAAATTATAATGATGATAAACAATACAGATCCCCCCAAAAAGGGTGTGGAAGGGCATATTCTCACCCAAAAGTCTCAAGAAATACTGGATTTTAACTGTATACATAGGGAGGCCTTAACAAACTGATTTCCTGTAAATCAGTGAAATGGTAAGTTGTCATAAGAAACCTCAAAAGCATGAATAGCAGCATTTGGCGAACGAAAGGATTATAAGACTTCATTGACTAAATATCAATATCAGGATCAAGGCATCAACAAACTCCATCATCAGCAGTATTGCAGTTCTGTAGAATTCTTTAGCAACTGAAAATGGCCTCTAATTATTGAATAAAGAGTAACTATAAATATGCAGAAAGTACACCATTAAAATCAAGAGTTGCCTCTTGTTGACTTTTTTGATCCTTAGTGTAAACTTTCCAAATATTTTTTTTCTAAATAAATAATGCCTGCAGAAGAACAAAGAAAGATATGTACACTGCAATACATGGGCAAGATGAGATACACATGGATCTCATACTGAGATACTGGCACATGCACTGAGATGAATGTAGATAATCCACAGCAACAAAACTTTCATTCTAGTAGACAGTTTACTCTTGATGTTCTGATAAGGAACTGAATGAATGTCAGAGAAGGCACTAGAGGTCCTCAAATCATATGATTAAAGCTGTCTAGTATACAAATAAATCCTCATAGGCATGGTAATTGATAATCTTCTGAAATCTGCAATGTTCAGAAGATATAGATGTGCACGCAAACACACACACACACACACACACACACAACTATCGGTAAGAAAAGCCACAAAAAGGGGAATACTTTCCTTTGGGTTTCTTAGTTGCTTGGCACTGTCACACATTTAGGTTATGCATTTGGAAGACCTAGAAACCTTACATATTGTGGAGGGATGAAGAAGTTGCCTTTACTGAAAAAAGTAAGACCTATTACTACATGACTGACATCTCTGAAGAAGCATCAGATACATTATGGCTCACAGTAAAATTAGAAATCAGGTAAAATGCAGGCTTTCTGTGAGGTATTGGAAACTTTGTGTGTTATAGGTAGAAAAATGTATCATTGGAGGTTAAAATTACCACACAGCATGCGCAAACCACAATAAATGCTACATGTGAAGGGATTTTAAGTGTTGAAGTACTGAGGGTTTCTTAGTTATTGCAAGCTGTTCTGGTATTTACTGTTTGCCTAAACATATGCGTAAGGATACACTGTGCCTACTCACAACATGTTCTGCTATTTTCCCTTTATCTTGGGCATCAATCAGCTTTGAAGCTTTTTCCTTTGTCATAATACAAACACATTTTCCAAGTTTTATATGGCATCTGTGTTCCAGTAAAAAATTACATGCATTTTATTTGGGCATCCATATCCCTAAACATTCACATATGCACATAAGGACATATCAATGATCTGAGGGCTAGAGCACCTCTCCTATGTAAACAGGCTGAAAGAACTGGGTTTTTTCAGCCTGGAGAATAGAAGGCTCTGGGAGGCCTTATAATAGCCTTCCAGTACCTGAAGGGAGGCCTACAAGAGAGCTGGAGAGGGACTTTTAACAAGGGCACACAGTGATAGGACAAGGGGGAATTGTTTTTAACTGAACATGGGTAGGTTTAGATTAGACATTAGGAAGAAATTCTTTGCTGTGAGGGTGGTGCGGCACTGGAGCAGGTTGCCCAGAGAATCCGTGGAGATTCCATCCCTGGAAGTGTTCAGGGCCTGGTTGCATGGGACTTTGAGCAACCTCGTGTAGTGGAAGGTATCCCTGCCCATGGCAGGGGGGTAGGATGTAAATGATCTTTAAGATCTCTTCCAACACAAGCCGTTCTGTGGTTCTATGATTCCAAAATTTTCATAGAGTGAAGTAAACAGAACTGGTAGGAAGTACTTTGGACAGCTCAAACAGGTCTTAATACTATTACATAAAGAAAAAAACAATAAATCTGTGGCCATAAAACCATTACACATTTAAAATCATGATAAAAAATCCCAACAGTCAAAATTCTTCTGCATTAATATGAAAAAATGCCAGAAGCTTTATTTTATAACTCTCTTTCTTCAGCACTGGTAAATAAGGACATTTTCTGCAAGTTATTTGAGGTGTTCATACAGCTGTGCCCCATTATTTCCTTACTCACTTAGCTTTTTAGGTTTCATAAACCTTATCTTGAACATCCAAATTGAGATACTTCATGCTTGTAAAGTTGAAAATATTTTCCTCTGTTTCCGTTCTTTCATATATTTACAGCATTACATCCAATGAGAGTGCATTTACTTCATAAAATGGACAGTGACTCAGGGTACATGGTCTAGTGCTCTCCTTTCAGACAAGTGCAATGGTTATTGAAAACACAATTTTTTCTTTCCTTGAGTAAAATAATTTCCCTTTCCTATAATGAAGCGATCAACTATAGGTAAGCGAGAGCTTCTTTTTCTACTGAGAGAGTTCATTTCCCTGCTCATTCAATGCCATTTCAAAGTAAAAGAAAACTTTATACAAATCAAACTGTGTTTTTTTTTTTTTTTTGTCTTTAGTGACACATTTCTGAAACAAAATCATTATTGGTATTACAGAGACCTCTTACGGACACCAAATTCTCCCCAAATCTGGCAAAGTTAGATTTACCAGTTCTGCCTGGACTGAAATGAAAACACATTAGTCCTGCCCTACAATGATTGAATTGCTGATGTGGAAACTCTGTCTCCTGAGGAATGAGTAGGTTCCTTCAGTATAGCACATGTGCATCCTCTCTGAATTGGGATGGAAGTGAAAAGCAAACCAGCCTGATCATCCAATCCTGTAAACCTGTTGCACGTGAGCCATCCTGCAGCTCTTTGATGCTGCCTCTCACCTGCCTTTCACTGCCCTGAGTTACTGTCTAGCCTGGATACTTGACAATACTGTTCAAGTCAATATAATTGGAGTGGCACCTTTTTTACAGCCTCCGCAGAATGTTTTTTTGATAACTTTCTAGATAAGTTTATATTAAACTGCATTAATCTTGTACTCTCTAGACAGAGACCTTTTATTTGTAGCACTACACTAATGTTTCAGAGCCAAGAATGTGGGCACACAAAGGAGCTCTGAATAATCTTAATCTTTAAAATGAAATTGTCACATCAAAGAATTTTCTGTGGCTGATACACAGTAGTGCATTATTTAGATTGGGCTTTGTTCCCTAACAGTAGAGCCTTTTATTATCTACCTAGCATTTGTCTCATTTAGCCATGGAAGGAGGCTGAAGTCTGAGATATTTTTTTTTTTCAAAATGGGCATATCTTGATAAGTTTTTTTTAATTTATTTTTTATTTTTATTTTCCCTTGTCTAGTAAGATATATCTGTTATTGTTTATATACTTTTTTTCCAATTTAAAAACATCTCATATATACCACATCCCTCATTAAATTCACAAAATTATTCTGGTCTTGGCCAATTTTTTGTCCCTTAACATTCACTGGAGACAATTCTTCACAGAAGAAATAAAGATTCATGGAACTGAGGTGATAAAAGTGGAGTTATTTGTAAAAAAGTAACTATTCTCAATGTTTTATTTTTTTTGTGCTTGTAATTGTTTTATTTCTCTAATTTTCATGTTTTATTACACATTCTGCTCCACATTTGGGTCTTGGCAACTTGAGAGAATTTAGGTAATATTCCTCAAAATGGTAAAATCTTTCATTTCAGAAATAACATTTTAAGTGCAGAACTGTATTATGCAATTCCTAGCAGGTGATTTTACATAATGAGTCTCTTTTAAGTAGAAACAACTCAAAATATCAATTGGTAGCTTACTCCTATTCTTATCCAGTACAAGGTGACTTTCGTTAAAAAAGTGAAAAGTACATTTTTATGTCTGTGGCATTATAATTCTGGTACTGCTTCTCACTTAACTTTAAGAAAATATAATTATATTTGCTGATATAATAATCAGCACCAGATGTGTCGAATGTCTTTGATTAGAAAATGAAAGCTATAATCCCTGTTGTTTTCCATGAGTTTATATTAGACTGCAATCACAACAATTTGAGGTGTAACATCACCCATTGCAGTGGCTTTTCTGAAGCTAAATTATGCCTTGACTTTAATGAGACTATGAATACAAATAAAAATGTACAGGCACCTACTGCTGCAAAGCAAATCTTGAGGACCTTAAGTTTGTTTAGCTAATAAAAAAGAAGATCATTCAGTATAGGTCAAATACAACTTATTTTCTAAAACTTTCTTACCACAGCTGAATTTATTAGGCAAAATTTAGCCAGAAGATCTATCTACCTCTAGAGCTGCATTGCTAATGACAAAGACAGTGAGTACATTTATTATTTTCCGCACAGTTCACACAGTGTACGACTTTTTCTTTGTCCCAGCAGTTTTTTGTTCTCTCAAAATTCAAATGTTTCACCACATTAAAAGTTTACCTGATGGAAAAAAATTGTCCTTTCAGATGTTCTTTCCTTCTTCCTCTCTTCCTTTCAAAAGGGTCAAGGAAAGAATATATTTTAAGGTATTTTAAATATTTCTCTTATTAATCAGAAGCATAATTTGCACTTAAATTATTTGGATATTAAGTATATAATGAAAACTAATAATCTAATGAAGTTGAAATAATCACACTGATTGTTGGAGCTGAGCATTTTCATCACACAATTATTATCATTCCCTTCCTTTTGTCACCTTTTTGTAAACATGCTAAGTGCATTAATCAGACTGTGCATGGATTTCGTAAACATTGTTGCATTACATATTGTATTAATAGATGCAATATTTCCCATGAAAAATATTGATTATGGAAAAAAAAAAAAAAGAAGAGTTGAAAAGGGTGTTTCATCCAAGGTTAAATTAAGTTTGGATGGATAAATGCTTTCAAAAGAAAAACTTACAATGAGGTGGGATTCAATTTCTAAACAACTGGTGTCATCGGAGATGCTCTAAAGAATCTGGAGTATTTGTATGGATCTGAGAGAGAAGATAAAGAACTCACAGAACTGTGCACTTTGGAACAGCAGCACAGCATCTAGGTCAGATATCTCACATCTGTTGAAATACAACTAGTCACTTATGTTTGGGCAACTGAATGTACTTTGACTGTGTGCAAAAACTTGCTTCTTTTTTTTATAAGCCATATGATTTTTTTACCACGATTTTTTTCTTCAGAGCAATGTTACACACTATACTCACTAAACTCAACAGTTTCTTTTGCTGACAGTGAAACATTTGATCAGGGCTGAGATACACGGGCCACACGCATACAGAGAGGAAAGAAACAGAGAGAAATCTTTATAACCAGTGCTGTCAGAAGATGTTCTCTCCCCAATATCTTTTCACTGCACAACAAGAGGCAGCTAGCACAGGGGGTGCTGTGCACCTTCCATAAACTATTTCAGCTGGGCTGATTTACAACTTTCATTGCCTTCTAAATTAATACAGCAAACATTTCTGCAAAGGTCTGAAGAACACCCGCTTTGGAGCTCCTATTCCAGCAAAAAGGACACAGCAAAAAATTGATGAGTAATAACTGTTAAGAAAATGATTCTCTGTTGTCAGCCTTGCTTCACTGGTAGCTCTTCTTCTAATCTATGTGTTAATGTCATCAAAATGTGGGGTATTAAAACAATCAATATGAAGGACAGTATTTATTTAGAAATAGATTCTGTTATCTTAACTCACATGTAAAAGCACAGTTGTGTCTACAGAAAATAGGTAGTATAGTCTCTCTACATGTAGATCAGCAAAAATATTTGTTTGATAAAGATCAAATGTATCCTCTAGTACTGCACTGAACATCTTCATTCAAGTGCCAATTAACTGCCATTTTACATGGTCATGTAGGCATATTTCACTGATAGAAACACATTCTTGATTTCCATGTGCTTTTTCTGAAATAGAGGGACACTGGATGCCTCTCTCATAGGCTCTTTTCACTGCAAGAACCAGTGGCACCAAGAGAAGCAAGTTTGCTTTGGTGAAGTCTTTGAGTGAGATCAGTCTGTCCTCTCTGTATGTGTGTATAAAACTAACAAAGAAACGGGACCTCTGCCCTCTCCAAGAACAGTGAGATAATCCTCAGGATCAATAAAATCCAGTCAGATTATTTCCTGGAACAGGAGACTGATAAAACAGGCAAAGAAAATGACAGCATTTACCTTGTCCAATGCAACAACTGATATGATATTTAAAATATCAGGTATGCTACACATGAAAAGAAGTCATCCTTCACTGCCTCTACTTCTTTTTCCTACACACATGAGTGTTTGGTCAACGATCCTTTTCTTTGAACCTGGCAACATGGCTAACTCTTAGTATGCAAAGCCGAAAGAGATAAAACAATAGGATCCTACTAATGCCTACTTTGAAAATAACTGGATTCTCCTTATAATCTTTTTCAGAAGTTCATATCACGTTATCCATATTAGTTAATTTACATGGTTTCCACAGAAAAGGCAAACTTGGAAACATGAAGTAAAAATAGATCTACAGGCATTCAAAGTATTTGAACTCAGAAATACACTGCAAGTCTTACTACCTCCTTCAGAAACATTTCCAGTATTTTTTAGATACCTGATTGCAAGCTGCAGGCAAGCACAGTTCTATAACTATGATATTTTCAAAGAGCTTTTTCCAAGGAGTTTCTGTGCTATGGCTTTGCTTAATATCAACTTCCACTTGTACCATAAGCTATATTTTTTAATCTTACTTTGGGAACTCTATTACTGTGCTTCATCTAGTAGAGACAGAAGTTTTGAACTCTTTTTTTTAAGCCTTTTTTAGGTTTGAATGATTCTTCAGTAGTTTCTTAGGACTGACAACACATCCTCTCAATATATTCCAGCAAATGAGTGCTAAAGAAGTAAGCCTCTGTGACAAACTCCAGGAATTACTTAAAATTTACAACGAAACACCAAGAATCTTAAGGCAAAGCACTAGATCTTTCTTTAACTCTCAACATCTTCAAAATAATTATTAAACTTTTAAAAAGATAGAAATTAATGAGCTTCAATAGGTAAACTTTAATTCCTGATAGACTTTCTACTACTGAAAAAGCTTATAACCATTTATAGTGTAAATGTTGGTATTCTAACGGTTACACAACAGAGGTGGGCCCATGGTAACCTCAGCAAGTTTGACAAGGTCAAGTTCAAGGTACCTGGATCACTGTAATCCCAAGCACAAGCACAGGATAAGCAGAGAATGAATGAGGAGAAGGACTTGGGGGTGTTGGTTGACAAGAAGGTCAACATGACACAGCACTGTGGGCTTGTAGCTCAGAAAGTCTTTTGTATCCTGGGATGCCCCAAAAGAAGTGTGACCAGCAGGTCAAGGGAGGCGAATCCCCACCTGGAGTGAAGCATCCCACTCTGGGGCCCCCAGCACAGGAAGGACAACAAGGACAAAGCAGGAGAGAATGGCTTTAAACTGAAAGAGGGTAGGTTTGGATTACGTATTAGGAAGAAATTCTTTACTGTGAAGGTGATGAGGCACTGGACCAGGTTGCTCAGAGAAGTTGTGGATGCCCCATCTCTTGAAGAGTTCAAGGCAAGGACTTTGAGCAACCTGGTCAAGCAGATGTCCCTGCCTATGGCAGGGGAGTTGGAACTAGATTATCCTCTAATCCAAAACTTCTGTGATTCTGTAAGTATCTGCAATAAATTTATTCTTTTTCACTGAATTCTGGCAGTGACTTAGAGCAATGCCACTTGTGCCTTCTAGGCAATATTTATGTTCTAAAAAAAATCCCAAAATTACTACACATATTTACCAATGAATATGACAGTCTGTTACTGGAAGACTATATCAGCAGATATCAGCAGAATCAGCACTATTTTTTTGTCAGCAGTGTGAATATAATGCTGTCTTTCAAAGCTTGGAAATGCAATATCTAAACTACAGCTACTGTCCAGAGACTTTACTGCATTTCTTTCTGGCTTGATCCCAGTCATTGTCCTGACAGGAAGCCTAAACAACAAAAAAACCAAACCAAACCAAACCAGCAACAAAACAAAACAAAACAAAACAAAAAATAACCAAACCAAAACACTGCAACCAAAACCAAGAAAAAAACCAAAATTTTATTCAGTATAGTGAAATAGCTGTAATGTTTCTGACACTTTATCTAGCTTAGCACTGTAATTATGTTGAGTAAAGGTAAATGTCTTGATGTGCTTTCTGTTTAAGTTTTCATTCCGTTGAAAGGTCATATCACTGGCACTGGCAGAAAAAAAAAAAAAAAAAAAGAAAAAAGAAAGCCTTGATTCACATATTTCATTCACTACTGTTAGCAAAGTTTACAGAGGAAATGTATATCTCCCTATTCAGACAATCCTAGATGCCTAACATACCACCAGTTAAACTACTGTAAATGAATAATTCTGAAAGTAGCCACAGGAAAGTGTCTGAAATCAATTGCCTCTAGATTTAATAACTTAATAGAAATTGATGATGCATGTCTCACGTATCTCTCAGATAGTGATGCAGTCAAGCCACTCTTGTAAAAGACCATGTTGAATGCTTACCTTTCTGATTTGAACGTTTTAGCATGATAGAGTTCCCACTGATCTTCTTACTTTTATTACTTTGGTGAGACAGAATGCACTCATTTTAGCAGCCTGCAGCACCTGCAAATCTGGCCTTATGAAACACATGAAGACCATATGAAAAAAACAGCTGGTGAAAGGATTTAAAGTGGTAAAATATATTTTTTATTTTTGTCAGGAAAATATTGATAAAAAACATATTTTGGTAAAGTGAAGTTTTCAATAATGCTTTCACAGAGAAATATTTTTAAAAGATGTGTTTCAATAAAGTCAAACATTTCCTTTACTTCTTATGCAACATAGCTGATAACAAATGTGTCAAAAATTACAGATTTTTCTAGTAATTAATGCAGCACTTTGATATAACTGCAACAAAATTATGATCTCATGAAGTGTTTCAATTACATATTTTGAATTCAATTGTAAATGTCAATGTTCTTAAATGTCTGTGTATAATGACTAAATGGTCTAAAGGAGACCAAATGAAAGTGGCCTTGGGATCAACAGAGAAGAGTGAACAAACCCATCTGGAGAAAAAGCTCTGTGAGGGACCTTTATACTGGAATCAAAATATACCATGACATAAAAGTCTTAGATTTTCAGATAAATTTTTCCCAAAATTTTGGGCAATCAACAATCAGAAATTTCAGTTTTATGTATCATGCAGTTTTTCTTTTCTTCTGTTTTCTCAAGCAGTCCTTTCTCATAGTGATACTAGATAAGTAGACAACTAGCAGCAGTGCTCCCCAGTGTGTTTCATGATGTTCTCATTGTCTGTGTCCTCACTTGATTCAGAAGTTCAGTATTGCTTTGAATAAACACATTCAAAGTTCTTATTAACCCAGGTGTTTTTTTTTTATTATTATTATTTTTTAAGTCTAAAAGGTTATTTGAAAATGTATCCAAGCAATATCTAAGAAAGCAGATTAAAAAGAAAAGATCCCAAGGTCTTTTTTCTAATTAGACAATCTTGCAGTAATCCAACTAATTGATTTAAGTGTGAACACATAAATTTCAAAATGAAGCTAAACAAGTCTGAAGGGCTGATGGTCCCTTGGTAATGCAAATAAGGGTCAGCACACTTTCATGGCAACTAACCAATTATGTGATTTGGAATAAGCTTTGAGTGATGTTCACACAGAAAATACAGAATCTTTATTGCTCTCTTTGCAAAACTATTATTTTCTTTTCCAAATGTGGCTTTATTTTTTTTCAGAAAACACATTGATATTCTGCAAAACATTTTATATTTTATTTAAAAGTTAGGTTTAATAATATATTTAGTTTTAAAAGTTATTGAATTTTATTTATTTTATTACGATTTTATTTATTATATATAAATGTGTAATGCTATTATATGATAATTTTTTTATAATAAATAATATAGTATGGATAATATTAAATAATATTATTATAAATAAGAAATAATTTTAATATTTTAAAAAATAAAATGTGAGGGACCATTTTTAAATTGTCCTTATTCTGTTCTCTTTTTTTTTCCTTTTCTTTTACTCCACACTAAAATTTTTCATATCAAAACCAGACCTTTCTTAAATACAGTTCTAATTATTGATGCTTCTTGTCTTAGTCCTTTCAAGTGCAGACATTTTCAAGTAATTTTAAGAAATAGAATAATTAAGGACCTAATTAGAATCTAATTTAATTAGAGTGTATCTCTCTTTTCACATAAGCATTCACTGTTAGGATTTAACTACTTACATTCTATTTTAACTTGCTTGAGATAGCTCTTGAAAGAATTAACATGCATCTGGAGAAAAAAAACCAGTCTGATAGTAGTTTCTATAGATTTTATCGCTCTGTCTCCATTCCTGTTATCATCTTCTACCTCCACATTTTGTCAAAACAGGATGATAAAAGGAACAGTTTACGGGACCAAAAGATGAAGGCTTCATCTTGCCTTAGCTTGTTACACTTGAATATAGAAAAGGCTTAATGATTTCAGCTAAGATAGAAAGAAACCTTGTCAAATTTCTAATTTTAGGGTCGAACTGGAGCTCAAAGTGCTGAAATTAACTATTTAAAACAAACAAACAAAGAAACAAACAAAACCAAAACCAAAACAGTGTACTTCTGGCTAGTACCACAGAAACTGGCTAACAGTTCATCAAAAAGACATCCTAAATGGAATAAGCCCTCCTAAAATAGTCATAGATTGAGCTGTTCTTTGAAATCTTTAAAATAAAGGGAGGAATCACCTGGTAGAGTGGAAGAGACTTATAGCAGAAGTAGATTACAAATCCTCCCCTCAAGGAAATGCAAGGATTGGAAGAAAAATGTTGGCAGTGCAAAGCTTGAGAAACACTAAATGGGGAAATAAAATATTGCCATGTGAATGTCTTAATCAAAAGGCACGTGTAACATCATTTTAATCAGTACTAAATTCTACCAAGAAAGTAGAAAAAACCCCTACCTCCACCATTTAAAATTTCATTACCTGATATGGGTAGACTCCAGGGCAAATATAGATTATTATTGTGAAATCTGAGGGGATATCTAGTTTCACTGTATATAAAGGTATTGGAAATCTACTCTGTTCCATCTTAAGAAGATGTCTGAACAGGATGTGAAGTCGGTTATTACACTGAGCATCCAAGATATATGCAAATTTTTGGTGCATTTAGAGTTAAGTTGCTTTCTTTAACTATAGGCATTAAATTGAGATGCCTAGCTTCCACAGGGTCTCTCTACAATCAGTGGAGAGAAGAAAGCACTTCCTCCAGGTAATTCAGGCCATCACACTCATAATGTGGAAGTGCACTGATTAGAGGGATAGCTTAGGGTCCTTTGTGAAATATTTCACTTTATACATAAGGTTAGATTGACTGCATCTGAGGCTTAAGTCTTAAACAGAATTTATATTAAAGCCTGAAGCATCTTGATCTGTTTTTTATTCACTGAGCAACTCATATAATATACACTGTATATTCAAGAAACGTGCAACATTTATGCAGTCAGTCCTTTAAACTAGCATTTGAATATTCTGATAATTCATAGATAAAAAGTTAACTTATTTTCCACAGATCTACTCTCTCTGCACTACCAATTCACAATGCTTGAGGGATTGATGGCAATATGCCAAGAATTCTTACTTTTCTGGAACAAAGTCTCTCTGGTTTGCATAATAGATTCTGTCCACTGCAATGCCTTTGCCTAGTCATCCATCTTTTCAGTCCTAGGCATCCCCTGCCCTAGCACCAGAAGGCAGAAATAATTCAATTTCTCTTTCAAGAAAACCTCTGACTTTTGCACTGTTGTTCAACCTCTTTATTGACTTCACTGCAGTCTTTCCCAGATAAATACATTTACAATTCTGTTAAACCACAAAAATTAAGACAGAGGTAATGATGAAAAACTGCCAGAAGAATTAACCTTACATATCTTTTCGATCTGTTGATAGCTAATCCAGGTGTTGTTGAGGAAGGGCCGACATGCCAGCTTGCTTTTTACATGAAAATAAGGAGTAAAAGTTGGAATTAGTTTCGAAATGCTACTAAGATGAAAGATACGTACACAAAAAGGTTTTTCCTTTAACAGCAAGCATAAATTTTATAGGCAGGAAAATAATATAAACTGAGGAAGTGGAGAAGATAGCAAGCCCCTCCACCTGACTGTGTACCCATACTAAGCAAATTGGTGCTGCAGCTTGGCCAGTTCTGCCAGACATTAATTGCAGGTGATTGGAAGACAGAAATCTCCATTTCAGGACACGAATACTCTGTCGTACAGTCACTGAAAAATTCCTTCTTTGTTTCCATCACCATCCATTTCTGTAGCACAGCATCACAATTATTTCCCGAATCACAGGACAGTATTTTCTAATGATCTGTATGCTCATTTAAGTCTTTCTGTTTTGATATATTTGTTACTTTTTTATGTTTCTTTCTTCAAAACAACTGTAAAAATAAAGAGAAAGACTCCCAGGTATTTAGGTTTAACAGAGAAAGAAAGATGGATCTTGATTTCAGTCCCTAAGAGAATGTTGCTCTATGGATATCTGGAAAGATATATAATATAAATAGAAACAAGATAATTCCTCCTATCAAAATAATTATCATGTCCTCCATAATTACAGTTTGCTAGACATCAGATGTCATAATAATAGCTAAAGAAAATCATAACGTCCACCCATCCATGTCCTCTATTTTCTATTTTTTGTGCATTTCTTTCAGAAACTGCAATAATAGCTATTCTCACTTAGCTTCTGATTTGATTCAAATACTTTTGAAATCAAAAGCATTTAAGCATTATGATTGAGACCTAAAGGAGAAAAATTTACAAGCAGAAGGAAAGACAGCAAAAGGATGCAAAAAGTAACTTGTACTTATGATTTTGCTCCATGCTGTTCTTTTTTGACTTAGTGCCAGTATATTTACGATGTGTTCACCAGAGCATATTTGTAAGACTGCCCATGGTGATGTCTAAATCAGGGAGGGGAGTAAACTGTAGTAATAGTCCACAAGACTTTGTTGCAATCTTACTGCAGTTGACTGGAGCCAGTTGGGAGTTTCAGAAGGAGTCTGGGTCTCCTGAGAGCAGGAGGTCTCAGAGAGGGAGCCCAGCCCCTGAAGTTCACTCTCCTCTTCAGTCCAGTGAATCACTGTTCTTTCTGTAAATACACATGGAGTAGCTTTTGTCAAATCCTTGCATTTCCAGTTGTGTACACATCACAGGACAGACCTCAGCCAGTCTAAAAACCTGCTCAAGATCTGCGCAGCCAGTCATGTCACCACTGCTACAGTGCTGTTCACTTTCCCAGACAAATAATTCAAATTTACATCTCTAAATTCAAGTTTCAGTCACTTCACTACCTGTGGTGTAAACATACGCTGAAGTCATGGATGCCAGGCTGCACTCTACCACCTATGGTTTACAGATACCCTTAAAGACTGTAGACAAAAAAAAAGCATGCTGTTTGTCAAGCTTGTACTCACCTGATTCATAAACTGCTCCCCTCACACACACAGAGGAAATACATCTAGCTGTGCTCCTCCTACTGGCAAGAAAGTAGCTGTGTAACTGTTTAATCTTGAGGAAGTTACTTAATCTATTGTATATTTATTTTCGAGTCTGCTAAATGTTTTGAAATGACAAGGATTATCTATACCAGAAAAAAATTCTGTAAACTGGCCTTCATTAATACTTATAAAATATTTCAAGATTATTAGATAAAAGATGCTAACATTTTGACATTTTTGTCTTAAATTGTATTAAAATGGCAATCATTTATAATTGAAAGAGAAAAAAGAGATATGAAAAAAAATTTAATGCATGAACGTATAAACTTGGAACCGAAACAAACAGCTATAAAAATGTCATTTAGAAGAATTGATTGAGTTATGAAAAGGCAAAATATGCTTGTAAAAATATCTTTAAAACATCAGGGGCCTCATTTGGCTGCATTTCCACAGTAACACCTGTTGGTGGCTCAGTAGGAAAAACACATTTTTCCTTACAAAAAACCCAACTGAAAAATAAAAAGCCCTCAAACGTGCATTTCAGAGGAAAACAAAAGCACAACATCTGTATAATGTGGAGTTGCATCTAAAATTAGATAAGAAAAACAATCTCTTGCATGGGTATTAACAAACAATATGCTGTTAAAGCGGTTTATGATACAACCTGAATGGTTTTTAAAATATGTTTCAAGGTTTTCAGGTGGTGGATGATTCCATAAAGCTCTTAGCCACTTGGCCTGAGCACAAAGGTGGTGATTCTAATTTTGGTTCTGGGATGTAGAAAAAAGTCAATTCATAATATTGAATAGAAAGAGTAGAGATGAAAAATTTATCAGAAATTGAAGGAAAATAGTTGAACTTTTTTTGAAAAGAAGTTTGAACAATAAATGTGTCAGACTCACTATTATAGTTGAGATTCAGAGGGCTAAAATTCTCCGTTGCTTCTAAAATTTATAATTAAAATCTTGTAGGCTTTTAAAAATTGCTACAAATACAGACATACAAATAAACATAGCCACAAATCTTTTGGAGAGGTCAGCAGTTGTTAATATGCAATAAAATCTCTGAGGAAACACTTTTTCTGAATTAATGAAATAAGCATATTTTTATCCTGAAATATGTTATCAACTATGTACGTACTCTGTATAGGAGGAAATATTTGTAATTATGATAAAAAACAAAACAATATTACAGCTCAGATCCAGTTTGTGACTATTTGTGGAAATGAAATTACATATGGGGGCTTGATGATTTAAACTGAATATTTCAGTGCATCATATGCGTAGAATACATCTACCAATTATAAATACCTGCTTATCCAGAAAGGGAACAGAATCTTTTCCCTCCCCTCCCTGCCATGAAACTGCTTTATAAGTTCTGAAAATTAATTATCAACTGTATATTAGCACAGGAATAAAACAAAGTTGCCAATCATTTACCTGGAATATTCACCAAAAAATTTAGAAACTTAATATTTTGAAAAATAAATAGCAGTAACTGTTTCCCAAATTAGCGCTGTGAATAACTGCTTTGTACATGAGTGCTTCTAGATTTACAGGTTTAAATTTGCAGTTCTAGGCAGTTTCAGTCAGTGCAAAAATGTGAAGATATGAGAACACCATGGGTAGGCATGTCACCTTTAAGCCAGCTGGTATGAATAAGCCACTGCAAGGATGGTATGTTTGCTCTACTAAAATCTGTCTAAATCTATTGTAAACTAAATCATTAGTTAAGCAATTAATAAAAATGACCAGCTTTCAGAAGGGCTGAACATTAGGAAATCTTTCCATGAATATTAAGCGTAAGATAACCAAGCATGAATATTTTAACTTCTGCATTATATGTGGCCTCTACTTCAAGCTTCTAGTGTGAGATCTGGGTATAAAATTTCTATATTGACAAAGAAATAGTGATTCCTATGATTGAAAATTACTATTCAGAGGTGCTTAATTTGCTAAGAGAAGATCTGTATTTACTAAATCACAGAGGCTGAGAAAGACGTAACAAAGGTATGAAAAGACTATCATATTTAATGAAGAACGGTTTGGATAGGATCATGGATCACTGTTCAAAATAAAGGAAGATTTACTGCAATGATGAGAACAAAAATAGAATTCTTTAGAAGGAAAATACTTTTGGGAAATAACTTAGTAGTCGTATTAGCAGATTCTATACAAACTGGCAAAGTAAAGGACAAGCAAATAATTTGGATTTATATCCAACTTCCACACCAAATATTGCTGAGCTAAATGATAGGAAGAGAACCTAAATAATTATTTCTATAAAGAATTAATAGCTTTTTGATCCTTAATACACTTCATAGCAACATAGTTATAGTATATAGATATTAATAAAATCTATAATATTCCTCAGTCACACATATTTGCTATTTTTTCATGTGCTAGCATTGAACACAAGTTCTCTCATCCTTCCAATTTTTGAAACTAAGTTTAAGCATTCAGATCTCATTTTATTGATCTGAGAGTGTAGCAATCATATATATTTCCTGAAACACAGTACTCATATTTTCAAAATGTAGCACAGGACTATTGGTAGTTTACCAGACACAGATAAAAAACTGTAAGCAAAGCTGTACAAAAAAAGCACAAAGTAGTGTGAGAAGATGTTTGCCATCTTTTCAGTGGACATTGCTACTGCTCTTGTAATGTAGTAGGATAGAGGGAAAGACACAGGAAACTTACACAATCATGCAAGCCAGTTTACATGCTGACATCATCATTTTTCCATTACTTTTGAATCTCTACTCAATTACCTAAAATATAAGTCTAGTTGAAATGAAGTTCAGTGAACACTGTCGTCTTTTTTTTTTCATCTTTTTCCATTCAAGTACAAAAAATATAAAATGGCTAGGTTCTCCACCACCCTCAAAATCTTGCCAAATCCAAAAGTAGATGAAATTCACTTCTCTGCAGGAGACTGATTGACCTGGTGTGTCATTTTTTTAATCGCACATCTACATTGTGAAATGTGCTAATCCAAGTTCAAGATTCTTTATCATCTTCACAGCCTTCTATCTGACAAGAAGATGTATAGAGGCAAGCACTGGATAGCTAAGGCAAAATATGAAGATATTGATTTTTCAAGTTGTAGCAGATTAAGTAACCTGTAAAAACCTAAAGTCATCAGGAAGAAAAAAGGTTCAGGTCAAGTGCCCTCTTGTCCTTCAATCTGAGTTGTTATTTTTGGATAATTAAGAGGAAAACATTTTATTTCTTCAAAAAGCAGTATATTTATTGTCTTTCTTTAAAAGCTAGAATGCTAGTAGTTGATAACACACCTTTTTCTGGACTTTACAAGACACTTACAGAAAGATCCACTGAATCTAAAACTAGACCTAACTGTTTCTGTATAAGGAGAGGCAACTGCCTGTCACCTTTTGTTTCTATACAAATGGTACCCACACATTCAACATATAATACAAATTTATTAAAAAAAGTGGCTCTTGAGAAAAATCATTGTCTGGTGTTTCTGGTATTCCTTAGATATGCTCAATCTTCCTTTATTCCTTAAAAAAAGAAGAGAGAAAACAAAATTCTCAGTAATTTAGGATATGGGAGTATGATATTTATCACTGTTCTTGCACCTACCAAAATGCTTTCTGTTGACTTGCAATAGCAGGGAAGTGGGGCCAGATGACTTGGAAAGTCAGTTGCAAGATGGTCTTCTGACATGTGACTTTTAAAGGTCACCTGAGCAGAGATAATTAAGAAGTATCAAGAAGGTGATTACCATCACAATGAAGAAAAAAACCTTCTTCTCCAGTTTTTTTGTGAACTTCAAAAAAATGTTATTGATTAATCCTCCAAACTGGCATATCACTGCTTGATAATTTTGGCAATATTAGTAGAGAAGACACTTGAATACACTTTTTGATGCGTAGAATAGCTGGTGTTACTCTGATACCCTCACCTTTGCTTCTTATAGCTATGAAATTCCAAAATAATTTGCAAGGGAAAAAAAGGATATCTCTTATATAAAAGCTTACATAGTTTTCAAGATTTTCTTGAAGCCTTGTTTCAGTTTTTCAAATCTTGAAATTATTAACACATTACAAAACTCTCTGAAGTCAGCAGACCAGTTTTTCAAGATGCGTTTTGTATTTTATGACTGTAGAAAGTAAACCAGAGGGAGAAATGTCGAGGGCAAAACAGAAGTTGAAGTTGGGCTGATGGTCAAGAATCCTGCCGTCATGTAGAAGAATCTATGATCAGAAGGAGGTAAACTGAATTAAATGATGGGGGAGGGAGGCAGAAGTGAGGATTAGGACACAGAGCCAAGGTAAGGCACATGGATTCAAGGAACCGATGCCCAATCTAGAATCTTGATGAGAAGCAAGAATAATCAGCAAAATAAGCTCATGTAATAAAACCCCAGCCTCACTAGGGTCAAATATCCATCCTCATTCAGATAATGTTACTGACCTTCTCAAAGAGATTATTGGCAATGTTACTGGGCTGGCAGCTAAGTGAACTGCCACTTCCAAGGAAAGAGGTATCAGACTGTCAAGCTGCAAACCTGGATACAATCTGTCTCAGAAAAAAAGCATTCTGGTAAGCATGACACCAGGCTGAGCACGTGACAAAAATGTTCAGTTCTAGATCTTGTTTAAAATACCAGTTCAGTCATTATTTCCATACAGAGCCTATATTGCTTCGCTGCTGCTTTCTTTTCCCTCCAGCTCTGCTCATCACAGATTCTTCCTCTCTTTTGCTGAGATACCTGTAGCATCCTCCTTATGTAAATCTTGTCATTTTGGAGATAAAAAATGGTCCACATAGCAAAAGTAGGGCGCTATTTGGGACAGTTTTATCATTTGGTCAGGAAGACTTGAAGACCCTTCAATGGGTAGAAAGTAATTTCCAAGTGTGACATTTGTACAAATCTTCCGATGGGTTCTCTTTCCTGTCCAACACGCTATTTTGGATAGACCTGTAATATATTGCAGAATGAAGAAGAGTTAGAAGACATTATTTCACACATTCAAACAATCTGTTTGAAATGTTTCAGAATCCTTTGTTATATTTCACTTGGCAATTACCTAGTACCTTGTAGCTTGTCCCTTTTTATTGTTGACTGGCTGCTTTGGGTTTCTGTGTGTGAACTGTATGTGAACTCTACTGCGAACTGTAAAAAAGAACCCTCTCGACAATTGCACATATTTAAAAACAAACAAGCATGCATTAAGCAAAGCATAAAAAGTGCTGTGGCAATCCAGTAGTGTCTAGGGAATGGGATAATATAGGCATCCAGTCTGAATGAAAGAATTAGAGCTGTTGTGTTTTTCAGAAAAGCTGAACATGCAGAAATACAACACTCAGCTGGAGCTTAATAAAAAGACATTGAGCAAACTAGGTGGTGGGGATTAAATCAGGTGTTCTTAGGTCAACACACAAGTGACGGAAATCTTCCAGCTAGGAAGTTTTCTGACATGAAATAGTTGCCATCTGAGCCCTATAAAAGGATGAGACAATCCAAGCCATATTTCAAGAAAAATTGAGAGGGTCTCCATGAAGAATGCATGAAGATATTTTGTGTATGAAAATGAGGGACAGTTTATTTTGGAGATCTTATTTGGAAGACCACGGCTTATTAGCAAAGCCTGCAACATGCTCCTTTTCTGTTTCTTTTCTCTTTTCTCATGTAGCATCAATTCTGCAATCAGGTAGCATAAATAAAGTATACTTGCCCTAGACTGCTGCACAAAAATAATTTAATGTGGAAATCAGAGAACCACTTGGGATTGATAGGAGGGAATTTTAGCTGATATTGTTCTTGCTTGCATTTTTATCAGGTGCATAGAAGAGGGAGAAAAGATTAAAGCTCTTACTTAACTCACTTTCATATGCAGGTGATTTCTTTGTGAAACCTTTGTTTCTTGTGGATTGAGGCAAGAAAGCATTTAGGAAAACAGTACCTGAGAAAATGAGTTGGTCAAAAAGCTCCAAAAAGATCAAATGTTTACTGCTAATAAAAGAATCTGAACACATTCAGTGAAGATAAAGGGTTCTCTAGAATACCCTATGAAATGTTTACCCACAAACGATAAGAAACTTCATCTCAGAATTACCAGAAAGTAATGCCAGACGGTTCCAATGCGCCAAATGTAATTACCTACGTTTAGGAACTATATATGTGAATATGGAATATAACTGGTAGTCTGAGAAGAAAGTGGGTGTTCAGACTGGCTTTGCTTTGAAATTATACTACCTTCCTTTTCCCACCATCCTTCCCTAAACCTTAATGTTATTTTTTTTCTCTAAAAGACTGACAAGCCAGTGTTTCCCTATCACATAATATGATAAATTATTTAATCTATAAACTAAAATACAATTAAAACATCACAGTAAAAGAACAAGTGTTTAAAAAAAATTTGCAAGTATTTCAATTCTTAGAGTAGAATTCTCTTTGTTCTGCTGAGATCTCAGTTCAAAACGTATGCAGTTGCATTAAATTCTGGATGGAGGTATATAAGTTTGAAGTGCATTTCTCTTTGATGTTCCTGATGTTAATAGCTCATTTGTTTGAAAGGATTCTTAGGCACATATTTCTTGAAATAAAATAGAGTGTGTTCTTTGGATCCATTAAAATATTGAGCAGAAATATAAGCAGAACTTACTTAATTTTTTCCCCCTACACTATTAGTTAGACAGCTGAAATATGTCCCCACAAGTTTAATGTCATTAACTGTCTATTGATGGACATTACAAGAGGATAAGGAAAGACAGATGAACTGATTAGGAAGTTAGACATTGCACAGTGACATTGCCACAAACGTTATGTATTGCCACACTGAACTTATAGTATTCATCAGGACTATCCCATTGATATGTCAGTCGGATGTTTTCATGTTCAAATACACTGTGCTACAGGCAGTCCACGATATTTTGAACACTTAGCTATAGCTAAAGGAAAACTCTCATATTCTGTACAAAATGACATCAAAGTTGTCAGTCTCTAGGTTAACAGTGACAGTGGGTATTTAGCTACAAGAATTTTTCTGGCTTGCCATCTGTCATCATGTTCTGTGCTTTCACTGGCACATAAAAACTGATTAGTCCACATCAGCAAGTGCTGCTTTCAAGAACAAATTAAAATACACCAAAAGTTATGCAGTTCTTTAATTGCCTCCCTGGAACGTATCCAAATTAAAATATGTTTGCCTGGATAAAAATAATAAAAGAAACCTCCAAGGGACAACAGTATGGCCTTGTGTTGTTTGGTTAAGATCACAGGACCTGGTCCTATTGGGACAAGATAATGTTGCTTAGCACTAAACTATATCTCAACACAATGCACCTTGAATCCTGTGTTCACTTTTGGGTCCCTCACTACAAGAAGGACATTGACGTGCTACTCAGTATCTGAAGAAGGGCAACAAAGCTGGTGAAGGGCCTTGAGTACAACCATTGTGAGGAGCAGCTGTGGGAACTGGGGTGGTTTTAGCTTGGAGAAAAGGAGGCTCAGGTAGAGCCTTATCACTCTCTGCAACTACCTGAAAGGAGTTTGTAGCCAGGAGGGAGTCAGTCTTTTCTCCTGGGCAACTAATGACCAAAGTGACCTCAAGTTTTGCCGAGAGCGGTTTACACTGAATATTTGGAAAAATTTCTACACCAAAAGGATTATCAAGCATTGGAATAGATTGCTTGGGGAAATTGTTGATTCACCATCCCTGGAGGTATTTAAAGGATGTGTAGGTGTGGCACTGAGGGACACGGCTTTGTGATTGAAATGGTAGTGGTGGGATGATGGTTGGACTTGATGATCTTTGAGGTCTTTCCCAACATAAATAATTCTATGATTCTCAATCATTATCACTATAAGAATATATACAATATTTACAAATGTATACCTACATGCACCCCATTTTCCTTCCCTGTGTCTATGTAGGAATCAATGTCTGTAACAGCTTCACAGCTCTTATGTGTGCTTACCTTTCATTGTAGAAATAAATTTATAACAAGAAGAGATGAGCATTGAGTTGAGGGGCAAAAGAGTGTTATAAACCAACACTTTTTTCTAAGGTAGATTTCGTAGGCTTACTGAATGGATTTTACTGTATTTAAGCACTATGGGTACAGTTCAGCTACTTACATAAGCAGAAATATTCACAGGTTTTGAATGAGATTATAAATAATTTTTTAAAGTGTAATATTTTCTATTGGCCAAGTAGACCCAAAGAACCTAACCCAGATAGTATAAAAAACTACAAGGAAAATAAGGAATTTGTGCTACCTAAATGTTACACTTTGAAAGTAACTAGCTGAGTAATGTCTTGGATAAATTAGATGTGTATAAATTTTTAAATTCAAAGAACATACGATTTCTATGGAGAGAGGTATAATATGGTAATAATACACACCAAGTTCATCCCCTTTTCTGTCATGCCTTTGTTTTTTTATCTAACATCTACCACCAGTACTAATCTTTTCTAGTTTTCTGTTTTATCACAGCAGCATGAAATCACCACAATAATTGCTGTTGGGCTTGCATTTTAGAAAGCAAGTAGCTGAAAATATTTTTTCCCTTTTTTTATCATGTAAGTACAGAAAAAGCAAAATTATTATGTCTCAATCTCCTTTTTCTAAAAGCCTGTAAAAGATGTAAATAAAGAAATAATAGAAAGTGTTTTGATCCTGAACAGAAACTAATGTAGAACTAATTAAAGCTCTAGTGAGAAGACAGAAATTTACAAAGAGTGGAACCTGTCTGGACCAAAACGATTATGCGTCTAAAATATATATGTCTGCATGTTTGTATGTGTGTATTCATTTCCCTTCCCCAAGACCTTAGGTGTTTGTCATGCCAACACATCCAGAATGTCACTGTATGTTTACACAAGTATTGTCACCTCTGCAATTTTCCTATATATGTGCCTCTATTGTTTACATGATGTTCTTGCAACCCAGGAATAGCAGAAATATCTCTGTTCCTCATAACCACCAAGATAAAATATTTTAAGAGCAGGACTCTCAGCTGCTGTTAGCAATCAGTGAAGAAAGCAATACCACACCTGGTCTTCAACTGCAGGACAATGATTAAGCATATATTCTTGCAAATATTTAGTATTTTTACGCTGGATGTCTACAAAATACTTGATTTAATACCAAAATAGCTTTATCTAATTTTCTGGCCCTTTTGACTATATTCCAGGTCTTCTCTTTGAACAATGTTTTGATAAGTATCTGTGCTAACAGCATTTAGGTAAAATACTTTATCCATGCAATTTAAGTCTCAGGCACTCCTACTTTTTTGAAACAGCTTCCAGGATGTGGAGTTTGCTCAGCTTTAGTGTGTAAACCAATTAAATCTTCCTTTTCTCCTTTTCTTCATAATTTCTTCCTCTATGTATGTGCAGGGGTTTAAATATTCATCTAAGAACAGTGATATTAACTAATTTCATTCTGTTCAACCTTTGCATTTGAGTCTCAGTGGGAGGTTGAATGCAAGATGCAAACATTTTAAGGGCTTCCAGGACATATTAGAAACAGATTTTTGATTATGCTCATGATATGGATGAGTACAAGTGAAGTGTTATATAAACAAATGTATAAATGGTAGTATTTACTATGCCAAAAGCTTCTACTCTTTGACTGCTCCTGGCCTTTTTGTTTTATGAAATTCCATTGGTTCATATCCACCTCTTGAAATGGCAATAATGTACTTTAATTTAAAAATACAATTAACTCTTCCCCAAAAATGAGAAATATGACCGTCCTATTCGGTCTGTTGCAGTTTGCTGTTAGCACATTTTAGATTAGTTCTCATTACTAGTTGGGCAGAGCAAGATTCTTGCTTAGCGCCATATGTTCAAGAGGACATAAGACTTAAGATTAAATTCTGCTGCCTCCTGTTGGCCAGCAGCTCATTAAAACAGACGTCGCTTTTATGCATCACCAAGAGCTCTTGTCAGAAATGGGGCAGTAGTATTCTGTGGTTTATCTGCCAGAAACCCTAAATAAATAATTTCATTTTTCTACTTAGCACCAGGTTCCAGCACTAATGAAATGCTAATAAAGATAAAATACTGATAACTTTGCAGTGATCAATGGTAATAAGGCTTTTAAACTGTGGAGAAATAGAAAGGAGGCTCCCAGAACAACTGAAAAAAATCTTGAAGTCATGTTTTCCACTCCCTTTACCCCTAATGTGATTCATTTGATAAATCAGTATTTTCAAAAGGAAACCCTACATGATCTTTAACCAGTAGTTGTTCACACACACATATTTTTGGGTATTTTTCAACAGTGAATTACACATTAAGTACATTTAAAATTCCCTCTTAAGGATGGGGCCAGTTTTCCTATAGAGGGGATAGCTGGATATTTATTTGGCACATTTCAACGAAGCTGAAGGAGACAAATGATGTCTTGGAAGCCGTGACCATTCTCTGTCCAGGCAACAAACCTACTTCTCAGCAGGACTTAATAGCCTAGAAAAAGTTATTCTTATCTGCTCATACTGTTTCAAGAACCTGAGCTAGCTTAATAAAGTCTAGTAATGGTATAGCTTCATGGCACTGTAACATCACTGGTGGGCTCAGTCTTCATTTGCAGACCACTCAATCCAGAGAAGCGTAGAACTGATTTTCACTGAGAGTTCCTCACACAGACATTATTATTGTGCTATGTTTTTAAGCTTAGCCATCTATATAATAATTCCCTTCAGCAACAAGAACCTTATTAGAAGTGTCATATTTTAAATCACTCTTCCACCCCCACTCTACTGCAACTTCTTATCAGAAGCTTCTCAAAGCAGCTTTGCAGTGGCTATGTGTCTTCATAACGAAAGGACATTTATAAATGCCTTCAGTGAGTTTTGACAACTTACTATTATACCAATTTAAATTCAGACAAACAATACCTACTTGTTACTTACACAAAAAAATGAACTAGAAACAGCAGAAGGATGCCTAAAATTAACTCCTACTTTAAACCAAACTTTAACCAGTGAAGTATTTAATCTTCCAAGAGCAAGGGAGCAAGAGAAGATCATCCTTGTTTCACAGATGATGAACTCGCAGTTCATTTCAAGCCACGCAGAACTGCCCAGCCTCAGATGTCATCAGGCACATAGAGCTTGCCTTTGATTTTGCAGTCCTCTGAGGTGAGAAGCACTCCTCACACCCACAGCTTCTCTGATGAGCTGAAATAAAGGCTCTGTTCCCCCCTAAACACCACTGCATGACACAGAGCACAGCACTAACCATAACTTTGGCAAGAAATATGAGCTGTCTGATATCAGGACATGGCAAAGCCACACTGTACCAATGAAGAAGAGCTATATTCAGGAATCCTGAAACAGTTCCCTAGGAAAGTAATCTATTACTGTTAATGCTGGGATTTTTTCTACTGCTTGTGTTACAATTTCTTTACTATAAAAATGGATAGAACCCAAAATTTTGAGGAGAAACACAGTGCAGTGGCAACACATTTTTAATGCAGCAAATATTTATGTAAAAGTATTTACATGACTCCTCTTATGGTAGTCTAATGCAATTAAGGATAGGTTTTTAATAGCATGAGAATTGTAACGACGTGGTAGCAAAATAAGGCTGGCATTTGGAGGAATATCTAACTGTAACCTTGTCCCATGTTTACAAAGTTGTAAACAGTATTTCAAATTATACAGAAAACTTTTACAATGGTAAAAAAAAGGATAAAAAACTTCTTTTACAATGGTAAAAAACCAAACTAAAACCTACCAGCCTTAACATGCAATATTTTTTTTCAGATGAATTAAAAAAAAAAATGGAAGGGGATGGGGATGGGGATTGGGATGGGGATGGGCATGGGGATGGGGATGGGGATGGGGGTGGGGGTGGGGATGAGGAAGGGAAGGATGTCCCTGTATTTATTTTCAAGGATGGCCTTGACCTGCATTTCATTTCAGTTGTACTCAGGTGCATCAGACAAACTTTTACATTTCTTGGCTGTTCTTTGCTTCAAAGTTATTACCTCCAACTGTTTGACTAAATAGTATTCCAGTTGGTGAAAATAAATAAACATATTTGCACAACTGCTATTTACAAATATTTCTGTGAAGTGAGCCAAGTACAAAACGGAAGTCAGATTTTTCAATGTAAAGGGCTGGGAACAGAAAGACTTAACTCAGACACAACAAACACAGGTGGTAAGCTTATTACAGATTGGTGGTACGAAGCAATAAGACAAGAGGCAATGGGCAGAAACTGATGCACAGGCAGTTCCACCTGAATATGAGAAAGAACTTTACAGGGCAGGTGACCAAGTACTAGAACAGGTTGCCCAGAGAGATTGTGCAGTCTCCCTCCCTGGAGATATTCAAGAACCATCTGGATGCAACTCTATGCAATGTGCTCTAGGATGACCCTGCTTGAGCAGAGAGGTTGGTCCCTTTCAACCTTACCCACTCTGTGATTCTGTGAAAAATTAAGATAAGATTCAAAATGTTGCACAAGACGAAAGGGAGGATTTAAGAATAAAGATTGTATTGTGCAGGAAAAGTTACGTGATGATTCATAATGACATGTAAGATATCAACATAATTAATGCAAAGACAGCTATTCTGTAAACCCCCTTAATCCTCCAGTATGCACCAGGCCTGAAGAAATGGAATCACTGCTACAGAAAGAGGGTAAATTTTAATCTGTATCTATACTGTCCTTGATAGTTCTTCTGAGATTCTTGATTATTACCAGTTCAAATTTAATTGCTGGGGATGTGTAGAAGCTTTATGATATGGTATAATAAGCATTTTAATGAATTTAATTTAATCTTATTTCATTTGTATAAATTATCCTGCAACAAATATTGATTGACTTCTTTGCAATTATTGAGTATAACTTTTTAAACACATTAGGCAAATAAGATTTCAATCTAGCAAACATTAAAAATCATTCACTTCAATATTGCCTGTAATAATATGGGCAGATGAATAAACGTTAAGTCCATAAAGATATCTGTTCACTATACTTAGGCTAATGCACATCTTACCTTGACCTTATGTTGATTTCACTGCTAAGAGTGACATTTTTCCCATTACTGTGATGGCAACTGAAGAGAAATTGCTGCTGTGGAGATATTGCATGGTAGATGTCTAAACTGGAAATTATCCAAACCTGGGTAACCACCTACCTAAATCAGAGTACTACTTCTGACACTTGATCAAATGACTGAAATCTAAGATAAACCAAAGAGACACAACTTGAATCACAGAGTAAAAATGCGTGTTCTCATCTGGAGTTAGCTTAAACTTCATGTACAAAAACACATTCTGAATAAAAACTGATCTTCCTCAATTCAAGCCAGCAACATTTCTGTCAGAAACTTTCTAGAAAAATAAACAATATAAAAATGAGTAAAAGAAAAATATTCTATATTATTTTCACCAGTTTTAAATAAGCCAGTGTAAACATCTTTTGTACAAGGTATTTAAATCTCAGCATAAACTTACTTTTAATCACTGAAAGTATGAATTGAGTTGGAAGTGGGAACAAAAAGATGAAAAGAAAAACTTATTCTATTACTCATTTTCCTGTATGAGAAATTATGTTTCTAATTAAAATGCAAAGTCTTGATTTAGGAACAGAAGTCAATATTACAATGGCAAAATTTGCTAATAGTTATCTTTAAACAGGAACCCAACTTTTTCATCCATCCTCAGCCTATTTAATAATTATGAAAACGCCATCAGTTATGCTTTAGGCCATTATTTTTATTATAGTTTATTATGAATATTTTGATGTAGGGGATTTTTTTTGTTTGTTTGAATAAAAGCATTAATGCTGCTTCTTCATATTTTACATATAAATCTATATGTTATGTACTTCATAGTTTACATGTAAGAGCTGTTGGCCACATGCGTGGGACAATGGATTATTATATTATTGGGTTAGAACCAACTTAAGTGTGTACGTGTGTCTGGAGGGAGGTTCAGGTCAAATCTCACAGAGGTGAGGTCAGGCCGTATCCCACATGACATCCCCTGCAGCCTCAAGGGGCAGCCCCAGAGCAGCCATCAGTCAAAAGGTAGCCTGACAGCCCACCCACATCACACCCCCTGGAACCCCTTACCCAGCCTCTGACTGACTACACCACCCCTTGCTCCAGCCTGGAGCTCCAGAGTCATCAGTGGGCTGGAAGTCCCGCCTGGGAGGGGTGGCCACAGGGGCCACATAAAAACAGCGACACACATCTTCTTTCTCTTGAGACCTACCTCAACCACGTGAAAGCTGGACTTGCTCAGGACTCTCTGGCGGTAGCTATTACCTTCTCTTAATCTCTTTTTTCTCTCTTTCTTTACTCTATTTTCTTCTCTTGGTCTCTTTTCTTAACATTTTGGGTAACTTGAAACCAGTGGGTTTGCTTTTGCTAGATTGTGTGGGTTGGTGTGTTGGATCAGTGCTTTGGGGAATGCTCTGTCTTGGTTGAATGTTATCCTTTTGAACTTTTGCCAACTTCCATTATTTTCTCCATTATCAGTAAATATATATATCCTCAGAAAATGTGCACAGCATCTTCTCTTTAGCTGCCTCAAGATATTAAAGAACTGAGGGCTCTCCAAAAGTTCAGTGACCTAATTTTTGTAGCTTTGTATATTTTTTAAAAGTAGAACTCCTGGATGAGCTCATAGCTCCAGGCTTGGGGTCTTACTACATCTTCAGTAGCTGAGAACTGTGGTGGCAAAGAGCAATGGACAGGACACCTTTCAGTGTGGTCTGATCTTGGAGATTCAGCATAACCACCTGTGCTTCTGCCAACAGTCTCAAAAAATAGCAATGGACTCATTTGGCAAGTGATGTTAATTGCATTCTCTTTGAGTTCAGGAACTTGGAGAATGTTTCTATATTTTAAATTAAGCCTCCTCACCAGGGACCAACTTCAGAAATGGATTGAAGGCATTGGAATAATATAAATGGATACCTTATTCTGATTCATTAATATGCATATTACACTAATCTAAACTCCCTTTATATTCTCTTTAGATTTCCCCAGGCAATCCTATAATTTTTTCCTCTCATCTTCAGAAATTTATCAATATGTTACATCCTACTCTTTAACTTTGTCCAGTGTATTAGTATGAAAAAAAATGAGAATGTGTTTAATTTCTAGGCTGAAAAGTAGAAGAGTAGGAAAAAGGACCCAAAGGAACAAAAAAGCAATAGTTAAATGATATAATTACATTATGCATCATCTAGTTGAATTTGTACTAGTTTCTAAGTGTACTGGCAACTTCCATATGTATTCTTTTAAATCTTAGTAAATGGAATGAAATTACATTAAAGACCTCTAAATGAATAAAAAGCAAGCAACTGAATTTGTAAGTTGTATTAATGCATTAAAACAGTTAAAAAATTTCAAATCCATTACATTTCAGAAAATAACCTGTAATTGATTACCTCAGGAAACCTTAACATAATCTGTCACTTTAACTCTGGCTGCTTTCTGAAAGATATGTTGATTATCTACATAATATTAGACTTTCAAAAAAGCGACATATTCTCTGCTTGCTCTTGAGAAAGAAATTAAAGTCTGTCTGCAGAGAAGGGCTGAACATATCTGCAAAACATTTATAACTTAATGTGAAATGAATCTGGTAGTTTTTTGACACCAGTAAAGCAGTTGTTAAAATTGTGCATGGGTAGCAGGCAGATTGGTAGATTGAGAGAAATAAAAACTATCGGGAATCCTTAAAGATATGGTAATGGAGATGTACACAGAGGCTGAGAAAGTATTTCAAAACTTCTGTTATATCATTGCCCTCTTCTCCTTACTTCTTAGTCATCTATGTATGGCCACTGTCAGAAGTGAGATACCAAAGAAAATGAATGAGGTTTTTGTCTGACTCACTAGAGCTTCTCTTACAGGTTTTACAACTTTGTATCATTCAAGTTGCATACATCATTATGTCCATGTTCTCTTCAACAGAATAGAAAAGATCTGTGGTGAGGTAATAGAGAAGGAAATCCTAAAAATTCAAACAGGCCTTACTAAAAGGAGTGCTAAATTCCATGGATTCTGGCTAGTATTCTGACCATTTGTTTAAGTGTGAGCTGATCTACGAAATGAAAACGAAAACCAGAGAGAATCATAGAATCATAAAATGTTTTGGGTTTGAAGCGACCTTTAAGATCATCTACTTCCAACTCCCCTGCTGGAGGCAAGGACATCTTCCACTAGAGCAGATTGCTCAAAGCCCCATCCTGACTGGGCTTGAACTCTTCGAGGGATGGGGCATCCTCAGTTTCTCTGGGCAGCCTGTTCCAGTTCCTCACCACTCTCTCAGTAAAGAATTTCTTCCTAATATCCAACCTAACCCCACTGTCTTTCAGTTTAAAGCCATCCCCCCTTGCCCTATCACTACGTGACCTTGCAAAATATCCCTCTCCAGCTGTGATGTAGGCTCCTCTAGGTACTGGTAGGTTTATCTAAGTTCTCAGCAGAACATTCTCTTCCCCAAGCTGAGCAATCCTGCATCTGTCAGCCTTTCCTCATAGGAGAGGTGCTCCATCCCTTGTTTCATCTTTGTAGCCCTCCTCTGCACTTGCTCCAACAGGTTGATATCCTTCCTGTGTTGGGGAATCAAAAGTTGTACACAGTACTCCAAGTGGAAAAACTAAATATTATATTACATTTTTTACTCATTCAGAATCACAACATTAAAGTACTAAGTAAAACCCTAGCTCTAAACTCTCGAGAGTGTTCACATGTGGTACATATAACATATTTGAACAAGAGATACATCACATGCATATCACAGAATATTCTGAATTCTAAGGGACCAACAAGGATCATTAAATCCAACTCTTAGGTGAGTGGCCCATACAGGTTAGAACCTACAGCCTTAGCATTGTTAGCACCATGGTCAAACCAATATACCAGCATGTGTGCATGTGTTGAGGTCAGTTGCTAAGATACCGACAAAAAAGAATTTTGAGATTTGGCTTTGAAATTTCATGTTCAGGAAAAATTAACTGCAAAGTCTCTTCTCATTTAGAAGAAATTGCTTTGACAAAGTTTTCAACAATTCCCATTTGGTCAGAATAGTGGACCCATAATTGGCTTCAAATGAACTATTAGAAAGGGAGTAATTGTCCTGATAAAACAGAAAGTCCTGATTTTTTTTTTCCTTTTTTTAAAGATGCTTTTGAAATTATACCCCCAAATGTCGCATTTCAAGGCAAGAGATGCACTATGAATTACTTCTTTGAAGCAGCTTAGGTATTGTGTGAATGAAACTCAACATTCTGTTCCTGTCTGGAAACATCTGTTCTCTGGATGAGAAAAAACCTTTCCTATAGCTCTTAAAGAAAGGATTCTGTCCTGCTAAACCAACATTCAATGCACTATAATCAAAAGAGGCGGTTGAACTTGTGCATTAATGGATTTATAGACCTTTCCAGGATCATAAATATGAAAAGAAATACCTCAGTTGTTTTATGTGTGTTTTATCAATAAAGTTACTATGAAATAGATCAAATACTTTTGACCATTTTTATGACCTTTTCGTAGGGTATTGATAACTTCAAAAAGTTTCACAAGTGTTTAGAAATTCCTGAATAAGTTAACTTCAGTCTAAAAATTTATCAATAATGACAAATGAGATTTAAAAATAAAAAGTTATTGGAAGGGGAATTAGCAATAATTTCCATCTAACTGTCTTAAAAATAAATAATACAATGAGTTTAAAATCACTGAATCACAGAATGTTTTACGAGGGATAAACAGAAAAAGAGGCACGTTTGCTATGATAAAAAATATAGAAAAGGTTGCTGTTATTCTGCTGAATAAAACATTAGTTTTATTCAATACTTTATAACAAGAGGCAGAGTTATGGTATTATTTCTTAAAGTTAATTTACATTAAGCTCTTGCTTTAAGCATATAAAAGACAAAAGTTCACCAGGAAGATGAATCAGTCACTACCTCCTAGCTTTCTCTGCAGTCATCCAGGAAAGGAATTGCAGGCCCAGAGTCATCCCACATCATACACTGAACTCAGTTATCCCCATGGCCATTGCCATAACAGCATCCTCCATCAACAAATCAGAGTGATAGACATTCTCAAAAGATGATCTAAGGCACTAGTGGGCTCTACTGTCCCTTGAGGAGCCTCTCTCCCTCTTTTCAGTGCTTATAGACAATAGCCATAGGACAACTAGGCTTCTAGCTTGGACCCCTTCATGAAGGGCCAGAAGAGAAGTGAGAGGAATACAGGGTGAGGAGAACAGTTCACCACAATAGGAAAGGCTGTTTGTAGCCCAAAAGAACCAGGTTTTTATCTCTCCTTGCAAAAGTACCAGATTTTGTTTTGTACTAAGACTAGACTGAGAAGCTAAAACTGCTGAGAAAGGCAGGAGCAATTAGCCATGCCACATATTCTCTAAGGACACAAATGGAGCAATTTTAAATTACTCTGTTGACAACTGATGGGGCATTTTATAGAAGCAGAAAATTATCCATCTAAGTCAAAATTTGCCTGTGAAGAGTGCAGGATACTTTTTTCCCTCCCAAATGCCTTTATCTCTGCACTTAACTTTATGATATAGTCTGTGTGCACTCCCATTATTTGATAAAAGGGGAGTTTTTAGAGGTCCAAAGAGGACTCCTGTTGACTTTCAATGTAAATCGGGTACTTTGTATTATCTCCCACCAGATCTATAAATGTCCTTACTTGTTCTGTACTTTAAAGAAAATAGGGTTCCCCAGGCATTGGGTTATTAGCTTAAGTGTTCTCTTTTCTTGCCCTAGAGAAGGGGTCATGGTTAGTTAACATGGACATCTTTAAGAAAAATCGTTAAACATTCAACATGACTTATTAAAAAGAGCCAGAAGCAAAATAATCTTTCGTATGCAAAAAAAGCCCAACTTTCAACAGTGCAAGAATGGCTAAATTAAGCCTGATTACTTTTTAAAAATCTACAATTCTGATTTTCATTACTATTCTACATTTCAAGACCCCTTTCTGCACAGCCTGGTAAGCACAAATTATCTGCAGTCTCAGACCCTCCCCTCCCAAGTAAGCAAAGGAGAAAAGATTTCTTCAGCAATTAGTGAGTTGGCCTTTTCCAAAACAAATATTGAATTTTGAGTTGGTTTCATGGCAAAAACAATTCACAGTTGCAAAATCTCAGAATACTGTAGAGCTGATACTGCATGAGCATTAACATTTCTACTTCCAACAAATTAAAGGCTGTAGTTGATTTGCACATACCTTTTCCGCACAGTCTTCCCTTCCTGTCATCCCCCTCGCCCCTGCTACCCTGGTCTTTTTTTTTTTTTTTCTTACTATGGACCAGTAGTCAAATGCTCAGTCAGTTAGCAAGTACTGAGAATTGGATGATTTTCTGGTCTTAAAATTCAGCTGTTCCTGACAGCAAGGAAGAGGACAGGTGCCTTTATGCTGTTAGATTACTACATATGGTTCTCTGTCACTTTGCATGTTTCAATCCATGCTGCAGCCCTGGAAAAGAAATTATTGAGAGCAAGCAATCTAACAGGATTCAAGAGTTTAGCAAGTCCTTTCTTCTAGTTAAAATTTATTATTGTAATTGCTCAATTAATAATGTCTCTACATTTTGTAAAACTCAAGGTTCTCCATGCAAAGCTAAGGCTCGAGAGAATTTACACTCTGAAATACTGTTGAATCTTGTTTTAAAGATACAGCTCAGGTGTAAGTCTGAGCCTTATCTCTTTTAATAAAAACAGGGTCCATATTTGCCTAGGAAAAAGAACAGTAATCATGAATCAGACCAAATAGACATTTTCCATACCATGCACAACTATATCAGAATAGAGAATCCACTGGTATGAGTAACATGGTTCAATGTGCTCTCAGATATCATATAAGGTTATAATACTGATTAGAGTAACAGCAGTCAGGTTTATTCTTCAATGAAGAAGTGCCCTAGGAGGTGGTATAACTTGCCAGCTATTCTGTTGCATTATTCCCAAATGATATATAAGATGTTAAGAGGAGTAGTTTATTAAATATTTTAAAAAGCTGCTGCCAATGTGAAACTATAAACTGCAGATTGAATTGTAAATATTTAGTATGCATGAGACTAGTGAAGAAGAGACATGGTGTAAACAAATAGTATTTGATTACTGAAATTATGGGACTGGGGCCAGACTGGGCATTACTACAAAATTTAACCTGAAGCTCTACTCTTCTTTTGCCTACCATAAATGCAGTTGCTCTAAGAGATTTTTGTTTCCAATTTTTTAAAATTAATTTCTTTCAAAACCTCCTAGATATCAGTTTTAGTTTAGAGCTACTCAAATTATACTATAGTATAAATGTAGCTCTTCTGTTTTCATATGATTAATAAGTTTTGATTTCTGTGAATACATATGACATGTAGTTTAATAATATAAATACCATCTTATGATTGCCCATGAAATATTAGCTCTGACTGTTTAATATTGACTGCTTTTGGTCCTATGGCATTGTTTTTCTCCTGCCTTGGAAGTCTGAAATATTTGAAAGCTGGATGATGTGGACTGACAAATTAAACCACAACTATTCAAGCACATCTCCAAATAAGTTTCTTATTAGATTAATTTTTTGTTCCAGATTTCTTTACATTTTTAAATCCTCAACATTTTAATCATTCTAAAACAACTTGTAAAAAATACACAAAACATTTGCATTATTCTTTGAGAAAATGTGTTAAGCTCTTTTCTTGATTTGATTAGTCCTTTTCCCAAAAAAATGTCCTCTTTTCATGTCTGAATATTTTTCCCAACATCATCTGCCTCATGTAGGCAGAGGATCTTTAGGTTTCCCTGCCACAAACTTCTAGGTTGTAAGGGAGGGAAGATAGTGTCATTTGACTTAGGATGGGATATGACCTTAGGTTAAATAACTCACTGGTTCAACTCACATAATTTCTGCCACTTTGACTAGGAAATCTGATTCAAACACTGCTTAGTGCATGCTCCATGCTCTGATGGCAGGAGTCAAAACCAAATTTTTCTGACTCAAGGAGATGGACAATTTTCCACTTGCTACCAACATGAGTCACTATTTCTCTCCCCAGTCCATTCCCATCCCATTCTAAACATGTTAGCTACTCCCTTAACACTAGGATCCTTTCCATCATGGTCTTACTAAGCGAGCTGTATGTCTGTTTATCTGAGCCAGCCTGCGCAGGTCTTGTCTTCGTATCTTCATGTACATTACGTACATGTTCAGAGATGCTATGGAGGCAATTATGCTCTGAAGCACACCCCAACATTCTGTTTCTTGATTATCTACATGCCAATACTGATTGAAGACCACCCTGACTTCAAGGTTAGATTTCTTCCCTGTATAGGCAAAAAAAGAAGGCACACGTCTGTGATTTACCCCTATCAGAACTTGGAAGGAGATCAGAAGATTACACTATTGCACAGGCAATTGAAGACAGACTGTTTAAATAAAACACACACCATCCCTCAAAAAAAAAACCACAACAAACCCACAAAACACAAAACCACCAACCAATTAACCAAACTCAAACCAAAACAAAAAACCAAACCCGCTACTTTACTGGGATATTTTGCATATAATAATACTCAGGTGGGGAATCTCATCTCCAGCTAGTTGGTGATGATACTCCATTTTAAGAATCTTTATCCATATAGGGAGAGAATTCCCAAACTTCTAAATATTTATAAGCAAGATGAGCTGTGATCCCTCCAATGCATGCACGATCCATTTCTATTGATTACCTATAACCAAAATATTTAAATTTTCGGTGTGTAAAAGACTGTTTCAAGTGAATATGTCTGCATCTACAGAAAGTTTCTGCAGAGTATTGGCAAGCAACTTTCCAGTGTATTATCTGGTTAATTCCACAGCAGGAACTGCCTGAGGAAGCCTGTGCAATAGCTAGGTCCTCTACCCAGGACGTTAATCAGCACGTTTAAAGCATATAAATCATGCCTGTCATTTGGCCTGTGGACAGCAGGGGATGCCTGAAGGAATCTACAGGACTGTCTGAAATTCCCACTTCAAGTGCTCCTGTAGTGATAAGCCAGGATTCCTCAAGAAGCCAGCCAGGAGCCTAATCAGTCACCCTGTCTTAAGGCAGCCCATTGTTTCACTGGTGTGGAGAACAGCTGGCAAGCACCTAGACCACTCAATGATGTGATGAGAATGCACGTTGCATATGTACATGAGCACAGTCCTGACAGCCAACTGCATCTGTAGCTTCAGTTTCCACTATGTTACCCTTAAAACCACCTCCAGAGACTTTTCCACTATATACATTTGGGGATTTGGGGCATAGGTTCACTTTCATTCCCTAAATGACTGTTGTTCTTTATTTAGAAATTTTAGTGCACTGATAATAAGTGTCTACACTTAGTTGGGATGAACTAGTTTCTATGTGACCTTTGATTCAGCATCTTTGACTTATGAATAGAAGATTTAGGGTTGAGAAGGTAAAGGAGCAAAATGAGGTCAGTTCCTTGGAAGTAGACTGACTCAGTGAATTAGCTGGAGAATACTAGAAATTAAGCAATTTTTTCTTTTTTGAAAGTTTCTGGAAATTGTTCTGCCCTTTTTTTTTTTTCATTTCAACATTTTCTCATTTGTTGTTTTTGAGAGCCTGAGGGTAGAAGAATTGTATACAAACCTCAATTGTGAAGGCAGCTGGTGGCTACAAATTACAAAAGAGTGAAGAAAGTGAATAATTCAAGATGTGTCATTATTAGGTTGACTTTGAATAGCTCTGGACACTGACTAGCTCCTGCTGAAGTGCTCAGGCTTCTTGGAAATTCAGGTTACTTATAAAGATGCCAGCGTAGAAAATGCAAATAAAAAAAGGTCATTAAGTACTTCTCTGAAGTTCTTACACAGTAACTTTTTGTTTTCCAGTTTTATTTCAGTTTGGCCTCATGCAGTTGATTTATCTTTTGCTTAAATGTTATAAAACCTTTCTGACATAAGAAGGCATTTCTCAGCCTATTTCTAACTCCATCAAGCATTTTTTTTTTTCTGTTTTGCATTTTAACACATAATTCCAGATAAGTACTTATGATCCTGTGATACTCATTATATTATCCTGTGTAATAACTACTGGTAGCTGGTACAGAGATGATTTCAATTAATGATAAATAATATCAAGTAGGCAATAGAATCTTGAAGGTTTCCAACAGAAATCTTCCCATTTCATATTAAAATCTGTTTTACCATTTGGATCTCTTCTACTAGGTAATTTAACTCATCCAAATACAATAATTCAAGTAACTATTATTTTCTTTCCAAGATAAAGCCTAATTTCTTACAATGTGATGTGTTTATTGCGCACTTGGATGGCAATATAATGGACTAACCTGTAGACTTGTAAAACTATGTTCACAGAATACAACAAACATATGCTTAAATTGAGAATAGAAATTTTTTGCAGTGATACTGTGAACTTAAAATAGTGATATGTTTTGCAATAGAGTAAATAATGAGTCACAAAATGCTAAATCCTCACAAGCATTAGGAAAAAAAGTCAGGGATGCAACACAAGCTGGAGCCTAGTGCTCTTAAAAAATGAATCCTTCAGCTTTTTGAAGGGACTGATCACTGATAGAATATTTGTGATGCAGAGGATGGCAAATGACAGGTTCAACATCTGCTCACTTGGTAACTTTGAAAAGTGCCTGTTGAAATGCCTGTCGAAATGCCTGTCCACTTTCATTCTCTGGAGTTACTGTTTAGAACTTAGGTTTGAAACATTTCAATATTTGTGGGGCTTGGGAATGTCTTCCAGCTGAGAAACCTAAGAAACATCTAATGAGCTCTATTCTGGAATACCTTATAAATTAGAATTAGAAACATTCACTCAAGAGATGAAAGTCATATTTGAAAGCCTGGTGCAGAGTTAGGCAGTAGAAAAATGGGCATGCCACATCACTTGTGCATGAGAAAGGAAATATCGCCACCCTCATGGACTTTCAAATGTAAGAGTGAGCTGACTTAGACATCCAGTAGTGAATAAAAAAATATTTTTTGTATCTGGGCTCTTTGGTACTTGTGCCCTACAGCACAGTCTCACACTGGGTACTTGGGAGTCCCTGCCATGGCTACAGGGAGTTGCCAACACATCTGAATGTGATACAGGACACTTATTGAGAAGCAAGACATGCCTTACAGACCAGCTGCACTACAGAGTTCAGGTACTTTATATCAGGTGATTTACCAAAAGGTGCACCCTCCCTATAGGATTCAGCGCTCAGATCCTTTCCTTCACAAATGTGTCCAGCCCACACGTTTCTTCTGTTAAGGGACACAGTTTTAAGTGTGTATGGGAGGAGCAGAGACAAAGATATGGGTATTATCAAAAACTTTGTGTTATGTCTGGCTGAGTAGGATAGGTAGGAGGAAGGCACAAAATTTTCCTATCTACCAATAAAAGAAATTATCTAGGCTTGGTAAAAGTTAAGGATGTAAATTACAAACCCTGTTCAAAGAACTACTTCTGTATTTTCCAGAAAGCAGTTAATGGAGGAAAAAAATTAACAGTTCCTGAGGAAGGAAAAAATATTGTCTGCTGTGGGCAGACATTTGTTGTACCCATGTATCAATGAACAAATTACACATTTACCTCTGTCTTCATCAAACACTGTAATCCTCAAAATGGAAAAAGAAATCCTTACACTGTAGTCAATTTATTAACTTAAGGAATATTAAGCAAATTATTCCTGAAAATATTGGGAGTAATAGTTACAAGATTTTTAGACATATTTATATAGAATTATCTAGGCCCTGGGTATTTTCAAGCTAATATCAATACAGTTCCTCTTTACAGTTCTGTCCTTCAAACAGTACCCCAGATGTGGCTAGCCCATGTTTTTGTACGACCATACAAAACATAGCCCTGATAGCAATAAACAGATTCAGGAAAAACACTATTTTCCCCCAGTTTGACTCTGGAAAAATCATCAAATGTAACAGCTGCATGGCGTGCAGAATAAAGCACATATAGTATACATGGATACAAATCACTTCCAGCTAACTTTTTATGATGTGCCTCTAAACAGTGTTTGTGTCTAAATTTGTAATTAGTGTACTGAACAGATGGCATGAGCTGAAATACTGAAGTGCCCATAAAATGATTCGTGCAACCTTGTGTGCTTTCACACTGGAATATAATCTTGGTGGAGAATGCCCCTCATGAGCAGTGGAGAGAGGCAAAGGGAGGAAAGTTTTATTACCCTGGTCTCTATTAAGAGCAAAGCAGAAGGAAGCAACTGCTTCATTAATCAGCTTTAAATGACAAAGTGTTTGATAATCATAATGCCAAGAACTCAGAAGCAAATCAAATTTTAAAAAATTTTGACAGCTGTGAACATTCTCACAAGAATTAAAATATCTGTGCCTTTTAAGTTTCTCAGCAACAACTATGAACACTTCTGATGCCTCTGGATGATATTTTGAAGAAGCAGCTATTTAGTAACTGTAGACTGGCTGAGGTCCACTCTGACAGATATCCAGAAACATATTGTCATTTAAATCAATGACAAGCACATGACAAACCCATCACTCTGTGTCCAGGTGAAAGAACAGAAGTGACTAGGGAGGTCTGGGTTTTCTTCTTGGTTACAACACTGAAGGACTCATTTGCTGTCAGCACTCCACACTTCAGTCTTCCCATCTTTAAAATGGGATAATAAATTATACTTTGAACAATAGCCATGGGACATAGCACATAGTTCACTACCACCTTAGTGCATATCATGGTCTGCGGGAATATCCAGTAAAAATTAGCAAAAATTAGTGTTAGTTGCCAGTAGCAGTTAGATTATCAACAGCAAAAATGACCAATTTCCTCATTCTCTATTACTTAAAACCTTCTGGTAGACTAAGAATAGCTCTAAATGCATCCTGCAAGATGCTTTTTATGGTTGCATCTTGTGCAAGTCTGTTGGTTATAGCTGCTGTGTTACTTAGAAAGAGAACTTTCCTGAATGGGGACAATGCAATGTTTTCTCACTATAGAGACCACTAATATTCATATTTTCTAGGTTGTGTGACCCCCTAATTTGCAACAAGAGAGACATTATAGGCCTCCTTGAGAGTAGCATTACAGGCACTGACCACTGGCTCTAAGTCAGGCTTCGGTGTGTTTACATACAGAGTTCAATCCTGTATTCTTTGGTGACAGATTTTAGACTAAAAGCGTACAAAAGCATATATGCTTAATATTGTAATGAAAAATTTCACAGGTGTGAAATTTCAAGTCTTTTCTCTGAGAGCATGAATTATTTTACAAGAATTATGCTTTAAGGCTTATCAGATGCATGATCGGTTTTAGAAGCTTTTTCCATGATTTCTAACAAAAGAATCAGTTTTTACCTAAACAAATCAAAATAACTGATTTTTCTTTTTGGTAAAAAAAAATACAGAATGAAATCTCATGAGTTTCTGAACATTATCTTTTTCATAGTGGGAGTGAAGACCCTGCAAAAAGAGCTGCAGTAAGTGAAAAAACATCTGCCACTCACAGTTTTTGTCTTGGAAATGTTTTGGGCTTGTTTTTTTTGTTTTGTCTTTTTCTTAATAAAAATCACTGCTAGTCAGCTTCTAATCCCATTAAAGCATGACAAATACTGGAGGGACTATAAGAATCTAAGAATTTAGCCCACTAGCCTTTGACTCAAATTCCAGTCTGTCAGGAGGGTTGGAAACATGGCAGACAGCACAGTTCAGCTGAATATCTGAAAAGGGAGAGCAATTTCTACATGTGTTATTCTGTAAACCTAGCCAGCAACCAAGTACCACACAGCCTTTCATTCACTTCCCCCACAGTGGGATGAGGCAGGGAATCAGAAGGGTAAAATTCAGAAAAATTGAGGGTTAAGGACAGTTTAATAATTGAAATATAAAACCTTAAAATAAAATAAAATTAAATAAAATGAGGCATAAAAGAGGATAGGAGAGAGGAAGGAGGAGGGCAATGGGAATATTAAACTGCCTTTTTTCTCAGGTTTGAAACAGATACATAAAATAACGGAAGATTCTTAACAGAAAGTAAGACTACTTAGCACATTGTAAAGAAAAATTGTTTTTCTAAGAAAAATATCATAACAGATGGCAAGCTGTGTTGCTATAGTTTGTTCAAAAGTAATAAAAAAATAAGTATGATGAAATAGACCGCATAAAACAAGAAAAGAAACAACTTCTATTAGCAGAAAAGGATAATTAGGATACTTAAGGTGCAGAAAAATATAAAATTAGTAGAAAGATAAAGTTTATTGAAAATAAATCCAATTAGAATGGAGTCCTTCTCAACAATTATAAAGGAACTAGCCTCTCAGCAAAAAAACTATAATATACTGTATGTATTTTATATACATTGGTATTAGGCATTTTTTTCCATATGATATACAGGATACAGAGGAAGATATTCTTAAAATACATTACAGCAATTTAGATGGCAAAGATTTTTTCCAAGACACATTAAGCAATGCAGATTGAAGGTCTATTTAAAACTGCTGGCCATTATTGCTTCAATAAATAATAAATCAACAATTTGCCAACAACTTCAGCACACACAAAGCTAATGCACAATTCATGGACCAGCTGATGCATGATTCTCTGTGTGCTTAAATTTTGAGAGATATATTTACATGCCAAAGAATATACTCTCTGCAAGCTGACAACAAGCAAGTGCAGAAGTTATGTAAAAGCTTAGAAGGATTCAGGAAAACATCGGACCAGAGAGAGGTCATTAGAACACTTAGAAAAAAATAAGTTTAAAGGACCGTGTGTCATTTTTTAACCTCTTACCAAAAGGGATTTGAAACACTATGTCCCTGTGAGCAGGCTGCTTCACATTTTGAACTCAGGATTTGTTACAACCTCCCCCTCTGCAGGTCAGGACAATGGTCACTGTCAGCAACAGTGCAATACCTTGGCTGCATTAATTTGGTAGGACAGCGCCCATGACATTCACATCCCTCTATGGGAACCAAGGCCAGGTGGGTCATGGAGCCCAAGCCCTGCTCTAATCTTGCGCAGATATCTCTACTGGACTTTTGAAGAGTGAGTGCTGTATAAAGACAGAGCCAGGAATCTACATGACCTCCGGAATGACCCGAGAGATTAATTTAGAGAGAGCACAGCTGGCAGAATATAGGTAGGCCCCTTTCCCACTGATCCTCTGCTGAAATTCAGTTTTAAGAAGGGATTTATCCTTTCACTTTTGCTTGAGATACACTATGATCTTCATGGAACAGTTAAAAAAAAAATCTTTAGTTTTGGTCTATTCAGCCACCACTTAATATGTTCAGATTTTTTTGTTTGTTTGTTTTCACTATTATTATAACTCAAGATGTAATTTTTAGAGAAGTAATATGTAAAAGAGGAAAGGGACACGCAGAGTAAGTTAAGGATATTTATTGTATCCTTAGATGGTGCAATGAAAGTATCTACACTTACAGAGGGCATAAAAAAGAAATATTAAGAGTTCCCTCTTAAGAAATATTTTTACTGCTAGCAATTTTTGCATAGATGGAACTGGAGTGACACAAGCAGGTTTTAATCTGAATCTCTTTACACATTTTTTAACAGTGTGTCATAATATAAGCATTAAGAAAGTGAAAAATTTTTTCTTCTTGATCAAAACTTATGGGCCTTTGCTTCCCCTAAGCCTATATTTAAAAGCCTGACACATTAGTTATTAATAGAATCATAGAACCATAGAATCATTTAGGTTGCAAAAAACCTTTAAGACCATTGAGTCCAGATGTTAACCCAGAACTGCTAAGTGCACCACTAAACCATGCCCCTCAGTGCCCTATTTGCATGTTTCTTAAATACCTCTAGGGACAGTACCCCCACCACTTCCCTGGGCAGCCTAAACCAATGCTTGACAACCCTTGCATCAAGAAATTTTTTCCTAATATCCAATTTAAACCTCTCTTTGTGTAACTTGTGGCCATTTCTACTGGTCCTGTTACTTGGCAGAAGAGTCCAACCCCCTCTGCAAACTCCTTTCAGGCAGTTGTAGAGAGGGATAAGGTTCCCTTTGAGCCTCATTTTCTCCAGACTAAAAAAAACCCAGCTCCCTCAGCCACTGTTCATCAGACCTGTGCTCCAGACCCTTCACCAGTTCCATCGCCCTTCTCTGGACAAACTCCAACACCTCAACGTCTTTCTTATCTTGAGGGGCCCAAAACTGAACTCAGAATTGGATGTGCAGCCTCACCAATGCCAAACACAGGGGGACAACCCCTGCCCTGGCCATACTGGTTTTGATACAAACCAGAATGCAGCTGGCCAGCTTGGCACACTGCTTGCTAATGTTCAGACAGCTTTCAACTAACAAACTAACACCCCTCCAGGTCCATTTCTGATGGGCAGCTTGCCAGCCACTCTGCCTGAAACCTGCAGAGCTGCATGGGATTGTTGTGACCCAAAGGCATTCAGAGAAAAAAATGTAGATTCTTTTTAGCCCTCACTTTGTTGCTGATGTATTTACAAGAAGTTTTTATTGTCTTTTATGGAAGTGATACCTTGGAGTTTTGATTTTTTTTTTTTAAATTTGTAGATTTTAGAAGTAGTTGCATAGTAAATGTAGATTTTAAAGTAGCAATACATTTTCCCTTTACCCTTTAACACACCAGCCACACATAACAAACCCCATTACCCATTCCCATATCAATCCCCTAAATTCCACTGGCCTGTTTAGTCTTCTTTTCAAGGTAGAATTGTAGAGAACACTCTAAAATTTGGGCAAGAAGATATAGCCATAGATGCAACAACCTTCAGGCCTAGAGCCCTGAAAGGCCTTATGTGCTCTGAGGAAGATGAAGAAGAGGGGGTCCCAAAACGCCCCCAGACTCAATTCCCAAGAGACGTGTCAGAGGCAGAACCTGGGCGGTGGCCAGATGGGAATTGGGTGAAAATCATTATAAAAACTGTAAACACCTGTATTTGAGAGCATGTGTGGTGGTATTTCCTGGAAGCCTTTGTGTCCTTATCTTATCTCCTACCTAATTTGGCTTGGAGTCTTTTTTCCCCACAGCCATTTAGGCAACAGAAGTATCAGGATTAAGTTCTAGTTGGGCTTTGACCCTTCTAATTTTCTCCCTGCAAAACCTCATGATATCCTCACAGCCCTCTTAAATTGCCTGCACCTTTATCCAGAGGTCTCCTTTTTACTATGCATCCCAGCCAAAGCTGTCTGTTCAGCCAGGCCAGTCTTCCCCTACAGCTCTTGTTTTGGCACAGGGGGACAGCCTTCTCCTGTACCTGTAAGGTTTTCTTTTTGAGGGATGCCTAGTGTTCCTGGACTCCTTTGCCCTTCAGGACTGCCTCCCAATGGATTCTCTCAGCCAGCCTCCTAATCAGGCCAAAGTCTTCCCTCCTGAAATCCAGGGTGACAGTTCTGCTGAACCCCCTCCTTCTCCAAGAAGCAAAAGCTCTACCATGTAGTGATCACTTATATTCAAATTAATTTATTTTTGGGGTAAGAAAAGAAAAAAAAGCCACCTGCTGCCTATGACACATCAGAATACAGGAATAATAAGAGATTCTAAAGACTAAAATGGTAATATCACTTATGGTGTGCTGCATACGTACACATAGAACAGAGGAAAAAGACAGCAGTCTCTGCGGTATGTGATTTAACCTGATCAGCTCTAACCATTGCTCACTGAACAGAGCTGGTGGAAAAGTAATAGATCAAGCCCAGACTAGCAAGTGGTTACTCGGGAATCAGTTGATTTAGATGCAAGTTACTGCTCATGTCATGAAAAAGATGCAATCAGTATCATCACTATGAGATTATTGTCCACTTCTACTCTTCTTTTACTCTTTCCTCAATCAAAACACCCTTGGCTTGAGACAGTATCCTATTAAAAACTATCTATGGGCAGAAAACAGTCTGGATTTTGACAAGCTACTGTTGTGTATTGTTGAGGAAGTCCTCTGATAATTCTAAGGTCTGAATATTTTCAGTATCAAAAAAATAGCTAGAGTTTAAAAAGACTTTTGTTGTCAAATATGCATAACCTACACGGTCAGAGTCTTGTTATCTTAACTGTAATATAACTGTATCTTAGTTATAGGGTCATTTGGCTTTCATAGGGGTAATGAGTTAAACAGTTTCTCACAATTACCATTAAAACTCACATTACTATGCAGAAAGCATAATTTGATTGACACTGCCAAAACTTATGTTTTACAGCAGCAGTTAATCTGTTCTGTGTTGCACCTACATCAAACAACATCTTTAATGGCTCATAAATTATAAATGTTAAAAAAAGAAACATGAAGGCAAAGCAGGAAATGCTGTTAAAAAGAGCACTACATTGGTAAACAGCAGTAGGTAACAGCATGTTAACTACATTTCAAGACAGAAAGCTTCATGGGTCAAACAAAGGCATGGCACTGGTATCGATTTATATATTTGAAAGATTTGTTTCTTGTACATTGAATATTCAGTTTTTCTTAAATTATCACTGTTTCAAAGCAATATGAAAATTATTCTTTTTTTTTTTTTTTTTTTTTTTTTTTAAATAAGAGCAGTAACCATCAACTTGCCTCAAGAGAGCAGGTAGAAGAGTTAATGTGGAGAGGTTTTCAGGGCAAAACCCAAGAATTTACATCCATAAGTCACATTGATTATTATAGTCTTAGTAGGTTAATTGGACTGTAATTTTGGTTTGCTTTCTATGGTGTTATCAGTGGAAAGCAGTATGTAAGACATACTGCTTGCAAACAAACAAGAAAAAAAATTCAGAACAATAAGCAAGAGCTACTGTTTTCTTGAGAGTTTGTGTTGAGGTTGTTTTTGGAGATAGATGGATTAGAAATATTTAGGCTTTTCTAAAGTAATTAATTAAAAATTATACACCATGTCTTACAACCCAGCAACTTTGTTTTCATAGCCGTGCTCTAATACTCAGCAGCATTTACTTTTTTTAGGTTTGATTTTTTTTTAATTGCTGCAATATTTGTTGAGACTTCAATGCTATAATGTATTCCAGGGTAAATGTCAGGGTTCTTGGATGGCTGAACAGAGACAGCAGAACAGTTTATATGATCTTCATTTAAACTCAGGTTCACTTGCTCAGAAGTTTGATCAGTGTATGCTAGGGAAATGACTCCCATTTATAGCACTTCGATTCTATACCAGGAATGATACCTGAGTTGCTCAGCATTACCTCAAAAGGATAGAAAAAAAAAAAAAGGGTTGTTTCATGCAACAGTATTCCACATATTCTGAAGGAAGGCAGGGAAATTATACAGTTTATGCAGTGCATTTTCTTTCATTATAATTTTTATTTGGGATCAGACTATTCCAGTTTAATTATTTATGCTAAAACGCTCTTAGAAAGAAAGGAAAGCAGCAACTTCCATACCTGTAAACAAAGCACTGCAGCTACAAGAACACATAAAAAGCCACTGCACAAGTAGCTGGTTCCTTTGAACTCATCTCTGTAACATTCAGAGAGATTTTGAGTCATTGATGAAAGACAAAATAAGATGCTTACATAGAAAACAGTATTTTAAATAGTCTGTTGCACTGGAAATATGACACATAGTAGTGACTATTCCAAGGCTTAACAAAACCCAGTTTCTAAAGAGGGATTTAGTTTGCTTAAATTAACAACTTAACAAAAACAAATAATTGCATATCAAGTTTTTCATGTCAATCCTAACAGATCTCTTCTTAGTTTAAGGAATCACCTCCAGATAAGTTCAATTTAACAAGCTAATTTTTCAGTGTCCAGTTACGACCCCTCCTTCCTTTCTTACTCTCAGGAATTATTTCACTGATTGTGTAAGACAGTTCTTCCCCTTGAAGCAATAGGTACTTGGATTCTTTTAAAGATAGCCACATACAATAACACAAGAATAATTCTCCTAATACTATGCTGTGACTCAAGCTTTCATGTCTTGCAGAATCATTTGATTTACAGAAACCAAGCAAAATGTCTGTAAAGCCTGTGAAAGAAGTAAGTCAAGAGTTACTTTTTTTTGGCTATATGGACATTGCCTAAAAATTTTTTTTAGTTATTTTGATAAAATTCTATGCAACAGTAATCCTTGCAAAATGTCTGCAATACCCCTCAGGAATGCATTTGTTCTAAACAGGATGCATTCATTATTTTTTTCTTAATCTATGAGGTTCAAATAGCAAAATAATCAGCAGAAGAAAAAGTGATATGGATAAAGGTTTTCTTTCTTATTATTATTATCCTTTGGTAATGTACAATATTTTCAGCAAACACAATACACTCTCTCTCCATTCCTTTTCCGAGGAAGAAACCAAAAAAGGAAAACCCAAAACCACATTATTGTCAGTAAGCTAATCTTTTGTGTGTGTGCTTCCAGCATGATTTACTTCATTTTGTTTAATTTTATCAGGGAATTTATCTAAAAATTAAAATTGCATACAAATTAAGAAATATAATTGTACACAACACTAACAGCAAGGTCACTAAACAGTAGGTTTATTCTAAAGTTAATTGCAATAAGGTAAAAAATGCAGTGCAATATTATTACTATTACTAGAGGCATGGCTTTAAAAACCATTAAGTCGTATCTAGATTTAATGAAGTGAGAAAAGTGTTTCTGGTATTGGTCTAGCATCCATAAAGGAACAAAAGGGAAAGCTTCCTTAGCTGCCAAGGTAATACCCAACTACATAATAAACATGCACTTACTGAATACACACTCCATTTAGAAGAATACTAAGTCTTGGACACATTTAAAAATAAATCTATAAAAACAAGGTAATGTGGTTTCTCAACTAAATTTTACAAGCAATTTTTAGATTAAAGGGCATTCGGTTTACAGATTTACCAGGAGGTAGAACTAAAAAGACACAACTAATACCAGTTAATCTTAGCAAATGACAGAATATTACAGTGGAATGACAGGCACACGGTCAGATTAATAGAGGAAAAAACATATTACAAATACACGCACATAGTTATATTTCTCATGTAAACGCCAGGATGTACAATAAATCTGGAAAAGGAAGTTTGGTAATGACAACTGCTGACACTGTACATACCCACATGTGTACATATACATTTATACTTATAAAAGATGTAGATTCTTTTTTCAAAGTACTTTTAACTTTACAACAGTAGCTAAAATAAATTTTATCCCATAAAATAAGCATATGGCAGTTAGGAACAAACACATTATTTTCCCCTCTGATTCTAGGAATATCTTAAGCATATAAGTCCTACGAAAGATAACACAGGTGTCCTACAGGACATTTCAGACTGATCCCTATGAATATCAAATATAAATCTGTCTGGGCAAAGGTATAATCACTGGTTGTCACTATGTCCCTGCCATGTATCCACACTGATTTGTGCTTTCCACGCTCCCTCTCAGCTTAAGAATTGGTGCATTAAAGATACAAAAATATGGTGTGAGGCAAACTCATAACATATTCTTTAGATAGAAGAGAAATCATGTTCCTATCTGATCTTTACATCACGTCAGAAAAAAAAAAACACTGAGGGCAACAGGACACACTGTAATTAAATACACTGCTGACCAGACAGTTTGTATCCCTGATGAGCTTCTCCAGATTCTCAACTGACAGTCCACCGATCACAAACCATAGAAAATTATCCACCACAGAGTATGGACATGACAGCTTAGTTTCCCAAATCAGTCTTCAGGTAGCAATGGCCACAAATGGCACATTGGGATGTTAAAATGAGACATAGGTAAAAGCTTCTTTACTAGCAGCATAGTGTAGCACTGAATCAGTTGCAGAGGTAAAGAATGCCCATCTCGCAGATTTCCAAGATTTGGAAGGATGAAACCACAGCTGAACTAATCTAATGTTGGAAAGCTGAAAAGGAGTTTGGACCAGATGACCCCCAGAGGACCCTTCCACCTTCTGTGGTTCTCTGAAAACTGTGTGATGACAATATTCTTGATCTACTCAGACAGTGAAAACACGGGAAAAAACTTGGCAGGTTATACACTTCTTCTAGTGGACTTTATTCTTCTGCTGATTGAAAGGGACATTATTGATGAATTTACGGATCTTGTAATTTTGTCATTACCAATGAATTCACACTACAGTAAGAACAATGATAAGACTGCCATTCTGCACTCCTGAGAGAAGCTCAACTTGAAATGTAGGCATAAGAGAATAAAGCCTATATTCATCACATATATTTCTACCTAATTTATACATACCTTAGGTCGTGCCTCCAGACCATCCAGAGATGTCTTGTGACTGACTTCTATTGTCAAGTATCCCAGATCTAATCTTTCTCTGTGGTGAATGACAACACAACTGATTTCATATGGATGGGGAACTTTCAAACATGTTTAGTATGTCCACTTATAGCAACACCCTTATCTTATGTTCTATGGTCCATTTGAATTCAGCCAACCTGTATACCAGTCACAATGGCAAGTGGTTACTTCAGTTCTCTTGTACCAGCATTAAACTGGCACAGGAAAATGTATGAGGAAGGGCTGATCTCACAACATATGCATATATATGCAGCAAATGCTCAAACTACAGTCACCAGCTGGAGGTGGAAGAGGAGAATGACTATTTGCCCAGGCAAAATTCTGCAATAATTTTTTTTAAAAAATCATAGTTTTCGGAATTTTTGAACAAGTTGCAGAAGAGAAAACTTCTTTTGAGAAACATTATAAATGTCAGACTCAGAACAGCTGTAACATCAATGGCCATTTAGGCCAGCTCTGGTATTAGTGTTTACTCTCCTGAGAGAATAGCTACTTTCTCAGAGGGACTCTATAAAGATGTTAATGATAAGCAAATTGATTTTGTTTGTTCTAGGTATTTCAACAGTGCTAAAAGATTAAAGAAACTATGTATAGCATATCTTTTCAACTGCACCTGGATTTTACAGTTCAGGATCTTGAAACATGTCTGTTTTGATACCTTCAACCCACATAAATATAGATTTACTTTTCTTTTGTGCCATGGGAATATGTAAAAAAACTATTAGATTTCCATTTACATCATTTCTTACAGGCACTTCATTAAGATTGTGCCAAGAGCCAAGAAAGTACCTTAAACCACACACATTAAATGACATAATGCTCCATTCTATGTGATCTCTCCAGCAGATAATACAGATAACACTGTTTTCCACTATGCCCATCTGCACATTTTTCTGTGCACATAGGCTTCCTACTACTTCAAACGGTATCAGGAGACAGGTAAAACAGACTGAAAGAGACATTTGATGCAAAACTCAATGTAGCTAAACAAACCTCCAATACTTCTCTGCTTCATGCAAAATATAAGAACAAGGACTTAAATCTTGCTTAGATAAATCTTGAACAGGTTAAATTCTCAAGAGTTCAATTATTTTTAAAATCTCCAAGTTGAAAAAATAAGATTTTTCCTCAAAGAGATGCTTCTCTCATGTGGCAAGGAAAGGTATATTGCACAACACATACAACAGATCACTCATCACAAGTAAACCAAGGTCCAGGGGGCTAAAGAAATGGCACTGAAATACTGCACTGATAAAAACATTTGAGATAATATAATCACCAGTACTTATCTCTGTGAATTGAAATCTTAAAAATACGTTTTTCAGTTCATAAAAACATGAAGAATATAGCATGGTTGAATTTTGATATACATTTCTGTCTCATTTCGACTGTATTTTAATACAGGAAACCAAGTCTTTCATCTGATTACATTCTGTAATTATGCACATAATGATAATAATTGTTCTTTTTAAATTAATGGGACACCTTACAGAGAAATCCGCTACTGCAAAGCATAGGCACTGAAGAAACTGAACCAAATGTAACAGTTACCCACTTCATTGCATTTTCTATACAATGTAAGATGCTGTGTCTGAAAAGGCACTAATATGCATGTTGCTATTATTGCTTCAAATTTGGGTGGCTGCGTCTGCTGTTGTCAACAGTGGAGTTGCAGGCAGAAAGAACAAACTTCAGAGTGCTACTGAGAGCAACTAATCTAGGTTATAGGTATGACATTAAAGCACCCTGCTTCCCTTGATATCTCCTCACTTGATCAGACGGATCATTTATTACAATGAAAATTTTTACTGTTAGGACAGCATTTCAGCACCTTACTCCAAATCCCATTTTGCTAGCAGTGCCACTAGACCACAGAAGGCTGTCCCTATTCACTTACAATCTAACTATAAAACAACACAGATACACAGTTGAGGGATTTTCATATCACTAAGACAATATTGGCCAACATAAGAGCAAACAGAATAACATTTAGAGAATAATTATTATTCAGTGTTAGCTTAGCATTTTGGACTGGTGTTAAGGGCTTTCCGCCATTTCTTTTTCTTCAAACAGAGCTCTGTGCTAATACTGCAACTCAGCAGCATTTATGAAGTGCATTTTGCCCTTAAACCCAGACTGAACATTTGCATTTTGTAACATTACCCACTTATATGTTCCAGTATGAAGTGAATCCAAAGTATGTTCATGGGATGAGGGAATCCAGCTCATAAAATGTTAATTATTGCTGCTATAAAAATGTTAATTAACTCAGGTCTAAAATGCCAACAGAAATTTAAGTGTCATCTTCATGATGATCATGGAAGTACTGCATGTCTACATGTCCTGTGGAGGAAAAGAGATACTAATCAAACAGAAAATAAAACAGGACTTTACAAGTGATAAAAATTAACAATACACTTTCTACTTAGGAGTATGTATGTGAAAAAAGTAAATCTCAGAATACTGAGAAAGTAGGCTTCATCTCTGTTTTCCTGAACAAGTTGCTGAGCAGTCACTGCAGTAATTGCACACATCCTGGAAACATTATTCCAAGGGAGCTCATAAATTCAGAGCAGATCTCTCAGCAGCCACTGAAGAACTAACTAGGCATACAGTCTCCTGATTGTTAGTTTCCTATTGCTCAGTTAGCCACCTTTTCCTCGAGTTTCACTTTTCCTGTTGATATTTGCCATGATATGAACAGTGGCATGACCCACAGGATGCCAAGGCACTCCAGCAATTGATCACTGTAACTCCTTTGGCTCCTGAATGGTGTGAGAGTTTTTGACAGATGCATTTGACCTGTTGCTGTACTTTCATTCAGGCTGACTAAAGAGCAACAGACTTCATGCCCTGCAGAAAACCTGTGAGCTGGAAGGCTCCTGGTTTATGTACAAGGGAGTGAAGGTGTGTCAGAAAAATATTTTGAAACATGGTCTTGAAGCCCCAAAAATGCAAGATAACCAAAGAACAAAACAAGACATTAGAGCTAAAATGAAGACATCTATTTGTCTATACTGTTGACTAGCAGCCAGCTACTTCACTTTATAAATATTTGCATCAAGATGAGCCCAGTTTTGAGCTCTCCCCTTGAGTAGGGACAACTCTCAAAGTTTGAGATCCCATATCTGAAACTAAAGAATTCTCCTTGCCCAAGGTGGAAACATCCCTTTTCTTGCAATAGGTCCTTGGTAAGTGACTGATAAGATGATGAATAATACTAATGAAACATTACTAATCTATGCAGTTAATCTATTAATTACTGAAAGTTTGTATAGATGCTTCCATGAGATATAAACCGTTGTCCAAGTCTGAGACTACAATTGGACCTAACTGCACCTAGGCTGTCCAAGAAGTTTAGAAAGCAATGGGGCCCACTTTGAACTTTGATAAGGCCATTTTAACACCCTGCATGATACTACTTCACAGGAGTAGAAGTAGTCTTCGGCTTGTTTGGGGTGACTAAATCCTAAAAGGCCAAAGGAAAAAATTCAGAATCAGGGCTATTATTTTGGTTCTCAAGTCTAGCCCCTCCTGATATCATCCAAAGTGTTAATGGATTTCAATTCTCAGGCAAGGAAATGCAAGAATGGGCAAAACAAAAGGAAATTCAATAGGTGTTCCACATCTCATACTATCAATCAAATGGGACGGCAAAAAGAGCTAATGGCTTATTGAACAAGAGCTTTAAGCCACCAAGGCCCAGTGGGATACTTGATTTTCCAAAGAAGTACTACATCAATTGAGTAATTGATATGGGCCCACTGGGAGCCCTGTGAGCTGAGCATTCTTTGCAGAAACTGAGCTTGATGCTCCACCTTCTGATGAAAGAAAATGTCTGATAGTATTACAGTCAGGAAAACCTGCAAATTTACCACAAATTGGAACTGTACCTATTACTCTAACTAAACCTCATGGTCCACTTTCCTAGAAAGGTACTGATAGCAGTGGTGCAAAACACAGAATTAGTGCATGGTGGATTTTTCCTTCTTTCGAACAGAGAAATCTGTCCATAAAAACCCAAAACCAGTCAATTTTGCCCTACTTGTTTCTCCACCTGTCTCAATCATCCATCAAGAGATCAGTCACTATTATTGTAGTACAGATAAATCATTTGTTTTGTTAATAACAGACGGTAATACAAATGTGACTTGCAAAACATGACCACTGGCTAATATTTGACATATATATATATATATGTGTGTGTGTGTGTGTGTGTGTGTGTGTGTCATGTTTATTCACAATAACTCTTACATGCCATATAGGAAATGCTGTAGTAAAAGTAATTTTTCAATACATGCCATAGTGAAGGGGCATTATGATGCTGGAGTATCATGCAGATGAAACACTCAAAAGGGATGTAACATAATATTAGAAATGATATCACTAAGTCATTAAATCCATCATAATGGCATTAGTGCCTACTTGGAATACTGTCTCAGGAGTAACTGAGGAATACATTCAGTGAAGGTAGCTTGGTGTACAGTTGCAGTGCCAGCTGCAGACAGCTCTGGGTGATGGAAGCCCAAGGCATGGGACCGTGAACTGGCATCAACCCTTTGCATAACCAAGGGCACAGGGACCTGTGGCACCAGCCAGGTGACCAGACACTCATAGCCACAGCAAGAGCTAAAGACTCAGCTGGAAGACCCCAGACTTTCCATCACTTAGACTACAAGTGTATAAAAAACCTCCTTGGAGGCACCCAGCTTGAGCTGTTATTTTGTAATTGCACCATGATTAAAGTATTCTAAGGATTAAGACATCTAAGACCCGTCTATGGGAAACCTGGGGTCAAGACAGTGGGAAAATCTGGTCTGATTGTGTAAGTGTGGTGTGTATGGGGAGTCATATGAGGTGCCTGTTGGCTGGGCTGCGACCAAAGCTCTTTCACAGCAGGCAGCTCCAGTGAGCCAACAGGTACCTCACATGACTCCCTGCATGAGTATCCAGGAATCTGGAGATGGGTCAGAGACACTAACACTAGCATTATAGTTGGAGGCACTGCCTTACCATATGATCATGATACTTCTGAAGGACCTTATAATCTTCTCCTTTTAGACAATTGCACACATGTAACAATACCAGGTAAACTCAACAAGGGGCAGCAATGCCCAATGGGAATGGAGCTATTTGGATTCATTATGGGGAGGTTGTGTGCTGATTAATTGTCAAGATCATAGTTCATGTGCCACAGTGGGCAGTAAGCAGTTTAGTGTGTCCCTGATTCCCACCCACATTAGTACACCAATATCTACACCTCCTGCATGCCCATCTACTATCTTACTAGTCCCAGAATCAATCAAACCTTATCCTCACGAACTACTGAAATTAGAGCTTATGGTATTAAATACACAGGTCAACAAGTGAGTGTTGTTTAACTCACCATTCTCCCTCAAATGAGTGAAACTGGTAATACAGATTAATATTTCAGCAATTAAACCTATTTGGTCACTATTCTTAAGTGCAGAATGGTTAGAGTGGTTGCATGGTTGAACCCTCACCTCTCTTAAACATTCAAGGGGTGTGACTCATACCATAGGAACACTGTTAGGAGTATTACAAAGCGTGAATGCTGAAGCTTTAGCAAACAAGCTCTGCAACAAGTATTTTACACAAGCCAGAACATCCATTACAATGTTCTCTATTGCATTAGGAACTAACCAACAGCCTTTATCTGATATATTATCCCAATGGGAAAGGGACCACAAACTAATTGTGAACTTTCTAGGTGCAGCCCAAGGTGATGTGTCTCTCACTCTTAGTTGTATTCAGACTCAGTTGTGGGTACAATCTACCATGGCAGCAATTGTAAGAGAAGGTGAAGAGGGCACCTCACCAACTGAAATTCAAAAGGTAATCCAGGAAAACGCAACTGAATTTGAAAGGCAATTCCAATCCTGGTGGTGTCTAGTCAATTTTACCTATGACCCTACTGACAATAAATCCACAACTTTTAGTATAACAATATCCAAGGCTTTGGCATATATTACATACCACATCATTGAGCTGAAATTAAATCATAACAGAACTGCACTTTGAACAATAGAATACAGACTATGGGCTCAACAAAAGGGAAATAAATAGCAGATTGTTGGTGTTGATATATGTGTTGTGCAAGAACAACAAGGATTTGTGAAAGCAATGACATTAAAGCCCAAGACATTTGTCTTGACACTTGAACAAAGTATTTGCCATTTTGAGATCCATCCTGACAAAACCTCTGAAACTGTACTGCTGTATACTGGAAATTGATGCATTTGTTATGAGAACCCTCTGTGATTTTATATTTCTAACAATATCACTCCAGATAAAAGTGATCACTCAAATATTTGTAGATTTAATTTTACTGAAATTATGGGCTGTGACTTTAACTATTCAGCTCCTGCCATTTCTCATCAATTATTACATCAAGATCTACCTATCTCCATTGGAACAAATCCTATATAATTAAGAAAACTATTGCAACATGATGATCTCTACTGATTGCAGGAAAAGAAAGTTCAAGAAAATGGACAAATAATCCTGATTACTGCTCCTCATGATGCAAAATAAATACATCATCTGAAAAGAGTGAAAAGGATGGAAAATGTAATCGATGGGAAACCTTATCCAGATGGTCTCTAACAGCAACAAGAAATGTGATTCTAATCCTTCATCCTGTTTTTATTTTGTTAGCTCTTAAAATAATATGCTTTTTACTTACAATCTTTCCATGTAAAGTTTTGGTTCTTAACAAAGCAAATAATTCTTGTTCATCATGTGAAATCACCCAATACTAAACAAAAATAACATAAAATTCATAGTAATATTTTACACTAAAAGCTGTTTTCTTAAAATGGATCCTAAGAGTGCCAACAGGATATATCAATTTTTTATAGCATAGAGGCAAGAGGTGACTGTATCATGACCTTATGATATGAAACAAGTTGATTCTAGTGACAGGGTGGAGTGTGACAGATACACTTTACCCCTCACTGCACATTCTAACACAGTGTTCCTTAGTGTTTCTTCCATGCAGTAATTAATAAGGTGAACCTTGCCAATCAAACTTATTAAACTTTGGTAAACTACTGTTAATCTTTGTTAAATTCCACTGATTTTATTCAGCTCTGCCAAATTATTATTTACCTTAATAAAATATATTTCTGCTTCTCTGTTTCGAGTGAGGTACCTTTCATTCATCCTCAACAGAGTTGTAAGAGCAACATAACAGAACATGAGCTAGCAATCAAATAAGATGCTGGAATTTTTAGTTAGACTCAGACCCGGCAGTAACAGATGAAGAGTCAGGCAACCTTCAGGACATGTGAAGCATCAGCTTCAAATCCTAGGCATCTGAAATTAATTGATGCTTTTACAATTACTTTAATGAGGGCAGAAACAGACCATTAGAAAGACAAAAATAACCAAGTGACTTGACAGAGGATATTTATTTCTTCCCAAGGTTTGTTTGCTTTGGTTTGGTTGTTTGTTTTTTTTTTCATGAAAATAGTAAAAGGAAAGAAAGGAAGGAATGAAAAAAAAATCATACATAAAAGATATCAAAGAACCTCTCAAGTTCTAAAAAAGTAAAAAGTATTATCTGAAAAAATAAATCAGATTTGAAGCATATTCCAGTGAAATGTGTATGCTCACACAGTTTCTACAGGGTCAGAGGAAATAAGTTTAATTCATTATTTCAGGCTGACAAAAAGGTAACAATGGAAAATATCTGACTCATATCACTTTAAAAAAATTACGATACTCAGTTGTTTCACTAAGATTGCTACAAAATGTTTATCTTTCCATAAATGCTCTTGTTTCAAGCAGAGCTCCTGAAAGGGGTTTCTAAACCAAAAAGTAATCACAAAAATGCTTCTTATTCAAGAGAGACAAAAGATCCTCTGTATAAAGTGGTGCAAAATGTAGTTAATATCTGGTTCTTGCTCTGTACTCAGTCTTTTTTTGCATTTCATTCTGATTCAGTTTTAAGAAGACACTGATTTGAAAAACTGAAAAGCATACTCTCACAGCATGTAGAAATAACTTTAATTCTCTTCATGACAGCACCAGGCAGAGATGTTGACACCCTGAATATGTCACTGAGTATCAAGAGAAATAGCTAGTAGACAGATTATAGGGAAAACATATTTGTTGCTACTTTTCATGGCTTGCCCATTGAGCACATGGAAATGGTTCTGTATTACACCTTCCTATTTAAAACCCAAATTGTTTACTGATTTAACTGGTGATGATGTGGCTGCTACTGCCTTGCAGATTTCCTACTGAGTGGGCAGATGCCTCATTTAAAACATTAGCCATCATTTCCTCTTGTCAAGGAAGAATTAACGACCTCCTTGGGTCAGACCAAAGAGGTAGACAGAAAATTTTGCTTTCTGTCTGTCAGTCTGATACATTTCATATGGAATGAATAATATTTTAAAAGATGATTATTGGTGTTTGCCATTGTTTTTCAGATCACATACTTCAGCCTGACAAGTTTCCTTGTGTTTGGGTTTGAATGGAAATGAAATTGTGCAGTCAAATTCATAAAGGTCTATCTGCATAGATTAAAAATTACTTAAAACATTAATGATAAAGCACATTCCAGTTAAAAACATATATATATTTATACTTTACTGTATAAAGATACAGTAAACATGCTCTGTAAAACCTTTGAAAATACTGACTTTATTTGGGAAAGATAAGTTTCCTGTTTAGTTATAGGCACATTCATTGCTAGAGCACTGCAAATGCATGCAGTGCTAAGAAAGCAATCTCAAGAGAAGCACTTTCTTCAAAATCAGGCTGCACTCAAGATGCATGCTACCTGCTCAAGGAAAACTAGATCTTATGCTCCTTCAAGAAAGAGAAAAAAGGTTTCATTAGAGAATAAGACTAGTCGAGTATCTATAGAGACCAGTGCAGAGCTACATAGAGTCTGATTGAGTGTGAAGCAGCAGCTTGGACTAGACAGTGAAGGATGGGGATAGCAGAAAGGGGCAACAGGAGGGAAAGCAGAAGAAAAGGAAGACTAACAGCTAGTCTTTGACTGAATGAATGGAGCAGAAGAAAACAGAATACAATAAGGTAAAAAGTAGTGGCCACAAAGGAGAGCCAGACAGAATACCAGTTTGAGACTTTAGATGAAAAGAGGAATTTCAAAAGTCTCTTTCCCTTATGGAAAAATATTCAACTTAATATTGGCAATTTATGTAAATGTTCTCTTTTGAGAGAGTAATAATTTTCAGTTATGCAATACAAAATATAATTGTTGAAACATAAAACTTGCAGCCCATTATAGTTACTTGTGTTTTGTCATGATTTTAAATGGGAAACTGAAACACTATTATGCTAACTGACTTTGAATTATAATGTCAGTTAAACAAAGCAGACAGCTAAACTCCAGTTCTACAAATGTGACTATGGGAGAGAATGAATTCTCTGCTGGTATTAAAGACAAAATTCAGAGAACTACCAGGCTGACCCAACTAGCATTTACTTCACTCTTTATTGCACAAAGAAAAAATACTTGCAGGTTCTTCAAACCGTGAACAAAATGAGCAAATCTGGGACAAATTAGCCAACTAAATCATTAAAATGAATCATCAACTTGACTCCCATCTGCTTGCACTATATAGCTGGAAATAAAAAGAACAACTCTGCCATCCGTTTTCCTCTGGTTCCAAATAAGTCCAGAGGGTCCTATGCTGAGTCAGACAAAAACAAATGCATAGTTTTTATAAATAGTTACTGGTGTGCATTTAGCCCTTTTTGGGTCCCATGAAATGCATTCACAGCAGTACTCATTCAAGTGTTTTAATTACTGTAATATTTGCTGTAGCAATAGTCATATAGTAGCATTTTGAACTTACCCTACAGGTACAGCCTAAGGAAAAGCCCTGATTATCTGGTCTTTGCAGCATTTGTCACAAGTCCTTGAAGGTATACACAATATTCGTCCATTGTTCTTTTTTTAAAAGTGAAAAAAAAATGGGTATATGTGTCTATTCCTCAGAGTATGAAGGGTAAAGAAAAACTAAGTCATTATAGTACAGTAAAACATATATAATTTTGAGACAGGACTAATTAACATGGAAATGCACACTCAATACCTGAGTTACATATATCTACAAAGATATCACCTCTTAATTAAGCCAGGGATTAACTAAATAGTTTTACTTTGCCATCAGTAATGCTGACCCCATTTGATTGATGCACTACATCCAAAATCCCCTTCAAAATTAAGATACATGGTCTTTAATGTGTAAAAAAATCTAGGGACTTGCAATACTTACAAAAACTCTTCCAGTTTCCAAAGATACAGCCAACTGGTTGTCTTCCTTTGATCATCTGGATGCAGTTGAAGCAGTTTATTGCTGCCAACATTGTATTTCTGAGATCTCTTTTATTCAGCTACACATTCCTGGAAGTGGCCAAATCTTTGCATGGTCAGCTTTTTATGTAAACTACCAATCATATCTGAAAAACTATGAGCTAGCAAACAGGAGAGATCACTAATGTAAAAAATTAGCAAATAGGTTTTTGAAAAGGAGGAGAAGAAAGCAGATTACTCTCCTTTGTTCTAAGACTGATCCTAAGATACAGCCTCTAACATCTGAAAGTCTAGATAGTAAGCAGATTACAAGTTTGACAGCCTTTTTTTTTTACTCCTTTCTAAATCTGTCACCTTCCAACAAAATCGAGGAATGTTGCTGCTAGGCCAGTCAGCATGTCTGTAGCAGAAAGAATATTGCAACTTAATATATTTTAGGCAGAGGAAATTTCTCTGCAAAATCTCATTTTGATTCCATTCTAGCCAAAAAGATCTATTATAATTAAATACTTATCCTTTTTTTTTTTTTTTTTTTGGGGGGTGGATATGGGTTGGGGTATTTTTTGTGTAAAAAATACCATTCTATTGCTACTGACAGAGAGTCCTGTATCTATGTTTCCTTAGCTGTTTCCTTTACTACCAGTACTGATAAACAAGCCTCTTGATGACCTTATCACAGGTTTTCCTCTAAAGGAGAACTTCATGATAACCACAGGGGTCAGAGCTGCAAAGCCCCTCAGAGCTCAGCATTGTAAAGCGTGGCTTCTTTGTTTCTCTCCCTACAAACCACAAACTAGCCTGCCATGCTTCAAACTGGAGTGAGGAATTGGACAGGCTTAAAAATTATCCAGAAAAAAAAATCATGGTCTTTTAGTTCTGTGTGCTCCAGATCACTTATCTTGTACAGTGCAGTTGAAATACTGAAGAATAGAAGGAAAGAACAAGCAATATTAAAAGGTGTTGTAAAATCTTAAGCCCTCATATCTAAGAGGCTGCTGCAGGGAGAAGTTATCTGAGAAATCTAAGATCAAAGCAGTCAGGAGGTATAAAAGGGTTTCCAAAAGGCAGACCAGGGCACTGACACAGATTTATGTGGAATCCAACAGTTAGTCACATAGCAGTCACAACGAGGGACTATGTACTTGGTCATGAAAACAGGCTTTTCAGTAAAAACAAGCTACTTTTTCCGTTCATTTTTGTATTACAAAGTTTCATTCAAACTCCTCATTAAATTATTGCATAATAATAAATAATACAAAAGTCATTTTTTACATAACTTTATTCATTCCTAATAAACTCCTATGGTGGAAGTTGTCTTTGAGTTGAGAGCAGCAAAACCTTACACATACACAGATAAGAAATACAGAAACATTTTTCCCACTGAGAACTGTTTTAATCAAACACTAATATTGTCAACTTAAAAATAAGTTTCCTCTATTCATGTAATCTTTGATATTTTTTCTATAATAATTATTAGTCTCTTGTATACTCTTTATTTTTACAGTGCTATTTCACCAGCTGTAATTCTGACACATCTCTATTTTTCAATTAGTTTTCCTTTTGCTTATTTAATATTAGAATTTGCAGCAGGGTATAAAATTCGTAATGAGCACAGGTCACAACAATGTCCATGAAGAAGAAATAAAATTAATTAGAAACACATTTATATATTACATTAAACAAAGACTTCATTGTTTATTCAGCAGTACTTTGTCCTAACAACACCAGTCAAAATGGTAATGTTATCCATGTAATCAATGAAACAGACCAATAAAAGCAATTATATTAGATATACACCAAAAGATATTAAAACAACTGTGCACTGAAATTTCTGGGGATAGAAACATCAAATATCAAAATGCTAACTGGTAACTGACCAACTTGCTTGGTCAGGCAATAAAAACTATTATAGATGAATTTTTAAATCACAAGGAAAGGGGAAAAAAAGCCTTACTTGTGATTTTCATTTATAATTCAATAATGTTCTGTCAGAAGACAACAGTAGACCACACAGGCATAAATATTTAATATTCAAAAAGCATCAACTAAGTTTCAAATAGGTATAATTTTTAAGTGACACTTCACTGTTTCAGAAAGGTGAAGGGGTAGAACACATTGCTTTTGGCCCTTCTATTTGACAATCCAGTTACTAAGCAGTTGAACTGATGGCTCACGCCAAGGCCCATTGCCAGCAAGCACTAGAGATGCAAAGAACACCAAAGCTCTCCTGGTTGGTATGCACACTCAACACTCCCTATCTTCTCCAGAGGATGCTTTTTCTGAGCAATATGAATATAAGCCACTCCATGCCAGATACCCCTCAGGCTTGTTCACTCCCTGGTGCTTTCACAAAGATAGCTTTTACTTTTCTGTGAAAGAGAGTGCATGATTTAACACCTGTCTTCAGGAGTTTCACCTATTAGATTAATGTCTAATTTCAAACTCCAATGAAGAATGTTATAACAAGGGATGTGAAAGCATAAAAATTTGCCATGGTTTTGCTTAATTAGGATCATATAGTTTTGCAGTTTGCAGAATTAAGCTCTAGATGACTTACGGTCCATCGCATTTTCTCACGTATTTTTTATTTTGGTATACGTTAATTGTACCAAAAGACATTTGGATCAACAAGAAAGTGTGCACTTATTATCTACCTGTCTTTTCTTCCTGTAATTCAAAATTTGTCATTGCTAAGAACCTGTTTATTTTTTCAGATATTTGAATAATTTATCAATGAAGAATTTTTTTTTTGCATGTCAAATCAAGTATCCTGATAGCAAATGGTCTACTTGCTTTATGCTTAAGCAATCTTCTGAAGCTTTGATATTGCTACTAATGCAAGGCACCAGATCTCACTTAACTATCCTCTGCAGATGTAATTAAGTACTTCCAAATGTTTTGCTTAATTGCATTCCTTAATGTTCTGAGTGATGTTTTGCTCTTTTCCTTCAGTTACGAATTGCATTTATAGCTTCCAGTAACCCCATTTATCATTGCAATTTGCTTAGCTTGAAATGTGCTACATTAATTAGTTCTTTTCAAGTCTTTTAAAAGAAGTGTCTGGAGATCATTAATTCTATATGGGCAATTTATTATTGCTTAAGAGAATTACATATTGCGGTTTGTTGCTCCTTTTTAGAAACATCTTTCAATATTTCCCTGTATAAAAATTATCTTACATGATTACCTTTTATAAACCCTCCTTAGTAAGTATCATTGTAAATTTTATGGTTATAAAAGGCCCCCAAATATTCAACAGCCCATTGCAAAGAAACAGCACTAGGAATTTTTTTTTTTGTAAACTGTTATTCTAAAATGAGCTCACAAAGCTGTATATATAATAGGAATAAGTAGTTTCCATGATTTATTAGTTTGTAACGTGGTAACAATGAAGGTGCACCGTGCAAAGCAACACAAGGAGACCAAAAGTGGAATTGTTCTTTGTAAGGTTATTAATCTAGAGGAGAGAAGATTGATTTTTGTCTTTCTTGAAATAAGACAAGAATACAGACCTCATTCTCCAGTCTTCATTTTCAAGTATTCTGTCCTGGTATAAGAGTTTATACTCTTTATACTCCTGCTGCAAAGCTTGTTCGCATGCCTAATTTCAAACACATCCGTTATCACATTAAGCTCAGTGCCTTTAAACACAGGAGTAAGTCTTAGTAAGATTCACAGTGTTATTAACAACGTGTTGACTCTGGTCCAGAGAAATTTCTGAAGCCATCTGTTCCCTTCCTGAAGAGAAGATGAGAAGAAAGGAGCATTCTAAACACCCTAGAAAAAAAAACTAAACAAACAACAACAAAAAACAACTCCTGAATCTATTGACACTCATACCGCTATAATTCAAAAGGAGGTCCAGTAAATGGTGAAACAATGTGAATAATAAAGTTAAAAATCAAGATCATAGTTAGATATGACTAGTATTACTGGTCTAAGGAAGATTAACAAAGGTATGTGTCATGGTTTTGCTGGTTCTTAGAAACTAAGCAGGAATTTTTTCCTTCCCCCCTGCCCACTGTGGGAAGGGGATGTTGAATGGGCAGATTGACTGTGGCTTAGGCAATTGAGTAACACAAAAGAAGTGGCTGATAGAACCACATTTCTAGTTGATGGCCCTCAGGATCTTGTCTTTGGGGAGGGGTAAGGAATTTTTTTTTTTGCTTTTTTTTCCTCTCATATCCTGGTAAACAGGGTGGGGAGGAGTTCAGGTTGCTGCCGGAGCTGGAACAAGGTCAGAGTAGCAGCTCGGAAGTGGCTTTGTTTTCAGCCTAGTTGCCAGCTATTAATTCTGCTTGGATTTTCATCGGAGATGAACTGTTTCTGGAGGTTTTCCCCTCCTCCATTCCCGTATTTCTTTCTTGGCAAGCAGTTCTTATGCACATAAAAAGGAGAGGGAAAACTATACCACACAATTCAGCCAGCATGACAGATTGAGTTCCCATTGGGAAGGACCCTTTTTTTCTCTCCCTCCTCTCTCTCTCCTTTCCCAGTGGGAGGGAAGAGAAGACCTCCATTTTCAGTTTCTTCAGCACATCCGGGAGGCGATCACATAGCGACCACCAGTGATCCAACAGCGCCCCCTGCTGAATCTGGTTAGACTTGCATCAAAGGGCTCAAACTGAACTGTGTACCTTTTTGTTTGTTTGTTTATTTGTTTGTTTTGAAGGGGAATATTTTTGGGTATAGGAGTATTGTTTGGTTGGTTTACTTGTTTTCTTTCGTTGTTTCTGCTCATACACATATATCTTCTAATAAAGGGCTGTTATTCTTCCTTTTTCCTTTTTTTCCTCAGTTGGAGCCTCTTAATTTCAGATTTACAATTGCTTAGAGGGAGGAGTTTGGGTCTTCCTTATAACTCATCCTCAGTAAAACACTTGTGTCTCATTTAAACTGAGACAGTATGGCTTTCAGCTTACACTGTAAATTTGACGTGTGAAGAGTTTCAGTTGTTTGGAAAATTAGCAGAGCATGAACTCATGCTTCTCATAATATAAGAGGCACATATCTACTCCCTTCTAACATGTTTAGGTGCACTTGCTTATGCTCTGCAACAGTAAATTGACAAGTTTCTGTTGTATTAGTCGGCTCCAAAGGGAAACACTTTTTTTTATTTTTTTAATGTGGAAAAGTATTAACATGGCTATAAGTCAGTAAATACAACTTTGTTCTTTAACTTATTTTTGTTAATGTAATAACTAAAACTGTGTTGTTTGCCTCTAAGTAAGGAAAAGCTATAAAAGAAGAACTGTTTAAAAAGAAAATTTCATGGACTCTATTATCAATTTTTTTTAATAATTATTTGAAACACAATGACATTACAGTACATAAGTTAATTTTAAATTAGCCACCAGGGGAAGAAAAGGTTTCTTTGGGAGGAACGTTATGATTCTGTTTAGATTTCACAGCCTAGATATACAAAGACCAAACCAAAATTCTTGATTCTCAAAGGACTTTTTGCAGCTGGAATGTTATGGAGAAAAAAAAAAAAAAAAAAAAAAAAGAAAAACATTTAAAAATTAAATTTAATAGAAATTACTGGTAATCAATAATTTCTTGTGAAAAGAATAACGTGGTTTTTTTTCACAAGATCTGCTTGTTTTCATAATATATTAAAGATATCTTTCAAGTTTAGAAGTTATCTAGAAGACCACATAGTACTGTGAAGTTTGTTCATCTTCCTGAACTAATTATTAAGAAAATCAGTAAGTTTTTACCATCTTTAAAAATATTGAGCTCTTGATTCACCTGGATATGCAATAGGACTAAATTATACATTTTGTGGACTAGAAGGAGACTTTCAAAATTGGTGTTGGTTTTGCAATATGAGAAGTGCTGTCACAACTTGAAGTTTGACACAACTTAAAGGTGCAACATACAGATTATACAGTTTGGGATATGGGGGATTTACTGGTTTTCTCTTTAGCTTGCTTGAAAAAAAAAATTAATTTTTTGAGGCATTGATTATTAAAATATCAATATAGGTAACAAATTTCATTATGATGTACAACTGATTATTTAGATAAAAGCTCAAATTCTTAATTATAAGAAAACTGTCTCCACAAACTTTTTCATATCTCATTGGTTTTATGAAGAATAAAACTCTCTGTAATATTTACCTGGAAGTCTTCAGACATAGTCCTGGAATGGAATGATCACCAGGAAAAGACTAGGAAAGAGAATCCGACTAGGAAAGAAAATTGGTCTTTATATAAGAAACAGAGCAAAGGATTAAGAAATTAATCAAATACCAGAGTATGATGAAATAATAATTAAATACAGGGTCCCTGGCCCTACTCCCCAGCCTTTTTTTACTCCTAAAATTATAAACTTGGTTAGATTAGGACACACTTATTTAGTTCTTTCCTTGCATTTCCCTTGCAAGTTATTACTGTCTGTAACATAATGCCCTTGTAGGCACCTCTTGTCTTTTTCCTGTGAGATACAGAGAGAAGTAGCAGGCTAGGCAACAATAAGATATTTCAATTACTACTCTCTATACACAGTATCTAGCAATAATGGAATATTATTATGCTCTTCTTTCTATCTATTTTAAGAATGGATAAGATCAGCATCTCTACAGAGGGTTTCCAAGCAGGTAGCTTTTTTTTTCAGAGTAAAGTTAAGAACTACATGACCTCCTGGGGTCCTTTCTAAACCTCAGCTTTTATGATTATATCAGCCCTTTGAAGGCTTATAGATTGTGCCTTGCTCAAAGTGGAATATTCTCTCATCACTTGGACAATGCTTGGGTAATAGCTTAGGTTAAGGATACCTTTTTATATTAATATACCCAGCACCCTTCTTGACCTTTAGATACTTTGCCATTATCCAGTCTGACATGAGAAACAGTTTTACATCCTTCTGCCTCAGCAGTACGCCATTACTATTTGAAATTTCTCATAAAAATAGTTAATAGAAATTAAAGAAAATAAAAAAACTTATATTTTGCTGTGATTTACAATTATCATTGCAATAATTAGGTGTTTTAATGATTAAACAGAAAATTGAGGTAATATAAATCTTCCCAGTCAAGAAAATGAGTATTTATTAGTGTTTTCAGTATATGTATTTTGTTCAAGTTAACAATTAAGGAGTTTACAGTGACGTTACCAGCTAATCATGATTTTATTTTATGCTTAAGGTTGCATCTATGCAACTGCAAGTGTCAGTATTTGTCAGCTACAGTCTCCAGTAAAATTTTTAAACACGTATATGCTTCACAAGCTACCTCCAGACTACCACTGATCCACAGGCTGGAAAAAGGTTACTTATTTTCATTGAAAAATATATTTTCACTGTAGAAAAATATATACCTCCTTATTTGAGCAAGTAAATTCTTTGACTGAAAATAAACATTGTCATTACTGACCTAAATGGCTATATGGTTTTAAGAATTCTAAGCAATAGAGTATCTAACCTAAAATGTAGGTATCCTATATGGATCTTGTATAGCTTATTTCCTTAAACCATTTCCCAGGATTGTAACAGGTCAATAATTCAATTCAGACTTAAAAAAATTAGAAACAGTCACTGCTCAGAAACGATGATTTTCCATCTAACTATATCTTAATACTACCATTTAGCTTGTGAGAAGAACAATGCAGTAATTACAAAGCAATTATGCAGTGTGGTGTGTAATATCATTAGTGTGTAACATAATTCAGTATTTTACCTCGTCTCTTACAACACTGAGATACAGATTCTGTTTAAATAAACTGCATGAGTGTCTCAAAAGGCTAGAAACATTTTGACCCGTACACTGCTCTAAGTTCCTTTCCTCCATAGCACAGGAACTATCTTCATCCATCTTTTTTGCATACTCATACAAGACAAGGTTAACTGGAAAGTGAAGTATTGTGGAAAGATTATATTATTTTAGTTTCAATCTTTCTGGTGTTCAAAATAGTAAACACTAGCTAAGAATGGCTTTGCAAACTGCAGAAATATCAAGTTAAGTCTCAGGCACTGTAAATGCACTGAACATACCTGAAAGTCACTGTCCACTTGAAATACTTTTCAGTTTGTCAGTTCAATTCAAGAAGCCATGTTGATTTAAATAATCTTTTATTTCAGAACACTTTTTTTTTTTTTTTACATAACTATTAGCACAGACAGCAATCATTCAGATATTTTATTGCAATTTAACTATAGCAAACTTTTCTCTTTTTAACTAAATATAGGAATCATGACAATACAGATCTGCACACTGTCTAAGATGGAAATACTATCATCAGTACTTCTCTAAGCTTTCTACCAAGTGACAAGGAATTTTGAATAATCCATCAATTTCAGCACTGTTCTTTTAAATTTACACAAAGAGAGGACAGAAAGCATATAGATAATAAATAAACTATGTATATGTATGCCAACAGGGCTTTTATTTTTTAGTAACGTGAGAGCAGCAGAGGATTTTGGGGGTCTACTTAGTGTGTCGGAGACTGATACACTTTGTTTAGGAGATGCTTTGTTAGTTTGGTAAAATGTAATACAGTCTAGATGTACAGAAAATTAACGCCTCAGTATATTTTAGCAGATCAGATTAGTATACTTATTAATGGCAATTAAAGGCTCATTAACATATTAAAATAGATAGTCCATGGAGGGTAATTTTAATTACAATTTTAGCATTCTGTGAAATTAAAAAAAAAAAATTTAAAAGTTTAAATCTGTGTCACATTACCTTTCTCTCTTCTATCTGGACTTCCTCAAACTTTTTTCTAGAAAAATTCATCTTTCTTAGTTACACTCTGTAACTATTACAATCTCCTCTCTCATACTCACTAATATTTTCTGTGCAGTACTCCATCCCTTCCTCTAGCTGTCAATTTCTTCAATAAGCTTTTTGGCAAAAACTATCTGATTGTGCTTATGCACTACCTAGCAAAAAGGAAGAACTCATTCTTTCTTTGCCCCTTTAGGAACTGCTGTGATATATAAGATTATTAAAATGACAGATTTTTTAAAATGATTCAGCAGTAACTAATGATAACTAAATGGGGGGGAAGGAGTTTAGCACCCTTCTGTCATGGTTTTGCTCTGGGTCAGTTTGCTCTCACACCCCCCACATAATTACTATTAGTTGAGAAAAGGTTTATGCAGACAAAAGAGAGCTGACTGGGGAAAAAATAATATGAACATTTATTACTAGCAAAATAAAACTAAAGAACTACATCTACAATAATTCTATTTAGATAAAAAAGTACTTTGTATTTACAGAAATACTTCTCCCCCCTTTTCATCAGTCCAAGGAGGAGAAGCAGTCTCTTTCTCCATTATCAGAGTTCCAGGTCTTTTCAATAACTCTGCAGCACTTTAAAGTTCTTCTTTTCTTATCTCAGGACAGCAACTCTTTTTTGTCGCATCTGGAACTCTCTCTCTGTTGGCTTCAAGGCTGGGCTTACCCCCCCTCCTGGGCTAAGACTGGAGTCTGGGGGGTTACCCAGGCCCTGAAGGTCTTCTCTTCCATAGACTGCAAGGGGACACTTGCCGACCATGGATCTTCACCACAGAGTCACAGGGGATAATGGTTTTTGAATCCACCCGTTTCCTGTGGAGGTCCCTACCCACGGGAGAACAGTCCTTGATAGACCTGTCTGACATGGGTCTAGCATGGGTCCTTCACTTGGATCCTAACATCTTATCTGAGCTGCTCGCTCCAGCGTAAGTCTCTTTTTCAGGGTCACAAATCTTCAGCAGCAGCATGGATCCTACACACAGATCCCAGCATCCCACCTGGGCCGTCTTGCTCCAGCGTAGGTTTTCCTCAGGGTCACAAATCTTCAACAGGACTCTGCTTCACCTCAGGTCTCTCATAGAGTCTCTGCTTCCTCATGCATCAGCTTACTCCAGTGTAGGCTCCTCCACAAGCAACACAGGGGTTTCCTAACTCCAACGAACTACCACAGGTGGAAGGGTTTATTTTTCAATCTTTTCCCTGCTGAAGGGAGAAAGAGCAAGAGAGAGAGGGGGAAGAAGCAGGCCCCCCTTCAAACTTCTCTCTCCTGCTGCAGCTTTGGCCTTGACCACTTCGTTATCTGTCTGCCGGAATTCTTTTGCAGCAATTTTTGTCTAAGCAGTCAGTTCTCTAAAGTTGTTTTTTTTCTCCGCTTTCTTACAGGAGAGAAGGCGGCTTCAGTGCCGCACCTGCCCTGGCCCAGGGCCAGGGGAGGAGGGGGCCCTGCTGCCGCTCCTACATGGCTACCTAATTTCAACTGCTACTAATTTCAACTGCGCAACAACCTTCTCTTCCATTTTCTTAAATATGTAATTAGCAAAGGCGTTACTGGAACTTTTGATTGGCTTTTTCTCCGGAAATCCACCTGGACTAAACCGTCCTCAGCCCCAGGGGCTGGCTGGTGGGCAAAACCACAACGCCTTCTTTCAAGACTGATGACATTCATCTGCAAATAAGGAAGTGAGGCTACAGTTATGAACAGGAGAACTGATTGTTTCTTGGAAATCAGTAATTCTGAAAAAAACTGGAGGCTATAGGGGATAAGCCGCTGAACATGGGGTCAAGCGCAGTACTGTGGGAAACAAGGCTGAGTACATAGAACCAAGATAGTAGGTAAAGAGTGAGACCAGGTGTGACACCAGCATTCAAAAACTGTTAATAGGTTCCACACTACAAAGAGACTATTTGAAAAAGTAGACTAAACTGAGTTACTTAAGGACCTCACTTTATAAGGCAGGAAAAAACCTCTGACTTTAAAGATGGCTAGAAAATTACATTTTACAGGGGAGTCTTGGCTACTAAAGTGCTCCTAACTGTGTCAGAGGACTAGCACTTTCAAACAGGGGAATTAAAAAAAAAAATCAATAAAATTATATAGACTTTATAAAAACGCATGTGATTAGCTATTAGAATAAATTACCAATGGAAGATGAAAATTCCTGTGTGAGAACATGATGGATACATTCTAGCATAAATAAAAGTTAACTTCTTTTCAGGCACAATATACTAGATTTAATATGTGAATACTGAGTAAATCTCTAGTATTCTTATTTATGTAGAGTGTCATGCTGGATTAGTGATACCCAAGTTTTCCAGCAAGGTCAGAAACTATCAGGAAGGGATACATGGTGACCACATATAAGAAAGATATAAAGTTACTGGAAAGTGTCCAAAGAAGGGCTACAAAGATGGTGAAGGATCTTGAGGGGAAGTTGTATGAGGAGAAGCTGAGGTCACTTGGTCTGTTCAGCCTAGAAAAGAGGAGACTGAGGGGAGACTTCATAACATTCTACAGCTTCCTCAAGAGGGGAAGTGGAGGGACAGGAACCTACCTCTTCTCTCTGGTGACCATCAACAGCACCCAAGGGAATGGCATGAAGCTGAGTCAGGGGAAGTTTAGTTTAGATATTAGGAAGAGGTTCTTCAAGCAGAGGGTGACTGGGCACTGGAACAGGCTCTCCAGGGAAGTGGTCACAGTACCAAGCCTGACAGAGTTCAAGAAGCATTTGGACAATATTGTCAGGCACATAGCATGACTCTTGGGATAGTCCTGCACAGGGCCAGGAGCTGGACTTCGATGATCCTTGTGGGTCCCCTCCAACTCAAGATATTCTATGACTCTATGACCATCTTCATATGAGCAGGTTCACAGGAACTCAAGAGTCAAGGTCACCTGTCTGTCTGGATGCTGGACTGACCACACTAAGTACAGACATTAGGGAGAGTACATGTTGAAGTTGTGAGACTTACTGCACCTGCAAAAGAGGATGTGTGCACTTGTGAGCTGCTCTGCTCCATAGTTACTTTAGCCACTCAACAGCACACCAGACACCACAGGCAACTCTGCAATGGCAGTCAGACTGCCTCCAGACTGCTCAAGAAATATTCAAGAGAGAGGGCACTAAGGAGAAGCACATGAACTGAATTACTTGTTTGATTAGAGTGTGACACTCCTAAATCATCCATCTACACAGCTAAATGGTCACATTTTGTCTTACATTCAGCCTTATCCAGACAAAACTTTCCCTTAAAATTTTATATTAACTTCAAGCATACTCTTATATAAATTAAGTGCTAATGATTGAGAATTTCTTATCTCTCTTGGTATTATTTAGTCACAACATGAGACTTGATGACCTCTTTAGACGTAAGTACCTATAAAACGTAACAAGTACATACAGATGCCCAGGGGTGGCTCTTGTCCAGTTCCACAGATGATAAATCTGGAGTATATATTCCATAATATGACAGAAAAATTTATTGGGAATAACATGCAGTTAAGCAGTTTCACCTTGGCAGTCTTACAGAAAGCTCGCTCTGTCCAGCTTTGGTTGGACAGAATCACAGATTTCACCTTCAGTAAATGTTAAACAAAAGGCCAGAGACTGTGCAATGCTGTTGAAGCCTGAATTTGTACTACAGAAGTCTTGGAGTTAATGGCTGACAAAGCTAAAAGGACAATAACAGTAGAAAAGGCCACTTTGCTCATTTAGCTTTGTCATGTTTGCATGGGTCTAGAAATTAACCTTTTTCCGTGAAAATTCATGTTAAAAAGAATAAGTGAAGAGAAATGTGCATTGCTGTGAAAATCCATTCAGAAATAGAACCAAGGAAGAAAAAAAAGACTTCTTTATTTGGAGATCAGTTATTTTCCCAACAGCAAAACACATAGATGGGACACAACCTTTAATTATGGTGTCAAACTAAATAGATCTAGTACTGGGCAATAACATGAAGTGTTCAAAAAAAGTTATATAAAACTTTCAAAATTACAATTATAATACAGTTTTGTTCCAAAAGGCTTCTTAAGAAATTCTGCTTCATAAGACCTCTATCTAATTCTGAGACATTAGAAGAATTAGTCCTGTCTCAAAAGCTATTTTGCTTCACAGAAATATGATAACATTTGCATAATACATTTTATCGTACTATTGTACCTTACAATACTTTAAGATATTTCAAGATAAAACTTAGATGAGAAATTCAATAGCTCACAGCCTTTTACATCTTGTTTTGCAACATCTACAGATTCTTTAGCACTGTGGAATAAAGCTCTGCTTTTTAAAGAAAATTTCTGAAAATACATTGCTATAATGTGTTTGCTTTATTAATGTTGTAGGCATAGCACAGAAAGGTACAGATTTTTAGAATTAATGGCACAGTATTTAAAAAACATGTCTAAGTGCTCAGCTGATGCATTCACACCTCAAAAACAGAAATAGATTTTTATTTTTCAATACGTAAAGATTAAACAGTTTCCAAAATATGTGTATCATTTTCAAAATTATAATCTTAGATATATGCAAACTGAATGTAGAGCAGAAGTAAGAAAGTTTTTTACACAGTTGTTCAGCAAGGAGGGGTTCTTTTAGAAACTGTTGCAATGGATAATACAATAAACTACATAGAACAATTTAGGTTAGAAAAGACCCTTCAGATCACTGAGCCCAAGTGTTTATCCAACACTGCCAAGTCCACCACTAAATCGTGTCTTTAGGTACCATGACTACACATTTTTAAATACCTCCAAGAATAGTGACTCAACCATTTCCCTGGGCAACCTGCACTGCATTTCTGGCAGACATCTGGAAGTTGAAGTCCCCCATGAGATTTCTCTCAGCTGCTTATACAGTACCTCATCTGCCTTTTCATCCTCATTGAGTGATCTATACAGACTCCCAATTTTATCAGTTTTATCAATGAGCCCTGCCAACTCCTGTGAAAAGATGCTTTTTTCCACTGTGACACAAATGTACTCCATCTGTTGCAAACAGGCCTGGTCTTGTGTAGACTGCTTCTTGACCAAAACCCCAAAATTTTGCTGGTGATACCAGCCTTAGAGAGGTGTCTGTCTGCTGGCCCTTACTACTTCTTCCCTCATCATTTTCTGTAACTGGAAAGGTAAAGGAGAACATGCACCCACAAATACCGTTTCCCCAGGTTATTGCTCACAAAGACTTAAGTAGTTATTCTGAGAATCTCTAAGCTGGATCAATACTGAGATAGTGTCTGAGGATCTAACCTAAAACATTCATGTAAGAAGAACATGAGCAAATTTAAAAGGTGACGTATGCCTGGTGTGGATTACATGAATTGAAATGATGATCCATATCTGGAAATCTTCATCTGAAACATGGTGCTTGAATATTGATGTGTAAACGAGTGGAAAAGGAGTGTTGGAGAGTAAGAGCCTACAAGCGTGTAAGAAAATAAACTGCAAGATCCAGTGGCTGAACCCAGGTACATTAAAAACAGAAGCAAGACTAATCTTTTGAATTAAGTAAATAATTTTTTATTTCTGAGCAATCTCTTAGGTTTCCTTCTGGGTGAATTCCTTATGCCTTTTAAAATATTTTCTAGAAGATATAACCAAGTTAGACATAGAAATATTTTGGGTAAGAGATTGTATGATCTAAAGGGTCCTTCTGACCCTGAATGTAACAAGTTCATAAAAAGTGATAAAAAATAAGTATTAAAAAAATAAAATATTTTGATTCATAAATATCAAAATATTTGTGTCACAAGCACACTAAGAGCACAATTATGATGCAGTTTTCAGCCATGAAAGAATTCATGGAGATTGAGCATGCTCATTTGAAAAGCTGACATGAGTGAATATAGTCTAACAGGTACTCCTATAATTTACAACAAATTCTGAATGAAATATGACATAATTTGGAGCAGTATTACCTTCCATTGCAATTTTCACAGATCTCAGGCATCTAAAATAACCACTTTGGTTAAAATAGCACAATGTTCTTATTTTAATTTACTTGTAAGTATATTCACAGGACTGTTCTCTTTATCCAGCTCATACATTGACATTTGACTGCACTACTAAGTTTTACACATGTTCCTTCCCTTCTAATAAGCTATTCCTCAACTTGATGGGGAAAGGCAAATGAGTAAAGGAAGCTATATTACACTTGAATATGATATACGATATTTAAATCATCTCTACATGCTAAATACTTTTAAACTATGTAAGCTTTAGATTTTTTTTTTTCTTCTAGTGTTATTACTTTGCTCTCTATAAGTTTCTTGTTACGAAATTAAGAGCTAAGTGGTGCAGATATGCCTATAAATACATTTAGGTCCTCAGATCATCAGGAATTAAGTTAAAATCTATCATTATTTGATTGTATCTCACCGGCACGTAGCTGGAGAAGGAAAAAGGGTATATACGGAGTAAAACCAGTTTCCTTTTACTGCTTCACAGCAATTTGATGAACTTGGCTTTTCCCAGAACAGGGCAAAGACATCAAATAGTAATATCAGAACACAAATATTTAAGGGACTCAAAGGAACAAAACATACTTGGACTCATAAGAAAAGGTATCCCTTGTTAATGATTAACAATGGGACTAGCTGCATACAGGAGGAAAAAAAAAACAAACCAAATCAACCAACCAAAACCAACCAACCAAACAAACAAAAAACAAACCAAACCAAAACCAAACCAAACCAAAACCAAAACCAAAACCAAACCAAACCAAACCAAACCAACAAACAAACAAACAAACAAAAAACCACACAACAACAACAAGCAAACAAAAACCAACCAACCAAATAAAAAAACTGGTCTCATAAGAGACTTAAAGATTTGGAGGAAAATGTGAAGTACATAAAACTACAAGAACTTGAGAAGACTCCATGGCCTAAAGAGTGGTCAGACATGATATGCTGTCTCAACAGAATTACATCTATAGGTATTCTGTTCTTTCATTTCTCCTTCTCTCTCAGCCCCAAAATGATGACTGAATTTCAAAAATGATGACTGAATTTCAAACCTTTATAAGGCATACTAAACCCAGACATAAACCATAACATAAATTTTGACATAAACCAAACCCGGACTGCCCATCTGATATGGAGACTTTAGTATTAGTCACAGGATATAAGTGATAAGCATCACAACAATTCTCGTATTGGGAAGGGTACAACATGGTGGACCTACAGATTAAGGGAATGCCTAGAGATACAAGGCTAAGGACAGTACCTGAATTCTGCTCTGACACACATAACTTGGGCATTCATGCAGCAGCTAAAAATAAAGAAATGCAGACTTTTTGAAGGCTCTCGCAAGAGAAAGCTTTTCCAGTATTAAAAGCAAAAAAATCTAGTTATCTTTAATAATGTATTATGAAATATGAAATTTGCACAAAATATATCTTACTACTGAGCTCCAAATCTATGAGAGAAAATTAAGCAGCAAATGTTGTAAGATCAACTCTCTGTGTTAAGACTAAATCTAATGAAATATTCATTTTAATACTTTTGTCAGTACTAAAGGAACTTTCTTAGTCTACAATCAGCTCTAAAATCACAATAATACAATTTCTTCCTACCACCATTTTAATACTAATATATTATTCTACATAGCAACTCTAGGTTTGCATATAGATATCCATTATGGATACTGCAACACATTTTGCTCTTCTTATTTTCATCTACTGCTATGAAAACTGGGATTAATATATTCTGATATCCCATCTCTCTAAAGTCATTATAAGCAGTAGAATTTGACACATGTTCTGGACTCCAAGGCAAATTTAATTTATTTTATTTTTTCAACTTTTCAAAATTACACCTTACCAAATGGGCAAAGGGAATCCCTGACAATATACAAATAGGCCTACATATGGTATCATTAATGACTAAGCACTGAGGAAACAAATCCTTGCTTAGATTTTAATACAGAGTTACTCTTTTTACTTCAAATTATTCACTCCAGTGTGACTAAAACAGAGTCTGTCCCAAAGAAAAGCTTATCAGGTTTGTTAGTCATTACCTTCAGTAATCACCCTTCTAATTCTCATTTGTAAATAACCTTTATAATTCTTTTCCTGCTTTCACTGGTTATTTGAATTCAATGATAAGTTGTCCAGCAACTATCAATAATACTTTTCTTCTAGATGCTTATAGATCACTAGTTTATGGTAAACTTTATGAACAATAACCAATTATACTGAGTAGCAAGCTAGTTATTCTGCTGAGATAATGAGTACAGACTGCAATTGCTATTACAGGTGGTGAAATAGCAGTGGCTTTAGCCATTGCATGACAGTTTTCAATAGATTTCAATAGACTCAAATGAAAATCAATGCTCTTAGGCCCTTACAGTTATTATTATTTTGATAATAGCAAATACCTCTCGTGGCAAAGAATGGTCATGGCAGCATAGATGTGATAATGACTAAATTTAATGTACAATGCTCTTAAGGCTGGTAATGCTCTCTCTGCAGTGTGAGGCCACAAAACACTGGGGGGGAGGAAAGGAGGAAGGGACAGGCTGGCTGTGGACTCAGCTCTTGGCCCCCTAAGAAAGAGTAATGCTAACTGGGTGAGCTTCCATCTCTCTGCATTTTTGGTCTAAAAACAATCACCCCACATCAAAGGAAGATTATCTTACCTAGCTTTGAACTGAAACAGCAGAGGAACAGCACCAATCCACAGACATCATTATTGTTTGTTGGTACAGAACTATAAGCAGAACCATCCCTCAGCTCAGGCAGTAGACAGCTTTTGCAATTCCCTTTTTTCTGTGTTGCTGGAAGTCCAATGAGACTCAGGGACATAATGGAGAAGTCATGGTGATCTGAGCTTTTAAGTATGTTACCTGAACAAACAGGCAGGGATTCCCAGCACCAACATGGGCTCCAGCCACAATCTGACCTTTCCATACAGTCATCTCTGCACAATTTACTGGTGAGGAAACTGCTGTGTTCCATCAGTTTGATTACCACTCTAATATATAACCTGAACAAGAGCATTAAAAAGCCCCCCAAACCTAAAATACATTATTTCAATAAACAGCATTTGTTTGGGTTTATGATATCTTTCTTTCTCTTATATTTAGCTGTCCTTAACCAAGACATGGCATGTGAATAATTTTTATCCCAATGGGATGGATACTGAATATGTTACCAGAGCTGTTAGGCCAGGTTTTATAACTGGAAAATATAGACATTCTGAATAGCAAGCTACCTTTCCTCAGATAACCTCCTACAGCCAAAGCTTGTTAGTTCTTGTCAATTGGCTTTGGAAAAAGTACTTCTTCTCAGCCTTTCCTTTTCTTTTATATTCAACAATGACCAAACTGCTAAGACCAAACTACTAATATCATATGATTAATGGATTAATACACTGACTTTCTCCAGTTCATATTTGATTTTGAATTCTTAAAAAAGAAAATTTTGCAGAAATTTTAAATTCATTTAGTAACTGAAGATACTGAAATAATTTTAAAAGGAAAGAGAACTTTTCAGCACATTTTAAACACTTTCTTAGCCTACATGAAGGGAAAAGAAAGACCAGAAGGAAAGTGACAGCAAAATTGAATGTACACAACTCATCAAAATCCAGAACACAAGACCAAAGTATAGGTGATTAAATGCTAATTAGACAATTAAAATAATTTTAGATATAAACAACAGATTGCATTACTGGGAGCAGCTAGGAAGATTTTGGCTCCTCAGCAGTTCCAGAGCTACAACTGGAAAACAAAAAAACCCAGAGGCAGTAATAGCTGGTATAGAAACCATTCTTCTGTAAAGAATCTGAGAAATAGGACAAAGAAGGGCAGCAAATTCTTTGTTCTGCAGTTTTTTCTCCCAGCCTTAGTACTTTCAAACCCTGGAGTCAGCAGCTCAGTCAGTTCTCCCAGTGAAACTCTTGAACCTCAAGAGAGCTCCATGAAGTTGATTTTGTTCCTCACATATTAAGAAGGGGGATGGGAGTGGGGAGGCATGTTGAAGGGCCGGAAAAGACTTGGCAATGAGATTAGTTGATGTTTATTAGAGGAGTTGATGTTTACTACATTCCTTTCTACAGGATTTTAGATGTCATAATAAGGGCAGATTTGAGGAAACTACAGATGGGTTTGGACCATGAACAATCAAAGTCTTATTCAATTTTGTATCAAAATGTTTAAATTCAACTCTAAATCCTCTTCAGCACCTTTTCCAGTTTTCATCTGTCTTACTCTGGCTTCCCAGGCATTTACAAATGGTGCATGCATGTCTAATGAGCTTAGTGAGTTTTCTGAAGCAAAGAAAAGGTATTAGAGACAGGAATACAGAAGAACAAGGGAGAAGTCTGAAGAAGTCTGAATAATAAATAATTAAAAACTGGGATAGGAAGGGCGGGATAGTTTATGAAAAAAAGGGAGATTCCTACAGACTTCTTAATCATACAGTGGTGAGTATCTGCAGCAAGCATCAGCAGCACCATACAAAACCTTGGATGTAAATTTACACTTATTACAGTAAAGCAAACCTGATGACACTCCTGGTATACCTATCACTTCTATTCTCACCCTTCATTTTTCTGCCAGTATCACAAGAGAAGGGTTTTTTTCTGACTTTGCTATACTCATAGTTTGCTGTATCATTGGGGGGTTTATACTGTTCTAAAAACATTTTTGAATCACCATCCCTGGAGATGTGTGGCACTTTGTGACATGAGTTAGTGGTGGACTTGACAGTGCTGGGTTTATAGTTAGACTTGATCATCTTAAGGGTCTTTCTCAACCTAAGCAGTTCTACAATTCTATGATTTTTCTGTCAGTAGAAAAGTTGTGAATCAGTCAGAATGATCTCTACTGAAAATATGACAGGCTTGTCTTCATGTTATGGAGCTGTATTTGTGAAGTAACAAATTTCAATCTTTTTCAGCTTACAGATCTCTAAATATTTCCCAAGACAGCTATGGAATCTAGTTCTGCACATTTAATATAAAGACAATTTTGAACGTATCCTACAGATTTCCACGTGTCAAAGTCAAAAAAATTAAAAACCTCAAACTTATCCCCTAGCAAAGCAGATAATAAATCTGATGACCAAAGGGTGCTCTGGTGAATTTTGGCACAAGATTTCTGTTGCTGCAGAAGCTACTGCCACTTCCATACCCAGTCCAGGACATGCTTTTTCAGGTATCTCTTTCACAGAAATGCTAAAGGCAGTGAAAAGAAATGTAAAAAGGAGGAAGTGTATAAGCCTCCTAATATAGCAATCATTACATACATACAATTTTGCCACCATAATTACTTGCTGCAACTGAATCAAGCTATCTTATAAAATCGTGGAATGTTTTGAGTTGGGGAACCTTAAGGATCAGCCAGTTCCAACTCCCCTGCCATGGGAACAGACACCTCCCACTATGCCAGGTTGCTCAAAACCCCATCTAACCTGGCCTTCCTGACTTACGAAGGTGAGGCATCCACAACTTCTCTGGGAAACTTGTTCCAGTGTATCACCACCCTCAAATTAAGGAATTTCTTCCTAATATCTAATCTAAACCCACCATTTTTCAGTTTAAAGTCATTCCTCCTATTGCTTTTGCTACAGACCCTTGTAAAAAGCCCCTCTCCAGCTCTCTTGCAGGCTCCCTTTAGGTACTGGAAGGTGCCGTAAGGTCTCCCCAGTGCCTTCTCCTCTCCAGGCTGAACAGCCCAAACTCTATCAGCCTGTCTTTTCCACAAAAAGATCCAATAACAAAAACAAACAAAAAACCCTAAAACAACAACGACAAAAAAAACTCAAAAAAAAAAAAAAAAGAATAATTTGCAAAACAGCTTAGATGTTTACAGTTCTGTTTTAAAAAAGCAAACTCTTCAACTTGAAGGACTGCTGAAAAGATCACCAGATGGTGCTTTGTACAACTAGGATGGGTATGGCTAATAGCCAAAATGCCTTGCAGTTTACAGTGAAGTTCTTAAATTTGTACTTTCTGTTATTGGCAGAGCATATAATCAATGTCACCTAGCTGACTGGACAGCTACCTGAAATACTTGTCTGTCATGTTAGCATGCACAGAATCTGTGCCCAACTTACAAATACTTCTTTCAAAATTCAGGGAATGAGAAGCCAATAAGAGCAAAAAGCAGGACTATTTTTGACAGAAGTTAATGGACAAACATGGACTGGAGAGCTTCCTGCTGTGCCCCAAAGGCCAGCTCACTTAAACCTTTGCAGTGCTCTGAGCTTTTCCCTTTAGGAAAGCCTAAAAGAAGGTAGCTGTGCCTAGAAACCCCACTGCGTCCAAGAAGGAAATTACTCATGCTGCATACTGCAGGACTTCAGGCATATGGTGTGACCTCCTGAACAGAATTAGGAAGCAATAGCTGAGAATTCAATAAATAAACTACCAAATTTCCTATAGAACTTGTGCCTTTCAACATGTAGGGACAAGGCAATATTAGGATGAAGAAATTGTAAAATATAACCTACGCACTAGACAACACAGTCTGTATGCATTCAGCATTATGCCAGCCTGGTTTTGATGACAGAAATTATCTTTCTCTCTTTAGCTCAGAAGAACCAAACCAGACAGAATAGATATAGAACTTTTCTCCTTCCTTCAAATCAATTTAAAGGCAATTAAGTTCAAAGCAATAGATTCAAGATCCCCCCATGGAAATCATTTTAAGGCAGGGATGGCAGTGTTGAGTGAATTTGTAGCACAGGAGAGATCAATAACTGAATGAGGTGACAATCTGTGAATGCAACAGGGAAAAAATAAAGATGAAACTAAAGTCAGTGGGTACTCAGAAGAATGGAAAGGCAGGTTGGCAGGAAGACAGGTCTCTATGTATGTAGAGGCCCTCACACTAAGCCGGGAGTGTCACTGGAGCTAAAAGCATTCCCTTGTGTTAACCATTGTCACACTGAGAAACTGTGTGCACACACATACACAAGCAAAGGAGGACTGGATGTGGCAGCTTAAGAAGTGCAAAAGCTATCATTAGTGTGTCTGCTACACATTATTGTGTCTTGCAGTGGTGAGAACAGAATTAAAGCTTAGGTAGTCATAACAATCATAGGTCTTTTATCTACTTCTCCCTTAACTCTTTACTTTTTTGGCCTATGTTTGATATCAGGATAGATCTTTAAAGGTCCTTGTTAGCATCAGGGGAAAAAAAATACAAAAAACAGGTAGTCAAGCAGAAGCCCTAAAGGAAAGAACAGGTCATAGCCTAAGCCCAACAAAATTGTTTGACAATAAAGAATTTTTACATAACACAGAAACACTAAACCTGGGGTTTAAGTTCTTCCATTTATAAACTATTTACACACTAAATTAATATGAAAAAGGATAACTTTCATTTAATATAAAAAAACATGCAGACAACTACACCACGTCTGAAAAAATTAGCAGTCACAAATCTACAAAAAACTACAGATACTGTGCTATTTTGTACTTTAGATGACTATTTGTGTTCAATATATCCTAAAAACATATATAATCTACATCTAACTAAAGAAATAATACAGACATACTTTTAGATCGTAAACACCTTCAGATTTTTAGGAACTATGTTACTTTTTTGCCCGTTGTGATGGTACTTCAAGTCTTTACTTCTCACATTAATTATAAGCTTGTTTGAAAATGACAAAAACATTACCAATAAACTTCACAGCCAATGTTTAATTGTATCATAAAACCTAACATGTAAAAAAGTTGAAGAATTTTCACAATAAATCTTAGAATTATAGTTCTGAATCTTACTTTAATGAACATAATTAAATCTAGTAGCTCCTTTTAGAAATACTATAATTCAGCTGAAAAAGAAGCTTAATCTGAAGATTAGAAATAGTGCTACTGTCTGAAGTTTAGAAGTACTACATCTACATTAAAACCAAATGAAAGCAAAAATGTATCCCATTTCAGAAGTATCACTGGCTTATGTTCCTGGCCAAATTCCAGTTTGGAGTTTATGTTCTTTTTATATGCCTTTCAATATTCCAGAAACACTTAAAGGCATATATGTCACTCATATTTATAGCTGAAGTACATGTCTTGTACCGTCTCTCTGTGCAGGCATAAATTGCATCTTCATGGGCCTCCTTTTTCCCTCCTGTTTACCTGGGACAGATATTTGATAGATTGAAATAATCTGTACAACAAAAATTCCACATGCATATACATATGCTTGCCTTTATACAGAGTTCATATTTTTCTTTCCTTACCAGGAAGAACAACTAAATTAAGTGTTTTCTCTGCTCCATAACATTGCCTTATCTGAGTCTTGGGCCATGGCATGCTTTGTACTACCAGTGCAATATCTCTTCTTGTGCTAGGCTGACTTCCCACTTTGCAGGTTCAGGAAGCCCAGGACAAGCTGTTGCACCATGCCAGCATATGGAAACATGAGGCTTCTCCTACAGTAGCCTCTGGTTGACATCCCATCATATAATCCACCATACAGTTATGTTCCTACCATGTGGCTATGTAGGGAAGAGGAGAGATCTTCCATACAATATATTCTGTTTAAATGAGGTAACATCAAAAAATGCAATAGGGCAGAGAAGAGGTGATACCCTTGAAATATGTGAGGCTCTCTAATGGTTAAATATTATGAAGCAATGAATAATTTAATTTCACAACTTTTACTCAAGTCAAATGCAAGTTGCTCATGTTCTATACAGAACTGGGTTTTCAGTGCTCTATTAGGTCTCCATGATGGACTGCTATCCTTGATAAATTAATAAGAGCACTGTAAAATGATTCTAATGCTTCCTGATTATCAAAAAAGGCATGTACACTACTAAAATGAATTCACAGATGAACGGGCCAAAGTCAATTAAAATGTTTTAGTCGAACTTCTGCTTGTGTCACCACAGTCAACAAACAAATAACTGACTCTACAAACACCCTGAAGAACATATCTTGAAAACACATGCTTAAAACTAATCATATGAAAACAAATTCAACAGCCCCACATATGGCTTATGTCAAAAATAATCACAAGTTTAGAATACTTATCAGTTAATGATCAGAGACTTTGCAGAGCTTTGGTGACTTTAGTTTTACATACTGCTTATGCTATTTTCTTAATTCTTAAGTAGTTTGATTTTTTGTTTATTTGTTTGTGGTTTTTTGGTTTGGCTTGGTTTGATTTGGTTTTTTTTCCAGAATGGAGAGTATTATCTACATGTGACTTGCAGACTTTATTTGAAAAAGTCACATAGGCAACAGGAAGTTATCTTTCATATTTGGGTTCCTGCATGTGCAATTAGGTTACTTTTTAGATTCTACCCTAGAGTAATATATATTGAATTTCTGTTGTCCTTCAATTGTAGAACTTCAAACTGATACCAAATACTGAATTCCTAAACATAACACACCAGATACTGAACTAGTAAAAGGCCCTGGTCAGACGTTTCTGCACTAACTGAACTAACCTCTCCAAAGATTTGCAGCCAACTTTAGAAAACATTCCTGGATTGTTCTGAATTTCATTTCTACTATCTTTGATTGTAGCAGTTTTTTATTTACCAGAATATATCTTAAGCAGTTTAAAAAGTCAGAAAGATCACACAAAATACTAGACTAATTTTGAATTTGTTTTTTTTTCATGCCTTATACACCATTACCAGAAAGGATTTCACAGCCGCAGATTAGATCAGAAATGAGACAACAATAAACTTCTACCTTGGGATGCCAGATACCTGCCTGTCATCTGAACTTTGAACCATGCTTTGAACTCTGCTATTCCTTACTCAAATTTATATATACTACAGTTTACTTTAAACATGTTATTTTAAATATTCTACAGAATTGCCAGCATTGTTGTGCTTTGTAAATAAAACGAGTATACCATTTACGCTAATAACAAATAGAAGGTTAATATATTTCATTTGCCCATTAATGAGCGTATTCTTTAGTCAAATAAGCTATATCCTGCTTCCAGATCAGTTAACACATTTTTCTGTTGATTAGAAAGATGTGTCAGGTGTTTTCAGAGACTTAAAAGGACATTTATCAAGGTTACCCTTCTACCTGCAATAGTGCAAGCTATTTCTTACTACACTAGTCTAAAACGTGCATAAGAGGAATGAATCACACTAAGTGATTTTTCAACTATTACAACACTGCCATTAACAACCCAACAGGACAAAATAGGTGGCAGTTACTTCTATCTTAATTGAGTCCTATGGACAAAACCTAACTCAGCCATATACTCAGCAGTCTAACTCAGCTACATTAACAGTTATTCATAAGTCAATCAGCTGTTTCTGTCATGGTTAAACTCAAAACTATATCACAGCTTCTCAGAAGAGACAAAGCAGAACACAGCCTTGCTAAAGATAAGATGTCAGTGGGAAAAGGAGAAAGAGGAAGAGTCAAAATGTGAGTCCTGGAAAATCAGTTGCTGGAAATCCTGTTCCTGCCTGCTGGTCCTGAATGGAGAACTATGAGTGGGGTACATCTCCTCTTCTTGGTCAAAAAATATCCACTGCTCCCACAGCTCTCAACAAGAAAGTTAACTTTTCAATGCTCTGGCAGAGAGAAAGCAAGCAAAGCTGTTTTGCTGCCCCAAGAATCTGCTCGTGTCAATCATTCTGACAGATTGCTCTAGTCAGATTAACGTATCTACCAAAGTGGACACAAAGATTATCGTCATGCACACTGGAGCTGTGGACTTGTATTGATTCATTAGCTGCAAATGACTACCCTGCATAGCTGAACTCCAGATTTTAACTGGATTAGATTTCTTTTTTGCATACTTCAGAGAGCTGCACTGTCTGGCATATGCTTGTCCTTCAGGTTGTCATATATTAAAAAGAACCTGCAGACAGATATGAAGGGTTAAAACAGAAACTGTCCTTGTATGCACAGCATGTACCTCCACATACTTTTATATTCCAGTCTGCAGCAGGGACAAAGGAAAGCAGTTATTCTTAAACCATAAGTAATAGTTATGAAGTAGGATGCAGGGTGATTAATCAAGCTTGCCACAGCTCTCAAAGATTTGGGCCCTATACTCAAAAGAAATCTCCATCTGTCTCACTCTAACCTCTCCCATGCATACAGAATGATCTAGGTAGAGTTGTAGCTGCAGTCTCCAGGCATAAGGCTGAGTTTAAACCTAATGTTATGAGAAAACACTTAAATGGAATTTGCCAAGTACTACCAAAACTATTTTGCAGATAGGAAGTGTATGTGATTCTGCTTTAGCTGAGTTTGCAGCTTTTCAGTGTGTTCTCACAAATGTTCAAGTAGCTGAATATGGACTGCTGACTAGTCAATAAATGCTTATCCTGAATTATGCTGGATAATGGATTTAAAATTGTATTTATCTTTGAAGGTTACTGATTCTATTTTAGACCTCAAGAAGGTTTGAAAAACCTTTTTTCCTCCCTCTATCCCTTAAGTCTAGTTAAAAAAAGCTACCACTTATGATGTTGCCCAACCAGTGATGTTATGTAAGTATTTCCAGAAATCAGATTTGTCCAAAGAAAGAACAGAAAGATTAAAACATGACATCAATTTTCAAGCAACCCTTTATTTTCTGATACCTTGACATTTTTAAAATTTACATTTAGCATACATTCAGAATTTACAAATAGAATGTATTTAGAGAGATACGTGATTTTAAGCCATTATCTGTGGTTTTATTTTGCAAGCTATTTTGTAGTTAAGACTGCAAAATGAACTAATGTATCTGAAATTTACTTACAGGTGCCCAGTTGTACAGAATTTGAAGGGCAGATCATTCCTCAAATTTGTGGTTCTGGGCCTGTATCACATTCTTATTTGCCATTTTTAAAATGTTAGCAAACTTCTAAATTTTGTAGTAGTGAGGAAAATATGGACAATTACCTGTTCAGTCTTTCATCAACAACAAAACAAATAACACAATATAAAACTTTTTTTCCCTTAGTTTTTCTAAGCTGCAAAATGGCCTCATGACTTTCAGCAGAATGACAAGTGATCATCTGGCAAGATACCAAGCTGGCAAGTAGAAATTCTCACCCGTTGGCCAAGAACATGGCTGGCTCCTGCCCAGCTCGCCTGCTGCCTAGCTCCCAGATTCCTGACAGCCTCCACCATTCTTCTATGGCCAAATGCCTTATCCTGTTGCTGGCTGCTTGATTTGCTGCTGGTCTGCACTCTGTCAGGCTGGCTGGTAGAGTGCCTTGAGCTTGCTCTCTAGCTCCCCAGATGCCCAGGGACACATCTGGTGTTTAGGATCTCCAGCGGAGAGATAGGCCAAAATGGACCATTATCCTTTGCCAGAGTATCCAGACTGCTGACATTTAATTCCAAAGTAAAGACTCCACAAACCACAGACTCCACAACTCAGGATCGCCTATAAAAGAGCATTTCGCTTTTTTCTCTCATCATCTCTGACTGATGACTAAACAGCACAGAAATAGACTGGAGTGATTTGTCCATTTGCAGTAATATCCTAGTTCATGTGAAGTTGAGTAAGACCTTCTTTGGAATAAGATGACACTAGGATGAAGTACAGGTGCAATAAAATTATTTATGAAGGTCCATATTCTATATATATTTGTGGGGACACAATGTGCAAAACATATGATAAACAATAATGAATCACCTGTGAGTGTAATCTCCTGCTTCAATGAAAAGAAAAAGGGGGGAAAAAAAAGAAAATTAAAGCATTTACCTATAAAAAAACCTCAGACTAAACTTGCATGGAGAGACAGCGTAATATAACAAGGGGTTCTGATGTTTGTGTAGAAAGTCTTTGTTCAAAATGCGTACTCAGAATCCTAACTGTATATTAAAGGCATACAAATACAGCTTTCAGTTATTTTTGTCTATATATACAAATATATATATATACAGTATGTATGTGATTTTGAAAAAAACCTCACCATAAGGTGGCAGTTCTATTGACTGACCTCCCTGGGTTACACTCTACAATAGTGAAAATATCCAACCATACTGGTAAGTGTGAGTATTTAACCTTGCATCATGCATGAATCCTTCCAGGAAAAAAAAAAAAAATTTAATAGAATAAAACAGAACAGAAATTTTGGGGGTTTGCAACACAGCATTTCTTAATGAAATTAAGATGGAAATGCTAATTTCCCATGAAATCAGTAGATTCTTTTTCTTTCTCCCTGAACCCATTTCCGCTGCTAACACCTGCAAAAAGTAGTGGTGAAGGTTTGTGGAAGAAACTGAAACAATTTTCACTGACAACAAGCAAAATGCAAGAGACCTTCTATTGTTAAAGGAACTCAAATACACCAAGCCATCCTATTTCAGTTCAGTGCTACTCTCTTAAGGAAATTAATTAATTCCTTCAATGCAGCAAAAGAAGACACTACTTAGGTAAAAGAAAGATAGTGAAAGATACAAAGGCCAGAAGAAAATACAAGGCTTCAATCAGCCTGTGGAGGAGAGGATCTATAATTTTTTATCCATGGTTGAAGCTTTATTAAAGTCTCCATTCCCTCTTGCTTCCCTCTGTATTGCAGCACTGAAATATAGACTTTTGGAGATTCTGAGATTGGTATAGTTATTTCAGTACTCATAACCTATACTAACAATGAATATTTACAAGAAAGTTACACAATAATTTTCTTAGTCATTAAATAAACTTACACTTTATTCAAAAGCCTGGATTAAACTGGATCCACAAAACTGACCCATTCTCAACACCGAGACTAATGAAACTATGAGGAATGGTGCAGCTTTATTAGTCATACTCTTCCTTGGATGAATTTAGAAATTATTAAAAACAGGAAGAAGTACAGATGAAACCTTCATACTTTACATACTCCCTTTTAGCAAAACTGCCACAGATTTATTTCGTTATTGACTTTGAACACTGGAGCGAGAAATGTTTGGGGCTGACCCAATTCTTTATGGGCCCTCACACAGCTCAGCCCTAGAGAAGTGAAAAAAAGAAAAAGGATGAAGGAGGCTGCCAGAGAAAGCATTTTTCATGTTCAGACCTTATTTCTATCATTCACGAGATTGGATGAAACAGAATTGGATGAGGCATAATCGCACAGTGGCATGTCCTACATTTATTAAGCAATACTGAGAAATAAAAATATTAAGTAACAAGGTATATTTGTATTTACTAATAAGCTATGGAATATGGAACCATTCTACCATGGAGAAAACTCTTATTTATATAAAAAACCCTCTTATTTATACAAAACCAATTTAAAAAAAAAATATTAAGTTTTTTTATGGAAAAGGAAAGTTAAAAATTTTTAATCTTTGGAAGGTAAACATTGTTTACCTTCATATTTTGAGATATGTGAATAATATATAACAGTACTCAGATAAGCTCATCTCTTCATATTGCCTTGGAAATCTGCTATATGAAGTAACAGCCACCTTATTAGCTGAAAATGGGTGTGGGGCATAACTTTCAATTTTTAGGTGAAACTGACATTTGAATGCATAACAACGTTGCACAGTATAACAATCTGACACACTGAAATGATAAAATGCCAGCTCTCAGCTGCAGAAATGAGGAAGGAAAAAATTATGCTGAACTAGAAAAAATGTTGTTAGATTATATAGCAGTTCTTCTGTCTCCACTGACTTCACTCCTCCCCAGAAAAGAAATCAATGATTTTTATTCTGAAGATATTCAGCAATGTTATTACAGGCACCTGAGAGGTTCTTTCACAGTTTTTTCTGGGTAAGGAATAAAATGCTTGCTTGATGTATTGAAATTTTTAACCTGTTGCTCTATGCGTTTTTTTATTCCTGCTTTTTAATCTAATCCCCTATTTTCCAACCGTAGAATGATTTTCAAACACCCATCCTTCTTGCTAGATCAACATGTGCACTGAGACTGACAATTTGCAGATTTTTCTTTTAAACTTCATGAGCCAGCTAGACTAGTTTATATGGCAGTATGAATCACAAAGTTTGGGAATCACTGTGTTGGAAAAAAGCACTTAGAAGTAAGAAAAAAGCTCAGTGTGAACTCAGGCTAATATTATAATGAAAAAAATAGGAGAAGGACAATATTAATGGTAGCTTCACAGTGTAACTTTCCAATAAGCCTCAATTAAGATCTGTTATCTTCAGCAGTGGCGGATTAGCACTGGCACACATTAGCAATCTTGATTCACCATGCAAGAAGCTAGTAAAAAATATCAGTACATGGCAGATACCAAATATTTACAGAATGGATTACTTTCATATTCATTGTAAAAATCTCATTTTTTGTCCAGCTTTAGCAAATGGATTTTATAATTCTGGAAGTTACTTCTTGTTTAAAGATGGAACTAAAACAACAATGCTGCATGAAATTTCTGCAAAGTCATATATATTTTAATTTTTTTCCTTGGGGGGAAAAAACTAAACCAATACCTTACTAAATTTGATGCACACTCTTGACAAAGAATATTTTATACACCAAACAGCTGTCCCAGCACTTTCTCACAGTAAAATTGCAGTGCCATGGACAAACTAAGCTCTCAAAGTAAAATTGTTAAGGGCAAAGGGTTATGTGTACAGCTTCCTTCCTTCAATTTTCCTCTCGTTTCAAACAAGGAAGTGATTGGAGCTTTTCCAAACCAGGCTGCAGTAAAAAGAGTAGGTCTTGCATACTTTGTGGACCCATGGAATTGCATGGTTTACCTCTTCCATGGAGCGATATTGGCCCAAAAAGTACTCTATAAAAAAACAACAAAAAAATAAAACTGATCATATTTACTTGCTTCAGTTGAATCTGTAAATCAAGTGATCAGTACAACAGAGTTTTTAATATGCTATCTTTCAAATTTCTGCATTTTATCATTTTTATAGCAGGTTGTATCACTGGACACATGATACATATGTGACAGGAGAGATTTAGGTTAGATATTAAGAAAACGTTTTACACTCAGAGGGTGGCTGGGCTCTGGAACAAACTCTCCAGTAAAGTGATCACCACATCAAGTTTGCCAGAGTTCAAGTGTTTGGACAACACTATCAGAAACATGGTGTGATTCTTGGGGAAGTCCTATGCAGGGCCAGGAACTGAACTTCAGTGACCCTTGTGGGGTCCTTCCAACTCAAGTCAGCAAGCAGAGAAAAAATAAGGAAAAGCCCACTTCATGATGAGCACTTTTCTTCAATTTACCTTTATTCAAATCAGTCAGAGCTCTATTTCTTGTTAACATATTTTGGAAAACCTTGACTCTTTTACCAGTTTTCCAAATTGTTTTTAATTCTATTGATATATTTCATTCATATTGGTTAGTCACCTTTCAGGCAGAATCATTTCAATTTCTGAAGCTGTAAGACATTTTAAGAAAATATGCATTTTTAAATATACATACATGCATATATACACACATAAATATGTATTTATATGTATAAGTATAACGAAAAAACCACAAAGGCCTACATGAGAATCAGGGATTTGAGTTTTCCATATATTAGTATTAGCCCCAAAGCAATTCAGACTTTTTTTCCTATTTTCTTTTATTTTTTTTCCATTTTAGAAGTATAAACTATATTGGATATTGCAGAAGTTCCCCTAAAATACAAAATCCAGTTCTATTCTGTTATAAATCATTATCCTACTTAACTGTTTTGTGCCTTCGTGATCAACAAAAATTCATTCATTGTCCTTGCCTTGCTTATTGCACTCTGTGATGGCACATTTGCAACTAAAATTCCCTCAGGGGGAAGGCTGACATCCTAATGGGAGTCTGTTATAGACCACCCAACTAGGATGATGAAAGGGATGAATTATTCTACAAGCAGCTGGCAGATGTCTCAAAATCGCCAGCCCTTGTTCTTGTGGGCGACTTCAACCTGCCGGATATCTGCTGGGAGCTCAACACGGCAGAGAAGAGGCAGTCTAAGAGATTCCTGGGGTGTATAGAAGATAATTTCCTGCTCCAGCTGGTAAATGGACCTACCAGGGGTGGGGCCCCACTAGATCTGTTGTTTACAAACAGAGAGGGGCTGGTGGGAGATGTAGTGGTCAGAGGCTGTCTGGGCCATAGTGACCATTAAATAATAGAGTTTGCAATACTCAGGGATACAAGGAGGGCCACCAATAAAATCTCCACACTGGACTTCCAGAGGGCAGATTTTGACCTGTTCAGAAGACTGGTCCAGAGCTTACCCTTGGAAAAAACCCTTGAAAAAAAGGGGCTACAGGAGGGTTGGACGTGCTTCAAGAAGGAAGTCTTGAGCGCACAGGAACAGGCTGTACCAGTGTGCCAAAAGGCAAGCTGGTGAGGTAAATGACCAGCTTGGTTGAACAGGGAGATTCTGAAGGAAATCAGGGATAAAAAGAAATGTATGCATTGCTATTCTCGTTTCCTAAGGACATTAATATTCAAGTTATTAGGAACTAGGCTTCTTTTATTCTAATAAATAAACCAACAAAGTATTGCATCTGAATTCTCACACATACTACAGTCGAAATGAAAATACATGACATGAAAATACAGACAATAGTCTGAGTATCTTGGAAGTTATAGTTACTTTTTTCCTAGCTTGAGGGCAAGATTATCTGACGTGTCACAGCCATTTAGGGAGTTCATCTGTTCAGAGGTATAATGCTCTGAGAGCACGTATTGTAATTTTCTTTTATATTTTGTCAAAGATTAGCTTATGACCTCCTGGAAAATTCTGCTTTTCCTCCTTACATTTAGATTAATTTTGAATTTTCTTCTTTGTCCTCCCTCCAAAATTTAGCTGTCTTGGCTGACATGCTTTGTACAGTAGGACAATCTAAGCTAGTTATATTTCAGGAGAAAGGTAATTGAATTCTAATGAGCAAGTGGGATCAGCAGAGGTCATTTCAGGTGATAAAACATAAGACTTGTTCCATTTCAAACTAGCAATGATCAAGTTAAAATGAACTATTTGAGTTCCAAATTTCGATGAACATTAGAAAAAGATTGAACTCATGCTGCTTGAACAGCTGTATTACAACAGCTAGCAAGGACCATCATTACCCATGATAATATCATATGCTTACATACACATGTTTCCTATGCTACTATGAAACACATGAGTTCCAATTCTGACAATCTTTATTTCTAGTGATAATTATTTTAAATACATTTCTGCAGCTACAGAAATATTGTTGAGTACTTAAATGTGTGCACACTCAGAGACACAAAACTAATGCTTTTTCTAGTGTTCAGTCTATGATGTTTAGGATATACTGCATAAGGATGCCCCATTTAGATAAAAAAAACTGATCTTATTTGGCAGTTAATTTCTTTTTATAGAAGTGGGGCCTTGTCTGTCTTCCCAGCTTTGTCATCTTCTCCCATGTATTTTTACTACTTCTGCCCTTCTGATGCCTCAAGTAAGCCAAAAGAAAACTATTCTCCTCCTCCCACCCACTGAGTTTTCTGTTGGCTTAGTGAGCTAAAGTGGCATGCATACTAAGTACTCCAAGAGCACAAAGAAGCTACAAAAAAACCCATGGAAAGGCAGGATCAGGGTCAAGAAGGGAAGGACAGGGTGTTACCTGCGGAGGTCAATAAAACTATGATCCCAGGCAGGGCAAGAAACTGGAATGGTGTATTTGACCTACAAGTTCATATTTCAAGAGTTTAGGGTCTATATATTCAACAGGGAGTCGAAACTATTACAATTTATTACAAGCAGGGGGTTTCAGGGGATGACATAAGGGGAAAACCCAGGTTAACAAATTTGAGGTCTTACCAATTACCCACAGGGAAAAACCCACTTTATCTTAGGCAATTTACAGGGGGGAACAGGTATTTGGTTCTACAGGATGCAAGGATTCAGGGAACACAAAGGGAGAGATAAGGTACAAATAGGTCTTCCACAGAGGTTCGATGAAATCAAGGTGTGGACTCTGGGCTGAGGCAGGGCAATCAACACCAAAAATATCTCCTTTGTTTTTCAAACAGGAGTTTTTTTCCCCAACTCTCATAGCCCATGGCTTTCTGCAAAGTCTACTCAAATCCCTTTCTGTAGGTATCATATTTTGGGATCCAACATTACCTATTGTGCAGGTAAGTTTTTACTCTGGCTCAACACCCTCCATACATACATATAAAAGTTATCCAGATATTATCCAAAGACAATGGAAATTGCAATCATTTGATGTATCTAAAATTAAGTCAATTTCACAAGATACCAACCTGTGGTTTTAGGCAGCTATGACTAACACCTTCTCATCTACATTCCAATTGTTTTAAAGTACTGATAAAACAGACTATGCACTGCTGTTCTCTACAACAAAGACTATCACTCCTTCTATCTGCAGAGAAAGAGAAAGGAATACACTCAAACAAGCTTTTAAGCAGAATTCATTATGGCAGTCAAAATGACCTTTGAACATCATTAGTGAACAAGTTATCAACACTTGAAGTTTCATTCCTCTTACCTCATCTGGCATTTCTTTTTTTCTTTTTTTTTTTTTATATTACAAATAACTTTGTTAATTATTATTAAAAGCATTTACTCTGAAATGTAAATGCTATACAGCTGACTAGGAGGCATGTCAGTCAAGAGTGTCTTTTTCCTTCCCATTCTGAGACTCAGACATTTGCAGTATGACCCTATATCCTGAATACGTCAGTATAATACACATAAATGAAGAAATGTTTTCCCATTAGCATTGATTTGGATGTTTCATAGCAGCTAGTATCAATATAGTATCCCAGATATTAATTTTCCTACCTTACACAACTAGGACTGGTGATGTTAATTGTTTATATACTAAGCCAAAGAAATACATCGGTCACTGAGAATGATTATACTGAGGATTCTTAGCTTTATTATAGAGCCTCTAAATCTTCTTACTCTAAATGCACACAATACCACAGAAATATTTCAGACCAGATCCTCTGCAGCAGTAAATCAATAGAGCTCTACTGAAATCAATGGAGCTGGCGTGATTTACAATAGCTCAAGATCTGCCCTTTCGATTGCACCCAGTGATATAAGAGACTCAAGAGGGTTATTACAGTAATATTAAGGAATATATTTTCCAGTAAATTACAGTTCTTTAAAGATAGACCAAGGAAACATGAATAGGCATTGCACCATGACACTGTTGTGGCAGAGAAGTAGCAGAGGGGCATGTAGTTGTTCACCCAGACCCCAGCTGCCTGTAGGTAAGCACCTGATCTAACTCAGCTGTTTGTTCTGGCTACATTAGGAGACCTCCATTTCCCCTGTTCTGCCTACTCGTATTAACATACAGAAATACTTGGGGGAATCAATTTTCCCTCATTGCAAATGAACTTATACCTTTGAATTACAGCAGACGTGCAACTCCCAGGCTGACAGAGGGGTCCCATCACCAGCCTAATTGCTGAGCTTCCTCTGTCTCTGTCCTTTCCAGAGGCAAAAAAAAGGCCACTAAGATCTTTGCTCATGGATCTCTGCAGGTGAGTCTAATCTTCTGCTCTGATTACCAGTGCAGAGAATCCTTAACTTCAACACATCAAGTGCCTAAAGCCATCAAGTTCAACCAAGAAAAAAAAATAAAAAACGACCAGAGTTAACTTTGCAATGCTGTCAAATCTCTCTATTTTAATATATTTTAAAACTTTTTAAATGAGAAGTTTTAAGATGAAGTCTGGTAATTTGATGAACCAAAAGAACGACATGGCCTGGTGAGGAAAACAGGCATAAAAGTTGCTAAGAAGAATATCTGCAGTAACACATTTGGCTTCTATGTGCCTTTAAGGAATAAAGCTATATGAAAAATGAACACGAAAACCTTAAGTGCATGTTGTAGTGCCACATCTCAACTGTACTCACCCATGCATTTAGTTTGCCAGGCCATGTAATTTACATTGGTCTAATGGATAAAGAAGCAATTAGCTATTCTCTGTTATTTCTTACACTGATTCAAAGTCAAAGACCCTGCTCTATTCTTCAGTGGCATCGACAAAAATTCACTGATGTGTTCCTTTCAAAGCAGAGAGGACAGGAACATAAAAGAATATCTAATTAATGTATTGCTAATTGCAAAGATGCAATCTTGAACAGAAATATTTATACATATTGATCAATAAATTCAAAAATTCAGGTAAATTATTGGTAATAAAACTGTCTAATTCTAGTAATTCTAGTATAAGACTGTACTTTGAAAAATCTGCTCTAATGGATCTTCTTTAAAACAGGACCTCTGTAAGATTGTTAAGACTGTACTTCATTACCTCTGATTTTTCGTAAAAAAGCTATTTAGTCAGTGGGAGATTTTTCTATTTAAATTCACAGATTTAGAGTCATTGAAGGAAGAAAGTAGAAAAATATTTAGAATGAAGAGAGAGGGGGAAAAAAATCAGTATTTCCCAGACAGAACATAATTTGCTTAATTCTAGTCAGCCTAAGAATTACTGTAAATTCTATTTTTTTGCTAATGTGTCATAAGGTGTGTTGATTTCATTCTAGAAACTAATTTTAAAAATTAAGGATACTTTTGTGCCTTTGTGGGAGTTAAAAGTTAAAAGCATAACAGCAAGAATCTATTCCAGAGTAAGCCAAATTCTACAAGCTGTAAGTCTTGGCATCTATTTTTGGCACAAACACTGTCTTTATCTTAATATATACAAACACTTGTATATATTTAGCTATGAAGTCAGCTACAGGACACATTCATATAATATTAAATAACTTCACGAAATTGTGACGTATTGACCACAGTCAGCACCCCACAATCACGTGTTCCCTACCCCACTTGCTCCATCAGGACAGGGGAGAGAACAGGATAAGAAAGAGCAGAAAAACTTGTGGGGCAAAAAAAAAAAAAAAAGTAGTTTATAAGTGTTGGAAAGAAGATGGGTGAGTTTGCAAAGGCAAAACCCTTCCTGCAAGCAGACTGATGCCCAGCCAGTGTCCAAGCAATTGACATTGTGGAAGACAAAATCCCAGTCCTCCTTACCCTGATTTATTGCTGGGCATGATGTTATATGGTATGGAATATATCACTGGACAATTTGTTCCCCATTCATCTTCTTTCCCTTCCTGCATCCCATCGTGAGTGAGCTTTGCAATCTCTCAGTGTGTCCTTTTCTATTGTTTTTAGGCCCACACATGAACATTCTGATTTGTTCCTGTTAGGATTGAGGAAAAACATATAACTGGTTTACTCTCTCTTCTCTCAACCCTCCAGAAGGCCTGTCTAGGAGCATACAGTGGAGTTTTCTCTCTGCTTCTGCTCCTTGGAAGCCCAGGGCACCCACACAGCTGCAGACATTAGCTTTCTGAATGGTAGTGTTGGGGTGTTTTTTGTCTTTTCCTAGAATATGTGGTCTTTGGAATATGCTTGCTCTTTGCTTGCTGGACAAGTCACTATTGCTGTGGATAAAATTTATTATATGCTAGAAACACTGGACTTATATTTTTCAGTTCTGCATGAAGTCAGGATTTTAAATTAAAGAAAATATATGTATTTCTTTATGAAGTGTAACCTTTTGCATCTAGGAAGCTCACTAGCAAAGACTGCATGCTAACAATGGGAGGCTGGCTTTCATAGCTGTATTCACACTAATAGGGATTCAAAATCACATACATAACTGCCTTATGTCCTCTCTGATTTTCTGAAAGCACTCCTGCCCACTTTTGCTAGTAATCTTACATACATAAGTACATCTAAAGTCTAAGAGTCTAAGTGACTGTGAGTTTTCACCCATCTCTGGTTGCTCTCTAAGTCATTCAGTCTCCTGGTTGCTGAAAATACATTTTTCCTGCATCATAACCATTACCTCTCATACTGATAAGATGCTCTACATTTTTTCCCTGACCCCTGTCCTAAGGAATTTTCACAGATCAAGACAAAAAGCACACATGCTGTCAGGGTTTACTTATCCCAGCCAAGCATTCTAAACCAATATACTCTGTCAACATTTTCTACTTTTACGGAGACATACTTGAGATACTCCCACCTGTTTTAAAGACAACTAAAAATACTGCAGACTTTTCTATCAGTCTTGTTGAAATAGCATACACATCTCTGAAGTGATGGGAATACTGCTTTAAAAAGTTGAACATACCAGCATAAATTCATACACCTCAGCAGAAATTTAATTCTTCCACTAGGCAGTACTGTTTTCTGTGAATGCTCTATGAGTAACTTCTTTCACTTCTATATATTTTAAAATTTTTATTGTAAAAATAATATTTAAAAAAAGTTACAAACAATATCATGCTGTTATCCTGTTCTTCAATCTTCACCACCAGCACCACTCCAAAAAAAAAGTAAAAAAAACCACAAACAAACAAAAAACCCAAACAAACAAAACAAACCAAAACAAAACAAAAACAAACAAACAAACAAAAAACTTGAAAACTTGTGAGTTTAGCCATAAGGTCTTTGTGTCCTCATAATTCACTACAGCCTACAGAGGCCTTATACCTCTGTATAGCTAAGAATAACGCAGAGACCCATAGATCTTTATATGCTCATCCACAGATCTTTGTGCACTAACAAAGTAAATAACCGATTTGGTGTATTCACATCAAAAAAACATAAGATGTACTAGATCAGACAGAGGTCTAGCTGGCCTATTCTACCTCAAGCATGATCACAAACAGAGATTAAAACAGAAAAAAACCCAGAACCAGCAAAGGACATTTCCCGTTTACATGTATGCTTTGCCGAATATTTTTCATAAAGTGCACTTATACAGTAGGATGTATATTTAGTACTTCTATGAAATACATAGTATCAATTAATATTTAGTATCCTAAATCCACTTAGTATCTTTAAATGGATTTTCCTCTCATGCTTTTGTCCAGTAACCTCTGGGTCCAGGTAATCTTTCACCATCTACAACACCCTTTGGCAACAAACTTTACAACTATAACACCCACTGCCTGAAGAACTATCTCATCTGTTTTGTCTGAACCTAACTCATCCTAGTTCTATTTGAGTACCAAAAAAAAACCTTTTTTTGCAAGTTACTGGAGAATCTACATAGACCTACCTTGAAATCAACATCACTGCAGTGAGGAAGAGAGGAAAGAAGAAAAATACAAGAAAGGTTGAGACTTGTCTTTCTGTTTTTTCAGTCTTGGTGTTACATATTGCAAGTTCAGGAAACCAGAGAACAGCTGTAATTCATGTAAGTCCAACATATCTCAAAGGATAACTGTTCCACTACTTCTCGGACACATCAAGTGTTATGTCTAGCTCACTCCATTTGCTCTGTGTTATGAGTCTAGCCATTAAGTGATTTTTCATTATGTACAAGATTCTACTTCTTGTATATTCTATGGGAAACACCCCATTAATTCTTCCTAAAATGATCCAGGTTCCTTCTAAAAATTCACCAGCCTTATTGTCCTTATGTTGTTGTTACAATTTCCTCTAAAGTTCAAATCATGATAGATACATTCTAGACAAGATTCTGTTATTCTTCATTTCTTCTCATTCATGATAAATATATTGAAAAGTTAGGAATAGAAAATTCTGCTGATAACAATGATACCATAGGACTTCTTCCATTTCTGATCATGTCACTTATTTTTAACCAGATAGTAAAGACATCACATTAGTCTCTTATTTCTGCCTAGAGTTTTCCATTACTGTGTGGGAGTTTGCAACATTCTTCTGCATTTCTAAATGCTATAAACGTTCAGAATAATTTCATAGGACCATCAAATACATTTCAGACAGGATTTGTTTTTTTAATAAAAAACAACAGACAATAATAGACAACATAGAAATATTATAATGTCTGTCATGCTTAGTTTAATAGCTGAGTGTATGATGTGGCATGATTTCTTATATATGTAACATGACTACAGCATAAACAGGAAAAATAAATTTTTAAAAGAAGCTTAAAGCATATCCTGGTTTTTTGGTTGGGTTTTTTTTTTTATTATTATTTCTCTTTGGTTAGTTGGTTTTGTTTAAAATCAATATGGAACTGAAATTCCTGTGTTGAGGTTCTTTTTTCTCTTTAGCAAGGGCTCAGTTTCAAGTGAACAGTCCTATTTATAGTTTGATGTTGGAATATCATTTATAATTATACCAAGGCTTTTTTTAAAGTCTGAACTAAGATTTTCATTGTTTTGCTATGTATATGCAGTTAGGGTACTTTTTTATTATCTATCAGCTCATCTGATGCCAAGAATCCATTCATTTCAACTTTGTTAGTGAAACAGTTTGAATCTATGAGAAATTCATGTAAATGAAAGTATAAAATAAGTGTTCCATTTCTGAGGCCTAGATTTCTGCCCCATACTGTGGTACCTGCATTGCTTGTGAGCAAGCACCAATAGTAGAAAATGCTGGGAAGATAAAAATGAAGACTCAGACCTTGTATCCAGATGTATCATAGATGTACAACACTTGCTACGTCTTATATCAAGGATTTATTGCTTAGATGTCCAGTGTAAAAATATGCAGCTCCCACATATCACTTGCAGTCCCACAAACAGCTTGTGGGGCAGCTAATGGGATGAGCAATGTTTGTCCAACTGTTTCTACTATCTTAATGCCACATTAAACTCATGAGAATCCTGGGTTAATCTACACAACAGGAATTTCAAATCTATAAAACTGAGTCCCTTCATTTTTATGAAACTTCTGAAAACATAAGTAACAGTACTAACTGCTGAACAAACACATGCATCATAAAATCTATGTCACAGCTTTTTCAAAGGAATTAAAATAAATATTTTATTAAATGAATCCATGGGATATGCTTAATCTACAAATCAAATTGCAGCTCAGATTTTGGGGCATAAAAAATTATATTACAGGAAAGAATTTAGTCCCTTAGAAAATAAGTTTTAAAAACTGTCCAGCTACAATGAAACAGTACATTATTTGTCCCTAATGCACTCATTATAAAATAAATCTACTCTATAGATACAGCTGTATAATTAGCAATGAAAGAAAACCAGAAAACTTAGCTCATGAAACCTCACTTTCAGGTTCCGACTGCTACAAATCCAAGAACACTATACATGACATATTTCATTGTCTAGCTATGTTGAAACAAAACTATTGTAGTACTTGACATAGAACTTTACATTTCTTTCCAGAAGTGAAACTGCCATTATTCCCTTCCATTAGCAACTACAATAACTTTGCAGACCATGATGCTCCCCTCTAATAAACAGCAGGTTTTACCATATCTTTAAAGTTGATCCTTTCAGAGAATAACATCATCAAAATTGAGTTTACCAGTAGCATAGCTACCCTACAGTGAGTCAAATTCCAGCTCAGAAGTACAAGATATCTTCCTGAGGTCAACTCCCTCAAAGTGAAATAATTAGAAATGAGTCAAGATATTCTGAAATCACACTACATTTATAAAACAACCAGTCACATTTCTTTTTCCTCACAGCCATACAAAAAAATCAGTAGAAAAACAGCTAGTTGTATGTTTCTCCATAGCAAAAATATTTATCACAAATGTAGTGCCAGACTTTATTTGGTTAGCTAGCAAAAGAATAAAAACATTGCCACAAGAAAAAATTTTGCGAAGGCCAGAAAATATAGAAACATAATTCTGTCTCTAAAAGTACTTTTATACTGAACTTGCTGTGGCAAGCTTTGGTCTGACACAGTCTGCCATACTTAGAGCACCCATCTGAACCTCTTTAAGTCACTAGTATCCTACAGAGGAGCAAAGTTTGGTAGAATAACTTCAAAAATACTGATCTTGTTCCCCATCAAGAAACTTCTTTTCTGGCTTATGATAAGAACTGTCTTCTTTTGGAACCTCCTTCTTGCACAAAAGCCTGCAGACTATCTGCCTCGTTCTTGTAGATCTTGATGTTATCCGACCTGAGATTTCATAGTTTGAAAGGAAAGTAGGTACATATTGTCCTCTTTCCTCTCCATTTCATATCAGAATAAGCTTATTCTTTCAAAGCATTATTTTGCTTTATAGCAAGAGATGATAGCATGGTGAGAAGGACTGAGATTCAAGTCTCTCTAACTCCTGAATGAATGAGGAGAAAGAAGACATAAAGGAAGAATCTGTACCTCAGAATACCCCAGGGAAAGTTACTGAACTTACTTCTTTGTCTTACTGAATCCATTTTTAATTTGACCCTAAACTTATGAAGCCATTAATGTCAGAACTGGCACAGGCATACCTAAACAGAGCTTCAAATGTCAGCCTCTGTTGCCCTTTCAGGATATTCTTTTCCCAAAAAGCTTCAGGATTTTGACACATATGTCATGTAAGAGCTTATACAGTAAATCCCTCCTCCAGCCCTGAGAAGACTGGAAAAGGTCAACTCATTACATTCTTGGTGGAACAAGAGGAAATAAGTGAAGCCTCTCCTTTCTCAGTAATATTGTTTGAGAGCATTGGAGGACTCCTTCACAATCTTTTTCTTCTTGCCCTTTGAACCTTTACCATGGGGATCCTCTTGGAGCTGGATGCTTGTTTCTTTTTTTCTTTATTAGATCTTTTCCTCTATGAACTAAAAAATGCCTTGCCCAGTCATTCTTTCATCTCTTTCAGCAGAATGAGAGAGGCATTCTCTACAGAAGCAATAGATCTTCTTCCCTTTGTATTTTTCAGGCAAAAGACAAAATAGCAATGACAGCTATATACACAAGTAGCAACCATTACTCTATGTGTGTGTATATGTACACACACAGATGCCCAGAGGTCATCTCTATGCTTAGATTATTTAAAACACCCCACTTTGTCCATATAAAAGAAAAATTAATTTGGCTCCTATGCATTACTTCACAATTGAGCCTAAACAGTTACAAAAGCATAATTGAATCATAATAACACAATACAATTAGAATAACAATCACAATTGCCTTGTGGCAATTTGAGTTCTTTCACATGAACAGTACCGTAGACCTGGGAATGCATCCTTTTCAGGATGTCCTGTGGTGCTTTCTTTTGGAAGGAACCTGAACTGAAGGGTAGAAGGAGCAAGGAGGCTGGTACAATTTACTGCATGCAGTCACATGCACATTCTTCTGTTTCCTCAGCATTTTTTCAATAGCATTCCTGTCAGTGTTGTAGGAGCCACATCTGAAATTTGTATCAGCCATTCTGATAGTGCTTGATATTTTATTGCAGGGGGGTCTGAGAGAATATGCTCAAGAAAAATGTTCTTTTTTCAGACAACTTCAGAACAAAATTTGACAAGGTACTATTGAAAAGTAGTGATTTTTAGAACAAATGCTAAAATCAATTCTTCCACCTCCATCCTATTAGATTTTCCTCAAGTCACTGAGTATAACTAGAAAGATGGCAGTGTAACAATAGGTCAACATATGGAAAATCTCATTTACTGAAACTGAGCTGTATGCACTACTTGATCAATGGGCAGCTGTGTAAGAAGACAAAAATATAGTGGGAAAAAGTATAAAATTGTCTATTTTCTCTATAAATGATGGGCAAAAATGGACATCTAGGAAATGAATCCCTATAACCTAGAAGAATGAGCATCACAGTACCTCTTGATAACTCTATTAATTTCATCTAGAAATATCAATTTTCAGAACAGAATCTAAACAGCCAAAGGTATCTAAAAGAATAACAAAGGCATCCTCAAAAGCCGTACACCATTGACCTGATTCTAACGCTGCTGTACAGTATTACATGAAAGATCTCAGTTCAAATTCCCAGAGCATTCCAAGTTCTTTTGTTGTAATGAAAATTGTGGGTTATTTAAAAGGTGAAGGAGAAAAGTCATTCTCAGTCAGTGCAAAATTCTTCATTTCTTTGTTATACACAAAGGAAAGTAATAAATCACACTATCTCCCATCCACCCTCAAACAGGATTTTTGCAGCTTGTTTCAATTTTACCCTTTTGCAAACTTATGTGTGCTGGCATCATCACAAAACAGCTCTGGCAAGACAATACAGAAGTGTTGTTTCCTTACATAAACTAGTTATAGAAAGTCATAGGGAAGATAGGATTTGCAGCTGCTTGTACATACAGCTAATAATGTATGTACAATGGAAAAAATCTTGACAGTTTCTGCACAACCAGCTCCCACTCAGAGATGCACACTGCCTCCTCACCACCAAGCATTCAGCAGAGATACTTCAAAGATATTAGAGCGATGTCACACAGTTTCACCCAGGTAGTCCTTTCACAATGGTTGTATCTAAAATAATCTAACATACTCTTGTTCTGCATAGTAAAAAGAATTAATAGTGGCAACATTTATTAAATGTGTTGCCAATATAAAATTACGGGCAACACATCAGCTTGCCCACATACCAGACAGAGATATATATATTTTAAGAAAAAAACAGATCATCTATCTTTTTTAGGAGCTTTTTCCTCTTAGTTGTGCAACACGTCTTAACGTTTCTGGTTTTGACCTCTTTTCTATAACCATTGTTAAATTTAGTTTTTATCCCCAAATCTTTTCTTTATATTCTTAACAGTAATTCTAAACTCTGACAATGCAGCAGTAACCAGTTTACTTCCAATGAAAAACTAAATGTCTGAAACAAGCAAATTGTTGATTTTTTTTTCTCTTAAATCTCCAAAATACCTGAAACATAGAAAGCCAGCAATATAACAGGAGACACAGATTTTGAAGATTCACAGTTATAGTTTTCTATCTCATTTTCCTTGTCACCAGTTTCAGATGACATCTCCCTTTTGGCTATTCAGACTAACTGAAACCAAGGCACGCTAGCAGTACCATGGTACTAGTACCAGTATTCTCCTCTATCCTGAAAGTTGTAGGTAGTGATAAGCAGACCAAACTTACCAATACCTGTCTCCAAGGCTGGTGCCAGCAACAGAATTTTAGGATGTTCAGTCATGAGATGGTCAATGTGACACCAGGCCTGCTAGGACCTGATGAAGTTCACCATTCTCAGTTGGGGAAAAGTACTTTTGTTCACAGGCTAGCAGGGCTGTTTGAAAGAACTTTTCTTTCTAGGTTTGAAGGGGGTAAGGGGATAAATTCAGGCTTTACAAGTAATAACCTAAGGGACAGCATGTCAATGTTTGAGGCGTGTGTATAGTGCAGGCCTTCACTCTGCTCCACATAGTACTGAGTACACTGGAGTGTATTAAAAAAGTTTGTACACTAGTGCATATAGTATGAGGAATAAACAAGAGGAACTAGAAACTTTGGCTCAGTCCCAGCCACATGACATCATTGGCATCAGTGAGATTTGGTGGGAAGAGTCCTGTGAATGGAGTACTATGTGGATGATTACAGGTTCTTCAAGAAAAGGCAGATGAGGTGGAAAGGAAGTGTAAGAAGCGGTTGACTCTACAGGCCCTGCAGTTGGGGATGGTTCATAGCTCCTAGGTAAAGATTATGGGAAAAACTACTAAAGTGGGAAATCATCAAGTGCATAAAAATTAGCAAAAAACCAAATGCCAGATTCTGTGCCTGGTTGTTGGGGGTTTAATCTGTTTTCTGCCTCTCCTGGCAGTCTTTGCCTACTTTCTCCACCAAAAATGTCGTGAGTTTACCCTGGGCCAATTTTCTCTAACCCTCCACACAATTGCTATAAGTTGAGAGAAGGTTTATGCAGACAAAAGACATCTGACTGGGGAGAATAATATTAGGATTTATTACTAGAAAGATAGAAACTAAAGAACTATATATATACAACAATACCAAGTAAGCAAAAGTACTATGTATTTACAGAAATACCCTTCCCCCCTTTTATGATTTCAGGAGGAGAAGCAGTCTCTTGTCCATTTCTGGAGCTATAGATCTTTCAAATAACTTTGTAGTACTCAAAAGTTCTTCTGTTATCTCTAGAACGACAGCTCCAATTCGTCACAGCTGGAACTGTTTCTTTTTTTCTCTCTCCTCTCTGTCGACCTTAGGGCTGCGCCTACCGCCTCCTGATCTAAGACCAGAGCCTGGGGGGTCCATCTTGCATGGACTGCAAGGGGACATTTGCCTTTCCATGGTCTTCTCACAGATACAAGGGGTAATGGCTTTGAGTCCACCCCTGTTTCCTGTGGGGTCCCACCTCACGAGAGACAGTCCTTGATGGACCTCTCTAGCACGACTACACCTTCGGGCAACAGTTCTTCCATTCTCTGCTGTCCTTAGGGTCACAAATTCAGCTGCACTAGCATGGATCCCTCACTGGGATCATGAGGTCCTACCCGGGCCATCTCGCTCCAGCATAGGTGTCTCTCTCCATGGGCCACAGATCTCCATCAGGACTGTGTTTCATCTTAAGCCTCCCTCGGAGTCACATCTTCTTTATGCACTCTACTTTGCTGTGGGCTCCTTCATGAGCTGCAGAGAGGGATCTCTGTTTCCCAACAGTCTTCCAGAGGTGGCAGTAATTTTTTAGTTTTCAGTCTCTTCCCTGCTGAAGGGGGAGAGAGAGAGAGAGGGAAGAGAAGGAGTTCCCCCCCCCTTCACGGCTTCTCTCTCTCCTGCAGCTGCCATCTTTGACCCTGGAGGCTGTGTTATCTGTGCCTGGAATTCCTTCTGCAGTATTTCCCATCCAGACAGTCTTTCTTTAGAGGTTTTTTTTCTCCACTCTGTTACATGTCTCGGTCAGGGGGGCTTCAGTGACACACCTGCCCCCGGCCCAGGGTCAGGGGGAGGAGGGAGGCCTGGCCCCCACCTGGGGCCTGACAATACTCCCTACATGATTCCTAATTTCATCTGCCCAACGATCTTCTCTTCCGTTTTCTTAAATATGTAATTCACTGAGGCATTGCTAAAACTTTTGATTGGCTTTTTCTCCAGAAATCCACCTGGAAAAAACTCTTTTCAGCCCCAGAGAAAGCTGGTCAGACACTGGTGGACAGTGTAATTCTGGATGTATGCATAGACTGGGGACAAGAATTTGGAGAGCAACCTTACCAAAAGGGGTCTGGTGGCTTAATATAAATCATCAATGTAGCCTGGAATTCAAAGTGGCCAACCAAATCCTGGGTTGTATTAAATACAGTATAACTAAGCAGTCTTCACACAGGGGGTGATGGGAATGGGGAAGAGGGGCCCATACAACCCTTGACAATCATCAAAAGAACTGTTTACTGCTGGGAGATCTTGCAAGTGAGCTTGCAGGAAGGATGTCCATGGAGTTTGTCCTCATCCAGCTAATGATGGGTGCAGAGGCTGCCTGTGCGCTCCTCTTACAGCCATTATTGTAATGTCACAGAAGGTAGTCCAGATGTGCTAGAGTCATGCAAGATAAACCCTGCCACAGGAGATCCATATCAATCAGTTCTACTTCATGTTGAGGCACACAGGGACTGTGCTCCACCTTTCCTCATGAGTCCTAGGCTCTAGCCTTTCCTCATCCCATGCCCTGAACAAAATGGTGACGGCAACATTCCAGGAGGGTACAAGGTCTTCAGTTACCTGCCCTCTGACCCAGCACCCTGCAAGTGGCACACACACCAGCCCTTCACAATGGCTGAGAGATGTCAAAGCATCCAGAGATCCCACTGACAGCAAAAAGAGGCCCAGTCAGCCTGTACAAGGCCTCTGCCAGCCCTTCATAAAAGAACTACCTATTGTCAAGTATACAGACACTTCTTGTCCATCCCTTGGCCCTGACCCTGGAGAGTGGACAGGTGCTTTTCTTCTGCACAGAGGGAAGGGAAGGGCCTGACATTCTTTGGGCTGCTTTGCCAGCATGATATGAGGAGACTATTGGAGGCCATGAAGAGTGGTCCTTGGGACATGGAGATGGAGGTAGATTCTGTCTGAGATGCAGCCTTGCTCTGTTCACCCATATGAAGAAGAAAGCTCTCATTGCTTTTTTGGTCTTTTGCTTCCCCGTTTCTAGAAAGAGCTCTCACATTTTGTTGGATTAATCTGAAGCAGCTCCTGGACTTCTGGCAGTTTTCCAGGAATAAGCTCTTGACTTGAAGGCACATCTGCTTTGAAGGCACACAAAGGACAAGGTGACATCAACAACCAGCCAGCACAGTTTTACCACAGAGAAGTTGTTCTGGCACGAACATGAGCCTTGCTTTGAGGAGATGATGGTCTTGGTGGAAAAAGGGCAGAGCAGTGACTGTATGGTGGATTGACTCTGGCTGGATACCAGGTACCCACCAAAGCTGCCCTATAACTTCCCTCTGCCATTGGACAAGGGAGAAAAATATAACCAAAGATTCTTGAGTTCAGGACAGGGAGGGATCACTCACTGATTATCGCCACAGGTAAAACAGACTCTACTTGGGGAAATTGGTTGAATTTATTACCAGTGAAAATCAGAGCAGGATAACAAGAAGTAAAATAAATCTTAAAAATACCTCCCCCTTACCCCTCCCTCTTTAACAGTCTCCGTTTCCTCCCTGCCAGGAGCACAGGAAGACAGGGAGAGAGGGTTACAGTCAGTTAATAACACATTGTTTCTGCTGCTTTTCAGGGAGAGGAGATCTTCCCCTGCTCCAGTGTGGGGTCACAGCCTCCTTCAGGGCTCCACCTGGTCTGGCGTGGCTCTCCTTCGCAGATTGCAGGTGGATTGATTTCTGGGCCCCTGTTGACATCCATGGGCTACAGGAGGACAGCCTGCTTCACCATGGTCTGCACCATGGACTGCAGAGGAATCTCAGCTCTGGAGCCCGGAGCACCTCCTCTCCCTCCTTCTTCACTGGCCTTGGCGTCCTCAGGGCTTACTCCTCTCTCCAGCTGCAGTTGCACAGGTGGGCTTGCCCTTGGCCAGCAGAGGGTCCATCCCAGACACAGGGGAATTTTCTAGCAGTTTCTCACAGAAGCCACACCTGTAGCTCCCCTGCTGCCTACTACCAAAACCTGGCCATGCAAACCCAACACAGACTGCCATTTACTCTGTATTTAGAAAGACCTGTTACACAGTCTGAGACAAGTTTCCCAAGGAAGTGGAATTGGCTCCAAGCCTGTCAGAGTTCTAGAAGCATTTGGAGAATGCTGTAAGATATATAGTTTAACTTTTAGGTTGCCCCATGTGGAGTCAGGAATTGGACTTGATGATCCTCATAAGTCCCTTTTGACTCAGGGTGTTCTGTAATTCTGTTCTGTGATTCTATACCTCCTTTTTGCATTTTTGTCCCTCTTTTTGCTGTTCATTTGATGGCATTAAACATCACTTCAGGAACCCTGAGGAAGACTAAAATAATGAACATATCTTTCTGAACTACACAAAACAAAAAGATTATATGCAATTCACCTTGAAAGTAGAAGACATTTTTATTCTTTTTGGTGGCTATTTGAAAAGTTTTTTTTTAAAAAAAAAGAAAGCTGCTGAAGTAATATATTCACCTTTATACCCTGTCCTAAAGAAAGCACTATGGTTGAAAAATCATTATAAATTCTATTTTTCACTTTCATTGTAAAATTAAGAGAGCTTTTGCATTTTGAACTCTACCCACACACTGCAGCAGCAGTTCCCTGGATTGTTCTGAGTCTTAAATAGGTATGCTTTGGAGAAAGTAGAAGGAAAAAAATCCTTCAATAGATCCCACGCTAATGACATTCTAAACTTTTAAGAAGTTTTCTTTCCATATTTATTGAAGCCAGGCATTTAATTTTGTACTCATGGGTCCCAATGTATTCACAGTTTCCTACGGGAGATTTAGATATTTCTTCACTTGGACAATTGTGGCTGTAATTATCTATTATCCTAGCAGTCTGAACCATTTTGTGAGCACATATTATTCGTTGGTGACAGTGCTCAAATGTTATCTGACATTGGCAAAGAACAATCTCTGGGCCTAGCTTTTCTTCATATATACCAGTATGTGAATCAATAATAGCTCTTCAGAACTAAAAAAGTCTACCCCAGAGTGAGATTGGAGTAATGAGAGAAAAATCAGGCTCTCCAGTTTTAAATTGTCTTATTAGAGAAACTAGATGGCACTTAAAAGTGAACTTTTATTTTATTTTTTTTTGCCTCATCTGTTGAAACTGTGGGTTTGCTGAGGGTGAAAAGGGCCAAATATAGTCATAGTCCTAGCAAGAGGGATGTTGTGGACTGTATCACATTATCTAAGTGCGAAGAAAGTGCCCCATTGGATGGTATGGTGTTTACCCTGCCAGCAAGTTCCAGCAGGAAGGTCTCTAGAACTTCTTTGCATATTGTGGCTTCATTTCTAAAATGTTTCATGTCATATCTCAGTTAAAGTCTCTGAAATCTTCCAAAACTGAAGTGAGGCACAGCATTCAGGAAGGCTTGTCTTTTTCCTTGCACTGTATACCAGTGCCCTTGTGGCTAAGGAGGCTGTTCCTTCAGAGAAGGGGTACTTCCCTGAGAAGGAAGAGGCACTCTCCACATTTGGTGAGTTCTGTGCAATAATGCACTTCCAGTTTTGTACCTTGTCTGAAACTGTAGGGCTGACCAGCTTCACACAATTCCACAGACCTGCTCCATGATCATAGGATAGGCAGTTTGGAAAGCATCCAAACCATGATTCATTGAAGGTCTTTTCTGTTTCCCTAGCCTAGTCTTCACCTAATCTCTAGAAAATTCTTAAAGGACATGCTTTGCTTAGGTGATTGGAGAGTTTTGTCATTAACATAACCAAATATGTATGGTTTCTAGTAATGCTGAGGGACAATCCTCCTAAAATTACCAAGTTTCCTTCAAATCACTGTGCACTGGCTGTTTAGACTGAGAGTAGGGTAGACTGTCCCTTCCCTTCAATCTTTACTTCATCTCTCTCACATGTCACTCAGTCCTGCTCTATAAAGGATATTTCTTTAGAAATAAAGGTTTTTCCGCAACGCAGTGAATTAAATGTAAACTCAATAAAATACATTAGAACTTATATTTATGTCCAAGGCTGAGTTACTGTAAGCATATGCACATTGTTTAACCCTCTTACATTTTTCACTGCCAATGAATACTGATCCTTCAGGACCTTTCCGCTATATTTACTTTATCACTACAGAATTTTGTATAAAATAATGTTTAGAATAATGTATAGAAAGAGACCTTGTGCATATTTATGATATATTCTGTTCAGCTTTAAAATGTGGCATCTTGAAAATGCAGTGGAAACTTAAACTTTAGATTTATGATGGATGGTAAAACTATTCTCATTTTGTGTTCTACATTAACTGAATTCACTACCATATTTCTGAGTTTAGACATAAAAATGTTGCACCTAAGTAGGAAACATAGTAATTGCAGAAGCATACGTTTAATACCAGGAAATTAATGTGAAAGTGTTCTCGTTGTTTCATCTGGTTTTGGCCCCTTTTAACTGATGTCAGTTAAGACAAATCACAGTCTGTCATCAGAAGCGTAAATAAAGAACCTACTGAAAAATATTAAGGCACCATTTCCTATGTTGCTTTCTGACATCCAAAGGTATCAAAAACCCACTTGCTGTGTGCTTGATCTCATTATGAAATTGTACGTTAAAATGAATTGCAGGAGTCCATACAATTCTGTTTTCCACAGTGTTAATTCATTAAAGTCTGGAATTAGGTTGTGTAAAATATAAAACACCTTGACTCTGAATTAACCTATGAGAAAGACAAATGTTGTAAGGGAGATGAAATGAAAAATTGACTTTGCATCTCAATTAATTTCAATATCATGTAAGTGTGACCATTCTTCCAGGACTGCAGGAAACAACTATGAAAACTCAAGAGAGATTAGGCTGGTAATAAGCAGTACTAGGGGAAAGTTACAAGTATCTCTGTGTAGACTAAATAAATGCCACACTAGGTGATGTTTGTCAAGCTTACATTTTCAGGGATCAGACAGGATTGCTTCTTTAAAAGATGTTCAAAGATACCTGACCTTTCTCCCTGAATCTTGAATTTGGCCTAAAATCTAATTAAGGGGTAACTACTAATGAGACCATACCATATTTGAATTCAACTTTATTATAAAATTTCCCCTCTCTTCTCCCTCAAGAAAAGGGCTTTATTCAGCCATTATTTAGCTATAAGATTTATCAGGGAAAAAAAAAAAAAAAAAAAAAAAAGAGAAAAATCAGGAAAAGTAAAACACTAAAAAAAAAGTAACAGCTTCTGGTGGTTTGAGAAGTGTTTGGAAAAATATGTGTTATCTGTAAAAAAACTTCATCTCAAAAGAGCAGTGTAATTAAGGAATAGAAGAAAATAGTTGAAAAGCAGAAACTGTGTGTAAGTATATAAAAGTTTTTAAAAAAACTTCAGGCTTTATTTAGCTGAAATTTAAAAAGGCAATAAAGAAAGTCAAAAACATTTACTGAAGTAACTTTTCAGACTTATAAACATTTTCATGGTAACATTGGAATATATCAGTAGTGTGCTGGCACAGCACACAACACCTTTTAACAAAGGAACTCGTTGCAGGAAATAGTGAGGACTAAGTCTATAAATAGTTCGAAACACATTTATCAAATACCAGAAGACATATCCCCTGGGAGTGTTAAGTACAGTAACCCATGGAATCTCCAGGTTAAATCACTGCCTGCCAGGACCTTGCAGACTGTTCCAAGAGATGTTTGGCCACCAAGGATACATCTACACCTGCTAGGAGACACTGACACAGAGAGCATATTGATTGGCCCAAATAAATCTTGCTGTGACCCAGGGCAGAACTTCACTGAATAGTAAAATGTAAATCAGATTTACATTTCAGAATTAATTCCAGGCTTTATGTTTTATGTTTTTAGGGTAGCAAATAAGGAAAAATTAAAATACTGTGTTTAACAGCCAATCTTGACAGAGGAGGCATTTCTAGGGGTTAGAGTGCACTTAACTCTTTCAAATACCATTTGGGCAAGTGAGTTTAGTACATTTTGAATGTATCCACATTTGGAAGATAAAACCATAGAATGACAAAATTCCTGTTGGTTATTTGGAATCCCAGAGAGCCACCCAAGTGAGGTAGATGGGCTCATAATGAAAAGATAGGCAGTTAGAAGAGCCATCATCTCTCACAGGGCATTCACAGAACACTTTTTTCTTTTCCCCGATTTTTTCACTAAGACAGTTTGTTAACAGTCAGAAGGCATATTCAATGATATGTGAAGAATACAAAGGAAATATCTTTTGCCTTTTTCAGTTATTACAGTGCATTTATGTTTACCCTAAACTTATGAAACCCAGGAAAGAGCTTATAAGGTGATAAAATAGCTAACAAGAACAAAATATTGTGCACTAAACATAACCACATTGAATCTCTTTATCCTAGTACTACACTAAAGACTGTGCCTTTTAGCTGCTCTTTAGCACAAATCTAGTAGTCTAGCTATAAATAGCTATCTAACTTTTACTGAAGTAGCCAATTGATAAAGTTCCCTGAAACCATTCATGCAAAATGCCAAAGGAAAAAGAAAAAAAAAAAAAAAAAGCTATCAAAAGACAAAGCTTGAGGAAATGGAATTTTCTCCTGAACTCAAAGCATGATACAGGGAGCTTGGCCCCTTCGTGTTAGATTTTGTGGTGAGCACAGCCATTTCAGTAATAAATAACACTGACATTGTGCCTTTCATTATGAATAAAGGTTGTTAGCATATGATGAAATGCATTCAAACTAGAACAGGATAATGAGTTATTATTTAAAATTTAAGGCACTTTTTCAATATTTGCACACATTTGCAAAGAAAAAACATACTAGCTTAAATTTATCAGTAGAGGTTTAATTTAAAGCAGTCCACCTCACAGATTACATTATCTTACTACTATTCTAGGGTGTTTATATGGTCAACTACACCATCCTAGCAGTTACTCCTTTAAATGTTGAATTAAACCATAATCTATCATATACTGAGGCTCAAAGGGCACTAAAACTTGGCTCCAGGCTTCTCAATTTATTATACTGAATTTGTATTACAGAAAATTAATGCTGGCTACAAAATATACCAAGTTCATAAATTAGACAGATAACACAAAACATATGGAAAATTCATACATGCACAACATTAAGAGAGAAAGAATCATGTATCTATTAGTCATGGTCAAACTGTGAGCAAGACTGCAAATTGTTTCTGAAGTATCACCCACGTGGCAAGTAGAAATTGCTTTTCAAGACTTTTGGGTTCTCTTTGGAAGAGGGGTACTCTGCTTTAGTCACAGAGTTGTAGAAAACTGTCCAATATAAAGGGCTTGAAGAGCCGAGAGACACTTTACAAAAGAAAAAAGAATAACAAAAACCCACTCTCCACTAGTAATTAATGGTAAATTTTTATTAATGCACTTAAGAATTTGGGTCAAATGTTGTTTCATTTCCTTAAACACTACATAGCATTGAACAAAAACTATTCTTAGGCCTGCTAAATTATCTGAACTAATAAAAGACTGTGTTTTAACTGTATATATATTGTATTAGAAAATATTATTGTCTGAATGATCACTTTGAATGACCTTGAATCTGACAAAAACTGTGACAATTAAGAAAAAATTTAAGATGCAGAATTTTAATATTTCTCTGCAGACTGCTTCAGCTTTCCAAATTCATTAATGTCATCCTAGGAAAAAACTTTAAACTCTTTTTCTTTCAAAAGTTACATGTCAAAATCATGTCCTCCAGCTGGTAAACATCTGTCATGGTTGTGTAAGTTCATCTTAGGGGACACAGAGTGCTCAGCATTTCATTTTCAGAATTATGTTTTGCAATCCTTAGCAGTATTACTGGTGACACTGAAAATAGCTGCTGCAGGTCATACAGTTGGGCAGTTTAAAGGGTCTCTCATTTCCAACTGTCTAACATTTTTATTTTTTATTTCAACAGTTATTAAAAGAGATAGTATCTCAGGACATGTACATAAAAGAGTCAGCTAACAAGGCTAATAAACACTCTTCTAGGTCATCAAAATGCCAAAACAATCTTTCTTTATGCACATTTTCCTTGCATGGCAAAATGAACGTGATGCTTAGCTGAAATATTGCTAGACTTGAGACAAAATGAAGTGGTGTCAGATTTTCAAAACCACAAATAACATGTAAATTAAGAGAAATTCTGATGGAGCGAAAGAAACTCTCATGGAGCTAAATGTTCATGCAGGCAGTTTTTTTCCATGCAGTGAAAAACTGAAGCAGCTTCAATTTATAGACAGAAAAAACAAAACCATGTGTAACAACATTCAAGAACTAGAACTTGGTCCTGGTCATAGAAACTCTCCAGGAATTTTAACTTAGAAATGTGATTATTGTCACTGTCTGTATGTTTGTGAAAAACTGTTAAGTACAGGTGAATTATGCCTCTGAAATAAGCAAGACACTTTCAAGCGTTACATTTGAGCCTAGGCAGAGAGAAAACCTTGGAGTTTACCAGAAAGGAAAAAGATAGTGCTTAAGTTGCCTCGGGAGTGCTCATTTCAATAAAAAATGAGTAAAATATGTTTTTTCTTGGAAAAAAAACACCATCAATAAAAAGAAAAGCACCTAAAGAACTGCAAAAAAATTATTGCTGTGGTTTAAATAAGTTTAATTCAGAATTCTGGGTGACTTGATTAAAAAAAAAAAATAGAAGAAGAAAGACCAAATAAATCAAATAGTACTGATTGAGGAGCTTAAAAGAGGCAGAGAAGATCCATGTTATGCATAAAATGTAGCTACTTCTATCCAAAATCGAGTCCCTTTTTTTTTTTTTTTCCTTCCTTCCTTGTTTTTTGGCCACCAGTGCTTTTCTCATTAGTATCCTGCTTGCTGTGCAATCTGGAGAACAAAAGCATAGATGATATGGACAGTGCTCAGCAATTCAACCCTTTAGCCAGTCCTTTTTCTTTCTGATAAATTCCATGTGCTCTGGCCAGAAAAATGTTTTTCTCAGTGAGCCTTCTGCCACTATTGTCCTGAAGACTTAAACTAAATTCTGCAGCCTAAGAGGTGCAGACTTGCCAGCTAATATTTAAATTAAGCCTTTTAAGCAGTTTCCACTCAGGATCATTTCTACTGAGTATCCCAAATCCCACTTACACTAATGAAGGTCTCTACTGACAGCTACACTGTCATTCAAGATTTACAACATCAATGAAGTCAGAACCTGAAGGTGCCACTGTATTTCGAAGTTTCTATTCTAAAACACAATACAACTTAATTCTGCTTACAAGACATTCACTTAGATGATAATTTTACAGAAGACTATGACTTTTCAGGTGGACCTTCATTGAACTCTTTTCACTTGCTTAGGGGGAGTGATCTGTATTCAACATCCCTTCGAAGATCCCCAGTAAAAGTACAATTTAATTTTAGTAATGCCTCTGAAGTGATGCTGGAATTCTTTCCTTAAGATATTTTTAGACAATATCTGTAAATCTGGACTTATTTTCATACAAATAGGAATATATCTGACCCAAACCTCATTGAAATCGATGGGAATCATCCTATCTACTTCAACTGCAACCCTACACAATTTTTTAATGCAACTGCTATTAGTACAACATGAAATAAAGGTAGAAATAGGAGAGATCTAAAAACATATTTTCAAGGAGTTCTTTCACTTGCTGTGATCTCATGATAGCCAAAATGGGACACAAATAGCTCTGTGGTTATCCTTTTCATTAACTTAGGGGCAACAAATATCCTGTAACAATAGCATGAAATTTACTTTGGTAGAAAGTGATTACATTTTTCTGTATTACTATATTACATATAGTGTCTTTTTTTTTTGTCCCCAGAAAATAAGTGAATGGAAGAAGGATCCCACATAGCTTCAGTCATGCAGAATTTCAGTACCTAACCTGGTTTACATTGCCTCACTTTAGGGAGAGAAGAAATATGTATCTACACAAGGACACACATTTTTCACATTGTACCGCACTGACAAAATAGTATTCTACACACCTAAGTTTAATTTAAACACTTGAGGTAAATGTCTACAACTGATTTATCCGAGATTTGTTTTCCTTAAAGACAAAAATCAGAAGTACTTTGTTTAGGTAATGGTTCATCAGGCCTGTTTCAGAAGTCTGCTATGGGGTAAGGCAAATCATAGTTTGTTTGTTATTGACTAGATCAGTGATCATTAACCATGGAAGAGTTCAGGGTGAATAGGTCCAGTAGATATAGGAACATTTGATCATACGAATCCCACCTCTCACCCTTATATACCTCAAGGAAAGATCTGGCTTTTCCTAAATGATTCATGTTTATAAATCAGCTCAACTATAATAACCACCAGTGAGTTCTAGATTGCTTGAAAACATGTAATCTTGAAAATCAATATGCTTATTAGTTTGTGCTGGATGAGACAGCTACATTTTTTTCTACCTAGTAGTTCTGCTGGTTTTATGTTAAAATGAGCAATGACAGCAAAGGTTTCAACACAGATTCAACTCAATGTGCAAATAAAGACAAGACATTCAATCTATTATCTGATCTTTTCACAGACTTTTACTAATTGTCCCCAAATTAGTCAACGTATATATTGTAACAATGGTTCTACTACAAAATAATGTAAAACTAAGGTGGATGAGAGATATGGAAGGAAAAGTGAAACAGAAGATATACAAGCAAGTACTAAAAGTACTTTGTTTTAGACATAAAAAGTTATAAAAACTGAAAACCTTGAGAAATCAAACACAAATACATTTCAGGTTAATAACAACAGTATACATCTGTTGAAAAACCTAGCCCAGTTTTATAAAAGAGGAATATATATTACCTTGTACATATTAGCTGTGGCTTCTAAAAAATCTAGAAATTTATGTTTCATTATTTTAATTTCTAAGAAATTTAAAACCAGAAATATAGCCTATAGAATTCAGTCTTTTCCATACATTTTATTTTACTGCAGTTAAAAGTGAGCCAGATCTTCAGCTAGTGTTCACTGACAGACTATAAAACATGGTTTAAAGCCTTACTGATTTATACCTTCTGAAAAAATGACAAATTATTTTTGCAGAGCTAAAGTATAGAGATTCCTGCTGATACATCCTTGCTCTGTTATAAAATCAATTGTTTATTGTTATCACTTGATAGTAAATCAGGATTTTAAAAAAATATTGCCTTATATCAACATCAAAACTACATGTGTCCTAAGTTATTAATTAACAATTTAGCAGCAGAGAAGGATAGTACAGCTGGATAAAAACTTTACATCATTTGAGCCTGACAGCTAGACCTAGGCAATACATGAGGTTAATCCACCTGAAAGCCTATATAAAGGCTTTGATAACATAGTATTGTCAGCTTTCTATAATGCCTTTATTTTTAGGATAGTTTATAAATGATTTCATTAAGCTAAGGAGAGATAAATCACCAGTTTGTAACAGCAGAGAATGAGCATGATTCCCTGGCAGTAGCTGGCCCTAGTGTCTTGGGAGCTTAGCACTTCATCCCTAAAGAAATGATACAAGACCAGCATTTGAAATCTAGCTAAGTATCTATAGGCTCTCTTTGAAAACACAGGCATAATACTTTACAAAACATTGAGCTTTCCTTCGAGTGGTTTTTTTTTTTCTCTCTCTTTATATTTTCAGATTTATGATTAGGAATAGTACAATAACAAGTTTCTCATGGAACCTTCCCATTTTTTTATGTTACCATAGTTTCCATTGTTTGATAGTGTAGCTCATTCAGTTTCAAAACGATGTTATTATTCTGGTATTTAATACCTAAATAGAATTTCTTTTCCCCCTCAATCACAAAAAAAAAAAAAAAAGTGAGTCGCTATCATTTCTTTGCATGCATATGCATGCACAAGATCAAAAGTATCTGAAATTAATACATTAGAGGTGTTTGGTATATGCTGCTCATGAACAATAAGTAGATACCAAAGCTGAATAAATCCCATTTTACTTATTTTTACTGATTACAATTATGACATTTTCAAAACCACTTCAGGCTGACAGCATAGCAATTACAAAGCTATGAAGTAAGAAAACAACAGCAAAGTTTCCAGGTCTCAGACGCATCACAGGGTATTCACACCTGCAGGCTGATCTGTCTTTATGACTTCTAGCATGGAATAAAAGACATACTGCTGGCCTGAGTTTTCATTCTTGACATCCTCAAAATGCCAGAGAGCTCAGATCTTGCTATTTCTCTTTTGATTTTGACAGAAAAAAACATCTAGAAGGAGAATGTGTATGTAGTCATAGCTTGGACAGTAGCTGAGAAATGCTTAATATCAGCCCAGACTTCTCTGCCCAGTAAACTGGTCCACTTCTTCCACTGGTCACTCTTAACTGTATGTGTCTTTTACTGTCAACAGGTACATTTGTCCCAGTTCTTTGCCCAGCTCTGACTCTTTCTCAGCTACATGTACTTTTCTCCTGGATCCTGCCAAGGACATTTTGTCTTCTCCTGACATGAAGGCATTTCCCCAGCCATTCCCATTTTGCACCCAATATTACTTGTCTAGAATAAAATTGCCCTCCTCAAATGTTTATGACTGGACCTCCCCAAGATATCTCAAGGTATCCCTAAAACATCTACATACACGTTCTGAAAAGATCAGTATAGTTTTGGCTTCTTCCTGTTGTCTCTGCTAACTCATTCTAACAAGCAGTAACCATCTATTCCCATTAGTTATTCAAACGTTCTCTTAAAACCATACATTTTAATTTCCATGCCCCTCAGATAGCCCTCAGACACTTCTAATATATTACTTAGTTTATATCCACCCACTCTGCATAATTCATTTTCCTTCCCTTAGTATTTTATTAACATGTAGTATATTTCACATTAGCATAGCACTAGTCAAGTCCAAATATATTTGTGTATATTAGTATTTAGTAATTTTACATTTTCACATATCTTACTTAAAATGTTGAAAAGATTAAAGTTTTAATCTACATACATAAGTCATGTCAATTCCCAATGCTTGACTCCAAGAGATCTCTTTCACTGACTCAAGTTCTTCTCATAAATCATTTCACCAGTGTTAACAAAAGGAATGATGACATGTCCTTTGCAATTGGGCCAAGACCTGTTCTCTCAAAAGTTGTGTGCATTCAGTCTTGGGAAAGATGGGGGCGGGGCGATAGAGAGAAATTCAGTCCATTACAGTTAGTAGAATTGGGCTGAGTTAACAGCACACAATGAGACTGCTCAATCTGAGGAAGAGCAGATCTGGCCCAATTGGCACATGACATCTGATTCTCATAAAATTGGCACTTTTCTCATTGCAAAGGTTGAGCAACTTTAAGATGAAGTTGGTAACAACACATTATTTATAATTAAACAAGCCTATCTAGATGTCAGGTTTTCTAAACAATCTGCATACATTACAATAGCGAGTGCATAAAACAATTCCCATCAGAATGATATACAGTCTACACGGGAAATTAACTAACAATATTTGCTGACTTTTTGCAAGATAAAAGAACAGACAGAACTCTCAAACTTCACTTTATTTGGAGACAGCAGTTTAAATAGGTGTAAAGGGGAGACATTTTAACTTACATTAATTTACAATCAGGGGATTTGATTTATGTTTTGCAGTTGTAAAGAGGAGATGAGGAATAATGTGATTGTACCAGAATTATGCTGGATTACAGTTATGTAACAGAGTGGTTTCATTGACTAGGGATTGTATCCAAACTTCCTTCAGACTGTGTAATCTCACACTACTTTTATTTCTATTACAGCTAAAGTTAGCATTTAGTTACAGTCAGAAATCTGGAATAACTCCATTACTTACTTATATTCTGTTGGGGCTATAATATCAGAATTTCCACTGCTTCCTTTATAACAGAATAAACCACAGATGTTTGTCTCTGATTTTAGTTTTTTTCACCCACCCATGTGTTAAGTTTTCCTTAAATTTATGACTATAGGTGGAGGTTGGTGAGGGTTTTTTTAATTTCTAAATGAACAAATTTATTTACATTCTTGTATTTTAGCAAATGGCAAACTACAGAAGACAAATTTCCTTTAAAAGCATTGAATGGGAGGAAATTGATTGCACTGGTCTTTGATAGATAATTAAATCTTCCTAGGATTGTGCTTTTCTTGAAGGGATTGGGAGAGTGGAAAGAGATTGATTTTGGGGGGGGGGAGGAGTTTATATGAACATCTTTCTGACTATTAACACAATTTGATCGAAATTTTCTCAGTTCAGGTCTCAATACCTCTGTATTAGAGGAGATTCCACCATCATTGAAGCAGGATGATTGTGCAGTTTACTGAGTTTTGGCACATTTCTGTTTCCTTCACAAGACATCCCTGAAAAGAGGGCTTCCATCTCAGAGACTGGAAATTCATTTCAGAAACAAGTTGAAACAGGAAAATTCAAAGACAGCTCTTTTACCTTAACTGCTGTCTTTAGTATGAAAAGGAGAGCAGGCCACAAATTAAAGCATTGCAGCCTCCTTTGCTTGATGGCAGTCTAGTAATTATCAAATATTCTTTATGTATGCATGTGTATGCATGAAATAGAGAGGAGGAGAGACAGACAGACATGCAGAGAGACTGGAAGTTTCTTGATTAAAAAAAAAAAAAAAGAAAAAAGACAGCTTTACATACGCAGCAGGTAAGCAATGAGAAAAACAGTAGAAATTCAGTCTACCTTAAAAATACCAATTATTTTGAATTACTATTTTTCTACATTTTGGTAATAACCTGGCATTAGCAGGTTCAGCAGTTGTTTCCAATATTGACAACCCTAAAATATAAAAAGAGATTTTTGTTCCCCTGCTGCTCAATGTCTGTATGGTACGTAGAGCAGCTGACAGCTGCATGTAAGCCAATTTATAACTTCCAAGTAAATTTTCAGCCTTTCATCCCCAAGTTACCTTATTCAGTAAAACAACTTGGAACATGCAAGTTAAAGTCCCACCAGTCTCTTACAGTAATTTTCATGGGTATGTTATCCTATCAGGTTATCAACACACAAGCAAAGCTAATATTTTGCTGTCTGGGACAATTCTTAACATACAAGCACCCCACCTCCCAGTTCTCTTAAAGTGTAAGAAAAAAGGGGAGACATCAAAATTTTAAGACTAATAATTTAGCAATACAAGAAAATCTGCTTATGCTACTATCATTTCTTTTAGCTAATGTAATTTCGTGGTGATGCTACAGGCTTTGAGGAATTTCTCTCCAACTCATCACCTTCTAGAAACCGGAAACCCTGATAAATTACCTTTTCCCAAGAAGTGAAAGTTCATACTTGGCATTGGAATAAAACTAATCATCATGTTACTAAAATAACTAACAATACATTTAATAGGCAAAAAACCTTAACATCAAGGATTTTAATAATTCAAAAAAACACTGAAATATGATATTAGTACAGTGAACCTTGCCTGAGCAAGTATTTGAAAAGCTGTCTTTTTCTTTGTTGTTAATTACCCATCTGAGATGTCACATCTGACTGAATGAACTAAAAAGGCTATTGGAAGTGGTTTGTAACTCTTGGTTAAGGTTAATTTTGTCAACATCACAGTAAAACAATTTAAAAGTGCTAATAAAGACAGGATAGGTGGTCACTGTTAATTAAGTAAGGAAAAATAATTCAGTTCTGTTAACTTCAATAGCTACAATATACCATCATACCAATTCTACTACAACATCCACGTATATGCTACTTGAAGACTATTTGGCCTTTGCAAACATGGTCACTTCCTGGTTCTAACATAAATACATTAACATAAGACCCATAGAAAGCTCCCCAAGCTAAGATTTTGGACCACACCTACATATTAATGTAAAGTGTTTTAAGATATTTCAGATGAGAAATCTGAAATAAGACAACTGCTTTGGAAAACTTCAGCAATGTGACGTAGTGCTTGCAGCTCATAAAATGTGCTGATTAATAAGTCTTTCAGTTGAAACAAAATGCATGTAAAAAGCCACTCAAGGAGCAAAGTTGTATGATTTAATTTTTAATACAGTAAAATAAGACCTAACTGCAGCTTGAGGTCAAATAACAGCTTCTGAAGCTTTTATTAGTATTTTCTATAAGTATTCAGCAGACAGGAACAAATTTACTGAAGGAATGTAACAAAAATGACAAACCAAAGATTGGGATCTTTCACAAGGACTATCCAACTTCATAACCACAGCAGAAATAATCTATTTTATGCCAAATCTCAGAGGCTTTAACCTCTACAGTGTCCATTCTCTGGTGATATTCCTAACAAACGATATCTAGGACTGAAAGTGGGAAATAAGTTAAGTGAGTTTTTGGTGCAATATAGCAACAAAACCAAATCAACACAGAATACATTTATTAGCTTTCTAAATATACAAAAATCTCCTGGATATATCAACAATCACCTCCCTGGATCAGTTGCTATGTAGTGCTAAATGGAGAGTTAATTGCAGAACTCACAGCTAGCCCCTTATGGAACTAAGTGCGGAGAGCTGCATGCCTGAATCACAGCAAGTTTATACCTGATGTAATTAGCTAGCCCGGCACCTCATAAGTACAGCCCTCAAATTGATGTGACTGTACATACTGTAGGGGAATCTGTGACTGAGCAAAGCACCTCTTCCCAGCGAGGTGATGTTCTACAAATAGATCGACTTAATGGCTCAAGAACTTATAACATAGCATGAGATGACTGTGCTGTGTAGATATGCTAAAAATACTTATCCTAGTGAAAAAACAACAAACATTTCCATAAGTAAAAATTAAAATTAACAATTCAGTTCTTTTAAAAAATATGGAGAACCATCAGTAATGAACATCTTCAAGGTAAAATTGAGTATACAGTGCAAATGGAAAGCAGGTTACTTTTTCTAGGGTTTGTGTGGTTTCAAAAAACTGCAATTCTATTGATTTTACCACTATATGAAGGAATAAACAAGCTTTTCATCAGATAGATTGTGCTTAAAAAAATTCTCATAGCTGAATAATGTTGAACTTTGGGAAGTTTAATTCTCTAGTAACATCCTGGCAACCCCTCTAGACCTTTAGAATATTATTTAGATTCCATTTCTAGCTATGATTAATCATAATTTTATTTTTCTAATGAAAATAAACAGAGAAATAAAGCTGATAAGGGAGAAAAGAATGCCACCCTGGGACATTTCTCAAAAGGAGACCACAGTATCTCTGTAAATGATAAAACAGTTGAAGGTGAGATCCGTGCAGGTAAACAAGGTATGTGTGCTCAAAGATGAAACATGAAAGATGTCTTGCTGGAAAAATTCATAACTTACTTTTAACTTGCTCCAGGATAGTGAGGGAAACATAGCAGGAAGACCAATTTTTTTATTATTATGGTAAATAATGAAAATATACTAGGAGTAAGGTCTCATGAGAAGATGCCTTTGAAGAAAAAGTAAGTCAAGAACATTTTGAGGTCAAATAGTATTCCTCTAACTTTCAAAAAGACTGGCTTCCCCATGTAGACAAGTGCTAATTACAGTTGGCAGCAATCAGTAAACAATAGTACACTTATTTTTTTCTTTTAACATGTGGAACAGGAGGTATTTTACAAAATAGGATACATTTAAGCAACTGAGATGTTCCAAATTCATAACAAAATCCCCATGCATTGCAAAAAAGCTATACCTTCCCAAGATCAAACAAAGAAATAACTGTGCATCATAACAAAAACATTTTTTATCCTAACCTTGTAACTTCCTTGTGGTAAAAGAATAGAACACATAACTGTTCCTTTCACAGACAGACAAGGGAGGAACAAAGCTGGCCAACTTCAAAACAGGTGGACTTTGGAGGAATTTCAGCAAAGCATCTAATAGTGAAACTGTGGAAAGCCTTCCACAATTATGGCAAGTCCCCTGGCACGTGATGTCTGAGCTGCTGCTTCTTTCTGAATATATCATTGACAAGCTGCATTGAGATGTATCTGGACATATCAGAGGGACTCAGCTCTATCATACTCCTACCTTGTGCCTGCCCCACTAAACTCCACAGCAAAAGAGCTGGATGAAGTACTTTCACCACAATAAGTAGTCTCTTCAGAAGACAGTTCTGGACTATGCACAAGCTGTGATATAAAATATGTTTCTGCTTCCCCCCCCAATACAACAGCATCCTTGGGCGATGAGGTAGAATATCTGGAGAAGACGAAAGAGGAGGTTTGCAAAGCAAAGGATTAATAAAACACCCAGAGGTCTGCATGAAAAAGCTCTGGAGGAGTGTGAGCAATGCCAGATAGTTCAAGAAAGGGAAATCCAAAGTCTGAGAACTGACAGAGAGAGAAAGCACCCCTTGCATTCCACACTCCACAAGCTTGCTAGTCAGAAGGGGTGGGCTGAAGAGGAAGGATAGTACAGATAAGGCATGGCAGCTAGCTTTATTACTGCAAGTCAGATAAGCTTCATTAGTACTGCATTCAGACAGGGTTAATAAGCTGTTCTAAGCATTCTAACTCCACCATTTATTTCTGTATGGAACATCAGGCATAGTGATTTGTTTATATGGGGAGCATTTGACCAGTTAGGGGAATAAACTAAGTCTTGCAAATCCAAGATCAGCATCATAAGCACTGATACATCATCCTGAAATGAAGTCCAACTCTCCTCATACCACTGAACACTCCTTTTTTTTTTTTTTTTGGTTTTAATCTTTTACACTACCACATGGGGCAAACACTAGCACTATCCTCTTTATGCTGGTTAAAAGCAGATCTGTAAACACAAAAATGAAATAAAACACAGAAAATCAGTTCAAAGCTCAGCATATCTCCAGATAATATTATAGCAACTCCATGTAAGCACAAGATTATAAAAATTCATGCTATCAGCATCGTCAGGTATCTACAGCAATATTCATCACCCACCATCTGACTTCTGGTTCAAAAAGATAGCTACCTTGCTCCTTCTCACTATGCAACCCCATTATAACTTCTCTGCTCACACTTTCCTTTTACCAGCAGGTCATTCTCATCTGAGTTGCTTAATGAAATTATTTTCTTGGTGGTGCTCTGACATGCCAGACTGTCAAGCATGCTGCTATGATAAGCTCCCCTAAGGGATACCATGACTGTGTGAACACAGCATACTGTTCCCAAACAGAACCTACTGCTAGAGCCTTAAATTCCCTTGAAATTTTAATTGTAGAAGACCCAAGCCCAAGGATTTGTTCCACTCAGTTATCATTGCAGAAGGCACCAGTCTTTCACAGCCCAGAGCAGACTAGAGCAGACCACCACAATTAGTGTTTAGCTGGTTTATTTATCCAAACAGATTTTGACCAAGAATGCTTGATTGGATTTTGTTGTTGTTTATTTTTTCTTTGTTGTTCTTGTTGCTTGTTTATGTGTTGGGTTTTCTGGGGGGCATAGGCCTGGCAGGCTTCATTTCAACATTCCTTTCAGACTGGAAGCTTCATTTCCTGAACATTTAATCTACTTCTTTAGAATGCTTTAAAAATAAGTTCATAATCATTTATCATTAAATGTGCAAACCTGTAAAAAACATTTTTGGATCATATAAAATAATGTGTCTGCTCCTCTAAAGTAATTTGACTTCTGGTGTTTTCCTGCTGCCAACAAAATGAAAAAAACCCAAAACGTTTCATATGAATGTCATCATAATACCCTCTCTAAAATGAGTTATTCTAGTCAATCGAAGCCCATTTTCTTTCAGACTTGGATAGACAGAAAAATATATTCAAATTTCCCCAACATTTCACATTTTATACATGGCGAAGTGCCTGCTAGTGTATACACTGTATAAACTGTATACATTTGATACACTTGTATTTTTATGTACAGCTTCATTCACTTGTATTTTATGCAAAATCCTCTTCTTGTTTTAAATATACATGTTAGCTTATATGTGAACCTCAAGTCAGTCTTGCAAACCTGGTAAGTTATCACTAAACTTCAGTCTGTTTCTGGTAACATCTTCCCTAACCTAACTGAAATCTTGTGGACTTTTTTTTCCCCTCAGCAGAGGCAAGGTCAGTTAAAATGACTAATCTTATATTTGCAAAATAAAGTAGGCAAAATAATATATGTGAATGCTAAAATTATCTTTTTTATATATAAAATTATGTAAAGACTAGTTTTTCTAAGTCATGCTTGTTTGTATGAAAGACTTTCCTGAAATAAAAAGATTTTTTTTTTTTTTTTAGTAAATAACATCTAGACTAAAATGTGAATGAAGATTTTGGAGGGATATTTTCCTCTACATTCCATAGGTCATCACTACATCTTCTCCTTCAGTGTGCATTCATGCGTGTACACGAACTATTTACAGTCAAAAGGAAAGCGTATGCCTTTCAAATTTCATCAGGCTGTCATTCTTTCAACATATTACAGAATATACCGTAATTCAATAAAATCCAGTGAATCTTGACCTGGCACACTTATCTTAGCCTTACTTTTCACCTCTGAGAAAACAAAACAAAAAAATAATCTTGTAATCACATTGGATTTTGGGATTAATTTTTCTTTCCTACCCCATCTGTTTGAGCTTCTTGGGGTAGCGGAACCAGAATCTGACTTCGGAGGTTTTTTATTGGTAATAGTATTTTTGTTGTTCCTCTTATTATGACTTCCAGAGACTCTGATGGCAACAGAAATATCTCTGGGAGCTTTGAGTTAGAAAAAGGTCTTGCTGATACAGTGGTGTCTTTACTGAAAACATAATGTTGTGCCTGATAAATATTGTCTCCACTTCTTTACCTGTCTGAATTCCACCAACAGTGTTCTTGCCTTTTCTTCCATGTGCCCATCCTCCTTCTAATATGAAGGCAACAGCATCCTACAAAGGATTTTCAAATAAATTCACTTTAAATGTTAACTTTAAGAGTTAAAATTCACTGTGAATTCTACCTTTCTACCACTTTCACCCATGCCCTCATAACCTTATTGAACCATTTATCTGAAAAGCTTTCTTAAGGCTCTTACCTTTTTACCTAAATGCCACAGACCAAATAAATGTACTCTTTGTGCCCTAGGTGCTATATTTGTGTACTATTTTTCTCCTGGTCTTCAGATGAAAGGAGACTGGAGAGAGATAGCAAGAAAGGATTGCTTTTTTAGCTTTTATTTCTTATCTCTTTTATCTGTCCATCCTTCCTTTCTTTATGCCTTGTGTCTTCAGTCACAGTTTGACACTGGGAAGATACCAATGATGAAGAAAGTTTTTGTTCGGAGATAAGAACTAGTATTTTATATAGAGAGCCTCAAACTGGTCAGATGAACAACAGTTTTCTCTGTGCCTCATGAGGCCAAGTTAAAGTGGTTTGCTAGTGAAGTCTGTGGTTTGCTTTTACATTTAACAAGGGCTGTAAGACAGGAATCATGAACTAGTCTAAACATTTTGCTTTGAAGCCTTCTAATGTGGAAAACTTATAACACTTCAAAGTGACAGTTTTTCTCTTAAAAGAAAATGGGCAACAACTGGGTCGATATCCTAAAATTTGAAATAACTGCAGAGATCCTAACCTAAAAACCCATTGCAGAAATGGTAGGAGATAATAGTTTCAGTACATGAAAACTATGAGACACAGTTATTCTGATACACTCCATATATTTTAGCCTGAAATTCTCTGTCAGTCATTTACAAGTGTGCTGCCAGTGAATGAGAAATCAATAACTGACACAAAAGAAATTTAAGAAATTTACTGTCTCAAGTACAAGCTGTACAGTGATGTTAGCTTACTTATAAACTTGTTTTGCTACATAAGCTCTGGAGCTGTGAATCCTCTGACTCTCTTGGCACATGTGCATGGGTACACACACTTTCATATTGCTGTCTCTCTCGGCACTTCTTAGGAAATTTCAATCAAAACAGATAAGCAGATGAGGTTTCAAAGATGTCAACTTCCCTCAAGTTTGACAAAAGAGCAAGAAATCCTCTAACTTAAAAGCTGAAGGCCACCCTTCCAAGCCACCATGGAAAGTCATTACATGAATGTCTCAAGTGCAGTAACATCTCTCTCAGCGGTCTCCCTTTACGGGCTATCAGAAAATCCAGCCATATGAGGCTCAGAGATAAGCAGTAACCAGCCTTCATTAGCTTTGGGTCTAATACTACTTCCTTTACTTGTTATAACAGCAAGTTTGTGTACCTTCAAATATCACTGGAATGTAAGCACTCTGTGTGCTAAGAGCTATACAAACATACCAAAAAGTATTTTTCCTCCCCTAGAGAGGTTACTATTTCCCTCACTGAGATCAGAGAAAAACTATAGAGACTCAAAACCAACCCACACACCCTGGGGAGTTACTCAGGTGCACCTTTCATAAGGATATTACACTGGCCATTTGGGTGAGAACAGTGCTCAGATCCCCAGAGCCAGCCCAGAGGTGCACATTTGACAGGAGGCTGCTTTAATCGCCTCCTGGCTGCGCACAGTAGCTGCTAATGCAGTGGTGTTAGCTGAAGTCTGATAAGCTTAGTAGCTGATATGGTGCCTGCACCTTATCAATAAGTATTTTTGATAACTCTAAGTCACCAGAACCCCCAGGAGAAAGGGTATCAGTAACAGCCATATCATGATATTTTTTTCCCTTTCATTCTGTGACTAAAAGCTGAGACACTCAAAGTGATTGCAATGAAACTATACACTGTAGCTATGTAATTATTTTGGAGGTTTTTCTAATTGAAGTTTTTTCAGACTTTATTAACTGAACGGTAATCTATAAAAAGGGAATAAAAATAACACAACCACACACTATAGATTGCATTGTAAGTCACAGATCACAGTAAATCCTAGGATTTTATGTATCAAAAGTTTTTGTTTCTCTTTTACTAGAAAAATCACACAGGGATAAATGGCTTTGCATTTCCTATTTGTTTTTTTACAGCATTTACTTTTTTTTTACCCTGTTATTTATGGAATATAAGAAACATTTATAGTTTTTGTTTCTATAAAGATTTTCTACTAAATTATGTGGATATAGGGAGAGGAAAATTCAACCTAGTTCTAGATCCCTAGTTGACATAAAGATACACCTCTTCTAAACCATGTAATTTAAATTAAGGTAATTTCTAATACATGAGTTTTCTCTATAATACACAATTCTTTTATTTAAATGGATTAAGTATTCCATGTAAAGTGGTAAAAGCTTATTAATACCATGTCTATGCAGAATTCAGACTAACTCTATACTAGAGGAACTTGCACCACCAAGAAATCTTTCTGCTTAGGGATCATTGTTTAAATTATTATTATTATAGACATATAGCCATCATTAAATTAAATATACTGAGAGAAATCTTTGTCTTTCTGGATTAAGTGGAAGTTTCTTCAACTGACTTTGGTAGTTCAAAACTCAGTCTTCAGTTAACAAGGATCATGTGTCAGTACATCTTGATTTACACCTGAAATATAAAGAAAATATTGTAAAGTGATACAAATGTCTTATGACCTAATTATTACTTATCTCTCTAATAGCAATATGTATGTATGTGTTACATTAAGAATTAACTGATTACTGACCTACAACCTTTACTGTGTTTTGAAGCTAGCTAACTAGTTTTCGACATATTAACCTGTGCTAGAAGGTTAAATTGTTGGCTATGTGTTTTAGAGTTATTGACATTTCATTCATATTCACCACAGAAAATAAGACCAAACAATGCTGCTTTCAATTAAGCCAAATCATTATAATTATTTCCTGATTGACAAGATGCCTGATTACAATTTATACTGCATCTTGCTAATTTATGAAAGTTCTTTTAAAAGGGATTTTTTTACCTTCCAGCGTATAAGCATAAGTAGATGATGCTAACACTCTACAGCTTTCTTCTGCAAGTGAAGTTGTAATTGGCACTGGAATCCTCTTTTGTTATTTGACAGTGTGGGTTTTTTGGTTGGTCAGATGGAGTTTTTTCCACTCTGTTTTGTGGTATTTTTCTTTGGTTTTCTCCAGAAAAAAAAACACTTTTTTTTTTTTTTTCCTCAGCAGGCAGTCAATGGAACACAAGAATACCAGAAAATTAGATAATTATTAAAAATAAGAATACTTTTTTTAATTACAAAAAGTACTATTTTCATAACACAATTTTTCAGAATGTAAGAATTCCTTACATTTGAAGACAAGAAAAGAGTTCTTGACCCATTCAATTCCAGTCTTTTTGATTCAAATTCCAAAAATGACTGTCAAGATACTATTTATAACATCATTTCTTAAATAAGGAAAGAGCATCTGGAAAGTAACACCAAGGAAACAAAGTAACTGAGGAGAACGGCTGAAATAAGAAAATGAACCCTCCACCTCCGTTCTCCAAGTGCCTTTTTATGTTCTCTTGTATGTCTATTTGTTATGGATCAATATTTGTGTATGTGGTACACTGTCACTTCAGTGAGACCATGATTTTAACCTACCTCTGTCTCCAGTCCAGAAAAATATTCAGTTGTTTTGAGTCTTACCAAAATTCAAGTTGGATTACTCACATGCCTAAAAAGCATGTGTTGAAGCTTCTGTCTGGATCAACTACAGAGTTTATACCCACATAGGGGTTGTAAATAGGTAAAGAGAAGGCAGGTAAAAATGTCAACCACTGGAGCACTACTGCTCTCTTATCAATAAGATTATACCTTAGGAGGCTTAAACCTTGGCAAATTAAGCCACCTGAGACAATTTTCCATACCAAGAGGCCTGCCTTAATTTCCTCTCCTATCACATCATACCCACATAATAACTATAACTCAAGATGAAACAGCAACAAAGTGCTGATTTCTCCCCCTATCTCAGTGCCTTGATTTCCATGTAAAAGAAAAGGATAATTGAAAGGAACAGGAACAGGAGAGACATCAATATCAACGAGTCATTTAGATTCCAGCTTCCCTGGAAAACACCATGGCACATTGCAGAACACAGTCCCAGCAAAAACACATTTATCTTGTTTTATTCAGCTCTCAGAATGAGAGTTAAGTTTGCTAGGAGTGTTCACTTCATACTCCACAGGGGAGACTTAATTTTAGCATGGGGACTTCTCCTCTCAAAGGGGCACATGATGGATCCTACAAAAGTCTGTAGCAGCTACCAACCATTGAAAATTTTTATTTTCATATGCATAGTGCAGTATTTTGACTGTACTGGGACACTAAGTCAGTCAGAGCCGTAAAGTAAGCCTATCTGGGCTTCTTTTTACAGGTCTTTCCTTATGCACAATCAAAAAATCCAGATTTCATTAAGATGTAAACCATAATTCTGTCACACATTTTAAATACAGAGACTCCAAAGTAAGATGATGAGAGAATATGGGGCAGTGAAGCAGGTTTAGAATCAGTTCTCCCTGGGGCCAACACGTCTTTGCAGTTGAGTACTTGCTGCAGTTGAGCTTTGCTTCAGTAAAATCTGTGATTTCCTGAAGAGCAAACAACATTGTTCATTTTCTGGGGAGCAGCCAAGAATGTTGCAGGTATAAAAGCTCCCAAGGTGCCACAAGAGTAGTAGGTAGAAAAGATACAGAGGGGAATCTCTGCACAGAGGCAGAAGCATAGAGCCAGACAACAGAAGATGATTGACAGGAAGCTCCCTAGAAGCCAGAGGATGCCATGTAATTTCCTTGCCACCAGGCATTTCAGGACAACATGATCCCTCTTCTCTTGAAGTGATAAAATACAGTAGTGAAAATACAAAATAAAACAAATAGTACACATTATAGGCTCCCTGGAAAACTGGCAACAATATGCATTGACCATGATGTTTCATAAGATTTGGTTAAAGAGACATTTTTCCCAAGAATTAATCTCTGCCAATGAGAGGTGAGTATGGCATAGGCTCAGAACTAGGAAAAAAAGATACTATCTACCCTGGCAGTAGCACAATAACTGGATTAGGACAGTGAGAGAACAACATGGGTGGAGACTGTAAGGAAAAAGACTGGAAAAAAGTTAAGATTATCATAATAGACAAGATGCTGAAAATACTGTATAAGGAAGCTGTATGCAGAGCAGATGGGTATTTGGTGTGAGGACTGGGGACACTATTCCCACCACTGAGCAGTAAATAAGACGAAAGGATGAAGAAATATTTTGCTATTAAAAAGCTTTTCCCAAAGAACAGGAAGTACAACCTGAGACTCTCAACTTCCAGTATTCCTATTTCAACTTACCTTGCAAAATGTATGCTTTGTCTGACTCAGTAAATAGCCCCCATTTACATGACTTATTACAGCTATCTGCTATATTTACTCTTTTAACTTGACTGGCAGATATCTAAATGTGAAACAAATTGGAAGACTGACATTCAGTATATCATGGAACATTTTCAGAATTTCACTTGTTTGAAAATTGTATTCTAACTGTATTATTTTTTTTTATTGAAGAGATTGGAAAGTAAAGAGCAAGATCAATAAAAAATATACATTAAAGAGGTGCTGCCTGACAAAAGTCATGAAAGAAAGGGAATGGTAGAAAAAAAATGTGGCCTATGTATAGCTTTAGCTCAGTTTTCTTAACATTTTACAAAAATGTTCAAAAAGAAACAGCCATGTTAATGAATTCAGAGCATGTGAAAAACACAGTTTGAAAAATGTGAGCAGGACATTATAGTTATATGTCACATTTTCTTGAAAGGCAAATCTCATTTTATAGGCCAACACAAATTCAGTATTTTGTCAGGAAAACATTAAGATAAATATTTTTTTTCTGTATTGAAATCAGTAACCAAAGCAAAAGAAGAAAGCACTATGAAACAATTCAGTTTAAAATAAGTTAACTTTAGATTTGGGCTTACTGATAAAATGCCAAAATCAGTTAAAAGGAAGCTCAAAATCAAAATTCAAAACAGTAATAACTGTAACAAATACATAATGTTGGTAAAGTAGGTAGCTTTAAGATAGTTTGTATAAATAATTCAGATTTGACACCAGAAAATCTTTTGTACCAAACACCTGAGATAAAACACATGTTTGTTTAAAAATATGTATATTAAAAAAAGTTTTCAAAAAGCTTCATAATTTTATAATTTTTAAAGGCAAAATTTATTTCTTAAAACAACAAAAACCTAAGTCAAACTAATATTTAGAAAGAAAGTGTCAGTGTTCACAAAATGCAGAGCAGTCTCCCCAGCTAAACCCCTTCCCAGGACTCCAGAAATCTCAGAGGCCTTTTTGTTACTTACTGTGATCATTTTAAAATAAAAAATTCAGTCAGAAAGCTACTTAGTTTTATGCTTTACACAAGCTTAAAAGAAATACATCTCACATAAAAGCTACAAGTCGAGAACCATCTTGATGGTTAACTTTTTCCTTTTGTTTGTTCATTTGTTTGTTTGTGTTTTTTGTTGGTTTTGTTTTCTTTTCTTTTTCATAGCTGTATATATGAAGAGGTCAAGGGTTTTTCAATGGACAAACTAAAACAGTGTAACAGCTTTCATTTAACAGTAGTATCAAGAAATAGGGTATGCAACTTTTATGCACAGCCTAAGCATTATTCAATTTTTAATGGCTGGACAGTTTTAAAGCACATTTGGTTTCACAATACACAGTATAAGCAAAAACCTATCAATTTACCCTTATTCTTGTATGAAATGACACTTAGGACTTCTCTGTGACTTTATGTAGGACACAACTTACAATTTGTGAGAATGGGAACTTGAAAAGGCAACAAATTTTCCTCAAAAATGTATGGTTTTACTGTTAACAGACAATAAAAGAAGTTGGGCAAGCTCAGCATAAAATTACATCCTTTTATAAACCTGTGACTATTCCTGAAAAAATAGTAAGCTACAAAGCGAAGAAAAGTAACAACAAAAAAGAGAACAACAAATATAAATATCCTCTAAAGCAAATTGACTTGCTGCTGAAAGGAAAAGCCAGTCTTCCTCTTTCCCACATTCAACATCTCTTCTCCATTGGGTGTGCAGGTACCGATCCGTCCTTGGAGGTGCAGCCTTTCTGTCCTGTCCAGCAATCGAGGTGTCAAGACTGTCTTTTGTGAGTCTGGGACCTTTCTTACTGCAGGCTTAGCAGGCACCAACCATCTGGCACTGGCATGCAAACTCCAAGTGCTGCAGAGCCACAGAGGACAGGACAAGTGCAATCAGGTAAAACATTATGTCCTAAAAAGAAGCCATAACTATGAACTATACAGGTCTGACAGGGCTAGCACTAGAAGTGCTGATAGCCAGTGACTCTAAACTAAAATCATAACTGAAGGAAGAGTGGCAAATTTAAGATGATGTGAGTGGGGAAAAAGGTTGTTGTGCCCCTTCCTATTCAAGGCTCAATTTAAATGCATTCAAAATTCTAGCCTCGTTTGAAATGCAGTACGGATCTATAGAGTTATTATCATCCTACACTAAAACATTGCAAAATATGCCAGTACCTCCTAGGGAGGCCTACCTATCTCACTGTGAGGTTGTTTTTAATTTATTGCCCCTTATCAGTCACAAATCTCATTTGTCACCACAGCGCTTGAAGTTTCTGCCTTCCATTGAGATTGCTCCACTTTCCCACAGTCTGCATTTTCAAGAGATTAATCTTATTTTGTTGTTTTCCTGCCTATCTGTCTAAGCTCCCCAAATCCTTTTTATTATGTTTTGTCCTTAGTGTTATTTTCAGTGGCTCTTGACTTAGTACCATTCAGGCATTCCATTAAAAATCTGCTGTCTTTTTCCAGTTGTTCAACAAGATATTAAATAATACTTATTAATATGAAATTTTGTAGAAGATAGACATCATTTCCAACAACCTTTCTCTTGCCTCTTGGTACCAGTACATAAAAATTAGAAAACTCTCCTAGTTAAGTCAAGGTCATTTGAAACAGAAATACTATCTAAATAGTAATATATATTGGAAAACAAACAAACAAAAACAAAAACAAAAACAAAAACAAAACAAAAACCGCAAGCCAATCAAACAAAAAGCAACCAACCAACCAGAAAATAAAGAAAAAAAGTTTTATAAAGCATTGGAGGAAAAAGAAAGCATAGTATTTCCTCTTTAATTAAGAAGCTGCTGCTCTTATCCAAGAAGCTAAATAAGCAGTGAGCCTACACCCCAATTGTATCACAGCCATATACCTACTGTATTCATCATTATAGAATAAAAGCTCAATGCTTCCTTTATAATAGCAATTATTTTGAACTAGACACTCGAATCCCACCAAAAATATTCTCATTGAGGCTTTTTGGTTGGTTGGCTGGGTTTTTTTGTTTTTTTTTTTTTTTTTGTCTTTATATGCAACCAGTAGCTTAGGAAAAACAAATGCATGAAACCCAAAAGCAAAATCCCCCCAACCCATCTGTTTTCAATACAAGTTTTGAATATTTACACATAGTCTTTATTCCTAAATGCTAGCTTTTGGCTCAAAGTTAATTTTTTACAGCCTGACCATAAACATGCATTCAAAAAGAGAAATGCTGGAGATTTGGGCTCACATCATCCCAGACATTGTGAGGAAATGTCAACTGAAACAGGAATTACTGCATGAATCCAAAATGGGTTGATCAAGCTGTAAATAAGCATTTAAATAGCCATGATGATGGTACCACTGGCTTTTATCTTTTGGATTTACCTTTTGGTTTTGATTGTTTTGAATAACAACAGAAGTCTTCTATTTACTTCTTTCAGGGTTGTGAATGCTTGTTTGAAACAGACAGCAACTACTCTTAATTACAATGAGAAGAAAAGGGGTAGATGGACCAGCATTTCTGGCTTGGAGACCGAATACAGTATTAGGTACACAGTGTCACCTAAATGCAAAAAAGCTCTTTATAAGTAGCTTTGCAGCAAGGGGCTCGGTTTTTTACATTGCCCTAATAACCAACAATTATGTTTCCTTGACTGGTGACATAACCTATTTCTACAAGAATCTTGAGCTGGAGACCCACTGCGGTCATTCTGAAAATCTACATCAACACCCTGAGATGAGCACAGGGGTGAGTCACTTGTAAGATACACATACGTGAATGGACTGTATGTGACCAAGTTGCTACAGATAATGCCAACCTCATGAACTCTTTTCTCCGTACATTTCCACAAATAGTTTTCAGCTCAGAGAGTAGCCACTCTGAATCAGCAAAGATATTTTATTTGAATACATTTGTACTGAGTCCATACTTGGACCACTGCAGTTTAAACTGTAAGCTCATGCCATCTTTTCCATTTTTCTAGGCACATCACATAAAACCCACTTTCAGTAAATAAGACATAATAAATCTAGAATAAATACTTTGTCATTATTAGTATGGATGATGCAAGAAAAAAACTCACTTTTTTTTGAAAACAGCTGTAATCTGTTCTAACAGAGGAATCTGATCTGACAAATTGAGAACATGAAATATTTGTGTCATCCCCAGTATTAGAACATAACAACATATGGAAAAAGCTAAGTTTTCAATCTATGTGTAAGATGGTATATTTCTCGCATGTTTGTGTGCTGAATTCAATTGTTTTTAAAAGAAAGATACCTACTTTAACACACACACAAAAAAGACAACCCATGTGACAACTGTCTAATATGGAGTGCTTGCTACAAATTGAGTCTAGATAGATTAGTATTACATACAGAAAAAGAAATACTGGCAAAAAGAAAATCATGCACACAGGAATATTTCAGACTTGGTACAGGATAGTTTGGTTTCTCCTGAAAAAAACACAAAAAACAAACAAACAAACAACAAACAAACAAACCAGTGGGAAGCATGTTATAAAAGGGTGTGCAGAATCCCACCGAGGGGTAGTTCAGGTAGTACTGTCTCTATTAGACAAAGAGAGAGAAAGAAAAAAAGTAGTGTAGCACCATATTGAATCAGAAAAATCTCTTAATGCACCTGTACACCCTTGGGAAAGAAGAGGGGGAAGTGAGTCAGGCTCACTTTTATTCCTTCTTAGCACTGAATAATCACAGCTGCCTGTACCCTAAGGATGCAGTTCACCTGTAATGAATAAATGAAGCCTGGTATAGCTTTTTCCAGGAATATTGTGGTCCAATTCATATTTGTGAGAGATTTAATCTAGTGACAATACAGTTAATCTGGGAATTCAGGAGTGTGTGAGAAGTAAGGCTTTCTCTGTTCTCAGTTGCATCAATATAGTTCCTTTAGGCTTAGTTAAAACATTTTTCAGTTTCTGCTTCATTCTGAAATGAGTATTATCAACCCTATACATTCTTGTAACTTGTTTGAAATTTATTTATACTCTTTTTTTATTCTTAATAGCATCTACAATATTTGAAAGTAAGTTGCAACTAAAACTTACATAAGTCTTTTTTCTGCCTGCTATCCAAACCAACTGGAAAGAAAAAAAAAATCAGGAGAAAAGGAAATTGCAAGTCATTTATCTGCTATTTCCCCCTCTATTTAGAGTGCACTTAACATAGTATATGCAAGAATTCTTTGTGCTGGAAGAGGAACACTCCACTTGCTGGTCTGCTAATTCTCTAGTTCAACAACTAAGTTCAATGTTGATATAAACTTTATAAATATTGACCATATACCATTTTTTTATGTTTCAAAAAATTGCTTCTATAGTAGAAAAATAATCTGAAGCCTAAAAACATTTAGAAGTAATGAGACTTACTGGAAAGAACAGCAATATACACTCCATCTTAGAGCATGGAAACAAGAAACAATACATTAGTCTTCCCCTACATCTCCAGAAGTACAATGAATTTTAATGTAAAGTGTTAAAATTTAAGAACCAAAGAGCTAAATAGAATTATTTATAGAAGTAAAGACTGCACAGCCAGCATTTCACAGAAAACCCACAGCTCCAAAGAGTGTAATGGGTCTTAAGAAAGTGAATTTGTTCTATATGAAGGATCATATTTTTTATTGCAGAGAGGATTTCTTCTTTTCCTAAATTTGATACCTTTAGGCTCCCACTTTACAAATTCCAAGTACAAACCTCATAGCCTGATAGTTTACAAAAACTGTAGCTCTCTCACATTAATAAGATTAAACATTAAACAAACTAGGGTACTTTTCCAGTTTTTTAGTATTTATACATTCATTTGAAAATTATGTGTTGAATGACTCCTGTGCATCGAATAGAGACTTTTTTTCATTTCTATACCCTCATATAATGAGGCCAGAGCACTGCTGAAGAACAGCAGTGACACAGTATTTAAAGTAAGTCACACTGGAAAAGAGTCTTGACAAGTAGTATTAGGTCTTTTCCCACAAAAACAGACTTCTCACTGATGACTTATCAATTAAACCAAAAAAAAATCCATGACACACAGAATGAGAGGTTTTCACAGACAGCAAGATTTGCATTTTGGGTTTTATTAAATGTATGAAGTTTTGCCAATAGCTTCTTCTATAACTCTACACAGGAAATGTTCCTGAGAATTCAGACTGCATACATATAAGAAATACAGTGACCACATGTTTTTTCAGCATCTTTTTAAGCAACATTCAGAGAAGAAAAACAAAAGCTATTTAAAGCATAAAGATGTAATCAGGATGTGCACAGTAAAAATTCTTTTATCTCCCAAAAGAGCAATTCAGAGAGATGATTAATGGTTGCATGTAAAGGTCATTGAGGAAACATTACTAGAAAACATTTTCATTCCAAACAGATCTATTTGCCAGCTCTCCAAGCAGACTATTATATGCTGTAGGTAATTGAAAGTAAAGTAATAAGATTCACACATTGTCTGATATTTCTATTTTATACCTGAACACTTATGGCATTCCAATATCCATAACATTGTGTCTACAGTATATAATCAACCAAAGCCATTCTCACTTGGTCATCCAGGTATTTTAAAAATCATTCATCACATTTTGAATAATTTATGGTTTCAGAGCAGAATTCTAATCAGACTTAGCTTCTGCAGTTCAGGATACTTATTTATCTTGCAGACCAGGATATTTATTTCAACTGTAGAAAAAGTCCAGTTTACATTTAAAACTCTAAATTAAAATTACAGAGATTATGTCAGTTCTGATGCCTCCGTGCTAGGGGTATAACACAGCATAGATCAGAAGAAGATACCAGATTGTAAAGTTTGTAAGCCAAAACAAGGAGCAAAACAACAGTTGGAAATTGAGAGGTTTCAGATTAGTTTCCTAATAATGGAAAGAAACAGTTACCTGAAGAAAACAGAAGCCAGTACAAAGACTGGATGGATGGTAATTACATTTAAAAAATCCGTTGCACCCATAGCTGGACAAAAACACTAACACATATCCCCCCTCCATTTTCCAATGTTCTGTTCTTACATTGAAGTAATGGGATGATGGTCCAAAATTAGCTATTTAGAATTCAAAGTAACTGTTGTTTGGTTGGCTAAACAAAGGTGGGTTTTTTTGAGATAACTTTGATCAGTGACTTTTCTTAAATTCTTTTCCTACCCTGTCAGATAGCCATGGTTTAGCCCCAGCCAGCAACCAAGCACTATGCAGTCAGTCAGTCACTCCCTTCCTCCCTCCCTCCCTTTCTCCCCCCATCCCTTCCTTCACCATCAGTAGGATCATGGAGAGAATTGAGAATCAAAAAGTGAAAGCTGGAAAGTTCCTGGGTTGTGATAAAGAACGTGTAAGAGGGAAAGCAAAAGACATGCACACAAGCAAAGCAAAACAAGGAATTAATTCACTGTTTCCCATGAGCAGGCAAGTGTGTCAGAAAGGAGAACAGACAGGATGCCAAGTGTAGACAGTGTGTTGTGTTTGTCAATGTGAACCACAGCACTTCTCTGTAAACTTTGTCAGACTCAAGAAAGTGTCATTCTTTCCTTGTTTGTTGCTTGACATATTCTCACTGTCAATGCACATCTTGCTCTTCAGAGAGGTAAAATGGCTTCTTACAGTATTTCACCATCTTTTGCAACTGCTTTTGGGGAAGAGGATTAAATATAAAAAGATTTTAGTAATGAAAAAAAAAAAATCTTTGCTCTATGCCAGACCCTGAATCATTCCTTGTATAGTGATGCCCAACAAGAAGGGTGCCAGGTAAATAAACCGCTTAAAGACAGAATTTTAAGTCCTTAAACAGCAAGGTATTTATTGTTATTTAGCGACATCGGGGAGTTTTCCCAGCTCGGGCCAGGCAAAAGCTCCGAAGTGATTCAGTGAGGATAGACAATTTATACAGTTTTCTAATCATGATTACAACATAGCTACATACATATTCATATTAGATTACAATATTCATAGCAGGTAAAATCAGGGCGGAGATGGAGGCGTGGTCTCTATTTTGAGGAATATTTTGGTGGGAGTTCCTGTTTGCCTTCATCTTAGGGTCCGTTTTTAACTCCTCTTCCTCGCGTGACACCGAAGACTTTTCGTACTTTCTATTGTTCTTGTGTTCTGATCGCTGAAGCTTCAAGAAGGCCTTGGCTTTAGGCCCTTTAGGCCTATTTTACTTATTCCAATGTTTACCTTGGCTCCTCTGGATGAGATTTATGGGTATTGAGTTCTTTGTTGTGGTTCCTTTAAGGTCTAATGCCCCTGGTACAGGACATAGTCTTCTTGGTATTAAATGCGGCTTACAGCAAACAAAATATAGCTTACAGTAAACTATAAGTCGTACAAGGGGGTAGGGTCTTATGGGTTTACAGTAAAAGTATTTCAATTAACCCTTCCTTCTTCAATAGCAGGGATGCTTTCAATCATAGAGTGCCAGCAAAACCTTGTTCCTGAAAATGTGTTTTCTCATTTTTCCATGAACTTACAGTTACCCTTCCTCACGGCTGTGATAGTTATAAAGAACACCACTCTCTTTTTTCCTAAGTTTCACAGCAAATCACTATTTTGAAAAACTGAGATCCTGAAATTTCTAGTAATTTTGCTTAGAATCCTCTCAAAAAGTAAAAATTTTCTTTTAAGTGTTTTATCTGTGGGCTTTACTAAAGTTCTTTAAAATGATTGTCCTTTTCATTTCACAAGTACAGTAATTCAGAACAAAAATATTATAGCTCTTCACAATTCTATGGACCTAAAACTCATTCAGTTCTTCTCTAGATGGAGATCTTCCTATTTTCCAATAAATTCCAGGATGCTGAAACAATGAAAGAGAAAAGACTGTGCAAATTGCCCCTTTGTAGGTCTCTAATGAGTTCTATGTACTCAGCTGCTTTGTTTTTGTAAGTTTTGGGTTGGTTTTTGTTTTGTTTTTTTTTTTAACTGAATTGATATATAGTAAATGGTGAATTGCCCTATAATTAATTTTTTAGAATTGAATTCTATTATAACTGCTTTATCATATATCCTTTATTTAGAAGATACTTTGGATAAATTTATCAAGCTTTTGTTCCATGGTTGAACTAAGAATGGTAATTTAAAACCGAGCATTGATCTCATGATCTAAGGTGCTATGATAACAAAAGTATTTTCTGATCTGCTACCTGTAACATTTGACAAAAATGCTATAAGATTTTTTTTATAGTTGAATAGTCTTGAAAATGTGTTCTTTCCAATAGCGCCTGTCAAGTCAGACTTCTGCAGCCTCACAGACTGTATAAGAAGAGAATTAAATTGAATACTGAAAGTGATCACAACTGAAGCCATCTTCTGACATGTTTTAAAAGTTTAGTGGATTATGTTGTCATAGATTTTTTTTGCTTTTATGATTTTGAGGCATATGTAACCAGAAGACACTGGATAATGGTAATATTTTGTTTAGTCTTTCCACAATATCTTGCAGCTTCACTTGACGTTATAGTTTCACTTGCCTGAGAGAAAGCTGTAGATTGTGAAATATCACTTGCTGTATTTCCTAATCTATCTATAACCATCTAGTTGTGTAGAGGCCATCTATATTCAACAAAACACAAAAATCGATAATATGTAGTTTTGATGAAACTAGGCCCTCAAAAAACAAAACCAAGACCAAAGTCACAGCCAAACTGTATGATATTATGTTGCAACTTTTCCTGTTTCTGTACTGGTTCTGTTGTGACAACAGACTTCAACAATAGACAGTGTGACAGAGACATCTTGGGACATCAGCTCTTCAGTTTGAGCTTTTTTATCATTATCTGAACATCATCAGTTTTGTAAAACATCTTGTACATCAGCAGCACTAACTCAGAAAATTCCCTCACTAATTCTTTTTTAATCTCTCAGTGACAGATTCCTTTAGAATTATTTAATTTTTGTAATTAAAAAAAAAAAAAACAAAACTGTAGGACTGAGGTCTGAAGGGAAATAGATTACCCACATAGCATCTTTCTTGACTTGAGCCCCCAATTTCTGATCCAGAACTTGGTCCTGAGTTCCCTAAAGAATGGATGGAGACCAGAAAGGGGAGAAGCACACTCAGAGCTGAAAGGCAGTTGATGTGTGTGCCACACTCTTGCCTGCAGTGCATGTTCATTACCATTTCACTGCTATTAAGTTGCCCATGTGGCCACACCCAGGCATGGCATGTGTAAAATGATGATTTAAGGGACCTATATCCTGGCTAAAAAACAGCCCATTAACGGGGAATGTGGTTGGCAGTGGACACAGAGTGGCAGCTGCACATGAATTCACACTCCCCCACTTCTTTCCTCACCACAGTGTTTTACATCTTGGGACTCTGGAATCCAAATGAGTCTTCCTCTTACATTTAGGTCCTATTTATTAAATACCTTGAATATACATCTTGAGTCTTTGCTCTTTGATACCTATTCTCGAGACTCTTGAACTAGAAGATACAGTCAACTGGGAGATGTGAAAACACCACGGAGAGTGTTTCTGAAAGAGCTAAATTAGTATTTATTCAAACATCTGCTTCCTGAAACATTGCCCTCTCTTCTTAGCTACCTATCTAAATCGAAGTCCTTTTTTGCCTAGAGATACTAAAATGTTTATTCTTGTCCTTATCCTTATTCGCTGTAGAATTTACCACTGATTTTCATTTGTCATCTACTGTCTGCGTTTCCTAGCTCATAATTTATAACCACTCTGTGAAACTCTCAGTTTTTTATAACATCCTATATATTTAATATGAGAGAGACGCTTTTATGCCTACTAGCATTTCCAATGAGGACACTAAGGCTTTATTATGGGTGTATTAGAATGCATTGCTGACAAGCAGAAAGGCACCAATAAATTATTCAGGTCATTCTAAGTGGATGCCAATAAAATCTTTATATACAACATATACAGCATTTCTTTTGGATTTTAGCATTTGAGGCTTTAATCTAGTTTTAAGCATTACTTTTTTGTTACATGGATTAATTTTTCTTCCCGTTTTCTGCATATGTAGAGCCAGGTGCATTTAGTTATCATGAAAGACAAAATAGAAATAAATAATCAAGTACATAAATAAATAAAGTTAATATATTTCATTCTCTAACAATAACCAATGAGTAGTATTCTGCACAAAGCACTGCTGGGAAGTACTTCATCTTTTCCAAATCCCAAGACTTGAAGACATGGAGATGTGTTGTGTGGCCCATTAAAATCTGACTACTATAGCATTCTCTACACTTCCCATGTTAATAATTATTTAGGATCATGATATCATGGACATCAAAGTTTGCCTTCAAGTCAGTTCGTTTCACTGTGGAACACAAGACACATATTTGCCCGTGAGCGGTGAAAGTCAAACATTGCATTTCTAAAAAAGGGAAAATTATTCAAGAAAGCCATTGTCCACGGTTAGGAATAGATTATTTGTCAGAGTGGCAATGAAGAGTAAAATGTGTGTGATGAGTCCAATTTATTGTATAGACATAGGCACTACACTCATGATCTGTTTCTTGGGTTTGTTATTCTGCATCGTAACACACAAAGACATAGGCCTGACCTAGGGCTTTGTGGAGCAGGAGTTTACAACTTGCCATCTCCAGGACTACAACAGGTCAGTGTTGCCCTCAGACTCCTTGTATGCAGTGCACTACTCTTGAAAAAGAAATTTCGTACTGGAAAGTTAAAAGTTCTATAATCCTCAAATGCTAACTTTCTAGGGATCTGTGCTTACGTTCTGGACAATTTTGGGATATATATATTCACAAGAAAGAAAAATATTAGCACATGTTATTATATATTTATTTCAGAAGCAAAACAAAATGAGATTACTATAAAGTATGAATAAAATGATTAATAGTAGTCTGCTTACAACCTTTTTTCATCCTCCAAAAGCCTAATCTTTTCTCTTGTTCATTAACAAGGTTAAATTTTCAAAAGCTGTCTGGAATACTGAGTGCCATTTTGAGTGGCCAGCTTCAATGTGTGTTTTAAGACTAAATTTTTAGTATTTCATAGTCTCACTGTTTTATTTTTAAGTGTTCAGAAATATATTTTTAAAAACAGTCTGAGAACAGTGGATCAAGTATTATATGATATGCCAAAGACTCAGAATAGTACTTATATCTCCACTGAGATAACTGAAATATAGATCATCTGATTGTAAACATTAGAAGCAACACTTACATATGATAAGATTAAACTCTAATTATTCTTCGAAAGAAATGTTGTTCCATGAACACCATTTAGACAAGCATGATGAGAAAAATCACTTCACACTACATACAATGGTGTTTCTAAACTGTTTTCTTGGGTCTCAGTTTTCATGATTTATAGTCTGGCTTGACTGTCCAAAGCAAATGTTGATGGCTTGCTACAATGGCTTCAGCCTTTGATACATATATGTTTCTGTTTGGGTTTCACTTAGCTTTGGTTTCTAACAGATGTGCCAACCTGAAAATCCCTTCTTCAAGCCCAGAGAACTGACCTAAGCTCAAAAATTCATGCTAAATTTTGGCATTAACATATATAATAACTGCATGTGGCCTTCCTCTAACCTCACCAACCACTCAAGAATTTTGGGTATTTCATTTTGTTTCTGACCATCAAAATTGGGGAGAGAGTGAGAAGGAAATCTTTTCTGTGTTTTAAAATATATTTATAAATACTTTTTGTTTCCCTCTAAATTGATTTCTTTCCACTGCTGAGAGAATCTATAGTATCTATGAAGTTATGAATGCTTTGTTCTTCCTATGTCATTTCTTGGGCAGGAAATTCTCAAAAATCAATAAAAATCTTATTGCAAGAGTTCTGATAAAAACTGCTTTGTCTTAAAAAGGAAGACATTTTTTTTTCCTGAGTTTCTTTTGCTGGTGATATTTTAGCTGCTCAAAACACTGCACTGACTATAAAGCGTAGGTGGTTATCCACTTGGGAACCTCCTCTGTGCCTTCCCAGGAGTGCAGCATTTTCCAGCGATGAAAAAGCACTGCTTTTCAAACTATAGATATTGGGGAGTTGTTTGAAAACAGTAACATAAAAGCTTAATGGTCATTACATTTCACTGATTCTTTCTACATACATTCTTATTAAACATGTTATACCTCAGATTACCTATTTGTAATAAAATTAAATAAACATACCATCTAGTGACCAGCACGTAGCCCTTTCTTATAAGCTTCTCTGATTATTTTGACAGGGTCTAATATACTTTTTCTCATAAATACAGCATATTGAGAATACTTTGCATGCAAAAAAAAAAAAAAAAAAAAAAAATATCGCAAAGCACGCTAGAGATACCAGTTATCCCAAAGGAAAAATGAGATACATCATCTAATAATATTTTCTTCAAAGCTCAGAAGAATTGTAAGGTTAGAACAAATTTTGTTTCTTCAGCAGTCTTCTTTAGAAACTGGACCAGATGTTGCTCAGTACTCATATTATTTCCATGGATCTTTTAAGGAGCATTCTCTCCTTATGTTTTTTTCAAAAGGTGAGGTCAAATTTCATTTAAGGGTAAATTTTTGTATTATCATTGGACACTCACACAGAGACGAACATAATGTATTTAAAGAACCATATAAAGAAATTCCAGATTAAAACCCCAAAGCATTCAAAAAATCTGAAAAAGAAGACTTGGAATCTAAGTTGTAAATTACAGCTTACTCCGTGCAACTGAAAATTTACATGATTTTGGAAAATTCCTAATTGAAATAAATCCTTTTGTTAAAACAGAGTCAAAATGCCTTGTGTATGCAAACATTCCTTGTTGCTAAGGAACTGAATGTCTAAGAAAGCACAAAGATTTTGCTTTGTTTTTAAAACCAATAAAGTTGAGTTTTGTCCTTAGCTTGACTTAACAGCAGGTAAAGAAACTTAACTGAAAACCTGTCCAGCATTTGCCTAACATACTTCAATGTAAAAAAATTCTTCTGGAATAAAAGTTCACAAGGTTGCTTCTGGTCTTTTGTATTTCAGTGAAGAAACAAAGCCTCACTAATACTGATTTGCTTACTTGGTAATACAGGTCCCAATTTTCATGCATTTTAGCAGTCTTCTAGCTTAAGTATCTCAAAGCTGAGTATGGGAATTTAAAACTCTCCATTGCAGAGATACGGACAATAGCTACATAGCACCCCAAAATATCAACAATGGGCAATCAGTCCTGAGCCACAAGAGATGAGAAAGACTATTGCCTACTTAAGCTTAACTTACGTCTGTGAGTCAGTTTGTGGAGAGTATTCGATGGACTTGTATCATTTTCTCCAGTATCTCCTTTCATTAAAAACCAGATGTACTTCTTTTGCTAAATAAACAGTCATATCTGTTTAATAGATGATTGCCAGGTTTTGTCCCTAATCTGAGAACACTTACTGCATTTTATTTCTTTGTAGTCTTTCATCTACAAGGAAAGTATTCCCAATTACCATGAATGCCTCTGTAATAAGAATATTTATATCTGAATCTTCACTTTTTGTCAAAATGGCAGGAGATGTAGCTTCGAGGTGCACCTCCATATACTCTTTATTTTTTTTCTCTGCTCAAAACAAAAGATTATTTTTTGAGCAAACTGAAAATTCTAGCCCCTAATCTTTACTTGGGATTTATAGGGTTTCTCAGATGTGGGAAAATTGCTTGAGAGCATTGCTTGTGTTTTCACATTAAATCTCTGACCATTTTGAAGTTTCCCTGACACTAATGCTGTTGTTTTTTTGTTGTTTTTTTTTTTTCTGAGGGAAGAAAAAAAATTAAATCACTTACCAACATCAACTTTAAAATTCTCTCTCCCCACTCTCATAAATAGGTTACCTTTTTAACTTTGCATTTCTGAGATATGTTATGTTACAAAGCACTGTGATTCCTGAGGTGCATGGTCAGTCTCATATTACTCATTGCTCTTTTAAAGAACACAGCAAAAAGTTCAGCAAGTAGATTCAGCATGTAGTGACTACTCAGGGTACTCAGATGTCCAAAATAGCAGCTTACCAATGCACATGCTAGTAGACCAGTGATCAAAGTGATCCATAAAACTCTTTTCCCAATTTTCAGAATTTTTTGCCATTAAAAAAAGCTTTTAAGAAATCTTTTTTTCATAGCAGTACTTACACCTTCAATAGCTTGTAATGGAGGAAGGTAATGGGAACAGCATAATTGCTAGAATCAAAAAAGAACATGTCTCATACTGCACTGTTCACTAAAGTGAGTGAACAAATGAAGATAGATAATGCTGAATTAACTCTATCATGATGCTGAATTCCTTTCACCACTCTAACTGGTATTTCACAAAAGCTTACTATGTTTCACTACCTAGGGACAGAAACTGCAGTATGGCAAAAAAATCACCAGTGGACTGAAACAACTGGCAGATGACAGTCACCGATAAGTAGCTCTGGAAAGTGCTCAGCTGAGAGAAAAAGCCAGGAGAAAAGGAGGGAGCCACTAGGTTCCCTGTTCTGAGACTTGAACTGGAATATTCAGACTGACATAGGCAAGAGAATAGGAACTGTTGAATTTGACAGCTAGGAACATATGGTGCTGCATTGGGATGAGAAGTGTTAAGCTGTTGATTTTCTCCTATTTGGGAGAGAGAGGAAGATAACAGGTTTCCAGTGTGACTTTTAAGGGACTATTTGGAGTATTGGCTAATATGCAGCAAATACTCTTTAATTCCTTTTTAAAGCCTCTAGTTGCAAGCATAATTTATGCACTAAAATGAGATGTATTTAGTTATCTAGAATCAGGCTATGTAATTGCTTAATTTTTTCCATTTCTTTTTTTTTGAAGGTAAAGAAGAAAACAAATGATAGATAGCATTCACTTTGTTAAAGGACTACATGCGATAATGTGCAGATTAACCCCCTTATGTGCCTGAGCAACAAAGAACAGGTGTTTGTCCCCAGCAAAGGGTACTTAAAGTATATGGAACTTCTGCAATGCACTGAGAAAGAAACCACTGGCAAACCAATTCTTTGGAGGTATCTCATTCACTCACCCTGAGTTCAATGGTAAATGTAATAATGGAATTTGTAGAGTACTGTGCCCATCTCTGGGGTCCCCAGCATAAGAAGGACATGGACCTGTTGGAGAGAGTCTAGAGGAAAGCTGCTAAGATTATCAGAAGGCTAGAGCACCTTGCCTATGAAGACAGGCTGAGACAGCTGGGTGTGTTCAGCCTGGAGAAGAGAAGGCTCCAGGGACACCTTAAAGCATCTTTCCAGTACCTAAAGGGGGCCTACGAGAAGGTTGGAGAGGGACTTTTCAAAGGGAAGGTAGTGATGCAAAAGTAGGGAATGACTTTAAATTGAAAGAGGGTAGATTTATACTAGATAATAGGAAGAAATTATTTACTGTGATGGTGGTGAGACTCTGGAACAGGTCACTCAGAGAAGTCAGGGATGTCCTATCCTTGGAAGTGTTCAAGGTCATGTTGGATGGGGCCCTGATCAACCTTCTTTTGCCAAAGGTGTCCCTTCCCATGGTATGGAGGGTTTGCAAGTGTTTAAGGTCCCTTCCAACCCAAACAATTCTCTGATTCTATGATTCCAAATATCTTAGATTATGCAATCTGGTTTTTTTTCTTTTTTTTTTCCTAGTAAGTTGCAAAAATAAAAAAGAAAAGAAAGATGACATTTTAATAATTAATGTAGTTATTTTTGCAGTTGGCGATATGAAGTGTATTGCAAGACTTTGAGGATACATATTCACCATTATTTATAATGACAGCTTTGTTGCACAGTGCCTCTATAGAAGGAAAAATTACCTTCATTGCCTTAAGCCAGTTTCTTAAGACAAGAAAAGTCCAACTAAAAAATAGGAGTAGCAGTTCAGCACATTCAAACCACCATTTTGCTAGAGTCTCTGTTGCAGACAGATATTAGGAACAAGTTGATTACATTTTCTCATCTGGAGGCCTGACCTTTCTAGTCTGGTTCTGATACAAGTTACGAAAAATAGAATAAAGTTTGCTTCCCAGTCTACAACACTCCAGCTGGCCCTGGATCTCCTTTAATTGACCCAACTCAGGACCTCCTTCAGCAGGCAGGAACAGCAGCTAACAGAGTAAGGACTCAGAGCAAAGTGTGAATTTGGTCATGTTTGTCTAATTGTTTGGCTCAGATGTTTGCTGAGGTTCATTCAATGGCCAAATTTCCCACATGGAAAAACTGTGGATGTTAAAGGTTTTCATTAATTAAAATTAAGGTGAAGTTTTATTGCTGGTGATGTTTTTTTGTTGTTGTTGTTTGTTGTTTTTATGGACTACTGACACCATTAGACATACTTTACTGTGAATTTATTAAGGACCTGACAAAGCATTTACATGAATAACTTTAAAAGAGTTTTCCATATGCAGCAACTAACACTTTGAGCCACCAAAATGTCTGGCCCAGGGACTGACACATAAATGACCAAACTGAGAACAAAAATTTTTAATTTTTTCTTTCTTATTTCTTTCTTACTTCTATTCCAAGAAGTATAACAGCACTTTGCTCTATAAATCACATTTCAGCACTTGTGGAACTAAAGAACACAGGTTTAATTCAGTAAGCTGTCTGCATGAGGAATTACCACAACAGTCAGTACTCTCTTCTTGAGGGCATGCAGATCATCTTTCATGATATTAACTATCACCATCTAGATACCCATGGGGTCAGATTCTGAGCTAATATCAAAGTTAAAAACCAGCTGCTGATGTAGCTGTTCTATTCCTAAGGAATTCAGTCTTATGCTTACTAGAGATTCTAACTTATATAATGACTATTAATTCTTTAAGAGTTCAGAAATACGATTGCTCTCAAATGTTTGCACAAGGAAAAACATAGAATCACCTGTGGAAAAATAATTATGATCAAAAAGTAAATCCCAGTGTACCTTCTTATGCATCTCCTGAAAATGGTCGCCAAGCAGATTAACTTCAAATTGTTAAACAAAAGGAAATTAGCAGGAAAAAGGGAAGTCTGCAGGAGTAACTAAATTGACTCATTTATTAGTAAAACAATCAAAAGATAATCTTCCTTAACCTACTGAGTTGACCAAAATGGCAAACGAGCTGAAGAACTTGCAAATTTGAACAGGTTTCAAAAATCCTCTCTTGACTGCAGAGATCAGGATTTATTTACTTATTTTCAAATAGCCCATGGCTATATCCAGCATTTACAGGAAGCACTCTCAAAATCATTGGGAAAAACAGACAACAAAATACTCTTGAGATAGAAAATGAAAGCATATTTCTATTCAAAAAGTGTCTTCACAGCTCTACAATGCGAATGAACATTTTACATTAAACTGTTAGCTGCTTGTATAAGCATCCTGGGAAAAAAATGCAACCTGATTTCAAACATGCCAGAGACTATCAGTTTGTTTCATAATTTCCAGCTCTGACCACTCACACTGTCTTTCTTTTCTCTTTGCAATTGAGTGGAACTAAACAAACACACACTTTACATTTCAGCAGCTGAGGTAAGAGAAGCATTTCCTTTAAGAAGCAGCAGCTGAATGCAGGAGAGGAACTTTTCCAGATAGGACCCTGCCTCAATACTGCCTGTAAACCATAGTGCCCCCTACACAGGCTAAAACTGAACAAAGTCCTTCCTCCAATTTTTCATAGTTTTTAATTTTTTTTTTTTAACTGTTTGAGAATATTTTTCCTCTCCCTCAGTCCCCGAGTTTCAATGGCAGCTGTGCTATAAAACAACTTCAAGTTGAAAGACTGTTGCGGGTACAGACACACCTAGGCCTTCTGTATAAATGTATTCAAGGAACACAACAAAAGTTCTGGGAAGGAGATGGTTTGATACTACCCAGTCATGGGTAACAGAATAGAGGTTGACAATTTGCCCAAGACACTAAATAGAATTTTCCTGTTCCTTACAACAGTCTGCAGAAAGGCATGAGATTGTTTGTTGTTAAAATAGAAAGAAAAACTCAACTGTAGTCTTCCATGTCCACTGTCAAAATAACTTGCATGAACTTAACTATGTATCATCTTCCAGTATTAGGAAAAAAATAAAAAATCCTCACAAATGGTAACTAGCTAAAAAGCCCATTTTTTCCCATTCCATCAAAAAAACACTAGATTCATGTGTTTCATGAGCATCACATGAGACAGGTAAGCTATAGAATAAGCTGTGTGATATTAAGAAATTGGCAAGGGAAAAAAGTATATTGAAATATGAAATGAGTGAAATCACTGCTAAATGCTGCTCATGGAATATGGAGAGATGATGAACTACACTTCTTTCATTATAGCTCTCCTATGATATTCAGATAGGCTATAAAGTTTCCAACCCTAGTAACTGGAATTTCTGCAAGACACTAAAAGAAGATTCAGAGATTTCATTTCCTCTTCTTCCTGCACTGCCATTCTCTGAGAAGGGCTCATCCCTAAATAAATACAGATAGTATTGTTGACAACACCATATTTAGAAGAAATTTGCGGTCTAACCTGCTCAGAAAATAAGAAAAATTGGTGCACCCTCAAAGTCCTTCCCAGCCACAGGCAATATGTAAGTACTTGCCCTGCTGCCCTTCTGCTTTTTGTAACCAAAAGAGCAGGGAAATAAAAACCCTTGTCTGTACATCTGATATAAGAGGTCTGCTCCCACTCATTTTTCATGACTGTCTAAATCCTAAATTAATTATTTTGAAAATATTATTAGCATTGAGATTTCATAATAGAACTACATAGTTATAGTTAGCAATATCTTTCAGTATTTCAGAAACAGAGGAACCTTATGAATACTCTCTAACTTTAAAGCCAGACTGATTTTAGATTGAGAGTCATGTGTCTATCTGCTTATGTTGCACCAAATCACGGAATCACACAGAATCACAGGATCAATTAGGTTGGAAAAGACCTCTGGGATCATCAAGTCCAACCTTTAGCCTAACACCACCTTGTCAACTAGACCTCATCAAAGCCTGACCTCTGAAAGCAGTTCAGAGGAGGGGGTTTTTTTATTATTATTATTGGGGAAAGAGAGCACAGAAATAAATCCAGTACACACTGTAACCATTTGCAATTTTTGTAGACTTGATGTGCTCCCACAGAATACGGAAAATTAATAATTTTTCATTATGACAGGAACCAAATCAGCCAAATATTTCAAGTACATCTAAGTATAACCCCCCAACACTTAAAAGAACACTACAATAACATCTGTAAAGACAACAAAAAACATTTAAATTCCAAAAGGACAAAGCTTCATTTAAAGGTTAATGTGAAATAAGAATGAGTTTTCTAAATTAAAAAAATCTCTAGTGACTTGTTCAGACAGAATAGTACTACATGGAGTATAACTGTCCCTGCTCTTGTCAACTGTGTCCTTGCCAGTTGGTCTTTGCTCTTTGGCTTCATTTCAGATGAATTAACAACTTCAAGTTGCAGCAAATTCTACACGGTCCTCTATTGTCCTTAGAAAGGTTATTTTCCTTGATTGTGATAACTGTCTCCCCAGCTCTCAGCAGTCTTTTTTTCTCAATCTGGAAATTTCTCAGCCCATAGGTTTCCAGACCTCTCTGAGGAAACTGTTCTGTACAGTCTGTAGATGCAAAATATCTCTCTCTTCCTTAACAATTACTTTCTGTAATTCTGCCTTCCTTCCATGGGCACTGACATGATTGTCCTTAATTTTTAATTTAAAAGAGCACATATAAACAGCAAATTCAGCATAAAGTGTCTGTTTTTTGTTGTCCATAAGACAAAAGGCTTGTATAATTCCTTTTTGGGTTCCCAACAGTTAATCTTTACTTCAGGCTGAGCTGGTTCATGATCATAAAATCATGGAAACTTGAAGGTTGGAAAATACCTCCAAGATCATCATGTCCATCCTTTGATCGAATGCCACCATGCCCTGTAAAGCATATTGCAAATATAAGTGAGTGATACTGACCATAAGAAGTGCTATAGCTTCCTAAATATCTAAAACTCCCATTCCAAAATCAATTTTGATTGCAGTATTAATCCATTGTCTTTTAATTCACATCACTCAGGTAAAAAGCACCTTGCAAGTTGTTTTCATGACATTAGTTCTGGAAAGTCATCCTTTGTGCCGTGAGAGATAATTCCTGATAACAATAAAAAGAAACTTCCTTCTACATAATTTTGATTTTCAAATATATATCTGTATGTTGCAGTATTTGCTTTTATTAAAAGTGAGCTCAATGTACTTGCTGACTAAGTGCAAATGTCAGTAACAATTAAACAAGAATATGAACTTAGGGAGGTTTGAGTTAATGGTGTTGAGTACTTCAGTGGGCTCTTTTCTTTTTTTAATTGTTGAATATATTACTTAAGTAAATAAATAAATAAAAGTTGTATCGTATCTCCTGGCCTTCACCTGACAGTATGTGCATGTCCATTAACGATACTGTAGATAGGATTTCAAGGTGGATATCAGTTCAGATGGCAACAGATCAAGAACTAGGAACTGACTCAAGAGATGGGTGATAATTCCAGTCCTGAGAGAGTGACCTCTGTAACACATGGAACATAGTATTCTTTTTTGGGTTCTAAATAGAAGTTAAAGTACAATATAAAACTGCAGGAATGTATAAAGAACATAAAGCAAAGTAGACCATACATAGGTCTCCACATGTTTTTGGTTAGGTAAGAGAGTTTCTAAAATGGTTTCTGGGAGACCTCACCAGGAAAAGAAACAGATGGACTATTGGAGGCAAGCATATTACAATATGGGAAAATAGAAAAGAACATTGTGACTAAGCTAGGAGTGGACAAAGTCCCTATACTGTTTTCATTAGTGATGGAGAGCCACTGGCATGATTGCCAACCAAAGATGGGCAGCAGTATCCACAGCTTATCTAAATCATCAAGTGACCAGAGGGTTTTTTTTTAAGTCCTAAGTCCTCATACTCCATTAGTCTAGTTTTAGGTTGCAGCTCCAGCAAAGTTTTGTAACAAGCACTAAGGTGTCATAGCACAGTAGAGAATGAGGCCCTTTGACATCCCTCGCATTCTCATGGTTGGGCAGGTGGGGGAACTACTGTGTTGCGGATTGGAGAAAGCGTGGTTTGATGTGTGGGCTTTGGCACATGGTTAGCATTTTTCAAAGGAAGTATTTTACTGTAATTTAACTTTTATTGTAAGGCATGACATATTCTTTCCAGCTAATTGCTCTATTTCAGCTTTTAAAATGAACAACTCTTTCTCTCTTATGTTTCAGCTCATATATTGTAATGATATTACTGCTACTTTTAAAGGTGACCTGGAAATGATTTGAAACAATTTGCTTCTTGTTTCTTCATTCATTTACAATGAATAAAAATGTCTAAGAGATTCCACATTATTTCTAAAGCATATCTCCTCCCCCTGCCCATTCCCTCTTTCTATTTTTATTTTACATGCATCATCGCTCATACTCCAGTTTTACTCGAGTTAGGACGGCACATGATATATCCCTAACAGCCATTTTAAGTTGAAGAAGTAATGAAGACTTTTAGGACAAGTCTCAGCTCTGTTCCATGACCTGCTATACAGATTCTTATGAGTGTTGTGCTGCTCTGGGGAACTATCTGGTCTTCATCACTTCTGCGCTGGGCCTGAAACTCTGCAGTCATTCTACTCACTTGTTAGACTCTTCATTTTGTGACTGATGATCTTGGTATGGATTTGCCTTAGAGAAAGGCCAAGAGGCAAGAGATACTGTCAGAAGAGTTGCGAGACTTTGCTGAAGAGTAGGCAAGTATAGCACTCACATATTAATGTATCAACATTCAAGACAAATAAAACTCCCCAAGACCCCAAATCTCAATTTATACCATAAGATAATACCTGTGAGCCTTATTAAGTTTTTTTTAGGTAAGACGTTTGGAATAATTTAAAAAAAAAAAGTGGTGGATTCTAACTTCGCAAAGGAAAAAAAAAAACAAACAAAAAAAGCCCCCCAAAAAAACAAAATTAAACCACCCAGAATCCATAGTTTTAAAGACATCTGTGCAAAGATGTTCTCTCACCTAAAGCCAGGTCAGAGAAGCAGCTGTACCTAGGAATGGTGAGTACTCCTTTATCTTTCATTTTATGTGCAGAATAAAGCAATCAAACCAACTTTTAAAACACCTGAGCAACAGTTTTGTTCTTCAAATAAGAGTTTTCTTTTTCATATCTGTTAAACTGAAACATTTACAAGATGTAGAGTCCCTACTGGGAGCATAATGTGAAAATCCACTCAGTGTGCATGTTTCTTTACGAAGTTAAAGTGCTAACAACTTGATTAATTTAACTTCTCTTTTCCCACCAATCTTAAAAGTTGAGAACATTCTGAAATGCACAGTGAAAAATCTGTATACAAAAAGGATTTCATTCTGTGCAAATCCAAATCAGATGACATTTCTTTGGTAGAGAACTATGCATGCTGTAATCAAGGTGTATCAGAAGAGCATGAGGCTGCTGCAGGGGACTATTTCAAATCCTTGGGTGGCAAACATCAAAATGCACTTGCAGTTGCATAGAGGTGTTGAAGAGGTGAGTGGACAAACTGCTTAAATGAACCCCTGTAGTTCTGAGGTGGTTGATAAATTCATTATGCTTAGCTCCACCACTACAAAACCATGCAACAGTAGCAAAAAACAAAAGTTCATCATTCTCAGAAGAAATTGCCATATCTTGCTCCCAAGTGTAAAACTTATACCATTAAAAAAGCTACATCTTAGTTTCAAATGAACTATTCAGAGCAGCAGAGCCCTCAAAATAAGCAAGACCCTGAGCAGTAATATTCATAATGTAGATCAGAAGAGATAAAATTTAGATGCTTAGCCCAAGAACAGGTCCTATTGAGCTTATACTGTCATAACACAGTTTAAATTGTGAATCCTCTGCAAATCCCTCCTGACATTTTCTGAACGGAAAGGATAGTTTTTGACACTGTGTCCCATAACATACTCACGGACTCACTGCTGAAGCATAGATTAGGTAAATGTACAGTGAGAGTATTTTCCAAAATACAAGAATAGTAAAAAAACACTTCCTGTAGAGTGAAATGTAAAAGTAAGCTATGGATCATCAAAATGTTTGATTTCCCACAAAAACAAACAAACAAAAAGGCACCCATGATTTTTAACGACTCTTAAAAACCATGCACCTGCTTTAAGTGAATATAAGGCTCAGTCTAAGGAGAGAAAATTGAGAGTGTACCTCATAAAATAATAAAGTCTGAAGGTTATTAAGTATTTAGGATTCTTAATAAAATTAAATTTTAAGCAAAAAAACTGATAATCTTTATAATCTTTGATCCTAAATGAGTTGCCATGTATCAGTACAAAATGTTTTACAATAAATCTTGGAGTATTCTAGAGACTAAAGGCTCTATAAATTAGAAATTTAGTGATTTAGTACTTCATAATTGAATCAGAAGCAGAATACCCCCCCATAATTGCTACACCTATCAACTTCTATGAGACAAATTTCCTCTTATCCTCATCAAAAAGAATAATAATTTCTATTTTTAATGACCATTAATAAATATAATTTATTATAAAAATAGTAATACAGCAGAAAATCCTCCTATTAGACATACTGATGGGATTTACTGGAGATGATGGAACCTGCTAACAATCCTTTACATTCCAATATGGACCTTTTAAACTTCACAGCCCTAGGAAAGGGCAGTATGTTCATGATAAAGACTAAAAAAATTAAAGAAATCACTTTGTACAACCTTTGAGGTAAGTGTTGCCAGTTTGTTTTTCACATTTAATTAGTTTTCTAAATGCCTTATTCAAAATATCAATAGCCTACCATCATGTTGAAGTCTATGCTTTCCTCAAAGTATTTACAGGATTACTGGCGGCACAGATCATTTGTCATCAAAGGCATAGGATTAGACACAAAATAAAATCCTGGCAAAACATATTTCCATAGCAATACATAGGAGGGCAAGTGCATAATAGAACTTTTAAAACAATTTTTTTTTGCAATCTTTTTCTACATAGAATGTGTTTTTTTACTGACACTGGTAATATGACTTCCAGACAGACCAGAAGTGCATTTTACAAACAGTGATTAGAAAGATGGCAAGCTTCTGTTTGTTGGAGTATTTTCATCTCTTTATTTTTGACAAGGTCAAAAAACTCCTTTAATTCGAATTTGCACTTGGCTGATGATGAAAAGTAGGTGTATGCCTTGACATAACCCACGGACATCAGCATCAAGCAATAAACATTTGAAAGCATTCCTACTAATAACTGAATTCAGGATAGCAATTGAGCAGAAATATCTTTGTCAAACACTGTGTTTCCGAAGTGTTCTGTTAATCATTTGTAAGCAATTAGCACACTACTTACCAAAGTCTAATTTTATTGTTTACATTTCAGATGAACAATAATTCAAAAAAACAAGAAGACATTTTAGAAAGTGTTGCAGAACAAATCTTTTGAACTATCTGTTCTATAAAAAAAATAAAAATAAACCCCAACCAGCTGAAAAAAACAAAACCAACAAACTAGAAACCAATCACGAGAACAAAGATACACAAAGAAGGAGCTCCTTTTCTTAATTCCCACCCTTAGTGTCTGCCAAGAAAAGTTAAAAAAACACTGTATTATGTGTGGTGGATGAGACATGGAAAGCCAGAAGTGAAGAAGTTTAAATCCTTCCAAATCAGCACTTCCAAATCAGAGATACCACAAGCACAGCTAAACTAAACCATCAGTCTTTGTACTTGCTGATAGAAATTCTCTCCTCATCACAGAAGTACAAAATTTTTGAAGGGGTTCCCATCTGATTTCTTTAGACTCTTACCTAGGTACCTCCACTAAAGTAATTTCTAAGAACAAGTAAAACATAAAGTCTCTGACAATGTGATGTTAGATAGTCAGCTAATATGTTCACATCACAAATCATCAGTAATAAATATTTTTTTTGGTTTAATGTCGCTGAAAGCAACAACCACTTGTGCAATTAAAATTCTCTATGGACACAAATATGTCTGTGTGTGCTTTATTTTTGTATCTGAACTCAAACCAATGCTGCTCTGTGAATGCAGAGTAAAAACAACCTGTCTCAACCATTAAAAAGAGCATGCATTTGGATATTGTTCTATTCCTTTCCTATTTATCTGATTTAGTAAAAACTTTCACAGAACTGATATTCTTTTATTAGAATTCATCATTAAATTATGGAACTGGCATCTGAAATCCCAACAATCGTCATTTGCATGACAGAAACTTACACTGGCAGCACCTATTTTTCAACAAGGTCAAAAATCTCCATCAGTTCTACATCAAGTATAGCATGTGAAGAATTGGACTGTATACTTTAATAGTAGAAAATATTTATTAGCAAAGAATAACCATTTTTTTTTACCTGCACAAGTGATGCAAAATACACATTGAAGGTGACACCTGAAGAAAAAGAACAACAGAAAACTCTTTACTGCTTCCAGAAGGTAGATTTTCCCATGTCCTCTGAGGGTCTGTCATTGGTTTTATATTACAGTTCTGTGGGAAAAAAACCCTGTAAATATGACCTTTGCCTTACCTTTAATATTACTTTAAATATTAACTAAGATTATAACTAAATCAACTGATTATTCTTAATAAATCTGGATTCAGCTCTTGCGGTCTCAATTTATTTTTCACTACCAAGAGAGTCCTTTCAGCTGAGTGTATACTATTTGCTAAGCATGTCTTTTGATGCATATTATTCTTTAGCTGTGCTATGGACTAAATCTTTAGCTTACTTTTAACTTTCCTGATAATAATTATTTTCAAAAAGATAATTATATTACAGATATCGTCTTAGCCCATAAACCAATATTGCACTGAGAAAGCATCTAAGACAATGCTGTTACTTTAAAAAAATATCATTAACTCGCTTAGTTTTTTTCTTTATTTAATTGAGTGTGAATAGTCCTTCAAAACTAATAATGTGTGGAAAAGCATTCATGAGTTATAAAGAAGTGACATTTTCCAATATGTTGGTTGCTTTCTCACCTACTTATTTCTTTTTTTTAACAGTTTCTCAAATGATGACAATATTATTATTGTCATTATTGTCATTACAGCTCAAAATAAGTTCAAAATTGCAATTAACATAGTCGTAAATTTCAGCAGCAGAGTCTTAACTTTTTTAACAAAAATGATACTTTTTATGGATGTAACTTTTTTGTGTCAATGGAGATCCAAAAGCCTATCTTCTCTGAACATAATCTTCCAATAAATGCAAAATCAACAGCCAGCTCCACACATTATCTGATCAGAGCAACAGACTTGCTCCCAGCTGATAGGTATCTGAGATGCAAAGCTGCATGTTTTGCTCTGAGCACAAAGAAGGGCTCCCATACATATGAGCACAGCCCCCACACCTTACAACCGGGCTCATACAGATCTAAAATGCTTTTACTCTCAAGTCCACTGCCCCTTGGGAATCTTTCTAATTCCTCTGCTGGAAGTGACGACAAACAATAATCTCACAAACGATACAGAAGCCTACCTATACCATGTTTCTTCAAAGGGTGCACATACTCTAAGATATAAACCAAACAAACCTACCATACAGGCTCACAAATTGGAAGTTCAGAGTCAAGCCCTGGATTCTGAATTCGTTAGAGCTGATAAAAGAAACTGAGAAGGATTTGAAATATTTTCAAACTAAGATTTTTTTGAAAGGCCTTTTCTGCTTTTATAACACCTTGTTTCCCTAACTCTTCTTTCTTTCCACTTTTCACTTTGCTGATAAAAAGAGATGCATTCCAGAGATTGGAAAGAGAAAGAAGGAAGAATAATAGGACGAAACTAAATTTTTTCAAATCCTATAAAGTAGAATTCAACACTAGCCTTATATGAACCTCTATAGGGTTCTAGCCGTATATGAATCTATATTGGGTTCTTTCCCTTTTGTAGTACAATTAAAGAAGTCTTCTCTTTGATTCATTCTTCTTCATAAAACAGCTTCACAAGTTTTAGACTTCTTATTCATTTACAGTGTATAACAGTCAGACGTATGTAATGGAGAGTGTGGGAGAAGTAAATGAGAAATGCAAAAATGCCTAAACTCTGTAGCTTTTCTACCAGAGCATTGCTAAACCAGTCTTATGTAGTCTCCCAAATTCACTACTATTAATTGTTTTACTGATGTTATCTCTTATCTAGAAAAATGATGAAACAATGAAGTTTTTACTCACTTCTTGAAAAAAAAAATTTTTTTCCAACCTCTTAAAAGGGGATCCATAAGTGACACCTTAAACCTAGCACGCAGTGAATCACAAACAGAGCTGTGATTCCCTAAAGCACAAGGAATTCTGTATTTTATCTTCCACGTACTGTATAGCACAGACCACAAAAGCTTATATCTAGGTTAGCCCACTAACTATTTTCAAGTCGCAAATATCACAGATATTTGAATACACGTAGAGTGAGGTCATAAAAAATTCTAGATTATTCATTACATTAGTAACTTTTAATCAAGGAACTCATTAAGAAAGTAGGACAAGGCCATTCTGGTCAAACTGATGTTGATTATCACACAGATGTGTCATCATGCACCTTCTCAAGAGGTTTTGTTTGGATTTGAGAGCAAAATTATTCCTAGCTTCAAAACATTTGTGTCCATCTTTTCTTCTTCAAAATTCAAGCTAGCAACCTTGATTAGAAAATGAAATGCAAATATCTTCTTCTCTCTTCAGAAGAGACAAGATGAGTGGAACAATTCCATGATTTGTCACTGACATCAACAGGCCTACACAAAACTGTGCAATTACTGTGGATGAAGTGAGCAATGCTAAGTACAAGTGGGGTATCTTTGTCAGGCAAAATTTCTGTTTATGTAATTTTGTTCTACATATGCATAGACACCTTTTATGTCAAAAGAGTCTCAACCTCCAGAAGGAAAAACTTCTAAGATGCTACACAACTGCAGATAAAAATTAGATAAAATAAGATTCTGTCCTCAGGTCTCCTAAGTTTTTAGGCACCTTTCAGATATTCGCAATAAAAAAGTTTGAAATTTTAATCATATTTATTGGAATCCCCTCTTCAATTCACATAATTATTTTAAAGACAATGGATACAAGAATACTATTAAATTATCTCATTAAAGTTCTACAAAATAAATTCTTTCAACACTATTTAGGAGGGTAAAAAAGGTTAGAATATTGGAATGGTAATAATCACTGGCTGAAGCACCAACTTTAGTGTTGTTCTGGTTGTAGTTTATCAGGGTTCAGACATTGCTATTTCCAATTGTCTAGTTGGTATTACTTGGCACTGCTTGCCTTTAGAGTTATCATTCCACCCTAAGATCCCAGCATAAACAGAGGTACAGTGGCTCCCTGACCCCTCCACCAAGTGGGCTGATAGAGCTGAATGTACACACTTCCAGTGTGTAGGGTGGTCACTGAACTGGCAGGAAAGAAGTATGCACCCAGGTATCCTGACGTACCAAAGCAGAGACCGGCAGTATCCCACCTGCACCCAGCTACAATCACAACAGGACACTAACCCCAGTCCTGCAGAAAATAATGCAACTCCCCTCCCAGCCACTCCAGCCTCTGTGATTCAAAGTCTGCTTTCAATGTTACACAGCTGTGCAACCTGGGTTATGACAGGTGAAAAGCTTCTAAGTTGCAAGCTAGATTGGTGAGAAAACAAACACAGTAGAGCCACAGCAAGTAAGAAAAGTCAAATTAAGGACACGTGCAAGAGTGTTAAGACAGAAGTGGTCAGTACCTCAAGGATTCCAGATGTAAAACCAACACAAATGTACAAAACACTAAGGAAAAAAGCAGGTAATTGGAAAACTGCTCCTCAAAAGTGTTGTTCGACCTATCCCAGTGATTAGTGGAACCAATCTTGCCCTCTAACTAATGACTACCAGGCTAACCCATTTTACCAGTTGACTTACGGAAGGGTAGCTAGCATATTAATAATTTACCAGTATCTCATTTGTACCTATTAGGTAGTAACTAATTATTTACCTACTGTATCAGCTGTCAATTTCTACTATGTATTCTTAAACTGTGCAGAACTACTTTGAACACAGTAAAATCTTTTGAAGAATGCAGATAGGAAGGGAACAATAAATAAGTTGCAGTTGTTATTTGTACCTAAACATCAGTGAAGTTGCATAATGTAAACTGTGTTAAATACGTCAGCGCCAGTAGCACTTAATGGTTTCAACGAGGCTGAAATCTCAGTTTCAGTACCATCAAAAACTAGCAGCCTTGGTACAGTTCTACCTTTACTTGAAAATTTATTTTCTCTCTTCAACTGCTGGAAATACATTCAATATCTCAGTTACAATGTCCATGAGAATTCATGACAAGGCAAGAGGCTATATGCTTAGAGAATCATGAGAAAAGTCACTAACTTAAACAGGTCTTTTCACAACCACAAGTTGTTGCATCTTTCAGACATACTGTAGGAGGGGGAAAAACACAAACTCACAGATACAACTACCAGCCACTTGGCCACCTTCCCTAATACTTTTTAATTTATATTGCAGAAACATAGTCCACCAAACAAAAGCTTTTCCAACTATCATCAATATTTCTCATCCAGGAATTTGGAGGGGTGATGAGAACTGTAGCACAAAAATTATCGTCACTCATTCAAAATAAGACAAATCCATTTAAGTAAGCAGAACATCAATGGAAACCACAGATTTTAGACCTTCTACTACATCTATTTAATTAGGATTGCTCTAGACAGAAAGCTGTGCCATACACACATCATGCAATTTGAGTACTTGGCTGCAACCCCTTCACCAGTACTTGAGCCTCTACTATTTAAAGTTCATAGTATCCACAGAAGTCAGTCTCCCTCACTTTTGGGGTGATAGCTCCTCTGACAAACTTTTATTTGCAGAGAGAGGGCACATGGAGCCACATTGTATTCCTGATGGAGAACACCACATCCATTTTCCTCTTTTCCTTCCTGCTTTTTGGTCTATTCCCCCTTATCTCTAGTGCTGCTCTCATCTAACACTAAAACTGCAAGAGGGAAGAACAAGGAAAACAACTTTAAAAGACCTTAGGTATTGCTTTCATTTCTCCTTCTCCCCTCCCTGCCCCCTGGATATTTAAATGGTTGCACGTTCTGCTTAAGTCTCTTGCCTGTTAACCCTGTCTCTTATTGTAAATAACTTTCATACCAGGAAAAAAAATCCATATCTCATGGACACAAAAGAGTGAAAAAAACCATAGAGTATTTTTAATTCCTTTTGTTCTAAAATAGTTCCCCTCTTTAGAGACACAGAACCTGCTTGCTCCAAACTTAAATCCTAAAAGATACCAACAGATCATTCTTTTGACTTAAAGATAAAATATCACTAAGTATACAAAAATTATGAGGCCTGTATTCCTCCCAGCTTTTATTTCAGGGCTTTAACTGTTTTTCAATAGGCAGCAGTCTATTACAAAGAAGAACTCTTTACATTATTTTAAGTGTTACACTGTTATTCTCAATTCTTCCCCTTCTCCAGAAACTAAGCCAACCATCTACATAGATTTCAACTTATGACACCCCTATCTGAAGCAGCACAGAGCTAACTCTGTCAAAGTACCCCACGATAAAGGTCAAAATAGCCTGACACAAATTAGAAGATAACACATATTCTGCTAATCTGACAAAGAAATAATCTTTGGCAAGCAACTGGAGCACCATCTCAACTCATTTCCAGACAATCACAGATACTCTGAATGCTTTAGGTAACAAAAGTTGTTTTTATCTGAGTTGCCAAACATGAAAACATTAGACTTACACAGCTTCTAAATGTGTAGAACACTAATGTACTTATGAAGGATAAAAAAGTAGATACAACAACACATGGAACAAGAACGGGATGACTCCACATCCCTTCCTCTACACAGACTCCAAACTAGTCATGACATATTTACATGTATGGCATGGTTGTATCAGGTATGGCATGCATATATCAGGTATGCTAAACCATTTTAAATCCCTGTCCTGTCTCCCTTCCCAACACCATTTTTCCAATTATATATCCTTCCCTTTCATATAACCTGCCCTCTCATTTTGTATATATGCACCCAATTTCTGAATTGTCAGCCACTGAAGCTTTTTTATATCAACCTTCAGCTGCTCCCCTGAGTCTCTTAAGTGTAAAAATCCATACTCTCCATCACAAGCCTCCCAGATGTTACACAATTCTTGCTTCCCTGTATCCATCCATCAATCTATCATAAACTGATCCAAGATTTTTATTCTTCATTGCCTAACAAGCTTCTTGCATCAAGGTAGAAAGACACTCTCCTTGTTGACACCAAGGACACTGGTTTTCATTTTCAAAAGCTCTGTGTTGATGGAGACTGTAGAAACTGGAATTCTCTTGGACAAGCTTGTCTTCCAAACGCAGTTACTCACAGCTGCCTCGCATGATTGGCACACCTAGTCTTCTCCAAGGAACAGAAAGCATGTCTCTGCCAAAGATGCTGGTGTCACTGCCAAGAGGAACTCACTGTTTGGCTCCTACTGAATAGCTGGAAAATGCTCTTGTCCAGCCAGACATCACTCTAGCTGACATCCCCAACAGCTTTTAGTACTCATCTTCTACTCCCCTGGTACCAAGAAGGAAAAATAAAATGGCTGCAAGAGACATGCTTTTCCTGAGGAGTATAAGCAAAAAGCAACAAAAACAGAAAAAGAAGAACTAGGAGATACTGGTTTGACAATAGAAGAAGCAGAAAGGCCAAAATCAGATTTGTCCTGAGTTGCCCATGCCACTTCAAATTAGTCCACATTTCCTTCATATAGAGTATCTACAAATTGCCATTGTTCTCTTTTGCTCTGTTGAATGCGCTCCAAGATAGCTAGGAGTATTTAAAAATAAAAACTGAAACATGAACTTGCTCTCTTCACAACATGGCAGTTATCCTCACAGACTGATAGATTGCTTAGAAAAGTAGATGTTCTGTATAAAGCCAACTCATGTAAAAATTAACATACTATGCATAACCTAAAGGGACATGTCATAACTTCACCCATAATCAGCAGTCAGAAACCTGAGGCATTAGTTGTAATGTTTATGGAAGAAGGCTGATAAGATACTGAGGGAGCACTGTGTATGGTAATTTAAGAATAAGTATTTCAGTGCAATGCTCAGTGTACGAAAAAAAAACAATATGGGCTCAAATCAGCTGTCTTGTATCCTTCTCCTTCAGGAAAATTCAAGTTAAAAACAATGTTCTGGATTGAATCCCAAATACATGAGCCTAAGAACCACAACAAAACATCTTTTTTTTTCCATAAAAGATTTCAAACATAGGCAACAATAGAGACTTTAGATACTCATTTCATCATTTAGATTGTCAGGGCCTCAAAGGTCTCTTAATTGGTTTGTTTTTAAACTAAAAATTAATCCACTTTCTGAAACCTTATTATATGTAGTCAGTGAATTCTCCTCCTGTGTTAAGTCAAATTTCCCCTTGGGTCAGGCATGTATTTCCTGCAGATGTCTCTGGGAGCCATCTGTATGCATTAGTAAATAGCATCAGGGTTACCTATCTCAGGAGGCAAAGTAGCAGAGTGCTAAATCTCTACAATTTCTCTACCACAGAAGCAAAGGCTAAGTTTAACACTTAAAATCTGGTCAGCTGCTGCATTGTTTTCTGTTTTGCAACCCCACAGCCTTTCTATCTTTTCTCCCAAGCATGTAAGACCACTGAACAGAAATGTCATGCATATCATCTTTGCAACTGCAACTTATGGGAGGTGCTTTCACCTTTCTTTTTATTTCCTCACTTGGGAAAAATTAAGAGAAACAAACACTTGCTAAACAGTCAATTTATAACAGAAACAGACATTTATGAGTGCTTATAAAATCATGTGATTTTCTAACTTGAAACTTAGGTACAATTTGACCTGAACTAAGCTGACTTAAAGGCAATGGAATAAGCCTACTTGCTCAGAATGCCACTGCCGCTAGTATTAATACAAGTCCAAGGGAAAAGATTTTTTTAAAAAGGTTTTTTTTTTTTTCCCCTGGAACTAGCTCTCATGAGTAGTTCATGTTACACCACAAGTCTTATAAAAGTGAACTTGGAGCCCATGAATCAGTGAAAATCTCTTTTAAGAAATTTGAAAGGTAGTATTTTCTCACTTGAAAGAAAAGCCTGAGTCATCACCACATCGTAATTTACTTCCAGACAGCCTGAAATGTAATTGCTCTCAACACTTCAGTAAGAAACAAGTACTGCATGCAATGGCTTATTTAAGAAGCATTTACTAGAATTCCTTAGGCAGCGTACTGCATGAATGTCAGTCTCTTATCTATGGCAGTTACTTTATTTTGTTTCCTTCTATGAGATGTCTGGTCCTTCCTAGTAGGGATGCTTTTTTGATTTTGTTTTTTTTTCCTTGATTCACTTATGAACTCTTTATATTTGTTTTTATTCACATACAGAATTTGTACATTTCTTGAAATATGAGCTATCTAATTTAGCTCATATAGCTATCCCAGTAATCTGTGAAATAGATTATTTACCTTGAAAACAAGGAGAACTATGGAGAATAGAGACTTTTATCACCTAAATCACAGGGAACTAGCAATGCCAGTGAATCATTTTAAAGTGTGGCTTTGAGTAAATAGATCTACTTTGAGAAGGATAAATGTTCCTTTATTAAGAGACCACTGAAATACCCTTTTGAAAAATATTACTTTCAGAAGGAATTAGACTAGAATGCTAGTGAAAGATTTTATTAATGGGTAAAAAAAAAAAAAAAAAAAATCCTGACTTTTTAAATCAGTCCTTGAAGTACAATTAAGTTACCAGAGATTCATTGGGGAGTTATTCTAAGCTGCTTTTTTCCTCAAGTCATTCCAGCATAAACATGGCATTATGACTGGATTGGGTTAGTTTTGTTTTGCAGATAAAAAAATAAGTATAACAACGTATAGTTGCCCTTAGAGGACAAATCTGTTTTATATCAGGTTCATACATACACAGGAAGGGATTAGGTCCCACAGAGCTCACACGACCTACTGTCATTACTCGAGCTAGCAGACTATTCTGTAGGTTGTTTATCGAAAAAAGAGGAGTGCAGCAAGTATTTGATTAACTAGAAAAATAGCATGAGAGATATCATAAAGATCCTTTTAAATAACATGCTGAAATTCTAAAGGATGTTGTTCATTGAAAGACAATATGGCATATTGAATAAAGATATTTGTAATCTATTCCCTTTTAATTAGAAATGACCCAAATTTCCAAGAACCCAGACTTTTTCACAATGATACTAAAAACTTTCCCTTAATAGTCAATGCAAGGAAGATCAAATGCAGTTGTAGTTTGTAGCTGGTATGTTACAACACAGGCCGATAACCTTTGGCAGTTATCTAGATGTAACACTGCTTTTTGATTCAATGGGATTCAGGCTTTAGGAAACACCCTGTGAATAAGTCCGATATGCATTAAACTAACGAACAAGTAATACTAACATCTAAATAAGAGTGTCAAAACCTTAAACTATCAAATTCTATGCCTTACCTATTACTACTGACATTATAATTGCTATAGACTATGAATAAATTCATTTGTGACCACAGTCACAATGTTTACACAACAGGAACGTTTGGAAAATGTTTCCTTTTACAGTTGAAGGATAAATCTTTAGAGCAGCTGTTGTGCCTAATAATATTAGCAAGTGAAATAAAGTAAAAAATATTGCATGCACCAAAATATTTTCAACATTTGTGGTATTTGTAACACAAATATAACTTAACCTGTCATAGAATACCCTTTCTAAAAATGTAAGCTACAGCTTAACTTATAGGTTAAGAATGATAGTTCAGGAACAGGTTGATTGAAAAAATGACTCCAACTACTTTAGAAGCCACTTGGGATACCTTATGTATCTATCAAAGAAAGCTAATGAGATTTCACACATCTCAAATAAATAGATATCTTCATTAATTTTATCTACTTTAAACAGCATGTAGTATGATAGTTTGTGTTTTTTTCTCCATAACTACCTCAGTTACAATATTTGAATGAGTAATTTACTGCTCCCTCTCTAGCATAACAATTGCCTTTAGTTTTGCATCTGTGTTTATCAAACTTATCTTCTGATGATCTAACTAAATTGATGGATTTAAACCAAGTGGTCAGGTTTTAAAACTTGGATGGTGTCCCATTACGGTGCTCTTTGGTATTGCCATGTTCTTTGTCAGTAATGATGTACATATCTCTACATGTTTCTCATGTACTCTTATGCTGACTTTTAATAATTATTTTCTCCTTAGGTAAACCAGTCAGGTAACCTGATACAGCTAACCTTTTTTCCATCCTTTTAAACTGAACAAGAATTTGAAGGAGGAGGGGAAACAAACCCCAAACCAACAATCAAAATTATCACTACCACTTCCCACCTACATCTGGCTTTGATCTTGCACTTAAAGAGATTCCTGTGGGCAGCTCAGGATGACCAAGATAAGTCTTTTGGTGAGCTCCTTTGCATACAAGCTCTAAATCTTCCTAGGTGGTATTTTTAAAACCATTCTGTATTCTGCAAGCATAAATTCTGAAGTCACACAGCTAAGAGGATAACTAAAGAAAGTATACCTTTTCCTCAGTAGGCAAGCCCCATTGACCTCACTGTTCCCTATTTCCTTTTGAACTCTTCAATCACAGAATAAGTCTGCCAGTGTTACTGAAATCAGGAGCTACTTGCTCAACAGAAACTTAAATGAGACCATTTCCTGGCTGAATGAAAACATGCTTCACATAATAATGTTCTTGGACAAACTGAAAATGCTTGCTACAAATTAAGAAATGCCAAACACTTGGGGCTACCTCATGTAGAGGCATATACACTTTATTGCAAAGCATGGATTTAAAGCTCTAATCATCATAATAAAATAATTCTGCTTCTCCCACAAAATAAGAATATATAGCTTAAAACACAGGACAGACCTCAAGGTCTTATCCTATTTTAAATGTCTGATAGCCATAAATAATTTTGCCCTTGCAATATTGTCAAGTGTGCCAGTTAAACATATAAATTAACAAAAGTGGGAGACACTACAGACTGCTAATGTTCAGGATTAAAGGAGTCCTGCTGTAATAAATGCAACCCCATGTTCAGTGAGTAACAGGCTCAAGAGAGTTAAAACTTCCCTACATTGATTCTACCTTGAAGGTAAACCAACTGCATTACAATGCTATAAATACCTGTCTGGAAACAATTGCTGTCTGGAAGCCAAAGCCACTGCATTTTAGTGACTAGAAATCGGTTTAGCTTGAAGAGACAAAGGCTGAATAAAAACTTTAAACTTCTGAAGCTCAGTACTAAGTATAGGCAACCATGTATACTTTTGCTAATACATAAGGAGGAGGGAGAAAGTGTGAAGGCTCATACAAAACCCATATATCTATTTCAGGATATACAACATTAAAAAAAATATCTATAAAATGAGTCTTCTTACGGTTAATATACTATATTATCATATCATATCAATGGTTGCTGCAGGGAGGCACTGATAGTGACCTGAGCTAAAAATAGGACATCTACATCCTCTTACACATGAGTGTTTCAGAAAAGTACTTCATCCTTCTCTATTATCAAAGTAAAAGACTAGCCCCATCCATCTAGGTCCAACCCTCTTTAATAGCTTTATCAGCAACCTGGACAAGGGGACTGAGTCCACACTCAGCAAGTTTGGAGATGACACCAAGCTAGGCAAGAGTGTTGATCTGCTGGAGCACAGGAGGGCTCTGTAAGGAGATATGGATAGGCCAATGTTATGAGGTTCCATAAGGCCAAGTGCCAAGGCTCGCCCTTGAGTCACAATAACCCCATGTAGAGCTGTAGGCTGGGGACAGGACTGGCTGGAAAATGGCCCAGCAGAAAAGGAGCTGAAGGTGTTGATCAACAGGGAGCTGAACATGAGCCAGCAATTTGGGGCTACCTCATGTAGAGGCATATACACTTTATTGCAAAGCATGGATTTAAAGCTCTAATCATAGTAATAAAATAATTGTGCTTCTCCCACAAAATAAGAATATATAGCTTAAAACACAGGACAGACCTCAAGGCCTTATCCTATTTTAAATATCTGATAGCCATAAATAATTTTGCCCTTGCAATATTGCAATTCCAGCTGGGCACACTGGAAAAACTGGCTTCAAGAAGTGACATCTATAAGCAAAATATCTTTATCAGAGTAGAATTCTTAAGTAAATTAAGGATTTTCTTAAGAAAATGTAATTTTATTGTAATGAATTGATAAATTTGCTCATATAGACTATGTCACAGAATCACAGAATATTTAGGATTGGAAGGGACCACTGGAGATCATCTAGTCTTTAGCTTGAGCCAACAACCTAACAAGTGGCAAGGGAGCTGCTTTCTCACTCACCCTCCAGCAGGATTGGTGAGAGGATCAGAATGGTAAAAGATAGAAAACTTGTGGGTTGACATAAAGACAGTCTAACAGGCAAAGCAAAAGCTGTACACTCAAGCAAAATAAACCAAGGAATTCACTGCTTCCCATGGCCAGGCAGCTGTTCAGCCATCTCCAGGAGAGCAGGGCACCATCATGTGTAACAGTTACTTGGGAAGACAAATGCCATCACTTCAAATATCCCTCCCCACACTTCTTCCATCTTCCCTTCACTTCATATACTGAGCATGATGTCATATGGTTTTCTCCCAACCTTACACGCACCCCCAACTCCCTTGCTAGTATGGCAGTATGAAAAGCAGAGAGGGACTTGGCTCTGTGGAAGCACTGCTCAACAATAACAAAAACATGCCTACATTATCAACCCTGTGTTCAGCACAAATCCAAAACATAGTCCCATAAAAGACACTGTGAAGAAAATTAACTTTATAGCAACCAAAACCAGCCCAAAGGGTCATCTACAGCAGGTTACACACGAATTCATCCAGGTAGGTTTGGTTTGTCTCCAGAGAGGGCAAGTACATGACCTTCCTGAGCAGCCTGTTCCAGTGCTCTGCCACTCTCAATGTAAAGGAATTCTTTCTCATGTTGAGGTGGAAATTCTTGTGCTTTAGTTGATGGCCACTGCTTCTTGTCCTGTCACTGGGCACCACTGGAACGAGTCTGGTATCATCTTCTTGGCATCTGCCTTTGAAATATTTATATGCGTTGATAATTTCCCCTCTCAGTCTTCTCTTTTCTAAACAGGCCCAGCTCCCTCAGTCTTCTCTTAAGAGAGCTGCTCCACATCCCTAATCATCTTGGTGGCCCTCTGATGGACCTTCTCCAGTAACTCCTTGTCTTTCTTAAACTGTGGAGACCAGAAGTGAACACAGCACTCCAGATGTGACCTCACTAGGTCTGAGTAGAGGGGGAGGATCACCTCCCATGACCTGCTGGCCACACTCTTCCTGATGCACCCCAGAATACCATTGGACCTCCTGGCCACAAGGTCACCCTGCCAGCTCATGGTCATCTCTCCATTCACCAAGACTCCCAGGTCCTTCTCTGCAGAGCTACTCTTTAGTAGGTCAGCCCCCAACCTCTACTGATATTGGACGTTATTCTTCCCCAGTGGCAGGACCCTGCACTTGGCCTTGTTGAACCTCTCCACCCTACTCTCCAGCCTAAATGTATTAGCACAAATTTCTGTATCTATATCAACATTCTTATCTTAAATCAGCAGATCTTAAAATTAAGTTAATTTGGTAAGATGCTTGTCCCAGTTTAAATGAGACACAGGTCTTTTGCTGAGGATGAGTTATAAGAAAAGATCCACACTCCTCCCTCCAAGCAATTATACATCTGAAATTAAGAGGCTCCGATTGAAGAAAAACAAATTATGGAAAAGGGAAAAAATAACAGCCCTATATTAAAAGGTATTTGTGTATTGGCAGAAACACAGGAAAAAAACCCAGTAAAACAACCAACGATACTCCTATACCCACAAAGAATCCCCTTCAAAACAAACCAATGAACACGCAAAGGAAAAAAAGTAAACAGTTCAGTTTGCGCCCTTTGGTGCAATTCCAGCCACAGTCAAGTGGGGGCACCGTTGGTTCCCTGGAGCTGCAGAGCTTGTAATGTCCTGTGCCAGTCACCAGGTGGCACTGTTTGATCACTGGAGATGCAGAACCTGTAATGTCCTATGCCACCGGGGTATGCTGGATAAACCGAACCAACCAAAAAAAACCAGGCCTCCCTTCCCTTCCCGCACACTGGGAAAGGGGAGAGGGAGAGGAGGAAGGGAAACAACAACAACAAAAAGAAATCCTCCCAATGAAAAAGACACCCCTCACTCACTCTGGCTTGTCAAACTGCTCAGCACTGTCCTCTCTCTTCCCCCAGTGTGCACAAGGACCACTGCCAGGAAAAAAAAACCAACAAATGGGAAAGGGGAAAACCCCCAGAAAAAAAACCAGCTCCTCTCCAATGAGGAATCCAGGTAGGATCTGCAACTGGTAAGCAGGTTGAGAGCCACAGGAAACACCAGCTTCCACACCAACCTGTGCTCCACCCCACAGCCAGCCCACAAAACTCCTTCCCCCGTTTCCCAGGAGACGAGAGAAAAAAGTAAAGTGCAGCCCCTCATCCCCCTCCCCTTTTCCTAGGAGACTAATTCCTGAGCAATTAGCCAGCTGGGTCGGTTCTTTTGTATCTCTTAAGTGCTCACTTGATAGCTCTGCATGCAGTGGCACAGGGGAAGGGAAAAAAATTCCTGTCTGGTTTCCAAGAACCAGCTAAACCATAACAATGCTACAAGTACTTCCAGATGGAATTGCCTGCACAGTAACTTTAATACCATAACTGCATCTGCCAGTTAATATCAGTCCATTTCTAAAGCAGACAAACATTAACATTTGTAAAACAAATGCAAGTCCATGGAGTTTTTCAAGAAAATGTACTTTAATCTCAACTCAATCACAATGAATCTGGTCAGGCCTGCTGATGGGCTACATATGGCTTTCCTTCACTGCCATAGACTTCTGCAAAGAAAGTCAAGTTTCTATTTTCCTGTTAAGAAAGCACAACCTTTTTTTTTTTCATGAAAAAAAGAGAATTTTCTACATGAGATTTTCTACATGTGTTTTACTTCCCATTTAGGTTTCTAGAAGACAACTTCATCTTTGTCTTTCTTTGAAATTTGAATTAAAACAAACATCAGATGTTTAGATTAGAAGACCGTCTTTAAATATGCTAGATTTGAAGTACCAGTGATGCCCCAGCAAAATAGTATTATAATGATAGTAAGTTACATTTTAGTTATGGCACATTAAGTTACAAAATTATTTGAATAAACCTAGTATATTTTTCATTGGACATATTGCATTTATATTATTCAATAGAAAAAATTATATATATATATATAATATACATATGATTATCTATTATACCTAAAATTATATATTAAAAAAATATTCACCTGGGAATATATTCAGCAGATCAGAAAGTTTCAGTTACATCTAGTTTTACATAATGCATGTACATGTGTGCTGAAAGGAGCTAAATCACAAATATTTCTTCTAAGGTAGAGATTTTTTTCTGTAAATTGCCTGTATTCTCTAAAAATGTCCATTAATTTCCATTGTTTTGGCAAACCACTTAAAACACAAGTCTGAAAATAGAAAGTCAAAAATAAAATTTTAAATAATGCAGTATCTCCAGTGCATGCAGACTTAAACAGCACTAACAGAAGATTTGCAACCAGCCTCTTGTTTGAATTTTTAAAGCAATTTGTAACAATAAAAATGAACATGAGGAAGCAATTAGCCAGCTAATCAGTGGGTTCTGTCAGCAAGAATAATATTGCAACAATAATCCCTTCAAGAATAAGTTTAAATATTAAAAAAAATAGCCACCTTAATGGCTATATTTTTCCTCATTAGAGCAGTATTTAGGCGGCTGCTGAATTCCAAAACTAGGAGCTTCACATGAGTTTTGGCAGGTGAAGCTTGATAGAATGCCAGAAGGCACACATTTGATGCTAATCAATAAACATTTACTTTCAAATTTAACCATTAAGAACCTCTTAAAAGTCCCCAAAATTTGAAATTATCATTACCAAAAGTCTCAGTTAATGAGAGAAAAAAAGAATTCTGAAAGAAATGTTACAGAAAGAAGAAAAAAATGTTTAAAAAATTTTCAAGTTCTGAGATCCCAAAGAGTAGAAGAAGTGGAGATCTGAGCATTTTACTGATCAGAAAAAAAAACAACAAATGACATAACAAAAAAATAATTTTCTGTCATAGGGAATAATCCAAAGCCAATTCATGTTACTGAAAGCTTTTCCCTGTGATTTTCGTGTTTTTTGGGACTGATCAGAATGAGGCCAAATCCTTCTTTTTCTAGCAGAGTCTATGGAGACCACCTCAACACAAAGCTAACTGGACACAGAGGACGTCATGTGACTGCAAATGATGAATATACTACAGTTTTAAAAAATAAATATGTTTTAACCTAAATGAAAGTTTGCAGCAATGTCCCTAGAACAGCTATAAGCAGTTTTGCTTCAGGAAAAGAAAGTAACAGCATACGCTGTGAAAATAGGAAGGAAGAAAATAAAAAGAAAAAGCACACGTCTCTGTAAATGTGTTTGGATGAGAGAGGTGGCACTGCTCAGTATATATTTGTGGATCAGGTTATTAGAAGCATATGAAATATTTAGAAACAATGAATTTAAATGCTATTTCTATATTAGGGCAAATTAAATGTTGAATTTTTAAGACAGTTTAATGAAGTTGTATCTAGTTCTCTGTCATACTCATTTTTCAGAACAGTTTTTTCTGATATCCTTACAGTCTAAATGTTATGCTGAATGAGAACTCTCCTGACCAAAGAAATTTCCTATAAAACTTACTTATGATTCACAGGTATCAATTACCACTGGGCTTAAACCCAGTAGCTAGCTCTATTTTATCATACTGCAAAACTTCTTACACTGCAAGGAATGGCAGTGTATTATATTAATTATATTAATGATGAACCATTAATAAGACTATTCACATCAGCCAACATTTTATGTGAGATGCCTAACTGGGTCAAAATACCCAAGTAGTTTTCCTTAATTCTTTCATTATTGTAGAAATAATACAACTATAGTGACCTGGACAGGCTGATCTACAAATAGGGAGAGACAAGATAACACATTTAGTTGCTTTGTGTTGGGTGAAATTACTCCCTGTAACTAGTCCAGATCAGATGCTACACCAAAGTGTTAATGAGGCATGCATATCAGAAGCTAGAAGTGATATCCACTTTGTTCAGCTAGAACAAAGCCTTTAAGAACTTGATTCTCATTCTGAACAAGTGTTTTATTACCAAGTGATCTTGGCATTGTGTTTATCTTCTGCTTATCAAGCTGACTTCTTCCTGTTGTGTCAATAAGTATTTTAGAGTCATTGTAAAAGAGATTTTGCATTTCTGCAAAATCGATTTCTTATTATTAAGTAGTGCCTTTTGCAGGCTTACTGGTGAATGTAGTTAACATTCCTTTACTCCAGGGAAAGACGTTAAATTACTTTTCAGCTAGAATGTATGACTTACTCCTTATACCAATGTCAGATGAGAGCTCAGAAATCCTGTGCGAAAAATCTTCATTTCATTTTGCTTAAAAAATATCCCTCAATCATTGTTGAAAATAGCTGACTGAAGAGTACTTCTACAATTTGAGTGAAGACTACTGTGTAGCTATATTGACAATGCTAGTGCTCCTTTGCTTATTAAAGTCTCATCCCTTAAAACCCAGGACAGTGTCTACCACACTGGATGTCAACAGAAGCCAACAGAGGTGAATCTTGGAGTAGAAGTAAAATGAACTTCAAACAAGGTCCAAGGTTGGCATTGCATTTGAAAGCATGAGTAACTTCAACCAGTGAAGAAAGTTTTTAAGTTTATGCAAATAGGGACGTGGGATGAAGTACCTGGAGCAGCTGATTTATAGTCAATGTGGCAATAGATTATGAAATCACTCTTTCTTTCATCATTTACAGAAAATTGTATATGCTGATGAAGCTTCTTGAACTGGTTTCCAGAATAGACTTTTCTCCATTTCATCACTTATACAAGAAAAATCTATAGCATACAACAAAACACACTCTCATATTACACATGTCAGTTTTCCAAAAGGGATGGAAGTATTTTATAGTGTATAAGATTCAAAAAAACTGTAAAATAGTATCTATATACATCTTTGTATTTTCAGAAAGCAAATTATTTAACAAATTCTTCAGTAAGTATGTATTATCTCCAAGGACTAGGTGTTTGAAATCATATCAAAACTTACCTTTTTGGGGCAGAAGTGTCCAGAGCTCTTTAAAAATACCAAACCACAACAAAACAGCCAAAGAAAAAAAATTAAAAAAGAGCTAAGGGAGACTTGACGCTTTACAGCCCTAAGCCATCCTACATCCTGTTTTTTTGAACTTCATATTTTCCTCTACTTCCATGTGCCTTTCATTTTATGTCCCTTACATTTGGTTTTGAAGAACCCAGAATTTCAGACCCAGACTGAGAGCAAACTTTTCCAATACCAAGAGAGAAAAGACTGCTCTCTGTTTTCAGCTGAATGCAAACCAAATAAAAATGCACACTAAAAATTTTTCCTTGATTTCTCAAAAAAAAAAACAAACAAACAAAAAACAACCTAAGAAGGTGAAAATCTGTATTTTGGATTCATAAATCAAGATAATCTGAGCTCTTAAAAAATCCCTCAAGTTTACTAAGACCTCAGACTCAGAGATGAGTCATGTCGGGTTTGATTTTTAAAACAAACTTTCAAATTGTATGTTTCTATGAAATACATCAATTTTTTTCAGTGAAATTTACCTCAACTTTGGGGTTGTTTAGCATGAAGAAGAGAAGGCTTAGGAGAAACGCCATAACAACCTTAGAGTACCTAAAGAAAGAATGTTGGAGAAAGACTTTTCTCAAGGGCATCTAGCAATAGGACAATTGGGAATTGCTTAAAACAAAGAGAGGGTAGGTTTGGATCACATAATAGTAAGAAATTATTTACTGTGAGTGGGATGAGACCCTTTACAGATTGCGCAGAGAAGCTGTAGATGTCCCATACATGGAAGCATTCAAGGACAGGGTAGATGGGGTTTTGAGCAACCTGCTCGAGTGGAAGATGTCCCTTCCCATGGCAAGGGGATTGAAACTAGATAATCTTTAATGTGTCTTCCAATCCAAATGGGCCTATGAACTGAATGTGAAGAAAAAAAAGAATTAATATAGTTCTGGATAGTACAAACTACATTTTCATTGACTCAGTACATTTACATCTAATATCTTTCCCACTGCATAATCCAAGATAGCGGATTTATAGGACTGTGTACATACAAGTGATAGCTTGCAAAACAAGATTTTATCTTACTATCAGTAGATGCATTACACAAATTCAAAGGAGTGTTGAAATATGCACAGTCAAGAAAATGTCAGAAGTGTATTGCCTCATCTTAACACATATTATTTCTTTGACACTTACTGCTATTAGGAGCAAAGACTCAACAGCTCATGATGATCCCAGAACACAGGATTTATATATAGTAGAATACATTGGACAAAGATGATAGCAGCTATTCAGATGAAGATTCACTAATAAATTAGTTTATGCTGTCACTGCTTATGATTAAAATAATTATAGTTGCACTTCTTAAAGATAAATACAAAGAAACTGTATGAACTATTGTTCGTTGGCACAAGCTCTCAGCCAAAAAGTCTCTACTAATGTAAGGTTTTTAGTAACCAATAAGCTCAAGTTCAGTATTGTTCTGTAGCTATTGTAAGATATTATTATATCTTCTGTCCAATTATTGAAACCTTTATTGCTTTGTTCACTAAACCATCTTGTCCTGCACATGCTTCTTTGGAGTCAGATCCCCAGAAGGCATATCTGCATTAGCAGGGCTACAAACCTGTAAAAGATTCTGCCTGTCCTATATAAATTGCATTTGCTCATCCACTCCCTACTATAACAGTCATAGATCTTCCTTACCACACTTATAGTGGCCTTCCATTTAAACTGAAAGGGGTGGAAGTGACCAGTTTTAACTACCTATCCTATACTGACAGCCTTTAGAATGGATTCTCTTAAAAGCTTTAAGAATGTATTCAATAAACTCTTCTTAAAAAAAAAAAAAAAAAAAAAAAAGCTGTCCCCTGTTATGGATTTCCTCCCTTCCTCCCCCCTTCTCTACTGTAATTCCTTTGGAGGAGAGATGTGAGTACAAATTATTCTCACATTTTCTTTCATTGAAATACAACACTGTATTTTCTACATTTTATTCTTGAGAAGAAATATGTCCTTGGTCTTTATTCATTTCATGTATATGCCAGGGACACAACCTTTATTAAAGATTAAAAAAAAAAACAAACCCAAACACACCAAGTGGACTGCATAGTTTCCTACTGAAGCACCCTACCAAAATAGGCCACTTATCATCAGAAAGCTGGAAGTCCAGCTAGAAATATCTAAAGATAGATATTTGTTAGCTGTGTGAGTTACCAACTGATTGCCTCAATTTTGTGTTAAAGTTTATTTCTGTGGAACCCTTAAGATCAGCCATGATAAAAGCAAAGCCCAAGTACCTTTGGACTTTCTGGGACTGTAAGCATATCTGAGAACACCACGAATTTTTCTTTTATTGTGACGTAGCTTTGAAGATGCCTTCTTTTTGATGACTGAGCTTTACATGCAGAGCTCAGGAGCAGAGTAAGTTGGAAAGGACAGCTTTTAGTAATCACTGCACCAAGAAACTACTTTTCACCCTTTCCTATGGACTCTTTCTTTTTGTTCAACACAAATCGATTTTTATTTGTTCCTTCCACTGTTTGCACAACAAGAATAACATTATGCTGTTTCAAGAATGATGCTAATCATTCAGATTACTTAGTTTCTCCAACAAGCTATACTACCACAGACATTTTGTGTACTAATGTTTCATAAAGCAAACTTCTTGGATTGAACGTTGTCAGTAAGAACTTTATCTGCATCACAACTATGATACAGAAGCCCTGCATTACATACCTTAAAGTATGTCTTTAAATATTCATAGAATATAAAGTCTCTTGATAACACAACTAAACCTAATGGCCAAGTTTACCATTTTATATTTCTGACTACTTTATGGACATTATGATAAAGGCAAAGACTTCCCACTTAGCTTGTCATCTTTACCCTTTTAAAGCCTATACAACAGAAAACATGTTTGCAACTGGCTGCAGTTTTTGCTGGAATTTACCAATTATTTTTAGCTTACCTATCAAACTGGAGCAATCCAGTCATTGGATTAATCAACATAATTATCAGAAATTCTATTGAATACCCTTTTCTTTTTATATCCACTGACTCCCAATTGACTGCTATAGATGATGTCAAGTGTCAGCAATTCAGCTACTGAAATTCAATATGCACTTGGGAATCTATGCCTCCAAGTACCTCCAGTACTTGTTTTCAGCCCTGGTGGAAATTAATTGTTCTTTGGCTGTTTCTCAAACTTTCACCATTGGTAAGTGTTCCTTCGATCTGTTCTTATCTGGTTTTTGTCTGTTATACTCATAAGGATTCATCTCGCAACTCTACGTTAGCATTGACTTGATACTGCCAACTTGAAAATAGCTCAGAATGGACACGTTTTTCGGGTCTTAGTATTAAGGCAGGTGTTTTTACACATTTGGCTATTTATATGGCCAGGTTTATGTCATATCTTAGGTTTCCAAGTGCTGACAAGCAAAACCTTCTTTGTCTTCCAGATGCAAGCATTAGGGCAGCTGATAGGTAAGAAAAATAGATGAGAGACCAACCACATCTGAGAATTGCTCAGATTCACACCTCTGTCTAGGTGAATAGAGGCACACACACTGGGGAAAGAAGACTAGAAAAACTGGCCACATAGGCAATTAGCATGAAAACAGTTAGGAAGTTATTAAATTCTCTATTAGACAGGATTTGTAAGAACTAGCTATTGAAAAACATTCTCTTTGAGCTGCTGTGCTTGAATACAGGAGCTGCTGGTTAATAGTCTATGGTCACTTTCTGACCTTAAATTCTATTACTCTAAAGCAGACACTGCACTCTCGGGTATCTGAAAGTATGATCTAATAGCAAATGTTGAATTAGAAGACACAGCACTCAGAAGAGCAAATAAATAAGTTTCATTACTACATACCCTACAAGATACATAAGCATTTACATTTGAATAATAATTTTAATATTAGGAAAACTACAGCATAATCAGTTGTGCTTCATTACACAATGTTACTGTAGCTGAAGCAGTATTTAATTATGGTACAGAGACACTTAGCACTTTGAAGAAAAAAACAATTTCTCAGTTTATGCATAAAGCCATTTTTTACTTCCTTGTTGGCTATGCCATTGGAAATACTAAATCTCAAGTCAGTCATGTACAATAAGATATCTCAGTAACACACTTAGAAAATCCATTTTAAACATCTATCAACAGAAAAGTATTAAGTAATTCAATTTTTTATTTTAGTAAGGACTCAAGAGTAACAATTGGGTAATGTTGCAGAGACTAATCTTCCCCAGAAACACTTTACACTAACATATATTCAATCATAGCATGTCCTGAGTTGGAAGGCACCCACAAGGATCATTCAAGTTCAACTCCTAAGGTCAATCATGCCTATAAAAATGCATTTACTATCTATAACACAAATACTTTCATACTCATTTGGTCTTGTAATAAAGCAATACGACAAAACTCTCAGAGATATTCTGACTCCCCTACAGGCCACAGAGAAGGCTGGTCAGGGTTTGTTTCCTTGGAGTTTTTTTCTTGTTTTGTTTTTTTGGGGGGCTTTGTGGTTTTTGGTTGATTGGTTGGTTTTTCTGTGGATTTTTTTCGCTTTTGTTTTGTTGGGGTTTCATGGTTGTTTTTTTTTTTTTTTAGTCTAGATGCAATTATAAAAAACCAACAAATTAAACCCCAGCATAAACATAAATTTTTCACTACCATCCTCAACACAGACCTTCCCTTTCTGACTCCTTTTCTATTGAATACACACAAGATTAGTGCATTAAACTAAGGTCAGACTCTGTGACTGCTTTTCAGTTTGTTGTATTTGATTAGATCTTGCATTTCTCAGTTCTGTGCGTACAAAACTGTGCAAGATTTGTCAGTAACAATTTCCAAAAATAGACTTATAATGAAGAAGTACAAGAATAACATGGATGTAGATTTTCAAAAGGTACAAACTCCCACTGACTTTTGTCAGTTAACTTAGAGGAAATGTCTTTTTACTAAATTTTCCATGACAAGAATATTTTTCTCCTCTATTATTTACCAATTCTGACAAAATAGGTAGTTTTGCCTTGGTGAAAATTACTATATAGGATAGACAAAACCTCCACCTGTTCCAGTTTTGTTGTAATGGACATCTGGGAAAGTGCAAATTTTAAGAAACAGAATTGACAAAAGTAACATCTGAAGCAACCTGGTGAATATACTTTCCCAATTTCACCTTGAACTTGAACACTATTCTGGATATACTGAATGATGGTGTACAAATAAAATACAGGACCCACTTACACAGCATAAAGGAGGCCTTCTGTCTTTAATCTTGCATTAGCAGAAGCTGCTGTGATGCAGTTGCCACTGAGAAGACTCAGTTCAAAAGCAAGGATGAGGCAGGAGACTGGAAGAAAAGCACTTCATGAATATCTCTCCTGCCAGGACCAATCATCCATCCTTTATTTTATAGAACATGTCATACAGTGATGAGAATAGTATGTCCTGTGTCAAATCAATGAAGCAAGCACTTTGTCCTGTGCTTCAGCAACCATCATGAAAGATTAATCTGCACAGCACGTAAACACACTTCAGTACAATTATATTCCCAGGGAGCAGATTCTTGATTGTCTCAACTCTAGGTGGCTCAGACAGGGGGCACTTCCAAGTAAGCTGGAGCCAGATGGGATTCTGTAGCCTCAGACTGTTCAAAACAAGGCTTATGGACTATCTCACCTTCACACAAAATGCTACAGTGACTTCAAAGATTTATTCTTCGAGAACTTGCCCCATTAGTTAGAGCTTCAAAACTGAGCTAAATAGCTATTATTTTAAGCATTCCTAATTTTTCTTGCTACATCTGTCTACAGAGTATTCACTAGCAAGGGAGGGAAGTTGTGGTGCAGATATTAACACAGAATTATGTTGTCTTCAGCCCCATATTATGGCATCAAAATGTATTTTTTTTTTAATAAAATCGATTTACAAGCTAATTGCACATTACTCTCTCCATGAAGTGTTCACATGAAAATTCAGAGATTGGTAGCACATAAAACAGGCATTTCATTGTTTTGAAGGGGACAGAAGACACAGCTTTTTAGTCTGGACATAGAGTCAGAGCTTGAAAAAATAAAATGAAGAAACTTTAGACACTTCTACTTACCTTCTGCGTTTCTTTATATAATAATTTCCAAAGTTAAAATACAACTGGAATATTTCTTCTTTGTTTCGGTGGTGAAATCTAATAAACTATTTTCCTCCTGTTGCTGCATTAAACACTGGAAATTAAAGGGCAAAAAATTATAAAAGGTGTCAATTTAGGTGACAAAAACAGTCTTGGGCAGAAAAATGACAATTCACATAAGCAACCTGGAGAGAACACTGCAAACCCTCCCAGTATCTGTTTGTATTCTACTGTCTATAAGATGCTTATGGTTGTCTATACACATATCATCATATCTGGTTTTAATGAGCTGCCCATTATTGACAGTTAATAACTGCTACTAAAGCAGTAAAGTATCGCTGTACAAACCCTGCTCCTGAATTTTGACTGCCAGATATTTCCTGATAATTCTAGCGTATGGTAGTTTGTAGTTCTCCTCTAATACTCTTCCCACCCAGGGTGAACCTGATCCTCATTAATATGAGCCGTCTGCCTCCTTGATTTCTCAATCTGCCCTGGTACTTTCAACTTTGCATTGCTTTTCCAGCACTGCAGGGAAGGATAATATGCCAATGCATTCGTAAAATTTATTTAAAGAATTCTAGGAGTAAGAAATAAAAAATATGTACTATGTGTGTGTGATAGTTTGGACCTTGGCTCCCTGCCAAATGCCCAAACTTCCAGTTAGCAGGCCCCCCCTTCCCCCTTCCTTCTTCCCTTAGGGTAAAGAAAGAAAAGGAAAAAAAACTATAAAAATTAAAGAACCCAAAGTCAAGCTGCTTATATAAATATATATATATATTTACGTAGATCACAGTTATATACAGTTAAGATGCTATATACACAGTAAAAGGGAATCAACCCCCCGAAGGGATAGGGAAAGGGGAAAAAAGGGACAAGAGGGAACAAAAAGGGACACTGAATAGATATGCACAATCAAACCTGAGAACTAGTACAATAACTAGTAAAACAAATCTCACCACGTCCCTTAAAACAGCCGGATTGGCAGACACGGCCAGCACTCTCCAAACCTCCACGTGGCAGGACAGTGGACTCTGCAGGCCTCAGCCTTAGATAAGCGAGACCAGCGCAGGGACCCACTGTTCCCAAACCTCGCCGGAAGAGAAGAGAGCGAGACCTCTAATCTCCAACTTATTTATACTCTGGTTTACGTAAAAATCATATGGAATACTGAGTACTTGGCCACTTCCTTGGTTACAAACTGGTCACCAGGAAGGCCTAGACCAAAACCATCACATTGTGTTAAAAACTAATTGCCAATTCTGAAAATTTAAACTGAGGCAAGCATGAGATCTCCTCTGCTTATCAAACCTTACAGAGAATGTAACCAAGTCCCTCTTTTTTTTTTGGAATGCATTAGTTAACATGTTCAGCTACCTTCTCTCTTTGGTCAAAATATCCCATCATTCTTCTCTCCATTCCTTTTGACATCTTCCCATAAAATGCATTACTTTGCCATGCCATATTCCTAGGTGAAGACTCTTTGAACACTTGCTAAGATAGCTAGCTAGCAAAGACAGAACCCTCCAGGTAAGCATCCAGGTTGTCTCTGTTTCTGGTACAGAAAACAGGAACTGTCCATCTAGAGCAAGTCACCTATCTTGTCTCTCTGATACAAAGGCAAACTACTACTTCTGGTGTTCTGAGAGCAAGGCATTCACCATATACCTCACTGCTTAAGTTATCTGATGAAAGTTAGACATGCCACTGCTGCTACTTTATTGATCTGCCAAAGAGAAACACTGACAAACCTAGCTGAGAATAACTCTCTTTTATGACTTAAAAAACACCAAACCCCATTACTACAGCAAAATCTGTTCATCTATTATTTTAGCATGCCAGTGTTAATTCTTGTGAGATGCCATTTTAGGAACAATGGGTGGAATTGAATCAGCTTACATTGGGGTTTTTTTCTTGGAATTTACACGAGATGCTGTGCACAATGGGAGAACCAAACAAACTAACTGGGGCTGAATCTTTCTGATAATAAACAACTTTAATTAGAGATAATACTCCAAAAGATCTTCACTTTAACACATAAATTTTCACTAATAAAGGAAGACAACAATGTAGTGTAACTGTTCATATACAGAAACTTCCAGTCAATTACATGAATTAAAAAATATCCCTAACAGTCAGTAAGATAAAAACAAATTAACTATTATCCTTGAGCTATAAGTCTGAAATGTTCCATTCATTATATCACATTAAAAAAAAAAACAAAACAAGCCAACAACCAACAGTCCCTGTCTACAGAGTTTCCTGAGAGAGAAGGTTGTGTTTGAGAGGAGTCTGAATTAAAATGGAAGCCACAACAAGATTATGTACAATTTCTGAGGGAGGAAGATGTTTAAGAGTCAAAAGACATTTTCTCAGGCTTTTCATATCCACACTAGCCCAGAAATTGTCATCTATGGAAATAGAACTCACTAGATATGCTGGATATGATTGTATTAAACCAGATATGAAACAAGTTAGAGGAGGACTTACATTAATTACTATTTTCATCAATAAAACTGTCCTCGTACAAATCGATATGGACCACCAACACTCCTTCCAGAAAATGGCTCTCATTCCTGGAGATGCTCCCAACAAGTGAGAATCACCAAACCAGCAGCTTTCCAGACAGGTACAACACTGTCCAGGCATGCAGTCATCCCACTGTGATGTCAGCACTTATATGTTATATACATGAGTTCTGTTTCCAGTCCATATTCCGAAGCATGTGCAATTATAGTTCTCTTGGCTGGGGCACATAAAACAAAGATCTTGTTGCTCAGTACCACAAACTCCAGATGGTTGTTAATAAAGGGCTTATGCCTAGTTCGTAAGCAATGACAAAAAATAAGGCCACCACATGCCTTGAATATTTTCTTGTTCTGAAAGATTCTCAGGGCAACTAACAGCTTGTCTTCTACGTAGAAGTAAGAACTCGTACATCTGGAGTCTCCTTAAAGGATTAGTTCTCTGCTGTGGCATCTCCCATCCCACTGCTTTCTCCCTCATCCCCTCTCCTACCTCTTTTGTTACCACACCATAAAAGCCTGTCAACACAGAGCACCAGAGCGCAGAGGCACTTCATAGTGCCAGGAACATGCCATCACACAGGCCTGTCAACAATCCCTCCTGGTACTCACCGAAGTGCAGCCCTGATCATCTTCTGACCTGTCTCTGGAGATGCTCCCTCACTAAGAACTGTCAGCTAACTCAGGCTGCACAGTCGCAACAAACTCAGCCTATCAACTGAGCACCTACACCACCTCCAAAGCCATTCTGAGGTTGCAGTGGTGACTTACAACTAGCCAAACCTGTAATAGCAAGTTGCATAAGGAACATCCTATCTACCAAAACTGAAATGACAAAACTAACAAGAAAATATTATAGAAATGACGGAAAGCTATCAGCACTTAACCTGAGAGTTCAACTACTGATGGCAGTTCAAGTCCAAACCAAACTGAGAAGCCCTCACACAACTACTCACTAGCTCTGGGGACACTTACACACAACAATTGTTTAATTATCTCCCTGCTTAGCTGCAGTTACGCCTTTGAGTACATCCACTTTGAGTACTGCATGCTTGATGATAAATAGCTTCAGACTCAGCTTACACTTAAGTCCAACCAAAAAAAAAAAAAAAAAAAAAGGGGGCCTTTGACCTTCTTATTCCTCAAGGGAGTCAAAATAGCACTAAAGGTACAGCCACAGAAAACCAGAGGGGAAAATTACAAATACAGACTCACCACCTACCTTTAAACCCCTTCCCGAGAAGACTCAAATGCAAATCGGACAGAAAAAATAAAAGTGTTACTTTCTGACACCATTCTGGAAGCAGTCAACTGCAAAAGAGGCTTCTAAATTATAACTTTCAATAACAGCCAGAACCCAGTGCTCACCTACAAGCTCTGAGTAAAATGTGAATGGAGGAAGGCTGAAGATTTACCCTTTGCTGCAGCCCTTGTGATTAGTTGGGTCCCTAACAGGTGACCCACAGCTTTGAGGTCCTTTCTGTCACTTCACCTTGCTGAGTGAGCAGTTCCTCCTGTAATTTCTGTTAAACCCTTTATCAAAAGAGGCCCTTTTCTATTGTAGCATGGCTGAAACTTTAATCTTGCCAGAAAAAGCAGCTACTCTATTTCTGCAGTAGCTACCGAATACTTATTTTTACACCTCCTGGCATTGCTCCCTGGCAGGAACTGCTGATTTAGCAATATAGTCTTAAGCTAAAAGTGGGGTCGGAAAAGAGCAAAAATCTAATGTCTCCAATTGTGCTGCTAATTAGAAAACAGAAAGAATTGTCTTTCTTTGTAGGCCATGCCATATATTAGACTTGAATGCTGCAAGCTGATGGATATGAGCAGATCCCCCTGTGACTTCCCAGCACTACAGGAAGGAAAGGAAAACGACTGTGCAGAACAGTTTGAGTAATTATGGCCCTTAATTAGAAAGTAGAACTATGCTTCTGGCATCCATATAATTTTGCCTGGTTTCCTTTAGGAAATGTATCTTCTAGTTTTCCTCTAGGTTGTCTTCAAAGAAAGCTTTCTGCTTTTGAATGTGGCTATTAAATTAAATTGGTGTATATTTAAGACTTAAAGCTTAATTCAACACATTATTTAAGTTTGTGTTAATTCTAATCACATGGCTTGTCTTATTTAATAATGCATTAATGGGATATTTCACCTGGTCACATTTAAATTCTCTTTAAGTGCTTCCTTTAAACTTTTAAGTCAGGTATGAGTTCAACCTTTATCTTTTCTCCTCATATTAATGTTTCATCCTCTCTCTTTACTTCAGAAAAAAAAAATTCAGTAGCATTAATTAGTTCATTGTTGAGAAATTCTCATTCTTCTTTCTTTTTTAGATCCTATTGATTTCTATTTCCCTCTGGTTATTTGCATTCTCTCTTTTTTTTTTTTTTTTTTTTATTCAAAACATAGCGTTAAGTTATAAACACACATTTTAAAAGAATTTTCTGGGTAGGTAGGGTATTTTCAAACTCTTGTGACATAACAACATGCCACCTTAATGTTAATATATTTACTAAGGGAAATTGATATGTGCTATGATATTGCTGTGCATTTGCCTATGTTCTGATTCAACAGAGGAAAATAAAACAGGCACTCTGAGACAACCTTCTGATCTACTGAATCTGTTGTGTATTTGTTGTGTTACTCCAAAGCTGGAAATGTCCAGAGTCCTTTCAATAATTGAGATAATTTAAAAAATATTCTGTTTGCTTTTTATTATTATTTTTATTAGAACAGTGACATTTACCATTGAAAAATGTTTGCTGGTTGTACATAAAGAAGCTATCTGAAATTTAAGATAGTAAATATTTTATACTGTAGCCTCTTTGAGTGCCTTTCAAATTCTCAGACAAGCACAAAATCAAAGTAACAACCTATCCAAATGGGAGAAAAATATGTTTTTAAGCATTACTCATACTTTCAGAAAGAACATTGCTCCAGGCTCTTTCTGAATCTGTGTACACACACACACACACATTTCTGCCATGGGTCATGCAAGAACTCCAGCTGGATGGAGTTAAAGCAGCTTAAAGTAATCCAGCTAAGAAAACTTCTGTGAATAACTAGTAGCTTGTTTTACTTTAAGTGTAAGCATTGCTAATATATCTGTGGGATAAGAAAAAAAAATCCTTCATGAACATTTTATCTTACTCTAGAAAACTATTAAATGTGAAATCTTTCACTGAATCAGAGCAATGATAAGACTTATGTAACTGCTATTGACTGAAAGGATTGTCACTTAAAGCTGCAACTCTAAAAGAGCTGGGTGAAATTAAAACAGAAAAAGATATGGGTGCCTATAATCTAAAGTCTCCTTTGAAAAATCTGGAGTAATTCTTTTTCAAATTGTGTTCAGGCCTAAATCCTTTTTTTCTGTTGCTGAGAATAAAAGACAGAAAATAGATAAAATATGGGACTTTAAGAAAGACTCAAGAGTTTCAGCATCTGAAGTGTCCTATTTTTAACTAATGTTGTTCATGGAAAAGAAAAAAAGATAGAAAAGGACTATCCATAGCAACCAGTCTTAATTAAACAGAAAGAATATTGTACTTTTTCAAAAGCTTTTCTATTTATAAAAGAGTTTTGTAATTTACTGTACACTGACAGTCAATATTATAACCCAGAAATCTTTTTTTCATCTCTTCATGAAAATTGGCCTCTCAAGACAAACTGCTTCTCAAAACTGTGAAGTGAAGCAAAAAAACTGATCATAATGAAACTCAGGCAATAATATACACACATATACTTTATGTATTTCATCAGGGTAATAATTATCTTTCTTCTATTGGAATATTTATGGTTTGAAATATGCCTACTAAGTTTACAAATATTTTCCTCTTGAGTATTACTGACACACCAATACTAGTGGTTAATGATAGGCTTTGTGTTGGAAATAAGACAAATAAAAAACCTCTAATGTAGTAACAAACTGGGAAGTAGAGTCAAAGAAATGAATACCTAATACTAGTTTTATTGTATTGGGAATGGAAGAATTTATTTTGAGACTACATCGTTTGCTTGCAATATTTCTCTATCTCCTTCTAGTATGTTGACAAGTAAAAGCAACTTGTTGCATTTTCTCACCACATTATCAGAAAGGTTTAGGCCTCTAGACAGTGGGCCACCCACAAGTAACATTCCTTGCACTCTTTCAAGAGTGTAAATCACCCTGGAGCTGCCAGAAAGAGCAACCACTGTGTATTTTGCACTTTCCTAAGCCAGCAGAGCTACTCAGCTGTGAAGCAGGAACCTTTACTCTGCCTGAAGTCTTCATTCTTCACTAAAGATCTGCCCTGTGCACTGAAACAGAGGGGAGCCTGAGCCTGAAAAGTAATATGTAATTATACAATTAAGAAACATAATGTACGCAGGGGTGCATAGGAAGAAAAATCTTGGTGCTCTCTGTCATGTGCATATTAATGAAAACTAATGATTTAAGTACAGCTTGAAACTTCTAACACTTAAAAGTTAGATGTCAGCTAAGCCAGAGAGTCTTTTGTTCTGAAACTATAGCAAATGCTTGGTAATGTGACTTAGCTCTACTGTCTTATCACAGGCCCTGCTAAGTGCCATTACCCTCTATTTATCTTGAGTTAAGAATGCAGCTACTGTGGCCCAGCTGATGCATGATAACTAACTTTAGCAGCAGCTTGAATGTGAACTTGACCTATGAGAACTTTCTTTTAATGCCATTCTTCACAGTTATTGCTCTGGAATTATTTTAGTTTTCTGCAGGGGAGAAGAAGATTTATGCCATTTTCTAGTTTCTATTTTCACAGGAATACAAATGCACAGCTATTCTGTACAGCTGCAGTGACATGTGTGCCATGCTATTTTAACTAGCAGCAGAAGGACTGTTATTTTAGAGGGAAGAATATGTTCACACTGTGCACTGGATTCAGAAGAAAGGCAGCGTGGGACTCTTGGGTCTGCAGGCGTAAGAGAGGATATGGCACAGATATTCTCGTCCAGACACAACAGCAGGCAGTGCTGGTGAAGCACCACGTGCAGGGCTATGGTGAGGGCAGTGCTCAGGATCTGCGTTCTCCTCCTTCCTTACTCCAAACTCAGTTCCACATGTGATTCTTCACTATGAAAAAGCGATGGGACGACCTGCGGGCCTCAGATGCCCATTCCATCTGTGCTGTCAATGCAGCAAAATTTATCGGCCATGAAAGCTGTGCTATAAAAGGTCGTGGCTGTCTGATGTGGAGCCTGACCACTGCGCACAGCTGGGCCTGCTGCTTACATACCATTCTTTTCGCAGTACTGCATGACACAGAGGGGATAGTTACATAGCTTGGATGGAAAGGAACCTAATGTAACATAGTAAAAACACCCAAAAGGCTTGTGACCATCACTGGAAAAGGCTGGAGTAACTCAGAAATCAAACAAGAATGAGTTATAATGGAAAATATCACTCAACTTCAATGCATGGTCACCATCCATTATGTCTGCCACTTATTTCAGTTGGTCTCAGGTATTTCAACTTTAAAAGTGCACATCGCACCTTACAAAACAGAGATTATATGCCATTTCCTTCAACAGCACAATGATTTGTTTGTCTTCAGTATTATTCTTCAGGCATTGTTGTCTTTCCTTATCATATTCAATTTTCATTAAAAAAAAAAAGAAAAAAGCATTGTTGGATGGCTGATACAGCTAGAAGTTATTATTTTCTGAAAATGAAAGGTAATTTCATTTTAAAACTCATTGTGGCATTTACCCCACAGCTATTGAAATGTGTGGAAGGAGGAGGGGGTAGAATTATCTTTGTAGCTTTATAGTTTCATTACTGTAAGTTTCAAGAAAAATAAATAAACTTTAACAGTTTTTCACTATGGAAACAGGACATTTAGTCTCAGTGGGTATCCTGAGTGCTGCATTTTAAACTTGATTTATCTTTTTTTTTTTCAAACAGGCCTGTGGGGGAAAATGATCAGGATGAAAGAATAGGTCTGGAACTTCAGAATTATTTTAACAGCAGTTGCAGAACTTTTGAAGCCTCCATGAAACACAGCCTATTGGTGAGTACTCTGGCATTGCTGGCTAAAATTAAAAGAATTATAGATAAACAGCTAAGATAACTGTAATCTCACAGAAAATGTTCTAATATTATTAATATAATATACAAAACAAGGAGAAGAAAAAAGTCCAAGTCTTATAAAAGACTTGGAGAACACTTTACACTTTTCTGTAATCTAGAATTCATGAAGGGGCTTTAGATAAAGCTTCTTTATGCTTGAAAGAAAAAACACTGGGCATATCCTAAGGCCTTTGAGCTAAGAGGAGAGTGGAAAATGCTATAGCATAGAGCAACAGAAAAACTTCTGTGCAGTGTAACTGCAAGACCATGATGCATGAGGCAGTCAATGAGGTCAGCCCTCCAGCAAAGCAAGGGCAATCCAGGGCATTATTTACAGTCTTTCCCTTCTGCTGGTAAATTTCAGTCTGCTTGGAAGAAACCACAAGGCTAGAGCTTTATCTTTCACAGTTTTCAAGTGAAGATCCTGTTTCTTCTGCAATTCAAAGTATCTGGGAGCTGGGGCTTTGCAAGAAAAAGTCTTAAACGCTGCATACGTGCCACCTGAAAAAGATAAACAGAGAAAGTGTCAGAAATACATCAAAAGTTCATTATAACTGAGCAACTCCAAATATTCTTCTGCCATAGGCAAGTTGAAATTTTTTTTTTCAGACACTATATATATGCTTGTAACTAGTCTCACTACAGCTGCTGAAACATGTAAGTATTTAATTTCTTCACTTTTATTTTTCTCCACTTAATAACATTGAGAAACGAAAATAATTAGAGAATCATAGAATGAGAGGACAGCCCAGTAGGAAGGGACCTCCAGAGATCATCTGGTCCAAACTTTATTGGGAAAGTGAGCCTAGAGGAAGTTACCTGGCAACGTGTCCAATCACATTGTGAAAACCTGCTGTGATGAGGACTCCACCATGTCCCTGGGAAGGTTGTTCCAGTGAATGACCTTACTGTAGAAGAAATCTCATTATGAGATGAAAACCACTCCAAGTGAAACTTGTGCCTGTTGCCAGGCTTGAGTGGCTTCTTGCAAAGACAGAGTCTCCATCCACTTTGCAGCAATCCCTTAACTACAGAAATACTGTGAGAAGGTCCTCCCTAAACCTTCTCTTATCCAGAGAGAAAAGAGTGTAAAGGACAGTATGCACATGTTACTTTTACATGGCATGCAGATGTTACTTTTATATGGCATGAACATGTTACTTTAATGCAAAATATTTAAAGGGGGAAAAAAAGAAAAAAAAACACAAATAATTATTTTTTGGAGCAGTTAATTCCAGCTACAGACTAAATAATAAATAATAAGGATGAAATTCCTAGCCGGATGTTTCAGGCATTTCCTTCTCTATCTCCCTTTCTCCCGTTCAGCCAGGCTGACTCCACAGCAGCTACTGGCTGCCAGAGGCCTCCTATCCCCCTTGCAGCACAAACCCATCCTATCCTTTGCACCAGCTCTGACACTCCTTCTTTTCAAGGTAGCCCCTGTCAGAATAGCAAGTCATCTTAAAATTTTGTTTTGTCTGGTCAGTTTGATGAATTAGTACACTGATCCATCTCCAAGTGGGGAGGGAGGCCCCCAGAGTCAATGTAAAACAGGAACCATGGAACCAGCAACCAGGTTTGTTTGTCCTGCTATGAACTTCAATGCAATGTTCAGAACTGAAGTCTTCTTGCTGCTTACAAACCTCCAAAATAATTATTGGTAAAAGGACAGAGTCCTTAAAATCTTTAATTTGTGCCACTGTGAATTCTTTGTAAGTTTGTGTGTTTGCTGACATTCTTATTTCTTTGTCCTTTTTGTTCAAGTACGGAGGTTAATTTGGTAGCACAAGCCATGCTGAAGGATCAGTACAAAAGTCTAACAGGGAACTACTGGCTCCCCAAATATGTTGATGATAACAAATTTTAATTACTTCAAAGTGCCAAGTGTGTGTCAGCACTTTCTTTAGACCATTGTTATGCATCCAGTGTTTCAAACAATGATTTTAAAAATAAGGAGAATAAACACTCCTATTGCGGTTTCTGAAATGACAAATGGAAATATCCTTTTGAGAATAAATACTCTGGGAGTTTTGACTTGTATTATACTGTCTTGAATTCAACAGGGACAGCACTAGGACTTTGTGTCTGACATTTCATTTAAAAATATCCTGTGCCTTAGAGGAACAAGAAAGAGGAATTCTGTGTTTAAAGTGCAAATAGTGATTCAGACACATCCAATTTCTTTTTAATGACTACAGTATTAGTACCTGGTCAAGAAACATTTTTCTTCCCATATTGTGAATATGTGTCTTTATAAAAGCTGAAACACAAGAAGTTAAAAATTGATGAAAAGTATCCAGTGTCCTTTTCTATTCAGTATTTACTGATATAATTAAAATATTATTTTTTATGTTAAAAGTACAGCCTAGAGTATACAATAGAGGTGCCTGAGCTAGATCGGATACTGAAGGAAAGGTTACTCAAGTCAGTACGGAGCTCATGAGCCACATAGCCTTTTTCCTGGGGTTAAATACGGTGATGGTCACACTCCCGAATAAAGCAGTCTTACCTTTACATAGTTTGCCAAAAGTCACAAAGGGCTGAGGCAGCTACCATGTGAACTGAGCTGATGTTTGTCCCAGGTTGGACTTGGCTCCCAGCCAAGTGCTTGGACTTTGGGACAAAACTTTCCCCCTCCCTTACGCTTTCTTCTAGTTGACTGAAAAGGGAAAAAAAATTAAAAGAACCCAAACCGAAATTATATTTTAAGTAGTAGATTTATATGTAATATATAAAGAAAATTATATACACCTCCAAAAGGGAAAAGGGAAGGGAAAGGGAAAAGGGAAAAAGGGATAGAAGGGATAAAAAGGGATACAACGGGATAAAGAGGGATACAAACAAATCCAAATACTCCCCTTTAAAGGAAAACGAGCCACATCACACAGTTTGTCTCTTAAGGCCAACCAGATCCGCTAGGCTTCACTCCCTTGCCCAGGCAGAGTAACAGCGAAGTTACCTTCACCTTCGATCCGCCGGAAGAAAGAGAGCGAGAGCTTCCTCTGTCTTCTTAACTATACTCTTGCTTACGTAAAAATCGTATGGAATACTGGGAACATGACCTTGGTTCCTTGGTTACAACCTAATCACCAAGGAAGGCTTAGACTCAAAACCACTACAATGTTTTACTGCTTCACACTGCTCAGTTGATCTAATAGTGATTTCACTATCCCTTGCTCAGCTCCTTAAGACTGAAACTGAGCTTTCCATGCCTAGTGCAGATTAGCACTTTCAACAGCGCTCAAACTTGTGAGCCACAGTGGGAAACTGGCATGATAAAAACATAACAGCTTCACTCAAAGTCAGTGTAATCCGCGTGGCTTCTAGGAGCTATTCAAAGGTCTTGATTGATGATTCCTTTTATACCAGTGTTGCCCCATCTTAAGTGCTCTCTTCATAAATAGTGAATTGTTGATGGGTTATTTTGCAAACAAAAAACCCCACCTTTCTGGGAACAGCAATAACTACACAAGGTATGTGCATTGTTAGTTCCATATCAAAGTTCTTTATTTCTACTCTTGGTCACCCCTTCCTTAAAAAGAAACAAAAATCAAATCAATACCCTACAGCATTTTAATATTGTAATAAAATCCACAGGGGATGAAAAATAAAGCAGAACACAGTTCACAGACTGAAGAATAAGTATTAATCAACACAGTGAGAAAGATTGTTGTTCCACAAATTGTTCTGTTCTCCTTCTGGAGCCCTAATTGAGAAAGAATTGAATAAGATCCTATTTCCACTGCAACTTCTTTGAGGCAAAATATTTGCCATTGCGTTAAGAAACCTGATTTTTCTGGTTTTTTTTTTTTTTTTTTTTTCTGTAGAAAGCATTACTATCCTTGTCCAGCCTTCCCAACCATCTAAGGGCTAAATAGAGGTCACCCGTCTACAGGGTTTTTTGTTTAAACAACTCTGTAGCAAATTGTGTTAAAAGACTGACAGCTGGGCTTCACTGGGAAACTTGGTGGTTCAGTTCAGAAAAGCAACAACTAAGAGACTTGCACAATAATATTTTTGCTTCTGACTCCAATTAAAATCAGAGCGTATGTGATAGAGAAAAATGAAAAATGTTTTTCTCTCAGCTATCCAAGGTGTTTTGTTTCAAGTCTATTTTGAATTTCAGATATAGAGTTCAGGCTAGTTCTTGTTTTATCAGCACTAGTTTAGCTGTAATTCCTTTAATTCTTATTTGTACAGGATGTACAGACAAATCCCAGAAAGCTCACTATGAGACAGATTGGCCAAGAGAAAGTTGTTTGGTTTCCTCCTCATAAAAAGGATTTTTTCTTCTCCTTGCATCTTACAGTAATCTTTTTTATACAATATTCGCATGTTGTCTTCCTGTGCTATTGTCATCTAGTATTCCTACAGCCTCATAATATCTTCCCACTGTGTGCATTTTACAATGAAAATTGCATTTCAGATAAATCAATACCATATTTTAGGCAACTTCATTTTCCTGGATGAGCCAGAATGTCCCACTTAGTGGAAGAGCTAACTGACAACCAACAGTGAATTAGCAATTATGGGTAAAATCAGTTTTAAAATTACATAAATTAGAAAAACTAATACACTTCCAAAGCACAAGTCTCTCCTAGCTCTATTTTCTGTAGTCCCTAATACAAACAAATGCAAATTTTTTTATATATATTGGACATTTAGGAACAGAAATAGAAGACATCAGGTCTAGATGGAACTAGAAGACATCAGTTAAGTTATTACATCTATTTTTCTCCTAAACAGTGCACCAGAATTGTTTCTGAATTCCTATGACATAAACACTACTGGCTTTTCTTCTTTATTTTTTTTTTAATTCAGAGAAACATCAGAAACATAGGTGGTTAGGCCTGAAGCAAGAATTAGTCTTAATAGAAAAACATTTTAAAAATCAGTAAATAGCAAATTAAAAGAGGAACTTTAAATAACAGTTCCCTTAATAGGTTAGGAATACTTTTCTGTAGTTTTATATATAGATGGCATAAATGCTATGGGAAGCTGATAAATCACTCTGTTTATGCAAGTATTGGCGTAGTATGTCTGTAACAGTTTTTCAGAGTAAAGCTGCAGTGATTTTTGTATGAACAAACCTAAAGTTATTGAATACTTAAATCCCATGCAAATTGGTCAGATGAGAAGGTTTCTCTTTGTTAGTGTTGTTAAAAATACCTGTATTTAAGGCAATTCAGTTTGAAAGTAGCTAACAAGACACCAAGGAATTTCATTGTGGATTTTATTGTAACATATAGTATTCCAATTTCTATAAACTTTTCTATGTAAAAGTATAGCATATAATTCTGCAGCAAAAAGATAATTTTTTTTATAGTCCATACACACACCTGCCCATTTGCCTACTGCTGATCCAAGAAGAAATTCCTATATTTATGAATGTTGAAGTCAGGAGTGAAGGTCTTCTTTTTTTTCTCCAGTATTTGCTGATCCATTCTCATACAGGTGAGAAGGTACACAACTTTTCTTCTATTTCCTTGAAAAAAAACACATGCCTCTATCTTTATGTAAGACTGCTGAAAGAGAAACAAACACTGAAACTGGGAATGGTCAGCCCCACAGAAAACCAGTCTGATTTTCTTCCTCTCTTCTTTTGCCATGCACTGCTTAATAAATGTGCCTTTTTCTTTACTATGGCACACCAAATGAAAATAAATTTCTTGCTTAGGATTTTCAGTCTGTAAATGATTTCTATGACACCAGCTACACATGGTGGAGAAGTGTATACAAGAATGGTGAGACAAGACAGATGAGTCTTGCTTAATCCACACATTTTTATTTCAGTGTGATGGGAAAGGTTTGCTGGGAAGATGATATCTCCTTTATGGGAAAGTCCAAAGCAGCAGCAGCAGCAGCTGAGATCTGGCTAGTCACACCAACACAACTGTTTAGCTCTATGGTGACCCAAGCCTTTGTGCTGCAGTTTCAGGTATTGACAAACAGGTACTGGCTCCCCAGTTTGACAGTGTTGCTCTGTATATAGAGGAGTAGAAAAGAGATATTGCATGCAGTTATGGCAAGTAACTGTGAAGAGGCTTAGCACTTATTTTCAGAAATATGAAAAGTTACTGTAGTTACAGTTACTGTGATATTTCTGGTGCAGATGGAGTAGAGCCAGCATATCAAATACACCAGTACTTACAGGAAGTCTACACTGATCAAACTGCTGTACATATGTTGTTCTAAAACCTTGATGAAAAACAGCAAAAGTAGGTCTGCACAAAACTGCAGGCATTGCCTGTCTGAGGAATTTTGACAATGTTCTCTGTTCTTCAGCTCCTAAATTTTGTGGTAAGACTCCCAGGGCTGGTTGTCACTTCTAATTGTGAAACAGCGACTTGATGAAAATATGTGCCAGCCTCTAGAAAATCTGTACATAGAACAATTAACTATATCTCTAGGAACCTGTTGGATACCTTTGTTTAGGTAAATAACACACTCACTTTTGCTTTTTCCTTTTTATCTTAGGAGCTAGCCAGTACACTTAGCAAAATACTCATAGATCAACAGTTACACCACAGTATTGTTTTAAAAATATCAAATAAAAATAATAACTGCTTATAAAAAGCTATACTATGATTGCATGGAGTGACCAAGGAAGGTAAACTGTTTTTTCTTTGTGTCATATAACAACGAATAGACTATGTCTGAAGTTCTGTTGATTTGGGATTTTTTGCCTATCTAGGTATAATCAGTCCTCTTATAGAACATTGAAAAGTACTACATGAAGTATTTTGAAGACTTATTAAAAGTATTTGCCCTGCAAATTGTGTTTGCCTTACCCTAGGCATAAACAGAAAGAGAATAGAAGGCAAAAGCATGTGATCCTAGTCCTACCTAGTGAACTTACTGTTATTACAACCATAGCAAATTACCACCAAGACCCCAGTGCTAGAAAGCAATTGTGAATTTCTGAGTATGGTCATAATACTACTCTTCACTTCAGTTACTCACCAATAAATCTGTCCCAGAAAGTGGTTTAGATGATAATCTACCTCTTACCTGTGCCCACTTTCTGGTTCTGTCATAGCAGATAGTAGTTTACAAAATTATCTAAATGTTCCTTCTTTTCTTGTTCCTTCAGCTCCTTCTTTTCTTATTCCTCCTGCCTGTGAAATATATTTTGTTCTGTTCTCCAAATTTCCCTTACTTTTTCCCAGAATTGCTTTTTCCTATGGCATTTTATTCTTACCCCTGTCTTGCAACCACTTTTTTTTTTCCTCTTGAAGTGCATTCAGAGGGTGGAGGCTCTGTTGTGCTCTTCTCTGTCTCACCCATATGTCTTTACATGTTCTGAGAAAGTGGAAAAATGCCACTGCTTCTCTTTTCACAGTTTTTAATGTCACTATTTATTTGGTCTACATGGAAGCCTGAACCCATATTATCTGCAAACAGCCAAAGACCTCCTCTTCACAACTGAACCCTTACTATTTCCTGACAACATACCCATGACATATCATGCCTGTACTCTTACTGCAAGACATAAAATATACTCCATGTCTTTCATCTTTAAAAATAGCAGACACTACCAAGGAAGAATGATTTACTTTTTTAAAAGCCTCACTCTTGGAACAGATCTCTCCTGCTGACAGAACAGTCATGGATAAGAATGGCTTTTTCGTTGTTGTTTTAAGTACTCACTTTAATGACAGGAGGATTTTTCCTGAACTCATTTAAATATGAAAAAAACCCCACAGTTTGGTGTTTTGCTGCTCATTCAGCAGAGGGATTACTTGCACTACCTGAATAAATGTGCTGGTTGGAAAACAACAATAACTAGCTGTGTTATACCAAGTGATAAGAGTTTCATATCAACTCTTTTTGCTGTAATACACTTTGTTTACCAAGAATCTGACTGTTCATGTTTCAGAGATGTGCCAAGGGCTATCTAGAGTGGGAGAGATTGAGAAAATCCAAAGTTATAACTTTGCCCCTGCACTTGATGACTTGGGGGATGCTGAGGCTTTTCACACACTGCAGCTGCAGCCACCATTTCCAGGAGTTGGAGGTGATGGAGTTTCATTAATCTGGGAGATCCCCAGAGCTTCAGGTATACCCATGTTTTCACCTGATCCCCTGAATCCACACAAAGCAGATCTTGCTGGGGGACCTGCTGGCCTGTTTAGACCCTCACCATCGGGTGAGTTCACGTTGCGTGGTAGGCCCAAGCCAGAGAAAGGGTTCAGCCCCAACCAGACTTACAGATTTTTAATATTCTGAGTCAGGACTTGGAATCCTTCAAGATTCCAAACTCAACAAGACAGAATTAGTCACCTCTTTTTGGCAGTCTACATCAGGGCACAGGACAAGCAGGGCTGCTCCAGAGGCTCTGTCAGGAGCCTAGGTGGTGCAGATATGGGCCATGTCCTCACCCACAGGATGCCATCTGCCAGAGCCTGAGTGGGGCAGGTGGTGGTCCCTCTAGAGGAAGGGCTGTGCTTCCGACAATGACAGCAAATCTTAGGGCAGGATAGTCTGTCCTGACCTGAGCTGAAAAGGACACTGTGGGCTCCAAAGTGACCATACTGGTTTCTTCAGGTCCAAGAAAAGACAAATTGGACAGTTTAGGAGCTGTCTCCAAGCTGTTTGGCACACATATGAAGATTGCACTGCATGCAGGTATGCAGGGAAGAAGAGCAGCTTCTGCACCACTAGCAGGAAGCTTAATCAGCTGAGATTGGTCCAGGACTCTTAGGGACACCAGCCCAGTGGGTGCTCAGGGACACCCAGATTAGGAGACTCACCAGACCAGGTTTCACCAGCATTTGGACAACCATCTGCTGACTTTGAAATTGTGTTCTGAGGCCAGACAAGAATTAGACTTTATTCCACTGCGCTTCTAGGCACCCATGTCCTTTTTGGGGCTCATCTACAGGTATTTCCAGAAACACAAATGATGGACAAAATAGTCAAGACATTCAGCCATCAGTGATATACGGAAGTGATTTTAGTGTCTTTTCTTTTCCCAAATGAAAAGAAGAAAAAATTATTTTCATAGACTTTAACTTTTACTTTGCAAAGTTATTAATTGTGAGCTTTCTGTTCATTAATCATGACTATCCATGTAGCTGAACTCAGGATGGATAAGCAAACTAATGTAAAATGAATCCATATTTAAAACCTAGAAAGATTGTTTCCATACACATTAATGTACAAAGCTTACATTTTGACCATTAGAGGCAAATTAATTAAGGTTGTTAAATAAGCAAAATTGGTTTTCTTTTTCCCTCAAAAAAAAAAAATATCTACAAACTGTTGATTGGCTACCTCTAAATAAAATTTTAGCTTTTATCTCTAATTGAAATTCACAGTCTAACAAACTCCACACAGCAGGAAAAGTAGTTACTTATAAATATATTGTACTGTTATTTTCTTTTATGCAACAGAATATTTTGGTAGTGTATCATGGATCTCACTTCATTACCAGAAGCCGTTTTGTGGAATTTATTCTGCCACTGGTGCATACAAAAGACAATACGAGAGTCTTCCTCTTCTCCAGTGTTCTTTGTTAGATCATACCTAAAGTGAGAGTTATTTTTAAAGTTACATGAGAAGTTGATTCTGAGGTCTACTCTCATAAAATGATTAAACAGAATTTTAACTCTGATGTACGTATCTAATCTAAACAGCTTGGAGGTTAAATGGTAAATGTAAAATACTTTTAGTAAAAAATTTCTCGATAATCTATAGATTGAAATATATTCACATAGAATAGCTGTTGAATAATTATAGGGAATGAAAATATTCCAGGAAGATGTAATTGTTTGTTTACAATTAATGAACAGATGGATAGATGTTTGCTGCAAATAATTCTCCTGCATATAATCAAAAGATACCTATCTATTTTTATAGTGTTTCAGATGACAGTATACAAAGACAGACCACTCTGTTTTAAGAAAAATTATAGAGGCTTCTCAATTCAAAATAATAAGGAGTTACACTAATTTCCATGTAATCATTATTCAAGTCTAATATGATAGGAAGTTGTTCTAGCTCCTTCCTTATACAGCACAAAGGAAGAAGTAAGCTCTGTCTTATGAAAAAAAAAAAAAAAAAGCAAATCCAGCAATCAGGATTCAGTTGCAAGCTTCGTGGTATAGTGGCTTTTAGCTGTTATAAATTGCTCAGTGTGTGTTTTAAATTCATGGACTTCTAAGGGAACAAAATGAAGTGTTATCATTCCTTTTTCCTGGTCTTTTTTATTTCCTTTGAGGTTTGTTTAGAGTTGTATGATCATAATTATCTTACATGGAGGATTTCAATAACTATCAGTATCTGTCATTCGTCATCCAAATCTAGATTCTCAAATGCTAGTCTCAATCTTTGCTGACTTTTTTTCCTCATTTGCAGTTCTAACTGGGACTTTCAAATTCAAAGATCAGGGAGAAAGTAATGTCTTTGATGTTTTCAAAGGTTGGAAAGATATTTCCCCCCCCAGCTTTATGAGTTTCATTCGAACACGTGGAAAGAAATCAGGATTTTATAGAAGAGTTACCTAGACTTGAACCAAATAGGTGCTAAAATCTTTAGTAAATTCAGCTTTTCCTGGTTTGTGAAATTGTTAACCCCTTTGTACTGTGAACAGGGTTTACAAATAAACAACCTACAACCATCGTAAATGTAACCCACCAATGAATGAATTCTGGCCTTTTTCCCAACGCACAGAGCATGTGTATCTATTATCTCCCCACTAAGGTAGTACAGGGAAAGGTGGGAATTCAGAGAGCTACCTGCCAGGTTACAGTGACTGAAAGTTCTTTACAACAATAAGACACATTATAGCCTCTGTGTGGCATGAGTATGCCAAGGCTACCTTAGGTTCCTCTCCAGTGTATCTTTCATGAAGTTAATCTTCCTTTGAGTCCACTGGGATTCAGCACTGCAACACATTTTCTGTGCATAAAAATAAACTTCCTGTATGTTATGATGGCATAGGTTACTTGTGGATCCCTTTCAACTCGGTATATTCTGAGATTCTGTGAAGAGTGATTTATTATACACTTTATTGTGCCTCCCTTTCCAAGGCACCACCAAGAGCTTTTACAGACACTTCACCCAGTTTGACATGGGCATGTGCAGTTTTAGCCCCTGCACAGACTTCACACAGATTTATAAAACAGATTACCCTTTCTCCACCCTGAAATATACTATTCCCTGCAAAATAGTAACTTCAGCCTAAGTTCCTATTTAACTTTTCCACTTTCTCTGCTTTCTTGCAGCTTCCAGCTTGATCTCCTAACCATGGCGTCAAGGTCTGGTCAAAGGTAATGTAACCTTGGTTTATCTGGTTGAAAGGACTGTTTTCCTTGATATCGTAACAAACTGTGAATCATGACCTGTAGGTAAGACTGGTCCTTGAAGGCAGAAAGTTGTTACAAAAGGTCAATTCTTGAAACAATCACAGAATGAAGCAACCATAAAGCATATTGTTTGGGATGGCTGGTTTGGATCTATATTACCTCTGAGTGCTATTTTCAAATCCAAATAGCTGGATTTCTTTGGAATCATATTTAGATGCATGGATTTATGCCGATCCTTTCTGATCTCTCGCATCATTGCATGAGTTTGAGAGTCTCAGAGCAGACCTGGTGTTTTAAGTCCTTAGTGAAAGTTCACTTCATGAGACTTGAGCAAAGCCCATGCTAAAGCTATATTCCTCAACAAAGCCTCTTCCCTTCATATGCTTTTGTCTAATTCATGCACTCTTCTACTAATTTATCATAAAAACGGCATTCAAATAAATTCCTTAAAGAGAGCCTACCTCCATCTTTGAAAAAAAAGGAAAGGGTCCATTCACATGCTGCAACAGTGAGTTTGACCAAAAGTGTCAGTGCTAGTAGAAAACTCAGAAATTATTCATATACAAAATTACTTATGTTACATAGAGCGTGGAGAGCTTTGAAAAATTAACTGTAGCATAAGAAATATTAATTAAGCTTTAAAGAAGCTGAAGTCTGTGAATATGCTTTGCGAGAGCTCAACAAAATTAATTACAGTAGACTAAAAATCTAGCTATAAACTAATTCTCAGCTTTCTATTAGAACTCTAATTTCAGCTTCTGTACTGTAGAAATGTCAGTATGTGGACTTCTGTCTAAGGACTCAGGTCGAGATTTTGGCTTCGATCTGTGCTGGTGCTATTCTTGGGATTTCACCTCTGGAACAAATCTTGTACAGTTAGTTGTCACAGAGTAGTGTCAGGCACTTTCTGGTACTTGACTGTCACTGTCCAGTTCAGGACAGCTTCTCTTCCTGTCTTCTTGTTACATTTAACTCACCACACCAATTGTTGCTATTTAAGTTCCCCTGGAACTTTGCACCTGATACCCCTATGCCAATCCCAGGCCTTATCAGACTGAACTTCTGTGCCAGTCCCATCCTAACACCACAGTACTAACTCCTCCCTGTGTTTTCTGTGGCAAAGTCAAACTGGTTTTCTCTCAAGCTATCCAAGCATAGCATGGCCTCTCTTAAAAAACCAGATGATTTTATTTTTCAGTTTCTTTGTACATATCTGGAGCACTCCAGAGAAAATCTAAATAGTGAATTACTTGGGAAGTTCTGGCCAACTCCTTCTGCCTTGGAAAAGTTCATACCCAGATAACTCATGGATATATGCCTATACAGTATGTGTCGGAGTCATGTAAAACTGGAAAATGCTTAGAGAAGATGGTTAATTTTATTTATTTGACAAAAATTTAGGTCGCAGGTAACATCTAGTCAAGATTCAATGTTTCAATCAGAGCAATAAAATTCAGATCCTTAATGTACTGCCAAATTTTTGGTCCCATCTTCAAAGAAAAGGATAACAGAGTTTTTAGTGAAAACTTGTATAAGTTGTTCTTACTATAGCCTAAGTAATACATTTTTTCCTGATTATATTCTCAGAACTATATGGGTAATTAGATAATATTTACCAAAAAAAAAAAAAAAATCATGTGGCAGGCACACAGTACAGAATATTTCCCCTCAAATACATCAAGTTTTGCAGTCATAAGTGTGAAGAACTAAGAACTAGAACTACTATAAACAGGAGTGTCATCCAAGGTATAGATTAGAAAAAAATTCAGTTCAATTTCTAAAGATCACTATGGCATTAGTTTTCATGCTTCCCATTTACAAATTAGTTGAGTGAATGAAAATTCAAGTCGATTTTAAAATAATTTATATTTAAATAACTACCTTCTTCAAGATTTTTTCAGTCTTGAAAGCAACATTGTTGTGGTTTTGCCCAGTCGGCCAGCCCCTGGGGCTGAGAATGGTTTTGTCCAGGTGAAATTCCGGACAAGAAACCAATTAAAACTTTCAGTAACGCCTTTGCTAATTACATATTTAAGAAAATGGAAGAGAAGACTTGTTGTGCAGTTGAAATTAGGAAAGGCAGCCATGTAGGAGAGAGGCGGCAGGCCCGAGGAGTGCCAAGGCCCTCTCCTCCCCCGGCTTGGGCCGGGGGGGGCAAGTGTAGCACTGAAGCCCCCCTTCTCTCTTGTAAAAGAGTAAAGAAAAAAAAAGTTTAAAAGACTAACTGCTTAGACAGAAACCGCTGCGGAGAAATTCCAGTGAAGAGATAAGGGACCTCCGAGGTCAAAGTTGGCAGCTGGAGGAGAGAGAAAGGCAAAGGGGGGCCTACTTCTCCCCCCCTTTTCGCTCTCTCCCTTCAGCAGGGTAAAGACTGAAAAAATAATCCCTGCCACCTATAAAAGTTTGTTGGGGTGAGGAGACCCCCCATGCGGCTCACAGAAGAGCTTGTGGATGTACCAAAGAATCGAAATTTCATGAAAAAGACTGAGACAAGGCAGAGACCTGTCAAAAATTTGTAACTCTGAATATAACCCTGAGGGTAATGAGGCTTACGCTGGAGCAGAATGGCTTGGGTAAGCTTGGGATCTGTGTGAAAGATCCATGTTGCTATTGAAGATTTGTGACTTTGACAGAGAGAGAAAGCCTTACGCTGGAGCAGAAGTGGCTCAGGTAAGGATGCTGGGATCCATGCGTGGGATCCGTACTAGACGCATGCCAGAGAAGTCTATCAAAAACTGTTCTCCCGTGGAGAGGGACCTCCATAGGGGAACAGGAGTGGACTCTTAAGCCATTATCCCCTGTAACTCTGTGGAAGAAGATCCATGGTAGGCAAGTGTCCCCTTGCAAGTCCATGGAAGAGAAGACCCTTCAGGACCTGGGTAATCTCCAGCCTTCGGTCTTAGCCCAGGAGGGGGGTAAGCCCAGCCCTGGAGACTGACACAGAGAAGGAAAAAGAATTCCAGCTGCGATGAAGATGCTGCAGAGTTACTGGAGAGAGAGAGCTGGAACTCCGAAAATAGAGAAAAGGACTACTTCTCCTCCTTGGACTGATATATAAAGGGGGAGGAGTATTTCTGTAAATATATAGCACTTTTACTTAAGTAGAAGTTGTTGTAGATATAGTTCTTTGGTTTTTAATTTGTTAGTAGTTTTTATTTTACTAGTAATAAATGTTCATATTATTTTCCCCAAATCCTGTCTGCGTAAACCTTCTCTCAACTAATAGTAATTGTGGGGGGGGTGTGAAAGCAAATTGACCAAGAGAAAAACCACGACAAACATTCAGTTAGGTTAGTAGGGATTGGATTTATTTACAGTTCAACAACATTTAAATCAAATTATGTCAAATGTTTGGATTCAATCATTTGGATTCAGTAACATGAGTTGGAATAAAAAGCAAAGAACATGCTTGGGGTGAAATGAATAATCCAAAATCAACCTAGGGTAATCTCATTAAGCTAAAACTGTTTAAGGATTAGTGATTGGTATGTACGTAGGTGTCATGGTTTTGCCCAGCTGGCCAGCCCCTGGGGCTGAGAATGGTTTTGTCCAGGTGAATTTCCGGACAAGAAGCCAATTAATACTCTCAGTAACGCCTTTGCTAATGTCATATTTTAAGAAAACGGAAGAGAAGACTTATTGTGCAATTGAAATTGGGGGCAACAGCCATGTAGAAAAGCAGCGGGTCCGAGGAGGGCCAGACCTCCCCCGGCTTGGGCCGGGGGCAGGTGTAGCACTGAGGCCCCCCCTTCTCTCTTGTAAGAGAGTGAAGGAAAAAAAACAACTTTAAAGAAGGACTGACTGCTTGGACGAGAAAAGTTGCAGAAGGAATTCCAGCAAAGAGTGTCCAAAGTCAAAGCTGGCAGCCGGAGGAGAGAGAGAAGAAAAGTAGGAAAGGGGGGGCTTACTTCTCCCCCCCTTCGCTCTCTTCCTTCAGCAGAGAAAAGACTGAAAAATAAAACCCTGCTACCTGTGAAAGTTTCTTGGGGTGAGGAGATCACATCCCTGTGATGCTTGTGGAAGAGCCTACACTGGAGTAAGTTGATGCATAAAGAAGCCGAGACTTCATGAGAGACCTAAAGTGAGGCAGAGTCCTGTTGAAGATTTTGTGAACTTAAGGGAAACCTATGCTGGAGCGGGACGGCCCAGGTGAGATGCTGGGATTCATGTGTGGAATCCATGCTAGACCCATGCTGGAGAAGTCTATCAAGGACTGTTCTCCCATGGGAAGGGACCTCCATAGGAAAACAGGGGTGGATTCATAAGCCATTATCCGCTGTAATACCGTGGAAAAAAAATCCATGGTAAGCAAGTGTCCCCTTGCAAGACTATGGAAGAAAAAAACTTCAGGACCTGGGTAACCCCCAGCCTCCAGTCTTAGTCCAGGAGGGGGTTAGGCCCAGCCCTGGAGGCCGACACAGAGCGAGAGAGATATGAAGGAATTCCAGCTGTGACGAGAGTGCTGCAGAGTTATTCAGGAGACGTGAAACTCCAAAAATGGAGAATGAAACTGCTTCTCCTCCTTAGACTGATATAAAGGGGGAAGAAGTATTTCTGTAAATTCATAATACTTTTACTTCAGTAGAATTGTGTAGATATAGTTCTTTATTTTAGTTTGTTAGTAATAAATATTCATATAATTTTTCCCCAATCCAGTCTCTTTTGTCTGCATAAACCTTCTCTCAACTAATAGTAATTGTGTAGAAAGTGTAAAAACAAATTAACCCAGAGCAAAACCATGACGATAGGGACATTAGATATAGGACTTACTTTTGCCCCATAGATATTTGAATTCTATTAGCAGATTTTTAAATTAATTAGCTCTTCCTGAAAAGACTAAATAAAAAAATTAATACATCCAATTACCTTTGGCACTTGCATGCTCCTTTATTGCTCTGAATGTCTTGTTATAGGCTCAAACATTCTAAGAAATATTAACCTCTGAAAAACACAAAGTTGATTTAATACTTCAGCAGATATCAAATGCAACACTGAAAATATTATGTTTTTTACATTTCAATTCCCATTCCACACAAATGCAGATACAAAAATATGGAAATTATATATATATATACACACAAATACATAATTTATATACAAATATAGAAGAGTTACATTATGTTGTGTCTGAAACACTGATTTCTATATTCTTCTTGTAAGAATGTGCATGTTTTGGGTCATTTTGGGGGAGAAGACTCACTGACAGCAAATAATTTAGACATGGGCACTGATCTAAATGCAGTATTTTAAATCCCCTGAGTTGCTAGTAGTGTTTTTTTTTAAATACAGTATAAGTAGCACTGATCCAAAGTAAGATAATTTTCCACACGTGGTCTAAATACAGAGTAACATAGCATCTGTTTGATCCCCATATGGGGCATTCATTTAAGAGTTGGACTTGATGATCCTTGTGAATCCCTTCCAAACCAGAATATTCTGTGATTCTGTGATCATTAATGCTGTACCTTCAGAATAAATGCTAGTGTAAGCTAGAATTCCTGAGCTGGCTAGAAACTGATATAAGGTACAAGAGGGAAAAACTGCTTGCATCATGTCAAGGTTGGAACACTTTGTTGCCTTTTGAAGGCAAGAAATCTGAAAATCAGTTGAAAGAGAGATAGATTGGGGGAAAAGAGTGAAACAATATAATCCTATGAATCACAAAGTTTTCTTTTTCTTTTAACTGTCATATAGTCTGTGTATTTAATAAGACCAGGCTACAGAATTCCATTTTATGGAAAGATCCAGCCCAATGAAAGCATGAAAATGCATGGCAAAACTGAAAAAAAAAAAAAAAAAAAAGAAAAACACAAACGAACCAATTCAAGATTACTAAGTGATAACTGCAAAGCACTTCTGACAATAATCTTCAGTTTGCAATAATCCCATCTCAAGGACAGCAAGTAGAACTTAGAGTGCTTACTGAGCATAGGCAGCAAAGTTTTGGTAGCAGAGGGCAGGCTGGGGCAAATCTGCAGGGATGGTATTCATAGGAAAACGGCCAGGTTCTACCCCATTCCACACACAGCCTATTCCAAACTGCGGCAATAATAAAGAGGGAGGAGAGGTGTTTAGAGTGAGACTAAGCCTCAGTAAGGCAATAGGTGTTTTAAAGGTTTTTAGGTTTGTTATTTTTCCCCCAATATCCTAATCAGTAATTAAATATTTAGGCTAATTGGCAATAAACTTACTTAAATTCCCCAGATTGAGTCTATTTTTTTCCCTGCCTTTATTTCAACCCAGAAGTTTTCTCATCCTTGCTTTTCCTATTCTCTCCTCCACTCTGCTGTATGGTACGGGACGGTGAGTAGCAGGCTTTGTGGTTTCCTGTCAGCCAATGCAATCCCCACACAGGATGCTATTAAAAATATCAGTTCTGCCAGACAACACCACGAAATCTTTTCCCAACAACATCAGTACCAGGGAAAATGGGCTCCACAAAGCATATTCCTTCACTATCACCCCTCCTCCAAAAACTTCAGACCTGAATCTTCTCCTTTTAGTTACACTTATTACTGTTACCTGTACTGATTGCTTTTATCTTATGCCCTTGACATAAGGTAAGTTGCCCTCTGCAGCTTTGAGGACTAGAACAGGCTTGGGGCCTTTTGAAATGTGATCTTTATTAATGAAGAAGCTGGGAAAAAAACCCAGCAACCTGATTTACATATCTACTGTATACGATGCCACAAATTAAAACAGATGAATTTTGAATCCTTTCTTAAGATGTAAATTTGTAAGTATTTAAGAAAAAGAATAATTTTGAATGTAAACATTTACATGGCATTAAAAAGGAAACATTTTCATAAACAAAATTAAGGTCCATTTAGGTCCTTTTTCTGTATTGCTGATTACCTTCCTTGTGTAAGGCATACATATAAATCCCAGTTTATTTATTAATATATAGATTAATCATGACATTATCTTCATTTTAATAAAATAAGGAGTAATATTTGGGAACTTTTGTTTGGGAAACTTCCCTGCCTGACTATCCAGGAGCCACTCCAGCAGTCACATTTACACCACCTGAGCTAGGACCAAAGCCCCTTTGGAGCTACACCACCCCACACTCACACAGTCAGACCAGGTTTCCTTACCAACTAAACCCCAGCTTTCCCATGTCAGAGTCTCAGTCATCTCAATCCTTAAAATAATGCTGTCATAGTGCACTAATACAATGACAGTTCAAGCTGGGTATCTCCAAGGAGAGACCCTGACCAAAGGAAATAATGGTCTTCTACACCCTCACAGTCTAAGCAGGCGAAAGTCTAGAGTCGTGGGCTCCTGCTGTGTCTCTCAGTGTCTGGTCACCTGGCTGGGCCACAGGTTCCTGTGCCCTTTATGCAAAAGGCTGGCAGTTCACAGCCTCTTGCCCAGGGCTGGGCTCCTGCCCGTTAGAGCTCCACGTGCAGCTCCCGCTGCAGCTGCTCACTGAGCTACCTGCACTGAATATATTCCTCAACACTTTTACATCATGCAGTGACAGACAGCAGTACAGAAATTTTATAGAAAGCTGAGGCCATGCCTGCTCCAGAACCAGAAACACTATAGCTATTTCAGCACAGCTTTGCACCTCAGCAGGCAACTTGCGTTGAAGCAGAGATCCAGGCAGATACATTGCTATAAAGGACCATAATGCTACCCTGCACTGTTGTATGAACTTGCCAGCTTCAGTGGTTACTTGCTGAGTTCTTTCCACATAGTCACTCTTCATTTTGCAACATCAGCAGATCTGAGAATGCCCCTGATGAGCAACAGACAGGTGGGGCACCTCAACCCTTTCATCAGTACAAAGGGTAGCTTCTCTGCTATCAACAGGAGATGGAAGTTTTCACAGGTGCTGTACTCAGCAAAATGCAGAGCTGAACTACATAGTAAATCACCTTGTACAGGAGAATTGTCTTGATGCATGTTTTGGAGAGCAGAAAAGAAGCCTAAAAGTCACATAGTCCCATATCTACCCAGTAGTGAATCAGACGTCTCACCTAAGCATATCAGTGTTGGGTTGTAAGGAAATACCTTAAACTTCATACAGTTCAAACCCAGTGTGATTAATGTACCTCCTTTTTCTTTCTCAATATGGCAGATAGAGTGACATATATAGATAATATATGCAGCCACAAACCGGGTTATAGCCAGAAAACATTCAATGTATTTTGTGTTTTGCTTTCATAAAAAATTGCCCTAGTGTCTTGCTGGAGATATGACATTTTATGCAAAACAAACAGCTATGATTAAGGAACAAATGGTTTCTGCTTAATTTAGTTTTAAGACTCATCAGTCTTTTTTTCTCATTAGATGAGTTTTTCCTCAGCTGAAATTTTCAAGAATAATCAATGGGCACTATAAAAAATAAGGTTTTTATTTCTGTGGGCTATTGCTATTTAGAAGTGTGCATATAAAAGACAAGTATAATTTTAACATCAGAGACATTAGAGAACCTCTGTCCTTCTCCTCTTTTAGGAGGCTGCCTGCTCTCTGCACAGTTTATGTATACAGCAATTTGAAATGTAGACAAAAATGATGAAACATCCTTGAATCCCAACCTGTCAGTTTATCCATGTGATTTGAACTGAGAATGAACTTTGAGCTTAGCAACACAGACACTGAGCAGAACTTCCCACTACTTCAGTTCCACTTTGATTGAAGTCTTGACTTGGACTTCGAGTTGAATAGTCTTCAGCTCCAGGCACCAAGTCTATAGTGGCTTCCCAATAGTAAAAAGACTTGATTGTGACAATTTTTTTTTCTGTGTGTGTCCTACCCATCCTCTTCACCCATCTTTTCCCATTATCACAGGGTCTTGCTATAAGTTCTTTGCATCAAAAAGTAGCTTGAAATCAAATCATATCCCTAGAAATATTAGATCAGTTACTTTCAATTTGTAGCTGCAGTGAGAGGTTATATTTATTTTTAGTGGTTTCTAGGCTAAGAAACAAACCATGCTAGTATGACAAAGCTGCTTTTATGATGGAAAGCCTTTTTTTTCCTGATAATATCTGGATATTTCTAGGGACAAATGTGCAAGACAGAATCATGTGATATTGACTGATAAGTAATTTAGCAACCTTCAGTTATGTGTACCACTTCAAATTTAATTATTTAGAGTGGAAGAAAACATAATACCATTATTTTATTCTCTTATTCAGTAATGAATATAGTTGGAATCCATGGCTTAGCATAGTTTAAAGCTTTGGCTAAGCATTTTTGTTTGTTTAAAAGTGTATAATCTAGACATGCAATTCAAATGGTAACTATGTTGCTATAAACTCTCCTGATGGATAGAAACAAAGTAAAGGAAAGGATTAAATCTTGAGAGTATGACAGCAAACAGTGGGAATAAACAAGCTACATTAGCCAGGCACAAAATAACCATAGTGAAGTTCAAATAATGAATCATCAGAAAAGCATATTGGGAAAAAATGCTTCTATAAAAAGTAAATGTACGTCTAGAAACAGGACACATGTAAAACAAAAAACAAAACAAAACAAACAAACAAAAAAACCCACCACAAAATGACAAAAAAACCTACCTCAAGCAAACAAACTAAAAAAACCAAAATAACCCCCCCAAATCACCACCCTATTTTTTCCTATTTAGCATTTTCCTTTTCTCATTACAAGTTGTAATAAATGACTATGAAAAATCTTTCTAAGTCTTTTCTGTAGAGACTTGCTAAAGCTTGAGAACAAAATCTGGATAAATTCTTAGCTCTTTTGTGATACTACTGCATATTTTCTTTGCATTTTCTTATCAGAAATATCAGGTCTTTATGAGGATAATTTCCAAGCAGGAGACTTCAAGTATGTTGCTGAAAGTAAACTCCTTTAGAGAATCATCTGTTATTAGAGACCGAAGAAAACCTTAGTTCAAAGTGATGGGTCCCTCAGCTTTAAAGTCTCCCTGTAACAATCTACAACACTCTGCTAGTTCTCCATTCTTCTAGGAAGAAAAGGCTAATCATCAGCCCCATAAATCAGCATAGTGGTAATGGAGACATTGTGTCTCTACTGATTTACACTGAGGCAGAGTCAGGCCCAAAGCTTCTATCTTTTTCTGTTTTGAATTGATAATCAGAAAAATGTAAAGCAGCAGAAAAACAATTTATAATATAATTTAGCACAAAAGAGAGGACAAAATTTTGAGAAGTGTTGTGTTTACTGTGCTAGCTTCATATTGGAAACAGTACATAGGTTTGATACTTGTCTGGGGAAAAAGGAATTTAAAAGACCAAGCTTCCATCTAGCATGTAATTCACAAAACTCTCAGTCATCGTACATAAGTCTAAGACATTTGAGTTACTTAAATCATGTGCTAGTGTTACAGGACTCAGCTGAATTTCCATCCCAGCTATAGCCCCTAATCATCAGTTGTCATCGCTCACCCATCACCAAAACTGTTGTCAGAACTGACACTGCAATCTGCAGCAACAGAGATGAGAGTCTGAGACAGAGCTATCTGTAGTGTAAAGGTCTACCTATTCACCTTTAAAAATGTCAAAACTGGCTTAGTTTTAATATTTAGCTTTGCTTGACAGTTCTTGTAGCACCAGTGAGGGTTTAAACAATTCTGAAAAATTTTTAACACCCATTCTTTGCATTAAAAATTGATCCGTGTTTGATGTGTCTCTTTAAAATGTCTGAACTGGAATGCATATTCCTACATTTTTTATAATCTGTTATCATCCAAATTATCTTCTTCTAGACAAGATGCTCAGATTCCTGTTTTGGATTAAAGTTCTGTTTCCAAATTTTGTCACCTGAATTCCTCACATGAAGAAATATATTCTCTCTTCTTGAGAATTTATTTAAGGAACTACATGCTGCATTATTTCCTTATTGCATGTTTATAAATCAAAACAACTCTAAATTCACTAATGTCAGTGGTGCTATGCTAGAAAAAGAAGGTGAGAGAAGAACTAGACCCTGTGGATAATTCTATTTTTTTACCTGGTTATTAGCACATACAGACAGTCCAGCACAAAAAAAAACGGTGTTATGTTCAAACAATTCATCCTTCAACACAGGGTGAAAAGCATTTAGAGTGATGTAAAGTGCTAATTATGGAAAGAAGTTTAACTAACATAAGCAAATATATTCTAGATAACTTCTCAAATGTGTTAAAATGTTAAATCGTGGCCTTGTTACTGTACATACTTTCGGTCTTGCCTGGGATGCTATTGTTTCTATAACCAAAAAAAAAAAAAAAAAAAAAAAAAAAAGGAAAACAACCTTTCTTTTTTGAAGGAGCAGATGTCAACCTCATTTACACCAGCATAAATTCAGATAAATTCAATGGTGTCAGAACACTTTCAAACTAGAAACTGGTTCATTTTCCATTCTTTCATAACTCAGAATGGGAAAAGCTTATGCAGAGCTCTTACTTGATCTGAACTCTCACTTCAGAAGATTCTTGGTTTTTTTTCAATTTTTCCCCCTAGTGTTTCTCAATGCTTGGAATATTTCCTTATTCCTTGTCTTTCATTTTCTGATATTCCTTTGCTTGCTGGTTTTCTAACACCAGCTTCATGTATTATTTTTCCTAGCAACATTTTTCATTAACTTCTGTTGAACTCTTATTCATGAGGCAGAATCTTCCGACTGTACTGAAGCTGCTTTGTTGGTAACTGTCTCTTTTAAAGAATCACCATTAAGGACCTTAGGATCCTTGGAATTTTTTTTTTATATTTACTATTGTTATTTTGAAAGACTACTTATGGTCTATTCCTGCCATCTTTTTGTGTCCAACTCTGCCTCAAACTAACAGAACTGCTGAGGCTTTACCACAGTTTGTTATCACAAATTGTTTTCTACGTAAAGCCCAGTTTGTTGTCAGTACTATTTAGAACAATATTTTTCCACTCATTTGATTTAATTTTGCCTATTTGTTTAATTTATCTATTAACCTGTAGACAACAGTACGATACATATATATTCATTTTGAGGGAAGTATCTGAATTATACAATTACAGATCTTTCAGTAAAATATATCTATAATACAGTCACCTAGCCAACACTGTAGTGTAGTATAGTTTACACTCATCCTCTTCCTTTTGTTGTATGTGCATGTGCAAGATACTACCACAGCTATCAGGTTTTTTTCCTAATATAGATATAGATCTTACGGATGCTAAATTAATTAATTGAACAGTTATTGTTTTAAATTATTAAATAGTAAAAGCCTTATCCCCCTTAGTGAGCCTCAAATTATCCTTCATGTCTCCCCCACAACTAGGCTAAGCATCAGAGGTATATTCTGCAAGTTTCCTGTGATTAATTGAAATATTCAATTACTCCAGTTTAGCTACCTAATCTGTGTGATTTAATTACTTGGTATGTTTTCTTATTGCCTTTTATGTTATTAAATGCAGTGACAGAGCTGCTGGTGTGTCAAGCAAAAGAGCATTAGCCCACCTGAGCTAGTCATATAGTTACAGTGAAAAATATAATTAGATGGTGTCAGCAAAAAAAGAATTAGTCAGGCCAAAATATCTTTCTCTGATCTCTGTATAATTCCATCACATTAAATAATAGCAACTGATCATTACAGGTCTTTTTAAAGAGGACACTTTCTCAAAATTACAATTTTAATTCCTTGGTAAGAAGTGCAATCATGTCTCCTCATTTTAAAGAAATCTCTACCTTTCATAAAAAAATCCACGTCTGCAGTACCAACGCTTGTTTCTTAGTAGCCTAAGAGGAGTTTGTCTCTTTAGGTCCTGCAGTGGTGTCCTGGTATAGAATAACCCCCATGCCCCCTCTTGGTTACTGAAAAATTAACCCTCCCCTGGCCAGAACCAGGACAGATGGCTTATTGAAAAATATGTATTACTTGAATGTTTGTTGGCTGTTCTGGGGTCAGAGCAAAACAAGCCTCACTGGAAGGACAGTTTCTTCTTTTTGACATTTTGGGGATTTGAATATTGCTTGTTTATAATTCTGTTGTGTTTTTTTCCACGTTATGCATTTCAGCTTTTTAGATAATAACTTCTAAAGAGAAGGTGTTTTGAGAGCAGGAGAATTATAGTGAAAGTGGTTACCTGACCACAGTCTCTCCTTTCTCTCTTTTCTCTCTTTCACATCCAAGAGAAAACTGTTGAAAACAAAAGAACAAAGGAATATTCAGATGTTATTTGAATCTAAATAGGTTGCACTATTTAAAATTACTTATTTTATTATTTTTAAAATATGTATTTAATTAGTATGAATATTTATTTTGCATAGAATTAAATTATTTCAAGCAAATACCTTTTTCACCCCAAATAATGTAATCTTTGCTTTTCTAAGGGATCCATGACCAAGAGAGTATCTTGTACTCTCCTGCCAAATTTGAGTTCTTTGGGATCTGCTATTTCATATATAGATTTTAGAATAATCTTTTTTCAACTGATTTCCAGGGTATTCATGGTATTCATGTTGCTGAAGTTATTCTAGAAGGCCATGATCAAATCTCTATGCAGCTCTCTGTACATTCTGTGCTCCTGTGCCCCAGAATATGGATGAGAGATCAAGATTTTAAATGCAAATTGTGAAACAGATCATATATATTTTTTTTAAAGGTAGAAGTCTATCTATAATCTTTATGAGAAAAAAATGAGTATTGAATAAGTATGAACTCTTTTTCCCTTTGACTAATATAGAATGCTTCATCTTATGCATAATCCACATCTCGAGTTTTGTTTGTTACTCTTCAGTGGAAAATTCAATAAAAACTTAATTAAAAAGAGAAGATGTAGTATCATAAAGCTGAAACAGAAGTGCAATCTCAGAGACACTCATATTTTATAAACTTGTATTTGTATGATTTATAATTAAAGCAAGTAATAGAAATATTAAAGCATATTTTTTTCCTAATGGAAGATTAATTTACCTGAAAAAAAATACTTCATCAGCTCAAAAAGTGGCAATGGTGAACCTGAGGAGAAATAATATAATAGAAAAGACTTTGAAAAAGTAAAAGTGCAGCTATCTAGGAAAGGGGAAGAAAAGAATTATTAGTTAAAAAGAGCAATTGCATAAATTATTCCAATAAAGTTCCTATAAAAACCATCAGAATAGTGTCAGTAACACGCACATTTTATGAAGCAGATTCTTCTGAAATGATACTATAAATGGAATGGAAAGAGTCAAATCATTTGAAAGTGATTAAAGTATAGCAATATATTATACTTTTAATGTAATATTTTTGTGGGATATGAATAAATGCTACAACATGTAATATAACAATTTCACTCTTTTTTATCAATACCAACTTAGCTGTAATAGCCTGTTCTAAGATTTATTATTATATTTTGCATCTCATACATAGATAAAAAAGGTTATGAGAAGAATAATGGAATTGATTTGTTTTAAAAAATTTTAAGGGATTCTACTGAGGAAGGAATGCTATTACAATATGCTTTACATTTCTGCATAAGGTCTACCTTTAGGATTTCCTCTCTCATTCATTTCATTGAAGTTTACAGCAAAATTAAAACTAACTTGAATGTAATAATTTAATAATTTATACCCTGGGGTCTGATATGTAACATGTTGTGCTTCTAGTAGCATAAATATAGATAGCTAGATAAATATAGATCTAGAGATAGATGGAAATAGATTTAAATGAAGAAAAAAGAAAGAAAGAAGAAAGAAAGAAAGAAAGAAAGAAAGAAGAAAGAAGAAGAAAGAAAGAAAGAAAGAAAGAAGAAAGAAAGAGAAAGAAAGAGAAGAGAAAGAAAGAGAGAAAGAAAGAGAAGAGAAGAAAGAGAGAAGAGAAGAGAGAAAGAGAAGAGAGAAAGAAAGAGAGAAAGAAGAAGAGAAAGAAAGAGAGAAAGAAGAAGAAGAGAGAAGAAAGAGAGAAAGAAAGAGAGGAAAGAAGAAAGAGAGAAAGAAGAGAGAAGAAAGAAAGAAGAGAGAAAGAAAGAGAAAAGAAAGAGAGAAAGAAAGAGAAGAAGAAGAAGAAGAAAGAAAGAAAGAAAGAAAGAAAGAAAGAAAGAAAGAAAGAAAGAAAGAAAGAAAGAAAGAAAGAAAGAAAGAAAGAAAGAAAGAAAGAAAGAAAGAAAGAAAGAGAGAAAGAAAGAAAGAAAGAAAACAAGCAAGCCTGTTACATTAACTTTTATTCTAGATCTAATTTTTTTTCTGGTATTCCATATTTTGATTCTATATTATCTCTTACTCTCATTGTAAACACTGAAAACTCAATATTTGAAATGAAAGTACAGCCTTGAAAAGAACTGAACACAGCTGTCAAAGGTTTAACATACTTTATTATCATTAGTGTCAGTATAATTTGAAGATGTTGAATATCTCACACAATCAAGCTATAATGTGGGATTGGATTGCTACCTTCACTTCTTGTGATTAATATTATACTCTACAGAGAGATGTGTTGATTGATAACAGGCAATTTAATCAGAAAGGAGGTGACATCTCATAGTAATCAATTCCAGAAAAGAAATTTTCAGACTAAACGCTGGTACACCAAGATCATGGTGAAATTTTTTTTGGTTTTGTTTTTGGTGGATTTTTTGTAATATCAACCTTTAAAATCCAAGTCTGTTTTTATTGAAGAACCCAGTTGCCACACGTCATACTGAAGTTCTTTACTATTTGGAAACCCCTCTCTGTTTTACAGAAAAAAACAATTCTGAGCAATGATTCTGATCCTTACATGAACACATTCTTTCAGTGACGCTCAAAAGGAGCTTTTTTCAACATTATCAAGTGGGATGATATTTTACATTTCTTTTTAAATTATAGTTATTTTCTCTCTCTTATGAACATATTGTATCTATGCAAATGTATAAACCACAGAATAAATTATCATTGTCAAGTCTCTTCAGGTGGACTGCCTACTTGTCCAAGACAAGTAGTAAAGCTGTGCTAGGGTTTGTTTTTTTTTTACGTAGCTGACAGCAAATACCTTGAAAAAAGCTAAAGACATATCTTAGAGTCCAAACTTCTAGTAATAGGCCAAGGTTGTGTCACTTTGCACATATATATCTTATCACCTACCACTTGAAAATATACTCAGAATTAAATTTATCTTGAGGCTGTGAAAGTTATTAACAGCACCAATACATCCACACCCAGTTTAGGAGGCTAGTCGCCACTCCAGTATAGACAGCAGAGAAAAAATACATCCTTCAAGCATCATTCAGAGTGCATACTCAAAGAAGTATTCACTGTATTCAAACCTAGCTGGCATTAGCCCACTAATTGCTTAGACTCCCTCAAAGTCATTGAAAGGAAGTAAGTACATATACCTGGTAGGTTGATGCTCGCACTCACTCTCCTTCTCTAGCATAGTATGAAGAAGGGCTCCTATGATTGACACTTACCAGAAGAATAATCTTTCTCCCTTTTGTTAGTTCTCAGTATTTTTTTTTTCTTGGCAGCCTGGACCTAGATATATTCCACCAATCTATCACAAAGTTTTCATACCACCCTTTTGCACTGGAAATATATCTATTTTAGAGCATTTGTTTTGGTTTTGAAAATAAACAGTGCTGTCATATTCTCATGGCTTAAATACACAAATTAATATCCCTAAATATGAAGTTTGGAGTGTACAAAGTCAGATTTTAGCATTAGCAGATTGAGTAGTAAATAGTACAGTGCTCTTTCAGTATGCTGTCTTCCTGTACATGATATTTAAAGGAGGTTGTGACTTTCTCCCTCAAGAAAAGATAAAAAATCTAATTAGTTTAACAGTACAAAACCTATAAATTTCATTTTTTAGAGATATTCACTATTCTATCAATGGAACTCAGAAAATGCACTAGACATAGTATACAGAAAACATCACTTTGCTAGTAGTTTTCAAAACTGAATTTAAATTCCTTCATAGGAAAAGGAAGTCCAAAGTGTTGATATTCATACAGAGTGCAGAAATTAAAGTATATAGACATAAGGTGACAACTTCCAAAAAAAAAGTAAATGTAAATGATGCTGCAAATGCTGTCCTTAAATCCCTATACAATTAACTAATGTTCTTCCTCTTTCCTTGATTTATATTGTCTTCCTGGTAACAAACATATGCATAAAGCATGCATATAAACCTTAGACTATGTTTTCCCCTTTGCCCGTGCTTGTCTTCCCTTACTTTATTAGTGTAGCTTTCCATGATAAATCACCAGAACTACCTGAGACCTCCATGAAGTTTTGAAGAACCTAACTCAAAGTCACAGCATCTGAAAAGAGAAAAAGCAAGGAAGAGAGAAAGAGGAAGAGAAGCAGGAGATAGAAAAAAAGCAAGCAAAAAAGAAAAAAAGTCCTGAATTTGATGATTTTTTTTTCTATTTCCAATTTCCACACCTTGAACCAACCTTGAACCTCCAGTTTTCCTCTTTATTGCCATAGGCTATATTTAATGAAATCGTGTTGAATTTTGTACCTATTTAGGGATTCTAAGTATCTTAGTCCCTGAGAAAATAATTTGAAAAACCATTAAGGAAAATGCACTTTTAAAGCACTACGCTCATTGGATTTCTGACTTTTTCCTGTTTATTGTTTACGCTTTTTCTCATTAGAGTTAAGATCAGTTAGATAATGATATTTTTAAGTTTCTAATGCAGTGGCATGTCACTAGCATATTTATTCTGTATTTAAACTCTTCCAGTCATGTTACATTGCATAGGTGCCTGAGAGGTATGCAGAGCAAATGATCAGAATAACATATTTGTAATATATTCAGTAGAAGTACTTGCAGTAAGATTATTTCCAGTATTATCATATTTAGAAATGTAAGTGGTTACTTTCTTGGCCAGTTGGGGTGATATCACCTAATTAACACAAGATTTACAGAACAGAGACTATTGAACAGACATGTATATGCCAATACATATCCAAGTCCCTATTCTGAATTGTATATTTGCTTGTAAAAACTGCCATTTAGTATTTATAAATTGCACATCTCTCTGTAAGTCTTGTGGTGTTTGTCCTGTTTAATAAGATGATTCCTATAATTAAATTGCTCATCAGGTAGTTACTAACATTACACTCACTTTTTCATATATATTATAAGGGCTAAAAAGTATATCCCCTCATCAAATCACCCCGGGTCCATGGCAGGGTGAAAATCACTAAGTGAATTCAAAGCTTATGGAAAAGACTCCATGCTCTATATCTTTGCTCTCTTTCTTGGGAGGGAGCACTGCCATGTCAGGAAAGAAACAGTATTCTGAAGAATTTGGAGTTGTATAAACTCCAATAAAATGCACAGAGAAAACTCAAGGGTTTTTTTAATATAATGATGACAGAAAAAGATTTTTTCTGTCTTGATATTTACACTGAAGAAAGGCTTAAAGCTTAGTGAGTGTATATATCTAAAGTTGTCCTTGCAATACTTCTTGAAAGAAACTAGCCTTTGATTTGTAGATTCACAAATCCATTGAAGTCAATCATAAAAACTTTTCCCATGGGAGAAGAAGAAAGCTCATGTGGAATACTCCCATTGGGGAAGTTCGGTTACACTAAGGATTTGGGGTTTTTTTGTAAGAAAATGTAAGATACTAGGAAAGACACAATCAAACCATTACTTGTTATTTTCATTAACTTCAAGGGGCAAAAAATAAAAAAGAGAAAAAGCATTATTTCATAGGACCTACGCCTTATTCCAAAGACCTGTTCCATTATTTTTCTGCAGATGAATTGAATTTTCAGAAAAAAAAATGTTTTCACTATGTCCAAACATTTAATTGTTTGGTTAAAAAATCTTGAAATCCAGAAAAAGTGATGTACTTTGCGAGAGAAACTATCATTTTACATAGGAATGAAATCACCTAATAGACTATACCTAGATTTTACCAGGTGACGATTTTTTTTTTTTTAATTTTAATGGTTTAGAGCAGGATGACAGTAATCTGTGGGCTTACTTTACTCAGTGCTGTTATATGACTCTCTGACTAAACTTTCCATTTAGAAGGTTTGGCATTTGTGTGTAGGAGGCTATGAATTGTGAACACTGTCCTACCAGCATTATTCTAGTTGTTTAAAAAAGCTTTTTTTCTCAAAATGGATACATTCAATAGCCTGCTTTTAAATGGTCACAAAAGCAGCACACTCATGATCTATAGATTTTACTGCCCAGACAGGATTATTACAATTCTCTATTTATATGTCTCTCCTAGAATGCTGTCCATAAATTCTAACTCATTTGGAATGCACCTGCTTGGGTATTCACTCAGATTAAAAGAAAAAGACTCATATTTTTTTCAACCTAGCTGCATTGCGCTGGTTTCCTATTTGACAGAATATTGATTTTTATTTCTTATTAACTGTCTATTATTGTTTATTAGGTAATGCTCCATCATACCCATCTTGGCTGATAAATACTGGCTCTCCTGCCTGTTCATTATGATTCGCTTTAGGCTATCAGATATGGCAATAGAATATTAGCATTATATGGATTAAAATGCTAAGATTATTGATGGAAATAAAAACTCCCAGTGGTACCAGTTTCAAAAAGCAAAGAGAACAGCCTGTGGCCCATGCTGTGATTAGGCATTAAAGCAGTCTATTTTAGGTAGTATTCTAGACTATATATTTCTTAAACGTTCAGTAGTTTATTAGGAGTCATACTCCAATAAACACATAAAACCTGGGGAAATATTGTTCTTGTCAAGCACTTCTATTTTCTTTTAGATTTTATCTGCTGAAGCTACTTGAGGTCTGTATTGTCCTTTTCTTTTTCCAGCACTACAACATGTAAGAGCAGAAATCACTGTGTGACAACCCAACCCTAAGAGCAGATGATTTTTCTTACATTGTTACATGATTATGTTAATAGTTACAGTTGTAGTGCTATTAATCTGGCCTTCTAATTATAATATGACCTGGTATTAACCTTTGATTTAAAAACCTGTTTGGCCAGTGATGTTTTATTGGATGTTCAATACAGTTTACAATGAAAGTATTAGGCATTTTGTTGGAAGGTGAAAGGAAAACGTCTGATTAGATCTTTAGCCTTAAACTTACAGAAGAACCAGTAACACATTATAAAACACAATTTATTGTTGCATAGGTTGTACAGATAACTATGCTAGAATTCTCAGTGTCATTAAAGATTTTTGTAACTTTCATGCCAAGAAAAGAATTCTAGTCTCTTATATATTCTGGAACTGAATCAGAATTTATCAATGGAAATGTTGACTGTGCTGCTGAAACTGGACAGTCTCTTACCTCAATATTTTTTGGGTAGCTCTCCTCACTGTTCAGATTTTTGATACTAAGGGAGTTCAAGCCTAGGTTTCAGAGAGAGTAATATCAGAAAAATAAATTTTGTAAGGCTATTTAATGTCTGTCAACATCTTTCATGTGAAATTCTCAGAAGTTTAAGAAATATCTTCATTAATTAATCTTCACTATGCAAAAAGAATGCAAAAGGACTAGTGAGAGTAAACATCCAAAGACAGTGTACAAAGCAATATAGCTTTTCTATATCACTCAAGTGTTTACCCTAGCTGAGGAGAAAGATTACAAAAATGTAGTGAATTTCTTATTAGATGATAAGAACAGAGACAGAAGATGAGTTTTATTCTTCTGTTATTCTGTTACTTTATTCTACATCTGTCTCACAGGCAGAAAACCAGCATTTTTCTGTTATTTTTCTGTATCTGATTTGCACTGGTTTTATACATACTCTTCTACACCCTGGGAGAGACAAAATTGGACTTGAAAAATAAGGAAAGACACTTTTAAAATTCAGAGAGTTGTAACATGGAAATGCCTGATGACATTGTGCCTTAGGAAAAAGAAGTTGGAAAGTTGGAAGTGTAGGGCCCTGCACCCAGAGAAGAATTAACCCCAGGACCCAAGAGCTGACCTGCTGGAAAGCAGGTGTTGGAGAAGCACCTGAGAGTCTTGGTGGACAACAATTTGTCCATGAGCTGCCAGCATGGCTTGTGCCAACAAGGTAAATGAATTCTTTGCCTACATTAGGAAGAGTGTGGCCAGCAGCTTGAGGAGGTTATCAATCCTCCCCTTCTACTGAGTACTGGTGAGGCCACATCCAGAGTTCTGTGTCCAGTTTTGGACTCCCCATCTGAAGAAAAAAGAAGTAACTTGTGGAGAGGGTCCAATGAAGGGCCACGACGATGATGAGAAGACTGGAGCACCTGTCATATGAGGAAAGGCTGAGAGAGCTGGGCCTGTTCAGTTTCAAGAAGAGATGACTGAGAGGGGACTTTATCATTGTCTATAAGTATCTGAAGAGAGGGTCTCAAGAGGATGGAGCCAGACTCTCTTCAGTAGCACCCAGCAACAGGACAAGGGACACTGAATATGAGGAAAAATGTCTTTACAGTGAGGATGACAGAATGCTGTAACAGACTGCCCAGAGAGGTTGTGGAGTCTCTTTGTCTGCAGGTATTCAAAACCTTCCTGGACACAATCCTATGCAACCTCTTCTAGATGAACCTACCTTTGCAGGGGGATTGGACCAGATGATCTCTAGAGGTCCCTTTCAACCCCCACTATTCTTTGATTCTGTGAAATGCAGAAATAACAACACTGAAGCTAGGTGATACCAGATAGCACACTTTGAAACATTCCTCATCAAAACTCAATTACCTCTCTCTAGGTATTAAGCCCTTTCCTTTGTGGAAATTAAGACAAAGACCTATGTTTAAAAAAAAAAAAAAAAAAAAAAGCAAATTTCAAAGTAGCATTGGTTATAATATCTCAGCACATCATTCAATAAATTGCAGATATACCAATACATAATATACTTTCTAACTTAGTTATATAACACAACTCCTTATGTCTTTACTGCCTCATTCTCTCATCTGCTTGCTGTATCCATTTTCCCTTTTTTCTTCACAGAGACTTCACTAAATTCAACTACTTGCAATACCTGAAACAAAATGATTCTATCAAATCAGAAGCAGGCTATTGGGAGTTTTTTAAATGTAGAACCACTTTCTCTTTGAGATAAGAAACTCTTACTGGCATTTCAAAGACTAACAAGTCAGAAAACAGAATGGAGAAATCTGCAGCCTCTCTGCCTTTGAAGTACATGCTAGACCATTTTTAAGTAATGAGAAACTGAAGTTCAGGGAGAAAGTGTTTCCAACAGTACGCACATTCTATTAGATTTTTAAGACTCTTCTGACCTACTCTTCTGAATTTTTTGAGGTTTGCCATCTCTACTAATTATATTCATTTCTTACACTTATGAAGATAATTTTTCAGTTGTAAATTATTGTAATTGAAATAGTAATTTTAGTTTCCTTGGAAGTTAAGAGAAGATTAATATTGTGAGCTAAGGATGGACATAAATCTGGTAGTAAGACAGTAAAAGGATTTCTTTGGTTCAGGTAAAAATGCCATACAACCTTCATTGACAAAGAAGAAATTTTAAGCAAGTCCAGCGGGTAATTAAAAAGAAAGTAACTATTTCACTAATTCAGACCCTTCTTCTACTTAAAAAAGACTCACGGGTAGCTCTTGATTTACAAAACTGTATTGATTCAGTGAATCCATTCTGGAAGTAACTTTCAAAATGGGTTTGTTCCTATGTTTAAAAAGCATGTGAATTAAAAGTAGATTACTGCATAGTAAGACAAGTCATGTGATACTGCTTTTTACTTTCTGACAAATGAAATCCAAAAATTCCCCTTGAAATCCTTTCTGCACCTCACAAACACGAGTAGATTTAAAATCCATCAGTGGAATAATTTTTGATAACAAACAAAATAGGGGGATAATTTTTTTCTGAATAAAAACATTTAAACATTCAACTCAGTATTTGGAAATAATATTTTCCATTATTTATTCAGTCTTAAGTTGTTATTTTTGACCCTCCCTTTGAAAAATTATTTACTGAAGCATCATTCCCATTCGTAGGAATGGGAGCCACTAAGCTGTCGTCCTTTACCAAAGTGGCTTTGGTGGGGGCTTGCAGGTGGGATATTCCTCTCCATTTTTATGACCTGATTAGAGGGAAGCATATTTGGCTTTTTGATATCTATCTATATTTCATTCCTACCTTATTGGCTGGCTTTTGGTTCAAGGGCCTTATGTCCTCTGCTTATGACTCTTTCTGGCAAATAACTGCCATGATGTCTTAGAATTATTGCCTAGAACTTAGGAACTGCTGTAATGGATTAAACCAGTCATTCATCTAAGCAGGTCAGATCTGTTGGTCTCATATTAATATTGCTGAAAGAAGTAGGTGTTCAGAATTCAAGCAGTCTGTCATGGCTGATGTTTTGCTTAATAAAAGAAAATAAAAAATTCAAAAGAAAGAGCTTAAAACTATTGCCTTTCAGCCTCAAGGATAACCATTCACAACATTTTTCTCAAATTAACCCTATAACGCAGTTAGGTTCTATGGAATGTGTATTCAATTTTTTTGAGGGCTGCTTCTTTACTATTTTTTCTGGTAATGAAGTTCAAGGCACAAATGCCATCACATCCTTAAAGAACACCAGAGCATCCAGGTATGGATAAAGACTTTATCCACTTGTTTATCCAAAAGGATAAACACTTTAATTATTACATTAAACAAAAGAATAGGAGAAGAGAATGGTAAAATTACAGGAAAACAAACTTGGAACATTCTGTTTCCTGCAAATTTGAGAAAATAGTTTTGCTTCCTTTTTAATTTTTTAATTTTTCCTTTAGTGTTTTTTTTTTCCTTTTTTCTTTTACTTTAAAAGATGTGGGATAGTACCTATCTAAATTAACAGCTGATATGTTTGGCATCACAACAAATAAAAGTCTAGGAAAAAAAAGACAACACCAAATGTGTTGTCACATTGTATTGAGACACTCTGCAGTCATGACTCTTGATTTATGGCCAAAACCTTATCACTGGAAACAGTCCAATGTAACGGCATACAGCATATTCAGAATATTTTTTTTCTGGATGCCAAAGTAATTGCTGAATACCAAAAAACATTTATCAGTAATTAACAGATGATGCTTCTAGTTAAATTTGCTGGAGTGTTTGTTGTGCATTTTATTCTTGTATTATCAGTGGATGTTGGATTACAGGCCTTCACCCAGTGCACCTCTGCTCTTTGATGAATGATGTAATTTTTTTAGGAAATTCTTTTTAAAGTTGTGGTGGTTTATCATCCTTTTTGGAGGAAAAAGGTTCACTGGAAGGAGAGATACTTCAAGGGTTATATTTCACAGCTGAGAAACGCAAGCTATACCCTGACACTGTCAGTCTCCCCATATCTCTCTCTTGCACACACCAGATCCATCTACATTCAGAACATGACAAACAAGCCATGGATATGATTCCAACAAGGAAAAGACTGTATTCTAACAAGGTACTATCATATTCCCACTCAAGCAGTGAAGAGATTTCCATTGGAATCAATAGGAATTGAGCTGGATCTCCAGAACCACTTCTTCCCTTCATGCAGACTCAGCAAACAGTGAAGAGCGGTGTCTGCAGTTTGCATGCAGAAGAAGAAAAAATTTGACCATATATTTGGAGACATAATAGATACCTGATACAGGTTTCAATTCTAAAAGTCTCTGAGCTTTTTTCATTTGCTGTGATATATTTTACAAAAGGCAAGGTAATTTTGTTCATTATTTTTATTCTGGGTTTTCTGACAAAGTTCTCAGACTTTTCTAGAGACTTTCTTCTCCTACTGTCTTTTGTGAGAGCTAGAAGGCCTTCAGGGAATCTTGGGAAAAAATAGACCACATGAGAAGACCTTCTAAAGTTGTTTGCCCCTCCTCTTGGAGCAGCATAAGAGTAAATGTCTGTCTATTCCTTCATGTTGTTCACTCTCCTTTTCACCTCTTCCCCCCATTCCACTCCACCAAATTTCTATATTTTCTCACATTTATTCCTGAAGAGATTACTTTATATACTACTTCCCACCTACTTGCAGAAAAGACCGGCAAAAGACTAGGTCCTTGCTAGTTTCTATGTTCTAATCAATAATTTCAGCAAAATATGTCCTGTGGCTTGACTCTTCCACAAGGCATACAACTTTTTTTTTTTATAAATTCAGAACAACTTCCAGCAAGCAAAAGTACATACCTTATGAGATATATTAGTCTTACGGAGCCTTGTCTGTGGAACATCTACAAAACTTTGTCAAGCTATTTATCTGGGTGAAATCAACCAACACAGCATTTCATACTGACTAATTGCCTGACCTTGAAAGTTAGAATCCACTTTTTTATTTACAAATATATTGTATATAAAATATAGAATAACCAAAGAGTATATAATACAAAAAAATAACGGAGGAAACAAGAAACAAACTGTGGAAAAAATAGCAAAATTTGGACATTAAATAAAAAAAAAGAGTTTGGAGGAGAAATTAAATAATTCAGGTCTGACAGATAAATAGAAAGATAAATGTGTCATATGAATCAACACAGAATGTACAAACATGGAGTTCAAAATATACAAAGAGAGGCTCGGAAGCTAAAAAAAAGCACGAAGAACCATTTACACTTTAGCCAATATTATTACATGGAAACGTTGGAAAAATTGAATATACAACAAATTGCAATGACAATGTAGATGTAAAAAAAGTGCATTTTGAAAAGATTCTAAACCTTTCACAAATAAGAGAAATAAATGCAGGAGGGAAGCATGATATGAAACCAAGATAATGGATTGGTTCTCAGGTACCATTTTTACTGAGGCCCTGTGGAGTACCTCTACTCTTTGGCTGTACTTAGGGTTGTGTGAGTTCCAAGGATAGGAGAACACATCCACCATTCACTCCATCACCTGTTCTCTAAGACCTGTGAATAACTGTGATCGAAACAAATTATGATGGCTTGGAGTTTACTGCCTCTTTGAATTTCACAAATAGATGATAGGATGCCAAACATAACCCCAGAAATACAGGTATGGTTAATGTAACCGTCGACTGATGGTCACAGGTACAAGGACATGAGTGCTCTAGGCTTGATGGTGCCACAAAAACACCAAGATCACAGATTTTATTTTTCAAATACATCTGGTGTTGTAAACAAGTGCATCATTTTACTTTTGATCCCAGCCATGTAGTTCATTTTTAGAGGACAGTTTTTAATAACATGCAAATCTTTAACTCCTTACTCAGTTCTCTCAACCAGTATTTAAAGATGGGAGGAATGCAATAATCCATAAACATTAAATATGCAAATTAACCCAGGTTTTCTTCATTAAATTGGGAAATTAGGAACAGAGCTATTTAAATTCATTTACAGATATAACATCAAAAATATTTCTTCCTTTGATGGTAGCAACAGTACACTACTTCAAGCCTTGATTAGAGCTCATCTTATTAAATACAGTACAGACGACATGAAATATCTCTTCCAAGGACCTGATGCTTTATAAACTAAAAAACAGATCCCTGAGGAAGAAAAAAAAATATTTCCACTAAGACAGGTGTGACCTACAGATGCTTCAACAATTTTCTTAATTTACAATTAACTCCCTTTCATTAATATGTGGATACAGCAACAAAGTATAAGCTAGTTCTCTGAGCAATTATTTTAAATATTTTTCTACTAAAACACAAAGAATCAATTTTTCAATGCATTCTGTACAGTTCACATAGTAGACTGATACCACCTGTGAATACTGCAGTAGCAACATCTGCAGGGTGGTATTCCTTGCTGATATCTTCCCCAGGCTGACAGATGCTTATTATTTCAAACCCATCATAATAGTTATTAACATTTCAGAAGAGCTGTGATTTAGTTATATGATAACTTAAAGGAAAAATAGAGGTATTATCCCTCTACAATGTCACACATGAGTTGTGTTCAGGGAAAGTAATCCCCTAGTGAGCTAAGAAAAGGCAACTCTTTTTTTCTGAAAAAAACATTTTATTTTCTCATACATAATAAAGATAGATAGAACTCATTCATCTATGTGTACATATACCTTCTTAGAGGAATCATTAGATTATGTTTTATTAGGTTGTATAAAAGGATTTTTAATTTTTTTAGTAGACTTTGAATGACAATGCTTGTGCTTATGGTTTTTTTGCTTGTTTGATTTAATGTTATTGGAAACAGATTAGAATATAATCCGACTAGAATATAACATCCATACATATACATTGTACATTGCAGAGTATGTGAAAGCTCATTTTTTCCCATACTGACATTTGCCATATCAAATAAGATCCCAATTTGGCCTTAAAGAAATAAATCTGTTATAAAAATTAGTTTTGAGAAGTCCTCCATTATAATGACACTAATTGTATTTATTTACATTTAACAGTGAACATTTTACAGCCACATACCTATACAAATGCATAATTTCAATTTTTCTAAAAATTCTGACCAAAATTTGAAAGGTGATACAAGTTTAATAATTGGTTTTCCTCACCATGTCACTAGCAATATGACTTCAATGGAGGAAGTGAAAAAATGAATAGGTATGGAATCATGTCTATGAAAAGAAAGGAATGAAAGCAAGCCATAATTTGTAAACTAATTCTTATAATAAAATATCCTCTCACAAAAAACATACCAGAATCAGCTTGAATTTTTTTTTGGGGGGGAGTTCTCTATAAGGCAAATGTTCACTATGAACAGTGAGCACTGCACTGCACTTCCGCAAAACCATTATTTTCTGCAGAAGCTTAGAAGGAATAAGAAACTTCAAATAGCACAGAACACTGCTTATCTAACGAAGTTCTGGGGTATAAAGTTTGGGGGGGTTCTAATTTTAAAAGATTCTTATTTTTTTTAATGGCTGGATAATACACGTTTGCTATCTTTTCAGAGGCTTGCGCTCTCAAGTTAACCATCACAACAGTGTGACTTATATTGACTTTTCACAAAAGACTTCAAATATGATTGCTCCATGGACTACACCGACAGAAAATGAGTGCAGAATGAAACTGGAATTTTAGTCATCAAAATCAATCATTCATAGATCAGACTTAAAAAAAGCCAGACTACAGATGCTATTCCTTTTCAATATGCTTAGAAATAAATTAAAAAATCAGATCATTTTGACAGACCAGAATTCTTTGTGACAGTAAACAAGACACTGATATATATGAGTTCCTTGAAAAACCTTGAACAACCACTTGTGAAAGTACACCTACTCTGACAATCAGGAAAGTTAAACTAGCAAATCCACCTGTTTGTCATACCTAAATTATGTCATTCCTATACTGAATTTTCTACTGAACGTCCTGTATTTTCATCCATTTATGGGATATATTTACAGTTGAAAAATACCTCTGTGCCTGCAGCTACACTAGTTTCAGCACTAGGGAAAAAGCCATTGACAGGACAAGTTCTTTGCATAATAATTCTTAAATACCTATGTGTATAAATCTCATCGTTAACTCAGAATTAATTTCCTTTTGTTTTAACTAATCAATACATTTCACTGACATTTTAAAAGCTTAAGTTAAATCTGATACTCTACCTGAAGTATCATTTTAAAAATGTTGATGGACATATGAAAAAGACATAGTTGCTCTTATCAATAAAATATTAAACTGCAAGGCTTTGATTCAAAAGAAGCAAAATAGCTTTTGCTGACAAAGAACTGGAAATACATCTTCTGAAGATGTATTTATTTAGTTTGGTCACATGGTTTGTTCAGGTTGCCTAAGCTTTTCCAGTTTTGCTGCATATAGATTCTTAGACCACAGAATTCATTAATGGCACTTGTAATCCTCTGACTGCTTTTCTGAAAGCACTGCATTTGCAATACACTTCACTACTGAGTACATGCCTATTGGAGCATTTAAGCTACGTTTCAGAGCAGATCAGAAGTACACTTCTGATGTGTAACTCCCAAATGTTCCCCCTTGCCACACTTCAGCTGACATTTCCATGCACATACTGGATTTATTTCATGTGAAACTAAACCTGGAGATTCTTCCCAGGAGCATAACTAATGGGCTACAGCCACTAAAATACATTGGGCTGCAGGAGTAGACTAAAGCAAGTTCAAGGTATAACCTCTAGAGGTGCCTATTGTTGGTATTCCACTTTACACGTCTGCCTTTGCAAAGCTGCAGTGCTGGCTAGAGTATGGCCTTGAAGAACTCAAGGCCTGCTGTGTCCTTTTGAATTCTGAGAGTAAAACCAAAAGCGTGAACAGTTTTCTCTCCACTAGATCTACTGACTGTCTTGCTGTCACATTCCATTACTTTGTATAACACAGATGTTCTGAACACAGACAAATGACAAGTGCCACAAAGATAGGTTTCCACAAATAATAAACAGATATAATATGTTAGGCACTAGCAATTGATATATTTAGGATCTCTATCATTGGGATGGTTTAATAATTCATTACAACTAAAAAATTCTTTTTCCTACATCGAAGTTTTAATTTTAAACAATTAAAATTACTGCTTTTTATACTAATTGTAATTAATTTTTTGTATGATTTAATATTTAGCCAAATGCAGAATATGGTTTCCTACTTCGGTTTCCTACCTACCTTTAAACTTGCTTGCCTACCAACTGCAGCAATAGGCAGTTCCCCTAAAAGGCCTTTCAACTGCATGAGCTGCATGACTGACTGGCTGATTGATGGTGTGTTCAGTTCAAACACAGATGAACACAAACTGAAAGAAGAATTAATTGATAGATGCAAAAAACCCCTATGGCAATCAGCTGAATGGATAATCCTTCTTCTAAGGAAAGATTTTCTTTTTTTCAAAGGTCACAAGTAACACAGTATCAGATTTACCAAGCTTATTTTTTAAAACAGAACAAAAAAATCAGTTTTTCTATTCATCTCTCCTATTTTTTACTCACCAAGTTATGTCAAACTACTTTAATTCACAATTTATTGCTATAGTAATTCATTAGATGTCTTCATTCACGGAAAAAAATTTCTGAAGTTTTTATTCAGCACTTACTCATTCTAAGACTGAGGTCCCAGTAACATTATCAAGATCTGATTAAGTTTCAGGGAAAGAGTGCAAACAAAATATGTTTAGGTCAACTGAAATAAGCCAAATATGGACACAATGTCCCTTGAATTTGTAGCAAATTCCTTTGGCATAATTTTCATTCTCAAAACTACATTTTTTTTACATATAGCTGTAAGCAAGAGGAGAAAACGATTAAAGATTCTCAAAATTACTTGCATATTAATTTGTAACATTCAGTACCACCTGGAACTAACCTTTTTGTGTTTGCTGGTTTTATACAGGTAAAATATCATTCCATGTAAAAATGACAATGGCCTTTGTCAGTGGTTTGTACTACCAGAAAGGGAAGTGTGTATGAAGTCCTAAAACAATTACGGGGAGGCAGGAATGGCTGCATATTAGGTTAGAGGCAATAATTCTGGTCACTGGATGCCATTCCAATTGGATCTATTCTGGCAAAGTCAGTGCCCCACTTAGTCACCTCTAAATCCCCAGGTGAGAGGATAGAGAGAGAAGCACCTCTGAGACCAAGGCCAAGGAGTAGACTGGCCCTGTCCACTCTTCCTGGTGTTCAGCCTGGCCTCCTCCTGTCTCTGTGTGGTACTTCTGTGGTTTTTAAACATAATTATTACTTTGGGGGTAGTTTTCCAGTTCCAAGTGTCAAAATAATAAGAGAGTTTTATTTCAGCCCTTTAGAGTAGTATTTGTAGTCTGATGTTCATGTTTCATTTCATGTGCATGATATGGGCATTGTGTGTAGAGATCTGAGGATATGGAAAACTTAGTGATATAGAGGGGTAAATGTGGTGTTGTCATAGAAGTTTTTCCGGTAGGGATGAATACAGATTACAAAGGATGCTAACTTTTTTTTTTTTTTTAAAAATGAATCTCTAGAGTAATTTTCTGACATAAATGATGGTGACAAGAAAATAGATTTTAAAATCAAATTTTCAATTATACATAAAGAGAGTTATAAAAGGTGTTTTCATGCAGTGGAAAGAAATTTTAGTATATGGCCAGAATGGTCCCTTCCAGCCCTATGTCTCTTTGCTTTGACAGTTTTTTACTTTTTCTCTGGTATCATCTTCTTTCATTGTTCATCTCTGCCTGGAGCCTGGCTTCAAAGAGCATTATTTACTGAGGTGAGTGCAACTAAAAGTTTGAATGGCATTTCAAAGGGATTCGAAGGAGTTGCTTTTGAATGGCTCCAGGTGAATAGTTTCACCTAGTGAATAGTTTCAAGAATAGTTTGTTTCTTTTCTGTAACCTTTTTATTTCTTCTCTCTCCCTCTCACTGACTTTCACTCACTGCAGAAATATAGAGACAAGAAATTCTAAAATGAGCACAGTGGGGAAAAGGGAAGTGTTAGGAGACAGGTGGAAAACCAGGAATTTATATGACCTGGAAAAGCAGCAATTAAAATAAAGTGTGGTAACAAAGTCCTTATAGATACCTATACCCAAAACCCACAAAACTTCAATAAACATTAACTTTTGTGTTACTTTAAAAGTGTTAATCTTTAACCTTGCAGTAAAAGAAATATTTCTCACATGGCTGTAGTTTGCCTCAAAAAGTTTCTCTTTACTTATACTTTCCCAGCTTTGTAGCTGAATCTAAAACAGTATTAGGTCACTGTAAATGATTAAATGTAGCTAGAGTAATTTTGTACAGAATAAATTAATGTATGGGTCTGGTATATGAAGATGATGATGATGATATGAGCTTGAACTTTCACTGACATTTCAAATTTGTGCTGCACTGATTTAATAGTTGCTTGCACATGTGATGAATCAGCGTTAGCAGACACAATGGGTTTCTTACATCTGTTGCTATGCATCATTGAACCATTTATGATCAGCATTTGTGTTTGGGATATAGCTGGCTAAATAACAGATATAAACGCCCTTAGAAGGATTACCAAAGTAGTTTGGAATATAGCTGTCCATTTCCTTTTGAAAGTATATCTTAATCCTCTTGTTGTAACTAATATTTCAGAGTCAACTACTCATTTACAAAAGACTTTTCAGCGTTTCAAATTTCCTAACTATTATTTCACAAAACATTCAGCCTTTAGACCTCTGGTTTTAAGTCTGTGTATCTCCTGAAGATAGGAGATAATAATGTATCTGACAAGTGGAATACAGGAAATTTTTAGCAGGTCCAAAAAATCCAAAGAGAATGTTTATGGTTATAAAATGTGGGGAGGCTTTGCTTGTTTGTTTGGTTGTTTTCCCAAATCGCAAGGCTGAACAGTACTGAACAGCACTCCCACATAGAAATGTTACTACTGTGTTGCCATTCGGTCAGCAACAATAGCAAAGACTAGACAAAAAATTGCAAGGACATAGTATCACTGCTTCTCAATAGTTAATAGTTTACTTTATGCATGAAATGCAGTCTGCATCATTTCTCCCAAGATATTACAATACCTCTGCATATTTTTAACATTGATTTTTGACATAGAATCCCTTTCTTGAATGTCTTAGCTTAGAAAATGAAGAAAACCTGACTTTTTCAAAGAAAATCCTAAACTTACCAAACTGTAGCATCCAGCTCCTCCTTCATTCAAAGCCCCTTTGAAGAGTCCAAGCAACCCACACATGGAAAACCGTTATGCATTTCTGATAGGCCTGATCATAATAGCTGTTTTATACCATGAGCTCATTTCACACTAGTCCAAATACAGCCTTCAGGAAGTAACACTGGCTGATGTAAAATGGGCCTGGCAGCCAGAAAGTCATCAGTCATTCCTTCATGGGATGCACATGTGATGGTTCATAAGATTTAGATGGTGAACCGAGCAGAAGGTGGGGGGCAAGGAGGATTAGGAGTTAACAGGCTTATGATATGAAGAATATGCAACATCATAACATAAAACCAGAATAACAGCACCATCAGCATAGAGCATATGCTATACTAGCTACTGCTATAGTACAGAGGAGTCTTTTTAGTATCAGGATACAAAAGCAATATCCTGGCCTGTGACACTACTACTACTGATTATTTCTACAGAGATCTTAATAAATTCTGTATTAAAAAAATACAGATCCTGTATTAAAAAAAAATACTGTGTTCACTGCAATATTTGAAGTTGTTAAATGCCTAAATTAGCAGAGGAGAGTTCAGCAAGAAAATGTGTTTTGTAACTTTGAAATGAACTTAAAGTTTAATGAAACAATTATTAGAGGTTTTTTTTTATTCATGGCAGACAAAGTAATTTGTTAAGTGAAGTTTGCACACCCAACATTTCTAAAAATGAAGCACTTGACCTAATACAATGTTATTTAGGGAAACTCACTGTTTCTTTACATCTTGAGAAGGATACAATGAGAATTAAAAATGCTTTGTTAAGCAGTTCTCTGTTCTAAAGATTTGTCCTACTCATCAAATGTTGCATTTTTCAACATCTTCTTTATATTTATTCTTTTCTTGTTGTTATTCTGAACAGCTTTTAAACATAGTTTCAGGGCTATTGTTTTACTAACAGAAATTCTTGAAACTAAAGTGAACAGCAGCTTGGATAGATTCCCCTCTTGACTGATTGACTATAATGTGGAAGAAAGGATCTGCTTTTGTGCTTTCTGTTTCACAGTCAAAAAGCATGCCAGACCAAATAAATCTGCATTTATGTCTAACTATTACTCACATCTTTGCTTTCTATGCTAGAGAAGAGATTCAGAAAAACAAACTTGAGCTAAAAGCTCCATCAAGCTAGTCCACAGACAATTATTTCTGAAGTCTCCTTGTTAGACTTCAGATTTAAAATAATTTGCACACGATCCACAATGATACTTTCTTTTGCTTTCTAAGGTTGTCTCTCTCCACTCTACATGTTCTGCATGTCTGTGTGTGATTTATGAACCAACTGAGTGAATTAAAAATGCCATACCAATGATGAAGAGAGGGGGTCAATGTAATTTTTGCCTTTCTCAGAACAAAACTCTTTTGTATAGCTGGGTCGGTGAGTTAAAATTCCAGGTCTTTCCTTCCCACTGACTTGTCAAAGTGTGAACCAAGCAAAGGAAAATTAGAGGATAGTTCAAAGCCCATTACATTACTGAGAATATAAAAATTGTCTTCAATGCACTTTGGAGGAGACCAGAGAGTGCTTGTTCAGGTGTTCAGCAATCCACTGTAGCCTAAGGTGGAGTGCTCATCTGGGCTGAGGACGTAATTTAGTTCCTTGGATTCCTGTAGAAGTCCACTATATTCTAACTGGGAAAAGACACCGTGGGAAATATTTTCCTGTAATTTCCAGTGAGACTGGAATTCATGCCTTGGAAGTGTAGAATTATCCTAAAGCTAATGTTTCACCATAGGTCAGCCCACAACAACTTCATTCAGCCCAGAAGTCAAACACTTCCTTCCATTAGGACATGTAAGATGCCAGTCACACAGGAGAATTGTGTAGCCACCCTCCCCCTCATGAACAAACCAGCATTCAGCATAGAAGAGGAGCAAAAAAAAAAGTTTGAGATTATGTTCAAAGTTAGAAGGGTTGGAGCAAGTAGCCCACTCCTCTTGGACTAGTTTCACCCCAACTCTATGCCATTCTTTATCACAGAAAAACAGGAATTCCCATAGTTATGCGTATTGCACAGATCCTTTAATCAGAATTGACTGGCTGTCCTCAAAGACCTTGTAGTCAAACTTGCAAAGGTTAAGACAGTGAAATGGCATAAAGCTGGGCAGAGATATCCATATAGCATTCTCCAAGCTACCGTACAGTGTAAGGGAGTTTAGGGGCCATCCACCTTCAGCTTTTCTCTCCTTCTACCTGTGGAGAGCCTTCTACTTCTACTTCTACTTCTACTTCTACTTCTACTTCTACTTCTACTTCTACTTCTACTTCTACTTCTACTTCTACTTCTACTTCTACTTCTACTTCTACTTCTACTTCTCATTCAATTTTTACAAGGTCATTCAGAAATTGAAGGGAAGTGGCAGATGGAGATAGATTGTTTTATCAGGGTTTATGGGCTGTAGATAGGCAAGTCTCAATGTTGTTCTGATAATCAAATCCATAAAATAACACATCCCATTCCAGACTTAGAGATCTAGAAAACTCCTATATTTCAGTACTTATTTTTTTCATTACATAATTCCTGGCCTTTGGGTCTGGATTCAGCAAATGTTTCAGATCAAAGTTTTTACAGATATTTTGAGCAGTGGAATCTGTAAGTTGGACAACTGTCATTAGTCACAAAACACTTCAGGTTATTTTTCCCTATTTCCACTTTAGGCTGTTTAAAAAAAATTCTATCTTGTGAATCTTGGGGATTGTCTTATTAAAGGTTATGGGTTGGATTCGATGATCCTTGTGGGTACCTTCCAACTCAGCATATTCTGTGATTCTGTAATCCATTAAGCATTCACTGTACATTCAGCAGCGAGGGCATGTTGTAGAGATACCATCATTCTTCATTTTACTCTATGTCAGTTTGGCTATACCTCAGAGAATAGCATTATCTTCAGGAATAGAAACACTGTAGTTGATTTTAAGAAACTCTGGTGTAGCTGTACACTACCTACGCTAAAAGTGGAAGGCATAAGACTGGAATCTAATGAATGCAATATCACTAGAGAGAGGCTCCGCTTTTGCAGACAATTTGACTTTAATTTAAACAATTTGATTTTGGTTTTGGGAAATTTTTTCCCCCCAGAGCAACAAAAGAGTTGAGAAAACAACAACAATAAAAGTTTATTTGATGCATGCATATAGACCAGATTGTAGTCTTTCTCTATTTTTATATTTTAATGCAGAATGCTTTCTCATTATCTTTTTATTTTCAAATATAGTCCTGTTTTTCCTCAAACTCCATTTTAAACCTGTTTTCCTGCTTCTACTTCATCAATACATCTCCTGTTATATCTACAAAAAGGTATAAAACTGTAGCTGAAATGTTAACAAGAATGCAAAAATGCAAAAAAAATATAAATATAAATTTAACATTTCTTGTTTAAGTGTGACCAGTTATTTCTTTTATGTTTACACAATACAGGTGAAATTTTCAGCTTTAGTCACATAACACTGTTCTTTACATTCACTGTTACAACTGAAGGATCAAATAAGGAATGTTATTAGCTTAAAAAAATCATATAGTTTAAACAATGACTAAAATCTGTACTTTCTTGCAAGATGTTTTAGTTTCAGATTTGCTGTTGCTCCTGTTAAAAAGCAAGGAATCCTTTTAATAATCCCTCATTATTTTTAGGTTGTTAATTTATATCTGCTTAACTCCTTAAAAAATAATATATAGTTGTAATGGAATGTTATTTAAATGGAACCTGGAATGGAAAAGTCCATATACTGCCTATAAGTGATTGACTTATACTATCTGGATAGTACAAATAGAATTCAAATATTTTTTCCCTGAAATTTTCATGTCTACTTTGAGCTTTTTGTTTCTTTTCTTTTTATTTCTTTTTTTCTTTTTTCATTTTTCTTTTTTTCCCCCAAATGACAGCCAGAGATTTAAATTTGGAGGTTTGCCAATATGAATATCTATTTGCTTCACTGAGTTTTTAACAGCTCTTGTCAGAAATGAAAAATAAAGGATTCCTGGAAAATATCTCAAAAAGCGTTTCACTGAATGAAGGCATGGAGGAAAAATGTTTACAATGCTGAAGAATCATTACTTGCTAGTACCTCTAATCATAGACTATCCCTTGCAAATGTAAGGGTAATGTTACAAATATGCTAGCTATAATTGAGCTACAAAAATATAATTGTAATATCATCATATATATTCATTAGAAGTTACATTTTACAGCTAATTGTTTCTATTAATGTTGCAGATAGATAGAAAATTATCCTTGACACCTTTTCTAGCAATACATACAAGTGACACAGTGCAGTCATGAGATTTTAAAGGAAATTTTGGGCTCTTTTTATCTGCAGTGAGATTCAATATTTTAAGAACATCCAGAGTTACAAACTGTATCTTTCATATAATCACATTTTCGAATAACTTTTACTGGCATCTTAGTAGTTAAACAATGAATTTTCTTCTTGTTTCCAAAACAGTTCTCCCTAATAAACACCCTATATGAGGGAGATAGAATTTCATAAGAAGAGGTATACATCCTAATAGGCATGTAGGAAGCAAAGGTAAAGCAATATAGAAACCTGGCCTTCTAATATAAAGATTAAAAAAATACGCTACCCTTATTCCTTAATTATGTCAAAGAAAGAAGACACTTCTTGGAAAAATACTCTTGATTTGTTCACCGAACATTCTTCTTCATTCCTCCGATATGTGCTGAGAATTGCGCAGTATTCAGTGTGAGCTATCTGAAATATAAACATAAATACAAATTTCATAAGGAGCCATTCGTTAACTACAGTTAAGAAGTAATTTCAAAATATCTTAGAGATAGCATATGTATTCCATTATAAGGGTTAAAGTGAACCTTTTGGAGGACAGAAAGGAAGTATATGAGATGAACTATTGAAGATAGGATACACTAATTCATGTGCATCAAATTTAAGCTTTCCATTTTGTTATTTCTTCCAGGTATATGCATTTGAAAAAGCAATTTCTTCAGAAAAGTAAAGTGGTTTTACTTAAAACGTATGATAAATGTAGTTTTGCAGTACTGAAGCAAAAGTGAATGACAAGCGTCTGGGTTTTTTTCCAATGAATACTTTTGGACAATCTGATTATTAGCCTTAAAATCATGCTATTCAGTTCATTTTGCAAGGACTTCTCTATAATTCCATGTCCCTGAAGATTAAACAGTAAATGCTAAATGAACAGCATGAGTCCTGCACCTATATGCTATTTTGACTGAAAATTAAAATTAATTTGGAACAAGCTATTGTTTTTAATAACAAGTGCAGGAATCTTTCAAAACACTCAAAAAACAATGAGAGTTTGCTCTTCCTGCTGGACAACTGTTACTACTTTGCCAAACTTGAATGCAGTATGTAATTCAAATAAGAATTTGCATGTTAGCCTTTCATTAAGTATATTCAGACAAAGGACACATCAAGACAAACATCAGTAAAAATGTCTAAATTATTTTAAGATATTAAAGGTGTATGACATGAACATGACAAGCAGTGGATCAGACCCAGCCAGTATGGGTTTAGGAAAGGCAGATCCTGCTAGACTAACCTGATCTCCTATGAAAAGTTGACCTGCTTAGCAGGTGAGGGAAAGGCTGTGAATTTATTCTAAATGGACTTCAGTAAAGCTTTTGACACAGTTTCCACTGTTTCCACAGGGGGCACCTTATTGCTCGCTAAAACCAGCTGAAAGGAGGTTGTAGCCAGGTTGGAGTCGGCCTCTTCTCCCAGGTAACAAGTTACAGGATGAGAGGAAATAGCCTCATGTTGCACTAGTGAAGGATTATATTGCATATTTCAAAAAAATTCTGCATGTAAAGGGTTGTCAAGCATTGCCACAGGCTGCTCAAGGAAGTGGCTGATTTACCTTCCTTGAAGGTATTTAAAATACATGTAGATGTGGCACTGAGGGACATGGTTTAGTGGTGGACTTGGCAATGTTCAGTTCATGGTTGGACTCATTGATTTTAAAGTTCTTTTCCAACCTAAATTAAACTATGAACCTATGAGTAGATTGTGTTTCCTTAAACACTCTACTGAGGGTGGCATAAGCCATTGCTTGCTTTTCCCTGGCACACTGTGCTGTCATGCCACAGCTGTTAAAGTCATAACCACCTCCTATTTGAAAGAGTTTGGGTTGAAGCCTTTCACATGCTTTATATTCAGTGCTTGAAAAAATAGAGAAATTCAAGACAAAAAAGGTAAATATAGTGGAGTAAATAAAGAGAATGAGTTTCGGATTAAGGGTTATCTCATTTCTGCAGGTTTTCCAGAGGATGGAAAAAAAAAAGAAAATTGGAAGCTCATTTTGCCAGAAGCAAATTTGATAATTAAATGTCCCTTTGCTTTCTCTTTACTTTTTTTTTTTTTTTAATTTGGAATTTACATTTTTGCACTTCAATAACAAGCTGTTCTTCCAGATCAAGTAGGAGTTTTAATAGGAAGCCCCTGGCTCTTAATGTGGTAAAAAATTATATAGGATTAGCCTATCTGCTTTTCCTGCTGGACTACAAACAAATAGAAAGGAATGTTATCACATTTAAGTTCCAATAATGGAAAGAAAGAGAAAAGAACAACATCATTAAAGTGGAGTCACTCCACATATATATTAATTAGAACAGAAAAATGGAAATAAAATGGTGCATTCCTGAGACTCCTAATTAATGTCCTGCTCTCAATCACCCACTATTGCAGCCTTTCTCTCTCATGGTTGATTATACAGGTGCCTGTAGACATTAGTTTGTTAACTTAGGCATCTTGAATTGCATCCCTACATTTGGGAAGTAAAAGTTTACCCTGAACTATAAATGTATTTCTTCTTTTTTAGGCATAAAGAAAGAATTACTTACCTGACATCAAGTCACCACAGTGTAAAGGCAGTATAAAAGAATAATAGGTTACAATGCTTTCCTTCTTTCTTTAGTAATGTGCTGAAGACTTGCTTTTAATGACTCCTTGGTCTGTGCCAGTTGTGCTGGTTATCGATATGTTGTAAATATTGATGCAAAGTCAAAATCTGTGTTCCTGTAAGAATGATACTTTAAGTCATGTCCAGTATAAAACTCCAGCTGAATGGTATTAATCTATCATAGAAACATGGTCAGTAACAAAAAAAATGTGTGTAAACCAAAAGACATTGCCTGTCTATGTTAATAATTTATCTGATTCTTTCATCTACATTTTTTTCTGAAAAGCAGAATTGTAGACATTTCTCAGGCCCGAATTATCAACAACATATCAATAGTTCTTAGCTCATATAGCACAACAGAGGAGAAAAGAGAACAACAACAAAAAACCAAACCAAAACAAAAGATTCTATAATTTAAACTAAGTTAGTAAACTAGACTCTCGATGACTCTTCAGCAATTATGTAAGATCATGAGTCCTGTAGTAGAAACAAGTGGTTTATGAAGTTAAGATAGAAGTAGGATTAGCAGGAGAAAACTAAAAAAAAAAAAAAAAAAAGACAAAAAAGAACACAGTAAAAGATTTGTCAAAACATGATAAAAAATCATTTTCCCAAAAATAGCTCATACAGACTCAATTATTTTTGATACTACACTAGAATTTTTCAAGAGACAACACTACAATTGTTGGAAAACAATGTTACACATTCCTTGAAGTGATAGCATGAGCACACCAAAGTAACTTGAGGAGGAACACTCCTCAAGATGTTATGTGTAGACAGGAAAAATAACTTTTGCAAGGAATTTTTTTTTTGCCCCTATTTATTTTCCATATGTTTTTGTACAGACTAGGAAGTCTGAAATCGGCATTTCAAAGCCAGCATACTCTGAATGCCCAAAATGGACTCAATACCTTTAGAGGGGAAAGAATCTTTGTTGGCTAACAGTGTGCTCTTCTAGCAAAACAATAATTCCTCTTATATTTACCGAAATTACTCTTCATTTAAAATGTGATCTTATTAATACTTAGTTGGAGTGTGATTTTCTGTGGCCTGGCTTTTGACATTATTATTGAAATTAGTCACTTAATCTACATTCTCTTCTCCATGCCTCCATTGTGTTTTACAGGAGAGGTAACGTGTCCCTTTCAGACCAACACAATCCTTGTGCCAGCACAAACTACCTTTGGAATAACTGATTCTTCTTCAGGACACAGAGGCTTTTAATTTCATGTTCCTGAATCTCTGCTATGTTTTTCTTATTCTTATTCTTATTATGTGCAAGCTTTTGGATCCTGAGACTATACTTGTATGCTTACTTGCAATTCTTACTGCAACAAATGGTTAAACTAAGAATATTGTTGTCTGTCCATAATACATACACAATATAAAAGTAACAGGAAATATGTCTGAATAGGAGTTTAATAAATGTACAGTTGATTTAAGACAAGGTTATGAATGAACGATCTTGGATAAGTCGTTGATCCAGCTGTATTTTATTTTTGTGGGATGAGACGTTGAGTCTTTCTAGATGCACATGAGGATGTTTCCAATTGAATAACAAAGTAATATCAAAGATGAGATACTAAAGGAATTAAAAAGTGAATGTAAAAGCTTTATATGTAGTATTTATAAGTAGTGCTTCAGCACAAAATATTTCCATAATGAAGTTTGTTTTCCTTGGTGTCAAGAAATCATTGGTTACTTTCTTTGAGCTGTTTTATTCAAAAGAAAGGTCATAAAGTTTAAAAAATAGTGCCCTTTAAACCAATGCTCAGGGCATCTTTTCTTTACTTGCTTAGAACTCTTTGGATCAGGTACTACAAGCCAAAGGTCATGCTGCATTTATTGGAGGTCACAGCTTTCATTATTTGGCAAGTACAATAATCTGGGAAAGCAGATAACTGAAACCTCCTTTTACTCTTTAAATGTTTTGCTTCATCTTTTAAAGACAAAGGAGAGGTACTTCTCTTTTCCACATCACTTAGCTCAATGATCACTTAAGCATAAAATTAGAGAAAAGAGAAGAAAATCAAGGTTGCTGTCAACTCCTAAGCACTATGCTAATGAAATCACTACTTTCTGCATATGCTTTTTGCATAAAATTGTCTCCAGGTCTTTAAATAGCTTTTCCAGCACAGTTCTTCTGACATTATTCTTTCATTAAATCATTGCCTGGTTAATTGTATCCTATTGACGATACCAATCCACTGGCTGTATTTTCTTTTATCAAGTAAAAGGTCACATCAACTGAAACCTGCTATTAAGCAAATAGCAAAGAAATTGAAAGCAGTAATAATAGTCTCTGCCTGCATACACAAGGTTGATGATAAAATGAAGGTGGAAATATACATTTAAAACTAACACATGTAAAAATATTGCAATGTTTGAAGATAATATTATATCACAAAATGCTCTGTTTATACATAAAAAAGAAAGAGCTGAATTTATAACAACAATGAAAACTATACATAACATCATTGAAGAAAAAGTTGTAGTATTACTATTTACCATATTTGTATTTTTGTAACTCTTGATAAACTATCTTAGGAAGCCAGTTAGACTAATAAATAATTTATCTTATAATTCTCTTAAGTAGAGCGCTCCTTAGGGAATTTGGCTTAGAGCAGGAACATAATACTACTAACTCTTGTAAAGAGGGGGGCCACTTCTCCTTTCTTAATTATCTGTCCTTAGCAGTTATATGCTATTTGTAAATAAATTCACATCCTTGAAAACAGAGGAAATAATAGACCTTTAGAAGGATAGCAAGCTGCACAGCACAACTGTCAGACATTATCAGCCACTGAGTGGGATCACAATACATTATATATTTGGTTCCCTACCAGTTTAAAAAAAAAAAAATCAAATTTGAATGATTTTTGCAGGTAACCTGAAAGAATTATCCTTCTTGGAAAAGATGGAAATTTGAGAAACCAGGAAAAAACAAAAAAACCACCCATATTTCAGATGAACAAGATTATTTGTTACCCTTTGTTTTTGGTTCAAACAGGACTGAAACTTTTAGAAGACAAAAGACTACTTCTCAACCTAATAGTAAATTTGACATTCAAATTGAAAATGTCAAACTTCAGTTTCATTTTTTCTACATTGCATTTTTCCCCAATACAAACATTTCAATGGCTTGAAATTGATTCAGAAAGGATTTTGGCATCACCAAAGATGTATTCATTTATTTTTATAACAATATGCAAAGATGAGAAATTATTTCATCCAGTTCTCCTCTAGAGACCTGTTATATTGTGTAGGTTCTAATATTATCCAAGCAAACCACAATCCTGAATGTACTTATAATAACTCTCTAAGGTAGGAAAATAGTACTTTTACCTACAGAGGGACAGCTCAAAAAAGAGGTCATAGACCAGGGAGATTCATTACTGAATGGAATTTATATACCTGAGTTAAGCATCTAACACCTTGGTACATTAAAGACAAGAATTATATGACAAGAAAAGTTATCTACAGTCTCCGGTATGCTGAAGAAACAACAACAACAAAGTTTAAGAAATATTTGTGATCATTATTATACATGACAATTACAATTATTTAAGTGCCACCACATCCTAAACTTCAGATGTTGAACTGAAATTCATTAGATGCAGTCCTATACTGTGATGTAGGTATACTGAATAGGAAGAATGCTTTTTTCCCTAAAATCTTCTGAAAAATTGTCATTCTTCAGTGACTTAAATGATTCATGAGAGCAGTACCTTGAAACAAATTGTTAAAAAGCCAATGGCCTAACCTCGATACCAATCACTAAATGTTTGGGAATCTAGTCCTGAAGATAAGGGTCCTGAAGATCCCACAGGAGGAGGGAATCATAAGAACTAATCCAGCCACACTGGATCAGTTCAACAGTGCCATATATTTCATCTCCAGAAGTCCAGTGGCAAATTCTTAGAGATATTGTTTGGGTATGTATGTTTCAATCTCTTTTTATTCCTTACGAAAGGGAGTATTTTCCAGGCTTGAGTCCTAAGAATGTGTTTTATTATGCAATCTACATAGATCACACCTTCTCTTCAAAACACTCAGGATGTTTTTTGATCTCTTTCCTAACTCTTTAGCTGCATCCTGTACAGTGACTGAAATGTTTCTTTCTCCTTCTTGTCACTGACTGCTGCTGTTCATGGGGTGGAGTGCCTGAGCAGTAATTGAATGACTGGTAAGACTATAATCCAACCACAGTCTTGATCCTGATAGTTTTATCAATTTTTAACCTGTTGCTTTTGTTTCAAAACACATCTTGGTGGACATTTAAAGAGGAGAGGCAACCAAGCAGATAAAAAGGAGTTATCACTTGGTTTACTCTTTTCATTCACAGATTCACTCCTGTGACTTTTAAATCTGATGGAGAAGCACCACTACTGCTTCAAAAACATAGGGCAGAAGGTTTTGCTTACATTAATAATGGTTAACTAGTACATGAAATCCATTACACATAATTATTTTGCAGCCTATTTATCACAAGAACAAGACTGATAGAACAGATGTGATTATAAAGGATGAGTTCACATTTCCAATAGGTTCCAATTATTAATTTACCAGTCAATCCACTTGTACTGCTTTTTGGCATGTTGACAAGCAACTGAAATTAGAGAATCAAATTTGCTAAATGATGATCAAAGAGAATAGGGACAGGGAAAGAGAAGGTGGTGAAATACAATGGCAGCTGAAAAAGAAACTTCACAGTAACACATTCATGTCAAAGCTCGAGAACTAGTGAGTGTGAGCCTCCAAAGCTGACTGTAATATAAACACATAAAAATGCCTTATAATAAGGTGACTAAAAACTAAATCAAGCAGATTTTTCAGTAGGAAGGTTATGTATGGCTGCCTCATATTGCCCTTGAGGATCTGTAAAACAACTAGCCGCAGGATTTTCAGTTTTGAGAATGACATACAATTCTCTATGACTGCCAAAATAAGCTGAGAATGGCTCTGAATATGTTAATAACAACCACCAACAGGCCTGCTATTAGTCTGGCCATTTTAACAGGTGGCTGTAGTTAGCAAGGGATATTAACACAGGGGGTTTTTATGTACTTTACCATATGGTTCCCATTAATTTAATACACAAAAAAAGGGAAGATATTTGTCAGCAAGCAAATCTTCCTCCTTAAGCACCTCGTTCAAACCCCAGGTACCTGTGAGATAATTTTGCTGTATAAAACATTATGGCCCACATTCTTTTCCACGTAATAATCAATAATGGATATTTTAACAAATCTATGGCAGCCTCCTCAGGTTGACACAGTGATGCATGCTGTTAATGAGAAAGAACTTCATAGTGCAGTAGATGGCAGTAATAGTTATACAATATCAAATCCAACAGTACATAACAGAGCCACAGCTGATCTTTGACAGTTCACATGACACAAAAACAGAGTCCAGTAGTATGAAATTCTCTGCTCTATTGCTAACTTGCACATAGAGATCTGATTCCATGCTGTTGTATTATGTCCAAACAAAAACATTTGAGCTAAAGTAGATGCGCTCTGATTTTGCAATAGCAAATACACCTATAATGATCTGCCTAGAAAAGAATGATTAAAAAAGATTAAAGATTAAAGTTAAGTTATAAAGATTAAAGATATAAAATTACAAATAGAATAAAGAAGATGAAGAGAAGTTAAGCATTAATCACTGTCCACACAATGCAGAAAGAGGGGGATGTCATATGAAGTGATGAGGCAACAGGTTACAAATGAAGAAAAGGAGTATTTTTTCCTACTGTGCTTCAGAGTTTCATGGACACTCATTGTCAAAAGGTATTGTGGACTCCAAACATCCAGATGAGTTTAAATAGCAGTAAAGCAAATTTAGGAAAGAAGAAACCAATGAGTTTTCTTATAAACAAGTACATTTTTAAAGTGCATACTACTAGCAGTGGGAAATCAGAGGAATTATTGCTGATTTTCCTCTCTTTTGCTGACCACTCAGGTAGACTTTTTTTGGCTAAACTGTTTCATCCTTAATGGTGTTTCCTACATTCTAGACCTGTGCAAATAAATATACATATAAGTCAGTATTTTTGCAGTATGCATCAGTCTGCTCTTTTGCACATTTGAAGTTTTTGGTTTTGACTTCCTTATAGGAAGGTTGTGGGTTTGTTGGCAATATTGTTAAAGAAATACGGAAATTAAACTCCTTTTAGATTAGCTTTATCAGGACCAATTAAACATAATCTTCAGCTATTTCATTAGAAAGAAACTCTTTTAAGAGAGAATACACAGAGTGAATGCACTGGCATTTGGATTGGCCTTAGATTGTTCATAACCATAAACAGTGCTATAGAAATCACTGCCATCATCAATTTTCAAGTTTGAGAGACTTGCTACAGTCAAGTTAAGTACATTGACTTTGGCACACTTAGGTTTTTCCAATAAACATATAAACTCTGAACTTATTTATTAAAAAGTTTTATCGTATATATATGTAATATGAATAAAAATCATTACCATGTCAACAAGAGCTTGTGGAGCTTTGAAGGATTTTATCTTTGCTGAGGTGTCTGTCTAGCCTGTATCTAGTATTATTTGCTATAGAGATCTACCTGGATGAAAACAAATGTTGAACTGGTTTGCAAGTATTTGTTTCACGACCAAATTGCTTTACTTCAATATTTCAAAAGATTTATGCAAAGAGGTGAGCCTCTTTATTAAAAGCCTAAGTATCTCAAAAGCAGCAATAGGTCATGGAATCCACTTATCTGTTGTAAAACTAAAAAGACTGAGGTTATAAAATCAAAGAGAATTTTGATGTTGTAGACATGAATAAAGAAGACATGAATATGAAAAGAAGGACAGAAGAGAAATTCAAATTAAGAAGAGAATGCCTCAATAAAGTCAACAGAACATTGGCTGGATAGAAATTATCTCTTTTAGTGGGGAATACCAATCCCATTGCCTCCAAAAATTGAATTATTTCTATATTATGAGCATGATCAATAGTAGCAAAGTAAAATTTTTAATACTTCCCTATTGCACTTCAGTATTTTTCCTACTCTTAGAGCAAGAAGAGTTAGAAAAATCCTTTGGTTGAGGATCAGTGCCTGTCACCGATTAAAACACAGTTTGCTGTGTTTTAATTGTTCAAGATGTAGAAGAGACTTCAGTCAACAACAAACTTTGACAACAATTGACATTAGGCCTGTTTTCCTATTCTGTCAAAGATTTAGTGTGCCAGTCAATATGAGATTATAAATGGTCACTTAAAACTGATCATAATTCATTAAAGGTTGATCACGATGCTGAACTCCAGTAATGAGTTTCAGTTGATGCCAAGTATTTTGGCTGTACTTTCACATGCCATTATTTTGAATGTCCTGAGAACATTCATCAGAATGACAGCTGTTTCTCTGTTAATATATAGAATAATAGATGAGAGTAAAATAATTCTCTTGAAGGGTTGCAATGACATCATACTCCCAAAAAATGCCCAGAGCTCATATGATTTATTATATTAAGAGTATCAAGATGGAGCTATTTTCATGTTGTTCTTAAGCCCATTCATTTATTTAAATAACATATGGAGCTGTGGCTTTGAGACTTTCACAGAGGCATGGCAGAACACTCTGCCGTGTCTTGACATGCAACTAATTATGGATGTGAGCAAATCCAGGGAGGTATGGGGTGGATTTTTATAGATTCCAGCATTATTTGTGGGCATTGACAGTAGCAGTACATTACGTGACTGGATAAGAAGTACGATAGTATTTTTTCCCATAGTATTGCCTAATAATGTACAACTTGAATCACTTCCCTCCCTGTAATGCATTCATCTAATGTGATTTTGTTGGAGTTTATAACATATTTGCCAGGCTATGTGCTGTCTATTTTCCCCTGATCTTAATGAATAAGACAATGAATTATGTGCTGAAAGCCTGTTTGTATGTAGCACTGTTCTGTTCTCATAACTCCCATGGTATTTAGCATGAAAGTCCTTATGAAACAAATACAGTTGTTTCCTTCATCCTTTCACCCTTTTTCTCAAATCCTGCACTTTCAAATGGCAGAAAAAAACTGTCTTTACATTATTTATTTAACCTCTGAATTCTTCCAGTGTGTTTTCCCCTATTCCTCACACACACAAATGAATTTCCTTTAAGAGAAAAAAACTCAACAAGAAAGTAAAGTTTTTGAGTTTTAAGGTCCTAAACAACAGACAGGCTTTCTGTTACCTCATAAAAGTGAGGTTGAATTCCTCCCCTCCTAATTTGAAAAAATTTCCAGTGCAGATTCAAGGTGATATTAGAAGACCATTTGAAGATCACAGGGTTTTGTAGATCTACATCCTATTTCAGTAAAGCGTATTTACCTAAAGAAGACTGAGAAAACTGCAGAAAATGCACATTTGTGCCCCCCACTGTTACAATAATTAAAAAACGTCCCCAGAAGCACTTGTGCATGAAGTCTAGAGGTTTATTCCTACAAAGATATTGAGATACCTCACAGCCAAAATTTCCACCCAGTTCTCCTATGAAACCATTGCACCTTGAGTATCCTTTACAACATATGTTACCCATGGGTTGGTTTTCCATTGAGTTCAGGAGAAAATGCATTTGTGGGTCTGAGCCTAGTCTCATTTTCAGAAAGAGACTTGGAGATGTGAGAGCTTGCTGACTTATTGAGCAGGTTAGATTTTCAAATACGTTCAGGTAGCTATACATATATCTGTAGAGATGTTCCCTCTGTAATGCCTAAAGGTGTTATGGAGAGTGTATGCCTATCTCATTACAGCATTTTTGGAAAACCTTTTTTATCTGTAACCAGCTAGATTTTGTACTTGAATTAACCCTTGATCAGCTCTTGAAGAAGTTGTGAAAAATCACCAATTTCAAAAAAATCTGTATCAAATAAAGTTTGTCAAAACAGGCACCACAAAGCCCAGTCTCAAGACCTGTAAAAATAACTCACCTCAGTAATTATCTTTACTTATTTACAGCTTGATGAACCTACCAAAAAATACCACAATTAGACAAAGGGATTTATTTCAGATTTACAAAGAAATAGAATTACAGTAAAAAATTGCAGGACTAGGGAAACACTAAAATTCTGAATTCATTTACAGAAAATGAATTAGAAACACACATGAGAACTTATGTCATATACCACGTATCTGGACAAGCTTAAATAACATGATGTCAAAGTTCTTCCAAAGCCAAATATATTTGTCTTCAATGTAATAATAATCCTTTTCTAATTAATTAATTAATGTTTTATATTAAAAGAAGATATTCATACATAATCAAGAAAGAAAACTGTGAAAAAGCATTAAAATGTCATTATGAATCTGAAAGTATATTTACATTCATTTCTACTAATGGACATAAAAAGTAGGTTTTAATTTATTACTTCACAAATAAAGAAAATTAAGCCATCAATATATTCAATTAAGGTATCATACTTTGTTCTATAATGAGTAAATATTAGACTAGTGCTCCTTTAAAAGGCATAAATGACTGAACTAGATTTTTTCTCTGCCACCTTGCAAAAACAATCTTAGTTCTCCCTGACACTGAGAATTTTTCTTCAAACTACTATCAAACAAATGACGTAAAAAGTAAAAAATTCACAGAAAAGCTAAAACCAAATAAAAAGCTAATAAAGTGCAATTCCAATCAAATAAAAAATGCTCTACTCTATGAGTTAAATAGTGCCGGCCTAACTAATTAAATCAAGCTACAACTTGTCTCTTTTGAAGCTTTGTCACCCACTTCAGTACAACCACGATTTCATGAGCTCTCTATGAACAGAAATTTATGCCCTTTTTTTGGAGACCTCTAAAAGGAAAATCTCTGTAAGTCTAAAAAAGGAGTCTCCTTAGGTTGTCAATTAAAAATAGTTAAATTCAACAACTGATAAGAAGGATGTCTCACCCCATTTCAACCCCCCTTATTGTAACTAATCTTGTTCTATTTCTGTGATAGGCTTAAAAACCCCTCAAATTTAATTTAATCAAGTTACATTATAGCATTGAGATATCAGGTGATGTTGTAATCTAAGACATGGCTGTTCTGTTACAGAAATATAATACAATGCATCATGTAAAATACTTTCCTATTTCAAAGGAAAAGGCTAGTTAGGATAAAGCATTGGCTGATCTATAAGTACCTATGGTTTTTAGAGTCATCTAAGAGAGACACCTCACCATAGGTATTAAAAAAAAAAAATAAAAAGAGGGTGATATATCACTCTTCTGAAGGATTAGTTAGGATCACCCATGAAGATTTTCTAGCAACTATGTCTTCACTCTACATGATAATAGCTCTCTTGCTAGTCAGGAGGTGAAGAAGGAGGCTGCTCTGGCCCCTTTGCCTCTGAGATGACAAACCCTTGCGTTGAGCAGCTCCCAAGAGCTGAGAAGTGACACATCTTACATGCAAAGGAGGATTTTAGCTATATGGGTCTCTAGTAATAACTCTGATCTCTCTTAAACTTCTCTGCTACAGTGCCTTCCCACAATTTTATCAGGTCAACTATGTCATCTGCTGTCACTTGCTCTTGTTATAGTCCAAGGACTTATGTTTGTTCACTAACTGGGCCTGGAGTTTCCTCTGCAGAATGAAGGCACTCTAATGCAAAGAAACATCTCTCCCTTCTTCCCACACTCATGGGTCCCACTGCTCCTCTCTCTCCTGCATCCCAAGCCAGCCTGTGCACAGTTACATCGTCAGAGGCTTCTCTCCTATTCACATTCATTAAGGGGAAGACGAATGGTTCCATTTCTGCTGCTTAGTTTGGTACTTATAGGCATTTGGCTGTTTAACTGAAAAATTTTAATCCTTTTGATCCTGTCCTTTGTAACAGGTCCAAGAGTAGGCACATTTTTCTGATTACAGAGGGCAATCACTGGAGGTGAAATCTGTGGCCTTGTTGAAATCAACGTAAAATTTTCATCAACTGACTTGTTGATCTTCTTAATCCTCCTTTAATCCTCTGTAGGACCAGCTCAAATGTAATCCTTTGAATTGTACCCAGAAAAGAAGGGGGAGTTAGTCCAAATATTGGAGTGTTGTGTAATGCATTCCCTCTCACTCCTTCCACCTGGCAGATGAACAGCTGTCATCTGAGTGTTTTGTAGATGCAGCTTTTGACTTCTCTTTAAGTGTTGCTCTCTTCAAAAGGCATTGCAATATTCTAAATTCCAAGTCTAAAAGGTCTGGTTCGTTGTCAAATTATCTTGAAATGAGAAAAACTTGCCTTATTCTATGACAAAAATAAATATTACCAAAGCAAAGAACAGCTTTCTTTGCCACATTAGGCTCCAGCTCTATGTGAAGCATACTGAAAGTTATATTATCTGGCTATGAGGACAAAGAAATCACTAAAAAATGGGAAAAAAAACCCTTCTTTTTACATATTTCCCTGGTGTCACTAGCTTCACTTCTCTTTTGTTTGTAAATGAATCACCCTCCAGGTAACCACAGTCTAAACTTCTGTTGGTCATTGAGGAAAAAACTTATCTTGAGGAGATATGAATTCAAAACTTGGTGTCACCTGCCCATCTGTGCTGCTACAACCCAAGGCACGCGTCTGTGCCTCCTGCAACTGCTTGTAAAATTAAGAAGCTAGGGATGAACAAGGTTTGCAAGAAACTTGCTGCCAACTAAAACACAACGCAAATTTACTTTGAATTGTATAGATGAACACAATTTGATGTAAGAGTGTTTCTGTAGTTTGGCTAAATATGCACCACAGCAGGCTGATAATGCTATGAAAAATAAAAGGCACCTTTCTCAGCTATTATGCAATATCTGATACACTTCTGTGGTAGTTATAGCTAGCAATTTTACATTTAAATCATAGTATAAGAACCATGATTTGTAGCATTACCTCAGCATAAGTGACACCATGTTTTAATGATATGGATTGATCCTCAAAATCTCTTGATTTTAGGGCTTTCTCTTTTGTGTTTTATTTATATTTTCGATAACTCATTTTTAAATAATAAATATCATTAGTCTCTTCTCACAGCCTCAAGACCTTAAGGTACACTGCCTAAACAATGATGATTTTCTAAAAAGGAAAGAGTACAGCTAACGAGGGTGTTGTTTTCAATAGCTTTTCCCCCATCCTGCCAGTGCAGAAAGTCATTAAAAAATGTACCTGTTCCCTTACTTCATATTTATTCTGGTCGTATTATAAATATTTAATTTGTTAGCTAGTATTTTCTTGTGCCAATATTTGGGGTTGGAGCAATATTTATAAAATCACCCTTCATTATATCCAGACCGTGGCTGGCTCTGCAGTTTATAACAACTGAGATTAGAAGCAGAATTCACCAAGAGCTAAGGTGAAAAGTCATGCAGCATCCTCCTGGACCTCACTGCTCAAACTTTAATCAACTCTCAGAGAAATAAACAATAAGGCAAGAGTTGGCTGAGATTTGAATTTGACAAGGGAGATGTGAATGACAAGGTGCTGCAACTTGAATGCCACGGGGTTAGCAAAATGTCAGATTCCACCCAGGTATCGCTCCATCAAACAGCCGTCTGTCCTTTCCAGTTCAAGCCTTTCAAGTTAAAATAGATCTGAACTGAAATATCACAAAGGTTAAGGCTAACCAAATTGGAGTTACTTTATTCCAGGCAAAGATATTAAATGCTTGATTTCCTACTGTATGGTTGTGTTGACTCTGGCAATAAAGACAAGTGCATCTATTTCAGAAGAGTTTGATTTACCTGATTTTGTTAGCGCTCCTGAATCACATTGGTACATTTCACTACCTATCTGCATTTCTTGCTTTTTTTTTACCTTTGAAATTACTTCTTTCAGTATTTCTGAACAATGAGGGATATATGTAAATCAATTTTGTTTTTTGTAGAATAATCAATTTCTGGACATAAAACATCACCACTTTTTCAGCAGCAAAGAAACAGAGTGTAAAGTTATCAATACTAATTGAATATCCAGATTTCTGTTTCTTCTGTTCCATTTCAAAATCTGCTTAAAGTAGGAGTACTAGGTTTTTCTCCTTTTCCTTAGACCTCTTTAAAGGACCATTTTACATTTCAAAAAAAGTGAACAAAATAGAACACTGAGGGAAGCTTTGTCCCTTTAAAGGATTGGTTTATAAAGAGCCACCTCTAGCTTTCACCTCACCTCACTGGGATTAGCTTTCAGGCTGTGTGGAAAAGTGAATGCTTTGCCACTTTTATACTGACTTTAGACTTTTTGTATTTGAGCAGTGAGCAGGCAACATAGAGGAGACTCAAAACCTTGCCTTACAAAATACTCTACTAAACTACTTCTTATTCCTTTCATGTGCAAGTAACCAATAAAAATCAGTGGAGTTATGTTGCTATAAAACTGACATAAGGATGAAAAAATCTGACCCAGTGAGTTGTGATCGCAGTGTAATAGGAACAGACAGCTCGATTCTTATTTGGGCCTTCTCTTCACTGAATGCTAAGTGCACACACTTTTCAAAACTTTTCAGACTTTTAAAGTGAGACTGTATTGTGCATATCAACAAGTAGCAGTCACATAATTTTAAAATGAAATAGTTTCTACACTGTGGGATTAACAAAGTTCAGAGATGCTGATCTAAAATGGAACTCATGTTTTTTTTTCCTTTTGCTCATTCTCTGTGTCTTATCAGCAGACATCAGTGGCTGGTTGGAAACTCATTTCTAGGGCCACAGGAGATAGGAGAGTGAAGAGGAGGTGAACAGAACGTGCTCGCTCAGTTTGAAATAATGCGGTTTTATGACGAAGTACTTTCTTTGGGCTCTGGGTGCATGTACAGATGCGGCTTTGGGTTCAAGTGCAAAATTTGAGCTTGACTGCAAAGTATTGAAGTTACATCCAAAAAGGTGGGACCTGGGAACTCTTTTTCAGTGGCCAGGTTCAGATGCTTACATTGCCTATATCCTAGAGGTACACTAAGACATGTACTCCCCAATCTCCTCTGTGCCCTGGTATCTGCAGGAGGGAAGACAGGATGAAGAAGGGAGCTGCACTATGCACTCATGTGAAGCCCTACCCAGAATAAAGGTGACCAGGATCTTGGGGTACGTCCAGAAATGCTCCCCTCCCCATGCCAAACTAAATATTGTTGAGCAGAATTAAGTCTTCCCTTTCTAATTAACTTCGAGCAACAGGTATATTTTAACCACACTAATCTGCGGAAAACTTGGATAGTCATTGGGTAAACCCTTATACTGTCAAAGTATAGCACAACTTCTTATGGAGCACTTTCTTGGGCAATGATTTTGATTTTCTCTCCCTGCTTTTATTTAACACCCAAGACAAGCACATGATAAGAGTGATGCTGCTGGAGTAACAGTGCTCCTGGCACACTGACTGACTCTCTTGACAAGTGCTCATCAGTTTTTATGGTTGAAGGTAACATGAAGAAAGTGTAGAAAGTGAATGCAAGAGGAGTTTTAGAGAAGTATTCCCTTTTGTTAGGCTGTGACTCTGAATCTAAGTTTTCTGTTAATGCCTTTACATTTAGAAATGATCAGCTTCTCCAAGTTTCGATTTACGTGCGTTTTCACTATGATGTTTAACTGTGTGACTGAAAAAATAAGTTAAAAGGCAAAAAAGGCTTAGTAAAGAACATTATTTTGCTCTTGTATTTAAGCTGAAATAATACTATAGAATACAGCAACCTGATTTATTAAGGAAATTCCTATATATTAGAATGAAAGTATTATGATGTAGAAACTATCCAAACACCATACGGTGTTCATAATAGTAGAATACGGAGAAGCCTCCAACTTACTAATCTTTGCAAAGTCTCTCTCTCCTCCTTTTTTTCTTTCTATGGAAAAATTCTGTGGCTCACCTGAAATATTCAAGGGCAAAGTTTGTGTCAAGCAGAAAGACTAGCCCCTCCTCTCTGCAAGGAAAGCTTTGACTTTTTCATAAGCATCTGGAACTGTATACACCCCAGCCTAGCTCCATGGTCTCTCTTAGGGGGCCAATGACTCATACCCTTACATCAAATCTCCAAGGAGCCCAACATGAGCTCCTTCATCTTCATTTAGAGCTGTTCCCCAGGCTCATTAATCATCTTCAGGACCACTAGCACTCGAGGTGTATGCATGATTTAAGCATTTCTACATTCATCCTTATAATCCTGAAGTCATGCAACTTGTTCAGTCCAAACTAATATTGTTACGTATTTGGACAGTCAAATGACTTCACTCTGATTTATGGTTTTCCAAAGTAAAGTGCTCATTGTTTCAAACATGAGAGATGGTTAAAAATAAGCAAAAAATTTAAACAAGCTGATTAGCTTTTTGAGTGTTAAATCCCTATAATATGAAGATAACCATCCCAAGCACAGTTCAAAAAATGTCAAATCAGTTCTTACTGGTGATATGAAAAGGAACTCTAGGTTATAATTTTATCACTTGAGGATTTCCTGGATAAATTTTTTCACTGGATTAACAGGGCAGTAGCCAAACACATTAGAAAAAAATAATGCAGCCTCACAGAAGCCACGTAAGATGGTATTTGGCAATTTATATAAGGCAGTAATAGTGATCAGATTAATTAAAAACATTTTAACCTCTGAGGCACCAAAGTGGAATTACTCTGTAGTAGTACATGTCTCACAGTAGTACAAATGAGATGAGAAGCTTTCTATGAAGCATGAAATAACTAATCTAGCTGTTGACATTCTTGAACCAGTTTCAGGCTGAAGAAATATGTGCCTAATCAGACAGAGAGGCAGAGGGTATGGGATTCTCTAATTCTCATCCCTGACTCAATGTTACCCTTCTCGCAGAAAGGGCACAAGAACCAAATCTTTCAATCAGAAAAGGCTGCCTTACTATCTTGCCCTGCCCAGAGGTCCCAGGAGACAAACACCTTGGAACAACTTCCATTTCACCAGGAATAGATCAGAGACTGACCTCATACTTCTCTTCATTCTGCCACAAAGACAAAAGGTACATTTTAGCCTTTGAAGGAGACTTGAGTAATCATTTTTTCCTTTTGGCAACTTGTTAATTTTCATAGCAAGAAAGCCCAAGGAAACCTGTAGAATTGAGTCTTTATCTACTGTTCCCTCAGAAATTTATGTCAGATTAATAGATATTCATTATGGTTTAAACAGAATAGTTTTAAACAGCTAATTTGCTTTATATTTTCCCCTGTCCTAAACATCTGTATTATATCTGAATGAAAGTCTAGTTTAAAATTTCAGGAACCTGTAGCATTCACGTTGCTTAAATGAGATTGGTCCTCTCACCATTTTTCAGGGCAGGAAGATATCAAGTAACACCACATCTTTATGCATCCTTTAGAGGTCACAGACTTTTTTGTGCACTGTGTACACTAAAAAAATTTGCACGTGAAATAATAGTATGATTATATAGATTTTGATTTCTTTGGATTTAGGGCACATAGTGTTGTCCATGCAATTTCTCCTTAGATTGCAAAGATTATTCCTCAAAACATTATAGCTGAAGCAACCCTAACTACCAGTGTTATTTTTTGAGATATGTTGGTAGTTTTGTAACTTTTATTTTTCAACCACTGGAATACATTCTTTATGAGGTCTACAAAAATAAATCTCTAGGCCAATTTAAAAATACATATAAACTAAAAGCAAGGTATTTTTTGCTTCAGATTCATTCTGAATATAATTCTGCACAATAAAAATCTTTCTGAAATATTGTTTCACTGATGAGTTATCATAGATATCAGGCTGCCAGGCAGCTTAAAAAAATCATAAGTAGATAGGAAAACATACCCGAAATAAAGCCTGGGCAGTGTTAGAGCACACTGCTAGTCCTTTTCCTCCCTATAGCATATTAGAGAACAATCAACAATAGTTGAGCAAGGACTAAAAAGAACAGTTAAAGATCATCCTTGTTTTCCAGAACTGAAATGTTGCTGAGCAGTACTGTCCCTCATCAGCACTTCATATGGGCTAGAATTGCTTCAATATTTCTCCAGAAGCAAGCACAACTGCTGAAAAATATTAGTAATTGTATTTCTCTGCAGAACAACTACCCATCCTAGATGTTTGTACTGTTATATTGCCATTCTTAGTCTGTGATAGGTTAGCCTTGGCTTGGGGAGGACTGGAGAGACAGCAAGCACTGTGCAAGAATTGCACAGTAGTAGCCAAAACACTGGTGTATTACCAGCACCATTCTAGTTCCAGCACAGCACTATGAGGGATGCTGTGGGAAACATTTACTCCATCCCAGCCTGACCCAATGTGCAGTTGTTCCCCCCTCACCACCCCCAAAAATGTGGTTAATGGATTAGGAATGCTTTTTCTTTTGTTACAGAAACATTGGTTTACAAGCACAGGTAATTGCTACTACTAATTAAAAATAACCGGAGAGAGGCAGATCTGTTAGCTGCATCAGAAAATAGCTGGAGAGCTACAAGTACCTGTTTTAAGACATAATGGAATACCTCAACTTGCCTTTCGAGCCAGTCATAACCACTGTCTCCCTCTTGAATCAACACTACCTTGAAATATGCATCGCTAACTTGGTATGTGACTTAGAGGTCCAGGAAAAACGAAGGAGAGAGACTTGTGTTTTTCCTCATTAAAGAAGACAGAGCTTTAATATGGGAGACTTCATTTTTTTTCCCCTCCAATTCACCCTTATGTCTGCTCATTTCTGAGATCAGCAGGTTATGTTGAGGAACAAACAGTCATTCCCATAGGCTGCCACTCAACATTCAAGAATTTATTCAGAAAGTGCAAGGATAGAAATGGCCATTTGGGAAGGTGAGGATGTTTGGTGAAGGCGTGCTCAGCCATTTTTTCAGGGTATCCCATTTCAGTTTGGAACTTTGGAACTCTAAATTCTGATCTGCATTCAACTATTTTTTTTAATTGTGTGTGGGAAGTGGTTTTGGTTGGGGTTTGTGTTTGATTGGTGGGTTTGGGTTTTTTATTTGGTATGGGGTTTGGGGTTTTTTTTGGGGGGGGAGGGTGTTTTGATTTTTTTTTAATTGGTGACATCTCCACCTGTCCAGAAGGACTGTTATCTTCAGAGTTACATTATTCATTCATAGATCTGATGTTCAAACAAAGTTCTGTGACTAAATCCTTTAATGGTTTTCCTATCCTTTCCTTGTTAAAGACACATCAAATACTGACTGTGTAGCAAAGGTTATGCAAAGTGAAGCAATTTCATTCTCAGCTACCCTAAGGGATTACCTTCCATTTTCTGTTGCTGTTCCTGATAATGTGTTCTTTTTTTAACAAATGGTCTGGTATGTTAATAATCTATATAATATCTCTTTCTCCTGACAAGTGTTTTGTTTTTAAGTACTTTGGACCCATATCAGTGTTTGCAAAGTTACTAGAACAGTAGCCTTCCATTTGAAAGGGACTTTATGGCACAACATGTGAACTGAAGATTAATTATCTTATTTCCAAAGAAATTCTCAGCCTATCAGTGCTACCAGCCCTAATTTTGTCTTCCCACCCCTTCATCTCACTGTGCTTAGTTAATCTTATCACCTCTTTCTGGTCAAGATGGTAGATACATTTTTTTCATCTTGTTTCATGTTCTCCCCTTGAAATGTGACTTTATTTTCCTTGTGTCAAAGAACATAAACCTTCTGTGCCCTTTCCTATCACATAAAAATAAGAGCTGTGTGCATATCATTTACAGAATTAAACACAGAACTTTGACATGTAGATAGGCACTCAAGTCAGTGACATGAACCAAATTAAATATTCACACTGCTCTCTCAAAGACTGGTGAAAATCAGTGAGATTTCAAGCCCTTATTCTGCAAGGCCATATACATATACAAACCAGTGTTCAGAAGCCTGGCATGAAAAGGAACCAGAAATGACATATAAAATGTACTTCTGTGTGCACATCACACTCACTTCCATCACCACAGTATCAAGGTAGACCAACCAGATTACTTTTCAGAGCAGTGACCTAGCAAGATCTAAAACAGATCTTAAATTCATAGAGGTTAAATTAAAAGAGCTGTAAAGATTCCATAAGTGACTGTCACTTTTGGTTTGGTCTCTTGATTTTACTGTCATTTAATGTTACCAAAAAAGCAATCTCAGAGAATGTAAAATACACTCAGTTCTCTGAATACAGCACAGCAACAATATCAAAGCACATACAACAGTTAGAACATAATTTTTGCCCTAATTATAAGGCAAATTCACCTTCTCCCCCCCCAAAAAAAAAAAAGTGATTTTTCCACTCTTTCCCTTTGAAATTAACTGGTCTCTTCCTTAGACTTTTCTTTCATAAAAGGATTTCCTCATATTTTCTCTAAAAAAATGATTGCAGAGATCTTTCCCATAGACAGTGACAATGAACAATTTCTGTGTTTAACCAAACAGAATATGAAGGAAGACTGTTCATTCTGAATGGACAATAAAAATTTAAATTATTCTTATAATTCAGTTATAACTCATACTACAAGATGAATCCATGGTAGTAACATGGGACTAGGAAGTAGAACACTTGTTTTTCCTTTGAGCTCTGCCAGATAACCCCATCTAAACCATTCATAAGTAAGAGTACTATAGTACACATATCTTGAGATGACTGCTTGTCTCTTCCCATGGGCTAAAAGAGAACTGTGTTTGCACAGAAACATGGAAAATCAATCAAAATGTCAGGTAAAATACATGTGATACTAGCCCAATCTGAATGCTCAATTTTTACATTTAATATTTTAATATTTGAGAAACTATTCTTGTTACTTATAAAGTTAGTCTTAGTTTCCTCCTCATATCTTCTTTCTGTCTTTCCTACCCTCATTAAAGTCTTCTCTTCCTGCTGCCATCTTAAAATCTTCCACACTTACTAACTTTTAGGTTTGAGTGGTTTTTTTTTTTTTTTTTTTTTTTTTTTTTTTTTTTTTTTTTTGTTTTTTTTTTTTTATTTTTTTTGTTGTTGTTGTTTTGTTTTTTTCTCTCCAAATTATCTTGTCTGTCATTGGAAATTGGTGAACTTTTTTTTACTGTGATATTTTCAGAGACAGCCTCATGAGAATATCTTGCAATGAGCATTTCAACCAAAATGGCTAACTTCGGATAAAATTATCAGTAATTAAAAATGGAGCCTTTCAGTGGGAATCAAGAGACAGTTTCAGAAGACCATCTTTCTACTAGCTTTGCCTAAAAACATGGCAGTTTAAATAAACTGCTATTTCTTTCTTCAGTTTCTTCTTTCCCTTTTCTTTTTCCCTACATGGGAAAGATTCTAGCAGAAAGACACCAATAATATTAGCACAAAAATTGCTGCTTTTCAGAAGTTTTTTTGGATAAACTTTCAGGTAAAATTCTGGCATTTTTTAGCCTTTTTGGTTACAAAATACAACAGACAGGATAGTGCTTTGTATTCAGTCCTACAGGTTAGTAGGAGCAATTTCTGTAGGACTTTATTGGCTTAAGTCCTGTTAAATCCTTTAGGGCTTTCCCCTAAGAGCTATTTGTTTCACCGAGCAATTTGACTTTAGAAAGGTTTCCTCTTAGTAGGCAATTGCTCCTGTATTTTCCTGTTAGCCAGCTGTCTACATCTAATTCTGAGCTGAATGTAAATTTTAACAGCCCATAAGACATTGATGGAGGGGCTCCAAATTCAGTAAAGTTTGGTCATCAGATGGCCCAGTAAATTAAATGAGACTGCTCTTCTTCTCTATCAAGCTGAATACTAAATTAATTGAAGGAACCACTTGAAATCAAGCCACAAACATTGTTAAAATTAAGCTTTGGGATCACAAATAAACAAAATATTCTATTTTTGCCAAAAGCAGGTACAATTCCCTCAGTACTTCCAACATATTGCATAGGGTCAAAGTTTACCCTCCTCACAACCTTATAGCTTTCCTATATAAAATAACAAGCTTCTAAGTCTTTTTATCACAGGAGTCCCTTAAACAAATTCGGGTATCTCTGCTTTCTAGAACAAGTCTTTCATGTTTTCAGATAACTCTGATGGCCATAACACAGATCCAATGGCTAATATAAGGCAATCTATCCATAGCTACCTGCTGTTACTTGTCCAACAGTAATATTTCATCAGTTCAGGGGACTGCAGGGTCTGATAACTTGTACAAAACTACATTGGGTCATAACAGCATAACTTGGAAGGAGTTTAGGTAAAATGTTTAACTAGGTGGTATCAGAACTTAAATCAATATTAAACCTGGTTTATATGAATTCCTTTTTCATTCTTTATGGAAAATGTGTATGTTAAAAGACCTTGTCTTTAAGCTATAAATCACAAATTTAAAAAACCCTAAAACTTTTATAACTAGTTTAGGTTAATCTGAACAACTGTTAAAGGTTAAGACACAAATTACAAACTGTACAAATTATTGTGGGCACACTTTGATTTTGTAAGTGCTTAACATGACCTTATTTGCTTTATTAAAGGGACATTTACTGAGGTAGAGAAAGTGACTACAAGGCAAGCATTAACTTGTTCATTTTATAGATAGAAACCAGGATAAAAATATATGTGGAGTAAAAATTAGATATATATATATATAGATCATCCAAATTACTCGTACAAACCAGCCATACTTCATGTCTTCCATCTCATTAACGTTTCAAAAAAATCTGCTGAAATTAAGTAATGATCAGTTGAAAAAACTGCACTGCACACATTTATAGAAATGCCTAAAGATTTAGTGTTTCTGACTTGAGAAACAGCCTAGTTAGTTCTGAATATTTGAATGGGGCTGCTTTAGAGCTGAAACTTATGAAACTGGGACTACTTTACAGTCCAAACTATCAAAGAAGAGATGCAGAATATTTTCTTTCTTTAAGAGTGACAGGAGCAGCTCCTTCAGAGGCCAGTTTCTTGAGTTTCACTGGAGATTCTCCTTTGTCATGTTTGGAAACTAGAGATTTCTCTTCCAAAGAGGAAAGTGTTTTAAACTGTCCAGAAGAGAATAGTAAAAAAAAAAATCATATTGTTAAGTGACACTGGGAAGTTTTTGTGATGATACAAGCACAGGAAGGCCCAAAAGAAGACTAAACTCTTTCATGAGGGAATAAACAAAACTCAGCAACTAATTTTTTGGAACTTAAAAGAATTTATGATTTTATAGTACAAGTTTTGCACTGCACAGGCTCAGAACTTAAGACATTCTTACGGAAAATACCCCACCAACTTTGCTTTTTCTAGTTATTTGCCACTCAGATAAATTTAAAGCAAATTTTGAAGATCTTTAATTTTATGAATAATGCCTTTGAGTCTAGCTAGGTATGTGAAGGATAAGCCTTGGGGAAACAGTTTCAGAAGTAGGCACTTATCACCCTTCCAGAGGTTCAAATGAACAGTTTCTAAAAGTAAAAATGCTGCAGTATTCCCTAAAGCACCAGTCATTTCTGACACCACCATCTACCATTTCTTCACCGTTCTTATGTTAATGCCACCTTGTCGGACACACGTCAATGAATCTTAACGCCACAATGTATAACACAAATTACCAAACACAGGCCTTATTATGCAAGATGGGCTCATGTATACTTACTACATAGAGTAAGTTATAGAAGAGGCAGGTAAAAAATAACCTTTAACCTCCAACCCTTCTTCCCCTCAAACAAGGTCGTTCAGTGACCTGGGGGAAGAATAAAATTTTCATGGCCATTAGAGGTAAACAGACATGAGAATGACAATAAACTGTGTTTCAAGGAGACATACTGCACTTTATTTGACACTCACAATTCATATCAATGATGTAATGACCGAAGCAACACTAAATTAAGTGAAAATTATGCATGTTGGCAACAGGAAAAATGAAAACTATGAAACATTTATCCTAGGTTGGTTTTCAGGTACAGAGAAAAATGACTAACATTTATTTCACATAAGGTACTGTGGCAAGAGTGTGTTCCAAGAGAAGTTGCTTGCTTTCCTCTCCATGCAGCTGAGAGCACTACAGCTTGGTTTCTAGCTGTAGACAAAAGTTGAACTGTGCTGTTCCCACTGACCCAAGAACAGGTACAGGCAAGAGCGACCTTTTCCCTTGAAACAGGAGCCACAAACCAGTTTGAAACATGCCATGATAAGCAGTGGAAGAGGTGGACTGTTTGCCCAACTTATTACAGAGAAAATAGGACATGCTGCTGTCAGGGGTTACTGTTTGCAGCAACAGCAGTTCGTAGTGATGGCACTACGAACTACAGCACACAGCTGCTGTATGGCCACCTCTACTGAGGAGCTCAATTTCAACCTGAGAGACAGAGAACCCCTGAAGGATGGCTTCTTCTCTGAGCCCAAGGCTGGATGAAATCATCTTATTCTTAAGGAGAGATGTGAAGCTCCAGAAGTTCTCCAACAAATTGGCAGTTCTCCACTTCCTGAAACCCCCATCCACCTAATTAGAGCAATAAAGTGGTCACCTTCCCTACAAAGCAGGACTTAGGGGCCACTAAGTTCAGTATAAGTTCAGTATAAATAATGTGCATTCTCTTTAACCAGTAGTGGTACACTCAGGATCTCCACGGTGCCAAGAGCTGTTCTAAATAACAGTTCTCATTCATCTATATCCCTTCCTTACCCAACTACAAATCAAGTACCTAACCTGAATGAATGGAAATGTCTTGTACATTATATAAGAGTTGAAGATAGTTATATTTTTCCACTGTTTATTACACAAGGTGATTGAGAGAGACCAGAAGAGAAAGGGAAAAAATATCCCGTACCATTGTTATAGTAACTGATTCTCATATGTATAATTCTTTATGGAAAACAGAACCATATTCATGGTTTAAATGGTCAATGCCATTTATAAGATAGAAGATGAATCAAAACATATGTTTGGCCTTTGGCTTTTTGGAAAAAGCAAGGCTGTATTTTACAATAAGGAAAATAAATTGTAATTATTAATTACTATTTTCATTTTGCTAAGTATTCCACAGCTAGAAATCTCACAGCAGTTTTAATGCAGGTGTCTTTGTTATCCAAGGCCTCCTCTCAGTCCCTTTGAATTGTAAGTTATTATTTTAACCATTTATCTAGATTATACTAAATCTATTAGTAATGCTTGGTGGCTGAAACAAACTGCTGGTAAAACGGAGGTCGAATGAACCCTTCTGAACCTTCATTCTGCATGTGTGATGTCTCTTTATTGCAGTCATTTATCATTTCTTACCTTTCAGACAGTATTTGAGGATAATTATATAGCAGTTAAATTGGCAGAAATTAATACATTTTTCCTTCCAAGAAAGGTTCTTTTCTATTTTGAATCTACTAAACACTGTAAAACACAAGCTTCTATGTGACAAATTGGATACTGTGAAGTAGTAGATGCGTTAAAAGTGATTAACACCATGCAAATAGACTCACTTTATTTTCAGACAGATGTAGAAACATTTCATATACTAGATGTTAAATACTGTAGGAATCTCATATTGAATAATTTGAATGCCTAAGGAGTTTTACTTTGTATTCTAAATTTTGGTAATTAAAATGCTTTTGGAATAGTCTCCTTATTATTAACTGAGCATTTCTCATGGCATAACAAGAAAAATTACTGCTGCTGAGTTTCTGTTTCATTCTTCAGTTCCAGCAGTCTTTAACACACAGTGAAGATCTCCGTGCAGCAGACAAAAGGCGCAATAGTTTCTAAACCACAGAATTCTGCTAGTGTACTAAAAAGAAGAAAAAAAAAAAAAAAAGGTAATGAATTTTGATCTTGCATCCACTAGTTAAAATCTAAGTCAGTAACTACCATTGAAACGGCTGTTAATTCTGATTTTTAAAGACTTCCTCTTACACAGTACTCCAGCATTGGCATAATACAAAACAAACAATGTTCTTTAGCTTGAAGGTAAATCATCTCATAAGCAATTCTAATTAGGGTAAAGGGTTTTAATTCCTGATCTTGGAGATAAAATTAGTTTTCACTTCTTTTGAGAAAAATCCATGCATTTTATAAGACCAATTTCTAAGAGAACTTTAATGCAAAGATAACATATTTTCAAGTCCTTTTGGTTAGACACCTAAAGAATGCAATCTCAATGAGATTATATAGAAATTATTAACTGGACACTTTGATACTGCAAAACAATGACCAGTTAAAGAAAATAATTTAGAGAAAGGAACGTTTCAGCGTATCATGTTTGCTCACTGAAGTAACAGTTTGACATTTCAGCATTCATATCATACATGAAATGGACTGGAAGAACCAGATCTCAGCATTATGCAACAGAGAAGTGAGTGAAATTGTTTCACTCAAATAGAAAATATCCAAATGCAATCTTATATTATTAGATTGCAGGTAAATGTAATTGTAAGTGTAACAAATGTCAGTACTAGTACTCTTGATTCTCTCGTTTGGATTTTATAGCCCTAGGCATGAATAGTTACAGCTTTTGTTAGTAATGTATCTAATATATCTGCTAAAATATTTTAACAATTACCTTAAAAACAAAAAATACAACTGCACTATAAAAATAATCAGAGGAAAGTCCAAGGGCATCTGTAACACACCAGCCCCAGCCTTAGCTATGGCCAGGTAATGGCCTTAGCTAGGAGTTTACTTTAGCATGCATATAGAAGATTCTTTAATACCACAAGATAGCGTTAAAAGAATAAGCCATGGACTTGTTCCCCAGGGGTTTCTTTATTAATTTAGGGGAGAAATCAAGGGAACTTGGCAAAAGTTCAAAAAGGGCACTACACAAGATGGACAAAATGTTCCACCACAATACCAACTTAGCACACATTAATCTACCACACCTAAGTCAAAATCCAATCCCTCCAGCTCCAAGCCACCCAAAGCATCAAGAAAGGAACAAAGAAAGAGAAGCAGAGGCATCAAGAATGAAAAAGGAGAAAGAGGAAGAGATAGTTGCCACTGGAACCTTGTAGAAGACTGGCTCTCACACGTCCAGGTAGCAGGGCCACGACCGCAACATGAGGCAAATATATGCCCTTGGTTTTATCTGCTCTGGGCCCTGTGGCCAACCCCTCCAGGCAGGGTCTCTGACCCACCAGCCACTCTGGCATCCAGGCCAGGGTGAGGGGCAGTGAACTCACCGTCCTTGCCAATCTGAGCCTGGTTTAGGGGCTCCAGGAGGTGTGGTGTGTTATAGTTTTCCCAGGCTCTTTGTGACTGACAGCTACAACAGAGCTTTCCCATGCAGGCTCCAGGGGCCTGCCATGAGGGATATGATGCCATCCCACCTCCATGAAGCTCGACGCATCCCTTCCCTCTTCCCACATACGCACACACACACACTCCCCACAAGGTGGTTCTGAGGCAATAATCACTGATCTGGTGTCTAACAACATCACCTTTCTACCTTTAACATTAAAACTGTTGAGAAAATCCATCAATGGTCATATAGAAGATGCAGAAGCTTAAATCTTCTCTAGAAAACCTTATCAAGTTTGTTTTTTTCATTCTTACAAATCAATACCAGTTAGCAAAGTAGTAGATAGGGTAGAGAGGAAGGTTATGAAAATGCCTAGCAATTTAGAAGACTTATGTACAAATGGAATCAATAGACTAGACTTTGACGTAAACCCTTAGAGAACAATGAAAATCAATAATGGGATACTGTCGAAATGTGAGCAAAATAACAATTATAAAAGGACCATAGCAGTACCAAGAGCGGTTTGGGCTCAACTCTGGGAAACAGGTTTGTGTCAATGACCATCAGAGACTTGATACCTGAAGTTTTAAGGGGATGTATAAATCTTCACCATTGTAGACTACACTCATTGGACTAAATTTTCTGGTCTTATTAAAAATCTTACTATGAAAAAATAACTAAGGCTCCTAGTGGGACCTATCACTTCTTAAAATATCATTTTGTAAGAGAATTCTACATGCTTCTGCAAGGGAAAACTCTAAACAATTACAAAACACTCTGTCAGAAAAACTGACATTAATAAATCCCACTGTCTATAGCTATGTACAAAAAGGAGAAATAAGCTATGAAATAACAAAGGAATAGGCTTTCCATCTGAAAATTGGCACCTATTCAAGAATTATTCCATATTTTCAAAATCAACTGTGAAACCATAAGGTTGACAAAGCCTCATAATTCTTTGTTTTCTGATAATATAATTAAAAGCTTTACTAAACTGATATAATAATCTTCTTACACTTGCTAGCAAGATATTTTTAAATGTTTAGTTTAGTGGAATGAAGAATATCAGGCTAAAGAACTACTGATTTCTTGGCAACTGTTCATGAGTAAGTGCTAAACAAATAGATATTTGTAAACTCTTTTTTAAAATTACTGATATTTCAAAGTTAAAAACCTCATTATGCAGTGTCATGGTTGTAGATATGCAGTTATAGTTGTATATACAGAATCATACTTAGCTAGTTTGTAAATTGTTCTTGATTTGTATCCTGTTTTCTTGGACTTTTCAGTTATAAAAGGACCACTGAGGAATAATCAAAGTTAACCTCTACTGATAATTTAGAAGCTTTTGTTTTGCTACATTTCTACATTTTAGTTCTTTTGATGGGGGAGGAAAACCAACTTTATGGGATCTTTCTTACTTATTATGAGCAGTTTGCTAACCTTGGAACAAAAGTGCATTTTTTTCTATGTAGCTGAAGGTAGTAACTCTTACTTTGTTGTTCAGTTTAGTAGAACGTCCTAAGGTCAATTCATATTTTCTGATTTGTAGATATTTTTGTGTACTCCAGTTCATGTTGGATTTTTTATTCTATACACTTTCTTTTTCCAGCTTACTCCACAGTGTCTATTGGAATTTTTATTTCTGTAAAGATAATTGTTTTGCTTAATCTATTATTTTTGCTATGAAGTTTGTCCATTATCTTAAATACAAGAACTACAAAAATATTGAGGTGCTGGAGCGTGTCCAGAAAAGGACAACAAAACTGGTGAAAGGTCTACAGAGTAAGTCTTATGAGGAGTAGCTGAGGCAGCTGGGGTTGTTTAGCCTGGAAAAAAGGAGGCTCAGAGGGGACCTTATCGCTCTCTACAACTACCTGAAAGGAGGCTGTAGTGAGGTAGGTGTCATTTTCTTATCTCAAGTAACAATAGGACAAGAGAAAGTACCTCAAGTTATGGCAATGGAGGTTTAGACTGGATACTAGGAAAAATTCTCTTTGGAAAGAGTTATTCAAGCATTGGCACAGCTGCCCTGGGAAATGGTTCAGTCACCATCTCTGGAGGTATTTAAAAAATGTGTAGACGTGGCAGTTGAGGACATGGTTTAGTGGCGGACTTAGCAGTGAAAGGTTCATGGTTGGACTTGGTGATCTTGGTCTTTTCCAACCTAAATAATTCTGATTTTACAACTAAAGAGAATTACGGTATACAAATATGTATTTATGTATACTTGCATAAACTAACATTTTTTTCCAAAACAAGATGATGCCAATAATGGATTTTGTAGTGAAAAAGTCCCAAAATTAAAACAAAACAAAACAAAACCACATCAAAAAACAAACACACCAAATCTCTTTTATTATACCTTTAGAAATAATTTAGACAGGAGCTATTTCTAAAGAAAAATGCTGTAATTTTCTTGTGTGCCCAAAATTTGGGTTTTTTATCAGTAAAACCATAAACATATATACAGGACATTTTTACTCAATAGGCTTTGAAAAGGTAAGCTTTTTCAATTGCTCTCAATGCCCCCTTTGGACATAGATCAATTCTCCCAATTCTAAAGGTAAAGGAACTGCAGCTCTGCAGCAATTCTCCCTAAAGCCATTTTTCTATGGCTTCATATGGCAGGCCACTTACATTTTCACTGAGCAAAACAGAGTAATCGAAAACTTCCCCTTGCCCAAGACACCTCATCTCTAACCCTTCCTGTTGGAGCAGCCCAAGCTCTGGCTCAGCCCCAAGCAGATTCAGGAAGCTGTATTAGAAAACTGTGAATAAAAATATCTAAGTAGAAAGACTTGGGAATTATTTGTGCAAATCCAAAACCAAATGACTGACCCAAACCAGCTAGCATTTTTTGTCTGCCTTATCTAAAGTTGTCATGGGTTTGCTCTGGATCAATTTTTTCTACACCCCCTCCCCCCCCAATGACTATAATTTGAGAGAAGGTTTATGCAGAAAAAAGAGATCTGATGTGGGAGAATAATATTATGATTTACTACAAGTAAGATTAAAACTAAAGAACTATATATACAACAATTTTAACTAGGCAAAAGTGCTATGTATTTACAGAAGTACCCCTCCCCCCTTGTATCAGTTCAGGAGGAGAAGCAGTCTCTTTTCTACTTCCAGAGCTACAGGTCTTCTAAATAATTTTGCAGCACTTGAAAGTTCCTCTTCTATTATCTCTAGGATGACAGCTCCGATTTGTCACAGCTGGAACTGTCTTTCTCTCCCTCTCTCTTCTATGTCTACCTCAGGGCTGGGCCTATCCCCTCCTGGGCTAAGACCAGAGGTTGGGGGTTACCCAGGCCCTGTGGGGTCTTCCATGGACTGCAAGGGGATACTTGCCTACCATGATCTTCACCACAGGGTCACAAGGGATAATGGCTTTTGAGTCCACCTCTGTTTCCTGTGGGGTCCCTTCTCACAAGAGACAGTCCTTGACTGACCTCTCTAGCGTGAGTCACCTTCTGGCAACAGTTCTTCCATTCTCTGCTGTCCCTTAGGGTCACAAATTTAGCTGCACCAGCATGGATCCCTCACTGGGATCATAAGATCCTGCCTAGGCCGACTTGCTCCAGCGTAGGTCTCTCTCTCCATGGGCCACATCTCCAGTAGGACTGTGTTTCATCTTAGGCCTCCCACAGAGTCACATCTTCTTCATGCACTCCTCTGCTTTGGCGTGGGCTTCTTCTTGAGCTGTAGAGGAGGGTCTCCGCTCCCCAACAATCTTCTACAGGTAGCAGGGGTTTTTAGTTTTCAGTCTCTTCCCTGCTGAAGGGGGAGAGGGAGAGGGAGAGAGAGAGAGAGGGGCAGGGGGTGCAGTTGGGGGGAAGAAGCCCTCCCCTTCGGGCTTCTCTTCTCTCTCCTCCAGCTGCCAACTTTGACCTTGGAAATTCACTTGAATTGTGTTCTAAAAGAAATATTGTTGTAACTATGGAAATGCAAAAATGTAAGAAAGGAAAAAAAAATGTAAGAAAGGAAAGCTGAGCTATCTCTGTCTGCCTAGAATTCCTTCTGCAGCATGTCTCGTCCAGGTTCTTCTCTAAAGCTTTTTCTTCTCTACTCTGTTACAGGAGAGAAGGGGGACTGGCCCCCCTCGTCTGGGCCAGACTTGGCCCAGTAGGGCAGGCTGCTATGCCGGCTCTCCCATTTTTCTTCTGCGCAACCACCCTTCTCTTCCGTTTTCTTAAATATGTAATTGGCAAAGGCGTTACTGGAACTTATTATAGGATTTGCTCCAGAAATTCACCTGGAAAAACTATTTCCAGCCCTGGGGGGCTGATGGTCAGCAAACCCATGACAATAGTAAGTACTCATTACTGATCAAGTTAAACCTGCCTTTCTTTTTAAAAATGTATATGTACATTGCTAAATGAAAACATAAAGACAGCAATTGACAATGTAGGCAAAGGAAAACAACTAGTCATGAGAATGTAAGTAAAGATCCGGTTCATGACCACCTGATGAACCAGACCAGAGCCTCCAAGGAAGATGAAGGGGGACTTTTGCAAGAACATGTAGTGACAGGACAAGGGGGAATGGATTCAACTAAAAGAGGGTAAGTTTAGACTAGATATTGGGAAAAAAATCTTTACTGTGAGGGTGGTGAGGTGCTGGAACAGGTTTCCCAGGAAAGTTGTGAATGCCCCATCCTTGAAAGTGGTCAAGTCCAGACTGGATGGAGCTCTGAACAACTTGGTCTAGTGAAAGCTTTCTCTGCCCATGACAGGGGGGATGGAACTAGATGATCCATAATGTCCCTTCCAACCCAGACCATTCTATGGTTTTATGAGAATAAAAGTCAGAACTTGCAAAGGACCTACCAGGTCAATTAATTCATTCAAGGAAAAGGGAAGAGGAGGGATGGAGAGAGGAGGATTAAAATTTAATTTAAATTTAATCCTGTAAGTCAGACGAACATATCATCTCCATGCCTTTGTTCATCTACAATGATAAACATCTAGGATGTCTTTTCAGAAATACTTTATAGATGACTAGGATAGGTGTCAACCTTGGTCCTATCAGGCTCTGTTTTTCAGCTCAGAGAAGGAAGAAAGACATCAGTCAAAATTTAAAAAACAAACAAACAAAACTCACACAAAACCAAACCCCAAAACCTAACAAAAACAATCAAACAAAACAAAACCAAAAAAACCCCCACCAAAGTATTCTAAAAGATTCTGCATTTTTTTCATCACAGGGATCAACCTATTTAATAATTAGCTCATCATCTATTTAACATTTTTTGTCTATTTTTGAAAAAAAATTGAGAATTCCACTCACACCTAAGTGTAAGTTCTAGAGAAACAAATCTTATCCTTGAAGTAAAAATATCTGCTTTTTTTCTGTAGGTGGGTAATTGTATTCTACATTCTCAATTACCTGGGCATAACCTTTTTAAGTAACTAAGGATTAAAGTCCATTAAATTTATAGGACAGGTTATTAGCTCTTATACTTGAAATGTAGCATCACTAGGTCAGTCACTACATATCTAGCTACTTAAAACAGTGTACTGTTAGCTTTCTTCCAAAATGGTTTCTTTCTCTGTGGAGGATACAGAAAGTTTTGGTTTTGTTTATTTTTTTTAAGAAAGCATTCAAAGTTGGATTAAACTACAGAACATGTACTACTTAATTAATAAAAAAATTAAACAGAATAGAGAAGAAAAAAATAAGAGTAGATAAAAGTGAGATAATGTACTGGTAGATGCCACAAACTTTAAACATTAGCAAATTGTGCAGAATTTTTTGCTCTCTGTTTCTGCTGTATTTGCAATGTAGAACATGTTATCTTCAGATGACAGAATATTTATGTTGTCTTTGCAAATTAGTCAATCAATTAAAAATTTCAAATCTCACTGCTCTTCATCAGGTCATTTCATGAAATTCAGAATTTTATCTTGCTGACTTCAATTAACTTTGGTTTCTGATAAAGAGAGGCAAATTTAATGTAATTTAAAAGCAATATTTCATGAGAAAGTCACATTTTGTACTTTGATATGATACCCCAGGTTATTATTGCTGGGTTATTTCCACGCCTCCAATCTTATTTTTTCAGTTGTTCTGAATCTATTCCTAAAATGCACTTCTCAAATATGTTCTTGTTTAAGGCATCCCCAACTAAGCTACTGAGTGAGGTGTATTCAGACTTTCACAGAGAAAGATGTAACCACAGCTTAATAGCTTACTACTTTATGAGAACGACTCCTTTTCCAGTCGTGTGGAATCTTCCATGCCATGGCAAGCAAGAGCAGAAATGTGTTAACAGAGATGACTGTGAAAGTTTTCAGGATGTCCTCTCGATTTTAAAGGGGTTTTTAGATGTGTGAGAGTTTGTGTATATCTATATGTCCATCTTTTTAAAGAAATTTTACAATTGAGTTCCTAAAGCTACCATAGCATGTAATGTCTAGGAAGGGAAGAATGAGATAAAAACACTCGTATGGAAATATGAACAGGTGTTGGAAAATATTCAGTAGACATGCAAATGCATTATTATTTGTGTCCTGTAAAGAATGAAATGCAGCAAGGCACTACCTTGCCAAAAAAAAAAAAATTAAACTATTGACAATTAATGAGAGAATAGACCAGAAACCAAAGAGCATCTTCCTTCAGAAAAGTTGACTTTTAAAAACAAACAAAAAAAAAATTGCAGTGGTAGTTGAGGTTCCCTACTGTTACAGATCAGAACAAATATCATGTGACTTTTGCTTAGACAGGAGTGATTTTTGGTGTAAATTTGATTTTAAAAGGTGTGACTTGCGTCAGTCAAATAATTTAAACTAGAAGTTTATGAATTTTTTTCAAAGTAATTTAGCAATAGTCAAGATACAACAAACCCATTCTAAGGTAACAATGGATGAAGACTACTCAGCATAGGATCACTTTCCTTTGTCTACCTGTGTATATTTTACTCAAATTACACATTCTTGGTAAAATATCACTACTTCTCCTTTTGCTATTTAACCTTTGTTTTTCTCACCCTATTGAGTGATTTCTACAAATACCAGTCAAGAAACAAACTGCAGCATTACCACATGCTTTTGGTAACTAATCAATAAAGAAATATCAGTTATCTTTCACAATACAACACAAACTAGTTGCAATTCAAGAATTGTTCACCTGAAAATTCACTAGAAGTATGAGAACTGAATTTAATAATAAGAAATAGCCTCTTCTTCAATACTGTTGAGCACAATTCATTGAAATCACTTCTTATTAAAATTCTAGTCCCATTAAAATAGAACTACCTTCCTAGGAACAAAATATCTTATACTCCTTGTATTTTTGGGAATGGGGGAGTGGTGTACTGTTTTTGTTTGGTTTTGGGAGAGAGAGGTGAGAGAGCGTATGGAAACAGACTCAGTATATAAGATGCAGCAGTGAAGTTTTCATGGGCAATGGAAGGAATGTGGATGGTAAAGTTTACAGTGAATAATCTCAGCTGCCTTTCACCTCTGGGAACCTATACCCAAGAAAGGTCAAACAGAAAATTAGTTTTGTGATCTCTTCAGAGTCCCAATCTACAGTTAGAAACAGCTATGACCACAACAGCAAGAGGTTGGAGTTTAATGCTGACCTGAAAGCACAAGGTTTTCGCCCACATGCTTCAACTTCCAGCATCCTATGAGACCTCACCCCAGTGTTTAACATGAGGTTATGGACCTGTGTAAAGTGAAGCACAGCTATCTGTAAGGAATCAATATCTTGATCTGCATAGGTACTGTCTTATCAGTAACAGTCTTTCTCATCCCTTGGTTTCAGTAGCAATGACTTGCTACACCCTACCCTACAATCATAAAGAAACTACATAACCTTGATTATACACTCTTCAATTAAAGGAATCTATAGTACTTACTAAGAAATTACAAGATGCAGTTTTACAGCACTAATAGAAGTTTTGTAATGGGTTTGGTCAAAAAACAGTATAAATTAGGGCAAGGTAAGTTAACAAAATTAAAGAAAATATTGTGTCGAAGTGACATTTAGGTTGGATTTTATGACCTCTCTTTGGACCTGGCAGAAGACAGTCAGAGCCTAGAGCATGCTGACTTTATCTGATTCCCTACCACCACCTTCAGTGATATCCTATGGTTTGACTAAAGCAGTTAGATTTTAAAATACTGAATCACATTATCTCTCTGCATGCACTTTTCCTTTCTTACATTTTTTGCACTTCCATAGCTACAACAATATTTCTTTTAGAACACAATTCAAGTGAATTTCCTATGCTCCTATTTTCTGCAACATTTATCATCTAGAATAATTCATAATAATTTCAATGTTGAATTCTGATTTGAAAGTTTCCAATTACTGTCCACATTTAAAAAAAATGGTAATGAATATGCAACATAGAAAGCTATCTGTGAAATTAGGCAACAAAAAAGTTTCAGTGTGATTTGTCACACCACCCATCTACAGAAAGCCCATCTCCTGCGTATTTAAGTGCTTCAGTGAAGTTGAGTTCCATGGTAATTAAGCAACATTCTAACATTTTTAAATAGAAGGGAAAAAAAAAAAGTATTATCATCTCTCTTCTTGCTAAACTCTGAGGAGAAATAGCTTGATTGAATGGAGGTGGAGTGTGGGTGTATTCTGTGGGTGGATATGTTCCACGTGTGAGAAATAATTACAGAGGAGAGAAGAAATTAATTTTAGTTTTAGTTTTTATAATTATGAAATTTGTTATCACTTTCCCCTGCTAAAACTTCTGAAAATATTCAAACAGCTGTATGACCCCCAGTGTTAATCAACAGAGGACTGGTTAAAAATGGGGTTTTTTCAAAGAACATTTTCCAAAATCCTATCCCATAAATGATTTAGTTTTTTACATAACTGAGTAGCAAGCCATACACAATAATGTTACTTACCAACTTCTGGAAACAATGTATTGAAATATTTAGTATATTCTGCTGTAAATAATGCAATACATTAAATAAATATTGTTGCCTTACTGGAAGGTCTAGCATTTGTTACTGAAACTGCTGCTTATTAAAAAAATCTGTCATGGTAAGAAAAAATCATTAGCCATTATTGTTCAAATATTTTTCTTGCCATTTAATTTTTTTAAGTTCTTAGCTGTCTCTGTAAAAAACTTATGACAACTTACTCAATTGTCCAGTAGAATAACTGCAATCTAGAGCACTAGCACAGCCTTTCCAATGGGCCTTCTAACCCTGTGTCCTCTTTTGAAGCACAACTAACAGGTCATACTGTAGAGAAAGAGTAAAAAAAAAATAAAGCTTCACTCAGTAGTTGTTCTCAGTTTTGGCAGCCAGTAGTTTAGGGTGTTAATAAATTAGAGACCACCTGTACATCATGTTGTTAACAGCTTTTAATATACCTTTCCATTATGAGTTTACTTTTAGAGTTATTTTGAATACAGTTGTAGTTTTAGAACCCTCAAAATATTCCTCAGGAGTGAGTTAATTGAACTTGAGCTACTCTCCATGCCTTGTCCTGTTCACTCTATCTTATGGTGAACACGATGTATTTTATAGTGAACAGCCTGTAAGCTTGAGAATTTGCTCTCTTATGAGGTTAAATGCACCCAAGGTCACAGATTTGATCCCCATATGGACCTTTCTCTTAACACTTGGACTCAATCCTTGTGAGTCACTTTGAACGCAGAATATTTTGTGATTCTGAGTTTCAAAAGGCTTTCTAGCTTCTCCAATGATGTTGAATATGAGTGTATTTTTTCTTTCAATACTTACAACCTTTCTAGTTAAAATGTTGACCAGACTTCATTAAATATTCAGAAGTAAATCAGAAATTGTTTTCCCATGACTTTAAAAAAATCCAAGCCCTATTCAGTGTACCAAAAATGACAAAAATGACAAGGATATTTTCATCACAGAAGTATTTCACTTGAAACTGGAGCGTGTTATCTCTGACTCAGAGCTTTCCTCAATTTTACTTGGATCTAAACGATGACTTAGGTGAAATTCAAATTATCATCTTACCAGAAAATTACAGTCTAAATCTTGAAGAGATGCCTTTCCACATGACTTGTCTTTCAAGTCCTAAGATAGGGAAAATAAATTATTCTTTTTTTAAAATATAAATAAAGGAGATTCGTTGCTGCACTCTGCCATCCAGAATTAAGGAAGAAACACAAAACACATTTCTTCTTCTCCATAAATGTGGAGTAACAATTCTTCTCAATTTTACAAGTTCTCTTAAAATGCAATGGCAATTCAGGATGACAACAAATGACATTTTGCCTGAATGACTTGTAAAACATAGGAAGGGTTCTCCTTACCTGTGAGCCTTTATTGCACTGCGCAAGAGCTCTTAATAGTTTCCCTGTGAAAAGGGGAAACAGCAAGCATGCAAAGCTTTCTCCCAGTTCCCTTTCCTTGGGAAAAAGAAATGATGGCCTGTGGTAAGAGTAAGAAGTTAGCTTTCCAGTACAGAGCTCTAAATGGCCCTCGAGTTGTGCAAGTTACACTGTTTTTTTTCCCCAGGCTAATTGCTTGTCCCCTTGTTCCAGGGACAAACAATTTGGGGTGAAGAAGCCACAATTAACAGCTGTTACCCATATCTTCCACTTGGGTTTTAACTTATCAGCCAAGACACTTGTGAGTGAGATTTCCTTCTGTATTAAGTAAGGACTCATTAAGGTTCACAGAGACTTTGTTCAGATATGCCAACATGGACCCATTCACATCTGTTACCTTTCCTGAGTCAGGCTTTGCAGACACCAATAAAAGTTTGAAATGCCCAATCTGTAACTCTTTGTTCACTACCTCTCTCTTTTTTAGTGCAATTTGGTGTTATTACAACCGTCCTTTCATTGGTAAAATTTATTTTGGACTGTGTAGATGAATACTAAAAATGTTGTATCCTCTTCATTCATCACAAAGCCTCTACTGAAGTAAAGATTTGTTTAGCTTTTCTTTAATATAATTTTCCCCATAAAATAATCATAATTTGATTGTTATTTTCAAAAGAATCATGAAATACACAATGGCAATTAATATGAATGTACCATATGTGTGAAGGAAATAAAATGATAATCACTTATAAAAGAAGAACAATATGTCTAAATTAAAATGTTGGTCAACAGAACACAGAGCTGACATTTACAAAGGTTATGTTTGACTGTAATAAAATAAATGGCAGCTCTTTGTGTACACAGTTGTCAATTAGCATTGCATATGTGTCTCTTGGATACATTTATTTTTGCCAATGACTCCTTATTCAAGATGTGAAAATTTATTATTAATGTTTGGTGAGTACTCCTGACTGAGGGAAATAACTAAGAATAAAAGTTGCCTCTTTAAACTAGCATTTTATTTTCATGAAAATGTCACTAAAATGAAAAAAATAAAATAACATCTAAAATCACCAGAATTGTTTGTAAACAGAAGAATTAAAATACAGTAGAAATGAAAAAGTTATAAGAAAATCCTTTTTACTGTAGATTCAAGGGACACAAGAACTGGGTTTTTTTTAAGTTAAATTAAGTAAATCTGTTATTTATGTGCTTTAAATCGCTCATCTATAATAGGGCTGCTAATGCAGACATGATTTATCTTCAATGATACTTTTTAGTAAAAGGTAGGAATAATTTGAAAAAATGTTCTTATTTATTGCAGTGCAACTATGTGGCTCCCTAAATGCCTTGAACCTTGTAAGTGATTTATCTATAATGAAAATTTTATTTTGTTTTTGCCCTTCATCAGGAAAAGAAGCTCTCCAGTTGAAACTCTGAAGTGATAGAGTATATTCTTCTGGCATCAGCATAGAGTGCCACTGCCTCAAGAGGAAATGCAAAGGAAACATGCTGCATCAATCCTTAAGCCTGAGCTTTGCTGGATGATACACAAACCCCTGGGTAGCACACAAAGGGGCTCACTGCTGGAATCATAGCCCAGTGCCAATTTAAGTCAGATTCTTTTAATGATTTTGCAGCAGGCAGTAAAACCCCTTACTTTCCCTCCTAAAGAAAAATCTATATATGAATGGACTGAGGGGTTTTTTTCCCCCACAAGATAGTCTGATATCCATGACGTTCACCAGAAAGGGCAGCTAAGAGTATGCTGATTCCAGTCCTTTCTCAAGTAATTTGTATATTTTTACACTTAATCAGTCATGGAACAAAATGAACAAACATTAGTGGCACAATGGACTTAAAAAAAAGGTGTGATGGGTTGACCCTTGCCAACAGCTAAACACATGCCCAGCCTCTTCCTCACTCACCTTTCACAAATAAAAGGAAGGCAAGAAAACTTGAAGTCAAACTAATGACAGTTTAATAAGGAAAGCAAAAGCTGCTTTCAGAAGTAAAACACTCCCCCCTGGCAAATTAGGTCCCCACCATGCATAACAGTTGCTTGGTAAGACCAGTGCCATAATCGCAAATCTCCCATTTCCTTCTCCTTTTCGTGAGTTCTGAGTGATAAACATGACATCTTATGGTATGGAAAATTCAGTCAATTTATGTTAGCTTTCCAGTTTTTTAGTGTCCAACCTTTGCTGACCCTGAGCCTAACTGCAAAAAGCAGGGGAAAAGGCTTGATGCTGTGTGTCATGTTTTTGCTAGTTCTTAGAAACTAAGCAGGAATTTTTCCCTTCCCACTGCCCACTGTGTGGAGGGGATGTTTAAATGGGCAGTTAAGTAACACAAAAGAAGCTGCTGGTAAGGTCACATTCCTAGTTAATGGGCCTCAGAATCTTGTTTTTGGGGAAGGGTGAGGAGTTCCTTTTTACCTTTTTTTTTTTTTTTTTAATTTCTTCTCATCTCCTGGGAAACGGGGCAGAGGAGTTTAGGTTGCTGCTGAAGCTGGAACAAGGTCAGAGTAGAAGCTCAGAGTGGGTTTTGTTCTCAGGCTGGCTGTCAGCTGTGGCTTCTGCTTGGATTTTCATCGGAGAGGAACTGTTTCGGGAGGTTTTCCACTTCCATGTTCCCATCTATTTCTTTCTTAGCAGCAGCTCTTGTGCACATAAAAGAGAGAGGGAAAAACTATACCACATGATTCAGCCAGCAGGACAGAGTGAGTTCCTATTGGAGAGGACTTTTTTTGTTGTTTCTCTTCCTCCTCTCTCTCCCCTTTCCCAGTGTGTCCTCCCATGTGGCAACGACCAGTGATCCAACAGCGCCCCTTGCCAATCAGCACAAAGCACTGCAGGCTCTGCATTTCCAGTGATCCAACAGCGTCCCCTGTTAACTGTGGTTAGAATTGCACCAAAGGGCACAAACTGAGTGGCTTATCTTTTTTTTCTTTGTTTGTTTGTTGGTTTGCTTTGAAGGGGATTATTTGTGGGCATAGGAATATTGTCTGGTTGTTTTACTTGTTTCCTTTCGCTGTTTCTGCCAATACACATATATGTTTTATTAAAGGGCTGTTATTTTTCCTTTTTCTACATATTTTTACCCTGAAGTGGAGCCTCTTAACTTCAGATTTACAATTGCTTAGAGGGAGGAGTTTGGGTCTTCCTCATAACTCATCCACAGCAAAACACTTGTGTCGCATTTAAACTGAGACACTGTGCTACTATCACTGTTAAACAACAGTTAAAACACCAGTGTGTTATCAACACAATCTAGTTATATGTCTGCCATGAGAAATATCCACCGTTTCCCAGACATTTCCATCATAAAATGCAAAAGATGATCGTTCTGAATCCTTCGATATGAAAGGTTTCAATCCCTACCCATGGAACCCTGTTTGGATCCTGCATATAGACAGATATCTAATCACAGAAGATGATTCTACACTTCCATGTTTCCTACTGGCAAGCCCAAGTCATTTTTTGTGGTGGATAATGACCTATAGAGAACTCTGTCAAATGAAAATCTCTCTTCAGGATTTGACCTGGTTTCTACTGAAATGAACGGCAACTTCTTCCTTTTATAACATCATGATTACCTCTGCCTATTGTTTTTCACATATTAACATTTATGGCTTGTTGGAAAAGCTGTAAAGGCAAAAAAAAAAAATCCATTAACATTTCTACACATTTTACAAGTTAGTTTCAATTATAAGCTTTTTTGGGAGAAAAGCCTTGATATTCTGCCTATCAATAGATTCAAACCACAAGCTGAAAGGAGTTATTCCCTAAATCCTGTTCTGAAATTCTTTACTGTTGTTTATATGAAGTGCTTTATCTAAGCAGATATGTTTCTTTGGTCAGTATTTGCATCTAGAACACTAAAAAAATGTTTAAATTTATTTCCAGATGAACTTGCTGATAATCTGAATGTGATAACGTTCATAATAAACAAACACACTGTGACCCTGGAACAATACATCAAAAAGTGTTCAATAATAGCCTGGTAAACATCAAAGGCTTCACTCATCTCAGGAATAAGAGAGTTCAGGATTCATCCATGAAAAAAAACCAGAAAACATGTCTTTTTATTTTTCAAAGTAAATGAAAATATAATGTTGTGTGCATCTAACATTAAATGAGATGTCCTACTTATGACTACAGCAGAGCATTCCAACATGAATTTTTATCCCCAATTGAAACCAAGATAAACGAAATAATTCAATAGAATTTCTGTAGAAGCCCTACATGAATGTGTTTCCAAAATATATTATATAAATAGAAATATCTTCTACAGATAAGCAAAACTTTTAAATGAAATATTTTTAGAAGTGAATGAACAGTCAGACCAGAGATACATAGAGAGGTTTCATATCATTAGTTATACCTCAGCAGGAACTGTCAATATGCAGTCATTCTTGTCAGGAATTAACTTTTAACTCAGAACCTAATTTGGGAAGTAGTTCAAGAATTTAAAAACTATTTAAGCATACCTGAGATACCATCTGTGTAAGCAACATCATTACCACTGTATTCCTCAGTGGTAAGGTTCATTCCCTTATATTGCCTTTTTTTTACTTTCAAGCTGTGTTTTTATAATGCTACATGTAACTTACAAATAGCCAGGGAACTATAGGGCTGACTATTGATGTATAACTTGACCATGTAATTTCTTTCAGCACTTCCACGTATTCCCACCAGTGAGAGATTAGAAACACATGAGTCTATCAGGAATTCTTCAAACCTGTGAAAACATGCCATGTTCCACACCCAGGCCTCTCAGCACGGTTTCACTCTAAGTAGTGAATATATAGAACTTCTCTGCTGCTGTGCATGCTACATACACACAATCCCTAGCTAGTTACTTCACATACCTTCTGCAGAAGGGTAATTTACTATTGACAGAGTAATGAGTACGATTAAGACAATCCTGAAATCAGGAGACAGGTTTGTTAACCAGATGATAGAGTTCATATTGTTACCATTCCCATGGACTCCATTACTTAAATATTTCTGTTATTCATGTCATTAGTTTTAGCACAAGTAGGCAACTTTGAGTGAGAGTTACAAAGTCGTTCTGCAAGTCAATTAACTCTATATTTAGAAATATCAAATGCAAATCTGAAAGCAGCAAAACAGGACATATTCCACTGAGGTCATCTGTGCTCTTTCCACATATGAAGCCTGGGTTAAACCATAAACTCGTAGGTGTATAGCCCTTCCTCACAAATAGAAAAATTAGGAAAGAATTTGATCTTCTGTGTTGTCTTCACCACCATTGTTTGCTTTGAAGAAACTACTGGCCAGATGTACTTTCATTTAGCACTAGGTTTCACTATTGAGACTTAAAGATTGTTTTGAGGCCAGGAGTTCTTCTGGACATTTTCCTGGCCAAAATATTGCCAATTATTATTGAAATTTTTTCCACCTGGTTCTATTACTCACAGATTATTTGTCAAATCAATGCCTTCTCTGACATGCTTTAACTCCCTAGGGCTCACCTTTCTTCCCTGGGTCCTCTGAACCATTCTCCAGCACTGGCAGAGGACTGTAGCTTATCCTGAGATAATTTTTAAAGTCAAGACCAACAGCCATTCACTCTATGCTACCATGTCACAACTATGAAATCTCTTACCCTTGGGATTTCCTTGAGCAGGTGGAGGTATGAGGGGATGGATGGGAAGAAACAAAAAACTTCTCCTTACCATTCAGAACTCACTTGCCAAGGAAAAAATTGAAGTGAAAAGGAAACAGAAAACACCTAGACAGTACAAGAAATAAGTATTGGATACACAAGATAACTTCATTTTTCTACTTCACAGCTTGATGAAAATGTAGCAGAATAATATCAATTCACAGGGTAACAAGATGACAAATTAGCTACCTTATTTTAAAGTACCATACATAAATCATAAATTTAAACTGCGTTCTATTTATCTTTGTTTATATAACAAGTCTTCATCTAGGTAACATGATGGAAAATCACAAGCCCACGTCACTATTACTCAGACAAGTTCCCTATATAAAATACCAGCCACTGCTGAAATATTCCATATTATTTTCAATTCTAAATTCATGTAACAGGGGAAAATAAAGATACAAGGAAAAATTAAAAGTCATGCATGTCTAGCCACAGATGAATAATATTACTGAAAAAAACACCATTCCTCTACCAAATATGTGTGAGGTCATGGGGTCCTCTGGAAGATTCATACTTAATTTTGTAAACCCACTTTTTTCTTTCCTTACTTTTCTCCTTTCCAATCTCTCTATTAATTCTACATAGTTTATTAATCTGGTCTCCAAGGAAAATGAGGTTTAGGACCTTCATCTGTCTCAAATCTCCACTTTCAATCAAAACTGATGAGAAGAAATGAGGTATCAAAATCATTAAGTTGCTAAAATTTATGTGGAAAAGGCATTTAGGTAGAAGACATTAATGCTTTCAGAGAAGGGAAATATAAGCAGAATTAGCTCAGCTGGGCATTTAGGTACCAGAGATTTGGAGAGTTGTAGGAAATCAACCATCATCAATTTCGCTTTTTAGAGAGGTGTCTGTTTCAATTCCAAAATAAAAGAGGCCTTAGAGAAAAGAACTTGATTTTTCTCCAGGCACTGAACAAATCTAAAGTAACAATAATTTATAGATCTACCACAGTAGTATAGAACAATTCTTGGATTCATCAGAAATCTTTATATTCAGCCTTCTGGTCTATTTCTCTCATTAAAATCAATCTAAAACATTATACTCTCACAGTCTGCAAAGATGTTACACTGCATTTTCAAAAGCTCCCTTAACTTCTTTAAAGAGAATCTTAATTTCCTTTACTCTTGTTGAGAACTGAATGCCTGATTCTCTTAGGTACTTCTGAAATTTCATTTGAAAAACAATACAAACTGAACTTACCTAGTGGACTCGTTGCTGTTCATTCCACTTTCATAAGTGGCATCAGTTATATAAAAGTTAAAATCAGACCAGAACTTCTGACAGATTTTTTGGATTACAATATGGAGAAACTCTCCCTTAAAAAAAAGTGAAACTTTTACTTTTCCACAAGTACTATCTCACAGATAATGTGCCAGTCACTTTGAATCACCAAGGGGACTTTGAGAGAAGGAATATACTTTCTGAGTGTGGAGAATATGTGAAAAAATAACCTATGTTTTTCCACAGAATATAATTTTCCTAGTACATTGATATCTTTTCATTGTATATACTTTCCAATAGCATTTAAATACATGATGAAATATAATTTTGTTACATCTCTTAGTATTAAAAATACCAATAAATTTATATAGAACAATGTCAAAATAAACCAAATTATCAGAGTAATATAGATGGTTTTTATTTCCATTCTTGAAGTACATAAAAAAAAAAATAGCACACAGAAAAGCTGAGGTTCAACACAGGGCTCATAATGCAGATTTTATGTTCTGAGGAACCAACAAGGCAGAGGCTGCCCAGCAAAAGAAAGAAAGGACCTAAATTTCCTCCCCATAAATGGCATGACTCAAGTGACTGGCAAAGCCACATCCTGACTTGGAAGATGGTGCAGCACACAGTAGTCACCTGAGATTGCAGTAATTCAGCAGCTGTTTTGCAGCATGAGCCAACAGGCCTCCCACATGCTGAAAGCAGCACTGAAGAAATCTTTGTCAGTGCAGGACAACTCTATGGAATTAAGCAACCAAAAAATAATTATCTATTCCCAGACATCTGACTAGTTTATTTTCATATTAACCAAATATGTATAAATAGCAGCATATACAGATGCAAATGAATCTTTATAAACAAAACCTTCAAAGCACAGTGAAGTTTCCAACCAGAACTGTAAATTCTACTATGGTGAAACAATTGAAAAAGCTTGAAAAAAATTGTTCTTCCCTGCTGTCATTGCTTATTTTTGCAAGGAACACTATTGTGTGTTCAGGCATTGAGCCTGAAACAGTGAATTTACCTCTGAATTTCACTGCTTAGCTGAAGTTAGCAGGATCTCATTCAAAATACATTCTTGCTAAAACAGCACATTGCCACCACATTTAGGAAACTGACCATTAGCTTTTCTTGAAAATGCTAAATATATGAAATTAAAAAAAGAATTATTTTCTTAGTCTTTCCTTGGTAGGAAAACAATTTATTCTGTGACTAGCAGGAAGAAAAAAAAAAAAAAGCATACTTCTGAGATTTTTCCAGTGTGGATTCTCTGATGTACAATAAAGACTATATCTTTTTGCTTAGTGGGAAAAATAATATACCTGAGCATCTACTGCAATGACATTAATGGAAACAAAATGTAGTGGTCATTTCCACCCCAGGTCAAATTGATAATAAGGTTCTACAGTCATTAAGCAGGACAGAAAGGGTGAAAACAGCCATAGTCACAGAACACAGACTAAGAATGAGAACCAGGGGGACAGGACACGAAAAACCCTCCACCCCAAATAGGTTCCATTAAGGTAATCAGTATTAACTGATTTTCTCATTTTTTTAACCAGAACTCCTGTGAGGACTTTTTGTCTGATTACTTCATGTCTGTTTCTTAATAGTTTTAGAAGTACTTCACAAACCCAATATGACTGAACAAAAAAAAAAAAAAAATATGTCACTCAAATTTCAGAGGTTAAAAAAGACTGACCCTTCCACTCTCAGTCCTCCACTCAGAGTCTTCCTCTCTCGAGGGGAATCTTCTTGTATAAGCAGAAATGTACAAGCTATTAGAGACTCTGGAAGGGCAAAATCATTAAAAATACTACAAATGTGGGGAAAATATTAAACAGCATTTAGACCTTCTCAGGAATCAGTGCTGCTCAAACAGGAGTCAGATTTGCGGAGAACAAGTCTTCCGTAGTGCCTACAGAATTGTCTGCCCTAATGCTAAAACACACCTCAAGAAAGCCATGATACTGAAACCTGCAGTACCTCTCCTAACCCCCACGGCTTCCAACCTTTCCAACAGTGATGCTTGCAGGCTTCTGCAGCAGCTGTGGAAATCAAGTTTATAATATCAGATTTTAAAGTCTCAAGTAGCAAAATTTGAATGACACAGCTAAAGCAAAATAAGAACTTTGCCAGCCACATGAAAAAGAGATCAAGCAACACAAAGTTAGAGATTAAACAAGTCCTTTTACCCTTGCAATAATTACTGAAATATAGTATGCATGAGATTATTGTCTAGTTAGAATATAATTTGTTGGCATTTTCAAGACTTACAAAGCTATACTTTCTCCCCCCTTTGCAGATGCAGAGCACTTAAAACCTGGGCATGCTTAATGACATTTTGAATTTTTTTTTTTTTAAGCTATCTCCTATGCCAGTCTTTCAGATGGTAAAAAACTCCAGAGATTCACAAATGCCCAGTAACTTTCTCAGACTCTCACTAGGATTTTCTTTAATTCAGTAGCAACTGAGAAAACTCCTAGGGATATGTATGGTATCATATATCACACATCACTTTGTTCTAATTTCAGCAGCTGTTCCAGACTCTAGAAGAAAACTGATTAACTTTTTCCCTATAGCACTACTGGGGTGACTGACATCACATTTATTATCAGTCCCATTTCAAGTTGAGCCAATTTTGTAATAAGCTTACATCTGACATGCTGCCTATTAGAGTGAACCTATGTTATTCAGAAATATTTGGGAAGTTTCAAACAAAGCAACACTGGAAGGCCCAGTCCAGTCCAGCTATTAATTATTAATTGCGTTATTATTATTGCATGCAGTCCTAAGGCACTCTCCACAGTCCATCTGGTGTGCCCCTTGCATAATTTAGGACTACAACTGCTCTCTACTGAAAAGGGGAAGGAAAGTGAGACTTTTCCTCTCTTTCTTTTGCCTGGAAAGGCTTCCTTTGCAAAAATGACAAATCCAAGTGACAAATGCATGTAATGTTCAGGATACAACATCAGGAGCACTCCAGCATTCAGTGTCAAGATGACACTCATAAAGGGATAAGTTTGACAAACTGCCATGAGGAACAACTCTTAGCTTAGCCTTGTGTTTTTCCTGATAGTAGAAAATTTTTACAGAGGCATATATGCAAAAAAAAAAATAATAAAAAAAAAGCGAGCCTAAAAATATCTCCTCCTGTCAACTTACCCCTATTCATCACAGCTCCTAATACTGGTTTGAACAAAGAAGCAAGCGGTAAGTAACAGGGTCCCATGCCACTAAGAGGAAGACTCATGACTTATTTGGAAACCACAGAGGAAAGCAAGAACGTAGAAAAATATAAATCATCTCTTGTGTGCTACAGGGACTTTTCATCAGAAATAAGGTATTTATGAAGAATAGAAAACACACATTGTTTTCCTAAAACTAACCTGTGCATTTTTAGAAACTGAAAAATAAGAATTTATTGAGTTGGGGTGTGTTTTTTTGTTTGTTTGTTTTTTGTTTGTTTTTCTTTATAAAAACTGGAGAAAAACCCCCACAACCAACCAAAACCAAAAACCCAAAAAGTATATACCTTGCCAGTTTCCCATTAATGAAACATTTCTATTCTTCCACTTTAGGGCCTACCCCTTGTGATAACTCTTGCATCAAGCACAGTTTTAGACAAAGAGAGATTAAAGTCATTGTCTGATGGAGGAAAAAGACTGTAGGAAAAGAACCAATGGATCACAGGAGGCAAAAAGATGGATGGGACTTCAAGAAAGGGCAGGAATGGGAGTAAGTTGTCATGTGCAGGTTGATACTATGTCTTGTCATTTGTTGGCACTTGGACTCTCACAGTACAATACTTCTTTCTTGTAACGAAGACTTTCCTTTCTACATGGCTCTCTGAATTTTGCCTGCTCTCCACAATTCCAAACAATAAACAGATTTTCTAGTTATTAATACATCTACACAGGAATAGGCAAGTTATATAGTACTTCTGATAACTATCATAGCGAAAGGACTGACATGAAGGTTATCCTACTCCTCATTTAGGAGATAAAGTCCAACTGAATATATATATTCCTATCATATGCATAAGACACTTCCTTTGTTACCCAGCATATGAACTTTAGCACACCTCTCCCTCTTCTAAACTTCCAATAATGAAAATTTGCTTCAGACTCAGTGAAATGCAACTTCAAATGCAACATAATCTTCTTGTCATGAGATGATCTTTGGTGAAAAGATGACTCCTGCCAGGTGACTCTGGGCTTCTGAGAAATTAGTATTGAAGATCCTTAGTAAGATAAAAAAAAAATTAATTAATTACAATGTTAAAAACATTAGTTTCTATGAATTTTACACTGGCAACACATACATTGAAGGCATCATCAACACAGTGGTAAACATATAATTTAGAAAACTAAGTGGCCTTGATGATTACAATACCAAAATTTATATGAAATTAAAAGAGGGGACCAAAAAGGCAGATTTAAAACAAGAATTTCTTTTATCACCACACTACACAGAAAGAACAAGACACATGAGAAAGACTCGGATGAATTAATCAACTGTGATGCAAACTTGCAAAATGACCCTGAGATTATTTCAGTTGGTTAGAGCCTGGTGTTAATATCACTGAGGTTGTGGGCCCCACATGGGCCATTCACGTGAGAGTTGGACTCTGTGATCTTTGTGATGTCTCTTCCTCACAAAATCCTGTGGAAATGAGTAAATATGGGGAGCTAAGAATTCTGTTGAATAAAATATTGGTTATACCTCATCTAAAATATTAGATGAAAGTCAAGTCACACATATCTAAGATTATTTCAAACCAATCTCAGCATTAGGAGGGGCAAAAGAAGGGTTAATAAAGAAAAAAAGTGATGCCTAGAAGTTGGCTGAGTTATTTGAGCCTGAAAAGAATATTCAGAGGAGATACAATTACTGACTAGAGATAAATCAAATAGATAAGTACGAGAAAATGGAGAAAGCAGATTTACTTATATTCAGAGGCAGTATTACTATATGAAAAAATTTATATACTCTGACTACAAATCAGGAGCTAGAAAAGAGTACCTAACCACCAGGAAATGCTGTTTCTCAGAACAGATATAATTCAGGATGAATGGAGATAAAAATAGATCTTGATAAGTGAGAGAAGGAGTTAAATAATTTTAATAGTTCAGCATTTAGTAGTTTTTACTAGCTTAGTATTAGACCTGTTTTTCACATGGTGTTTTCCAGTTTGATAGCCTGGTTTTCTGGGAACCATATCTCTGATGGATGATATCTCCTAGAAAAACCAGCTATGTCTATTTCAGGGAGAGAACACTTAAATCAACATCTCTTTATTATTGGCACTGTGTTCTCTTGTAAGGGCAAAATTATAAGGCTCAGGAAGAAAATAAAGTAAGAACTAGTCACTGAGACCTCACCATGTGCAATGAACATAGATTTCCCATTTTCCATATGGAGCAAGATATAATAACTGAGGTATGATTAATCACAATGAGATTTGTATCTAAAATAAAAAAAAAATAAAATCAACAAGTTTGGTAGACTATTCTGAGTGCGTAACAACATCCAGAGCTCTTAGAGCTTAACAGAGTCTTTGTGTTTTAAGTCTGCACTGATGAGACATCACACATGTAGTCATTTAAAATCCATGGAATTGAATCAATCGGGTATGTCTGAATCCATGAAAAGGGGTCTATGATAGTTCAAAGTTAGAAAAAGACTATGCAGCTAAAACTAACTGATATACCACTTACAAACACTTCATCAAATTCAGCTGGTAAATGTGACTGATGGTTCATTTATTGATATCCCAAGGCCACCTAAACCTAACTTCTTGGGCATCCCAGATTCATACTAGCTGCACCTCCAATGTCCTAGCTGTTATTAACTCTGCAGAATGAGATTTATTGTCCTAGTCACTCTGATTAACAAGCTTAGTGACATCCCAGAGTTCCAAGCTTTAAGTCAAGAGTTCCAAGCTTTAATTCAGAGGTTTTCTTTTCAGGATCAGACAAGTTTGCTTTTAACTGCTCAGATTTACTATGAGTTGGTGTAATTGCATATTGCATTGTCCCTGACTAAATTAATGTACCTCCTGTTTTCAGTTGTTTTCTTCTAAGATCTTCAAAGTTACATTTTGATATTGTTATGCTAATAAATGAAAAGAATGGTTAGCTGGCCTTTTGCGGCTGCATTAGCATTAATGTTGGTTAAATCCCTGTGTCAAAAGTGCAGTAGTGTTCACCAATGATGCTGCTCTGAAGCTACAGTATTTTGCAACATTACTTTCAAGTGCTACAACTTTTTTTCCATTACTGGACCTTAATCAAAATAGTCTATGTGATTATCTAATGTGTTTATGCTAGGTAAAAAAAATTAATATCTGAAGAAATAATTTGAGTATTTGAAGCTCACTCTCTTTTCTCTATGGTCCTTTGTTGGACTGTGCTAGAAGGCAGCATTGAGGCAACAAAGAGGAACATGAGGAAAAGAAATTAAGAAAGAACAACTACGTAGGAGATGGTGGCTGGACGAATGCATAAGGGATGAACACTAATCAAGATAGAGAAGGAGTATCCTATAAAGAAGGAAGGAATAAATGTAAAAGAGTCTTTAGAAAGAGAAAGGGGAAATGCAGGAATTTCTAGGTTTATCTCTCTAGTAGCTAGTGTTCTTCATACTAGGAAATATTTTTTATTACTTTTCTGGTGGAACTACAGATACAGGAATAAACTAAATTTACTCACAAGAAGGAAACAGCAAGTGCAGCCAATAATGATCTGAAGAAGCACAAACAGAATTATAGGAAATTGTTAAGATTCAAACAGACCTTTAAGATCCTCAAATCCAAACGTGTATATATAGTAGACATAGATTAAAAGGAAAAAGCTCAGAAGGGAATACTGCATAATCCATAAAAGGAAAGTGAAATCTACTTACATCAGAGGAACCAAAATAAGAAAATACTTAAGTCAGTTAAAGCAAAGTATTACTAAAACCAATTGTTCAGCTAACTATAAGCTTTGAGGGAGATGGAATGCTGACAGTGAATTTTCATGAATTCAGGTATAATGAAGACATACTGAACTTGAATATATTTAACCATGTCTTGGGAATAAACTATTCAAAGCCTTGTGCTCTTTAAAGTACGTCTTCAACTTCTTAGTTTTGATGTACAGCCAAATATTCTAGACTACATTCAAAACAACAGAATAAATAGGAGACTTTATGGATAAATTAATCAAAGTACAGTAAATAAAGCAAAAGCAAAAGGGGGGAGGTGCTTCTGTAAAAGCTTTAGAAATATCTGCATGTAAATAAATGTAATTTCCAGAGGCATAAGTCTACATTTACCAGAAGTGGATTCACATAGTCAGGATACAGCCTAAAGTCAGTTCATCAGTTCTAACTGAAAGTTACCCAAGAACACATTTTTGGTGGTTCTCTAATTGCTGTAAGGCTGTCTCATCATGAACTTATTTGATGTGCAAATAAAAGAAAATTAAGAGAAGCATGGATAACAAATAAGGTAACAACTCACAGTACCTAGAGGCAAAGATATCACCTGGAATGAAAAAACAATTAGTAAGCTACAATTTTATTCCTGCTTGAATATTTGCTTAGACAAGCCAAACTGAATGGCTGCCCTTTTAAGCAAACAAAAGGCATTAATTAGATACAGGATCAAAAAACCTTTTTTTAAATTTTAATTTATGAAAGAAAGAAAGTTGCCTGCAGGAAAGTAGAAGTTTAAGGGCAGAAAGAAATGTTTGTAAACTAGTGAATACTGAACAGAATTACTTACTAATGCACATATTGGAAAGCTTAAATAAAAAATTTTAAAAAAATCCTTATGAGAGAACTTTTTAAAACTTCAGGGCTGTGGCTTGTAAGATATCTCACAGACAATCTGCCTTCTTAACTTTATTATGTAATCTGCCATGAGTAATGGCATAATGTCTGCAATTATATTTTATGGCATTAAGTAATAGCTTACAAAGGGGACCAGCAGCATGATGCTATATTTTAATTATTTTATTACACCAGAATTCGTGAAGACACATGTAACTTCCATTCAGCAACAAGGTCTTTATGAGACGTAGCTCAGGGAACCTCCAGTTCCAAATATAAATAATTAATTATGAAAGAGAGCTGAATAGAACAAGGTAGAACTTCTCAAATGGTCACCCAGGCACTTGATTTTCCAAATACTTTTGATCAAATACTACATACACCACTGTCATGTTATTGCCATCATATTTATTTCCACTAACTAATAACCCTCCTAAATAAGCAAATGTTTGGTCTAGGTATAGGTTCAAATATATGCTAGAATTTAAGATTTCAAATTCATTTATTCCTGATGCTTATATCCATCTATACATATCCTGTACCTGTTAAATCCTAATCTCTGATTCTCTTCACTGACCAACTGAACCTACTTTTAATATAGGCCAACTTGAAACTGAATCAATAATTCTCACTTAGGAAAAATCATTGGAAATGAGAGGATAAAAAGAAAAAAACCCCAAACCACCAAAAAAACGGAAAACCTATGTAACATATTGCTCAGACCTTAAGAACATTAAATAGGTCCATTCAGTCTTAACTTTTGGTGTGAATTCTTCCTGAGATAGGAAGGGGGGTAACTATGATTATGATAGGAAGAAAAGCAGCTTTAAAATCTTAAAGTAGCTGAGCGCTTCTAACTAGTATCTTACCAGGCCTTACCCAGCTTGTAGATGAATACAAAACACCAAAAACTTCATTGAATACAAAACACCTTACTTATTTAGTGCTAAGCAGACACACATTGGTACAAATGTGCTAATCTCTTGCATATAAAACTATGCAAAGAGCTTATTTGATTAATAATTCCCTTAGAAAAGTGCAATTCAGGAAACACATGAAAAAAATGCAGTTTCTTGGCTCTATCTTTGAGGTGTTGAGCACCAAAGTATTTTCTCATTATGGCATTTCACAAGCAGAATGTCTCTTCAAACAATCTATCAGCATCTCCCCTCGGCAAATAACACAGTGTAACACAGGTGACTAGCTACAGACATGCAGTGTTTTTTCCAGAACACAAGGGTATTCAAAATACAACAGATCTGAGCAAGGAACTACAGGAGATCCATGTTCTTCTTAAGAGGCAGATGAAATCTGAGCAGTTACTAAAAGAGCTAAAAGCACTACATATTTTGTTTAGTAATCTGAATCATTCTTTCAAAATCTGACATCCTAGAAACTCAAGCAAAATAAATGAAACAATAGCTGCCTCTGAAATTATCTTCCTCCCAGATTAGGACCATACATGGTAGCAATATTCCACTAAAAAACTGATCCACTTCAGAGGAATGACTCTATAAAAAATACACGCATTTTACCTGATTTTTTTTGCTAGTAAGATTCCTTACACTACTTGGCAAATAGTCAAAACCAATGACAAATAAACACAGACAACTGACAACTCACCGAACAATCCTTACACTAAACTTTCAAATTTTTTTTGAACTGAAAAAAGGAAACAAGAAAACCTTGAACAAAGCTACTAAACAAGACCAGCTCATGTAGACTTCCGCTCTATACAATTTAGTACATGACCCATTTCTAACTTTCATAATGCCTCTGATACAATTTAACATATTCAAATTATTTGACTGAATGGAAAGGATCTTGTTGACAATACAGAAACCAAAGATGCAGCAGAGTTAAATCCGAAATAACATGTTCAAATCACTGCTGAGGGCCATATGTGCAGGTAGATAGCTCTACATTACCTGTTTCTCAGATTTTATTATTCTCTTGGATCAAAAAAAAATTACCTCCTTTCTTCTCTTCCTTTTGATCTCTGAAAATTAACAACCTCTGACTCTTAATGGGTTTTGACTTTTTTGTGTTGTTTTTCAGGACATGTAAGCACAGCAGGGAGCCACATAAAACACTTTACATTTCTGAAAAAATGCTTCAAGAATCACTTAGGAGTTCACAAGAATTAGCAGAAGTGAGAGAGCTTAATTCAATCAAGAGAAGAGGGCTCCTAAATTAAGTGCGAGATTCAATTTCTTCTCTTTCCCTTCATCTTTGAAATTAATGGGAGTCTGTTAATGCAGATCAACAGGTTTAAATAACTGCCTGGAATCCAGATCTGGGAAGGGCCTACCAAATGTGGCATGGTCATCTTGAATTGCACTGTCTTCCATGGAGAAGACATCCTGCAAAAAAGTTTCAGGGCATATCTGGCCTCTTTATTTTCCGATGGACAGTTTTCTACCAAAAAGTACAGTTTTACTGAAGTAATACTTCACAGAAAAATAAGATTTTAGATTACATTATCAGTGAAAAATTTAAAATATTTTGTCTCAGGCATGACAAAATGTTTCATTTTAATGTTAGCTGATAGCAGTTTTATCATATTCTATTATTTTTATATTAAGATAATTAATTTAAAGCAGCAAGCAAAATAAAATTAACAGTAACATAAGTATTTTTTTCTCTAGCCTCAATATAATGCATTATTTTATAATTTTATATTTTAATTTCACAAAAAGACCTGGTACAAATTTTTATTCTTCACACTCTAAATAGCATAAGAATTAAGAGACAGGGAAGAAGGACTGCTGTATCACTTGACCAACAGGATCAAAATTCACAACAGGGGTTGATTCCTGACTGAATCACAGCTGATCTAATGAAGCCTACATACTGATCTCTTCTCTGTGGTGACCAGTGACAGGACTCAAGGGAATGGTCTGAAGTTGTCTCAGGGGAGGTTTAGGTTGGATATTAGAGAAAGGTTCTTCACTTGGAGGGTAGTTGGGCACTGGAACAGGCTTCCCAGGGCAGTGGTCACAGCACTAAGCCTGGCAGGGTTCAAAAACAGTGATCTCAGGCATGTTCTATGGGTGGTCCTATGCAGGGCCTGCAGCTGTAGTTGAGGATTCTTGTGGATCCCTTCCAACTCAGGATATTCTGTGATTGTGTAAGAGGTAAAAGAAGATTGAAATGAATAGGTTTTGAAGACTACAAGGAGAGTGTGACCTTGTCCAGATGTTGGCAACAGTGAAAACAGAGAAAATCCCAAACTTCCAGAAAAGATTTCCAGCTCTCTATCCCACAGCAATCTTGGTGAATAAATCTGATTATTTTTATGGGACTACACATAAACTGGTATGTAGAAATGGAAAGAAGTATTTAAACATATAAATAATCAATAGCAACTGTTGTACAAATCCTATTAAAAATTTAAAATCCCTGCAATTTGAATTTAAAGCCTGTTCCTAATAAGTTAGAAAGATTCAATAACCTAATATGTGGAAAAAAGTCAGTTTAAAATTCTCTCTGAATACAGTTTATAAATTAATTTTATTCTGCATTTGCACAGCAAATTGAATGTGTGTCTTAAGTATATTTGACATATTTCAGTAGAGACAAACATAAAAACGGGGCAAAAAGTTTGGATACGGATTGTTCCTAAAAAAAGGTCAGTGTGGAGCAGCCTTTATATCTTTTGAGTATGTAAGAGTGCTAGGCAAGCCGAAGACCCCAGTGTGCAATCCCAGAGTAAAATAGCCTATTACTGTTAAAAAATTAATACCATCTTCAACAACCATAGTAGAAAATGAGTATATACACATTACACACCAATGCAGTGGCATTGCAGAGCAATATCAGGACTGAGAAAATCCAGTTATCTAGCTGAGAAACAGGCTACAAAATAACAGCTGCACACAATCATGTGGACTCACTCATGGCACCTACTCTAAACCACTTTGCTCCCTGATTTACAGTCTGAAACCCCAATCACAAGATTGTTTTGCCTCCCATTTTCTCCCTGTGAAGAAGCATAAGGCAATAGTTCACTCTTGGTTCTTTACTTCAAGTAGAACGCCATTTTGTTTGTTTGTGATGACCACTAGGAGTTAATTAGATACATGAATTTCCCCTGACATACACATACAAACTCTATTTTTCTTGCTTCTTTTTCTTAAATAAAAGCTCTGAAAATTGAAAATAATTCAACCCTGTCTAAAGGGCAATTATGAAATAGTTTAGCGCATATGAAATTCTGAAATTGAGTTTCTTACAAACACTGGCAATACATCAGAGTTCTGTGCCAGCCTCTATGGCATTTCTGGTAACTACAACAATCTAATACATTAAGCTGGAACAATGGTACATTTGGCTCCAAGGAGAGATAGACAAAACTTTTTAAGCAATGGCAAATTAATCAAGAAGTTCAGCTTCAGGAGGACTGAGCCTATTTGTAAATTCAGCTTTAAAATACAGAGAATAAGGCTGTGAAGACAGAGAAACATTTCATTCTGACAGTTGAGAATAACTATATATATATATTATTATTAGTTTGTTTCAAACAGCACTATCAAAAAAGATTTTTATTGCAGTGTTAACGTTAAAGAGCCAAGCTTCCCTAAATATAATTTCAAGTAGCAAAAGATCTTTGAGGGAAAACCACCGCACCTTCTCTATCCTAGTTTTAAATAACTACCTTTAAGAGCCTCCTGAGCCCTAAAATGTTACTGATTTGTATCTGGCTGCCAAACATAAAAATCCATTACTCAAGTAGCTCTCTTTCAGATTTGGGTAAGCTATTTTGTAAGCTGGACACTTCCACCAAAAAACAAACAAAGAAAGAAAATCAATAACAAAACAAACAAACAAAAATACAAAACCAAACAACAAAAACCAAAACCAAAACAAAACCAAAAACAACTCTACTGCCTGGGCCATTATGTGATGAAACAAAATTTTCAGGAGAAATAGGTAAGTGCACCAAGATCACCACTTTTTACCTTCTTACTCTCCCATATATCTTTATCAAGGATACTAGCTTCTACAGTGATGAAAGGCATACCTAGTAAAAAAGCAGTAGCTAGCATATTCCATTTTCAAACTCATTCAAACTGAGTTGTTTTTCTTGAAATTATATTTGCAACACACATTAACTGACTTGTACCAAACCCTGCTTCTCTTAGAGAGAACCTTCCTTTTTCACCTCTAGAGTCTATTAGTTTTAAGGTCAGAAGAGAATGTGTATGTCCAGTGTGATCCTCTCACACGGAAGGGCCAGAGGGCTCCAAACAGCTGGCAAAAGATCCAGATATCAATTTGCAGCTGTCAGTCTGAGGGAGTAGAGAAGTGCTTTTGACATACTTCCCATTGGCAGTATTTTAAAATAAATCTCTACTGTCCAAAGCAGTGTCATGTAATAAGATCTCAATATGGTCTTGGGAGCTGTCCAGCTGCACAGAATGCCAAGAATGGATATGTTCTGCCTCTCTGAACCTGAAAGCACTCGTTTTCTCCTCAGCATTGCCTACACACCCCCAGCTGTTGGGATGCACAGCTGTTCATATGGTATTCAAAACACACATTTGTAAAAACTAAACAGTTCTCTCATATGACTTCTAAGAATTATATACTGAATCCTTCACATTTCATCCCAGCAAATGGGGCCTTAAATCTACCTTGCAGAGGTGTGCTTGTGGCTGTTGTGCCCTCTTAGGGAGCAAAGCAAGACCTTTTGTGCAGAGATGAAAGCAGAAGGAAAAAAAGCAGCTAGCATGAAAATAAAAATAAAACCTCTGTCTGATTAACTAGATAATTATATTACTTATTTTTAAGAATGGTCCTTGTGCAGTATAAGTACATAATCTTCCAGGTACTTGAAAAACAATTTGAAGAAAAGTAAGCACAATGAAAGGACTAAAAATTTCCATTCCCATAGAGAGATTGTAATCCTTTTTGAGAGTGAAGCTCTTAAAGGCAATTCAGAGAAAACTAAATCTTATTTTTGCTGTAAATACTGATAGCTGCATTGAACTCAGTGGTACTAAAACCAAGCTTTGAGTTCTCAGTGGATTATGGTTCAAAAAGGTGCCAGAACAGTACTTCATGTTTGTTTAGCTAATAAAATATAAAAGGTACCAGTGGTTCTCAGTGCTTCTGAACTTATAAATTCAACTGACACTAAAAGTTTGCTCACACAAAAACCGGAAAATTCAGTGTATTCCTAAACTATAAAGGTGTTTAGTATAACTTAGATATTGATCTAAAAAAACTCAATACTGCTACCTGTCAAGTTTGTCACTTAATGTGAAGCTTTTTCCTTTGTTTTGGAAAAAACACAGAAATACTATCCACTGAGATTTCTGAAGGCACCGACATCTTATGTAACTTGTTTCCATCCTTAAAGAGACAATAACTATATAATAATTAGTAGAAATGCCTTGTTACTGTTTTTCATATTGCTCGAAAAGTCTCAGTTTAATTTAATACCTATAGGCTTGCAGCATAAGAATTATGCATGTTCAGGTATGTACGTCTACATATACATGAAATATGGAAAAATTTAAAATAAAATCAGCCCTCCCCTCATTGACAGAGAAAAAGAAGAAACTAGAGAATTACTGACTATGTAGAAGCAGTTAACCTATCCAGTCTTTAAAAGACTATAAGAAAAAATAGCATCAACAAGACACATGTAAGTATCAGGTTCATGAAATGAAACATTTACTCCACATTTTCTGACAAGGTTAGTGGTGCAAAACCAAACCTGCCTTCACATGTACAAGAAAACGGATCTAACAATGTCAAAACAACTGCTAGGTGTTACCCTCTTTTCAGGCATTAACACTGTACTTTGCTAGAGGACATGATCTGCTTTTTCCCTAAGAGAGATGGCTCATGGAAGGAGTCTGTCATTTTAAGAGTACGCCCTTCTTCTGTATTTGTGAGACCGTAGACTCATGAAATATGCTGTATGAAATGCTGTAAATGGACTAAACAAAAAATATGACTTGAGCTTTAGCTCACAGCATAAAACTAGAAGTTTTAGACAACAAATTCTTAGTATGACTGCAAATATGTATAACACTTCATTTTATGGTAAGAGTTCCTCTTACTCTTATCAATAATTATTAGTGAATATGTTTTCCAAGTTTCTAGGTGAAGTAAAATGAGATTCTAATCTGCTCTAAATCACAATCACTCTAAATTATCAGTGTGCAGAATTGACTTACATCTCATAATAATTTTAATATTACCATAACAAGTGATCTTGTTAAACAGTATTTCACGACATTTGAAAAGGTCAGGTGCTCATCTGATATAGGTCAGAATAAGCATTTACCAGAAATCTAAAGTACTGATTGGAGTAGTAAGAACATATAATTCTGTTGTAACTAGATGACTTTTTTTTTTATTATTATTTAAAAAAAGAAATCTTACTTTACACATCTTTGGAGATCTCGCTCCATTGGTCACAAATGCAATTATTCTTGAGATGTCTGCTATTTAACAAGTCACCCAAACTAACAGTCCAGAATCTATGTGCAGAGCACTTTTTGAAAATCTGAAGATCTGGTGCTTACAGATATAACTGAATAGGAGAGAGAAAATTTTGGAGAGGATGCGACAAAACAAAAAGTAGTTCCAGAAATAGCAAACTAAAACAGGAAAATAACTGAGTGGCTTTGACGTAAGATAATGTGAAATAAGAACTATTTGCCCACCCATACCCATTCTGCAATTATGCTACTATTCATAAAAAGCTTGCAAATTACCTTTTTTTTTTTTTTTTCTGGATTTGGTTCAGGTTCCTTTCTTGATCAACACTGAGTGAACCTCATAAATTTAATATAAAACAGTATTCAAACCATAAAGTCTACTTTAAGATCCAAGAGAGCCTTAGCACTGTAAAATCTACTAAAGGAGAGTTTCACATGTGCATACTTTCCCCTAATCTCCCTTTTCTAGGTGACATCTTGAAGGGAAATAAAAAAGGCCTAAAAAATTATAGGGGAATGCCTAAACCATACAAAGTCCCAAAGCTACTAAAAATTAAGGTATCAGTTAGTTCATTGCCTTGTGAGCTATAAAGAAAATATTTTGTCAAAGTGAACTCCAAAGCCATCTTTAGTTAAGAAAACTTGAAGGAAAATGTGTAAGAAATTCCATTTTCTGTAAGTATCTAACCAAAAATCAAGGAGCAATGTCACATGAAAACCTCCACTTATTTTTTTTTTTTTTTTTCTTTTCATTTTAGACTATGTAGTTATTTTTGGCATCTATCAGGGGTCCAAATGGTGTATTGAGAGTACCAAATTACCAGAAAAACTGCCATTCCCTCATAGCCCCTTCCACTGCAGAGGTCAGTTACAGCTTCTCAGCCTGGCCCCAAAAATTCATCTGCAATGTGCTTAGGTCTCACCAGTAAGACCTGGGACTATTAGCTGGAAACCACACTACAGTGCGTAGAATAATCTAGAAAAGGTCTCTGATGATCCATGTCCAACTTTCAGCTCAGCTAGTAACCCAATATAAATAAATAATGCTGCAGTAAGAGAGTGCAATTTAGAAATTACATAAATGATCAAATCAAGAGTTGGAAACACTAGTCATTCGTTATACTCTACCATGTTTTTCCATATCTACATGAGCTGTAATGCTCTACTGCAGCTGAACTACAATAGCCCTCAAGAACTACTACTAATGATTACCAGAAACTTGAAAAGTAAAGGAACTCTCGTTATTTGTGACATATGGTAGTAATTAAAAAAAAAAAAAAAAAAACAAAACAAAAACACACAGCATGTTGTGAATGTGTTCACTACTTCTCTTCCTGCATAAACACTTAGCCTTTTATGGAAGGGTGTCAAATATTCATTCACCCTCTAGGATGTCTGGAAAACATGTTAAGAATATCCAGTCAGCTAGTTTAATAACTGTGCTTTTCTGACAGTATTGTCTCTTCATATTTCTGACCCTCACTGCAGTCCAAAATTAAACATATACAGAAAGTCAGCTCACTTGGACAGCAAGTTTTGCTGCCACAGCAAAGGAATTAGCAATATTTATCAAGCAATAATTGGCGCTTTTTCTGATGAATACCTTTTTTCCGATGAATACCTTTTTTCTCTCACTTTGATTTTATTGTCACTAATCATATGGATAAAATAATAGGACTCAACTCTGTATGCTGTGCTCTCACCTAAAGATGTTTAATCTTTTAGCTGAAAAGTGAGTGTCAAAAGTATACTATCGCCGGTCGGGGCGGGAGGCGACATGGGTTTCAGGATACCAGCTTTTTTTTTGCAACAGTCTGTCTACCTTTATACAATCCTGGGTGACACATGTACACACAGCATTGGTTTACAACTTCATAACAACTCTTGATTGGACATAGAGACACATGTCTTAACACAACAGGTTAACCTCTAACAGGAAACTCACTCTGTGTTACAGTCCTACTGTCCGTGGTTAACCCTCTGCCAGGTGTAAGAAGTTCCACCTTCGATATCTCAGTTTACAGAGAGCCCAGAATCAGCTGGACACCCCCGCAGTATACCCTCAATAAAAAAGTGTTTTATGGAAATGCATTAGTATATAGTATCTAGGTGACAGAAAAAAAATTAGTTTTGGTAAAAGTATCATTTAAATGCATGTTCAAGAATGGTGTGTTGTTCTCCAATAAACAAGCCCCATTTTCATTTGTCCAAATCAATTAATTAGTACTATACACAACAGAAAAGTACAAAATATATTTTGATGTTCATAATTTGAAAACTTTCAAATGGAAATTCTATATGGGAACTCCAATATGCAGCTTAATGTAAGTGCTTCTAAATGTAGTTTCGATCCATTACTCATTTCCATTTTCTTTTTTTCAAAAGATGATAATATGGCTAAACATAACACTCAGTGTTCTGCAGTATAAAAAATGTATGCAACTTCCTGTTCTTAACAGAAAAGAGACTTCATTAAATGATTATGACAATACAGTATCTGCCATTGCCTCTCTCTGTGCATAACAGTGTGTCCTAAATCATTAAGATCCTCGAAAGGAGCTAATGAGGGCTCTGCCCTGTGAGACATGTTCTGATGAACATCACTTTCAGCTCAAGGTGCCTACTAACAGCTTATGGCACCTGACAACTCATAGAATCTGATCTCAGATCAGACTTCATACATTTTTAAATTAACTCTGTTCCTGATATTAACATCAATGTCTTCTCAGAAAGCTGCAAATTTTCAGAAGTTCTCAGAAATCGACTGTATTTTAACCTATGTAAATGTCATCCTGTGCTGTAATTTCTCACCTTCATATGTTATGGCTTCATGACTTTTCTGTGTAAAGAGACTTCTCTCTTTAGTGCAAGCTGTAGAGTGACGTGGTTTTCAGTAGGCCCCTAGGTTGCATTTCTCACGTCAGTAAGAACATGATTTTACATAGTTACTAAAAACTGGGCTGTTTGAGTATGCACAGCATATGCTAAATGACATCCTCTATATTAGTCAACTGAATCTGTCATTCCTGTATGTGTCTCAAGATCTTATATATGCAAATAAGAAAAGCCTTTCACATGTTTTGCATGGTACATGCAGAGTGCAAAATAGCTGCTCACTAACATTCTGATTGTGGACATGATACATTCAGTGATTTTCTGACATCATAAAAGTTCCTCTAAAGTAAATTTTATTTAATTTGAAAATATAATCTCTTTTTACTGCATTAGAATGATCACTAATGAAAGCAAACACCACTTTATGTTATTCCCCAGGGATCAATAAACATGGGAACAAGCTTAAACTAAAACTAAAGATCAAGGTATATGGAAAATAGGTTAGTAATTGGCAAAGAAAATAGGTTGTAAGTAGTGTAGGGAAGCACATCTCCTTCAGAAAGTGTAGAGGCACCTTTAAACTAATGTAATGGAAATATCTCCAGCTAAGAAATGTCCTAGCATCCCCTAATGTACCCCCACCCTCAACGCTGTATAAAAGCCAAGAAAGAGGAGAGCTCAAATTAATTCAATAGGAACTGCAGAAGCGAGCTGCAAGAATGTAGATTTCTGGATAAAACCTCTCCACTTTTCATTTTAACAAAGCCCTTTTTCAGTCTGTGAGGCTCACATTTTCCCATGTCATGAACAAATTTAAAGATTTCCATCCATTCTGATGGGTTTTGTTTATTCATTTTCTATAAGCATAAGAGTTTGTACACAAGCTCTCTGCTCCTGACATTATCAAAAATAACTGTATCTCATTCTTCTCACCTGGCTCTACAACTTTTAGTGCTGACCCACTGCCAGACACCATTTTTGTTTTGTAGGTGGCCTTGTGAGAATGAATTAATTCTGTGTCATATAATGAGTCATACCTCCACTTTGACTTTAAATTATAGTGTCCAACATCACTTGGAGCATGAGGTATCTCTATGAGTGGAAATTGATCTGATTTATATATTCATTAAATGAATTTGCTTTGACTACGATGTACAGGCTTTAAAACATCAGCTCTCTCTCGTCCCATTATTACACAGTTTCCTAATTACCTCTCTAATCACACTACCTAATATTGTAAAGTGCCTTGGAGTGTGCAGAGAAGTTGGTGCACATTAAGAATCAAATTAGCAGATTTGGAGAGTAGAGAAGCCTCTTCTTTGTATTTTTCCCATAGCCATGTGGAAAGAAGAGTCTGCGTTTCATCCTTGTGCTGACACAACAACTCTGAAAGTCCAGGTGGCAGAGCATGATCAGACCATATGCTTCAGAGAAAACTATTTTTCAGAATATGACTTGGAACTTACAGTTCGATAAACTTTACCTTCCTAGTCATGCCTTTTTAGCATTTGAGTTTGGTGCAACTACTGTGAAGCATACCAAAAGAAGACCTAGGGAAACTGGTGATAAAAGCACAATACTGCAATAGAGGTCTGGCCCTTAGGCAAGAGTCTCATCAGCTTTCCTATTTTAGAAATGTCTTCTTGAAACACTTGATTGTGTTCATGTTATAATGTAAAATTAATAAAAAAAATAATAATAATTCAATTCTTAAATTTTAATTCCTGACCAATCCTCATTCATTTTAAGGTCTCTCTTGGTTGAGACTTTTCCTCAAACTATTGTTTTTAATAGAAAGGCTCAAAGACTATGTGTACATGCCCTAAATGGATGAATTGCCTTCCTCAAATTCCTTTATTAAGAACTTGCTGCATACTTTAAAAGGTACATAATTTCTTCACTAATATTTATGCAGGTCATCCATTTGTAAAGTACCACAGAAGTCAGTATTCAATTAGAAACTCAGTTTAGTTGACTAGCTCTCTTTGATTTCAATATGCTCTTCACTTGCTTAAATGCTGTGAAAGCATTTCTAGTCTTGAGATATTATTTTTTCTTAATATCATCAATAGCATAAAAACCTAAAAAACAAAACAAAGAAAAAATGCCAACAAAACCAACCAACAACAACAAAAAAACCCAAACAAACAAAACAACACCACCACCAAAACAACAACAAAAAACCAACACAAAACCAAAACAAATTAAAAAAAACCCTCACCAAACCAAGTCAGCCATTTTCTGTCCATCTAAGAATTATTTCCTGAAACATTTTTCATTCTTGACCATGGATTTTCAAGGCTGGTAATTCTCACATAATTTTGGTTTGTTGCTTTTCCCAAATGCTTTTTGTAAATTCTTATTCTCAACTTTTTTGGAAGGTTTGCTGTGATACATAAAGTCATCAGAGAGAGACATTTGTTCTTGTGCTTGTATTTTCTATGCTTCTTGTCATCCTCCAGTCTACAACAACATCAAAGAGAAAAGGGATGCATAGCAGGTTCAACATTAAATTGTTCTGTGGCTTGGTTGCTAACTTTTTATCCATCTTCACCCCCGCATTATTTTCACAGCAACCTATGGAAAGTTCCACAACAAAAGAGGATGCTGTTAGTCAGGCTCCCTTGAAAGCCATGAAACTGTCCCTGGTATGCATACTTGACCATCTTTTATTTTCTTTGTGTACACTACTCTAGGGAAATTTTTCTACAACAGGGGTTTACATGGAACCTCACCCACTACACCCATGTTTTTTCAGAAATCTGTCTTTTTAAGGAGTTTGACTGAGGTTGAATTTTTATGTACCTTTTGATCTCTTTTCCTGGTAAGAAATATCATACTTAACAGAAAGATCAATACTACCACCTGATATCTTTAATGCATGCCAACACTCTTCCTTTTTAAAGCAGGACTAATCTATTTCTTCTCCATTTTAGTCAGGGAAAAAGTTGCTTGATGCCACACAGTTCTGCATTTAGATGTGGATCCCTACCTAACTTCTTCAATTGTTTTGTTCTGTTCTTTCTCCCCATTAAAATCTACCTCAGTGGTTTTGTTTAAGGCCTTTTTTAATTTATATATTTAAATACAAAAAGAAAAAAGAAAAACACAAATGAGAAATAAGTAAAAGACTTAAATGTCTCAAATATCAATATTCTGAACTCCCGCAACCTGCAGGGGGGAATCAAAATGGAACAGGTAGTACTACTTTGAGATCATAATATTAAGAGAGACCAGAGAAACTGAGTTATGGAACTCAGAACTGATCTTAAAGAATGCAGTTAAGATCTTCAGTAGGTAATCCAGCTACCTAGTCTATCAAGACACTTTGTTTGCACTTCATAGTTTTTTACTGTCCTAATAAAATAAACTAGAATAAAAGACAAATACAGGAGGAGGACGGAGCAGAGAAGCTGCCATCAAGTAGAACTGCACAGATCAGATGGTATAGATTAAAAGATTTTCCAAACTGTTCTTATTCACAATTGGACAAGAATCGGCATAGTACAATTACTAAAATCAAATAGCCACAATAGTTTCCATAACAGGTCTGACTCAGAGAGCTAAAAACATGTGGCTGTCTTGTCCAGTGAGTCTGGTGAGTCTGCACCTCCATATGTTGCCATCTCCTTACAGGAACTTCTTTTCAAGCAGCATTTTCCATATACTACTTCATACATTCAACCACCCAGTGCTCTGAAGATCACCAGTCAAGACTCCACCAGCCACATATAATTTCTCTCTAATTTTACCCATTTGCCCCTCTTTATCTTTCCCTTAAACTACTACTACTGCCAGGTAAAGCAAAAGTAAAGCAAGGGGCAAGACTACTGATAATATTTTAAATATAAACTGTTACTTATATGGGTGAGTCTCTAAATAATTATGGAGAAGTCTATTACATCTTAACATGTGAAAACCAGATCCATACCAGTTATTCTGCAAATGGAAATGTTTAGTGTGATCAAGTGAAGTGTCATCTCTGTTAGCTCTGTCCTTGCATATATTCCTTCACCTCTACTCAAGATGCTGCTGGAGAGCACTTTCTAGGCTACACAAACCTCTCATTTGAACCACTGCAGCCACTCTTGATTTGTAAGTAAGCAAGTCCAAAATCCATCCATACGTATGGAAAAATCAGACACTACTAATTCATCTCTAAGGTTTAGACTGGGGGATGAGCTAAAGCCCATCTGGAAGTAAAAGATGATTTAATTTTAACAGTCAGGTATTATTCTATCTTACCAGCAAAATTATAATGGTACTAATGGTTTAACAATGGAAGTTCAATAGAAAACATTTTAAAACAGCCCATCAAACAAAAAAAGCCAAAAACCTATGCCACTCTACAATAATGTCACAAAAATCATCAACTGATAGCAACATCAAAAGAAATATACATTTACAGGCACTTTTGAAAAAAGAGAAGAGAGTATGCTAGGATGAGAAAGAAGAGAGACAACAGGGGAGCTGCTGTTTGAATAGTTGGGTGTTCCTTGTCCATGTTCAGTGCCTACAAACAAGCTAGCTCATTTCAGGGGAAAAAAAGACTTTTCGTCAGCTTTTTGACTAATCATCCTCTTAGTAAGGTGTGATGAAGAGATGGTGTCTCTCAATTGCACACAGCACTATAGGCACCTCTGAGTTGAAACACCAGCCAAAGTTTTGGGATACACAAAATATGAGCATTAAACAAATTAGAGAACTTTATTTCAGCTTGCTGGTGCATGTAAACCCTTTTTGACATTTGGTATCAAGCAGACATTGCAATAAACCACTATTTTATATCAGGAGTAGTCAGAAGAACTACTTATATCTCCATTAATTAGTAAAATAATACTAGGAAACAATCAGTTCATTATCTATAAATAGAACTGAGAGAGAGAATGAGAAAAAAACCCAACACGCTCTTTAAGTTAAAGAACCCAAAGCAAATGGATATAAGCTACCCATGAAAGAAACAAAGCTGGAAATTAGAGGACAAAACAAACAAAAAAACCAAAATAACAACAAAAAACCAAACAAAAACTACAAAACAAAACCACACAAAACAAACAAACAAACAAACCTACAGCAAAACCAACCAAGCCAATAGTTTCAAAACGAGGTTTGACTTGTTAATGAATGTAACTATACACTGCCATTATGTTCAATACGAGGACATTGTTATCAGCTATTCAATCTACCTTATACTACTTTTTTACTTACTGAGAAAGGTGTTAGTGCCCAATGCATTTTTTAGAAGAGCACTGAGCAACTCCCCTGGCCAAAATGTTTGGAAACTCCCCACCCTCAAAACCAGACACTGGGAGAAAAGGCAGCAGACAGATTTTCAAACTATCAACATCCAGTGGCTAGAGAGGCTGATCTAGACTGATTTTACTGAGAGCTACTGAGTAGACACATCTTGAACTGAAGTGCAGAAACAGAACTGCACTATGAGAACCTGCTGGTTCTCAGCAATTTTATGTATTCTTCATGGCAAGTTTAACATTGACCTTTGTTTTAGGCATAAAGAGGCCTCACAAAACTGGTTCAGTTCAAGCTTGCTGAATCTGATTTCATTAACAGAACTACACCTACATCAGGCAAGATTTAAGATTGCTGTATTCTGACTTAGAGGTGAGATGAACTGTTCTGTGAGAGACAAGTAGAGAAAGAAGTTTTATCTGTCTTCCACCTTTACAGTATTCTCCTTTGTCTGTTATTTACAAATTCCATAAATCTTAATTAGAGATTATTTATTTAATAAGAGAAATCTGTAGTTGTTGATACATCATATGGATTTGGCTGCCTGTAGAAGTCAATAAAATTCCCAAACTACTAGGACAACTTGGCTGCAACAGAATTGGTGGTTTTAATGTCTACAAATACAAGTAACTGGGCACTTTGACGAAATGATCATTGCAGAATGTCTTTCTCAGAGAGGTGATAGTGAATCAGCACAGAAGATCTGAAGTATTCTGTTATATTCAGAGGTAGACTGTCTTTGCCTTCCTCTCAATCAAATATTAAACAACTTCCCAATCTTAGTCTATTAAAAAAAACCCACACTATTATTATATTATTTTTCTCATACTCCATAGTCCCTGTACTCAGATTCTCTTTACACCTTGCATTGTTGGTAAGCTACGTATTTGCATTCAGTCTTGTAACATGTTGGATGGTCTTGAGTTCTAATTCAGGCAATAAGAACCTACTGACTTTTTTCATTTAGTTCTTAATTTTTCTTAGACAAACAGATTTGTATGGACATGTAGCTCTCACTGTGGTATCTCAAATGTGGTCATCTCGTCAAGGACAAGATAGAAGATAAGGAAGACTTAATGTTGAGTTTTGCTTTAGTATTTCCTTTGTTCCCCTGAGCCACAATTGCCTATACTATCCAGTATGTAATACCTTTTGTGTATCTGGAAATGGTTATGAATAATATTCTGTTGTATAATATACTGTCTCTACCATTGCCGCATTAAAATTTGATTTTTCTAACTGCTAAAGCAAAATAAACATTTCTATCCACAAATACTTAAAACAGTATTCACCTGCATGTATCTATTCAGACTTTCTAAACCAAATAATTTTGTTGTCATATTTTCCCCTTTTCATTATATTTTCATAGTATTCAATCCTTATCTCCCAAATTCTGCTCTCTATTTTTTAGGTCTCTAAACTTCTAGCTTCAAAAATAATACTGTTTTTCAAACAAAATCCCTTGAGATAATGTGAGATCTACTTATGTCCCAACTGTTAGCAGAAGTGAATGAAACTTTGCTGTTTAAAACTGGATGTAGAGCAATTTTTAGAAGAGTAATATCTAACTAAGTAATTTTATGTAATTATCAGCTACAGTAGCGTAAAGATCTTCAGGTCATTTTTCCCTTCTGAACAAGTTCTTCCCTAACTCTAATTCACTACACTGAAAATAGGTATTCAATTGTGGTTTTGCTCTCTTCAGAATCTGCTCTTCAAAGAATGAAAAAAAATATTTGAGGAGCAGCTCATTTACCTTGTTTTTAAAGCCCACATTACTCACTATTTATGAGCATTCAGGTGACTCCTAGGCATTCATGGAGATATTTGTGAATCCCAAGAGTTCAATAGACTGTTGCATGAATGATGATTCATCTGGAAGTTTGCATTGCAACCAGATTATCGTCTACTGAAGCTCCACTATTTATTACTGGCAATTCTTCATCTTTACGATACCCATCATGGAAAATGTCGAATCAATATCATCTAATGCATGTGACCAATAATCACTTTTAGTAAAGAAATACCATGTTCAAACATCAACTGAATTCCCAGGTAATTCTTCCTTGACTTCCATAGTCTTTGAAAAAAAAAACAAAATTGGGTTGTATTTGCCCTAAACAAAGGGGAGTGGTTTGGAGATTTTTTTCTTTCTTTCTTTCTTTTGGTGGTACTGTTTTGGGGTTTTTTTGCTATTGTTGTTTTGTTTGGGGTTTTTTATGTGGGGGTGATGTTAACTGAATAATTTCCCTACATCTGGTAGCTGGGAGAATAGTAAAGCTGTTGCTCTGTCTTTATTGTACTGTGTTTTTTAATGCTTTCAGGGTTTAAGTGTGTTTCTCCAGTATTTATGGAGTAGTTTGGGGGCAGGTGATGTATGGAATCAACAGCCTACAGTCCTGTTTAGAAGAATCAGCTATAGCATAGTTACCTGTAATTACCAGCACAGGGCATAATCATCAACTATCATCTTGCTACAATGCAATAGTACCTTTGCAGAAAATATTTTTTATATTTAAAATCAATACTTACCTGAGACAAATAATCTGACCAGCTCTGCTTCTCGTGTTACATACTCTCTGCTCATAGACATACCTTCAAAGACAAATGTGACTAGCCATAAAAATAGATAAGCCTTAATGTCACATGGACTACACTGCTAAATTCCCAAAGAGAGGAGTTTTATTTTGTAGCATTTTGAACCAGGAAAGTTAACAGCTACAATCCCTGCTGGCAACTTGTCAGTTTGGCATTTTTATTTCAAAGCCACATATGGTTCCCAAGTACAAAATAAACATTAATTATGTCTTTCTGTGCCTTTTTATTATGTACTCCTCTAGTCTTCTCTGGGGTCTAGGGGTGTGTTTGTTTATTTCACTATAACCAGAATATCAACAATTCCCATCTTTGCAGAAGTCTGTTACTGGCTCCTTTGATGTTGGGTTTTTGTGGAGGTTTTTTTGTTTGTTTGGGTTTGGGGTATTTTGTTGTTGTTTCAGGTGGTTATTTTTCTGTTATTTTGGGGTTTACTGGGTTTTGATTTTTTTTTAAAGACAAGCAATTATCATCTTATCTTGCAACACATTTGTAATTAAGTGACATATCTATATGCCTGCAAATATAGAAATATAGGTGTATCTTCAGATGCTCAGAGTGCTTCTTTTGGGTATTTAGGCCCAGAATGCCATCAAATGTGATGTATGCAAAACTTTAGATTTTTAAAAGTTGAACACTCAGGTTAACTAATTAATGCTAATTAATACATCAAGAAAAAATACAGACACTTCTTCTTAAAATTCAATGAGAGGTTACAGTTTCTTGCTTTACCTCATCCCTAATGGCAACAAAAAAAGCTACGGTAACTTTTATAGCCAAAGGTCTGTAGCCTGGAATTCTATTACATTAGCATTTAGACTCCTAATATATTTTAGGCATATTTATTCCCTTTGGACTTTGAAAGAGTTTTTGACTGCAAAGTGCATTTCAATCTTTTTTATTTTTCTGAATGCCTTTTGGTATAGTGATTAAAAAGCTAAAAATTCTCTTCCAAGAATGTGCTATTATTATTCAAATGTAGTTAAGTCAAAGACATAAACTAGAACAGGATCATTAAATATGTCAATAGTCTATTTTCCCACCTATTTTTTCTCATTATAATGTTTCTAATTTTTCTGACTTGATACCTCATGGCCTAATGAAATGAGTGCAAAAAAAAAAAAAAAAAAAAGAAAAATATGTTATTGTAGGGGAGAAAGTAGTATTCTCCTGTAGAGAGAAAATATGAAATGTTACTGAATACTGCAGTGTGGTGCCATTTTCATTTCACTCTTTTTACTGTTCAGCTTTTTAGGAAGCACAGCTGATTTACTATTTCTGTCTCACAGGAGCTGGTCAAGACAAACTTGGAATATAAATATAACCTCTGTGGTCTAGATGGTACTTCACAACTTTCTTAGCCCGTAACTTAATACTAGCAATTTCGAATTTTTTTTTGGCATTTTCCCACCTCTTTTATTGCTTGTTGAGCCTGGTGGGTACAAGTGCTTTATGGGTTGGTCAGTGCTGCTTTAGCACAGAGACCCTGAGCAGAGGGTCAGCAGACAGATTTCCCCAGATGTACCATTTCTTACTATGCAATCTCATGCACCTGAATTCTGTATTTTTCTGTCTCCCCCTTTTTCCTCTGTAAGCCCTTTAGGCCATAGCATTTTTAGAACATCTATCTAGCAGAAATCTCCACAAAGACTAGAGCACGAAGCAAATAATATAATCATATACCACTGTTTTATTTGAAGCTCATTACTAATGTAAAGTGTGGCACTCATCATTTGCTCTGTATTTGACTCATGATTATCTTATTCAAATGGCAGTGTTCACTGGAAATCTTTATGTTACTTTTGTTGAAAAGGGTCTACAACTCCATTTGTTTACCCAAAAATGACAGAGCAAGGGAGAAGAAATAAGAACTGTTCGTAAAGGATCAAAGATGACCATGCAACCCTGTCCAAGCGACAGAATCAAGAACACAGGCCCTCCACACAAAAGTCTCTTAAAGAAAAGGCCCTGTGCAGAGATCAGTTCTCCAGATGTGTGCAAAAATATAGGTCACTGTGTCAGCTTTCTGGCCCTAAAGCCAACTGGAATGGTTCTCACCCAAAAGGCCTAGATCACCCATGTATTCAGAGTAGGATTTACAGAGAAATGATTAATTGAAAACATTAGGCACTGAAGTCTTTTGTGTTAAATGCCTTTTGCAAACATCATAAACACCCTGTTTAGGTTAGTTTTCTCATTTGCCATCTAACTTCCACTTGCATTTATAACACTGGCAACAATTCAGCCTCCCACTCTTCTCCAAGGGAGTTTGAAGCACTTCAGCAGTGTACCCCTGTGGGGACTACCAGGATCACACTCAGTTAACAAACTCAGAGATCCAAAACAGCTGCTTTAGGTCCAATACTTCATAGCTCTGCCACTAAACCTGCACAAAAGCGCTGTTGGGAAAAGAGAGTTATCATAAAAAGAGAAAGGATGGAGTTATAAGTGACATAGATGAGGTTTCAGAACGATGATTTATTTGTTTGTTTGTTTTCCGTTGTTTCTAATTCTCAGCCCTGTACATTAAGCATCAACATGGATCCTGGCGAACTTAAAAACAGTGTGGTTATTGCAGAATTAGAAGAGTCAGCAGCATATTTTTTTAATATATTTATCCTTCCTTATTTCTTAGTAAAAAATAAAATTGATCTATATTCATTGAATCCCGGTGTTGATTCAAACTCTCAGGCACTACAGACTTTGGGGGACTGATCGTGTATGAGCAATTTCTCTACAAAGTTTAAGGATCTCATTTAATATCTTACCCTGTTGAAAACAATTAATTACCACCAGATTTGACCTAATCCCTTAAAAAGCACCTGCCAATTGGACACATAAGATATAATCACATTTTGGTTTCTTAAATAGCATGAAAAACACCCTGTTATTATTATATCATTTTCTATCTGTTTCTTTGTTATAACCTTATTTCTCATGCCTGCATTTACAATAATTTTATCTCCAAAGGTTTAACAAGGAATAAAAAAGAACAGCCTACCACAGGACAAAAAAGCTATGAGGATGTTGGATAAAGAGAATAGACCACTGCTGAGCATAATAAAGGAACAGTTTGTGAATTTATATACTCACCCCTGGAATGACGATGCTGGTTGCAGATGTCAGATTAATCTCATGATGCTTCATGACCTCCTCCTCCACTCACCTCAGCTATTCCAGACACAGACAACTACACGCAACACTTTGACACTCCCATGTTCACCACCCCCAAAACACAGCCATCCATAAGACAGAAGTTGAACTGTCCTGTCTCACCCAACATAGCCAATTTTACAGGAAAGTAATGCCCTTCTCTGTTTTCCCCTCCCGTTATTCACTGAGTGTTTATTTGTTCTTAATGCATAAAAAACTCATACCCCAACAAATATCCTTGTATATAACTTGGAGAGGTATTTTCAGTTGAGGCTGAACCAGTCCAAGATCCTATCCCAAGCTAAATAGTGCTCAATGTGCAGGGCCAAAAAGACCACTGGGACCTAAAAAAAAAACACCGAATGAGGTATGAAGTACCATAACCAGGTGTGAATTCTTAAGCAAATTATAGTAAGGTAGTTCTTCAAAAATTATTAACAGCTGTTTTAACTCAGTCTCAAAAGGCTTATTTCTGCTGTAAGACCAGACAGAGTAATTCCTTCAGTCTGAAGAGTGAACTACTCTGCAAATACAGTGACAAAAATAGATTAAGGAACTTCAATTAACCATTGCATTTTAAATCTCATTGAAATGTGTGTGTTAGCTTTCCTTCATATAAAAACTCATCTGTTTCTTTTTGTCAGTAATACTGTTGTCTTCTTTCATGTTCTCTGGGTTGTAGCTACAAAAATAAAATAATGAAAATGGCATGTAAAAAAAGATGCAAGTCTTTCCTCAAGAGATATGCAAAGGCTGTCTACAGTCTTAACAACAAAGGGGCTTCCTGCAATTCTAATAAACATTTCTACAGCATTTGCATATACAGAATATTCTGGTTGATCTCCAGTAAAACTGCAATTATTGATCTGTGTGTACTAAGTAATTTTTATATATTCCATAGGAAAACAATGGGGGATGCTTCAATAGCAGCATCTGATTCTATTTTGATAAAAGCAGACCAACACATTTGTGTGCACTCTGAAGCAATGCAGTGTTTTCTGGATTCATTTTTTGATACATCCGCAAGCACTTTATTTTCAGTGTGTAAAAGGTACACATACAAAATAAAATTGGATAGAAAAAATCAATCAATATTTTTCTCAAATTACATGTCACCTAAGGCACTTTAAGACATCATTACTCTGAAAGCTGAGATCTTTATTTAGCCTACCTCTCCCAGTTCTACCAGCTAAAGTTTTAACGAAACTAAATGTAAAGGTTGTTATTAATTTCTTTCCTAGCTGTATAGCTTCCTATATATAAAAATTTCCTTTTTTACCATATATACTTTTCTTCACATCGTTCTATAGCATCTCTCCTGAGGTAATTTAAGGCAAGTGTCACTTCAGGCAAACACTTGAACTTCTGTTTCTATTTAACCCAAATATTCCTTTTTTTTATTATTTCTTCTATTCATCTTACTAAACTTGAAATAATTCAGTGCTGATTTGCCTTTAAAGTAACTTGTTCCATAATTATGTTGCCTTTTACCACTCAGTAAAATAAAGCAAGGAATTAACTAAAAGCTGCCTCAGGATATTTACCATTTTCCACACTTAAGAATCAATACTAGTTTGTACTCAAGAAGCACAAATCAATGAGATCCACCAAACAGGCAGCATTACCTATGAAACTGTGAGAAGACAAAACTTTAAAGGTATGCCTCAAAAAAAAAAAAAAAAAAAAAAAATTGCTTTTCTCTTAGTTTAGTCAGTCTTCTCACAAATTCAAACAGAAAGGATTATATATAGCAACCACAGGGGAGCTACCATGCAGGTAGAAAATTTTACAAATAGAATTTATATTCTAATTGATGTATGTAACCCCTCTTTCTTCCTACGACACATGTATTCATCTGGATTAAATCAAGCCTTATGGAATTATTAATTTAACATGGAAAAAAAATCATAAGTCTTAATTCTTGACTCAGCTTACAAACTAGTAAAGCAACATATGTAAAATCCCACATGAACAACCCATGTCCAATCAACAATCTTAAGAGGAATGACTACTTGGAGATACAGTGGAAAAACAGAATCCTAGATTTGCTCTTCAGGATGTGTTAGAGTCCATTTTGATCAATAAAATAAACCAAGGTTTCTCTCTTACTGTTCTTTTCAAAATGTTATGTAGCTATTTGAATACCTAATATTGACCCTAGTATGCATTATATAAGACAATTCCAAAATCATTAAGTAAACTTTTATACCTTTGGGTATGCAGAAGTTCTATGTGTGTAGCTCTACAGAGTATTATTAAAGTGACATAAACATTGTTTAGAATCACAGAATATTCTGAGGTAGAAGGGACGTGCAAGGATCATCGAGTCCAACTCTTAAGCGAATGGCCTATACAGGGATCAAACCCACAAACCTTGCTATTAACACCAGGCTCTAATCAACTGAGTTAATCTCGGGATCAGTCCATGTTAAATTACAGGGATGCTCAGACATTATCCCATTGCAATAATGCATTCATGATTACCATCTGAAACATCCCAAAATATCAGAGGAGACAAAAAGGACTGCAGTGTTTCCTGAACTAAAATTTTTGTTATTTTTTTTGCAAGTTTATAAAAAATATATTGCATCTACAGATGTAGACAGCTGTAAAGAACTTGCTCAAAGATTCTGGGATCCTGTAGTTCAAAAGTCATAGAAAATAATTTTTATTAGCACCTTCTAATATTGTCTCATGAAGCTTTATCCCAATTGGGATAATCACATATATTTTTGTTCTCCTTAACTTACACATGTGCATTCAGGCACAAGCTGACTCAAAAACCACATGACTTAATTGAAAGTAACATTATACAACAGAGGATATTACAGACCTAAACCAGCTACAGCAGTCACTCCTGGCCCTGCTTTCTATGATCCAAGGGCTACAAAACTTGTCACATACTCCAAAGAGATTACTGGCAAGGAGATGTGAGTGGTTTCATAGCCACACACGATTTTGATTTCAAGTTCCCAGCAGGACATCCTCTGCAGCTGCATGCTTGCAAAATCTAGTGATGAGATCTGCAATGGGTTTTATTACCCACAGCTTCAGAGGCCAGATAGCCCTACTGTGACTTGCATGATGTAGCACCTCCAGACTGCTTATGAGATACGAGCACATCATGACCAACAGGCTGTCCATCCCTGTGTAGGAGTTTGAATGGGCTGCTCTGGATAATTTTTGAGAGAAAAAGAACCACAACATGACAATTTTAAACCTTTCACTCTCAGAGAAAAAAAAAAATAAATCACCTTTGTGGGAAAAATGCAGCTGTCACAACTCTCGCCCTGACTTTATTTGGTGGTTCAGCTTACACACTCAAATTTATTTCCTGTAATGTATCACAATTTTTGGTATTATTGTATTAATAATTTAAAAAGTTCAATTAGTTTAAAACTCCATTTCCTACCAAAAAGGGGCTTGGTAATTTTTTTTTTTAATCACCATCCCTTTAGACCTTTTCACCCTGATGCAAAACCAAAACATTTCTCATTCTCATCTTCAATATTTAGACTTTACTCCTATCACAAGGAGACATTTGAGGTAGTCAAGGTTAATATTAAAGCACTTTTTTTGCCTAAGACTGCTACAGTAGTTAAAACAAATTCCACAGCACCTAACTGCCCTCCTTCAAATGGTGTCATTTTATCCAGAACTTCAGGGCACACAAGAGACCATGGAGACACTAGGCTGACTACAGGAAGAGCAGCTCCTTCCCCTCCTCCCACCATGTCCATCACTCGCTCTGTGTGCACACACACCTTGCCTTGCAGCACAGGAGAAGCTTCACTTTCCTAACCACCTTCAGATAAGGGGTATGGCTACTGCTATATGTACCATTTTGACAGACAAGAAGCCATGCATTTCTGCTTGCCTGGGCAACTCAGAGGAGGCTCATCATGTCACTAACGAGTTGTCCCTGGTTTGCTTATTAGTCATTTTACATGTCCTCCAGCAGAGTTAGAGATCTAGATATAAAAATGAGTAATCTATTCATGTATCTGCAGTGCACTCCAGAGTACTTCAAGTCTTTAAAACAATGACTTACCAACGAAGTTACTTGTATTAATAAACACAGCAACACAACCCCAGTATTTGTTTTGCAGTGCTATGTAGTAATAGGGAAAAGGGAATAGTTAAAGGGGTAATGGCTTTAAACTGGAAGAGAGTGAGTTTGGATTAGTTATAAGGAAGAAATTCTTTACTGTGAAGGTGGTGATACACTAGAACAGGTTGCCCAGAGAAGCTGTGAATGCCCCATTCCTGGAATTGTTCAAGGCCAGGCTGGACAAGGCTTTGGACCTTGTTCTAGTGGAAGGTGTCCACACTCACAGCAAGGGGGCTGGAACAAGGTGATCTTTGCGGTCCCTTCCAACCCAAACTAGCTTGAGACCTCAAGAATGTAAAAATACAAAAGAAAGAAAACAATACAAGATAAATTTGTCACACACATCTCCCCCCACTTCCCTCAGCACATTTAATTTTAGATAGATGAGGATGTAGAAGGAAGCATTTCCTTTGACATTTAAAAATAATTATTCTCTAGTTTCACAGTATCAGCTACCCAGTGTAAGTTCACACATGAAAACAGAGCTAAAAGATTATGCATAAATTAGAATAAAACTAAGTCCCCAGCTACGCTTTTTAAAGGAAAATCACTTGATTAGGCTAAAATAATATTGTATAACACCTGGCTTAGCAAATTCCATCAACTATCCATAGTGTGTTTTTAATGGGTAATACTACTCAATTTCTATACTTTTAGATGAGAAACCATACTAATCTTTTCTTCGTTAACTCCTTTCCATTTTCTAAGTAATAAGAGAAATTTTTTTATACTTGAAATTGATATGCAAGTAAAACAGTTACATCATCTGTAGCGTGGTTTAAAACAACAGTATGGTTTGAGCTCCCTGTTTCAGAGCATAAAGAGGCTGATTTGATAAACAGGTATTCCAATGAGTTGTGCAGGTCAGGCACATTTTAAATTTTTAATTTTTCCTCAAAATATCTCTCAGCAAATAGCTTTGAATGTGTCTAAGAAATACTGTTTCCTATTTTCTACAGTACAGTACTATTATTTCTTCAAAGGAAGGATAGAAAGGATTGAGAGGATAGCAACAAAACCCCTAAAGAACAGATTAGTATTTTGGGAGGTGTAAGGGTCCTAAAAAACAGGGGAACACTTCATTAGAAACATAATGCACCACTACATTAAACAAAACACCCACAAAACAAATGTGAGATACTGGAGCACAAGGATAGGTTTTGTTCCTTTTTTCCAATAGGTCCAAGAGAATCAAAATGGGGAAAATATGAATAACTTTTTTTCTAATTATCTAAGTGACAGAGGTAGGAACCTAATGAAATTTAAAAAAAAAACAAACAGGTTTTTATGTATGGTCTGCACCATATCATTCCAAATGTATTAAGTCATCACTTCAGATTTTAATCATTTCAGATGAAGCAGACTTTGGATTTTGTGTGTAGCTGGGTAAAGAAGAAAGATCTATTTATAACTAAAATATTTAAATGCTCTTACAGTACTTACAAGTTACACATAATAAAACATATATGCAAAAATAGCTTCAGCTTTACTCAAGAAAGGAGATGTTAAAAATGTCCACAATTCCATATTCTGAATGACAGAATAGGGAACTGGTTATGGGTTGTAACTGTTCAGTTGATCCACTTAACTAAATTAACAATAGCTATGATATTTCTTGTACATTAACCCTTGAGATCACTATGTGACATTTCACAGTAGTAAAAAATTATGAAAATCACCGGGGAAGGAGGAGGAGTAGTTTGTGGCAGTTGTGTTCAGCTTTACACAAACTCTATTTATTCTGTGTCTGGGATGTCTAATATGTCTGAGCAAACAAGGCACTGTGCTACAATTCAGGTAACCTGTACTATGGTGGCAGGGATCCGCCGCACCATCCTTCACATGTCAGGGTGCCACTGCTCCCCTTTTTACTTCTTTCATCTTAACAGTGACAGATGTTTGAGACTAGAATAGCATATTATACTGTATTTCCTTTTTCCAAATGCTTCCAGGCCTGGCTTTGCTTGAGGCTTTAGGTGCTAATGAAATATAAATGATAATGCAGACACTGAGCTCTAAGTGTTTCCTAGCAGTGTAGCTGAAGAATATGTTTGAAATAATACAGGACTCATTTGTCCTACAGGATTTTTTAATGTCTTGCACAGACCTCACATTTTCAGATGAGTGTATTTTGAGGTCAGGGAAAGAATTCTTCTCACATAAGCAACTCAGCTGAAACTAATTTACTTGAGAGGCTCAATCAATTCTCCTTTTGAATGCATCCAGCTTTACAGCAAAGCAGCATTTCAGTGATGGAGTACAGAAAAATATACTGGAAAGGTTCCTTTTATTTATAGCATTTTAATTTGACAGAACAAAGTTTGTCTCTTGCAGACTTTGGATTGCTAGCTAGAAATACATTAACTTTTGGTAGAAGAAATTTCTGTCACATCATTCTAATACATTTGTCAACCAACTGATGAGTCAACTGGAATAATATAAACTTATCTGAATTGTCATATCTTCACTGGAATCGTTTAGACACTAAAAATACCCAGAGGACCAATTTTTAGCAAGAAGGATAGGGTGATTATGAAGTCAGGTCCCAAGTACTTTGGACTGTACAGCAGCAGCTCATACAGGTTTATTCTTTCCACTTCCACAGGTTATTTAATGCACAAGTTGGGCAAACTCTGATTATCCTGCATTAGGTAAAATACCCTTTCCCAACCAAAGATTAGAATCTAATTTAAATCTTCATCGTCTCACCACCATTTTCCACGTTACACTGGAATCATTAGTATTTTGGACTCAATGAAGGTGGCAGAACTTGGTCTGCCATACATGTGAGGTCCATTGAAAGTTCATACTTTGGAATTAAATCAGGTTATTATAGAATTGGTAATGGTTACTCAAAGCTTTCATGTATGTCGATGTTATTTGCATGTGGCTTTAGGCATGTATATACTAATGTATACATAGATAAATATAACTTAAATAGCTTGAAAGCTTTGGCAGAACATAAAAATGAATAGTGAATGCTCCAGAATTTTGATGCAAACCAGGGCTTTAGAGAACTCAAACTCAAGAATATATACCGCATAACAGACAACTTTACATACAGAGTTTATTTGCAACTCTGTACCGGAATAAAACATGCAAATTAAGGCAACATATTAGAGTCCACTAATATGTAAATAGAGATAAATAGAGAAAAGTATAGGGAAATGTTGAAAAAAAAATAAAATGGTTGTCAGAGGAGAGCAGAAAGAGAGAGATGTAAACTAAGCTAATAACTAATGAAAACAAGGAAAGATCAACTTCAAGAAAAGAATCACAAAGGATGTAGTGAACATCTTGAGAAAGTCTTCCTAAGGGTATATATATAAGGAGAGGAAAAGTATGATATAAGGAGGACAATTCTCAGAAAATAAAGCTGTCAGAGATAAGAAATCTTAACCAACACAATATCTGGACAGAAATTCCATGGATTGCAAGTCAATTATAGTATTAAAATATATTGTTTTAGACTACACGTTCAATTAAAAAAAGCACCAGATACAAATTTACAACTGACAAAATTCAGATAGAAGATATAAAGATCCAACACCCACTACATTTCCACAAAAAAAGAATGGCATTTATTTCTCCATAGACTTCATAGATTCAAAAAGCATCTAATAGAATTTATGGAATAAATTCCTTGGCTATTAGGGAATTTGACAGATAATGTTACATAACTGAGATTAGATGAATCATTAGGAACTTAAATTTACATATATCAAATATATAAATATATAATTTATATATTATTAATTTATTATATATTATCATTTTATATATATATATATATATATATATATGGAAATTTCAAGTATCAGCAGAGATGCTTTATACCAAGTATGCTGGACTGGGTAAAACAAACTAAGAACAAACCACCTTAAAATCAACTCTCCCTACCCCCATCCAAAATCCACCTCCTAAACATTGAACACTGGTGTTCAATGATGAACAAGAAATCTGAACAATAAAAACCAAAAAAAAACAAGGAAATTCAGTATTTCAGGTATCTTGGCAACAGAAAACATAAAATGAATGCAATAGACAATGAAATTAAGGTCAGAATAACAGTGAACAGATAAATCTTTGTAATCCTAAATCCAGCTAGACAAAAATAAAGCCTCTGGATACTAAAGTATGAATATTCAACAAAATATAAAGATAAATGCACCATGTAGAACTTCAAACTGTGGACTTAATGAGATTCTCCAGTGAGATCTTCATAAACTGCTGTTTTAAATAAATTTTCAGTATCTGATTGCCAGGACAAATGTTATGAGAAAAGACAAAAATAATGCCATTTGGGATCAGAAATAACTGATTAAAAATTGCAATATTTGGAATGCCTATAAGCACTAATAAGACTCACCTTTTACAAGAATGTTAAATGAAGAACACTGAAGCGGAAATAATCCATTCTGAAGATTTAAAAACAATTAAGATGACAGAGATGATTACAAAAGACAAAGATAAAATAGCACAACTGTCTCAACTGTACTTCAAAGTTATTCTAGAAAACTAAATGAACAAATGAACATACTTTTCTGCTACATTTTTAGTTACATCTTTTGGTTGATGTTTTGAACACAATTACACTTCCTTCCTGACCCCACAATGGGTCTTGATGACTGCATAGTCACCTCAAAAAACATATTTCTGCTGTCTGGTTAACTACATTAAAATAACTATTATAAAACTAGGATGGTGCCTCCCTGGACATAAGAAATAAAGAAATATAAAATATGAGAAATTTAAAGGAAAAGGATGAGGTAGCTTGAAGTCTACAAAAGATGGGGTATAATAAGAGGTTTGAACATGATACACAGAATCACAGAACATGCTGACTGGGAAAGGCCCACAACGATCACTGAGTCCAACTCTTGGCCCTGCACAGGACCAAGAATAACACCATGTGCCTGAGAGTATTGTCCACATGCTTCTTGAACTCTGTCAGGCTTGGTACTGTGACCACTGCCCTGGGGAGCCTGTTCCAGTGCCCAACCACCCTCTGGGTGAAGAACTTTGTTCTAATATCCAACCTAAACCTCCCCTGGCACAACTGTTGTCATTCCCTCAGGTCTTGTCAATGGTCACCACAGAGAAGTTTGCTCCTGCTGTTCCCCTCACAAGGAAGTTGTAGACTGTGATAGTCTCCCCTCAGTCTCCTCTTTCCAGGCTGAACAGACCAAGTGACCTCAGCCATTCCTCATATGGCTTCCCCTCAATGCCCTTCACTGTCTTCTTCTTTGGACACTCTCAAATAACTTAATATCTTTCTTATATTTAAGTGACCAAAACTGCACACAATATTCAAGGTGAGGCAGTTTTGGTCACTGCCATCAGAGGGTAGTTGGGCAGTGGAACAGCCTCCCAGAGGAAGTGGTCACTGCACCAAGCCTGACCAAGAGTTCTAGAAGCGTTTGGACATTTCAAGGGACGTAATATAAAAAACACACACGCTTTGCCATGAGTGTACACTAGATTTCCAACAGAAGATTTGCCCATGAGATAACATAAGTGTTTCAGAATGATTCTTAATTATGAATGATTTGGTGAACTAAAATGAGTAACATTATACTATGATATGTCTTAGATGATTTTTAAACAAGAGGCATGTCTCAAGATGCTAGCGTTCATCTCTCCCTCAATAAGCAATGCTCATCAATGTTTCTATGTACTTCCAGAGCATTAATATCCTTACACTGGCAAAACCACCATTATTTTGATATGTTTCTTACTTTATTGGGATATACAACAAATTACAGAGAGTTCTATGAACAGACCAGTCAGCAATATTCATTAGAAACTCTGGAACTTTTAATAAATGGTCAGATTTAAATCTGGAAATTTTTTTGTTTGTTTGTTTTGTTTGTTTTTTTATAAAAGCACTCAAGAAGCACAAAGCTGTACGGATCACTGAGTTTTAGTCCACTTGAGTTGGAAGAGACCAAGATCATCTAGTCCTAACCCTTCCAACACAGGAAAGGATATTTTCCACTAGATGAGGTTACTCAAAGCCCCATTCAACCTGGCCTTAAACATTTATAAGGAATGGAGTATTCACAGCTTCTCTGGGAAGTTTGTTCCAGTGTCTCATCACCCCCACAGTAAATAATTTCTTCCTAATATCTAATGTAAATCAACTTCTTATCCTATCACTCCATGCCCTTGTTAAAAGTCCACCTCCAGATCTCTTGTAGGCCCCTTTCAGTACTGAAGGATTGCTCTAAGGTCTCCCCCTGAGCCTTTGTTTCTCCAGTCTGAACAAGCCCAACTGTCTCAGCCTATCTTCATACCAGAAGTGCTCCAACCCTCTAATAATCCTCATTGCTCTGCCCTGGACTCACTTCAATAGGTCCTTCTCCTTCTTATTTTTGGGGTCCCAGAACTGTATACAGAAAAGAGGAGAATCACCTCCCTCAAATTGGTAGCTTCACTTCTTTTGGTGCTGCCCAGGACACAGTTGGCTTTCTGGACTGCAAGCACACATTGCCAGGTCATGCTGGGCTTCTCATCAGTCAACACAATCAAGGGTTTCTTCACAAGGCTGCTCTCAATCCATTCTCCAGCCAGACTGTGTTTGTGCTTGGGATGGTGCAGACCCAGGTGCAGGACATTGCATTTGTCCTTTTTGAACTTCATGAGGTCTGCAAGGGGCCACCTCTCAAGTCTGTCAAGGTCCTTTTGGATGGCATCCTTTCCCTCCAGTGTGTCAACACGACCACACAGCTTGGTATCACTGGCAAATTTGCTGAGGGTGCATTCAATCAGCAACTGAAGGAAAAAAATGTACCTTCATTCAAATCGGGATGCATTCTTAGAGAAAAATCTCAGCATTAAAAATTAGGAAATATGAATTTGCACAATAAAGGTTACAAAATTCTGTATTTAAGTGTTGCAATACAAAAATCCTTAAAGCCTATGGATTCTTTTCAGTTTGTTTTCACTCTTGCTAAATTGATGAACAGTATCCTCTAAGAACAATAGACCAAGGTAATTCATGATATTTTAATTTTAGTGGATATGCACCAGTATGCTAAAATTTGCCTGGTTTGTATAAAGGGGGTGCAGGAAAACTTTTTGCTTATATATATATATATATATATATATACAACAAATCACAAATAAAAAGCTCACCATCCCGAAACATCCAACCCCCCCAATCTCATATTCTTAGACAATTTTAAAACATATAAAGATTAGCAACTGGTAGTTGATGTTAAGATGATATTAAAACAAATTATTCCTTATGTAGTGAGCCTTCTGATTCACAAAGCAGCTTTATAATTTTTGATCAGTAACAAACTGACTTTGTGAGGCTCCAAACTTAACAGACAGGAGAACTGAACCCAGACTTCCTTCATAATAGGAACAAAATCAATGGCAGAAGTGTTAACTGGTAGGGTCAAAAGTAATCATACAGTCATTAAGGTTGGGAAATAACTTTAAGATTATTGAGTCCAACCATTAACCCAGCACCACTGTGTTCACCCCTAAACCACATCTACACATTTTTATGAACACTTCCAGGGATGATGATTTTATCACTTCCCTGGGCAGCTACTTCCAGTGCCTGACCACCCTTTGTAAGAGACTGAAATGTTGTTAATGTCTTAAGTATTGACAAAATCATAGAAAAGCTTTTTGTCAAAGTTCAAAGGAACAATTACCCTTCTGTGACCACCAAAGCACCCCACCCACCTCCTGCCAAATACACCTCTTGACTGGAATTTGTACTGTGACATAAGATATAAGACTATCGTCTAATCATCTTAGGTCTAAGAAGTAAACAAGACTCGGGGAAAAAGAACGTATCTCAAATAAAGAACTCAGGAGCTGTTCTAAGAATCAGCCCTAGCTGAGCTTAACAAGCGAGGAGGAGGAGGGTTTTGGCAGTGTGATGGCAAAATCTCTGCACACAAAACAGAAGCAGTAAACTACCACTCCAGGAAGACCACATACAAATGGAACATTCACATGAGAGGCAGCTGAGAATGGGTCATAAACCATCAGAGATCCTCAGTGTGCCCCCAAGACTCATTCCTGAGGCCTTCAACCACCAGAGCACTGAACTTGATAGAAGTGATGCAACAAATCCAGAGTCTGTCATAAGAGACTGTAAAACTTCTCCCCCGGGTAGGTGCCTGGGCATCTCCTGAACATACGTTAATCCATTGGACTCCATATTTTGGGGACCTCACCACCTAGAAGACTAGAAGAAGAGGACCTATGGGACATCATCAGGTTCAATGGAGTGGTGATATTTTTTCTATTTAATCTCTCTCTGTCACTCCCTTCTCCCTTATCTTTCTTTCTATATCTCTCTATGTCTCACATTTACTATTAAATAAAATTCATACTATTGACTTCAGCATCTGGTCTTGTTTGCACCTCAATTTGGGCAGAAGCATCTCTAATAATTTTAATAACCAGATCTTAACATTCTTCCAGTGAAGAAATTTTTTGTTAATATCCAACCTAAACCTCTCTTGTAACTTTCCATATTGCAAAATTTTTGTTCTCTTGATACTGTAGGGCATTAATTATGATCCCATATCCTATTTGCCGGCAGTGAGGCACCAACTGTGTCTGCAGAATAGGAGAGATGCCTCAGTACTGCAATCAAAGGCTCCTGGGAATGTCTTTGTAAAGCCTCATTTTAATAACTCAAGTAACCTACCTTTCAGAATCAAAAAGGGTGATAAAAATAACTTGATGGCAACCCCACCCAGTGGCTCTTCACACCTGGCAGCATGGATCTGAGAATTCAATCTGATGCTTTGTTTTCCAAGATCTTCCTTTGAGTAATCAGTGTCTGTTCCCAGGGTATTTATGATTAAATTTTTCCCTCTATTCCACTTCCCTAGATGTGTTGCAGACACATTTCAGCTAATCTGTCATCTTTTAACAGCTTCTCTGTGTCTCCTGTTCCATTTGTTTTCAAATTAAGTTCCTGTTCATTCTAGCAAAGGGTGAGCTCCTGATATATGACTGTGCTTAACCTGAGCATCATCAGCATCAACTTCTTGAAAAGCTATTTCAGAGGAGAAGGGAGACCAGTGTGACACTGGAAATCTGGTTCACTGGAAATCAGGATGTTAACAGCATTGCCAACACTATATTTTTTGGTAATAATTTCTTACTACTGCCAGAGCTATTGATGCATGTAGAAGAAAAATAAAAAAAAAGATGAATTAATAGCACTGACAAAGCTCATAAAACAGCTAGCAGATTCCACCTGCTAGTCTTAACCAGATATTATTCAGAGAATATATAACAGAAAAACTCAGAAATATATAACAGAAAAACTTGCTACCATCACTGACACTGATTTTTCAATTCTGGAAAAAGAAAAGGGAGAGCTAGCTAGATTTTCCATGCTCGAAGCAATACTGTTTCTTCCTTCCCTCTCTCATTTTCAAGTAGTAGTTTAAATTGATCTGTACATTGCTATCTATTTTTCTTGTATTGTCAGAGAGTAATTCTCATACTTTCCAAAGCATGTTTGGAAAGAAGCAGAAGCCTTCCCCCACGTGCACCCAAAAGCAGCTGCAGATGTCCAATATGCAGGAACCACTTCCTCCTTCATTTCACCAGTTTCTGCTGCTTGGACACATCAGGCAGTACCACCCTGAATTTTCATTTCTTTGCTAGTAAGTAATCCCCAGGGGAGAAACAGAGGATATATTTGCTTGACCACAATCTCTCCTGAAGGGTGCTGATGACATGTTCATGGTGAGAAGCCTCAGCTGACAGTGACAATGGCAAATGTACTAGACCTTTCAGCCAGATTAAAAAAACCTGGTACACAGAGACATATTTCTCAACAGTGGAATAAACTGTAGCTTATCAAACACATTTCTGCAAGAACACAGGAAGGAAATTCGGGGAGATCACTTCTCAGAGAAACTTTGAATATGGGTATCTATCTCCTTACAGCTTGCTGGGTGGAAATGAGCAGAGACAGCATCAGTCTCTTCAATAAGTAAACAGGATACACAATGGATAAAGCCAGCAAGCTCCAGCAATGAGCATCTTAAACAAGGCCATGCAGGGAGTCTGTGGTAAAATAAACCACACTAATAACTGGCTGGCAAATAGGTTCCTCTAGTATTAAAGTTTAACTCTCCTTTCAGTTCCAATATATTTTAATAAAAGTCTATGTTACTCTTTATTATTTTGTTTTTCTTATAATTTTTCTGCATCATTATGCAGCAAAACCAAAAGTCTCCTTCTGATTTCATGAATACCAAGAGGAATGTTTTTCTAAGTAATTAGTAATCATACTAAGACACAGTTCCACTCACAGTTATACAAAGTCAGGATAAGAAAATATTTGAAATGCAAAGTACATCCAGTACTAAATTATCAAAAAAAGACATAATAGCAGGATATTAAATGTGTGATATGTATATTATCGAAATTTACTGCATATAAATTCTAAGGAAGTACTAGATGCATGTAATGAAAATGAATGAGGAAGGTTTTGTACTCGAAGAGCTATATATGATGCTGTCTTACAGCTCTCTGGTTGAAAACATTGTATGAAAATCACTTCACTTTGTTTAATAGGAATTAGATCCTCTAAATCTTCTATCCTGAGTTAACGAACCAGTCTTAAACAAGCTTCTATGTGCAGCTAAAAAGTTTCCAGTGGAAAACTTCAAAAAGTAATAGAAAGTCAAGTAAGACTTGAAGAAGAAAAGGAAATTGAAGTACCAACAAAGCAGGAAATACAGTATCTCTCGTAACTCAAGAAACAAAAATCACAATTATTTACTTTGTGTTTTGAATCAGCTGACATTCTGTGCATGGTTAAAAGAACATGAGGAAAAAAAACCTTAACACAAGAAGAAAAATGAAATCTTTACTAAATAATTTGCATTTTTAGCAGAAGTATATTCTCCAACTGTAGTTCTTCCACTACAGAAACACATCAAAATGAGTACTTTACATTTTGACCTTAAATATTATTTTAAAATTCTTCATTTAATTTTTCAATATTAAAAAAGCATAATGCAAAATATGATCATAATTCTCAGACCACCAGATCTTAGAAATATGAAAAGGGAAAGTTACCTAGAAAATAAAATAGTTCCCTCAGCCATACTATATACATGAGGAATGAAGTAAAAACAATGTTTTAGTTTCTCTCTTATCGCACAAATAGATCTTGTGAAAGGATAACCTATTCTCTTTTACAAAGAGGGAAACAGCCTCTATGGAAGCGTGCTACAGGATCAGCAAGAAATTTAGTCATTTTTAGTGGTGACTAAATGAAAGAGAAAGAGAGGGTAAAAATAAATATATTTCCTGGACCCTTGATAAGGAATTTTTACACCAATGCATGTATTTGGGCCGATAAACAACACTGTCATATCTTCCATCTTTTTTTTTTAAATTTCTTCTAGGTTTTTTTTTCCCCCAATGTTTTAAGTAGTTTAGTTTCAGTAGGTTTTTCAGTGAAATAGTCACCAAAACAAACAGCCATTCATGCAAACAGTCCATATAGCAGATTACAGTAGCACATCCTCTAGCTAGCCTTTATCTTCTGAAGACAATGACAGCTTAGCATTATAGTCACAAATGACATAAAGCCAGCTCTACTCACCTATTTATGACTACTTTTAGCAATTTCAGCCACTGCTTTGACTGAATGCCATTTGTCACATGTCAAGAGCATTCCTGACACATTTACTTAAAGGGAAAATAAGTTTCCCATGCCCATTCACTTTTCAGGCTGCAGAGTAGCTTAGATTGCCTATCAAAATGTAAAGTTCTTTCTGAGCCACTCTTTGCTTCTGATGGCAAAAAGACAGCATGAAAGAAGTGACAAAAATCCTAAATCTGGAGTCACTGAACTGTTTTTGTTTAGGATGCACTTGCACTGCTTATTTCAAGTCAGCTACATGATGCTGATTTTCAAGTGAACAATTGTTTAAATTAAAGCAGTAAATGAATACACAGATGAAAGTTTTCCAAAACAAATACTGGCACAAGTCTTTTTATATTTTTATGACTCTATTACAAAACAATGCATTGATTTTTAGCTCCATTCCCTTTAACTCCTTTCATGTTGGTGAAAGGCGGAACTTAAGAAGGCCCAGGAGCTTCTAGAGTCATTGACTTCTTTAAATAGCTTAAAAGAAATAAAACCAAACAGTAGTAAAATACTGGATGGCTACCTGAGCTTTTTTTTCAATCTCATCTGGAAACTTCACTGACAACCATCTATTTAATTTCATGGAGGAAGCACTATGGTTATAGTCACGATAATATTTCCAGCCATAACTGCTTCAGAATGTGCTTTTCACAAGTCCCCACTACTGTAAGTCATTAGTCCTCTCCACAATGATACTGGGGACAGCTGGCCTTTTCTGAAGCCTCCTTGACCCTGCAGCTGATGCTTGTTGGAACTAAAGGTGCAACGAATAGTGTTAGCAAAAGAACAGACCCACCACTTCCTTGACACTCCTTAAATGCCTCACGTATAAATTATAACTGAAAAAAGAACAGGCTGCACATCAAAAATGTGTGTGTATTGCAGCTGCATTCCATTCTTCCAAGTTGACTTGAAGTCGTTATGTCTAGCTAATTAGTTCTCCAAAAGCCTGTGAAGTCCAGAGATATTCAGGTGATATTGTTGATAACATGACAATTATGATGTAAATTACAAAGACATGAGGTTAGGAACTGAAAAGAAATGGACTTACTTTGTCCTTATTAGAATCGATTATTATTAAAGAGCTGACTTAAACATGACAGATTGCATTTTACTTCCTACCACTCTTCTGAGATGAGCATCTTATCTTGAGATACAGTGTCAGGGATGTTAATTGCTGTGAAGTACAGAAGCACAGAAGTTCGGCTAGGAACACTGCACATTCTAATTCATGAATATGAAAGTAGAGACTGAAGCAAGTGATAAACGACCCATTTAAGCTCAATGCTGGTATTCTTCATATTGATGCAAAGATCTGCTCAGAATCTGAAGTTCACAAGATCTACAAGGTAAAGGCTCATATTATCGTTTCTGACTTTCTTTGGTTTTGGTTTTGAACTCTGTAAAAACATGAGTCCTAAAAGTATGATTCATACCACAGCTGGAAAACAAATAGCTGCCTAATGCATTTTCTGTTTTTCAGTACAGATTCTGGTATCACTGTGGGCAGGCAGTATCAAACATTACTCTAAAGGGCTGATCTCAGAGCAGAACAGACTGTGCAATGAATACTGCACTAGCTATACAAGCACAATTGATTTGTCATCATTTCACACTCAAATGCTTCCTTGCAAATACTCAGAAGCAAAAATTATTGGTTTGCTGATGTTTGGGGTTTTTTTCACTTTAGTAAAACTGCACCAGGGATAACATTTTCTGCAAGTTAGGAATCGGAGTGGATAGTTTTCCAAACTGGGACCCATCCTGGAAGAACTCGGGATATACATCTGTGAAGAGGCAATTCCTGTTCTGATAGTTTTATCTTTCAGGCAGGTAAGATTTAGACTAACAGATTAGAATTAAATTTAGAATTAAATTAATCAGATTAACAGATTATAATTTGTGTCCTTTTTGTAACAGGCTCAATGTCAAGGTAGTAAGAGATTAAATCATCAGCTAGGATGACTATGTGGAGCAGGAACAGAATTCACTCCTTCATCATTTCAGCAAGCATCTCCTAAAAAAGTCATGTTTTGCATGAGTCTCTCACCAAGTAAGCCTCTGGAAAGCAAGACTCAAGATAAAAATATTCATATAGAGAAGAATTAATGGAAAAATTGGTGATTGCTAGTCCTTGTGGCTCTAGGGAGTATGGACTGCTTTCACAATTCGCTCAGATGCCCATTATCCCCTTCAGCTGAAATCATCCCTCTGTAATAGATGACACCATAATACTGACATGGCCATGTTTCTTTACTGAATTTGCAACCCAGGTTACTGGAGTGAGGATTTTGCCCAACTCAACTATAAACAAGTTTATCCATATTTAATAAAATCCACCAATTTTTAGGTTACTTGATTTGTGCATTTCACTCCCTGTCCCATGTATCATTTAGCTTTTCTACCTTTCATATCACCAGCTAAAATCAAAACCTACTATATATTCATAAAATCAAACATGAGACCTGGGATAAACTGCTTGAATTCTGTGGTGATTATGGTGTTGTGTAAAAACCCTAGATTTTTACTGAATCAAATATAAAAAATAGTATTACCTCCAACAATACTCATTCTAATATTCATCTTGATACTCAGTTTTCAATATACTATATTCTTCCTTTTTCTTCTTAAATTTTCAGTGTTCAAAAGAACCTCATACATGCCCTAAAACGTCTCCTATTAAAAGGGAGTGAATATAAGCATCTGCCTGACCTCCTTGCACTCAACAGCTACTAATTCTTGCCCCCATCTCCTTCCTACACAATTCTTTCTTCTGACCCAAGAAGATTACAAAATATAATTTCAAAATATTTAACTTCAAGCAGATTTTAGTTTGACTCCTTCAACAACAATTATAATTGACTCTGTGGGGCTCAGTTGTGGTCTTTTGTGCCTTTTTGTTTTGGTTTGTTTTGTTGTTTTTTTTTTTGAGGGGAGGAGAAGCAAGAAAGAAATAGGGTGAGCAGAACTGGACTCAGTATTCCATACAATTTAACCAATTTTTTTTATTTTCTAACATCTCTGCTGTATTCTCCTTCTTTAGATGTGATGGCACTTTCATGGACACTGCTAAACACTATATTGATGTTTCCACTGAGATGTCCCTAATGACAGCTAGAGCTATATATTTATTTTGTTGCACGTTATATGAAATTAGTTCTGAAATAAGATCTGTGAACAGTTCATATTTGTTTTCCCAATATGGATGGTAATGCTATACTTACTTTCAGTCTTTATTCTTGTATCATCTATTATTTCTTCATTTCTTAGCCCCTTCTTCAGATCATTATAATGCTTGCATTACTTACAGAGTCATTCTTTCGCTAAAAGCTTTTACTAGAAATGGTAATAATTTAGTCATTCTTATAATTATTATTTACCTTCACTGCAGTAGTATCTAGGGATCCCAGATATTGACTGACCTAGCTGTGCAGTTAGAACAGAAAGAGTAGTTCTTACTCCAGACAGTTTTCAGGTTAAAAGGAAATCAATCATTTTTTTAAACAAATTGGTATTCTCGACTGTAAATAAATAAGGCCAAATCTACTACAGGTGCAGACTGTTAATGCAGCTGAGGTGATTTAGAGCATGCTCCCAAAAACTTTTCATTACAGCCTACTTTCTTCAACTCCCTTTTCTCTACTGTTTGCTGCTTCCAGGGGAACCAATGACATCCTACCTAAACTAGTACTGTGAATTTTATGTGACAAATGGCATTTATATGCAAATAAAAGTTTTCACTAATTCTTCTTTGTCAAGTCTGCATATTTAAAAATTAGAGTCACACTTGGTCTGTTTCAGGATCCAATTTGAGTGTTTTGATTTTGATTTGACTGCATTTTGGGTTTAGGAATCTGAGCTTTCACTAAAAAAGACAAAACCCCCTCTACTCCTCACAGACATAAGTACACCCACCAATGTGTGAGACTAGAAGTTGATGCAAAGCCATATTCATGCCTTTTTGTCTCCAAAGGGAAGCAACATAGTTATTCAAACGATGAGATGGCTAATATGAATCTCAGCATTTGAATGGTACTTTAAAATTTTGTTTTTTTACACAGTCACTGTTTTACACAGAATTTCAAGAGTGGTCTTGGTTTCTTTAATACAAGTAGGAGAAACTGGTTGTCCTAAAAATCGCTCCATCTCACCAACTGTTCCAACTCTACCAGAGTAGGCTATTCTTGGAAGGAGAAACAACCTGTCCCTCCTGTTAGAGCAATGTCATTGATTAACAAGTATTTAATAGTCAAAGATGAGAATAAGAAAGATGGAATCTATGTCTCTGTATTCAGTGTACCTTTGGCAAATTAAGTGGTCCTGAACTCCTATCCTTACTTAAGGCATTGCTTTTAAACTTGCATTGAAAAATCATAAAATCACAGAACGTACTGGGTTAGATGATCAAGTCCAACTCCTGGCCTGCTACATACTGCAACTAAAAATAAGTAAAATAAAACTTAGAGAATAAAAAACCTCCTCCCTATACATTTGGTTCAAAATGGTGCTAGATCTAATGTAGTGACATATTCACTTCTAATTCTATTTTTTATGAAAAAAATCGTTGGCTTGATTTACGAGATATTATTTTAAACAAATATTCACATTAAGACAAAACTTTTGATAGTGGTAGTGAAAGAAATGATTTGGACTCCCCACTGATGTAAATATGGTATTAAAAAAAGCAATATATAATGAGCCTAGATTCTTTTTAAATAATGAGCTAAACCTCTCATAGTTAATTAAAGTATTTTTTACTTATTTTAATAAACCTTAACAGAAGTGTCAAGAAATATATCTAGCTTTACTGAGAAAAAAGTGTTGAAGTGTGCATTATTCTTTTGTTTTTTCCCTGAGAGGGACAGTTTCAGAAGTTTAGTCACTGGAGTAGAGAATATGAATATTTACAACAGAAGAATATGAATACAGAATATGAATACTTACAACAGAAGTAATTTGTAAGCTGGTTCCTGCACTGTCCATGAGCAACTCACACGGGAAGGGCTACTTTCACATGGAAACTTTTCAGAGCGACTGAAGTCTTCCTACTATTCCGCTTCGGTATTTCCTAGTATATGGCTTGTTTTTACAAAACCTCACCTTTAAATTATTTTTTCTAATGATGGTAAAGTTTCAATTAGCCACACTGTAATACAAGTTTATTGTTCTGTTCTTTATAATCTCTTTTTTTTTTTTTTTTTTTTTTTTGCACAGGTTTTTTAAATAGAGAAGTGTTCCCAGATACAACATAGTTTTTACTATCAGGGAAATACTAGAGTAACAAAGACTCTAGACCTAATTATGTAATATTTATAATGGAAATTTGAGGCTGATATTATGGGAAGTTTCTGAGAGTGGTAAAACAGCAAGATCACTCTGGAGCACTATAATGTGTGTTATTTTAAAGCATGGTAAAGATGTGGGGTAAATGCAGTAACTACAGGCTCATATTTATAATTAACCTTGCCTGTAACATCCTTGCAATAGTGTCAACTGAGATATTACTGTCTACTTTACTCAAATTAATTTGTCCAAACCAAACATGCTTTATTAAAACAAGACTATCAAAAAAGAACATCAGATTTTAATAGACTTAATAAACATTGAAAACATTAGAATAACCATTCAATGCTATTTTACTCAGTGTAGAAATGTGGCCTGGACAAATACAGTGAATTACTGTTTCAATGTAAAAAAAAAAAAAAAAAAAAAAAAAAAAAAATTTAAAACTAGGAATAACTTCTATACTCAAATCATTAGTTACTTTCAACATTAATAGCAAGATTATTTTTCCAGTCTATATAAGGGCTGATATGTATGTTGTTGCCTTTTTCTGTTTCATTTTCCCTACATGGAGAAATACTTTACTTTATAAGCATTTCAAACTACTGATTTCATTTACTTTGAAGTGATAAAATGCAGCCATCAAGCAAATAATTTGCCACAACATTAAGTACTTGACTATAAGCTCTGCCATTGGAATACCATGTCTTTACATCTCTTTCATTTCCCACAACAGGGAAAGGCCATAACCTCTCATTTTCCTAATGAGGCCAAGTAAGCCAACCCTGCAGAAGAGAAGAGTTATTTCTGTCATCTCCTCCCTAGTCTTTCCACAAACTGGGTTTTGAAGGAGGGTGGGAAAGAGGTTTAAGGACGGCAGCTTTGAACTACAAAGCTGGATTACAAGACTCAAACAGATGCAATGCATGCATCAAATTTAGAAGTTACCACTGATGAATGTGAACTGTTCTATGACCCTGCTGTGGATGGAGTAATACATTCCACTTGTAAGAGAGAACTAGCAATATGTTTATTGGTATAAGCCAGCTATTTAACAAAATTTGAGAGTAAACGTGACAGTGGTTTAACAAGGTACACTTAATTATTTACAGCATAGAGGACAGTCAGACAAAACTGTCAGGAAGACTCTCTTGTCAAGTCACGAGATTCAGAAAGGATGCCCTTGCATTCTAAATTCCTTTCTGAGGGGAGTTTATATGCAGCTGGGTCCAGACTGGCTCAACAGTTTCTGACTAAAGGACTATATGTGTGCAATCAATCCTTCATATCTGTTAGCTAAGATTTAAAAGTTAGTGTGCTATCAATCCCTTACCAAGAACCTGTTATGGTGAGGAATGTCTCAAGTTCGAGGAGTAACCCTGAGAGGTGTCCCTACTCAAGGCAAGATCTTGATATGTGCAGACTGCTGCATTTCAGAAGACCTCACCGGGCCCTAGGGTGCCCACTATTTATGAAGTAAATAGAATGATTGATTCATAGTCATATTGACATACTGGCAAGACATCTAGGTCACCATTCCAGACAGCCTTTGTCAACCATTTTGCCATCCATCTCCCAACATCCAGAGTAAGCTGGAAGCAGCCATCATATCTCCCACTGGAGGCTCAACAACACACCTCTTGGAAAGTCCAAGACGTAGAAGGTCAGTAATATCAAGGGACAGGAATAAGATGCTTTGGGTCAAACATTAAGAGACACAAGCTTAAAGGTAGTAGTAATGAATGCATATGTGACAGGAATAGATCAAGCCTCATAAACCAGTACTCTGGTTGGGCTCAAAACTCTTAACCAGGCAGACAGTGTCCACTGTCCACAGCAGACCTACCTCCAGGGCTTCCTACTTCCCATTGTCTAAGACACCTTCAGACAGATGAACACTTGGCTTGTGCAAATGAGATGCTGCCCATGAGAGGCCAGCAGTAGCTCAGAAAGCAAAGGCAGAGGGAGGGGATTATCCCCCAAAAATGTAAGGCTTCAGTGGGCCCCCCACTGATGCCCAGCCCTCACAGCTCTGCTGCATCTCTGTTCAGGCTTCCTGGTTAGGCAGATGCTTCCACAGTTGGAAGTAGGGCAATAAACTTACAAAGCTTATCATTTCACCGCTACCCAAACATTCACATACGTGCTAAGCAGATGTGCTCCCATGGGGTGGGGAGCCACTCTGGGGCAAGTGGTTTCCTTGCAAATATCAAAAAATAATATCCTAGCTATCTTTACTTAAGGACTCAACATTTAAGTCAGTAGTATAGGAAACCTCATGTTATATGAGACATTTGGAGTCTGCCTTAGCTTGGCTCTGCTGACTACACAGGACCGATTTTCAAGCATGTTGTGCATCATTTATTTGCTTTCTCTCTTGACTGCTAAACACCACACATGAAAGGTAAACCAAAACAATTATCTGAAGATGCATCATTGAATTTAGTACTACAGATATCAGCCATCTCTCAGATTGCCGTTTTCACTGGTATTGTTGACTCGAGCTTTGTCAGCAATGACTTTGCTGCAGTGCAGGAAACTGCCAGAAAAGAAAGAGCTGACAGAAAGTAACTTGAAAATGAAAAGTACCCTGCACAACTCCCATACATGTTCATATTACCAAGAAGCTTAATGAGCATGTATTCAGTCTTAATAACCAAATAGTGTCATTTACAAATAAAACATTGCAAAGTAAATTTCTATAGAAATGAAAGTTCCGGTGTGAAGAGAAGCCCTCATAAATGAATATCAAGCAGTACATAAACTGCTGAGAGAATACATTTTCCATGCACTAAGAATATGCATTTAAGTTTTTATCTGTCCTCATGCATGCAGCTGATAGTCATTACAGTAGCATTAGAACTACACCAGATTTATCACATTTGCAATGTAAATTTATCACCATTCAAGTAATTCTAGCACCTGTGCCTCACCACTAGGACATTCCGTTACATTTGCAGTTTCCCCCCTATCATTCACAGTTGAATGAACCTATAAGTGAAGTTGAAATTTAAATTTAAAACCACTCTTTCAGAAGTTTTGCCCTTAAAGTCTGTTCAGGGGAGTCTCTCCCACTGCAATGGAAAATTTTTTAATGTTTCTTGTGTAGATCAAAAATTGATTCAAGGAGGTAGAACAGTCAGATGATCACATTATATTTATTCTACACATGGCATCAGGTATTCACTTTCACTTAAAAACCTGGGAAGTAAGAATTTAAACTACTTTCCTTCTTTGAGTGGAGCACAGCAGGTTAAAGTGTACACTGTGTAACACATAGCTGGACCTACAGTCTGGTCATACTGAAAGACTGCAAGTCCCTGAGAACTCTCAAGGAACACTGCAATATTTATTGCACCTGTCCATAGACAGTAAAAAGTCTTGTTCTTGAATGATGCCTGTGCAAACTGGAAGATTGGTCTGCTCTCCAACCAGTGAACCAGTGGCAAATATTCACGAAGCTGTTATCTCCTAGACTTACTCTATACTGTATTCTAGGTGAGATTATAACAGTGGTACCAAGAACAGTTTAATTTATAATTCCCTCCCCCCTTAAATTTACTGGAAGGATTTATGACAAAAAATCATTACATAAACTGAATATGAGCAAGGCAGATTAATTTTAATCAAACACTTTTATGATGGCATGAGTTTAGTTATGTTGCAGATTCAGATGTAGTTCCTGCATAAGAAATTTACAGCAAATGTTAAATATTCAATTTTTTTTTAGAATGATCATAGTGAATATTTAAGCAAATTCTTCCAGGAAGTCTGGCTACAAAAATTAAAAATAATAATAATAAAAAAAAATATTAAAAAAAAAAAGAGAGAGAGAGAGAGAGAGAGAGAGAAAGAACCCTGTATTTTTTTATCATGGAAAATGCAAATCATTTAAATGTAAAAAAGAACATTTTAACTGAAATAAACCAAACCCACAATCTAATTTGTAAAATAATCTAAGAGAAACACATGATTTTTATCCATACTTTTATAGGACTTTTAAAAATTTAAAGTAATGCATTAGTAGACATATTAAGTTTCCTCTTGAAAGTTGAAACAATTTCAGATTTACCTTTATCTGACTTTGCTTGATGTATACACTTGTTCTTATTGTCTAAATGTCTTTGTCTCTCATAATTGATAGCTTTGATCTTAAAAGAATCCATAAAAACATAAGGGCAATTACACCTCCAGGTATCATTCTCACACCATTGAAAATAGTATGACACAATGCTCTAATTACCTCTCCCACTACTGCAACACAAAAATTACCTTGCAAAAGGGTTTGAAGTCAATGTTATAGATGCTGTGAATAGGTATGCTAAATGATTTCCAGAAGATGTAGCTCAGTTATAATTACATTAGCTTGGCATTAATAGAATAAAACTTTTAACGAGCTACAGGTGAAAATAGTATGGAGTAGACAGCTTTTATGATTGCAGTAAAGTAAGACTTGGTAACAGATCTGCAAAAGATTGTTTCTTCACACACAAACTAATTTCTTAATTCAGAAAATAAAGATTCTATCATTTTCCCATTAATTTATCTTTATGGCTCTTAAATTCTAAAATTAGTTTGGCCAGAAATGGGATGCAGTATTTACTTTTGTGCCACAAAGGCCAATCTGTTTAAATGAAGGCTAGTACAGCTGAAGAATTAATTCTTCTACTCTGTATATTTGATATGCAGCAGCAACATTGTATGTAAAGCTACCAGAGAAATATATTTATTCAGTTGGTTCATATTATCAAATTTTGAAACACTTTTAATAGGAATTGACTAAAAAATGCTAGTAGGAGAAATAAATAAAATGCTTTACTTACTCCCTCCCACACACATCTTTTGAATGTCACTCACTTTATTATCAAGTGTGAGAGAAAGTATAAACTAGTCTCTATAATACATTCATACTATCCTGATAAGTTTGAAAACACTGAATCATATTGAACTACATTAACATAATAATAAAAAAATGAGATTATCAGAGAGGGTTTACAGTAGCAGGTGGCAACAATATTGATTTCTTTTCCGCTCTAAAACCTGTATATAAAATCTAGCAAATACAGTTTTGCTTTACTTTAAACTACTCATTGCTGCAATGCATGCCTTCTACAAATTCAAGGAGCTCAAACAGAGGACACGGAGATACTCATAGTTTACCAAACCAGAAACAAACTAAAATGTCACTGAAACCATCTGCTTCTCATTCCTATCAGTTCCACAACAGAAAATGAGCTGGTGAAATATTTTACAATTTCTGAAAGATTCTGTAAAGAGCTGTAGGATGGCCAGAAGAGCTGGATGGGCAGAAAGGCCTCCTTAGTGGCACAAAAAGATGTGCATGATGAATGTTGACGTAAGGAATAATTCCTCAACTTGATAAGGGCAGCTGAAGGGATCACCTTCCTGGCTTCCTAGCCTATGGACAACTGATTTGAACTTTTCCTACTCTTTGATTTAAAGGAAAGAAGAAGGGAATGATTCTAATTTTTTATGTCTTCTGATTTACCAAATACATTACCCTGCCAGACAGCAGGACGCATGGCAAGGCTGCTGTTTGACTACGACCTGCATTGTCCTCCTAGATTTTCTTACCTCTTTCATTTTCCAGATTTAGGTCACTACTTCAGATTCATTTCTCTTGTCATGATTTTCTAGCATGAAGGGAAGAAACACTCACTATGACACAAGAAAGCATATTTACAGTGATTTTAAGACTGTAAACCTTAGCCAACCAAGTATGAGGATAACCTCAGTGTTAAAACCCTGGAAAATAACTTATTTATTTCATCAGGAGCTGAAGTGCAGAAATAGTCATAACTTCTGCAAAAGTAAATAACAAGCTCAAGTAATTTTCCAGCTATTGAATACCCTAGAGTATATATGCAGCAATATATACTGCAGGATGCCACACTGCACAGAGTCGTGCAGGAAAGGAGAATGATTAGACAGAGATTTCTCTACAGGAGATCGTTAATACCATAAAAAAATTTACCCTCTGGGAAACACTCAAATCCCAGACGGCTTTCCAGTACAATTCTTTAAATCTTTTCTGCATATTGTATGCCAGCTTTTAATGGATACATTTAGTGAGAAGTTTGCTAGAGGGCTACTCTCTGGAGATGTAATGTTTTCATTAATCATTTCAATCCTCAGCAAAGGAAGTGGATCCTGTGCTGTATATAACTGCAGCAGCCTTGTATTTTTGCTACCACCAATAGCTTGTGGAAAACAACAAAGTTAAATTCTTTGAGAAGTCTGGCAAAAAATGAGCTATTTCACTACTATTTCACTAGCACTGTAGGCATAAAAACAGACAAAAGAGAATGTAGTGGGTAATTCAATATGGTTATGATCATGTATATATATATATAAATAAATTATACTGATAAAGCGTATATATACACACACACACAAATTTTGGACTTGTTAAAACTTATTTACCTTTACCTCTGAGAATCAACCCTTATTTTCATCATAAATTATAAAAACCCACTAAAGTAACCTTTCTCTCTTCACTTACCCAGGAGAAAACATGGTTTTTGCTTTTGTTATACTAATGACCTAAATGAAGGAGTTATAACTGCCAAGAAAACTGGAGAATAACTTACACAAAGGTAAAGCCTCAAAATAGCATCTCATGAAATCTAGAGATCATAAATGACAGATGATGCCAACAGCTTTATAAAAGTTGATGTTGATTACATCCTTCACAGAGGCTAAAATCCCAGTTCCAGGAAAATCAACACATGCCTTGACACTGATGTTAAACTCCCAACTTCACTCTTTCTCAGCCTGCTCCTAATATCATTTGTAGTTACTAATTTCCTTACACATCCAAAGACTGTCTTTCTTTCTGGTACTTAGGGAAGAGCATAACGATAGATAAGAAGGTTTATTATGACTAGTCTGGAAATGGGTCTATTTTATTACATTCAGTTATGCATATATCTATGTAATTGAAGCTAAATGAGTAGACAAGCTATCATGACATTTTGTGATAAGTTTAAATTATATGCAAGTATTGAGGGTCTGGCATGAGAAGCTTTTTATGCTTTAAAAATAAAAATATACTAATTAATGCAATTAATAAAAATTTTATGGAGAGAGAAGTACATTCACTGTGCACTGAGGTGCCATTATAATAACCTGCTGCTGAATAAAACATCAAGTACATATTTCTTCTGTTGCCCTAGATGACACAGTTATCATTGATGATTTACAATTGTTATATAATAGATGTGTTTCGCTAATTTATAGATGCCAAATGGTCTGCATGTGGGACATTCAGGGGAACATTTTAGCATCTTTCAACAGAATGGAAACAGCTAATAAGCAAAGATCTGGCTATGCTAATTATGCTTCTGAGAAAGTCTATAACTCTTTTTTTTTTTTTTTTTTGACACTTAGAGTCAGATTTGAGAGTCTGCAATACCCAGAAAGAAACAGTGGAGGATCGTCCATGGGAAAAAAAAATGCAACTTTCAATGTCTTTAAAACAATTGTCATTGTCATTCAATTCTCTCCCAGGAAAAAAAATATACACACACAAAATAGCCCTACTAGAGCTTGGTTCAACCTTTTTGCAAAGTGAAACACCAGGAAATATTCAGCTGACCCAAAGTACCTTGCTTCAGGTGAGGACCACTTGGCGTCAACAGCAGCACGAACTACAAGGGTGGCTGCTGCTCCCTGCTATGCAGAGTCCCCTTGGAAGGGAGGGACAGGGAGGGATCTTCTACAGGAACCCATCTCCCCAGAATCAGTGAGTGTGCCGAACTCCCACAGCCCAGCCACTGTCACCCACTACTCTACAATGCAGCTGCGAAAAACAGTTAAGACTGAACAAATTTAAAGGAAAATTTTCTGGGTTACTGTCAGTAAATCAGAACTGCAAAGCTGCCAAATTTCATCCTTATTCAGATTAAAATACATATTACATGAGACAGCTTTCAAGACAATTGAAATTAAGAGTTTATCTTCAGGCTTTATGTTTTTAATGAAATGACTCTATCTGAACCAACGCCCCTGGACACAGGCACCTCTAAATAAGATTAGAAGTAATGCCAGGTACCATACTAATTCTCTTTTTTAATTTATTGATTTTTTCATCATTGGCCAAAACTTCTCCTTTATCCTTCTGCTTCAATTCAAATCCATTGCAATCAGTGGGAGCCTTTGTGTAAAACACTAGGGTTTAAAACAACCCATCTCAGTGGATTTTAATCATTCTTAGTCTCCTTAGTCTTTGACATAGTCCAGTATCTGTCTTTGGCAGATAATTCCTGCATAAATAAAACTTCATGGGAACTCTTTAAGAACCTCTGCCAAAGGGATTTCTAGTGGAAACTTTACATTAATTGAATCATTTGATAAATTACGTAATGCTTTAGTATCTGTACGAACTCTTCAAAGAATACTGTTGACCTTAAATTAGATCATGTATAGTCCAAAGCATAACACAACTTGAAACTAAATAACTATCTACCTAGCTACTTGTTTCCTACTCAGGATAATATTTCTTTATCAGAGATTCTGAAACACAGCATCTTTTGTTCACTTAGGAAGGTTATTTTAACAAAACATGAGCATGAGGTCTTTGTCCCTTTCATGACACCTTCAACCCTTTTATACCTGCAGCTACTCATCTCTTTCCAGCTTTCACTCCAATCTCATTCTATAGTTTGTCATTATAACTGTTAAATAATCTGGTTACTTTAAAAAGTGAGCCCTTAGAAAGAATTGTCACTGAACAAACAAATTAGATGTTTCTTGGTCTGCATGCAAGCAGAGTAGGGTAATATTTGGCAAGGTTTCTTTCACAGGTAATGTATTTTGAAAGCAATGACAGCAATGCTGGAATCCACTCTGCAGTTCCATCAGCTTGTTTTTTTTTCCCATTCAAATGGGAAAATTTAAAATCTGGCTACAAAGCAAGATATAAGGTGTGTCCCCCGGATGTGTCTTACTACTGCACTTCTGAACCAGTGAAGAAGCTACCATTATACCAGATGTTTTGACTGATGATTTAATTTTTTTTTTCTTAGTATAGTTTTATGCCCACTGTGTGCAGATGTCTGACAATATGTACTTTGCCTTGGAAAACAACTAGCAAAAAAACCCCAACAAATAGCCACCCAAATGTCAACAACTGTGCCCAGTTCATTCTAGATTTTTGCTGATCAGATGTGTGAATGATTTCCATCTGTTCCTATGTGAGATTAAGATTTAGAGCTGCTGACACCGGGGAGCCTTTAAAAAAGCCAGCTCATGCCAGGGCAGCTTGTCAGCATGCATGGATGGAAGTGATCCCAAACCTGAATAACAAGCACAGTGGAAGCTGTCTGTTACAAAGCAACAGGCTTCTCATTTCTATCACTACTAATTTTCTGCATAAAAATTTAAGCCCTTTGATCTTCATGACACAGTGTGATGCACTAGGTCAGGTTGCTAGTGTCAGCCAGCTGGTGGCCAGACAGCTGTGCCAACATATGCAATTACAGGAGTCCCTCAATATCCAGCGTTGTTGTTTGCTCACACTGAACATGAGCTTACATAAGACACAAGCTTGGATCCCTAGGGTGAGACAGCAACAAATCTGCCTGATAAACCAGAAAAGATTTTGCTAGTGCCTTAATGAGATGTTACAGCAAGTTCCCTATGTACCAAACTTGTCCTTTGTTTTCACAGAATCAAGGAATCATTTAGGTTGGAAAAGATCTCTGAGATCATTGAATCCAGCCTTTGAGCCATCAACACCTCCTCACCTAGACTATAGCACTAAGTGCCACATCCTCCTCCTATAAAACATTTTCTGTTAATCTTGCAGTTTTTGTTTGACTCCAGGGACATACACACCTAAGAAAAGGAACAGAAATAACTGGACAAATCACTTGAGAGGATGGGAGTTCTGGATGGAGTGTTTTGTTCATGTCAAACTTTTCAATCTTGCCTTTAGCCTAGTTTGAGTCCAAAAGCAGCTCTTCTTTCATTGATCCACAAGCCTTTCATAAAGAAAGAAGGCTATGTTGCACACTGGCTGCATGTTTTTCGGCTACAAGCTTCAGAGTTGCTGGCAGAGCTGAGTCTACCCTGCCTGGGACACAGTGGTGAAGGAGGAAGGGATTGATCCATTTCCTCATTACTTCTTGGGCAACTGTAATGGGATAGGGTTGAACTGATTGCTCATCTGTCCTTGTACCAAACTACTCCAAACATTGTTGGTTATCTTGTCTACAAACCTACACTCTCAGAAGAAACTCTGAAAATTAAAACTTAAACAACATCCAAACTTGTGTGTCACTATGTGCTACTACACTGCACTACAGAAAAATTTAGTGCTGTAGTTTTCTAGAAACTTTCCTGCCTTCCTCCTATTCACAGAAACTGGGAAGAAAAATGAAGGATCAACCAGAAAAAGCAGTCCCACTAAGGAAAGGTTCAATCTTTTCTCATCTCTTAGTGCTCCATTAATGTCTGGAACAGCCCATACTGTCAGCATTACCCACCTGCATGGGAGGCTGACAAAGCTGAGATTTCAGTTCTGGCTAAGAATCATCTTATGGAGTATGCATACACTTACTCTTTTATGTAGAAAAAAACCCACAATCACAAAATAAGATGTTCCCCATCTTCAGGCAGCTTCAGACATCAGTGAATCCAGTGGTGTTCTTCACAGTATGCCTAAACAGTATCCAAATTTTTGTTGTTCCCCTGCTGCATTCAAAGTCGTTGTCACAGCTGCAACATTAAATAGCCTCAGGGCCTGTAAAATCCCGCTAATGTTTTAGTCTTGAACCAAAATACTGAGGGCAGGGAGGTTTGCTGTCAGGGTGCCAGGATTCTCTTGGAAAAGAAAAAAAAAAAAGAAAGAGAAAAGATGCTAAAAAAAGAGGATTAAAGAAGAGATGCCAATGGCTTCAATGGCTTAGAGAACAAATACAAAGTCAGAAAAAGCTCATTCTGAGCAGAAGAAAAGCCACGATCTCCAGATTCTAGTGAAGTAAATTCTGAGAATCATTATGAGTGTTTTTGCAGACCTTTCCCCCCACAACCACCACCACTGCGACCAACTCATATTTGATGGCATAAATGAGAGTCATAGGTGAAGGCCTCAATCAGTTTTTCTACCCTATCAGTGTTCTCAAGTCTTTCACTTTTAACAGTCTCTGAAGAAAGCTCATAGCTGAAGCAGTAAGTAAGAAGGTTCGCATTTAGTGAACCTTGATTTGGCTCTAACACTTCAGGGATTCATACCCTACCCACATCCTCCCACCTGTAGCACTGCTGTGTTCAAAACCATTTTCACTTCTGCTGCTACTGACTTGGCAAAGTTTAACTCTATCAGTCCTGTTACATGTGGTATGAGTTAGCATGGAAAGTATTTTGCCACAGCTACCAGATAATTGCTGCTCTAGTTACTCACTTGGAGAGCATCATCAAAGGTTGTGATAAATGAATCCTTTATACTGCACTCTTTCCAAGATTTAGAGTGTTTTGGTTTTGTCCTCATATGAACCAGGCTTCCATTTTAAATGCACCATAGTTACTTCATAAAAAAAATTACTATGAAAACAACAGCATTTTAAGTTTCTTACATCGGTGGGAGATATTTTACTTGCTATGGACATCAGGCAAAGGACTGGATATTGCACCTATGACAAGAGACCAGGAATTTGCTCATTCTTGCCAAATCTGTGAATTAGTAGCAGGTATTAATAGCAAGCTCAGATGCTTAAAGATGTATGAACTATGAGCCCTGGGCTGGCCAAACAGTTGATGAGGGACAGTAGAAGCTGTACAAGTTCATTTTAATGAAGATTTTCAGAGGAATTCAGCTGGAATTTTTTCACTTACTGGTTCAAAAGTACCTCAAAACGAATATAGTGGATCTTTTTCAAGATACAATGGCACATTACTAACAATACATTTAAACTGTTATTATAGTTTTATTTCTTTACTTCTAATCTAAATACCTTGTTGACAAATAAAAATTTACTACTTGAGCAGCATAAAGAAAAATATATTAGTCACAGAAAGAGACCATGACTGATATTATAATTATCCCTACTAAATTACTGATCAATGACAAATATTATAGCAAAACAATTTCCAAGCACTTAGATAGCCACAAGCATTACTTGAACTTGCTATCAAACAGACTCAACATCTGAAATTTCTGTGATTCACTGGATATTTTAATCATGTTTCTTTTTCTACCCATGTAACTGGCTAAGTAATTGTATGGCATTAATCTAGCATAAATCAAGGGGTTTCTAAATGTCTACTCTTTATACTTCCTGTCAGAAGGATAGGAACTACAGTTGCTTAACATGAGTTTTGCTTTTTCCTAAATAGAGTAGTCCAAAAGTACTATGGTTGTAAAAAATAACCAGTTTTTGAAGGTAAATCTTTTCCCCATCATTCTATATGCCAGTCAATATATATCAGTTTTGATGGAATGCTCTTTCTCACACTGATTTTTTTCTGCCTGTAAAAGCTGTGGACACCATCATCCTTCCAACTTTCTTTTCTTCTCTTCTCACCCAGATCATGAGATTCTTTCCCAGCATATCCTTCAGAGCCAGCCTAGGCCTTTGCATATTTCTGAAAAGCAGATGGTTGATGTTTTTTCTAATCTTGTTTCAAAGTCATCATACAGTCAAAATAGCCCTGATTCCCTGCCAGATGAAGGCCGTGGAAGAGCTCCTGTTAGGTTCAGTAACCCACAATACTTTTTTTTTCTTTAATTTACTCCTGAAATTTCTCATGAATTCATTATGAATTCATTATGAAATTCATAATGTACTTCTAAAGCATTTTTTTCCCTCTCTTTCTCCCTACTTGCATTTTTGTGCCACTGAAAATAACAGTACAAGACACAGATTAGTGACCTGAGATTAGGACTAGCTGGTTCAAAGCCCTCTGCCTTTAATTAGTAAGCACATAAAAGGCTGGTTTATGGCTGCTTTCATTAGTGGTACTAATCAGGGATAGTGCTGCTCATCACTGCAAAGAGGATTCCTGATGTGAACACTTTTTAAGTTAAGATTGAACAGATAAGAAATTTCCATAGCTCTATCACGTGTGGATACATCCTGTCTTTCTAGGAATAAATACATGATGATGATTAGCTAAAATTAAGATACTTAGTGCTCTATTTCCTAGGGACGGAAACCAGCTTAAGTCACAACTATCTAATGAAGGTTTTATAACCCAAATAAGCACATACATCTCCATCAACATTTCTGTGGACTGAATAGTAGCACATGTCAGGTTTGAAAAATGCATATGTGCATCATGTTCTTCTCAGCTGTTATTAGCTGAGGACATCTCTAATAAAAGTAAACAACAGCATGTCAGAAGAATGTTGAGATTGCAAATGAACTTGTAACTCAAAGTCTACAGTAAAGCTGCCTTTTTACAGATTCTTTGTGCTCCTTCTCCTGAGATTTACAAAGTTAACCTACAAGTGACATATTGACAGCAGCATTTGAATCCAACATTCTCACAGTGACATGTGGCAATGAGGATAAATCTGATGTTGCAGTCAGCCTATATATTAAGAACTGAGTGAATTTCCCATGAGAAGGTAAAGTTGTCTGGTGATTTTTTTGCCCAAAAGTGAGTGTGAATATTGCACACATGCAGTCACAAAGGAAAATACTTACGGTCAATCTGAAAAAAAATACAGTTCTCCATAAGTGTTTGTTTGTTTGCTTGCTTGTTTGTTTGTTTTGAAAAAAAATTTCAAATGGAAACTGCAAAAATATGATGTTGGCCACCAGGTGTCAAACACAGTCCCTGGAACTGGTGAGACTAGCATTTGTATGTGTCTGCATGCATAACTAGTCACACTACTCAGAATGAGAGAGCATTTTATAACTGCAGGAACAGATTCTGTTTGGTGGAAGGAAATATGAGAGTTTTTTCTAAGTGAATGCAGTTTGAAACTCCCATGGTACAATCCAATCTGACTGGCAACTCTGACAAGCATCCAGATCCCCGTAAAACTGACTCCACCCTTCCCTTAATATACTAATCAGTCAAGAAGAATGTATATCTGCTGTTCTCTTCCCCCACTTCTCCTTTAACCGAGTTTTGTGTTTAGCTGCAGCCTTGAAACAAGCTATAACTGGACTGGCCATCCCTCTACAGGGAAAAACCATGGACCTAAACTGTATGTCATACATTCATACATAGATATATACATACATACATATGTGTATACACACACACACACACACACATACACACACACACACAGATTTGTCACAGGTTTGCCAACCAACCAGGTACCCCAGGCTCAAAACAGTTTTTTCCAGGTGGATTTCTGGAGAAAAAGCCAATCAAAAGTTTTAGTAACATCTCTGCCAATTACATATTTAAGAAAATAATGGAAGAGAACGTTGTTGAGCAGAAGGAAAATGGAAGAGCCAGCATAGCAGCTGGCTCTGTTTGGGCCTGGGTGTGTGCCTCCCACTCCGGGCCAAGTCTGGCCCAGGGAAGGGGGGCCAGGCCCCCCCTTAAGTAAGGTATACTCATGTTAGAGAGGTCCACCAAAGACTTCTCTCATGAGGTGAGACCCCACAGGAAATAGGGGTGGACTCAAAAGCCATTATCCCTTGTGACCCTGTGGTGTACATCCATGTTAGGCAAGTGTCTCCTTGCAGTCCATGGAAGACCCTACATGGCCTGGGTAACCCCCAGCCTCCAGTCTTAGCCCAGGAGGGGGGTAAGCCCAGCCCTGAGGTAGACATAGAGAGAGACAGAGAAACAGTTCCAGATATGCAATGAATCGGAGTTGTCGTCCTAGAGATAACAGAAGAAGAACTTTCAAGTGCTGCAAAACTATTTAAAAGACCTGGAGCTCTGGAAATGGAACAAAGACTGTTTACCCTTCTTAACTGATACAAAGAGGGGGGAGGGGTATTTTTGTAAATACATAGCATTTTTGCCTAATTAGAATTGTTGTAGATATAGTTCTTTAGTTTTTATCTTGCTAGTAATAAATTCTAATATTTTTCTCCCAAATCAGATCTCTTTTGTCTGCATAAACCTTCTCTCAACTTATAGTAATTATGTGGGAGGTGAGAAGAAACTGGCCCAGAGGAAACCCATGACAACATCCACTGATACACATTTGTTTTGAGTGCATCCATGCCTTTGTCTTCAGTGAGAAGGTGTCCCTTCTAGAAAACAGTCCTTCAAGAAACTGAATCATATCATTGAAAATATGATTTCATGTACTCTGAGGAACTTTCTCACAATAACACCCAATGACACACTTTTACCTGTGCCAAGATGGAGTGCTGGTTTATTCAGCAAGCATTATGTATGCACCTGCAAAGGAAAGTCAACAGCACATATTTTAATATCTGTAAATCTTTAGTCTAAGCCAATTTAATTGGGAATCTTTTTTGTTCATTAAATCTTTTTTTAACAAGCAGTTTGAGACTTAAGTGTGTTTATTTCTGAAATGTCATGGACTCTCTAAAATGGTTAAGAGAAACTGTTTCCACATGTTTATATTTGGGGTCAAATGTGAAGTGGCAAGTAAAGTGTTACAAAACAAACTTACTTAAAGGAATAGAGATAAATCAGTCACATTTACTGACATAGCAAGAGAAGATTAAAATCGGAATAGCCTTGCTCTCCTCCCCTCTCTTCCCTTCCCCTCCTTTCCCTTCCCCTCTTTTCAGACCCTTTAGCACCAGAATTCTACCATGTAGAGAGAATGAACTGGAGAATGGAAGTTACATGTTGACAAACCAACCTAAGTATAAATACTGTGTTTAAAAAAATCTGTAGAGATTTTACTAAGTGTAGCTGATCTATTGGGAAGGCAAAGAAAGCTGTGACTTGCAGTGATTTAGAATTCTTCTGGTCTCCCAGGCTGCATCACTCATCTTCAAATATGGCTCAAAGTCTCTGCAGAGTAGCAACATGATTCAGATAATTTCCAGAAGTTTCTAAAAAAGGGTAACATTAAGACTGCAAATCAAAGAGAGGTAGGAAGAAAAAAGGAGAAAAAGGACCAAAACCAAGACAACACCACTGTAATCATTTCTCCTGTAGGGAAGGAAAAAGAAAACTGCGTGACAGATTAGTCATGATGCTTAACACAACATCAAGAGACTGTCAAAAGAAAAAAAAAGTAACAAGTGTTAGGAAAACCTGAACAAAAGAACAACAGATCAGAAGTGTACTGTAAGCTAATACTGCCATCTAACTCCCAGCAATTCAGCTTTTTATTTCATCAGCATAACTTTTGTCTTTATCTTGATGTACTTAACTGCATGGCAAAGGAAATTATGCTCCATCTGCATTCTTGTTTTCAAAATAATATTTTTTCTTGAATGCAGATTGAAACCTCCATCTCTGCTCAGCTACTGAGATTAGTGAGGTGTAATTAATGAAGTAAGAAACATCTCCGAATAGGTAGATACTTCCAAGCCAATGAAAAACAAAAAGATATTCCTATACAGCTCTTCCATTAAATACTTACATCTTTACAAATACACAAAATATATATTACAAAAAAAATCAGTGTCACTCAGGTTCTCTGTTAATGCATATAGTTTGGACTAACAAAATCCTGTTGTTCAAAGTACCTTTAAAGAATCTTCTCTTTTTGGGCTTTCTTAGATTTATCTGTACCCTTACCAAATGCCTGAACAAGTGGATGCAATAATCCAAGAAATGGAGGTGCTGCTTCACCTCCTGGTAACAGTCCTATCCTTTTTCCAGATGGTATTTTCCCAGTCAAAGTCTGATAGAAAAATGCTGTAGAATCCTCAGCTCTGCTAACCTTTCACAGATTATCAAGGCATTCGCTCACTTCAATTACCTGCTACATGCTACCTGGACAGAAAAAGTAACCAACATGAGGAAGTACTTGCATTAGTCCTAAGAAAACTCCCACTAATATTGAAACTTCGCATCAATACAGGTTTTCTGAGCAACTCAGACAAACACAGTTCTCTCATGTTTTTCATCTTTTAGACTGGTTACATAATAACAAATTCCAGGTAAAGTAGGGATTGAATTTTACTAGTGAATCAGTCCGTAATTATTTGAAAAGGCTGTATCCTTTGTTGTGCCTTGTTCACAAAGACATTAGGTGGAAAGAGGAGCAGTCTCTCATTGTAAGACACTACACTGTTTCCACCACAATCAAATTGGTGAGCTTACACAGACAGACCAATAATGTACAGTTAAAGAAAATGAAACTACTACAAATACAACATGGATTCACATAAGAGTGTATTTTTAAGAATGTCCTTCCTTCTCCAGTGTAATACTCAGTAGCAATCAATTTGCATTCTGTCCTGTAACCACAATTCAAAAACACACAAAAACATACATAATTGTACATTTGCCCACCTATCTAACTTAGGAGACACAGTCAGAAGTCAAGGTTCTGCTTTCATTGTTTATGGCAATCTTAGCTGTATTTGAAAATCCACCCTTATGCAAAAAACTGGAGTCTCTAACTTTTTTCTAGATCCAAATCAATTCAAATGTCTATATTCAAAAGCTTAGACTAAGTACAGTAGATAATTACATCTGTGATTGCAGAACAAGGTAGAGCTAACATTAAAATGCACAGTACAATTTGCTGGAGATGCTCATGGTATTCCCCATGGACCTATTCTGTAGAAGTATTTCATGAGCATAGAAATAAAGACAGTTGTCTAGTAAGAGTTTTCAGAAATATAAAAGCCCCTTGAAAATTTTCTAGAAGTAAGTATATAGTTGTTTTTAAAAACTGCCTGTTTCTTAATAATTTTGGAATTATTACTGTATCAGAACTGAATAAACTATTCCAGTTGGAAGGGACCTACAATGACCTTCTAATGCAACTGGCTGAACACTTCAGGTCTGATCAAAAGTTAAAGAATTTTGTTAAAGGTACTGTTGAAATGTCTCGAATACTTCCAGGCTTGGGGCACCAACCACCTCTATAGGAAGCCTGTTCCAGTATTTGGTCATGTTCTCAGTAAAGAAATGCTTCCTATGGTCCAGTCTAACCTTCCGTGGCACAGTTTGAAGCCATTAACACGCATGCTGTCTCTGAGTGCTAGAAAGAAGAACTCAGCACCTCTCTCTACACATCCCTTCTTCGGGAAGCTGTAGAGAGCAATGTGGTCACCCTTATCATAGAAAGATATCAAATTAGTTTAACAGAACTTTCCCTTTATGAACCTATGTTAATGGTGCTCAATGATTGTATTATTCTCTAAATACCTGTAAAGGTTCCTGAATTATCCAGGTAAGCTACACTACAGTCTATTATCTTTTAAACAGATATATCTCCCTGAAGAGATAAGCAAGGATGGTTAATGATCCACTTTAACCCGAGACTCTATTTTCTGCAAATTTTTAAAGCTGCACCTGTCAATATTCACTCGCCAGCTCTTAAAAGAGTAAACCTTGCTCCTATTAGAGGAAAGCAATATCAGTAAGTTAAACAAACTGAGTGCATTTTTTTTCTCATCCTTAGACAAGTGAAAATAAAACATGTTAAATGTCTTCCTTTGAGTAGAAAGAATTGGAAATACCAGTAGATTTAAACTTTCTGTTTAACATAGCCTGCACTGGGACTTCTACTGTGAAAACAGAATACAGATATATTTCTGTTTTCTGTCGAACTGCTTGTACATTTCATGAGAGTAGGCAATGCTGCAAGGTAGCAAGAAATTCAAGTTTTCAGTGAGTTCAGTCAGAAGAATATGTAAGTAAACAAAAGGTACATTCATGTCATCCCTAACTTCAGGCTCAGCCTAAGCAAATTAAATTGATGCACAGAAATCTGTGCTTAATTTAGTTTGTTATTTATATCTTCTTATTGATTAATAATAAGAGTCTTTTAACACCATTAATTTGTAGATTATAAAAACAAGATAATAGGCTTCTTGCAGTCTATGAGGACACACAATAAAGGTTTGCTATATTGTCTATTTTCACAGAGAGACAACTAAATCTGTCATCGTACTAGCAATGTTGGATGCTTTTTCTTAAATGCTGCATAGGAAGTAAATAGAATATTTACCTTGGAAAGGCCAATTAATGGAGTAGCTTTGGTATTGCTCAGTAGCTTTCATATACACAAGACAAAAGGGGAATCTGCTAACATGCAGTGAGCTGGTATTGAAATAGTATTTAGAGTAATATTGTTTCTATATGTAAATAAGATCAGCCCTATTCAGCTACTGGGCATCATTACCAGCTCAACATGCACACTTTAGGACATTTAGAGCTTGGTTCATTTCATATTCTACATACATGGACAGCAGGAAAAAGTAAAAAAGCAATACAAGTAAGTTTAAAAAGCTGAAATAGAAAGATTAGCACACAGAAAACAGTTTGACAGTAAGACTTGCAGTTTGGGATAGAAGAAGAGAGATTCCCAGACACTGCAATTAACTACTGTTGATTAACTATTATCTAAAAAATGTTTAGCTAGCACTCATACTAAATATTACTTGTTTCTCTTCTATTTTATTCCACCACAACATCCTACTGTTGTATGCAGGAAAGAGCTATACCTTTATCTATATTTTATTTTTTTATCTATATCACACAATATTACATATATAAAACATGGTCCATTTTGCCAGCTTAGGTCACAGTATCCAAACAGGGAAGAAACAGCCAGTGTGTTCTCAGAAATCCACGTCACTGAGTTATACTGAAATACATGTATGAGCTGAGATGCTAGAAAATTAATCAGAATCTGCTCAGGCAGCAGGTGCAGTGTTGGAAGAAAAGCAATCAATGGAAAAGTTGCCAGGTTTCATAAAAAAAGAGAAGACTATTGATTCTTCAAATTATTACCCAAAGAAGCTATTGTGACAGCAACTTGACAAACAGCTTGGATGCTGAAGCAGTCGACGGTAGGAATTATCATTCCCAACTTGTTTAGGATATAAAATATTTTTATTTTACTACCAGCAGCCAAAATAAGAACCACTATCGCAAATTACCTTGGTATTGTGAGGCTGGAGCAAAGTGGTTCTGAAACTTCACAATTCTTGTAAGAAAACAAACAAGGCTTTCATAGTTTCCCTACAACAAATCAAGGGTGTAGTTTGTCCATTAGGATGTCAGCAAAAAATTGTTCCCTGAAACATAGATGCCTCACTATTTTGGCCTGCACCTTAGTAGTTCTGTTGATTGCTTATTGGCTGATTTAATTTATATTTCCTTATTTAGAGAAACAAAAATAAATTCTGAGCTAATAGTTTCACAATCCATTTATCAATTAAGCAGTCAGCTTCTGAAAAGATTAAGATAGACACTGCCTTCAACTGCAACACAGTGTACCATCATGCTCAGAACTCAAGGAAAACTATGAGCATCGAGAAGATAATTCATGATGAGAATCAGTGGCAGCATTATTCAGAATGTAAGATTTAGTGTAATGAACAATTCCAATTACCCAAATAGGTGCTTAAAAAAAATTACACCAAAAATGGTAGAGAGCATTATTCAGCTCACTGAGCTATAGCAACCTAAAAATTTATTAATCAAAAACTAATCTGGTAATCTAAACTCAGTATCTACTGAAAATGTAACAGAAAAATCTTGTTTTAGAGAATATTTCATTCCTTATCTTGAAATTACCATCAAAGTTTGCAGAGGCCCATTAATCTTCATTGAGAACAGAAGAAGCCTTGCTAGTTTTGGCAGGTAAGGTGTCTACCATATTCCTGGAGTGCTGTGTGAATGCTTCTTGATCTAGAAGTCAGAGAGCTTTTAAGCTATGATTCTGAACAAAAGGGATGAAGTGGCTGAGGAAAATGTCATGGGAAGAACTAATTTCAAATAAATTTATAAGTAAACAGAAAAGTTAATAATCCTAAGAAAACAAAGGAGAAGCAACATCATAAATATTCCTGTCTTCAAGTAGATATTTCAAGCAAATTATTCTGTAATGGAAGCTGAAAAACATCAAAAGATCAATACAGCTAATAAGGAGTTCTGCACTGAAAACATATATGGAATGAAAAAAGTCAGATTCTTAAGAGCAAATACACAAAAGGAACATAAGCATGTAGGTACAGTGTAGTAAAGGACAAGGCAAGGAGTCACTCTGTCAGAATAAAGTTAAAAGTCACTGAAAAGAACCTTTTCCTCATGACTCCTGAATCACCAACAACAAAGACTGACCTTGAGGAAACAGAAACATCTAACTAGGCTTGTTGGATCAACAGAAAGACTAGTGATAAACTGTCTGTTCCACTTAACAGAATGGGAATGGACTACAAAAGAATAGGACAGATGAGAAAGTTTCTCTGTTAGTTCTGCTTGGTGAGGTTCCTCAAGTAAACCTAGAGTTGTACTTGTTGATGAAAATCACGGAGAAAGGGCCATAAGACCATGGCAAGTGTCATACTCAGCTGGACTCTCTGATCCAGATTTGGGTGCTGAACTTCAATAAGAATGTGCACTAACAGGAGAAGTCAAGAAGAGAAGCAAATGAATAATCAGAGGTCCACAGAAGCATACCTAACTGAAAATACTGAATTAATCTAGTTTACCTTAAAGGGAGAAGGGATAATACAAACATGGTTTAAACAAATAAATGGCTTCTGCAAAGCACAAACTAACCTGCTTTCCATACTTATGAACAAAACAGAGGACAAAATTTTTTTCACAAAATAGAAATTAAGTCCAAAGAGATTAAGGCAGGTAGCTCTAGGTGAACAATATTCTCTGTTGACATTAGGGAGCTTTTTGCCAGTACAGTACTAAGTTTTCATCCTTCTGTTTTTAAACCAGAGTTTTACATATTGCCTCACAAACAAAGCCAGAGAGCTTGTAAAGTGGTACATGAATACCAACCCAAGAGCAGTCTAGTAGGAGTTTGCTTCTCAAGCCCAAGCTGCTGTCTGGCAACACACAGAAGGGAAAAAAATGCTAATTGCTACATTCAACATAATGCATCTTCTTTGACAGCTTCTCCAGCAGCTTTTGGAAGTTCTAACAAAATATTGCACTAGGACTCAGATGGTGGGTGTTAGATAAGAAACTTGCTATCAGTGACTATGTATGTTTTCAGTCTGAAATATTTTGAGGCTCTTTTAAACAAAGATGATTCTGTGAAGGTTTTCGGGAATAAAGAGAAACCACCCATAATTAAGATAACCGACTGATACAATAACTGAAAAATATTAAGAGAAATAAATGGTAGTTGTGCAAGTCAGTGTGGAAAAAAATCAATAGATACAGAGTATTTATTTTTGTAATCAGTTTGCTGTCCTGGAAGCCAATTTTTTAGAAGTAAAAAGGTCACAAAAACCACAGAATGATGACCTTTATAATACATAATTCTAAGATCTCACAATGAAACACTTCAGTACATTCCTATGAATGCCTGAAGACTCCCTGCAGCTTTTCACAATGTTTAGCTTCTTCCATTTCTTCCCTTTTCACATTAAAGAATACCTGTAAATTAATCATGTGTATAGCAGGAAGACACACCTCTTCCTTTGGCAGCCAAACACCTTTCTATAAGAATAGGTACATGCTGGTCAATTTTGAAAAGTGTCAGCCCTGCCACTTCAATAAAATATGTCTTGACCTATTCTTCTGTTTCAAATATTAACTTCAGCCTCTAATCTAGTATCCACCAAGTTCATTCTGATACAAGCTTCTATTTTTTCTGTCACTAGTACCTTCTTTCCTGTTGCTTAGTGGTGTCATCTGTGCAAGGGCACTCAAACTACAGCAGCCACTCTGCTCATAATTGCTGTTGTACTTTGCTTAATCCAGACGTCTTGCTCCCAAGCTGCATCATGAAAAATTTATTAGATGCTGACAAGGAATATAGAGTCCTGCAGCAGGACCGAAGAATGTTAGAAGATACTGATATGGAAAGAATAAATCAACTTTTCATTAGTAATAGATTGTATTCCATGTACACTGAAGACTGTAAAACTAGGGCTGAGAAAATACTGTAAAACCTGAATATTTTTAGTTTTCTTTAGCACCAGTTATAATTTTTTGAGACTTATTTTCTTTAATGCAGTCCAAAAAACAAACTCTGAATTTAACTTTTGCTGAATTCCATAGCCAAATTATTTTCTTCCCTCTCCCCTCTACTTTGCTTAAAACAGTTATAAACTGAGATTCTTTTGACTTGACACTTTTGATGCTACAGCTAGGCAATTCAGTAGTCTTTTTTCATCAATCTTTTACTCTTCCTTCATGCTTAATTTTGGAATTTACTCTCTTTTCTTTTCAGGGGGTACCACTAGTTTATCTGAGACTGTGCCACTAGAGACATTGGGTTTTATTGTCACATACACAAATTGAGTAGTTCTCAACCACAATGAATACTCCCTTGAACTCTGAACAAAGGATTTTCTTGATTCATTTGCTTATAAATAGTCTTTACGTAACATATTTCAAATAAAACTGAATACAAGTACTTACTAGATTCTTCAGTAAAGAAGCCTTAAAACCTCTTTTCTTAGTAGTATTTAAATACCAAAAACGTTAAATTGCCAGTTTCAGCTACAATTTGATTTTTTTTTTCCCCCAGTTGTTCACTGGGAGTAAGGGATTGCTCAGGTGTCCTTTATGGGATGTTTATTGCTACTGCCTCTGTGATTGCTCTTTTTCAGCTGCTGCAGCCCAGTCCAGTAGACCCAAGGTTCAGTTTTTCCATCCCATACCAATGGGTGCAGCTGCTGCTTTCCCATTTGCAAGTTCAGCCAATAATGTGTGATGAGGCACACACAGAGGACAGCAAGCAATGCAACCAACTACAGAATGCTGCAGGCTGGGAACTCCCTTTTTAATAGCATCCACATAACACTGCCAGGGCTCACATAAACACAGCATAGATAACCAAATCCCCTTTCCCCTTCACCTTGGTTAGGGGTGAAGTTCATCTTGGGAAAGAATACATCACCACAGTCCCTAGATGCACATGGACATTCTGAGATTCTCTGAACATCAGCAGGAACAGTCTTCTCATTCAAGACCCCTGCCTGCGCACTGCCCTCCACCAGTCTCCACCTGCCAGCTATTCCAGCTTGATATTTGCTAGCAAACAAACACAAGCACCTCACAGTCACAGGTCACTCAAGATACATCTCCCATAATTTAAGACCTCCTGCACACCAGCTAGTCCAATCTCTCGTTTGCAACCAAATTCAGACAAACAAACCCCTATGCACACCAGGACAGTAGAAAACCATGAACACCCCAGCCCCTCCAGTATCTGCCACCCAGGTCTTACATCCCAAAGTCCCATACTGGTGGCCCCACTTTCTCTAGCTGAGCAGGAAAAGCCCAGGTGTACATTCATCCCAGTTTGCTCTACCTACTGGCCCCAAATACCTTTGTGTCCATGCTACCAGAAGTTGCAGTCAGTCCTAACACTGCTCCCTGACAGGGTAGAGTGATATTGCTCAGAGATCAGAAAGGATTCAATAAAACAGGACAGACTGCAGTGATCAGCATAGGTCATACGGGTGTAGGAACTAGTAATTGTTTACATGTTACCAGCCTTTTTAATGTCCCCTTTCTATCTAGTCTCTCCCTCTTTATTCCTCCCCGGCCGCCTTCTTCTAAGGATTTCTTGAATGTTGCACAGACTCGCATCCCTTCCACCCTCTAAATATCCCAAATCCTCATAGTCCTTGTCTCCTTATCAATTACAAAGTCCAGGCCAGACCTCTCAAAAGCTGTGCCTGGCTTTCTTAATGACTGTCATTCTCATTTCTGCTTTAATTTCCCAGGTCCCACTTCTGCAGCATGCTTATGCATGCACTTGAACTTAAGCTAGTGCTTATTCTAAAAACACTTTTTCCAGTCTAGTTTCATTTTTACTAGAAAAAAGTGAATGACACAGGTCAACTGCCTCACCTCTCCCTCTTGTCAAACTTTATACCGCTAAATTTACTTCTAGGCATGTTTCTTCCTAAGGGAGGGAAACATTACCTGCTTTAGAATTTACACAAACTCAGCATTTTTACTTATACACCTTGTTAGATTTCATGTCACATATTGTTCTGCTTTTGGCTGGGATAGAGTTAATTTTCTTCATAGGAGCTGGCATAAGGCTGCGTTTTGGATTTTTGCTGGGAAGAATGTTGATAATTCAGGGATGTTGTCCTTTTGCTAAGCAGTGCTTACAGAGTCAAAGTCTTTCTGTTTCTTACCCTACCAGTGAGGAGACTGGGGGTGCACAAGAAGATGGGAGAGGAAACAGTCAGGACAGCTGACCCCAAGTGACTGAAGGGACATTCCACAGTATATGAAATCATGCTCAGTATATAAATCCAGAGGAAGAAAGAAGGAAGGAGAGATGTCCAAATGGAGACATTCAGAGTGAGACATCATACCTGTCCATGGGAAGTGGTGAATGAATTCCTTGTTTTGCTTTGCTTTGCCTATTAAACTGTCTTTATCTCAACCCACAAGTTTTCCCATTTTTACACTTCCAATTCTCTCCCCACTCCTACCAGGGAGTGTGCAGCCAGCTAGCATTACACCATGAGACATACTTATTACAACTCACCACTGAGGAGAGGTAACGAAGGTTCTCATTAACCTCTTGGGGCAGATTAGAGTGAAACAATATTGAATGACTGGTGTATGTAAATATTAATATAGTAAGTTTATTTTTGAACAATTTCAATGGAAAGGAAGTACGTAGCCATTTTGGTTAGTATCTATGGAAATATAGCAATATAAAAGTATAAAAATATCATTTTAGAAGGAAAAGAAAGAAAGAGAAAGAAAAGATGAGTAGATAGTGGAGAGAAAAGAGATCACCACCCATGGATCCAGAGACAGGACTTGAGTGTTGCAATTCAGATGTCCCTTGGTTGAAGTGATGGTCACAGTCTTGATCATCAGCTGGGCATGGGGAAGCCCGTGAAACACAAAGTTCAGTGGGTTAATATAACACTTAGGTTTATATGGGAATGCCCAGGTACCTCTCCTGGGGGTGACATTTTACACTGCCTGATGCAACACTATGGATTATGTGCAGTCATCTGGTGGAAGGCCCCAGAAATCAGTCTGGATGCAGTTTGGGGGTCTTTGGTGGTTTATGGCCCTTTCTAATGACATGATCACTGTTTGACCCTGCTTCTCTCACCTGCATAGCTGAGCCAGTTTTGCCTTATCAGAGGGAACTGGTATGATAAAACCCATCACCCCACTTCCACAGGATCTGTTTCTTGTCAGCCTTTTCCCTTGACTGGGTAAAAAACAGCTTGTTTAAGGCATTAGACACAGGTTACCAGGGACACAGTAAGTTTCAGTGCTCAACTGGTTTATCAAAACAAAGGTCAGTTTGTTGTGGCCATCCTCTGGTGGTGGGTGCACACCCTCTCTGCACCTGGGCTGTTCTGCAGATCAGAAGTTTTGCCTCCACACACCCAAACCTCTTCTCCCCTCCTCCTCCCCTTCAGTTAGGGGGGGCAAACCTGGCTCCAGTAAAGCTCCTGCTGCTTTTGCAAATGGATAATAGTTTGAGTAATTAACCATTAAGATTTCAGTCTCTCAGAATACTAACAGGTTATCTCTCTGCAGTTTCTAACTTACCCCATCAGAAGTCATTTGTCCGCTTATACTAAGGGCAACATCATCCCCAAATGACCACTGAATCACGGAATATCTCAAGTTGGAAGGGGCCTATAAGGATTATTGTGTCTACTTTCATTCCAAACAACCACAGAATTTGTATCTCTGAATCAGACATACAGTACAGTCAACTGAAACTGAAGAATTCTAAGGATTCCCAGATATACTTAGTTCAGAAAGTATTTTTATTTTATTTTTAAAGAACTCTCTATTAATATAGTATCTGATTTCTCAAACCTTCAGAGTGTTAGTAGTAATAACCAAGAAAGTTCAATAAACATTATTTTGTGGAGTAACACAGGTTATTACAGGCAGGGATGGAAAAAGCTGATGATATTGAAAATCCATTACTGAAATACTATCTCTATCCTAACATTTGTATGTTAAGAAAGTGGAACAATTAGCAGAAGATACTTTATTGTTTTTCTGTGGGGCTGGTCGTCCTGCATTTCCCACCACCCTCTCTCCCTCTCTCCTGGCCCCCTTGAAGAATTAATTCTCCCAAATAGCAGCATTTTGGGGTTAAAATTCTTAAGTTTTCCATTAACCCATTGTTAAGTCCATTTATTACTCCAAATCCACATAAAGTCATTCAAAATTAAGTCTGCATTTAGCTACTTACCAATATTTCTTTAAGTGTTCTGGGGTTTGTTTCTTTTTTTTTTTTTTTTTACTTTTTTTTGGGGGGGGTATGGATGAGAGCAAAAGAGTTAATTTTATAAAACTTCATTATCCCTGTGTCATAGTGAAAAATCACCTTTCCAAAACAGATGATATAATTGTTATGACATTTCAAACTTGCTTGAAAGTCACAGGTAAGGACTGGCAAATAAATCTAACTTTGCAAATGTTAGTCAATAGCCCAAATGTTATGCTTCTGTTTTATCTTTTTTAGAAAAGGATTTTTCAGAGAACATGTTGAGCCTCATCACTTATGTCAATTTTACAGCACTGTTACTTTATTGATTTTCCTGAAATTTAATTTTGCAAAGCTGTAAAAGCAGCATCACATCTGTGATATTCCAGAAGAAGAGAATCTATGAAGAACCTTTTGTGTTGGCTATATATGAATCATGAGAAACCACAATTAAGAGGAAAACAAATACTCATCTTTAAGCAGAAAAAATAAGAATTTAAATAACTTCTTTCAGCTTTGTTAGTCTTAAAATGCATTAGCACACAGTTTGGTTAATGTCAGAAGACACACAAACAAAGTGTTCTTGCTCTGGGAAGGTAAGAAAACATTGGAAAAAAACCTGGCCATTAAAAAAAAGTCCCAGCAATTAGAATTTTAATAAGCTGGTTGATTTGAGTAGCAATTGAAATATTTTGACTGTATTACATTTATTATTAAGGGATTTTCAAGAGTAGAAATTTTCACATAATTTAAGAGGTAGAAAAGAAAGGGTGCTCAAATGGCTTTTTATTTTTTTCCTTAATTTCAAAAGTATAATCAAGTATTTATCTGGACAGGATGGACATTACAGCTACAGGCTACAATGGGTCAAACTTCTTCCCACAAAGGGCAATATAAAGGTTTCATTGATTACAGTGTGACTTGCTTCCTTCAAAACAATTTTCAAGAAGGGGATATGAAGAGAATAAGCAAAAAATATGTGAAATACTAGACTTGATCTTTTGCTTATCTGCTTGTTCTCATTATGCAGCCTACAGACAGGTTCCTACAAAATATGCTACACTAAATAAAGCCTTAAAAAAAATCATTTATCAGTAGCCATACTGTGTCCAATCTTGGCACCTATCTGGTGCTGTACCTCTGCAGGGACATAAATATCTGTTCATTACCATACATGGTTCATTACCAAACAATGACTCTACATTGCAAGTAATACTCTCTTATTAGTAATATCTTTTTAGAGAAGCAAAACATGTTCAAGTCTTTCACAGATATATCTCAGGATTTTAATACTGAACAATAAGGTTCCAGCAGTGCAGCTAGTAGTAATAAAAGCTGTATTCATTCATTAAATCTTGCCCACGCTAGAGGAAAAGCAGAGCATGAAGTCCAGCATCAGAAAACTCATAGGAAAGAAAGAGAAAAACCAAATCTTGGATCTGGTAGGATTTCAGGCTAGATTTCAGACTAGAGTAAGTTTTGGATTACATAAATCAAACAAGGCCTAATTACTGAACAAGATACATAGCTAGGTGACTATATGGTTAGTCTCAAATTGTTATCATTTTTCCCTACATTTCCTTACCTGTTTTACTAGAGAACAGCCTAAAGTAGTATTATATTCAGCATGTTATATTATATTCAGCAGTATTATATTCAGCATATTGTGGTATTTAAATTCTAACTATTCCATTAGCATTGACCATTTAAAAAAATAAAATTAAATTTAGCAAATACAAAATGAATAGTTTCTAGTATGGGCAACAATGTGAGTAACAGAATACAGGAAATCACAATCTATCACTTGTCTTTTACCATCACTGAAATATGGAGGGTAGAATAGGGGTACCCAGGAGTAAAGCCAGTTGGTGGTTCCATAAAGAAAATAAACCTAGGGAATAAATTAATACAGGTTTCAATTAATTTACTTTCTCTTGGGCTTACATGATTGAAATATCATTTATTCTGTCAGGATACTATTTGATTCCCAAAGTGAACAGAATATTAAGGGGTATAATGGGTATAGGATATATATGAAAATGTACTGCATTGTGTTTCTGAATTCAATCCTTTCTACCAAGCTTCTCTTTGGTTCCACTCAAATTGATTTTTACATATCTGGTGTGAAAGTGGGAAGGTTTTGTAATTACACAGAATTTGGGAGGTAGATGAGATAAATAACAACTAGGCAAAATATCTAAAAGTAACAAAAGCTTCAGAATTCTAGATGTGAAACTGTATACCTGATCTAACAATAGCAAGTGTCATGTTTTAGTTTAGTTCTCGACAAAACATTATTTAAGTCTGGCTTCCTATCTCCAACAATCTTCAAATCTTGAGCTTCTTAGAGTCAAGTATATTCAGCATTTGCTTACAAGTACTCTCACCCCATCCACCCATGCTAATATTCATACTGTGGTTCCATCCTAATGACATTCCTTGTTAATGAAATTAATGAGACCAAGTATTTCTTCTCTGCTTTTTGACATTGGATATTTTGTGCTTAGATCAACTAAATATTTCTTAGCAATTTAGGTTGATCACAGTCACCCAATAAAACAACAGCTCTAGAGAAAAATAACACTCTTTTTTTAAAAGCTGTAAGCACAGCCAGACTGATCTGTCCTGATATTTGCGTCTGGAAGATAATAGCACTCTGGTGGGGCAACACATCACAGCCACTTCTCCAACAATTATTCTGATTATTGGTAACATGCACATGTGATCAGAGTTTCTTTCCCAGTGTAGAAACAGCACATACACATTTCAGTCCTCTTAAGTTTTACTTCTGCGAATACAAAGGTGGTCCATATTAGTTGTTTGACTTGAAGAGAACAGACTCCCAGAAGCTGGGGAAGAACGTATTAGACAAGTGAAGCAATGGAAGAAAACAGAGAGAGATGAGTTCAGGACTGTTCCCTTTATTGTCTATGGATCCAACAGCTCATGTGGGCAAAGCTTCTCTGTCTCAAAAGCACAAGGTTTTCCCCTAGTAAAGAAAACCACTAAGCCACAATGAAAATGAAAAATACATATTTAACCACATTGCCTCAAGGCCCTACTACTGAACTAGTATGGAATTTACCTCAATAGAAGAAAACAGTTAGAAGGTATTGAGTGAGATATTGAGTCACTGTAATCCTGTTTACAGAGAACCAAAACCATGCCATGTTTTCCTGAACAAAAGAAAAAGGACAGTACCTGCTCAGCTTCAAAATTTACCTTGTCGGCTAAAGTTTAACTTCAAATGAACTCCTCTTTTTACTTTCTTTTAGCAACTGCATGCCTTTATTGATTGCTTCTACCACCTTTGCAATGCAGTCAAGAGTCAAGAGCACAGCCCTTGTATTTTCAGTGTGTCAAAAAGGAAATTTCTCATCTAATGAAAAAAAGCCTAATAGTATTTTGAGTAGTAACTTTAATTCTTTTAACATTTACTAAGAAGCATGGCCCCTAATTTCTCTCTCATTTAAATATTAGCATGGACAATTAGCACTATTCAATAAGAACTGCAATAACCCATATTTAAAAAGCATTCCCTAGAAGATCCCAATGCTTAGTAGCACACAAACACACACAAAAATAAAATATTAAGCTAAATCTCAGTTCAACTACTATTTTCTATAACTGTAATGTTATTGACTTGAAGACAGAAGATTAGCAATAAAAGATTTATAAACATCTCTTGGTAAATTAAAAGCCTGAGAGTTTTCATGAACACATATTTCTTTCATAGATCAACACTGTAGGTCTGAACTGTGTTCAGCTCTACAATATCAATGAAATAATAGAAGCTAAAATGGCAGTACACATCACCAGTCAACATAAGACATATAGCTGGTAACATCTGATATAAATCCCTCTCTTCCATGTAGTTTTAATTGAATTCTCTGGAGAATATTTCACTTCTTGTAAAATTATGTCCAGAACCTTGTCACTGAGTATTACACCTTGCAAATTTTTGATTCACTGTTCTGATAGACACCATCTTTTAAAATAAATTTTAAAAAAAATCCACATAAAGCAATAGCTCTTCTAATACCTTATTTGGCCTATGTCTTCAGTACTCTAAAGAAAATCTTGAATGGTGTGTGTGTGTGTATGTGTGTGTGAATTAAGAAAAGATCAAGTAAGACAAATGGGGAAATTATAAGCATATACTGTAAACTTGCAGCAGTAACCAGATGTCACAGACTCAGAATGGCTGAGGTTAGAAGGGACCTCTGGAGATCATCTAGTCCAACCCTCCTATTAAAGCAGGTTCACCCAGAACAGGTTACACAGGATCACATCCAGTTTTGAACATCTCCAGAAAACAGGGCTCCACAAACTCTCTGGGAATAGAGATGTAGCATTTGTATCTCCACCTATCTCCAGGAGAAGCATCTGGACACTCATTGTAACCTACAACTTGTACTGAGTTCTCCTTCCTGACTGGTACCATCTGGGTGGAACATAGACATCTCAGGGGCTTTCTCTGTAGAAACACCGATTTTAATTTTGAAGTGAGTGCTCACCATTATAGAGAGGCCTAAAGCACTTCCTTGGGCTGTGGACCTACAAGCACAGTGTAGGTCCCCCCCCATGCAAACTACCCTGGCTGATGTACCACAACTCTAGTCACAGCTCCCCTAGCCACTCGTGCTCCCTAGAGACATTTAGATCTGTCCTGGTTTATCCTGGCAAGGCCCAAGCCACATCAGTCTGATTCACAAGAGCTGCTGTCAGCTCTTGCTTGGGTTTCCCTTGCCCTGGGAACCTCTTTTTCCCACCTTGATCTAGTGATCAGCCACAGAACTTATGGTTCTGCATGCTTCACTGATCAAGATTATTTCAAGGTCAAAAAGTTTCTGCATGTAACAACCCTGACATAAAGTTCAGAAAAGTCTAAGATTGAGAACAAGAGCCCTGGTTCTGTTACCAGATGAGCTAGAAGTTGTAAAGTGTCCAAGGACACTGTATCACTATGGGCCCCAGCACTGTCAGCACTGCAGCAGACAGTTCTAAGCCCTGAGATCAGCTGTTCTCCCCCAGCCTCTCCAAAAAGCTACTAAAAACACTTCAACTATCACAGTTAATAACCCCTTTTTTCTTCCCTCATGCAACTGCTTCTACAAAATTTTAATTTCCTCATCCAGCGTTACATAAATAGTGACATACTTCTTTATTGCACTTGCAGCTCTAAAAACATCTATCATGAATCAGAGAATCAGATGGGTTGGAAAGGACCTCTGAGATCATCAAGTCCAACCTTGATCCACTACCACCGTGGTTACTAGACCATGGCATCATAGCCATTCCCACTATAGCCATTAAATTCCATATAAGTTCTATATATCTTCATATAGAAATTACCCTAAATACCTACTATTTTCATCTGTAGTTAATTCTATAGAGTCTGGCTACAAAACTTGGCTTTCTCATCTTCCTTTTTGACCATCACCTAGAAAACGCAAAACAAACAAACAAACAAAAAAAATCAAGGTCTATTATTCCTGCATAAGAAGTCTGGAAAACAACTAAAAGATACCTGATTTTTGTTGCAGAATTATTTTCTATGGAAAATAACTCCTTCAGCATGGAAAAAAGAATAAAGTGTCTTTTGAAATATGCAATGCTTATCACAACTCCATAATACCCAGGGTTTTAAGGAGGGCAAGAGAGTCTTATTGCATGAGTAGCCATCAGAAATAATATAATTTTAGTTAAATATTAACCATATGGCTCATATTCAGTGTGGCCAGAAGTACTATAAATTAGTTGTTTTCTAATCATAAAAGGAAACCACACACAGAGCACAAAAAGATATCATTACAGGTAAAGAAATGAGCACTTCCTGGCAAATCTTGCTTGCACCATTTTCCCAAGACATGTTAAAAAATAATTGCTTTGGAAGGCACCCATCTTGAGTAAGAGACCAAACTTCATTCTCTAAGACAGAATCCAACCCTTACAGCACTAGCTGCTATAGAACACTACAGCACAGACAGAGCTTTCAGCTGCAGTATCAGTCTCAAAGCCCCAGAAAACACATAAGTGAGGAGATAAAAGTTCAAGTGAAGAGATATTCAAAGCTGTCTGTATCCAACACCTTCTTGCTGCTTTCACTGGAATAGGAAAGAGCCCTCACAACCTGTTTTTTCCATTTAATCACCTAAAGAGGAACTAAGGGCTGAGTACATTAAAATCACAACCACAAAGCAAAGTGCATAGACACCTGCATTTCAAAAGATTTGATCCTACACTGATACACTAATAAACTACATTACTATTGAAATCCATATTATCTTCTTGTTTCTCTGTAATCTTCTTTTTTGAGGAGGAATTATTTAGGTTTTGGGGTTTTTGTTTGTTGGTTTGGTTTTTGTGGTTTTTTGTTTGTTTGGTTGGGGGTTTTTTTTGGTTTTTTTTTGGGTTTTTTTGTGTGTGTTCGGTTGGTTGGTTTGTTTTTGGTTGGGGTTTTTTTGTTGTTTTTTTTTACTTTACTGCACACATCAATAAAAGTAAGTAAAATCCATGTATTAGAAATGTCTCTCAAAAATTAGGAGTTGCATTACAAAGTTTAGAGAAGGAGAGTGGGAATCAGACACCTGTTGGCTGAAATCCATCCTATCTATATGCATTTAGGTTTCATTTGTACAACACCTACATAGCCTGGGGTTCTTTCCTTAAATGTAAATGAAAGAACTATGATAACACTGCCTTCCTGACAAAAGCAAAACTGTTCATGTTTCAGAACCCAACAGAAAAGCATGTCTCCAAAGTTTAAATGCAAATCAATGTCTTTACTTTAGGTTAATTTCAGTCTGACATTTATTTTTATTTATTTTTTTAAATCATGGGATCAAACAGTAACTTTGGTCCTATATCACTCATGTCAAAAGAAATTTTTCAACTGAACTGTAATTATGCAGGATCAGAATGTGTCAGAAAATTACTTGTTCTTGGATAATCCATTATAACAAGTACTCAAAAATGTGTATAGATAAAAGAGCAGAACAAAGTATTAGAAGACTTTCGTGTTGGGACTGGTATGAAAATTCTAATATTCTTCTACCTGACTGGTCTGCAGCAACCAGTGATGCAGAACAAGGTGACTTAGCAACAACTTCTGTCTGAGAAAAGAACAGAAGGTATCACAGATATCACGATGAGGGTCAAGGATCACTAGAATATGCTGTTTAATATTTGTTCCTGTGACATTCAGTGTCCTTCTATTAGTCTTGCAGTAACTGAATGCATTCATAAGTTCCTAATCACCAAAACGATTAAGAAAACCGTCAGTGAAAAAGAAAAATCAATTCCCATTTACAGAAACATTTTTATTCACATGTGCACCGTGTCTCATTGAGCTGAACCAAATTTATGAGGTTTCTTTATGAAAACCTTTAATGACTTGGAAGCTGGTGTATATTGAGAAAACATTACTCAGTTCAGAAGCAGCTCTAATTCAGCACTATTAAAGGGAAACACTCCATGAGGTAGGTTTTCCATTATTTCTGCTGTTCATTGAGGATGATTGAGCTCTGACCCTCATTTATATTTAAATTAGAGGCAAAAAAAATCTTAACATGTTCTAAGTGTTACTTTTTCTTTGAGAGAGAGCAAGGAATTGTAAAGAGGTCCCTGTTTGAGAGGAAAAAACACATTCTAAACACAGAGAAGAAATGAAAAACTATAAAAGGTCTAGTCATCTGTCATTATTAGAAAAATCATCTCAGGAATAAAAATCAGAATACAATTCCCCTTGAAAATATTCATTGTTTCCTGACATTGTGCTTTCAGATTAACCTGGGTAAATAGCAAATTAGGCACTGCTAATGTTCTCCTGAAGCAAATCCATTACATTTATCCCTCAGTAGTTTTAGAAGTCAACATTATTGTGCATTGAAATTAGGTGAGGTTGGTGAAACATAATACTTAAAGCTGAAAAGACAAACAGTTCCTGTTTTCCTGCTTTCCCAACAGATTGCTGCATGCTACTGCATTATTCCCTGTCTCCTTGAAGGAACGAGGTGATGAGTTAATCACAACTGAGGTGCACCTTTAACAAAATAAATAGCAATTGCTGAGGAATTTACATTAGATAAAGGTCTTAACAGTATTCCAGTGAAGCCAAGATTACTAAGCAAGTAATGTCTATAAGCTCTTCCAGGGAGAGATGGATTTTTTTTTTTTTTAGAGTATTTGAAGTGAGGGGAAAACATAAGTTTACCTTATTCCAGCATAGAGCTCAGTAAGAGATTAGAGAAGCCAGTCAACATGGATAAAAGCCAAGATAAATCCTTTCTAATTATTTTATATCTTACAGGAAAGTCCAAGCTATGACATTGTATTGTCAGTGACTTTTTCCTTTACAGCAAACCTTAGGAACCCCTTGCAGCAATGACCAGAGCTCAGCGTCACCTTCTGGAGGTGAATCCTAATATCATAAAACATGTTTCTTTCCACATGCTTGGCCTTTCTTTGCAGTGATACACTCAGAGATGTTTCCCGAGCAGTAGAAGATGAAGGGTGAGAATAGCACAGACTTTTCCTTCTCAGGCCACAGCATGATAGCAGGACATGCTCTGGAAGAAGAGATTTACATTTCACTCTCCAGTGAGGAGAGGGAAATTAAACTAGACAAAGTGCTTGGTTTCTCAACTGTTATTAAAAAAAAAAAAAAAAAAAAAAAAGGTTTCACCAACTCATCTTCCTCCTCCTCCTCCTCCTCTCTTAAAGAGAAACAGTAATCCTTGATGCATTTTGTAGAAAGCCAGAACCTGTCAGTACATAGTAGATATGCTCAGAGAAAGTTTGTATTAGTTTCCAGGCCATGATTAGATCTAGATGAAAGACAATGAGCAAATGAGTCTCTTTAGCCAAGATCAGAAGTGCCATGAACATACACAGAAGTAGAATACTAGAGTATTTAGCATCCTCAAGGTAAATTGTTTATGCAGAAATGAAATTACGGAGTTATATATTAAAGAGACTTTTTGTAATTGCAAATTTGGGGGCAAAATCTACTTATTTCCTACTTCATTGTTTATCTTTTTTAGATCACGAACTTTATTCTAATCATTAATTAACTGTATCTGAATAGAGAAAAATTGTATTTTCATATATGGTCTCTCGGTTTCACTGTAGCCTTTGTAATCTACTTACCACACAGCATCTTTTTGCCAATATAAGGAAACACTTAAAATCCTTGTCTCTCTTGACTTATCACACATTATTTTCTTTCCATAATAAATAATATTCACCAAGAATTAATTCCTAATGTAACATTAAGTGGCCAAATGGTTCATATTCCACTTCTGAGCCTCATTCAGTCCCTTTTGTTGGGTCATCAAATTAATCAACTTCTGTTCAGTAACTTGAGGCAGAGTTTTCAAAACATACTGTTCTCCTCAGCAGATCATGGCCAGAGCATGACTGCTAATAGGTTCATCACCTAATTGTGCTTTGAGTGGAACTTGAAGATACTTTTTGCCTGGAATGAATGATTTAATTTACTACAGGCTTTTCTGAGTGCAGTAATTACAGCAATAGTTATATTCAGACTTCAAATTCTGTGAACTTTGAGTGCGTTTACGCTGCTAAAGATAAATCTTTAGCAGTCAGATTTAAAATGTCTTAGATTCAAAACTTTCAACCAATGCTTGGAGAGTAAGGCAATCAGGTGAATCTACAATATTGTGACTGGTGGGTGCACAAACAACTATTTGGAATTGACAATAAGGGATCTCCTTGGACAAGTTTCTCTGTAAGATGCACATTGTTTACATCAGATTTCCCCTGTAAGGAATGAGAGGGATAGCAAGGCTACCTTTCTTCTGCCCCCAAAGACTTTTAAGCTGGAAGACTTATGGTTGCTGTTCAGAAAAAAAGAACTAAGAGCCAGAATTATGAACCTAAACTATCCTTCAAATAAACTAAGTTTATGTTTTCATAATAATTTATGAGCACTGAAAAGGTCTTAAATCTATTTATAAATCTGTTAAGAGTAGCTCAGTCTGTTCCAAATCACACTTTGTCAGGCAATACAGATGTCAAGTTGTCTGACTAAACCTAGCTCTGCTGAGAAGTAAAAAAATTGACATGAAGAGAACCTATATGTAACATGACACTATTGTACCAGGGGAGGGAAAGGCCTCATATGCCTATTGGCACTTGCTTATGTAATGAGTATCTTTAGAAATGCGGGGATTTTATTTTCTTTAGAAATGCTGGGATTTTATATTCTGGGATATTAAGTAGCCCAAAAGAAGTGGTGATGCACAAAAAAAGGAATTTGATGCAAACCTAGCCATTTACAGAAACCCTATAAGGTCAAGTTTTGCCTAAAAAACTCCAAGTTATAAATTGATAATGGATATCAATAATATATGTTATCATAATAAAATATAAGGATAAATGTAATGAAGAAATTGAAAAATACACTCATCATCTGTGGTGGGTTGGCCTTCAACAGCTGCTAACCCAGCCACTCTTTAAACCCTCCCCTTGCCTAATAAGACAAGACAGGGAAGAAAATTAAATAAAAATGCTCATGGGTCAAGATAAAGGTGGTAGTATCACTCACAAATTATCTTCACAGGCAAAATAGTCTCAACTTGATGAAAATTTAGTTTACTGGGAACTAAAATAGAGTTGGGATCAAGTCCTGAAGCCTTCTAGTCTCATTCACCAGGGAGGGAGACTTCTAGCACCCTTTCAGGGCTGTCAAATGTCCAAGGTCCTTAAAGCTAGTGTATGCCAGGAGGTGTGCAGACTGCCACATTCTGCCAAATTGAGAAACAGCACTTCATGCGTCTTGTCAATCAAATTTTCAAACCAGAAAAAAAACCAAAAAAGCGCCCAATAACATTAATGACTGAATTCCATAGACAAATATAAGGATAATAAGTGAAATCATTACAAGCATATAAACAAGAACCTCTGCATATACAGGGGGACCACTAAAATCAGTGATTCGTTATGGAGACCCCAAAGAAAACAAACGATCAATGTATTCAGACATGATTAACCAAAGGCTTTTTAGGAAAGAGTATTTCAGTACTCAAGAGGAGTTTCTCCCTTGCAGGCAGTTTTTCTTCCTCAGTGCATCTGTCAGTTCCTGAAGGATGGCTTCAAATACTTCTTCCACTCCTGCAGGTTGAGATATGGCAAAAAAGGAAAAGAAGAGACAGAGAATAAGGCTTACAGATTTTGTACAAAATTGTACTAGCCCTTGTCAGACAGATAATATCAAAACAGATAACACAAAATAATTACAAAGCAATAGAAAAGATGCAAGGATATACTTTTAAAAGAGAAAAGGCAACTTAAAATTAAAGAGATATATATAAAATATATATATATATAAGTGAAAAACAGTTAAAATACAGTGATATTTAAGCAGATACAGAGGAGTAAATCCATTGCTCACATACCTGAGTCAAATCCAAAGGAATTACATCCACTTAACACAAGAAGTAATTTGATCTGTGATCTTAATTATCCCAGCAGAAGTAATTTGCCTCATGCAACTGGCACATGTTTTTATTCAACCTGGCCTTTCAAGTCACAAGCTAAACATAACTGTTATTTAACATCCAAAGCTGCTTGGGAAGAAGTGGCATATAGCCAAGCACAAAAGAACAATTGGAAGTGACAGGCAGCAGAAAAAAGTCACCCAAATTCCTCATCATATGATTATATATGTCATTTGATGTTGTACAAAGGATCTGATCTTACTAAGAAGGGAAAGGGGAAAGAAACTGAGGATGTGCACTGTTCACATGTTCAACAGCCCCTGGAGACAGCAGTGTTCTACTGGTGAGTCAAGGACAGGTCACGGCCATGACTTTCCAACAGTGCAGAGGATGATGCCAAATTATATCTCCTACAGCATACTTTCTCTGCAGCGTATTCAAACCACCTTTACCCATGAGGCCCTTTGTGATTTCCTTTGGCTTCTACAAGATGAAATCAACTTCCACTTCCCTTCTGGGCACAGACACTGCCTTCATATACAGTTTTTCATATCACATTGCATGTCACTCACCAGGATATAAGCAAGTAGTTCAAAAAGAGGACATTATTTTAACTACTCTAACCAAATCTTTTATTTCTACTGTTCATAGAAGCATAGAAATGTCTGGGCTGGAAGGGACCTTAAAGATCATCTAGTTCGAACTCCCCTGCCAAGAAAAGGGACACTTTCCACTAGACCGGGTAGCTCAGAGCTCCATGTAACTTGGCCTTGAACTCTTCTAGGGATGAGACAACCACAACTTCTCTGAGCAACCTGTTTCAGTGCTTCACTGTCCTCTTAGTAAAGATTTTTTTTTCTAACATCTGAACTAAACCTACTCTCTTTCAGTCTGAATCCTTTCTCCCCGTTCCTGTCACTACATACCCTTGTAAATATTCTTTCTCCATCTTTCTCATAGGCTCCCTTCAGGTACTGGAAGGCTGCAACTAAGTCACACTGAAACCTTCTTTACTCCAGGCTGAAAAAAACCCAGTTCTCTCAACCTTTTCTTGTAGGAGAGGTGCTCCACTCCTCTAAACGTCTTGGTGGCTCTCCTCTGGACTAGCTCAAACCAGTCAGTGTTCTTCCTGTGCTGGGTATCCCAGTGCTACATGCAGACCCCATTTCTGGTGAGATGGGGTCTCACCAGAGCAGAGTAGAGGGGCAGAATCACCTTACTTGACTTTCTGGCCATGCTGCTGTTGAGATAAGATTATTGAGAGATGCCTCTGCCTAAATTAAGGTGCAAACAAGACCATATGCCAAAGTCAATAATATGGATTTTATTTACCAGTAAATGCGAGGTAAAAAGATAGGAGATAGAAAATACAAAAGAGGGGGAGAAAGCAAGAGAGAGAGAGACATATTAAGCAATTATCACCACACGTGACTATTGGTCCTTCTTCATCCTGGGCTTCTCATTGGTAGGGGACCTAGTGTTTTTCTTCTAGAGGTACCTCCTCCATACAGTCTGAGTTATGTTTATGCACAGGGTGCAGATGTTGTTCCCATAACTTAGGGTGATATGTATGTGAGCTGTTCCTTCATTTCCCACAGTTTGCCACAGTTGAAGTTTTTGTCAGGATGTGTTAACCAGGATGTACTAACCAGATCTCACCTCACCAGGACTGGAATTAGCACCCTCCTGTCATAATTTCTTTCCTCAAGTTCCCACTGTGGTGGCTTATCTCATTGCAAGTTCCCTCTGTGGCCTTGACAGTGTTTTAAGATGAGCAACTGTACTCTTTAAGTCCTTATGGCTCCTTTTGATGCAGCCCAGAACACAGCTGGCTTTCTGGGCTGTGAGATCATATGGCTGACTCAGCCCCTCATCCCCTAGCACCTTCATCCCCCAGACTGTATTGATACCAGAGGCTGCCCTGACCCAGGTGCAGCACCTTGCACTTGGTCTTGTTAAACTTCGCAAGATTCTCATGGGACCACTTCTCAATCTTGTCCAGGTCCCTCTGGACAGCATCTTATTCTTTGAGTGTGTCAGCTGCAACCACTTAGCTTGATGTCATCTGCAAATTTGCTGAGGGTGCACTTGATGCCTTTGTCTACATCATAAATTAAGGTATTAGAGGAAAGTCTTGTTTATCAAACCTGATTTCCTTTTATGACACGGCAACCCACCCAATGGAAGCCAGTTGATGTAAACATTTTGGATTTAGGCAAATCTTTTGATACTGTCTCTCATGGGATCCTTCTGGACAAAATGCCCAGCACAGAGCTGGATAAACACACTGTGTGGTCGGTGAGCAACTGGCTCGCAGGTTGAGCACAGAGGTTAATAGTGAATGGGGTCACATCAGACTGGTGACCTGACACTACTGGGGTGTCTCAGGGCTCCACATTAGTCCCTGTGTTCTTCAACATCTTCATAAATGACTTGGATGTAGGACTGGAAGGCAGTTTGCAAGTTTGCAGATGATACAAAACTGGGAGGAGCTGTTGACTGGATGCAATTGTCCAAACACTTTTTTATCTATCTAACAGTCCACTCATCAAATCCATCTTCCTCCAGTTTAGAGAGAAGACCATGTCAAAGGCTTTAGAGAAGTCCAGATAAATGGCATCTGTAGCCTTTCCCTTGTCCTCTGATGTAGTTCATCATAGAAGGTCATTAGGTTGTTCAGGCAGGACTTGGCCTTGGTGAAGCCATGCTGGATGTCCTAAATAACCTCCCAGTTCTCCATGTGTCTTAGTATACCTTCTAGGAGGATTTCTTCCATGATCTTCCCAGGCACAGAAGTGAGGCTGATAGGTCAGTAGTTTCTAGAGTTCTCCTTACTACCCTTTTCAAAGATGGGTACACTGTTTCTCTTTTTGCAGTCACCAGGGTCTTCAACAAACTACCATGACTGTTCAAATACCATAGAGAGTGGCTTAGCAAATATATCAGCCAATTCCTTCAGGACTCAGGGATGCATCTAATCTGGTCCCATACACTTATGTACATTCAGCTTCCTTAGGTTGTCACAAACCTCATATTTACTTACAGTGGGAGCAACGTTGCTCCCGCAGTCCCCATCCTTCAGTCTATCCACTGAAGAGGTGTGGGAAGAAAAGCTGTCATTGAAGACTGAGGCAAAAAAGTTGTTGAGTACCTCAGCCTCCTCCTCATTCATATTACCAATTTTCCAGCATTGTTTATTGGAGGAAGTACACCTTTTTGACCTTCCTTTTCTGATTATCATACCTGTGGAAGCCCTTCTTATTATTTTCTGCATCCTTTGCCAGGTTCAGTTCTAGTTTTACCTTGGCCTTCCTCACCCCATCCCTATACAACCATACTTTGTCTCTACACTCTGCCCAGGTTGCCTCTTCTTCTTTCTACTATTTGTGCATTTGCTTCTTTCTCTTTACTTCAACCAACAGGTCCCTACTCAGCCATTCCAGACTCTTGACTTCCTTACCCTATTTCTTGCTCCTGGGAATTGTACTGCTCTTGTACTCTATGGAAGACTTCCTTCAAGATCTGCCATCTATGTTCCACTCCCCTGTCCCTGAGAGCAGTCTTCCAAGGACTCCTACTGACTATATCCCTGAAAAGTTCAGGGGCCTAACTTTACTGCTTTTATCACCCATATCCCTCATGACTGCAAACTCCACCCATGCAAGATCTGTGCAGTCAGGCTACTTCCAATCTTGACCTCCCCAATTAGCTCGCTTGCACTGGTGACCAACAGGTCCAATAACACATCCTCTCTGGTAGGGCTGCCTATTACAAAACAAATTCCCCTTCTTTTTAAAATGCTGGGTCATGTATTGCTAACAACAAAAATCAGTATGTTGTAATAATGATATTACGGAAAGTACTGAATATCTTTATAATACCTAAGGGTTATATAGTGGTGTTCCATCAATTATTAAATTGATACTCTCTTGATCTCTAGGTGAAAATTAAAAAAAATCAATAACAATTAAGAAATTATGAGCTCAGACAATCTTACTTACTCCAATATGTGTTGGTTTTTTGTAGAAAATGCTCTGATGACAAAACAGAGTATCATTTGAAATAGAGGTTACCTCAAATAATAAAATAGTTCAGATATTTTAGGCCAAGCTTCCAAAACTATTTTTAAAGCCACATTTGGTGGGTTATAATTAAATGTATAAAGTGATGAGAAATCTCTAAGCAGCAAGCAGAGGACTTGAACATTTTAAATTACTTTTCATTTCCTATTCAGAAGCCTTGTTTTATGAGCATTTTAAGACATTGAGAATCAAACTGTTTGGCACGAAATCCTTTTTTAAATAACAGAGGAATAAAAGCTCTTCTCATCAAAGAACATTTAGAGGACCAGTCCTTGTAATTCAGTGTGCGTACACAAGGTTACAATCCACTTGAGAGATCCTGGAAATGTCATAAGCCAGCAGAGAGCATCTCAAGCAGTTTATGAATGACAAAAAAGCCAAGGGAGATGATTATAACCTTGCACTCATTCAGCAATCAAGCATCATCATTATCAAATCCAGAGAAGCTTAAAATACTTATGCATTTTAAGGTGGCTCAGGTCTGTCAACTCATTCAACAAAATGTCATATGAAAGTAAAACAGAGATAGGAGGTTGGCCTGGAGACTCTGGGTTTTTATTTCGCCAGTTACTCACATAACAGTTAAGACAATTAAAAAGATTATTTTTATGAAGATTGGGTCTTACATGAAGGACACTTTTGCTTCTGGTCATTTAAAAAAACAATGGAAAATACCTGTAAGTTTTTTTAATTTATTATATTATTATATTATTTTTTTAATTTATTCAGCTGAATAGGTCAAACTGTTTTTTACGTATTTCATAGTGCATTTATTTACACCATGTGCATACATACTCAAATGAATTACCTCTGCATGAAGAGCAGAGTTTTCAGTATTAAAACGAAAAACCTCATGCCAGCAGAACCACTCTAAATTGCTTAGTCCTCTCTGTATCTCTAAAGAAGAAAAAATACCAAAAGGAAATTAAAAAAGAGAGCCATCTTAAAGAACACTTAACTATTAATTTAAATAACTGCTATTATTTTAGGTGTGCTGTAAGACTATTTTATTCAGAGATGATAATCCAAAATTAGAAACCAACTGCACATTTTATTTCAACTAAATAAATATGCTTCAGACCTTAACAACCTTACAACAGTGGGTTATCATTACAGTACTAAATTTTCACTCTTCTAACTTTTGGTCTATTACATCTTTATTCAAATGCACTTAAAATAAATAGGACTGTAGCAAAATAGACTCCTTTGCATAAAGACTGTCTCTAGGGATGTGCCCATGAAGTAGAGGAGACCTCGATGGAAAGGAGACAACCACATCTTTCAGCTTTTCAAGGCAGTTACAGCTTGTTAAAAACTTTTATCTCCCTCTTTCCTTCTCAAAGATTATGGAATAGGAATCAAACTATTTATTTACAATAAAACAGTAAATGAAAGAAGAAATCTTACAGTTACTGTTTTAGAGGAACATTTCAACTTAGACTGTAAGCAAGCTTCCATAACTTTAAAACATACCAAGTTCATAAACTACTTTTTGCTACAAACCATAACTCTCAAACCTAAATTTTGGAAAGGTATGACTCAAGCTCCAAAGGGGAAAAATAAAAACACACTTTAGTAAATTTTAGTGAATTTTAAACACATAGAGTGGCTAAACTGAGAAACTTTAGGAAACACACTTAAAGAGTGGCAGTTATGCCTTCACATAAAGTTTAAAAACTACCCACAATCTGAAAAATATTTATATATTGTCTCTTAACATCGAAAAAAAAAAGAGATCCAAGTACAGATTCTATATGAAATACAGATAAAGTGAAACATATAGAAAACTGATTTATGTAACTTATTTCAGTTTTAGATATAGTTTTTTCCCAGGACAAAAAAACCACCCCTATTAGCTGTATAAACCAAGTATAGCTTCATATTTTCTTTGCGATCAAATAGATAACTATAGGTACAGAATAGAGATAAAGCTCAAATTATGGAAGACTGATTTTGTAAGAATATCTGATTAGCTTTCTTCTAGCCTGGTCAGCCTAGCTGAAACTACTACAGGTTTTCATGTTTCCCCTCAGTCCCCAAGCTTATATACCAACACAGAGTCAAAACTGTGAAAAGCACCTGCTCAAAGCAGGATAAGTGACAGCATCAGATCCTCAGCACTGTCTAACCAAGGCCTAGAAATCCCATGGGATCCTGGTCCACTGCTGCCTTATCTTTCCAATAAAGCAGTTTAACCCAATACCTAATCCAAATCTTGAACACACTGTTGGCTTTCACTCTGTAAAACTAATCTCTTTTAGCCTACAAAAACAACAATAGCAGCTTGGTTTCTCCATATCTCTAGATGAAATGAGTCCTTGTGAGGGAAAATTCTCAGGTCATATGGGTAAAACATATGGAAAAAAAAATGCCCCTTATTCTAGCAGAATAGGTCCTCTCTTGATGACTATATTAGCAAGAATGTAGTACAAAGGTAGTAGATATAGAATGAAGTGGGTTTTGCTGCTGAAGAGCCAAGAACTGCACAGTATGCATTTCAGGATGTTTGCACTTATTGGATCAAATCCGGTGGCGTGCATTGAATATTCACTAGGAGAAGAATATAGAATATTCCTGGAGCAGATCTTCCATTTTTGATTCCTCAAAGGAATTTGATTCACAGAGTCTGAGAAAGCTCCATAACGTGTGACAAATTTCAGTAAGTGAGGACCACCAGGAGGTTAACTTCAAAAGCTCACTTCCTATCTGAAGTATAACTCATTAACAGCATACTCTGCCTTTCAAATCCAGATACTCACAGTAGCTCTTAGACTGAATGTATTCTCTGGCTTCTCCTCTGGGACCCTAGAAAGGAATGCTTTCTATCACATCCACAGCTGCAGTGCCACAAAGGACTTCAATTAATACCAACTGAGAAACGAAGGAAAAAAAAAAAAAAAAAGCAAAGCAATCCTGACTTCTAACCCATCACCTGGAGCACATTTAGCACATACTAAATACTTCTGCTGTGATGATGGATGGCACATAGATCCTGACATGGAGGACTTCTATTGCCCAGTTGAAAATTGCAGCATAATTAACGGTTCAGTACCCAGCCTAAACCCAAGAGATGTTTCATATTATGTATCTATCTGGAGCTGTGATAAGTAGGTACTAAAACCAAGCTGGGATAAGACAAACTCATTCCTCTAAGAGGACGATCCCAGAGGCATTCTCAGAGCATGACTGACATTGGAAAACAATTACTTCACTGCAAATAGTAACTTTGCTCCTAGAGACATTCCTCACAGATAGAGTTGCGTTTTCAAGGTTTTCAAGAAAGTGATGCATCCAAGTCCTTTACTTTCAAGGTAAAACAATTAACTTGTAATCTCGAAAGAGCAATCCTCACAGCACTGCAGAAGAGCAAGCACTGCTCTTTCAGAGAGGGGCCACTCACACACTGGACAGGATTGGTGAGTGTTCAGAAAACATGTCAGCCTTGCCATTTCAAGTGCTCTAGAAGCACTGTGAGAACAGCTTCCTCACAGCATAGGTACCCAGATAAATTACCTATAATGTCAGGGAAATATGCATAGAGAGCAGTGATGCCACAGCTCCTTTTAAACTGTTCTCAACAGACAAGACATAAATATCAGACTTTTTTACACATATATCAGACTTTTTTTACACATATGTGCCCTGATAACACATTTCTGTGTACACATGCAAAAACTGATTCAATAATCAGAAGGGCTAGAGCTCACTAAACAAGGTGCTTGCACAGATATACACAAAGCAAACACTTTAAAACGCAGTCATATCCGTGTTTTGTTTTCATGTGTTCATCTTTGTTTGAGATAGGTTAGAATAAGCTTTTTTGCTTTTTAAATATTCCTCAAGTTCTTATTTTTAATTGAAAATAAGTGAAATAAGCATCATTTGTCAAGAGCTTTTTCTTCATCTTGTAGCTATTCTCACAATGCCACTAACACCTTGAAATTAAGTGTTCTCAAAAATAAAGCTTTTTTGACAATGTTATTTAGCAATCCTTCTGTAAAAGATCACCTTGCTAATTGCTCATTAAAACAGAGAAATAGATCCCCTCAATAATTTTCTTCAGTTTGCAGAACAAGCTACTTCTTCCTAATCATGCAAATAAGACAAGTTACAGGGTGAGAGTAAAAAGTAATAGCCTCATTTAAATCCAAACCAGTGAAAGTCCAGAATCTATGTAAATCAATGACTCAGGTCACCTCTGTGGACAGATTTCCACCACAAATTTTTACAACAGATCAAAGTTAAATTCCCTTTTTTTTTCTTCAGAGACATGAAGCCATGTTCACATGGCTAAAACTAATCAGATCTGTGAACATTTGGAAGATAAAAGACTTCCTTTCTGTTTTTTTTTAGTAAGTCTCATAAATTTGTTTTTCCTAAACAAATAAGTATTACTCTACTGCTTTCTGTGAATTTGCCAACTGTGGTTACAAGCAGAGATGGCACACAGGTCTCAGTATGTTTAAAAAGATGAAGGCAAACATTATCACTGCGCGCTAGTGATTAAGGCAATGGCAAGTCTCAATTAAGAATTAGGGCAATGGCAAAGTCTCAGATTTCCTCCTTATACCCTGATTTTATAAGGTTATCTGGGTCCAAAAATTTTACTACAGTATGAAGTTCATGGAAGAGGAAGATTTTCAGGACTGAAGCCTTAGGTCAAGATCCACATACTTGTATACGTATCATTTAAAATATCCTCAATATCTTTGAAGTTAGAAGCCAAAAATTCCAGGTACATCCTGAGGAGAATTTGAAATAAATACCTGGAAAACTGCAGAAGCCCCAGGTTTACCACACAAGTTTCTCACCCTGCTGCATAATGAGTTACACTGCCTATATACATCCTGCAGATAACTCATTTCTCTACTTACGATCCTTCACCAAGGATTCAGGCTCAGAACAGAGGAGTTAAAAACTGGTAATCCTTCATGACACAATCAAGATTGTTCTGTAGAAAAGCATGTACACTGCTTCCTGTCAAATGTCATGGAAAACACTTAATTGTTTATATATTTTTTCCCTATAATTGCAATTTCATTACTAGTTCAGTGGCATGTTTTCCCGTACCATATATTTTTTAACAAGTGAATGCATCAGGGCAATGAATGAAAAGGATTTGGTCTCAACTGATCTTGTTCAGATGAGGCTGCTAAGCCCCAAAGGCCATAACATATGCAAGTAGGACTTAAATTTCATGATAAGCTGTGACTAGCATGCTTCATAAGGGCAGTTAAACCTAGCCTTATTGATACTGAAGTAGTGATGGCAATGAGAACAAAAATATTTTCATATTCAACTCATTCTTTCAAAAGGGAAAGTATTGAATGCTTAAAAAATGCCCAAAATTTGTTTTTATACCTAATTAAGGAATGAAAATTCCTATGATATGGCATCATTATAAACCAAAAGGGAAGAATAATCTATCAGGCTTTACATGATAAAATCCTTACCAGTAATCTTCTTCGTCAGGAACTCTGTGGACGTTTTGAAGTCTTTCCAGGCTTCAAATTCACTGTGATTTTATAGTGTTTTCTTAAATTAGTCCTACAATATGTGAGGGGTAAGGACTGAGGTCAGAGTTTTTAAAATACACAGTCTCTCATTATAAACAAACCTACACCCAGTCTATCACAACAATCCCACTGAACATGTGTAAAGCAATTGTATTTACAAGTGATCTGAAAATTAATATGGCACAGATACAGTTATAATTTTCTGCTTTTGAAATGCAGAAATCTGACCCACACTGGAGTCTATCTACACTAGCATGCTACTGAATGTGGAGTAAATTCCCATAAAGTAAATACAACTTTTAAAGAGCTTATTGCACACTTATCACTGGTCCTTTTCTATTTTCATAGTGGTTTTGTTTTCTTGTATGCCAGATTAATTTTTTTTCCTGTTCAGATGACTATTTACTTTATACCCTATGGTCTATAATTTATCATATGACTTTGTTCTTCTAACAAAAAAATCATGTAGCTACATATTAAGTATTCTATCAATCTATTTTCAGTGGAGAAGAGGAATGATAGAAATCAGAAAGGTAGCTTTGGGTTTCCTTCCTTGTTCTTCCCTATGTCTTTTTAAAAAAATAAACCAACACATATCCAGTTGACAACCTCTAACTTTTATTTCAGACAAGTCCAAACTCAAACTACTAATTTGGTCTTTATACTTTCTACAGTTTCCAATCAGCAGAGCTGACCTCTGCTATTACACAGCCTTCTCTCAGATCAGGACTCTGTACTGTAAGAGCTCTGCCCACAGCCTGTCATCTTTGTCCTTTAGAGACTCCTCTTCAGTACAGAACAACCCACAACTAGAACTCCTTTAGTGTGCATATAAAAGAAGAAACATGTTATGAAGTACATGAAAAATAAAGTGGTTTATGGAAAGATTGCCAAAGCACAAGGTTCATAAGTTTAAAGGAAAAGAAATAATATTTTCAATGTACATTAGCATCCATTATGATTGATGAACATATATAGCTCCTGATGTTTGATTATTTGAAATTCAAACCATTAAAATGAAACTGATCTTTTGAGCAAACTTCTTGTAGCTAATTTCTGGTTATCACTGTCCTAGATAATACCCTAGCAACTATGTTTGTAGATACTAAAACCCTGTTCCCAGGAATTATGCTTTTCTTTTGCCTGTACTACAGTTCAGTTCTCTGTGCAGTATCAAAAAATACCGAATTGTCTGAATTTTTTTTTTTAATTCTTTGTTGTGTTTAAAACCATATTGTAGAAAAGTATCACTTTCATATTTCTGTATTTCACTCAGAGAAATATGAAGCATGTAAAATTAAAAAACTGAGATATAATTCCCCTCAATTCCCCTCAAAATTATATGTATAAATGATTAAGAATATGGCAACACTATCAAAGCAGAGCAAATAGCTCTGAACTGAAACACCTGAATCTTCTTGATTTTTCTACCTAGAATTATTTCTCAGTGGCTTTATAGAAATTAAATTACGAAAATACTGTATTAGAAAGTACACTGATTGAATGAGGAAGTTTTATCAATTACTACTTCATATTTACAGAAAGACAATTTTAAACTTGCAAACAGATGACCTAGCACTAAGAACTCCACTAAAAGTTTGTGCTGGTTGTTCTCACTTGTCGTGGTTGAGACGGGAAAGCGACACGGTTTCAGGATACCAGCTCTTTATTACAACAGTGTATCTACCTTTATATAGTTCTGGATGACACATATACATGCACTATTGGTTTACTACTAACATAACAGCTCATGATTGGACATAGCTACACATTTCTGAACCCAATAGGTCAGTATTGCTGACAGGAAGCCCATTCTGTGTTACAGTCCTTACTGTCTGTGGCTGACCCTCTGCCAGGTGTAAGAAGTTCCATCCTTGGTATTTTAGCTTACAGAGAGCCCAGAACCAGCTGGGCTCCCCCACACTCACTTTTCTTAAGAATATACTTTACCAGGTGAAAGTTCACTGAAGAAAAGGAAAAAAAAAAAAAAAGAAAAGAAAAGTGATATTTCAAGCATCTATAACAGACAGTCACCCAAACAAAAACAGGAATCATAGCAGTGGCAATCTACCATATCACCAATGACAAATTTCATTTCTCTACATACCTCTGCCCTACAAGAATCACTAAAAATGATGACAAAGAATAATTACTTAATTTAGCATATAATTCTGATGACAGAATTAAGAATATATCAGCTGCAAGAAAAGTTGCAAACAGATTGAGACAAGTTTCACCAAACAAGTTTCAAAGTAATTCATCTTGCTTGAAATATCGAGCCAGTTCTAGACACAGCAACATAAACTACTGTCACTTTGAACATTTTATGTTTGCTCTCTATCTACAAAAAATCACTCTTCTAGACTGCATATCGAATAAGTGAAAGCATGAGCATGAGTTACTATATGGACCTAATACTGCTTAGGTTCCCTTAAAGCAGGGGAAGAGGTAGATACTAGTAGCCCAAGCTGATAAGATATTAATGAGTCAAAAGAAGAAAAAAACTAAAGCTGATCTAAAATAATTCACAAGTTAAACCACAAGTTTACTTTAAATTAAAAAAAAAAAAAAAGAAAAAAGAAAAATGTTGGCGGAGAGGCTCCGAGACATACATACACGACCTATAAGGTCCACAATATGTTCAATTTATTAGGATAGCTCAGAGTTTTTATAGTATCTGTATACAAGGTCTCATGACAAGAAGGACATAATTGGTTACAAGTCACTGTTCAGATGTAAACGTGCATTACAAATACATTTATAATTGATTATTAACAGGTAACAAGGCAATTATTTACTTCATCAAACTCCACCTTCTTCTTGGTACTGATTTCCTTTTGTTCTAGCAAAGAGACCCGCAGCCATCTTGGCACTTATAGTACCTATAAAACTATATAAAAGCTTATAAAAGTTTATAAAAGTACAACACACAATATAAGTTGCTCACACATTAATCATGTTCTTCCCACAGAAAAAAAAAAGAGTTATTGGACAAATTTACTACTTACTCAAGTGAATACAGAGTAAGGACTATGTTCAGTCAACAAAAAGGACTTTCAAACCACACTTTCAAATCCAGCCCGTGGAGTACAAGAGACATAAGTTTCCTGACAAATTTTCACTCACACAGAGAATCTTTCTGGTAGCTCAAACACATCCTATAGGATCAGACCTTTGAGGTCTATCCTCTTACCTCTGTAAAGCTCACATATAAGTGAACTTTCAGAGTTTTTCTATACTACAGTATATATTGTATATATAGACTTTCAAATCTTAGATTCAAGCAGTAAGTTGAAGTAATTTGCAACAAAATTACCTTTAGCATTACTATGATATATAATGATATGAATTACAGTGTGATCTTAGACAAGCAATCCTATAGATATTATTTGACCTAGTTCAAATTCAATAAAGTATTTTTAATTACTTGCACATTAAAAGATGGAGTTTAATGAATGAAAGCGAAACAGAAATACAAAGTTAACCCAAATATCAGCCTAGATCAAGTTCTGACACACGCAGGCACTGAACCTCACCACAAGCTCTCCTAATTTGCATTAGTGAAACAATTTTGTAAAAACTAATTATATTTCAATAAAAGCCCATAGAAAGGGTTTCTATGTTGCTCAGTACAATATCTACATAAGAAATCAAAATTATCTTCTGTTGCTGTTGATCAGTTGCACCACACTTAGATAAAAGCTCTGGGCTCGATGCTTGCATCTTAACCAACACAAGAATATGCAGCCCTCCACCATCACACAAGTACTAATCCCCATCATACACATACACCCCTTGTCCCTTGACCTCCTATTCGCTTACAAGAAGAAATAAATTTCCTTGCTGTTCACAGTGATGCCTCATTAAATTGTGTTTCATCTATAAGCTGATTCTCCAACCACTTCACTAAAAACAAGTTCTGCTGCTGCAAACAAGATTAAGTAGCCACTATAAATCCCTCGTCAGAAGTATTATACATTTGGTTGTTTCCATACTGCTAGTAATTTGAAGTGGTAATTATACTACAAGGAAATAGTATATATTATCAACAAGGTATGTGGGGAGATAGAATTAGAAAGGACATGTTATATCGCTTCAAAATATTCTTTCACATCTTTCTGCTTAAAAAGAGAGCTTCTCTGCAGTATCTACACTGTGGGGTATTGTTGTGCTAATGGGATCATATGTAAAGTATGAAAAATTGAACAAATGCCTATTGAAAGTATATCAGATGCTAAATAATTTAATCGATAAGCTTTATGAAATGTAAACATTCTCAAATTACTCTGCTATGAATTAGTAATAAAAAACTAAATTATTTACATTTCTGCTGCAAAGGGGAAACATAATGAGATCATAAAGATTCCTTCTAAGAGAATTCCAGACTAAAAGTACATTTTCCAAGAAGGTAATTTACAGTCCAATAATTTATAGCTATAAACTAGTGTTTCTGCAGTCAGAATGATTTATTTTCTGCATTTACTATGATGAATGTTTGAAGTACAATGATAACCTCCTTTTGCAAGTGTGAAATATCATAAACACTGAGAAGGTCTTTTCATAAACTAGAATTACTTTCAGTCTCATTTTCTAGGAACAACCTTCATGTAATAAATATATGAAAACACAGGCATTACTGTAGTTAAAAATATTCAGATTGTAATTAATCTTCAAGAGTGATGCCCTTAAGAGCGTCAGCATGAAAAGAGGAAAGTTAAATATGTTAAGATACAACCGTCCAACAGCTTAGTCTTTATGAGAATCTTTCACAGTGAAGAGACAATTGCAAACTTTTTACTTTTATTCTGAAATCTGAACTACTGATCAATGGAAGTTTTTTATTTCCTTGTGGGAAATATTCACTTTTTCTTTCATTGTTTTTATTTTAATTTAGACTCTCAACATGAGAAAAACACACTAAAACAAATCAAACCTTAAAAAAGTGATTGATAGATTCCTGTCAAATTTGCCAATGACTGAGATATCTGTGACACACTTCCTATAACTTAAGAAATGATGTAAAAGGAGATGGAGATTCATTCTCAGTCAGGCACACAAGAAGGGAGCTGGAGAGAAGGCTGCTACACTGGGACAAGTTGGGCTCATGAACAGGAGGGGAGAATGATGCCTTTATTGGCAGCGACTGTCCCTACAGAATCTTAGGTTTCAAAGATGGGTCAAGCAGGGGCTCAATTAAAACTGAAAGTCATAGGTAGTAACTAAAATAAATTTAAACTGTGCTTTATCAAAGAAGAATAAGAGTAAGAAAGATGGAAGATAGCTTTGAAGCACTGTCCTAGATTATATACTTAATTTTTTGTAAAATAAGTTGGCTACCTTTTCTACTTTGAGAACAACTGAAAGATTTTTATTTTCATAATGACTTATGAATATTATAAAGAGCTTATAAAGAAAATTTAGAGGAGGACTACAGAATAAACTTTGATGAAGTAATAATGACAGAATAACCATAAAAAAACAAGGAAAAACAAAACCAAAACCAAAAAAACCCCACAAACAAACAAACAAAAAACAATAGAGGCAGAGTATTGTGCCATTAAACGGGGAAAGTCACAGTCACTCTGGGAAAATCAGGATGCAGAACACTGGTAAAGTAGACTAAAAATATGATGATTTTGGAAGTTCATATTTTGGAAAGTATGTAACACCAGTTGCTTACACACTTCTGTAAAAGTGTATAGGTATAAGAACAGTGTTCATATCAGGAGTAGGAGCACTACTAGCTCAGAGTAATTCCTCACAGGGACAACAGACAACACTGAGGATGAAGATGAATGGGCTATTAGTTTGGAAGTGCCCTCAATATTTATTTTTTAGTTTACAGGCTTATCAGCTCCTGTCAATTACATTACCACGGGAAAGAAATCAACAAAACAATAAAACTTGCAGTACTGATCTAATCTCTTAAACAAGTTCATGAAGTAAATATGATTCTGAAGCTGGCAAAAATAAAATTTGTGAGAGTACTGTGGAAAAAGTACTTAAAAAAGTTATTGGATTAAAACTAAGACCATGCTCTATTTCTTTCAATACAATGTAATTTTTTAAAAAGGCAAAGGGCAAAAATATCTCAAGGAGAAATTGAAGAGTGGCTCTGTAAAAAGTAGAACTTCTTAACACTGTCAGAATAAAGCTCAGCTTGGCCAGATTGTTGCTATGGGAAGGAAAAACAAACAAAACAATTCTCACAAAAACAATAAGTTACTTAATCCTTCAAGCAGAGTTTATTCAGGCTTCTGAGAAAATCCACAGAGGAAAAGTTGGAACAAGGTACTAATGTCTATCAGGACTACAGTCCAGTGGTACAAAAGAAAAAGAGAGAGCTATAGATGCAGGAAATATTATTTGCATACTAAATCGTAGAATATAGCACGGAGAATACAAGCATCTTATGTTGTATAGGTGTAAATTAGCACCAGATTAAAATCTACTTAGTCTACTCCAACATGTAAAGAAAGAAGGCGCACAAAGAGAGAGATCTGAACAAGGAAGTCTGTCTGATTGTCCAAATCAAACACACTAGAACACAACCCAACCATTTATTTTGTAAGAGAGTAACACACAGCAGTAGAAGTAGCTATAGCCTTCTAGAATTTGCAACTCAAACTATTACTTGTTAAAGGCCGCAAAATACTTACTATATAAATTGAAGAGCAAACTAGAGGAAGAACAAGAGGCATAATTCCCAGAAGCTGACAATGATTGTCTATTCCAGACCACTCCAGAAATCTGTGCCTCCAGCACAGCTACATCAATCCCAGGTGAGTCTCACAATGAGCTGCACTTGAAATGTTCACACACTGAACATGGCTCAAAGTGATCATCATCTTTGTATCACCCTTCCCCATGATGGCATTTCATAATCCTGAGGTGATGAAAAAGTAATACAGCTGTGTCTCTCTGGAACAAAGAAAATAAAACCAAAACCAACCCAACAAAAAACCAACCTAGACCATGTCAAGTTTACAAGAATAAACAGACGAGGAGAAAGAGTACCCTCCACAGAGCAAGAGAATACCTATTAAGGATCCTGTTCCAGAATTGAGTGAATTATAACACAGTGTTCCTCTGAGAAGAAAGCATTAAACTTGAATATTGACTTTTTTTTTTTTTTTTCATAGAGAAAAGATGTGGAGAATTAAGGCTATATTTTGAATCTCCATTCTTCTATATCTCTCAGTCTTTCTTGTACAAAGAGTTTCAGGCCAGCCTGAACTCAAACTGATCTTCTCTACTACTGCTAAAAGAGAAAGTTACACAAGCATGAGATACTTTGGATCTAAAAAAACTGCTAGATTTATTTCAGCAGTTGTAACAGTCTAAGCTAAAATTATTCTGGAATTCTTGTAAATTATGGGTTTTTTCTCCATTTCTCTTCTAACTCATACATTTTAGAGTTGTAATGAAAACTAAAACTATTCTCAGTATTTTCTCATCTAACAGAATTAACAAAAATTGCAATATACTTACATTCTTTAAATGAGCAAGGTCAGAGAGAGGAAGCATTGCAACCGTGGCAGCTAAGGTAAGTTATCACAGCACTGTAGAGCTCATGAACTAGTGATAATCTAACTGAGCTAGTGAACTCACTCTACAGTGAAGGAAAACTAGTGCCTCTAAACAACTCGGATTCCATGAGAATGAAATACATTTATACCAGAGCAACATGGAGTGACACAGTAGTCATACTCCTAGTCATTCCCAAACTGATAGTCTAAGAGATAATGAAAACTTCTCAGTCATACAGCACACTGGTCACTGCTAGCCACAAGCACAGATACTTTGAGTGCTTGTAGTTTACCACCCGCGGACTTTCCACTGTTTGCCTCCTCAGTTCCTCCCTTTATATTGCTCCTATTCTTTCTCCTGTCACAGTCTTTTCTCTCTTTGACCTCTCTCAAAATATATCTTCTTCTTTCACTTTTCTACTGTCCTATAAGATTCCCTGTATCTTACATCTTTTGTATCTTTCCTCATCTCTAATTCTTGCCAGCCTTGAAAATCCCCTGATATCCATTCCTCAAATATAATTTCCTTTCCAAGTCATCCATTATTCCTTTAAAAGAATCCCTCTCAAATTCACCCCTTGATCCTTTAGTCCCATTTTTCCATTTTCTGTTCCACCTAGACAACTCTTTGTGCCTTTCTTTCCCCTTACATATACATTTTCTATGATAAATCCATTCTTTCTTCCCTGGAATTCTTATTTTGTCTCCTAGCCTCTTTCTCCATGACTTGACAGCCACTATTACATACCTCTCTTGAGCAAAATTCACTATGCTTCCTAAAAGTCACAGGTACTGAAGGTACAGGAAGGAAGTACAAGATCCACATCTTACCTATCCTGTCTCCTGCTTCATTTCAATGCTCACAGAGCCCTACCCCTTTTTTACTCTCTTTTTCTGTAACCTAGGGTGTCCCAAAAAGTTCAGACAACCCCTCTCCTTCCTGCTGTAGCTCTTTCACACATTTCCATTAATAGATTAAGTAACAGGATTGTTTAAACTTCTTTTAAAATTAAATGAACCAGTTAAGTATGTATTGAAAGAGAATGAAGGTATAGGTCAAGGGCAGCTTTACTCTATTAATCTCTCACAAGGCTTTTGCCAATAATCCTGAGTTGATACTGTGAAGGGTAGGATACTCCTTGTGATATAATCGTACCTCAAAGGGAAAGACACTTCATCTTAACCTGAAAATGTAAGAGTGACAAATTAAAATCACAAATGTCAGAATGAGACTTTAAAATCTGTACACATGCACACAGAGCTGCATGTTGAGCAACCTAACCCATAATCCAGAAAAAGAACTGGAGGTCTTTTGGTGAATTTACCTCACCACGCATGGATCAGGCCTGAGGTGCACAAAAGTAGCCATGGAGGAAAATGATACTTGCAAATGTCCAGTCTGTATTGCTCATCTCCAAATTTGAAACATGCTTAAACATGATGCTTTCATTTGGATTTTCTGCATAAATTGGGGTTTATTGCTAGTAGCAGCAAAGAAGACTCCAAGAATGTACTTTGTTAGAGGAAATAAAATAAGCCCACATTTGTGAAGCAGAAATTATTAAAGGACTGAGTATGAAATTCCACAGTGGCAATTTTTTACAGTAAAATGAAAGGAATGTTTAATGCTGGTAAGAGTATAGCTCTACAGAGACTTGAAATTCACTGTGTGAGGTTAAAGAAAATATCCAGAAAGCACAGCGGCTTAGGGGAAAATGGTTTCTACCAGAGAAAAGAAGGTATTCCTTAGCACAACACACTTTTTTCTAAAAAAAAGGCATTCCTTATTGATTACATCATATAATACATGAAAGTAATGGTGGAACATGGGTATTCTCTTGATTCACTTCATCAGTCCTGACCTGCTTTGTCTGCATTTAGTTAACATCCTGAGCTGAATCACAACTGTAAAACACTCTAATTCCATTTGAGTAGTAGGTATTGAAAACTCTGTCCCCAAAAAAGAAAATATCACTTAAAAGGAGAGCAGAACTATGAAAATGCCTATGGGGAGAGAGAGAGGAGAAAGCCTTTGCAGAGGGCCATGTAGGAACTCACATATGCAGCAGCAGTGCTAAGGTGCACTTATCATCAGTATATCAACTCATTCCACGGAAATGAGTACTGCAGTTTCATGTAATTCCACTTCTGCCTTCTAGGTGAATAAAAATGTCTCTTTCTCTGGAAAAAGGTATGACTAATTTAAGAGAAATTTAAGTTTTGGTGGAAGTAACACTTTTCCTTCATCACCTTCTTTCTTGCTACAGTATAAATCACATTTTTCTACTACACGGCCTCCTGAATCATTTGTGGACAAGTCCAGGGGACCATTGTAATTAACATCTTATCATCATCTGCAGTTCCCTGATCAGTACTTCAGCCTTCCCTCAGGTATTTGCCCATTGGATTTAGAGTAGCAAAAAGGTTTTGCTGTCTGATAAGCTCCAAGGCTTTTACAAAAAGGAGGTAGCTGCCAGACCAATTGTAATCCTCAGCACTTATTCTTAAGAAGTTTTTGTTTGCCTTTTTATCAGGCACTCCAAATGTAGGCTTGAAATTAATTGACCTGAACATAAACATATATTTAAGTTTTTCTTTGAGCATAAACCTAGTGTTTGTTTTATTAATTGTGCAAAAAGGCAATTTTTCCTCTGGTATACCAAGATACACACTTACAAACTGTACTCAATCTGCTTTGCTTTAAGAGAAAAAAGGAAATAGTTCCTATGTAATGCAAATCATCTCACTGCTTCTGTCAGGCACATTTCTTTCCTTGAAGAGTATATTATAAGTCTTTTCTGAATCCCATGAGCAAGAACAATTTTTCTTAAGATAATGCAGAGTTACCCTGGAAAAACAAGTACATTACATATGACATGAGGGATACTCATACACACAAACCACAAAGAGTTTGGTATTTTTTTATTATTTAGCTGCTTTTTCTACAAGGTGGCACTTTAAAAAAACCCTTAATACTCAGAAATACTCAGAAAAAAGCTGAGTTATTAAAGCACACCGTTGCCTGAGAATTTCTGTGTTCTGCAGAAGTTTGTGTCACACTGTCTCAGTCAAGTTCTCAGATTTGAAAATGCCATTGCTTTAGACACAGAACGAAGCAAACTTCTTCTGGACTATTTGGCTCTGAATTGTTGATGATGGCTATGTAATTCCCAAGAGAAGCCATCGAAAGAAATGTTAACTGATGAAATACAAAGCTAAAACTCTAGTAATGGGACAAAGAAAACTAATTCTGTATGTGCAGGGAACAGATGAGTAATAAGGGGCACAAGTTGTGAAATGGTTTATGTCTTTACACTCAGAGGAACCCAACAGTGAAACCAAAGCACGGAAGTGTAATACTACACTCAAATAAAATTGAAATTAATGATATTTGTTTAATCAGCAAGAAAAAGAAGAAAGCATGAAGAATCTATGATTTATAAGGTGCTGGTGAGCCATTCTCACATTTTTCAAAACTAATTGGATGCCTCAAAAGCCATCATGTGATTGATACCTGTAGTTGAAAAAAGTGTGTCCTCAGGAGTGTCCTGGATGTCCTGAAATAAACTCTAGGCAAATCAATAGATCCTGACAAAGAAATCCATATTCATATTGATGTTTATGGAAGACAATATTCTGCCAATACTTGTAGAAAGGTACTAAAGAAACATTATAGTTTATGGACCTTACAATCAAAGTCTCCTCACAAACAGTATGTGAAACTACATACCTTAGAAGGTAAAAGAGATCCATTCTAATCCCATATCTGGGGAAAAAAATTACCTTAACATTTGCCGTACCACTAGTACCAAGTATGTCACTATTGTTAGACTACAGAGGTGCATGGGTAGGCTCCAAGCTAGTCTTTCTGACTGAGAGTGTATTTGAAAATTTGAAAGAATGGAGTCGTTGACTTTATAAGTATATTAATCCTCTTTCCTGGTGAATAAAACTTGAAAAGTTGTAGAAAAAACAATGTACTTTTTTAAGCGGGGGAAAACAAAGTATTTCTTTCCTCTGCTCCATGAAGGCCGTTATTAGAGTCCATGCAAAGCATCTCAGCCTTTCTGACACAGCCTACTTACCATTGCAGTTGGTAAGAACATAAACTCAGCAAAATTGCAATGATCACACTGCCACACGATACAGCACTGCCTAAAAAAATCTCTTAAATTTACGCAAGCTTAGGTTTCCTTTAAGGTTATGTCAAAAATCAACCATTTTTGGCAGCTGTTCCTGTGTACTAGATTATTCTTTTTCAGGACTTAGTCTGCAAAAGGTACTTTCTCTACCAATCTGCAAATATAGATACAGTTATTTCCTACCCATATTGCAATAAATTATGACAATGTAAAGATAGATCAACATTACATAAGAAATAAAGGGAACATATGGAAATGGAACATATAGAAATGAAACCTATGACTATCAAATCCATTTTACTAGTTTGTGAATCAAGGCAAAGAGTCAAACAATACATTCAACATGATTAGGAGAAAGCAGTAGCAACAAATTTTATATAGAGAGGAGCAGCAAAAACAGACAAGAATATATGCATCCCAATATTGATTTTTATGAAAATACATAACAACAGGATCAAAAACTAATCTAATTAAACTGAAAGTGTGAACAACTTTACCTTTTTTTCAGAATTTATTTTTTAATGTTGTGTTAATAGTTTTAATTATTGTATTGTATAATTTATTCAAATCCACTATCTAAATTAAGGATGCCCGGGATTCATGTAGACCTTTGCTTGTCCATTGTTGGAAAACATGCCACAAACAGCCCTTTTACCCTAAACCTATGTGGGAAGAAGTAAAGTTATAATGCTTTAAAAAATTAAAATGCAACCAAAGGACAAACTTGTTTTCTAAGATGCTTCACTGCGTACAATGGAATTTTAAAGTACTCTGTACTCCTGATCTGTAAATCATTTAAATCATTTTAATCAGGCATTAGAATAGGCTGCCCAGGGAGGTGGTGGATTCTCCATTCCTGGAGGTATTTTAAGAGACTGGATGTGGCACTGAGTGCCATAGTTTAGTAACTGTGGTGGTAGTGGATCAAGGGTTGGACTTGGTGTTCTCAGAGGTCCTTTCCAACCCATCTGATTCTATGATTCTATGATTCTATTTAAACAAAATTAAATAAAATAAATATTACAATTTAATTTAACAATTGTAATAAATATTACAATTTAATAAAAGTCAGGACATTATTTCAGGTGCCTAATATTTAAAACATAGCAATTTGTTTTCCTAATAAAAACTTCCACCCTCCTCCTTGCAAGGTTTTTGCTTTCCATCCTTGCAAATTAAGCTATGATTTTAGCATCTCAGGAGCTGTAGCAGCTGTCTTTTGCCCATAAATCACTTTTTATCAATTGTGAAGAGGCAGCGAAAAACCATAATTGTCACTGTTGGTCAAGGGATAATCAAGAGGAGACACATTGTTGCTCAGATGATTCAAGAAAAGGTCAGAGAAAACACAAAATACAAAAATTACAAAATACATATGCTCAGTACAACAAAGCACAAATGCAAGATAATTTTAAGTCTTCAGAATTACAGTTTTGGGCTACATCTTTATAAACGTGCTGCTTCATTTTGCTGGTTCATTTTGCAGTTTCTGATTTTAATGATGCACTGCACAAAGAACAAATGATAATAGATAAAGGTTACCTATCATGCAAAGAAGCATTATTGTAAAGAAGCATTTTCAATATATTTGAAAGCACTATAATTTTGTATTTACACTTCAGTCGGAAGCTAGTTTAGCCGGAGGAATTAAGTGAGAAATTAATAAATATCAATGAAAAGAAGAAAACTGAAGAACAAAGGGAATGAGAAAAGGAGGACAGAACTAAAAAGGAGGGGACATGAGATGTGCCAGCAGTCATCTGCTAAATCTATCACAGGAAAAATGAAAAGAAATATGTACCACTCAAAAGAGAAATGAACTTAAGCATCTTTTGAGGCAGCAGGGCTAAACCCACACCACTTCACACCAACATGGTTCTACATACCAAGGACCAAAGTTAATCTCTGTATCTGAGTGTTATTTGATAAAATTAAAAATCTGTATGTTCTTTAGTTAAATACCTGCAAGAAATCAATAGGGAGCACATCCACAGCCCAGTGAAGAAATAAAGAAGTCACTGGAAAGAATACAAGCATTTTCATGTAAGAATATTGCCATTTCAAGAGATCAAAATTGAGTGTCTGAAGTGATAGTAGAACGAGAAGGAAAAAACCAAACAAACAAAAGAAACAAACAAACAAACAAACCCACAAACAACACAAAAACCTAAAAGAAAAGAAAAAGTTGGGAATTTGGGTTGATGAAATATAGTGTAACATCTTTTCTTTTGAGTTGATCAAGTAATGTCCCTTCTGTGGGCTAGAGCTAGATAGATCTCTGAAGTGAAACTTTTCAGTTGTCATTTTTATTTTATAACAAATATAAAGAAACAAATATAAAAGTAAGTATTCCCTTAACTTGTTTAAAACAAAAAGTGAATTTCCTGAAAAAGTAATTTTTCAATAAAAAGGTTTCAATTTTGAATCTTTAAAAAATATCTGGCTTTTTTTTTAAAGTACTCCTATTTTATAATGTTTGAATTATTATAATTACATAGAGCAAATACATTTTTTTCTGTATTTTTTATTTAGGGGAAAAATGTTGACAAGCCTGGAGGCTATTTCAGCAGACTAAGGTCTGAAATTTTTAGCATGTAAAAACTGTGCAATAATTCAAGTCAACACAATTCTCATTTAGTTTTCTAGAAGGAATTAAAAAAGCTATATCACAACAAAACCCACAAAATACTCCACAACCCACAGGTTTTCACAAACATTTTAAGACTTCATTTACTAATTTATTTCTACAAAAATCTGCAGTCCTAATAATGCAACTGCATTCCTATTTCAAAAGGAAATAAACAAACAAAAACCAAAAACCTCCATCAATCATCTTTCACTTGTCAGAATAATGCTGCCACAGCAGCTGCCTTTACTCACGACAAAAAATGACTGATTTTGCCATGAATAGGTGAACTGAATTGACTCAGCTTAGTTATTCTGTCTATGCTGTGTTCTTCCAAGTAGTTCAACAAGCAGCGGAACTACAATCTCAGCTTTATGCGAATTTGTGTCTCAGAACCAAGCTTTCATAAGGATTATCAGTTTTCTATTATTGTCTCTCTCAGATCCACAGAATTTGTAGGATATCAACATCCATGACTCTTCTGCCAGTTTTACTGAAATTGGCCTTTAGGTTTAAAAGGTTTCAGGTGAGAATGAACTTCTTATGATGCATGACTTAAAACTCTCCAGATTTCATGGCACTCACTATGAAGTATTATGACCTTTTAAAATGAAGCCATTCATTACGGAGATTACATGAATTTGACATGAACAAATAGTGTCTCTTGAATGTGACGTCAAAATTTGAACAAGAGTCACCACAATGCAAACTAAATATAATAGACCAGTAATCTTACCACAGTCATGATATGAAGGAAGCTCTTTCTGCTTTGGACAGGAAAAATAGAATAAATATTTTCTCAAACTCAAGTAGCAGAAGCTGTGTGCCTTTCTGATTAATTGGTGTTTCTCCTATACCAGTCATGAACAACACTGTAACTTCATATGCTGCCTGCTCCAGTTATAGACAGCCTGGGATATGTAACACAGATTCTTTAAATTTCTACTGTTCTGTGGTCATAGCTGATAGATTCAAAGAAAAAGCAAAAATACCACAGTTTTGAGAGGATAATTTAGAAACACTCCCATTTGAAGAATTTGGTGTGAATGTTTAGAAATAATTCTTCAACAGACAAAAATGAAAGATATCTAATGGGACATTAAAAAGAGCATGGGATTAAGTACCAGCTTTTCTATGATGGGACTCCTCAATTCATGTAAATCAGATAATAATATACAATAATAATATATAATCAGATAATAACATACAATAACACAAGGACACTAGCAATACAGATGTTCACATGCAAAAGTGATAGCAGCTTGAGAATTAAGATAATTAGTCTTAACTATAAAGACAAAAGTTATTGCAGAATTTCCCACTTAACCATTAACCATTTTGTTATCAGCATTAATTTTAGCACCAGCGTAGTTGCTTTGGAAAAAACCTTGATAATAGGTTTCATGACTTTTTTAAATTTATAAGTCAGTTTGCAAGGTAAATCTTGAGGAAGAAAACCAAAACTCTACTAATTTTAATGCACTGTGACTTTGTATCATAAGAACAAAAGAATCAAGTGCATAGAAAAAACACACTATAGATTTTCTCTATGTAAGAAAATTCATTATGAGTGTAAATGGGAATGAGGTCTCAAATTTTCTTAGACTTGAATGTGAAAGTTAAAAATTATTAACTTGGCAATATGCTAGCATATTGCTTCCAAAAAGATGGAAGATTACTTAATAGAGATTTGAAAGATGTAATTAACACCAAAATTCACAAAATTATACTGCAGTTTTAATAGATCTTGTAGGTTGCAACAAAAAATAAAGCATAAAATTAGTATAAATAAGCCGTATATAAATTTTATAAGGGTGATGGTACGGAGTGGGGATTTTGTTAATAGATGGTATTGTTGGGTGATGATTTCTGCCAAATTAGATGGAGAAGAACTGACTGAATTATCTTAATTTTCCACCTTTTTTTTGGTCTCAAGAATCAACTAGTCTATGAGATTTGAGAGCAAAAGATGAGCTAACACCTCATATGACCATATTTTACTAAAAAGTCTGTCAAATTATGAACAGAGTAGATATTCTGCAGCAGACCCAACCCTACAATTTATTTTTCTGCATGGCATATTTATTCCTTTTCTGTGCAATTTTAACCTTTGCCTACAGTTTTTGCAAGTGATTGAGAGTGATGGATATAGGAACACCATGTACTTGCCAGTACATGTCAGTTTCCTTATTAAAGTCTTTTTATTTGACAAAAAGACTCAGATTCACAAATTGTTTAAACATCTCACCAAATAAACAGGAATAAGAGTAAGATAAGCAAACACCTTTTGTATGAAGATGTCATTATCTCATAATTTTCACTCTTTGCACACCTCTTGTGTATTCCTTGGAACTGATATCCAATGAATGATGCTTCAGTTTGGTGCCACTGTCTAGATAACAATGACTTAAATTATGCTGAGAACAGCTGATTTATATATATTCCTTGCATTCTTTGAGTCATAATGCTGATAAAGATTTCAAGGGTCACAAGGGAAACCTCTCTTTTACTTAACCTGAATTCATTTTCCTGCTGTCTACTCAACCTGTGAGTGACCCCTGGTGCAATTTTGGTGACACGTCTTGAGGTGAGCTCACTGAAGGTGACACAACCATTGCAAAGGGCTTTGGTTTGGAACTCTGAAAACTGGAATGCATTGAGAGGGGGAAAGCACTCTAAGCACTCCTTAAATTAGCACAATAGTTTTCTTTCAGTCCTTTTAATATTTGTTCTTTGTGTTCTGAGGCTGGAAGCATCTGTCATAATCTCAATTGCTGCAGAACAAAAGATGTGCAGTGAGCATCCTCAAGGTCTATATATCAACTCTAATCTTTTCAAAAACAGCCAAAGAGGACTTTGAAAGTCAGTGACTTGAAAACTTGGAATTTAGTCTAATGATTGTGATTCATCTTTAGTAATAACTTGGCCTTCAAAACTGTTGGTTAAACTCCTGGTGGCTATCTAGAACACCAAAATTGTTTTGATTTGTTTGGCTGTGTTTCCACTGCCATTCACTGAGCTAATGTTTTCCATCTCAGTAATCTGACCATGGGTGGCATCCATATCAATGATTAAAGCAAAATAGTTAGGATCTTTTCAGAACATTTTGGCTTAGATTTTTTCATTCTGATTGTATGACAACCTCAGTTTCTACAGCTTATACCAAAGTCAAGCCAGGTTTTGATGCCCTAGACTTAATTACCAGTTTATTTTTAATCATTCCTATGTACTTCATTGCTCATGAGATCTTGTAGCTATCAGATGTTCACTATTAAATAAAAAGCCACTGTTCCTAGGCATATATTTTCATATGTGTCATACATTACATGTCTTGGATATGAGTCATGTAACTCACATCCACTATGTGAATGAGTCTTACATGAGCATCTTTTCTGTGTTCCTACTTTTTCATCCTTACCAGAGTGTGAGATCATCAATTTAGCATTTATGACACTCACGTTCATGTTTGTGATTATCCAGTGCTTGTTCTTCTTACTGGCCTTTTTCAGTATTTTCATTAGCTGCTAAGGCATCCTATGTATTCATTCTGTTCTATTTTCCTTCTCTAGGGTCAGGAGATCTTCAGTTAATAGGTTTTTATCTGTCCCTGAGGTATGACCCCATTAAAATTCTGTTTTAACTTGTCATCTTTATCTACAAATTCACAGTTTTATGAGCAGCAGATGAGCTTCCAGTTTATCTAGTGAGCCTTGAGTCCTCTCATGAAAGCTTTTAGTTTGAATGGGAGTGCTTTCAAATGGCTAATACACTTCAAATAAGTTGAAGACTTATGATCATCGAGGGTTGTTTGTCTACTGGATTCTTATTCTCCTTCTTTTTTGTTCCATGTATATTTGCAAATATTCAACATTTTAAGTTGCTGACCATCTGTTTCCTTCAAGTCCTGCAGACATCAGCACCATGCAGCTCTTTCCATCTGGCTATGCTCTCAGAAATGTTTCCATTTCAAAATCTCTTGGAGATATTTTTCTAACGACAACTTCAGTAGCCATCTGAGTTTTCCTTTGATACTATGCCTTCTAACTAGAACACTTCCTTAATTTAACATCCAGAAATTGAAAGACTTGCTTAATTCCCCAATGTACTTTCCGTCTTTTAGATTGTGTACACAAACAGAAGATGGTAGGTCCCTCTTTGAACAGCATTTATGATAGTTATAGCAGTACCTCCAGTCAAAATAACTGCCTCATTACATTAACCATCATGCAAAAACAGTAAAATGACAGCCCTTGGACTCGAATTATTTCCATCTACATTTTCCTTTAGAGACCACTGACGTGACACTTGCCAACAGAAGTCAATATAGATAGATCAGAAAGAGGACCAATACAGGAACCTTTTACATTACAAAGAGGGTGATCAAATGATAGGATATTTGCATAGTTAATCACATATTTAATGGTCTCATAATTATTTGGCATTTCTAGTTGCAGTTTAATCATTTTGTTTAGGCACAAAATAGCACCATTAAGCATTTACTTTACTGCACCCTTCCTGTTATTTCCAAATCTAACATACCAGATGAACACCCTGGTTAATTTAATTACTATGAATAGATAATGTCCAGTTTTTTTAATGATGTCCATTGTATATTTCTCTCATCAACAGGTCAGAGAAGGAAGAAGTAATTAATTTGTATTTTTTTTTGTCCCTCAAAGTGTATTACCTGCCAACTTAAAATATGTGGCAATGCAATTGTGCTTCATCAAAGTTGAACATACTCAATAAAACACTGTGAGGGCATTCATTTTTCCATTTTCTCAACTTTTCTTTCATCTCGATTGTAAAATAATTATCCTTAGAACTGCTCTTCTGTTTTAAAAACACTGGAAACAAATTTCTTTTATTCTTTGCAGAATTGTTTCAATAAATTAAGGGGGTGCAAGTGGGAGGTTGAAATGAAAAACTGATTTTCATTTTATGATCTCAATAATCTCCTGATAGAATGCAAAATCACATATCAATAAATCACACTCTAATGCAATAAATCTTCTCCATCCAATGAGCACCGGTGTCATATCAATAGGTTGAAAATCAACAAATGCCATAAAGATAAGATTAGAAGTAGGGGAGGGGGAGGAGTCAGCGGAGTAATCTCTCAAGTGTCCAAGTTTCTTTAGCTCAGAAAAGCAGAAATGCCTGATACAGCACACAGGCTAGGTGAGTAAATGCTTTCTATTCAGGGAAAAACAACTAAGATGGTACCCAAACTCAAACTCCAAAAATCCGTGAGTCACACTCTTTCTCTGCCTTCTGTTGTAAATAGCTGCTTTATTGCTGGATACTTGTAAAATCCTAAACACTTGAAAAACTTTATTGCTATTGTGTGTTCACACATTGTATTATGTGACTATATCGCTTTCCATACAACTCCACTCTGATTTTTCTCAAAAGGAACCACACCATCTCCCTGAAGGCTTAATTTGTAATGGTTTGGTGGAGAACAGGGAGAAACAAGGAGTAAGGAGAGAGAGGCATCTCACACACATCGTACCAGGGGACTTTTCGGTGAAGAGCATTTGAGATTAAACACTGAAGGTGTTATCCCAGAAATTAATTCTCTGGAACAGAAGCCCTTTCACATTAGCTAAGTGAGCATAGAAAGTCTTCCAGCAAGTTCTGAGGCTCTGAATGAAGGAGAGGCTCTCTAGTCTTGAAACAGGACAAAGATATTTCCTTGGAATACAGCTGAACACCTGGCATCTACTGGACCCCAGCTATACCAGCAAGGTACACCAAATGCTGGCAGCAGTATTTTCATTGACCAAAGAGGAAGAAATATTTCCTCTATGGGATTGGGAAATACATTTCTGTTACCATATTCTCGTGCCTCAAGGTTTTTTTTCAGTAAATACTGTTAATAGGGGGAAGAGTAAATTAATTTAAGTCAAAAGCCAGAAAAAAATAAATTAATAATAGCTGTCAAACTGTTACACGTTGATGAGGTTGTACAATAAATATACCACAGCAGGGGGATATTTGCATTGACTAATGAGAAGCAAACACTTTGTTTAACTGAGTGTTAAACAAAGGACATTCTTGAATGTCAAAATCTTGAGATACAGTCTCAAAATATACTTGTCACGCTGCTTGATTATTTGTCAGTCTAAATGTATGAACCTTAGAGCTGTTAACCACAAAGGGATTTCTGAAACCAGATTGTAATCCCCCTGTACAAAGTAGCTATACAAACTTTTAACATGCACTATTTTCAACATCTTCAGCTGACTGCTTATACCTTAGCAAAAGTTATAGCTATACTGAAATTCTAAATATTTCCATTGGTATGAACAGTGCTGAAAAACTGTCCCCTACATATGTGTAAACACGCCAGAAAATAAGGAAAGAAATGTTGTTATACAGAGTTTATATGTTTCCAGTTGGGGAAAAAAAAAATCAGTTGCTGATGTCCAAGTAACCTGTAGCTCCTACATGTCATTTCACTTGATCTTTATTATTTCATGCATGTGTAACTTTCCTCAGTTCTTCAGATTTACTCCTGTTTCACAGTCCTCTGAGCAAGCAGATGAGGCCCATCAGGTTAATACGTTCTTATTTTGTACTCATGTATTTTAGTGTTCTTGCTTTTCTGACATAAGGTTTTATTTATTTAAATGTGGCATTCACCCTTTAGTGCATTTATTACAAGGCTGACATTTTACTATTTTTCTCCATCAGAATCAACCAGGAGCATTAACTTTTATTGAGGCCTTTATCAGCATTTATCTGAGTTAGAACTTTTCAAGGCTACTTATCATTTAGATGTTGTGTTGGCTTGTATAATTTTACTTCATTTTCCTCACATGTTATTCAAGATGCCACAGAAGAGTCCCAAACAACAGTACTGCTTTGTGACTCAGAAAAGTGAAAGGAAAAGTGAAAGAAAAAGTGTGCTTTGGGCAAAAAGGGCCAGGCAGAGGGAGCAAGGAGGAAGACAGGGGTTGGGGGGAAGGTGGCGTAGCTATTGGGGTTTTTTTAAGGCTTTCTGAGCCAGGAAAGAAAATAATGATTTCACTCAGAATGAAAAGAAGTCAGAAATCCTTCTTATCCCATTTTAATCTGAATGAGAAGACCTATCTGTTCTGCCACTCTGTGTAGTAAGAGTAAAAGATAAGTTGAAGAGAAGGACTTGGGTGCAGGAACAAGACAAGCAGTCAGAAAAGGATAAACTACCTTTGTTTGTTTTTTAGCTTGTACAGCTGTATTTTTCCTGAGAGATGATCTTGGGAGAAAGGTTATAATCCATGTGTTCTTTGTGTTGTTGACACCACTATCTTTCCTGATACTAATGCATCAGTATGGTGCACTAAGAGTTTTCTCTTTCTGGTTAGAGCTCTTACCTCGAATGAAATTAGTTTTATTGTTACATACCACTCACTCCATAATACAAAGCAGGAAAATTCTGCACATCTACTTCTTATTCTTCAAATGGGAAAAATAGTCAGGCAGTTGACTTTGCATAATCAATGACTGTGTTCCACTGGATTTTTTTACATGCAGTAGCCACTTCAGCAGAGATGCAGAAGATGATACTTGGCTGTCATTGTTTTTCCTTGATTACGAACTCCTAAGTACTAGAGAAATTATTCATATTTAACAGGAAAGAGTTTAAATAAAGTTACAAATTTTGTAGCAGACTCTAAAGAAACCATTAATTGTGTGATGAAACAATTTATTTGGGTTATACTGGAATTAAGAGTGCCAAAGAGTATGTGATTTGCTTATTTTTCCAGTTACACAAACCCTACAGCGCCCTTCTCAAAAGAACTCCAAAATTTTTTTTTATAGCACAAACTGCTGCATTACCCTCAGGTGTACTTGTCATCTGCTCAACACAGTCAGGAACACTATTCAGGCACAAAGTCCCCACATAAAAGACCAAACACAATACTTAGGAGAAGCACAACAGCTGCCTTTTCTGGACATGGGATAGCAGCTTGCTCTCTGAATGTAAGGGAAAACCTTCCCCCTGGCATATCCCTCTCCCACTGACTTCCCCTGAAGCATAGCCCTTTCCACCCACACAAATCCTGCAGCTCTAGGGTGAAGACTCTCCCTCATCACCAATCACCACAATGATTCCTGCCCTGATCAACACTCACAACAGAAACGTTAAACAACCAGGTGGAGATTTTCAAAGTCGTCAGGGACATTTTTAAAGGTCTTTCTTCTGTGTCTTCTGTTTCAGGCTTTTCTTCCTTACTAAAGTTTCTATTCTATATTATTTCCCAGTCCCTTTGCTTCTGTCATGTTTGTCAGTGGCCCCACCACAGCAAGGAATGTTTAATTTTAATATCGGCTTGTTCCTTTAATCATCTGATCACAAAGCATTTTATGGAAAGGTTAGTGTTATACTTCCCATCTGTTAGATATGAACAGAGGATCAGAACCTGGAATTCAAGACCTTTGAAACACAGTTATTTAAGCATAACTAAACACAAACCAAAACCCAAATAAAACAAGTTTTCTACGCCTAATAAGATAATTCCCTTATGTATTTTAAACATCAGGCCAAGCATCCTCGAAAAATATCCCTTTCAGCTAATTTCACCAGACAGACATTTATGGAGATTCACTGTAAGGAGGATAGTTGTCCTTTACCCACCTCCAGTACATCCCTTCTGACCATGTTGCTGTCAATCCTTTTGTTGATTTAAACAGGTCTTAGATGAAAATATAAAAAAAAATAATGGTTAAAAAACCTCTACAGTCATCCTAGTATTTCTGTTGATGTGACAACAGTATTTGGGAGAGACAAACTAAAGGATTTCTAAGTTGACTGTAATATATCCCTGTCTGTATACAGATTTATAGTTTTTCACTATAGGAGCACTAGATAGTGTCAAATTTAATTATAAAATTACTGTTACAGAAATTGCTACTCTGGATAGTTATCCCACAACCAATTAATCTTTCTGTGTTCAAGAACTTCATTCTTGGAAAGTTCAGTTTGTAAAATAAAAGAGATTCTTCAATTTGTTATTGTGGCTATTTTTTACAATTTGAATTGATTCTATAGTAAACTGTTTCCACAACTAGGAAAAAGACGGTATTAACTTCTAATCTGAGACTAACAGAAAGATGACATAAAAATTAAGAAACTCTGGTCTTCTAGATATTGAAGAAACTTTGACGATGAGCGCTTCCCCCCCACCCCCCCCCCTTCCCCCAAGTTGGTCGTAGGGGAGAAGATTCTTTTTTCATCTGAGGACTAATTTACAGTCTGTCAAAAACTACACTTCTGCTTTAAACCTGAAGAAAGACTATAGTGCTTCAGAACTTCCATTTCACTATTATCAGAAAATTAAAGTAAAATTTCTAGAATAATGTCCTCAGCTGCACAGCTTGGAAAGCCTGGACAAGCTTACCAAAGCTACTCTTTGCTTTTGAAAACCAGAGATTCTCAGCACAGTAAGTGCTATAACACTATGCTTCCTAATAGAGTGTTTATGGTATATTGGAATTTTCTTTTACATTGTTAGCAAATAGAAACCAAGCTTGAATGTTACATTATTTTTTTATTAGACCTTGATTACCTATGATTTAGAAGGCATAATATGGGTTAGTGAAATAATAATATGATTTAACCTTTTGCTAACATTTGTTATTAAAAAAATAACAATAAGTAAGAAAAAAATAGAGGTACAAACCAGTAATAATTAAAATGTCAAACCAAAGTACAGTCTCAAAACAAATGGACGTTGTAAAGACTGTAGTTAGGACAAGACTGAGATGGGAATACAATGCAAGTGGAATATCTGAAATCTTCACTGTTATAGAAAATAATCAAACCACAACTAACTGAAGTTACTTTATGATGACACTCTAGGCTAATATAAATTCATTAAAAAAATATTCCAAGCACGATGCATATGTAGAAAATCCAAGTAGTATATAGAAAACTTTCAAATATTAGGATATGAGATATTTCTAAACATCCAGTATCTAAAGGGGGCTTTCAAGAAGTCTGAAGAAGAGCATGGAGTGATAGGTCAGGGGGAAATGGCTTTAAACTGAAAGAGGCTAGGTTTAGATTAGGTATTAGGAAGCAACTCTTTACTGTGAAGATGCTGAGATACCGGAACAGGTTCTTCAGAGAAGTTGTTGACATACCATCCCTGGGAGTGTTCAAGGCCATGGGGTTGGATGGGACTTTGAGCAACCTGGTGTAGTGGAAGGTGTCACTACCCATGTCAGAGGGGTTGGAACTAGATGATTTTTAAGGTCCCTGCCAACCCTAACCATTCTATGATTCTGTGATTAATGAACATCATTTATCATTTAAAATTTAATTTAATTAATGTAACATTTTAAAGCCTAAAACAAACATGACACAAAACCAATTAAAAAACATAACCTGACTGTCTTAAGAGAAATGAGTAGTTCTGCAAGCAGCAAAGCAATAGAAAGCTCACTGTTTTGCTACAGGTTTGAGTCTTATAGTTCATGATGAGCTGTAATTGAAGTTATCTCCCTAGAATGGGAGTTATCCTCTTCCTTGTTTATATGACCAAAAAATATCATTAAAATGAAACTGTAAAATTAACCTAAAATTAAATAATTTAAAATTAGGACTATCTGCTTTTACCAAGTGAGACATATTTGTTAATTTCCAAAATACCCTGACTAAACTTCAAAACCAATAAAACCAATATAGCAGGTGACCTTACTTCATTTAGTTCAGACATTAATAAAGGCCATCAGATTATGTCATCTAATTTAAAATAAGTGTCTCAGATAGACATTAAGACTTTCCATGACTACTAGACTTTATCTACGTAGTATGAGCGTAACAGCCTGATCATGATCCAGCCACCCCGTAAGTCCCAAGGTGTTGACTACCCTCTATCCAAGTCTAAAATCATTTTATATGAACAACATGAGAGCATACCTTTAAATGACAGAGAGAGGGCCTGGAACTTTCCTTATAGGCAGGGGCAGACAGAAGTTTTTGCATCAGCATGACTTGAGCACAGGGGGCCCGTTTTGAAAAATAATGTACAGCAACAGTGTTGATCTGTGGAAAGGTTGACAAGGGCATTCAAGGACAGAAAACTGAAACATAAACCAGGGAAGCCTTTTAAAACTGTCAGTCCTTCCAAGGATATTCAGCACACCAGTGTAGATGTGTGCCAAGAGAAGGGGAGCAAGTCACACAATAAAGAGCAGCTCCTCATCAGGAAAATAAAGCAGCTAAGACCTGAACTCAACCAAAATAAAGAGAGACTGTATCAAGCAAGTCACTCACATGCCAATTTACAAGGCAAAGACTAGAAAGCACCCAAAAACAAACTATGAAAGAGACATAGGTTCTCATATCAAAGAATCCCTCTGGTGTGTCAGACACCAGGGCTTCACCTCTTTTCTAAGAACACCCAAACTGTTCCAGTGAAGTAAGTCACAGGAAATCATTGTACATAAAAAGAACTTATTCTTTATTACCCAGGCACTGGAAAATGGAAATTCTCTCAATAATATGTTGAGAGTAGAAATTATGTGCTAATTGATGAGTTCATTATTAGTCAATACAGAAGACACAAAAACAGACACCAAGTACTGGGTTACAGGTTGAGCATAAGGACTCCTGACTCCTGAACCTTGAGAGAGAATCCCTGTGTAGTTTCAGAGCTCCTTACTTGTTTACATCTTATTAAAAGGAGGAGGAGGTAGAGAAGAGGGTGAGAGAATGCATTGTGATTTAGTGACCTGTAAGAGTACTGAATTGATTGGTGTATTTTAAGAAGCAGAATGAGGATTTTCCATTCTACAATATTGGAAATTATCACTACAATCCTCTCGGTAATGTTTACACTGTAAGAGGATACAAATAAGGGACAGTTTTTTGCATGTTCTGAAGGAACTAAGGCTCAAGTAGCAGAGGAGAAAATGGCAACATTTTTTTGTTACCTCTTTTTTTTGTGACCCTGAGGTCACCGCAATTCTTTTCTAATAATAGAAATTTCAGCTATAAACAGATGGTGTTGTTTCATCTTTTTGTTCCTTCTGGGCATACCATGATGATAGCATAGCAAATGTTTATCTCAGCTAGTCTTTATCACATTATTTTAGTGGTAAACTACACTTGAATTATTGGATTCTATACTTTTCATTAAAACTTATTTTATTGTTATCTCTTTTATCTGAAGCACTAGAGGTGCAAAAGGACAGAAGCTTTTAATTAGAGAAGTCTGGATAAAATAATTAACAAACACTAAATTGCAAGCTATAATTGTATTTCTCAAAGTAGCTACAATAAAATCTTTCTGCAGCTATTTGCAATGAGCCACTTTCCAGAAGAGAAATAAAAAGAGAGTGCATAGTTTTCCATCTTGGTGACATTTTCATCTAAGTCAGTTAAATGTCCCAAAAGGCATGAAGACCAGAGCCTTGCCTCAGTAGCTCAAGAAATGAAAATCTAGACAAATTCAAGGTGACGATGAATAAATAGCAAATCTCTGCAAAAATGGGAGATCTCAAATTCAAACATTTTCCATTTCAACGTGCAGAGGAAAAACATTGTTTCCTCTTCAGGGTCATCATCCCAAACAAAGCTAGAGCTCCACTGGGGCACTGTAACTTACATCACTGACATTAGCTCTCTAAAGGACTGAAATGTTGAACCCACTTATCTCCAGGTCCCCCGTGTTTCAGTCTGCTTGCAGCCTGCTTGCAATCTGTGTGTTTCTGGAGATTTTGTCTCCCGCAAAGAGCGAGTTCTTTTTTGCTTTTTCTATCTGTTTATATCACGAAGGTCACCTTTTAGTGAATATAGCTTTTTGAGTCACCTATAGTTAAAGAAAGTAGGAATGTAGTCCTGAGGGCAGGACATGAAAAGCTCTGTAGTATTGGGTAAGAGAGTTTAAAACTCTTGCTCTAACTCACATGAGTTTGTGTATCAGTTCCCTTTGGTGTAAGCAGCAGACCACATACCAAACAGGGACATGTCTCCTTCCTCCCACAGCCACCATACCAGAGCAGGCTTTGCTTGCTTCTGTATGCTGTGCATGCTTCTAGAAGCAATGTTCTACTTCCTTCCCTTAATGAACATCCATACACTGACCCCAGGTAAACACCAAAAGGTATATTTATTCCTTTATAACATTATTGTCAGCAGTTACTGTTCTAGCAGTTGTCAAAAAACAAACTTCAGAAGAAAGAGCCCCTAAATCTCATATAATACATATTTGGCTGTCCTTTCATTCACATACATTAAAAGATGTGCTACTGCACTTTAATCACAATTCACAGAGTTAAAACTCAGAGGGAAATATTCTGGCTGACATCACCTAAAAGCATACAAAAAACTACAGTAAAAAAGAATCCATGGCCTTATCTATGCATACACACATTGGGGGTTTTTTATTCTTATATTTCAAACAAATAGGTCAGACACAATTTTTTTTTCTTTATACTTTTTGAATTTCATATATATATATATTATATATATATATATATATATCCATATACAGGAAAGCAATCACTGTAAATGACAGGTCATATATTAGAAAATACTTAGAAATCCTTCCATGCATTATTCCAGTAGAAGCTTCACAAATATTTCTTCTTTTTTCTCTTAATTTAAATGCAGAGGGGAGAAGAACACAGGACACAGGTTCATGGATTTCTAATAGTTTTTTAAACAAACTGCTGCTAAGTGCTTTTGCAGCGACTTAATTGATAAGTGCTTCATAGACAGGTCTTTCAGCTTCCCACTTGAACACTAGTCTTCTAGGTGAGATCAGGGAAACTGTGCTGCTTTGATCCTCATATTCTGTCTCCAGCCTAATTTGATTGAGGCTGGCAGTACAGTTGGTAATGATTATATGGCTCTACCACCACCAAGAACCCAGAAAGGTAGGGTATGTTCTCTTTGCCAGCCCTTCAGCTTATCATGTGACTTTTTTCCCCCACTGCCTATCAATGATATCTCACTTGAGTGTAATATCATAATACAGATTCCAGAAGTAAATTAATAAAACTTGTCAATGTTTTCAAATCCTTTAATCTGATTAGCAGTTTAACCATATGTTCCTATTTATTTTCATTTACTCCCTTTGCTGGGGATTTACAAAGCAGAATTACAAGTCTGTCCCGCTCATCTGCGTACTTCTAATACACAGTAAAGATTAGCAGCACAGCAAACATATTGCTACCCCTAATTTGCCACATCTTATGACAACTACTTTCTGATGTTATACAGCTACCAATGGCGATAATATTCTTAGCTGCAGATACCACACCTGAAATCTTATGTTCATGTCAGAGAGCAGAATGACAGGAGCTCACACCAGTGAGATCCTCAAAGATCAGAAGACTTTGAAACTTAAAATTCCCCAGGTTTTATGTGAATATGAACTAGAATAGTTAACTTCTTAAGCAGAGAAAGTTCAGAGTAATGGAAAGACTGAATAGATGCAAATGATGGCTACGCTGTTCCTTTTTGTCACTATCCTTCAAGGCATTGCTTCCACTCTTCATTTTAGTTACTTCAAACATTTTCTGAGCTGTAACCAGTTCTGCTCTATCCCCCACAGTCCTCAGGCCATTCCTGCCACCAGGACTTCCTTGTGCTCCCAGGCTCAGCACTTGACCTGTAGGTCTCTCTGCCGAGATTTTTACAGTCTCTCCCTCTGTCCCCTAAGAAAAAGCAACCTCTCCTTCCACACAAGTTCTCTGGACTCCTCCACTCTATTCAGACAAACAGATGAATAACAATGAAATCATATATAGCAGGTGCCTCAAGGAGAAAGCTACAGGTCACCAGTGTGTGGCTCCCAGTAAAACCACGCTACTGAACTATGACGCAATGAGGCAGTATCTGCCCCAGGTTCTCCCTGTGGGACCGGGACTTTTCCCAGGGCTGCAGGTGATGGTTCCATGTTTTAGACCTTTTGCTGCTACATACACATACAATTGACAGTGTTTTACTGATAGGACACACATTGCTTTCCTTAGGCCACACTGTCATCACATTCTGATCTCTCCTCCATCACCACATGAGAGCCTGAATAAATGTACCTTTGCATGCACAAACCCCCATCTCAGATAATGCACATAAATTAAAACTAAATATTATGATAATTTAAACCTAGCTTGTCTACATTTTTTCAGGCTTCAACCACAGCAAGCATCTCAAGTTGAAAGGTAAACTCTTTTTTTTTTTTTTCTAGAGGTTCCTGGAATGCAAAGTTTACAAAATCTCCTTTAGTACAGCAAAGCAGCTGCATATGTGGAAGGAAGATAATGAGCAGGTCACCTCTTCAGGTGTCTGCAAAGGTGCAGGGTATTTACTTCCAGGGCATTTCCTCTGAGGCACTACAATGGAAAAGTAGAACTGTCTGTGACAAGGTGACAATCCTTGAGAGACTAGAGGCAGAGGACTAGCAAGGCTGAATAGTGGAACAGAATGAGGACACCTTCACTGAAGTTCCTTTGTACCTTTAATGATTCAGAAATGTTGTCTTCCATCCATTATACCAAGGTACAATTTGCTATGAAAGAACTGAGTCAATCCCAGGGGCATTCAAATGGCTGACCATAACTGGGTATAAAAATCAGACCTCAGTGCAGTTGGGATAAGGGGTTCATTTTCAGTGTCTCAATTTCTTACAGTGAACTACAGCCCAGCTCTGAAAGGCATCAACCTTAGTTTTTTTAATATGTTATATGCGTAGGTGAAAAGAAGGGGTTATCCATTATTTTTATTAATCCAGGGCAACCTGAAATATTTATTTTAGGAGTAAGCAAATCTGTTCTCATTTAGTCTTAGCGTCTCAAAAAAGACTTAAGATAGTAATCAGCAGTCATTACCTCATTAACTATTAATAATACAATCTGATCAACAAGAATTAAACTGTAAGAGTTGATTTGATAATCTATGACTCTCCTTTTTTCCCCCCTGGAAGTTTTAATATCATTATTATGGAGATTATATTCACCATTTGCTGGGATCAGTACTTACTACAAAAATATTAATTTCTCATATGGGAAAGAAAGGTGTTTATAATTGACAATGTAGTAAGACTTATGGCTGAGAATTCCTGTACATCATGCTTTTGGCATATTTTGTTATTGGACAGTAGTATCATCTATGAAAGGATAACATACAGAATCATAACTGCCAACCAAATAAACCTCAGGCATTTATATACAACCATTAATACTATCTCTGTGGCACTGTTGAAGCCTGAACATAATTTTCTTAACTAAAAACAAAGCAAAAACTAAAAAGAATGACAGATGCTAATATATTCAACACACTTAATTCCTCTAGATGAGTGCTGAGACCCTTTCGAGAAAGCTTTCCTACAGAGCTGTCTTGCTCAAGGCTGGATTCCAATCACAATATGGAAAAAAAGGCCACTCAAGCAGCTCTTGCTGATATTTATAATGTCAGTGTGCTGGTGTGCTCACACTCTCGATAGCCCTGTGCCAATAGTCTCAGCTGGGAATAGACAGGAACTTATGAGCAGTTTATGAAGGTGTAGAGGTGAGGAGCAGCCACATTATCTAGCTTGCATGGCTTGCATAAAAGCTTAAATTTTGTCACCAAATGCAGATGAAGCTGCCATCAGCATGAGAATATTCCAAAGAAGCAAGTGTGCACAAGCCAATGAACCTACTTAGGTTGGGAAGACAACCGAAGAGGTTGGTCACAGGTCTGAAAACTTCTCTTTACATTGTATACATACATATACATGCGTTTTTCAGAGTGAATGCCAAGTTGATTTTTCCCTTTCCCTATGGATCACTAAGTAACGATAACGAATGATATAGATATAGATGTGGTTAGACCTGGCTAGAAAGTATTTTCCCCCTTCCAAGTCTAATTTTTTTCAATCAAATTTTTAAAGTAATATTTTATCCTGCACTATGTAGGGGACATAGATAGACATGGTAAGAAACTTGTTCTCTACAAGAATGGATTAAACATAAACTGAATTTCCTGCAAGTAAAACTTTAGTATAAAGATATTGAAAGCACCTAGAATAAAATAAATATTTTACTGCTTTATAAGTAAAATGAAAAATAACTAGTAATCCAAGCAAAGCTTGAAGTGACATAGTTGCTTATCATGGGGAAGTTTCACATATGCAGCTATTCTCAGGAATTATTACTCATAGTAGATTGAAAGCAAGAAGAGTATTCTGCTGTAAAAATATCTTTTTTTTTTTTTTTTCCTAAATATATAAATCAATGCATCGCTCATGATGGTGATGGTTAACTGGCAAAACTGAAGACAATGAACAGAGCAATCAGATCTTAGGAAGCTTTTCTACCACTGTACTCCTATCTGTCAGCTTTTGTTAACTGCTGGGCATCAAAGCCTCTTCTAAATTTAGTTATTTAGAGAAAGGGTCCCAAAAATCATCCAAAGGTAGGCAAAATATAATAATTTTTTTGTGCTTTTTAGAAACCATTCCCAAATCATTAAATAATTTGAATACTTTTATCAGCAAACAGCTGAAGACAATACTTCCCTACTTTGAGTGAAGACAGATATGTCTTTATAGTAGTCTCCATGGCAAAGTTAGCAGATATGCATAGGCTTTTCACCTTTGGAGGTGCACTCTGTGATTTGGCTCTACCTGTTCTGCTTGGAAAACATTTATCTTAGTACCTATCTAATCAGACAGACCTTAAATAAAATTCAGGCATCAAAAGTCCCAAACTGAGGAAGATTTAAATGGTATTCAGACCTATTCAATTTGCTTCCTAACACTAACTGGACTCAAATCCCTGCTTGAAATACTGCATAGCTTGTCTAATGTTCTACTTCAAGTCCAGATTTGAGTTTTGCACTCATAATCCAGCTCTACACTCTCAAAAGTTATTTATTGAAGTGGTTTAAGAGGACAAACCAAACCTAGTGCACTAGAGACACTAAACTGATTTTTACTTACCCATTCCTCCCCTATTTTTCACCAAAGAATTGTCTGCAAATTTCCTCAGAAACATTAGATATTGCAAGGGGTATTTTCCATGCTATGGCATTTTGAAAAATTTGCTGAATAGCTGTTCCTGTTTTCTGACTGACCGAATTTCTCATTAATATTTCCCAATGTTCAAATATATCTGAACAGCAAAACAGTGATGACAGGAATTTTGTTTGATAAACTGCTTCACAATCTTTCCTTTTTCTTTCTTTCTTTTTTGGAGTAACTGTTGATTGACTTAAAGAAAAAAAAAAGAAACAAACAAACAAACAAAAAGGCTACTAGTCTATTTGTTAAAGCATACATCTCATTGACTCTTTCCTTACTAAAAAAATTAGTTCTTTTCTACAATACTAAGAATTGTTCCTGCTAACACAAATAGCTCACAAAACTCTTCTGAGCTGCAGTATTTCTTTAAAGAAATAAAAGCCTACTAAAACTCTTAACTTTTATGTTTCATCAAGAGTTACAGCAGACATCAAAGTTAAAAGAATTTTATGTTATCCCTAGACTTCTAATGGGATAAATTTAGTTTTATATAATTAAATTTAATACTGCAAAATGAAGCTTGTCAATCCACATTGCCTTACTGAATTTTTAATAGTCATTCTCAAATAAACATACCACATCATAAAAAACAAAAAATAAAATTTTCTTATAGCCATAATGTTGATAATAGCTTATGTTTTAGATCACATCATCAAAGAGGCTACTAAATTTGGACAGCTCCTCCAATCTCAAACGACACAGCTTTTATGCTTTATATTGATTTAAGGTTTAAATACAATAAAATGAAAGAAGCGTACTAAAAATTAATATAAGATAATGAAAACAGGGGCCAACACATTAATAAAGACTAAATCTAAAAGACAGGTTGGACTTCTCAGAAATGATGGTGTTAAGAGCTACATTATAGGAAAGTAAAAGGTATAAATTTGCTACGTAAATCCTGACAGAGTAGGTAGATATTCTAAAAAAGCTGCTAAGTTTTACCTCACTGATAAAACCGATTTTTACTGATTAGTTATGGTCCTGGAGTTAACAACACTCTCAGCCTCTGGAAACCCATACGGTAAAGATTTCTTGTCCTATGGAAAGCCTATTTCTTTTTTACACTTTACGTGTCCATTCTCGATACCGTTGCAGTGCATTCTCACAAATAAATATCTAATATCAGCAGTGTGGAATTAACAGAGATTTCCTTTTTACCAGAGGGATAAATAAATTAGATTGGAGATATAACTTAGTAGGTAGATAAAGTGTAATGAATCCTTCTGGGAGCTGGGTGCAGTAACACAAAACTTTTGACAACCTTGATTTAAAGCACTGAAAGGACACACATTGATCAATACAAAAATAATCCACAGTCATTGTAGAAGGTGCTTTTTTTAAATTACACAGTGCTATTGTTTTTGGAAAGTGGATAAGTTAAGAAAACACTGATTAAATACTTTCTGCAACAGTGGAGTGAAAGTCAGTGACAGAATCTATCAGTTCAGTGTTCCTTCTCCAGTGCTCTCACCACGGATAGCCCATGTAACATGTAACAACCCTTCTATTTATCACTTGTCCCCCCACATTTTTTAATCAGAAAAAGGTAGGAGTAGCTCCATCTGTAGTACATCCTAAACTCTCCAAGTAAGCAGGTTCTCCATTCATTTTTTGAATAATTCCCTGTAAAGTAATTTAAAATTTAACCTTGAAAAATTCCACTTTCTATTAGAGTAAGAGATGGCCTTTCCACTCAGGAAGAGAAAAAGAACAAGAGTAAAGGTACAGTAGCAACCAAACTCTGCTAATGAAACAATATGTTTCTCCCTTATTAAACTATATAGTTCTCTTATATTATTATGCTTTGATCAAATTTTTTAAAATCAATTAATTTGTCACTGGGAAGTAATGTGGCTGTCCTATCACTGTTGCTCTTGATCCTGATAATAACCACTATTTATTTGTAAGCCCTTACGCTATTTCCTGAAGAGGTTTAATTAATTGCCTGAGTATCTTCAGCAGAAAAGCTCTTCTTTCTTAATTTCTTCCCCTTTTTAGAGAATGACTTTCAAATAACACTTTATTTCAATTGCAAATGAGTTCAAACTTACTAGACCTTTAAAGAATTCATAAATCTAAGTGTGCATTAGTCAGGTTTAACTTGAATCTATGCACTGCAGAGAGCTTTGCTACAGGATTTCAGGGTATGTCAGGACTCTTTTGCTGTACTTATATTTTGCAATGACCTGTACTCCTAACAGGTGTCTTATGCAGCCCCATATCATTTCTTTTGCATGTTCTAACATAGACTGAGCAGCTCTAAGCAACTCCAGTATGCCCCACAGAGAACTAGCTGACAGTTAAACCAGCAGGGACTTAATTACAACAATGCCACATCGAGATTCCTATTCATGAATGAAAAAGAGGGATATGGTTACGCTTGTGCAATCAGTCATGTATCAAACTGTTTATGTACACACAAAATGTACCGGGTTTGCATTAAAATCTCTTCGTTCACTCTAGGAGCATAATACACACATTTATGGTTCAAGTAGTTGATTTCCCACAGCTGAAGCTCCCGAAATATTTCCTTTATGTCTTCTTGTTAAAAGACAGCTTTGAACTTGGAAAAAAATTTAATGAGGAATATTACATGAATGCCCATAAGGGTTCATGGTTTGGTGTGGTGCTGACAAAGCTAAAAACAACCTCAACCTCCTTTTGTTCAGAGATTATTTTTCTCGCTCTCATAGTAAACACATATCTATGATGAATTCCAGTCATATCTAACTAAAAGCAGAGACCTTTCCAAGCTGCTGCTATACCCATGTCCTAAGCTACTGCAGTAGCTCCTCTTCTAGAGGAGAAATCAGCGTATCAGTCAAATTCTTGAAGGCAGTGTGGGAAAAGGGAGCTTTAAGTAAGAAAGGTTTCAAATAGCTTCAAGGAGAAGGATATTTTATTGTTATATTTTTATTTCCTTTATTGTATATATTGTAATAATATAGCTCTCATAAGATGGAGAGATGTTTAAATTTAATTTAAAACTCAGTCAAGTTATCGTGGTAAATGTTGCTGTGTATATTCCTAACATTGTAAGATGATTAAACTTAACTGAGCCTATAGAGAAAGCTACAGGAAATAAAGACTACTTAGTATAACTCATAGATTGGCTATGAATAATTTTAATGCAATTATGTTTATTTTCTGTCATTGATGTAATTGGATGGAAAAGAAACATGTAAAGAATTTCACCTTTGAGCAACCCTGGCATAAATTAACTTAATTATATGTCACACCCTATGTTAGAAAGAGGACTGTTCTGCATAGAAAACCAATATTGCATGAAGCAGGTGTCTGCCAGGGTTCTGAAAAATTCTCTTACCACGTAATGTTGTTTTCCAGCTTCCCCAGAAAGCAGTTTGTCCTCACTAAGTACCTCCATTATTTTACATAGATTCTTCACAGAAGCATACTACTTAATAAAGATTTAAGGTAGCAACTTAAACCTTCAGGAAACATCTGAAAGTTTGAGAACATGCCATATTTTAAAATCAGAAGAAAGTACTGTCAGACTCTCCTGCAGAGCTCTTCGTGCTCTCCCCACTCCCTGGGGCTGACAGGCAAGCAGCTATTACTGGCAAGTCACTCATACCAGTAGGTGAAGCTGATGTTCTTCCTCTGATTTTTTAAAAGATCCCACATTTGAGTAATGGTAAATTATAAATTATTTGTTCTATTAAGAAAGTTCCACTATGCATATTCTCTCTACAGCTGCTTGTAAAATTTTATTTACCATATGTCCCAGACTTGATCAGCTATCTAAGTGACACTGTTTTGGGGGGGTTTAACTGTCTTGATTTTGGAAGCAAATGGAATAATTTAGTGTAATTAGCACAAAAAAAAAAAACCATGGAAGCAAACAAGAAAACAAGTACTTACCTTACTGAATGGTCCATTCCTTATTTGTGCTTCATTTTCTTGTCACCAAATAAAAAGGAAAGCATTCCTATAAATTAGGTTTTCAAACACTCCTACAACTCAGCTATGCATATAAACAACCTAAAAAAAATCTGTATCTGACACTGTCACTTTTATGCAGAAGTCATCTTGCCTACCTCTACATTTACTAAAAGAACCATAGGGGCTACTCTAAGCAATAGGGGACAACTGGCAGGTTGTTCTTTATTGTTTTCTTTTTAACTTATGTTTTCTAGTATATCTTTCCACTTTTCCTAAGGTTGTAAGTTTAAAGTGGGTGGTATGTGCATTTTTATAGTATGAGAACAGTTTAAACAAAGTAATGGAGTAGTAGTCCATCTTAGCTTACAAGAAAGAGACTGACAATATTTCAGTAAGAACTAGTTTGGTTTTTCATGCTTGTTTTGGAAGAACCTCTTTAATGCTATTCTAAAAGAATTTCTTGAATGCAACTCTGACATTCAAATTATAGCTAGCAAAAGCAATAATCAACAATAACTGCTTTTGATTATAGCATCAATCAAATATTTTAAATGGAAAAAAATAAGTTGCAGAAATCATGTTACAGGACTACCGTAGCATTTTTAAATAAATGTAGTCTGAGTATTGGCACAATAACATAATCTTTTTTTTATCTGAAGATAAAAGCTTTCCACAAAGGTGAGACAGATGCAAAAAAAAAAAAAAAAAGAAAAGAAAAAAGAAAAAAAAAGAAAAAAAAGAAAAAAAGAAAAAAAGAAAAAAAAAAAAAAAAAAAAAAAAAAGGTTTATTCCACAAGTGTCCACTTCTGGTGCTGGAGTTACTGCAAGTATTTTAGAGGCAAATTAGGGACTGTAGTTCATTAATATTGAAAACATGCTAAAAATTCAGTAGGGGTGAGGTTCATAAAGAACACCATGAAGAAAAAATCTTTTGTTTTCTTCTGTTTGTTTAGCAGCACAGGAAGAGCTCAGAAAGGAGTGCTGGTATTTGGAGAAGTGCTAAGGAGAGTGCTGGAGTCTGGAGGTTCACTGGGAGCTCTGAATAGCTGCTGCATTACACATCAGAGGTTAACAAAGAAAAGGAAACAATTTCAGAAATTTCACCCATTTTGTGGTAGTTTGGTTTTTTGTTTGGGTTGATGTTTATTATGATTATTAATAAAAATATTATTTTCTTGCTCTTGTCTCCCAGCCTCAAGTGTCTGACTCTGAAACACCCACAACTCTACTCCACCAATACCCACACTGAAGGATCTCAGGAAAATAAATCTTCCATTACAGGCAGCAAAAATAAACAAAGGTTTCTAAAACATCCTTCTGCAGACTTTTGCCTCAATGGGCTATTCATGTCCCTAACTCTAAGGTGAAGTGTCTCCACTTCCTTCACTTGAAGGTCACTGAACGTATTTCAAAACATCCCACAAGCAAAAAAACTTTTCATGCATTATCGAGTCCACCATCTTATACAGCTATTCACAAAAGTGAGATATAGCAGTGATACTAAGAATTTACACTGCTTGGGTCTGCATATGAGGCATAACTGGTTTATTTTCAACTGCATATGATTGTGCTGTATCCATCAGTTTTATATCTCTAAAAACTCTCAGCCTTGCAAGCAGCTCTTCACACACCCCTCCAAAGCCTGACTTTCTGACTGCTGCTATCTGGCATAAACAAGCTTTGAGTGAAATACGTTTGCTGAAAGTGTGTTTCCATAAACTAGGTATGTCATATGTTCCTGCCAGAAAGATATCACTAGTATAAAGCAGATCATTTATTCTCCTGCATTCACATAAAACTAGCTACTCTGTCCCAGATATATTATTCTGCCATTAGGCAAGGCATTCATTTCAGAGACATTCACCTCAAACATTTTTTTAATTCTCCACTCACTGCTTCTAGGGGTTTTTTTGCAAGGGTGCCCAATCTGCATGGAAGGTGGTACAGCATGAAACAATAATTTATTGATCAAAAAACCCTAAAATATAATGATGCTTCTGTGATCTCAGAAACAGCAGAATTAAAAAAAAAAAGTTGGAATCTGGTCAGGATTCATTCTGGGGACTTCAAAGACTGACCACCATAAGAATGACCAAAAAGATTTATTTGTAAAGTGTGGATGCCAGTGAAAAAGCTTAAGGATTGTGATATTATCAGGGAGGGAGAGATATAAGGAGATTAAACAACTTTTCTAAAATATTCATTTTCTCTTAAATTCTCACAGAATAATATTACTTTTCATCTTTATTTTTCAATTTCATAAAAGCTGTAACTCAGACTAAGTCAAAAGCTAAATACCTTTATTTGATTTTCCTTCCTCCTTTTATTCCTCTCCAAACCTCTGTGCTTGAATAAAATGAAGACAAGATCCTATTCATCTCTCATTTTATTTTTGCTAAACCTTACCATAACTGATAGGGCTTTACAAAGTACAAACGTAGCCTCCTACACTGAACTGCAGCAATTTCACTTCACTTAAAATGAATGGAGTGAAAAAGTTTCACAGCTCAGTTATTTGCAAACATCTGGATTGCAATGAGCCTTTACATCAGGTGTTAATTAAGCCTGTGTGTGATGGGATAGGTGTCCTGCTGCTATAGGAGCAGGACACTACATTGCAGCCATTTTGCAAAAGCAGCAGCACAACAACACTTGAATTTCTCCCAGAAGGCAGGGTCAGACCAGCCTGGCACAATGTGCTAATGGAGGTTCTCTTAAGGGGTACTTAAGGCCACTGTCGAACTTGGAGAAAAAAAAGAGCTGTGCTTGGTTTAAGGTTGGTACGGGGATAAACAAGGAACTCAGGATAATCTTTTTAACAAAATCCTCCCAGCAGAAGAAAGATTGACTTATGTTTTGTCATTAATGGGCTCAATATATTTCAAGCATTCTTACAAACTGCCATGAATATTAAATGGTAGCAAACACTTAGCATTAAACCTGTAGAAACTAGTGTTTCTTTTAAAACCAGGAATGTTGACCCTCATATTAACATAGTCTTCTTGACCTACCTTCCCATGACTAGGTGACTTTGCATTTTCTTTGGAAATAAAATAACACGGTATGCTTACAATCTCCTAAACCTGACCACTTCATGTATTTTTGTACTAACTATAGACATTTTCAATGTTAAACAAATTATTGGATTAAAATTACTGTCCCAGGGGAAAGTGAGGGAACCAAAACAAATTGATGATAATGTACATTTTCATTCTTTCCAACTCGAGAAGCAATAAAAAAAGGAATTAATATTGGCAGGTTCTGGCTTTCTCACTTTGCTTTATATTAACTCATTTTAACTTCATTAATGGAAGATAAAACTTGAAGCTTTGTTTACACATGATCAAGCAGTAATGCTAATCTTCAAACCAGAAAAGACAATATGATTGTGAATGACACCCCATTGAAAACTGAAGCTATCAAGATACTTGAGAGCTAGAGGCACAGCCTTCTTATGGAGTAATAAACTCCTCCATCTGAAAAGAATACATTTAAGGCAACTGAAACCTAAAACATCCCAGACTAATAGTTCATCAAGAAGGATTAAAAAATGCATTTCATTGACCAAAACATTTAAATGTTCATTTGTCTGGATCTGTGTGTCTGTGTATATAGCTACAAACATACACAAGCAGATTTTTTTCAATCTTTCATACAGAAAGACATATTTATTATGCACATACACGTGCGCACGTATGAGAATGAAACATTTAAAAATATATTCAGCTTGCTGCAGAATCACTAGATTTTGAAGTCTTTGTCAATACACAACTGCTTTGCAAGGAGCACATACACTAATTCTTTCACTGAAAACAATAAATGTGTTCTTGTAGCTAAAGTTGCTTAGTATTGCGGTTTGGGGACAGAATGCATTATCTACTTCCCTTGATGCTGTACTTATCTGGTTCATACAGTAGTCACATAAGCTAAACATTAAAATCCTGGGATCCCAAACGAGATAGTTAAGTACATTTGTGTGCATTCAAAGCCCCAGTTTAGTCATTCAGTTTCCACACTTTTCCCAGAGGTTATGTGTGCATGGTTAGCTTCCTTTCAAACCACATTTCTGTGGAAAAAAGACTTCCTAAATTGTTAACACTACTACTGCTATAACAAAAAAAAGAGGAGTAATTCATACTTTCTGTATCTTAAAATAAGCATCCCACAGCATTTGTCCAGGGCTTAATGGTTCACCTAACGGTGACTTCTTCACTCACATAGATGCCTCTAGAGTAGGAACCTCTACCCACAGAACTCATATCTCTCCTTGTTTGCAATTTTGGTTGATTCATTGAAGTGAATCATCTTCTAAGTTAACATCCACAGTTTAATTGAAGTTTTCTGCCTGCTGTCTGTATATGATCCTGTGAGTCACATAAAGAATCCAGAAAATATCTCGATTAGACAACAGAACAGAGAAAACTTCCAGATGCTCAAAGTGACCAGAGGATTTACAGTTATTTTTTAATGTGTGCTCCTGTTTTAACTACTTTATAAGAATTTACCTTATGTTTTCTCTGAAATGCAGGGAGACAGGGCAGGATAAGCAAGCTTTAGCTATGCCGTAACTTACTTAAATGTCATCTGTCAACTATGTGACAATACGTCATTCCATGAAGAAGGAATTCTATTCCTTCTTCCTCACATTTTTAAAGCTCTCATCACAGAAACAAACACCTTCTCAATTTTTTCATCCAATTATATTCCCTGCCTGGAAAATAAGAGGAAGGCAACTAAGGAAAAAACATTGGTTTAGGCCACAAACACCAAGAATACACGGAGAACATGTGGATTGTACTAACATGGATTTACCAAATTAATTCAATGTCCTCCATCTGTTCTAAATAGGTTCATTAAAACACATTTGTGTGATCACTTTAGAAAATTAGTATGACACGGGAGGCCATCAACTTAACAGATGTTGTGAAGAATAGATATTTTCCAGATTTCTAATTCAATATCATAAACTTTAAAAAAAAAAAAAAAAAGGAAAAAAAAAAAAGAAAAGTGGAAGAAAGGTAAGAAAGTACCATCCAGGCATGGAAAAAATCATAAGTTAAATGACAAAGACATCCAGCAAGGGAGGTGTATCAAGAGAGCAGAGTGAAGAGCTGAAAACAGCCAAGACAACGTATCTCCTTCTGACCATTACCCTTTTGCCTTCCCTCTTTCCCAGCCTTCAATAGTCCATTTGCAGTGAATCAAGGAGAAATGGAGTGTAGTATATCTAGGCAAAAAAAGAGAACAATGTTATTCAGTATCCAGAGAACAGAATATATGCGGGAGACCTGGATGACCGGACCTCTAACTGCTAACCCCAAGAACTGTATTCCCAGTGAAATATGTCAGAACAACTGAGAGCATAAAGGAAAAAAAAACACTAAAATTGTTTTATTTGTAACCTTTTGTTTTCAACACTTTATTTTCATGTAAGCAAAACAATCTATATGTTTTATTGCTCAAGCTGTCTCTTGCCAGAGGAAACTTTTGGATGTGCTGTCCCCTTGGCAGCAGGTGATGAGCATAAAGTGATATGGGCAAACAGAATGGAGCTGTGCTCCAGGATAAGCTAAAGGGCACCTTGCTAGGCTAGAAAGAAGAAGTGTTGGTCCTTGCATTTCTTAGGAGTCCTCTCAGTCATATGTATGTAGTTCTTGCCTGAGAGGGGAAAACAGCAAAAGCTCTGGTAAAAATTTGCACTAAGATCTTAAAATGACGTTGAAAGTCAGCTGTAAGCCAGTGAAAGAAACTGTCCTGGTTGCATCAGGACATGTTGGCAGAAGCGGTTTTATGGTTTTTGTCGGAAATTTGTACTGCACTTACACATTTTTAATAACTTCTGGAATTTATATTTTGGGGACCAGTTTAATATTTGTATTTTATTTTGATACTCCACTGTATTTTCTGATTTGGGATCAGTAAAATCTCATCTTTTAGTCCATTCTGAGGAAAGAAACAGGATGAATAAACCCTCCAAATCTCTACCAGTCTATGCATAGAACCACCTACGTACATTTTATCTCTTTCCTTGGCACCAAGCTTATATGCTTTCATGTATTCATTAGGATTTGGATGGGCGGGGATCTGAATTTGTTGTAAAGTTTATATGATTTTTAAATAAAGACAACAAAGAGGTCTCTTGGTTGGACTGGGTGATTCCACTTCATTCCATCTCAACAAGAAAATTTCACTCAGAATTTCTTAACAATGAGCTCAAAATCAATTCAGCACTTCACAAAATAACATCAATAGCAAAGTGTCAGTCTGTGATGATGTAAGTGGCTGGTTCTGCTTTGGCACACTCAGCTTGGCCTTTCACTTGGAAAACGATGCAATGAAATAACTGAATAAATATTGTAATATCTCCCTTTTTTATGACTACTTTAACATCATATGTTTCTGTATGGGTTTCTCAGTTAATAAAGGTAAGAAACAAGGCTAACTTGCAGAATAATTTTCAAGCCTGTTAGTGAACAAGCAGCCTTGTCCTATAAGGACTATCTCTGCACTGCTGGACTTAGTTCTTGTCCATAGCCATCACTCATCAGAGACACTATTCATTGCAAATGTACCCTGGGTTACTTCTTCCTTCTCCTAATGAACTCACTCAAAATATCAAACTGTAGTTTCCATATTCATGAAATTTTATTGTTTTCAGCACCTGTCTTTGATATGTAATGCTGTACTTGCATTGAAAAATTTTCACTGTTAGACATGAGCAGGGTTAATGCTGCCTGCCTTGGTCCCTCAGTCCATTTATGCAATACAGAGAGGTGCCTCCTGGTGGTGACCCTCATGTCTAAGGTTTTTTTACCAAAGACTGCCTTCCATTTGCAACCTTCACTTACTCATTGGAGCATCACTTAAAATACCATTTAATAATATTAAAGAATTCTGTTTAGCTTTTCATAGAGACTACATACAGAGGATAAATACAGAAATAATAATATCAGAAACTTCCTCAGATTCAGAGGATCTGATCACATAAGGCTATTGAATTTGTCCATAAATCGAAGACTAACTTAAGGTATTTTTTCAAACAGCCAGGTTTTGGCTTTGTGGGAGAGTTACATATATAAATGATCCAAAGATATGCAAAGACAGAAAAAAACATTTATGTGAATAACAAGACAGTACATAATACATGACTCCCAGTCCCAACATTTCATATAGCAGTATGTACAAAGACCTTATTGAAGCTCCATTTTAGATCACCTATCAATGAAGGTGATCAGTGTTACACAAATCTAATGAAACTTTTACAAAATAATCAAAACAGAACACAAGTAACAATGCCCGTAGGTCATGCATTCAATTGTTCTTATAAGGATTAATGAAAAAGATTACTTCACACAATTTAAAAGCTAGACTCACATAAATATCTAAATGCCTGATTCAAGTTTTAGTAAAGCTACCAGAAACTCTCAGTGGGAGATGAACTCCTAAATGCACAGAGCTAAACTTTAACTGACAGACCGCTACAGTTCACAGGACCAGATTCAAAGTGCAGGCAAGTCAATGAAATCGTTCCTGTCGATTTCACTGAGCTGTATACTTGATACAGACAAGGATGTCCACTTAGACACAAAGCTTTTCTTATGAGAAAAAGGGATCTTTCAATTGACACTAAGCCAGCACCACTGCCAGCCTCCTTCCAGTCTAAGAATCTTGCCTGGGACCACTGAGACAGCTCCTGATTCTGTACTAGTCCCTCCTTAGATCTAAAAGGAGCCCCATCTCCCCTCCCTCTGCCTTGCTTCTCTGCATTTTTATCACAGACCTAGAGAAAAGAATGCCATCCTTGCTGCCACTGAACTGTGAATTTACAGGTTCTTCTACTGAGCAAACAGAAAATGGGAAGGTGTGATAGCACCAAAACAAAGCCAGCATGCAAAATTCATACAGCAATCAAGAGTAAAAGAGGTTGAATACATGTATATATGTGTATACATGCATAATACAGAAGATTTTTATTGGCTGACGTTATTCAGCTCGTTGTTATCATATCTGATTTGGTAGCCGAGTCCTGGGAGAAAAGTACATCCCCCATTCCACGACATGCTTCACCTCATTGCAGAGCTGTGTGCTAGCCCTCCCTCCCATAGCAGCTTTGGTACACTCATAGCATCTATAATTGCTCTCAGCCAGCTCAGGTCTATGAGCAATGCGGAGCCAGGAGCACCACCGTGTGGCACATGGGAAACAAAGAACAAAAAGTGGCTGCAACTCGAGCAGCAACTGCAGTGACACAGATAAGGCTGGTGAGGCAAAGTTATTGTGAAAAGGCATAAAACTTTTTTTTTTTTTTAAGGTAACTGCACCTATTTGCCTTTTACAGATTTAAAAAAAAAAATAAATATCTAATAGTGCAGTCAGCCAACTAGCAGCTGATACATTGTGTAGCATGTGTAAGTGTGGGACCAAGGAGGGAAGATGGTTTATGGGATTTTTGCTCTTTCTTAAAACAAAGGTTATATTATTATTTGGAGATGAGGGTTTAGTTGCTATAGTTACATTTTGTAAAACACTTCCTGCAATACTGCTAAATTTGGCCTCTGAAGCTTCCACGACACAATACCATTTGTCATAAGAACACAGCACATTGTCATCTGGAGGTAACTGTTCATCCCTCTGACATGCTGAATAAGGTACCAATGCCAGATAAGCCTTACATGTACAGGTGGTTAAGGAAAGATATAACATACAACATTGTTTTTCCACTTGCAGGAATAAGCCCAACCTTTCAAAGTGAATGACTTTTAATTTTAATTAGGAGAAAAAATATTTAAAAAAAATAGAAAGATGAGCTAAAGTTAAACCTTTCTGCTAGAGAGGGCAGCACAGGGATGATCCATAAGATTCTGTGCTGCTGTAAAATAGCCATTTTCCATAAAACACAGTCAAGGGAGCCTTAGAAACTGCAGGAAACAAATAAAGTGTATTAAGGTTACGTCATAAGTGTGTAACAACAATTTTCCTTTTCATTTCTGCTGCTTCACTAATACCTTCTCCACCTCTGTCCCCTCCAGTATTTTGAAGACGATATAGTGTGTTTCTTTTGCTAATCTCTTTTTTTACTGTCTTCTTTACATTTCTACCTCTTCTAAGGGTAGAAAGACCGTTTATATGGCCTACAGATGTTTGTAATAAAGTGGCACAATTTAGACAACCTCTGGAGGCTGCAGAAGGAGAGGAAATAGCAACTGGTCCTTTGGATAACAAGTTTCTCTCATTTCGCACCATCAAAAATGAATAGGATGGCTGGGCAGTACTGAACTCCTGCCAGCCCCCACTGAACTCTCATTCAATTTTAAAATAATCACCTTTGTGCTCCATCCCATTCCCCTTTCTAGCATCTCAGAAACATCTGCAACCTGGTTGATTGCTGTTTTCCAAATCTCCTTAGAGCGCTGCCTTTCCTGATGCCTGTATAACACAGTAGTTGCACTTCTGCTGACTATCATCTTAACTTGAATTTCCCATCTGCCTGAACCTGCCAGTTGTAACTTACACCTCAATGTAATCTCAGAGTGATGACCATTTTTTATTCTGCGTTTGGACAACTTCTCTAGCCAACAACAGAGTGTTGCAGATACACAAATATTTTGCTCTGTGAGATATACCATATCCAGCTTGTTGGGACAAGAAGAGTTAGAGTTAAAACATTATTCATTTTAAATGCATGTAGGCATAAATGTTTTATAATATTAAATATTATATAAAAAAATGTTTTATAATAGTGTTAAGAAATATTGTCTTCCCATGTTTTCTAAACTTAAGGAAAACAAAAACAACATGATTAAGCCTAGTGTTTTAACCTACTACAAAAATCCCATATTTCACAAACCAAACTTTGTAGTATAAGGCAGTGTTACTCAAATGCTGAATTCTACCCTTCATTCAGTAAATTTTACTGAAAACTGGCCCAGGTCCCAGCCATATCACATACTCCTATGGGACCCTGTATTTCCTGCCTTTCTCCTGTGTTCCTCAGATATCAAGGTAAGCTACATTAAGGAAACCAGGCCCCAGTGCTGGGAGACAGCTATGATATATCACTGCTGGTCCAGGCATTAACAGACCAATGCATTTTACTCCCTTGTGGTCAGCCAGACCGCCCCAACAGGTAGACAGGCTGACCTCCTCCTGCAAGACACTAACATCTCCAGGCAGGGGTCTGTATTTCAGCAAGGAAAAGAAATCTTGTTCACTGGTGAAAATATATGTGTCAGTTTACAACAACAACAAAATGCCTTAGGCACCTTATGCATGGTAAATATTACTGAATTGATGTAAAAGGTCTGATGAATAAAAAAAGAAAGAGAAGAAAGTCTACAACTAAAGCTGCAAGGAAAGACTTCCAGAGGAAATAGAATACATGCTCCTGTAGTACAGAATTGCTGTGAAGGGGTGCTTATATGCACGTTTTACTACACAAGAAACTACAGTTAAATATTTGCCTAGTTTTCAAAATATGACATCCAATGACACAGATTTTGATAAGATTTAAGTAGCCCTGTATAGTTTTTCACTTTTACCTTATGCAAAATAAAAGTACTGTGCCCACAGTATCACGATCTGGTCTGGTTATGGCATTGTAATTCAAATAGGATCCTAGAGCAAGCCAGAAACTCCAGAAATAAGAATCTCCATGCTTATAGCTTACAACAGTTAAACATCAGAGTGATTATTTGAATTCTGGTTGAGCTGAGACATCAGTTTAGATCTTGGCTGCTTTCTATCACACAGTGATAAAAAGACACACACAGAATCAGTTGCTGGTCCAAAAAGAAAAAGAGAGAGCAGCAGTGAATTTGCTGAAGGTGTGCCAGCACTGCTAGACACTACAGAGCTAAGAATCAACCCCAGGACAGCCTAAGTTCTGGCTAAAGTGCCTGCTGCTGATGCAGTCTGTCACCTGCAGCTTTGTACCACTATAACTTTCTACCTATAGCTGGAAATCACAAAAAACCCCCAGTACTTCTCAAGAGATTTCTGGCATTCCAGCTAGAAATATGACATCATGACTTTTTTCTTCTCATCTTTAAGTATTCATAGAATCACCAAATCGTAGAATGGTTCAGGTTGGAAGGGACACAGAGATAACCTAGTCCCCGATTTTGATATTTTTTCTTTCAAAACCAGCTCGCTTTTGGAAATACAGAGGTTTGCAGCAATAACAAATAAACAGCAGAATATCATCTAACAGAACATTTCTGACCCCGCGGAAGTGTTTGATTCAGGTGTTTAATGCAAGGCACAGTGGAAACACTCCTGCTTGTACACACATGACAAATATTCTGAGCTCAGCTCAAAATGTTTTCCTGCATGGCTGTATTGCCATCACTAAACTGGTCTCATCAGAGTCTAGAATCCCAAAATAGAACCTACTGCACCTATTTTAATGCCTTCAGGGAAATATTTATTCTGTGTGCCTACAGAAGAGAGTGATAGCTTCTCCCTCCCACTTGGAAGTTCCTTTCCACTCTACTTTTCTCCCTTAACAGTAAATCCTGGCAATGCAAACAATAAAAAAGATAATATGAACATAGAGACTTTTCTAATTTCTGCACTGTTGCAGCTTATTGAAATAATAATGTACTTTATTTATGTAGCACCTGTCTGTGAAAGCATCCCAGGCAATTTAAACACAGCACAAAGCTCACGATAAAAGTAAGTACACAAAGAAAAAAAACAGAAAACATTAAAAAATAAATCAAAATACTAAATACAACCAGTGCGCCTTAAAAGCTGCACTATGATTAAAATAATCTTATAAAGCTAACTCCCTAAAAGAGCCTTTTCCAAGCATCTTTTCAGTCCCAAGTGAAAATCTTATCCAACACACCAAAGCCAAAAGAACAAAGTTACAGTCTTCTCAGCCATTGCAGTGTTAAAGCAATAAATTTTTAAGATCTCAGAGGAAAAGGCCCTATGATTGTTACTTACATTACCTTAGTGCCTAGAAGGTGAGAGCCATCAGGATCGGATCTCCCTTAAACTAACCCCTGCACACATATAACACGTGGGGAGATCCACAGCACAAGCCCCGTGCTGGGGGAGGAGCCATCTCCTGCCACGCCCCACAATCCTTTCACCTTTGCCGTGGCATTCCACGCTATCATATCCAGAGGTCCTTCATTAATAGGGAAACTCCTGTCCCAGTCAGAAATGGCCACTGCAAAGAGTAGAAAGCAAAGCAGGTAACTTGCAAAGCACACAGAGGTGGGAGGGAAGGAAAACCAGAGAGACAGAAGGTTAGTTTCATAATTTCAGTCTCCAAGGCAGTGCCAAAGGCAGAAATAGAACTGAGATCTGCTGTGTCTAAGCCTAAATCTCTGTTCCTTGAATCTAACAAGAGCCATGATGACTGTAAATATGAGAGCACAACCTGACAACCAAGCTGCTACTAAACTTCTTGACCCACATGGAAGATCTAATGTGATGAATAATTGTACTGATAGTGAAAAAAGTGAAACCAGCAGTGAATCCAAAGCTGAGTCTCATATTCCTTTCTCAGGAATCCTACTTACAATTTTATCTATTCTATAATAATAACTGTTGCATTTTGGACAAGCTGGCCAAATACTCAAGTAGTTCAACAAAATCATATTGTTGTACTCTGGCCTTAAGCTCAGTCTAGTGAGCATCCAATGAACATATAACATGGCAAGTGATGACAAACCAGTCTTCCTGAGAGGGGAAAGCCCACAAATGGACATTAAACTCACTGAGATTAAATCTTGACCCTTTTGAAATTATCAGTAGTTTTTTTCCTCTGTGTTCTTTATAACATCATCTCCTACTCAAGAAATAGCCTGGATTTCTCCTGTAGATTGGATAGTAGATGTTCTGCTGTGCAGAAATCACTTGGAGGTGAGCAGTCGATCAGGGAGGTGCCCAGCTTCGTTACCAAACCAGGCAGATGCACAACAGCACAGATTTCTGAACAACTCTGGTAAAAGTCCCTTAAAATATAACTGGGTACAGTAAATATTGATGCATTAAACAGAGATGGGCTTCTGAATATACTGTCCCACACAAAGCAAAATAATTTCTTTTTAGATTTTATCTTATGTAACTTTATCAATATTACTGCCCTATACTGAGCAGAAAATTAATTCCTTCACATTACCTCCTCACTACCAGCCTTTCCACTGGCCAGACATGCCACCTGAGTGACTTAAATTTTGACAGCACAAGTGGACTGATCTTCAGTATGTCACTCCCACTGCTGTTGCAAAGAGAATGAGAGGAACATCACTGCCTATTATCAGCCACATCAGGGACCAAATTTTAGCAAGACATCTTAAAATGGTAACACTGAGATAAAAATGAAGGGAATTGAGGCTATCGGTGACCCTAAAGATCTCTGCCCATAACTGGAGCAGGGTCCCATGAGAGCTCCCTGATGGATTTAGGCAGCTCCAACCTCCTCTGATGAGAAACACTCTAGAAGATCCAAGTTGACAGCGGAACACCCAGAAGAGACAGTGCTGGCTGCTGACCTACCATACCAGAGGCTATTGAAATCTGAAAATGCTGACAAGGGCTCTTCTGGTACTCTGTGATAAGAAAGTCATTACTGAGTGACAAAAAGAGTCTACAGCATGACTTAAGCTGACTGAAATTCTCAGTATAAATCAATACTCCTCATATATAAACACAAATCTGGAAACACAACAAGACACCGCTATTTCATCAGTTTTGTAGCTTTCAGATCACTGTCCCTGATTGAAAAAAAATTCATAAAAATGAATAAAATGATCAATATCTATATATTATACTTCCATTGACCTTTAATTTTTCAAACCCACAACTTTTCAGGAATAATTATAACAATTTTGTAATCTTTTGGCAACAACAGTTCCTTGCTATTTATAGTACCATAGCAACTATTAGGCATGAGGCAACTCGCAGTCTCCGAGAACTATAAAAAGATGGATTAGGACCTCAAAAAAATATAAATAAATGTAATTCTAACCCATGCAGTGTATATCTATCTACAGTTATGATCAGCTGTCCTTACAGCATATTTGCAGGGATCAGATCACACAATCTAAGGCATGCAACATGGGTGCCTTGCACAGAGATACAGTCACCCAGGGAATCACTTGCAAGAACACTCTGGCAGAACACCCAGACTGAGGACAGGTTTGTAATTAGCTCAAATTCTTGAATTTTATTCATTAACTTGGCCCATCCTTTTTAAATTCAACCCAAATCACAGTGCATCTAAGAGGTAAAGACTGTTCAAAGCCAAAGTAAAAACAAAATATAAACTTCAGCTGCTTTATTAATTTTTCCAGCAATGGGTGAACCCAGGTCAGAACAACCATTTCCTCACATTGCCCTGAAGTGAGGTGGAGAGCACAACACAGGATAGTCATGGGGAATGTGATCTAGCTCCAAAAGAGCTGATCTGAGGGCAAATTATCATCCTTCTAACACTGTCACTGTGGCAGAAGGGAGAGACTGTCTCTTGTCCCATTTATCTTGGGAACGATTTTCTTCACAGTAGATGGTATGGGAGCAGGTTTTGTATTTATTCTGGAAACAGAGTTGATAATTCAAAGATATTTACTGCTGAGCAGGGCTTACACAGAGTCAGGACCTTTTCTCTCCCTTACCGCAGTCAACCAGTAAAGAGGCTGGGAGAGAACAAGAAGTTGGGAGGGGACACAACAGGGCCCCCAAATGACCAAAGGAACATCCCATACTATATGACATCATGCTCAGCATACATAGCTGGGGAAAGAAGAGGGAAGGAGAGACATTTGGAGTTATGGCATTTGTCTTGTCACCATTACACATGATGGAGCCCTGCTTTCCTGAGTATGACTGAACACCCACCTGCCCATGGGAATTGGTGAATGAATTTCTTGTTCTGCTTTGCTTGTGTGTGGATTTTGCTTTTCCTATTAAACTGTCTTTACCTCTACCCACAAGTTTTCTTGTTCAGAATTCTCTCCCTCAACAAAATGGGAAGAGTGAGTGGGTGGCTGTGTGGAGCTGAGTTGCCGGCTGGGGTTAAACAACAAAAGTTTTTCAAAGTCCCCAACGTTCAAGTTTCAGAAACTATTATTTCTGAAGGATTATGTGCCCATGGTTAACAATAAAACAAAGTCTACTTCACACCTTTCAACCATCCATATTTACCAAAAAGGATATGTGCTGTGGCAGCTGTACACAGAACTATCATTCCCATGAGGCAATGTTGTACTGTTTACTCTCAGATAAACAAAAAAAGAATTGAAAAACTAATTTGATTTGATTTAGTCTGCATGATTTGAAGATTTAAGGAAAGCTAACCCTGCCACCACCACCAAATAAAACTGATCGTACAGCATGAAAAGAAAATTACCAGAAATTCAAACAGCAAGTCAAAAGGTACAGTTTTCAACTGGATTATCAAATTCCCAAATATTAACCATTTTCTAGCACTAAATAAGGTAAAGCAAAACCTTCAGCTGTAGATAGTGTAGAGACAAGGCATTTTACAAACATTATGCATATGTTTCCATAGCTAGGGTCCTGACCTGGCCATGCCTCAGGATATTTCCAAGCAGAAATTCTTGGCCCAGGGGAACTGAGGTCTCACTCGTTAAAACAGAAACTTTGTTCCTGTGCCTTGCAGCATCTGGAATAGAGAACGTATAAACGTCACTGGCATCTCAAAGTGGTTCCTGTTCCTTTGCAATGCTTTTCTTCTGTGCTGAGCAATGTTTTGGAGATGCTGCATGCTCACAGTCTGGTTCCTGGCAGTCATGAATTTAAAATAAAAAAAGTAAAACTCTAAAGACATATTAGACCCAAACCAATAACTACCTTGCAACATTTTTAACTTTTGGTTCATTCTTTTTATGTTGCAATGCAAATAGACCAATGCAGCACAGTCATGAAAATAATGCTCTCTCCCAGGAAGAAGTTCCTGTGAAGGAGAAAACCCAAGTCTCAAAGCACCCAAAACAACTCTTACACATGGACTTCCAGAACTTGTAGACCAAATTCCCTAAGGACTGCAGAGAAGCCACTGCATGAGAGCCTTCTGATCACAAAACAACACAATGTGCTGTAAATTTATCACAGTTGTTAAAAGCAGCAAAAATATTGGGAACACTCAGTTCTATACATAATTTATCATTATAAACTAAAGGGAAGATCTATTTTTTTATTCACAAGGAAGATTGCCAGTAAAGAAAACGAGGATTCATCTGGAACATACTTGGACTCCAGCAATCAAGGGGCTGAGGTCAGTGCAAACATTTTATGCAGAGAAAGGACACAAGCTAGCTATAGAAGGAGATAAAAAATAAGAGTATAAAACACTTTAGAGTCTATTTATGCTTTTCTTCCTCCCCAAAGCTATACAACTCAGCCTGGGACCTGTTCCACTGCTTCTGCAGGTCATGATCCAGAAATTCACGTAAGGATTAATTTGCTTTAACTGCTACCACATTCACCTTTAAAATCATCCATTGATGCAACCAACCACAGGTTGAGACTTAAGATGCATCAGACCATGGAACCTTACCACTGTAACTCCATTGCAAAAGAAGGGCCTCAAAACCCTTCAGGTCATGATGTTTTCTCACCATTCTCCTCATTCCTCGTGAATCTCATTTCTGTGTGTGCCATATCCTTATGGTAACTTCGAAAATTAAATCACAAATAATGCAGAGAACATGCTGGTATGTCTTACATTCTCTCACACACTTCGGGGATAACACAAAGCAATCATGAATCCTGCTTTGCTTAGCCAAAATGGCACAATATCCTATCAGTGGATCTAGCCCACTGAATGTGCAGATAATTCTGTAAGAGAAGCCAGCTAATTCCTTATCTACTTTCTATAACTGAAAGAGTCAGTGGTCATTGTCCCTTCTTCAAATTCCCAAAAGAAAGAAATCCCTCTCTAGAAAGGCTTCCAGGTCTGCTTTCAAATTCCATTGCAGCAGAAAGGGCTCCAAAAATTAGCATTATCCAGCTCCAGGAAATGGAGAGCTGCACGTCAGACAGTAGAAAATACTCTGTCTCCCATTTCAAAGATTCCCATCATAGATTTTATCTTAACTTACTCTAACTGCTTCATTAGAATAATCCTTACTTATAAAATGACTAAACTAATCTCATCCTCTGGTATAGACAGCAACAAATAACACAAAGAATGATCATATTTTATTTTCTCATCAGAGCTTGAAAGAAACTATTATGAGGTGTAAAGATCAATGGCTGAGAGGGTCTGCAGAATTAGCACAGATGCAATATGAATTCTCTTTTTAATCTTCCATTTCATCTGTAAATACAAGCACATAATCTAGGTGTGCATCTCATATTTTGCAGCTCAGTGCTAATAAAAATATGCCAGAGAGCGATGTAATGATAACAAATTCCTTTCCAAAGGTGCAAAATGACACAGAAGAATCATAATGAGTTTTCACACTGCAAAGTCTTTCTTCAATTACTCAGGAGATAAGGATGATTTGAGGACTTTGTCATTCAATTGCAAATTAAAGCATCACTTCACATGCAGCAGGATCAGGCACTGAAATCACTTGTCAAGAGTCTGACATTTTAAGAGCTTCAGTGTCTGGAACTTATCCTATTTTTTCCTGCTGACTGCTGTGTCTGGATGAGTCTGCTCTCTACATTCAGCCATTAGTGTCTCGGTGAAACTGTTTGTCCAGCCCAAATTATTTTCAATAAAACGGAGGGAGGAAAAACAGGACCATGGCTCCAACCCTATTTCCTAGCTTGGATCAATAATTTTGCACTAAACCAAAATTAGTTAAAGAACTGTGTTTCCTTATGGCTATCAGCTATGCTTATTAAAAAATATTTTATGTATGCAATGAGTATTTTTACAATCAAAGATGCCAGTTAAGACAAGTGTCATCACTCAAGATATACAGATGATTTTGATTGCTGTTGTTCTTTGGGATAATGTCCTAGTGACTAAAGCAATTCCCACAGTTGTGAATTACTTTCAGCTCTTTCTCTTTCATTATGGGTTATTTCTCTGACATTTAATCCCAGTCATATGGCTGTAGACTTTTCTGGAGATCAAGACGCATTCCTCAATCTCATCAGCTGCCTTCTCTATGTTTTCTATAAAATGATTTAAAATTAACTGAAACAGATCAAAAACCAAGGTCTCCTTCATTACTGAATAACCATCCACATACCCGTACTACCCAAGTACTCATTCTGTTTTCACTCTGAAAAAACAATAAGCAAGTTTTTTTTCATGTGACCTGCAATTATTTCAGTAACAGAGGCTGAGAGAATGCCGATCATGAAATATCCCATTACTTGGAGTTAATGACACTATACTGAAAAACTTAACCCACTCCTCAAGTCCACTCAAGCAATGTGGGATTTCACGATTTGTCTCCTGTGTTCCAGGTTACTCCTCTAGCCATGAGGTTCTGGGAAGAATGAACCAAGGACATGCCTGCCCTCCTCTGTTTTAGGCCTGATAGATATAATATGTGGAGAAATTAATAGCCATCTCATGACTCTCAGGGTCCTGAGTCATACTTAAGTGAGTGACAGTACTGCTTTCCTAGGGGTTTTTTTAGCCTTTACATTTACATCAACACACCAAGAAGTCAGGCAGCTTTTGAAGTTTATGTTTCAAGATATGATATCTAATTCACCATATATATCTTTCACTTTTAATGGCTTCTGGAATTGAGAAAAAAATTACTGAACCACATTTGAAAACTGTGGAATGTATCCATGCATTGGAACATAAAGAGGACCAGAGAAGCTGTAGCCAACTGTATCAGAATTAACACCACAATAAATCTTTCCAATGTCAATATTAAAAGGAAGCTTTTAAGATTAGATCTGAAGGCCCTGGCAGAAAAATGCATTAAGCTAAAATAGTAGAAACTACTTACAAATTAATTAGGGAAAGAGTAACTAAAACTACACCAAAAATGTGAAAATATCCACTCCTAATTCCAAGCATCCCAGGGACTGCTCACTGCAATCATGAAATATATGAATGCAAAAAATATAGGGTTTCAGTTTAAACAAAAAAAGTGTAGTAAGTGCCCTGTATGTCTTTTTAAGGCACTGACAGGTAACTTCAGGAACAGTCCATTATTAAACTAGCAACATATCCCTACTGGAAGTACAAAAAGTTTTTTTTATTTATTATTATTATTATTATTATTTATTTTTTATTTATTTATTATGAGAAAGTTTTTCTTCATATGAATTATGAAGAATTCTTCTCCACCTCACAGTCCTAAATACCAAGGGCTGCAGCAGTCCAGTTGTTCCACAATGGTGGTCTCTGGCTCAGGTAAGCAAGAACTTACAAAGAGAGTAAAGCAACAAGGTATTGTCACCAGCCTCTTCCCATCATCCCTTCAACATGAGATGAACACACCTAACTTTGACCACAGATACCTCAGTACATGCCCTACCAAACATCTTATGACAGTCACAAGTCATTTCAAAAAAGTAAGTTTTAACTGAGAAAGAAAAAAATCTCTTCAAAAAAGCATTAGATTTCTTAGAATGTCAATGGACTTCATCAAAATATTTTCTGCCTGGCACTTCATGAGTTTTGACATTTTACAAAAAGATGAATATTATCCAAAAATCAGCACAAGCTGAGTCCCTTGGCACAAGTCATCATTTCTTTCAATACTCAGAGGCCTCTGATTTGCAGTACCCTTCAGGCATGGAAGCAAAGCTCAAAAAACTCACTGTAGCACTCACACAGGTCAGACCTTATTGTAAGCTGGAGTTTTTATCAGCAGAGAGTTCTGAAACCACTGTGCCTGAAGTTTTGACAGTTGTCATAAATTATGAGGATTCTTGTTTCCAGACAAGGCTTTTTTCCCAAAAGCAACACAAAGCATTTAACTGTCCGTTGAGACTGAGTAAGGGAGAAGAAAGGGAGGAGTTGCATGCCATGGGGTGAGCAATGAGGAATAAAAGAACTGATGAATGCACAGGTCAAAGAAACTCTTTATATCAACCAAGTAAAAATTCATGAGACGAATTCAGAATTTTGCTAGAAGGAAGGCAGGCCCTCTTTTCTTATTCCTCGTATGATGTTTACCTTTCTGAACCTTTTTCAGAGAAGCAGTCAGTAGTACTCCTAACAGAGCATCACTTTTGGGAAAAGCAATTGCCTGCTTCAGAATGTAGAGAATCAGCCACTGAGACATCTAGCTCAGAACTGTAAGGAAGTGGCTACAATTCCAATCCAGAGTGGTTATTTTTTACTGTTTATTCTTTGCCCTTACTGAACACACTGTACCAAGCAGATTCTACTAGAGATGATATTTAATCATGGTAAATATATTCACTCATCCACAGGAAAAAAAATCTTCCCTCCACGTGATTTTGAGAGGCCTCCAGAGATGAAAAGAAACACCTGATTCTCTTCATAGGTTCTCCTTGAGGATATAAGAAGAAGGGAGAGAAAAATAAGAAAATGTGCCTGTCATTCAAGGGAAAAATCAAAGCAACAGAAGAAAACAGAGAAATGATCAAGAAGGTTGAGACTTGCTCCAAAGTCTCAGTGCCTGATTGAAGGGGCTACCCAACAAAATTGCTGGACTTTTTCCAAACACTTTTCTGCTCTTGTGCTTCACAGAGGAGTCTTGCCTTATGTCCAGCCAATCAGAGGAACAAATCAAGAAAAAAAAATCAATTTAAATGTAAATCTGAATCTCAAGAAAGGACCCATAAACATGAAACAAATGCAAACATCAAATATTATCAGGGCTTTTTTATTCTAGATATTGTTCCAAAAGATCATTTCAAAACATCTGTTTACCTGTGGATGCTTAGGATGAGAAGACTCAATCAGAAATCCAGTGTTAATTTCAAATCAAAGAGGCAAAAAATTGTAAGTAAGGCACAGGGGAAAGTATATATATATGATTAAGTTTCATAATAGCCTGAATAGCAGACATAGCTATTAATCTGATTCTTAGAAATTACAAAGATGCAATTTTGAGAGATGAGTGGGATATAAAATCAATACTATTATTATCAGTTATGAAAAAAACCCACAACATTTTATTGTCTTTAGTTTAAAGGTTTTTTTAATTTTCTTAATCTTAGGTAATACCTGTGAAACATTTGAAAGCATGGAAGTTGAATTTATGTCTTTTTCATTTACATAGATTCATAGATTATCACAAATACTGTCCAGACTGTTCTATTTGTGTTGAGTTTAGATCTCATTTAAAAAAGAATAATTTCCCAATATATATAGCAGAATTTCTATTACATTATTAAAAGAATCTACTTTTAAATGAAAAATCCATACGTTGGCAAAGGACTAACACAGCCCAAGGGTTTCTGAGGAAGGCAGTTAATTGTGGTTAATTGTGGCTGCGACTGCCTGTTTTGCAGGGAGACCAGGGAGAACCACTGTAGGTTTGTTTGCAAAGGCAGTTCAAAGGAAAAGGCAAAAGCAGCAGCAAGAGAAACAGTTAGGTTTCAGGGAAGAAAACAGGCACCAAAATATCTTGTTGCATTTTTTACTATATGTGAATAAAATTTTATACACAAAATTAGGAAGTAAGACAACACATGAAAAATATTGCCTTTAAAAGTATTCAGGTATTCTGTTAAAAATACTTGGATTGCAAAATTGATCATGCAAATCCTAAACCAGATAGATTTGCATAATTTCTTTGTCATCTATGTAACTGAAAATGAACATGCTTCCAGACTTGCATGACACTGCAAAGGTTAATACCAATTAGCAAACACCTTCTTAGTATCTAAACCCTTAGTCCTGTTTTGTGATATGTTTCTTGACCAGATGATTGACTCAGTGTTTTACCTCCTTTCTCTTTACTAATAATTTCACTCATTTTTGCCACATTTTTGCACACAGCATGAATAAAAAGCATTTTTTTCTGAATTTTGCTGCTTGGGTATGAAATTATATGAAAGGTCACAAATATAGCAGAAAGGTTTGTGGATACTGAACTATTTTTAATACAATTTTAGACAGCTTTAGATTTAGATTTCAGTTTGATGATACTACCATGAGCACTGTTCTAAAGACAGATTAAAAAAAAGTGCCAAAAAAACCCATAAACCAAAACAACAACCAAAGCAAAAATACCTTTTGGGACAGAAATAGAAAACAAAGAAATAAACAAAAAAGAATTAATGACTTCTTCAAGAATAAACTTTATTTTCTGTAATAGGTCATATTTGCTGAAGAATTTCAGGGAAAGGAATAACGCAAGTGATGATAATAGCATGAATCTTGTCAGGATGGAAGCATATCTATCCCCAGTGCCTTGCAACAAGGTAAATGGTGCAGTGATACAAACTCATCCCTACAAGTATTTGACACAAATATTTCAGCCTAGCCATTAGTGAAGAAAAGGCCTGACTTATTTCCTTCAGCGCTTCCATCCCCATCCCCCCTAACCCTTGGGATATTGGAATACAAAGTTGTTTGAATTAACATGTCTGACACTAATTGCTTTAACACAGTCTCAAAGGACCCTGTGAAACGTAATGACACCCAACTGAGTACAATACATTAGTTTTCTATCTAGTTCTTATCTGATTGGATCTCTACTTTTTCCTGGCTCACTCAAGCAGACAGATAAACATTTTGTTTCAGAGACATTTTACTGTCCTTGGCAGCAAAACAGATGTCACAGGTGACACACACCCTAGTCTATCCAGCTTTCCAGTCTTTCAACCTTTATAGAATCACAGAATCACAGAATGGTTTAGGTTGGGAGGGACCTTAAAGATCAGCTGGTTCCAACACACTGCCATGGGCAGTGACAGCTTCCACCTTACATATAATCGTAATTGAGAAAAGGAACACTCACCCTTTCAGGCACCTGACAAATTCACCCTGTACACAAGGATAGTAAATTACTGTGAAAAAAAAAAAAACAAAACAAACATAGAATCTTGCTCAGTATTATAGGACTGGATTTAACTAACCTTTTCAGATTTTCCTTAGAGATTCCTTTGAGTTTACTTTTGGTTTGGTATTTTGTCCACATTATTGAGTTGTTCTTTTTTCATATACTTAGGCAAAAAAAAAAAAAAGAAAAATAAAGAAAAAGAAAAAAAGGAAGAAAAAAATATCAGCAGTTCATTTTGACTGTCTTGGGTCTTTGCCACTCAGTCACATGAAGCTGGATTTATTCCAAGAAAGAAGCTTAACCACAGATGCCACATGCATATTTACAACTTAGACTAATTACTTCAGTAATTCTTTACCCCCAGAAACAGCTACTTGGTTTTTACCTTTTCTTCCACAAAAGCACAGTTAAAACATTACCATTAACTGACTGACATTTTTTGTCAGTACTATATAAGTTATACAATGTTAAGCTTAGCCTATGAAACATTGATTATTCTCTGGACACCAAAAGATAGTCTGTGAAACAACTACACATTATAAAGCAAAATAAAAAAAAATAGGAAATAAATATTCAAATGTGCGCTTCTCTGTATTGTGTTAGCTTGTCCTCAGGCATTTTACATCTTTCCTTTCTAGAAAGGTTAGAAAATCTTTCAGTTCTACATATCTGTGAAACAGTGCCATGAGGCATATATGCCAGTTTTTATCATCCCAAATAAATTCTGCAATAGCCCCCACTAAAGCTATTCAAAACAGCATTGATTTCCCCATGTTATCCTATAGCTCCCCCACAGGGCCCCAAATGAAGCCAAGGGAACAAGTGATGGAAGAATGTGCAGAGGTCTGAATAAAGTATTATTCTGCTTTTCCCTAGAGACATATGTCAAATTCCTACAAACTCCCCAACAAGCTTTACTAAAGTTTTTGGCCTGAATTACACAGAGTGTGGTCTGACCGTGAAGAGAGACCATGAAGGGTCTTGCTTTAGTTACCTTGCTGTCAAGAAGAAAAAAAGGAGAGGAATAAAACCAAAACAAAGTCCAAGTGAAAAACATAATATGCCTAGCTAGACTTCAATATCTAGATATAGTTTTATAAATGTATTCAAATATATCATCCTTAAAGACAGAAGTCACAAATCTTCTGCCTCACCTAGAGGAATCCTATCCTAAGAAGAGTCTTTTTTTTCATGAAACATTAATGACAGAAATATAGCACTTCCTGCCCACTGACTCAGTGTACCAAATTGACTTTTGAAAATACAGACTCCTGAATGAAAAAGGTAGCACTACTGAATTAAATATCCCAGCTGTTATTGTACCTATGCATTGGAAAGTACGTTGCTGCATTTAGTAGTGGTAAGTAATTACTTTGACCTCAGGTGTCTGGGAATTGTGATTTGAATGGCATTGCAAGCAGTCTATTGAAATTCTTGAATATTTCTAAGCAAGAGTTAAGGTATATGGAGATACACAGGATTTGAAGCACTTTGAGAATGAGTGTTCATGACAGAAAGCTGTCTGTCCTAACATATATTGCCTGAAATAAAATTAGATGTACATCTGAAATGTATTCTCATTATCAACGAACTAACTTGGCAGTAATCACCAATAATACAATTCCCTGGAAAGATAGCATACTCATTTGTTGGCAAAACCAGAACATCTTATTTAGTTTCAAACTCCATTTGAGTTGTAATTTAAAGCTTCACATAATTAAAAGAAATATGTCAATGAAAGTAGGAAGTAAACCCTCAAAACAGACTGAAGACTTTACCAATTTTGAACTGTGTTATGCCACAAGAGAAATGTGGCCTTTAACTAAAATATTGTGCAACAGGCTACATATACATTGTATTTTGACTTCTAGAGTTAGAATTTCTCTTTAGCACTACACTTACGCAAAAAGAAAAATGTTTTAAATACTGGTGTATGGGAAATTTTCAGTTGGATTTTTAATGAAAGTCCCAATTCTAAATATTAACTATTTAATTAGGTGTAGAACTAGTGCTTGCAATGTTTTAAAATTCAGCTTTCACTTGCATCTCCTCCAAACTAAAAATAAACCTCTCATTTCTATTTCTGCTCTCTTTTTCTCTTGTATCTTTTTTTTATTGTTATTGAGACACAGCAAAGATTACAAATATTATAAGTTTTTTGTTGATTAGTTGTTTTTAAGGAAACATTAGCAACACAAAGGTTTTTCCCTTTTGTTTGTTTGTTTGTTTGTTTGTTTGTTTGAACTAAGTGAAAAAATGTCAAGCAAACTGAGTTCTTTCTTTAATACCATTGTCTTGGTTAATAGACATCTTCTAAACAAAACCAAAACCAAAACCAAATAAACAAAAATTTAAACACAACCAACAACCAAAAAACCCATCCACAACAGTTAAGGTCATAGCAGTGAACAGTCTCCTACAGTCCTGCTCAAAGCTAAGAATTACACTTACTTGTAGCTAACTGCAGCTTTGGAAAATTGAAGTCATCCAGCCTTAATAACTACAGAAGCAAGCAATATAACTACTTGGGGTTTTTCCACAATTGTTACGCGACTTTACTGTCCTCTGCTATCCTCCACTTTGGTATATCTGAAGGAAAATAGCTACTGTGGCCTTGGAAGTGGATCCTATGTTTCTGTATTTCAACAGGGAAACTAAAGTTGCGTCAAACAGAGAGGGCGCTCTCTGCCTCACTCGTGGTGGTGCATGCAATGTTGTGAGAACCGCGGCAGTTCTGGTAAGGGAGCTTGGGCACCTAACTCTAAGCCCCTTCTATAATATTCAGTTGAAAATTTTCCATAGGGTAATTGTTTGGCTTTTTCCACTTGATTTGGCTTGCTTCCTTATTAGAGTTGGAAAAGTCACTGAACAGAGCTCTCAGCGTGGATTTACAGCAATGTTTTAGTTTTGCCCTAGGGCAGAACTTCCCTCAAGGTAGGAGCTACCTTCAGCTCTCATTAAATAGCAGTATGAGCTGGGACTGTATGGCATTCTGCATATGGAAAATGTGAGAAATAGCCAGACTGCCATTTATTTTTTTATTTATTACAATTTCAGAATAGACTGTAAGAATACTAATAAACACACAGAAAACTCATATTTCTCTTGAGAAAATACTGGAGAGCATCCAAACACAGTAATTAAAGTGTGTGAGTCTTTTGCAGAGACAGAAGTAATTACATCTGAGTGTGGAATGTTTTGACATCTAAAAGGACAACTATGAAATAGTATTGTGGATGGAAATACTTTTAAAAATATCCATGAAAATTGGTTTGAGGTGTTTTGGTTTTTTTCTTTGTTTTGGATTTGTTCGTTTTTTCAAAAGATAAAAACACTAAGATTGTAAATGTAAATGTAAAAACATTAAGGTTATTTGATTAAAAGTACATTTAGCCAAAAGAAGAGTTTTTTCATGAACTCAGGTAGTTCTTACAGTCTACACACAAAATCTTGCGAGAGAAGACATCTAGAGATAAATCATTTTGAGCAAACAATGTTTTGTAGGACTGTGTCCTGTAAGTATGAATATTTCTATCAAAGTGAAGTACTGATGTACAGACCATCTTGTCCATCAATGCCCAGTTCTACGATGGCCACTAAAGCCTTTCCACAAAACTCCCCTGTCAGTTTACTGGAATCAGTAGCAGTGGAAAAAAGGGAGACACTCATTTAGGCATGTGTCATCCTTTCCAATTAAGAGGACCCTCTGCTGAACCCAGTAAAACAGGAGTCATATAATTGCCAGAACCTTCTAGCTCCTGTGTCGTTTTATTGATCTAAATATTATGTTGCATGACTGAATTCTCCTGTTTTAGCCAGTGATTTTTGGGAGTTGTGAGAAAAATAAATGCAGAAATGGTGATTACATGGAAGTTTTCTATAACTCTGAAATCAATAGTTCATGCAAAAGCGTAGGAAGTCTCAGATTTCAGTAACCTGAGTCAAATGTAGTTGTTACGTAGTTTTTATTCTAGCTTTATTTCTATATGTGTATATCACACATACTTGATTTTAAAGTTATCTGATCAGTCAAATAAATGTACAAGACTTAATTTTCATGCCAATGTCACCCCCAGAAATACATTTCAAAGAGCCTACAGCATTAAGTGCACTTGCTACCCCTTATCTTCTTACTCAATTTCAATGGGAAGAAAAAGAATACCTCTTTTACCATGCTTGAAATCTTTCATAAAAATTTCCCATTAGACTGCAAGAAAGTAGATAAGTATGTAAGGAAACGATAGGTCAATGCCCTTCAGAGCTGGACTGGAGAAAACCAGACAAAATGATCTGCCTCTCCCAAAGGACAGTGCTCATGGGTGCTCCACTAATGGAAACAAAGGGAGTTGATTTAGGAAAGGCAAGATGTGTCTGAAGGAGGCAAAGCTCATGCTTTTCTATCTACTTTTACAGTCTCCCATTCTCACTTTGAGATCCCCAAGAGTTCCTCTAGGTTTCTTAGCTTTCCTCATTGCTCTTCCTATAATCTCTCTGTGAGTGATACTGACCTAAAGACAACTCAAAAATAAACATGATTTTGATAAGCTGATTTTCAAATAAATCCTTAACTATTGAGCTTTTCTGAGCTAAAGACCATAATTGGAGGATGATTCATTAATATTCTACAGTTGCCAAAAGTTGTGTGCAAAGGCAGATGATCAATAAGACAAAATTTGTAGCATGTTTTCTTCTTCCCTTTGAGTTCTATGCTAGAACTCAGTATAGCGTTTTTGCACCCATAGCAAATATACACAATTCAGGGAAAACAGATGTGGTACCTTCGTTTATAAGTAATAGAGATGTGGATCTTCTTAGTACCCAAGCTGTACTGAGCTGATCACACTGCTCTCCATTTCTCAAAATTATTCTAGTTTACTGTAAACATTAGGAGATACAGCCTCATCTAGGGTGATGATGGAATTTAATGAAAGTTAATGGCATTAAGGAGCAGACACCAGCTCCCTTCATGTTCCTTTTTTCTCATTACTTTTTCCTTCCCTTTCCTGATTTCTGCTGCTTTGGCAATGTCTTATTTTGTCTGTTTTTTGTTAAAAGATCATAATGAAAATTTAAAACAGCACTCATATCTTGCCAGTTTCCTGGCTGCCTTTAGCCTCAGTCCACGTTCAACATGAATTTGTTTAGAAGAGTTGCCAATCTTTAAAAAAAAATCCACTCCTTTCCTACTGATACTGCAGCCCCACCATCTTTAAGAAATCTCTTTACTGAAGGAACCAATATAATGTGATGTAAGAGGCACAGGGCTAACAAAGTTTCTCTTGTTCTCCATCAGTTATAGACTGGAAAAGGACAGACAGATTAAAACTTTCTTGTATCATAACCATCCCTGCATCTGCATTTGATTCCTCAACTCCAGTGCCCTGAGGGCAGAAAGATTATGTAGGCTCTGACACAGCCTTTATCTACTGTAGTTCAGGAAAAATGTGATAGAGTTATTTATATCAAGACCTTTTCTATTCCATTTCTCTCAGGAAGATAATAACAATAGCAGAACATGCAGTGTTAAGACTCCTCTTCATTTTCCCACTCTAGCTCAGCTATTCTAGCTGATACCCAGAAAGATTTTCTTATGTATGGAGAAGTCTACTGGTTATTAATTGTTACTAAAGTGTGCTTGAACCTGAGACACTTTATGAGAGTGTGACAGAAAATGTCATTGCTTTTCTGTTGACACCTGTCTATCTGGACTTGTGCAAAGCATTTGAAACTATCCCACATAATATCCTTCTCTCTAAACTGGAGATACATGGATTTGATGGACGGACTATTTGGTGGATTTTTTACAAGGGCATGTAGTGGTAGGACAGAGGGGGAATGTCTTTAAACTGGAAGAGGGCAGGTTTAGATTAGCTATTAGGAAGAAGTTCTTTACTGTGAGGATGATGAGACACTGGAACTGGTTGCCCAGAGAAACTGTGGATGCCACATCCCTAGAAGTGTTCAAGGCCACGTTGGAGGGAGCCCTGAGCAACCTGGTCTGGTGGAAGGTACGTGTGCCTATGGCAAAGGAATTGGAATTAGATAACCATAAAAGTCTCTTCCAAGACAAACCATTCTATGATTCTGTGAAAACATTTGTGTTATTTTCTATTAAAAAAAAGTTAAGGTTCCTAAATAATATAGAAATAATAATTCTACTGGAAATAGTGATTTTTAATCTATACTAAAGCTTAATATTCATAGAAATACTGCTCAGCTAAATATTTTCTGTAGTCAAACATCGTTTATTTATGCTACTCATCTGCTCATTTGCTCTTAGTACTTCTCCATGACTGAGCCCTGCAGGTGATTGCCTATTGAGAAGCTGTCAAGTGGTGAAGGCTTTCAGCAGAGAAGAGCACAGAGACCTACTGACTTCTCATGCAGCTGAACTCAGATCAAGCAACAACTCTGGGAGCCCTGTGAACAGGATTTTGTTTAGAACAGATTAAAAGAGCACAGAAAGAAAAGTAAAACACCTTTCCATTTCAGAAGCAATATAGGAGTACACTTGGTTAAGTGTGTAAATCCACAACCAAAATAAAACTGAGACCCATCATCTCCTGAGTCTCCTGAAAGATCCACTCTTATCCCCAGGGGACAGTGATGCCCTGGGTTTCATCTCAGCATCGCCTCAGTAGGTGCAGAAATCAGAGAGAAAGTGCATGGTTCCAGCAATGATAATGCCTCCATCAACATGTCTGCCATTCAGCCATGATGTTTGAAAGACCTCAGCTTGAATAGCTTCCACTTAGATTATTTACGCTCATTAGAAGACAGCAGAGGTAGATGGAGAGACCTTTCAGCTGTAGTCCAAATCCTGTCCCTGGACTCATCTGAGTACAAACCAGGTAGAGCCACAAAATAATAATTTCTTTACTATTATTATTTTGTATCTAAATAAAGACATTGCTAGTTTATTATAGTGAATTAGGAAAAGAAAAATCAAACATATCTGAGTAGCAGGAATTTCCAGTGCATGACTTCAGCAATTGTTACCTTTTCTGATTAATCTGGTTTTCCATGCTGTTTCTCTAGTCAAAACTAACACATTTTTACAGTCTGTGATGCTAGTACTCATTATCCTAATCTCTAATGTAGTTGCAAAGTGTCACCTTTATTTTTCATGGATAGAGGAGAGTCCAGAGATAATTTGAAGCCTTTTCCTAGGATTTGGTACTCATTTAAAAGTTGGTATTGATTTTAAATGCAATGCATTTTTAATACTTCAAGACTGAGTGAAAAACATTGCATTGCAAAGGAATAGCACAGGAAACATTATTTCTGACAATTTTTTGTATATATTACAGCTGGAGGGAAACGAATCAAAAATGAGTATGTTAAATCAACAACAAATATTGCAATACTGATCTTTCAAAGCTCAGTAGAAACTTTTTACTCTGGTAATCTTACTGAAATCATCATTTTGGGGAAAAAAGAAAATTTTGAGAGTATCTGTTTAGGGTTACTCTTCATTTTTTGGAATACAGATCTGTCGAGCAAATTTTTGCATTTATAGTTCAATTTTCTGGGTATGCTTATACATCTGAATTGGGCCCAAGCCCACAGAGCTGGCTCAGACAATGATTTCACCCCCGCTGCTGTATACAAATTAGAAAGTACACTAAAACTGAGGTATTACAGCCAAATGGCTTGCTGAGGCAGCTGCAATTGTTTGCCTGACAGCAGCCTGGACCATGTGAAAACTACTTTACTGCTCCAGTTTGCAGGAAAACAGAGTTGACTTTCACTCAGTTGTCTTACGGAATGAATACTCACATTCCTCTGACCACCTATGAGCACTTAGTTCCACCACAGTGAAGTGCTTGTGAGCTAGCTGAGATTACTGATAGACTTCTTTTCAGCTTCAAGCTACTCAGGCCACCAGGGACTCAAACTGACTTTTTTCTCTTGTGTACTGGACACGTGGACAAGAGCTGCTTTCCCAGACAAGCAAAAGTTGCGTCTGAGATGTATCAGAATCACAATGAGACTGACATTTTTTCTCTCTGTCTTCCTCTGCACACGTTTGCTAGAGGGAGCTAATGCTCCCAAAGAAGTCTCAGTTACACTCTCTTCTGTAACCTTTTCTTCCAGTCATGATCAGAAATATACAGACAAATGGGCACCAGCAAAGCCTTGAGCATTTCTTACAGGAATTTGCTAGTCAGGGTTAACAATCTGGTCTTAAAGGATAGCTAATAATAATAAACATGTTTGTGCAAGTGTATAAATTTGTGTTGTGCACTGGCTGTTTTTATGATGAATTTCTGGTTAATGCGAATGCCGTCTACTCCAGAGGGTCCAAAATCTACCTTGAATGTTTCTATATGAATTTTCAGGGAACACAGTGTAGTTCTGAATGATGCACAAATCCTACTGAACCTCAGATAGAAAATAAGCAAACCAATCCAAACTCCTTCAAAAATTCTAACCTTTTTTCCCCAGACCAGACATTTGTTTGGAGGGTTTGCACCCTGGCATAATACAATTGCGCATTCTTTTCTTATTTACACTAGTATAAATCAGGAACAAGTCAACTGAAATATAATTTACACTGGGATATCATGTGAGGCAAAATGAATGGTTACATTCGAAGACAGCACCGTAGTGACTCTTAGATATAACACTTCTTTAATACCTATCAAATGGTACAAGGATACTTTCAAAACTGAACTAAGATAGCTGGAAGACAACCAAACAGTCAGAAGCATAACTCAAAAAAGCAATAAAACTAGTTCCAGATAGCCAGTGAAAATGAAAAGAAAAAGGAAAATATAGCCAAAAATATATAGGCAGCCCAAATGAATGAAAAGCAGCAGCTATCCATAACAAGCAGAAAACATACCAACTGGCCAATGTCAGGCAGGCACAGCAGAAGTGCTGTGTCTACCATTTCCAAATTGGAGATTCCTTTTCTGTTTGCACAAACATTTGGAGAGTGATCATTTCTCCTGCCACAATTCTGATTTATATGTAACAAGGCTACTTATGCCCAGTCAGGTGTATACATTATTTAGAATCCACTGTGAGCCAGGCAACATTTGCCAGTGATTAGTCTGCTGTTGGAGAGGTTTCTGCTGCCAATAAATTTATTGACATGTAAATTAGGTAACCAAGCACAAAGCCCAATTAAGAAAGAGCAAATAGCCTACATGAGTCAATCTACAGGTAAGTTGCAGAATCAAATTTGTCTTGCTTTTTTCAGTATTCACATCTACAAAAATTAGAAATCAATATAAAGGGAAACAGACTGACCTTCTTAGATACATTGCTTTACAAACAAAGAATTTGATTAGCCTCAAAACTTCATAACTACTGTTTCTTAGTCTCTTAGAAACTGTCTCTTAGTTCAGTCAGGAGGGACTTGCATAATCACCCACAAAACTATTTCGTTCTTACCTGGGTGATACTCTGTGCAGGGGTGCTTGCTTAAGAGGCCTAGTTCAATGCTTTTATAACAAGCTTCACAGAAGTAGGTTCACATTTGAGCTGAGTTGTTTGGCTTTACTGAAAAATAGTTGGTATAGGGAGATAAAATCCAAATAAGTAAATGGTCCCTTAACAATACAGACACAGAATAATTCTGGTATCTAAATATGGATGTTCGATTGCATCAAACACATCCTAAAGCCTTCAAGACATCCACATGGGGCTTGCAGTCATCATACAGAACCTACAGGAGGCCTGTACTCTTTAGGAAAACCATCTGTAGGTCGGAAAGGATATGTCAGGCCATTTGAAGTGGTGCTGGAAGCCTGTATCAAGGCATCCAAAAATGCACTTTGATATGCTATTTTAGAGAGAGAAGAATGTCACCTGCTGCAGTATGCCATGCATAGCCTGTGCACCCTGCAGAAATAAGAAGCTGTAAACACAGAGGCACAAGACAAAAACTCTGGTTTCTGCTCCCTGGCCCATTACAACACAGCATCTAGCAGGTGCACCCTGCCCTGAAGGTGGATTTGTCTCCTCCTGCAAAGGATAATTATGAAATAAGACCCAAGATACTCCAGGGCTTTGGCATGCTTCCAAGCACCTGCTGCAAGCCATGCCTTCCAGCGGCACTACAACTCCCTGCGGCGGGAGGCCTGACCATGGCTGTCCTTCAACGCCTGCCTCCATTCCCATAGGGGAGCTGCAGCTTATTGCAGGAGGTTAGGGTCGACTAGGGAATTAAGATAGCAGGAAAGGTAGTTATGTTTGCTAACTGCTTAATCTAAATCTTGCTAGAATTACCCACTGAGGATTGTATCTTGGAGCTATTCTACAACCCAACAAATCTGGGTAGAGACGGAAAAGCTGGATTTCACTTCACATTGGCTACTTCTGTTTCAGATATGAAGAAGCCACTGCATGGCATCTGGTTTGTTGTACCATTTGTATGCACTTGTCTAGCAGAAGTTAAAATTTCTGCTCCAACCTATTTTATACCTATTCTCAAAGAGCTGCCTCACCACACCTGCAACATAAAATATCTGCCATTCCAAGTGGCAAAAGCGCCAACTCTAGAACACAGGCAGTTTGTAAAGCCTGTTACTGTGTACAGCCAATGCAGGTAGAGAGCAAGTAGAAAGCCAAGTGCAGGGTCTTATCTGTTTCTAAATTTTCAAGGGAACGAAAAGCAGTACAAGGGACCAGGACCCTCAGTCGAATTTTGTTTCTGCCTCTGGCCTCCCCGGTAACCTCCTCTCCTCTTGTGCTCCACTTTGTGAAAAACAACCCTGGTGTCCTTTATATAGCACTGTTAGAGGTATTGATGAAAGCTACCTGCCATGTCTTTCCTGATTCTATAGAAAAACCTCAATTTGTGACATTTTTGCAGAAATACAGACAGCGGAAAATATTTCCTGAACCAACCCTTCAGACTTGGCAGAAGAAGAAAAAAAAAAAGGAGGTACATATTCTAGGAAGGTAAAAGAGTACTCTCGTTTCAATTTAGGGCTGTTTACTTGAAGATAGAAGGTTGCTTTAATAAGATTGTTGTCTTTTACAGCTTTCACTATAAATCACTGCAATTTTGCTTTATGTTCTTAAGACACATACACACAATTCAAATTAAAGATGTTGCTGCCCTGACATCTTCAGTATAATTGTCTCACAAAAGACATGAATGGATTGTCATCAGGCAGAATCAGAAATTCACATTACTTTGATTAGATGAACCATTAAGATAATGTATCTATTAACATCCATATAAAGAAACAGATGAAACTGAACTGAATAATGTTAGCTTTGTTGATTCTTTGTATATACACATCACTATTAAAATAAGTGTGTTTTTTTAAAACACACCTTCCAATTTATTTTTGGAGATGGGGCAAGGAAAGACCAACCAGCCTTTAAGCAAATTTATAACCCAATTAGACTGTTCTTTTATAGTTTTGTTCTGTTTCTTTGTAATTCAGCTCTCTTTAATTGGATGTCATCCAGTTTGGAAATATCTATGAAACAAAGACATATTTTAAATAGAGTTTGGGGGATTTTTTAGAACTCAATTGAAGGTATCATCTACTACTATTTATCTTTATAAATGTATAAAATACTCTTTTTTCAATATTTGTAGACATAAAGGGGACCACTTAATTAAATGCTATTCCATTAAAAGATGAAATAAAGTAAGAGTTCAGTGAAAATCATGTTTCTGTAATATGTATCAATGTTACAATTTAAGTTTTCAGAGAGAAGTTAACATGTCAATATTGTCTCAAAATAGAAATATTATTTATATACTAGTTAATTAATAAAAAATCATAAATATATTTTACAATTAGTGCTAATTAATCAGATTTCTCATGCAATAGTATTTACATAATCATTAAATATATATGCCATTTACATCTTAAACTCTTGCATTTTTTTCCTCGCCTATGTCTGTTTACGAACAGAAACATGCATCAGATGATACTTACAAGAGAGCCTGGAAATTTTAACACATGAATTCTCTGTAATTTCTTTTTATCTTTTTTCCAGTACTCCCTATCCTTTTTCCCAGCGTTCATTTACTTCTCATTGTAAAACTGAGAATTAGAATCTTTGTCTTCCATACTATTTTAAGCTTTGATATATATGTAACACTACAAAACAAAGGTGCTGATTTACCTTTAATCACAAAATAGGCAGTGAGAGTCAAAGATGATAGGAAAAAAAGAGAGTAGGAGGAATCAAGGACTAGAAGAAGGGGATTAACTGAGTCAGTCATATCTCATGCATTAGAACATCATATAGTGATCCTTGGAGACATACTAATATGTATATGAGTTTCTCACAGATCCTCAAGGCTGCTTTTGAAGCACAGCTATTCTGTCCTCTCAGTCTATTTGACCTCTCTACACTATGATATTTTTGTTTTTTCAGAAACACTAAGTCATGTCTGGATAAAGAGTACCATGAAGTAGTTTTTCATGCATCACCACAGAAAAAGAGACATTGGATTTACTTTTAGAATTCTTCCAGCTTATTAGGAATGGCAACAGTGAAATAAGAACCCACAACAATCACCTTGTACCTACAAGACTAATATCAGTACCTGCTACACTATTCTGAGAAAGATACATATGCTGCTATGTATTGCATGATCCATCTAGGAGTATCAGATCTGAATTTGCAGATTTGCTGAGTGGCACTTATAAGACCACTGGAGAAAGACACCTTATACAGCCTTTATTCATGCTGGGGAGAGAATGCTAATCTTTCTCAATCTCAGTGTAACAGCTTACTGACACTTCAAAATTTTCAAGGGGGACATTATTGATTTTGTAAAAACAAACAACACCCAACATTACCAAGAAGATCATCCCAATGGGAAAACTGCAAAATTAATGTGTCCATTTAGAGAAAACTGCATTTGCCTCCTTGCCCCTGAGCTAAGAGGACATGACTCATTGCAGAGGTAGAGATAATTCAAACTGCAAATACACCCTTAGTGAACTATTTTTTATTGATTTGGCCATAGGGGGGGAATGAAGTCCACTCCTGCTGCATTTGGAGGTCATGGGAGGAGGCAGAACAAAAAGAAGGAAAAGGTGGGACATAATTACCTCTGTCTTTCTTGCAACATGAGATAATACAGCATAAAAAAACTTTCATTGTTTTCATAGGAGAAACAATTACTGGGAAACATCCAATGCAGATTGAGTGAAAGAAGACTTATTCAAACAAGAAAACTAGGCATAAAGAGACTAATCCCTTAGGAGAAAAAAGTAAGAAAAGTAAAAACTTTTAAAACAAAACATAATAAGCAGTTCAAGAAGTTCTACTATAAAGCTAAGCAATGGTAGGGATGTCCCCTCTGTACTCTTTCCAGATTCACTGCAGGACTCCTTGGTTGTCCTACTGCCTCCATTAAACTTTGTGACCACCAGATATGTCAACCATTTTACCATATTCCCCATTTTCAAAAGCAGGAATCTGAGCACTGCTCAGATATGGTTCTGTTAGCTAATTTTTTTAAGGTAGTGGAGAAGATGTTAATAACTATGGAGAACAGACACTGTGGTAAACTGCAATGGAGGAACCCATCATCTCCAAAACAAAGCTTCTCACAGATTACTTTCCTCTAAACCACGTAACTATACTGCCTAGTCATTTGAGGGGAAGACAGGGAATGGTGGTACGTATGCAGTCCTCTTCTCTCATTTGTTCTCTTTTCATTTTAGGATAGACAAGTAGAACCCTAGAGGTTCCTTCCTCATCATAGCTCTGTAGATGGAAGTAAAGGAACCTCTCCCAAGGAGAGAATACATCCATTGTGAGCTACATTAAAACCAGAAATTAATACTGATTTATTTCAACATTTGGGTTGCAATAACTGAATTTTTTCCAGCTATCCAGAGTTTATACTACCATACCAAACATTCTTAATTTATATTAACATATCAAACATTTTTATCTCTAAATAGGAGATGTAATTTTTCCTTACTCTCTAGTGCCCCATGCACTCTCCTAACGCTGCACTCTTGGAGCTATTTTTTCACTTAAGGTAGCCCCTTATGGAAAGAGATGCTTTGCCAGTCTATGAACAAGATAGGAGTGATACGAAAATCCATTTAATGTTCATGTCAAGAAATTATATTGATTAACCACATTTTGTTTACTTGCCAAACCTACTATTTGGCAGAATGGTCAAGTAATGGTTGGTACTGTGTAAACCAGTACTGGTTTTTTACCATTAAAATACACAGGCTATATCAGTCTACATACTCTGAAGACAAAAGAACCACTAGATTTCTACCCTGGAAAGGTTTATGACATAATTTTCCTTAAGAATCTCTTTTTTTATAAAACTTTGGAAAGCCAGAATGTTACTTGAGATTGCGTTTGCAAACAGTTAGCCAGTGCTGGTCTCTAATAAACTATTTTTATTTGTACAAGAGCAGGCTCCAAAAATATAACTGCATTGCCTTTTTTTGCCAGTTGTACATGTAGCAAATTTCAGAGCTCCTTACTAGCTTCACTGTCCATGCATTTTCACTGCTGCCTCTCAACAGGAGAAAGGTGACTCATTTCTATCCAACCCTTGTGCCAGCATAGAAATGTCTGCTGTGGTTTATGCATGCACTCCTTTTTGCAGGCAGCTGCCTAATCTTGCATGTCTCAGTATTCTTTCTAGCTGGTATTCACTAGAGCTCAGAAAGGAAGAGCTCCAAGAAATACTGATTTTCCTTAACTTTTTTATTTTGGAACTAGATCCCCTCAGCCTTTTGAAATTCCTGAGGCCATTTCCCTTCTACTTACTTGCAGGTCAGTCATTCTTTGTCATCTAGTAATCAGAGTGGGGTTGGATCAAGGGTTGGACTTGATGATCTCAAAGGTCTCTTCCAACCCAGTTAATTCTATGATTCTATGATCTCCTTTATGGAAAAATATGTCTCTCTGTCTTTCAGGAAATAGACTTATTCTGGGATTTTTAAGGTTAGAAAGACAGACAGCCTTCAGTTTATAAGGACAGCGATTCAACTTCTCCTGAAGAATCCATCATTAAATGTACTAATTCAGATATGACATTACAGTTGTGCCACAGATAAACAGTGGCTGTAATCTTGTCCAAGCTTTCAAGACAGAAAGTCAAAATACCTAAGGTTGTGCATCAAGGCCAGGCAGGACCTTTGAAAAGGAATACTGTCATCAAGTAATGTCACAAAGTCACTTCTTCAGAAAACATGGGGAAATGAAAGTAGGTGAGAATGGAGAACAAGCTGACAGCTGAACTGTTAAAAGCTGAACAGGCATTCAAATATGATTAGGTGGCAGTATATGCAGAGTCACTGATCAAATGTGTGATTCAGTGTGCAATTTTTCCCTGGATTAATATTTAATAGTAGATTAATATTTAGGCAAAACACCTATGGCAATAGGTACCATGACAAACAGAACCGTGATGATTAAAAAAATTATATCATGGAAACAAGATTCTTTCTCTTGTCTTAGAGATGAGTTCATGAGTCCCTCTACCATTTTGTGTGTGTTGTTGCAATTCAAATACAGGGGAAAGTCCCAAATAATGAAGTAGCACTTCTGTCCTGCCTGAGCACAGTAAAAAGTTAATTATAGCTTTATGTGCTGGTGACACTTTTGACAAAGCTTTGGGTTTTTTTCCTTTAATCTATTACAAACTCATGAACAGAGAACATGTACGGTTGGAATGCCATAAGATTTCATTAAATATCTAGTACACTTTATTCTTTTATATTCTCTTTGCTTTTTTGCATCTCCTAGCAGAAAAGGTTATCCATTTACTCAGTAGGCATGCAATTTTCAAATCTGACCGCCTAGACTTCAATTCATATTAGACACTCCAAACAGAATGTGATTTTCAAAGATACAAAGCCTTCATAGCTTTAGTTTCAAGAAATAATTTCACAATACCGAGAAAAAAACGCTACTGTGGCCCCCCAGGCTTATATATTGAAATAAATATTTTTAAAATATAAAGAGAGATATAGTCAAAGAATTGAAAGATACAATTTTTTTTACAAGCTCACTGGGTTTAAGTTTTCTTTTTCCCTAACAAAGAAGGTAAGAAAAAAAATGAAATATCAAAAATTACCATGAATCAAAATTACAAGTGGGAAATTACTCAGGGTAATGTAAGTATTTACTAGTAGCCATTCTAAAGTGGTTTTTTTTGATTTCTAGATTTTTTTTCCACAAAAAGCAAAACAAATACCTTTTGAATATACTTGTTTTCCTACCTTGGAACAGTTTCTCATCTACCTATATCCCACTTTGTTATCTCTATTATTTTGTGAAAATGCAGATTTTTCTTTCATTTGCAAAAGTAATGTTAGGTATTATTTTAGATATTTTACTCTACATAGGAATTCTAACATCTTATACTCAAATAAGTTTCAGTGTGCAAAAAACTATTTCCAAGAAAACACTACATTTTGTAGGTGAAAACCCTTCTGAACTCCATTTTGAATGGTACAAGGAGATAATTCCTAGGATATTACCTCTCAAGAGACATAAACAAGAGAATTAAGAGTTTTTTGGTAAGAAAAGGATTAAGCATTCAGAGGCTACGAATAGCCCAAGTAACAAGACCAAACTGATAGAATTGTCACAGGACTTGTTTGAAGAAGTTTTTTGACTGTAACTGAGAGGAAGACAGGGAATGGTGGAACCTATGCAGTCCTCTTCTCTCATTTGTTCTCTTTTCATTTTTGGATAGACAAGTAGAACCCTACAGAGGTTCCTTCCTCATCATAGCTCTGTGGATGGAAGTAAAGGAACCTCTCCCAAGGAGAGAATACATCTGTTGTGAGCTACATGAAAACCAGAAAATATTACTGATTTATTTCAATACGTAACTACACTGCCTAGTCATTTGAGGGGAAGACCTATTTCTTGGCACATAAACTGAAATTTGAAGAATGAACTTCCACTGCATTTTCTCGAGGCAGTTCTTAGTAAAGCCCCACTCCTCCACCTCACTGAGTTCTTAAGTGTTCATAAGAAGTTATTTGCTCCAGGGATATTTCCTCCCTCTCTTGCAAGTGTAGCACTAGCCAAAAGTAACTGAGGTTATCTTAGCCTGGGATACTCAAATGACTGTATGAAGTGGATAAGCTACTAGGTCACAAACCAAGGGTCAAGACTTGTAAATTCAAAAGTTATATGACTATTTCTGTCATTCTTTTCCTTTTTAATACTCTGCTGCTTTGTGCAAGTAATATATCTCTCCTAATTCTTTTTACTTTATTCAGAAGATACATAGTTTACCATACATGAGCCTTACAGAAGACCGGAATATGAGTAAAACTGATTCACAAACATTTGCTTATCAAGTTATTCTGAATATAGGTTCTGTGAGTAATATAACATAGAATAAAATCTATTGTTATCCAGTTCTGCCTTAATGCAGGGGTAGACTGCAGACAGAAAGAGGGTTTGGTGAATAGTGAAATACATTAGCAATCAAGAAATCTGATTAGGAGCTTTTCACCGAAAACTGCCTCTATTACCTCCAGCATTTACATTTTTTAAAGATGTCATTTGATCTATGCCATATCTCAATTTTCTATAAGCAAATAGGAATTCTTCCCCTGCCTCTCACACGCATTTTAGTTACAATTCATTCAGAATTGCAAGACAATCAACTATTGCAGTAGTGAGAGCAAAACAGGTAGAACTATCCAATTACTCATTCCAGCACTGTAACACATTTAAAGACATTTAGGGAAAAATTATGACACTATCATGGAGAGTAAAGATAATAGCATTTCTTTTAACCAGTTGTTAGCATTTATGTTACCGTTATACTATTCACATATAATTTTAAAAGTCCTTAAGCCCCCTTTTCAGTGAAACATCTACTAAAAAATGGTCTCTATCTTGCAAAACTCTTGCTATTGCATCAGAGAGTTCTATACCTTTGTCCATTAAAAATATTTTTACATAAAAAATGGTAGGACAGGTAAAGTGCACAGGAAAATTATTTTTTCGAATTCTTGTCCTACTAATCAACCTGACAACCTGACCCAATGAACAGCCTAAATCCCTCATCCCTATTTTTTCTAAGCCAGTAAAATATCCTTACCTATTTGCAAGAAAACCAAGCAAAACAATCATATTGAAATAAATATGGTGGTGATATTTGTATTCCCTGACTGCAATCTCATGTGTCTCTCTCAGTGGTCCAGAAAATTAAAACCACCTGTCAAGTCTTACATTACCAAATTAATTAGATGGCTGTAAGCTAGAAACAGGGAGCAGTAAAAGAAGCTCTAATGTAAGTGAATAGATGTTCATGAGCACATTAATTACCATCTATTGGTGGGAATTATGCTGACTCTTTCTATGAAATACATTAAGATGATTTGGTATTGTCCTGAATCAAAATTGAATATTTACCTTTTTGACAAGAGGTATAAACTACTTTGGGAAACCACTTTTTTAGCCACACATTTTAAAAGGAATGGGAAAAGATAAAGAGGTAATAGTTGAACAGGTAAATAGTTGATATTTTTTAAAAATGAGTCTGTCTTTAAACCTTTAATTCCCAATAAGATTTATTCTCAGCAAAGGCTGGCTTTTCTTAAGCTTCAAATTAATTTAGAAAACAAACAAACAAAAATAAAAACAACACCACCAAAAAACCCACAGACAAAAAATGGAAATCAAGAATGAGGAATATCAGTGTTAGCAAAAAGAGAGTCAATGATGGGCTATCAGTTATGGTGCTGTAGAAGTTAAATCCAGTGGAACTGCTATGACTGGTTAGTGTGAACTTCAATATAAAAAGGAGAACAAATGCAATCAAAAAAATATTTCTTAACATTTGACTCATCAGATCATATGAGAAACAGTACCCACAGAGTTAAAGACATCAGTGGGGCATAAAAATAAAGGGGTATATGTATGGCAAACTTTAATTGAGCTCATTTATTACAGTAATTCTAAATTTAGCTCATTCTAATATAATTCTTAACATCTTCTTAACAAGTATTATTTTATAGTAGGGGGACTAGCCATAAACAGTGGGATAGGGATGACTTGAAGTTTCTGAGAAGGACATTTTCAAAGGGTAATAATTGCCAGATGTAAAGAATATTTAAAAAGGCATAGTGAAATAAAAGAGCAGCCTATCAAGAGTTCATTTCCAGAATTACTGAAACTCGCAGAGGTAGTAGTCAGTGATGGTGAATTTCCGCAGTGTCACAAACTTGCCTATAATCAAGAGAAAATTCTGAAAATTTAAACTGACAATCAGAAATACTTTTTCCTCCAACTCTATAAAAATAGGAGTGAAATATTCCAAAACTGCCAGTTCAGTGTCACTTCAGCCCCTTTATTACCCTGCAACAACAACAACAACAAAACAAATTACTTTAAGAATCTTATTTCAGGACTGGCTAATACTCAAGTTAAAGAATTACATATGTTTTGTCTGGGGTACTTTCCATTCAAAATACATGCATATTCTTCTTCTAGAATAAGAGATGTTTCTGTTGCTAACTCACAGAAGTTCCTATAGAAGTAGTATCTTGCTCTGAGCCCTATCCAACCTGGCTTTGAACATATCCAGGTAATTGTTTTAAATACAAGTTCCTTCCAGTGCACATTCCATTTCCTGGCCAAAACCTTTCTCTTTCTATAACTTTTCTCAACTCCACTTAGTGAAACCAGGAAATTTTTATATATCTCATACTTTATACCTGATAAAACCCAAAATCCAAAGGTAACTTAGAGCAGACTGGTCAGAGTGGTGGATAGATCAGTAGAAGATCCCCTGAGCAAGGACCAAAGAAATTACATTCTTCTTGCTTGATAATCAGCCAAAATCCTTTCTGTAAGAGGTGAAATCTCTCAAAATATCATGGCACATATGCCCCCTCCTGAGAGCAACATTCTAAACTTCTAATTATAATGGTGACATCATACACAGGACCATTTAAATAAAGACCCATCACATTATCAATGACATGTATGGGATTGACTCAAGATCATGGGACAGTTCTACACATTGGTTCTGCACAGAGATTTTCCTGATGTTCAATGACAGTCTGCAAAGTTGCATTTTTTTTATTTTTCCAATATCCTTTAGAAGAAAAACAACTCAGCTCAAGTTCAAAAATACATAATTTTAAGCTAGGACTAATTATATGATAAAATCATATGATAAAAGCTAATGTATCAGGTGTCCTGCCAAATAAAATCATGAGAAAAATGTAAAATAGTTTTGACACAGGCTATGTTGGCTCCATTTGATGGTTGACATTCAACCAAAATTTTCAAAATTACTTGCTATGATAAAAGATTTCCTAAACCCTTTTAAGGACATAAATTTTTTTTGTAAACACATTGCTGTTAGATTTATTTCCCTAATTACTTGATATTTACAGACTCTAAAATGTTTGACACTAAAAAGCTGACCTTATATTTTCCTGAATTTACTATCCTGACACCCTAAAGGGGTTAGTAATTACCCTGTATTACAATCTAAAGTGCTAAAACCCCATCTTAAATGTTAATATCTAACATATCCCTTCCAACCATGACCAGCCCTACTTGTCATCAGTAGAGAATTAGAGGCCATTAGTTATTGCTATTGATCAGATGCTGTCTTATGAAACTGCTCAAACATGAAAACCTCCCACAGAACACTAAATTTGTCATAATGCACTTGACAAAAATTGATAACACAACTGAGTTACTATAAGAAATCACATACTGCACAATTTTTCTTACTCTGTATCAGTGTGAAGTATTATTTCCCAATCTCAAAATTTATTGATAACTGAAATGAATAAGGTGTTAACAAGAACTAGTATTACAGTACGGTTCAGTTTCATTCAGTTCTTATTAACATTTTCCAATGACACATATAACAAGGAGAAGAAGCAACCAGACCAATAAAGTGCTTGATCCTTCTACTCAGCCTCAGAAATGCCTAAGGAGCACCATCAGACAGAGGAGGAAGGGTTGGAAGAGTTCTAGTGAAGAACAAAGCAAATGACTGGAAGAGTGTAAAAAGAGGAGATAATAAAAGAAATAGAGTTAGCTTTCAGGAGGAACGACTACAGGGAAATAACAATAGCTTTCAAATTAAAAGAAAAATATGCATGTGTTTTGTATTAATAGCCACATGCACGACAAGTTATAATTCAAAATTTGATACAGACTGAAATGGCTTCTTTCTAGAGCGTATCACAGACAATCTAAGATGATTTGTACTGCAAAGAGTAAGACATCTGAATTTTCAAAGATTCAGGTTAGGAACCAGATAAGACTTCCAATTGCTAAAGTTTAACTCTTCACCTAAAATACTGGAATATTGATTGAAAAATTTGCTGACCTTATCTTGGAGGGTCTTTTAAAATTGGAAGGTCTTTCAAGAAAGACACATTCATCAGAAATAATATGGGTATGAAAAAATATGCCTTAGGGAGGGAAATGGACTGAATGAATTTTCAATGTCCTTTTGTCTCCTCAGTTTTAGGGGCAAAGACTTTTTAAATTTATGTCAGATTTTCCTAAGACTACTCCTTCCCTATTCCTAATTTAGTCACAATTTAGAGCCAGGTATTCTGACTTAAGCATTTAAAATCAGCTCCTAACTTGATAGGGAGGCAACTAAACAAAATGTTTAAGTGCTCAAGTAACCAATAACTCCTCACAGGACTTATGCAGCACTGAGCTCTTACCATATTCTACAAACATCATCGTGCAAATAAGAATGGTGCACCAACAAGTCAACCTTAAACCAGAATTCATGATCAGAATCAAATTGTATGTCAACCAAGATTAATTGCCTCCTTCCCTGCACTGGAAAAGCAAAGATGAATTCTTCCAACTACTCAAAACTCCTCTAATAGGAAGCAAGTGAAAATATTTTCCAAAATCAGTGCAGACATCCACACTCACTTGTTCACAGGAATGTGAATGGAAGAATATTCTGCAATGCCTACTATTTATTGCACAGGTTCTTCAAAGGGAAATAAATTTTAACCTAAGAAATTGCATTTTTAAGAGACAAACCCTGAAATTTCTCCAGATCTTATCAATTCATCTCACCTTACTATGTTTTACTTTTATTAATTCACACAGTGGTCATGACCTACTTACAATGATTGACCATTTCTAACCAACAGGAGAAAGACACGCCTTCCAAAAGGATAGGAAACATTTCATAAAGAGAAAAGATAGAATTTTCAAAACCATAGGAAATTATGGAGAAATTTCTTTGACCACAGTAGGAAAAAAAACCTGCTCCCAAGCCTGAGAAGTCAAGCTTAGGTAGAATAACAGAGGAGATAAAGGACAAGGAAGTCAAAGTTCATGTGATGCTGTCAATAAAAGAACTGGACTTATTTCAACAGACTGTTTTTACCTACTTAATGCATTCCTTTGAATCTGATATCTCAACTGTATTAATGATTTTCTTGAGAGTAATCATCTTTAACTCTCCTTTTACCTCTAGTAATAAAATCAAGAAACAGTATGAAAAAAAAACAAACAAAAAACAACCAAAAAAAAAGAAAAAAAAAAAAAAAGAAAAACAAACAAATGAGCAAAGCAAACAAAACCAAAAACAAAACCAAAAAAACCCAATAGCTTTAAGTAAAAGACAGTAAGAATTTCAGGGAAAAAATATTCCAATTCAAGTCAGGATGATCTATGGGTGAATCTGCAACAGAATTGGATTTGAACCAACAGCCTCACATTGTCTGCAGTGTAGCATCACCCTGCCATTTGTTAGAAGGATCAATGAGTTTTGAAAAAAGGCAATGAGTGAATTTCTTCAATAAAAACACTTCTAGCTAAGATGTAGCTTTTCTGAATGAATAATACAGAAAACCAGAGGCATTAGGAGACAGTGAAAATATATGGCTGTATCTTTACGTATGGGTACATATGGAAATACACAGGAAATATAAAGTAATTGTTTGCTATGAAACACATCAGAGGATAGGGTCTCTCATATTTGTCATAGTGTGAAATAAAGTACTAGGTAAAGTACCTCACAGAAATTCAAATTCTTGTTTGCTGAATTAATGCAAAGAAACTTTATATGCAGCCATTTGGGCACAATGAGACACGGAGATCTCTGGCACTGGCTCACATTACTGTGAAAGCAACTGCTTCTTGACAGGGGCAGAGAGTGATGAACAATCCATACCCTTGTGTCAGAGGAAAATTCTCCGAATGAAGGACACAGATACTTGTATCTCAATAAGCTGAGCTGCTCTTGAGGATGTGTTTTCTGTCACTCTTTCTTTATGCAATGAAATCTTTCCAGGCTTTGTCTGGGCCTGGGTAATTAGATATTCTGATGTACAAAGGTTCACTGATTTTTGCCTCTAATAATTTTACACAGACACTTTTCACACTCTGCAAGTCCCGGGAGGGACATCTTTCAAAGGAAGGCCAATGAGCAGTCACAGCTGAAGTGATATCAAAGGAAGTGGAGTTAACTAAAGCCCTCAGGCTAAGCTGCTAGTTCATGTATCATGTACTTACCCTAGACTCAAAAAAGAAGGAACTAAAAAATCATACACCATCTCACTATATAGCATCTTATACAGCACATACCCTTTCTCTTTCCTTTTCCCACTCCCTTGAATGAAATTCACAACTCTACACACCAAGCTGTAAGAGGATTTTTGCTGCTCATTCTGAGTGTGAAGCTGCCTGGTATCCCAACCATCACTACAACCTAATCACTCAGGGAATAAAAAACAGGAGACAGACTTTAGGGCCATATAATTTTTTCTTTCTATTCATTTACCATCAGTATAGAAAATTGCACAGCCCTGGGGCTCCCTGCTGAAGAGTTCAAAGCTCTTTACATATAAAAGGGAATTAAATCCTCATAACTGCCTCTCATTTTATCCTCTACTACATAGGAGAGGAGATTCATTATACTGCTTTCTTAATTTGCTGCTCAAGGATAGTGTCTTCTTTGCCTGAGGTAATCTAGTCAGACTGTGAAGTATTGCTCTAAAACTGTTGCAGAGAGCACAGATGAGTATTTGGAGCACAGATGAGTATTCAGAGCAGGTGTATAGAAAAAAAAATTGGGTGGAACTTTGTGTGCACTAGTTTTTGCTCATTGCCTCCTCTCCTTGCCCAGCAGCATTGAGAAGAGCCTGGCTGCATCCTCTTGAGCCCTCTCTTCAGGTACTTACAGACACTGATGAGGTCCCCTCTCAGTCATCTCTTCTCAAGGCTGAACAGGCCCAGTTCCCTTACCCTTTCCTCATAAGAGAGCTGCTTCAATCCCTTAATCACCTTCGTAGACCTCTGATGGACCTGCTCCAGGAGCTCCATATCTCTGTTGTCCTGAGGAGCCCAGAACAGAACACAGGACTCTGGATGTGGCCTCACCAGGGCAGAATCACCTCCCTTGACATGCTGGCAGTACTCTACCTAATGCACCCCAAGACACCATTGGTCTTCTTGGCCACAAGGACAAACTGCTGGATCGTGGACAACTGGTTTTCCACCAGGACCCCCAGGTCTTTCTCCACAAATCTGCTTTCCAGCAGGTCAGCCACCAGCCTGTACTGGTGCATTGGGTCATTTTCCTTGTATTTCTGGAAGACTGTATCAGGGTTGTAAAAGCACAGAAGTTTAATGTGCAAAGCTTTAAGCCAGATGAGCCAAGAGGCAAAGGCTTCCACAGGGGTTGTTAAATAAATACATTTTACCTATATTTTTTTTTCAGTATCTTAAAAGGCTTGGAGGATATAACTTATTCTAGTGATAGTCTTAAATTCTATCCCTACCAGGAATATTCTTCTCAACCAGAGTATCACTCTTTTAAGAATAAGTTACCTTAACATAAAAGACCTGGCTTTAGTAACTCGCCCTGAAGTATCTTCAGCTTGGATCTTAAAAACTCCTCTGAATTAGCTAGGTAGGCTTACAGCAATTGCATTGTCTCCCCGTATACCTACAACAGGTTTTTGGTCTCTCATAGATAGAAGAAGAGAGACAGACAAACAGACAGACAGACAGACAGAGACACGGTACACAGCAATTACCATTTGCTTGTCCTTGCTTGTGCAGAAACAATTGATGATGTGCTCTTTATTTCTTCTATCCATATACAGAGCAGCATCTAGAGAGATACAGGAAAATCCCAGTCATAGTGTAGTGATGAATGTATTGCTTACAATGAAGAAATTCAATTTACTTGTCAGTTGTTTTTCTAAGAACACACTTTGGGAGGAAAACTGAACCATGAGATGTATATAGTAAACACAGATGATGTAACAAGGGAGACAGTGATCTGGCATTGCTGCTTATTCCCAGTGCAGGATTTCTGCACGCTCACAGCATATGAAACCGCTAAAAGTCAGGCTGTTAGTCCTGGTGCTCTCAGGACTGTTGTTTAGTACCAGTTCTAACACACTTTCACTCTTCTTGTTACTGCAGTACTTGTAGTACCTGGATTGACTACAGTTTGTGTCAGACCCAAAAAAACCCACTTTAACATGTTCCTTCATTTTAAACATAAATTACTTTAAACATAAATTTGCGTGTATGCATTTTTCCTGAAATGAATATGAAGAATATATTTTAACATGAGCATAAATAGTTGCTTATAGAGGAGAGAATCTCAGCTTTATAAAATCTAGTAAGTTCAAATTTTTGTGAAAGCCAACATGAGTTTTAAAAATACCCACCCAACACACTCCTGACAGCTGTGTCACATGAATAGCTATTTATAAAAGTTTGCATAAGTGTCTTTCCATTAAAGTTATGTAGGTAAAAAGGTGAAACATAAATAAACTGAATATACAATGTTAGATAATTTCACTAATCACTGACTTCCAAGATGGTTTATGAGCTCTTTACTATAGATGTATGTAATGGAAGGATAAAGATGCTTTTCACATAAAAAACTTGCCTTTTTAAGGCCCCATTTCATCTCTCATCTTCTAATGACACATCTTAAACAAAGTTTCTCTGTATTCTTTCAGGCTGATGCACCATAACAGGAATTTATATTTTCTTTATGCACAATGGGGCCTTATAGCTATGGGGTCAGGAAGATCAAAGTATTTTCATATGAGGAACAAATGCATTTTTTCCTCTCCTCCTACAGCTTTCTTATTCACGTTTTCTTGTAACAGAAATATTATTTCTTGTTTTATCCAAGTTTCTCTTCAAAAACCCATAAAGAAAGCATGCTCTAGGCATCACAACTAGGTTTTATTTAGTGATGAAAACCTCCACAATCAGCTTAAGGTAAAGATTCATGTTATACCTGTTTGGCTAAAAGAATGATGGAATATGAGTATTTTCTAAACTTATCTCTAAATCTATAGCCCACATTCTTCCTCAAAACACTCATTCATTCCCTGAAAAGTGGTTTTTATCTACATACTTTTCTTACCAGGTTGGTATGTGCAAGTGTTAATTCCTTGTCTTACTTCTTCAGATGCATTCCCAGTGATTCACCTTCTCCTCACCACGACCAGAATCTTGCACAGGTGTCTTGTGGAACCCACCTCATGTGCTGAAGCGGGAAAAACAATCCCTGAAGTTACATAGCACCAGTCAGTCCTCCAGTTTCTATCCTACTGACTTTCTATTTCAAGCAGTGGTATTGAAACCTATTAAAATAGATAAAAATCACTTTCACAGCAAAGAAAAACGTGCTGCAACATTAATGCAACCATATAGCAATGTTCAGTGTAATCAGTTGTAGGAGGAAAAAAATATTCAGTGTATATGAGGGCTTGACTGTGTGAGCTAAACTTGTTTCTTTTTAGAATAAAATTGTTATGTCCAAGCAGACTGTTCAGTATACAGGCAGATAACTGTAGCCAGTGATCTGACCATAAATTCTTGTAATGACCTAGGAAAGCAAGGTGGTCTGGCTATCAAGTCTTCATTGTAATTTGTTGCTTTTTCTTAGGGAGGAAGCTGTGTGCTTGTTTTGATCTAATAATGGTTACTGTTGTCTTTAACTTCTGTGAATTACCTTTAGTCTCCTGACGTGAATATGTTAGGTTTCCAACTCTCTTCTCTTTCTTTTTGTCCTTATTTCTTAATGGCTTGAGGCTGCTCTGTTCTGGATGCAGGCTGTCTCTTGTCTTAGTTTCTCTGTGCTTTCCCAGCGTGGGTGCCCTGAGAATTTGCATGATGATATGCTGTGATCTCGATAACACGGGTAACCTAGTGTCACCCATACCTGCCACTCTGAAAGCCTTTCTTCCCTTCCTTCTCTTGCATCCACATCCAGGCATTCCCCTTCCTTCACTATTCACACCAATTTTAGTATTTCTAAATTTATTGCCACTACAAAACTCAAGAACAAAATTTGCCCCTGCAGCTTGAAAGAGACACTTCAGAGCAAATCCTTGAGAGGGGTTGGTGGTTTCAGAAGAATCTGAAAGGGCAACTGGATTCAAAGTATTCCCCAGAAGTGGAGAAATTCTGGAGGAACTGGGGGGAAAAAAGTAAGTCTGTTCACATAGGCTTCCCTGCTGATCACAAGCATGATAGAGATTAAATTTAATGCATTTAAACTTTTTGCTAGGTTTGTTTCTGGACAGTAGCACTAATTTGTGTTTGTTTTTTTAATCAAAGATTTAGCTAAGCAAAAATTACAAGAGAAAGCTAACATTCATTATTACTATAATCCAACAAGTCTGCTTACAAAGTAAATGCTTAGTGATAGTTAACTATTCCTTTCATATTAAAAAGCTCTTTACCCAGCATGAAAAGATGATCAAGGGACATTCAGTGACGTGGCCTTGTATAACGGACACAATCTCACAAATGTAATGACTCCTAAATAAATATAGGGCTATTTTCTGAAAAAATTTGTGGTACCTTTTTTCATTCTTGAAGAATAAACTTATTTGCATGAATGTTCCTAGCATATGAACATTGTTTGAACCCCAGTGATCTCATAAACAGCACAAAATTTCAAACACTTTAAGCTCACAAGTGATATCTATTTATCTCCCAATCTAAAAAAATCTATCAGACTCCAGACTCAGAAATTAGTATACCCTCATGCTTTATTGTTTTACCACCTAGTGTTTTAAATTAATGCCTTATTCTGCATTAAAGTCATCACAGATATAGTTCTATTCCATTTCCATTAAGTCAATTAACAAATGTCTTGATTGGATAGAAATTGCACCTTCGAGAGGTCTTTCTACCTGCTCTATTACAACTCTAAGAAACCTCAATATCACTAATAAGATTATATTTCCCCATACTCTGGATGAGAATCCTGTGGCAATACCAAGAATCAATAGATATCCTATTTATGTATATTTACATATAAATAGCTGACATTCAGTAATCTCTTACATTTTTTAGAATGCTCAGCTCAAAAAAGATCCTCAAAATATTCTGTGTCGTTATAAAGCACTGACATATTTTTTCTGCCTTGAGTATCATCCATTACTGCTGCCTGCAAAAAATACTTGCTCAGAAGTTTCTCAAAAGTCTGACAAGGGCTCTGGTATTCGTGCTGTACAAATAATTGTGCTAGTTTGACTGATCTGCTTTTTTACAAATAATTTTTTTTTTAACAATGCATAATGTGAAGATACTTGCATGCTCCTGAAAAATCATGGACATGTAGCAGGAGAAACACATAGAAAGTGCCATCAACAAGGGATACGAATCAGGCAAAAGGATATCTGAAGCTGGATTATACTATGCATGACTTAAGATATAACATGTTACCAACAGACACGCACAGGTGATATAATAGCACAACACAGAATGAGGTAGGGTTCCAGTAAGAACTGTACCTTACACACAATTAGTTTTCCTTTATTATCTCAAAAGACACACTGCTTGACAATTGTGATTTTTTACTAAACATTGGTTTTTGATTAGAGGCAGGCATTTGCTCCATTGTTTTGTTGCCAGGATTGCAGTCCTAAAATAGAGTGCTGTGGTAAAAACTAGATAAAATCAAATAAAATATAAAAATCTTAATTAATCACACTAACTACTAGGAATTTCACAAAAATCAGGGGTAATACAGATGTTTTCCTGTTACTGATGCAGAGTTTAATAGATGTGATGTAGAGATTAATAAGATTTTAATCGGACAAGAGAGCATATGCCTTTTGACAGGACACAACAGGCTAAGCATTATTTAAAAATAACTGGCTTCACAGTTAATTCATCCCTTTTAGCTATTAACAGTGTAAAATATGTTGTCTGATAAGTCTGAGATATGCTTTTATAAACCATTTAAATACCTTCATCAAACAAAAGCAGTTCTCTGAAAAACTATTAGTTAACTATTTGCAAGGTTACATCAACAACTAGATTACTAGTTGTCATCTAATAATACAAGATTAAGACTCTTCTAATTAGGGACATTTAGAGACAAACATATAACCAATATTATAACTAGATATGACCGCAGCACTGAACTTTTTTCTTTTTTTTTGTAGATATAAGAAACGCTACTAAAAACTTGGACAAGCTTATCAGTTAAAAAATAAACTCACCTTCCTTGAAAACATCACATGCCCATGTGCCCCCGGAGAATTCCTCTAAAAAGTGAGTCTACATGTCCCTTCCAACCAGAATGCATTTTGTAGGTGAAGACAATTGGAAATGAGTAAGGATACAAACATTTTAAACCATGGTTGGTCCAATCAATTTTATGAATGCTGCTAGATAATGTGAATAGCCACAGATTTATTTTTTTTATGAGAAAAGAATGCTTAAACTTTCCCTTGCTATTCATAACATGGATGTCTTACTACAAAGATAGGTTGAAAAAAATTCCTAAAGAACAGGTAAGTCAACAGGAAAAGTCTATGGGTTTGGAAACAGCTTTTGTAGTACAGAATCTATGTGTTTCTTCTACTCCTAGATGTCCTATCAGTAACCACATAGAACCTCCTCCCTGTCTCTGAAGGCCTTTTTTTAAAGCCCTCAACTATTTAGCTGCTAGTAGTTTTGGAACTGTTTAACTCACAATATTCCTAAAAACTAAGGAATTTTTAGAAATTCTGGAAATTTTAGAAACCAGATTTTCTTCTTGTTTGCTCACAAAGCAAAGTTTCTTGCCTAAGAAACATTCAAGACTTCAAGGCAAATGTTTCCAGTTTCATGCTGTCTTTCAAGGTTCCATTCCAAATGTTCTCACTGAAATTTAAACAGATTTGTGCCAATTTTTTAAATGATGTTAATGTGCAGCAGTACATTAATACAAATTACATAAAACCAGTGAAGAGGAATGCAAATTTTTTTTGTGTTAATTAATTTTTTACTAAAATAAAACTTTTTTTTTAAAAAATGGGATTGCTTGTTCCCACAGTAGTAAGACCTAACAGATGACAGGGAAAAAAATGCATTAAGAAGCACAGTTATTTTCAAATAATTTCCTTCAGTTCAGTTAAAGAATACAAGAGCATAAGTTTACATCACCTGGTTCCAAATTTTGTGCTCAAATTGCATAAGAAAAAAACCCTTATATACATGATTCGAATAAGGATTTTGCTTTCAAATACTACAGCAATGCAATATTCAGGAGAGCATGCACAAACTGGTTAGCTTCTGCCACTGCTATAGAACTGGGTATTGTACTGCCAGTTCTATATTAATTTTTTTTTTGTTAAAATTGTATGAACAAGTTAATTCTTATCGTCAATTTCCTGAGTTTTCTTTTGTTTTCATATGCTGTGAAAGATTCTTAAAAAGATAAATATTAACAGGTAATATTTTGTAGTACCTATCTTGACAAGAAAAATTATACAGATTTAAAACTAAGCACCATCAAGAACCAGAATTATTTTTTCTTAAGCTCAAGAAGGAAATAAATTTAAAAAAACAAACAACCAAACAACCAAACAACCAAACAAAAAAAACCCACCACCACCACAAAAAAAACAAACCAAACCAAACCAAAACAAAACCAAAACAAAAAACAAACAAACAAACAAACAAAACCACTAAAACCTGCACTTTAAGGCAAGTAGGTGTCCAGGAAATATATCAAAGCATGAGAGCACAGTTTAAAAGTTATTCGTATTTTTTGAGATCTTGGGTTTGGCAGCTGCAGTATCATATATCCTGGTTTTGAGGAGTAACTTAAACAAAGGTTCCTTACAAATACTTCAATGTATTTCAAAAATGTGTTGTATGTGTGAAATAAATCAGTCCTCAACCAGTTATAAACTTACAGTGACAATTTACAAGAAAAATAAAATACATATCTCCTTCTGTAGACAGACTATATATAGACTTGCAATCTACCCTTGAAGCCAGCAAGGCTTAGGAAATACTGACTTTTCCTCTTGGTGCATTTCTGTGATGCCTGCCACTCCAGAGAAGGCTTTTTAGGCCAGGCAGGAGGAATCTTCTCCCTGTCAGCAAATACACACCTGCTGACAAGATGTGGTTAGCAATGCAGTCACGTACCCACACAAAGACCCTGAGTCAGCCAAATATACTAGTATGTTCCCTCTTCTTGAATAAGTTCCTTTTGCTTCAGGAGGACCTGAAGTAAAATATGTCCATGCCAAACATGAAGCAGTAGTGCACATCTGCCTTCCACTGGGCAAAAATGGATGCTTTCCCACTCATTTGGTACCACACTCTTTGTGCCACTGAGGAAGGTCTCAGTGGGTAGGCATACATGTAAGAAGTCTTCTAGTAAAAAAAAAAAAGCAATTTTCATTTTTGTAGCAGGAAAAGGTGCTTTTGTCTGAATGCAACTCCAATGTGAGCAATGATAGAGGAAGAAAATGCATTTGCTGGATGTAATTGTGAGTTAACACACCCCTCTGAAACAGAGGCATTTACATTCACAGGAACCTTCTCTGGACCCTAAAAATAGGAGGCCGAACTTACACATACAGGACTTAAAACCAGCATGAAGAATGCATCTGAGAGTGAAAGGGGTAAGCAGTTTGGGACAAATAAATAGTGATCTGATATTTCCTTATACTGGTCAATATTGGAGCTTATCAACATTGTAAGTTATCAACTTCCTAGCTAATTCTGGAGGATCAGGCATAAACCATTTTTACCTCAAACACTCTGTTGTGACAGGAAAGTTGTGAATGGAAGAGAGAGATCCAACAAGGTGCAGCAGTGCTGTGCTGAGCCAACTTCCTTTTCAGGTGCTAGATTTGCGAGTCTGCCTTGACACTCATGCTCACTGTGCCTGCTTCAGGAGAAAGATGAGTCCCAGGCACCTGATAGAAAGGGTTCCGGGACAACCACAGACCCCCAGCTCCCCTCCCTACTTTTCAGGAGGGCTCTAAGGAGCTGACTGTGCACTTGCAAACAATATGGCATGAAAAATCTCTTACGTAAGAGAAGTATACCAGGGAAACTATGAGAGGAAGTGGATCACTCTCAGTCTCTTTTTTGTTGGCTCCAGAACTGGATCATTCAAGGCAGCAGGAAAGATATGGGATCTGAGGACTGGTAACCTTTTTCCTTCTCTTTCTCTCTTTTCTACCTTTACTTCTCTCCTCTCTCATTTTATCTCAGCAAGTGTGGCAATTATATTCTACCCCTTACTCCATACCTGAGGTTTCTTGGGAGCAGAATTGGGAGCTAGGTGAAGTTTGTGGTAAAAGTTGAGAGATTACTAGCCAACACTTCTATGACTAAATATGAGTTAGACGCTGGAATTAAGACAGTTATACAATAAATTATGAGAGTTCCCTGACACTTGGAGCATTATCTTTGTTCAGCCCAACAAGAATTTATTGTGAATATCATGCCCACTTCCACATCGTAGCATTGATGGGCCAGAGAGATGTGAAGAAATGGTTACTAGAGTTGAAACATATAATTTTTTTTTAGCTGGAGATATTTTGTAAGAAGTCTGACTTAAAGGACTTACCACAAACCCTGTGAGGTGCCTCAAGGGTACCTAAGGTCCTTTGGTAAATAATTATGATCTATAAGAACATTGTAAATAGTAATAATAGTCTCTTTTAAGAAAAAAGTACTTTAAATCTCTGTTAATTGCTATGAGAACATGAATCTAGGCTTCCTACTGTTAGTGTTATTATATTGGTATTAACACATCACATTAAGAAAACAAAGTTGCCACCTTCAGGGGATTAGTGTTAGCTGCAAAAGGCTCAAACAGAGTCAGAAGGCTCACCTAAAGATGAATTAGAATAACAATAATGATAAAGTTGATCTTTCAAGTTGAAAGAAATCTGTGCTGCAAAAAAATTTATAAATGAAAATCATCAGTGAAAAGCCAAGAAGGAATAAGCACTGCAGAGCAGCACAACAGTGCCTCATTTCTTAGGAGACATAGAAATTTAAATTCCGTAAATATTGTATTTACCATTCCAGCCTGTCAGTTTAACAGAGGCACATGCTTAAGCAACCTTTGTTACAAACCACTGACAAGTAGTAGGAAAAAATACGATGGCTGACAAGGGAATTAAAGAATGTCATCTCAGTTAAACCAGACATGACTTCTAAACTACTGCAAAGAATTTCCAGGATGTTTTTGCCATTCACTTTTTCATTAAAAGATTTTAAATTCTATTGGATGTCTAATAAAATCAAACTCTATCTTAAGAGCTTTGCATGTATACATTACTAAACAATTTCAAATTGGTGCATAAGAATACAAACATGAATATATTTATGAGGATTGTTTAGTAAAATTATTAAATATCACATTGGAAAAAAGGACTATCACTGTAATTAGCACTTTCCAATTACTAAGAAATATAGCTGTAATAATCTTTTCCTTCTTCAGTCACTAGAATTATGCCATGCATTTCAAATCCCTATATTGCAACAAATGCATTTTTAAATCCACTGTTGCCCTGCAGACAAAGAAAAGACAGTCTGTGATGCATGATGTACCTTACATATATGGAAGGCCCAATCCTGCCCTTCCTGATTTTCTGGAATAACTAATCCTTGGTGTTGGTGCTATTGCCATAATGAGCTGATGTTCCCTTCATGTGGGTTTTGACAGCACCAAAACTTTTAAATCATCCATTCAGGTAAATGAGATAGGTACTCATTTAAACCTGTGGAAAATTTTGCTCATATTATGTTGAATCACAGTAGTAGTCACTGAAATATCTATTTTGTCATTTACATGACTATTAAAAGCCTCTAAGGGTTTTACTCGAGAAAGAAAAGTAGCAACATCAGATTTATCTGAAACAGATGAAACAGTATTTGAACTTTTCTCTGCAAAAGAAATATTTTTTAAATCTATTCTGAAAATGCCTGAATCAAATGTTCACTCAGGTCAAAGGGCACCAGGGTAATGCGCAGCTTCAAGACTTGAATATTGTCTACATAAACATGTTTTTTACCACACTACAATTTTGTAGCAAAAGTATGTCAACTGAAGCAACAAAATCGGGCCTTAGCATATAAGCCACCTTGTGTTCACAGAGTCAGTTGCTGGAAGAAGCTTAATTTAGCTTTCACTGCATTTAGTAGATCTCAAAATTAATATTCTGAGCTTAACTTGTGTAAATAGGCAAAACTTTATGGAAGCATCACCTTAATATTGCATGTGTTGGTCTATACTGGCCAAGACATTCCATTTCTCAATGAGAGAGATAATGTGCCACTGATCATATTATTAAAAAAAAAAAATTCTATTCAATTATTGGATTAAAAAAAATCAAACTAATTCTTCCAGAAATTAATTAATATTACATGGATATGAAAAAGTGTGTTAACATTAAAATTACAATCTGTTTAGCTACAGCTGTCCTTGTTTATTTTACTATTTTCTTCAAAGTATACATACACTGCTTTAACCAGCCAGTGTTGTAGAGCATGGTGACAATTACAATGATGTTGTCTGTAGAGAAACCTCATGACATACTGAAATATACTATATTTTGTGATGTTTATTTGTCATGATGGCTAGAGAACCCTTAAATGAGCTACTGATTACTGTTATCTGAAAGAAAATTTCAAAAGTGTGTATATTACCTAAAAGAATGTATCAAAAATGTTAAAAAGACAATTTGCTGGTATTAAGATATGTAGAAAACCCCCTAATTGCAAGCAAATGGCTCATATGATTTATTAATTTTTTTTATAATTTAGAGAATGCAGTAAAAAAGATAAATTTGCGTAAATGTCCATGCCAGTGTCAAAACCTTTCTTCAGTGAGAAATCAAAGGAGAATGTGATACTTTCACATTTCCTTAAAATACCAAACCAGTCCTCCACCCCTTCTCTCTCTGTTTCTCTACCTTTTTCCTTATATTTCTTTGCTTTGCAGTTCATTTTACAACTGAAATATCATCATCTACAACGAGCAACCAAGATATCTCTCCTTAGAACAAAACACAATGGCTTTTGGATAAGGGAGACACGCAGTCACTGACCTAGTAAAGGATTTTTTGTTGCTGCTCTTGGTTGACATTCCCACAAGCTAGCTAGGGAAATGTAACCCTAATGAAACTACTAGAGGGTAGATGTAAAGCTCAGCAGTAAACACAAGGAGGTTGCTTGTCTGTGAAAATTAAAAGATGTACTAAGCAGATTTTTTGAGATATGTTTTAGGAAGAGAGAGGGCAAGTACTTAACTGAAAGAGGAATAATCAATCACAAAACTACAGGACTAGGATCAGCTACTTTCATAGCAACCTTTCAGAAAAGAATCAACAATAGTATGAAGCAAAATAAACATCCCACTCAGGAGTGTAAACAGGCAGTTAGGAAAGAAAACCTGAAAGAGTGGGGTTAGCCTAAAGAAAAGACAAGAAGGGACGATGATTACAGCTTCAAATACAAAAGGCAGCTACAAAGAACAGAACAATCTTTTCTCCGTGCCTGTGAACAATGAATTATGGATTTTAAGCACTGCAAGATTTATTTCCGTTAGACGTGAAAAAAAAGTTCTGGTATAAAGACATGCACAGTAACAGCATGTCTGAGGGCTGTCTTCATGAACAGGACAAACTTTTTTCAGAAACCATTCGCCTTCAAGGATTTCAGGACATGCACACCATGACTGATCCTAATTTGAGCTTCAAACAAGTAACTAGGATGGATTCTGAAAGCTGAGTTTGGAACGAGCAGATCTTATAGAAGTGCTCTTAACACCAAAAATGCCTGATAACATATCTCCAGAATTCATGATGGCCATATATATATACTGCACTGCCTATAAAAAGGAGATTATATTTCTGACATATCAGGTCTAAATGGAAATCCCGTGATGAGAAGCTTCCTGAAAGATCATAAGATTTTGAGTGAACCTACAAGAAGTACAAAGTTCTCTCAATTCAGTCCTGTGGCACCAAAGCCATAAAGGTCCCTTGACAATTTCTGATAAGATTTCTCATTTTCCTTTAAATCAACCATAACACATCTGGCTGTGCTCTAAGCATTTCCACTCAGCCAGAAACCCTAGATCAGGTATGACTAAAGCATAAAAGGATTGACAGATTTATATATCATAAGTTCAGAAAGAGACATTATTATAATGTAGTCTGATCTACACCTACAGGAAGGAATCATAAACATTGTTGGAAAAAGCATATGCCATTAATATGACACAAAACTAAAAGGTACCTGCTACATGATATCATCAAGAAATGCTTATTTAGAAGAACTCCACAACCTTGACAATCATTCTTTTAATATAGTTGTAGTTTAAAGTTATTAAATGGAGATTGTTGTACCTTGTGTAAAAGAAAGAAAAAGGTGTCCTGTTCTTTCTTGGCTTTCATTGTGGGATGCACCCAACTTCAACCTCCATACAGATATTCTGAGATAAATGGGAAATGATCTGTTGATCAACAATCTGTAGAACAAGCCTAAATTATTCAATTTGCCTTCAGAATATCAATATTAACATCAAATGAAACCTACACTATGTATTCTATATATGCACTCTCCTCACAAGTGTTTGGGCAGCAGGGGGATGTGTTTCTGGTATTGCATAGTCACTCACTTCCTCCCACCAACCTGCAAACATCCAACACTCAGTAAATAGCATCAGGTGGTTCAATAGAAGAAAAAGAATTAAAAATAAATGGCAATCACTATATTCATTTTATTTTAATAACTTTCTAGAGATAAGAGAAAATAATTATCAAATTTTATGTTTTCTTATATCACATTCTAGTGGCTGTTCCATATGGGACCATTTCTTTCTACAGGCCATCATTCTGAAGCATGCTACCAAATATGAGGTAGTACAGAGAAAAAAATCAAAATATTATTCAAACTAAGGTTACTCTATGAATACCATTTCTGCATTGCAAATTAAAATTATTGCTTTCACATGCTGTCCCTACAAATACAGACTTTCTATGGAATTGTTGCTAGCATCAATAATCCAGAGTCAGCAGAAAACTAACAATATTTGGGAACAAAAATATTACAGTTCACAAAATGAGGGACATGACAGAAACAAGTCCAGAGACTCAGCCCCACAGTAAATGGGATTTCTACTCACTCTTAAGTTTCATTAACACTAAATATTGTCATCAGCTTTCATATCCATTCACAATAGTTTAACCCCAGATCTTTAAAAAGCTTCCTTATGGTTATATATGTTTATTTTTGATACTCTATCTGCCATTATACTAGTCTGTTTCTTTCAGTAGTTTTTTTTTTCATGTATTTTAATACTTTTGTTTCCCCTGTCCAGCAAAGTGAGACAAAACCACTTTAGGACTGTTTGCTTATTTTGAGAAGGTGTGGCATTTGTCAGCATGCCTGCTGCCCTGCTGAAATTGTCTTTTTAACACTATTCACAGCCTTGCTCAGTGGGATGTTTGCATCTTTTTCCCCACTGCTTTCCAAGTGCAGATAAAGGCAATAAGTGCAGTCGAGATATTATTTGGACTTTTCTTCAGGTAAAAAAAATTAAAATAAAAAAGCAATAAAACTGCAATTTTCATGCAAGCATTATTTTGACACTATATGATTCTCTATTCCTTTTTGTTAGTGGACTACCAAAAAACTCTTCCACTAAAGCAACTGCATTCTTTCTAAGAAAAATGGAGGTAAAGTTTCTTAAAGCATCTTGCTTCTTTTAGGGACAGTATTTGCTAAATGACAAAACACTAAAACTCGATGATATGTAAGAACTGCAGGCTTTCAGTAATGAAGCACCAAAATTTTGGACATAATTTTACAAATGAAAATTACAAGAATTTGCACTTTAGCAAGTGAAATAGAAAACATGTAAAAGTGAATAGAGGTTTCTACTGACTTCAGTGGGTTTTAAGTTAATCATCAGGTATTAAAACTGCAGGCTTCTAAAACCAATAATGCAGGTAAATTTAAGAACAGCTACCTGAGAGCAGGTCACATGTTAGAAGTTATAATACCCTGCAAGCTCCATTTCATACTAATTTGAGATGATGTTTTGGCTCAACAAAGAAACCCACAACAATATCATTATGTACCATTTACATTTGAGACTGCCAAAGAGTGAGGTGATTCTCCCTTTATTAAATAATTACACTGGGTGTGTGCGTTAACTAGGTTTCTAACTTGGACATTTCCATTTTTTTTCTTTTGTTTTGTTTTGTTTGTTTGTTTGGGTTTTTTTTGTATTGCATCTATTGTCAATTTAATAGATGATCATTTATACTGAAGGTTCTATATGTCTATATGAATTCCTTACCTGTTCACCAGAATCATCTTGAGATTTTATGTTTTAAACCTGTTCACCAGAATCATCTTGAGATTTTATGTTTTAAATCAAGATTTAAGAGGAACTTACATAAAGGAAAGGTAGTGCCTCTCAAGCCCAGTTGTCTCTGAAGAAATGCCACCACAAAAGAAAGTGCTGTTGCACAAAACAGGAGGAAAGGTAACAAAACTGACAGTGAAAATAGTAGATGTTTGAATAAACACTGTTGTTTCAGTTAAGACAGATCAAGTAAGCTGTGCAGCACATTGGAAAAGATACATATTAATCAAAGTGCTTTGTTTAATTAGCAATTGACTGCCATGTGATTGGCAGCTTAGCATTGCAGGACAGTTGTGAAGCTCTGTTAGGTAAAAACTAGTACCAGTTCAATGTCATTTCTTCTCATTACATTAATCAGCAGCAAAACATACTATAGAGCAAAAAAAAAAAAAAAATTATTCCTTCCCTAAAATGTAAGGAGGTGGGAATACCTGAGGATTGTCTAATTTGTATTATGTTTGCGTTACTATAAAAGTCTTAAATGTGCAATAACTAATGCTGTTAAAATATTGCCACTGTTTGAGTAACCTAATGCCAATGGATCAGAAACCTCTGGCTGCAAAACTTGATCACCCTTTGAAAGCAATAAAATGCTCCAAGAGCTTGCTCTTGCAAGTGCCTGGTCTTGATCTGATAATGCATTAAGCAGTATGATCCATCTCTGTCACATATGCAAAAATACGATCCTCTATTTTCCCAAGAATATCACATATACACAAAGCATCCCATATATAACAAGCCCTTGGTAATTTTTCAACTAGGACTCTAGGGCACAGTTAGTGTTTATAAATGGCATAACTTTGTTGTCCCTCAATTATTATTTTTTACCTGCAAGTCATAAGATGAAGTTTGACTCGTGGCAGGACACTATGTTAACAATAAATGGGAGAGCAAATTACATCTTATAACACCCCTAAATAAGACAGGAATTATTCAGACAAAAATCTCTGTTATATATCTCTATATGTATAGCTGTTTAGATACACCAATATACCTAAATTTGCAGTGAGTTGTGCTAGGGACTGATGATTCAATCCTCAGCAGTATTCTAAAATTGAGATTCTTCTACAGAAGCAGTGTTTCCAAATTCTTCAGGACACACATCCAGGTGCTCAGTATTGGATTCTTCAAGTATATTCTAGGTACTCATTTGAAGCAAGGTGCTAAGAAAACTTCATTAAGCATCATTTACAAACAATCAACCGGTACTGTATACTTGAATTTTCATAAAGCTTTAAAATTCGAATCACTAATGTTTGCTTAAAATGTTAACTGTCTGGAGATAAAGGAAAAGCCTCTTTTAATTTAATTCATCAAAAGAAAGGAGTGTAGGGTAGAATCATATGACTACTTCTCTCTGTGGCGGAAGAAGGGCAGTTACCAAGAGAAACATATATGATCTGCTCACCACCACATCTTTATAAATGATCTGGGAAAAGGGCTGACTTGTGCAGGAAGATAGAAATTATTCAGGATCACCAAAATATAAGCTGAATCCAAAATGTTGCAAAGGGTCTTGCAGTGCTGATGGGGCTAGGAGATAATATAGCGATAAAAGCAGGAGCAGATGAAATTCAATACAGAAAAGTACATAGTAACACACACGGAAAAATAACGTCAACACTGCATCTACAGTAATCCAGTCTGCTGATATTAATTAGAAAAGACATCTTGTCATCCTGAACCCCTTGAAAATTAACAATTCCACCAAAGAAGGACAAACTAAATATTGGTAATTGTTCTAAAAGAAATAGCAATCAACACTGTCATTCTACTGCTGCTTAAGCCATGATGTACCTGATTCTGATTACCCTGTACAAAAATAGTGTAAAAGAACCAGAAGAGATATGCACATAGCAAATGCACTTAGTCCTGAAAACACAGGAGGCTTTTTGCATAAGTAAAATTTATGGAGACATACGAAACTGGGACATAAATGCTCTGTTCCCCACAAAAAAATCCAAATGAAACACTTCTGAAATGAATGCTGTTATATGTAGGACCATAGGAATCCCACCCTTTTTTGTCTTTTGCAGACATGGAGGTACTTAGAGAAGAGTCAGGGTCTGCCTGGTGCAGTCCATCAGAAGTAATCAGTAAGCACCAGTGTATCCACAAGCTGACCTACTTATACACCTAAACTTATATTTTTGGTGCAAATATCTACAACACAAACAAAAAAACCTTGCAATTGCCATCATTCCTAGGTTCAAAACAGGAATGAAAAATAGCTTGTGCAAAATGCATTAACCAGCACATAGAACAGTAGCATGAAGATACATAAATTGGGCTGAATGAATAGGCAGCAATATCTTAATTGAGAAGCTAACCTTGGGCTTTCCCCTTTGTCTCTACCCACATATAGCAAGCAACTGGTTCTGCAGCTGGGTCAGTATACTTGCGGTTTTTCAGTGCATCAACAGTTTATGGCTCTTCCACTTGTGTACATGTGTGTAAAGTCAGCCAGTCCTCAGCTGAACCCTGTGTTAGCACGGTAAAGGAGGTGGAAGGGTCACTATCTGGAGAAGTGGAGAGCTAAGAAGAAAGTCACTATTATTGATTATAAATGCATATGCTCAAGAAAAAGACATATAGTAGTTTAAAAAGCCTTTACTTTCCCTTTGAGAAGGAAGGCACACAAACAGATATATAGTCTGGGAATGTTTCCAGATTCATCTTAAAAACTGATGTGGTGCACTTTATGCTAAGAATGGTCATTCTGCCCATGACAACACAAAGAGGATGTGCTTTGGGTACCTGCTGGTACTCAGTAAATCACCTGAGGAACATGATGACTTGACAGCTACCCCTTTGAATCAAAACAGGTAATGTTGGCAAACACCTCCGAAACCCTTAGCAAGCCATTTTATTTATTTAGCTATTTATGCATGGTTGGAGATACAGCTGATGTTTGTTCCCATTGCCCAAGTTCCGAATGAATTTGTCTGGCCTAGACACAAACAGTGATGTTTCCATCTAATGTGTCACTTAAAATATATTTTCATTAGTGCAATTCTCACCCGAGTAACTGCTGATTAGTGTATTCAAGTGGGGTGTACGATATACCATTTTCTCTTTCACAGAGTAATGGATGAGAACATTGAAAAGGTTTAGTTCAATCCCTAAATTCTCTATTAGCTACCTTTGTTCCTCTTATTCACACATCTTTCTCTGCCAGCTTATAGCAAATCTAATTGTTCTCTCTCCATAAGCATATGCCAGGACTCAAGGTGGCAGGAATATCAAGATGACATTCTCACAGTTCTCAAAATTACTGTGCATCTGGATTAAAATTTCATTGCTCATGAACTACACAGTTCATGAAATACACTTCTGTAATAATTCTATCTTAATGCAATGAGGTGGTAGATTCAGCTGGAAATCTTTTACTAGGAGAGTCTTATGTTGGAACGCTGACTCTACAGTATCTGGATGCTCTACAGCACAATGCTGACTCCATAAAAAGCTTTGATATAAATAAGACAAATGATTTCCTGATGCCTTACAATTCCACAACGCCCTTGACTGGAAAGCTAAGCAGCTTTGCCATTGAGCTTAATGGGCTCTCCAGCTACCAAGCTCCCATCTGGGCATATTCTGGAAAAGGACAAAAATTTCCTCCCAGTTTTCTATCTAGTGGCACAACTCTGGGATGACAGCAACTCAGAAAAAATTAGAAGTAACCTGAAAGATTAATGATGGTTAACAGTTAACAGCAATAAAAGTTTCAGAATATAAGTGGACACTTAGGGAAGTGAAAGAAAGTAACAGTGTTTCAAGTCGTTACTGAAAATAGCTGGTTTGGTAAAGGAGAAAATGATAAAAAATCTTGGCTACATTCAGTCCACTAAGACTTTTACTATTGACCTTAGGAATATCAAGGTTTGATTTATTTCTCCCTTGGTGAAAAAACTTACAGGCGTGCATCGGCAGTGCATCTGCTTTGAAAGAAAGTCTCCATTTATACATGTATGTGGTAGGTCTTTGCAGGATCTAAACCTTGATAAATGACTAATATAACAGGGACCAGCAAAGATAGAGAGATTCAGTACACTCCTCCTCATACAATGGTTTTTACTATAATTGGTGACTGGAATTTACCTCGAGTAGCATAAAAGAACCTATTTTGGCAAGTTATCTTTCCCTTCAGCAGCACAGTTTGGTTTTAATGTTTTTCCTTCATGGTTCCTACTCTTCAAAAGATAAGCAAAAAAGGAGAATTATGCCACTTCAGAAGGATCATCTAAATGTCATGTCATTCTAAGAAACCAGCTTGGTATTAGTGGACTGAAACAAGTGAAGTGCCACAAAATTAAAGTCATCAGATCATATGGCACATGGGGACAGAGTAAGGGAACTGGGATTTATTAACCTAGAGGAGAAGGCTCACAGGACATTTTACCAATGTGTATAAAAATACCTGATGGTGGATAGTAAAACTGATGAAGCTAGATTCTCCTGTATGGTGCTCATGACAGGAACCTCTGAGCATAAACTGGGAAAAAAATGGGAAAAAAACCCTCCAAGTAATTACACTTAAATGTAAAAAAATCTTGGTTTACTGTAAGCATCATTTAACAATGGAACAGGTTGCCAAAGGGGATGTGGAGCCTCCATCCTTTGAGATATGTAAAATCCAATTGTCCCCAGTCCTGAGCAACCTGGCTTTGAGCATATGACATGCACTAGAGTACCACCTAGGCCCTTTCAACTTGTTATTCTATGTTACTGAATCTGTGTAATAATGCACATTTTTCTTTGAAGCAACTTAGATGAAAAATTTTTATATGATCTACCCAAAAAGGCCCAAATTCCTTACAAGCAGGGAAAAAGGCTGTAGGGTGAAAAATACAGAAGACTGATGATACTCTATTGGTAACTTTGATCAGATTAAAATTTGAGTACATTAATTCTTTATAAACATATTTTGAGCATTGAGCAACTACAGTGGTGAGTGCTCCAGAAATAAATACGACATTTACCCTTAAGTGAACTCCAAAATAGTCCAAATCCCAGTCCAGGAGGTTGTATAAGAACTAAAACTAAGAGAGTAACATCTAATTTACAGCTAAATTAAAGCAAGAAATTTTATCCAAATTGCATTTTAAAAGCTGTGAGAATAGTGTAAGTGTTCCAATTGTAACTCACCTGGGTTCATTAACCGTTTCTGCAAGTAAAACATGCTTATGTAAAGTCTAGGCTGAGACATCTTCAGATAGATACAGAACAATGAGACAAGTTGCCTTCAAGAAGTTACCTTATTTGGCCGCTGCTAAGTTCTTTTATTAAGAAGAGTATTTTCTACCCTCTGATTTTTGGCACTTACCATTCATTTACTTTGTGTTTTCATAAACTTCCTGTAGTGTGGGAATAAAGAGCTCCTTGTAGCAGAGAATTTGTTTCATACTCTATTATCTGTCTTACTTTCACCTTAAATTTTATCAAAATTTTGAAAAAAAAAAAAAGAAATCCAATTTTCCCAAGGAGCAACTTCTTCAAAAAATAAAACATGCAAGTTCAGATAATCTTTTTGTATGAACTTCCAAGCATGAGAGTATTTTGAAAATTAGCTGTGAAGTCAATTTCCACATTATTTTGCCTTCATTTTATGAGCAGCAAATACATTATATATAATTCATCTATAAGCCATCATATGACATAGACACTAAACATATGAGCATAAGTATACATGTTGAATACTGACCTGACTACACAGCAGAGTTTAAACTCATGAGCCACTATACCAATCTCACATAAGTCTGTAATCATGGATCAATACCGTGAAAGTACCAAGGGCAAGTTGGAAGCCAGGGAAAGCAACCAGAAGTCTGTTTCTATACAACCTTTTGATAGATGCAGGCATACACCAATAACAAAGGAATGGTCCAGCTGCTTCTCATCTAATGTCCACTGCTAGGCAACAACAAAAACAAACAAACAAACAAAACCAACCAAACAAAAAATCCTGGTTCTTGTCTAAAGGGATCCTAGTGGCACTTGTTGAAAAGGCTGTTAACATCTGTGGGCCTGAATCTCACATACCCCAAGGTATAAAAGTGAATATGCTGCTCCCTGATGAAGACACCTCCATACCTGACAAACATAGCCAACCACCAATGTTTAATTTTATTTAATGAGTGAGTAATATCAAAATACTTGTTTGTGTAGTATCAGTGAAGACTGTTGTTGAAAAGTGTCACTTTTAAAAATATTGCTCAATAACACTCTTTTGACTTTTTTAATTTTGATGTGTCTGCTTAATACCACATAGGTACATCTTTTAGAAGAAACACAGATCCATATTTTAGGAAGATAAAAACTGAAATCCTAAAATGCACACTTCTTCCTACTAAGAAGGCATTAAATCAAATGAGCCTGAATTTGAGATAGTTTTGGGCTCCAGTGACTTCTTATACAGCTCCTCAGCTTTAAAAATTAGGAGATTTTTATAGATGTTTAGATATAGATTTAGAGATTTGATTCTAATCAGTCAGTTTTTTACTTGTTCTCTATTTTTTTGCAATGATCATACTGAGGAATTGCAATTAGTTACACAGGAGAGACTGAAAGCACAGCAGCCCAATTACAGTTTTTTCAATAGAGTTTTTTATTGTTAATAATTCATATACAAGATAATTTTTCAGTTGTGACAGTATGATGCATAATGGATTTTAAGATGGGCTTATATGAAGGTTAGCCTGTATAAGAAAAAAATTATGTTAGAGACAATATGAAAATAATGCGAGAGATCAAGAGAAATCCTGCAAAATAATCTTTAGATCTTCATAATTACCAGAACATGAAGAAAAAGGTCAAATAAATACATGGAAATGTTATTTTATAAAGCGTTTAATGGAAATCTAGAAAGATCAAGTGTAATGAGGTAAAAGATGCTTGACTAATGAAAACAAATTGAAGGCTGAAAAACAGTTCAGAAAAAGAGACGAAGAAGATTTTTTTTTTTACTATGACTAGCACCACCAAAAGCTACTATTTGAAGATTTTCTTTCCTCAGATGAGAAGATGATCCACGTTGCTAAGAGATATTTACAGAGTTTAGCCATGAAGCACTTTGTCAGCATTAATCCAGAAGCGGGAAAATGTGCTCTTTTCCTTGTGTCTAATTCAAATCAGTTCTTAGCAGAGGTACTCACTTGGAATGTGGCTTAATAACCAACTATATGTAAACTTTGCTATTCCAACATAAAACTTCCTCAACTCAAAAACCAACAAGTCTTAACATGACTGATTTCTCCTGTTTTGGGAAACAGCCTAAAAGACTGCAGTTATCTGCATCTGCTGAGAAAAGTGGAACATGGCAGTCACAGAAGCAGGGCATGGTGGGCACAGGCTAAGTGTCAAGGCACAGGTCTCTCACATTTAAGATACTCTGGGTTATGCTTCTTACAAAGTCACTTCTTACAATGGTATGTAGTGATAGGACAAGGGTAAATGGCTTAAAACTGAAAGATAGGTTTAGATTAGATATTAGGAAGAAATTCTTTACTATGAGGGTGGTGAGATACTGGAACCTTTTGCCCAGAGAAGTTGTGAGTGCCCCATCACTGGAAGTTTTCAAGGCCAGGTTGCATGGACCCCTGTAGGGGTGGAACTAGATTATCACACAAAGCAGACTTTATACTGTTGCCAAGTTATCTGTCCTTATTTACAATGTCTGTGCATATGCTTCTTTCCCTTCAGTTTGACTGGCAGGCCCCTACTCAGCCATGCCTGTCTTTTGCCTTCTTTGCCTGAACTCTTGCTCCTGTAGATTGCTAGCTCTTTCAGTCTATGGAAGAAGACTTCCTTAAAGATCTGCCAGCTCTCTTCAAAACCTTTGTCCCTGAGCGCAGTTTACCACGGACTATCTCTTTGAAGAGCTGGAAGTTTGCTTTCCTAAATTTCAGGGGCCTAACTTCTTACCTGACCCGTATCTCTCACGACTGCAAACTCCACCAGCATATGATCACTGAAGCCCAGGCTGTCTTCAGCCTTGATGTCCCCAGTGTCCACAGTTAGCTCTCTTATATTGATGACTCCCAGATTCAGTATTGCATTCCCTCTGTTAGAGCTACCTGACTTAAATAGTTATCCTCCATGCATTCCAGGAGTTCTCCTGGATTGTCTGCAGCTCACCATGCCACTTACCCAGCAGATGTCAAGGTGGTTGAAGTCCTCAAGACAAGAGCCTGCGAGTGCAATGCCTCCTGTAGCTGAAGCAAGAAGGTTTCATCAATAGGCTCCCCTTGATCAGGTGGCCTGTAGTAGACTGGCTACAAGGTGGTTCAGAGACAACACTCCATACACCTCTTGATGTAGATGGAAACCTCTCCGCCTCTCCTTCCTCTTTAGTCTCTTCTGAACAGCCTGTGATGAGTGCATCAATAGCTGCACTCCAGTAATGGGATTCATCCCACTGCGTATCAGTAATGGCAACTCTGTCATAGCTTTCTAGCAGCACAGTGGCTTCCAACTACTCTTGCTTGTTGCCCATCATGTGTGCACCTCAGCTGGGCTGTCAGACACGTCACCTTCCTTTGAGATATTTCCCTGATGTTTTCCTGTTTGCTTCTGTTACCTCAGGAGTCACAGGCTCATCCCTGTAAGACTGCAAATGTGCTCATGTCTGGTTCTTTCTTAAACTGGAAGTATAGATGAGAATATAAGTTATTCCCCAGATTCTCTTATCAAACATCTCAAGACCCTGAAAACCTTTTTTTTATCTCACTCAGACTATGTGTTGCCACTTCATCTAGATGATCATATCAATTATCTGTATGGTCCCTTTCAATCTAAACCTTTCTACTGTTCTGTACTAGCTATCCACATGGGGCCAATCAATATGACACAGGACCTATGGAAGCTTTCTGAACTAGCAGTGGGAGGTCAATCAGAAAATAAATTTAAAAAAGAGGGAGGGAACAGAAGTTGTCAAGGCAGAAGTGCAAATTAAGCACAAACTGAGTTTGTTACTTTTATAACTTGCCTTCTGAGAAGTGTGTCTGTCAAAAGGAGTATAAGTGCACGGCTTCCTTTTAATATAATCTGTGCTTTTGCACCAATACAAAGTGGTGAAGCTACAACACCTTCCTCCTTCTTCCACATCTTTTCTTTTTCAGTAAAAGCTTACTTGAATAAAAACCATGTCTGGGAAACATGGAGGATGAAAAAATATACGCAGGATCCAATCCTCTCAAAGGAAAAAAAAAAAAAAAAAAGAAAAATTAGCATTATTTCAACTGTGAGTTTTCACAGATGTGCAAGTATATTTTAGAAGGCATTATAGTTAGGAAAAAACCTAAACAACTGAAGTTCTTATCCTTGAAATACATATTTTTGATAACATCCAAAAGCCTCACATCTGTCAAATAATTGGAAAAGCTTCATAATGCAGCTTTTCAAGTGGACATTCCACTGTTGTCTCTTCTCCCCAAAACCCTGAAGTACTGTACTGACTTTCCAGTGGAGTTGCAGATCTGACCGTATTTTCATATCAAACCTCATCTTCACTATCACTTGGAAGCTCTCCTCTTCTGAGTATGGTTGAAAGAACCAAACGCTGCTGCTGGTAAGGGGCTATGTCACCTTGGCAAGGGGACTTCAGAAGATGGAAGTTGTCAATCAGCATTGCAAAGCATACACAGATATTCTTTTCCCAACTCTGTCTCACCATGATGATAGCTGAGGGCAATGCTCTAGGAAAATGCACACAGATTGAGACTTGTATTTCTTCCATTAATACTAATGAGATTTGCACTGTTTGAATCTCATGCCACCCACTAAAAAAGGACTTCCTATTCACTCCAGATTGTTGTGTTGGCAAGGGAGAGTTTTCTAGTATTTCAGACAAGATTGGTTTCACAGAACAGATATCCAACCTTTCATCCAAGCTCCCTGTGTGAATCCCTTGTTATCTGAAAACAATGTCTTTTGCCAGAGGTCCTAACAATTCATCAGCTATTCCAGGTCCAAAAAGTAGAGCAAGGCCTGGGAATACATACTTTCATGAACCCAGGCAAAAAAAGAACATTTATCGCCTGCTTTTGCCAAAGATTCATGTAAGAAGTAATCCCTGAAGAAACAGGGCAAATATTCAGGTCTGCTCAAACTCATAAGAATAAAATTCATAGATCCGGAAGGTGAAAATAAAACCTACACTGACTCGTCAAGAATATTAATAGTGTAAAGTAAAATAAACGTCTTTTCCTTGTGATTCTCAAGTAAGTAATGGTCTGTCTAACATGCAATAGTATTGCAGCAATGCACCTGCTGTTTTGGAAGTTAAAAATAACTTTTTAGTTTGTGTGAATTACTCTGAACTGCAAAAGAAAGAAAATCCATCTTAAAAGAAAACAATTAAAAAAAATAATTACCTGGCAGATATTTCAGGAAAACTCTTCACACTGTGATTACAAAAAGCAGTCATTATAAATGTTGGTTCTAAAAATACTAATGCAGAATGTGAAATAATATGCCGTCATTATTAAATTGTCAGGCAGTTGCCTGGAGAGAAGCTTAATAAAAGGTAGAAGTAAATCCATTCTTTTCAATTAATATTGAAACTTCTTTAATTTAGCAAGAAATTTTAATTTCTTTAATTTACTTAATTTAATTTCTTTAATTAATAAGCGATACTTCTTTAAACTAATCTTGTACACTTTGCTAAAAGCCAGCTCCATGCAGTTACAGACAAACTGATTTCTTAGTAAAAACTGTGCTGCCATACTTAACATATGATAAGGAAGATCTAATGCCATGTCTTGCATTCATGCATGTATCATCTGTTCCATATCAAATCCAGTATTGAAGCAATTAGGTGTATTTGCTATTCATATGAATTAAATAAAGAGGTGTGCAGGTGTGGTTAATCTGCAGCTACATGGTTTGTATCTTGGCACTGTAGTCACTGACATTCAATTAATGCATGAGATTTCAAAAAAAACCTAGTGAAAATTAAATTAATGCTCTTCATCCAAAACATTTTCTTCTGGAACATGAGCTGAACTACTGCATTCTTATTCTGATTTTGTCCCAGAATTCTCTTTTCTTTCATCTCAGTTATAATATGTTATATTTTGCAAGCAGAGATGTTAATCTCTAGTCACGCAGAATGTCCACTGTATGAGCAAAGGTACCAAAAATTGTTATAAAAAAACACTGAGAGTCAACTGTAAGATCTTTTGATTGAGCCACAGTGATTTAGGGACCGTTTGTGGAAATCTGTTTGCCTAAATTTACCAGACAATCAGACCCACTGCCATCATGCTATTAGTGTCATTACACAGAAATATTTACCAAAATGTAGAATTAGCATCATTTTAAAAAGAAGACATGAGAGTGTAGTGTAAATGCTTGCCAACACAGAGAGAAAAGCTTTTGCAGTCTTCATATGTATTTTTTTTTACTTGCCAGTATTTTTTCTGTAAGAGGTGTTACTTCATACAAAAGCTTTGCAACCGATACTTCTAGAAATACCTTGTCTGTTGACAGGTAGAACTGGCTGTACTCCAAACAGCTACATGATGGGGCTAAGATGGAAATCTATATCCAGAAAGAGATTGCATCAGCAGAAAAATACTTGGATACGCATCCAGAAAAATGTCACATAAATAGGCATCTGTGAAGAAGCAGAAAAACCTTGAAAAAGAAAAAAATTTCTTCTGGCCTGGTCTGAAAACAGTTTTAATACTTAATAAAAGGACAGAGAGGAATGACTAAAGAAGAATGTCATCTTCACTGAGAAGCACGAGAAAATCCTTCAATCAAAAGAGACTATCACAGAGATGTCTCAAGTTATATTTTGTATAGTTATTCATATATTAGTTATGCAATGAGCCATCAGAAGCATAAACCAGGAATTTAGATGAAAATAGTTTGAAGGCAGGACATTTTTTCATGACTAAGCAGTCCCTGGTCCCAGCAATGTCACAACCCTATTTTCAAACATACCAAAGTCAGTTACCATCATACCATTAAGTGGTATAGTTAGACTTGGCATTAACATTTTGCACAGTTTTTCAGTTTTCATTTTCCCAGAAGCATGGAATTTTCATAATGACATAGAATGTTTCCCATTTGTTTCAGTGACAGCATCCTATTTGAGCCTAATTTTCCCAAATTACGTTTACAAGATGACAACTATGATACTAATCAGGTGGAAAATAATGTGATCAAAAGCAAAAGCTGGTTGTTGGCTTTTACATTTTATATATACCCAAATTCAGTATACCTACACAAAAACATAAGTATGTTAGAAAATATAGGAAAGTTATTTTCACTTCTCATATTTCTAAGATGACAGATGGAGTGGGAATCCTTCCCATCCCCTCCAGCTTTTAAGCTTTTAAGCCTTCTTTATAATGATTTGGAAGGATTTTATACATCGTATAAAGGTTACCACATGTTGGTAATTTTACTTTTCAAAATGCAGTTATAATAAAAACATTTAATAATAATTGGGAGGGTTATTCTAAATTTCATTACTTTGATTCAAATTTCTTTGCTGATTTTTCCCTTCTTCCTGCTTATTTTTCTGTTCAATGCCCTTGGTTTTCAAAAATTGGTCCTACTCACCAGTCTCTCCCCACTTTTTCTCAGTTCTTGTGCTAATTGCTTAGGTTTTCACCCTTACCCTCCATTAACACTCACTCTATTCCAAGCTTTTTGTCACAGTCCCTCAATTAACCAGTTTTCACAACTGAGTCATATTTTTCTCTCTTCACTCATCTCACCTTCGTAATCTGTCCCATCTTTGTCACTAATTTTCCCTCTCTCCTACATATTCAATAATTGATCCTGCAATAATTGACCCTCGGAAGAGTTCTCTCCTTACAGAAGAGACAGCACAGAGGAAACAGAGAATCTGAAGGGTTGCTGAAGCTGTCATAAGAGCCTGCCTCTGAAAACCACCTCTTTTGAGTCCTAGTTACCTTGAATACTAAAACCATAGCTTTCCTGCTATTTCCACTTAATTTCTCTTCCATTTTATGCTTTCATCTTGTCTCTCCACATGTTCAAAGAACAAAAATCCAACACCCTCTTACATGGAAACCAAGAGATGATTATGCAAACTGTTTGCATTATTTATTCTCACCTGGAGGCATGCAGGACAGGAAGGCCCTAAGGTACATCCTATGAATTAGAATTGTATTTCCTTCATTGCCAATATTATGGAAACCCCATCTCTGAAGCCAGGTCACTGCTTATCCCAACCGTCACTTAGAGTTTGAGTTTTTCTCATTTTAAAATTGCATTGCTTAAAGTTAATAGAAACTTAGCAACAAATCAAAGTCAATATTTAGTTTAAAAATAACCACTTAAGAAAAGTCAGCATTCAGCTCTTAGGGATACTGTTCGATTGCAGTCCTAAACTTATCTTCTACCTCAGTTAAAGAAGTTGCCAAAGAACAGTATCTATCATGGCCATACACTTCTCTGAGATCTTGACCAGCATATAAGAGTGAGAGATTGCACTAATACCACAGTTCATCTACTTCATTTCCCTTTATTTTATATACCACTGTAAATCTGGAACAAGTAACTTCAAATTTGCAATAATTTGAGTAAAACAAGATAGGGATAATCCACTGCGTGTTGTACTTTGCCCACAGACTTTTTCCAGGAACACATCTCTAAGCATAACTTGAGAATAAATACGAGCATTTCTTATTTTGTACAGTGTTTGTAATATTATGATAATATTATGGTAGGTCCTGCCATTAAGAATTAGAAACAAAGGTCAGCAAAATATGCACACATGTGGTGGTTGTTGTAGCTGTTTTTTTCTTTTTAGGAACAAGCATGCTTATTTCTGCTAGCCATAGACTAGTCTGAACTGTAGGAAGATTTGAGTTTCAGTTTTGTCCATTATCATTCTATTTTGCCTTTCCAGGTGAAAGCCAGCAATTAGACAGGGACATAATACTTGCAGACAGAATAGTTTATTTTTAATACTTCAACCTTAAGGCAATTCAAAGAGCAACAGCAACAAAACAGAAACAAAAACACCCCCCCCCCCAATAAAACAAAAAAGCAAAGCAAACAAAACAAAACAAAAACCCAACAAAAACACAAAACAACAAAAAAACCCAAACCAAAAAACAATAAAACCCCCACCAAAAAAAAAAACCCAAACAAAAAAACAAAACAAAAACCAAACAACAAAAACAAAAACAAAACCAAACCAAACAAAAAAACACACCACCACTTACTTCTGAGGCCTCAAATAATAACAGATTGCTAAAGACCTCATCTTAAACCCACAGCCTCACAGCTTTTAAGGCAAAATTGGCTTGAATGTGTCTGGAAACAGACACTGCAAATTTGATTCTGTCCACTGAACACTGCACAGAGATGCCTTTGCCTATCTCCATGGGAGTAATCAGAAACACAATTTGGCCTCATGTGTCTTAATTCATCCCTTAATCATTTTCTGACTTGTCACTCAGGGGCTTCTGTCATCCCTCTGTGTATTTGGAAACCTGGCAGTAAGCGAGATAAATTTCCTAGACAGTGCCTTAATTTCTCAACCACTGCATAGGAATTACTCTTCAGGATCAAATCCATTAATGTCCAAAGTCCCATTTATTTCTCACAGACAATCAAATAACTTCAGACAGGGCTCTGACCGAAAAAGCTTAAGCCATACTTTGCCAAGTCACCTCTTGGTAGCCTCATGCACAGCAGCTTTAGTGATTATGATGTATCTGTTAAAGGAGACCTCCCCATTGAAGTCTTTGGAAACATTCAGCACTGAATAAAATAACTGAGTTTATTTTAGCCTTTAAATACTAATTACTCGTGCCCATATAACAATACAAGCAGCTGCAGTAAAGTATTAATTTTTTATTTTCTTGGATATTTTCCTAGTATTTTTTAATTTTCTTTTATTTTCATACTGTCCACTTATCTCACAGAAGTCGACTACTGAATAAACAGATGTAAACTTCCTTTTTAGCTGGATAGAATAATACCATATTCACACTTAAACACTGTGTGGTTAAACCATAGGTTTTGTGATGAACCTACAATCATTCTGTATTGAAAATATATCAGTAGATTTGAAATATATCTTTTGTACCAATACACATTTCTCTGCTTATGTTACGATACTCTTCTTGGAATCAGAGGCATGATTCAGTATATGCAGAATTCACAGGATCACAAAATCAAAAATATTCTGTGTTGGAAGGGATCCACAAGGATCATTGAGTCCAACTCTTAAGTGGTCCAGTTCAACAGAGAGTTTCTCACTGATTTTGGTGGATTTTGGCACATATCCAAATGGAGGCTGGCAAAATCAGAAAGCCATGATGGAGTAAAAAGAGGAGAAAAACAGGAAGAAAGATTAAAAAAAACCACAAAGATTTGCAGATCAGTTTCCTGCAAAAAGAATACCATTCATATGTAACAAAAGCACTTGGCAAATGTAATCAATGATTAGGAGAAGGGGAATAACCATGAGATTCACTGGAAATTTATTTTATTTCTGGAAGCTAATTTCTGAGTTTCCATGCAACATTTATCTCATGTTTATTTGTAAACTCATTGCTTTGCCATTGCTTGGGTTGTGTAACTGCCCTGCCAACTGATACAGCTGTGCTACTGCTCAGTGCATGAGCTACTTTGCTGGCAGGAGAATAGTGACTAACCAAATAAAAACATCTACTAATCACTGAAAAATAAAAATTCATATGAAAAATTCTGGAACAGATTCTGAAAAATTTCTATGAACATAATTATTTGAAAAATATATATGAGGTTTTCATTGATTAATTCTTTTGTTTCAGTTACAAAATAATAAATGGCCTCTTTTCTGTTCAGCTAGTTCAAGTCAGTACTAAACATGATATCAGTATGATAATCTTTATATTTCTGTTACACCTCTTCAAAGTTCCCATTTCCAGATCTTGCCATATTGACAATCCAGAAAGTACTAAAATTTGTATTTAGCTTCAAATCTTTGAGAATAGACTCTTTCAACACTAAATTTCTGCTTAAAATGCAGCCAATGCTAAAATACTGCATGACTACTTATGAGAAGCCTCCACAGCACTTCTGATGTTAATGTGTACACTGAAATATATTTATACCTAGTGGCAAAATTCTGACTTTCAAAAATATTGCATGGAAAAAAAAAAAGTCACTCTTCTGAATGACCGCTGATAAAAAGGGTTGTAAAAAATAAAAGTTAATTATCTGGTTTTATTTGCAATATTCTTTCTACTTTTGCACAAGGATTTTATTCAGCAATTCCCAGTTCAGATTTCATTATAGACAGTAAGAAGACATGGAGATCTATACATGAATGAAGTAATAAAAAGCAATCATAAAGACTACTAACACAATTATAGCACTCTAGAAGAACTATAACATGTATTAAATAATATGAGTCAATAAGATGCAACATTCTTGGGATTAAAAACAATTAAGAGTTTTATGCATAATGAACAGAAGGCTTTAGGAATTTTCAGAGTTATTTAACTTGTTTTACTTTTTTCTCATAAAGTCTATTTGAATACTATTTTATAGAAAATTTACAGGGATTCCAGTGTAATAAGTAATTAGTTGGCAGAACAAGCCATAGTGGGAGAGGCTCCTGCACCCTGCTCTTCTACTTTGATACAACGGTTACCCAGAGAAACCTTTTCCGTGGAATAAAGTGTAAATCAGACTGACTCTTTTCCCTTGGGACTCTCAACCATGCTAGTCATAGGGGAGATGCATTTTCCTATAGTAACAGACCAAAAGCATATAAAATTTTCATTAGAATTAGGTGACCAAACAGCATTTATTTTCTGAAGCCACAAAGACCAGGGTATTTCACTGCAGAATAAATTTTGGGCAACCTCAAGCATCTTCTTCAGCACAGAAATGGACTCATTTTGGTAGACGAGCTTAATAGCACACATAAAACACATGTATTTGACCAAGACTATATGAAGACTTCACTTAATAAATAAGTTAATATTACTTATTTGATAAGAAAAAAGAATCTTTCTCAAAGTCCAAAGTATTTATCACTCTTTCAAATCTGCTTGTTTTTGGTTTTTGGGTTTTTTTTAGTTGAACTAGAAGCAGTTCCCTTCCCTAGAATCAGAACAACTTTAGCAGCAAATAAAGGGGGAAAAGCCTCTATCTTTGTTTAACCTATCCATTTGTGTCCTGTCAAGAGGAATTTTATTTATCCTGTTATGTTGTTGTCATGTCTCACACTATTTGACAGTCTTTAATGTGATTTGAATATAACTTGACACGTTGAGGCATTGCAAAGCAGAAAACAAATATTTTTAAATCCCTACAATCTTCTATTGTTTGCAATATGCATGTCAACAAACCCACCACTGCTCAGCAGAGCAACACTGCCAGGCAGCTCAGAAGGGGTGTTACCTAAGGCTGGAGATCTACTCCTTAGCACAAAGATGAACTGACCTTCATGTTGAACTCATCTGTTCTCCCTGCAAAGTAACTACAGTGCAAGGCAGGAGGAGCCTTTTGCGTCCTGCTCTGCCACAGAGACCTTCTTCAGGGAAGAAAGTGTAAATCAGAACTTCCTCTTTCCCTTGAGACTGCCAGCAACACTCCTAGTCTCAGAGAAAAAACATTTTCTTTACTAACAGAACAAAAGCACACATACTTTCCAAGGAGCACATTGTGTTTCTGTCAGGTGCCTTCTCTCACATAACACTGACCTTCACAACCTTTGGAGCAAAGGCTGATTTGTCAAGCTTTGAAATGTGAGCAATAATAAAGCTACTGTGAGGATATATTGTGTGAGATTTTTACTTGATAGAAACCTGAATTGCACATTGAAGTAGCTATGCCACTTTTATGCCACTTGAATGTATGAATATGTTAACAGATTTGTTTAAAGAAAAAATAGTTTCTATATACTTCTTGAGCAGTATGTGCATGCTCCCCGAGCTTATAAATAACAGTCTTGAACAGTCTAGACTGCATGAGTTCACATTATTGTTATAAACATTTTATTTAAAAGATTTTTATTCAACTTAAATCACAGGAAAATCTAGACAGGCACACACTGGAATCTGCCTTGGTTTTTCATGCAATTCATGGAGAACTCTGGTGACTTCCCTTTTCAAAAAACATTGCAGTAACAGGAGAGCTCTTCAGTAAGATCTTTACTGAGATGCTCCCCTATGTCAAAATCTAAACCCTGTCACATAAGATATTAGGCAGCTGCTACAGTGCCTGTCTGTCATCAATAATGTATAGATCACATATAAAATTGCACTACATTAGAATAGAAAGTCCGTAATTTGTTGGAAGAGGAAAAGATTGTTTCTGATTTTTTCTTTTGTTGGAAAAAGGGTGAATGATTCCTTTAGTAACCTCTCTAGGTTCCCAATAGACTACTCACAAGTTACATGCTTCCATTGCTTGATCAGAGTGAGGGTATTGTACTTGGTGTCATGCGAAGGTCAGCGACTGCAATCTGGTAAATTTTTCAGAATATCTGTTTATCTTCACACACAGCATCATGGTTTTATGCGAGAAAACTGAGACTGATAGTTAAAAGGTTGGAGTTCACTGAAAATCGGATCTGGAATCTCTTTTAAGTTCAAGCTGAAGTTCTTAAATATGAAATCTAAAGAAAAGAAAGAAAACTTCGCCTAGACCATAAACCCAGCCAGAGGAATATCCATTTTAATACCTGAATATCTAATATTTGTAATATGCAGAACTCCAAATGTAAAAGTATGGAAATGGAATAGAAAATGAGAAAGATCACCAAGGAAACCTCTGAAAGAGATATCAGGAAAGGCAGGAATGAAATGGAAACGTGAAAAAGTAAAACTGAAGTGGATCACATTAAGGAGATTAAAATGAACAAACAAAAAGCCATTAGTATAGTACTAAAAGAATGATGTTGGGGGAATTTTGCTCCACACTTTCATTAATGATATTAGCCCAAAAAGAAGATGTGATACCTACTGAAGACGTGTGGCATTACAAGACAGAAAGGAGGATAACTGCAATACTGTATAAAGCTTAGAAGAGTGTTTTCAAATTCATCACTCATGGAACTGAGTGGAAATAATAAAGAAGTATAAAGACATAAATTTATCAGTACTTCAGCAGTTGTGACATTGGCCCACTAGTGTGATGCTACCATAAAGCAATCAAATAAGATAACAATATTGTATCCACAGAGATATTTCCATCACTGATTCCATGAGTGAGATCTATTTCAAAGCACTGTTCTAGTCATACATTCCCAGAATGGTGAATCGAAGACACACCTGTCTTTATAAGTGATAATTTATTTCTAATTAGGATGAAGTAATTGATGAAGTGTTGAGCAGAAATTCTGCATTGCTAAGTAATTGGTAGACTGTATGGTTTCAAAATTACTTTTTGAAAAGCAGAGGGAAAAAATTAAAAGTAAAAAAAAATTAAAGTATTCAAACCATTTTAAGTCCTCACAAGAACTTAAACAAATTCTCTTCCTTCACATGTGATCTCTAAAGATAGCTAACATATAATAATTAGGGTAAAACCAGCATGACTGCTGTTAAAGTGAGTCATTAAGGACAACCAATTGACAGGTTTTATTACATTTCTGTTTACTATTTTTCTGCTTTTGAAACTGAAAATATTGAGGTGTCAGTAGGATATCTCTTGAAGTTAAAGATTTTCAAGAGACTGGATATTTTAGAGAAGAAAAACAAAATCTTTTCAGCCCTGAGCATTCGCAACAATATGAGTAGACAATAGATAGAAGACGGAATGACCTCTCAAGGATAGCCGTGCAAGATACTTAAAATCAGAAAGAAAAGCCCATGCCATTCTCCACAAAGAAAATAAAAAGAAGTTTGGGACAGAATCAAAATGAATAATTTTAACCTTTTCAGAATGTTTCATTTGATGCTAAAAAGGGAGATCTATCATACATCAGGACAAAATCTTGACACCAGCGTTTTTGGGACTCATCTGTAAAGACACTGAGGAACCAGCTCTGGATTTTTAGTCTTGAATTCCTCTGTGCTTTGTATTCCAATGCTACACTTGTTCCCAAGACCAACTTTACCACCCTCCATCCAGAGACATCCTGTCCTAGTGTACTGAAAGTTAGCATGACTAAGTGTGCCTTTGCAGAGGAAGTAGAGGTATGAAGCATTGCTGAGGAGTAAGAAGAGGTAAGGGCATCATAGAAAAGTTCTAATGAGTGCTTTCAGAGTTAGTGGAGGAGCCTAAAGTGACAGGCTTAAGCTACCAAAAAGTCTCAGCTCTGAAGCTGATTCAGCATTTGGAGATGAGACTGCTATCCACAGAAGATGATAAATATTAAAATCCAGTTGCTAATTTTACACAGGAAAAAAGCACTACACAGATGTTATAAGGCCCTAGGAATCTGGAGCTCTTGCTGCATCTTGGATTACTGACATTTAGCAACATGAACCTTGTTCATACTTTGCATCCCTTCTTCTTTTTCCCTCCTGTCTGTTGCAATTTAGTGCTTTTCATACACCCGGGCTAGCAATAGGTGCTGTTGTAGGTCAGACCACAGCCACTTGCCTTCCAAACATAGACTGGTTGATGGGCAGGAAAAACTCTCCTGATGAATTGCTGGGAGAAGAATCTCTTCCAGTGCACATTAACGAAGAAGGATTGGCCAACCAAATCTCCATCCTTGACCCAACACCCCACTGTCTGTTCTTGGGTTTTTTTGCTGTTTCTCATACTGCAGCACCAGTACAAAGTCTCCTCCCAGAGGCAGGACAAGTACCCACATTCAGTACTAGAGCTTTTTTTGCTCTTTACTGCTGCAACACCTACAGTAATATCCACACTCACAGTAATCCACAATAATATCTTGACTACTTATGGGGAAAATACTAACACCAAAGCCTCTTCCTCTGCCAAAGTATTCACGTCTCCTTGTTCCTTCCTGAACAAGGCACAAGTACATAGTGAGTTTACTGACATTAAGCAGTAGTCCTTCCACTCAGGACTCTCATGTGAAACACTCAGTGAGGTTTCTGCCAGGGATTTCATTAGTGTGTTGCCTTCTCAGTACAATGGTGCTGTCACAAGAGTCTCACTCCATCTCAGTTTTCTCCCTAAAAGACTATAAAAATAGGATTATTTAAATGATTTCCATAAAAACTTCAGTAAGAGAAGTGTGAGAGGGCATCAATTGACAAGCTATACCTCTGGAATAGTATAGTGATACTCTAATATCCATAGTTCTTTTAAGATATGTATGTATAATGTCTTATCAGCAAATGATGCTGCCTCTTACTTGTAGTTGTTTTAGACTTTGATGTCAGTTCAATCTTCCATGCATCCTGGCCCACTTTCCAAATGTTCCAGCAAGGCCACATTCTCAAAGCAGCACACAGATTTGATACTTCGAAACCGGTAAAGTAACAAGCTGTCTAATGTCACTATTTTAATTATGGCAGAAAAGAAATATATCTCAAGAAAGTGGGGACATATATACGAAGCCTCCATTCTGTCTTCTTTGCAGACGATGTCACCACCTTAGGCTACGTCCAACCATGGTTTTTCCACTTCAGATATGCTCAGTAAGGACTGGAAATGAAATTATAGACCATATGTTCTTTTGCAGCCTGTAACAGTTTAGGTTACCACTGTCTCTCCCTAAGCTTTGTGACTCTTACAGCTCCTGTCACTGTTTTCAGTATGGGCTGCAGCAGAGGTTGTTCATTCATATGCACCACTGATTCTGGGTACTCTCCCCATTACCAAACCAGACTCCATCTTCAGGTCCTTCACAGAAGGAAAATGGGAATGATAACTGCCCTGGTGAAGGTGTCCAGCAGACACAGAAGAAACAAACTGTGAGGTGCATAGGTGCAGTCCAAGGTCAGTCATGACCAAATGCTTTCCAGACTGAAAGCAGTAGCAAAACTTTATAGAAACTACCCTACAGTTCCTACCACCCTAATGTGGCCAGTTCCCACATTAGCAGTGTTCTAACGTGGTACTAGACCAACGGATACCAGGCTAAGCAATTCCTCACTTTCCTCCACACACCTGCCTCCCCTTCCTGGAGCCCTGACCGGCTGTGCTTCTGCATTTCTTCCAAAAGGACTGCCATGATCTAGCATCAACTCTGTTCACTCTTTCTCATTCAGATTGCCCTCACCTCACGTCCTGGTCCTCATCCCGGAAAGGCTCCACAGCTACTTCTCTCCCATAAGAATCAGAACTACCTTTTCTCCCCCCCCCCTCTAAAGAGGTCCACTGAGGGAACTTATTTCAAAGCAGTCTGCTGCCTCAGCCTTGTCCAGTGCTAGAAGCAGGGACCATTTGCTGTGACATATCCTAGTTATCATTCAGATATTTTCTCTGACCCTGTGGTTTAAAGATTCCTTTTTCATCTTACAGAACGAATGTAGAAGGCTTTCTGCACTGAAATAAATCAATAATTACCGCTTCATATAGCAGGGCATCATGAACCACTAGCGCAGCTACTCGGATGAGACAGATAAGTACCAATGATGTTGGAAGAATCCTGCCTTGATAGCTCTCAGCCTTCTAAATATCTGTCATCAAAGAGCAAGAAGCATCTGTCTAATGCTTCAAGCCAATTCACACAGAATAAGGGCACCTTGTAAAGCAATGTATGTTCATCCAAGGAAAAAGATGCAGAAAAAGGGCAAAACAAGAAATATATTTACATTGAAAAGAGCTGTGTCAACACAAAAGACTAGTCAACTTCAAAATCTGTCTTTAGGCCCTGACTTCTAGCTCTTCAAAAAGCCTTTGGACCCTAACATTGGTGAGAGATCACTGTGACCCCAAAAACTTTTATTAAAGATTGGGGTCTGAGGCTGAGTTTTTCATCTGAAGAAGACTTACAATTCTTCATTTGCTGCAGGACATTAGAGATTGAATAGGGCAAATGCTTCAAGTTCCTCTAACTAGATACATTTCCAGTATTATCCAGTATCACATAGAAATTTATAACTGAAATAAGATTAAAGCATGAAAGCACAAAGGAAGCCATAACTATTCAGCAACTACAAGCAGGAACAACAACAAAATTCCTCATTGAAGACTGTAGGATCTCCTCTTAAAAAACCTCTGCAAACAGAAGTTCAACAGCCTACCCAAGCAAAGTTCACAATGTTTGGCCTTCCCATCTATCAGGTCCTTTGGCCTAATATTTAAACTAAACCTCTTTTGCTGCAAGTACTTGAATCTGCGCTACAGATTATTTCCCTCCCCTATGTATTTCCTCTTACATACTAAAGTACACCCTTTTTTTCCTTTACTTCTCCTTTTACCCAGAAAACTCATTTATTCACAATTCCCATGATTCTCATTGTCTGTCTCTCAGTTTTCTCCAAACACATTTGTAAAAAGTTGCTGAATCTAATGGATCACTACAGTCAGCCCATGCACAGCCATCAGCAAGGTGACAGATGTACTCTGAATAGACATACACACAATGCACATATAGATATACATGTGGCTGGCCACACACATACATGAACATCAGTACTCATACAAAATCAACACACAAACAAAAAGAGCACCAATGGCCTGATCTTGTTCCCTTATATGGAAGCCCATTAGCAGAAAATATATGTATATATATGTATATATGAGACATATATATGTATATATATACATATAGACACATATATACAAAATATATATTGCTCCAGTAACTGACCTTAGACATTCAGTCTCTCTAATATCTGTGTCCTTGATCCTTTGGCATTCCAGCTGCCTCACTCACAGACACAAACATATGCAACCATGTCTCTCTTTCTGAAGCTGCACCCTAGAAGTACAGCTTCAGTAGCTGGCTCAGACATCCTGGTCCCTCCAGTAGTCAGGTCACAGACCACTCAAGTCTCTCCAAACTCATGGCGAAGCCAAAATGTGACTCTCAAGCTTCTGTCTTACTCAACAACTAGTCCAGTTTGGTGTTTGCCATTGATTACACACTGACATACATCCATAAGTATGTATGCACTTGAGTTTCTTCAGCTACTGGCACCAAAACCCCACAGGCCCTCCATGGTCCAATTTAACTATCTGGAACTTAGACCTCCATAGAGAGAAGTGCACTGAAAATAAATAGGATTTTTTTTCCTGAAAATTATTTAAGAATAGAGTTGAACAGGAAGACAGCACAGATTGCACTGATCAGACTCAGGGCACTGATCAGCAAGTTGCTTACAACAGGCTCATTTAATTATCCTCTTATCTCTCAATTTTCCTAAGCTTCTTCCTCCCCAAACCATTAAGATTCCTTCCTTTTCCCCACTTTTGCTTCCTTCTTTAAATATACCAGAGTAGGATATGTTCAATGCTGAGATGCTCTTCCCCTTGCATTTCATACAAGGCCTGTACCTCCTCAGCAACAGCCTCCTTCAGTCCAGAAGTTGCTCAGGAGAACCTGTCCCACTGAGTCATCTTGATGGGTTTCAAGTGGGGATGAGGGTTAATAGTTTCTTTGTGACAGACCTGGGAAGAGCCAGGCAGAAACGCACACCTCTAGCTGAATTACTGGAGTTCCCTTGCCTACCTTAATGTTTCTGTCATTTTTTTGTGCTCGTGTGTGTGTGTGTGTGGTAATCAGTCTTTAGTTCAATAGCCCAAGATGTTTTTCTTGTGTAGCAAAGCCTAAAATTGAGAGCAGTTCTACAACTGTAGTTTTACAGAGAGCAAAAGCAGTGGGCAGATGAATTCACATATCAGGAAGCAATAGTCTCATTAGCACTTCCCAATACAATATTGCTTTTTCCTTTCTCTGTCTGTACCACCTTAATCACAGTTCAACTCTGACTCACTATTGCCTGCATCCACTTTGGCAGAGCTACTATTTATCTATCCTGCATTTACACAATTGATTAGTCCTGCTTTAGCAGGAAATTTTATGCTGACCCTAATGGATTTCACCATATTTTTAGGACATTTCAGTAAGTTGTTAATGTCCCTTTGAATTCTAATGTTCTCTTCAAGCATATTTCTTTCTGAGAGCCATAATCTGTGCATTTAATAAAGAGCCTCTCTTTTCCAATATTCAACTTGGAAATATTAAATAGTACCAGTCCTATGAAAGGTCTGTGGAATTGAATATACCCCTGCTATTTAGCATAAAGCCTTTATAAAACTCATTTCCCTGATAGTCAGGTTTACACTTGTGCCTCAGTCTTTAAGGGTTTGTTTCTGTGTATCTACTTCATGCATGTAATTTATAATTTGATCTGGTTTCCTTTGCTGTGTACTACCTTTTCTCTAATCTGGAGTGTAAGAGGTAGCACCAATAAAGCTGACATTTTAGGGAAGTGTCAGATACTCTGAACTCCATATATCTTTGTGTCTGCTTCTCAGGTAATTATTTTTTTTTTTAGTTTGTTAAAATTGTCTTTTTTAAGTCTACTGGGTTTGGATTCATTTTCTGTGGGTTTATATATCTATTTCATGTTCTTACACATGCCTTTTCTAAAAATATATTCAAATTGTCCACTTGAAATCATAAGAGTAAGCCTAATACTTGTAGTTAACCAATCATAGAAAGGGCCGGAAGACTTTCTCCCACTTTTGTGTGAGAAAACTCCTATTGGCACAGAATACAATGCTTCTTCCTGCTACTCCTATTTCTCAAGTAAAGTAGGGCTTTTTAAACAAGTTCTTTGTACCTTACTTGAATTCAAATGGTTATGACAATCCAGAAGACTTTGATAAAAACATGAGTTTCAAAAAAATTTCAAATTTAAAAGTAAAAATCATAAACATTAACTTCACAGCATATTTGACAGTGCTTTAAGTACTTTTGCTACATTAAAAATCTAGAGATACAAAGAATCAGACAAATTCACAATTGTTAAAAATCCAGGAATTTGACAAAATGGCCAAAGTAAGCAGAAATCCTTCATTTAAGAACTTTAAATGCTTGGATCTTGCCTAGCAATTAAAGAAAATAAACCAAATTAGCTCACAAAACATTCTCCAGAATGTGAGCTGAATGCATATATATGGCATCATCGCCTGTAAACATAAAAGTAAAATACTTAAAAGACAGAATAGAGTGTGCAGGACAGTAGTTCTTAAATGCTCCATTTCAGGTGTTCAAATTTACTATATTATCCTACCTTTCAATGGGACACTCAAATTCAGTGTGTCATTTCAAGTCTCCCTTCTAAGAAATGGTACTTTGGTCTTACACGAAGTTTTGATCCAAAACCCTCTTAAGGCAGGGAGAATCAACAGAACTTCCACTTGCTGAAATTAAACCCTCACTGAAGAGGAAAAAAAAAAGGAAGGATTGGAAAGGGCTGAGGGTGAATACGGAACTTGCAAGCAGAAAGAAGATTGAATGCAGAAGACAAAAGCACTTATAATCAAATGAAAATATAAAAATGTATCATCTTGCTAATTATTTTGTATACTACTTCTCTGCTTCTATAATTTGACAATCCCTGTGGACAAAGCCTGAACAAAAATAATTAAAAAGGCAAACTTAGCAACACGGCAACAGATATTTCATCAGAAACTGTCAGTTATATGATGAAAAAGAAACTATTTGAGCAAGTTTTAAGTGAGCTTATTATATGTAGAATCAGATGTTAGCAGAGCCGTTGATTAGAAGATGATAGAGCCATTCAGGATATTAAAAAGAATCTATAAAATATTTCAGATATATTTTATTTAGAGACTTAACTATTCAGAATTAAAAATAAACACCAAGAATAAAAATCCTGTATCATTCCATGCACTTATGGACCCAGCTGACAATGAGCACAGTCCATTCTATCAAATAACTGTGCAGGTCTATGATGATGTAGTATCAGTTTAAGAATATTTACTAATGTACTTTATAAGAACTTCTAAGTAGTACACCTAAAATGATTGTTCTTGTGTAAAGCAGAGTCAGCCTAGCTAAACTAACACAGTAGCTAAACAATGAGGTAAAATGTAGTAGTTTTCCAGCGGTAAAAATGAGGCTCACACTGTTTTGAAATTCACAACCTACAAGTTTTTACTGGTATTGAAACAGTCACCTCTGACTCAGACTTAGTTCCATTCACCCACAACAAAATCTGCCTTCCTTGTTTTGTTTTTCTCACTAAGAGGATTAAGAAGAACACTAACATTTTGCAATTAAAAAAGGGCAAATATTTAGCACTTTGCTCATCTAAGTATTGAATATGGATTTCTCATTGCTTTTGTGATTGATGTATGCCTAAATAAAAGTCTGTCATTATCCTAACAATGACTACTATTCTGTATTTTTCTTTTGAAAAGACTAGTAATTTTACTTTTATAGAGGTAATTAACATAATTCTGTGTGGTTCAGAAATATGTTAAAGTACAACAAAAAAGGGGAGAAAAGAGCATTTTCTGTAGCTGTTCAAATGTTACAATAGAAAACAAAACCAACCACAATTAGTGTTGGTTTGTGGCCAGGGGAAAAAAAAAAAAAGCGTCGAGAGTGTAAATTAGGAGGATCCCACGAGATATAAGTGGATCCAAATATGATCAGACATTCTGGTAACCAAATTAATTATACCAGAATACAGGCAGTTATTTCAATCTACTTGACTGCATAAGCAAAGGTCTCGCTATCACAGTGAGAAATGCAGTGAGAAATGCCCTGAGCTTTATTGAGGGAGGCTTATTCCATCCCATGTCCCAAGTAACATGGGTACAGCTATTTGTATAATGCACTGTTATTTAAGCACACGGGAGACAAGAACAGAGGAAACTGGGAGAATCTTATTACTTAAACTACTATCTATATCAGTATCTTGTCACTGTTATATTTTTTGTACCTTCCACACAGTCACCTTTTCTTACAAATAAAAAAGAACAAGGACAGGATAGGGGGAGAAAAAGCATGTTCAGAAAGCTGGTGCTAAAAATAGTAAAAAGTGATGATATGGCAGAGAACAGAAATCTCTTTATGATGTTAGAATGAGAGTAAGGCATGGTGTGCTCTCTCAGCAGACTTTCATACATCTCCAGTCATGAAGTGATCACTGACCCATGAACACTGCTTGCTGATTTGTGGCTTATGCTATCAACAACCTAGCTAACAAACTCAGTTTCCTTCAAGTTCTGTAAATAGTTTTTTCTTTTTCAATAAGGATGAAAATTAGATTTAAGAATTATGTATATATTTTTATGGAAAGTGTTTTTATATATTGACAATAGAAGGCAGAAGAATATCATAGCATAGCTCAATAGCAATAACCACAAGCTTTCAAAAATTGTTCCCTCTGAAAAATAAGAAATTAACCACTATACAAATTATCTAGTTAGACTTATTTCATACACATTGGAATCTCTCAGCCAAGAGACTACATGCAGGTAGAGATTTAAAAGTCAACTGCTGTTGTTAAAGGACATGAATTTTCTTTCCCATTTGATGTAATACATGGCTAAAGCTCTAATGAAGACAAAGAGCTGCTGCTGACATAATTGCTTGAAGAATTTGACAAAAATGATGACTGGTCTGATCTCTTGGTCTAGATTATGGCTCAGCGGATGACTAATTTTTATAATTTAATGGCCAAAGTACTGAAAATATGTTTCAGGCACAGTCAAAAGTAAGATTGGCATGATACTTTGCATTTGACACCATATGTTTTGATAAAATTATTTCATTACATTTTCAAGTTTTTTGGCTGAAGTGGAGCACTGGCTGAACAAAGAGATACACCTGCAAACCCAAGAGCTACATCTGAAACTTCCAGAGAGGAAAGTTATAATGTTCTCTCCACTTTATGAACATCTGGTTAGATGATTCTTCTGAAGAGCAGACTAAAAATCCCTACAATGCACCTTCAGACCTTTTCCCCAAACTTTAAAATATCTAAAATATTCTGGTGAAGACTTCTCTCCATTCCCTTTTAAGCAGTTTCCCTTTATGGCATCTAACTAAATAATCATGGAATAGCGTCTGGGACCCAGACGTTCTTGACTGCACAGATAACCATTCTCATTTCATATCCTGAATTAAAAGAATATAATTATTAACACAAAACAGATTCAGCAAGAAAGAACAAGACAAATCTCTTCAAAGGTCTCTTCATTCATAGTTTATCCAGATTCTAGGACGTGGAAGATTACTTAGTAAATTTGGTGACTACAAGAAGATAGCTCATCTAACTGTTTTTATAAGTGCTGCTACATCCCTAATGAATCCAGTCTGAGAAATACTTTGGAAATATTTCAACACATGTTATTCTGGAAGCACTTTTTAAATTAAAGGTCCTAGTGTCTTCATCCTATTTTTCAACAGTTGCAAGGGTTTCTTATTGACTAAAACTGCATTTTTCACTGGATAAAGCTATTCACCTGGAAAACATACTCAATCTTCTTAAGGTATCATGAATTAGCCAAAAAAAGAGATTATATGAGGAGACACTGGTAGCAAAAGAGAAGGCATCAAGAAGCTTATAAAAGAGGAAATAGGAAGTTAAGAACAGAGTAGATGGACAGCAAAAGAAAGCAAGATGAAATTTAGAAGTATTATTAGTATAATCAGGAGGCTACGCACGACAAAAAGTAAATAAATAATAATTTACAAAAAAGTGAAATGCACCAGTTCAGACTTAGTACAAAAATATTCAAAGAAGACTAAAGCCAAAAGGAAGAAGAGGGGTTCAAGTTAACAGGAGAGAATGAAACCCAAAAAAGAATAATTTCAATTTGAAACAAAATGTGTTCTCAGCTGGTCCATGGTTTCTAGTCATCTAATCTGCCAGTGTAAAATAAACTGTTGCAATTGGTAAAATGTATCAAAATTAATTATTTAAAAAGAAAAGCTTAAGTGAAAGTCACTGTAAAACATGGATGAAAACTTAGTTTTTATTTTTGACTTTTTATGCCTTCAAAGAGGTAAATGAAAGGACTTGTGACAAAAACTATTTAAGAAAACTGTTCAGTAATATGTGATGTCAATATCAGTTATGTAACGCTATAATAGAGAGAGCCATATTACACCAAATGCTCAGCATGAAAAGCAATACCTGTGTGTGCATGCGTCATTTTTCAAGTTGACAGAACTTGTTAATATTTTGAATAAAAAAATATATATTTTTCTTTCCAAATCACATCATTTTTGATTGATTTCTTTTTTTTTTACTGATACAATTGTTTAGGAAGTACTCACTCCTGCTGCCATCAATAAGCCTCACCATAGTCCATGCCTGCTCCCATCTGGCAAAATACACAATCATTTTTAAATTAGAGGAACACTACATTTAGAAAGAGGTGATTTTTAGTCTATGCCATTTATCTCACATAAGACAAACTTCCTTTGCAGGAAGCCACATCAATACTCAGATAAATCCAGTGTGTAAATTTGTTTCTTTGTGAAAAACCAATTAACTACTGCCTAAGCAATGGAACAGATCTCCTTGAAAACTTTATTTGTGACTCCTTAATCTAAATCTCCCAATCACCAGCAATTTTTTTGCTTATCCATTCATTCAGTTGAATATTCTTTCTGTGACATTTTGCTCCTTTGTAGTGATTTGTTTCCTGGTATTTGTCATTTTTTCTTAAGTTTGTTTCTAGATGTCATAAATAAGTTGTTACAAAGCAAGATACAAGATGCATGTGATTCACTAGTGGAATTGTATATATCATGGATATGCTGCTCACACCAGAATTTGCTGGATCTCAAAGGCTTCAGAGAGATAAGTGTCCTACTGTGCTGTGTTCTGTATGAGTTCCGGAGAGACACAGAAGAGCTACTCAGCAAAGCTTATAATCGCAGATGCTCAAAATCCTAGAGGGATACCAGATCCTTTTCCAGTGAAATTGTAGAAATCATGTCAGATATTCAAACTTAATTCACTTTTCCACAATTATTATTCTCATTTCATCACCATTTTCTTTCTCCCAGTTTTCAGCTTAAAAATTTATTGGTGCTTATTAGTCCCTTTGTTTCCTAAGCTTGCTGTTTTGCCTAAGGAATTTATTTTTCCTCAGGATTTGGTGGACTGACCAATTCAGGGAATTCAACATATATTTTCTCCACCTTTGTTCCTCTAGATGCAAGACAAGTTTTTCTCACGTCCTTCCACAGCAACACTACCTTTACCTTCTCCTGCTCACCTTAGCACCTGGGTCAATTTTAACTCACTGTTCTCAAATATGGTCAGTCAGGTTTTTGCAAAGTATTACCACTCTCCACTAGAAATACATGTGTGTTGTACTTAGAAACAAAAGTGAAGTGCTTTTCTGGCAACATTGTGGTTTACCTAGGAGAAATATTCAAGCAACCACATCTGCCTGACATCAATAATAAGCCTCACAACAAGATTTTTGAGTAATTAACTGTGTGATGTGTCAGTGTGCTACAATTTGACCTCTGCAGAACCACTGTAGCAAAGGTCACTGTGAAACCCACTCAACTGAAAACTGTTGATTTTTTTCCTGTGAAAAATCTTTCGTCACATTGAATCAGATGCAAAAATTGACACTAAACTAAGGGACACTGAAATAAACATATTTAACAAAATTTCCAACTACAATATCTGCTTATTTATTTTTCAAACTCAGAGTATTATATTTATACATCCATCTACAGGTGAAGAGAAAAGCAATACCAAAGAATCAGACGCATCTCTTAATACAAAGCAAATTACTTGTCAGCATATGAATGAAAATGTATCATAAAGATATGAAATTATATAAAATAAAAATATGAATGGTATGCTATACAGTTAATTAGTTCACTAGAAAGAGTCTGCTTCATTAAAAAAAAATTAACTAATTGCTAGACTACATCATTCAGCCCTTGTAACTAATTCAAGACCAATCTATTTTAAATACTGACTTGGTAATTCCAGCAAACAGTATTGAATAATCATAATCTGCCTTTCTGGGCAGTAAAATAAAACTGGATTAAATGAGAGAGAAGTAGTCTAGCACTTAGTTGTAACAACAGATATCTCAAAAATTACAGCACGCCATCCCGCATCCCCATCTTCGTATCTGTCTCTCAAGTGACTTTACTTTTCCAAGGGGATCCAATAATATACAGACTGTAAATTACTCTTGGATTTTAGTGAATTATTTTATTCTACAGTGCTTCAACTGGACACTAAGAGCCAAATTGTTCTCTAAACAGTTTGCAGATGTGTGAAAAAGTAGGAAGACCAGAGAAAACAATAAAATAATTACCTGCAGCTCCTTTGAAAGAATAAAAATATCATTTACTGCTTTTGATGGATTAACTAATGCTTATTCCTATAATAGACTTCATTAATTTGGATATTCATCCTCATCATAATGGCCATATTTGCATAAAATATAAAAAACTTCAGGATCATTATTCAAGTGAGAAAGTATAAAGATTAAATTTTTGTCTTGTTTTAAGTAAAGTATGTAGCTTCCCTATTCCTCATATCTTCATGAGCCTGAAGCAGTTTTACTATTTATTTTGTAATTAATTTAAATTCTGCAAGTTCCACTGCAGAATTCTGCTTTCATGCCAAAATTTTATGAGAAAAAGAACACCCTCCACTAGTGTTTTCCAGCATCATCCATGCTCTGATAAAAGGGACAATAGTTACACGTCAAAAATGTACATGTCAAAAATGTAATTTGAAGGTATTATAAATAACTAGTCTCCTTACATGCCTTACTGTTGCTTTATTCCCTTTAAACGTCTCAAAACCCAGACCTGAACTAATTCAGTCCATTCTGAAAATTCCATTAAAATCCTACCTCCATCTCTAGGCTTCTGCATCCTTCTGTCCACTTTTAGCTTTGCACTTTTTTTTTTCCTGAGGCTTGGCTCTGAGTTGGCAGTGTAAATGCATTTATACACATACAAGGAGTAGTCAGTGAAAATTCACCAGGTGTACCAATGCAATACTTTTCCAAAATGAAAGTGAGTGTTCAGAAGCTGAGAAAAAAAGAAGAGGGAAAGAAAAAAGAAGAAACATATCGATGTATATTACATCTGCAGCACTGAAGTCAAGGTTATAGAAGTCAGTAGTGACAACAGTTGTGGAACTGTATAATTTAACAGCTCACCACAAGAAATTACATCTTCACACTTCAGTAATCACATAAAATCTACTGACCAGCAAATACATCCATAGGAGGAGAGACATGGAAAACATCTGAATGAAAATTTCCAACACACATTAAATTATCCTGGAATACTAAGTGACATCTCAGAATTTGGCTTCAGTGCGGGGACAATGTAATAACCATTGTCTGCATTTCCAGAACTGGGGAAAAAAAGGGCCTTTTTTCTCCATTTGTTTTGAATTCAGGCAACTTTATTGAGAAACCTATTTTATCTCATTTTAACTGTAACTCAGATCTTTGTGCTGTGCTTTGACCTTGTCACAGGCTGGCAGACAAAACCAGAACAACTAGATGTAATGTGACAATATTCCCTTAGTTCTACAGTCTGAGCACTTGATAAGCAGCTGTAGGACAAGGTTTAGAACCATTTTAATCTAAATCCAAATGTCAGGAGAAGAACGATACTACTTAAATGGAACTTAAATATTTAAAATTCAGTGAACACCTTCATGAAAATGAGTCTTGGGTATCGCGCTTCCAAAGAGAGTTTAATAAACTTTGATTACTTTGTTAACAAAGATAAAGGAAAAAAAGGGTCAAAATAAAGATTTCTCTATTTCAGATGGTGAAGCTGTTCTTTGATTCTTAATCATGTTTCCACGATCTACCAAATGTCACCAGCTGCAAGACATTCACTGTGAATTTAAGTGTTCCCATACTAAGAACAGCATAAGTCTACACCTTTTGGCTTTACGTATAGGTGTGGATCACATATCAAAAGGGTTCAAGTTATCTTACTTAAGATAAGCATAAAGCATTTGATAACTGAAAAAAAAAAAAAACAACAACAACACAAAACACCATTGTTTAGATCTTACACAGCTCTAAATATTGAGGTTTAGAATAATGCTTCTACTAATAGAAAATTATCACATGCTCCTTTACTGCAAAGTTACTTTGATCAATTTCCAAACAGCCAGTGCAAGAAGAAACCATAATAAAAGACTGCAGGATCTATTGTCTTTACCACTTATAGCAGACTGGATGCTCAAGATCCTCAAACACACCTGCTTGTGAGAAAAAAAGAAAACAATTTAGGAAGAATTTGGGGAAGGCTTTAGGAAGACCTTGTAGCAGCCTTTTAGGACCTCAAGGGGGCCTTCAAGAAAATTGGAGGGGAGGGGAGCTTTTTACAAGGAAAGGTAGTGATAGGACAAGAAGAAATGGCTCCAAACTGAAAGATGCATTAGATGTGAGGAGGAAATTCTTCACTCTGAGGGTGGTGAGGCACTGGAATAGGTTTCCCAGAGAGGTTGTGGATGCCCCATCCCTAGAAGTATTCAAGGACAGGTTGGATGGGGTTCTGAGAAACCTGGTCTAGTGGAAAGTGTCCCTGTCCATGACAGAGGAGTTGAAATTAAATGACCTTTAAGGTTCTCCGCAACCCAAATCATTCTGTGACCCTCATCCTGCACAATAAGGTAATCCTTTTAGCTTTGAAAATGCACAGCTACACTCCTTTTCAACTAAATCCTTTTATAGGTTTTTTTAGTGTTAACCTAAAACAAGAACATATATTTCATCACTTTAACCCGTTTAATTTATATTCAACAAAGTAAATTTAAAATACTTTAAAATAAATTATTCATGAACTTTTTTTATGGAATTGCACTGGGCCAACTTAGAATCACAAAACATTTTATTAAGTGACTTATGGCACAACCATTCACACATTTGTGCATTTAATGGTATTTGACTTCTAGCCTTATACTTCATGAGTGTTCTATTGCATCATAATTCACATCCTGTCACATCCATGGCAGACTGAGAGAATTTGAATTTAAAGACACTAGGAGACTGGGCAAAGAATGACAGATAATTTGTAACCTTAAAATGCATAAAGGAAAATGTAATCTGTTGGGTTTTTTTTTGGTGTTGTTCCTATAACAGACAACACAGAGTAAGCAGAAAGAGCAGAAAATACAAATGTCTAGGAGTAATAAGAAAAGAAACAGAAGAAAGATTTATTTACAGTAAGTATGATAATTCAGGTGCTAAAAAGCAAACACAATCCTACCTATCTTGCAGCTGGGACAATAATGCAACCAAAACACAAACAATACCTCTGTTCTTTATTACTGCTGTAAATGCAATATGCACCTCATGTCCAGACACTATGGTCAAACTATACTACTAGAGAATATAGGTGTGTCCTTACGTTTCTATCTTTTCACCTTTAGGATCAAAGAAATAACATCTTTTTTATACAACAGACAGAGGAGCTGTCTGGTGAATTTCACTGATATCTCCCCAAATTAAGAAAGCATGAATCATCACAAATCACAAGGACACAAAAGCACAACACCAAGTGTGAAGGAAAAACTGAATAGCAATAGTTATACCAACTGGAGCTTTGGAACTCTTTTCCTCTTGATAATCAGCAGGGTTGTTCATGCACCTTGTTTACACAGACAGTATAATAATCTACATCAGTTATATTTGTATATGATGGCTGGTTATTTACTTTCACAAATTCACTCAGTTGTTTCAATCCATTTAATAATGCATAAGAGTGTATGTGCCCATAACAATAAAATTATTTACGGTACTAACACTAAAAAACAACCTCATCAGAACTCAGAGCAAAGGACAAGCACTGAAGATGCTCTATCCACAAGAGGGTTGATAACTCATAAATCAATTACACATAGATGTTGAGTTTTGAAAACCTCTATCTGGGAGGGAACAAATGTCAACATTTACTAGGATAAGTGCTTTCTGAAATTAAAGATATCAACACAGTTTCAAAAAAATTGATCAAGAACAGAATTTCTCAGAAATCAATACAAAAATATTACAATGATTATGTAAGGGGTTATTGTCATAAATCAGAAAGACAAAGCTTATCAGTTGGCAGCCAAAAGATCAGCATGTCAATTAAAAAGTGAGACACCACTCTTCTTGGAATAATGACACTGCACACTAATTTAAGATAAAAAACCATAGTAAATAGTTTAGGTTTCTTCATAGTCCTGTCATTTTGGAAATATCTAATGAGTATGAATGGACTCACACACATATTTACTTTATCACACATGAATTGGATGTCCCAAGTTAGAAAAAAACACAAACTTTAAAAAAAACATAGAAACCCAACAAACTCCAACATTTCTGAAATTTGAAAAAAAAAAAAAAGCAAACTATAAATATCTTTGCATAGGAGAATATTTTCACATTGGGCAATTGTTTATGACACACATATAAGTCTCTCTTCCTCACTCACAATACATGGAACTCATGGATCTTTTTGTATATGTTTAAATTTCTTCCTAAAATCATAAAGACTGGTACGTTTAAATTTAACAACCTGCTTTTTTTAAAGTATTACTCTTCCTCTCCTGGTGTCCTACAGTCCAAAATGTGTGTCACCTTTTGTGCAGTCTCATTAGAAACTGTCAAGTCATGACAACAAATGACTAAGAGCATCAAGAGGTAGAATAATCACTGAGGAAGAGGCAGACAGAAGGCAGCAGGTGATAGAAGGACGGCTGAGGACAGTATCTAGCTACACATGATGAGCCCACCTTGACCCATTTGATTTCTCTATGTACATGATACATCTATGTACGATATCTGCACTCAGTAGCTGTGTCACCAGGAAAAAAAAAATCAAAATGTAGTTAATCTAAAGTATTTCTCTGCTTTCCCTAACATACACAATAAGAAGTAACATACCTGCATTGTGCCTGGTAATTTTGCCTGTTGCAAAGACAGAAATACCACTACATGATGTGTTTCTTTACTGCTCTCATCTGTCCCTTGTGCAGTCTGTCAGATTGCAAGAAGGCCGCCCTCCTTCACTAAAAAGCTCACACTGTGATGAGTAATGTCCTAAATTTCTCTATTTAGGTCTATGCAAATAGATGTGCTTGCACATCTGGAGCTGTACATGTCAGAGGCCTACAGTATCCATTTAAGAAGAAGCATACAAGAAAAATTTCAAAAGATTGAGGATTGGACCTTAACTTATCATACAAGTCAATACTGTATGAGACATGGAGAGAGAAGCTTCCAAGAATAAATTTCTATAAAACAAGTACTAAAAAGATTACTTAAATCATACATTAAAATTAAATAAATCATGCATTTTGGTTCTCATTTTCTTAAAGTAAAAACAAAATAGCCTTCTACAAGAAAAATTCACTCGTGGAAATGTCAACACATCCATTTCCAACAGAAATAAAAATGCATGTTGGATAATTTAAAGCATTACTTCTTTTCTAAATCCCATCAACCTAGTTTTAAATGTACATCATATCGAGTGGGCCAGAAGCTATAAGACAGTTAAATGGCACTGCTGATACTAACACTGAATAAATGCAGAGTCACAAGAGCATTTGTTAAAAGGATCATCTAGGTTTATAAAGCTTTTAGAGACTGGTCTGGGCTCATTTAGCTTTTATTAAAGTAGATCAAAACTTTCAGAATGAATAGGTTTTTAAAATTGTACAAATACAAAAGTTGTAAGAGGATCAGGAGAAAACCATGACAAAAAATGTTGCTCTTTGCATAAACTCAAAGACATATGGTGTCTACTTATCCTCTGTGAAAACACAGTGCAGTTTCATAACATCTCAGAGTTAGACATAAACTGCCTTACATTATCTTCCAGTTTCTCAGTGTGTGCTGAAATTAAAGAGTACTCTTCACCAAAAGGTTGGTGAAATTAGGGTTATCACAAAGAATGCAAGAGAATCTAACCCATTTATAGAATAAAACCTTATGGATCATTTGTTTCCTAGTGATAAAAGGTGTTGCGTATAAAAAATTTAAAAACCCTTTTCTGCAACTTTCTGTTGATAAATTTATCAATAATTGTAGTGGGTTGACCCTGGCCGGATGCCAGGTACCCACTAAAGACACTCTCTCACTCTTCCTCTCTAACTGGACAGAGGAGATTAAAAAAAGAACAGCTAAGGATTCATGAGTTGAGACAAGAGCTGGGAGAGGTCACTTACTGATTACCTTCATGGGCAAAACAGACTAAGTGAGGATATTACTTAAATTTACTATTAACAGGATAAGAGCCAAAGAGTGAGAAATAAAACAATCTTAAAAACACTATCCCTCCACCCCTCCTTCCCTTCCATGTTCTCCCTCCTCCCACACAGTGGTGCAGGGGAGCAGGAATGGGGGTTATGGTCAGTTGTTGTTTCTGCTGCTGCTCAGGGAGGGGAGCCCTTCCCCTGCTCTCTTGGGGTCCTTCCCATGGGAGACAGTCCTTGATGGACCTCTCTGGCATGAGTCCATCCCTCGGGCAGCAGTTCTTTGTAATGTATTGTCCTGTGGGTCATTCCTCCATGGGGTGCAGTCCTTCACTGCATGAGCTGTACTGATGGGGGTCCCCCAAGGGGGCCACCAGTCCTACCTAGGAAAAATCTGCACCAGCATGGGTTTCCCTCTCCAAGGGCTGCGGGTCTCAGGCAGAAATCTGTTCCATCTTGAACCTCCCACAGGGTCACAGACTCCTTCATGCATCCACTTGCTCCAGCATGGGCTCCTCCATGGGCTGCAGGGGGGTCTCTGCACACCGATAGTCCCCCATGGGCTTCAGGGGTACAGCTGCCCCACCATGGTCTGCACCACGGGCTGCAGGGCCTCAGCTCTGGTGCCTGGAGCACCTCCTGCCCCTCCTTCTGCACTGACCTTAATATCTACTTTGTTGTTCCCATATTCTCACTCCACTCTTCCCTGGGGGGAATTCTTTCTGCACAATACCTTTCTGTTCTTAAATATGTTATCACAGGGGCCTTACTATTACTCTTGATTGGCCTGACCTTGGCCAGTGGCAGGAAATCCATCCTGGAGCTGTCTGGCATTGGTTCCACAGGACAGGGGAAGCTTCTAGCAGCTTCTAACAGAAGCCACCCCCATAGCCCACCTGCCACGCTACCAAAACCCACAGAAATCCACTACAATAACTAAAGCCCTTTTAGTTTCTTTGAGAAAAGAGAAATCCTTAAGTCTGTATTAATTTTCAAAGTATAAATTTTTTTCACCATATAGATTTCACTTTTCATGTCAGGTTCCCAATTTTGTTTGATTTACATTTTCAAAACACAAAATGACAGCATCCATTGTTTTCCACTGAGAAGTCTTCTAATTGTTGCAATGTCAGTTTTAGTAAATCACAGACTCACAGGCTTGCCCTTTCCACAACAAAAGGATGCTAAAACTTTTCAGTGGGTTGGGAGACAGACGAGAGACACAAAGCAGTATCAAGTTTTCCACAGTTCTATTAAAAAAAAAAATTAGTTCAATATCTACAGGATAAACTACAGGATTTCAAAAAAACAACAAAAGATACATCTTTTTAAAGCAAGGCTGTCAATTTGAAGTTGCATCTTTGTGGGTTTTTTTCACAACAAAAGTGTAAGCCTCCAGTAGTTTTTAATTTTCATTGCTCATTGTGGTATGGGAATTTGTTTGTTCATTTGGGCTTTTTTCTGTTTATTCTATATATTCCCACTGTAGCTTTAACCTTATTCTTCTCCCTGTCTTATCTCTCTGCCACTTTTCCTCCTGGCCTTTATGCAAAAGAAACAGCTTTTTCCTTCTATAGTGAATTGCTTTACTTGGAGATAGGCATGTGTGTCTATAAGACAAAAGGAATAAATGTTTCAGAGGATGAGTTCTGTTATCTGCACAATGGCCCTTGAAAGTTAATGGGGAGTCTTCAGACTGGTTCATTCTCCTTAAATGTAAAATAATCTATAGAATTTTTATACCTGTTCAAAACTAAATTTGTTTTTACGACTTGCATTCTTTTCAACTCCTTGAATTAAGCTGACAGAAAATTTCATTGCTTCTTTTCCACTGCAATAAATTGCTATTTTAGCCTTATAAAAATCAGAGGGTTATCTTTATTGCAGTAAACTACTGTAAGTTATTTCCTTTACGTTCTGGTGTCCCACAGTAATGACAGAAAGCATGAGTGTGTGCATATCTTCCTTTGGATCAGAAGAAATATGACTACTGTTCCAAATAGTTGCTGCCAACTTACTCTCGTTAATAGGCTCTGCTTTCTCACTAGTTAAACATGCTTACTATGCTGGTCAGATTGATGAGCCAGTTGCCCAGGACTGTATTCGGACAGCTTTTGAATGTTTCCAGGGATTGAGACTCCACCACCTTCCTGAACAATATATGCCAGTGGTCAGTTACCCTCACAGTGAAAAAGTGTTTCCTGTTCAAACAGAAGCTCTTGTGTTTCAGTTTGTTCCCATTTCCTCTAGTCCTGTCCCTGAGCACTCACTGAAAAGAGCCTAACTTCATTCTTCTTGCACCCTCCCTTCAGGTATTCATTAATGAAATTTTCTTTTCTCCAGACACAGCTCTTGCAGCCTTTCTTTCTATGAGATACTCCAGTTCCTTAATCATCTTCATGGCCTTCCACTGAATTCTCTCTAGCATGTCCATATCTCTCTTCTATAGGGTAGCTCAGAACCAGACCCAGCACTCCAGGGATGACCTCACCAAGCTGCACACTGGGGAAGGATCACCATCCTCGACCGGATGGCAGCACTCCTCATACAGCCTGGAATGTCACTTGCCTTCTTTGATGCAAAAGCATGTCTTTGGCTCACGTCCAAGCTGGTGTCCACCAGGACCGCCAGGTCATTTTATGCAAAACTGCTTTTCAGCAAGTCAGTCCTGGCATATGCTGGTGCCTGGGGCTGTTCCTCCCCAGGTGCAGCACTGACTCAGAATAGTGATTTAATGGGACACAACAAAGTGATACAGGCTTGAAACAATTACCATCTTCTACAAATAAACACAAACATTTATTTGTGTGTGTGTCTGTGTACATGTGCACAACATTTGTCTTTCTATTTGCTCAAAATATATTTCACGTGTTCATGTAAATGATCTATACATTAAAAAATTTGTATTTCTTACACATGCAAGTAAATAAAGATGCCTGCACAGAAAGACGTATGCAAAAGACAGTGAAAGAATAGACACATCTCTTCCCAGTGAAATTTATTTTAAATTCCTTACCTTTAATGATATTTGATCTGACAGCAAAGAGCAATGAACTTCAGAAATATTTTTAACAAAGGCCAGGAAAATACTCCATTTTATGAATGTATGCTTGACAGTACAAACAGAGACAGTTGAACTCCACTTGATGCAATGGTACCTTACTTTCACTCTGGTGGCAAGCATACCTTAACAGCAGACTCTCAGAGGCCTTCCGCCAGGCAATCACAGTTTTATCAGGAGTTCAGCTAATAATAATGCAAACATGGCAATATTTTTTACGCAGCATGCAACATACACTTTGCATAACCACTGATATAAGCATCCCCTCAATATCTTGGATGAGGCTAACCTGTATTTTTTGTTCTATATTTGTCATTCAGGTGGCAAGATGATATAATTTGCCTCAGGCTAGACCAGAGCCAAACTCAGACTCTGTCATTCCTATTTCCTTGGCCAGTTTCCAAATCACATCCTCAGGCAGTAAATGTGAAATTGAATTTTAAGGATGCATTTTGTTTGTGATAAGGAGGCTCGTTTTTGTTTGGATTTTGTTTTGGGGTTTTTTTTTTGAGGTTTCTGTCTCCTTACTACTATTGCAAAACACTTCAAGAGTAAAAGAATGCCCTTCCAGCATCATTGCATAAAGCCATCTAGTGCCATACCCTAGCACAACCACATCTAGAACCAAAAACTGCAAGAAAAGCACAGAAAGGCATGCATGTAGCCACCAGCAATACATATTACTGCACATATACTCTCAGCTTCCAGCAATGCCATTCTCATTAACCAGAGGTGACATCTTGAAGTTAATGTCTTCTTGTTGTATTTGTGTATCTTTACCAATCTTCCTTTGCATCTTTTACATACTCTATGTCCTTCTCCTCTTTTCATTCTTTCCTTCCTTCCCCTCCACCATTACCATCTTACTGCTTCTTTCCTAGATCACTAAAAGTCAAATGTCTGCAGCAGCTTCTCTCCTGTCTCCTTCACTGAGTTTCTCTTCAGACAAGGCTCTTCCTTGTACTTTGTGCAGCCCACTGTGTCCCGTGTTCTACAATCAAAGGTAGCAAGAGCAGAAGCACTTTTTCGTACTTCTTTAAAAGCATATTATCATATTATGCTGGGTTCTTATGCCTCTTCATGGGCTCTGTTGGGATGGGACAGGTATTGTCAACTATTAGTTTGGAAATGTGGATGTGTGAAAATTTTAATAGACGTGGGAGCCATTTCAACATCTCTAGTTCAGCCAAAGAGATTCCCATAACTCTTAACAAACATTTGCCTTCACTTTTCCTAAGAGTCCTGTTCTAACAATAATTTCTCAAGTTTTCCTCTCTATTTTTCTCAAAATTTTCCCCACACTCAAAAATTTTCCTGCAGTCAGAATAAACATGCCATCTTTAACAAACAAAAAATATATTAGCATTAAATATTTAAAATCCATTCTGTCATGAAAGGGCAGTTGCAGCTTTAGCGAGAACTAGAGATTTTTTATATGTTTTCCTTTCTTTTACAATTTAAATGCTGGGGGAAGGGAATTTAATTCCTTGCAGAACAATGCCTACCCCAGAAGTTGAAAAGTTTGTCATGTACAAATATTCACAAATACTCTCCCAAAATGGGTGACCATACTAACAGCAAGGTGAATTTCAGTAACAAGCCCAAAATTACCTATTTAAACAAAGATGTTTAATTCTGCTCCATTACACAGACCCACAATATTATTATACATGAAATGTTCTGCTGATTATTACATATTGTAGAAGGAAGAGAATACCATATTGTCACAATCTATACAGAAGTGCACACCAAACCCCCACTATTTACATATGGGTTTGTCCAATAGACTCTATGGGTTCCATCTTACATCACTGAGAGAAGCATTTCTGCAAACAAAGAGCCATTCTCACATTAAATGAGGTAATAAGCTTGCAAATGGTTATTTTTTGAAAGATAGAATTAACTCAAAGCTATGTATGCATGGCTTATTTTTTTACCGCTACATTATGATGGTATTTGTATGTAAAGTACAGCTATAATCATTAGAGTATCATAGTCTAATGTGGAAAAGCTTTTAGGAACAAGGTATTATTTAGACTAAGCCAGTGATATGTGTTGGTTTTAAGTTTAAAGAATCCCTACAAAGTTATTCTAGGACTACATCCTGAATGTTGGAAATTCTGTCGGTGCAGTTGAATGAAGGATAGGAGGATTTACTACACGTTTTGTATCTGAAGCCTCTTGCATCATCCAACCGAAGGACCTAAGAGTAAAGGACATTTTATTCCCCTTAACTTGAACATTAAAATTCTGTGAATCATAGATTAAGACCTAAACACCTAGCTTGATTAAACTAAGGTCAGATCTAGATCTTTGATGAACCATTAAAAAGACTGTACCACAGACTTGCAGTTGGATGCGTTTCCCAGAGAAAACTCAAACCTAAAATTTATCAGACCTATCTTTAGAGGAAACTCTCAGCTTTCACTGACTTCATTGGGTGTTGAAGGTTTTCATTCATCTTGCTAATTAAGTGTTTTGTAGAAAGTCTTTTGAAGTGATTTGTGAGATTTATCATCTCACATCGTTAGCCCTCTGTTTAATTTAGCAGTCTTTTACATTACAATAAAAGCCTGAAAACAACCCCCAAAAGTTAGAATTCATGGGATTTTGTACCTAAACAATATAAGACAACAAAAAATAAATCATAATATGCTGCCAAAGATTTCAAGAAGTAATGATGTCCCACAGAAGTCCCTAAATATCCCTTCCTTAAATTATCTCTGATTCTCTCAAAATCCAGAATGAAACACAACATCATTATTAAAAACCAAAATAAATAAATAAATAAATAAAACCTTTATGAAGATAAAATTTTTCTCTCTATCTGAATGGCTGACATTTAATCACATATGTTACACTGCTTTTTTCAAATTGAAAATACTATTTCTGGCTTGATCTGATGGTATCTATTGTCTCATTGATGGAGGCCCAATAGATGCCATGACTTTATATTTTTTTGATGAAGATGTAAATTATTAACCATCTGTTCCAGTGATGCAAAAAAGTAGGAAAAAATGTAAAAAAAAAAAATACAAAATATGTTACTCACAGATTATTCCCATTATTTCAGTTAATTATGTCAGGCTCATTGGTCTACAGGTTTTAAGAATCTCAGTATGTCTTCACACATTTATTTCCATAATTAAATCTCCCCAGAAACCTATTTTAAAAGGACAAGGGTATCTGAGAAAGACCAAAGGACAGAAGTCACAAGTGAAGTTTTTGCCCCTTCAATCTTTCTAGCCACATGAGCATGACACCATTCATTATCTGTAGTGTAACGAGATCTCACACACTAGTTTTGTACTGCAGCCTCGGTGACTGCAAAAAGTCCCCACGAGCTGTTGACAAAGGCAAAACACTACTGATCAGCTCTTCTCCTTAAAGCTGTGGCATTCACATTTTTACTCCCAATGTCACAACCACTGATTATCAGTCCAATTCCCAAACCAGTCAGTCTGCTCTGCAATGCTGGTGGAAATCCCAGCCTTCTTTACCTGCATAGAAGCCAAAGGAAATATGCTCTGGTCCTCGTCTCCCCAGAATTCATAGCCTCATCCTTTTTTCTGACAGTGTCTCCTTGAGGGTCTTGCCTCTGTAGCTCCCTTACATCAGCTGCCTCACAACAGCAGCACTGTTCCACCTAAATGTAAATGAGCTTCTGCAGATCTGCTCTGAGGTGCCTGTATCACTGTTATCAGATTTCTATCTCTGTTATGTGACAGAGATCTAATTCAAAAATACAGGGAGAAAACATTCACATCATCATGTTGCTGAATTTGTTCTTCACTCTTCAATGAGGAGTTCTGTCATACTAAAATCTCTTCTGTATCGCCAAGAAAAAGGATGGACTTTAGTAATATTTGATACAAACTTGCTCTATATTTTCCTATTTCTGCAGACATGCCTATTAAACACTCACATTAATAATGTTAATTAACTAATTTCTGGACTTCTATGGCTGGGTCATCAGGTCAGCCTCACATATCATAAGAGTCCCTCAGAAACAGCAGCCATTCCCAACACTACTGATATACAAATGGAAAGAAAAATCTGTCTGCAAGCCAAGACTAAGCAGAACTGAGTTATATTAATATATCTTGTTTCAGACTATCAGTGTAAATTTGACACAAAACCCTTGCTATCTTTACTTGCTGTGCACTGGTTCAGTACACTGGATAGATTGGATAGGCCAAATTAGATTACCTCTACAGGGAATCTACAGGAAATCAAACTGGTAGTTCTGCTTCAGGAGTACACAAACCACCATCTATTCACTACTACTGAATCAAACATATCACTATTGTATACATGAGGGGGGCATTCAGTCCAGAATTTCAAAGAAAAACCCCAAGTAACATGTACCACAGACGTAGGGGTCTCGGTTTCAGTGTAATGATCCTGTCCTGCCTTGTGGAATTATATGCTGATACAGACCTTGCCAAATCCTCTGCCCAACAGCCCAATGAATTCGAGCCTAGCAGATGCACTACTACTGTCAAAGAGTAGCCAAAAAAATTCACCAAAGATCTCCTTATCCCAATACTCAGTCTCCAGCAGTAGTCAGTAGAAGACACCCAGGCTGGAGTTTGGGAAAAAAGAAAGCAGGCAGGCATTGTTATTCCCTACGAACACTTTCCAATTTGCAACTTAGTGAACTCTCGAGCCAGAAGCACTCTGTCAGTTAGCATAGGAAAAAATTTTGTAGATTCCCTATTTCACAGAATTATCTATTTGTTTTTCATAAGTCCTAAATATTCACAATAAGCAATGGGTAGTAGAGTTTACGTAAAAGCTGTGTAAGTTAAAGACCCACTATTATCAGTTTGTTATAAACGTTACATCTGTATCATCTGATGCTCCCTATCCTTTCTATTGGAAACTATTTTGCCTTTATGATTTTATTACCCATTAATATATAGGTCCCTTAGTTTTCTTCAAGAAATAGGCAGCTGGAATGTTTCAAAGCACTGAGCAACATCACAATAAAGAAAAAGAAAACATACAGAAATGTGAGATACCTGACCTGACACAGATGCTGCCAGCTCCCAGGCACCTCCTGGGTGTGAGAATGAGTTTTCTGCAACTAGTAATAGCTGTTACACTGCCTGTTTTATATCAGCAGTGCAGTTTTTCCTTCCTGATTTCCCAGTCACAAGAGAGATTACAGCATTTCCCAGGTTCAGATTGAATCCATTATCATTCACAGGGTGATGTTAACCTGCCACATTGAGGTGGAACTCCCAGCTCTATCTGCAGATAGCTTTACTTTTTTTTTTTTCTCCCCTGTGTGCTATGTGTCCTAATGTATTGAGTTCATTACTACTCTCAACCCAAAAGGTCTGATTCCACACATACCAGGCTGGAAACTGATCTATTCTAAGAATAACAACAACCAACTATGACTCGGTCTGTATAAAGCTAAAAGTCCTCAAAAGTTCTGAGAGGTTTGAGGACTGTAGGTTTTTTAAAAGCTTGTTTATTAGTTTCCAAGAAAGAAGGTATGTTTTCACAGAAATATGTCTCTACTGAAGATGAAATTGTTGAAGAAAAATTGTACTGGCATCCTATGTTTAAAATATCAAAGTCATTTCTTAGATAAAGAGTGATAACAACAATAGCTGGAACTGATCAGAAGTTTCCAAAGAAATGAAGTTTTTCCTGAGTTTAAAGAAGTCTTTGTCTTCTTCTAATTCTGAAAACTGCCATGTTAAGATTTTTGGATCCACTGACATTGTTCTGCTTCATCGGTTTCTCCTTAATCTGTAGAGAGATCTGGCAAAAAAAAATAAAAAAATTTGTCTCCCAACTACTGTCTTGTCTCTCTCCTTTCAAACACTTCACTTCAAAAAAATTCAAAAAATTCAAAAAAGCCAGAAGAAGATTTTTGGAAGACATATTCTGATTTATCTAACACTTACCTAGGTAGCTTCATGACCCTAATGCACTAGTGTGTCTCACTCTTAAAGCCTCTGAAGGTAATAGCAAAGTGTTAAATCCACAAGAGATAGGAACTGAGAAACTAGGCACAAGGCAGGAGGTACAAAGAACACAGCTCAATTCCCACACTTCTAGTTAAGCTAAAGAAAAAATAACATACAATCTAAAATAAAATATTTTTTTAAAAACAGTTTGCTGATTACAAAGAACAGAGACAGTTCATTTCAATTTTTAAAGTCATCTTCAGGGAGCAAAATTAATGGGTGCAAAGGCACTCACTGTTCTCCAATACTGTGTGGTAAGATTCTTGGTAACAGGCTAAAGCAAACCCCTCTGAACAAAAATAATAGTGAATTAATTTGAAAAACTTAATTGGAAGGACAATTAGGTCCTCAATGCAACATCATCAAGGAATAAGTGCATGCAGGCAATATTACCTTGCAGAAGAGGTTATTTTAAGTATTTTTATCTTCTTATAAAGAACTCTTAAATACTTCAGAGTTCAAATATGAGGCAAGAGTGAGTTCTCACAATAACCAACAATTTACTTAGGCTGATATAATGTGGTTATTTAGTTACCTATCACTTCTGATCTAGCATTTAATCAATTTCCCTATTAAAAAATTAGCTGAAGGCCTGAAAACCAATTGCGCCCTCAGAAGACAGCATGCAGAGAAAGCACAGTCTCCAAGAGAGCACTGGGAGTGAAATCAGCTTCACAAATCCAGTTACTATGGTAGATCTGATGCTTTTGGTAGATCATTTTTCTGCATCCAGTAATTTCCTCATTAGCACTGGTACAAGGCCTGCTGCTCAGAAACCGAGCCAGAAGAAAAGGACAAGAGCCAAAACCTAATCTCTTCCTTAGCTGTAACGGGAAATCTGATCAGCATATTAGGCATGGATGGAGTTTCTGCTATTCATGTTGACATTTAACAAATCTATCCAGGAAATGTCAAATCACACTATGTGGATTTTTGTAAATACAGATTACAGTCTGATTCTTAGTGGCACTTATTTCACTCACTGTTATTGTGAATTAAGTAAATTGTTGAAATTTTTTTTCCAAGTATTACCAAAACTCACTGAAAATATTCCTTCTACTTGTATCTAGAGACAGGCTGTATCTCTTGGTCTGGGAAAATTCAAAGGCTATCTATCTGGCAATGTACTTTAAATTACCTTTTGTTCATATCTTTAGTTCAGGCAGAAAAAATAAAAAACCAAAACACTCCAGTATACTGCTTTGTGGGGAAGTAGTAATGGATTTCCAAATTAAAATAGGAATTCAGAGACTTCAAATCTTAACACCTTGTACATTACTCATTACAAAATACATTGCTTCTGGAAATGTACTATTTGGAGCTATCTCATTCCTACCAATTAGTTTTAAACAACATAATGATCCTGCAAATAACTGCAAGATTCTGTTACTACATAGAAACACACTTGTTAAGACTACCTGAATTAAAATTCCCAGAATATTGTGCAAGTATAGCCTCTAGCGTTGCATAACCATGATCAGTCACAGGACTTGAGGAAACAGCATGTGTTAGGGGAGGTTTAGGCTAAATATCAGGAAAAAGTTTTTCACCTGGAGGGTGATTGAGCACTGGAACAGGCTACCCACGGAAGTGGTCACAGCTCCAAGCCTGACAGAGTTCAATAAATGTTTAGACAACGCTCTGAGGTACATGGTGTGATTCTGCATGTATGCTGTGCAGGGCCAGGAGTTGGACTCAGTGATCCTTGTGCATCCCTTTCAACTTTGCATATTCTATGAGAACCACCACTATGAAGGCAGAACAGGCCCATGAGGTGATAGAATTAAAACAGATTTCCTTAGAAAATAAATTCCTTGGGGAGCATATTACCATCAGGTCTTTACACAAAAAATAAACCCCCACTGCTGCATCACCGAACATCCTCTTAATCATTCTACATAATTCTTAAACCTTCTTCGATTGCAAAGGTGAACCTATCTAATTCAACACATACCATATTTCACTCTCAGGATATTTCCAATTCAGCACACAAAATACTACCTAGGCTAAAAATATTTTTGAAGGGGAAAAAAAAGATACATTGGAAAATGACATATTTCTTAGAAGTGAAAACAGACCCAGTGGCCGATTTAGAAACCTTAGTCAAGCAAAACCTCCAGTGGCTTTCAGCAGTTTTGCTGCAAAGAGACAAAATAGTCTGATCCTAATGCGTGCTGAGCATATCTGCGAAGGTGCTGAGAGCAGCCAATTACAGTCAGCTCTTCTGCCAAAGTCACTCGATTCTGATCTAAAAAGGGTTGGCTAAGGTCACATGCATGCCTACTTCCAGCTCAGCTGGCGTATTCTTGCATATAAAACCATACAACAGACACAAGAAGTTGTTTCTGCATAGCAGCTTCCACTACAGAACACAAAACTGCATGTGGCTGTCATATTTGTCCAGAAGATTAGCAGTAATTCTTCATACCTTCATTTTGTACCCAGTTAGTACATGTTATTCATAGGATTTATATGTTATCATGTTGTAAGCTTTCAAATAACAGTGATCTCATTATCACCTAAATGACATCATCAAATTGTCCTCCATACTCTTGTTCCTTTGCCAAGAGCTGCAATACAGCTTGCAACTGCAGCACTTACTGGGGGGTGGGTTTGTTGGTTGGCTTGGGTTATTTTTTTCCTTCCTAAAGCCACTGTTATTTTGGAAAACCATAACATAAAAGGCAAACAAGTTTGAATACAGTTTTAACAGTGCATGGCATGCATCTGGTTCTAGTTAAACTGCTTAGATATGTGTCTTTGTGTAGTGACTCTTCAGGCAGTGCCAATACTCTGACAGATGGTAAGTCTGACACATATGTCTGTGAGTGAAAACTCAACTTTGCCAAGAGGAGGGAAGGAAGAAGTGAGGAGGGAGTGAACTGAAATGCAACTTGTCAGCTCTGGAAGGCAAGTGATATCTTTTCCCATCTCAAATTAATTACTTCATTATTCGGAATCTCTGATTAATTGATTTAAAGCTCCTACCCTAGGGTATCCATTCATATTTACATGGTTTGATACACATTATTAAAGCCACCTGCTAGTTTCTAACAGCAGTGTTTTATTTTAATACAAACCATCAAACTCAGTTGCTTAAGGAACAAAAAATTACCCTTTTTATAAATTATACAGAAATGTTATAGCCTAATTTTAATAATAGAACATGACTCATTTCTCTAGGTCCCCAGAGACTGCAGCAATCCTCAGTGTACACATGTCAACCTGTATGCAACGTTGGAAGACAACCATCCCTGCTAATAATTTTATCACTGTGTCATTAAACAGACCACATATTCCACAGCTCCAAATGTTCCCAGATGTCTGATGTTAATCTACCATGATATACCTCAGAGAGACCTTAACAACATCAGTAACTACCTCCTCAGTAAATTAGGACCTTCAAAGCACTGCCATCATTTAGTATATATAAGTTGCTTGGTAACACAGATAACAGTAAATTTAACATCCTCTATAAGGAAAAGTAGTGGGGTTTGTTGCTTTTTATTGACACTTTCCATAAAGCCGATAGCACAGATTAGTGCAAGTATCAGCCATTCCTAAGGATTTAAAGAATATTTTTTACTTTTGAATGCTCAAATTAAAAAATAGTGTAGCCAGCAGGACCAGGGCAGTGATTGTCTCCCTCTGTTCAGCACTGGTGAGGCTGTACCTCAACTCCTGTGTTCAGTTCTGGGCCCCTCACTTGAAGAAAGAAGTTGAGATGCTGGAGCATATCCAAAGAGGAGTAATGGAGCTGGTGAAGGCTCTGGAACATAAGTCTTATGAGCAGCTGAGGAGATTGTTTGGCCTGGAGAAAAGGAGGCTCATGGTTGGCCTTATTGCTATCTACAACTACTTGAAAGGAGGTTGTAGTGAGATGGAGGTCAGTCTCATCTCCCAGATAACAAGGGACATGACAAAAAGAAATGACCTCAAGTTATGCTAGAAAAGCTTTAGACTGGATATTAGAAAAAATTTCTTCACCAAAAGGGTTATAAAACTTTGGAACAGGCTACTCAGGGAAATGGTGCAGTTGATCATCCCTTGAAGTGTTCAAAAAAACTTGTGGATGGGACACCAATGGAATGGTTTAATGGTGAACATGTTGAAGATATGTTATGGTTGCACTTGATGATCTTAAAGGTCTTTTCCAACATTAAAGACTCTATAATTCCATTATTATAGACACTGTCACAGAATTTATCGGAAGCAACTATGGTTTATTAGTCGAACCTCAGGTCAGTGACAAGAGCCAGAGATTACCTTATCATTTGAGTTCATATTTTCCTACTCACTTTTTCAAAGTTTAGGTTCATAGAACACACTGTATTTGCCTTGAAATATTCTGTCTCATATAATTAACTCTAGATATATTAATACACAGTAGTCTCTAGTATAAACCACAACAAAAGTGGTATTGAATTGTAATTGCCAAGTGTTACATTGCAATTATGGCCAGTGAGTGATAAGGCAAAATTATTAAAATATTTGATGATTGTGTGTAGATGGTACTACTTCTCTCTGGAGCAGATGCTGCTATATCTCTGTCACTAAACTTCGTTTTTCTAGAAACCCCCTTTTTTCAGAGAAAGAGTCATCTTTTTTCCACTGTTCATTCCTTGCCACCCATGAAAACAGCCAAACAGCAGTAACTAGAATTATTAGAACTGACCTGCATCTTTTTAAGACTATATTGCAAGTCATAGAGGATAATAGATAGGAAGAAGGTGCTGTGTTACTGAAAGAGGAGATGGTCTAGAGTGAGGATAGGGAACAGAAGAATGACTGCCTATATGACAGGAACAAGCATTCAAGATTTCAAAAGGAAGCCAGGGATGTCTTAATTATACATTCAACTGGTCAAAACCAGTCAAGGCAGGAGGGAGCAAAAGAGCATCCACAACCTTCTTTCTTTCCACGTAATCAAAGCACTGTACTCTAGGGGCAAATCAATACAAGTTTTCAGGAAGTCTACTTTCCCTTTCCACAGTGATTACCATGGCACTAACATGATACAGTCTCTGTCTAGTTCTGCTTTTTGTTGTGATGCTCTGGTTGGACAAATGAAACAAATAACAGCATGCAACTACCTGAATTCTTCCTCTTGATGAGTTTTCACTATGGAACAAATGCAGAATGCAAAATGATATGCAGTAATGCTTTCAGATGCTACACATCAAATCTCATATAGTTACCTTCATTCACAGTTCAGATAAAACCAGTCAGAATTACCACAATTTCAAATCTCTGTAAAGTAAATCTTCATAACAATTCTAGCTGAATAAAAACCCACCTTCTCTCCTTATAATACATCTCAAGTTTGTATTCTCTTTTTATGCCAGCTCATTAACTTCTTTGCGATACATCAAGCCTTCTAAAAATAGACACAGCTACATGATTAATCAGTGCACATTAAATACAAATAATCTCTTTTTAAAAGGAGGACTCTTTAATCTAGATATAATGACTTACTAGTTAGAACTTCATAAAACTAATATAGCCTGAAACAATATACATTATCAGTTATACTGTATGACAATATGCATTTAAATTCTTTTGATCTATTTAATGTGGGTGAGTTTCTTGTTTGTGCACAAGTGGCACCAATTTAGCTTCTTATCAAAAGCACAGTTACTTATTACAGTTTTTATTCATCTTTCTCTGCTTCTTTAGTTAATGTGGCACAGATCCATTTTGTAAGAATCTGGAGCATGTTGGCTATCATTGAGACAATCTATCTAGGAGACATTAAATAAAACTTTTGCAGACCTTGCCTTTAAGCCCAGGCTTCTAGATTTTGGAAAACTCATGATTTATGCTGTCATTACAGATGCAATATATAATTATTCTTTAAAAGAAATAAAATAACAGAGACTTACATTTCACAGAGCACATTACTTCACCTATGTTGAACCTTCCAGCCATTTCCCTAGTTTATCTATTTCAACTATCACTTGGGGAGATAGGATGAATTCATGACTAACATTTTCATCTCAAACCATGCATGAGGAGCTAAAGAATTACCTGGATCCCATCTACTAACACAGCAAATAAAAGTAGCAAGAACAACATGGCTCTATTGCTAAATAGCTGATTGTAGATTTGGCTTCCATACATCTTCTCCCTATACAATATCTTATTTTATTGATTCTAGTCTTGTATATAGGAATACATTGCACATAAAGTATATACCATGTGAGGAAATACACTAAAACCAAGCCCGAGACTAACAGGTGTTTTAACTTTTTCCATGCCAAAAACAATCAGAATCTTTTTCCAAAACCAATGTAACAAATAAAGAATTCATAAAACATTACTTCGATCACCTACAGCATCACCTTGGTTGCCTTCATTCCAGCCTAGGACTGTCTTTACAAACATAATTTTAAAGAAATAAGATATTTTCATTCTACCACTTCCCATACTTAATTCTTCAATCCAGAATAATGATTTGTTACTCTGACCAAAGAGTGAAATATTTTAACTGGCGACACATATTTTCTTCGGCTTACGTAAGTACCTCCTTTCCTTGAGATTTAATCTAATGTAGGTGTGGACATCTGATCAACCAGTACATATTTAATTCATGTTATCCTCTTTGAAAACCACTCTTCTAGTTTTTCCTAATCTCATTGTAATTAGCCAGTGATTTTAATTGAGTGGATATCTTGATTTCATATGTGGGATTGTGTTATAATTTCTTTTTAAAGCAAACTGAAGATGGCATTTATCTAAGTCATACTGGAATCTGACAGCTTCTAACATTTGATATAAATGTATATAGAACAATTTCACATGTAAAAATATTCTTGCAGATAAGGTTCATGAATTTATTTCAGGTGTGAATCTACAAATTCGCATCTGCTGTCAATTACACAGCTGTTACCTGCTTGTCAGAAATTGTTTCTAGACACTGGACAGAGACTGCCACCCAATCTAATGCAAAATCCCTTCAGTCAGACTTCAAAAAATGACCTAGGAGTGAAAGGTTCTTTAATTTTCTCTGAGACATCAAGTGTATACTGCTGCAGTTTGAATGAATACTGAAACTCTATTTTGCACTTTACATTCATTAAATATTAAAAAATGCATTTCCAGTACAATATTTTCAAAGCTAGATTACAGGAATAAACTCCAAGACTGTTTTTTATTGGTGGCTGTGGTTTGTGTCTATTTGTTTCCTAAGATCTTTAATTAATTAATTAAAGAACTATTAATTAAAGAACATTTTACATTCTCATACATCTTGTAATTAACCATATCTGGTCATCATATCACACAAGCTGATAAAAGTTTTATTCTTCCCTGTCATCCTAGCTTATTAAACTTTTACTGCTTCCTGGAACCCATACAGAAAATTAGTAAAAGCCAGGGAACAGACACCTTTTAACATTACAACCTTTGCCCTTACTGACCAGAAAAGCTCACAGTATTTAAAGGGGCAAATGTATTTTTTTCCATTTGATGATAAGATGCTTTTCATGATAAATAAACAAAAAGAAGGAATTCTAATTATAAAAGCCATGAGTAAAGAGGCTATCCCATGATTAAAAGCAACAGAAGAATGTCCAACAGCAATATTTTTCATTTTAATATTCTGACATTCTGGAGTGTATTCCCTAACTCAGTGGCCCCACCAATACTCTCCAAAACCACACATCTCTCTCCCCCTTCCCGCTGAGGTGTGATGGAGTTGAGAACTGGAGGCACAAAAGGCAAAGGCCAAGGTTTGAAATAGGAACAATTTACTGGAAACAGCAATAATATAGAAAATGAGCAGTAACAGCAACAATACTAATGACAGAGGGTATAAGAAAAGAAACAATTCAAACAACAACAAAAATGAAAAAAATCCGATAATAGACAATATTGAACAACTCCCTCTGCCACATTTTTCTCCACCTTAAAGAACCTTTTTCTGCAGAGAGAGTCCTTTTCCCTTGCCCCAGGCAATGACATAAGGTGCTATAGAATAACGTCCATGTCCTAGCCACATCACCTCCTGGCTAATGCAAAAAAATTATCCTTTCCTGGCCAGAACCAGGACAGACATTAATCAATTTAATACCATGGCAAGGTAGTTCTAGGGATAAGTGATTAAAACCACTTCAAACTGATGAAAACAAACTTTGTCCTTAAAATAGGAAGGAAGTAGATTTGCTTGTCATAGCAACCCATGTAAACTAGTGTACTCAATCTCTACATTTTTGAAAAAGCTATTTCCCTAAGTAAAACCCATATAAATTTTCCAAATAATTACTCTTCTAGTAGTTTTAATATCCTTTGCTTGTAAATGTTAATATATATCACATTCTTCTACATAATTTCATGGGAAATAATAGGCATTTTTAAGATTTAATTTCAAAGAAAAAAATTGTTAAACTTTTCTTAATAATCTAGGATATACAGCCACAAAGTCAGAGGTAACTTTTTGGCTTAGGCAAGTTCCTACGATAATATGCACGTATCTTAATAGGTTACTGTAAGACCTTCTACCTTCTCTGATCCACTTTATTTTACTACTAAAAGTAAAGAATAATTTTAATCAAAAGAACACACTACCACCTGTGTTTTGTACAATGATGAAATTATTACCTTGCCTCACATGATTTTCTAGATTGTCATCTTGAGTACAAAATAAGATTTGGCAATACCTACAGATGCAACAGAATGTTGTGCACACTATGGAAACCAAAGCCACTACAAATACCAAAGCCTGTCTCTCTACAAACCTTTGCATGTAATCCCCAAATTCAAGGCTTAGGGAAGTGGAGCAAAATACAGTTTAACTACAATAAAAAAGTACTTTTCAAGCATTTTAACTAAAGAAATACAACCACCTTTACGTACTTCGGTAAAGTAGTTGATAACAAGGACCTCTCCATCATTCATAACTTGCCCTTCCTTTGTTGTTCTCATCCTATTCCTTCTCTGTGAAAGACATTCCACTTCAGGTATTGCGAACATTTAAACGCGTGCAGTCAACAAATTTTTGGTGCACAAAAATCTTGAGTTCCCTCTTATGGGGTGATGATATTATTATAACCTATTATATAAAGTTAAATCACATACATCATGATGTCTATGCTCTTCGGGTTGGATTTATCTAAGGGCAGGGTTTAAATATTTCCATAAAAAGATGTAGCAGATAAAGTCAAGATGGGTAATCTCTTTCAGCTGAAAGCCTAAAAACCATCTAAAGCAGGTTGAGAATGGCCAGATTTTATTCCTTAACCTGTGACTGAAAAAGGCAATTCTAGCTGAAATCCAAATATACAGCAGCATACACAGCAGAATTTATGATGCCTGCAGAGCTTTTAGTCTGGAAGAAGTTTACAGGATAAGTGAAAGTTGTAATGAAGGACAATTTCTATTCCAAAGTTTGTAAAGTATGTTTTAGGTCTTTAGGAATACACACTGCATTTCTCCATAGCTTAAGATGGGTGAGTCTTTTGTCTAGAGATAATCTATGAATTTTCAATCAAACAGAATTTCTATTTTCTGTAACATTTAACTCTCTAACTAGACACGTTGCATTTCTCATAGTGGAATCTCAGAATCAACACTCATGCTTTGTAAATGGTTTGGCTTCTGTAGCAAAAACTAACTACCACCACTAACAACAGCAATCCCTCTTGATTTAAGGTAAATGCCAAATTAACAAATTTAATTCTGGATGCAAAGATCAGGGATTTATAATAAAATTTTCTTTGGGCAGAAAAGAGGCAGGTTAATGACTTTGATGCATAAATAGCAGTTTCATAAGTAGTATAAGATCAGCAATTTAGAGAGTTATTTCATTATTCTTTTCTCATACTGTGTTTTAAGAAGGAATGTCCTGTAATGTAGAGATACAAAAATCTCTGGAGAACAACCTCTGTTAAACTGAAATTCGTAGCTGTACTGGCAAGATGAAGCTGAATGTCCCCAGACTATATAAAGACCATACTGATACCCTATACATACAGTTTGAAAGACAGCTAAAAGAAAGCCAATCTAAATTTCAGCCACCTATGTACAAAAAATGAAGAGAAAAAACCACATAGAATGTAATTATCAAATGAAAGCCAGCTCACTGAATTCATGCTGGTTACTCTTCTGCTTGAAAAGCTGTTTACAAACAAAGAGAGACAGGAGCTCAGGATCACAATTGCTCATGAAAATTATATACAATCAAAATAAGCAGCAGCTAGTTGTTCAGACACCATATAAAAAAAACCACATTAGCAAACAATTTAAAAATACATGAACATGAATGTGCAAAGCTGAACAGTAGCAGGACAATTAAGAAGTTGAAGTTTTATAATGCTTTACAGAAATGTTCCCAGGAAATTAATTCTGAAGCTTAGTCTTAGTAACTTTGATATGTGAACTGTGCACTGCTAATTAGGAGATGGCAATAACAAACAGAGTCTTTAAATTACTGGCATTCAAAATTCCAGAAAAAAAAGAGAGTGTCCCTTTTCCTCATGCCTGGCAATGACATAAGGTAGTATTGAATAATATGCCTTGGCCATATGCCCTGCCCTGCTGATCTGGATCAGAAACAGGACAAAAAGGCTTCAAATTAGAATCAAGACCATAGTAAAAAGAGGTAAAGAGCTTGATCAGAGACAAAAAGAAGACTTTGAGACTATAAGAATATATAATATTTGAGACTATAAGGATAGAACAGAAGTTTTTTGTACTACCTGCTCCATTCATCAAAGCAGCATAAAGTAAAAAACCTAATTAGAATGAAGAAGTGGCATATTTTGTGTCAGTGAGAGAAATATAGCAAAACAAAGGCTCCCCTGTAAGCCAGAGTATAAATTCTATCTTTCATTTTTAATCACTAGCATGCGAGGTTTTGCTGCAGGTAACTTGCCTGATAAGGGTTAATTACCTTTCTGTACTTATGTAAATGTGTTTCTAGGCAGATTCAGGAGTGCTTATACAGCACCACCAGCTGAATCTGCTTGCTCAGAGACATGAAGAAATCATGACTAATCAAACTCCTGATGTGCATCAGGCTTTCTTGCACCTACTGTTTGTTTCCTGGGCTTATTTATAATGAAAACTTATGAATCACTGCTGATGCAGAAGATCACTGCCACTTGTCTTTACAGCCAACTGTCATCTACTAACCACACAATAAAACTAAATCTGTTGGGTCTAAATAAAGTTTCTCCCATTCTCCTCAGTTGTTATCCTACCTACAGGAAGGTAGGATACAAGAAGAAGAAGGTCTATCTCTAACATTTATCTTTTACTATCTTTACAGCTTATGCCAGCAGAAAAAAATGCTGAACATCTCCATTTACTACACTTCAATTCTGGGGGCTTAGATGATTTTTACATATATAAATCTAATGGAAAGAGAGACTCTGCTCACATATATATAATTCCATACCTATTAATTTTCTCTTCCACTGTGAAACTCAAGGGAAACAAACAAACAAACAAACAAAAAACTTCTCCTTTTTTATCATCCTTTTTCTCTTTCACTTTCCTCTCACCATTCCTACCAAACACTGCAATGTATTACAGTGTGGATCTTTCCACTATCTTTTGACTTTACTGCAAGTTACTCCCTACCTCCTTTCTCCTTCACTTCAAAAACTTGCCTAATACTACTAATGTTTTCCTCCTTGTACAAGCTCTCTACCAGGGTCAGTTCCTAATTCTTGGAAAATTTCTTCTTTTTTTTTTTTTTTTTTTCCTTTAACTTAAATTATATTTCAACTGCTCTTAATTATTTTGATCTTCAAGAATCCTATAAGTCCAAGTGAATCCAATTATTTTTTCTCCACTAAATTTTCAAAACATCTTAAAAGCTGACAAAAAAAAAAAGCCAAAAACAAACACAAAATACCAAACAAATAACCACCACTAACCCTTACATCTTTTTTAAATTATTGAACAAAACATGATGTGAAATCATAGCTCATTATTTTCCATTTCCAGATATCAATATTGACAAGATATGTAACAGGACGCACGACATGAAAAGTCCAAGGGATTTTTTTCTTCCCTTTCAAAGGGAAACATTTTCTGTTCCTTTTATTAAAATTGGTTTCTTACCATGCACACACAGAGATTACGGCAATTTTGTTTTCAATTTCTTTTAAATGAAAACGAGAAATATGTAGAGATCCAAATTGTTAGTAATGCAATTTGCAACCTTTGCTGAGGTTGCAAATTGCAAATTCTTCCCTTCTTTTTATTATTCAAACTATGTCACTCATCGAATGAATCAATCTATCTATGCACCTATCGATCCACCTGCCTGTGAATTAGAAGGATGTGATTTTGCCTCTAAGCATTATAATTAAATGTAAAAGTCATTGATGTGGTATATACTACTAGAAGCTGTCTTTGCTTGTAACAGAAAAAATATACTTTATATTATATCCAGCAATGGTTCATTTTTTTTTTATTAAGTAGAACAACTACCAATACAAATCCTAAATCATGATATGAATAATATTCCTTTTTTTACTGCTTACGGAAAACATTATCTTTAAAAATTCCTTTCACTGACACCACTTTTAAGATTCAGAAAATACAGGTCAGGCAATTCCAAGTGCCTTAAGTGATCTCCAATTTTACATGAGTTGAAATATCACAGTATTGATAAATTTGGATCTATTGTTCCAGGAAAGGCCTAAAAGATTATAATGCAACATGTAGTTACTAAATGAAATAATAAAATTTCTGGACTAAATAGGAACACATACTTCTGAATTAAGAAAGACACTGGTTTAAAACTCTCTTAAATACCTCCAGTGAGTGAGACTCCACAACTTCTCTGGGCAATCTGTTCCAATGCACAGTCACTCACACAACTAAAAAAAATTGTCATAAAAAAGAATTTTTTTAAAAAATATATAATGCCACTATTTTGTATCTTCAAGAAGCAAAAGAGAAGCCTCAGTTTTTGAGAATGATGACAGAAGTTTCAGAGCCCTGAAACTCCTCGCCCTTGCAGGACCCAAGTTCTATGACAGCCCCAGATCCATCATAATGTGAACTCCACCACTGTTTCCTGAGAGAAAGGAAATTACCAACTACACCCTGTAATTTTCACATACCTGGAGATTTCAATTATATACCTTGAAAAGAAACAAGGTAAACCTAGGGCAGGTGCTAAGAACACCTTTGCTTAAAAGCTGTACTCTGTTTACTGCTGTTTTATGAGAAAGAGCAACTTCTACTCTCAGCATTTCCCCTTGGTTTAATCCTGAATTCATACTGGTTATCCTTCAGTTATTTCTTCTACTCAAGTCAAATATTGTACCCACCCTCCTGCTCTGTTCCTACGCAGTCACTTTGCAGCTCAGATGACTAAGCTTTGACTAGTTGTATAATCTTAGATAGGCTCTTAGTCTGTATTTCCACTTCTAACCCTTTGAAGGTTCTTAAGACTCATTGTAATTAATTCATTTCAATATGAAACTGAATCTTGACAGGTCCCTTGAAGCTAATTACCAACATTCCACACTGCTTGCAGCCATATAGTGAAAAGCACATTACCTTTACATTTCCCTGTTCTGGCCAGAACAATGAGGATCTCACACTGAGCGTTAGACTATGTCAAAGTGACTTGCAAGACATTTTGACCTTTTGGTACTATAAATCACTGTGAGGAGAGCTGAGGCTCAAAGTGACAGGGAAAAAAAAAAAGAGTCTGGACACAGTGTCATTATATGAAAAGATATCAGAGAAGTTCATGTTCTACTGAAGCCAGGAGCCAGACTCTGATCCTGGTGAGACAGCACTTCAACGAATTGGTTTAGAGGCAGATTTTTTTTTTTTTTTTTTTGAATTTAGGTACACCGTAAGAAATTTTGTTGTTAATGTTTAGATTTCAATTCATTCAAATGTAAAATTACCTTTCTCATTTCTCTATATGATTATTAGAATAGAAATAGCAGAAGGTTTAACTTTAATTGTTTTTATGCTGGCACTTCCAGTCAGCAAAGCCATTAAACAAGAAACTTGGCTGCTTCTTGACTTCATACCATCTTTACCATGAGCTGAGAAACTGAAGAGAAGTGTATCTGGAAGGATTACAAACCAATCGAGAAGAGTAGATAAAATTATGAAAGACCCATTCTTATAGGACCAGAGATGAGTCATCTTTAGTTAAATCTTAGCTCAATGTCTGGAACAATCCTTCAGAATCCCTCAAAAATCCATTGAATACCTTAAGCAAAGTTATATACAGGCTGGTGCAATACAAGATGGACTTCCATCTTTGCAATATATTCACAGCATTGGATCTATAGGTAAAAAGCTTTAGAGCATCTTTTGACATTTGAATGTTATGCACAGTAGCCAAAATATCATATCATGTCCTATCAAAAATGGATACTTTGACAGGTAAAAATTACTAAGTCAGCTACAGGTCACTCACTTTCCAGGACCAATCAGATTTCATTGGTGTTTTTGGTATATGTGACCAAATAAACCAAGAGGTTTAATTCCCCTATGACAGATGATCATTTTGAAAAGATTTTAAACAACTAAATACATGATGGTAGCTCCTCTAATCCTAAAGAGTATGGAACAGTTTGGTTGGTAGATACAAATTTAAAATTAAAAGATGCATAAACTATGTAATTGAAATAAAAACATGAAATATAAATGCTACTATGATAACGTACTATATGTTTTTATATTGTATGGTATTCTATGCAGGTTTTGCAGTTCAGAGTCTAAAAATGTTTTTCATTATCTACTGAGATCCATCAACAATTTAATTAAAACCAAGCCTCTCTTTCTCACAATGCCAAATGTGTAGAGTAACACATTTGCAAAGTTTAGGTCTCGAAGATGAATATATGATGACTAGCAAAGGTGAAGGAACTTGAGAATAGTATCAAAAAACCCTAAAACTTAAATTCAGACAGCCTTACTTTGGCAGAAAACAAAAAAACTCATTAACTTTGATCATTTATACATTGTCTCTTTATAAAAGACCAATTCACTTAAATGTGTCAAACATTATCAAAAAGAATCTCAATTTGTTATACACCTTTCCTTCCCTCACTCTTTATAATGTGTGCTCAGGAATCAACCATTTACTTATAGAGAAGAAAAAAGCTTCCCACCTCTTCAGGTGCTCAGTTCTGGGACAGGTAATATTGTCTGCATGGTAAGATTTTTAGCTTGGATAGGGGAGTTTTTTCATTCATTTGTGGGAAAGGAAGGGGTTGAAAGCATTTCTTGTTTCTACATCCATTTCTCAAACTATATTTATAATAGATTGCCATATTTTATTCACAAATCAAACAGCCAAAGAAATGAAAATTAAAAAGTTAAATTATTAAAATAAAATTTGAAACAAAATAAAAAAATATGTTTGTGAATATCTAGGAGCAAAAGGGCACAGACATTCCTAGGAAGAGGCATATCCTGATTCCTTCATTATTTTCTAGTCAAATCAACACTTAAAAAATGGAAGAGCTTGAGTAGTTGTTTAGATATTAGCATACATACGCTCTATCAGTCGGACTCCCAGGAGTTCTGTGAAAAGTGGTTGCAAGAGTCCCAAAACTGTTACGGTTTACAGTGGTTAATTACAATCATACCAGATCTCAAGCAAAAAAAGCTACTGATTAAGGTGCAATTTATATAATTGCATAAAATATTTCACCCTCATTATGAAACTACAGGTTCAGCAAGTTGAGACACTAAATAAATTGGTCCCTCCCCACATGAAGGGAACAATCAGCCGGTCTTCATCCAGGAATGACAACAGATCTGATGAAACAACATTGGTATTTCTAACAAAGAAGGACAGTTCACAAGATAAGGGCAGAATCAGCAAGAATACTTCCTGGGAAGTTCAGAAGCAAAAAAAAAAGCTATATTAAAGAAAAAACAGATGTAAACAGAACTCCTGGAAACTCCAAGGAAGACTAGATGTTAAAACTACACTCTTCTCCAAGTACTTGTTCTGCCTTATGAATATAATTTAATTTAAATTTAAGCAGTAAATTTAATCAGTAAAAATATAATTTAGGCAGTAAAAAGTGCTGAAAAGTGATGATTCCTTGATATCTGCAGCCACTCAACTGAAATCACTTAAGTGTGATCCCAGTAAAACATATTGGTATTCTCTGGTTTCTTCATCTTTTTATATTATAGAAAATGTGATACATGGTATCAAATATTGTAAACAACTATCTTAAATGGTATTTTTTCTTAAATCAGCTTAACTTAAAAACAGTCTGCTCATAACTGTTTTTCATTGTATTTGAGACCTTCATATGTGGTGTCTTAATACCTCCTTCATGCTCCCAGCTAAGTGGTGCAGAGAATGCAGAGAATGCAGAAGGCGACAAAACAAGTCTTGGCTAAAAACTTTGGTGGTTTGAGAGCCTCAGTAATAGGAGTCATAAGAAAATACACTGTTTCCAGCAATAACTGCAGAAGTTCTTCTAATGTGACAAAGTTCTTCTAATGAAATGTGACAATATATTAACAGGCATAGAAACAGGCAGCTTTCTGAAAACACTGAAGGAAGAAACAGGGGACATCACCAATTTCCAGGGTATGTTTTTCTAAGTAATAGGAATAGACTTGAACAGCATTGGAATAATATACTCCTATCTTCTACATGTACCTAGAACTCAAAGAATTCCCTTTCCATGTTTTTATGCTTCTTTATTATGACTTTTTCATTGAAACCACTTGTTTTACAAATTTAATTTGAATGAAATCAACAAAACACTTGATTCACAGACTCAAAACTGTAACACACCAGCATCACAGTAGAGTTCTCTCCAATTTCAGTTGACTAGTTTACCCAGTGTGCATCTATATAATTTTAGATGATCAACACATTAAGGCTGATTTTTTCTACGAATTTATAAATGTAATGTGAATCAAGAAAAAAATAATATGCTTTCACATTCAAAGTGCATGAGAGACTAGCTTACCAAGTGTCATCACCACTGTTTGTTTTTCCCCTCAAGCCTCATTCATACTGACTTTTTTGATTTTATTCATGTATAAAATTTGCATTTAGATTGCTCTCCTAGAGGTAAAAAAAAATACACGAAACAAATACACTCTGAAATCCTGAGACTTTTTTTAACCTTACTGCAGCAACAATCACAATGATTGCATGTGGCTGGAAACATTTTAGCATATCAAGCTGCGTTACAGCATTCCTCATTTACCCAATCCAAAGTTGTTACCATCAAGTATTATTTTATCCCTTTCTTTTTCAAACTGCAAACAAGATGACAATGGTCAAGAACATACTTGGTGTTATGAAAGGTTATATAATATTACCTTCCATGCTAAATATGTAATTATTAAAGCTAAATAAACTTACAAAGATAAAAAAGTAATGCATGACACTTAATAAGGGAACAATATTGAACTCTAACAAGGTCTTACAATTGTTGACATTAATACAGTTCCAGGAGGAAGCTGACATAAATTTATAATTGAGGAATTTATACTGGAAATAAACAACAGATTTACTGTGTTTTATTTTAATTTTTTAAATGTAGACATTTTATTAAAAAGGCTAATAATGTGATCATATGATATTACACATACAGTATCTAATTTCTTGTAGTCTCTGTAAATTTCCTCTAACAGCTCTTTACCCCACTTTTTATCAGTGTAAAAAATCTAATCACAGACTGGGTTTTGGGTCATTAACTCAACATGAATTTTATATGAGTTAATTCTTCCCACTACTTTTTCAAAACACAAATAAGCCTCTCAGAGTGTTCTTTAGACATCATAAAAATAGCCATCAGATTGTATTATTCAGTTCTGCCATCTTTAAAAATTCAGAGAATATGTGACAGCTATATATGAGAAAGCATGCAACACAGAAAAAAACCCCAGAACTCCAGTACTTAATTAACTTCTAAATTGAATTTCTAGTATTGCAAGCAATCTTTTGGAGGAACCTACCTCCATTAAAAAGACATAAAGAGTTCATAATCTATTAGCAGCCTGATCTAGGGCTTCATACAAATGTAAATAAACACAAAAAAATTTTATGAAGTAATGAAATGAACTGAAAGTACAAGCTAAATGGAAAAAAAGTGATGGCACACAGAGAATGGGAGAAATGAGACCTCCCTCTCCCACAGAAATGCTGGTCATTAAAGCTAAAAAAGGTATGGGTAGTGAGAAGGATCACATATTTTTTGAGCAAGTGCAGCTGTGTGTAAATGCCATAAAGCCAGCCTCAAAATCTGGTGGAGTCCACAGGACACCTTTGCCCTGAATTCTGTGTTATCTGGATTATCTCCAGAGGCTCCACCTCATCCCTGGGACTCGCATATGCCAGCAGGCTCCAGTTGCCCTGGCCAGCCTGTAGCCCTCCTTTTCTGAAATCACATCCTTCTGAACCATCCCTGCCAGCCCAAGGATCACTACTGAACAACTTTATCTCAACCCACAAGTTTTCTTACTTTTTATCTTCCAGTGTTCTCACCCCCCTCCTGCCCCTCTCTGCCCCCCCCATTCTCTCCACGTTTGAGTGGGGAGTGAGTGAGTGTCTGAGTGGGGCTTTGTTGCTGACTAGGGTTAAACAATACTTGGACAAGCCATCATTGCATGCTGGACACCAAAATGAAAAAGAAAGGCCTATTGTACTCAATCAGCCCATTCTTTATGTATATAATTACCAAAAGTATGTAGTAGCAGTTATATTTAAGTCAGGCTGAATCTGATGATAAGTTAAACAGATCTATTCAGAGTGGAATAGAACTGTTTTGAGCACATGCCCTGTATTGCATTTGGCACAGAAGCATCCACAACTCAGCTTTCTAAAAATACTTCTCACTCTCTCCAGAGAAAAGCATTTATCAGAAGTAACAGTTACAGACTATGGAAGTTATTAAGCTGTCACAAAAATGCTAATTTAATCAAGTGCAGATTTCCATAGGGTAGAATTCACCATGATCTCAATCTGAGTGCTTCGACAGTGTTCAGAACTAGATGTATATTATGTTACACACGAGGTGATGTTTTGCCATGGATTAGTGTTCCAAATAATGTACCACTTCATTTTTAAAGTAATGAAAAAATGTACAGAATAAATGGAACCATGGATATCAACATAGTGCACGTGATAGCTGATGAGTGACAATGACAGGGTTGCCCGATATTCTGAAACCATCTTTCAGCAATGAAGCTGGTGTCTGGAGCACAAGTCCTTTGAGGAGCAGCTGAGGGAGCTGAGATTGTTTAGCCTGGAGAAAAGGAGGCTCAGGGGAACCTTATTGATCTTTACAACTTCCTAAAAGGAGGTTTTAGTGAGGTGGGAGTTGGTCTTTTCTCCCACGTAACAAGTGACAGAATGACAAGAAAGGGCCTCAAGTTGCACCAAAGGAGGTTTAGATCAGATAGGCATACTTAGAAAGCATGTGATTAAAATTCATTTCCTTGCTGCGAATTGTAACTGGAACTAAAAGTATTAGATTAATTTTGCTGTTCAAAATAATATGTCAGTGAGATATATTAACATTAAACAGACTGTGGTTATGAAGGTAGAATCTGCTTTTTGGATGGGTTTCTTTGTGTATGCGTGGTGTAGAAATGTGGTATGAAATCACAAGACTCTAATTGAAGATTGAAAGTTTCCTGGGACATATCTTGAGCGAGACAGTATTTCTCATTAAACCAGTAGCAGCATTAGGAATCAGTTCAATACATATAAGCTGACTTAGATTTATTTTTAGTGTTTCTTAATGCAAAGCATAGCCCAAGTGTTTACTGAAGTTAACAGCATTGCTTTCATTGTCATTAGTAGATTTTCAGTGAGATTCAAGGCACATTCATTTTCATTTGCATTATTTAACAACATAAATGTATGTACATTTAAACTTCAATCTAATACTGAAAAGGAATAGATGCTGAGAACACTGAAATAACAGGGGTGGGAAGAGGTGGGTTTGCCCCATCTGATCTGCTGTTTGTAATCTGAAAGTGTTTCACCAGCTGGTGGCAGGTTCTATAGCCCCTCAACAAGCAAATGTTTGATTTTGCTCAGCATTTCTATGATCGTACAACCAAACACTTTATGTGACTTCATATACACCCCAAACTCTTAATAGAATAGGAGTCAATAGTTTTATGAACCAGTCATTGACGGCTACTTACATGTCTGTGGGTCTCAAATTGTTCTCTACATATGTGACACAAAATATGTGTGTCTGCATACACAAATGCATATACTTATGAAATATAGATACCTAATAACCACTAGTATGGATAATTCTTAAAGTGATCTGTTTTATTGTTTATTACTTGCTTGCTAATTTTTTACCACTGCTTTATTTCAGAATATTACTAAATATGCAGAAAATGCTCATGCACTGCAGCAAAAACCTACAATCCATCACCTGAATTTTTTTTTATGAATTTCTATCTCCTATTCATTCCATCTCTTAATCAAATCTGCAACTGTCACCTCCAATTTCTGATTAAATATTCCAATTACAAAAACTTTTAAAAGTGCTCTAAAGAGCAAGTAGTTCCTCCAGCTGCTATTTTATTACTTTTTCTCACTTGAGTCTTGCTCTGAGCTATTAATAAAAGAGTTTGTCATTTAATTAACTGGACTGATTGGCTGAAGATTTTCTTGCTTAATAAGCAGTGTTCCAGGTCAGCTGATATGAGACCATGTTCCTAGCGTAAGTACTTCAGCCAGGTCCTATGACCACATGCCAGCCCAAGTAGCACACATGGTGAGCTATTCCTACCTGTAAAACAGAGGCAGCTCTAAACAATTTGTGGTCAAGAATTCTATGCAGGAAAACTTCATCTAACACAGTTCTGCTAATTAAACTGGCTGAACAAGAGAACTGGGATACTGTTTCTACAGTATCTTTTAAAATGGCATTTTTAAATTAAACAATGCTATTGGCATTAGGTTTGCTTTGCTTTTATTTGGATGCCCAAGTACATTTCAAATGAGGTGGAAAGCTGTCCTTTGAGAGTTAACTTTAAAGACAAGTTCAGAAAAGCATACAAGTCTTGAGTCCTAAGAAAAAAGTTCAGCGTCTGCTTAACAGAGCAACAACAAAAATCAGAATCTACCTTACCAGATAACATCAAAATCAGAAGCAAAGATGAAAACATTTAATACAAAAAGCCCAAGTCCACATACTCAGCTAGATAAAGGGGGAAAAAAAAAAAAAAAAAAAAAAAAAAAGAGAGATCTGAGGAGCCTCAGGGTTTGATGTCAAAAAAAAAAAAAAAAATTAATTTCTAGTTCTTCTGACGTAAAATAGACCCAATTTTCCTGGAGCCTTTTGTGCTTCTTGTTTAAAGAATTATTGTTCTGAACAATTATTTCCTTTGGATTCAGTGAGTTTGCTTTTCTTCTTCCTAATATTGTGAAGAAAATATTTTATTCTCAACAAAACTTTGATTCAAGAATACAGAAGGATTGATTTGCATCTCCTTAATTTTTTTCTGATGTCTAAAAATTCACCAGTCTTGGAATGCTTTAAAATTCAGTGTCCTTCAAAGATTAGCTTCCTAACATAACAGGTAGGATAATAATAAAATCACAGATATGATATAGACAAGAAATAGTATTTATTTAGAAAATATAGGAAAGAATATATGCATAATATTTTTGCTGCAAAGATTTTATAAAAAATGGCACAAAGACCATCAACTCACATTTAAACTATAAAAAGCTTTAAATCAGTCTTGTATAGGAATTTTATGAGACCCAATATGGCTCAGTGTGGAATCTTCTAGAACTTGTAAATGAATGTGTGTATTTAAAAATATATTTTTATATTTATTAGCTAGTGCAATCTTAAATATTCATGATTTTTTTAAAATTCTTATATTTGCTGTTTTACATTAAAGGAAAAATATGTTAAATGTCTGCAAATTACAATTTTTTATATTTTATTTTGACAGAGTATAGCATGTGAACTGACAAGCATTTAATATAAAACCAGATCAAACTCTCAAGTATGTTTTATGAATTTTTGCTTTTGATTTCTAATCCTTGTTCCCAAATAAAAAGTTACCTACCCTTTAGCATCTGCAGATCCATGTGCAAGGGAGTTCCTATTGACTTCAACTACACTTAATAAATTGTCACTTACTTATCAGATAATTTATTTGTGTGTAGAATTCACTCATGGGATAAAATTTTCCAATAATATAGAAGATAATGGACTTAGAGGGAAATTCTTAGAGGATCTGAAAACTGTAGGTCAGGACACCTAACATCCAGAATGGATGAAAAATTTTGAAATCCCACCTTTTTGTTTACATAGGAAAACATGGCATCACTGAGGGAAAACAGCAGTAGTCCTGTGATGGGATAGGAACTGATTAAAAGGGAAAGGACTGAGACAGCCCCTTAAAAAAAAGGAAATGCTCATGCACAGAGTAAGAACATCATTCTGTTATGCAATACTATTCAGCTATCCTAGATGAAAACTGAAAAATAGAGGCTTAGTGAAGCCATGTTCGTTACCCCATGTTTTTCTTCCTGAAGGTCCAGGATAAAATACTCAGAATAAATATATCACTTCTTAGCTCTGCACACAAAGGGAATTGGATTTTAAAGAGGTGTTACAGGGGAATTTTTCTCCCAGAATATAAGAAAAAAATTACTTCCTTCCAACTCTCAGATTTTTTGAGAACTTGCTCAGTGTATTTTCTGATTAATTCAGCTATGCTCACTGAATACAAATTTGCCACAGCATAGTCTAATTCTCTGTTATTCAGCATGATAGTGACATTAAAAATCCCTAAAATTGTGAAAGAATAGTAGCCATTTGAAGGGAAAAAAATGTATGTTGAATGTAATCTTTTACACTCCTGGACAGAACACTCTGTAGACCTAAAAAGATCCAAGGGATGTAATTCTTCCAAAAATATATCTTAAATAGCATTAGAGGAAATGCAGTATGGGGAAAGCTTAATTAAATATATAGCATATTTCTCTAAGTTTTAGATAAAGTTCGATATTTCAATTATTCATAGAAATTAGTCCACTGAATTGCATGAAATGTCTGTGTATTACTTACGACTTGTATGGCTTCTGGTGAATTGCTCTGAAAAAGAATTTGAGAGTCAGGTGGTATGCAACAGATCAATCAATAGTGCTTTCCTTCCATTGGAAAAGCTGTCATGAATAGCAGAGAGATCTTAGCTACTTAAAAACGCATAAAACCCAGTTCTTTAATGTAAAGATAGACTCTTCAGACTAACTAAAGCAAGGATACTTAATCCTATCAGAAGCCAGGGATACCTCTTGAGAAAGCAGAATGCTCCAGGTTATATCATAATTAGATCTGCCTTTGGAGTTACAGTTCAACTTGACTTTTCTGCAATCAGAAGGATAGATACTTTTGTCTGCAGGCAAGCAGAGGTTGGGGAACACTGAACTTGGGTTTCTGGCAGTCAGGAATCCCATCAACACTCCCTTGTCCCCGTGCTTTTTTGGCACTCTTCCAGCTCTTAACCCTTCTTTAGGATGAGAATATCCTGTCTCCAGCTGCCTACAGGCTAAGAAGTTCATATGAGGCCACCACTTGAGACACTCTCCTTGAAGAAACAACTACCTCCAAAAGACAAATTGCTCCATTTTAAGAGAGGTGTTTAAAAAACTGTATGATTAATTGTTCCATAGAGTTGCACTGCACACTGAGGGAGTCTAGGCAAATTAAACTAAGCTACATGTGCAACTTTTCAACAGAAAGCAGTTCAAGGCTATTCTTTAATATATTTCTCATTCCTTGCATGCTGCTTATCTGCTTTAATCTTTCTTTTCACAGTGCATTCAAAACACTGGTGTTAAGAGCCATCTTCCAGGCACTCCTTCTCCTGACTTGCTTATGAGCTCGTATGATGGCTGTAAAAGTTCTTTTGAACTGTGCACTCCAAAGTACCTTTTAATCCTTCCCTTCCATACATATAGTGCTTAATATTTAGTTATCTCCTCTGCAAACTCACTCCACCTTTATACATGCCCTGACTAATCCCTTTCTTTGTTCTTGATGGTGTGCCTTTCTGTGAGAGTTGCCAAGTTTTTCCACTTTCAATACATAACTGACTATCCTAAATACAATTAGTAAGTTCACTTAATAAGTACACTTAATAGATTCATATAATCGTTTAGGTTGGAAAAGATGTTCAAGGTCATTGAGTCCACCTGTTAACCCAGTGCTGTCAAGTCCACCTCTAAACCATGTCTCTCAGTGCCACATCTACATGCATGATCAGAAATAGTAATTAATTTCTGTGACAATGGTGACTAGCTGGACTTCAAACTGAGATCAAATCTTTAAATACAAAACTGATGGGATGGATGACAAGCTATCAGTTACCTTCTAACTTTGGGTACAGAAAGGATATCTTTGCAGAGGTACATGCTTTTGTGAATAGTTCAATGTACCTTGGATGTGCTTTTGGTCTAACTTCACATCCATCCAATTACCAGTGCAATTGTCAGTTTGATAAATCAAGATTCAACTACTGGCAATCTTGTTCATTATCATTCATGCTTTCAGAACAAAATTGTGAGGAAAAATGAAATCAAATCCCAAATCCACCTTTAGCCCTTCTGAGCCTGGAAACATACCTAAATTATTCTGTGCAATTTGCAAGGGGATGAAAGGGTGAGAGGTGGAAACTATGAAGGATTAAAACTGAAAGCAAGAATCTCTCCTTTGGTAATAGAAAAACTCAGCTCCTCCTATGCCAAAAGAATGGACCTATCATCTTATCAAATGTAGCTGTACCGAAGAAGCTTGGATTAACAGACAACGCAAGATCTATTTTATTTAAAAAAATGAAGAGGATGGAGGTTGGGCCAACTTCAAAACTGTCTTGGAAAGTATGGATTTCGTAGTATCTTGAAATGGAAATATTCTCCTCCTGCCCTGTTTTTACCACTTTTCTTCTTTGTTTTATCTTTGTTTTTTACTTACAGATTTTATTTTAGTGTGAAAAACATGCAAAAATTGTGTCGTGGTAAAACATTGAGGAAAACACCTCAGGAAGAAGAAAAAAGGTGCTAGTAATAATATTTTATAAAAAATCCCCATGCTAGTTAGTAAGGTCACTCAGAAACTCTCCAGAAAATCAGTCAGTTCATAGAAATCATCTATCTTTTTATAAATCTGTATTATGAGCCCTCCATTTCATTCCTCCCCTTCATTGCTTTTTGACACTCCTGTACATTTCTATTATTATGGTATTATGGAAGGAAAAGAAAGGTCCCTTACATCCCACATATCAGCAAACCAAATGACATCCTGCAGCCAATTCAGATATTTCTTCTCTTAATCCACTTCCTGCTGGGTTTTGTCTTGGTTCTGGGTTGTGGTGGGTTTTTTTGATCTTTGTTTTGCTTTTTAATCAAGGAACAAGGTAGTTAAGAAAGAAAAAAAGTAAAAAGATCAAAAGAAAACACTAAGTGATGAATCGAATCCCAACTTTATGGGGTTTTTTAAAGGATGTGATGCACATGTTCCAGTTTAAAAGAATGTGAATAAAGCTAAAAAATAATATTGCTGAAATATGTTTATACAAGGAACAGTCATTAACCAGTAATCATTAATGTAGCTGGATGGAGCCTTTATTTATCCCTTATATTCTGTAAAGATATTTAGGAAATACAAGAGTTCCCTCCACCCATGTTAAAACTGAAGATGGAAGAAAACACCAGAGTTATAAAATATTTTTTCATTAAAATTTCATTAAGCTCTGTAGAGTTCTAACTTATTGAACTTCATAAAGAAAATAACTTTGTACATCATATCAAAATCAAGTATTGAAAGACATGAAATTAATTATAGAGTGAAGTATTTTAATGCTACACTGAATTGATTAGACTGCTTTCAAAATGACAGTAAAAAATGCTTGAATTATAACAATACAAAATTGAGAAACAAAAACTAAGCCATGAAAATCAGAATAAGATATATTTAGAAAAATGAAAAAACAAGGAAACCCAAAAAGTGACACTAAAGGCAATTGTTCAGTTGTTCACATCCATATTGAACTAAAGAGTTTTATTCAGATGAGGGATATTTTATTTAAACTCTATGTTATTTAAACATCTCAATGTGACTCAAAATCCCATGGCTTTTTTATCAGTTCTTAAAGAAAAGCACTTCAGGTGGGGAGGGCTGAGGGGAGCACTGGGGGATTTTTTTTTCTTGAAATCAAGCTGTGCAATTTCAAAGAAAGCACAGACCATTACTTACTGAAAGTTACTTCGTATTTAAGTGTTTAAGAGACAGGATGTAGTACTCACTGCCATGGTCTAGTTGACAAGGTGGTGTTAGGTCAAAGGTTGGACTCAGAGGTCTTTTCCAACCTAGATGATTCTGTGATTTCTCTTACTACAAGAATTTATATTTTAATTGAGTTTACATGACCTAGCTTCAAAGTAAAGGGAGAGTCTCCATAGTGATCACTATTTACTGTTTATTTTACATTAAAGTCTGTTCATGTTTCAATATATTAAGTCACTTTTTGAATGTGTGGGAATTACCAAGTATTCTGTGGATACTCAAACTACAAAGAGCTAGAGAAATACACCACACTTCTAAAATACGGCATCAGACCACAGACTGTGGCTAAGCATGTCACTAGCTTACTTTTAAGTGAAAATCATGACTGCATTTTTCCTATTATATTTGAAATGTATGCCTCATTGGCTCATGCAAACTTTCTTTATCCTTGTCTTTTATGTTTTCCACTACTCAGTTAAGCTGATAGAAGGAAAATAACCAATTGCAGACAATGTGCTGAACAACTAAAACCACTAAACACTAAATTTGAATTTTTCAAATTACAACAAACACATTGAAAGAACTACTACAAATATTCTACATTACAAAAAGACATGACTGATTGGAAGAAAACTTTGAATATTTCTGTTTATGTAAGACACTAAATCTGTGGAATGTTTAGATTAACTAGTTCTGAATTCCTTCTGTCCGTTAAAGCCAGCAAATACATTCTATGGATTACTACAGAAAATACAAATATTAGTCCAAATCCAAACTATTCTGCTTAGTCAGAAAGAACATTATTGAAAATCTATGTGTATGAAAAATCTGTTTGTTATATGGCAGATCTGCCTCAGTTGTCTCTGTAAACAGTCTTATTAATTAAGAATATGATTTTGTTCAGTTTCAGAGATAAACTGCTGCTCTTTTTTTACTTCAATTTTTGCTTTTAGTTCTGGCAGGTGCACTTCTGTAAGGCTATCAAGCCCTTAAATAATGTGGCATCACTAATTACCTTTCATTTCCCAAAGACCTGGCACCACACTTTTAGCATACAAGAGCACACTTCACCATGACGCTCAAATGAAGCTTTGTAAGACGTTCTGTCATTCAGTTTGACCTTATGGTGAGAGATTGCACTCCCCTTTATCTTTTGAATATATTAGCCACATTAGACTACATTTGACAGAAGGGAGCTGCCTTAAACACATTAATTGAATTCTTACAAGTTTCATTAAAAAATAGGTGGGTGAGTAGATCATTAAAGAATAATTTATAACTGAAGTCCTTATGTAACCAGTCGGCAGCACCCAGACAGTAAGTCAGCACACTGTGGTGAGTTTGTAGCTGTACATATGTACTGATGTTGCTCCTTAGCCAAACATATCGGGTAGGGTGGCTACAGTGGGGACAAGGAAGAAAAACTAGGGGACGGGGAACAAAACCATAGAAAACCTAGGGCTGTTAATTCTGTTATTCACCCAACAGCTTTGTTTGACTTCTAAAGGTCAGGTCTAAAAGAACCCCAAAACACCAAAATATCTCTTTTAGACTCGAGATTTTTCATTCTGTGAGATTTGTTTTAACTCTATCTGTGTATTTGCTGTGCTGCACGAGTCCAGATATTCACTGAAATTCCCACTGGTGCCTGGAATCAGGATTTGTGTCTGTCTGTACATTTGCAACTCTCCTTCTATCAGGGAACACTTCCTTCTTCCTTGTTCTGTAGCATATTGTTACAATAATCAGTGCAAGGAGTTCTTGTCCACAACTAGATCTTCTAGGCATAAAAATAATAATAAAAAAATCTTTTATATGTTTATTGTGGTAGTGAGACAAATGAGTTTATGATGATTGAATATATCTGGTTCTTTTTGTTACCAATTTTGCACCAGAGTTTAAAAACTTGCTGCCTGCCTTGGCTGTGTGGATGTTTAGTTGTTCTCTTTTTTTTTCAGTAGCAGGAATGTTTTGCCTCTCTGGTTTTGATGAGAAGTCGGCTGTGGTACTATATCCCTGTACCTTTGCTTTGTTTAAAGAAGACACAGAGCTGCTTTTTTTTTTCTTTTTCTTCAAAGATGCTGAGCACAAGGATACCCAAGAGCTCACTGGGTGGCCACAGAATCACATGTTTAGTGAGACAGATGATAATGAACTGGTTGAAACACAAACCCACAAGGAGCTTACACTTTTTTAATGACAAGGCGACTGAGCAGCACTGTTAAAAGAAAATGAAAGGGTTATAACCAGCAATCTATTTACTGCAAATACAGGTGCATATTAAAAAAGGGAAAGACACTATGCATGTCCTAATACCAATACAGAATAAACACTGCAGAAGCATCTCCTAGTTTATTCCTCCCAGAAAAAAGCTTGTGAATCACAAAGCTGAAAGTTTTTCTGTTAGCACCACTAGCAGTAGCATCAATAAACCTCAAGTTTATTAAGGTATTTCAGCCCTACTGTTCAGAGTGATTTACTCTCTGCTCCTTTGTTCATACTTAGGTCTACTGCACAGGTTGAGCGATCCCCATCCTTAGAGCTTTTCAAGATTGTTCAAGCCACGGACTATGGTTACACTGTCATAGCTGATCTGACCTAGCACTGGAAATAGTCACCCATTCACTTGACAAATCACACAGAAAAAAAACACTGTGTTTGTCATCACCCTAAATCAGTTCAGGTCTAGTAGCAATGAGGAAAAAAAAAAAAAAAAAGAAATAATCAAAACAGAAAAGACCATTTCTGACACTTAGGTCAACCAGCACTTTTTCCTCCTTAAATTATTTTTTCAAGACCATCATATACTGATGTTTCAAATGTACAAGTCTTCAGGTCTCTTTTTCTTTGCACTTCCTTCAAAACATAAAATTTATCTCACCACATAACTCATGATAATGAACACTAAAACTGAGCAGAGAGCAAGGCAAGAGAGGGACAAATGAAGGCAAACTTACTGCTGGTACTCTGGGAGAGGGGCTGCTGGTCCAACACATTGGCAGGAAAAAGTTCTCACAAGGCAGAGAGCAGTATGGTACTCTGTATGTCAAAGTGCCTTACTACAGTTTTGAAGCTAAAGGCTGCAGAATACAATTGTGACAGGAAAGAGCCTTTAAGAGCCTTTTGTGAAAGAAAGATAGAGTCATCTGAAGGACAAAAGTCCCCTTCAGCCAGTTAATGGGGCAAACTAAAGAGATCCCAATGAAACAAGAAAGAGCTCAATTTTCAACCATAAGTGCTACAGTTTCATCAAGGGCATGAGGAATGGGAGAATAATAGCAGTAAGCTATGCAATGGAAAAATAGGAGAGGACATGTCAGTGGCAGACACACATTCAGAGTGAAATGCAGACTCTAGAAATGCACATTCCAATGAAAATATATATATATATGTGGAGCCAAATGAATTACTGTCATACTTATGCATGCATACAATTCATAGGCTCTGTCCTTTGGTTTTTGTAATGCTAAGAATGTAAAAACAGGGAAGTATGAAATACAGACACATTATTATACAAAATCCTTTAATAACAAAACTTTACTGTTAATGATTACTAAATTATTTTTAAAAATTATTTCTAATGTGTCCTGTAGGAAAAGGGAAAGTACTCTGAGAGATGTTCTGGCTTCTGAATATGAAATTCAAGGATATATACTCATAGAATTGTTTAGCTTGAAAAAGGCTTTTAAGATCATCGAGTCCAACTGCTAACCTAACAGTCCACCACCCAAACATGACCCCAAGTGCCACATCTACACATTTTTTAAATACCTTCAGGGATGGTGACCCCACCACTTCCCTGATCAGTCTGTTCCTATGCCTGACTACCCTTTCAGGGAAGAATTTTTTCCTTATTACCAACCTAAACGACCTCTGGTGTGGCTTGAGACTGTTTCCATTTGTTCTATTGATTTTTATCTGGGAGAAGAGAGCAATAAGGTACCCATTGAGCCTCCTTTTCTCCAGCTAAACAATCCCAGCTCCCTCATAAGACAGAGCCCTCACCAGCTTCACTGCCCTTCTCTGGACATAACCCAATACTTCAACACCCTTACTGTAGTGAGGGGCCCAGAACTGGGCACAGGACTTAAGGTGGAGACTCACCAGTGCCAAGCAAAGGGGGATGATCCCTTCCCTGGTTCTGCTGACCACACTATTCCTGATAAAAGCTAGGATGCCACTGGCCTTCTTAGTCACCTGGGCACACTGCTGGCTCATGTTCAGCCACTGTCAATCAGAAGCCCCTGGTCATATTCCACCAAGCAGCTTTCCAGACACTCTGCCCTCAGCCTGTAGCGCTGCATGGAGCTGTTGTGACCCAGGAGCCGGATACAGCAGCACTTCACCTTGGTAAATGTCATGCCACTGGCCTCATCCCATTGATCCAGCCTATCCATACACCCCCTGCAGAGCATTTTACCCTCCAGCAGACCAACATCCCCAGCCGACTTCATGCCATCTTCAAACTTACCAGGGTTACACTCAATCCTCTTGTCCAGATTGTTGGTAAAGATACTTATTGATACAGAACTGGTGCCAACACTGAGCCCTGGGGAACACCACTTACGAATGGTGTCAGCTGTCAGCTGGATGTACCTCCATTCACCACTGCTCTCTGGGCTCAGCCATCCACCCAGTTTTTTACTCAGCAAAGAGTATACCTGTTCTTATGGATTAGGAAGCTGATCATAAATAAGCACCGCATAGAGTAAAACACGTTTGTTCAATTCACGTCTTTAAAAATAAATGAAAAAAAAATCACCAAAATGCTGGAGGAACAAGTGTCTTTAATATTATGAGCTTGTGAAAACCATTGGTGTAATACAAGGGATTTAATTTATTTCAAATTGTGAATGTAAAAAATTCAGAAAAGCTTTAGGGGAAAAGCCAAGTGAGGTGCAGCAAGCCAAGCACAGCACTAAATACCACAAAAGATGTTTTTCCACCTTTAAAATATGTCATGCTTCTTTGTGTGGAAAGGTAATCACTATGGCAAAAAACAGCAAAGAAGTGCAGGCCAGGACCTCAGAACATTTGAGAAAAGCTTTACCTCACAAAATGCCTCTTTCACATGTGGTTAGGGACACCATGAGAAAACCAAAATAGATACGATCTCAGTCACCCAAAGCTCTTGAGATTTGGCCTTAACTGTTTTTGCAGAGAACTGTGCATGCACACAGACTTTCTCATCTAACTACCCCTTGTCCTTTCAAGCAAGCTTTTGCAGCACTGGTTTCAGCATAATCAGTTTTGTGGATTTCCCTTCACTTCATTCTCCGTCTCTGCAGGGAGCTATTTTGTGCATTCACAAAACATGGTAACAAAATATATCTGCCACTTCTTGAATATTTTACAGAAGTCTGTCCCTTACTCTCTCCACAGAGAACAGAAGCTTTTCCAGCAGCTTGCAGGTTTTTTCAGTTACAGGTATTATTTGAGACATCACACAGTCTCACCACGAAAACACAGTTAACCCATATGAAAATCCTTTCAAAAAATCTCAGGAATTTCACTGATTGTTATCTTCCTTGTTTGATGACATTTCTCTGGTGCTGTCTGCAAACATAAACACTTTCCAGTATAATATACAGCAGCTTTGTAAGGATAAAGGATCTTTCCTTCTGGTCCTTCTTGGTGAGACATTCATCATTTTTTATAGGTTTTTATGCAAATGATTTTATCTCACAAAGACAACAAAGATAAATTAAAGATACAACACTCTTTTGATGTGCTGTTGATACGACTTCCCTATTCCTGATTATTTGCCCTCAGCCAACCCCTGTGCTTATTCTTTAATCAACAATAGGCAATGGAGAGCTAATTCTGCTACATAAGGGATATGTCCATTTCCTATATACACCACAGATCTAGTGAAGCTGGATGAAAATCTTACCTATTTTTGTTTGAGTGTCCTCAAATGTAAGAGTTCAGAAGCTTCTGGCCTCTCATCCTGAAAGTTCAGAAGATTTGAAGACATCTGGGAAAAACTTCTCCCTATTCATTCAATGAACCTCTCTTCCTGCAATAAAAGTTGGCTCTCAAGTGACTCCTGCTCTAACAGGTTTATTGTCTAGAGGGGAAAAACATCATTTATATTAAAAAGTATGAAGCTTACCCTCTAAAATGGTAATCTGGCACACTCTTATCAGTCCCACAGAGACAGAACCATGTGGGCTCAGCACAGTGGTGATAAGCTGTCTCTTAAGTAGGATTGTAAGTGGTTCCCTTTCATTCTAACAGCTGGAACCTCAACATATCCTCTAGGTGAGCTGGCAAAGCAGCATTTTGTAACCTTTCCAGACTGAGCCCTACCTGCCTTTTTCTTACACAAACAAATAGCTGGGGAAAACATACAGGAAAGTTCCACTCAGAACACTGATTATTTTCCATGCTCCCCCTCATTAATTAGGTAAACAGGAAGATGACTGGCAGAAGATGACTCAGATAGGTATTGCAACACTTGCCGAGAAGGGATTCCCTTTGAAGAAAAAATGGCAAAACTGATCTAAAGCATGGTAACCAGTTTGAAATCCATGTTTTGACTGGAAACTTCCATGCTTTCACAGCTGCAGGCAAAGTCTGACATGAGAACATTAGCAAACCCCTTTTTTAAGGTAATATACCCAACTCCCACTCCAAACTTCCACACCTGTCACATTCTCTTTCCTTGCTTACCTTATCCTTTGCCGATAATTGTTATAAAAATCAATAATTTTTTCAAAAGAACTCATCCTTGACTGGCCACATACTCGAGGATTTACTTCTTACACGGCCCAATCCATATTTACAGCTCTTTTCAGATCATTTATTTATGTACAATTGGAAAACTTTGTATTCAGGAACAAAGAGGTAAAAATCTATTGGCAGTACACTAGCAGATAGCATAATATCAGATGAAATGAAGGACAAGTCAATGTATAAACTACCTGTTTCTCAAGTTAGAATGCTGTCTAGGTCTTATGTATTTTCTTCAGCTAATGGGCGGCAGGTTAACACGAGCCTTTGGAAACTGGCAAAATTACTTTAGTATGAACAAGAATTCATTTGGTATTCTGCACCATTTGTCCTCTGAGATACTTATTTTAATCTTGCTCTCTGTTTCTCAACTAGTCTTTCTCTTGTTTTATTTCCTAATCTGCTTTTTGTACCTGCTCTCTTTTACCCCTTCTGGCTGCCCTGCAACCCCAGTGCCTTCTCTCCAGAACTGCAGGTCCATACTCAATCAGCTATCCCGACACACTTTCATACATCCAGATGGCACACACAACACATTTATACACCCACAAACCTCAAGTTATCTGTGGCAATCAGGCTAGGACTGTGAAAATGGTATATTCCAAGCACAGATATGTTTTCTGCACACCAATACTCACACGCTGACGATCCCACCCCACATCGCCCAGTTGCAAGGCAAGAGTAAACATTACAAAAATCAGTCCCTTCCATGCCTGGCACCGGTTTGGATCCTTAAGACCAGAGTCAAGACTATTTGGACAGAAGAATGTGAAGCAGAACATTTTAACAGAGCATTTAACTTCAACAAAGAAAAGTTTCTCAAGGAGTATTAGCAAACGCAGTAGTCATCAAGCAAAGCAGCTAGCTTAGAATCACAGAATAGTCTGGGTTGGAAGGCACCTTAAAGATCCATCTACTTCCAACTCCTTTGCCATGGGCAGGGATGCCACTCACTAGATCAGGTTACTTAGAGCCCCATCCAACCAGGACTTGAATACTTCCAGAGACAGGGCATCCACAAACTCTCTGTGCAACTTTCCCAGCTTCCCAGATGTTTCTCTCGTGAACTCAGAAAGAGTTCGCCAGGTCCTCTCCTCACAGGTTGACATCCAAGACAGGCAGCTTTATTCACTTTGCTAGATATAGCCCTAGAACTAAAGCTGCAGATTCAGATAAAATGGGTTTGCTCTTTATTTGTCTTCAAGAACTTTTAACACCTTTTCCAGCTACAAAACACATCACAGAGAAGTTCAGATTAGGCCTATGTGCCTAGAAAATGTCTTTAATTTATCTTTCATTTGTCTGATTGAAAACAAAAGCAAACACTCCATTCAGCAAAAGCCACGTGGTATCAGCAGTCTTCTCTTTTGCCAACAACACCTTTTACTCTTCCTTAAGAATAGCTGCTTTTAAAGACAAGCACTGCCACACACATATGCTGCTCTTCTGTTTGCCATCATCTGCTTCCCACTCAAGTCACTCAAGTTAAGTGCTGAGAGCAAGCCTCTTGGCACAGATTGTGTTGATTTTGCTTGGTACAAAGAGGGTTCAAGTGAAAGCACAGGATAAGGCTCTCAGCTTCCCATTGCACAAATATAGAAGTTATATTTTGTCAAAACCAACAGAAGGGGTTTTTTCTTATTGTTGGTTGGCTTATTCAAGTAATATTTTTAGAGGGTCAAGGGCAGAAAGTACAGATTTTGTTCAAAAATAAACAAAGGGATTACCACCACTAAGTTAATGTTGACATCACTGAGAAAATTGACAGCAAAACTTGTTTTCTCATCAAGATCTGAAATATATTAAAATAACCTTAATATGATCCAGCTCTTGATTTAGATATGCCAGATGCAGATATCAATGAATACAGCTGATACTGCCTAATAGAGATTTCAGGGAAAAAACAGCTTCTAACCCAGACTTTTTATAACATCAGAACTTTCAGGACGAAACTTCATTTTTATCTGCCCTTACACACAGCTATATAAAGCACAGAATATGTTAAAAAGCACCCAGCATATATAACTTCTTAAGCAAACAAATGAAAAAAAAAATCATAGGAAATACATATTTTCTGATGTACTTCTTGGAATAATTTATGGAAAATAGAAGTCCAGGACCAACTTCAAATAATATAACCATTGCCAAAATAATAATGCACTTCTCCAGGTTGTACTGTCTAAATAAAAACATCATCTGCTTTTTCTACAGTGAATGATAAAGTTTTCAACACTTGGCTTAGGCCATTGTAAGACTGTTTTCATTGACAGCAAAGGGCCCAGACGCTGTGCCTGACACAGGAACCTTCAGTAGGAGTTCAAAATCAAGGTACTGTGACTATTCTATGTTTATGCACAGGGTAAAAAGCAAGGTCTTTTCCATGAACCATGGTAAACACCCAGACCAAGAAGGCATGTCATCTACTGACATTAGCAACAAATTAATTATCCTGCCTACAAAATACTAGTTCTGGAATCAAATAGTTGTAGCAAAGGTACAAGCCTTCCTCCATTTCTTTCCACACTGTCAATGTCTGGACAAATGATGTCTTCATCACTTCAAGTCTTATTCTTTTGCGCACAAGAAAGCGAATGTAATTTATTCCTTTTATGATTTTTTCTTTTTTTTTTTTTTCCTACATAGAACAAAGAATAAAATGAGCAACAGCCCACAGAGACTGTCTCACTGACAAAGACACAGAAGACAAGTATTAATTCCTGGTAAGAGTCTGACTTATCATGCCTTTGAATAACCATGGTTGAAAATTTTGCATCAAGTTGCTTAAAAGACATTTTACAATAAATAGTATTTACACAACAAAAGCTGCTTACATACTACACAAAAGCACATTTCAAATAAAATGTGATTAAAAGGAGTATGCAAAAATACCCTAGTGTATAATATTTTATTAATTTTACTCATCCAGCATACAATTGCTCTGTGGATGTTGCTTCCCATGCAGCTTAGGTTCCCTTATTAAACACCATGTGAAATACAAACCAGTCATGTTCTCACTCTGGCAGTAATGTTACAGCTAGTTTGGAGTTCCCAACACAGTTTCCTCTGGAAGGATTAAGCTTAGCTAGCCTATGTCTGCCCCTTTTTCCCCACTCCCTGCCCTTGTTCCCAGTACAGTTTGGGACATAGTTCAGCTCTTTGATCATGAGTCCTGTTTTAGACTGTTCATGAAAGAAAGTTATCTTTTTAAAAGGATCAGGGAGCACTTGTGTGGTCCACTGATATGGTCAGTGACATCTCTGCTGAAAGACTGAACCACTGGTTGGTGAATCTAAACAACTAGCTGATGCTTAATCACACTATGTAAATATTAACTATATAATTAACCAGAACTGTGCTGTACCAAATGAGCTATCATTACAAAAATACAGAGCTCAAAGCAAAGTGAAAGATAATTTTTTATTTACAGCCCTCTTATTTTTTTAAATTTAAATAAAGGAATAGATTTTCCATCAACAAATCTTTGTCATAATTAAGCAATGATAGCTTGCTAACAAAGTGGCTTTAACAAAATGTCACCTTTACCACAAAATTGTCTTGAAATTTCACTTTCTCAGTGCCAGCTTTTGATCTGAAGAATACATTGCAATGTGTTACCACCATACTACCACTTTTATACAGCACTTCTTTTCGTGGTTCAAGGCTTGTTTTGCAAACCTTTTGAAAAAGCTTGTTTTGCAGATAGCTCAGTTAGGGAAGGAAGAGGATTAGAACTTCTTTCATTAAAAAAAAAACCAAAAAACCAAAAAACCAACCAACCAACCAACCAAACAACAACAACAACAAAAAACCAAAAACTGCATTGTTCTCTCGTACATGAAATTTTTTTCAAGTGTTCACTTGGATGATTATCTCCAGTAAAAGATAATTTCTAATTAGTAAAGGACACAATATAGAAACCATAAAAATAAAGCAATAAAGAGTAGAAAAAGTAGCCAGCGGGGTTTTTTATTTTACTTTATTTTAATAGATAAATGTAAGGAAGTTTCCTTTTTTTCCCCAAAAACATTACCAATTTTCTGAACAAATTTTGTACTTGAAATCCAGCCAAGATATTTACCCATGGGCATCCTGCAATGTAATTCAGGGGGAGGGTAGCCAAGGCCTTTACTTATTGCCAGATTTTTAACTGGACTTTGTTTCCTAGCTTACAGCTAAGATGCTCAAGAATTTGTAAACACAATGCCGGGGGAGAGTAAGCTTCAGCATAACAAAGATCTCAGAATAAGAAAATAAAAACTAAAGAGCTTAAAACTTTGATGTCACTTTGAAACTCCAAGATGTGACACCTCAAGGCAGATTTCTGTATTGTATTCATATAATCCCATCCTTTCCTATTTTTCCTGCTGTTTGTTTTTATCAATTGACCATTGAGAATTTTTAAATCTTTTCCCAGATGGTTCTCCTGCTTTTTTATTATCCTTATTCTCTGCAGTTTGAAGATGTGATAAAAATGTCCTGTAAAGGTATACATCTAAAAAATAAAAGCTGAATAGAATGTGACTACATGTATAAAGGCATTATGCAGAGGTTAGAGTAAGGAGGCAATGGGTAGGGAACATGCCCTTGTGCCTAAACTGTCTTTAATATGCATGGTTTCAGAAAATGGCTGCAAAGTCTTTGCATGACACTTAAAAAAAAAAAAAAAAAAAAAAAAAAAAAAAAAAAAAAGCTTAGAAACAAGAGTATTGAATAAAGCTGCAGAGGGAAAATCTTGTAGCCTCATAACTGCCAATCATCCTTAGAGACTTATCTGTCATTGCAAGATCACTCTAACTCCACCTTGCTCACTTTGCCATAGGGATAAAAGATAGAACACCATTAACCTGTCCAGCTCTTGAAGCTGCACTGATCAATCATGGTTTGCTACAAACAAATGGAAATTTACACTTAATTAGCAGTTCTTCAGTATAAGTGCTGGAAAATTCAGTAAAACTTTGCCAAAAATAGGTTTAAGTTACAGTAGGAGAGTGAAAAAAGTGTGTGGCAAAGAAACTGTTCACATTCCACTGTTTTGCAATATCAAACTACACACAGTTGGGATTTTCTTCCACTGTTGACTTGAAAATTTTCAAAATCTCCAAAGAAGTCACAACAGTGCCATTTTTTCCAGACAGCTCTGATGTTGAGATTCACCAAGCCATATTGCACCAACACTAACAGCTAACAGTGAAATACTGGTTATTTCTGCTGATATCACTGCAACACAGTATCTCTACAAACATGGAAATGAAAAAATTTCCTATGTTAATGAAAGGAATTCAGCCTGGCATAATCAATCGTTATCAGAAGAATTAGTCTGATACTTGTTATACACACATGTCCTCGGACACTGAAATTCCCCGATATATTTGATGATGCTTACTACAAACTTTCAGATCACTAATAATAAAAAGTTTATAATAACTCAACATTGTGGGAAACAGGATGCACTGAATTTCCTATGTGCAAAATTTTCCTGACATTTAATATAATAGATATAAAAAAACAAGTAGGATCAGGTATATCCAGCTTCAACAGTCATGCAATATTTAAAAAGAAGACTTTTGTATTGTTTGGAAAACAAGTATATAAGTGAACACAGAAGGACTTGTACAAAAATCTCTTCGATTTTGACTTTAAATGTAACTTTGTTAAAACAAAATAAGTCCAGGAAAATATTTTTTCCCTGCATATTTTTTAATGGGAAATCTGAAAAACTCAAGGGATATATTCAGTTATTCATGATCATTAAAAAGAGAATTAACAAGCAAGCTCACAACATGAATACAGTTGCCAAAGTGAAAAGGGGAATAAAACATAAATTGGCAAAGTGCAAGCAAGGTACACATATTTTTCTGAAAGAATAGAATTATAAGCAGAAGGCAGAAAGACCAAGCCAAATGGGGAGTGAAGGCTCAGTCAGTCAGGTCCTGTGGGTTTAATATCCTTAAATAAGTAAAAGCCAGCAAAAGTATCCCTGAAACAGTATCAACCAGGGTTTCATTAAAACAGGAGAGAGGGAGGCAGAGCAATAAATGAGGAAGATACTTCCTAAATAAGATTCATATTTAACAACACATTCTTATTTAAAGTACACTACTATTTCAAATGACTTACATATGTGAGATCTTAACAGCACCTCATTTGGGGCATTTTGAAGATCAGGAGTAGAGACCACAGAGCATACAACAAACATGCCAAGTCTGTAAACACTAAATTACACTTCCTGAAAGCTACAGAGATATTAAGAACTGATAGAAGTACTTTGAATAGTGAAAATATATATACTTCCTTTACGGAGACACTTTTCAACCAATTTGTCCTTGTCTCAAACAACTAAAGCTGTACTAAGATTTTAGTTAATCTTCAGATCATGTTCTTATAAATTTGTCAGACAAATATCCTTCACCAAAGCTGTCATGCAATTCCCTAATATGAAAAACCACACTGATATTCTAATATTTTTGTGTTCAGTAGATATGATATATTTATTAAAGTTTTTCTGTCACTGCATCACCACCAAAAAATTTTCCCACTTCAGAGGAAAAAAAAGAGGGCAAATTCAACACATTATTTGGTGAATCATGTTACTACTAGGTATAGCGGTAGTAAACCTATACCATTAAGGTTACATGGTAAGACTACAAAAATGGAAGCACTCATGAAGTAGGAAAAGCAAGCAGTATTAAAAAGAAATATGAATTAATATGAAAAGTCTCGATTTTGGGAGAAATTAATTGTATCACAGATTCTGCAAAAACACATTAAAAAGTCATGAAAATCAAACCAGGAAAGTGCTACTTATGATAGCGTATTATAGAACTGTATGGACAAACCACACAACACAGTCATTCAGTTCTATACAGTACCTCATAACTACCCCAGTGTACACTGATATAGCACTGACAGAAGTTTTCAAAGTGCAATCCTAACTAATATTTTCATGGAAGAGGGGTTAACAGAACGGTAAACAGTGAGGGACTCTAACACCACTCACTGCTGAAAGTGAGTACAGAAGTGTCATAAATTTCAAATGCCAGATGCTATCACAGACTTTGAAAGTGGCTCAGAAAAATGATAGATTCAGCTCAGTCCACAGAATTGCACACACTTGGACTGCCAAAGGGAAACACAAGAGGTCAAGAAACAGCTTGTCTAATAGAAGTAACTCCCAAAACATCCTTGCTGAACAACTGGAAAAAAGACACAACTTTCATGCCTTCCTGTAATATTTGCAGATGAGCCTAATGGCTTATGGTGCTCTGAAACATCAGGTAACGAAAACAAAGAAAAATGAAGTTCTCTTTACCAATGCAAGCACCACACATAATCAACCATAAGCAACCTTTCTTATGGAGAGCTATTTGTAAATATTAACAAGCGAAACCCAAGATTAAGCTGTCTTGGATGGAGGATAATACATTGCTAAACCATTTTACATAAATGACAAAGCAAATGACAGGAATGCAGGTAAATTACGATTTCAGACACTATTTTCTCTCCTTACAGAAGATGTATATAGGATTGCTAATGGAAGTAAGGAAGTCAATAGAGGATCCTAATCTGATGGATGTATTCTAGTCAAGCTGCTGGGTTCAAAATTGAGATAGCTGAAGTTTAACAACCAGTGATCTACAAGAGATTGCGCTCAATTATCCATCTGCTCCCAAAATATATTGAACTTATATACTTTCTGTGTTGCACATACACCTTATTGAATTTCTCCTCTGTTCAAGCGCAGAATTTGTAACCTAGGTTTGGGTTACAGATTGCAATATCTTCCTAAAGAACAGGAGCTTATTTTACAAGTTGGTAGGAACATTTAAATATTGATGACATCAGCAAAAGGAATCCAACAAATTATTTTCCTGTTTCAGAATCAAAATGAATAAATGCAATTGATTCTATCATCACAGAAAGGAAATTTGGGAAGAGAGAAATACATCTCTGACTCAATGTTTGCAGTTATATGATCAAAGAATAATACTTGAGCTGTTTCCATCAGATTGCTTTGTATGTCATGAAGATTTAGTACAGTAGACAAAATACATAACTATAGCTTCTCACATTCACAAGTGACCCCTCAGGATGGATCCAGTAAAAAAAGTAATTTTCTTCCTTTCTGTAGGATTCCAGCCTCTCCTCCCCAGGCATGTTCAACCTGACCCTTGTTAAAAACACTGTTTTGAAAACCAGTAGCTAACATCCACTAGAGGATTGTTCTGAGAACCCTGCAGAAGACCTTAGGGGCTTGAATAGACAGTTTCTGCTCTTCTTGCTCTGATACCTTGGGAGAAACCTGTATTTTTGCATGAGTAGCTGTTATAAGAGGATCTGCCAGGATGCCCTGTGCCAGCCTGTCCTGCACAGTGGTGGATTTTATAGAAAGATAACACCCAACTTCCCTAGAGAAGATGCACGAAGATGGCCCAAGGATATTTGAGAGAGGAGGAAGCTGCCCATGACAGATTCAGCATACCACGCTGCAGGAAGCTACATCCAGGATCCATCTGTTCCTGTATGAAAACACAGTCCCAGCATCTGAATGGACTTCTTACTCTATCTTATTAAACCAGCTATTTTCTTACTCCATTTTTTTCAGGTCTTTCTAACTGGTTTCCAGAAAGCACTCTGAACCACTTCTCCTTCTCATCTTCAGCCTCCTCACAGTGCAGAATAAGGATGCAGACACTATTCACTTACAGAAGTTCTACAAAAGCAAACATCTTATGACTGCTTATCCTCTCAAGCTTCATTACAACAACCTAGAACAACTTTTGCCTAACACATACAAATGCCGATAAACTGAACTCCACACAGACCTTGGTGTGTATATATATATATACACATATATGTATATACATATACACATATGTGTGTGTATCTAACTGCAAGAGTTTACCAAAATATCCCTTCTGACTGACCATTACACCAGAAATTACTGCTTTGTAAAAGGATTGATGGAGACTAGCCTGGGATTCATAACTTCTAGAAGACTAGGGCAGCATTCACAGTTGCCATAGCCTCCCAAATTACTGTAATATTTTTATTTTAGGGAGTATAAGTCACAGCCCTGAGAAATGGAATTACTACAATATCTTTTATTTATTTAAAACAAGTAAGGGGGGATATGCCACCCACAGATGAGTTTGTCAAATTGCTCATAAAACACCCCTAAGCAATACTACTGCTTTAGCTATCCAGGAACATGGAAAATACAAATTGTGAGAAGTAATTGTAGCAGAGAGGAACATGTTATTATTTTTTAAGCAGCCTGAGGGCTTTATCAGTCACTCAACTTCCATTAAATTTTAAAAGTACAAGAAATCAATGAGAGCAATGGTATATCAGTAGGTCTAGGCTTTATATTTGTACATAACAATTTTTTTTCTACATTTATGTTTGTACATAACACTGACTGTAGTGAATTTGGGGTTTTTTCCTATTCTTTGGAAAGTACCACTAAAAACATTAAAAAGAGGCCATTAGATATGTAAATACCCACCAATTCCAGTTACCCATAAGCTCTCTTTTTTATTTCAGTACAAAGTTTCCCCCAAAACCTCTAAGTTTGCACAGAATGAGCACTTATGTGTTCTTTTTGGTTAGTTTGTAAGCATACACCACAACTAAAAGCAGAATTGACAAAAAACAGAAACCAAGTATTGTATATTGTAAAGGTTTTTCAAAATGTGAAAGTTCACCTCTAATACCTTTCTCTTTCTATAACAGCTGCAAAGTGGTGCCACCCAAGGACCAAAGACATTTTGTCAAAACCGTTTTTCCCCCCTGTTATAGAGACACTTTCTATTTAGAAAACTAAGGAGGCAAAAGTGAGGAATAGAAACTGCAAACCATGAATGAGTACAAATACACAAAAAAATCAGCATCTTACAAGAAAGGAAAGCCCAAATATTTCATTACTATTTAGTTCAAAGACAGAAAGTGGGTTAGGGGTGGGAGAGAGGATCTACTGATTCAGTCCACCTCTGTGTCAGGGCAAGTATCAGCTATTTATTTTTTAATATGGCTGGCAAAACACTCCTTGGTTCTCCTTTTACAGAATGTGCTCTTAAGCTACTCATGAGTCAGTGTAATTTCCAGTGCTGTGCTTTAAGACTGTAAAAATGCAGGCCAGGCACGAGGCAAGAGCAGCTCAGACAACTGTGGCACGGTGGCTTAAGGGAAAGCTGGGACTGGATCTTTTTTTCCTCATCCCAGTCTAGGCTTTTCCCGTGCATCATCCAGAGCCCCTACCATGTCAGTGTTTTCGACTTTTTTCTTAATGTTTTTTAATTCATCCTCATAAGTCTGGTTGATGAGAAGACTTCCAGAAAGATAATTTCTAAATTCTATTTCTAAAAAGTTCCTTTTTACATAAATTTATTGAATGTTTTTATGGGACTGTTCAGAAAACTGTCAGTTTCCTATTTCCCCACTGACACACTGGCTTCTGTGATTTGTCAGAAAGATTATGTATGTCCTGTTATGTGACAAAATACAAAGAAGCTCAGAAAATGTGATGTGACATGCCAACTAATGCACCGAGCCAGTAGGGAAACTTAAAAACTGTATGTATCTTAAAACTGAGTTGACTTCTTTCTGCCCTACTCCATCCCTCCTGTCCTCCAACCTCAAATGATTTCCCTGCGAAACAGTGAGAATCATCTCTTCATTACCAATATTTAAGCAGCAAATCCTACTTGTAGCACTGCCTGTGACAAACAAGTATTTTTTTCTAAATGGAAGTGCTGATAAGTGGTTTGCATTTAGTGCAGTCCAGAGGCTGAAATCACACATACAAAGACTCTTCCAAAGTGAGTAAAGAAATAAGCTACCAAAACCAAAGTGATATTTGGAGAAGATCTGTGAATAAAATTGCAGTGTGTAAGCAGTCATCAAACAAGGTGAGACAAAAAAATCTACAACATCTGCGGGCAACATGCCATGAAATCAAAGATGCATCCTAAGAAACATCTATTTCTTCTTGAAATAACCTTTGCTTTCTGCTTCATGAACAGTTGCATACTTCACCATTGCACACCACCCCACATGTCCACAGAGCCAGCTGAAAATGTCACCACAAATTTAAGTGCTTACTTGCAAGGGAGGATGCTATTAAGACTAAAACCCATAGGATATCTAGAATCGTAGAATATGAATGCCTTTCAAACCAATACATAAGAAAAGGTATCTTAATACTGTGATTTAGTGTAATATTACTACTGTGTCTTCTGGACAAAACAAGTGTCCACATTGCATAGGTAGGGTCTTTTAATATTAGAAAATAATTTTTTTATCAGAGTTTTTTTGATTTGCAGTAGTACTTCAGTGGTATCTTTGTGCCCTCCCTTTATTACCCTTTTCCTATTGGCTCTGACGAGCAAGGAGAAAAACCCCCACAATATATTCCCCATCACCAATTTTGAACATTTCTGGAATTAGAGAAACCTATTCTATCAAAATCTGAACTCAGTAGTTGTTTTGTAGTAACACTGTTTTCAGACAATATGTTTCTTTTTCACATAACCTCTTTTACAATGTCATGACACTGCATGATATTATTCTACAGTAAGAATATTCTTTAGAGTAGCTTCAATTAAACTTGAGGATTATATTTAAGCATGGACAAATCCTGAATTTTAGGCAAGAGTTTAGTAAAGTTTCATGAAGAAATTCTCAAAATATTTGGATCAACAACTGAAAAGTTTAGAGTTATTGTATCTCGAGAACGACAATATAGGAAATATCCTATTCATAATAGAATCAATATGGATTCCTAAGAAATCTTAAAAATACTCAGAATACAGGAATTAGTGTGCTGTCTGACCTAAATCCCATTTACTCAGTATCATTTTGTATTTAATGGGTTATATACAGCTTATATATAGGCTACCTCATAATTATGTCATCACTTTCCTATTTTAGCAAGCAGTAAAAACTCTGTGTACTTGGGGGACATATGCAGAACATAATTTAATCACTTTTACTCTGCAAATTTAATGAGTATAATCAAAAAATCATAGTTAAAAAAAAAATCCAATCTCAAAGCAATGTCTTGATTGAAGCAATTTTAACCACTAATGTAATAAAACCAGATTTAATTGTTTATGTTAAAAGAAAAGCCAGTGCAGAATATCATTTAATGTACAGTATATTTGAGGACTTTCCACTTAGAAACGTATTATGCTTCTTTTTTTTCATACTGCAACACTCATAAAACTCATTTAAAGTAGAGCTCATTAATATGTATATAAACATTTCCAGAATTTCATATGGAAACTTCTACAGAGTTGGAAAATTTTTTTTTTTTTCCTTTGGCTAATCTAAGAGGTGGTATAACTTAATAACACCACAAAAATCATACTTGAAACTCAATACCAGCAGTCCTGTAACCTCAAGACTGCCCAGCACCATAGGGCTGGACTCCACCTGTACACTCTATGTTCACAAACAGAGCACAGATAGCCAACCTGGATACACACAAAGAGCTCGGGGACTGAAAAAACCCCACAACCTGGGACCCCGAAGTCTGGATAGGAGAAGCCTGAGGAAAGGTAGGATTACAGTTTATAAAGTCACAAAAGAGGCAGAAAAACTGCCATTCAGCAAATCCTGCAGTACAAGAAGGAGGTGACCAGCTGATAAAAGCAGTGGGAGATAGCCCAAAACAGATAAAAGTGTTTCTTTGAACTGCAAGTACAGAACTTACAGACCTTGCTGCCACAGGAGGCTGCGAAAGCAGACAATATTAACAGGTTTAATGACAGATTAGCCAAATTCAGGAACCTGCAGAGTGACTAAAAGGACTGGACAAGGATGAACCCTCTGTGTCTGATAGAGCTGTAGATACTGGAAAAGTACAAGGGCAAAGGACCAGAGAACATGTACAAGTACAAAAGCCTTCTTTAATCCACATCTCCCAGTGTCACCATTGCACAACGGAGCATGAGGACTGACAGACCACCACTCTGAGCTAGGAGGCTATTGCTTACACTTTTCTCTCATCAACTGGGACCTCTGTCAATAAGCAAGTAATTCTCCTTTTCAACAGCATGCCTTTATGACCACTATGGCGCTTGATACAGAAATGTTGTTGACCTTCTTATGGCAAGGAAAAAACAAACCAGCAACATCCATTATTATTTCACATAAAAGTCCTAATGTTTACTATGTGTCTGCCTGCTTGCTTACCTTACCTTAGAGCTTTTTTTTAACTGGAATTTTGTATACACTGAACACTGAAGAACTGTAGAAGCAACATGAAAACATCTTGCTTTACTCTCTATGCCAAGTTGGTGTTCTGAAGACTCAGTTCAAGGTTACTGAAATCCAAATCTCTTCCACTTGCTTTGCATTAGGTTGATAAGTTTCAAGTCAGTTGTACCATGCAATCTTATTAAACTACACCGAGACAGTAACTGAGGTTACAATCTACCTGAGGAGCAAACCACAAAACTTTTACTTAAAAGCCATGTTGAATCCATATTTTCAAGTCAAATTATTTTAACCACACCACAATAATAATCTTTCTTTCAAGCTAATCAATAAAAGATGCATGTCACATCAAATTCCCTTCATTTTTATACCCCCATTTCCCTCAAAGGCAAATGAAAGGACAAGCATGAGTTCTCTAATTATGATTAAAAAATTCACTAGCGACTACTTTGTATTTATATCATAAATAAAATATAAATATAGGAGATCTGATTCAAGCTTACCAAATACTTAGAATTTATGACATTTGCAAGTAAGATTCAAGTGTGAGATTTTTGTTTCAAGTAAAGTACATAAGGCATATATTCTAGCACAGTATTAATTGCAGCAAAAGTGGTATACACAATAGAACATTTGGGCAGAAGTTTTCCCATTTCATTTCTGATAACCTGTCTTGTGTATTGCCACATACAGTAAGTTCAAAAGACTTAACAACTTAATTTAGAAAGGATATTCTACATTGTTTCATGTTCTTATAATTAAAGCAAACAGTACTAAATGGCAAACCTTACAACTAAAACCAAGAGTACTAAACAGCAAACTTCACAATTAAATTATCAATTTCAAAGCGAAGAAAAAGACAACCAATAGTTCTCATACTTTTCCAATAATACATTAATATTTACATTTACTTCATATTTCCTGATCTAAAAGTAAAATGCTTCCAAAATTTTGTTTTTTTTCTCAGTTTACCTAACCATTTACATAGCTTACTAAGAAGCTAGTTACTAAATTTACTGTTTTGAATGTGTTCAGATTCTATAAAAATGTCTAAAATTTGACAAAATTAAGTGATTCTGCTGTACAATACAGGTCAACAGAGAAAAGCATCACGAATGACCTGTTAATCTCTTTCCTTTACTACAACTGTAGTATTCAGTAGAGATTAGTCACATCACAGAAAACAAGAATTCCTTGATAATTAAAAAGTTAGCAGACTGACACATATGTAACACCAATTCCCAATATGTAATGCCTTGGGTTTGAGAAGTGGGTTCCACCAAGGCCAAGTGCAAAGTCCTGCATCTGGGTTGGGGAAATCCCAAGCACAAATGCAAGTCTGGGCAAAGAATGGACTGAGAGCAGCCCAGAGGAGAAGAACCTGGGAGATTAGGTGGACAAGAAGCTCAATATGACCTGACAATGTGTACTTGCAGCCCAGAAAGCCAGGCAAGTCCTGGGCTTCATCAAGAGCAGCATGGCCAGCAGGGAGAAGGAAGTGATTCTGTGCCTCTACTTTGCTCTTTTGAGACCCCATCTAGAATACTACATTTAGCTCTGAGACCTCCAACATAAGAAGGATGTGGATGTGTTGGAGCAAGTCCAGAGGAGGGCCATGTAGATGTTCACAGGACTGGAGCATCTCTCCTATGAGGAAAGGCTGAGAGGGCTGGGGTAGTTCCATCTGAAGAAGGTAAGGCTCCAGGGAGGCCTCATAACAACTTTCCAGTACCTAAAGAGGGTCTTCAGGGAATCTAGAGAAGGAGATGTTTTGCAAGGACAATGGGGAATGGCTTTAAACTGAAAGAAAGTACATTTAGATTAGATATTAGGAAGAAATTCTTTACTGTGAGGGTCCCAAGACACTGGAACAGGTTGCCCAGAGAAGCTATAGATGTGGCATCCCTGGAAGACTTCAAGACCAGATTGGATGAGGCTTTGAGAAATCTGGTTTAGTCGAAGGTATCCATATCAATGGCAGGGGGTTTAGAACTAGATGTTCCTCAAAGAGGTATACCTAGGAGCTTCAATTTATAATTTCACTATGCTCAGATCTCTCAGAGACCATTACCACTTCATGTATTATTAGCATTTATGCATTCATCTCTGACTTCTGAAATTTTTCTACAATTAGAATTATGACTGTTATACTTAATGCAGCATCCTGAAGAAGAACTCTTACTTATCAATTTATATAACACTCAACATCTCTCTGTCTGGGACACTGAGTGAATTTACCTGAATAAGTGCACAGTCATTATACCTTCTTTAATAAGAGATATAAGTTTTCTAGTAGGAAATTTTCCCTCTAGCCTTGGTTTCATTGGTCTTTAGAGGCCACCTCTGTTCTTCCTAAATAAAGAGAGAACAGATATTATCATACTTATCCTACTTTGTTCTATTAACAGATTTCATTTTTTATGTTAGAGGGGAAGTTAGAAATTTACTATAACACATTCTAGGGAAAGCAAGTTGGGTTTGGTTTTTTTGTTTGGTTGGTTGTTTTTTTTAAAGAAAAAACATATTTAATTGAATTACTTGGAGGGAAACATTTTAAACATCTAAATGACAGGTTCAAAGCAAATTGAAAATAACAGACTACCCCCACAGATTATATATGCGTAAATATAGGCTACAACTGCCAGTACTCATTAATTGTGAAAATAAGGGAGAGCAAATTAAATTATAAATGCCATATAATAAAAAAAAGGTAAAAAACTCAACAGATTTTTTCTTTAGAGCTCAAAGAACACATCAGAGAATAGCAAATTAATCAGATGCCCTGTCTCAAGGAAAAATTAATCACATATGCAAGTCAAATTGGGAGAAGTAGTTTAGTGTTAATGAAAGAGGGAATTTGATAATACTGGCACAGTTTACAGCAACGTTTCCAAAATAGGGCATTTCACTCTGAAAAGTCAAAGTGCTTAATGTTTTATATTTTTTATATCAAATATTTCAGCATTTCCAAGGATATGTCAGCAGGTAGAATTCCTCCCACAATCTTTGCAGAAGTCCGAGTCATACAAGAAGGAAAAAAAAATATTTCCCAATTCCTCATCCTACACTCAATTCAGACCAAATGAACACTTACAGAGTGAGCAGAACATGAGGAAAATATAACCCTCAGGACATAGTTCTTACATTTTCACCAAAAATATCAATTCAGAGCCCTGTGGTCTTTTATGGAAGTCAGTTCCTACTCTTATAGTGTACCTTCTACCAAAGCTATCACTTTTTGATAAAAACCTTCTAATGTTAGTAAAGGAGTATATAAATCTCAAATCATAGGTTGTAGAAAGTAAAGGAAGAAAACAAGTATATTTTTCTTACTATTTTCACAACATATATGACCAAGAGCAAAAAAATAAACTTTTCATTTTGGTTTACCTCCTGAACCAAAACATAGATCTTGACAATTGTTTCTCTTTGTTTCCTAAAGAAGTTTTCATCCATTTTGATTCAGAAAAAAACAATCTCAAAACACACAACATTTTGGGAAGTGATAAACCAGAACACTGTAGCAAAGCTGAAAACTTTCATTTTCAGGAATTTGTACTAAAAGTCAGTTGAAAATGGTCTGGACTAACAAAACTGCCAGAGATAGCAACAAAAGTGGCAATAGTTGCATTTTTAACCTGTAAATCCTGCTGTTTCACTCTGCATGGACTAGCTAAATACCACCAGCAGTAAAATACTGCCTTGAAGATATTGACAGCAACACATCCTACGACACCAGTGTTGATCATACCCAAAAAACCACACACAACACCTATCACATGAGTAAAATTATACAGTATCACTCTGAAGGCACAGAATATCTGCTTGAGATTAGGCTTTATCAAGGAAAGGAAATAAAGAACAAAATTACCCATGTATCAGATTCCTTACCAACTAGGGTATAATCATTGTCAGCCACCAATGCTCCTCCAGTGGAAAAATATGTAACAAAATAAAAGTAACTGCTAATCACCTGCTGAGATGATGCTATAATTCTTTTGTGAGAAAATGAATGAGAATATGTGTGTAAATCTCCTGGAAAAGAGAGCTAACAATATTTTCTTCAAATAATTTCTGTTTGGAAACATGGAACCAGACCATGTTATTAAAATCTCACTAAAGAGAAGTCAAGTTTGATTTAAGTGACAGGATAGAAATGAGTCAGAGATCTCACACAGAAGTAGAGCTCTCTTCAGGCAGAATAAAATGAACAGGAAGGAGATCATCTTTAGGATTATCCATTCACATCTCAACACAATGTGGGGCAAAGAGTACAAAATGCAGTACGAGTGGATGAAATGTTCCAGTACATGGCCTATTAAGCATTCCTACATATGTTCAGAAAAGCAGAGCAGTTCCAACAAAAGATGGATATGTTACTCTTTTTATACCTTCCAGTTAAGTATTGACTTCTCTAATTCACAAACATATATGGCTACAGAATCTAAATGTCCCATGAAGGATTTTGAAGGCCTTAATGAATTTTCTCCTTAAAAACACAGCTCTCCTATTATCCTTCTGTCACCAAAAACAAGCAAGTCAAAGCCTACTTAACTTAAGAAATCACTATGACTTGGATGACGAGCTGTAACTGGCATGCTCTACTTTGCACTTTGATATGCTGGTATGGCAAAAATTGCGTCATGGAGCAAAGCATCACCTTTGCAAGCACAGTGCCAAAAAATTCTCAAGGGATTCTGAAAGATTAAAAAAAAAAAAAAAAAAAAAAAAGAAAAAGTCAAATCATCACCTCCCCCTGCATAAAATATTTGAACTCACAAAACAAACAAACAAAAAAACAAAACAAAGGCACAAAAATTGAACATCCAAACCTTCCAAGGTAGCACAGATAAGGAGGCTGCTTCTGCTGATAAGCCTCAGTTGCAAAAAATCAGGCACTGTCTAGACAAATATCAAATAAATGCAACTCTAAAGTTGCAACTTTAAACCATATGTTCTGGCATTTCTGGAACAGTGGAACAGGTGGCAATAATACAAGTGTTTCATTGTACAGCCTTAAGGGGTTTCCTTGGCAGCTTCAATCAAAGAAACAACCAGTTGCTTATGCTACTTGATGCCAAAATAAAAAAAAAAAACCCAAAGCAGTGATACATGACTAGCAAAGGAATGCAGAAAAAAATCCACAATTTGTTAAACAGTTCTATCAGACAGCAATGCTGCAAACTAAATTTTGCATTGCACTTTATTAAGAACAATAAAGAACACATTTTTGCCAGGCAATAACCAGTATGGAAATCATGAGCTTATCAACACAAAAAAACTTAACATTGCGGCCCTTACTTAAATAAATTAACAACTTCTATTTGTGTGAACAAAGATCTTCTCCTGAAACAAAAAACATAGGCAAACAAATCATGCTAGAATTAAATACAAGTGAAATAATAGGTTTTGATTGTTACCAGAGCCTGTACTGCTTTCCCGGGAATTTCCATCTCAAGAAAACATTAGCAGCTTTTCTCAAAATAAAATAGAAATGAAATAGAAAAAAACAATTTCAAAACACTTCTACAAACATCAGCAGAACTCACAAAATGTTAACACACTAACCAACTCTTACAACCTTTATCTGAAAAGAATCATATTCTATGCTCTTCCCAAAAACATCACTGCAAATCGACAGCTATTAATAACAAGCAGTCCAGAAAGTATTTTTGAACACCACTAATGCATAATGTGACCCATATATGACCGTAATAAGAATGTATATAAAAGCGGGTAGACACAAGGCTTCAACAGGATCCTCCCCAAGAGTGTAAGATTTCAGTGGCTGTGAAAGTATTGGAATAGGATGTTATTGGAATCAGTGCTTAATGAAACTGCCTATAACTGATAGCACTGGTGGAGCTTCATTTTAAAGAGTATGAACGTCTATAGCAAAAACGACCATCACGGTTGTATCACCTTTAGGAATCAAGTAAGCAGAATTGGTCACTGAAAGATTCTATACTGCATTGCTACATAATGTAACAATTGCTGTACTTAAGGGAACTGCTTTTCATGCCTTTCTTTGAAGTTCTGTTGATTGTATTTCTTTGGTCTAGTTATACCTCACCAAGGACTTGCTTTTAAATCTCAATGCAACAGTTTCTCCTTATTAAGTCATCCAGACCAGAAAAAAGCCTTCTGTAGTCCACATGTTATGATTCAAGTATTTAATTTAAGTCTTCAAACATAAAGACTTCAAAATGATGAGTCATACAGAAACTTAGAAATAAGAAACATAAGGGCATTTTGGAAAAAAAAATCTCAGGGACAAGGGATATTTGGTTCTTTATCAAAGAGCTACCTACATATCTCACTTAACAAAGCCAGTGGAGAGCAGACCAACAGAAATCCATCAGTTTTCTCTCAAAGTACTGCCAAAAAAACTTGTCCTGCCTTTCAAAATATAAAAATAAACAAACAAACAAAAAGTTGATTCTTCCAGAAAGAGAAGACAGACATTTAAATGACTTCTTCTAAAAAAGGAGGAAGGAAAAGTGATCATTAAAGAAACTTAAAAAAAAGATTAATGTGACTGCATAAAATAAATATTTTTTTTAGTGGTTTTTTTTTTTTTTTTTAATATAGTTTTAGAACCCCCAAATAGGAGGTTTTAAAGGATTCAATGCAAAAAGCATCAGAGCAAACTGAAGATATTTGAAAGTACAAAGACTTTCTAAATTATGCAAAACCTCCTTAAACTCCCTGGACAAAAAGAGACAAGTTTAAATGAAAGTACACAGATTTTACCTCATTATATTAGAAAAGACTTAGCAAGCTACACAGGAGAAGTGAGAATTTTCGTTCAACTGCTTCATGAATTTGCAATATAAAAGATCAATATTATAAACCAAGATGAGATGAGTTTGCCATTAGATCTGTTCCATGCTTATTTTGTGATAGCATACTTGAGTTTCATTGAACAAATACAGAACAAAGTTATTACTTCAAAAAGTCACTGGAAGATCAAGATTACATATAAAGATAGCATTTTCCAGAAGTGTATGTTAGTCCATATTTGTAACTTCATATTGCAGTTTCATCTAATCAAGTTAAAGGACTTCAGCAATATTACTATTTAGATTTCTGCAAAACTATGTCTCTTTCCTGTTTGTTGAACATTTTTAAATTTAAAAGGTTTGATGTCATGTGATGGTTTTTGATTTTTTTTTTTTCCTTAAAGGTGGAAATGCTAACCAGAAATAGGAAATAAGACTTCACAGAAATCACCTGATGAAAAGGTTTGAATACCTGCCTTCAGAGGCCAAATCCACTTCATCACAAGTTCCAACAAAACCTTCCAAGATACATAAATTTCTTTAGTTAAGTAAGAGAACACAAACCAGGAAGGATTTCATGTCAGCGCACAAACCCATAAAACTAAACTACTGAGAGCCTAGTTCAGCTGCTTAAAATTTAAAATGAGTACATGTGCAGCAAAGGGAAGGCAAGGATATGAATTACATGTGTATATGCAAAAGGTATACTATGTATTTAAAAAGCAAGAGCATTTGGGATAGTTAATGACAATGTCTATAAGCTCTTTTTGTTGACCAAGTCTCCCAGATCTCTCAGGACATGTACCAAAGCACAGGATTAGGTTTCAATTTTCTTAGAAGCTTTCTTAGAAGCTTTTTCAATATATATGTGTATGACAAGACTGAATTTAAAGGAATGAGGAAAGGAAGAGACATGGTACAGCACATCTACTAAACTAGAAAAAAATACTACTTTAATCCCAAGAGCGAGTGTTTCTAAACACCCAGTGTCAGAGGCTGGAATTCTTTTGATTATGTTAATAATTGAGCCTGATCCAGAAAAGACCTCCTAACTAAGGTAAAGATAAACCTTTACCAGTTCATATCTCTACACCTTTCTCAACTGATCTCATTACTCATTTTTTTAATTCCTTGTTCTTATTCTACCTCAAGCAGCTACTGATAAAAAAATCATAGTGTTTCATCTTTCCCCATCTTCTGTGTACCCAGTGTCCTGGAAGAGCAGAAATTTCATCCTAGAAACCTGTTATCAGGCTCCAATTCAGAAGCTTTTTGTAATTCTTCAAACAAACTCAGAAAGTTTTTTTTCTGAATTAGTTAAGCAAGAAAAATAGTGAGATGCTTTGTCCTTAAAACCAAGAATGAGAAGAGCAAACTAAGGGCTGTGGGGATAGATGAGGAGGGGAAAACAGAGGCAGGGGCTAGCACGTAGGATGGGAAGGGAAGCCATACAACTGCATACACAGGCCTGGGAAAGTCAGACTGCAAGTGGCCCTTCAGCCAGGTTAGTTGTGTAGGGCTCTGTCCTTATGCAAAAGAGAATGGTTTCAAAGGAGGGTGGTTAGTATACTTTTAGGTGATCATCTCCCACCATCATCTGCAGCAATCTGAAGATGTAGCAGTCCCTGATGTTACAGGCTTTGTTACTTGCAGGCTATAAACACTGCACAGCACCACACAAAAAGCAAAGGAACCCAGTTCTTCCAGTAGCTGGGAATGATCATCACAGTGGCGTCCTGATGTTATAAGCCACCTCACTGCTTTGTGTTCCGGGTCCTAAAAATACAGGGATCCCAGCAGCTGGCCCACCATTTGCTGAGCTTTGAACCCCCCTGGTGCCAAACATAACTGGAACCAAGAAGACCTGGAGGAGAGAGAAGTGACTGCCCACCTTCGCATGGCTCGCCAGTGATGGTTCCCAAAACCATAGACAAAGAGGGAGGAGTAACATCGTCAGGGGATGAGGGGACTCAGTCAGAACAGCTGACTCAGACTGACCAAAACCTCATTCCCTACCTATAAGATGATGCTCAGCTATAAAACCGTCAGATGCCAGTTTTTCCAATGTAGCCATTGCTCAGAGACTGACTGTGCATTGGTCTGGTAGTGGGGAGGTGGTGAGTGACAGTCTTTGCATCACTTCATATGTTTCTTTTTCCCCTTCATTTATTAAACTGCCTTTGTGTCAACCCACGGGTTTTTCTTTCTTGCCCATCCTCCTACGGAGAAGTGAGCACATTACTGGATAAGAGCTTAGCTGCTGGCCATGGTCAGTCCACATTTTTGAAACAGAGAGAGTGGGTTTTTTTCCAGAGATCAAACCTGTAGGACTTCATGGAAATACTAGTCTAACAGACACTAATAATTTATACAGTACTTTTTGGTGTACATTTTTCTGTAATACCCTGGCACAGATTTGGGGTAAAAATGTGAATGTTTCTTTTAGTAGACACCTGATCTGCACAGCTGTCTACGGTGACTCAAAGTACTGCTGTGACAAAGTTAGCAGAAAGACATCAAACCCTGGAATAAGCTGGGCATAACACCAGCAGTAATGGCAAAGAACCTCCAAAGATTAAGTTAAGAAATTTCATGAAATCTCACCTCAAGTCATGATACATAACACTGCCACTGTAAGACTCAGGATATATAAATAAACCATTTCAAGGCTACTCTGAAGCTTTGTGATTAATAAAGTCAATGGGTTTTTTTCCTATATTTTCTGTATTTACTTTTTTCTGTATTTTCTAGAGTTTATCTCCTCAATTCAAAGGTGAATATTTGAGTAACCTTTGCTGTGTCATTTTTGAAACACTGAAAACACACACAGCATTCGAGTGATTATATCAATATCAATTCTGTTTTCAAGTTAATCTACATTATTAATACAGACTTCAATAAAATGATGATTACTACATGCAGTGCTTGCCTAACTTATAATGCTTCCAAGAAAAGTGATCAAAATATGACATCAGCATGTATTCTAAAAAGAAAAAAAGAGTCAAATCCCATAATTGTTAGGTAAGTCACCATGACTTCTATTTTACTTCGTCTTTATGTTCTTTATGAAAAACTTATCATGCTTTCCATCAGAAACTGCATTCCTCTGGGCAGTGAAAAATTCAGGGGTTTTTTTGATTTATAGGCATAGACATACACCAACCCTCACCTGAGCAATCTCTTGCAGCAATAGAGGTTTTTTGTTTTGTTTTTTTTTTCAAGGTGCACATAAATAAAAACATATTACAGATACCTTTTTACTTATATTATTTTTACATTTCTGTTACTGATTATGAGAAGGATGTTTAAGCTCACTTTTCTTCATCAAACACTAAGCTTTTAGTCTGCTGCAAAATGAGAATGCTTGAATATATGGTTTACTGAATGACATATCCACAGCATGAGGAAAGGAATTAATTGGCAGTTATAGGCATATTTACCGGGAAAAGCCAAATGGATCATGCCAGGCCATCCATCACCATTTCTACTCCTGTCCACAATGCACAGATTGGTCTTCCTGTTATCCATTCTCTAGGTCACTAAAAACATCTCTTCCTGTAAAATAACACAAAAAAATCCTGAGGATGGAAAGTCATACTTTGAATGCCATAAATTACATTAGTCCCTTGTCATCTTTTGCAAAGTAAATACTCCCATTCTGTAACAAGAGCGTTAATACTACTGACCCATGTAAAAAAAATATTTTTGCTTTTTAAAGCGTTGGTTTGAAACAAACATGCATAATGAACTGCATTCCATCCTTTATTAGCTGATATGGAACAACTTCTGGCACTGGGGATAAACAAACCAAGCAGTGCCTGCTTAATTACCTGTGGTCCTGTTTGGTGCACATATTTCATACTCCATATTAAAAAAAATCCACACATCAAATTAACTCTGGTTCACAATACACAGTGCAAGTCAAATATATAGAACATACACACACATACATAGGTTGTTGTTTTGGCCTTCCTCTATATATATATTTACATACTCAGACAAGAATGAAATATAAAAGCCTAAGAAAGCTTTAAACTAGCAAATAACTTTGCTTTATTTAGCCTTTCCATTAACTCCTAGAGGTTTAATATCACATAAATATTGTTCCATAGGTTTGTTACTGAGAACTGACAAAGCCTGACTGATTAAATTTCCCATAAAACCTCCCAGTATCGATTAAGTGCAGAAAAATATGTCCAATTAATTTAAAGTGGGAAAGAGCAAGCCTAAGTGTGCTGTGTCACCTGACCTACAGTGACTTTAAAAATACTTGTTTCTTTTGCAACCATGACATATGGTTGCCTTATGCATGTCAGTCATTTCCAACAGCTATGCCGCCTTAAATGATAAAAAATTCAGGGAAAAAAAACAAAACAAAAACAAACAAACAAACAAAAAACATTGAAAGGTCAAAAAGAACATCTGACCCATAGCACCACGGGTCAGATTAGGGAATTTGTAAAGAGGCAGCAGGTCTTTTAAGAAGAAACAGCAAATAGATTCTACAGGAAGTTTTGCAAAAACACAAATGGATTGAGGCTGGAAGGAACCTCTGGAGGTCATATGCTCCAAACTCCTGCTCACTCAAGCACAGTCACCTAGAGAAAGTTTCTCCAGACCACATCCAGATACCTTTGAAATATCTTCAAGGAAGGAGACTTGACAACATCCCCAAGCAGCCTGTGTTAGTACTTGATCCTTCTCCCAGTGAAAAAGCATTTACTGAGGTTCAGATGGAATGTCCTATGTTTCAGTTTGTGCCTGTGGCTTCTGGTCCTCTTTCTGGACACTGCTAAAAATAACCTGGTTCTGTCCTCCTTGCACCCTCCCTTCAGATATTTAAATCCATTTACAAGATTCCCCTGAGCCTACTCTTCTCCAGGCTGAACAGTCCCAGCTCTTTCAAAACTTTCTCATATATGAGATGCTCTATCTCCTCAATCACCTTTGTGGACCTTTTCTGGACTCAAATATGACCACATCTCTCTTGTACTCAAGCGCCCAGAATTGACAGAGCATTCCAGAGGTGGACTCCCCAGTGCTGAATGAAGAGGAAGGATCATCTTCCTCTACCTGCTGGCAGTGCTTCACCTGTGGCAGCCCAGAATATCATTGTCTTTGTGGCATGACATACTGCTAGCTCATGTTCTCCCTGGTGTCCACTAAGGCCCCCAGGACATTTTCTGCAAAACTGTGTAGCCCCAGTACCTACTGGTGCCCATGGATGATCCCACAGGATTTTACACTTCTCCTTGATGAATGTCATGAAGTTTCTGTCAGCCGATTTTTGCCAAAATTTACCCCTGCCTGGGCATTTCTTGTTGCTTTTATCAAAATGCCCATTTAACAATTACAGGGCAAGCCACACAAGCTCATGAATGCAGCTAATGCATGTGTCAGGTTACCTTTGAAGAGTCAATTCTTCCAAATTTTAGGCTAAATCCTTAAATGTGTTTTCACACCGAATCATCAGAGGTTTCAAGGAACATAAACATGTACAGATTCCATGACCTGAGGCCTTAACCAGTTCTGATGTTTTAACGTAAGTTAAAGCATAGTCTTCCACTTCCTTCTAAAAAGTGATGGAGTTATTTGCATTCAGGTTATCGTAGGTTTATTGTAAATTTTGTTACAGTCTGGTATCTTAGAGTTTCTCAAATACATTCACTTCTCAATTACTATCTAAAACAAGAATATATCAACTAATAGGAAATAAAATGAGATTAAAAACCTTTGACTATTAGTATCCTGGTAGATGTGGTAAACCTCAGAACAGTATAGGAAGGAGAAAGCAACGCATTTGTATATGCAACTACAGAGAAGTAGAATAATTCAAAACACATTCTCATAAAATACATTAACAAGTCACGTTTAGAATGTTCCCTAATTGTCACCCACAAGCAAAGCACTCAACTACTTGAAGCCTGAGTGCATATCTTAACCTGGATGTCTGCAACAAGAACACAAAAATCAGTCTTAAACACAGATGCATATTCTAATGTCTGGTAATATTCTGAAATACAGTACTTATAATTTTCTTCATTATATGAGACTGTTACATAATGTCAAGCAAGTATGAAAATAGTAAAATACATATTCTGTTCCCTAATACTTAAAGACACTATTAATGTTAAAAATACTGTGAAATATCAGTGATGTACTCAACCAGAATAATCAAAACTCCATTCATGGGAAAATAAATGTGATTAGTTTGTAATTAGTTTGGTATAACTTTTACATCCATTTCACTATATTTAGTCATCTACAGGGACTTAAGTCATCATGGTGATTTTGTATGAACAAAACTGTTCAGAGGAAAACATACATGTATATTTCATCAGAGGTTACTCAAAGTTCTTCTTTGCTAAAGAACAATCAGGAAGCTTATATCCAACTTGTTATCTCCACAATAGGTTCACACCTTACAACTTATGCACAAGCTCCATCATTAGGGTCTCAAATATATTAGCTGTGTTCTTATAAACTATAAAGACTAAGTAGATCTCTTCTTTCAACATGTAATAAGCATATAATACATTAAACACGATAGATGTCAGCTGCCTATCTCAAATATTATTTCATTCTTGTGGTAATTCAGGGATCTAAAACCCAAAGTGGTTTACTAAGCTGTTCTATTTCCTTCTCAAATCTGACAGAGTACCTGTTTCCAGTAGTTCACATGGCCACTTAGTTTACACATGCTTTATAAAGATCCTCCTTCTAAATTTTAAATGTGGATGAATGTAGTTTTGAGTCTATATCCCAGATCCATCATAGGCAGCTGTAACAGGGTGAGTTCAAAGGATGCCAAGGTTGAAAACTAAGACACTGCTGACAGCTCAACAATAAACCTAGTATTTATTACAAAAGTGGCCAAGTAAGTGGGAACTCGAGAGTCAGGAAAGGAGAGGAGTGAACTAAGCCCTCAGTGAACCCCCCCGCTCAGGCAGGTGTGTTTTACAAGGTTGTCTTACCAACCCCAGAATAATCATAATTCCCCATAGCAGAGGCTTCATCCTTGGAGGGTCAGCAGGCTCACAAAGATAGCGGGCGTCCCCACAAAAGGCAGTGTGGTCCTTCATGTGAAACTTGAGAGCCCTGAGCGCAAGCCACCTGCATTTTTTATCCAATTAGCCTGTGACGTCTCCCTGGGCCGGTGTGGCAGCACTGCCCAGACAGAGACCTTCGGTCCCTCCCCTCGTTATGTGAGTGTACCCCTTCAGTGCATGCGTGAGAAATTGGGGATTCCCCTATTGGGTCTGGGGGGTTTACTTCATCTTCTCCTCTTCAGTTTCTCCTTCAAATGTCCTCTATAGACAATGAGCCAATCACAGAACACCAATTAAAACAGTTTATACAAGAAACTCTCTCTCCAAGGACAAGCTCCCATTTATCAGTGAACTTTGCAGGCGAAGAACAAAACTTTCACAGGTGGCTGGGCCAAACACAGACCAAAAAATATCAACAATCCCTGATACAGCAGCTCTTTCATTATCACTCTGAATCCCACTTCAATCCACAACATTTTTTGTTTCCATGGAACATAAAGACCATATATTCTTTTGCATGCAACTAAGACCAAGATGTCCGATCACTTAGTTGAATAAACACAAGTCAGTGCTTATTTCTGACTAAATTTGGATTGGGCACTGAAATAATCAACAATCCTGAAGTAGGAAATCAAATCCTAATCCTTTTAAATCATGAAGATTGTGACAGCCAATTCCTCCATAGGACATGCATCTTACTTACTCAGTTTTGACTTACATTCCTTTAATTCTGTTATAGGAAATCAGATGAGGTGTCAAACTCTGAGTTGCAATCAACGAGAAGACAAACAAGGATAACCATAATATGACATCTATTATTTAAGCCAGTACATTTGTCATACAAAGCCTGGCTCTCTTGAGCTGGTTGCCAACAAATAGCACCAATAAAGCAAGATGCTCAGAAAACTACATCACTTCCAAGCTTCTTTTTACACCACAAGTATTTTCATTTTTTTTTTTTAGTATTGCATGAGGCACACCATGCCACACCAAGTGGAGAGTCAGAGCAGTAATGTATTAGCTGAGAAGACTGGGCACAGAGAGAATAAGATCCTAATAGGCCAATCCTTGTTTCTAAATTTACTAATTGTTTCTCAGGCATTTAGTGTTGCTTATGCATCTACCAAAGTTATACATTACAAATTTAAGTGATGGCCAAATTTTATCACTTTTCCACTTGGCACAAAGCAGTGATATTTCTAGTCTGTACAGAAAATGTTGGTCTAAATTTGCAGCATTATTGTAACACATTTGTAAAACACAGATTGTTTTCCGAATCCCTTTTCTGAAAAGCAGTATCTCATTCTTGAGTGGGCTGAAGATTTTAGTTTGCATCTCCTCTGTTAATTAGGCACTAATGAAAGTAAGTGGTAAAAAGCCATATTTTGAGAGCTATTCAGGAGCAATCACACTTTGAACAGTTGATTAACGAAGTATTAGTATTCTTTTTTAGTATAAAGCAGTGAAAAGAAAAAAACACAAAACAAAAGCAGATACTGTTTTCTAAAATGTCAGCAGAACCAACAAATGCAACTATATAGTTGCACATACATATTGAAATTAACAGTTTTGAGCATTCAGAAACCAGAAAGGGCTTGAAAAGATTTCTAACAACATTTAAATATCAGGCTGGAAGGAAAGATATATCTCCAGTGACTCCCTATGTTGCAGACTAGCAACGGCATTGAAGTGCTACATGCAGTACAGCTATGAAGCAGAAGATGTAGAATAAGCAGAGCTGTACACAGAAAGAGGCTTTATGCAGTCTTCCCGACATGTTGTCCATTAGAGGATTAGCTGCAAGTATTTATCTGCTGCTACAACAGTTTCTCATCTCAAAACTGTCATGTTTCTAAACTTGATAGTATGATCATTAGTCTGATTAATACTAGTAACTTGCTTTTTCTGTGCATTGTCAACTTGTTCTGAAGGTTCACTCAGACATTTGTCCATCTTAACCACAGGACCAGATGCTGTCTCCTGGCAGAGACATTGGCTCAGCCATAGGAACTAAACAATAATATTTAGCCTGGCACAGGGATATCTATGGCCACTCTAGCAGTGGTAAATATGTTGAGCACTTCGGCAGAAGCATATCATCTGTGTAGTGTCATGGTGTCTGCAAGCAGGTTTTTAAGAAAAAATTTGGTTTTTTGTTAGTGAATCTTTCTTTTCATTCATGTGCCTAAATTAGAAATAGAGAAGTCTGCACTTGGCTGACCAATGGACAGATTGTGTGCCTATGCCTGCACAGAACATGCCACAACCGCTTAGGTTATCATCTCTCTTCTTTTCTGTTTCAGTCAACCAGAAATGTTTCGATGGAGAATTTCAGGTCACGCTTGAATCATTAAGCCCACCTAACATTTATAGCAGGAGAATTGCTGCTACCACTGTTTGGCTTAAAAAAACCCTGAAATGATACTAATACTTTGATTTAAAAGTAGCAGCCTGTGATCATATTCCAGAGAGACAGATACATTTACAGAACCTCTTTTTTCTGTCTCACTTCCCTTGCATAAAAAAATAATAAAAAATAAAGGCACATGTAACAATACAAGCAAACATGCTAAGCCCACAAAAATGCAGTAACAATATACCTAAAACATATGAATATGAAGATAAAGGTATTTGTAGCAAGGTACTAGTCTAACTATTATTTTTATTTTTTTACGTTTAACTAGTCCTTTACAGTCTAGGTAGATACCAGCAACTTTTGGGAAGAAATATTGCTACGCAAACTCCTAAGGGCCTCAGCTCCCAAAAACTTTCCAAGCTAAAGAAAGCAAAGAGATCAAGAAAAAGAAAAGAAACATGAGCATCAAAAGGTGAATAGAGTATCTCAATATGAGATAATAAACATACGCTGACCAAAGAAACTGGGAAACCCTCCTTCACAGGTCCACCAATTACACTACCTTGACTGAGAAAAGCAAAATTTCTCTACAGAATTAAGACTTAAGGGTTAGCACATCCAAACCTATCACAGGTCAAAAAAAAGGGAAGTTTATAACACACATTTAAACCATCAGTCAAGCACCAGCAATGGGTCAGTTTGTAAAATCAAGTTTCAAGGGTCCTCATACATGTAACAGAGTTGCTATAGGTCAGTGGGATTATTTCCACTGATATCAAAAGCTTGTGGATTGTATCCATTACGGAAAAATAGGCTTTCCAGTAGAGGAGGTGAAGGTCAGCTCTCTTTAGCTAACAAATTGCTCCCAGTGATTACAGTGTGGGAAAGGCCCACACCAATGTCCAACTTTTAGCTTAACAATAGACAGGCTCATATCTGCACAATATTGATAGCAGAACATAATCTGACAGTAGACTGCATAATTTATTTGTCATTGATAGTCTTATGTCAAGTATGTTCTAGATGATTGCTGGTGATCTGTGACCAAAAAAAGTGTCCTGAACATCTTAGTGTTTTGTCATGTGATAAAAAACTCATCTGTACACATACAAAAGAGCACAGAGAGACAATGGCAGGTGTGGGAACCTGGATAATAAATACCCTGGCAAAGCTATCAATGGTCCACCTCCACAAGCCCAGATATGCACAGAAGAACAAGCACAGTCAGGAATCCAATGGATATCCTCTCCAATGTGTCCACCCTGACCTAGCACTGTCCCAGGAGTGCCATCAGCCCCATAATCCAAGTATGAAACCCAAGATGAATTTATGGGAGGCAGCTCTCTGGAGCACCTTTTGGTCTGAGGAGGTCACTGCCTAGAGGTACAGAATACATTATAATACATAGGGGAAGAGCATTAGATGAATGTACATAGTGTACATGTTTGTATGTGTGCAACACATTCTCAGCCTTGCTATTGATTTAACCTGAGGATACAGAGTTGCTTCATCTCTATCAGGCTGACGGATTTGTCTCCCACATTTAGCATTTTCCATGTAGCAATTTAGGCTCAGTACACTCTGTAGGCTCAGTACACTCTGTAGGCTCAGTACACTCTGTAGGCTCAGTACATCCTTTCTGCTTCCTTGTCCACAACATCTGTGCAAACATTTTTATTTCTACAAAGTTTGTTCACCACCTTTTATTAAGAGTAGTACTTTCTTAATACCCTGTATACACAAAACAGTATGCTATTCAGTTGTTGCTCTGCCAGATTTATACTTTTAGAAATAAGCAATAGTAACTCAGTGGAAACCTGTAGGTTTAGCTCTTGCAAAAGACAAAGTGATTCAGAAAGATGCTTATGAAGACAATGAAGCCTCTACCAGAGCCCTAGAACAAGAGAAATTTAGGATGACAAAAAAAATTGCCATTACCTCAACCATAAGCTCATGTTGAGGATGCCAATGTATTATTTTGTTATTTTGTAAGAACTGACAACAGAGAATGAAGAGTGAAGCCTGCTAAACAGCCTGGATCGCTTTGAATGAATCTCTCTTTTAGGCATTGTTAGATGTACTTCCATTTCTTCAAAACATGAGAAAATACTTGGAATTTACTTAAAAATTTAGAGTTGACTTGAAAAAAGCCACCACCCTGCACTCTCTTCAGAGTTAGGATTTTCATGTCTTTTCTCTGTCATTCTTTCCATTCAGACATTTTAGGTTATCTAATCACAGAATGTTAGACACCACTAAATTTGCTCTAATTACCAACTACACAATTGAAAAGGAAAATCACAAAATAATTACATCTTAGACTTTATGAAACCAATCACTGGGTTTAAGTTCTCCAAATATCAAGAGAATATTGACTGGAATAGGAGAAGGACTTCACTCTTCTGGTTTCTCTTCTAACTAACACCAAACAAGATTAGTTGAAAACATTGTATGAAGACAGGTCGTTCACCAGAAAAAGGCAATTCAAAGTAAAATTTCTTAGAGTTAGGCCAAAACATGTTTCCATTCACACAAAGAGTGAAAAAAAAAAGTATATATCATTGAGCATTTGCCTACTTTTGGCTAATAATACTTTGTCAAGTTCATATGTAACAGTACAGCAAGGTGTAGCACAAGATTTCATGAATTATTAATGAAATAATAAGTGACAAGCTTTCTAAAACAAAAAGATCCTTCAATTAAACACTTGGTCAATATTTGTCATATGGAAGAATTTTACAAAAAAAAAACAAAAAACCAAAAACACAACACACAGTGGTGCTGTATGGAGTGTTTTGTTTCTCTCTAAAGGTAAAAAGTTTTCAAAGAACAAAAATAACAGAACTGTTCTTTGTTTGCCAGAAAAACACAACACATGCAAAACAAAGGTGTAAAAATAAAAATCTATGTGAAGATTGGGACTTGATCGCAATCAATCAATGTAATTACACTTTGAGGTTATTGAGTTATTCTCCTAATTTAAAAAAAAAAATCATTTTCTGCACTCACTCTTCATTTTTATTAATAATTATCATCTTCCAGGACAAGGAGACAATTTATGTGCTGAATACGCAGTGCGGATTGTCTCTGTTGTTTTAAACCACAGTCATTTTATGTTATGAAATCCTGTTCCAATGGATTGATAATGTTCCATGGAACAGCGTGATTTTTCCCACTGATTCAAAGGAATGAAATTACAGTCCATAAATAATCTACTGATTTTATAAACTCTATTTTAAGGAGTCTTTCTCAACTATGAATTAGTCTACAAACCATAAAGAAATCTCTTTTATAAGTCAGAAGATAATGAAACTGATGGAAGAATTCTCAGCAGACTATGTGTAAACATTTTCTTCAATGAATTTTGCATGATATGAAACCCCAGCCTCCAGCTTGATATTTCAGGAAACTACATCATTTTAACTTTTTGAGAGTGAGCAAACCAGAAACAAGTTCTTTTCATCTAAAGTTTTCACTCAATATAACCATATTTTTTAAGGAAGTCCAGCAAGTGCAAGAGGTGCTTCATTTAAACACAGGTATAATTCCTCTCCCAGACAATCTTTCTTCTTTATCCTCTTTAATCTTTAAGGCTATTCTTACTCCCTCCATAGCAAATGAACAGACATGGCTTAGAACCTGTCTTAATCACTTTTACCACAGTGCACTTTTAGTTATTCTTATTCTCACACTACATACTAGACATTAAGAAAGTTGTAAAAAGTGGAATTTCTAAATTCCAGTGTGACTGACAATAATTTTCTTAAAGTGAAATTCCTTACTGGTTCACACTACTTCCACAGTGGCTGAGGTATCATTATTCAATTTTGGAGGAAGGGAGGTTAATAAATCGGGGGGAAATTCCCAAATCAGTATAATGTTGTAGCCGTCAGCCTTCAACACATTCTCAGTGAATTGTTCAAGCTATCAAAAAAAAAAATCCATTTCCAGTGTTTACTTGGTCATGTACAAAGGACACTTCAAAGTATAAAGAACTGAAATGGCCCCAAGACTAGCTCTGGAAAACCACCTTTAAAAGGTACAGGAAAGAAAACATAGGATTCCATTTCTTTATCATCATCAGGCACAGGATTGCTGAGATATAAGAGCACTTTTTTTTTTCTTTAGAGGTGCACTGAAGTGGTGATATTGCCTCAAAAGAGAAACAATAGAAGCTTGCCACACTTTTCAGAAAACTGAGTGTTCTACTACAGACAGATGGCAAACCCAATAATTATCACTACTAAAACAACGGTTTACTTTTTAAGAACCATCCATGAATAACATTTCTGAACAGTTAACCATTAAATTTTCAAGAGTTACTGATAATTTTTTACAAACCCATAAATATTTTTATAGGCAACCACAAGTGGATGTCCTAGAACACTCCAAACTTTTAAAAGCAACAGCAGATTTACATCAAAGATAACTGAGTACATTTTAAAGTGAAGTACGCTTCACTTCACATTATGAAAGAAAACCTACAGTCTAGAATTTGCAGGAGTAAGTGGTAGTATTAATTTCCATGAACAAAAATGACAGATTACTGGTTTTCAACATAAGGAAAGTAGCCAAGACAGACGTTACTACTAGAAAAGATACAGAAAAAAAAGTTTCATACCTACATCTGTTACCTGGCAAGCTGCTGCTTCTTTTTGGCCTCGAGTGCTAGGCTTTCAGGCTGGGTTTTCTTCAGAGCTTGGGGGGAAAGCATTTAGCCACAGAGAGTGAAAGAATAGAATAGTTCAATATCTAACCATTTTCTTACTTATGGCAGGGCCCAAAAAAAAAAAAAAAAAACCAAAAAAAAACCAACACCCCAAAGCCCAAAAAGTTTTTTAAATAAAATGTTGTTTTCACCTTAGCTATTCCTTTAGAATATCACACCTCCAATGAAATGCTCAAAAAGCATATATTTATTAGGAGTCAACACATGTTTTGCACATAGCAATCAAAAGGTATTTTCAATGGAAACCTATTCAGTATAAGCATCAGAAACAGAAAGGTGGTTATTTATAAATAGCGAACTGTGATTATTTTATTTAGAAAACAAGTTCTTACAGCTAGAGAAAACTTATAGAAATTCTGACATGTATCTCCAGCTTTGTGAATAACTACTGCAAAGACAATCACAAATAAATGCTCTTATTTTATTATTTAGAGCACAATTAGAGTTTGGAAGAGAATTTCCAGAAGCTGGAAGGTAAATATGAGAAGGAACAAAAGTATAAAATATTCTTAAAAAAAATATTAAACAATGAATAGCAAATCTAATTACACAAGGATTTCCCTGTTTTGTTTTGCTCTATCAACTATCAAATTAACATGTAATTTATGTGTAAAGGTCATAAACAATATAAACTTGCTAAATGTTACTGCTACATTGACAACATTAGTCATTTCAAATTTTTCGTAACAGTCTCTATGACAATCCTGGAAAAGTACATTTTATTAAAAAAAAAAGCATCTGTTCCAAGCCATTTGTAATCCACAATGAGATTTCATTCTTTCTCCTTTCTCTAGAGCCCAAGATATAACAGTCTGATTCAGTCCACTGCAGAAAGAGGGCTCTGACACAAAATTAAATTCCAAGTCCAAACAAAGATTTCTTCTAGCATGTTAGTCCCCATAATCGTTTGATACTAGCATAAACCCTCACTGATCAGCTATATGGCATTTGAATTCAACAAATACATGCAAATACAAAACAAAACCAGACATCACTGAGAATTTCTACTGTAAACTCAGGGAAATTCAAGCCTGGCCTTTAAAGACCTGAGATGCAGCTTCACCATGCAGTAGACAAGATTGAGTTTTATGCAGTTAATGAATTTGGACAGTGGGTACATCAAAGAACTCCCTCCTCCCTAAGCATTCCTTCCACCAGCAGCTACTGACAAAGTTATTTCAGAGATTAGAGCCATGCATTAATGAAGACATCATTACCTGATAACACAGTCATTAATATGTCTTAGTGCTAATTATTTTTGTCATTAGAAAACAATGATCTATGGCTACAAGTTTTAACAAGAAAATGTCAGCAAAAATGAGGACATAAAAAATTGAAATGTTTCACAGAATTTCACACCCTGCAACAGGACTCCATTAGTGACTATTTTACAGACTGTAGAGATAAAGAGCAAATAACCTATGTCCCTGCTATAGAACTGTAAAGATTAGTTCATAAAGTTGCTTAAAGGAAGTATTGTTTTGTAGAATTTTGGCATAATCAAAACATTGTATCATAGGATAAGAACTTATAAAAGGAAACTGTTTTAACAGGGCTTTTTTTGCTTTGGTGGTGCATAATTCAGTGGCAGCTGTGCTGAATGGGAGTCTTTTAGGTGACTTCTACAGACTTTGAAATAGATCCCTGATTATTTAGCTGTTATCATTGTGACTTATGGCACTGTTATGGGCTAACCACATTAAGAATGTATACAAGGAATTATACCCCAATGCAAATGGACACAATAGCCACAATTAAGAGTTCAGTTCAAAGCATGTCAAGCCAATAACAAAAACTCACCTTCTCAAGAAGTAATACCGACAAAATACAATACTCAATAGTTAGAGACTAAGATTGAAAAGCCCTTCAATTTCTGTTTCTACAACATGATCAATACCATATCATCAAAATCACACACTTTAGGCTTACTCTTACAGTAAGTCTGCAGATTATCACCAGCATGTCACTCAGTTGAAACTGGCCAAAAAAAGTAATAAAAAGAGACAAACTGGCCATACTGTGTAAGGTTGGGGTCTATAACTACTTTTGGAGACAAACATTCAGAATGAAAATTCCTTTAACTAGCACATACTCGGAAACTAAAGGAACATTTATTTGTGAGTAGCAAAATCTCCAATATGCTCTTAGTAAATCTCCATTAATTTCCACCATCACCACCCTCCCATCTGATTTGTATGCTTAGGCTGCAGGATCTCCCCACACTTTTTTTTTTTTTTTTTTTTTTTTAATTATTTTTATTTTATGTCAGTTCTGGAGCTCCTGTTCTTTTCCCACAAGTAATCCATATATCAATACATCCATTGCCCAAAGTGCCTCAGAAACATCCATTCTGCAGGGGAAGAGTAAAATTGGCATTCTCATAGTCTAACATCAGTCCCATAAAACAGATTTGACATGGCTTTGCACTCAGAGCATTCACTTGCTTCCGGGGATTATCAGCATGGAACACACTAACATGACCTATTTGCCTGTCCCAGCCCTTCTGAAAAGCTACAAATGAACATGAACGATTAGAACAGACCTAATCTGTCTCTAGGATTTTAGCACAGGTCACAAATTCCTAATATCCACATCTCTAATGTAAGTTACAGGCCAAAACTGAGAATTTGATGGGGGAGACAGACCATGTAAATCTTCTGTCTGGAGTGCAGCATGTTTCTGACAACAATCAAGAGGCTTTGCAGCCGGACTGTTAGACTAGAGGAAAGTAAGGTAGAATCAGCTAACCTGTCGCCCAGAGAAGGTAAAAAGGAATATATTACATCTTCTCTTAGAAATACAAGCAGCCTTGTTTTTTATTTCCTTCTGAAGTGAAGCATGGTAGAGAGAACTCCTTAAAGACAAAAACACTGTAAGAAAGAAAGAAAGAAAAGGTAAAGAAAATAAAGTAGATCTGAGATGACAAGTCTTACTCCTAGTCTCCACGCTAGTAGCAGAACTGGTTTGGCTAAAACCTGCCCTAAAATTACAGCTTTGGTCAGAGAAATACCTTTTGCCTTGTCAATTCAACATGAAATACATATTTCTGTGCATTTTATATATATATCTCAAGTATTTAAAAAAAAAAAATTAGTGGCAAAAAGACACCAGGTTTTTCCTTTAATGTTAAAACCCTGTGAAAACAAATATAGCACACCACATTTTATCTATGTTACCAGGCAGCTGTCACTTTTTAGTTGGTAAAAGTTGTTGCCACCTACTCTTATTATCTCATTTTTCCCCTCCTTTTCTCAGAATTAAGCTGGTCGCTATTTTCATAGGAATATTTTTTTTTTATTCTTTATTCTAAGAATCTAGTTTTTATTCACTACACTGCCTCATGTCATATTGACATTCAGGAAATCTTGGTGCTCTTAAATCTCTAAACAGCAAAAGAGACAAAAATTAGAAAAAGGATATTTTTCATCTTTCTAGCAAGGTTATGGGATCTTTTTCAAGTGTTCAAAAACTGCAACAGTGAGGTAAAACTGTAATGCTAGGGAGGGTAGTGGGGTATTTGTGTATTACTTCATAACTTACCCATCTTTCCTCTACTTCTAAGGTCAAATTAGTTGTCTTTCCAGTCTCTCAACATTTCAATTTCTTAACCTTTTCTTTATTAAGAGCTGAACTCAAGGATCTTTGTGGGTGCCCTAAGCCCCAAGGCAGGGGTTGAACCTTATTACAGAGGATTTTGATTCACCTTTAAACTTTTAGTGCATATACAGAGGCAAGACACATCACAGAAACAGTTTAGCTGGGATTTTTTTATTCCAGACTTTCTTCTCTTTCCTAATTGATGAAAACTGTTTCACTGACATTGAGCAATTGCATTGTCTCAATAAATAAAAATGGCTCATAGACTGCAGGTAACAGCATATGAATGCTTAGTAGTTTAAATAGAAAAATCCCTAAACTTACCAAAATTATCAGTAATAATGGCTCTCCCAGCATTCTTATTGTTTATTGTCCAAATGTCTAATGGTCATATTATATACATATAACAGAAATAAACCTAGTTTATTTTTTAATATAATTTGGCACTGCAAAATATGATAAACTTTCCTTCCTAGATCTCAAGGACCTATAAGTTTCTTTTTCCTCTTCTCCCTTCATTTGCAGTTATTCTGGCCTTTATCCTATCTCTTTGACTACACTTTTTCTAATTTTAGCTCATTATTATCAAGCTAGACCTTCCTTACCACATAGCTAATCCCAACAGACAGCTTCCTTTTCTTCCAGCAAATCTTTATTCCAGGCACTCAAGTAGCCCTTTAACCCATATAAATGTAGTCCCATACACTGCAAGGATATTTCTGTAAGAAATTAAACAAAACAGATGCTGAGAAGAATACAGTTTTTTTGACAACATAATCCAGAAAAGGACAGTATCAACACACTATATAAAAGACTGCAATATGAGAACTGATTGCTTCAAAACACATCCACTGCCTGTCCTTAAAAATCTGTTGCCCCAGTAGAACCAGTAGAAATTGTTTTTGTTTATAGTATGTGAGTGGACTAATAGTATGTTAAAGGAGCCAACATGCATCTTCCTGCGCTGTACCTACACTGTTGAGTCTATACCCGGGTTATAGTTATAGTTCTGTTAGTCTGTCTTCCTGAATACCTGAAATTTACTCACATCCGTTCTTCCAAGCATGCTAACAGCTACTTATCACCATTACTCTTCTGGAGAAGATTGAATAAAGTCACTATGGAGAGGGGATTTCTTTCAACTGCAGCATTTATGTCTTTATAATTGAATGGAAAACATTATATTACTGGAAAACACACAAGGCCAAAATAGTTTTTCCAATAACATCCATTAGGAACAGAGGTTTCTTTTTATCTCCTCTGATTAAAAAGTAATCGAAAAAGGGGCCATGGAAGCATTCAGTGAACACCTGAAACACATATAGGTGAGAAATCACCTGAAAACTCCCATGTCATGACCTAAGTTTAGTTATCTCAACATAGCAACATTACAACACCTCCAGTCTCCACAGAAAGCAAAAATCTAACTACAAGGATGACTAACAGTAGCCTTTCTATAGCCTAGCTGCACTAGTTCTTCTCATGACAGAATTCAAATCCCTCCATTAAACCTGAGATAGTTCACACACAGTGTTCGCTGGGATAGTGGTGACTGAAATTACTTCCTGCTAAATAGTGGATTATAATGCAAAAGGCCAACCCAGGCTTTGACATCTGCTACATCTACAGTATTTTTTCTTTTTTTCTGAAGAAAATCAGATCCATTTCAAGGGCAAAACCAGATCTCTGACACATCCTTTTAGCAGGAAGCGAGTTATAGCTTCATGTTTAAACATTCATATTAGAGCAGCCATTAAAAAGAAGGAAAAATAAAGAGGGTTTTTTTTTTCTTTTCCTGACTAAGCTTTAAAATTTTATAAGGCTAAATAAGGTGCCTGAACAGGAAGAAATTGCTTTCACTGAGATGATTGAGCAAGTAAAGGAAACAAACAACATGATTTTTTTAACCATAAAACTGCTATCAGTTTTCATTATTTCGAAAAATGGAAACATTCCATAATAAAATTTTAAGCATGTTCTTCTGTAAAATTTTACAAATTGGATACTGTATTTAGAAGTGATCTTTTCAGGCTTTCCTTTTCGCTTTGCTTGTTCCTTCACACCAGTGCGTCTGCCTTTGCAGAAGATGAGTTTGGAGCTCCACCTACAGGTACAAGCCTAAAGCTCTCCTTGAAAAAGGTGACCGGGCAACTCACCAAAGTTTAGCTTAAAAAAAAAATGAAAAAAAAAAAAAAAAAAGAGCAGGGGGGAGGGGGTGGGGAGGAAATACGTTTATTGACCCCAGTGAAGAAAAATTGTGGTACATGCAGAGCAGGCTGCAGCACAGTCTAGCTTTACCTCTACCACACCACCCTTCAGCTAATTTTATCCCCAGGGTGATTATCTTGCATTTGGTACTAGACTAACATGGCTACAGAGCCAGGCTTTGTGCACTAGAACATTTGATAGGATGGGTATTTATACGTGAAATCTCACTGCAGCTCAGCATCAGCCTCAGATGTTTCCAAAATGCAGAACACAAAAGAGATTTAATTTTTCCTCTGCATTTCATCTGTCTTTTGAAATTTTTGAATCCAGAAAGTCCAAAGAGTCACATTTAAATGGCGTGAGTTTACCCTAGATCTTTGAGCCTAGATGTTTTCAGTCAAGAGTGGAATATGTCAATGCATTTGGTCAGCTTCCAAATGCTCAGCATTATTTGATGAATACTGGCTTTGCAATTCCTCAAATTAAATCCATTTGTATTAGTTTGATTCATATTTTTATTATTTATGCAGCAAACCTGTTTCTTTGGTTAATGAAGATGATTAAACAGAGATAAGAAATAATTTGATATGTAGCATTTGCTCTGTTGAAAAGAAACAATAAAACTAAACTGGGTGTCTATACTATTGGACATAGCTGATAAATGTTTCACAGTTGTGCTGCCCAAAAACAAATCTGACACCTGCTCTTATCCATTTTTTTAACTCCCTGATGCTGTGCTCATGGCAGGATAATATTCCAGGTGCAAGACAGTGTTTACTCTGCATGGACTTGAATAGTTGTTGCAGCTTCAGTGTTCTGAGATTCAGTATGCATCATGAGCAAGATCACTGTTATCAAAGGTATTAACCCTGCTCATGTGCTCACTAATGAAATCCAATTAGCAAGAAAGGACATGTGACAGCTAGATGCTGCCTTAGTTTATGGCATTTAACAAAAATGGCTTGACATTTTATTATATTACTACCAATAGAGCAGAAAAAAAAAAAAAATTGGGGCCTTGGCCAAGCTAAAGTCTGGCTAAGGCATAACAACAATTGTAAGGTGCTCGAATCTGTATGAAGAATCTCTTGTCCCTCCCAAGGTTAGCTCGACTCTCTTGCACAATTTTAGAAAAAAAGTTCACATGAAACCCCCCTCCACCTCCCAGCTGAAAAGCAAGGCATCTTGCTAGTTTGTCTCTCCATAAACACATTTTATATACAATTCACAGATGTTAAATTCAAAAGGGTCATCTAGTTCTTCATATTTTGCTCACTCTTCTGTTAACATCTTATGCTTTAGAATAGGGAGTTTCTAAACTTACAGACTTCAAAAGGGACTGAACAGTGAAATTATGCAGAAAAGACAAAAGATAATCTGTGGTCAAACACCCAAAACAGTCACAAATGAATAGAAGGAGGTTTCAAGGAGCCACAGATTGAGGCTGGACAGATTAATTTTTAAAAGACTGCAGTGGCAGGTGATGAGAGCAAAGGCTTCTCTTTACTGTGCTGTAAACAATGACACCAGAATCAACACTGACTTTTTCAATTCTATACACTACTACTCAACCAGCAAAGGAAACAAAAAAGTTAGGCCCTTCACACCATTCCCAAAGGAAATATATTTTTCAGTAAAAAATGTGAAACAGAAAGTGACTTCTCAGACTAGTCATCTTGCCTCTACAGGGCTGCTTTAATTTACTTGAGCCAATTAATTAATGAGGTATTCAAAGATGTGTCACTGAGCTGCAGTATCCCAGGGACATACTTGTGAACTTTCAACGTCAAACATTTGGACACCTTAACATTGTTACTGACTAAATATCACAGAAGAGATGGAAGTCAAGAACCATGAGATATGATGAGTAAAATTAGAGTCAGAGGAGTGTTGCAACCTCTAGTCAGTAGAGTGACCACCACAGAATGACCATACTACTTTGGACAATATCAAGTAAAAATACAAAACTGAACACTGGGGGACTAACAAGCCAAAAATTAACAAGAAGATCAGTGAAAATTATTATACTGACATAACTTAATGACCATTGAAGAAAATTACACCCAAAAATTAAAGTCATTAATGAGTTTATGGTAAGGACAAAGCAAATGGAGGGATAGGCAATCAACAGCCAACTGAGAGCACAGAAGGCATTCAGTATGGGAACAGGAAATACAGACAGCTGGGGTAGGGTGGCAAAGTTGCAGTGGAGAACAAGACAGAAGTGGAAAGAGATAGTTATGTTAATTAGTAGGATTTAGAGGTGTAGTTATCATTAATTCCTATATTATAGATTAAATATATTACAATTTGAGACAAAATTTCTGTGAAGAAGCTGGTCTTTTACTTTTTTTTCTCAAGTGGTATATATGAACTATAGAACTTGAGAAGCAGAATGCTGCACACTGAGATAATTCCTCCTTTCCAATCTTCTTTTTCACATTTAGTATACGGTACAGGTCCTCCTAATTAATTACAAATTGCTTCCTAAATTATTGCTCGCATACTTTGCTGACAGATAACAGTTAGGTATTAAGATATTTAACTGATGTGCAGGAATAAAAACCCCAACAAACTAAATATCCTGGAATGACAATTCTTTCTCTCATGTGCTAAAATAAAAATTCATTCCAATTTAGTGCAGCAATAGATTCAAAGACAAGTCACAGGACAAGGTTCAAATTAACTAGAACTGCAGAAGACATTCAGTTGCCATGTCAGAAAATATCTGAAACCGTAAACGAGTTCCCTACTGCAACTATGAAACATAATCCAAATATCCTGAAGAGTCAACAAATAGACCATAAAAATTCTGAAGCCAAATAGGGATATTGATGCAGAGATTTCCCTGTTCTTTCATTTCATCTTACAAGTTCCTTTAAATATTGTTATTTAGACCTTGTGAGGTATTACATATGTGCATTCTTGCTATCTACACTCTTCTTCAATAGTACATTCTTCAAATGTACTATTAATTGACAAGTATATCTCCTTCAACCTCTTTCAAAGTTGAATGACTTCCAAAACAGGGATTTTGCAGTTTTATTTATGAAAGTAATCACATTATACAAAGTACCACTGCTTAAAAATATGCTCTATTGTACAGATGAACATTTTCTTTTGAAATCTCTACAGAACTGTCCTACCATTCATTACAGAATGCAAGATTACTAGGAAAACAAAAAAACAAGTTGTGTTTTCAGCAGTGCAAAAGCTTTAATCAAAAACTGCATTTTTTTTTCAGGGATATTATTCAATCCCCTTTTCTCCTCCCTTTTCAAATTTCTGATCAGTTTACATATTGATCCTGAAGACCAGTGTGACACAAAAGGAGTGTGTCATGTCTGTACAGTATGAAAGCACTTTAGCTTATCAACATGAGTAATGGAACTGTAGATTGCCCAGAGAAGTTGTGAATGTTCCCTGAAACCTGGCCTAGTGGAAGATGTCTCTGCCCACAGCAGGGGAGCTGGAACTAGATAATCTTTAAGGCCCTTTCCAACCCAAACCATTCTATGATTGCACACCATACTAAATAAACACTGCACATGATTGTGCCAAAGCATAAACTACTCCATCTGAGCATAACCTAGTAGTCCAGCTGGGTCCACCAGATGCTCTCGGCTGGATTCACTGGAGAGAGTACTACTGCTCTTCAACTGGTCAAAGCCAGTGCCTCCCTCTTATCTTACCCTTCTTCATTTCTAATAAAAATACAGAAATCATCTGAGACATTGCCATGCAAATGAGATCCTCTGTACAGGTAAATCTTTCTCCAGGCCAGCAGGTCTGGGAAAAGCAATCTTATCCTGAGTGAAGACCAGATGCAACAAATTGGCAGTCACGAAGTTACTGTTTCATACAAAGAACAATAAACAAGGAACAACAAAGCATAGTGGGTATCAGTCTTGATGCCAGTACACCACTTGGTGGGCCCTGCATTCACAGGCTTGTCAATGATTTAAGACACTGCTCATCCCGACAGAGCTTTATGCCTCACTATGCTTCTGCACGTGCAGTTACTATGTTACACTGAAACACCAGCACAGCCCCTTTCAAGAAAGACAAAACTATCTCCCTGCCAGTCTTGTCTGAGAGCCGGCTGCCCAGCGCCACAATTAAAGAGTATTTTATTTTGATGTTAAAATTTTTTCCAACCCTAATGACTCTGTGAGTCTATCAAAATGCAAATGAGTGACAACTGTAAACTTTTTATTCCCATGTGCATTGAAGCTGGCAGTTGCTTCAAGGGCATGTCTGCTGTTTCTTCCAAGATCATCAAGTCCAATCATTAGCCTAGCACCACCACCACCACCACATTCAGCACTTAACCATGTCCTCAGGTGCCATATCCACATGTGTTTTTAACACTTCAAGGAATGGTGACTCCACCACTTCCCCAGCTGCCTGTTCCAATGCTTGACCACTGTTTTCTTGAAGAAATTTTTCCTAATGCCTAATCTAAACCTTCCCTGGCATAATTTGATGCCATTTCTTCTCATCCTATCATTTGTTACCTGGGAGAAAAGAGTGAAACCCACCTCTCCACAATTTCCTTTCAGGGAGTTATAGAGAGCAATAAGGTCTTCCCTGAGCCTCCTCTTCTCCAGGATAAAAACCCCAGCTCCCTCAGCTGCTCCTCATTAAACCTGTGCTCCAGACCCTTCAACAGCTTCATTGCCCTTCTCTGGACTTTCTCCAGCACCTCCATGTCCTTTGTGTAGTGAGGGGCCCAAAACCGAACAAAGTGCAGCCTCACCAGTACTGAGAGCAGTGAGACAATCAGTCCCCTGGTCCTGCTGGCCACACTATTTCTGATACAGGCCAGGATGCCATTGGCCTTCTTGGCCACCTGGGTACACTGCTGGCTTGTGTTCAGCTGGCTGTCAACCAGCACCAACAGGGTCTTCTTCCTCTAAGCAGCTTTCCAGCCACTCTGCCCCAAGCCTGGAGCTCGTTCTGACAAAAGTGCAGGACCCAACGCTTTGCCTTGTTGAACCTCATACAATTGGCCTCTGCCCATTGATACAGCCTGTCCAGACCCCTCTGCAGAGCCTTCCTGCTCTCCAGCAGGTCGACACCCCTGCACAAACAAGGGTTCCCTCATGGGGCAGGCTGACACCTGTAGGACACCAGTGCAGGTTTGGCATTTTGCTCCCTAAACACAGTCCTCCAACACTTTTCTAGCATTGACCAGAGGAGTAAGCATTGCCCCCTGGGAGATCTGGCTCTCCCAGGGTAAACTTAATCAAGTTGAACTAGTCAGAATATAGCCATTTAACTTGAACACTATATAAATAGCTATACTAAGCCTAAATGTGGTCTTAAACCATGCTTTTAAGTATTGCTTTGTTTTGGCTCCTGTCTTTTGATATACAAGTTTCCCCCGATTTTTTTCACACAAAAATTTTTCAAGACCACTTTTGAATCTTGCTAACTTCTTGGCTTTAGTATCAACCCATGAATTAATCTAATTGTGCAGTTCCTTAAGTCTTAAAGCATGTGCAGTATTTCCTTTTAATATTTTAAACATCACTATCCATTTCACTAAAAAAAAACACAACACATTAACAAAGCATATTTTTCTTGTTTATCCTCTGATTCAGCATCTCACTTTCTGCTCTCAGGGTGTCTAAACAAGATTCAAGAGTGATTAACTTCATTCTCTTGCCTATGAAGTATTTTTTTAATCCTTTTCAGTTGACAACTTGAGTCCTCTTTCCACATTCAAGAGGTGTAAAATAAATCATATTTGAGTCTGCAGGTGGTTTCTCTAAAAAAAATCTAAGACTCTCACAATTTCTCTCCATCTTCACACACTGTGCTCTTCTAGCTACAGATGGAAGAGTAGTTTCTCTGATCAACATTCCAGAACAGAAAGTTATTCCAACATGGGATTTACCTCTGTCATCTCCCTGATAATCATTAATCCATCCATTTTCATTAATCTCCCTTCTAAAATAGGTGAGCCTATTCTCATCCACACCCTTTAACATGGACAACTAAAATTATTTCCATCACTTTCTCCAAAACTCAGTCAGTAGCATCAGGGGAAGTACCTATAAGTACAAACGGTAGTCCAGGTGAAATTGTATTTAAACTTTTAGAAACTGAAAAAAACCAAAAATTCTTTTTATGGTTTATGCATTGTACTTTTTCTCTTTGCTATATTCTATCTCCTTCCTCAGACAAGTTGAGACCACGTTTGCTATTTTTGACTAAATGTGAGAAACTAGAAGTCCTTTGCTAAACACCCACATTGATGTTTGGGTTCATCAGCTGACACTGTTCATTTACTACAGCAAAGGAAGACATATGGATTGTTCACACTTTTTTTTCCTCCTTCTACAATATATTATTTTGTCTTCAACAGTATTTTGAGTGACATTTCTGTGACACCTCTGCTTCAACACCTTCCACATACACACAACAACCTAGTAGACAAAGTCACTATGTGACCATAGGGCAAGAAAACACCTTGGTAAATACATATTTGCTTTATAATTACAAGCTAACTAAATGGAGATGCTGAAGTATTTCACATGCTAATTTCACTAAATTATTGTATGATTACATAAGTAAATTGACATCTGCAAAGTTGTCTGAATGCCAGACAAGCCCAGCAGCAACATATTGTAAAAATTCACATTTTAACAGCATGAAGCTTACTCCCACAGGTCTGCTATTCAGTTATTGTTCCCAATCAAGCTGTCAGTATTATTTCATGTGATTCAGGTGCTTATGTGTGCCAACACTGCCATATTGTCTCAGTCTGAAAGCAAAAAAGATTAGTATACACCTAAACAGGGAAAATAGGATTATCAATTCAAGTAATTACTCTTTAGTATACATCACCAATAAACCATTTAACTCAAATTCTTATCCGCATATTCATATCCTTATTGACTTTTATTTGTCCCTTCTAGGTCCCATTATTTTTTATTTTCCCCATGTGAATTAAAGCTATATAATTTAACATATAATATTTTTCATGTTATGAAAATTATGCATAACAGGTTTTATCTGTGAGATATTTAATCACAACGTTTTGTATTCAGCATAAGATCATTTGTGCCTGAATCTCAGAGAACTTTAGAAACATCAACAGGGATTTCTTGACTTTTTCCCTTACCAATATGGGGAAATGCAGGACAAAAATTAAAGTTAAAAATTACACTGTCAGGCATTGGTCCTGCCCATGGATCAATCAGCTGTGACTCTGTTCAGATGTACACGGAATTCACAGAGGTTTTCTGTGAGGGCCAGATATAATGACATAAGACACCAAGGAAGTAAACAAGCTTCCAACAGGGATAAGAAAGACAATCATATTCCTTATTCAAGCATTGTCCCAGAAGGCCTTAAAGTCTTCATGCTCACTTCTTAAGAAACTCTTTATTTCTTTCAGTGAAGAATCTCCTTTCAAGCTAAAGGTCACTGGGCTCAGTTCTTCAGTTTACTGCTAAGGAGAGGCAACAAGCGTACTAGAAGGACAGTCATATGTCTAATATTAAGAGTTCATATTAAATGAAATATAAGCAAAAAAGGGGATAACAAATTAGTTTACATTCTGATTCCACAGCTTATTAAAAAAGTGTCTTGTTCATGGTATTGGGCTTGGAGATTTATTTTAGTTTAAAGTAAAGTATCATAGAAAACACTGAAACTTCAAAATCCATTTACTCAACTACAGTTTTGATTTTTAAATGGCAAATGATAACTCAAATAGTAAATTCTCTTTGGTGGAAAGGTACACATTAAAAAAAAAAAAACAACTCACCACTCTAATTACCATTATTCAATATAAGGGTGTGTTTAGTCCTCACCAAACAAGCAAAGCTGATATGTTCTTGATAATTGAGGTTAGTTCAGTCCTTCAGAGCATGGTGCTGATAGTGCTCAGGTCATTTGGTTTGATCCCCATACAGGCCATTCACTTAAAGAGTTGGACCCAGTGAGCCTTGTGGATCCCTTCCAACTCAGTTAAACAATTTGAAATGGGACCGAACATCATCGTTACCTCAGGTAAAAATGATAGCTTGGTTTCAAAGCCAGGTCTAACTGTTGCTGTAGTTTTGCACTGACTCCATGCAGAAAGGTACCTCTGCATGTGCCTACCAATAGGAAGGCAGGAAAACTGAGTCTTCTCCAGTCACTGAAATATGCCACTACTAAGCCAAACTGCACATAATGGGGCAAGGGGTATCTCTGTTCACACTGTCAGCACGACAACCTTGTTGCATATGAGACATTTGAAGTTATGTTAATCTGCTTCCAGCAGAGCAATCTTTAATCACCAATGATGTATTACTCAGCACTTCCTAATTCACTGCAAAACCATGAGCGTTCTTAACTTAGTTAGCAATAGCTGAACGTGTGCTATGACTTCGTTTCAAGTGAAAGAGGAAAGTCACACCACATCTACAGGCAATAATCAACCAGTTCCGGAGGGCGGGACTACAAAATTAGGATAGCAGAAGACAACTGGGTTTAGTTAGTTGTAGCTCCTCTATAATTCCCAACTGTATTGACTAAAGTAAAAAAAAAAAAAAAAAAAAAAGGGGAGGTACTGTCAGATTCTGTGTTCGAGACTGTTGGGAAGCCAGGAATATACCTCAGATGCTAACTCTTTGGAAGTAGGTATTATTAAGAAGAACATTTTCAGGTTCATCCATCATGAAGACACTCAGTATCAGGACATCTACAACACCACTGAGTTTATATTTCCTGGCTGTGTAAGCAACTAGCCCTAAATAGCACCTAACCAGCCTAAATGAAGTTCTCCATCTGCAGTTTCTCTTCTGTGAACAGATACTGCAAATGAATGCAGCTGAGGGAGGAATAAAATGTGTTTATTTTATGGTGGTAATCTTAACAGAATCACCTCTGCTCATACCTGACAAAATGTTTGATTTGCCAAATGTTGAACAGGCATTTGTTAAGTCAGTTCTACAGACATTTTAAAAGATCTCATAGAGAAGTCTCTTTGCACAGTTTCTGTCTCTTTGTTGGCCAATGTTTGCAATAAGCAAAGCAACACATGCTGTGGCATTCCTACATCATCTTTTTAGCACATTCTTGACATGCTTCTACAATAATTTTTGTCCTTCACATATTTTGTCCTTAACACATTCAACTACCTTAATGGAAATTTTACATTTACTGGTTTTAGTACAATATATTATTTTAACAGACCAGTCTGCAACCCAGTTCTAAAAAATCATTCTCCTTAGTATTATATTGCTGTGAATTTATTTGTCTGGGAGTTAAGTCTGAGTTTCTACATATTAAGGAAGATTATCACGGTGATTCTTCCCTTTGCTAAATGGAGGTCACTTAGTGTCGTCTACCTACACAGATGCACATAGAGAACTAGATAATGTCTTCTGGCTTACAATGTACTGCAGTACTATGCTGGTAGAACTCTACAAGAGTATAGAGACTGACTATGATTTATTTTTTTTATGTGGCAAGTTTAAAATTAGAGATCTTTATCTCCCTGAATACATATATTCTACCGAGACATAGTCGAAAATAAATTTCACTTACTCCCAACAAATGACTCAATTACAACCCCAGGAATTAAAAAGTAAATCTTAAAAAGTAAATAAATTCCATTTGAGCAACTGTAAAATCACAACCCAATATGTAACAAAATTATTTAGTGTCAGGGTAACTAAATGATGTACAACTCATATTGTGAGCAAAAAGAAGAAAAAAATTCTTGGTATAATTTAAATAAAATTGATGTTCAGCATCGATTGCTAAACATTCAAATATCCTGTATTGATCATTAATAACAATCTCAGTCCCTGTTCAAGTTCTACCAGGGGACATTGCTTAGCACCATACAAATTCCATAGAACAAGGAACCAATACACAGTGGCTTTTTTCCATTTTATTCTCTCCCTTCCTCCCCTTCTTTTCTTCACTTTTTTTTTTTTAAAGACACAGAGAGCATAAACAACTTGTTTCCCTTTGCAGACTTCACTGTAAGTAAATAGGGCCACTTAGAGCTGTTTCATGAGTCTGGAAAAAATTATCCAGAAAGGTTTTTGGGACATGACTGCTGCAACATCTGAGCAAAACAGCAGAAGGAAACTGGTATAATGGTTATTTACACATTTCTCTGGACTTCCTTTCATCCTTACTTTTGCAGAAAACTAGAACTGCCCAAAAATATTCCTCCTTTTCTCTCCATACAATACACGTCCCTTCACAGTGGTCTTAGCAAAAGGAGACTACAAAACAGTGCATTGTGCTCTCTGACTGCAATATCTGGGTTTTTTATAAGATGCAAAAGCAGAAGGAAAGTGATTTGTAAACATTAAGAAAGAATATTTTTATGACAGACACCAGAGTAGAGAACAGTCCTGAATCTTATCGCCTATTCCCTGAACAAACAAGTCATGAACTTCCTATTCCCACAAAACAGTAAAATCCCAGCTCTTTTTGGTATCAGAGGCAAAATCCTTATCCACTTTTTGAAGCAGGCTTTCACCCATCAGCAGCAATCACTACCAATCTGTTCAGCACACACAGGAGAAATAATTGTGATTTAGATGTTTCAGTGCACTACTTGAATTTTAGGATCCCTCTTGATCTACTGCTTTGTTTTTAGAATCATGTCTTCAGGAAAGCTCCTTTTTTTAAAGGAGTTAATTGTTGTGAGTCTGCTCTTTTAAAACAGTTTGCTCCAACTGATCTTAACCTTTAAACATTTATTGCACATACTTTTTGTTTCACTCTTACACCTCTGTAAAAATCAATTGACTAGTGTTAGGAATGGGCAACGCACACAGGAAACATGCAATATGTGTATAGGAAAAAAATGCAAGGACAGAGATAGATGCCATCCAATGTCCCCTCAAGAAATACTGGCAATTCAAAACCCATCACATCTGTGTAACTTGGGGAACAAAAGGCACACACATCCTAGGCTTTGAAAGAACAAAGGGGTAAGCATTGAATGATATTGCAACAAGAAATGCTGAGTACAGCCTTTTGTAGCAGTCACAGTAAGACACAGGCAAGATGTTACATTTATATTCTACAGTTGGAAAAATCCTATGCCTCCAAATTGCCACAGCATACAAGGTGTGAACTCTTGAAGACACAGGCAGGTGTTAATCTCCATTTTGCTAATAAGAAGAGATGCTCTAACCTGTAATTTAAGGGTTGGTAGGGATTAAAAAGGAAGGAAGAGATGGAGGAAGGAAAAAGCAAGAAAAGAGAAAGGGAAATATGAGTGAACTAGTACTGTACATCACAGAGTTTGAGGGAAACTTTCAGTTCAAACATAAAGTAGTCAGAGGTCCCCTTAAAAATAATGAATGAAAACTCAAGTAAAGAGAAACAGCTTTAAACTCAGCAGAAGAGCCATTCACATATGGAGGGGTGAAATGACGATTGATCATCAGTAGAATTAGTTTTAAACTGGAAATTTAACTTGGTACTTTACTTTAAGCTCAAATTATGCATTACAGCACCACCCCAATGTAAGCCTTCCCTACTTTTCTGAATACTTGCACCTTCAATTTTTTAAAATTGATATTTAGAAATGCAGTAAACAAGGAGACAACAAATTTTAAAAATTAAAAACCATTCAAATTTGAAATTAGTAAGAAGCCACATTGAGCAGCATGACTTGTCATCAGTAGAAAGATATGTGTCCAGGAAAGCATCCCCTTGGCAAGAACAGCACACAAGAACATTCTTAATTTTATGTTTAAACTTTTAGTTAGGCATGTGTGTGATAATGCCTCAACAAAAGGCAGGTATCATCCTCTATTTCATCAGTTCCCCACATCAGTGTCTAAGGCTACAATATACCTTTCTTATTAAACACAGAAGAGGAACATGAAAAGCTTGACTTACTGACACCATGTAAACTGAGTAGGATACATCAAAAATATACGGGTATTTATCAACAACTTCACAAAATTATACTGTTTTCTTTCTCCTTCCAGTGGCTGGCAAAATGTGGGTGGTTTTATTATGTTGAGGTTCATGTTGAGATGGTGACAGAGGGAGGAAGACAGTAATGATGGGTGCCAATTTTAGGAAGTTCATACATTCACAATAAAAAAGCCACCACAGAAACCATGACAGTACCCTTAGTTTTGTTCTAACACTTGGATGGCCTTATGAGCAAGCTACAAGTAAGGTTCCCTCTCTCACGTTGTCTCTGGTCCATAAACTTTGAATTCATGGCTGAAAAAGAGCACAGCTTTAACAGGAGAGACGAATTCTTCCCCAAGCTAGTTTATGTCTTCAAGAATTCTATTCAGAATGAAGTCAAAGGGCTGGAGAGCACAGACTGTCAATTTGTTTTGGATGTGAGCAGAGGAGAAAAAAAAACAACCAAGGCTCAGACTCCTGCATCTTGAACTACTGCTCCATGCAGCAGGGAGGAGAGTCAGAGCCATCATACTTCTGCATCCTTCCTGTAAGATCCACAAGGCAGGGAAAAAATAGTTGCCTGTCCCCAAAGGCATAGCTGAGATACTCATAAAAACCAGTTTGGGGCTGTAAATAGGCAACTTCAGCACTCACCTGCTCCAAGTCCCTCTGTCAGAGAAAAGCCAAAGTTCAGATATGTTTCTGTAGCATTTCCTTCTGCTTGATTTGATAACCTCTCTCTGCTTGTCTCTCTCTACATTATTCTTTCAAAACTGTCTGCTGTAAATCCTAAATCCTCCCTGTTCCTTGAGAAGTGGTTTAAATCCTGGACACAGGTATGTAAATATCATTCCTTATTTCAGTTTTAAGATGTTTTGTTGTCAAGTTGCAACAAATAAAAATAAACATAACGACTAATACAAAAAAACAATTTATTTCTCCTAATGTTAATTATACACCTCCCATATCATATCATATGCTCTGCCAGCAATAAAATAAACTGGAAGATTTTCTACCCCTTCTACCAGCTTGCAACATAAACATTGTGCAAATTCAGGATTGTCAATAAAGTAGACTCTCAGCGTTTTTGTAGATGTAGCTCTGGCTGGAATGTTTTTCAGACACTGAAATGGGACAAGGAAATTAATACTGAGCACTCCAATGAGGCAAACAAAATGCTTAACGGTAACAGATTTTACCGATTAGAGACTGAGGCTTGCAAATAAATTGATTACGGAGTGGAGATGGATACTCTCTACTCTCTTGATCTCCCAAGGGCAAACAGTATAACTCAGTTTACATCACATGGCACAAACAGCATTCTCCATGCCTGCTGGACTGCTTTATAACACCCCTGATGACCCACTGTTTCACTCGGTTTCATTTTATTTCATTGGTTTCATTTTGCTCCATTTGGAGACTGCAAGACAAAGTCAAAGGTGTTTGAACCCAATGAAATCAATGCTTCACTACATTCTCAGTCAAGAAATCATCTCAATGACTAATACCAGTTTCTAATGGCTAACTGACGAGTTTCTGATGCTACTCTACACAGCCCCAGCATTCATAAAACCTAGTTTAATAAATGAATATAGTGTCGTGGGGTCCATTTGCACATTGCTGACCCCCTTGGTAGGAATTAAAGAGATTCTGCTCTATTTTGGCTTGAACTAAGACACTAAAATATGTATACTGCCCAGATTGCACATAACACTTACTTCTCACTTCTAAATAGTGTAAGAACTGAAAAGTAAATTCAGCAACAATATTAATTCAATCCATACAAATGCCTGTGGAGGAACAGAGGGCAAACTGAATTTCTGCATTTCAGAGTCCAATTTGCAAGTTTTACACTGTATTAATTTAAAACCTTACTGGTGCACTGAATTTATATTTCTCTGTTGCAATATTAATGGAATCCTTCTGATTAAAAAATCCAAGTTAAAAAAAAACAAACCTCAAACTTTAGTTTCAAATATTAAGATGCACAGGCAATGTAAGCACCTAGTAAAAGAAAAACTTTCTCACTACTTACCTCTTCCTAGCTACATTACACAGAGAATAGCAAGCCTTGTATCTAATGATTGAAATGTCTCCAAATCAAGGGCTCTGCATCAAAATGATCTTTCTTTTCCATTTCCTCCAGTGTTTCAGAATGAGAATAAAATGCAGCCAAATACTAATATCACCTTTTTAGACATAACTTCAAAAGTTAAGGTAAATCAGGCTAAAGATGTTAAATTGCAAGCATCACGACATACTTCTAGAAATTCTATAATTTTAAAGGACAAGATACAGTTTTCTTTAAGCCAGCAAATCACAAGAAAATTCAGCATCATGTCAGAGTAGAAAGGAGTGTTTAAGTTATCAGAGACAATGCCATGGTTTCACAGACCCTAAAGATTTTTCTGAGAACAGATTTGGAACTAGTGCTGTTCAGAACAAAGGCATACCTTACTTCAGAAAACCAAAGAGTTTTTATGAAAAGTGAGACGCTCAAATATAAAACCTGAAATTCTGGAGATTTAATTATGGATATTATATTTACCGTACAAAAATACGCAATATGCACACAACCACATGCATTTGGATGGCCTGGACATTTTGTAAAAAAAAAAAAAAACGAAACAAAGATGCAACCATCAATAAAGCTTTTTACAACTATGCAAAGACTCTTCTGAAAGATTAAATATATATAGAATAATCATGCCAAAACAATTTTAAATCCATTTACTAGATAAGATCTATATAATCATATATTCACTAATCAAGAGTAAGGCAGTCATTACATACTTCAATTAAAAAGTAAAGAACACTACTATTAATGCTAATGGATTTTAATCTATTGCATCTATGAAGTACAATAATTTCAAGGTAAATGCATTTTACCTTGAAAACTTTTTTGAAAACTTTAGGCAGATAGGCAGATTATCTGCTAGTAAATTATTATTTCCCTGAGGCTTTGTTTTTTTCTCCACTTCTGTTTTTTGGGTTTTTTTCTTAGGTTTTTATTTTACCTCTGAAAAGGCATGAGCTCTATGCACAATTTATTTCCATCATTTTGCTTAAACCATGCAAGAAACCTATTTCCATTTAGAGAGAGCAGTCAAACACTATAGTATAATAAGTCATTTCACATAACTGAAGAGAAGAGGCTTAATGCTAAACTCTATGCAGTGATTGTCCTGTTGATCAACTAGCATGACATAAAGGTGTCTACTTTGAAGCCTTCAGCTAAAAGCCACTTTCAAGAACTCTCCTATTCATTATAACTGCAAGTTAAATGAGACCCTAGAATAAGTGCCATACATTTTAGCTATCAATACAACCAATTAGAACATCAGTATTAACTGCAGTGCCAGTAATGAGATATCGCATTCTTCATGTGTTTCTAACTAGGTATTTATTTTTTCAGAAAAGCTTCCTGTCCCCTCAGACATTCTTCTTCTCTCTTTAGCTATTTTTATTGCCAATTAAGTGGTAATTGGGTCAAAGTAATTCTGCTTATGACTCACATATCTCAAATATAGTGATCTAATACTAAAACAAAACTGGAAAAGTTTTAATGGGAGTATGTACATTTTAATTAAGCTAAATTTTAGAAAATAAGGTGGATGCCTAATCAATAGAGTCCTCTTGACCAACAGATTTCTCAGTAAGTATTCCAGTTTCTTCTTGTCCTTTTAAAACAACATAGTATTTCTGATTTATGTGTCTCCTTTAAAAAACACCTACTCTTTATTCAGCATTAAAAACATCTGTCACATTACAAACTAGCACCTGGCTTTTTGAGTAAACCACAGTGAAAGGCATTTTCTTGCTGCCCCAGAAGAAGTCACCTGCACAGAGTTGAGGATTGCTAGAAATTAGGATATGAAAATGTAAGAGACCCGGTACTCAAAAAGGAAAAGTAAAACTTCTGTCTCTTCCTAAGCAACAGATCCAGTGGCTGTAAACTGCTGATGATGTTCTTAAAGCTGTAGTTTCAGTACTTGATCAGCTCCTCTTGTACACATTCCAAAGTGGCCATATCTGTTGATTCTGAATGCCACACACACAGCAAGGGAGTGACCCTTCTTAAAGAATTGAAGTGGTTACTGATGTCATCTTGCCTTCAAGATAACTTAGTGACACCATTTTATCTCTACCATGGGAATAAAGGAAGAGAAATTTAACACACTACTATAAATGATCACCACCTCTGATGATTTAAGTATTATCTAAACATTCTATTGGCTACTGAAGGGAAGAAACTTTCACCCATAATCCATGTCCTTAACCATAGCAGTTCCCATAAGACTATTACAAGGCTTTTAATAAGACTGAAATTTCATTCTTGGAAAAATAAAGCAGTTCCTATAAATTTCCATTATTTTCTAATATTATACATAATCCCTATTTTAAAGTGGTTTTCCTCATTAATTCTTTTCAAAGCCTAGTGTTCACAACCCTTTGTTTCACAAGTCCAGAAACTGAAAAGTTTAAATTCCTGATTGTTTTTTCAACCTTTACGAGTGCAGGTCAGTCCATCCTAAATCAATTCTATAAATTCAATTTTTGGTTTTAGTGTTCATCCTACCTCTCAATAAGCATGTAATACTTAGTATCTCACAAAATATACCCATTGCTTCCAAGGTGGCTAGATATGCATGTTTGCAGTAAACCTGCTTGTGTACACTCAGCAGGCAAGGATCAAATTTGTTACATCCAGTCACACCTGCTATACGCCATAATTCTTTTTGCAGATGCATTAACAAGAGTCCTGTTCCCTTCTCTCCTTCAGTCAGCCTATGTTTTGATTTCGATACACTCACATTCTGACTGATGAAGGTAATAAGTTTTCTGATATATAAGTAATTGTTAAAATTGTTTTGGTTATGTAATAGCATGATGCATAAAGTTACTTCTCTAGTGTTTTCTGTCTTTTCAGAAAATATGTTCTTTGGCTTCATATTATTCTCAGTAAGCACACTTCAAACATTCCTTATAACTGACTGTGATTTCATAATTCTTCAATTCATTTTCAGTCCAGGAATAACCTTCTACATGTGGAGAGTCACTAAAAGAAAAGCTCAATTTTAGCTCTACAGTAGTTCAATATGCTACTTATCTGCTTACAATAAACATGGAAAGCAAGACAGCAAGGTCTACTGCAGCCTTAGCTGCACCCACACAGTACCCTAGAACACGTCATTGCTGTGCCAAGAACAGACTGACTCTCCCTGTTTCAGAATCATTGTTATTAACAATTTCAGGCCACAAAACAACAACACAGATGAAGGTGACTACAAGTCCAGCCTTGGACTAATCTTTCTAATTTGCAATATTCCAAAGACATGGAAAAGAGCTAAGTTCAGAAGAAGGGAGGCTCTTGATGTCTAGCAGAAAAGGTTAAAATTGATATCTAATCCACTCTCTGATATGCAATCTTCCCAGGCAACTTTTAGAGTTGCTTTACAAAAATGCATAAAAGAGGTGTTTACATCTCACCAGTGAACATGACTTTGCTCTCTTTCCCCTCAAAGTTTACATCAGTATTTCAGGAGCACAGCAGAGCTGATATTTACTGTAGATGCATTTTAATTTTTGTTTGCCTTCATACTGGCAAGAAAAAAAAAAGTGGCATTAAGAGGGGATAAGTAGAGCCCTGAGGCTAATAGCTTTATAGTAATAATGATGAGCTGACAGAAAGGAATCGTCTCTTCTGCAGCAGTCTACACAACGAATATGTGGAAGTCTACAGGATTTTTTGAAATGCTAAACACATAAATAACAAAGCTACTATTAAACAAACTTTCTAACTTTTGGCTTAAATCCATTCTTTTAGTCCATGATTAGTCCCCAAAAAATAACCCTTTGACTTCAGAATAGAGGAAAGTAAGAGTTATTCTCCAACTTTGTAGAAGTGTTTTGCACTTTGCACAATTTTGTTTAATGTTGTTTCTTCTTAAGAAGTAATCGGAGGTATCATCATCTGCATTTTTCTTTCATGCAAGAAAGCATGAAAATCATATAAATTTACAAGCTACTGCATGTATTTTGCATGTAGGTACCCAACAAGCTACTGCCTTTACTTTGCATGTAGGTACCCAACAAGCTACTGCATTTACTTTGCATGTAGGTACCCAATACACATTTTGACATGTAAATAATGAAACAAATTCAGAGAACGAATGCAGCTTAGTTTTTTTTTAAATTAAACTTCCCCAAGTCTAGCTGTTTTGTTCATGATGGTAGCAGGTAAGTGAACTCTCCATATCCTCATCTCAACCCACGGGCCTTATATTTTCTCTGCCCTGTCCAGCTAAGGAAGGGACTGATAAAGCAGCATCCAGCCAGGGTCAACCCACCACACCTAAAGTGTTAATGGAAATCTTATTTTATTAATGCCTGTATTTCCACAAATACACTCAACTTCTACAGTACTGCAGAAGGGCTGTTTTAATGGGCTGTCATCTCAAAAATATATGTCCTGAAAAAACTCATCAAGAATATGCCTATCTTGAACCACAAAGTGATGTAACTTAGACTTCCCCATAATGCAATGAACATTCTTTTCCTGAATAATGAATATGAATATTCCCATGTATTATACATTCCTGACCACTGAGAAATAGAGTGCTCCCTCTGGGATGAGAAAGATTGAAATGTTCCCACTGAATGAAATAGCATGTTCATATTGCAGCATTTCATCTGTGTCCCATAGGAACCTAACACTTTTTAGTGGTCAGTTTGCATTGACTTGATGGAAAATAGAGGTTACATACTGGATCCTTGCATCTAAATATTCTTAGAAGCATTTAAGTGAATTATTTACTCCTCTCATGGCAGAAATTTTCTCAAGCTTACAAAAATAAAGCCTTGTTCATGTTATGAAAAGTGACATATTTCTCTAAAACATATGTTCTCTATTTCTGGATCTTCCCTAACCTCGTGTAGCATAAGCACATTGAAATTGAATACATTAAACAAACAAACAAACAAACAAACAAACAAAAAAACCCAGTTTGGAGTTGCTAAGTAATTTATTTAATCAATGCAGTAACTAACTTGTACTTAGAAAAAAAATACATTTTTTTGTGAATCTGCAGTGTCATATTGGATTTTACTACTTAGAAATAGACAGTCAAAGCTACGTGAAGTGAGTGCTAAGTTTTAATATTTATACTTATTTAATATTTAAAGATTTATCATTATTACATCATGTACCCAACATTCCCAAGTCAACAGTATTCCAAAAAGATCACTAAGTGGAAGTAAAGCCTTAAGAGAACTGTTTGAACTAAAGCAATTAAAGGGTTGAAAACTAAAATGCTAGAAATATATAATTAATGACAAGATATGTGCACATTTAATTTTTGTTATCTCATTAAGAGCGGAAAAATATTGATTTTTTTTATTCTATAAATGAATAATTTGCAGATAAAAAGGCCTATGAAGGAGCTCTCTTTGCTAGAAACTGAATCAAATCTAACCTAAGTTCACAGGCAATAGTTGTGTCCTCATTCTATAAAACCAGCTTAAGTTAGTTAAGCTCTGGAATAAACCAAACTCAAGGAAGATTTTGACTCATCCCATTTTGCTGCTGAAAAGCTGTCTGAAACAGTAATATCTTCCTTTGTCTTTCTGGCAGTTTCAGATACTTGAATGTAAGGAAGTGGATGAGAAAGAGAGATAAAGCACCTACTCCTAAGTAGATATAAATGGAAATGCATAGCCATATTGAAAAACAAATGTTCTTTTTAAACCTGAGGAAGTGGTGTATTCTGCATTAAGCTCAATATTTCTACACCATACTTTTTTTGTGCAATAAACACATACCCAGTAATACATCAGTGGGCATTGTGTATAGTCAAGATCCAGAATTTAAAAAATTTAAAAAAGGAGAAACTGGATCTTCAGAAACAGTTTCTGTAGTATGATACATAAAGCTTACATGAAACTAAATAAGGTCATTAAAAAGATCATAAGAATATAAGTGAATTTTACAAATAAACTATAAAATTTCTCTAAACAAGCAAGGAAGTACAAATCTCAATAATAATTACAGGAAGATATTGAATGCCAAGCAATATCATACAATGCTACACAATTTAGATGAAGAGCATCTTCACATCTGTTGAAAGAAATTTGCTTACTTACTAAATGCCGTGTAGATTTTTCATATTTTTAGAATAAATACATAATTATGTACTATTTTTAAACAAAATACTGATTTTTTCACTATTTACTCCAATTGTTCTCTCTCAATCCTCCTTCCTCAGCCTCCCCTTCACAACCAAAAGAGAAGTATCAAAAATTCCATAATTTCCTCTGATACTTATTTTCTTAATTTGTGTTCTGCTCAGTCTAACTTTGTGGTATAGGAAGCAAAGCAGTATTAGAGCCTAAACAGTACTTAGTTTAGAATCACCTGGATTTCTGAACATATGAAGTAAATCACTCCCTGAAATCCATATCCCATAAACTAAAAATAAAATGCTAATATTGGACACAATACCAAGAAATGTGATCTAGAGAATCTGTTTCAATGTTGTTTTTTGACAGCCAGTATGACTTCACCAAGAGTAAGTCCTGCCTGACCAACCCATTGGCCTTCTATGATGGAGTGACTACATCAGTGGACAAGGGAAAGGCTACAGATATCATTTATCTGGACTTCTGTAAAACCTTTGACATGGTCCCCCATAACATCCTTCTTGCTAAATTGGAGAGAGATGAATTTGATGAGTGGACTATTAGATGAGTAAGAAGTGGTTGGATGGTTGCATCCAGAGAGTAGTGGTCAAGGGCTCCAAATTCCAATGAACATCAGTGATGAGTGGTGTCTCTCAGGGGTCTGTATTGAGACCAGTACTGTTTAACATTTTCATTAATGACACAGACAAATGGATTAAATGCACCCCCAGCAAATTGGCAGATGACACCAAGCTATGCAGTTGATAAACCTGAAGAATGGGGTGCCACCTAAAGGGACCGGGTTAAGTTTGAGAAGTGGGCACATGGGAACCTCAAGAAGTTTAACAAGAATGAATGCAAGGTGCTGCACTTGGTTCCAACTAAACCCCATTATCAACACAGGCTGGGGCACAAACAGACCAAGAGCAGCCTTGCTGAAAAGGACTTAAGGGTGCTGGTAGATGAGAGACTGGACATGAGCCAGCAATGTGCACTTGCAGCCCAGAAAGCCAATTGTGTCCTGGGCTGCACCAGAAGCAGCATGGCCAGCAGGACAAGGGAGTTAATTCTGCACCTGTGCTCTGCTCTCTTGAGACCCCACCTGAAGTACTGCATCCAACTCTGGAGTCTCCAACACAGGAAGGACATAAAACCACAGGACTGAGTCCAAAGGAGGGCCGCCAAGTTGATTAGAGGGATGGAGCACCTCTCCTACAAGGAAGGACTTAGAGCATTGGGTTTGTTCAGCCTGAAGAAGAGAGGGCTTCAGGGTCACCTAATTGCAACCTTTTGCTAACCGAAGGGAGTCTACATGAAAGATGAAGAGGGACTTTTTACAAGGGCATGCAATGACAGGACAAGGGGCAATGGGTTCAATCTGAATGCGGGAAGGCCCTGCAGAGAGACCTTGGCAAAATAGAGGACTGGGAAATCACTAACCATATGAGATTCAACAAGGGAAAGTGACAGATTCTGCTCCTGGGAGTGGCAACCTCAAATCTATGTACAGACTGGGGAATGAGATGCTGGAGAACAGTGCCATGGAAAGAGACCTGGGCATTCTGGTCAATGGCAAGTTGAATATGAGTCAGGAGAGCCCTGGCAGCCAGAGGGTCCAACTGCATCCTGGGGGGCATCAGGCAAAGCATCATCAGCCAAGCAAGAGAGAAGATTGTCCCGCTCTGGTCTGCACTGGGGGGGGGGGGGGGGGGAGGGGAGGGCACTACCTTGAATACTGTGTACAGTTTTGGACAAAAAAATATAAGAAAATCATTAAACTATTAGAGAGCGTCCAAAGGAGGGCAACGAAGATGGCAAAGAGCCTTGAGAGGAGGCCTTATGAGGAGCGGCCAAGAGCACTTGTTCTGTTCAGCCTGGAGAAGAGGAGGCTGAGGGGAGACCTCATTGCAGTCACAACTTCCTTGTGAGGGAAAAAGGAGGGGCAGGCACTGATCTCTTCTCTGTGGTGACCAGTGACATAACCCAAGGGAATTGCCAGAAGTTGTGTCAGGGGAGGTTTAGGTTGGATATTAGAAAAAGCTTCTTCACCCAGAGGGTGATTAGGTGCTGGAACAGGCTCCCCAGGGCAGCAGTCCTAGCATCAAACCTGACAGAGTTCAAGAAGATTTTGGATGATACTCTTAAGCATATGGTGTGACTCTTGGGGATCGTCCTGTGCAGGGCTAAAGGTTGAACTCAATCATCCTTGTGAGTCCCTTCCAACTCAGCATATTCTGTGATTCTGTGAAAGAGAAAAGGTTTAGATTAGGTATTAGAAAAAAATTCTTCACTGTGAGAGAGATAAGTCACTGGAACAGATTGCCCAGAGAGCTTGTGGATGCCCCATCCTTTGAAGTGTTCAAGGTCAGGTTGGATGGACCTCTGAGCAACTTAGTATAGTGAAAGGTGTCCCTGCCCACCACACGGGGACTGGAACTAGATGATCTTTAGGATCCCTACCAACCCAGGCCATTCTATGATTCCATTATAGTTAATCTGACAAACAGAAAGGGAATAGATAATAGGAAGAGATTGGAAGCATTAAATCCAGCAGTTTGTCAATAAAACAGGTATTATACCTGGCAACAATGATCCATGCAATGATTTGCATTTGGTCCTCATTACCTTTGTAATAATAATGTTCTTCCACCCCCAGTTAAATGCTTCAAGAGTGACAGGCAGCCTGAAACAATAAAGCTCTTATGTGGAAATGAAATCCTTTAATATAATGAAAATCTGAGAGTAATGCAGTGTCCTAGTTTTGGCCAGGACACAGGAGGGGACATAGCTGAGAGAGCATGGCCAGGACCCAGATGTTATTCTATAGCACCTTACATCATTGCCAGGGATGGGGGAAGGAACACTGGCTTTTGAGAAGAAGGATGTGACTTACAGTCGAAAAAATATATGACAGATGGGCAGGAAGCCATCCATCATTGTTCATTGTCCTAGGATCCACAGTGAGCATTTCTGTAGGTGAATCATCCTCTCTTTTGGATATTTTTGCTGTTAATATTGTTGCTGTTACTGTCCATTTTCTTATCTCAGTGTTGTTTCCCATAAATTGTTCTTATCCCAACTCATGGCCTTTACCTTTTGTGCCTCCAATTTGCAACTCCATCCTGCCACAGAGGGAAGGGAAAGGGAAGGGGTATTGAGAGAGCAGCATATGGTTTGGGACAGTCTCAGTGAGGGCACTGAGCTGGGGAGTGACATTCTTAAACCACAACATGCAGATGATATTTACTTGATAGATGAAAGTGCAGATCAGATAGGCTCACACAGGAGATGTTCTTCAACAACTGCCTGGAATTAAGGCAAAACCTTTAGTATCATACAGAGAAGTGGGCACAAAAAGAAGGGAAAAAAAATCTTGTTAAGGCTGTAGGCAGATGACCAGTCCCTGTCTCAAGTATTACCTAACTGGGCTAAGTTAGGGAACTAAGTTACCTAATATGGAAAACCACTGGAGATGACATAAGAAATTGCTGGAGATAAATTGATAATATCAAGCTGTTAACGTGTTTCTGAAAGCACACTAGGAGATCTGTCTGTTGACAGATTTCACTGATGGTTAAGGGGGAGGTATTCAAGAAATTTCCAAAATTCATTTTTTAATTGGAGGGGAGAGTAGGAGATCTTGTGGGATCTTCCAAGATCAACAGTAATCCCATTAATAATACCATTCTTACAAGCCAGGTGAGAATACTTGTGTGTTCCATGAGCACACGTTAAACCAAATTAGCTAGAGAGAAAAATCAGACCAGGCCAGTAGATTGATTTATGTTTTCTGTGAATGCTCTTTATTTTTCTGTGGATGTCCCCAAAACTGTTTTTTCCCTGCCTGTTTTAATCTTTGTACAACCAATTGTGTCTGTATTGTGTGGGTGCACCAATTGGAAGCACATGCTCAGCCTCACAAGATCCGGAAACTGCAGACAAAAAAGGAAGTAACACCTTCAGGTCTTGAAGACAAGGGTTTGGGCTATCCCTAGCAATTTATAAGAGATTTGAGAATGACAGAAATTTTTTTTCTATTTGAGAGAGGAAAAAAGGATGTCAATAATAAACAGATGCCCAAAATTCTTGGTTTCTCAAATGACCTTTCCTATCAGATATTGACTACTCTTATGATGCCACTTTAACAGAAAGGTACTGCTCACCAGTGAGGGATTTATACCAACATAAAGTCAAATTTATCATCTTTTATGACATATGTTATTGGCACATATAGTTTAATAAATTTCTGCTTTTTTTCTTTCACAAGCAGATTCATGCTGTTACACTACTTTGGAAAAACCTAATTGGGAAAAGCATCTGCTGTCATGTTTTCTTTTTGCAATTGTATCCACAAATTCTTAAATATTTAAGATCTAGGCAATCATCTTTTGAAAACTGACACACTTCTACTCTAAAGTATTTCAGGGAGCCTAAACTGGACAGTAAATCTTTTGCAGTGCTTAGAAACTTACAGAATTATGAGGAAAATGTCAACCCACTTTGCTTGGTTGACTCCAGATATAGCAAAGTTGCAAAGTGTAAGCTGAGTCCTTATGTTTTCGACTCTTCAGTAAACTGAAGTTTACCACATATAAGTACCTATCAAGATTTGATCAATTGTTGATGGAATAGTTATAATTTTTCAGAGACCTTTTGCCTTGCAGCTTACATAACCATAGTTTTGGTCTGGTGGGCTTCTGCGTATTTGCATTTTAAGTATCTACTCCTATGTTTTGTGCTCCTCTCTTACCCTGCCTCTGCCCAGCTTCCAAAACAAATTGGTTAAAACGCTTATCACATTTAAACAGATAATTCTGTTCTATCACAAAAGGAAAAAAAAATTTCCTTTTTTATAAGTTGAGTTGTCCTGTTGCTAAGTAGAGAAAACTTACTTATTCCATTCTTTTTAAGATGGAAAGTTTCATTAGATTTTTCTTAAACATTTTAGGAGTAAATGATACAGAAATCACTCTTTATAGAGTGAATTTAAAGAAAGAGTGAATACACCTATCTGTTCTGTTGGTCTGAACATCTGCAATACAGAAAACCATTGTTCAAACAGTAGCAGTCTAAACCAGCCTGACAGAGGACTGGCCCTCAGGAGAGCTATGTGGAAGAACTACTTCCACAATCTGCAGAATGTCTCAGAAAAAAAAAAAAAAAGTGATCAAATACAGTCAGTTACAGTTATTTATAAGGCTGCCTTGAATACTCTTTAAAGGGTTTGCAGATGCAGCTGTGGCAATGGGAAGAGTACTTAAAAAAAAATTCATACAAGTAGCTAGGGAGCATAAATTGAACTATGATCAGAGGGGTAATAAATTTTAAAAATACATAAATTATTATTACCCAGGGAGCTGTCCAGTTTAGTTCAGAATCATCACTCAAATTGCAGTGGCAATTCCAGGCACTAAAACAGGTTGCCCAGAGAAGTTGTGGATGCCCCATCTCTGGAAGTGTTCAAGGCCAAGTTGGAATGGTCTAGTGGGTGGCATCCCTGCCCATGGCAGGGGGATTGGAACTAGATGATCTTTAGGGTCCCTTCAAATCCAGACCATCCTATGAGTCTATGACTTGTCACCACCAAAACATTTTTAGTCACCAAGGAAGGAAAATACAATAAATAAAAACCAAAGGGAAAAAAAAACCTCAAACAACCCCCCAGAAAACTACCACACTCAGAGAAAAGCAAGGTGAATGCAGTGTTGTCTCTGAATTTTAGGAAATAAGTATACATTACTGCAAACTTCATACAATTTCAAGGAAAACCTTCAGAGAATGCTGTAATTTCTGTGTTTGTTAGGCATTCATTGAACTTCAAAGTTTATTACTTAAAATGCAACCTTAAAAAGCCCTCTACTTCAACAGCTAAATCTAAAGTGCTTTCAATGCAAAACACATACAAAAGAGAATAAGTCTTGTTCTTAGGCTGTGTAGAATGAAAAATTCTTCCAGAATTCTGCTGCACCTCTCCTGGATGATCATGAATCAGCCTCATGTGAGAGTGCCTTTCGAGACTGAGCTTACAGCTGCACTTGGTGAGGTAGCAGTGATGTCCTGCAGCCCTACTGCATGTCAGTGCAGCGAACTGAGGCAACCACAGGAACTCAGTTGAGCTGGAGTGCTCTAACCTGAATTTTCTCCTTGGTTCCTCACTCCACCCTAATCTGGGCCCTGGTCTACTATGTAGCTGACGGTAATGCTTACATATTTTTGGAACACTTATATCATGTAAAAAAAAAAGGAGAAATGTTTCTTTTGTCAAATTCTCTCATGATGGTAACAGTTCACTCACTGCCACTGACAATTTATTAGCTGTGCCTGTCTCAAATGTGGTTGGAGCAGTGCCATTCTTGCATTCAGTTATTACCTTGAGAGGAGCTTTTTTTCCAACACTATGCTGATTCTGATATTGCAGGGGGACAGAGAACAGTGCTTCCCATAGAGAACCCTACAACATGCTTTCCCCCAAAAAAATCAGAAATTCTTTCTTCCTCCATAGTGCACATTGCTCTCCCTAGCCTTTACTCTCCATGTCCCTCAACTCTCAAATAAACAAAAGTAGTCAGAAAAAGCTGCCCTACTCTCCCTCTCTAGGAGTAGAGTTACCAATATGAGGGATTTTCAATGTGGTGGGAAAGCTGTTCAAGATGGTCAACTGTATGATATTAAAACAGGATTCAGAATTTTGTGTATAATTTGAAATATGTAAGGTAAGGGGGGAGAATTGGAAGGGGGAAAAAAGGAAGCTGTCTGAAAGCTGCAGGGTCCAACACACTCCCAGATTACATACTTTACATTCAATGAAAAGGTACAAAGATGTTCAAGTCTTAGGGTAAAATATGCTACAGCTTATTCTGAATAAGTTTTCTGGAAATTTCTGTGTTACACTGATGTATCCATGGATACAAAGCAACAGAGAAGAACTGCTGAATGGAAATTAAAAAAGCATTGCCTGGATGCATTGCCAAAAATACATTTTTTAAGTAAACAGCCACTTTCACTTAAGGTCTCACAGTATGTGTCCTTACAGCTAAGTTACAGCTGCTTGAAAGACACAGTGCGAGCCGTACAACAAAGCTATGGACCTTGGAACTGAGTTCTAAGCAACAAAATATTACCTGGCATTTTTGTTGTGTAATTCACAGAGATGTTTGTTTGTTGTTATTTAGGAGCACTGTAGCAGCAAGTTGTGTACAAACAACACTCGCAAATCCAAAAATTCTTACGAATTTTTCAAATGAATGCTTATTCACTCTCATTAGTAAGATAGTGTAACATTTCTCTTTCCTGCAAGAGAAAAAATGACAACATAACGACAAAAATAGCACAGAGAATCAGAAAAAAAAAAAAATCCAACCAAAAAAAACACATCACAAAACAACACTAACTAAACCAGAGTCTGATAGCGACTCACACAGATCATGTTGGAGATATCTACCAATAACTGTATACACTGAAATCAAGACTTAGTTGTTAGAAAAACTGTATGAATCATGATAAATGATTATTTACTGAGGGAAATGAATGAATTAATTCCATTTGTCTTCGCAAATCACAGAAACAAGTGGTTAATTGTGTAAGCAGTTGTAAAATGTAACACAAACTAGTTCTTTAAAGTGCCTTCTCAGCTAAACTATAAGGAAGATAAAAAGCATACCCTAAAAACAACTTGAAGTACACAAAAAAGATAATAATTTAGCTGACTTAAGAGGGTATAGCATAGGTAGTAAACAACAAACAGAAAAACCACCCAACTTTAAATTCAAATGTTGCATATTTAATGAGAAGTAAAGTACAGCTCAAAGGACTAATGACTCAAGCCAATAATTCTAATTAACCCTCAAGTATTGTACAGCCTTAAGGTAAATCTTTTACTGGCTAAAGTCCTAAGACACAAATTCTTCTTTCTAGTAAGAAACCAAGACAAGATTTGTTCTTTGGACCTGGTAGAGCAGAGAAGTAAGATACTGAATTGCCAGGCAGCTCTTTCTTACTACATTCAAATGGCAAGAAACATGTTGAAGCTCTTCATAGAGCCACCTTACTTATATCCTGCATTTTCCTCCTACAAAAGTCAAAGAAATAGTGGCGCATAAAAACAATGGGGAGACAGGAAAAAAGGAGGAGATTTTGGTTTAATTAGTGACAGGAAGAAAGGAGGAGATTTTTGGTTTAATTAGTTTTGCCACTCTCTAACAGTTATACCCACAAATAAAACTGACTTTGAAAAAAAGGTAAAATTCAGAAATACTATCTACAAGTTATTTACATTCTCTCTGCTGTACCAATACCCTTATTGATAAGTTTTGTTCCTTCCCAAAAAAAGCAACAAGATCATAATTGAAATAACAGGTAAACCATTATTGCCATCTCTAACCTAAAATTTGAAACACACATTTAATTCTTTTTTAAAAGCTCACCTAATAATATTCTGATTTTTATTTTTCATGTTCATTTGCTTTTTCTTAAAAACTGGTCAGCTATACATGACCTCTATTTTCATAAAAGCATTGGGCATGTACTTACAGAGGACCATAAATCACAGCTGTGAGGACTGTGCTTATAGCTTTCACAACACTCCTTCCCCCTTAACCACCACTATACAGTCAGTACACAGTCTTAGTGAATTTAAAGAGAGTTATACACATGGCCAAAACACTGCTTTCAGACTCATCAATTTGATCATCATCATTAAAAAAAAAAGTACATAAAGGGTCACAATTTAAGACAAGCTGAAAACCACAGCTCCAGATGCTACAAAAACTTAGCCACAGAAAAAGCAGTTAAATACATTTTTTTTTCTTAGACTGGCTTATTATTCTACCTCTCCTTCCTGAATCAAGCTATTATTTCAATAAAGATTTTTTTTTGTCTTGTTTGTTAAGTGTTCACACATCATCTTGCCACCAAATTAGCACAAATGGAAGACAGCATCAATATACTGCAGCAATAAGTAAGGAAAGTTGAGACAGAGATTCTTTAACTCCTAGAGAAGGTTTAGCTTTTTTTTTTTTTTTTCCCACAACAGTTAACTTACTATACAATCCACTTCAAAACAAAAAGAATAGGACACCATAAGGCGGTAGGTGTTTTCTACTTTCATCATTCGGGAATAGCTGTGTCCAAGCATCTTCTCAGGCTTGGAAATTATTTTTTTCTTCTCAAAATCTTTCCCACCAACCTGACATATTTAACACAACAATCATCATTTCTACTTGGATTTCATACTTAAAGAATTGATCTCTCAGCAAGACATAAGTGCACTAAAAACAGAAGAATAATGAGTTATCGATTCCATCCAAAAGGACCAACAATTTTAGCAGTAACACTGAATTTAGGGAGTGAAAAGAACTCAGAAATTCAGAGTGTGCAGAAATAGGTTAGGGGGAAAAATAATGTCAAGATAAGCAGTATTACAATTTTATTGCTTATCATTTTATTTAAAAAAAACCAACCAAAAAAAAGCAGAGCTGATCAAGTATTTGTTTCCTTACAATTAGACACAGAATAGAACAAAGTAAAGGAATTTTTTCCTTCAGATAAAAACCATTTTGTTCATTCTAAATCTCCCAAGCTAAACTTCACCGTTAGTCTATTTATTGCAAACCCCTTTGTACAAATCCCTTCCAATACACAAATATAACTGTTATTATTGATTTAGCTGTGGTATTAAGAGCTTCTGGAAAGTGCTAAATGACACTGTTGTCATAATGGTATTATACCCAGAGTCTATATAATGGCTGCATCCAAAAAAACCTGTTAGACTTGGATAATAGACTGAGTCAAATATGGCCCATAACCTTCATAAGACTTTTCCCTCAAGGAGGGCTGACTGAGCCCACAAGTGCTGATGCCTTTTGAGTTCACCAATAAGACTAGGGGGATTAATATGTCACAGGCATGTGGCAAAGATGACATAAGTATTCATGAAGGAGAAAGTAAGTAAATAAGAAATAACTAGTCGCACTTAAAATTCTACAAGAAACAACCTGTTATTTGCTTAACTCCCTTTAAGAAGAATAGCCTACACTACCACATAAAATCTTTAAAGAGCATGCCTCTTTACAGATTAGTTCAATTCCTTTAAAGAATCCACCATATTCTGAACATATATGCAAGAAATAGTATTTAAAGCAAGGATTTAATATTGACAAGGGCATCTGTGACATTCAGTTCTAATATAGTAACATTTGCAGCAATTCAGGCCGCTCAGTAAGAAATTCATTTTTTTATATCACATCTAATATATAAACATTCCTCACTTCATTTACTTGGACTTTCTTTTTTTTTTTTTTTTAAATTAACCTGGAAAACTGCTGAATTTTTAGATAAATGTGCTTTGCCATTCCTTAGCAGTTACCTCTGTCAGCAAGTATAAATACTTCTACTACACACCAGAGTTGGATATTCCAAAAACAAGGTTTCTCAAGCAGACAAGTGACATTTCCAGGTTAACCCTTAAAAAGTTTTACTACGCAAGTTAGAAAGTTATGGAAGTTGGATTTCAGCCTCTGGAGTGCCTAGAGGAAAACTTACTGCATCAGTGAAAGAAGACAGAGTAGGCAAGGATTGGGAAAACTAGTAGTCAGATAATGTTCATGGGTTCTGCCCATCTCTACAGCCAACTGGACTCTCAAGATGTTGCCAAAAAACTTCAAACTGAATGGAGAGTAGCAATGTCATCACCTCATTTCAGCCATGCCAACATGTTTTGGGAGACAAAGAGCGCTCATTTCGTTCCGAACCACAACTCAATTCTGTCTCTCATTCCAAAAAAAATTGTAAGAAGTGTCATCACAATCTTCCTACAGACCTCAGATCCATCTCTCAAGCAAATGTCATGACCAGATTTACAGTTTTCCAGGTGGCAGCAATGAATCCGAAGAACATACACATACGTGTATGCCATATTCCTACATCTTACATGTTCATACTCACAGTGGGTGAAATGTATCACCTTCTTTCCCTTCCCAGGTACTTCTGAACACATCATAAGCTACTTCTGTACCTTGGAATGAACCCAGCCAGTAGGTGCTTACACACTTATATAAAAATCTGATTATAGCGTGGGGGTTTTGTGGGATTTTTTTCCCCACACAGGTGAAATACTCTCAGGCTCCTTAAATCTGAAAGCTGGGGTTAGTACAGATGGAGACAGATGCAAGAAAAACAGTCATCAGCTGGTCTTAATACGTCAGTTGTATGTTATTCGTGCAGTTATTCTGAAGACAAAAAGATTAGGACATCAAAGATTAAGTGATTTTTAATAATAAATTCTGTATGACTACTGAGCATCTTCCAGAACTAGCATCATCAATAGCTGGAACACTTTATGTTTAGCCTGATATTTATGGCTGGGTGGTTACAAACTTCATTCTACAGCATTCAGGTGGATTGGACCAATACATTTTAACTACAAATTCACATGCCTCCTTTTTCAAATCATTAAAAATGAACCATTTTCACAGAAGACCTCAAAAAATTGAGGTTAGGTACACAGTTCCTTTGACATAAACATGATTTAGTGTCTCAGGCCTTTCAGTGAAGGCCCAGGACAGGATCAGATGATAAGAGCCATCACAACTTTTCTGATGGCATACACACAAGTCCCTTTTAAAATATAAAATGATCTTTAAATCATTAGCTTTCTACCACTGAGGAATGTGCACAGACTACAAAGTAAGCTACCCTGACATAAGTAATCGTACCACTTTCAGAAGGTGATACAATGTCATAACATAGTTCCCACAGTCATTGATAGTACTCCTCATAAAAATGTCAGCAGAAAATATACAGCTGTTCTGCCTATGAAATTGATATGAAGGGCACTAAAAAACAGGCATATTATTACATATATACTCTAACACAGACACTGTTAAGTCTATATCCAAAAGTCTTGCTCCATTTTCATATGTTGCTTGAGTAAGTTATACTGCATCCGCTGCACTAGAATGAGGTCTAAATTAAGAAAAAAATAATGCTTGTGCTGGACCCTGTCACCTGCTCACTTGACAGGTATTTACATGTGAGAAGAAGGTGAAAGCCTCAAGAATGCATTGGCTCATGTTGAGGTCCTAGTCTGCAGTGCTAGACAGAAGTCAATGGAAAACAGTATTTAAGGCACTGCCAGTGCAAGGCAGTTACCCTCATTTTAAGAATTTTCCTGTTTCATGGTTTAACCCCACTGGGCAGTGAACAATAACTTGCTCATTCCCTCACCATGGGACGAGAGAGAGAATCAGAAGATTAAAAATATCAGAACTCATGGGTTGGGAAGAACACAGTTTAAAAGGTAAAGCAAAAGCCATGCAAGCAAGCAAAGCAAAAGAAGTCATTTGTTCACCACTTCACATGGGCAGGCAAGTTTTCAGCCATTCCCAGGAAAGCAGGGTTCCATTGCAGCTAATGGCAACTCGGGAAGACAAATACTGTCACTCCCAATGCCACGCCCTCCTTCTAATTTTTTCCCCCTCTTCCTACTTCCCCTGTGCCCTCTAGGCAAAACATTATATATAGTATGGGATATCCCTAGGGTCATTTGGGGTCAGCTGTCCTGTCTGTGTCACCTCTTAACTTCTTGTACACTCCCAGCCTCCTCACTGCTGGGACGATTTGAGAGACAGAAAAGACCTTGATGCTGTATAAGCACATCCAAGACGTAGAACCATACAAACTACTATAAAGAAAATTAACTTTATCCCAGCCAAAACCAACAGAGCCACACTGCTTAAATAGTCTAAGACAGCTAGCTATCAAAGAGATAGATAAAGAAAGTAATTTTCTTTATACAAGAGTGAAATATCAGTAAAGCTTAATCAAAACATAGATCCTCCTGTCAAAACCTTCGGAGCAGTGGCAAAGATACCACTCAGTTCAGCAGAGTTCACCCCTTCTTTCAGAGGTGAAGGCAGCACAGTGGCCTACTGCTCTTGAGAAAAGCATGTCTGAAACAGACCTGCCCATGAAAACATCTTGCTAGTCACTAATTTTGTCTTGGTCTGAGTTTTTATCTGGTACAACCCCACTAAATATTCCTGAGAGGGTCTACATTTAACAGTACAGGTCTGAGTACACCCAAACTGCACAGATTAAACACAGTTAATTGACTACCCAAGTCTCCTTCAAAGCTAAAGAGATTTTGATAAAAATAGGAAAGGTTTCCTAAGGTGCTACAGGTTTTATCACTTCCACAGCATTCCCTGAGACATAATCCCATTTGGCTATGGAACTGATGGATTACAAATTTCCAACCATGGTCTTGGTCTCTCTAGTCTACAGGCCTGTGCTGTAACATCAATCTCTTCACAAGACAACCAAATGCAAAGCAGGACTTACTGGCTTTGCAATACTACAATTGAAAGGGTTGATCTAGAAAGAGCTTTTGAAATTAATTTTAAAAGTTGGCATAGTTTCCCAGGCCATCATAACTGTTAAACTAAGACATCTGAACTTTAAAGACTTGTTGGGTAACAAGGGATGATGGGCAAGTGGAAGACCAGGAATTCTAACAATATGGTAATAGTTGCTTGAGGAAAGGCTCATAGATACCCTTTGGGTTACAGCAGCTGCAATTTCTGCAAGGGAAAGAGGCAACTGTGTACAATACAGTGACAGAGTTGGTTTGGGGGGTTTATGTTTAAGGATCTGGAACACTGGGATTGCCTCTGTAAAAGAAAGAAGAAAAAAGAAAACAAAGATTTAAAAGAGCATTATATCACTTCCCAACACACCCCCACCTCCACTGAATGTTGCAGATGCAGTAGAGCATAGAGTTTGCGTCAGTGTGAAGAATCAGTGAGGAAGAACTGTTCATTAAATTTAATAAACAGAAAACCCACAAGCATAAAAGAAATCTTCAAAGCAGTCTGCAGAGACTGAATGCCCTACTGCATGAAGAGATGAGAAGAAAAGGCTCATTGCAATACAGGTTAATGGTTAATTAAAGAAACAACTTGTATAGTGAAGCAAAAAGTCCTTTCAGCATATCTCAAATTCCTAATAGAAATAAGCAGACATTATTGCTCTCTTAAGAGAGTCAAATAGCAAGAAGGAAACATCTTCAGTCAAACAATACCCAGAATCCTCCTGTTTGAGACAAGCCCCATTTACTGGCTGTTACTTGGTAACAATTGGGAAAAATAGGAACAGCGTTAGAGAGAACTAAAAGAAAAGGGGGACAGAAGTGACCTTGGTCTTCAAAAGGAGTAGGGTTGGGTTTATCTCAGTTAACTAAACCATCAAAACAGACTCATCACTTGTAGTAAACTTCATAAATCAGTTCAGTTTTTTTAGTCCTACCTACATTTTTGCCAAGATACAAGCTCATTAAATTCAGCTATTCTTTTTAAAGAAAAATTCAAAGCATAGAGCTGCTGTTAATTTGCTTAGAGAAAAGTAAAAAATAGTAACCACTAGACCCCTCCAAGTAAGGGTAGCAAGTAAGAAAACTGAGGTTGAATTTGGACTGCAATATAAATGGAATGGTCCAAGAAAGCATGAAAATCAGTCAATGTCATCTTAGTGCAGAGCAAGCAGAAGACAGTACAGCAAAAGAAGTGCAAAAATAGTAACCCTTGCCACAAGGTACACCCAATGTGAAATTAATTTCAATCAGTGTGTGAAAGATGCCAAAACACTGTGAGTAGTGTTAACAACTGTTAACTGTTGTTCTGATGTTTATTTGGGTTTTGCCTTTTTTTTTTTTCAGTTCGGTTTTGAGACATTAGCTCTTGTTGTTCTTCCCAGAGCTCACTGAAACACTCTTGTGTTACTGAGGTTTTCTTCCCTGTGAAAATACTTTTAGAATGATCTTAACCTTTTCACAGCAACAATAGCAGATGATAGTAAAATGCTGGAGGCAACATAACCACAGATATATAAACACAAAACATTAAGTATTTTCTATTTAAGCAGATCTCAAGGGTGTTTAACTGTCAAAATCTTGAGGTTAGAAAATACCTCTTCACTTTTGGATGAAAATAAAGCTTGACAGATCTTCTGAAATCCTAAGCTAGAGTACCTAAACATATTTCTGCTGTGGGAATTTAGTTCACTTTCCAGTATTAAACAATATAATGTTATTCAAATAGACCCAAATGTTTCCACAAGGACAACTGGAACACTGGTCTGGAAAAATTTTAAATTTTACCTCTTCCAAATTAATTTTGTTGTCTCCAGATTAGCAGGATCATAATCTTCCATCTATTTGATATGCAGTGCTATATAACAAAGTTAACAGAATTATCTTACTGGGTTTTTACTTGATTTGAATTTTGAGTCTTCTCCATCTTAAAAGTCTTCATCTTGTTCTCCCTCATGTCCCACTCAGACATCCTTCTACCACCTTTATTACTTCTCTCTAGATCTTCACCATCATCCTGCATTCCTCAAGATGTAGTTCAACAAGTACTAAAAGTGGCATACTCACCCCTTCAACCTATGTTACTACTTCAGTGTACCTAAAATAAGTGTAATTGTTCTAGTTAAACTCTCTACTTCTGCTTTGGAATTAAGAAAAGTTCTTGAGTTAGAAAAGACTCTGGTTAGAGATGTTCTTCTGGCAAAGAGGTGTTGGTGAACAACTTGCCCTTATCCCTGTTATATTATCAGGTACAAACATTCAGCTTCACACCTTGAGCATCAGGTTACTGTTTAGTTACCTCCCTGTGTCTCCTTTGCCCTCACATTATGGTCTGTCATAACAGCTTTCTCTAAGACCTAGAAATCTCCTGAGGAACACGGAGCAACCCGTCACTTAAGAGAAACCCATGGGGATGGAGAGTTGCATGAAACCAGAGCTCCCAGCATCACCCTTAATTAGGTTGATGATGCCTTTGATCACCAGAGGAACTCCATTGAACTACTAGAGTAGTTTGTTGCTCAGAGCCCTTGTTCTCCAGATCTGCTGAATTCTTAAATAATTCCGATAAATTTCCACTTACCCTGCCGGTTAATTATTCACAACTACAACATTTTGAAGGGCTGTAACTGTAAGCACAATAGCCATTTATTTTACCAGCTACTGCCCCAGAGCAAAGCAAGGAGTACCTGTTAGAGGATTTTGGTGCCTACTGGAACCCTAGCGTCTTGTGCTTCTGCAGGTCTGTGAATTATCTTGAAAACAAAGTGAGAGACTCTCATATTATAAAAATAGCAACAACAGACTTAACAGAAAAATAACAATGATTTTCTAGGTCAACTTTCAGAATGCAATAAATGCTTTTTAGAGTTTAAGAATACAACAAACTCTGAGTGCTCACAAGAGCAGCTTCAACTGCCCGTTGTGTCAGTAACAACAAAATCCGAGACCCATAGTGCAGTTTATACTTATCTCAACATGAAACAATTTTCATTCACTTTTTATAACCCAGAGCAATCTAGCTAATCAATTCAGTGTGTAGTATCAGATGACAGTGTTTTAGTGTTGATGGCACTTTCTGTCCTAGAAATTCGGATTAAGCATCTAGGATGGCCAGAACTAAAATTAGAAGAGTTAATATTTTCCTGTTCTCTGGAATAGGCACTCTGTGATCTTAGACCTGTATTATTTAATTTTATTTTATTTTATTTTAGGGCAGGGCACAAAAAGAATTCATCTCTTTAGCATCATAACAATGTTAGGAAGTAGAGCTCTTCAGATGACTGCAGATCACAAATCCATCAATTACCTGCTCAGCTGGTTCATGACCCTTTACAGAAGTAAAAATAAAATCTCTGGAAGTGAAGAGAACTCTAAAGCTTCATAGAAGCCAGTTCAAACTAAGGAAAAGCAATTTGAAGAAAACACTTTGTTCCACTTTTTGCTGTACCAAGCATATCGAGTAATGACCTAGGGACACTGAGAAAACTCAACATTTTTGTCCTGGAAAAAAGGTCAAAAAAATCTTTCCAAAAAAACCTGAAAGGAAGTGGATTATTCAGTTCAAAAAATGTGGTTCAAATTGTGTTCCAAGTGATTTCTCACTAAAGTATCTTTTGAGACAACAACTAAAAACTATTAGCAAGAGAGAAGATGGTTAAAGTAAAGTATAGAGCAGGATCAGATTTTTCCTCATTACACACATCCCAAGAAACAAGGACAGAAGTTCACTTTTGTCCATAAAGGAATATGCTTTGATCTTTTCTTCCAAAATAAAAATCAAGAGCAAGTATATCACAGAATCATAGAATGGTTTGGGTTTGAAGAGACCTTAAATATCATCTAGTTCCAACCCATTTAGCCATGGACAGGGACGCCTTCCACTATACCAGGTTGCTCAGATCTCCATTCAGTGGCCTTGCACACTGCCAGGGATGGGGCATCCACAGCTTCTCTGGGCAATCTGTTCCAGTGCCTCACCACCCTCATAGTAAGGAATTTTTTTTCTAATATCTAATCTAAACCTACTTTCTCTCAGTTTGAAGTCATTCCCCCTTTTCCTGACACTATATGCCCTTGGACAAAGTTCCTCTCCATCTTTCTTATGGGCTCCGTTCAGGTACTAGAAGGCTGCAATTAAGTCACCCCGAACCCTTTTCTTCTCCAGGCTGAACAAACCCAAATCTCTCAGCCTTCCCTCATAGGAGAGGTGCTCCATCCCACTCATCAGTTTGGTGACACTCTTCTGGACTTGCTCCAACAGGCCAATATCCTTCCTGTGCTGGGCTCCCCAGAGCTGGATACGTTACTTATGGTGGGGTGTAATGAAAGCAGAGTAGAGGGGCAGAATCACCTTCTCAATCTGATGGATGTATTTACAGACAAAAAAGGTCTTCTGTAATAAAAATGGAATAGGTCTATAAAAGGAAAGCAGCTTAACAGCCAGAAATGCTACCAAAATAAATTTAGAAAAGAAGAAATGCAAAACTCAAGTGACTCCCAAAGATTATGAGGCACCAAGTCATATTATTATAGTCAACATATATTGTTTATCCTACAAGAGATTCATTGAGTTAGTCAGATGGTCTAAAATTATTTAAATAACAAATTTTGGAGGAAGGTTTTTGGCAGGAAGAAAGGAGAGGTTCACAAATAAAAGTAAATAGCCATTTGTTAATTAATTCATAGACAGAAAGGATTTAACTGTTCCTCACTTTTGAAGCTCCTGGTGGTAAAGCAGCTAAAGTAGTTAATTAGAGTTTAATAACAGTTAGGTATCCATAAGCTGTAAATAGTGACAAAATTCCCTTGTAACCCTTCCCTGCATCAACTTTAATGGTGCTGTACTGTACAAAACTTATTTCTGCACTTACGTTTTCAGAGTTTCAACTGATTTTTCAGAAAACATTACTAAGCATAAGTCAAAGGGTTCACATGTTTTGTTCAATCTAAGTCCACTAGTAAGACATATCCCTAGCTTGTTTGCAAATGACAGTCACCACAATATGACATTATGGTTCTCTAATCCCTTCTGGAAACATAACCTTTCTTTGACTTTATGTCTCTGAAATATGGCACCTACAACCAATATATTTGCGCTACTGTTGGAATCATAGAGACCTTTATGAACTTACCTGTCATAAATGTGTCCATCATTCCTAGCCACCCAGTCAAGAACAGCTGCTAGGAATATCTACTGTTTCTAGCTCTCTCATGTTTCTACTAGGGCTGAAGACAGTTCCCTGTAGTTTATCATTCCTGTCATTACAATGAGGTCCCAAACTATCCTTGCACTACTTGCTCTTGAGGCAATATATATAAACACAGAAAAACTTTTTCTACACTAACTCAAATTGCAAAAGTATACTGTTTTTGAAAGAAAATTACTAATTAGGAAGTCTTGTTTTCTACCTGTATCAGTAGTTAAAACGTACAAGGACAACTTGATTTATATTCTACTTCTGTCCCATTCTGCCTTTGCCTTAATATTACCGTAAACAGCTTAAGAGCACTGGTTTGTCTGCATATCTATTCAAAAACAGAGGCAAAAATCAGTCAGTCCATTCCAAAGTTCATTTTTGTGCATTTGTTCAAATAGTTATAAGCAGACGCAAGCATTCACCACCAAGAAAAGGATGTCTTAGAAGTACTTAAATTATCGTCATTCAGTTTACTTTCCAACTACCACAAACTAGAAATGAGAATTCTGAATAACCAAAACCTATAAATTCCTATTGAAACTAATTAATGATCTATTTACCCTATTTAATTTTATTGTTTTTACAAAACAAGACATGCCTTTATGTTAAGGAAGAAATCCTCAAGAAATCATCCTGTCTCTCTCCTGTCTCATCTGCCAGGGGAATATATTTCTCCTCCTTGGGCCTGACAGGCCTACAGGCAATCCCAAGCACACAGAAGGTTCTGGAACGTCTTGTAGCCCATGGCCTCAGAGAGCCGGGGACTTTGGCTGAGGAGGAGGACTGGGAATGCAATATTTACAAAGAGCTGTCCCATGGGATGTGGGAAGAGGATGTCAAAAGTTCAGTGCCCTTTGAGATTTGGGAAGATTACAGCAAAACCCAGATGTTTAGTAATGTGTCAGAAGACCATGGCAGCAAAGAGCTGTTTCAACAAGAAGATGCAGAGGGCACAGCCGCAGCAGGAGGGGCCATCAGCAGCCTGCAGAGGGCATCTCCTGCCCTGGGTGGTGCTACCGACACCAGGGATGACCCACCCACACCCCAGAGTCGAGCACTGCCCCAGGCAGGGCAGGCCTGGCCCAGCCATCCCAGAAAGCAGCATCACACACACCAGCCCTGGCCATGCACCTTCCACTCTTCCCTGGGAAGAGCCCTCACTGCCAGGGCTGCAGCCAGGAGCTTGCCTGTGCCCACCTTGGGGACAGATCTCCTCCTCCCACAGGCATTCACGCCCCGGCCCAAAGGCCACAGACCTCCCTTTCCAGGTGGGTGCTCGGTGCTCTGCACAGGGTGCTCCTTGGCATCTGCAGCCCACGGGAGCAGGAGCAGCAGTGCCAGGCTGCCAGCACAGGGCAGGGGCCTGGAGATGGCCATTGAGCCAGAGCAGTGTTCCTCTGGGAGAGCAGCACAGGGAGGCACGGGAGCCATGGATGCAGGGACAGAGCCTCAGGCACCCAGCATCCTGCTGCCAGACCAGTCTTGGCCATGGCTTATTGAGACCAGCCTATGATTTCCCTTCAGACAACTCATTTAGTTGTGATGCTTAGAAGGGTTTTGTTCAAAAACTGTTGCATGTGGTCCACACTTGTGGGGTTTCTCGAGCAAGCACGGACGACTCAGCACACCAATATGATGATCAGAGAAACACCGTTTATTTAAATTAAGAAGCGGTCTTTTATACTGTTTTCTAACAATACTTTTCTGTTAGCTTTGTTTCTTTAACATTCTTTATGTCCTTTCCCACTCTGATAACCAGCACTGAGACCCTGTTATCTATATCTAGTTTTGCTACTGTTTCTCTCAGTAAATCTTTCACATCCTGGTACCATCAGAAGGCCATCAGAACAACAGATCATGTTTTCACAATTGAAACATAAGACTATTTCTCATAGCAGCATATCCTCTAGTTAGCAACATAAAATTGTGTTCTCATAGCAGCATATTTTCTAGTTAGCAACATGAGGCTATGTTCTTACAGCTGCAGCATATCATCTATATTAGCACTAAAAATCCCTACACACACTTAAGAGTAATAGAAACTTCCCAAAACTGCGCCAAACCAGATTAGAGTTGATTTATATTTTTATCACAAACATTTTGTCAATATTTTATACCTCTTCTTCAATGAAAAAGGCAGTTTAGCCCAATTAAATGAGTTGTATAAATACCAAAAGTTGGATTCAAATACAAAAAGTTTACAGGTACCTAACTGAGATAAAGAACAGTTTTAAATTTCAGAGCGTTTTTTTATTATCTCTAAGCCTGTGACAGATACTGCAGGTATAAAAACTATCTTCCTTGACTCCAGTCTTCAGTCTTTACTTTTTAAACTTTGAAAGGAAGAGGAAGACTATTAAATGAAATCAAGAACTTTCACTGGAAGTTTCACTGAATTGCATTTTAATGTACTGACTTTTCTCCTTAGACTTTTTAGCTATTCACAACTTGAAATTATCTAAGATGTTCAGTTTTGTAAAAGCAATGAAATTAAATATGTTAAAGAGATCACTAATTAGTTTCAGATAGAAATTTATCTGGTGTGGTTTTTCAGAATTCTCACTTATAGTTAATCGTAGTTGGAAAATAGCATTCTGCTTTTTAAGAAACCACGACAGTGATATTTTCTAAATGTCATATCAGGATGAAGGCTGAAGTATCTAAGTCTCCAAGCTAATAAAACCTCAAAGACATATTTATTTCAAAGACACTAAAATATTTAATTTCCACACACTCAAACCTTTTGTGAATACTAAAATGCATGATGAATGTAGTAACACCTTTAAAACACAATTAAATAAATACTAAGAGCTATATCTAGATGACCTGATAGAATAATTTTAGACTTCTTCCTGTAAAATTTTTATAGCAAAATAAACAGATTTAAGTAAGACCAAAATTCCTCAGACATCTCCTCAGTGACATCTATAACAGTTCAAACCTCCTCTCCCAGTCCATTTGCTTATTCAAATGTTTGAGCAAATCAGAAACCATAATTTTAGGAGAAAGAGGATTAGAAGAGATCGAGTGCACCCTTAGGAAATTTGCAGATGATAACAAGCTGAGTGGTTCTATTAACACACCTGAAGAATGGAATGTCATCCAGAGGGACCAGGACAAGCTGAAGAAGAGGACCCGTGGGAATCTCATGAGGTTTAACAAGACCAAGTGCAAGGTGCTGCACCCGGATCAGAGTAAACCCCAGTATCCCTACAGGCCGGGGGATGAACAGACTGAGAGCAACCCTGATGAGAAGGTCTTGGGGTGGCTGATGGATGAGAGGCTGGCCATGAAATGGCAATGCCCACTCACAGCCCAGAAAGCTGTGTGTCCTGGGCTGCATCAAAAACAGTGTGGCCAGCAGGTCAAGGGTGGTGATTCTGCCCCTTTGCTCTCATGACACTCCACACCAGAAATAGTTCATCCAGCTCTGGGCTGCCCAGCTCAGGAAAGACACTGAGCTGTTGGAGCAAGTCCAGAGAAGGGCCACCAAGTTGATAAGTGGGATGGAACACCTATGAATGAAGGCTGAGAGATTTAGGGTTGTTCTGCCTGGAGAAGAAAAGGCTTCAGGGTGACCTGATTGTGGCCCTCCCTGACCCGAATGGAACCCACAAGAAAGATTGAGAGACTCTGCAAGAGCATGTAGTGTCAGGAGAAGAAGGAATGGCTTCAAACTGAAAGAGAGTAGGTTTAGATTAGATATTAGAAAAGAACTCTTCATTGTCAGGGTGTGGATACACTGGAACAGGTAGCCCAGAAAAGCTGTGGATGCCTCATCCCTGGCAGTATTTAAGGCCAGGTTAGGTGGAGCTCTGAGCAACCTGATATACTGGAAGGTGTCCCTGTCCACACTGCGTGGGTTGGAAGTAAATGATCTTTAAGGTCTCTTCCAACTCAAACCATTCTATGGTTCTATGATCTACAACAACATTTCCACCTTTTATGTTTCATTTTCTATTTCAAGGAATTGTTCAGGTAATAAAGAATTACTTTTCCAGAAATAACTCAAGCTTGGCTTGGTTTTATAATATTTATAAATATTTATATTTTTCTCTTTGTCTTGATTTTTTTGTTGTTTCGGTGGTGGTATTATAAAATGTGTTTATTAAGGGATCTACTCTTGTCTTTATGATAAATTCTATTTTTGTAAAGAGAAGTAGCAGCCCCAAAAGAAAACTGGAGACAAAATATAATCTGATGGCTGATCCGTATACACACACTCCCACAAAGAAACACACTAATCGCGTTCAATAAAACACCATCTGTCAAAAGCACACAATGTAACTCCAAAGAAAAGTCTAATGAGCAAAAAATGGAGAAGAGTTTTCTTAGGGGGCTTTCGTGAAGGGAGATTCATTAAAAAAACAATTTCTGGTTTGTGGATTTGGAGGGTAACTAACCACAGTCAGGAGAGGTTTTATATTTTATACTTAAAATTTTTAAGCAGTAGTACAACTTGTGTGAAGTTTAACCTTCTACCAGTCTCTGTCCCTCCATCTCTCTCTCCCTCCCTTCTCAAGCATTTGATGCTTTTCTCTATTAGTTCTGTTCTCATATTGTTGTTGTTTCCCAGAATGTATCATGTACATTGCATTAAATGCTTCTGTTGTTAATTAACATCATATAAACAACAGCCACAGAATCATCCCTTCTCTGAATCTCACAAGCAGACTTTTTTTTTGCAAAAATACAATAAAAACCAGAATTTGAGTTCACACAAATCAAGTTCAAATCCACTAATGTAACTTTCAATATATTTATTCTTGTAGTGAGTTCAGAAACTCAAAAGAGGCTCCTCCTGAAACATAAGTGTGTCAGCAAAGTGCATGTACATTCCCTTTTTTTCCATATTAAGTAGTCAAAACCTTGCTTGAAGGATGGACCACGTTATTATTTACCTGATGTATTCCAAATACAGTTCTATTCTATAAAATAAATAAATCAAGACTTGTTTCCAAACAAACAGATCATAAAAATAATGAACACAGGGGTTTAAAAAAATCCCACCTTCAAGTTCTTTTGTGTATTCATGAGAACAGGAAACATATTCTTATTATCATAACAAAATTAAGTGTAATTTGTATTCACAAGAGTCTAGGCATTTACTATTTAGGAAAGATAGCATACAGCATCAGACTATAAGAACAGTGAGTTAGACATGGCAGGCATCAATCTGTAGTTTATCATAACTAGCTTGCCTCTTACTTTTTAAAATAGCACTTCTTCCAGATAGAGATAACAGTCTTTTTAAAAGCAAACGAAAGCCATATTGAGGTCTCATTGAAAGTGTTATCCATAGAGGACAAAGACATCAATGTGAAGAAGTTCTTCCTCCTGTTGAGGTGGAACTTCTTGTGCTTTAGTTTATGGCCACTGCTCCTCGTCCTCTCACTGGGCACCACTGAAAAGAACCTGGCACCATCCTCTTGACACCTGCCCTCGAGATACTTGTGTGTATTGATGAGATCCCCTCTCAGTCTTCTCTTCTCTAAACTAAATGTGCCCAACTGCCACAGCCTCTCCTCATAAGAGAGGTGCTCAAAACCCCCAGTCAGCTTTGGAGAGCGTCCCTGGACCCTCTCCAATAACTCCTTGTCTTTCTTAAACTGAGGAGACCAGAACTGGACACAGCACTCCAGATGTGGCCTCACTAGGGCTAAGCAGAGGGGGAGGATCACCTCCCAGAACCTGCTGGCCACACTGTTCCCAACTCATGACAGGATACCATTGGCCCTCCTGGCTACAAGGGCATACTGCCAGCTCATGGTCAGCTTCTCATCCACCAAGACTCCTGGGTCCTTCTCTGCAGAAAATACCTTTTAGTAGCAGAAAGTAGCAGCCCTGCAGAACGCTCCCGAGCACAGCACTTATCCACACACTTGAACACCTGAGATCATACCACCTGAAATTGTCTCTTATAATTTCAGCAAAAAACATAAAATATTTGCACTGTCCTGCTACATGTAATACAACTGATAAATCTGAGATTTTTACATTGACTTTATCTCAAAAATATCTTTGTAATTACAGATTATACAAATCCTATGGGTGATTAAAGATTAACCTGTTTGTGTGCAGGCAAAGCATTCTTTTGTTTGCAATATAATCTTCCATGTGTCTGAGTGTCAGCAATTATTTTAGGTAATACAACTTCTATTCAGAACTAATCAGAATATTGCAAAAATAAATTCAAATTACATGATTTCCAAGTATAAAATGTCTGTGTTCTTCCTGCAGTTAAGAGTAACACTACTGAAAAAAGTATTGGTATTGCCATTGGTTCCCAACCCAATTTCTGTATGCTAGACTGTTTATGGAAAAGAGCAGAGGTTACTGTTAGGGCATAGAGTTTGGGATTTTTGTTCTGTGGGTTTCAGAGGGGGAGGGTGTAGGGCAGGGTGTGTGTGTCTGTGTAATTATAACCAATACAAATAAAAAACTAATTTTATTTATGTAAATATATTTAGTTTGTCTTCCTTAATCCCACTTAGACTCCTCTCTGAGAAGGAGTTTTGAAAACAAAAGGGTCCTTTGTGCATATAGTGACTCAACAGGAAGGTATCCCTGATAAATGTGGTTTGAAGCTTCCATTCTACCAGTGAAACCTTTTATTAGATTCCATCCATATCAGTTTCCGCATTCATTCAAGTGTACAGCAAGTGTGAGGTGAGCTTTACAGTAGTTTTTAAGAGTTTCGTCTCATTTGCTAAAGTAAACTTCCCTAAAGTGACACTACTACAGAAGAAATGCACTAAGCAGTCACATGCACAGAATCCCATGGGAGAAAAAAAAACAAAACAAAACAAAAATTCAAACAAACTCAGCCCCAATAACCCTCTCAGTCTCCTCTCTCCAAAAAAACCCCACCTAACTTTTCCTTTGAGAGTTTTCACATTTACTTTTTCCTCTACTTTCAAAGTCATGACATCTAGCTGTAAGAAGACGTTTGACAAGATATTCCTCTCTTCTGTCATCGCACTAAAAATGCATCAACCATAGCAAGCCACTGGAAAGGGAGGCAAGGGGAGTAAATAGATACTATACAAAGACATAGAAAATCCTAATGAAAAAGTACTTTCAGAGATGCATTTTATATTAAATCTTATAGGAGTAAATCACCGCCCTTGACATCAACTAAAAAAAAAAAAAAAAAAAAAAAAAAAAAAAATTTTTCTTTCTCCTAAGTTTATAAGAAGGTTTAAGGTTCCTGGTCTTTCTAATCCTCTACCTAGGTTTATTTTAAAAACACATGCACAGAAATGATCACTGTTGGTTGAACAGAAAAGCCTCTTTCAGTTTCTTAACATTGCCAATAACGACCCTTATTTTTCTCCTTAGTAACAGAGCATCAGTACATGCTTCTAACTTCTATTTGTTGTCCATGGATTTCCCTAGGGCTTCTGCAAGAAGGCGGTCATTTTACTTCTGAGTAACCTGTCAAGATGGAATAACACAGAAGCTAACACAAAATATCTGGGCAAAGTAATCAGAGAATAAAGAGCAGACTTTTTTTCCCAATAAGAAAAAAAAAAAAAAAAAAGCAAGATAAACATAATTATTTTACTATAGAAAATAAGTTAATGGAGTATTAGCTGTAACCTTTTTGTAATACATTAGTCTTGCCTCTTTTCCAATCAAAATAAAAAAATGAGCTTCCTATATAAGCTAGTTAAGCAAGAGAATAAAAAGGCTATCTTTCTGATATGCATCATAACAGGTGGGGTTTTTTAAGTCTGGTGGCAGACAGCAAAAACACTTCCAGGGCATTATAACTGTAAAACGCATGCTAAATGATAGAGAGAAGGAAGAGGAATGACAGGGAAAAGCTTCAAAAGACAGTTATTAAGTACCAAGGAATTCTGCCAGAAAGTTATAGAAATCAGTGTATTTAGGAAGATAGCACTTCCATTCTTAGACCAAGTTCATAAATTTTAAAAGTCTCTATAGAAGATGCTGCCTTTATGCATGTATTGAAGTATAGTTATTTTATGTACACCTGTTATTCTGGCCTTGCTTTGGCATCTCTTGTACAACATTTTATGTAGCAGAGATACTGTTCTCCATGTTCCTACTTCTTTCATGATGAAGACCAGGAAGTACACATACTCTGTGTCCAATTAAATTGATTTATATCAAGTGTAAAGGAATTTAAAAACATAAGTTTATTTTCAAAATCATTGAAATCCTCTAGAAGGCTTCATTTTTCATTTAAAAATATAGAGTTCCAGAACTCATTCTGTGGCTGAAGCACTAGAATAATATCTGGTTTTAATATTTAGGCTTCTTTTCTGAGTTTTTCTAAATAGACTAGATTCTCCCAGTTCCCCACTTTCAATCCTCTCCATTTCCCAGTATTCCCTAGTACAGTTCTAATTTCAGTGTCTTTCAAACTGAGTAGAAACAAAGCTTAAAATCGAAGGTTTTCAAAAGACATACAACTGATAACAAGTACTCTGCAAACAAGTCATTATTAAGCTTTTAAGTGCAGACGCTCTTGCTGCTTACACTCCATTTTTCCTGGCAGCGGCCTTAAATACAAGCATAGAATCACAAAATTCATAGAATCATGGAAAGGCTTAGGTTGGAAGGAACTTTAGGGTCTAGTTCCAGCCTCTGAACTGTAGGAGAAATGCTTCTCATAATGACATTTATATATGAGAACCAGTCTTTCAAGTTTCCTCAACTGCATTGAAATTAAATAGTTGGATTTTTTTCTCTCTGGTAGAACAAACATCATTTTCCTAAGTCTGTTATTCAAGCATCTGGGTAAAGTCTGGGTTTCCTGTCATAAAGAAAGAAATATTCATGGTCCTCCTCCTACAAACCTCAAAAGTGAGAAAAGCCTATAAATTATTTGTTCCTCTCTATCAGAGAGGGCTCAGGAAGTTTCTCCATCTACAACAGGTAATACAAAGTATGAGGTGGTTATCTGTTATGTAATTCATCAGTCACATAAAATTTATAAACACTGACAGTCCAGAAACACACTCTCACCACTCCGCAACACCATTTTCAAAGAAGTTGGTCTAGATTATTCATACGCTCCACTTGGACACTTTAAAACATTAAAAAAACCTAAAAATGCAAAAACATAGGGTTTTTTTTTTTATTGAGATATAGTTCATATTTTCCATATACCAAAGAAAAATTAAAGAACTATGGCAAAGATATTACTTACAGCCACTCAGTTACAACAGTGCTCAAACTCTGTTATCAGAGCAGAAGGAAGGTACTAGAGACAGAAATTTGGCATCTAAGTGTCAGGAGAATTTTTTCTTCGCAACTAATTAGGCTTATACGAAAATCTTGATATATGAAGCTGTCCACGGTTACCCATAAAACCAGACTTTTTGTCTAATTCAGGCATTTTTTAATTTATATTTATGTTATTTTATTTATATTTATTTATATTTTTGAATATTATTTAGCTAGCTCTTTACAAAAAGCTTAAGAAGCAGCCTGGAATCTTGACTGCTGAGCAAAGTTTCAGGGAATGGAAATCAATGTAAAGCTTAGAATATTAATTATGAGACAGAACAGCCTCCTGTTTGACTAGGCAAAATGGAAAGGTAATGGAAGGTGGGACTCACTAAAACCAGAACCCCAAAAAACTGTGTCAGGATGGTTTCCTGTCCATTTTTATGCTGTTTTCCCATTGTTTGCTGTTTTATGAAACCAAAAGCTACAGAAAACCAGACTTAATTTTCTTCACAAGGTATCACTCCTGTTTTCATTTCCATGTTCATATTATTTCAGCTCAAGAATCACAACAGCAGAGTGGAACCTAAAGAAAAAGTGATAATCTGCACTTATGTTGCTTCTTCAGCTTGAACTTAAAAAGCCACACCTGATTACTATAGAACAGAAAAGAGAATGGGAGAAAATAAGGCTGAGAGAATCAGCAGGAGCAAAGACTTGGTATTATAGTTCACTGATGCTTTATTCTGAATGAAAAAAAAGGCTCACAAGATTAAAAAGAGCTACAGGACAGGCCCTAGATTTCTTTCACTTTTAAACACAAAGCCCATGCTTTTAAAAACTGAATTTTAAATTGAAAAGCAGAACTAGATACTCTCCCTTAAAAGCTAGGTGCTGTATGGTACTTAAATAATAAACACATTTTACTCATAATTTATGTTCCTGTTTCTGCACTCCTAACGTAGCTGTGGGAATACACTTAACCAGATGGAAAAAGGAGTTGAGTTCAGTTTCCTTCCTCAACACTCAATACTTGAACATTTATCTGTAAATTAAAATCTGTTTATAACAAACACATTGTCACCAGTATCATTTTGTGCTAACTCCTGATAAATTACATGATTATACAAATGTTTGAATAACACAGAAATGAAATCGATCACTCTTTCATATTAAACATCTGACTTCTTCATTGCATCTACAGGGTACCATTTGGTAACAATAACTGATCCCAGACTTGTCTGTTTATTCTATTTATTTTTACTTAATATAAATATTTAACACAACAGAAGTAGGAAAACCTCCACTCAGAACTGCAACTAAATTTGAAGTAGATGGTGTTCGGGAACTGAAGCAAAACAAAAGAAAACATACAAGTGTAAAAAAGTTGTTGGAAAGTTAACTCACATGAGAGCAGAAACACTCTTTTTAATAAAACTAAGTCACTATGAGTGAGCCTTGAAATAAAGAATGGATCCAATTTCTTCCATAGATGACGACAGCAACCCCCCCCCCCCACACACACACAGTAGAGCTTTGAAAAATACACAACTATTTTTAGGAACCTGGAAGCCATGGGTTTTGTAACAAGATAGAAAAACTTCCTAATAGCGAAGCAACAAGTAAACAACCTTCCAAGGTTCTGGTGAACTACATCCTCCAGGACTTGTTCCCTCTTTCCTCCCACTCCCCAGTAGACCTTTGCTAAAATTTTGGCAGTATATTTTCAAGAAAACAGAATCAGTTGTGGCACACCAGCAGCCAACACAATGTGTGAGCAAACTGTAGTAACAGTTAGTCCTCTGGTCTACTCCTACTTTCAGGAAAGAATACCTGAATTCTTTTTAGGACAAGATGAGCAATTCCAGCAGCATAACCTTTTCTAGATACCCACACACCCACCCACCATCACTGGAGATTAGCATTAGACACATCACCTGTAGAGAAGAAATGGATACAGCCTATCCTAGAAGTTCTGTTTTGTGCCCAGGACAAGCACATTTTTAATTGGTCCAGGGAGTGGTGGATGCAAACAAGGAGATGCTTGGTCTGTATGTCCCTTACAGCTATTTTTCAGGCAAAATTATTGCCTAAGCATAGAAAAATAGTACACAGGTACAGATAAAGGTGATACTGGAGAAGGTATCCAAGGTTTATAACTAACCGAGGGGAAAGGGACTGCCTTGACATTGAATCAGAAGAAAAACGCACAGGAAGACCACAAAAAGATGAAACTCCAAATAAGGAAAAGTAACTCCAGAAATTAGAGTGTCCTTATCCCATAGAGGTAAAAAGATGGAAAACTTGATGTACTGAATAGTTTTTGGGTAGTTCTGTCTCTCTCTTACTCCAATTTCTGTTCATGCTAATTACAGGAAGCTTCTTTTGAAGTATCGGTTATCTATGAGTTGCCACATTGCCACTTCGTCTGAATACAGCATACCAAGTATGATGGAAAAGGCTGGAAAAGGCATTTGAGTGGAAAAAAAAATAAAAGGAAAAAAAGAGTCACTAAATACAGTATTTTCTCCTCTTGTACTCATGGAAAAGGCAATTTCATTGCCCAAAAATTATAATTGCATAAAGGAAATCATATCTCAGGCCCCAACTTGACATCTATAGTTCAAATTTTAGAAGTAGTCTGGATGCATGCAAAGTTGTGCGTTAATTAACGTTGATTTAGAGTTGCGTCACACACACACACACAAATAGCATTAGACTTTTAAAGATAAAAAAAAAAAAGACTGGAATAAGACTATAAAAACAGTGACATTAGCTGAAATGAATAGAAAATGTCATTGATAGCATTTCACTGTGCAATCCTTTCAAAATATAATGTGCCAATTCATTACCATAAAGTAATGTTTGATATTCACATTAAATACATGATTATACATTCGTTCATGTAGAACCAACATAAAAAGCACCGTGTTATACAGCCAGAGTTGGCAAAGTTTTGCATCTCTACATATCTTTCTTCAGGTCATTAGTCTTTTACCATTGATTCAAAATTTGCTATATAATCAGAAATACATGAACATGTATATAGTTCTCTAGAAGGAATAAATCTTCATTATATAGCTTGTATTAATAAATATCTGTCAGTGGAGGAAAAAGAAACTCTTAATAGAAGGACATTACAGACTAATCAAGGTGTCCTTGGTTGACTTATGCAGCAGAATTTCACATAATGAGGACCATGACAAAGTTTGTGTTCCAAAACATTTTATGTCATTTTAACCTTCCCAGAGGCATCAAGGTTAGTGCTAATCACTCCAGTCAAAGCCATTAACTTTAAAAAGCTAAAACCAAAAGAAAAAAAGGTTGTTAATGAACTAAAAAAATTACCAGCAGTTAATACATAGATTCTTTAGCTGAATTCATTACTCAGACACTGCACAACACATACCTCAGAGTAACAGCAACATCACAGTACACTGCATTCTGTATACAACAGAATTGATTCAACTTCAAAACATCCCATGTGAAACAAACCAGTAAACCACTGGAAAATTTTCGTTCCCCAACACCAGCAGTCTAGAGTGTTGTAGGACACCAAATGAATGACGGCAAATTATCTAACCTCTTATTTACTGTTGAAGTGTCTATTTCTCTTGATCAGTGGTCTCTGACCTATTGGTAAATTAATTTGAGCATGCATCCCCAATACATGCATAGTTATTTCTTTAAAAATTTCATAAATGTACTACCCTTTAAATACATTATGACCATTTTAAATCACATATAAAAATACAAATTAAAAAGAATTAAAGATTAAACAATCAACATTTTTAATTATTATTTTACTTATTAATAGCACCAAAAAAAATTTTGCTCTTCTCCAAAAAAATTTTTTTTTCCAATTTCATTTTTTAGGGAAAGGTATGTTATCAAATATGTTTCATTAGTTTGAAAATTTGATTTAACACTTTGTGATGAAGCAATTCAAAGGTCTGGTTCAAAGTTCAGTTTATTTCTTTACTGATTATTTCTTTTTTTTTTTTCTTGCCAGATCTGATAAGGACATGATAGTTTTTACCTCATAATACAGCCAACAAAGAGCTTCTACAAGGAGTAGAAGTGTCAGCTCTGCCATTTTCTTCATGTTCACTTGTGCTCACATTATAAACATTAAAACCACAGTTTATTTGCAGGGGTCTATTTAAGACACTTATCTCTTTTGTGAGGGTTAGTTTAGCTAAAAGTAGATAATTTCATGTTTAAGTCCACTTAACCAGACCCATGTAAACTTTCATACATCGCAATATGTTTCAAGGGAATGAAAAGTGAAACCTCTCTGCATTTTGGAACATCCACTCTTCCCTGAGGAGACCTTGGGACCTTACTGTGGCCATCTGACATATGGACCAAGTGACAGCAGCAGTACCAAACCATATATTAAATATTGGTAAAGCTTAATTTTGTTCTTTTTTTTTTTTTTTTTTTTTTTTTTTTAACCTTAGAAATAAACATAAATGAAGGTTCCAGTATTTCCTCCCACACCTCAGTGGATCATCTTGCACACACCCTGTCATGCACATGCCTCACTTTGGAGACCACTGTTTTGTCTCTATCTTAACAAGATGCCACATTGTTTTTTTTAATAGAGTAATGACAATATACTGCCCAATATACCTAGGTCATGCTTGATAGGCATATTAGCTGCAAATAAATATTGGCTTTATTATTATTTTTATTATTTATTTCTCACCATCACTATTTGGGAAGGGAAGAAGTCCAAGTTAAAGATTATCCAACTCATCTTTGAAAAAATAAACATTTTAGTCCAAAAGACAAGACTGCAATCCTAGTTAAATTTCAGGTTATCTTCAGTCTCCAGAATTACTACGTTTTCCTTCAATACCTCAGTTGCTATGCCACACAGGTCACCTGTTCCAGAGCATAATGAGAGTAAAGTCTCCGAGTTGCCACTGCCTATATCTTCAAAACATCATTAGCAAAATACATACTAACTGCAGAAACGTATTTCAGTTATTCATACAGCTCGTCAAGCCCAAGAAGTGAGAAACTTGCCTGTTCACTTAGTAAATAGAATAATAACTTTTGCATGTGTAACACCCCAGGCTCTTTTAACAAGTGGCCCCACCTTTCCACCCAGACCCTTTTCATCAAAGGGGTCTTACATTAAAAATATGCAAGGCTCCAAAAATCAGTCTGACAGATTTATTAAAAGGGCCTTCAGTTCTTTTACACCTTGAGGCCATGCAGAGGGGTAACACTACAACATTCATTTGGGGGACAGGGTGCTGATTTTATTTGCTCTGTACTCCACGGTCATCCCCCAGATGGGACTTCCAGTGTGCCAGCCACTGGGGGTTGGGTTAGGGGCTCCAGAAACTGTGGTGTGGGGCAGTGCTCCTGGTGTGCCAGTGACCAGATTTCAAGGCTCTCAAGGAGGCAGGGTGATGGCAGGGGGCAAAGCACCATTCTACCTGATCAGCCCCATCACACACACACACAGAGTTGTTGCAAGCCAGTAATAACCTTTTAATATCTTTTTCCAGTCCCTCATAGCATGGGATCCAAAGCCCTCTGATTACAAGCAATGACTGAAAATTTGGCAATCACACCCTTGAAAAACATTCATGGAACAGGAAAAAAGGGGGGAAAAGTCTAGACAGAAGCTTTTGATGATATCATTCGTGCTCCACAGAGGCTGCATCATCAAGATCACTTTTTAGCAGCCTCTGGTGTTCACTACTTTGTTCTTTAGCATCTCTTGATGCACTTTTAGAAGTTTTGTTCAGCAACATAACAGATTTCCTATCCCTTGTACTGCTGAACTCAAACTCTGCTCTACACAGACAATCTCCAAGCAAAGTATGCTGCTTCAGTATACAAACTAGTGGGACAATTTTCTTTTAATGTTTTACATTCTCATTTGGTCTCTCCATCTTTACTTTTCACAACAGTAGAATAAAACTGGTGATTACTTCAGATTTATATATGTCATCAATGATAATTTTTTTCCCAAGTTACATACATACACAGAAAGTGTCAGTTTGACTACCAATAAAACAATTATATACAGCGCCATAGATTTTGAATATCAGAAAAGAGTAAACACAAAATGTGTTTGGTGCCATCCACACAACTTGTACACCATTATCCTTTCACCAGTAATTGATACAAAATGCAAGTCATAACATACATTTCATTGTGTCAAGTGCAGCTAGTTAGCGTAAAGATATATGCTTCACAGAAGGAATCAAATCCGGTTTCCTCTGTTTTTCTTAAAAGCAGGAGGTCAAACTTACAGCAAAGAGGCAACTTTTTAAAAGCCATGAGCAATCAATTTGCAAATCCCATCCACATACTGAGTCTGGATTGATGGAACAGTGACATTACTAATGTAGCGAAAAGACTCCATTCACACAGTTACAAAAGCAGGATAAAAAGTAGCTCCCAACTTGGAAGACAGTCCCTCTCCTGACTTTAATTTCCCTTTGCCTTTGTAATCTACATTCCACGAAATGTCGCTCTACCAACCACTCTCCAGAGCCACCCAGTGCTTTGGAGAGGTACTCATGCATGGATACCACAGGTCCAACCAGAAAGTGCTTCCTCAGCTCAGCAACCTTGTCTTAAAGCTTTTTGGTGGCCTGCAGTTGTAATGTTAATAACACTTCTTTGCACAAAAAGGTCTGTTCAAAAAGGCTTCTCTAGAATGTTTCTGTTCTCTACATAGATGTAATAAATAATAACTTTTGCAAAGAAGCCATTATAAAAAAATTGCCAAGAATGATTCAGGATGAAGGACTAATCAAGGATGCACTCGCAAAAGAAAAGCTTCCTACTTTAGTCTTCCTTGCTTTAAGAAAAAAACCAAAAACAAATAGCCAAAGTTCAAAGTTCTAGGAATAGCAACTAGATGTCAGTGGGGGGAGAGGGGAAGGGAAGGAAAGAGGAGGGAGGGCGTTGGGGGAAGAAGCCACAGACATGGAGAGATATCTCCTCACTAAATTTAGGCTACATTATGATTTCATAGTTAACGGTTAGCCATATGTAAAGCTATAACACAAGTGTACAGTATCAGAGATAGAAAACTCCCACGTCAGATTCAACTCAGGCCCAGGACATCAAAATTAGAGGGAACATAGTATGCAAGAACACCATCTAAGTTAGACATTTACAAGTTATGAGGATTTGTATAAAGCAACTGTCACAGTTTTGCAGAATATAAGCTCACATGCATTATTTTTTCTACCTTCACTAATGCATGTAATGTTGCTTAAATTAGCCTCTGAATTTAACATTCTTACATTCATTTATTATTCATCTACACTGAACTCAACATTGCAGCAGTGTATACATGCAGCAGGACTCTAAATTAACTAACATCAGGCACACGCACTCTGCAAGACAAATTACCACTTAAGTTAGAGCCTGAGCCTTAATTTTCAGACCATTTCTCCCAGACTTTCCAGAGTTTTTGTTCTCTTCCTTACAATATCTAAAACCTTCTTGGAGCAGAGTACCAAGAGTGTATCAGGTTGGCGGGGAAGACTGAACTTTTCTCTTATGCAGAAGAGCCGTAAACAGTGCAGATACTTCAGCAATACACAGAGCTAATTGCTCTCTGTGCTTGCCTGAGTGCTCACCTGCTATTTCATTGCAAGAGAAAATAAGTGAGTTTCACTATGGTCTGGGAGGAGATAGCTATATACCAATTCTTTGAAAATGCACAGAAATTATCAGCAATAGTCTAACAGAGACATGATGTTAGTTTACAGACATGAGACTCAATGAAACCAAGTCTGAATCTTAACCACAGCAAATCTATTTTCCTCTGAACATTCTGTAGAATTAATACGCCCCATCTATGCTCTTTTAATACTGGAAAGAGTTGGTATAGTTCATTATCAGACCAGGAAGAGCCAATCAGCTCTAAAAACTGTGATCTATGACATTGAAATAAGAGGATCTCTCAAGTTCTCAAACATCAGGCATTCATTTTTGTTCTTCTAAGTGAAGGCCCCAACTATTATGCTACCAAGTCAGCCTCACCAACAATGTCTTGAAGAGTTACGCAACCCAAGCCAGGATGATCTTTCTTTTCCATTTCCAATTAGCCAGGCAACTCTACAGAACAAGAGGAATACCTTCCACTCCAGACATACTGGGGCTTTGACAGAGAAGTGCTTCTACCATTGCTTCTTTGATCCACTGAGTCCATTCAAGAAGTGATTATTAGTCCTGGTGTCAGATCTATCTGGCAAGCCCCATGACCCTGCTCCCATAGTTTCCCAGTCTAAGGTTTATTACTTGCCTGAGGAAAGATGAAAAGGCATCATTATTTCATTTATAATGTTCCCAGAGGTTTTTAGAGTGAATAGAGTATTTCTGAAATAACTTAAAAAAAAAAAAAGGCAAAGAACTATCTGTCCCTATTTCACTTTTCCCTCAAAGTAGCACTCTGAGTCTACTATAGATGTCAATGTTAGTAGACCACATCCTCTCTTCTCTACAGCCATCAAGTTTTAGCAGAAAACAGTCTTTCTTTCCACAGTGACAACTTTCATGAAACAGCAACACAGAAGAGCTACAATAAAATGGATTCTAAATCAATCCAGCTGATAGGACTTTCAGAGAAGAAGTCAAAAAAAAAAAAAAAAAGAAAAAAAGGAGGACATTCTCAAGTGAAATTCCTTTTTTATCAAATATAAAAATACCCCGTATGTTTGACATATGTTTCCAAACAGAGTTGTTTGAAGGCTTTGCAACAGTAAGAGATTATTTGCTTTTTACACCAAACCATCTTTTACCCTTCAGTTATTAATGTCTTCCTTGTGAAAACAGATTAAAAACATCAGCCTTCTGCCTTCTCCAAAGTAAGCTCCCAGACAGCCCTTCCAGCCAGGCTGCTTTCTAAACTCACCAGATCCCCATCCAAAATAACCTTTAATTTCAAAAAGTTCAGCACAAACACATTGCCTGCCCTTCTGCAGTCACAACAACCCACACCACACATACACTTCAGCTCTTGAGTAATCTAACTCTATATGTGCAAGCACCAAGATTTAGAGCACCCAGTGTTAAGTGGATGGGACCTCTCACACTCTGGAAGAGGCAGCAGGCTGCACATTCCCATGCCTGCAGCTGCCAAACACAGTGCAGGTACAAACACTGAAGCAGTCTGAAAGTTTAGCTATACCTTCTCCTTCAGCAAACCTACCCTTCAGTCTCCATGCAAGACAATGGTACTTCACAAAGATGGCATCCGCTCAGTGTGCAGACCTGCTTCCCAAGAACATTCAGAGTCGTCTTTGCTGAACTGACTCACTGAAGTACTTCCTACTCCTGAATGCACTGCGAAGACAACATAGCTTCAGGCGAAGAAAGGATAGCTTCCTTGTTTGAATACATAAATTTTGGCACATCAGCATGTTGCCTGAATTTCACTTGCTGAGCCAAATTAGTCTCCATAAACTGTAGTCCCATTGAAGATAATTAAGTGCATCTGTGCAGATCCACAGTCATAGTCACAGGTGTAACAGGGCACAATTTGAAAACAGGTTATTCAACCCTGCCAAGGCTTCCCATGTGTGAGCAGTTAACAGCTGCTCCTCACAAGATGTCTTTTACAGATAGAGACCACAGGGGTATTTTTAAGGCCTTACTCTAAGCTCTAGCTCAAATAAATTATGTTAAAATAAAAAGTTCTTCTGTCTCCTTTGGACAGCATGGGGCATAACTTAGGTCATAGGAGCTGAAGTCATCCACCTTGCTGCCACACAGTGAAAACAATAAGCCTTTAGTATATTTTAATGACCCCCTCAACTGCATTCAAGCTATCTGGTAATTTAAACCTGATAAGTACCCACAAAAGCTACTTGAGGCATCAGAAGTCCCAGTTCAGGAACACAGTGTGCCTCCTATCTGATCTTTGTCTTTCTTTGCCCAGGGATACAGGCAGCTAATTCTTAAAATGTGAAAGGATAGTACACAGAATAAAGAAACATTACAGATATTGCCACATATACCACACCAATTGGCTTTCATATGTATAACCAGGTCTGTATAAGTGGAAGACACAGAACAACCATACAGCTTTGCCAGTGGAATTTCTGATGGGTGGTAATGATTTGTAAATTAATGAACCTGTTTGACCTCTGGGTGCCAAAGGGAGTACTTGGGATGACTGATTCACACGTTTTCTTTCTGTCTGTTTCAGAACTGAGCACACAAAGGGTGTGTAGTAAAAGCTGCTGTGAAGGAAGGGATGGAGGAAAGAGGGATCATGAGAAAAGGGCATTTTTTTATCAGCTATCTACCAAGCCTTGTTGCTAGCATCATCTGTGAATTCTGAAGCATGTAAAAGCATTATAACATTCCAAAATTCACACTGGGGAAATCAAATAACCTGCTGGCCTTAAAAGGAAACCCACATTTACCAGGGTTTATGTTAACAAAATAATAAGAGAACCTCACATTGATTGTGTTACCCTATTAATAGCTCAAATTATGCAATAATGACTAAACTCCATAATCAGATAGTTGTGTTCTAAGGTTGTAGGGGTGTAATAAATTGTTTCAAAAGGAGACAAAAAGGAAGGGATTACAAAACATACCAGATATCTTAAGATGCCTGAGAGAAGTGCATCCTGACAGATATACAGCTGCCATTAAGGTGCAATCTCTCATTAGCCCAATTGTCACCAGTGATGGTCAGGTGAAAGCATAAGCTTCCTAAAGAAATAGTTTAGATCCCCCAAGATGCTCCCCAAGAGCAAAACCAAAATCACCACTAGGTTATGGTTTTGTCCACAAATAGCATGTTGTTAGAATGAGCTACTTTGGCTAACTGTTCTCCAACAGGCTGTCTTCTCACAGAGAAGAAAGAGCCCCAAGGAAATGTTGAATTAACAAGGGTATCTGACAGCTTGTTATTTCTTAAAGGACAACCCTTGCCAGAATAATTGGGGCTTCTAGTACAGGACAGGAGATGCCAAATCCTCCCAAGAGAAGCAAAAGAACCTCTCAAAGCCCCACAAAACTGCTGGCCATATTAAAGTGTTTGTCATACTGAAATCTCTGATTACTTCAGTCAGCGAGAGAACTCCTACCCAGATTGCATAACCAAAACAGTCTGAAAATGGTAGAAGATGGTAGAAGACTGGAAAGACTATAGAAGACCTGAAAGAAACAATGTCAGATACCTATATTCACAATGCTGCTTCCAAAACAGAGAACATTAGCTGACATTCCAATATCATCCAAAAAAAACAAAAACAAAAAACAACCAGAATCACATAGGACAGACTTGAAAGAGTGTCAGGAAACACATCACATCCTTTTTGCTCTACACACAGAGTGACACAACCAAGGTCTGCAGGACACCAAGGCACACTAAGGTTGTCACAGTCTGTGTCATTCTGCACGATATAAGTCCTCTGGGCTCTCCTCTTCAGAAAACCCTCAGCCAAGAATCTCAAATCTGCCTGGGGCTATAGTTGTGAACTTAGCTCAAAACTTTTCAGAAAGTATTATTTTGCTGTATTTGGGTTTGTATTTAGTTTTGCCAGGAAAATTAAAAGACAAAAGCTACCTTAAGTGCAATGCCAAGGCTGTCTTTGTCTAGCCAAAGCGCTTGTCTTTGCTGCCTCAGTTCATTTCCCAATACAGGAAAAAGAAGGACTTCATTCACCCTGTGCTCCAGCTTGTAAGGTTTCCCAGCTGCTCCATCTCCAGGATCAAAGACTGTGACCAATACTGCTCAGAGAGCCTGTCTAGCTGTAATTATTCACAGAAGCCTCATTTTTTTATGAAATAGATAATTTTGTATATCTAGTTTAAGAATCCCTGGAAGATACTTTCTCAAGAAAGGTAATTAGCTCTGAGCCTGTCATGTATTTGGGTTCAAAAACTCATAGCAATGTATCTTCCTTTAGGCTTTTTGGCATGAAGTAAGGACTGCCATTCCTGTGAGGAAAAACTCTCTAAGTCACTGTAGAAGAGCAAAACACACATAAATACACACACTTATAAGAAAAGGAAGGTTAAAGTCTGTCTAAAAGAGCTTGCATTAAAAGATCAGAGGCCAAATGCAGCATTTATGTCTCACTTCCTTAAATAACTCTAGCAACTGATGGACTGTCTATGGTATTACTTTGAAATAGCTTTCTAACACTTCTCCTCACACCATTTTGCCCATATGTCCTTTTGTATATATATATATGTGCGTGTGTGTGACAGGAGACACTACTTCATTACGCTTTCAGGTACTCACTGTACTGACAGGTTAGGAGCAAGCCTCCATCTGACAAGCTAGACACTCTAAACTACTAAAGTTCTGCCTTCAGAAAAATTTATTCATATCTCCCTTGCTAAAAGCAAAAAGCCTTTTTGAATTAATATTGAAGTAGGCTTACAGTGAAGGAGGCATAAGTTCCAGCTGCCACTAATGAAAGTGACAGTTTCAGTGTTCATCAGATAGATTCAGAGGTTCCAAATACATAATTAAGAGTAGGTGCAAAGGCAATAATGACTTAAAGAGGTAAAGAGGGGCAAACTGATTACTATCATCTACTTCACTACAAAAGAAATAGGAAGAACATTGGATTATTTCTCCTGTAAAATGACAGTTTTTGTTCTGTCTATAATGTGCTTTTCTGCACCAGGCTGACAAGAAGTCTTTTCTCGGGTTGATGGCTCCATTATTTGTCATTATTTCTTTTTAATATCAAAACAGTGCTGCAGTATCTCAGACAATAGTGCATGTAAGCTACTACCTAGGGGTAGTATTAGGGTTAAAAAGCCTTCTGGGTTTTTCATCTGTTGTGGTATAGTAGGAGATCGTGACTGGCATCACTACACTCTGCAACAGTCCACAGGAAAGTCATCCCATAACATCTGTGATAGGACAAGTAGAAAATATTTCAATGCCTGGACCTGTCTTCTCATCAAGACAGTGATACACTATGACCTTGGAAAAGGTGAAATTAACATTTATTTCTAGTAACCCCGAGGTTAAAGTAAGTAAAAAACCTTGAACAAATAAAATATATCTATTTTTTACATTCTTCTATTCCCTTTTAAACTGACTGGCAGTGCCTGCTTCTTTCCTCCTTTCTCAGAGCACCAACATACACCATCACCTTTAGTTCCCTCATCTTCCCTGGCTAATGTTTCCTCCAGCCTCTGTGCTGAATTCCCTTCTATTATTCTGACCTCTTCTGTATACTTATACAGACATTTTACAAAATTTCATTTTAATCTACAGGCTTTGGCATATTTGTCAGCCACAGACTGCAAGTTTGGTTTCCTGGAAAGAGGTGTGTCCATTTTTTCTTATTGTGGTGGTTTTTTTCTTGCTTTTTCTTTTTTCCCTTTTAATCTGTGAAGCATAAACTTGAGAAACACTCTCAAAATCCCTTGCATTCCATTATTCTATGGAGTAGGAGAGTGACAGCAGTCCCCAATATTTTACCCCTCCCTGTTGGTCTTAACCACGTTATTTCCTTCATTTCTGCAAAGTCAGATTCTGAGTAGTCAGAACATTGCCAGTTTAATTTTCTAATCAGAAGTCTTTAATAATAATCACCCACAAGCAAGCCTCCATGGAATCACTGCCATGGCTCAGCAGAGAACAGAGCTCAAAGCAACATTTGTTGTGTCAGATATCCAGTTAGGCAGTCAGCTGTGAAACCACTGCAGTAACAGGCTGGTTTCTGTGAGTTGCGTTCCCAGCTATCCCTTCTTTTTAATTGCTCAGTTTTAATTGCTTCAGCTCAGCCCCAGTAGTTAACCAGAAGATTCCTACAGCAAACAAAAATCTCCAAAGTATGACTCATAAAGCAACGCCTCAGCACCATCTGTGGCAGAACCTTGTCTGCGAGAGCACACCCCAGCAAAAATTACTGATGGGAGGGGGTGTTCAGGTGACCATAAGGGCATGTCTAACACAGAAAGGCCACTACAGTGCAGATGCTGGGAACTGCTGTCATTATTATTGCAGTACATATCTTCAGGACCAGAAAGGGCATCTGCAGTCTGTTTGACACACTTTACAAGCTTCATTATGAAGCTCAAATGTATGAGAAGTTAAATTATTTTCTAAAGCTGCATACAAATCAAGCAAGTTATTGATACTGAGAAGGGTATATTAACCCAAGTGCTGTATATATAGGGAACCCTTCAATTTTGTGCTGATGAGTGACACTCTAAAAGGCACAAGGATGAGGAGTTTAGAGGAATGGTTTTCACTTGCATTCACAAACCTTGTCCTCAGTCAGCTACGTGTCATTTCCTTATGTGTGTAAGGGCCTAGTTTCCAATTTGGTTCTTGCCATGAGACTTCAAACAACTGAACTTCTTCTCAAAAAAAAGATACCAGGATTAAAGAAGTAATCTACACCAACAGTAGCAAAAAACCTGCTGTAGGCCTAAAATTCATCCCATTTCCAATCCTTTGAGACTCTCTATAGGACAGTATGAATTTTTTTCACTAAGCAAATCAGACTTTTACTAAGGTTCACATCACAGCAGGTGCACTTCTAGACAACCTACTCAACTGAAAAGAGAAAAGGGGAGATGCTAAAGCATACTGCTTTTATACTTACTTGGAGACTTTCAGCATAAGTACATGAGTTTAAAAACATAGAATCATAACCACTGAATGATTTGGGTTGGAAGGGACCTTAAGGCAACCCCCTTTCCACCAGATCAGGTTGCATAAAGCCCCATTCAATCTGGCCTTGTACACACTGAGGGGTGGGGCATCAACAGCTTCTCTGTAATCCCATCACAGAAGGTTACTAAATTTGTCAGACACAATTTGCCTTTAGTGACACCATCTTGTCTGTCACCAAACTCTTCCTGATTTTCCATGTGCCTCAGCATAGTTTCCACTCCATGACCTTGTGAGGCACCCAAGTGAGACTGACTGGCCTGTAGCTCTCTGGGTCTTTCTTTTTCTCTTTTTAAAAAATGGTGGCTATATTTCTTTTTTTCTAGTCAGTGAGAACTTCAGTTTTCAAATATGATGAATAGTGGCTTAGCTACTTCCTTCATCCCTTTCCTCAGGATCTGCAGATATATATGCATCAAATCCCGTGAGCCTGTGCACCTTCAGGTTCCTTAGATGGTCTCAAACCTGATCTTATCCTACAGCAGGCAGTTCTTCATTTTCCCTTGCCTTTGGCAAATATGGTGGTATGGCTGGAGCATTTGTCAGTGAAGGCTGAGGCACAAAAGTCACTGAGTACTTCAGCCAGCTCCATGAACTGGGTAACCAGGTTTCCCATTTCCTTCCAGTGAAGGCTCACATTTTCCCTAGTCTTCATTTCATCACTGATTTACCTGTAGAAGCTTTTCTTGTTGCCCTTGATGTCCCTGGACAGATTTAATTCTGTCAGCGCTTTAGCTTCCCTAACCTGATTCCTGGCTGCTTGGCCAGTTCCTGTGAAGGCAGGCCCTTTAGGCTTCCTTTTTGAGGTGGAGCTGATTCAAGAGTTCCTTGTTCGTCTTGGCATTTTTGCCTGACTTCCTCTTTGTTGGCATGCATCTCTCAGGAGCTTGGAGGAGAATATTCGATGTCTGCAAGTCACTGAACTATGTCCAATTTAATACAACTTTCTCTCTAAGGGAACCAAGTAAACTGTGCAGCTTGTATGTTGGCATAAATATTCATGAATTGCTAAGAAAGCTAATAGGATCAATAAGAGTGCAACCTAAAGGACTACATCTCTCCTGGTAAGCAAGGATCCAATTCTGTTGACAGCCACGTCAAGAAAACAGTTTGGCATTGCCTCTTGAAGAGTCAGGGCAGGGAACAAAATTGCACAGAACTACTCTGCAGCCAGTGTTGTAGCCTGAAAGGAGCACTCAGCTTGGGAATCACACAAGAGCTACCAGCAATACATAGGTCTAGTGAGAAAAAGTATCTTGCCATCTAAAAACTGTAACAAAAATGGTTTTACAAAACAGCAAAAGGAAAACACAAGTACAGACCTGAGGAAAAAAGTAATGTTCCCCCACTCCTTTTACTGCTGATTGTTTCCTTTTCACTCCACTGGACCTTTGAACTGTGATGGCTGCCTGCACAATTCTCTGCATTGGGCTTTCTTTATCTTTCTGCTTCTCTGAGGGTCTTCTGTACCTCACTCTGCACCACTGATGGCAGAGTTCTCCCACAGTGTCCTTTGTCATTCCCCTCAGCTTCTGTCATATCATATGAATGTTCTCTGGAGCATGGAAGAAGAGATTCTTTCATCTCAGTGACAAAGGACACCCCATTTTGCTCACCATCACTCCAGGGATGAATATGCTAGTGTTTACTGCCAGCAGAACAGTCCATATCCAGAACCCCCTTATGGAACACCCCATTGCAGGGATCACAGAATACCCTCCAAACATTTGAGTTCACCTCTCCCCTGTCTTAAAGGGCTACACAGGGGCAGGGGGTGACTGCATTCTGCCTTGGGCCTCCTGCAGTCAGCTGTAGGTGATTCTTTGGTTGACCAAACACCCTGTGAGCTTCAGAACCTCCACAGGCAGAGGAGCCAGATAGGGTGCATGAAGAGGAGTGTAAGGACAGCAGGCACCATGTGCTGGGCCCCTTAGGGACTATGGCAGCCCTTTTTCCTAATATTCAATCTAAACTTTCCCTGGCATAACTTGAGGCCATTTCTTCTTGTCCTATCACTTTTTACCTGGGAAAAAAGACCAACATCCCCCGAGTCAAAACCAAAGTGATGTGGCTAGGATATAGATGATAGTTTTAAGAAAGCATTGATCTACCTAACTTGGGGGCTATTTCCCTTACATAAACTGCCCTAACAAGTGCAAGATGACCTTGGGATCAGTAATGGCCCAATCCTGCTGCTTCTGCAAAGGAGATATCCCCTTGCAGTGAAAAAGTGTGGAATTTGCAATGCATGTGTAGTGAAACTGCTGCAGCGCTCTTGGCTGTGAGTCTTGCACAAAGAAGGCCATAAGTTTGTAATGCAAATTTGTATTATTACATACTCTAGTGTGTAGAAATAAAAGATTGAGTTTGTAATGGATATTTATTCAAACTGTTGTGATCTTCCAAGTTCTGTGTTTTTTAAGATGCATGGAGCAGTGGAGGTGAAAAAGATGTATTAGGAAGCACTCAGATAAAATGAAATAAAGAAGTGTGACCTCATATTCTGAGCTGTTCCTAAGACAGACCTTAAATAGTCTGTTCCAGCAATGGAAAGCTAAGTAAATGGGTTTCCACAGAAAAAACCTGTTTAACTCAGTAGGTGCAGCAGCTTGAGAGGAATTCCTTGAGAGAAAGGAATTCGAAGGCTTGCTTCTTTGCCCAGACTTGTTTGCCAACAGATTGGCCCTTTGGCCCAGTTTGCCAGTACTAACAGAAATGGTGAAATGATTTTTCTGTCCTTCCTTACGCAAGCTCCCAGCAAAATCAGTGAAGATTCAGCTCTTTAAAAATCTACTCTTTTCATGTCCTTTCTATGAGGCATATGAATATTATCTTGCTAATGGGTTTTAAATGCATCTCAGTAGGATATTAAATGTGGATTTGCATGGACAATTTTAGTGGTCTTGAAACGACAGTTAATTTTAAGTAACCACTCAGAATTCAGTGTCAGGGTCTCTGTGCATGTACATAGATCCCAGCAGCATCTTGGACTGGTCTCATCTAATAGTACTTTTAATTCTTTGGGGCTTTTTTTTTTCCTTTTTAATTGTCTTGTTTTGCTCATTGAAACAGATGCTTACCATTTCCCTCCTAAATATTTTTGTTTATTGTATGTGCAGTAAAAAGGTCACTTTTCCCATTTCCTCTCTCCAGGTCCAACACCAAAGAGATGTACCTAGACAAGACATGTACCTAATCTACTTGCTGTAATACCAGTAGAGAGGGCTCTCGAAACCCTCTGGCCAGCATCCACTAATTTTAAGTGACTCCAGAGTGACAGTCTTCTGACTGACAAGCTGTTCCACTTGCCATAATACAGTACCTTAATAAGGTTTCCTGTGGACAGAGAGGAAGATAATTTTTGAATATCAGTGACCAAGAGTTAAAAATGAATAATTATTTCTGGGTTGTCTTATCAGTAACAAAAGACCAGATCTTTGAAAGAGTCAGACGGAGGGTAAGGAAGGGGAGACGAGGGGAGAGAAGAAAAAGAAAAAGGAAAAGAAAAAGGAAAAGGAAAAGAAAAAGGAAAAGAAAAAGAAAAAGAAAAAAAAAAAAAGAAAAAGGAAAAGAAAAAGGAAAAGAAAAAGAAAAAGAAAAAGAAAAAGAAAAAGAAAAAGAAATTAGAAGAGAAAGAGTGAAATCTATGGTAGAGATCTTCACAACAGAAAATACATGTACCTTTATGGTCTGAAGACAAGTCCATCACAAAGAATTTTCCAGTCTTTCTCCAGATCACAGCATGGCAGAAGTGATAGCTCCCCCAAATTCTGGTGGGAAACCACGGTGGGTCATTGTAATAAAGTGCAGTATTTAATCCCATTCGTAAACTGATTGAAGTCTCTCTGAAGGCTGTTATTCTTTGCTTATATGACTCCCACTGAAAAACTATTCCAGAACTTAATATCCTTTATAAATTATTTTCATAGCTAGCTTATACCTATCGCTCTTGTGCCAACATTACCTTCCTGACTATTTCACAGTTTACTCTTCTTGTTTCCCCCTGAATTTATTGAGAGCATACTCATCTCTTCTTAACCTTCTTTTAGCCAGTGATAACTTAATTTTAAATCTTGCCCGTAAGTGAGAGGCTACACTCTTTTTGAGTGTATGCTCTTTTGAGCTACATTCTTTTGTTAGCCTTCTATCTCTTCTCTGGTTTGTTTGGAATATATCTTTCCCAAATGCAGTAATAAAATGAACATACACCACATTACAAGGGTCACAGACATCCTATATATGACCAGTGGAAATACACGTCTGGGTACAGCTTAAAATTGTATCCCAGAATCAGAATTATCAAATGAGTAGCTCTATAGCTCCTATTTCATATATGCTTACTGTATGGAAGAAATTCCTATTCATGACCTTGTATTCTATTCCCTTTTTATCACTATAAATTCTTCCATGTCATCCTAGCTCTTCTCAGGTTGATCTCATCTGTATTGACAGTAACTTCCAGCTTCATTTCAGTTCATTAACTATATATATAATGCATATGCTGCCTACTTTAAATGGAGATTTGTCTCAGAGTTAATCTTTGAAGATCTTTAGTGCTCAGGGATAGATTATATCTTGGAAGTGTAATATGATTATTCACATAATACAAAGCACTGTCATTAATACTCTGAATGCCCTTGGGGGCAGGGGAAAAGGGGAAGACTGACCCTTTTAATATTATATTTAGCATGTACCACTTATAGGAGGTTAATACACACTATGTTGTCCATAAACCTATCATACAGGATGCCTACTCTGATTATTGCAGAGACAAGCTCACATGTCATAAACTGTCTAGCACTGCTAGCCTCATATTTCATGATGACCAGTTAGACTTTAGCAGAACAGTACACACAGACAACTCTGCAGCTTCCAGATGCCTTCTGCTTCCTAGGCATGATTGGTCTGCTTTGCTTTCCACTGTACAAGCCATGTAGTTTTTTCCCTCGTCTTGTTCAAACAAATAAGCCTATAGTACAACCTCGTGGAATTTCTTCATCTTTACTAGCCTGAAAATTCAGCTACATGCTCATGCAGAAGTACAATAGCAGCACACTTGAGGCTTTATTTAAAAGTTTCAACTCACTGCATGAGGTGTTGAACAAGTTATTCAGTTTGTTTTGGTATATTGGTGTAATCTAAATGGACAGAAAAAATATATTGACTAAGGTTAAAAGCAAAAAGTAGCATATGTTCATAACTGTGTCTTTATATTAGTCAAAGATTCTTATTTGTTAGTTGAAAAAATGCCCTTTGTTGTTGAGCTGCTACAGTAGGAAGCAGATGGCTGTTTAAATCCCAGAATTCCCACCAGAAAATGTGAACAGATGTCTGTAAGCAGAAATAGAAAAAAAAAAAAATCTTTCTGTAAGTCCATACACTGGGAACAGAGCTATTTAGGAGATTTTGTAAAAATCTGCCTGCTTTCAGAAGCCAATAAAACATTTTGTCTTCCTTTATCTTTCCCCCTTCTTCTCTCTCACTTTAAAAGTACACACCTCTAACATGGATGGGGCTTTGACAAAGCAGACCAACTTTTAGAGTGCAGTAATAGTCCTAGTAACAAACCTGGCAACTTTGTCTGTCTTCCTCAAAATGATAGCTTCTTTTTGAAATCTGTTGACATTACAGGCACAAAATCTGTCATTTACACAGGAGTAAGGCTCAGTGCAAAGAGAACTTCAGAAGGGCTGGTGATTATAAAAGAGCAGAGATGTAGGTGGATAAGGTTGAATGTTCAGCAGAGGTTTTGCTAGCACAGACTAAGTCCTGTGTCTCTTTCAGATACACATTTTCTTTTCTTGTTTTTCAGTGTTTTGTATGTAATGCACTAAAGAGGAAGACTGTTTACTCTTAATGACACCATTTCCCATCTAACAGTACATAAAATTTAATGCACAAACGTGCACCAAAGATTGACAGCTGCCCATAGGCACCATTTAGTGTCACAGATACATAACAAAAGTTCAGAGTTTTGAAAGAGGAAAAAAAAAAATGGAAAATACAGACTTTATAATATGACACCCCTTGGAGATTACAGGATATAAACCCAGCTTAAAATCAGTTCTTGTGCCCTTAAGGATTGCTCTCTGATTTTCTCCTACAGTTGACTTTCAGCCCTTGAAACAAAAGCAACCATATCTGAGCTTTCTCACGAAGTTACTGAGAAACAAAGTATCTTTATGACAGTTAAAGCAACATAGGGGAAACAGTCCTATATTCACATATAAAACAATGGGTTCAAAGCCATCAGAATGTACTGTTAGGGTTACTACCAATTCAGTGCTCAGTAGTGGTCAGAAAATCAAATTAATGCTAGGTATTACTAGGAGAGGATTAATTAGCAGCATGGATACTATCATTCCCAAATTATGCAGGATCAGAGAAGGACACTGATAACGATTTAAAATATTCAATGGCTTCTAAAAAAACACAAACAAATAAAAAACCTCAACAAATTAGGACACAACAGAGGTCTGTAAGATCTCTATATAATGATAGAAATAGATAGAAAGACATTGATTACTCCCTGATTCTCTCAATTTGAAGGCTGCAGGCCTTAAGTAAAGGTGCTAGTTGCCTAGTTTTTAGAATAGGCGGAAGGGCCTGATTATTCCCAGCAGCATAGAGTTAAGATACAGAATGTACTATTGTATGTGTTATATGTTAAAATTTTATGCCAAATGTGAAAAAATTATTGGGTAAGTTCATGGGTAAATCCACTGAGACGGTATAAATGCACAGAACTCCTAAGCTAAAAACATTAGACTAAACTTCAACTAGACTAGAATAGACTATTTCACTTAGAAGTGACCTAATCATCTATTATATATTAGATGAATGATCATCTAGTCAACTGCCTGACCACTTCAGGGCTGACCAGAAGTTAAAGTATATTATTAAAGGCATTCCAAATGCCTCTTAAACACTGACTGGCTTGGGGCATCCATCACCTCTCCAGGAAGCCTGTTCCAGTGTTTGACCACCCTGTCAGTAGAGAAATGCTTTCTGATCTGCACTCTGAACCTTCCTTGGCAGAGCTTTGAACCATTCCAATCCACCCTGCAATTGGATCCCAAGAAGAGCTCAGCATCTCCCTCTCCACTTTTCCTCCTCATATTGCTGCAGAGTGCAATGAGGTTGCCCTTCAGCCTCCTTTTCTCCAAAGCAATCAAGCTTAAAGTTCCCAGGTGCTCCTCAAAGGACACTCCTTACAGCCCTTTCTCCAGCTATATTGCACTCCTCTGTATGTATTCATGGACCTTCACATCCTTTCCAAATTGTGGGGCCCAGAATCACGCACAGTACTCCAAATTAGGCCACACCAATGCTGAATACAGTGGGATAGTCACCTCTTGACCACCTTGCAGAGGGATCTAGACAGATTGGAGCATAGGGCAAAGACTAATGCAATGAAATTTAACAAGTTAAAATGCCAGATTCTATACCTAGGACAGAGTAACAGCAGACACAAGTATAAACTGGAAGAGGAGTGGCTGGAAAGCAGCTGTACAGACAGGGACATGGTAGTGCTGGTCAGCAGCAGGCTCAGCCCGAGTCAGCAGTGTGCCCTGGCAGCCCAGAGCCCAAACACAGCATGACCAGCCAGCCAAAAGATGTGATCATCCTCCTGTATTCAGTGTTGCTGCTTGTGAAATGTTTGAAGGCTGAGCTTGTTCTGCTCTTGTTCTCTGATGTTTTAGCACTGTCAGAGGCAGGATGCTGGAGCAAACAGATCTTTGGTCTAGTTCACGTTGGTTTTCTCTCTGCTATGCTGTGCAGAGGTCCCCACAGCCTGGCAGATATCTAATGCTGCCATAGATGGACTGTAGAAAAGACTAAGAGTCTCTGTTCTTCCATGCAGTGAGGAATTACAGACATCTCCCTAATGCTGTAGAAAGAAAAAGAGCAAAATCAGAGCAATGGTAAACATTAAAGGTGCATGTAAATCATATCGTTTTTGCTAAGCAAATTCAGAGGGTTTTTAGGCTCCAAATGTATCCTATTGGGACACATAAATATAGCTTTCAGATACACATCTTCTATATAGCATTCATGAGAACTTGAGAAAGCAACTACATGCCTTCAGAGATAAAAGAAGAAATAGATGTGAAACCAGAATTATTTCCAAAAGCACAGCTAGAAACAGCCACCCAATTAGATAGAGTATCTTTCTTTTTTTTTTTTTTTTTAATAAAACTGGGGGAAATGGTGTAAAAAATATCAAGTAAAAACATGTTTCAAAGCAACTAATTTTCTAATAAAAGAACATGTAAAGAAGCATTCTCTTTTTACTAAATACTAATTTAAGCCGATAATCTATGTGCAAATCATTTTCATTGGCAAACTCTCAAAAGATTACTATTTCAAGAATTTTAGCTTTGCACTCTTGGTATCAGTCTTAGCTTATGATGAAAAGCTGAAGTTGTGAATCACAGAGATTAAGGGTTTTTTCTCTATGATTAAATACAGATAATGAATTCATAAATCCATGCCAGTGGCTATCAGAAATCCATGATTCAGCTTAGAGCTATGAATTTCAGGGGGTACACTTTTTAAACAAAGTTTTGTCATATACACCCACAATTCCAGAGTAGGTCTATTCCTGAAAAAATAGAAGGACACAGTCAAAATATCCTGTTAATTCTGATTAACTCATAATCATTATTCTATTCAACTTAGCTGGCCTACTGGTGTGTTTTTTTTCAACTATAGGCACTTCTAGGTCTTGACTTTGATTAAGAAGTACCTATTTCTGCAGTTCTTTACTTCTTGCTAGGGAAAAGGAACATTGAAGAGATCCATAAAATAAAGGGTTTTTTTTTCTGCATTTTTCTATCTCACTTTCCCCTGAGAATTTTTCAGTGCTTATAGACAGTTATTGGCAGCAGAGTTAACTTGATATAGACCCATCATTTCTTTTATTCCACAATCAAGAGATGTCAGGATAATATTTCTCAGGATACACTAATTTTAAGTGGACTTAGCTTTTAATGCTTCTTCATGTGATTTCTTTGTAAAGTAAACTAACCACATGGAAAAGCACAAGATGGGTGAGTACAAGATATGTGAGTGGGAGGAAAATACTCAAGCTTTCTAATACTGAAACTGTTTGAAATAGCCAACAGCATTGTTTACTAAACTGACACTACTTTCTAAAGAGTTTCTAACAGCTGTTATATGTCTATATCAAAGGGCCTAAGTGACACTCCCAGGAATATAAGTAGTTCTTCATCACTAATTAGCCATGCCATTGGCTTTGAGATCTTTCAACAAGTTATTGTTTTTGTAGAACATGGATTAATATACAGAACCCAAATCTTCAGGGTTTATTGCAAACCAGACATTCATACAAGGAAGAGATGTCATAGTAGGAACATACAACAGGTTATAAAACTCATTAAATGGAAAGGAAACAGTCAGTAACTTCAGCAAATCTGTCACTCATGTTAAAAGCATTCAATTTGAATGCCCCTGTAAAACTGAAAGCAATAAAATCATGGCTATGCTGGTCCATACTCTGTTCCCTATTTCTAGGCCATGGGCAGAAAAGCTGTTCAGAACCTCAGAATTAAGATCACTGTCTTTTCCATAAATGGTGGAACACTTCCTCTGTCAGCCACCCCATGAGCAATGGCTGAGAAAATAGAAAAAATTAAGCTATGCACATTGATGAAATTAAGTTCTAAAAAAAGCCCAACAACAAAAAAAAAAAAATAATGCCATCATGCTTGAAGAAACTATCCTGTTTATTTAACAATGCAGCATTTTTCAGCTTTAAGCAAAGTTCAAGATGTTTGGGATTTTGCTTTCTGCTCAACCCAAAATAAAATGTTCAACTAATCTTAGCCAGATTTTTACGAGATTAGCATAAAGCAGAGAATTTTCATTGAAATAATGGTCTGAATGTCATTACAGAAAGCATCCAAGTTATGTGAAGGCTTATACTGGTTCCAGAGTTACAAATCCCCTCACCCCCTCCAAACTTTTCTCCCTAGCCTTTATTTTCACTTGGGTGAAAATGGGAAAGTTTTCCTCTATTGCCATGGCAAGAAGATTGCCATCAGAGTGTACTTAACAGGAGTCATATAAATCAGCAATTTGCTTCACAAACACAGGTGCTGGACATCAACAGGTGCCAAATACTCCTTTGCCCTACATGGGAAAAGGACATGTGCAGTTGCAGGAATTGAAACAGTACTGAGACCTTCTTTTCTTGCTGAAGATGCAGAAATAAGGCAAAGAACAAGTTTTTAAGACAGAGAAAATAATGGGGGTCCTGACTGCTTAAGGTAGGGGCATGAGCGGAGTTTCCTTACCTTCTCCTCCTTCCTGAAAAGAGCTCTGTAGAATGTAAGACAAATAAGTCAACTGCTTCTTCCAGGATCTGCTTATGTTACTTTCAGAATACAGTGTTTGTTGTAACAGATGCCTTACTTGAGATGTAAAATCAAGTGAACTGGAAAACCTGTATGAAATATTTTTTTTACTCTTAGCTTATGACCCAGCTGCTTTCATTTTCAGATATTTTATGCTGGCATGGACAGGAGTTTCTTTCTCCAACCAACAGCTTCTGTAACCTGCCATAACGACCTCCTCATCCTAACTTCTGCCTCCCAGACAGTCCCTCTGGATCTCACATTCAGTGTTTTCCACAGTAGCTAAGAGTAAATAATATTTGTGGAATCATTAAAGAATATGTCAGGGCACAGAGTTTTTCAAAGAAAAAAAAAATCAAAATCTAGACTTGGACAGGTTTGTTTGGTTTTTGGTTTGGGTGGTTTTTTTGCATTTTAACCACTGTGAGAGACCTTATTGTAGGCTATTTAGTGCTTAGTGACGAGGTTGTTTTAAAAGTGCAACTGTAGAGTGCAGTATCTGGTCCTTTTCCTCCTTTTTTTTTCATAATACAGTCACCTTCGCATACAGAACTTCACATCACTTAAAAAACTAGGCCTCAGACACTAAGTGTTTAATTTCTGATATGGCTTTAATTTCCTGATGCCTGTCTCCCTGAACTTCTGGTTGGTTTACCATCTGCTTCTGTATGTGAAAATCTGCACCTCATTGATGATCTCATACAGGTTTGTCAAACTGCTTGGAGTTCTGTGGGTATCACCAGAACACAATATTAAAGAGGATGTCAAAAGAGAATTAAATATATGACATACATATCACATACAGAATAATTTTTATCAGGCTTTTGTTAAGGTAACTATGGCATAAACCAAGACAGACTACAAACAACAGAATTTAAGACTTCCTTTTTGCATGTAAGACTGAAGTGAACAAGCAATAATGTAAAAAAAAAATAAGCATCGCATTTTTCTTTAAATGAAATTACAGGCATGATCCCAGCTTTCAGAACCATAATATCTATATAAACAAAGAGTTGTTTCATAGAGACAAATGAAGACTTTTTTTGTGATGATATAGTGCCAGAGTGAGTTTTTTACAACATAGCTCTGAAGATCTGGGCAAAACAGAACTGAAACATAAAGCTGTCTCACAGCTGATGATCAGAGTAGTTCTATGGAGCTATTCCATATAGCTTTAGAGCAGCCATTTGGGTGCTCTAGAGTTTACTCACGCTCATTCTGATTTGCATTTGAATTCAAAATTAGAGATATCAGTTTGAAGTAAAAGTAGTTTTCTACATCCTACACGAGTGGAAGTCAGTCAGATTCACATTTCTGGGCCAAAGCTGGAGATGGTAATAACAGGTCATCTGCATTGGAAGCAACAGTGTTCAGAACTGGAATATAGTTGTTCATTTTCAGTTCAGACAGTATCTCATTTAAAATACATTTGGGGCACACTGGGATTCAGGAAGTAACATGAAGTGTACCTACAGCTGCAGCAAACAGTAAAAGGAGGTGAATCAGGTCTGCCCTGGATGGCAATGTTGCATTTCATAGTTGTTTTCTCACTACTTCAGATCCATATATAGAAAAATACTGAGTCATCTAAAAATTAAACTAAATCTTGCCTGTCAGTTAGATTAAGTGCTCAGCTTGTTCTCTTCAATGATGTTTTGCCAGATATCTGCCACTTGCTACATCTTTGCTGCTTTAAAAGTATTTTCCACTTATGCAGTATTTTACATATTGAATGAAATGCATGAATGACAGGAAAAAAATAAGGGGTAGTAAAAAGCTTATGATAGGTTTTGCTTAAGAAGAAATAAAATGTAAAATTAATTAAGGTTAGGCAAAGAAGTGGAAAGAGAATGTGGAGTGATCTGCCCATATATTCTGGCTCATGTATTTTTTTTACTTTTTTTTTACTTTGAAATCACTCCAGTAACCAGAACTGCCTGAGCATTAGATACAAAATAAATATTACATTTGGTTCTTCTTTAGCTTTACCATTGCTTTTTATCCCAATCCTGCACAGCACTACAGCCCATCAAACTCCTATGCCTGAAGTCAAAGTATAAGCTATCTTTGTTGCTGTAGTCTGTTAATATTCTGGTTGCTAAGTTGATGCACTTATTGAGTTAACTCTTGATGGGTAGTTTGCCTTAATAACACAAAAACATAAGTCCGTGCAGAGTACTGTAAAATAACAGCTAAGATAACTCCTGATTTTTCATGTTGAGTTCTTTTAAATTAGTATAGACATCCCCAAGCTACACTGCATTTCGCAGCACAGCTTATAGATATTCTTCATTTTCCATAATGCCATCAGAATAAAAGAACTAAAAACTTCCCTCATATACCAGAAAACAGAATTTGTTGCTCTATTTTTTTCCCCCCAATAATGATAGCAATATTTTAGCATTCTGGACACCATTTTAAAGGGAGAGAGAAACAATCATGGACACTTTTCTATGTTCACAGTGTATCTATTCATAGCTGAATGACGTTAAAGCCTCAGTAAGGAATCCACAGTTCTTGGGTGCTTGAGTCAGAACAAAGATTAAGGGACAGGAAGCAGCCTTTTTGGGAAAACTACCTATTTGCCTCCTCCTGCCCCCATCTATCTGCACTTGTATCTCTATTCAGCCAGAAAACATTTCACTGAACACCCATCCTTGCAATTTAGAAAAAGAATTTAGTGACACTATCATCTTCCTACTTTGTACTTCTAGCCACCTACAAGTGACATTGTGTTTCTCTAATAGGCCATTATGTTGTCTGCTCAGAAGCGTTTGATACAATTCCTTGCAAAGGTACTAGATCTCAAATTTGTTTCTATCTTTCTAAAATGTGTTTCAGATGTTTAATTTCTTTTTCTTTTTTTTTTTTTCTTTTTTAATGATGCTACTTTCAAATGAAAGCAGTTCTCTATCTGTAACTTCTGATCTGTTCTCCCATATTATGGTTGATCCTTCCTAGCAGTCAGGAGGGCTGTGGGTAAGTAATTTGGTTTTAACACTCTCCACTCTCCCTTGTTACTGTAAGAAATATCTCTAATTAAATTTCTAAGACTGCCAAACAAAGTGAAACAAAAAACTTTAATTACAGCACACTGGGTGCATTGGCCTCCTGACCAAGTCCTAGTACACCTAGAACGGGAGGGACAAGTCCTTTTAAGGTTTCTTGATTTATATAACCACTCCCTCACTCCTCACATGGCGAGCTCCACTCCTTTTCTTCCATAAAAGGTGATATAGCCCCTCTTCTTGGATTCGATTGGGTCTCTCAGGGCTGGCTCGCACTTCCCTTTGCCACTCCATTGGTTGTCTTTACCTATCTACCAGGTTGTTTCCATGTCCCAGCCACGTGGTCCCTCAGCAATGAGCCCTGGCTTGTCTCATTGTCTTACAGGCTTCCTGGCTGGCCTCTATACTGTAACGATAGCCAACAGCAACAAGTAACTGTAACTGCAAGCAGAAGCAGCAGTAAGTAGCTCAAAGCAGACTTGTGAGCAGCAATAAGTAAGTAGCGATAAGCAACTGCAAGTAGACCATCAGTCCCCGACCACCAAATGACCCTCCAGTCCCCCAAACAATACAGCTTCTAGGCATCTTGACGTGAGTCAACCATGGAAACTCCTGCTTGTAATAAAACCGCCTTATTTATTTCTTACATTAACATACAAAAAGCCCAGATTTAAGAAAAAAGTCCATCCAGCTCTCACTATTACCAGAGATAGCTGGGTAATTCCCACTGAATGAAGGGCAAGAAGTGCTGGGATCTGTGTTGAGAGCTGACAGAATTTCAAGAACAGCTGTTAACCAAATTCAAATGAGGAGTAAGGATGTTCAGAGACAAGCTGCAAGAGAACAGTTCAGTTCTTTACCTAAATTGCAAGCAATTATAAATTTTTAAAATAATCTTCCCTATTCAATTTTTAGTTGTCATTAAAAATCAAAAGTGAAATCAAATCATCTGTCTTCTGGGCATAGCAATGTCTTGGTCTGATCCAGCCTCTGCCCCTCCTGGCAGTCTCTGCCCGCATTCTCCAAAAACATTGTGGCTTCGCTCTGGGCCCATTTTCTCTCACCCCCAACACAATTGCTATAAGTTGAGAGAAGGTTTATGCAGACAAAAGAGATCTTATATGGGGAAAATAATATTAGGATTTATTACTAGCAAGATAAAAACTAAAGAACTATATATACAACAATTTTAACTAGGCAAAAGTGCTATGTATTTACAGAAGTACCCCTCCCCCCTTGTATCAGTTCAGGAGGAGAAGCAGTCTCTTTTCTACTTCCAGAGCTCCAGGTCTTCTAAATAATTTTGCAGCACTTGAAAGTTCTTCTTCTATTATCTTTAGGACTACAGCTCCGATTCGTTGCAGCTAGAACTGTCTCTCTCTCCCTCTCTCTCTTCTATGTCCACCTCAGGGCCGGGCTTACCCTCTCCTGGGCTAAGACCAGAGGTTGGGGGTTACCGAGGCCCTGTGGGGTCCTCCATGGACTGCAAGGGACACTTGCCATACCATGGATCTTCACCACAGGGTCACAAGGGATAATGGCTTTTGAGTCCACCTGTGTTTCCTGTGGGGTCCCTTCTCACAAGAGACAGTCCTTGATGGATCTCTCTAGCGTGACTACACCTTCGGGCAACAGTTCTTCCATTCTCTGCTGTCCCTCAGGGTCACAAATTCAGCTGCACCAGCATGGATCCCTCACTGGGATCATAAGATCCTGCCTGGGCAAACTTGCTCCAGCATAGGTCTCTGTCTCCATGGGCCACAGGTTTCCAGTAGGACTGTGTTTCATCTTAGGCCTCCCACAGAGTCACATCTTCTTCATGCACTCCTCTGCTTCGGTGTGGGCTCCTTCATGAGCAGCAGAGGAGAGTTTCCGCTCCCCAACAGTCTTCCACAGATGGCAGGGGTTTTTAGTTTTCAGTCTTTTCCCTGCTGAAGGGAAAGAAGGGAGGGGAGAGAAGGAGACCCCCTTTGGGCTTCTCTTTTCTCTCCTCTGGCTGCCAGCTTTGATGTTGGAGGCTGTGCTATCTCCCTCTGCCTGGAATTCCTTCTGCAGTATTTTTTCATCCAGGCAGTTTTCTTCTAGAGTTTTTCCTCCACTCATTTACATGTCTTGGTCAGGGGGGCTTCAGTGCCACACCTGCCTCCCACCCAGGGCCAGGAGAGGAAGGAGGCCTGGCCCACCTGGGGCCTGCTGCCTTCCCCTACATGGCTACTAATTTCTTCTGCGCCACCAACCTTCTCTTCTGTTCTCTTAAATGTGTAATTGGCAGAGGTGTTACTAAAACTTTTGATTGGTTTTGCTTGGGAAATCCACCTGGAAAAAACTATTTTGGGCTTCAGATGGAGCTGGTCGGCAAACCCACAACAATTAGTTACACATCCATGCTAAAAGTAGAGGGATTTTTCATTTTATAACCTTATTTCATAGGCATGCTGCTTGGAGATAGCTCTGAAATAAATTTGCAGATGACACCAAGCTAGGGGGGAGTGTTGATCAGCTGGAAGACAGGAGGGCTCTGCAGAGGGACCTGGACAGTCTGGAGAGTGGGGCTCATTCCAACAGCATGAGGTTCAACAAGGCCAAGTGCCGGGTCCTGCACTTTGGCCACAACAACCCCCTGCAGCGCTACAGGCTGGGCACAGAGTGGCTGGAAAGCAGCCAGGCAGAAAGGGACCTGGGAGTTTGGATTGACAGAAAGCTGAACATGAGCCAGCAGTGTGCCCGGGTGGACAAGAAGGCCAATGGCATCCTGGCCTGGATCAGGAACAGTGTGGCCAGCAGGACCAGGGAAGTGATCCTTCCCCTGTACTCAGCGCTGGTGAGGCCACACCTGGAGTGCTGTGTCCAGTTCTGGGCCCCTCAGTTCAGGAAGGATATTGAGGTGCTGGAGCAGACCCAGAGAAGAGCAGGTGGTGAAGGGACTTGAGCACAAGTCCTATGAGGAGAGGCTGAGGGAGCTGGGGTTGTTTAGCCTGGAGAAGAGGAGGCTCAGGGGTGACCTCATCACTCTCTACAACTCCCTGAGAGGAGGTTGTAGCCAGGTAGGGGTTGGTCTCTTTTCAGTAAGACAAGAGGGCATGGTCTCAAGCTCTGTCAGGGGAGGTTTAGGTTAGATATTAGGGAAAAATTCTTTACAGAGAGGGTAATCAGGCATTGGAATGACCTGCCCAGGGAAGTGGTAGATTCTTCGTCCCTGGAGGTATTTAAGAAGAGACTGGATGTGGCACTTAGTGCTATGGGCTAGTAACTGTTGATGGTAGTGGGTCAAGGGTTGGACTTGATGATCTCAGAGGTCCTTTCCAACCTATTTGATTCTATGATTCTATAAGATCAACCAGAGGAGCCAGCTGTTGCAGACTAGGAACTGCAGACCACTCCAGGCATGTGACAGAAAGCAATCATCAAGACAAGCAATCAGAGATGCAAATGAGCTCTAATACTGAAAGATGTGAAAAGCCAAAGTTCTGAGCTATCTGCATACATGAAAGTCACTCTGTGCCAGCACTAGGTGACATTGATGTAGATCACTGGGTATCAGTGAGTAAAAGGTTGAGGGGAAGATGGAACTGTTTACTCTTCTCCCTCCCTATTTTAACATTCAACCTACGAGGGATTTTTGAAGGAGGAGATATCCAAAGCCTTATGTGTGTAGTGAGGAGTCTATTGAACAAGAAAATACTCTCTACTTTTCCCTGCTTTTCTAAGAACTTCCAAATAGCACACAGACAACATCTGCATGATATATTTGCAAAGCCTTTTAACTCCTGTCTCTGGATCCAGAAACTCCTGGAAGATATGAACATCCTTTCCCTCCACCCAGCACACTCCTGGTCTCCTGAAGAAAAAGAAGGAAGCAGAAATGGCAGGCGGAAGATGCTGACCTATAGAGGAGCAACATGCTGGGAAAACAGCCATGAGAAATAGAATGTTCCTCCCTAAGATCAGACTGTTCTCAATAGATTTTGATGCTAGGGTCAAGTCAGCATCTTTATACCCAAGTTATGTGTTATGTGATCTTTTCTTGGACCTTTTATATTCCCTGGAAGACTTCTCTCTAGCAGAGAGAAGAAAATCCAATCCAGGTAGTAGGTTTGAGGAGTTCAACAGTGAGCCTAAGTAGGAATACTTACTGCATCTCTGTGTTTCTTCTCCATTACAATGAGGCATCCTCAAAATGTGAATAACACCAAGGAAACTTGCTGTTATTTATTCCACTGAAAAGAAACTGCAACAAATCCAGCAGCACAAAAATTTAATAATAAACCCAAATAAATAAGAAAAAAAAAAACATAAATAATGTCCTGTTCATCAGTCTAGCCACTGGATTCTGTCTGCCATGAAACTGCTGGTACTCCCAAGGGCAAGGCTGCCATTAAAATGGACCTGGACAGGCTGGAGGAATAAGCCAACCCTCACCTGATGGAATTCAACAAGGACAGAGTCCTGCCCATGGGAAGCAAGAGTCCATTTTAACACTGCAGACCGGGGATAGACTGGCTGGGGAGAAGCTCTTTTGGGAAGACCTTGGAGATTTACACAACTGCCAAGCTGAACGTGAACCAGCAATATGCCTGGGCAGCAAAGACAGCTAACGAAGTATCTAGGGCTGTACGAAGAGGAGAACAGCCCCTAGACTAGGGAGAAAGGCTATGTCCTCCTACTCAGAACTTGTTAGACTGCACTGAGACCTCGCAATGGTATAGATAAGCTGTAGCAAGTCTAGCAGAGGCTACCAGGTTGGTGGGGACTGGAGAATGAGGACTTGCTCAATAAGGAAAGGCTAAGGGAGAAAGACTTGTTCATCTTGGAGGAGAAACAGCTTTGGAGGACCCTCATAGCATTCCCAAGCACCTACAAGGAAGGCATGGAGAAGATGGAGCCAGACTCTTTAGTGTCTTATGGCTGGAGGATGAGAGGCAAAGGGCATCAATTGTACCAGGAGAGGGCTCAGCTGGACAGGAGTTACTTTCTCACCATAAGGACAGACAAGAGGCAGAACCAGTTGTCCATGGAGGTTTTGCAGACTCTGTCTTCAGAGGTTTTCAAGACCCAATTTGAGAAAGCCCTGATCAGCCTGTTCTGACCTGAGAACTGGCATGGCTGGGGAACAATACGTTAAACCTCCAAAGGTGCCTTCCAGCACAGAAAGATCTGAAATCCTATGAAAGGAGGAAGAACATGCAGACATGGCCACTGTCTGTGTCCCCAACATACAGAACTTCCATATTAAACATATAAGGACATGTATACCCATTCCCTTTTGTGATGGATCTCTTATTCATGAACTTGGCTAAAACCCTTCCCTGCTACTTTCCCTGCAGATATTCTGCATATGATTTTACAAATACTAATTTTAGAACAGTTTAGAAGTATTCCTCAAGCACAAAATAACTAAATTTAAATTATTTGGGGAATTATCTGCCTGACTCCATGGTCACAATAGCAGCTGCACTTTTAATCTCCAATTCAGCAAATATTTATGAAAGCATTTTTATTGACTAAGCAGTGTCCCCACTTTTCAGTTTTACCAGGATTTCTTATCTGAGTGAAGGTACACTTATGTTCATGTTTGCAAGGATAGGTAATGAATGCCATCTCTCTAATTTTATCTCCAAGTGAGCAGGGAAAACGAGAGTTTTTTAACATAGGAAGGTATTTTCACATCCTTAACTGCATTTTCTTCCTTGCGTTTTTCTCCATGCTGCTCACAAGCAGCAAACAAACAAAAAGAATATAGACCAGAAAAGGTAATATCAGTGTTTCTGAAGAGCACTCTGTCTGCATATGGAAAACTTCCTCACTTTTTAACATGCTGCACAGAGGCAACTGAGCCTCATTTCCAGTAACATGTTTTGGGCCTCAGCCTGAAATTATACTTCAAGACTTGGACTTTTTATCTAATGCGACAACTCATACTACTGTGGGACACGTAAGCATACCAAGATAGTAAAATTTGTATATAAAATTCAAGTTGTGGTTGTTTGTTTTTTTCTTTCAGTGCACAGAGAGGATTTAAACTTAATTTTTCAAGTTGTTTGTTCTCTTGAAGGAGGCCCCACTCTGCATGAACCCTGGTATTTACGGTGGAATCTGGCTAGCAACAAGCACTGGGCCAGCAGGTTATGTTTGCAATAAGGGATAACATCCTGTAAATTTTCAGATAAGGCAATTCCTGTCAGTCCCCCATTTTCCTTTTGATAAAAATTGAAATAGGGTTAATGTTTTTCAGAATAAAGGCAAACATGCTTGTGAAAGAAAGGTCCATGTGAGCCTAGGGCTGGCTAAACTCTGCTCAGAAATTAAGTTAGTTGTTTCTCCACATCTTCCCCAGCTCATTCTTCCTCTCAGACTGAGGGGCTGGAGTGTGGTAAGTAGCCAGGAGCAGGCACTAAATGGGCAAAAAAAGCCAGAGGAACACAGAAGTGCATCAATACTACTGAAGGCCTGAGGACCAAGATGGCAACCGCTGTTTCCAAAACTGAGTTCCATGATAATATCTCTTTGTGGCAGTCACCTCATGCAGCTCCCCAGAACTCAGACACGGACCAAGGATGGAACATGTCCACTGTGCATTGCCACTGCTGATAGTCTCCTACAGGCAGGCCTACTGTTCCAGTGCTAATGCCAACCCTATAATTGTATTTCACTTTTTTTCTTTTACTTCTTTGAACATTGTATCCCTTGAATGTTTCTTAGAATGGTATTCCAGAGCTCAAGAGCTCCTTGAAAGAAAAGGAAGAAATCCAGGGTCACTTTCCTGGACTACAAGGCTGGATTTCTGTCTCTGCCTAGCATTGTGCAGTATTTATTTCATCTTCTGGCTTTCTTATGCTTTGCTCTAAAGTAATGAAAGTTTCTTGATTGGCAAGAGCACTGAGCAGACCAGTAATAATCTGCTTACACGCTTCACTGATGAAAAAGAGCTAGGCTATAGCAGGCTTGTACTGTGCTTCGTCACCATACCCATTGGGGATTAGGATGATTACAGCAGTGATCAAGGCCATGGAAAGGATTTTATCCTGATCATGCTTTTCCTGCTGACACACTATCTATGGCAGCCATTTCCTTAGTCAGGTTAATGAAACCCTCTTTCATTTGTGTTTTCTTATTTAGGATGACAACTGCTATAAGAAAAGATAACCCCTCTGACCTCAGCCATCATCTCTCACTGCAGTTTTTCATCACTGAATCTGTTAATTGAAACTCCGGAGTCAGAAGACCAGCACTCTACATAGTTTAGTTCCTAATCATGTGAAACCTGAATCCCAGTGAGGAATTTATGTATAACACTAATTATGACTGACATTGCCTGTTGAGATGGGAGATAAAAATCACATCACTGTAGCTGGAATGGTCTTGCAACCTCTCTACAGCTGTCTTAATGTTTCTCTACAAATAGCTTGACCTTTAGAAAAGAGAGAGTGGAGGAAAAGCAGGAGATGTTTTAGCGTTAAATGATTCCCATTCGTAACTCTATGAATGGCACATTTGGTCCAATTTCCAGACTCTGGCATTTCTAAACTGCCATGTTACAAATAGGTAGCAGGCTATAAACTTTCTCCCTAGAGAGAAGGAAGGTAATCAAGTCAGTTCTCCCCACAGCAAGTCTGTGATGCTGCTGTGTCAAAAATCCAGCACCCACTGACAGTGCAGAGGCAGTTCCATGGGGTTACAGCACAAGGCCATTGGCCTATACAGCAACAACGAGCCACTGATGTAGATCACTTCTGCAAAGTGATTCTACAGAATGCATAAAGGTGATGGAGAATCAGGACTCAGTTCCTTTAACTGCCTCTGCATTGCTCTTAATTCACAGAGGTACTGGAGAAGGTTGTTCCAAGACTAGTATTTCTTCCTCTTATTCTCAAATGCAGTAAAAGGGAGAAGAAAAGAGAAAAGAAAAGAAAAAAAAAAAAAAGAAGAAAAGAATCAATGTGGAAAGAAAAAGGAGGCTTTGACTGAAAGTCACAGAGAGTTTGTCACTGCAAGTCTTACCTTTTGCCAGCATCACTAGGAGATATTATTGTTCATATGCTATTGTTCATATGGTGAATGTAAGAAGTAGTCATCCGTGACAGACAGCAACTTTACAACGTAGATAAGTATCTCAGGTGGGGGATTTGTTAGTTACTGTTCAGGAATCAGATTTGATGGTTTGCTACAGATTTAAATTTACTCCTATTCCACCCATAGCTTGTCTATGGTCCAAGAGGTATTGAAAACTGACCAACAAATGGGTTCATACAAAGTAAAGACATCGGTGTTGCAGGGTGGAAGGGGGAAAAATTCAGTCTGGGCCCTTATATCGTCTCCTAAAACCAGAAGACTGTCAATGGCTGTTACCTCACAGGAGGCTGAAAAGGAAAGGACAAGGTTGAACAAGAACAAGAAACAAAGAAATAAAGATCTTGTATTTCAGAACTGCTTTACAGTTCCTTCAGTTTGTTTATATGTTTTTCTATCATTTCGGACTCAAATACATTGCTTGCTTTGTTTGCACAATCTTAGCTTTACTGTTTTCTGTGTATTAGAATAGTTGAGAGAAAAATTTAAATATATAGAGCAAATAATATGTATTTCATGTCTAAAATGCTTTTGAAGCAAAAAATACGTCATGGATTTGCTAAATTGGGGCTCTCATCAAGCTCAAATCAAACACTTTATTCACATGGGTTTTGCCATACTGTTTCTAATAAGAGCAGGAAATAACATACTCAGACTTTTCAGCATCTGATAGTGATTACTTAAGAGAGTAGAGTGGATAACGTTTGCATTCTAGCTCCCATTTGGCACCTTACAGCACACACAAGCTACAGCAGTGCCTTTATCATGAACTTCAGGAATGGAAGAGATACAAGACTGTTGTCATACCCAGCAACCAGGAAAATGCAAAAGAATCAGCCTTTGGATGGACAGCTCTGTTATTTTAGTGATATTAGGCAGGTATATACTGTAAACAAGGTTTGCTTTTTGAAATGTTCACATATGTCACTGCTTCTAGCAGCAACCACTATTCTCAAGACAGCTGTGGAATCTCCTCTTTTATCACCCCTGTCTTCCCACCAGTCATAAGTAGGATCTGAATTCAATTTCACATTCGCAACAAATTACTTACTGGCACCTAGTGTGAAAAATGGAAAGTTCTGCAGATTTACAATTTTGTTAGAAAGTTACACAAACATTTTCAGATGTTTAACTTTCACAGGAGTGGATGGGATTGTACATCAGATATCTCTTTCTATATATGGACATGGTTTATAATCTTGAAATTGCAAGCTGCATGGATATATGCTTTAACTGGATTGATGAACATTCAATCTGAGGAATCATGACAGCAGCAGGAGTTTATGCTTCTGCATATAACCTAGCTATTATATGCTCCATGCATCAGCACATGCGTGTGTTCCCAGTGCCAAGATTATATCAATGGTCAGAGAGACAAGGAGAATTTACATTAATAATCTCAATTTAGTGACCTTCCTTGGAAACAGGACACTCACTCATTTACACCCAGAAGAGCAATTAGGAATTTTCTGCAGAAGTTGCTGCAACAGCTTCAAAACAGTTTTAATTGGGAAAACTGATAGCACCATCTCTGCCTCACTCCTACTAATTGGCAAGGCCCAGAGGCAGAAAAGCTACAGTTTCCCTCTGGACTGTATGTGTGCTAGCCAGCACCATGGTGCTGCTCCTGGCTAGTGCAGGCTCCTGGAGCACAGTGGGACGGGTATACTCTCACTGCTGAGCACACACACCTAGCTCCAGGCCTGGAGGAGCTCCTGCAAGATGCCCAGACAGAGATCTAAAAGCATGGAACACAGGAGTGCTGGTACAGTTGGTAACTCTCTCAGCCATGATCAAGAGCCTGGAGTAAAATTTTAGTGGGAAAGTGATACAGAACCTTAAGGGAAGCGTGGCATAATAAAGACTGCTTGCTGTGTCAGTGAGCCCTGCCCTTTCTGCAGAAGGAAATTAGCTTCCATTGTGGCCGGCAAGCCCAAATCAGTGAGAAGAACCTACAGCAATGATCTGACAGGTGGCAACTACAGGCTTAAGTCGTCATTCTCACAGGAGCTGAAGACCCCAATAATAGCATATGGTGCCCTGGGCTGCAGACATCTGACTCCCACCTGCTGCCCAGCCAGCCTATGATGTGTCTGGGCTGTAGGAAGGTCTTTAGTCAGCTGCTTATTTTCCTCACCAGACTAAATGACGGCAACATACCGCTGTCCAAACATGGATACTGCTGGGTACAAACTTGATCATCATCCTCAAGTGCAATCATTTGCAATCAAGTAGCATCCTCATTTGCCACTCATATGTTTCTCTGTTGTGCAGGGAAGAAAAGCTCAGTTTCTCTATTCCACCAGGCTGAGCATGGCAGGCAGGAGCAAGGAGCTGACAAATCCTTGCAAGATGTCTTTTCTGTAAGTATACTACCTTTCTCCAGCACCACACTATGTTCAAGTCAATAGCAACTGCAGACTAAAGTCAGGTTTCTTTCCTTCCTGACCTTAAACTTGCAAAATCTTCTCCCTTTTCTTTGAGGCTGCTGGAAGCTTTCAGGTATCAGCAATTTCTCTGATAGAGATCTTGCTAAGAAAGAAGTCCTAGACAAACATTTGGTAATATCTAAAGACTGGCAAACTACTCCCAGTAAAATATCAAGTGGAAACATTTACATGTTATAAGAAGAAGGAATGTTTCAGAGGCCAGGACAAGCACTTTTCCCATGCATAAACTGGCATTCAACAACTCCCAGTTGAAATACTACAAATGTGCTTCTTTAGAACACATACTAAAATGCACGAGAAAGCAGCATTAGAAATAATAGTCACCAAGAACAGTTGAAACATTTGCCCACTACAGAATAGGCAGGCAAAGGTAAAAGATGGCTAAAATCAGTTGTAAGGAAAAAAAACAGCAAAAACTATACAAAACTTCTCTATAGTTCCTATCAGCATAGGGTGTATGGTTCTTTTAAAAAAAGGGTAATTTTTCTTTGATTGCCTTACCCTCAAAGTACTCCTTGGCCGCTCAGTTTTTGCTAAGGCAATTAGACTTTCTGAATTCATTCTTCTTTACCCATTGTAGGGGAAACTTAAACCCCTTAAAACCTTGCCTAAAGTCTTTTACATGACAAAGGTAGTCTCATGACCCTGATTGAGCTTGGGCCCAGCTGAGAGTTTAAATTCAATACAGAATTATTTGTAATTTGTACTAAAGAAAAAAAGAAGCAAGGCTTTCAGAGAAAGTCAGTTCAGAAGTTCACATTTTAAGAAAATCATATATATATATATATGGATTATATATCATATATGTCCAGAACATGGATAAAATCACTCTCTGGGAGACCGATCTTAAAAAAAGTCATCCCCCCCAAAAAAGGGAAGACACAGATTTAATTTTTTAAAAAAAGGTTCAGAGTGAACTATTCCTGATACCTCTATCAAAAAGCAAAATAAAAATTAAGAACTAATTCCATAGTCATTCTGATGGGGAGGGAAGAGGTGAAGGAAACAGAGAGAATCCTCACTAAACGAGTGACAATCAGCAGGTATCCATTTATTTGGCTAAAGCAGCACAGTGTGCCAGAAGCACCACTAGTACCTTTTGAATTGTTTTTTGCCTTTTACTTCAGATTATTTTCTTAAAAACTGGTATGAAAGAGTTTCTTTTCTTCTCCAGTGGTCACAGCAGAACTTAAACATTAGACTGGCATAAGCTATCTTGACAAAAGAGAAGATAAACACCAAAGACTCAGAAAATGCACTCTTTTGGAAATATGCCTCCTTCAGCAAATTGTTAGACTTGTCCACACTCTCTTCTGTAAGGAAAAGTTGCATATACTGGAATTTAGGTCTTCAGGGACCATGCTCAGACCAAGAGCTTTATGTTAGCGTGAAGTGCTATGTGTATTTGGGATGTGTTGGAAACAGTATCCACAGCAGGTGGCAGAAAAATACCTCCTTGGAAATGACAGAAGACACTAATTACTCTCAGTTTAAAGATTAAAATACAGACATTTGCGTGGTTTACACATCACTAGTCAACTCTTCCATGTCATTAGTCCTTCCACTGACTTCAAAGCAGAACAAATTTCTTTCATGGAGAAGCATACTTTCATTAGTGCCATAGTGAGAAGGACTAACACCCTCCTTTCCCCTCCCATCCTGCCATTCCCATTCCCCACTAAACAGAAAACTAAATCTCAAATCAGCTTTTCCTTTCTCTTGCACAGGTGCTCAAGAAAGGCCTCAAAGAATAGCTGTTTAGGAAACAGCAGGAGAGAGCAGATTTTGAAAGCATGGAAGAACCCTACTGTGAGCTTCTTTCTTGATGGATCCAGGGCTGTATTTACAACAAGAAAATTATTATAATCTTGCAAAATAAAATGCTTATTTTCAGTACCTCACCTCTTGGTCACGTGTGGAACTTCAATAACTGTATGTGTACTACAGTATAATTAACAACTCCATTACACTTATTACACAGCTTCTGCATGGAGCTTAGAAACTCATTTCAAGGATAGAGTCTACAGTGCTCAAAACCTGGTGACCCAAAAAGTAAGCTTTGAGCAAAACAGTAATTTGATATCTGCATGCATCCATAAGTGAGGCCACTTTAAACGATTTTACTAAGTTTGACAGACACCAAGATTGGTTTCTGAATCACATTTTCCCCTTTTCTTCTCACTTCAGCCCATTAGGAAGCCCATTTTTCTTCTTATCTGACGCATAGTGGGAGGGGGTAAAGAAACATAAAAGCAACAGTCTCATACTTCTTCAAAAGAATTTGGAAGCATGAGGGCTGGAATGCAGGAAAAGAGTTAGCTTGTTAAGGCTGTCCAAAGCATCAAAACCCCATTCTTCCCCATTTGTACATATAAATACTGCATTTTACATTTGAAACAACTTCCTGGTAGTTTTGGCCTGACATGGAAATTACTAGAAGCCAGTATTTCTTTTATTTAAACTTTATCTTTTAGAGGCAGGCTAGTTCAATTCCAGTTTCACTACCTCTACTTCTACAAAATGCTGAAGATTATTTTACATTAAATGCTTACCAGACTGAAATTATACCCCTAAGTCATTTCATAAGGAAACAAGAGAATTAGGGAGTGAAAACAGCATGGAAAGGAAAAAGGTTGTATTTGCAGAAGATAGGCAACATAACCTCGCTTGTACACACACTTCAGGTTTGATAGCAGTTTCTCCTAGAGCTGTATTTGGATGTGTTTTAGGCTTGAAATAACAGCTTCAGCTACTTACTTTCTATAGTTACAACAACCTCTAAGACAGTACTTAAATATGAATGAATAGAAATGGCTATTCCAGCACTCAGGCTCCCCCCTTAATTTTCACAGCAAGGTCTCTTGGGCAGATTTCTATAGAATTCGGACAACCTATACCTTTGATCAGCAAATCAATCTGATACAGAATGAACCATTGGTAATCAAAAGCTAGGGAGAAAGTAGTTTGATAGAAAATATGTTTGTACGTAAGGAGCAAGGGAGCACGTAGAGATTTGAATGAATCAGTATTTGCACTTGAGACAGACTATTTCAGAAAAACTATTTAGTTATACTTTTGTTTAAACATAAAATAAAAAATTAAATGTCAAGTTTGGAAAAAAATCACTTAGCTTTTAATAACATTTTTTCCTCATTATCTTCTTGAAATACAGGCACCTATCAATGTATTTTCCCAAATCTGTCACAAATTTTACTCACAGATAGATCAGTTAAAGGTTTACCATCTGTTGGTATTTTTTTCCTGACAATTGCTTCAATAGAGTAATTGCCTATAGACAGGAGTATACTGACTTTTTTTATTTTACTTTTCCAAATACAGTAAGTTATCATGGTATAACATGGGGCCACAGGGATTTGAGACCACTTAAGGGATAAATGAGGGAAGATTAAAGTTACAGGTTCACTGTTGTAAGTGCAATACTTCTTCTCTTAAGAGTAAAGATTTAGGAGATTTACAAACCTAATCAGCTAGCAGTTGGATCTACAGAAGGGAATATTTCTATCATTTACTGACATTTCTAAGTATTAGGTGAAGGAGGTATTATGAGTACTTTTATTTTGCTCTTGAAAGACTTGATTTTAGTAATAGGACAGATATTAGCACATGAATGATATGACTTTGTACACATCATAATGTAACCTTCTATTAAAAGTTTAGTCTTCTTTCTCCCAGCTCTCCAGCTTAAAAAACAAAAGGAACATAAAAGAAAACCAATAATGGTGTTTGTCTCTACTGAGGAAAGTATGATAAAGTTACATTCTCCTTTATATATCAAGATTTTAGATAGGATTAGAAGTGCTCCAGGCCAGCTCTGACACATATGGTAAATACAATTTCAGACTTTGTATGAAGACAGAAAGCAGAATAATAAGTTCTTAAAGAAAAAATGCAAAAGAACAGACACATAAAGGACTGACATAAATGTTGAAAAAATAATTCATTTGTTTAGTGCCAGACCATCAGATAATATTGATTATTTGGAGTCATATTTTTAAAAGCTGTGAGGTGAGAGTTTTTAGCAATTTCACCTTTTTGCTGTCTTTCTCCTGTTTTTCTAGTGCAATAAAAAACTACAAAATTGTTCATAAGTGCTATGCAGCAGGAATATGTAGTAGGCATCCGAGTTCCCGCAGCTGGCTCAAGTATCTAACTCATCTCAATCGCTGACAGCATTTATGTAGAAGGACCCATGTGGGAGAGCCTTCCCTGTCTCCATTTACTTTGGGCAGTGCTTTACAAGAACACAGTTCAGGAAAATAGCTCATCCTCTGCAAATAGCCACTCCATAGTGAAAAATGCAGCAACACAAACTGAAAAGCAGCAGATGAGAAAATAAGAACCAGTGAACACACATATTCACAGTTTATCTTCTGCTACCTCATTCCTGCTTGGAATAGGGCAAAGAGATCTCTTACATTTACAGAGATCTAACTTAGTGGGGCTTGGTGCAAATTTAACCATAAATCTCATATTAATTCTTACCATACCATATCCATAATTCATATGCAATTATAACAAAGATATGAATTATAGCATACAGATTAATATGTTATGTATTATTATAATTCATACAATACCATATATTTCCTGTTAGTTTTGTAATAATTCAAGACTGAATATTTATATCTGGGATTCTAAATTAAAAAATACTATTCTGAGAACCTAGCTACCCAGCATATGTTTAGGTACTCAATTCCTCTTGAATTCAGTGGTGTGGGATTTAAGCATTTCAGGGCTCTTGAAAACAGTCATTATCCACTGAATCCCTACAGACTTCAGGGAGGGTAGATATACAGGAAGCAAATATTCAGGAGTCCTGTCAGTAGGAGATACAGTTTCCAAAAGCAACAGGCATGGAGAGAGATTGTTAATCTGGATAATAATCATCCTGTCTAAAATACCACACAATCAGCTGCTCAAAATTTATAATCTAAGGAGTTATTTTCTTCTAACGGCATTCCCACATTTCACTGCTGTTGGAAGTTGCTACATAATTCCTTTCTCCATATTTATTATGGGATGGTTGTCCTAGGTTATCTGCCAGGGACCTGGCACACGGGAATTCCCTCATCAGTGACTTACTGATGAGCTACTTTTCATAGAATCATAAAGGCATTTACATTCATTCACACTTCTTTCCCACAGAGCAATGCCCAGCTGATGATGAAGGATCCAGAGGATGGAACCTGTGGATGATAGGAATGTCAGCTCACTCCACCAAGGTGCACCAATTCCACAAGCCAAGCATTTCCAATATCAGTTGTAACCAGAAAAGTAACAAATGCCCATACTTACAGCCAGAGAAAAGCTCAGTTATTTTCCATGATTCATCGAACTGCATAGCAAATAAATTTCACAGGTTGATATTTCAAAACAATCATGTCAACAGTGAGACTTAATTCCCATTGCACACCAAGCAGTGTCAAGATCCTGAGAGGGAAACATATGAGAAGCTTAATTTTTAGCTACACAGATCAGCAGTTCTCCACAACAGGAGCGGAGTGACATTTTACAGCTTTCAGGGCGGTCAGTGAAGCACAACCTCTTTCACCTAAATTCCCCACAGGATTCATGATCCAAACACTTTCAGTGTTTGCTGGCAGCTGAGCATCAGGCATCAGGGCAGCATTGGTACCTGGGCTTTTTATACCCCCTCTGCAGATTCAGTACCAGGAATGAATACAGAACAGGAGTAGTGCACTGAAAGCAGAGGTTCTCTAATACCTGAGAGACAATGTTGGAGACTGTGTCTTGACCCTAGCCCCAACCCAGGAGGCATCTAGGAAAAAAGTTCCAGAGGTAATATAGAGGAAAAAATTCTGTGCACAACTTGAATGCCCAAATTCTTTGGGGAGGGAAAAGAGAGGTCTTTCCGAATATAGACCTGTGTAATGACCTAGCACAGAAAGGCAACCAAGATCAAGTTCTTTGCCTCAGAAGAGATAAAAAAGTGGAGTTTCAACCCTGTCGAAGTGCTTTTGCTACCTAGCCACATACAGCGCTCCTTACATCAGCCTAAGCAGGTAAGATCTGTGCTGCAATTCTCATTACTCATCTGAGGGCTTTAAGTATGTAAGTAAATAATGATTTTCACTCTTTTGTGCATAAAATTAATATTAGTAGGTTCTGAGCCTTTTTTCCGCGTAAATATCCCATTTCCTGCAAATCAATGCTCTTTCATGTCATTTGGAAACTTTAAAGGTTTTTTGGCAGAGCAGAAAATTTCATCTAGATCTTTCCATATTCTAGGTCATTCATCTAACTACTGCTTTCCAGTTTATCATCAAACCACGTCTGGTCCTGGTCCACTGAAGCACTTCATATTAAGTGATTTCACACTCATACTACCTTTACTCTGCTTCTATTGCTCCCCTCAAACCTGGAAACCCTTAAGCAATAAAGTAATTTTGTTTGTGTTACACAACTGACAAGTCTGACTCAATATCAGAACTCCTCTAGCAGAGGACAGCAGAGTGAGAGACAAGCTTTAGCCTGAAGACAGGCAAATTAAACTGTTATCTCCATTGTACAGACTAAGCAGCAGAGGGGGAGATTAGGCAAGTTGCCAGAGGTTGCACAAGAAAACATTTGTGATAGTGTAAGGAGCAGAGATACCTTGAACCCTGTTCAAAGCTGCAGACCACTGCTTTTCTTTAGCCTATAACTAAAAGGACAGGGAAAGCTTTCCCTCTGTGAGTCTGGAAGGCAGGTTGTTTCTCAAGTGTTATCAACTTCGTGAATAGTTTTGTTCATCTGCCTGGTGACATTTCCCACTGCTGCTGCTTGCAAGGTCTCACACTGCAGCAGGTGAGAAGAGATTGCTGCTTGCAAAGCCAGGAAATAGCAAACCTGAAGGAATCACCAGAAGAACTGACAGGCAGGCAGAGCATCCTAAACAGCTTCAACTCATCCCTTAATCAATTGAATTGCTTTCCAGTTGATTGAGCCCCTTAGGCTTTCAAATCCTAGCATACAGACCAAGTATTAAAAACTACCTTTTAGTCTGCATTTGTAACTGTAGGATTCAAGGTCAATTCCAAATAGGAAATCTTCACACAAATCTTCAAGATGATGATTGAAAAAAAAAAAATTAAAAAAAAAAAAAAAAGCTGGGAAGAAAATTAACCTCAGATGAAAGCTAGTAATCATCTTGACTCTTGACTCCGATGCTCTCCACGGTTATTATTCCCTCCCACCCCCTTAAAAGAGGAAATCCAGGCAGAAGCAAAAATATAAGAAGTAGATTTTTCTGAGACGACACTGCCACCTATTGTCACTGCTACTGCTACGGTCTCTCACTTTTTAATTAAGCCGTGTTTTACAGTCCATCAAATGTCTGGTCAAAACCAAACCTTTCCAATTCTCCCTAAATCAACTGTTTGAATTAACCCCAACTCTTATCTTCTGCTGAAGATACATCATCAGAAACAATTCAGAATTTTGTTACTGGCCTTCATCACTGCAATAAACAAAACAGATTGGAGCATTTTTTGCTTTCTTAGGTTACTTTTGGGGCCCGGGTAACAGTACATGGAATGGTGTTTATAGTGATTGCTGCCACATGTAGAAGAAACAAATAGCAAATCCTAGCACTTGTGGAAATCGAGGTGCTAGGTTTAGCACCAGAAATCATGCAAGAACAGCAACAGCAGGCAGAACAGATTGGTCTTTTAAGGTTCTTGTATAGTTCATCACAATTTCCCTGTATCCCTGGGGCAGGGTAGCAGCAATGAGCAGGTCTTTAATCTCTTCCTCGGGGCAGCCCAGTGGGTGGGTTCTTAGTGACCTTCTTCAGTGACCATGTGCTGTGGTCAGAGCTCACCAAATGCTTGATGTTGCCTAGGTGCTTCTGCCTTCTGTTACTCTTCTAGAATTAAGATTATTTTTTTTTCCTGACCCATTCTTGCTTGCTTACAACCAATGTGATGATTATTTCTCTGGCTGGATTCAGCCCCATCTTTGCCTTCAAGGTGCTGAAAGTATACACTCTACTGTTTTCAGTCCTTTAGGAGAGCACAAGGCTTTTAAGTGTTATCCTTCCCCTTCCGTTAAAAAAGACTCTGTTTGGTTTATACACTTTAATTATTTCAAAAGAATTTTAACAATTTTCCTCCACAGCAAATTTGCTAGAAGTGTTATTACAACAGCAGTTTTGAAGGGTGCAATCATTTCTAGCAAGTTGCTTTTCTAATGTGTTTTAAGCAAAAAAGTTCAGAGCTAAAGGAAGTTCTTGACAAGGGGGGATCGTTCAAGCATGAAAACTCATTTGAAAAATAATTACTTTAAGTCTAGTCAGTCCTATATATTCACCAGAAGCTGTTAAATCCCCCAAGTTAACAAAATAATATATAAACAAATCAGTCAGGTGGGAAACAGGGCAATAGAAATGGAAGTATTTTAACAAAGACTCAATAGCAAAGTGTAGTAGGGAGCTGTTTCTACACAACTGAATTTAACAATATTGTGATGAGGGACCTGGGGAACATTTTCCTCAGGTTCTGTAAGCCTGTTAGTGCCTTTAACTGTACTCTAAAGAAGAAACCACTAGATCAACAAGATATACAGCACAGTGCTCCTCTGTGTACACATATTCATTGGCAGAGGAAAATCATCTGGCTTCATGTCTTTGCTTTTTCCAGATGACTTCTTTGAGGAGGAAAAGATACTGCAATTTAGAAAACTCCAGTGGCAGATCTCAGCCTGAATCTTAGGCTATAAGCAACCTTTATTGCATGGAAAAACCCTCTTGGTATAAGCAGAATGCACCATATGGTTGAATTGTAAAGTCTCTATAAACATAAGCCACTTGAGCCCCTTTTCCTTTATTATAATTATTCTGTTTATTTCTTCTCCCCATAATTCCAAATTCATGTCCTTTGACATGGCTGAGCTACCACGGGCAGCAATCAAATGCACAGCCCTGGCAAATAAAGAGGAACCTGTGGGATGGAAGGACACAGGGCTCTGAAGGCATCAGGTAGCTGAGTGGACCTAGGATGATGACTTTGTCCTCCAGGCTAGGGCCTATGCCCATCACTGAACACTACCTGGAGCGTGCACAGTAAAGGACATGGTCAATTCTCTGTAGCTGGCAATAACTAAAATACCAAGGACACCTATTTTCATTGTATTTTTCTCTTAACTTCAGTTCAGTGGTTTAATTATGCCTTTTTATACTGTGTTCAGTATTTGCTACAATTCTCTCCCACACATCACAATCTACTTTTCCTAATTATTTCTTCCATTTACCTTTGTTTCTCTAGCTTTTGCTACTGTATGAGATCAAATTCCCCTGCTGCCCTCCTATTAAGTATGTGTCCAACAAGCTACATAACTACATTCCTATATCTCCAAGTAAATCCATTATCTTCTAATGGACTAAATACTATTACACAGTCTCAGTTACTGGACAGGGGTTATTTTTTTTTGTAGAGTATTGACTTAGCTACCACTGGGTAGCTCTATGAAAAACTGAGTGAAAATAAATTGCATCTGTTGAATCATATTGTCACCAGCACTTTCACACACATGCTCTGGAAGCTAATGTTATTTTAATAGTTAATAATGCCCGCTTGTGGAGATTCTAATACTCGATTTTCTTATTTTAAGACTTAGCCCACAAACAGTTGTTTTCAGAGGGATGCTTTTATTTCCCTAGAGACCCAGTCAAACTTGCCTGCAGCAGCACTTCCCGGCTTTCTCTCACACATGCTTGGGAACTCCTTGTACCTCAGGTAATATAAAAGGAAAGATGGGCGTACCACTGCTGATGAGTTGTAGGTTTGGGAAAGCCAAGTGGCATAAAGGAGCATTATTTCCCATCTGTGGTGCATGGACCTAAATGGCTTAAGCTCCCCAAGCCTGCCTTGCCGCTCCTTAAGCTGTGCATCTTCTGAAAAAGAAACAGAAAAGTCTGCTAGGATTCTAGGCTACCTCAAACTCATCACCTTTCCAACGAGTAATCTGGAATTTGAGACAAGTGTACAAATCATACCACAGTCAGACATGATTGAAATGTCCTTATCACTACTTTAGTTTTTTTCTGTAAGAACCTATGGGGTAAAAGCCCCCACACACACACTTTTCCATTAACAGTATAAGAGATGGAGCTATAACACTACTATGAGCTATTTTGATTTGAATATTTTATCTTAGAATTTCAAACTTTGCACTTTCAGGTTCTCGACTATTAATCAACATAACCCAAGGGTGTATAAATACAAAAAAAATCAGCATTATGCTAAAATTGAAACTACAGGAAAAACGTTTCAATCTTCCCCTGCAAATCTACCTTCAGATTGAAAACTACAGCTGAATACTTTGTATTTGCTGAAAATTCACTTATGATTTCAGAATGAGTGAAAGAAAATTATTTTCCTACTGTTTAATTTCAGAAATATGGCATCACTTCTCCAGATCCTTCATTAAGAACCTAGGAGTCTTCATTCTGTCCTTTAAGTAATTGAACTTGTAAAATGTGTTTCTACTCTTGATATCATGTTAACCATGTCTGGCTTATTTTGATTAAACTGGCTGTGCCTTATAAAATTAAGAAACAGAGGACATTTTTAGTAGCAATCCAAATGTCATTTATGTTAGTTATACTTCCATTTTAATTTTCTTTTAAAGTTTTCAACTTTTTTTGCTCAATTTGAAAATGTAAATTTATAATCAACAGAACACCAATATCTCCAGTGTCCTCTTGACTTATTCAAAACACTTAGCTCCCAAGATGATCTTAACTACTGTTTTTTTTTCAGTTTAGGTTTTGGATTTTTTTTGTTTAGCTCAGAAGGCAGCAGGAATATTGAGAAGGGGGATTAGTGTTGTTTTCTTTTAAAATCGTGCAAAGGGTATTTCAGAAAAAAATGGAAACTTGTACAAAGTGTCACTCAGGCTAATGGATTACAACAAATATTCTAACAAACATCATTTAACCTCAAAGCTGCAGTTTATCTCTGAAATGGAGTACTTCTGAGTGCCTTTGTATCATACCCTTCTTTATGATTTTTTTTTCCTTTGAGAACAGCAGGAAAGAAGTTGTTTCACTTAAAAAATAAAATTCTAATTTCATTCAGTCCTAAAAATACAGACCAATTCCTTTGTCCTTGTACCTTGACAGCAAGATTACCACTGACCTTTAAACAACAAAGTCAGGTTGGTGGTAACTAAAACAAAATCCTTAGAGCAATTCCCAAGTTCACCAGGGTTTTTTGGGGTTACCATGGTAGTTTCCTTGTAATGTTCTGGGTAAATCAGCAATGTGGTGTTGCCATCCACAGTTCAGTGTGGACTACACTACATTGTAGTCCAGTGCATACATACTAAATTGATGCTTTTTCTTGCTTTTCAAAGGCACATTACAGCTTTACATCCAAAGCCAGAGATATAATGGTTACAAGGCACAAGATGCCAGAACTACAACCACCACCTGCCTTTTTCTTTGCAGATTTCTTGTACTCCTGAGTTCCTTAAAGATCACCTTCCATCTGCAGATTGCTTTAATGACTGCATGCACTACTCTGCTGAACTGTAAAATATATTTGAGATGTTTCCAAATTAATTTGTAAATATTTTTAAAGCAAGCACTTTTATAAGCTGCAGTATCCTCAGATTTCAAGTGTATGGAAACATGGGATGGTAGTTTGCCCATATGAAGAGACAAGCAACTATGAAATCTGTTTAAAAGCTCGGATTCCATCTAACTATTTAGGAAATAAGGAGTTTCCATCCATTTCAGTGATGAGTACTCACCATATATTTTCAAATACACTTTTTAAATTAACATTAATCAAAGTGTAAGTTTCCAAGTCTTAAGGAATCTTAAGGACTATTAAGGACTCCTTAAAATAAATTTAATTGCAAGATATGTTTGACATTCATGATGTCTTTTCACTTGTATTTCTGGATATATTCCACCTAAAAATTCACAGTTTATTTTCTGACTAAATTATGTATTGGATTTATCAATTCATTTACTCATTTTGATTATTCATTAATTTCTCTATGCCATTTTCAAGACAAATAAGAGGCACCTTGGAGCTGGGGCTTTTTTTAAATGTTCTCAAATTTCAGTCCTGTGAATTTGTCCATTACACTATTAAAATAATAATATTACATTCACTTCAGTTATGACTATGGTTTTATTTATTTCATTTTCATCTTCTAAGTTGATGCTGCAGATGGCACTCTACACCCAGTAAAGAAATCAGTCACCTTTAGCACAGTAAGGCCTTGCTGGTTCCCTTTCTTCCAAATGCAGTAGCAGCATAAAGTGGCATTTCATTCCAGAAATAGTAAATAATGATCCTTATCTAAAAAAAAGAACTTAACCATCTTACATGCAGTGCTACTCTGTGCACTTCACTGACCTGAATTAACATGTGTGAAAATCAGCCCTTGGTGTTGTACACCTGTTTTCTCTAGGTTAAAAAAGCTGTAGCTTCCAGACTTAGGAGTTGAAGCTTTGAGAGCATCTAAATCCTAATATATATCCAGATTTTTTAAGTACTTTTCCATATGTTTGGAAAGTAAAGACACTTGCAGTTCAAATAAGAAGGCAGCAGCCTCCTTGGTAGGACTCATGGGTGGGCAGACTACTGCATCGCCCTACAGATACCTGAGGATGCAGTTACCGTGTTACCCTCTTTGCTATGTCTTCCCATGTTTGTTGAGCTCCTGAAAGAGCATTTGCTTCCTTTTTTTTTTTTTTTTTCTTTAATATTTTGTGTCTATTTTAGCTGTTACACTGTAATCACTTCAATGGACACACTCATGTACATCTGCAAAAATCCTTACATCAGTGAGACCCCATTCCCCACTGTTGTCTAGGCATTATTATGAAACTAAGCTTGAACAGCTTAATGATAATAAAAAACTGGGAAAGATATGCTTCCATAACTTCGCTTTTTGCTATTCTTAAAAAATAATAGCTGACTCATAATGAGTTTAGTCCATCTGAGGCATTAATTTTACCATCCTATAGGTAAAATGAAATCTTAGAAAATCAAAATCCAGATAACAGTGAGACACTGCATTCATATAACCTGTTATTCAGAATACAACAGGGTTGAAAAAAAGTCACATAGAAAATAAGCATTAAGTGTATTTATGTGGACACAATGCCTCCAGGAAGCACAGCTACCAGATGACACCAGTTCAGACACTAAATAAGAACATTGCTTGGGAATTAAGAAGTTTATATGCGACACCCAAAGCTATAAAGTCCCTTTTCTCTTTCTGAAAGAGGCATGTTTCAACGAAAAACAGCTATACAACTAACAATGCGTAACAGCAAATATGTTCTAGGGAAGGGATGTGAAGGCTTTTGCAGCTGCTAATTTATTATGATGAAAAGGTTATCAAACAGGTAATCTGATCTGGACACTACTAAAAAAATGCAAGGGAGCTGATCCTGAATTTACAAAAACAGCAGTGGGCTCAAAGGGGGCAGTGGGGGAGGAATCGCTCAGATTACACACATGGTCTAAGCATGACAGCTTTAAAGAATAGCATCAGGTAACACTTTTCAGTTGACTTTCAGAAAAAAAGAACAGCCATCTGCATCACTTATCTTTCCTTCATAACCATCATTTTACTCTGGGGAAGCCCAGATTCTTGTCAATGCCTCAACAATCCTAAGAGGCAATAATTGCCCCAGCATTAAGGATTGGTGAGGCTCAAACCAAAGCCAGATATTGGAAGAAACTCATGGGTCTCCTCCAAGTGCAAACTCCCCTATCCTCATTGCATCATCCCCAAATTGTGTTCTTCCTTAGAGATATGCAAAAGCCATCTGGATTTGGACCTATGCTCTTTGACAAGATGACTGCCATAGGTCTCTTTCAATCTCAGATGTTCTGTGGGTCTATAAAACCAGCAGGGAGGAAGACTGATTTCTATCCCATTTCTGCTTCACTCACAGAGAGTGAATGAAATTCTTTAACAAGACCTCCAGCATCACACTAACTTTCTCCAAGATGGCTGAGTTACCTCCCCTCAACAGTCAGAGCTTTCCTATGACAATAACATTCACATACCCATGCCACAAGCTCCATTCTTTGCTAATTTCAATTTCTACCAAGTATTCCAGCCTCTTCCCACATTCCTATGGCCTGCTTGCCCAATTTCACCAGACTCTCACTCTCCTCACAAATAAGGTCAGAATAATCTGTGAGGGGCCTGCAGGCACACACTCCCAGGCATTTGCTGCCAAAGTTAGCCAGGTTTAGCTTTCTGGAAAATACAACCTAATTATTCAATCATCTGCCAAAACAGACCATTTTCATATGGGGCCCTATCCCACTGCTGGCATCAGTCAGTCCCTGCAAACCCATCTTGTTTTTCTGTATTTCCCTGCTAAAGCCATATCACCCAGATCTTTTCCATCACCAGCCCAGCTCGCACACCCCAAAAACTTGGGCATGCACAGACAGTTTATTAAATACAACAACTTTCTTTTAACTTATTTTAGCAGAAGCTCAGCAGCCAGTGGAGGCAAAGACTTGATCAATAGCTCATTGACAGCAAGCTTCCTTTCAACTTTCCAAATCGCTACTGGTTTTCCTGAGTTGGTCTGGAACTTCACTTTTTATTTCACCTCTTTATGCTCAGTAGGGTGCTGATAAAGCCTATAGATCTCAAGTTCTTTGACTGCCCCTGCTCAAGTGCTGTATTTTGTTGGTGAGACTCTTATCTGTGTTATAGTCATCCTCAGCTCCCAGCTTGTTCTTCCTCACAGAGTGGCCTTGCTCATACCACTGGTTGATGAATTCCATTGTCTTCGTATATCATAGTATAATAGAATGGTTTAGGTTGGAAGGAATCTTAAAGATCATCTATTCCCAGTCCTCTCGCCATGGGCAGGGATACCTTCCAGTAGAACAGATTTCTCCAAGCCCCATACAACCCAGCTTGAACACTTCCAGGGATGGGGCATCCACAACTTTTCTGACCGACCTGTTCTAGTGCCTCATCATTCTCTCAGTAAAGAATTTCCTCTAATATCTAATCTAAATCTGTCCTCTTTCAGTTTAAAACCATTCCCCCTTGTCTTGTCACTTATCTGCCTGTGTAGAAAGTCCCTTTCCCTCTTTTGTAAGCCCTTTTTAACTACTTAGGAAAGGCTGCTGTCAACCCTTTCTTCACACATCGGACTTAACATGTGGGGTTGTGATATAGGGATTTTCTGAGAGAGTTTGCCTCATGTACAGGACAGAGACAGAAAGGAGATTTGGAAGCTGGCATCGCAAGTGGGATCTCCATATTTGTTAGGTCAGCCTGAATGTGAGGCAAGCTGTCTGATAGCCTCCTCTCCCAAACTCACGAGACAAGTACTCTGGACATGAGGCTCTCATGGTTGGCTCCCACTCTATACTGTGTGGTAGAGGGGAGGTACTGCACCTCTTCACTGTGGCTGAGTAACACAAGGAAACTAAGAAGTTTGCAAGAGGAAAGGCAGAGGATAAAATGTTAGGTGCAAACTGCAAATACCATTATATATCCCACTTGGCTGGGAGCAGAGCTGTGGGAGGCTGTGACTAAGAACATAAATGTGCAGTGCATGGGGCAGGAACTGGCTTATCATTTGATCATAACACTTATTATTGGAAGATGTCAGTCAAAGAAAATGTTACAATGTTATTTTTTATATTACTTTAATTGGAACAGGTTGAGATGTAGAGCTGCTTGCTCCCACCCATGAAGAACAAAGATTTAAGAAGACAAAGGGGAGAGACTTAAAAGACAGGAAAAGCATAAGAATGTAAAAACTGAGCTTACATCAATATTTTAAAGTATGGAAAAAGGTAGTAAAGCAAATACTAGTTTTCTTCATTACATTCCTGGTGGTTTATGACTGTAAAGCTTAAGTTAATTAACATACCAAAGCAAAGATGTAATGTAAATACATTGTTAGTACTTTAAGTAACACATAGAAATCACAAACAAGAAAGCTGTTAATGTTTGTGTAGCTAGGTTTATTTTACCTACAGCATATACATATGTATTATAATCTTATTCTCTGAGATCAGTGAATTCTCACGTATCTACTGACCAGCTCCAAGTGATATGAAAGAATTAATTTTCTGTCAGTGGCAATCTGGAACACCAAATTTATTAGGTAATGTCAGTGCCAGCACTTTTAGTACCCTTTACCCCACAGTAATTAATTGCAATGCTAACTTGACCTAATAGCACAATTGCTAATGCTAGTCTGGATATTCCACACATTTTTTCTTTCAGGATTCAAATACTTGTGGTTTTTCTTCTGAATGTCCTGGAACAAACATTTGTGGCATGTCTAGACCAGCACTTAGTGTTGAATTCAGCTAACTCAAGTTAATTGGTAATCAATTAACTGGAGGTAAAATAGGACCAAAACCTCTATTCCAGGCATATTGCAATCCATCAGAAAAGAAAGGTCCTGCAGCTTTACTCTGAGTGATCTTCATCTTTCCTATTTAAGTGTAAGGTTCACTGAAAAACATTTGCACGTGAAAGTTGGTAGCAAAGAAATTATTTGTGTAACAGTCCAGGAGCCATCTGTGAGTGCAAAGTACTCACAGAGAATTTTTTGAGAAGTAACTTTCTCCTGCTATAATGATTTCTAGGGTATAAACCCAAAGCTACTGTATGACCAGTCCGCAGCCTTGTCTGAGGCAATAACATGATGAAGACATATGTGGGACACAAAGCTTTATGTGAGCACATGGCATGGGAGCTAGTACTTGGTTCCCTATGGCAATATTTAGCTTCCTGGCTGGAGGCTGCGCTTCCCCAGCTGCTTGTTATGAAGCATCCAGCGTGCTCAGCAGACACTGGTGGAACATCACCGACTGTCAGGTGGTTGTTGGTGGGGGCAGCTAGCCATAAACAAGGTTCAAAGTTCTCACTGGAAATAGATCTCAGTACTTGTGCTGGCAGTGTTCGCTTAATCAAAACCAGCTGGAAGTGTTCTCCAGAACCTGTGGTCCCTGACCAAGACCCCCAGCAGAGCAGCACATCCATTACTGTAAATGCACTGGCTTTTCCTTTTGTAACACTCTATTCTTTCCCAGCATTCTGTCACATGTTCCTCAATGTGTCCTCTGGCATTCAGGACAAAAAAACAGTATTATTTTTCAATTGAGAAGTGATTGTACTGCCATGGTATTTTTGTTTACGCTTACCAAGTGTTCTGAGAATCCAGATTCTTGTTTTCTCTCTTACTCTGAAAATGAAGCAAGCTAATCCTATTGACAAGATGCTGCCTGATGATCTTGTAAAAATTGCTAATCCTAGGGCTGTGTTCATTTAGAGGGTAACAGTGCTGTTTACATAACATACACAGAAAAGTACACAAATGCAACATCTCTGCAGACCTAGCAATATAAAAGGGGTATTTTTAAGACTGCAAGTGGTCATTTCCACAGGATTGGAATAACTAGACTGTTGTGAGTCTCCTCAATAACACTACAGCTGCATATACAGATTTATTTACTTATGCTGCAGTGATCTTGTTTAAAAAACAAATGGTCACATGGAAGCATCCCTGGGCATAATAATTACACGCTCAGAGCTTAGAGACTACCTGATTTATTTTAATCACTAAAATCTGTTTTCCAGTACCTTTTTCAGCTCCCAAATCAAATCAATGTTTACAAGGAGAGATAAAGAGATACATCCAGTACTCGAGAAACATTATGAGTTTTCACATGAGTTTTGAGCTATGTACTACAGTTAGATTTTTATCCTTTGATCACCTAAACATGATACAGCCAATTAAAGAAGTGAGTATGGTTCAGTTTGCATTAGCTCTTTAGTGGCAAGCTTCAGCTGGGCATCAGCTTTAGTGTTAAGTGATAACACAGTGGTTCCTCATGCTTCAGCTATTTGCCAAATCTCATTATATTATTTGCTAATGCATTCAGCTTTGCCTTTCTCTCTGCACGGAGAGAGCTGGGAATGTCTTCCTGCTAATTTCCTGACCCACAGGATCCTTGAACTGCTTTTTTAATAACTGCTAGAGGTGTAATGGCAGTTTGTAATTGCCAAGGTTGTCAAGTCTGAGGTTAAGCTCAGAGGACTATATTTAGGCACTTCAACAGGTGGCCTGATGCACAGAAGTGCTGAGCCTGCAAGCTCCTGCTCAGCTACTTAAATACTGAAATCCATAGACCAGCTGAGAGAGGTCAGGACTCCTGAACATCCAGACATGCCTGAATATGTTCACAGGAACACAGTGAAGAATCTTTCCTTTTAACTCTGCTTAGTGTATATTTTGAACTAGCAACAGTTTTACCTAGGTGATCATTATTTTCTTCATTGTTGCAGAAAGGCTGATGCCTGACATTCGCCATTAGTTCTCTCTTCCTCATACAAGCACTGAATCAGTTCAATGGCCAGATACCACTGTTAATACCTGAGGAACGTTAGCTGATTTCACCTTTCCTTTAGAAAATAAATGAATAGTAAATTCAGTGTTGGTTTCTTATCAGTCAGTATTTTGTGGTCAAAAGGTAAATGATACCTTAGCTTCCCTTTGTTCAAAATAATTGCTGGCCTGTAGGGATGGCTAACAGATCACTGCTCAGTTTTGTGAGAGATTTTAAAGTGTGGGCATCTTTCTGCTCACAGGGGGCTGAATGAAAATTTTTTGGAGCATTTCACAGAAAAAAATTCTCTCCAGCCGCACAAATTCTGGTGATCAAACCCAATAATCTTTATCTTCCTATGAAATATGATAAAATGCTCCATTTAATCTGCTGTTAACACTGACATGTCTGCATGAAATGTTTCCATGTAGCTGAAATGGTGTATTTTAATCACAGAAGTGTTCTTCAAAAACCAATAATCAAGATTCTCACCAAATTCCTTAGTGTTTGAATGCATCTGATTTTAGTCTATTATTGTTTTCCTTGTGAATGTTATGTATAAAAACGCTTTTTGATACATAATACAGCTGTTGAAAGTTTAGTGATCTCTTGGCATGTGTCAATTTAAGCCATTATACCTTGCAGACAGTTCATAACTCCTAGACAAAAGCTAAATACTACTTTATCCAAAGTTCTTAGATGTGGCCATTGCTTGGATCAGAAACTCCCTTGTTTGGTCTAGAGGCAGATCTGAATGGGGTCCGATCCAGCGCAAAATGGTGCTGCCCAGATTCTGAAATCAAATGAACAACAGACTTTGCCTGTAGTGAATAATTAAACAAATGAGCCTAATGTTCCCCGCCTGTGTTGATTTTGGCTTATTAATTGTGTGTGTGATCCCGTGACTCATATTTCACTGCAAAGAGTAACCCCCTTGCTGGCAGTCTGTAGGGCTGCTTCCTGCTTTGTTCTCCACCACTGAGCAAACACACCATTTCTACTGTATTTAGTTTAACACTCCTATATAAGCAGGCTCAGGATTAGACCTTCTGTTTATAAGGCTAGGTTTAAAACAAGTTTGTTTTCTCTGCTTAATCCAGATTAATAAGAGATTTGCATTCTGTGTCATTCTTCATTAGCTATAAAGCCCATTAGGATATATTGCTTGCTGTATGACTGCACAGATACTACAACAATACTCTGTTCTTGAGCTCAGCTATAAGGACATTCTTTATAATTAAGTGCTGTGGATCTTTTAATTGTTTTAATATGATGCCTCTGCTTTGACAACCTTTTGAATTCAGTTGACAGATTGGCTCTTTCCCTTCAGAGTTATCAGCTGCATTTAACCTTGCTTTACTTTTAGAAATGGCAGATAGGGCAAGAGTAAAAACTTACAGACCATGAATCATAATTGCCAGTTTTGGAGGAAAAAATTATATCCATATGCTGTTATTACTCTTGATGTTGCATCACTTTTACATGAATATTTAAGCTTTTGTTCTTTGCTTGTGTTTTGTAACAAGGGAACTCTCAGAAGGTTTTGAAAGGTCCTATTTTTTTCTTTAGAGCTGAACTCTGCTGTCATGGAATCTGACTGCAGATCTCCTCCAAACATGATGCTGAGATTGTGCCCCAAGAAAGGAAGACAAATCTGTTACCTTTCTAATACTACAAAATCATATTCAAGTTTGGCTTGTTCTTTTTTGGAAGCAATACAACCATGTCTAGGAAACTATTCCAAAATGGTTTTGACTATTAATACCCAAAAGAGTGACTATCTATTAACTTGAATACCACAGAAGAAAACAGTGGTTCATGTTGCAAGTATGAAAGTCAGTCTCTCAAATGAGTAGAAAAGAAACTGTATTATTAGGAGTTTATAACTTTTGTTCCCCCCCAGATTTTTTTGCAGTACAGTCCTTCATGGATTTTGACTCTTTTCATTTTTGCTACATAGCCAGTTCAAGTTAAGATGAGAAGAGAAAGACATTGTCTGTGATAGCTCAGCCAATTTCTTAATCAAAGAATATCAGTACTAAGTAAATATCAAGCCTAGTGGCAAGAGCAGAAAAGGACTCTCACTGATTCTGCAGCTTCAGCTGCTGAACGTCAGAGATTCCATGACCAGTCACTTGGCCAACCCAATACTTTCCCTTGCATAACATTCATAATAAAAGCATAATAAATCTGTGCATTGTGGAAGAGTCATACTTCATCACCTGGGTATATCCAGGGATGGCCTGACCACAGCAACATAAGGCACTGAGTGCAAATATTGAGGTAGTAGTTACAGCTAATGCAGTACTGAAAATGAGCTGTTTCATGCTGACTGAGAGACTTAGCCCACCAGCCTAATTCCTGTGTCCTGCAGGGAATAAGGGTTCTCCCTACCTTTACCTTCAATTCAACAGGAAACCTGTTTGTGATCCTCCTCAGCCATCTGTGCTTCATCCACAGTCTCACATGCGACTTATTCTAGCTGCAGCCTCATTAACTTTCAATATCCACTCTAACACTCACTGACTTGGGGGCTCAAAGGGAGAGGTAGGTCAAGGTCATTTTCTGAGTCTTGATTACAGGGTTTTGTAGGAGCTAGCCAGGTCTGTTTGAGCACAGTGGCCTTGAGCAAAAATTCCCTTCGCTATTCCTTATCTCAGCATAGATCTATGGGTTATTTGCACTACTCAGCATTTAAGAGAAAAAACCCTCACAAACTAAAGAAAGTAAATCTAAAAGCTTTTCATACAGATAACATTGAGAAATACCTTTCTGTATTGAAGATATAACAAGCAGAGGGCAGCATGCTGATGGAAATGAGTTTCCAACCAGAGGACATTTTCAATATAAATAATAAAATATTTTGTACAATTCCTATTTCTGTGACAAGGGAAGAAAATGCCCTGTGTCCTCCTAAATCAGGTATGTCCATTTATGCTCCTTGCCTCAGATGCTGGCAGATGGCAGTTACAGGGTGAGGACCAGACCACCATAATTACACATCATGGGTTTGATTTGGGGGTGTTTTCAGAAGGTGAAAAGGAAGAAGCAGTGTCACATTAAAATACAGGTTTTAGTGCTTTCTGACTTAACAGCTCAATTGGTAAGCATGATATGCTGGTACCCAGAGGAGTTTTAGGAACAGCACCAAGTAAGCACACAGCTCCTTTAGGGTACTTTCTCTTGATTAAAAAAAGCTATTACAAATCAGATGCTATTTTCAAAAAGTGAGATCTTCGTTGGTGCATATGAAGTGCTCACAGGATTTAGATTTTGCTATCACTCTTTCTTGTTAGGAGATGAATTTTGGCATCCTACAAACACTTGGCTGATCCTACAATATCAAATATTTATGATCCTACAAAGTTTGCTTCTGCATTTTACTTAGAGCCTGACTAGCCCACTAGGATAAAAGACTTCTCATATGAATAGAATACTTTCAAGTTTTAGGCCCAGAGTATATCAAAAGCTTTCTAACATTAAGTTCCTGTCCAAGCCAAGAAGGAAGACATGCCACATTCTCCCCTATATGGTGACTGAACCTTCTGCTGGAGAAAAGCCTGGTGGTTATAACTATCTGGCACTGCCAATGCCTATAAACAGACGGCTGAAGAAGTGCAATTGTCCTCCATCTTAATCTAGCTCAATTAAAGGAGAGGGACAAGCAACCTCCCTGCAGGTTTGTTGTTTTGGTTGTGATTTTTTTGTTTGTTTGTTTGTTTTTGTGGTTGGTTTGTTTGATTTTTTGTTTTTGTGATTTTGTTTGTTTTTTGTTTTGCTTGCTTGTTTGTATTTTCTGTACCGCTTAGCAGAAGTCCAAAGGACAGAATTGAAAAGCAATATCAAAAGGCAAACTCCTTAGCTGACTGGTTTTAAGTGGCACAGGTCCAAGGATTAGGCCTGCAAGCTTTAACCAGCACAAAAATTTTCTATCCATCCTGAATACATAGGGATGGATGCCTTCCTGTTTCTTCAAGAAAAGAAAAATGCACTTTTACTGAGTTGAAAGTCACAGTCTCAGGCTACGACACAGGTAGAACATATTTTAGATTAGCAAAGAGAAAATAACTTGCTGGCCCAAAGGCAACAAGATTTTTGTGCCATTCAGCCCTCAAGCAGGAGATTTTAACTAAGAGTCCTAGAAAGGAACTATTTTACAAGTCTTCAAAAAGTCAGTGTTCAAAATGGCCACCTGCAACTTGAGAAAAAACACTTAATTGCTCCCATAAGCATGGGATATGCAGGAGTTCTGTTTGCCTATGCATGCAAATATTTATGACCAAATTTACAAGCACATTGATGTACACAAGAGAGATGAGGTAAGGCCAGTGATTACAACAAATTATTCAGAAAACTTAAAATATGCAATGTGTTTCTGCTATAAATTGGAAGAAGCAGTATGCATCTGGTACAATGTCTTATTAGGTTCTATAGTAACTGTGCCCGTTCCAGGAAAATAGCATTATTTTATTCTAAAGAGATAAATGAAACTCCTGCTCCGTGTACACTAGAGGCTGGAAAGCTAAAAATTTAATAAATAAAAATATTTGGATGCATGAAGAATGGGATAAAAACTAAGACAGGAAACATTACAATGTCTTTATGAAGACAGGTTTTTTTTACTCTTATAATTCTCTGTCCAGTTTTCAGCTTTTCACTCCCCAAAATGCAAGCCAAACATACAGCATGCTCAGAGATAGACTAAAAAATAGCACAGGAATGTAAAATTTCCATTTGAAGACAGGAAGAAAATATTAGATGTGTTTCTTTTACAAAGAAAGTGAAGAAAAATGAAGGTGATAAAACTGTTTAAAACAATAAATTAATATCTAGGTAGTTGTATCATAATGCAAGCTTTCAAGGGGAAGGCTTTTAAAAAAATCCATATTTAGCCTCTGGAACTTAATACTGTGAAAAGGTAGTGGAGGGACTGTTTCATAAGACCATATGAACTTAGAAAACCACATTAAAAAAGAATATTTCAAACTAAAACTGTTGTGGTATATACAAAATCATCTGCTAAATAGTGCTTATCATTAAAAATGTATGTACAAATTATCTTGCCATTGCTTATGATGAAGTCTCTTGCTCTTCAACCTGGGGTAGGTGATATTGGTCACTAAGCCGTGACACTATTCTCTAACTGTCCTCAGAAATTTGTTTATGATCTTGCATTTGCAAAGGCAGTAACAAGCAATTTTGCATTGAGGATGTTTATATCAGCATAGGAATTTTTACGTCAAAATAAATAATGCTGGATTATCTACAGTCACTTCAATTGTTTATAAAAGTTGATATGAACACTCCCCTGTGTTTTCATCAAACCATAAATATTTATTCTTGGTCCAATCTTAGAATACACTTGTCAGATGTGTATACGCTGACTGGGGAAACAACATTTTAAGTAGTATCCTAATTAGCAGTTAACTAACCTAAGGTGCAAAAGTCCGACTATGAAGACAAGTTTTAAAGCTGTAGAAGCTCATTTTGTTGACAAAAGGATTGATAAACTGTGAAGCACACTTTCAAGCATTTGTGGTTTTTTTCCATAAATATTTTTCCCCTTGAAATCTCTTTATTTTAAACTTCTTAGTTTCTAGATCAATTTGCATCAAATAAACATCCACAATGTAAAGTGGATACCTAAGATGAAAAATTATGAACTGGTTTTTTTCCTCCTCCAAAGCTTAGTTTAAACAAGGCAACACTCAGCACTACTTTATAGGATATAAAGTGATGTGATAACAATTAACCAGTGGGTTAATGCTGTCAGTAACAAAAAAAATAAAGCAAATTTCATATGCTGAGATTTCAGACTGAGATGTTCTGTTTTCCTCAAGAAGAGGCTATTCTTACTTATCTTAGAAACTGCTTTAAAAATAAACTAGGTCTTGGTACTTTTTAAGATGTTCTCAGTTATTGTCACGTGCCAGCAAATGGCCACTGCATTCCCCACTGCTGTCTATTAAATGTCTGTATGGCTTGTGTCCAGTCTGGCATTTGTTTCTATTGAGCTGAAAATGCATAAAAGGCCATTAAAGCTACAGCATGTCTGTAGGCATCCTACTTTATCCCTTTTTTATTCTTCTTCTTCTTAGTACTGTAATGATTTCTGTACAAATGTGTGTGAAACACAAGATTTAATGTTTAGAAAAAAAATTAAAGAAAGAGCAGTGACATGAATAATTACGTCTGAAAATATAATTTGCTTGATAAGTAATGTAATCCATGGGAGTTTCTTCCCATTTTCCAAGAAAGACTGATTAGCTGAGTTTTATGCTAAGATCTCATACTAGCAAGATACTATCATATTTGATAAAACAAATGTCAGTTTATATCAAAATTCATATATCAAAGAATAAGAAGCAACTTACCAACCATTCTCACTGCTGCTTGTGGGTCTTTTTTTGGTTCATATGCTCTTCTATAATGGAGAGGAAGGATTGCACTTTATTCTTTATCCTACCAAAAGGAAATTATCAAGTTCCATTGCTGAGCCAAAAAATTACTTTGCATTATGCTTTCAGAGACTGGTAGGCAGGAAAACACAGAAATTTTTGGGGGATTCTTAACAGAATTTGCTGTACTGGGGCAGACAACTAGTCCATCATAGTTCACCTTGCTTCTGGAAATAGCTTTTGCCTCGTGTCTTCTCTGAAGACAACGTCCAGGAAACCTCTTTTACCAGTCTGCTGTTCTCCATTAGTGTACAACATGCACCACAGAATGACAAGAGAAATAGAGAGAGGCAATCTCTCTCTACCCCCTTCCCTCACATGAACTTCCCAAGTGGATCAAATGGCTTTTCAAGTCAAAAGTCAAACTGTATTCAGAAATAAGCTAGTATATTTCCAGTAAATTCAGGTAAAGAATCTAGAACAGAAATAGAAAATGCTTGTAGCCAACTCCTCTTGCAATGCTCTGACAGAGTAAAGTCAGAGCTCGCTTCAAGTTCTATTTGCAGTCAATTCATTAACTTTTTAAGTTCCAGCAAACCCTGCAGCCTCCCCCTCTATTCCCTAGGAGGTTTTCTTTCCAGTGTTTCTGTGGCCCAGTTCAGCAACCTCTCCATCTAAGCATGATCTGCAGGCTCTGAGTTCTCTCCTGGGATGCTCACTATCTTCCTTCTCATACTCTTCAAGTTTTGCAGCCTCCTCCCCAATTTCTTAATCAGGTGCTTGCAGGAAAGGAGCAATATTATTAACACCTGGAGGAATCCCCACATCTTTATATTTTTTAAAGGAGGATAATTAAAAATGGACAGAAATGTATAAAAGAAATACCTTACTGATAAAAAGAGAACTTTGATTTAAAGAATGAGGTTTTGTCTGAAATTAATGGCCAGCTCTGGAGAATCAGTCACCATTTAAAAAATCATGTGTAGTTACAGTTCTGTAACATTACAAATGGTAAAAGATCCCACAAGTAGAAATAGCTCCTAGTGATGCTTGTTTGTTCTTGTTGTCTTACACCTATGTCCTTATATGCCTTAGATAGGTTTATGGTCTCACTGATATCCATGGGCTTGAGAGCTTGAGCAGTTACAGTTAACTGGAATTTGATAAAGCATGGATGGTCCTTGGCTGGAGGTTTGATGTGCAGGGTAAATAGTAGGGAGCATTCTCTTTAGAATCTGAAAAAGTGGCTCTGCACATGTATATAAAGGCTTACACAGGTGCAGAATAAAGTATTTTCAGAATAAATTTTACTTCACAACTTCATATGGTACATGCCTTTTCTTTCCAAGAAAGAATCACAGAGCTGAGTGGCAGAGAAGGTTGATTTCTGCAAGCTCGCCCCCTCACTTGCTGAGGTACTTAAAGTGAATGAATCCAGTGGCTTGAGGATTCAGATATCTCATGGTTAAGCCCTATAAATGCTGCCATGGTAAAATTCCAGTGCAAGGTAAAGTCACTCCCAGTGACTTTTTCAGAGTCTCATTGCACGCATTTCCACCTCTTCTGTGCAGCCTGGAGTTAGCTGTAGAACATCCAACCAGCCTAAGCTAAGGTCACTCCCAGTGGCACTTCTAACTCATAGTGTTCTTAGATGTTTTGAAATCTGCTTGTAGGCAGCTCAGAATTGGACAGCCAACAGCAGAGGTTACTTTTGTCTTCATCTCCATTTTGTCTGGTAACACTCCAACCATCAAATGGGGGCAAAATGACCCTTCCCTGCAGAGGACCATTGCAATTATAAATTAATAAATAGTTGCAAAGCAATCATCTGTTATAGTACTGAGCACTGGAGCAAATCTCTTGAGGAAATTAGTTCTGTCATCAGAACAGGGTGTAAGTAGCATGCAATGGATATGGCAGGAGGTCTTGAGCATTAAACGGTGAAGGTGAAGTAAAATACCTGTGTGCATGAATTCAGCCCCCTTGGCTGGGTGCCAAAAGAGGCAGGAGTCCTGTAAGAGACCACAAGTGTATTTGTGTAACCAAAGATTGTATTAAATGGCACTGAGCAGTGTGTACATCACAGAAACCTCACTTTTTAGCCCTTTCAGCAGGAGTTACATCTTTAAGACCTGGCTACCTCAGGTGAAGACCTTGCAGAGAAGTAGGTGATCTATAGGATCACTATCAGAACATTTAACATTATTTCCTAGGGTGGTATGATTCATGGATTCAGGGCTTGGTTTTTACAGATCTGTGCAGCATCTTTGAGTGATTTTGGAATTGTGAACCTTGATCTCACCTTCACCACCAAACTGCAGTATTAGCCAGTGTTTTAGCATATTGTATTACTTCATATAAAGTGTTAGATTAATAATTTTCAGTACGACTCAACAATTCCAAGAATTGGAATGTGTGATTATGCAATTCAAGCTTGATGAAGACACTGACAGTCTTTGGGACCTCTGTAAATCCTTAGCTATCAAAGAAAAAGTTTTTGTTAAGGTGGGCTTTTCTGTGGATGTTTTCTGTGATCCAATCATATGACACCCAGTTCAGGTTCTATTGCAATCAGTAAAAAAACACTTCTTAAAAAAAAAAAAAATCATATTAGAACTGTATCCTTGATCTGTCAGCTCCTCAATTTCCCCATCTGAAGGGCAGGAATAAGCAGGCAACATTTAATGGTAGCTGAGCACTTTGAGATCCTTGGATGAATGAGGCCAAAATCTACAGTATTATTTTTGGTCTTGTGACAGACTGGATTTCACTTACACACCATTATTTTGAGAAGTGTGTTAGGTTATTTGCCTATCCATGCTAACAATGATAATAAATCGTTCTCCACACTTCACTAAGAGAACAAAGCCGTATTTACAGATTATAGTGTGGATAAGGCAGAAATACTGTTCCCATCACTACAGTAAAGGATCTGTCAGCACTTTCATTACCGTACTTTAATTCCAGCGGTTCGCAAGCCCGTTTTGATTACCGTTAGCAAATAGACTGTTATTTTTCAGCTTTATTAATGTTAAGTGAATAAATCATGGAAGTTAAAATTGCTTTTGTTCTCCCATAACTAAAATTGGCTTGAAGTTCAAAAAATGCAATTTGGAAAGCAATTCAATTTGTCTAACAGGGAAAGATAAAGTCAAAGGACTGGCCACTTCATATACTTATACTGTAACCTCACAGTCGTGTGTCTAGATCTGTATTGACATGATGATACACCAGAAAAAATAATACTCCTTTGGAGCTATGCCAATTGCTCTGATACCTAGTATCATATTTTAAAACTTCTTAAATGCACATTTACGTTGTGTCTGGGTGGTCCTTGGGTTAAAAAATATGCTTTCAATAACTTTCCCTCAAATATATATTTTTTAATTTTAATAAAAAAGAGGAAATTAAAGACAAAAAAACCTCATGTTATTTTAACATTGAGGTTTCAACAATAATGAAATTCAAATTTAAACTTGACACACCATCTTAACTCATTCAACAAGGTATTTCTAAGAAATACCAATAATAGGATGAGTTAAGATGAATAAATCAGCCCTAAATGAAAACTCCTAAGTTATGTTTCATTCCTGAAAAATGTGTGCACACATTTTCCCCTTATGGTTTTGTAAAAGGAACTTGGAAGCTTGAAACTGGAGTACTTGATAATGTGCAGCCTATGTTTTCATGGAAAGGGCATGTGAGATGGACTCGGGGACCCCAAGGTCAGCAAGCAACATAGCCCATCTCAGCTGCCACCTCCAGGAATGGGACTCAGTAGTCCATGATACCACTGAGAGCAGGAGGAACATGGCCTGGACTGTGCTGAGGATTCCTCGGAGCTCTTGAATACTGGTTTCATTCATCATGACTGAGGAAAATGCTCTCACTCTCTGAGAAGGCCTTACCTTCCATGATGAGAAATGGGGTGAGGCAATCACATCTGCTGTTCTTGTCGTGTCTTTGTCCTTCCAGATGCAATGCCTATGGTGCTTCGTGCTGTGCACTCCTGAGAGGTAGTGTCTGGCTGTTCATTTGCACTATGCTGAATGTTAAGGTAATTTAAAAGCCATCTCATGCTCTTTTGAAAGGTTGTAGTGGAACAGTGAGAAGGAAAGTTGCCTGCTCACCTTCATTTAGCTGCTGCACTGAATAAAAAAATCCTTGTGAGAGGAGAGAGGAGAGGGCACTCTCCTTCAGTCTGCAAAGCAGACGGGGTGTGAGGGAAGGACTTTTTAAAGGACAAGGTATGGCTGTGTAGCAGAAGCATAAACTGGCGACTGGTAGAGGAGGTTATACACTGCCCTGGCTTAGGCTGATGGGAAGAGACTGCAGATTCAGAAAGCCTCTGAAAAGTATGTAGAAAAGTGGAAAACCATTCAAATGTTGAATTTAGGTGCCTATCTCTCCCTCTACACTCAATATCACTGACTTTGTAAATGTTATTCTGCTTTATCCAGCAGATCTGTTTTCTATTTCTACCTGTATTAACTGAATTCAAATTCAAATAAAATCCAGATTCTGAAATTCATTGGTTTATAGTACTTTAGGGATGTTTACAATTAAGAAAAAGCATAAGAAAGTGTTTTTGTGTATATATATATAAATATATAGGAAATATAGGAAAGTATTGGAAAAAGATGCATCTCTAAGCTCTGGCTAACTCAGGATCCTTTCATGCTTGTATTGCTCTATTTTTCTTCTTTCCTGGTTGTAACACGTATTTCCACCAGCCACCTTGTATTTGGAAATCCAGTTGAAGATCATAACATACAAGGTTCCTTCTGGGATTTAGAGTCTGTGGCTAGATGTTGAGCCTTAGGTTATCTGATCTCCACTGGCTCCAACGATTGCATTGATCCTTTGTTTTCATTTTCCATTATTGGAGGAAAGATAACGTGATGCTGTCACGTATAAAATCCTGGTTTTCATGATTTATTTAAAACTGCCCTCCAAGTATTAATGACTCTGCAATGAGAAAAGTGCCATATATTAATTTAGCAAAAGTCAGGATTAATCCGATGAATGGCAAGAATAACAACCTTATACCACTTCATGTCAATAATTGATTAGCAGAAAATGCCACTTCATGGTAATCATTGGTTAGGAGAAAATGACATCTCATATTAATCATTGATTAGCAGCAAATGTAAATTTTCTTTACAAAAATGGAATTTAAATGGTAATTAAATAAAACATGATTTATAAACCCAAAATATCCTGTTTAATTTTAACTTCACATGGTGACAAAAATACACAACATAAATAAGCAGACGTAAATACATAACATAAATAAGCAATATGGTTTTGTCTAGAAACTAAATTGTTGGTACTAAAGGAAATGAAAAGATATATTTCTTTGTAAAATAGGGATTTTGTAAAATAGGAATTTCAAAAATCAAAATCAGGACTTCACTGCATGTGACTTCTCTTTTCTGCAAATATGCATAACTGCTTGCAAAACTGACAAGTTAGTACCAAGAAGAACAGAAACAGAAGGACAGATCACATGTGGACAGAAATCCCCTTTTGAGTCAGTGTTGACAAATACTCCCAAACCAGAAATCATTCTGGGAGGAAACTGTTGCTTCATGAAAACGCTATGGTCTAGAGGTCATGCTTTCTTGCCTAAGACACATTTCTGTGATAAATCCTGCAGTTCTCACAGTGCTATGGGTCTTGCCCCACAGCCCTCTCCATGAAGGAGGAAAGGATAGGTTGTTATGAGCCATGGCTGTAAAGTACGGCACATCCTCTTGGGTAAATGCTCAGCCTGTGCAAATGCAGCCATTCCACCAGGTCAGGGAGACCCCTCATTCTCTGTATTCCAACCAAAACTTATTTCATGGCCCTTCTCCAGTTGTCCATGCCCCCAAGAATGAAGAACAGAGTGCGTGCATCCTTGATTCCCACTGATGAAGCTGCAGTCTGGGCAGCATGTCATAGATGCACCTTGAAGAGCTCAGTGTTCTGCACTTTGCCCCCATCTTCCCCTGGGAGAAAGAAGGAAGGAGAAGGTCTAAAGCAAGAGAAGAGGTAAGGTGTAAAGCCAGGCAGCAGCTGATGTATCTCCTGTCTGGGGTGGGGAGTCTGCTCAGGCCCTATCCCCTGGGAAACCAAATGAACCCCGAGTCTACACAACCCTAATGGCAGAGAGGGTTTTGTACAAATACAGGTAAACACACTCAACAATCTGATGTCGAGTACCCTGGTTTCAGGTCACAGAGTCACAGACTCTCAGAGTATTTGGAGTTGGAAGGGACCCACAAGGACCATTGAGTACAACCATTAAGTGAATGGCCCGAACCAGGATTGAACCGGCCACCTTGATGTTATTAGAAACAGGCTCTAACCAAGTGACTCTAAACCATTTCTAAAACTTTTTTTTTTTTTTTTTTTTTTTTGAAGTGGGTATTGTTTAAGGCCTCCCTTTAGAAAGAGGTAAGTATTACACTAAAGATTTGGGATGTTTATGAGAGGAAGACTGAGCTCAGTACACTAGGACATGCACACTCTTGCCGGGAGGCGACGGTGAGTCCCTCCTGCTCCTTTGATACGGCTGGGAAGTCTGCCGGCCGCGGCCCCGCTCCCCCGCGCTCTCTCTCTGTCTGTCTACCTGCTCCCCCCGGGCCCGTGCCGGCGGAGGCGGGGGATATCCCGGGCGGACTCTCCTTCCCGCCCGGCGGGGAGGTCTCCTCGGCTAGGGGGCGCCGCCGTCGTTGGCCGCGCGGGGGCGCTGGCGGCCGCCCCGTTGCCCGGCGTTGCTCTGGGCTGCCCGTGCCGGCCGCGGCATTCCCGCTGCTCGCTCGGCGCGCAGCGGCCGGGAATGGGGGAGCTGCTGCTGCTACTCTGCCCGCGCCCCGCGGCTCCGGCGCCGCCTCCCGCTTTCTCGGCCTGAAGCGCTCCTGCACTCGTGGATCCCGGCGGGGAAGGGGCCATGGGCCGCCTCCCCGAGGCGCGGCGGCTGTGAGGCGGCTGGCGTTCGCTCGGGGAGCCGGGGGAAGGCTGCCGGCTGCCGGCCGGCCCGCGCCGGGGAGGGGAGTGCCGCTCGCAGGCAGCGGCGGGCGCGCAGGCAGCACCTCGGTGCCGGCGACTCGGGGGTGCCGCTGCCCGCCCGCTCCCGGCCGCGGCGGTGCATGGATGCGCCATGGCCACGCTGGTGTGCCGGGTGCAGCTGCTGGATGACACCGACCCCTTCAACAGCACCAACTTCCCCGAGCCCACCCGGCCGCCGCTCTACACCTTCCGAGAGGACATCCCGCTCGCCACCCAGCTGGCCGGCGTGCACCGCCTGCTCCGCGCCCCGCAGAAGGTACCGGGGGAGGGCAGGGGGATGCGTGTGTGTGTGTGTGGCGGGGGCACCAGGCGAAGGGCAGCGGCCTCCCCGCATGAGCCCGGCGGCGGGGAACAGAGGCCGGCGGGCGGCCCCCGGCTCTGCGGGGCGGCAGCCCGGGCTGGGTGCGGGGAGAGCGCCCGGCGGCGGGGCTGCCCCGCTGGACCCCGTGTGCCCCCGCCGGCGCTATCCCATGCCCCGGCAGTATCAGTGTTTCCTTACGTCCCGCGGGGAGGCCCGGGGCTCCCTCCGCTGCTCTCCTGTGCTCCCAAAAGCCCTCAAGGGCAGCTACCACCTCTGCTGCAGTTGTAGCTGTAGCTGCTGGAGGCATTCCTCAGGAGAAAAAAAGCCTCATCAAACCGGAGCCCCAGTTGGGTATCAAGTACTGCGTGCCCATCCTTCGCTAGCGTTGCCGGAGTGTCTGGGGATACTGAGGGATAAGGCGGTTCAGGACAGCCGGGTTGCGCGGAGCAGGGTCGCGCCGGCAGGACCAGGGCTTTGCCGTGGTGAGGTTTAATGAGCTAGGCAGATCCAGCCAAGGCTTTGGTAAAAATAGCAGCGTGTCTGCTGCCCTTGAAACAATCGGTACTATTAGTCCCTCTTGCGAAGGACTGCAGCATGGCCCCTGTCAAATCTTACCCATCTCTTTTTGCATGCTTCTTCTAGTACATATGCTGGCATCTGTAGGTCAGCCCTTGAAGTCAGGCACCCGGGCATGATCCTTGAATTTCTAGTTTTTAAAGCAATGCCATTGATTGACGTAATAATAATAACGTCCTTTCATTATTATCTTGTGTCTGCACATTAGTTATGCAGACTGCACCGAAGAAAAAAGAAAAAATGCCCACTTCTTTTTTTTTTTTCTACAAAGTAAAAGTTGTAAAACTTTTATTCTCTCTGTGATGAAGTGGGAGGAAAATACTCTCTTAACATCACTTCTTGAGTTATGCTCATGGGAGCATGCGGGAAGATGACAAAGGGGTGTGTGTCCTCTTAGATTTAAGGATATCCAAAACCCCATAAAAGTATTTCAGAGAAAAGCTCTTGGAGCAGACAGAAGTTTTGCATTTGTGGAACGGTTTCTTGCATAATAGTTGCCAAGGATACAGCATCCAGCGAACAGAGCTCTGCCTAACGCACAAAAACTTTGGAAGCTCTTGGTGTGCTGGGTCAATTCTGTTTTCATGTGCCCAGTCGTCCCCAATTCAGAGAGTGCTCTCATTGTTTTCAAGGGAGGCCTTTTTTGGGCTTAGAGCTAATTAAAAGAAGGGCAGGATGGATTCTGACACCTAATGAAGTAAATAAAGAGACAGTTTAAAATCTGGATTCAGAGTTAATTCAACCTCATTTTCAAGCGTATTCTACTGTGTTGTGTTTTGCATTTACTTTGCTTTGAATACTCTTCTAGCATTTTTTTTTATAACCTTAATACTAACACCACCAGCAACTCCATGTTGCTTGATTTAATGTCCTAGGAGCCATCCAAAATCCTTGACTACTTTTATACACTGCCCAGTGTTCCCACGTGCAATGTTTCTCAAGTTTAATTAATGTTTGGAAACCAGACTTGCAGACTTTGGGTGAGAGATGGCCCAAGTCCCCAGAAGTGCTGCAAACCCAGCTATTGAAAGATAGTACTATGCTAGAGGCAAGTCTTGGTCCAGTGACTTATTAATCTGAGGTTCTGTCTCTTGCAAATATTTTGTTTCTGCTGTTGTAAGGATTTGGGCAAGCTCTTTGTGTTTGCAGAGCCATTGCCTGTCTCTAGAGTGCCTTAATTATGTCTCTTGGCTTTGTCTTGGCTTCTACAAAGTAAAAAAAAAGGTGTTGATGAAACTTGTTTACCTTTATTCCTTATACTGAGAGAGTAGTTCTTTGTGTGCACTTGCAGTTAGAGCAGCATTTCAACTTTGTGATTCTGATTTGTGTTGCTTTCTAAGGACAGGCTTTCCGTTTTCTCTTTGGGATAATTCTTTCTGCATCTTTTTCTCAAGACTATATTCACCTGGTCAATAGAAGATCACCACATTAGTTGCCTGAGAAGAATTTTGCTCCATTTTGCCCAGAGATCAGGGCAAACGCTGTGATCCCAGAAGAATGCAGCTGTCAAAACAGAGCATGGGTTGAAATTCAGGTGTCAGTTCACATTGACACATTTAAGGTTTGATTGATTAATTACTTTAAAAATTAGTGAGCTAATGGACTGATGGCCCATTTAGTATCTTCATGGTGATGAACACAAAATATCTTGAAACAAACTTAGGAGTTTATACTTCAAATGGTGTCCCTGCCCATAGCAGGGGGTTTGGAACTTTAAGGTCTCTTCGAACCCAAGCCATTCTATGATGATAATGAAATGCATAGTAACACCAATGTCTAAATAACTTCTGAAGTCTTATAAACTGTTGGCCTTTTTGCCAGTGAGTTTGAATGATCAGTGCTAGTTTTTTTTCATCAGGTTTTGAGTTGTCATCTCTTGACTTGGATGAATATTCACTTATTCTCTGAACAGAGGTGCCAGCTTGTTGCCTTCAAATCACTGAGGAATTTGTACATCTTGTAGAGGATGTACTGCTGTGGGATATGCTTGAGAGGATGAAGTCACGAGCTGGAATCCAGCTCACTTCAGTGAGTGACAGATTTCGCTATTCCTGTTTTGAAATTAGTAGTGACGACAGTACTTTTGTAGTTAGTGAAACAACTTGTATATTGCAAGTCCATGTAAGTTAAACATTATAACCAATTATGAAGTAAACAATTTAAAAAATAGATGAAAAATGCTTTGACATTCTGACCTGCCATAGTATGTCATTAATAGCTTTTTTTGTAACCAACAGATGTTACAGTTTGACTCCAAAGGGCAGGATTTCTTCAGTTTAGTTCTTTGGAAGTACAACTCTCAATTTTACATGTTGGTTTTACTAGTTCTCTTTAAACTTACAGTTTTACTTGAGTCTGGATGCAAGTCTAGATTTACACAGTGTCTTCTGAGCAGCAAAGCAGCAATGGTTTTAGATCATTGTGAAGGAGTGCAGTGAAGTTAAGAAACTGAATAGTCTCTGGAATGGGCTTTACCACCCTCAGTAAAGTGGAACACCTAAGCTGGTTGCTAGGGAAAACTGAGAAGATGCAATCTTTATTTTGCTTGGAATTGGGTGCCTAATTTAACCTCCTACCTCACTCTTTTTTCTCCACTTCTCTCTGTGCACATACCTTTCCCTACAAATCCGTATCTCTGCATACAGCAGCTTGCTGTTCCCTGGGCTGCGCTCAGTTCTGCCTGGCATACATGCTGAGCCCCATGGGGCATGGCACTGCCAATCAGGAATGCTTGTTTCGGGTATCCCCTGTGGTTTAGTGTGCTTTGGTCCTAGATGCTGACATGCCATCTTAGTTGATGATGCATTGAATTGCCAAAACTCTGTTATGGTATATTTGAGCCACATCTGCAAATGCTTGCTGAGTAACTAAGCCACGTTGCAGAGCTTTTGTGGGCTGCTTATATTGATTTGGCTGCCTAAGGTGCCATTTTGAATTTGACTTTTACAGTTTATGAAGATTTTAGGTCACTCCTATGTCTGTTCTATGAAGAAGAACTGGATCTAGTCTATACCCTGAATTCAGATGTCCCTTTTGCCCATTTCTGTGAACCTTAGGAAAACTCAGAACTGGGTCTAAATTTGTGGCTCAGGCACAGTGCCAAAAGTGCACTTTCAATCCAGTTCAGTGCACTGGGTTTGTTGGTTTTGAATTGCTTTGAGTTACTTGATACTTCTGACTTGCTGACACAGGGTAGTTCAGGAGAGTGGCTATATATACATGGCCGATGTCAAGTGCTGTGCTTTTTTTAGAGATCTTCTTCATTATAACTTATTCACATAATTACAGTATGCTGAGTATATTGCCATAGTCTGTTTTCACATCCCACAGTACTGTTCAGTGTTGGGGTGGCTCTAAGAAATCTAACTTTACAGTAATATAGGAAATCAAGCTGTCTTAATTTATCAAGAAAAAGGAATTGAAATACTTTGTGTAACAAGGGAAAACAAACAAACAAAAAAACCCCAGTGCATATGGTGTACTGGTGGTAATGGTGGAAAGGGGAGACATAATGCTATAAGGATAATTGCTTTGACCTCCTGTTCCCTCTGAGAAAACTGGAGGCAACTTCTGTGTTTAAATCCCATCCAAGAATTTGTAATTAGGAACAGTATCATTCAGAAAACAGTGGTATAAGCAGATAAATCCAGTGAGCACTAGAGGGATTCGGGAGTTTCATTCATAAAGCAACCATCCAGATTTCCATCTTCAGCTGTTGTGATTTAGCCCTACATGAAAGCCAAGGCTGACTCTGGGGCATAGTGTGATGTAAACTGATAGCAAGGGCTCTTCCACTGGTTGTGTTCCGGCATGGAGCTCAGCTCTTGCATTGCACTCTGTGCCAGGCTGTATGCTGGCATCAACCTCAGGTTTTCTGAGAGCAGTAAACCTACCCACTGGCTCCTCTTCCCTGGGTTTCCTTGAAGCACAGTGGCATTAAGAAATGCCTTGGAGTATAGAGGCTAGGCAGAAACAAAAGAAGAAATGATGGTTTGGAGCCTTATCCTGATGGAGGCACTGGTAATTAGAGCAGCTGTTCTCTGAAGAGAGCATTTTTGGGTTAGTCATGATCTTCGTGGGAGCTAAAGAATAGAAAATGGAAACTGGAATATTGTCATTGTCCCAGGGAAAATAAACACACAGGTAGGGAAAACTGGCTGATATCTTCTGCAAGTGCCACTGCTGAGGGCTGGGAAATCTTTTAACTGAGGGCTGTCAGGACATGTAGGCCTTTCATATCCTTCCTGAAGCAGGTGGACATCAGCCTTTTTTCAGCCTTTGAGAGGAAGAGAGGATTTAACACAACAGTTATTTCCAACAGGTTTCCAAGGTATTCCAACTCCAGTCAAGTATTTCTGGAGCTGGCAGATTCCCATGCTTAAAGACATTGACCCTGTACTAGCTGTATGTGCTTGAATTTTATAGGGAAATATTTGTGAGGGCAGAGGGGGTAGCATAGTGCTCTGTCTTCTGACTTTCAAGCACAAGCTGCATCTGAGTCCTGCGTGCAACACACTTTTCTGGGGGAGTATAAATACCCACTCAAAAACACAACTGTGAAAAGTTTCTTGGTCCCCAGCAGCTTCTGTGGTGTGGGCCTTCAAAAGAGCAGGGATACCCGTAGAACAGATACAAAGTAATAGTAAAATACTGGGCTTTATCTGCAGCAGTTGAATTTAAAATACCTTTGAAGTTCTTTCAAGGTTCTTTTGACAAGTTATGATTTGGACAAGTTGTAGTTGTTTGATCTAGGCTTAAAAGCTGTGTTGTAAATGTAGGGGCACAGATCTATCCCAGAAATTCATTTTCTTACTTTGACACTTCTTTCTTGCAGGTCACTCAGTTTGTCTGCTCATAGCTCAAGAGTCTTTATAGAACTCAGTGTCAAGAGCAATGGGAATGAATGTGCTGATAGTTCTCAGGGTTCCACTAAATTTTGAAATCACAGATTGGTCAGATGCAGCCTCTGGAAACTTGCATCACTCTGTGTTTCCTGGAGATTTGGAATCAAACAAAGGAGATGAATAGGAAGAAGTTTGACCTTGATGTTACCATACCACAAGTTTTGTACTTGCAGTTACAAATTTTGCTGTTTTCTGTCAAACCCAATTTGTAGACACCTCATTTCTTCCAAATTCTTCTTGTGTGAAGATTATTAATGGCTTCATTTATCGTGACATGACTTCAGTCCATGTCTGTCTTGGTGGAGGAATGGTCAGAAACGTGGGACCTGGCATGTTGCAATCTCATCTTCTTCCTGTGTTGTTCTAAATAAGAACAAAAGTTATAAAAACTTTCAGGAAGAGTTTTTGCTTCCCAGTGCTTGCACGGCTGTCCTACCTTGGCAGTAGTTAGGGTCTCAATTAAAGTCCCGTTTCTTACTGTCTGATTTCACTCACTGGGTTGTGAGGACGACTATTACAACCCTAGTGCAAATGTATGCAAGGCAACTGGGCTCTAAGTCGCCCCTCCATCACATTATCACTTATGACAACCCTGCTTGGTTTTACAGTCCACTTCTCTGACTGCAATTTAGCCAGGGCAGGTGGGTAGCTCTTTCAAAAGGTGGTTTGTTTTTTTTTTCAGTGACCCCAGGTGGGCTGGGTGGGGCTGTACAGCTCCTTTGGTAAATGTTGCTTCAGTAGGCTGTGTCCACGTGCTAAGATACTACTTCATTACCAGCTCTGAGAAAAGAGTGCTAGCTACTTACACCTCTGTCATCACTTTACACACCACCTGGATTGCATTAGATTAATATTAACTTTATATTGTATTACAGTTATTAATAAGACAGCAAGGAATGTTGTTACATATTTTTAGCAGAGAAACAAGTTGGGACAATAGTTGCAGTAAGCTCTCCAGTAGGCCCCAGCTACCTAGAAACATCTGCAACCATCTGGCATATGAAACTATTGAAGTAAAGGTAAGCGAGACTTGGAAGTTCACTTTCCACATGTCATCAGCTTAACACATATATATGAAAAAAAATGTATTGCTGTTTCCAATTCCAAACACTTAAAACCAACGTAATTCTGTCATTCCTAGCATTTTAAGAAGGCTTAAAAAAAACCCACAAAAAGAAAGGCTTAGACCTTTTGCTTTCAGTATGACTACTTGACTTCAGTAGTCATACTTCTCAACTGAACCTCTATTTTGTGAAGATGGTATTTATTTCAATTACAAAGTCCTGAAAAATTGCTGTTTTTGCACCTGCATTCCTATTTACTATTGTTAAAAAGGGACAATGCATTATTATTAATCTTTTTGGTCATATTGCTCATCATTTAATAGGGTGGAGCTCAGCAGGCTGAACAGCAAAGAATAGGGTGACTGGAAAAGCAACTTCATCTGCTTTTAGTTGTAGTTCTAGAGTGGTTTTAAAGGCAAAGTGTTTATACTTGGAAAAATGAAACTTGGACAGTGTTGTTGTGCGTTTACGAACAGTTAAATTCTTGATATCAGAAAAAGCTGATCTTGATAAGAAAAAAACTGTATAAATAAACAAGTTGCAATACAAAGTCAAGTGAGGTACATGTGATTACATGCAGCAGTGGAGGGGTGGGTATTGTCTGGAGCTTTATGTTCGTCAGCCACAAAAGTAGTAAGCTCTACCTTGTGCAAGTAAACCAATTGTATTGCTTTAGCTCTATTGATACAGGTAAAGGAATACACTTTTCCTCTTGTACACAGCATGCACGATTACATTGAAATAAAATGTGCTCACAAATAGCTTGTATTTCCCTATTCAGGAAAGAAAGTTTGCCTTCCCCTTGGTTTCTGTGTTGTCTTCTCTTTTAGAAGCTATGCCAGTTAGACTATGCCAGTTAAAAAGATAATTGTAAATAACCTTGATATTGATTAAAAAATAAAAATGCAAGACATTTCAGTGCTGTTCTTTGAAGCTAGTTGCTTCAGGTTTACTAATGAGCCCTTCAACATTTGTAAGTGAAATTGAGAAAAAAAAGTATTTTCTTTAGAACTGTAAATATACTATTGCAGCTACATGTAGCAGCTTCAGAGGTAAAGTAGCTGTTTCAGCTTCTGGTGAGATGGCTGGAGATTTTGCATCTAGCTTTTTCTGGTGTCTATGTTATCAGCATGGAGAAGATGAAGTTCCTGAACTCACTCTGGTGGGATTTCTCATCATGTTTGACATGAGCCACCTGGTATGCTTTGGGGGCTGGCAAAGGAGGCATCTATAGCTCTAATAGCTCTGCCACCTAGGTTGCTTATCTAAGTTCATATGCAAGGTAAAGCTTCTTGAAAAAGCATATTGTGTCTGTTTTCCTACTTCATTACTACGAGGCTTTTTTATGGCAAGGCTTGCAAGGAAAGAGCATTGTAGTGGGGTGTGCAATCAGGAAACCAATAGGAATGTCATCTGTGCTAGTGAAATGCCAAATGGGGACTTGTGCCTGGTTTTTGTCAGAGTGGAATAGAAGTTCTGAATTTTCTCCAGAGCACCACTGATGACCCTGTTCTAGCTCTGGGCAGACATAAATAGACTTTAGTACTTGGAAACACTTGGCATTTTATGGGAAGTGAAGAAATCGAAAAAGCTACATATCTACCCTCTGTTTATTACCATGCTGCAGCAGCTGGCCCTGGAGCATGACCTTTGACTCCACACACAAAGGGTTGTTTTTTTCCCCTTCAGCTCTAGCATTGTGAGGGAGATGGCTTGTGAAAATCTTGAATCCTCTGCCCTCTTTATAGGAGGTCTTGGTCTCTGTGTTGGGGAAGACCCTTCTAGGTTTGCCAGGCAGAGAATTAAGGATACCTTTATTTCAGATTCTTAAAATTTGCCCTGTCTCAGAGGCAGGGAGGACCTCTGTGTCCAACTATTGTCTATCAAAAGCAAGTGAACTTGTGGGATTTTCTTTGTGTTTTGGTGTGGGTTTATTTATTTATTTTTTAGAAGTTGGTCACTTTCAAAAGGTGCAAGGACTAGGAAGCCTGATAGTGGTGAGTGCCAAGGAGCTGCAGATTCTCGTGCCTGTCATTATTATATTTTACTAGTCCTAAGGCTTTCTGAATTTCAGACGTTCCCTTCATGAGGTACACTTCATCAAACTCCTTCCTTTAGGCATCTTTAGAGGGAACTGTAATGTGATTTGAAAATGGGTATTTTTTGAAAAACTATGTTCCTGAGGAAGTAAAGGTACTGCTATGGTAAATTACACTATTTGTGCTTTTCGGTCTCTACATGTGTTCTTTTTATGTTTTTGGCATTCTTTATTTCAAGTACTCTACCATGCTATTAATGGATTTGAGCTTCATTTATAAAAGCAGGTGGCTTGTAACTCTCCAGTGACTATGAGTAAGGTAGGCAGGCTTCATTTACAAGTGGAAAAGCAGGCTATAAGAAAAAAGTGGTATTTTATTTCATACAGACATGACTGATTTAGCCTGTATTAGCATTCTAAATGATTAATGTATTGCAATGATCACTGCTGGTCACAGTTGAAGGACTTTTACTGTGAATTTTTTTGTTCTGGTTTGATTATGATACATGAGATATTTCTGTCCTGTGGCTGTACAAGGCAAAAAGAAACACAACTCTTCTGGGTTTAGTATCCAGTGTTTGCTTGTGACTCAAGCATTCCTTACCTATCTTATTCAGCCTTCATTTTATGGTGTAGTATTCCTCATTATTTTTTCTTAGTTTTGTCCCCTTTATATATTTGTGCACAGAAGCGAGCATGAATTACTGCAAGGAATGCATTTAGATTTGTTACACTTGCCTTATAGATAGTAACATATTCTTGTTTAGATGCTGAGTTCAATTGTTGCTTTTTTTAGCCTAATTAAAAACTTAATTTGTCTGCAGAATTGTTTCAGCTACTGTATCATGGGTTTACTGGGTGTTATTCTGCCTTATGTTTGCATTACTGACGTTAAGAACCTTCTTTTAGACTCAGTTTTGGCTTGGGAAGGAAAATGAGCCATTTCTGACAAAGCTGAATGTTGTGTGGGAATTGGTAGAAGAAAATCCTGATCTTTTAGAAATTAAAGAAGTATGGTTTCTGAGACTTAAACTGTGTTTCTTAGTTCAGATGCTGATGAATTAAGAGTTTAGGTTTCCTGTCTTCTTGATGGATTTTTTTTTTTTTTTTTGCCTGGTTTTGAAATGTGGATGAAAAAGGCCACCAGTTACATATGAATTTATATATTCTCAGAGTTTTTTTTTTTTTTTTTTTTTTTTTTTTCTGGTGTCTTTGTTTCAACTTGCTAAAGGGAAATGATCAGCACTCAAAAAGTGCCTCTTGGAGAAATGTTTACCTGTAGTAAGTTTGAAATCTGGAAGCTTGTGGTAATGGAGAGAATTATCTCAAGATATAGAAATCCTTTCTTTGCTAATTAGATGTGCTTTAATTTATATGTGTGTTGAGCTTCAAAATCTTCAGAATATGTATGTGTTCCCTGTAGTCTTTTTCTCTCTCTCATCAAAAGGTTCGAAGGAAGCATCTCCTGATGCTCCTCTGTATGGACATGAAAATAATACTGTTTAGGCTAGTTTTCAGAAGCTGTATCAAAAAAGATTAATGGTCCTGGGAAATTGGTAATGAAACAGAGCCCTATGCTTCCTCACATCATTGATTAGTATTCAGTCCTAGTTTTATTGTATGAAAGTCATTACTGTTTGGATCTTTTAGCTATATTCTAGAGGATAAGTGATTGCATTGTGTTGTCAATGTTTTTTGCTTTAATAGTCTTGAAGTATTAGGTCCTAGGGGTCCTAAGTCTGAAGCAGCAAGATTTTTTATTTTATTTTTTTTTTTAAAACTCTGTATAGTTGCAGGGGAAAAGCCTGAAAACATGACTCCTGAAGATTAAAAAGTCATCAAGAGTGTAACATATTAAAAGGTAGCACTTGAATGTGTAAAAATTTATTGGCTTGAAGATTTAAGATTATTTTTTTTAGCATTATGAAAGACAGGTGTTTAAAAGCATCCTTGCAAATGTTGTGGCTGCTACCTGATCACAAAAGTTCTGGAGAATGCAGGATGAGGACAGAGTTGTTTCTTTGTTGACAGTATTCTTAGAGGAGGATTGAAGTGGACTCTAGCGTTAAGGCATCTGAAGGGCTGCCCATGAAGATAAAAAGATATTGATTTTCAAGGTTGCCAAAATGTTGTCTGTTTCATAAGTGCTAAATCATATTGAAAGGAATTGGAGTAAAACTGTCATTTGTTTTAATGCTTTTCTTTGTGGACTGTTGGTAAAGATGGCGAGATGCGCATGTGCGCTCTGCCCATAAAGACGTCCTCCACCGTGGAGCAACTGCTCCTCCCAACATTGACTCCAGTTCACCATCAGGTTCTCTCAACATGTTTCAACATGTAATTGCATTGGCCTATATACAGCAACATGGCTGTCTTGGACTTTAATCCTAGCCATTGTAAGAGTGCTGATTGAATTGCAGACTAAAAATAGGCCGTACTCAGACATGCTGTGTGCTATCAGTTGCACTCTGCTTTGGCAGGCTGTTGGTAACATGACAATTAAAAGTTGACAAAGGCACTAGGCAGAATGCTGTCCAATGATTTCTAGGATTTCATGCTTGAAGAAGGTATTTTCTTAACTTGATGAATTTGGCTCACATGGCTACAGCTCAAATAAGTGACCTACTGTACTGCTCTTCGATTGTTCTGGTAGGCTGTTGAAAGAATGCCCTTGCCTTAAAATCATTCTTTAGATTGATGTTTCTTTTGTGGGGAAGCCACTGGTAATAGGCCATAGCATTTGGAAATCATTACAGCTAGGTGTGATTTGAGTGACAAAAAGGAGATTAGAAATATTTTTCAGTGCAGTGTAAGTTGAGCTATATTTACTTACTTTATGTTGTTATGGTTTGTCACTGATATTCCAACAAATATTTCAGGAAGATATATGCAGCTGATGAGGGGAGAATAGCTTGCTATCTTGTGAGTAGTCATCAGCTAGTGCTATTTTAAGAAGCTTCAAGGGAGATTGATTAAAATTATGCTCTTGTGTGCCAAATTAGATTTCTTGAAATGAAAACAGTAATCTAAATGTCTGAGATAATTAGGAACTAATTTATAAAATATAGTTTGAAGAAATACTCAAAAGGAAAAAACCATAACCTTTTTCCTTCATGAATTCTTCTGAAGGAACCGGCTTGGGATGCAGGCTGACAGCTACTCAGTCTCTGTTTGGTTGCTAAAATCAGGGAAAGGGAAAATAGGCTACAAATAATTACTGCAAAAAGATTACTTTCTTGGCTGATTGTGTGTATGTGTAGATGCAATCAAAGTAACGTTAATCCTACCTTTGTTTTCTCATATTAGTTATTTGTCCATTTTTTCAAAACAAGTCAAGACTCAATTGTGCTCTGTAGGTGAGTAATAGGAGGTTAATGTTGAAGCCATGCCCCTGTGTTACTTTTTAACAGGCTGGCTGTTTGACAGTTTAAAATAGAAGTGACTGATTTCATGCTGTATTTCCATGTGGCTACTAAGAAGTTTTATGGTTTGAGTTATTTCTGAAGGCAAATTTTTGAGAGCGCCAAAGACTGATGGAGCTGGGTGATGGTATACACAAAAAAGAAAAAAGAGACGGTCTATAAACCTTTCCGGGCCCAGAAACTAGAATACAATCATGATCAGGTTGCTAGCCAAATTTAGTATCTCTTGTAGACTGCAAACCAAACCTTTTGTTTATTTTTTGGTATCTCTGTTAAATGTTGATGGGATTTGTTGTGAGAAGTTGTGATAGGCTGCTTGGGGAAGTATGAGTGATTTGGCATGAATATTCTTACCGTACCCTGTAGCAGCATAGTTGTGTAAACTTGCGTCTGTCCTGCCGAATTTGACTCTCATTTTTGCCGTTGCAGTGAAATCTGTTTTGGCTTGATTGTAAAGCTGTCGCCACTGAATTTGACTCTCATTTTTGCCGTTGCAGTGAAATCTGTTTTGGCTTGATTGTAAAGCTGTCGCCACTGGGCAATGACCTGAGTGGTGCTCATATTAGTGTCCGCCTTTATGAGCTACTAATGGAAACGGAAAACCCTATTTACCTAATCAGATACTATTGAAGCTAATTACTGTGTTTAGCTTGTTTTTCTTGTGGAGAACTGAGGTGAGTGCAAATTCCCAACCACAGAATGTTTATACAAACACATGGAGGTGTTTGAGCAATTACAAAGGCCAGTGTAGCAAAACAGGCTAGATGGTTTGTGCCAGGCCTTATTCTTCTGACTCATCCCCTTTCTGTTTTTCAGTATTGCAGGCTGTGCTGGGCACAGGCTTAGCTTAAAACTGATGGTGGTTTGTGGGTCACTGTGAGTCAGCCTCCTCAAAGAGACAGATTTTGGCTATTAATGATAAATACTTTGTTACTCTTGATGGGTGAAACCATCCTGACGAGTATTTTGTGCATGAGACAACTGTCTTAAATAGGGCCTGCTCCTTTTTTGCACTGCAGGTAACAGTGGAAGAAAACTAGCCTGCAGAAAATCTGTACTTTCTCAAGGAGAGCGCTTATTTAAAACCCAGAAAGAGTAGCATTATTATTTCTAGATTCTCAGAAGCAATTTCTGGAGGGCTATGAAAGGGTGTGGCTGTAAAAAGATAAGCTATTAATGAACTTACATTTAAGCTTTGCAGTACAACCTTATATTTAAAGCCTTGTGTATTCATGTCCAGGTTCCTTAGTGGCAGTTGGGAAATGCTCCCTGTTAGTTGCAGAGGTGCTTGCACTGGGTCACATAAAGGTGACTTGTTAATATTTTGAGGTCACTGAGTGAAGTACTTCTGTTTAAAACAGAGGAAAGTTAGAGCCTTGAAGCCCATATATATAGAAGAGCAGAACTGGTAGAGCTGCTGTGCTTGTGCAAAAGGAAAAGCCAAACAAAACTCTTGTAATACAGGCAAAGCCTACCTCACTCTTGTATTCACACGTATGTTTGTGGCAGAATGAAGAATGCAAACCAAGTATTCTTTCCTGTGTCAAGTCTTGGAAACTAGCCATTCCTTCTTCCCAGAAACACGAGAGGTTTTGGAACATGGACCGTTGGCTTTTTGGGTGCAGGAGCGGATGGGTGGGGGGAGGAGAGCAGCACCTGGGATTCCAGGAGAAGCATTTCAGCTGAATGTCTCCTAATGGCAAAATTGGCATGAAGTTTAAATACCAACATTGCTGCTGGCAGATTATAGAGTTAATGTTTTGTTTATGCAGTTCTACTTTGAATCTTGTATGTACTTGAGTCTATGCTCTTAGCATAGTCCCCTAAAGTCATACAAAACAAAGTACGAAACTGAATGAGAAATCTTCTATTGGCACCTTGTTTTGTTCTGGTGAAAACAGATTTTTGCTTAATCTATTATTTTATGATTTGGAGGCAGAGCACTTATTTTGTAGTCTTTAAATTCTTCAAGAGTTTGCAAGGGAAAATAAGGTTGAAGAAGTGTATCTATTGCCTGAAACAAAAAATATGAAGTCTATCCATCTTCCTTTAACTAAGTGTTATACTTAAACCAACCCCTGAGAAAACTTTAACAACTCATTTCATGAATGAGTTGGTGTCCAGCTGTTTTATTGATCTGGAGGAAAAGTGATATATATGTCTTGGTCTCATCAGTGTCAGAGCAGCAAGTGTCTAAAGTTGCTGTGAGGAAAACTGTCTTTTTGCTGTATCTTAGGTGAAACATGTTTAACCTATGATTTTAATATACTAGTTCAGTGTAGTAAAAATGCCCAGTTAGGGTGACAAAACTGCATCTAAATGGACTAAGTGTAAAACTCATGTATTTGAAAGTAGTTAGTTGAATGCTGGTTGGAAAGGTTTTGGGGATAAAAAGTTTAACAGAATTTGTCAGGACAGTCATGTCAATACTTGCTTAAGCAGTTGATTTTTGAATGGGGCTCTTACCGATGTTCAGTCTCCTTTGCCTGAAGGGATCTATCTCACCGCTCCTCACCTCTCAGGAGAGGGCTGTCACTGCTAAATGTAGACCATTCCACATTTGTATTAAAAATAGAAATTCAACATACAGGACAGGGGTGATGTTTGACAGTATGAGCCATGCTGCAATCACCCTAGTTTTGGCACATTGAATTCTATTGTTCACACAGGGAAGGTGTTAGTGAGACTTGAATTTGGGATGTGCTTTTTTAACAGGCTTGAGAGTGTTTTAACTGTCATGTTTCCCATTAGAATTTTAGTGATTTTTGGAATTATATTAATGAGTAGAAAGTCAGTTTAGAAAACAGTATGTATTTTTGCTATTCAATTTAAGTAATTTAAATTGGAAGAAAGTAAAGAAGGGACATACAAATGGGAATCTAAATAAAACTATCATATTGATCTTAACCTTTGATTTGAGAACAAGATTTTTTTAACTATTTTCAGTTTTTGGTAGAGAACATGGAATATGAATTATGGAAAGATATTTGTTTTTAAAAATACTTGCTGTTGAAGGACCAGACCATGTTGGGATATGTAGTGACAGACTCTTGATGCATGGTGCTCTCAATGCAAATACATTTTGGTTAATTTTAGTCTTACTTAGCAGATTGTAATGGGATGGTTGTCAGAGGTGGGGATATTTTCTCCATGCTCTGGAGATGACACACTGCTGACTAATGCTTTGATTTCAGGCCTTACAATAAGTAATTCTGGTATTTTCCTCCATGTCTTCATAGCACAGTGAATGACTGGCACTTGCAAGCTATTTTCCTACTTGCTTAGCTATCTTCGCTGAGGTTTTCTAGATATGGATCAGAGGAGACATTTTTCTTGGAGGTCTGAATCATCTGAAGTGGATGCAGTAGAATAGTGGACCATGAGTATGGCCTTAATATGCAGCTCAGTCTCAAATGTTATTTTCCAAGAACTCTTTACAGTGAAATAAGCGGTAAGTTTCTGTGGTAACATTATCCTTATGTAAATTACAGTAATTGTTCTATTAACCAAACTCAAGTTACTTCTTTCAAATGTAAGTGTAGATACCATTTGGCTGCTGGATGGACATTTAGTGCCTTTTAAGTGTAGCTGCTGTGCATGCTTTATTTTGCTTTTTCTTGTTATTATGTACTTCTGTTGTCTGTTACCCCTCTGTTAGTGGCTTTTGATCATGCTGTCAAATTTTTCAGTATTCACAATATAAGACTAAAAAGCTTCTGGTTTGTACTTGCCTATTGAACTTGATAGTTCTGCTTTTTCTTTTTTCCTGGAAAAAGTAAATACACCCTATTTGGTATTGAAATGGCTGTTTTGTCACAAGTCATCATTTAGGCTTGTAATAATAGTCATCCAGCAACTGCTATAGGCTTTACATGGAATTTGTTGCCTTTTTTTTTTTAGTATTGTTTTAGGTCTGCAAACAAATGAAATGCTTCCAAAGGTTATGGAACTGTGTGAAGCTAGATATGTTTCAGGGTAACTCAACAGAGTGGTTTGTCAACCAAAAGCCCTCTCAGCAGAAGTTCAACCATAGACAGTAATGAATTCCTTTCTCTTCACATTCTGTTGAGATTTCAGCAACCACTCTGTCTGTTTGAGCCATGGGAGGGTCAGCTTGTTATCACGACACGGTTGTTTAGCAATCACGGCTGACCTTTCTGGAGTGGAAATTACCAAATCAGTTGATTATACTCTTTGAAAGATGGTCATGGTGTACCAAAAAGGCCTATGACCAGGAAAAAGAATCTCTTGAATATTTTGTACCACTGTTCTCAAGTGTGACGTGTCACCTGATGTTAAATTCCAACCAAGGCTCTAGTGGGAGGGAGGCATGAATGCCTGGGTTAGCTGTAGACACGTTATACATTTATATGCTGAGGTGGTCTTATTTGCCCTTCTGCAATGTGACTCTCTGTGTCCATAAGCTGTGTAAGCTTTGTGGTTGTTTTATGGATTCAGTTTTCTGGTTTGATGCCTCACCAAACTGACTGAGAGCTGTTTCTTGTCACTCTTGCTTGAATGGTTGCCTTTGCTTAGCAGGGAACACTACTCGCCCTACAGCTCACAGGACCATTAATGTGCACAAATACCTTGGCAATCTAAACCATCTCACTACTCATGGGATGAAAAAGTAACTGCGTATGCCCAATGGCTGAAATCTTTAATCCACTGATGCCACAACCAAGCTAATGAAGTGAGTCTGCTAAAATACAAATGAATTAAAAGCCACCCAAACAAAAATGTACTTAGGTGTTAGCTTGATGTGGCCTTGTACCCTTGTCTTGCGGGCTCTTTCCCCTTGCTGCCCTCTGGAGTAGTGTCCAGCTGTGCCTTTATAGACTGACACTGTTTCTCACTAACAGTTTGATCATCCCCCAACAGAGGTTGAGATGGGGGTTGCTCATCTGGCCTCTGCCCTGGCAGCCTGTGAAGAGATTGGAGCTGTGAAAGTTGCTTTGGGATAGGAACTGTCTGTGCCAGGACTTGATAACCTCCTCTTTTCTGGCATTTTTGGGACCTGTGATCACAGGCCATGTTTCTAGGCTGGATGTAGCAAAGCGATAGAAGGAGGGTGGCAGGCAGAGACCAGGCAAGTTCCTGAAACTTAGAATCCAGTGCCTGTGGTGTCCAAGATTGCAAATACTGTCTCTAAGAGGATTTTTGCTCCCCTGGTCTATTACAGCAGGAAAACCAACATGGGCAAAGCTAATGTGGGGAGCCTAGTGCTGGGATTGAGAGATCCTAAATAAGCTTAAATTCCAAAGCTTCACTCATAGGATTTCTGTCTATCATTGTGCTGTACTTGCAGCATTCAGGGCTTATGTATTCAATGCTGGACTTGAGTTGTGGTTCCCCTCCAGTGTAAGGACAAAGTTACCACTTACATAACAATTGCAAAGTATAGTAGAAATCGACTGCAGATCTATACCCTAGGCTGTTTACACTCCCCTCCCCCGATTATCTAATAAATGGTTTCTAAAGAAGGACTATTTATTCACTAGTAATCAATATTTTCATATGGTTCTGTAAGGGCAGTCAGGACAAATGAATTGTGTCTATTATAAACTTTTCTGTTGGTGCATAGGGCTTTCACCCACAAGAAAACACATCTAGTTACTCATCAGGACACTAAACAGCGCAATTTCATATCATAAACATTATGTCTAATTGAAAAAGAAGAGAGTAAAAGAGAAATATCATAGATTTCATTCTCTTACTAGAAGTAGCTTGTGCCCCAATGAAGATAAAATCAATTTCAAAATGTTTGCTAGTGCAGCTCAAGATACAGCTTCATACATTTAGTCTAATAAAATATCAATCAATTAAATATTATTTTTTCTGTTCAGGAAAAAAAAGCTAACTGAGATAAGAATACCTTAAGAGCTCTGAAGATATTCTAAGCAAATCCTTGTAAGCTGTGAGATATTGAAGATGACTGTGTGTAGAGATTTGTGGAAGAGCTGTGCTTATGGTGAGAATGAGAAGGGTGTGTACAACCATGAGTATGATAGAGGCATGACTCTTGTTCCACTGAAGTGAACACTTTTCGTATGCACTCTAAAAATCAGGACCTTCATATTTTCCTGCTTGATATTTTTCAATTTGTTTTTGTAGCAGACTTAGAAATCTGCACGTGCAAAATGTGTCTGTCCCTACAGGTGGCCATGTAGAGTCCCCAGTATCTTCTTTGGAAATTGTGCCTGTGTGTCTATGAGGAGCAGGAGGTGCTGCTGCCAGAATAATCCAATAAGAGTATGTTAAATAAACCAGTGAACCTGGTCTTGTACAGTGCTCCCCAAGATGGCAGCTGACATATTTCCTGTTTAAGAAAACAGCATATGGTATTGATTTTTATTCTCAGTGTTGCTTGCTTAGAATTCTGGTGCCACTGTGAGGAAAAGAAGACAAAGCTGCAAAGAGAAGTAGTGTTCTTTTCCTATATGGGTATGTGAGCCTTTTCTCAGGTCTGAAATAGAAGTAGTTCTGAGGCCTGAATGTCAGGAACACTTGCTCATATCTTAACTGGATCATGTTAACATGATAATTGGAGAGGGAAGATGACTGACAACTGGGGTACAGAGGCAAAGTTAGCAAAGGTGGGGAGAAGCGGCAACAGCTACTGCCTACAAGACATCCAAAAGTTACCTGTTGATGAGGAAAAATGGAAAGACACATGAAATTCTGTCTATTGAAATAACATGACCATCGGGGGTTTGGCATCTTACTACCTAAAGATACCTTATGGGTCTACACATCATTAAAGCTACAAGAAGACTATCTAAGGTTTTTAGAAATGAAAACTAGCCCTCATTTTGACCTACTTCATGTAATTGCAAATACAGATTATGTGTTTTTTAATTATATTCTTTCTGTCAAATTTTGCTTGCCTTAAAATGCCAAGCAAGGAGACAGAATATGCAAAATACTTCTAAGAGGCAAGGACTAGTAATACTTAATTGCTGCTCACTCTTTCAAATGGTCCTAAATCTGGATGGTGCAGTCTGCACCCATAACCTATGGCTACATTTATAATAATCTCATAAGCAACTTCTTGGAAAGAACATATTCATGCCTGTCACATAGAAAAAACAAGTTTGGACTGTTAGATATCTGAGACACCTGGAAGGGCCATGAATTTCCTAGTGGAAAACCTTCTCAGTGAAACATCTGGGGCTTATTTCTCTGTCTAAAACCAAATAACCTGAAAAATGTTTGAAGCATATATTTAAACATAATAGCTAGTAGGATGTTTGCTCTACCAGTGAAGAGCAATGAAATGCTTCAGAAAAAAAAGACACAAAAAGCCCAACCTGAAATACCTCTGCTGTAGAAATTTAAGTATCATTTTCAAAATAAAGGATGAGTAGGAAAGTCTTCTTGTGGGCATAGTTGCTTTTTGCACTGAGCTGATGCGTACTGAAAATGTTTTCTGAATTTTTTCTTTTTTTTTTTTATGGAGGAGAAAAAAACTATTTTTCATTTCTTACTTTGAACCTTCTTCGTGCATGACAAAAAGGTGCATTCCTCTCCTGTTTTAGGATGATTGAGTCAGCTATTTCTTGCCTGGCCAAGCTGAACCACCATGTTGTTTTCTTTTTAATTGGGCTTCACAATGGCTTTTGGATCATCAAAACCTTCCTGCTACTTAGATTGTCAGCAGTTTTCCAATCCGTGGATCTTTGTTTGTTGGCTTGTGTTTTGTTTGGGTTTTTTTCCTTTGGATCACTGCCAGGATGGACTTGAATGTTGCCTCTTGCTTTTTTTTTTTAATTTATTTTTTGCTCTGGAAAGTGAAAGGTCATCCAGAGGGACTTCAGTCAGGAGAAGTGTGAGTATCCATGGCTACAGGAATGCCCCTGGGTGCCTGAAGTTGCTGTGGCCATGCCCCAACAAACTACAACAGCAGAGCACCTGTAGAGAATTTCAAAACAATTGTCTTTTTCATGGACTGTCGTTTAAATGCATCCCCAATACTCAGTCCTTGTTTTGCCCTTGATAAATAGCAAAGGGCTACAGTTTCAATAGGGGAAGGTTTGTACATTAAAAAAAAAAAAAAACGGTAAGCAGTCTGAGTGGTCAAGTGCAGAGAGTGGTGGTGAATGGAGTTACAAACCAGTAGGCGGCAGGTCACAAGTGGAGTTCCCCAGGGCTCAGTACTGGGGCCAGTCCTCTTCAATATATTTGTCCATGATCTCGAATGATGATGGGATCACGAGTACCCTCAGTCAGTTTGCAGACACCACCAACTTGGGTGGGAGCGTTGATCTGCTGGAGGGCAGGAGGGCCCTGCAGAGGGATCTGAACAGTCTGAATTGATGGGCCAAGACCAGTGGTATGAAGTTCAACAAGATGAAATTCCGTGTCCTGTGCTTGGGTCACAACAACCCCACGTAGCTCTACAGGCTTAGGCAGAGTGGCTGGAAAGCTGCCTGGTGGAAAAGGGACCTGGGGATGCTGGTTGACAGCAGCTGTGAACACAAGCCATCAGTGTGCCCAGGTGGCCAAGAAAGCCAATGGCATCCTGGCTTGTATCACAAATAGTGTGATCAGCAGGACTGGAGCAGTGATTTTTTACCCTTCTACTGGGTACTGGTGAGACCACACCTCGAGTCCTTTTTTCAGTTCTAAGCCCTTCCCTTCAAGAAATTCATTGAAGTGCTGGAGCAAGTCCAGAGAAGGGTAATGAAGATGGTTTAAGGGTCTGGAGCACAAGTCTTCTGAGAAGCAGCTGAGGGAGCTGGGGTTGTTTAGCCTGGAGAATGAGAGGCTCAGGGGAGACCTCATCACTCTCTACAACTCCCTTAAAGGCGGTTCGGTTGTAGTGAGGTGGGACTCAGTCTCTTTTCCCAGTAACAGGCAATAGGACAGGAGGAAATGGCCACAAGTTGCATCAGGGAAGGTTTAGATTGGATATTAGGAAAAACTATTTTGTGGAAAGGGTGATCAGGCATTGAAACAGGCTGCCACAGGAAGTGGTGCAGTCATGATCCCCTGGAGGTATTTAAAAGATGCGTAGATGTGGCACTTTGGAACATTGTTTAGGGGTTGACTTGGCAGTGCTTGGTTAATGGTTAGACTTGATTATCTTAAAGATCTTTTCCAACCTGAATGATTCTGTGATTCTATGAAAGCCAAACAAAAGGATTGGGCCTTCTTGCATGTTGAAAGAACCAGTTTCTCATTTCACTTTATAAGCTCTTAGAGAAGATGACATCATCCATGCAGAGCTGATAAAGTTACAGCGGTGTATACATTGTGAGTATAGAATGGCAACAAAGATATTGATGCTTTGCAAAGTGCAGTTGTTTATATGCTTTTTTTTTTCTTATATAAGAGTTATGCCTCTGTCTTTTTAGTGCATAATGTAAGATGGAAGTTTAACCAAGCCACGCTACTCTTCCCATTGTAAGAATTGCTTTCAAATTAATTGCACCATGAATAAAACAGAGCTTTGTGCTTCGTATTTCAGAGGTTTTGATTGTAGCTAGCTCCTGCTGGAGAGCGTGAGCTATGTGAGACATTTGCCTGTAGTGAATGAAACTGGAAGGATGAATAGCAGCAGCTCCAAGGTAAAGCTCTGTTATATTATTGCAGTACAATAGTGGTTAAGCTCACACTGAAAATAAATTAGTTCGTGGTGTAACTCATAGTAAAATCAATACTGAAGAGAGAGAGTAACTGTTATTTTTTTTTTCTTGAATGTGTTGTTTACTTGTTCCTGTGTTTTAGGGCTGTGCTACTGTTCTTTTTAAGTCAGTGAAGAGAGTATTGTGATTATAGAGAGAATATGTAAAGTGAGAGATATGCCTGTCTCTCACCTTCATACTAGTTGCTCAAAATGAACACTGTTTTTATCAGAGGGGTGACTTTTACATTATGAGTCAGATACTTTATAATGAGATTAAAGTGACTTTTTGGAAGGGAAACCTGTTTTAGTCACTGTTATTACTTAACATTATCCTTTTTTTAGTGTAAGGTAGTATATAATTAGTTCTTGTGTCAGAAGAAAGCATATACTTTTTTTTTTTTTGAGACTTAAAAGTCTCAAAACAAGTACCAAAGCAAGTACCAAAAGGCCGTGTTTGGAAAGGGGGAATGAGCTTGTGATGAATGCCTTGATCTAAGGCTTGGGAGAACATTTGCTCTTTCTGAATGTGCCAGAAGCTTGCTGTGTTAATCACCTTAGAGCTGATTCTGCTTTGGGAAGTGTAATTCTTCCCACTGTTTTAAATTTGCTCCCAGCTTTGTTCCAAACTTCAAATATTGGGCTTGTTTCTCCATGTGAAAACCTTAAAACTATTTTGAGCTTTCAGTATTAAAGGTGTCTACATGCAGCCACTTTCCCTTCATAAGCCATATCTACATTCTCATTCAACTCAAAACCATAAATCAGTGTGTTTAGTGAGGATTTTTTTTTTTTCTTTTGTTTTCTTTTTTTTTTTTTTTTTTAATCTCCCAGCATCACAGCACTGGCAAGTCGCTAGTTTTGTGAGATGCAAGTATAGTGTTCCTGCACCTTTTGAGAAATACCAAACCTGATAGTCCATACAGCTTCAGGGCATATGCAGCTGTGAGGAGCATCTGAACTCCACCAAATGACTTACCTATGGTACAAAATGTTACATAATTAACTTGGGAATGGAGAAATGGGTATAGTCTAGGCCAGCTCCTAAGAGAGTACCCCTAAGGACCAGATCTGTCCAATAGCCCTAGGCTTCTCAAAAATAATTTTGACAGCTTAGTCTTCAAAATAGTGTCTTTCCCTTCCTCCCTTCCTCACTAATTGTCAGCTAGTTCTTCCATAATATATGGGTTTGTGGCACTTCCAGACAGCTGGTCCTGGGCTGTTTTGACAGCTTGATGCCCGGTTGCATTGTGAGGAAACCCAGCCATTTGTTGTGAGGGAGATTGGCAAAGTGATCTTTGTTAAAAGTTGAAATTGCTGGACAGGGGGCTAGAGTACACACATGAGGCTGTTTGCTCTGAAGCTGACAAGTGCCAACTTGGCTGACGATGACATGTCATAAAGGTGCCGTATACAAATGTAGATCTTGTAGGTGTCCGTGATCATTCCCAGCATCTTTTTTTGCAGGCAAATCCATTTGGAATCAATTAGCTACACTTCTGTAAGTTTGATCAAGTAGTGCAGAAAACCACGTACAGTCTTAGTGGGTTTGACCCATTTTACCTATCAAAACTGCTATTTATCGTGGTCGTTCAGATTTTTTTTTTTTCTAAGTATTGGGAGGAAGCACAGGCCCCAAATGTATTTATGGACTTTTATGCTTATAGCGAGTACAGGTACTATGTAGTTCTTTGGTGCTTAGAAGAAAGTGACAACTGATGCGAGCAATCTGCAATAGCTGATACTAGGTGGTTTAGAGCGATCACTGAGGTGATCAGTTCTGGTGAAGGCATGTTCCACAGCAGAGTGGGGGATCATAGCATGCATGGAGGGTTTCCTGAGATGGGGAAATCCCAGAGGAGTGCCAAGACCCGCCAGGAGCCAGCCACTTGCATGAGACTTTTTTACCTCTGTCTTAACTGGCAAGTGCTCCAGCCCCAACACTCACTGTGCAGAAGGCAAAAGCAGCTACAGAGAGAATGAAGAACTGCCTGCTGTAGGAGACAATCAGGTCTGAGACCATCTAAGGAACCTGATGGTGCACAAGTTGATGGGACCTGATGAGATGCATCCATGAGTCCTGTGGGAACTTGTGATGAAATTGCTAAATCACTGTCCATCATACCTGAGAAGTTGTGGGAGTCTGAAGTTTTTGCCAATTGAAAAGGGGAAACATAGCCCTCATTTGTAAGAAAAGGGAGAAAGAAACACCCAGGGAACTACATGTCAGTCAGTCTCACCTCGGTGCCCTGAAAGATCGTGGAGCAGATCCCCCTGGAAATTCTGCTAAGGCACATGGAAAATCTGGAGGTGATTGGTGACAACCAACATGACTTCACTGAGGGCAAATCGTGCCTGACAAATTTAGTAGCTTTCTGTGATGCGGTTCCAGCACTGGTGGACAAGGAAAGAGCAGCGAGCTTCATCTACCCATACTTCTGCAAGGCATTCAACAAAGTCATGTACAATATCCTATTCTCCAAACTGGAAAGACATAGATTTGATGGATGAACCACTTAGTGGATAAGGAGTTGGCTGGGTTGTTGTGCTCAATAGTTGTGGTCAATGGTTCAGTGCCCAAGAGGAGAGCAGTGACGAGTGGTGTTCCTCAAATGTCGGTAATGGGACCAGTAGGGTTTAACATCTTCAGTGACATGGATGGTCAACTGAGTGCATTCTTGGCAAGTTTGCCAACAAGACCTGGTGTGTTCTGTGGTCAACGTGCTGGAAGGAAGGGATGCCATTTAGAGGGACCTTGATAGGCTCTGCTCCCATGAGACCCCAGCCGTGGGACCCCCAACATAAGAAGGATATGGATCTGTTGGAGAGAGTCCAAAGGAGGGCTCCAGAGATGATCAGAGGGCTGGAGCACCTCTCCTATGAAGGCTGAGAGAGCGGGGGTTGTTCAGGCTGGGGAAGAGAGGCCTACTGGGAGACCTTATAGTGCCTTCCAGTACCTAAAGGGGGTACAAGAAAGCTAGAGAGGGACTTTTTACAAGGTGCTGTAGTGATAGGACAACGGGGAATGGCTTTTAATTGAAAGAGTGTAGGCTTAGATTGGATATTAGGAAGAAATTCTTTACAGTGAGGGTGGTAAGGCAGTGGAACAGGTTGCCCTGAGAAGTTTTGGATAGGCCCCTCTGGAAGTGTTCAAGGCCAGGCTGGATGGGGGTTTGAGCAACCTGGTGCAGCAGAAAGTGCCCCTGTCCATGGCAAGGGGGTTGGAACTAAGTTGATCTTTACAGTGTCTTTCAGCAGAAACTATTCTATGATTCCATTATCTATATTGAGGACCACCCTAATGGACCACTTTAAATAGATATTGGATGGCTGATGTCTTGAAACGTTCATGTTAATTTGCTCTTAATTACAAAAAATTAGTGTTCCTATTCCTAGAAATTTTTAATGGTATGAGATCTCTAAGCTTTGAACTCTAATAATAAGCTTTATTGGTCCATTATGTTCTTTACTGAATGTTCCCTTTTAAACAGTTTTGCATTTCTTTCAGGCTAAAAGCACAATTAACTTTTTTTGTGTCATTGTTCTTGAGTACCATGATCCTTTCTTGCTATTTCCCCGAAGTATTTCAGTCTTTTTGTTCTCTTAGGGCATCACCTAGTCTTCTCTGGTACCGTTAGGGCCTGTCCACTAACAAGGAAAATAGAACAGGAGTTTATTAGTAAAGTCATTTATTTCTACTTATTTTCTCTATGTCCTTTGAAACAGTGATCAGAGTATAACTTTGGAATGAGTATTGTTGAGATACGGCTGGTAGTGTTGTATTCATTCTTTCCCCACAAACTTATTTTACTTGTAACTGCATTAAAAATGGTTGGTGGTTTTTTTGTTTTTGTTTTTTTTTTTTTTTTTTTTTTTTTGTTTTTTTTTTTTTTTTCCCAGTGTTATGCAGATGTTATCCTAATGAATGCAGAGGGTTTTTTTGTTTGCCTGTTCTAGTCCAGACAACTGTTTTAAAGCTGGGGGCTGAAACTGTTTGGCAGCTAATCAAACAGGGAAGAAATGAATGATTAAAAAAAAATAAATGATGAAGAACAATTGCCAAATAAATTCTGCTCAGGGGTAGAAAATGTGACTTAAGATCCTTTGTGCTTTTGTAAAATCTCGACCTTAAAAAAGAGAGTCTGCAGGGTACATGTATTTTCACCATTTTTTCAGTGTTCTTATATTGAGTTTCATTCTTACAAACTTTAATCATGCTCTTTTAATAACATCCCAATTGATGTTTGGTTTAGAAACCACAAAGCCTTTAAGAGGCAGTCTAACTATTAGGAAGAGTTGATGACTGTTCTCATTAGAATATTGTTAGTATACCAAAGCTTTCATTTAAACCTTCAAGGTTCAGGCTAAGTCTGAAAAATGATTCTGTTGACAAGTGTATGATGTTCTCCTTTGTAATCCTACCATACTTTATTTTCTTTTAGATTTCACACAAATCTTTCGTGTGAATGTGTTTAATGTATTTTTCTGTATCATAACCCATGGGTTTGTGCTAGTGTTTTGGTATTTTCTGTTGTTGTTGTGGGTTTTGTTTTTTGTGGTGTTTTTTTTTTTTAGCTTTCAGACACCTAATTGGAAGCCTCTGAGACAAATTTTTACTGACTCAGTCTTTGACTCTCATCAACTCTACATCTCCCCTGCTCTCAAAAGTTTGTGAATTTCACTAGAACTGCTGTTGTTTCAGAACTACTACCTACTCCTCTCCCTCTGCAGCCGTCTTGTTTTTCCCTAAACCTCCCTGTTTCAGGTTTTCAAATGGCTTGGTATCTTGTCCCTACCTTCTCATTTGTCCTTAGCTTTAATCTTCCATGGAGAAGTGTTCATGGATGCAAATAATCTCTTCTATCAAATCTTGATTTTAAGTACACCCTATCTCAGGACTGACATTTCATCTGCACTATTTTGAAAAGAGTGCAGATGTGGGTCATATGGATGGAAAGGCTATCTGCACATTAGGTTAGTTGTTGGTGTCTTTCTTTTTGTGGTATATTGTCTAGTAGGTGTTTAGCTGCTTATGACAATGAAAACACCACTGCAGAAAATGGGTGATTGCATTTATTACTTACTGTGTGCTTTGCTGCACATCTGTAAATGGTGCAAGTAGCTCTGAAGTAGCCCAGTATTTTAGTTTTGTGATAGAATAGTGAGCAACTTGTTCCCAAGTGTCCCAAATGCAGTTAGAGTAGCAGTGATGCAATCCTTAGATCAACTTGTGTCTTATAACTGCTCAAGCAAAGTGGAGGATATTAATAGAAAGCTTTTTCTCAGGGTTATGCGTTAAGAATAAAAGCCTACAAGTTATAGGTTCATTCTGCTACAGGACTTCAAAAAACCTTTTCCAAATATGAAATATTTCAGTCTTCAATTTGATAACAGGTGTACAAAAGAAACCAGATGGAATTGTCATGAAGTAGTTACGATTTTTGTGTTCCTAGACCACTACTTACCTTTAAAAAAATGATTTCTGAAATTTTAACTCAGTGCTTTTCATACACACAGATACACCCACTGTGAACAAAAGATTCCTCAGATGATAAACTCCATTGACACTAATCCTTTCCCTCCTCCTCCTCTCACTTTTCTTAACCTATCTTCTTTATTTCCCTTTCCTTGGATACCTTCACAGTAATTTCAGCCAAATGGTAATGAGAGCGTGTCAGTTGTAGGTATCCCCTGCATATCAGCCAAAAAGCTGTATATACTTTCAAATAAAGGATCCTGTTCTTATGGTCACTCTTTCTGTTCAGCTGAAGATGTCCTTAACCATGAAGGTGAGGAGAGTTAGCTCTTGTTCTTCTTAGCTAGGAAAAAGTGAACAGAGATGCAGAAAGGGATTTGAAGAATCTAGGTGCCAAAAAGTTTGAGAGGATGCATAGGTTAGGTTATTCTCATGCTATAGGTTTGTTATGTTTCTTGTGAGAATTTTTTTTTTTTTTAGTTAGTTAAAGAGCTGGAGCGTTTTATGCTCTAAAAATTGACTTTGCTGAGTTCTGTTGCCTGTTTGGTTTGCGTGTCAGCTCTAATTTAAGTAACTTAAAATTATTGAATTAGGTGGGAAGGAAAGAATGTTAGTTTCCCATCCAACATGCAGAAATTCAATTATTTTTGATGTTTTCACTTAGCTTTTTTTTAGTTTATATTAAACATTGCAGTAACACCCACCTCTAAATGAATTTGGCTTTCTTTTCCATGGCTATTGACATTTGGGGTGTTCATATGCTTTCTAACAATGCCTGTGTGGTGGCTGTTGAAAGCCACGGTGTCACACTTGGGAGCAGATACTCTAATAAATTCTAAATTGTTCCCTGTGGAGCACTGTGTTAAAGGGAATCGTGAACCAAAAGTCTGAGAGTCAGTGACATAACTGTCTGAGAACAGCAACAGGTAGGCATCCACACGTTACATGTTCTCTGTGATGTGTTGCCTGTATTTCAGAGACCCCTAAAATAGCAGTTTGAAAATGTTGAACTCTGAACTTCCTTTTGTTATTCTTAAGTCAAACCCATAATATTAATATAACAACTTTCTGTGTTTGTTTTCAATGTCTTTGTTATTTCAGCAGAATATTTTTATTGGCAATGTATTTTTCCAGTGGCTCTTGAGGATCCAATGTGGCATTTATGTTTCACTTCATGCACTGTATTACCTGACCCCAGGAGTATTTTGCGGTGTCTACCACGCCGCAGATAAAAGCCGCTGTTTCAGACTAAGAGTGCAGGCTACTTTCAAAATACCAACATTTTCATATCAGAGTAGCAGTTCCTTTTAAAGTAATTGTGCTCTGACTGCCCTAGCCCAATTTGGATTATACTTTGTGTGTAGGCATGGCTCTGCCAGTCAAACTGCCATAAGCTCTCCAAAGCATACAAAGTTTATGAAGTTGTTTGACAATGGCAATTACTGTGCTAAAAATAAATAAGATGTGCATTAGCATTAATAAGTACTCCTACAAGATATGCTAATTGCTCCTCAAAGGCTAAAAAATTTGGGAATAGTCTACATGCTAAATTACTCGTTATAATGTAAAGTTTGAGATGTAGGAAATAATTAGGTTTTTTATTCCCACTCTAAATGAGTATGGGAGAGTGAGTTTGCTAGAGTTCAGAAACATTAGAACCTTACTTTTAAAATTTTGACCTCATAAAAGTATTGGTTTAATTGCATTTTTAAAGGATTTTTTTTTTTTTTGTAGAAAATACTTTGAGTTTCAAAGTTATCTTTATAAAGAAAAAAGGTATGAGGGAAGGAGTATTAGTTTTCTTTCAAGCAACTGCAATAGCATTATTTGGCACATAGGGACTTTTAGGTTATTAGAGTGGTTGTATGTTGGGTTGCTGTCACATTTGAAGATGAGAGCAGTTTTTAGTGTACACTGCTAATTTTGGGCACTAACGTGTCTTACATACAGATTACTTGCTTTCCTTTTATCTCAATAATGTCAAGCTTTTTACCCAAGATAGGTCAGGTGGCATCAGTCCTGGGCTAGATACTTTGTTCCTTTCCCCTTATGTTGCCCAAAATGGTGAGTTGGCACAGACTGGGTAGCACCTACTCACATGAGAAGGGAGAAGCCAAGGCTCTTATCAAGAAAGCAGTTGGTCATGACTCTGAAGCCAGATAAATATTATGTTGGGTTTGCTATGATCTATGAGATGCAATTAGACCATTTACATTTTCCATTACTCTGTGAGAACTAACAGTGACAGCAACCCTATTATGTTTTAGAGGGCCACCAAAGGGCCACAGGCCACGTGTCAGTACAGAAAACCTGCATCGCTGATCTGCAGTAAAATTTGAAAAGCATTAAAATATGGTGCATTCTGAAAATAGCATGTTCTTTCTCAGTGTGAAGCTTGGCCATTAATGAAACAGTAATTATTATTTTTTTATTACAGTATTTAGTATTCATTTGCACTAATCAGTTTGTACCAATTTGCTAAGAAATATGGAATATTTTTGGGCTGGTGAACAGGAATAGCTACTTTTTCTGATTTTTCCTGTGGAGTAATTAGTTTTAGTAAAGAAGGGAGGATATGGCAACGCAAAGGGAAAACTGAGACTTATTTGCCTTGGTAACAGGATTCCCATTGTATTGGAAACAGCTGAACCAGAAGGGGAGAGTGTTTAAGAACTGTGTAGCTTGAGTATGTGAATGTGTCACACTTGTGATGTGTAAAGCAAAACAAGGCCTTAGATTTAGAAAGGGAAAACTGAGTGCAAAGAAACTTTGCTTTTCATCAACCCTACTCTGCAAAGCATGCTGTAGGTGTAAAAGGAGCACATCACCACTAATAAGAACAATTGTAACCCAGTAATGTTTAAATGAATGATGAGCTAAGACATTTGAGTAAGATAAGGATTTTCAGATGCTGTGCCAGAAGCTAGAATTGAAGAGGGATTTTCATTTTTGCAGCTTGATACTGGATTACACTAATCTCTCCCTTTCTCATTCTCTTTCTCTGTAATTTTGGAAACAACCAAATGAACAAAATAATCTGTCCAGTGTCTCTAGCTCAAATTACTGGAAATCTGGTGAGCGCTGGTTGTGCTTTCAGCTGTGCTTTCAAAGTCAATTAGTTTTGGTGATCTGTAGTAACACCACTAAACAAGTGTATCCCCCCCTCTCATACTGTAGGACCTTTTGTCCCATGAATGTGAACCTTGATCACTGCCTAAGCTGAATTTTTGAAGGGTTTCCACTTTTACTCAAATAAAAGCTAAATAAAGAGGACGTTTGGGTATATCTTGGCACATGTGGGTTGCTGACTTGGTAACAACTTTTTTGCATTTACCATGGATTAGTTTGGGTTAGAAAGACCTTAAAGATGATCCAGTTCCAATCCCCTGCTACGGGCAGCAATGCCAGCCACTAGATTATGTTGCTTAAGGTCCCATCCAACCTTGATTTGAACATTTCCTGGGATGGCACATCCACAGATTATCTGGGGAACATGTTCAAGTGCCTCTCTATTCTTACTAAAGAATTTCTTCCTAATATCTGATTTAAATCTCTCTTCATTTATTTTAAAACTGTGCCCCCTTGTCTCATCGCTATCTACCAATGCAAAAAGCTGCTCTCTTTTTTTAAGCACCCTTTAAGTACTGGGACGCCTCAGTGAGGTCTCCCAAAAGCCTTATCTTCTCAAGGCTGAACAACCCCAACTCTTTCAGCTTGTCTTCATAGGAGAGGTGCTCCAGCTCTCTGATCATCTTCATGGCCCTGCCCTGGACCCCTCCTATAGATCCATGTCTTCTGCTGAGTACCCCAGAGCTGGATGCAGTACTCCAGATGGGGTCTCAGAAAGGCAGTGCGGGAGAATCACCTCCCTCAATCTGCTGGTCACACCATTTAGAGAGATGTGTCCAAAATACATTCTTCTGAATAGATTCTCAGAGTAGGGGGTTGGAGGCAAGGGAAAAGCATTTCTCATGATTTTTTGTTGAAAAAATACAACTCTATGGTCTTTGAATATTTATTTGAATATTTATTTATTTATATTTATATTCAATTAGTTTATGAAAATGGCAGCAGTCATTTATTGGCATCAGGTAACTTGATGATCACCACCTTCTCTTGCTGCTGTTCTTTTTTTCCCCATGCTGTTCCTTGCTCCTTTTGGTCATGTCCTTCAACTCTGAAATGAGTAGAAATCATGGGCTTTCGTGCTGAACTGCAACAAGGGTTTCTTTATGAAGAAAAATGGATGTTACCTCTTTCTGTGGGTCAGTGCTTGAAATAAGAAGAAAATAATCACTGGTGTACCACTACTGAACTTTTTTGAGTCTTCTTAAGCTCTGATAGTCTTGTAATGTGAATTATTTTGGGACTAGCCACTATTAGTCAGATATGATTACCTGAGATAGAAGATGACAAACTGAACTTCTGCCCTATGTTCTTGATTTACTGGCAGCCTGTAAGGAACACTTCCATGAGTGGGTTTCTGGCACTTCCATGAGTGGCTTTGTGGCAGATAGGCACTTTGCTGCTGAGGGCTGTGCTGGTGCAGTGGGGATGAGCATTGAAGCAAGGGAAGGATCAAGCTCTGCAGCTCTGACCTTGCTATCCTTGTTTCTGATTATAATTGAAGCCAGGACACCCTTCTCCTCTTGTGTGGTGTGGTTTACTCTGTAATGAGTTAAATGGCAAAGGATGAGGGCGTTGGATGCTCTACTTTTAAATGTTCTCATATTTTAACTGTAATTCAGATATTTGTTTGATTTTTGAATAACGAATTGTGCTCAGCTTCTCTGAGTGAAACTTAAACAAGTGTAATATAAATGTAACAGCCTAAATATTATTTATAATCTTATGATCTTTTTATGTCCTTCCTCTTAATTTTTCTTACATTTCCCCTACACTTACAGTTCTTTTGTGTGAAAACTCTGTTTCAGGGTTATTTAAAGAGTTTCTGACTGTGGTGATAACTCACATGGACATCAGTAAAACTTACTGTACTGTAGCTATCATTCTGTTTCATTTTTTAAGAAAGCCTTTGTCTTAAATACTTACATGGGGATGATTACAACCCTTAAGACAAATTTTTTGTACATAAAAAAACCTCTGTAAATGCAACCTTTTTCTTTTCATTTGGACACATACATTATGATTCGGTCACTAGAGGTATGTTCGCGTACTAATTAATTCTTCGTGCCTTGCCTTATTGAAAGCACATCATGGTTCTGCTGTGAGAACATCTGCACAGTAGTGCATGTGACTTGTCTCATTTTCTGGAGATGTTTTGGAAGTGAATGAAGCAGGAATCTGCAGGAGAGAAAAGGATGTTGTGATTGCAGACAGTGGATGATGCTGTCCTGAAGTTCTGGCCTTTTTGTACACTTGTTTGACTCTGGCTTCTTCGACAAGGTTGTGCCTTTTCTTTTGGCTCAACTTTTGGTTCAGGGATGTGTCTCTCAAATTCACGCAATTGTTACTTTTTTGAAAACTGCAGGGAAAAATATCTAAGTTGCATGCATACTAAAAACCTCGCAGCCCGGGGGAAATAAGGGCCCAACTACGGACTAAGAGAAGGAAAAATGGCCTTTTATTGAAGGGTGCACTGGTTTATATAGGATGTGAGGAGAAGGTGCTGGAAAGGTAGGTTGGCTCAGGGCAGAGCATGCAAATAAGGGACAAATAAGGATAGAAGGCTTTAACCTTAGATGGGGATTACTAACTATGAGAGAACCAACCCAGTAAGGTAATGTTGCAATACAGCAGTGGAATACAAGTCAGGGAAAAAGGGATAAACATGGAATATAGAACAAAGGGGAACTTCCATATAAAATATTAAACAAGGGGGTATACAATAAAGGGTGCAAATAAAATATGCATGAACTTAAACTCAAGTCTCCACAGCTCCAGTGATTATTTGAACGTACTAAAGGTGTGATTTTCAGGAGTTGCACAGAGGTTCTTCCAGGTATCTCATCTCTTAAGTTCCTTTCTCCATCTCTGACATATATCCATATATATACACCCATATATATTAAAAAAAGAATATATATATGTATATATATGTGGAACGAAGAGGATGGTGGTTTTTAGATTTGCGTGTGCACGATGCTTTTATGGTTTTCCATTTGTGTCCGTTTTGGTCGCAGCATAGGTACTATAGTGTTTGGACAGTGGGGGTCATTTACCACTGTAACTGTGGTCTGAGAAAGTTCAAATATCTCTCTGTTCTTGTTTTGGAATATTTATTACAGAAAAAACTAGTTTAATTTATTAGCTCTACGTGCATTTCAGGCTGTTTTATAGAAACATATGGCTCTCTCACTGTTTCTATGTTTCTGGTCAGTTATGAAAAATCTGCGAGTAGCTAGTGAGGTCAGTGCCACCTAAAATGCCTTTTCTAGGTCCTCTTCTTGTCCAAACAGACAGCTATAAATCAGTTAATCAGCACCTAAGCACCTACCTATCTTGTCATGATAGAGTACAGATCTTAGTATGTCAGTATGAAACCAAAGATGATAATTAGCACCTGTTATATTTTTAATGAGTAAGATTTGCATAAAGGCAATCTTATTCTCCTTGCTTCCTTCTTGTAAACCTAGGGGATAGCTCTGACTATCCACAGCTGGTGATTCTGATTGAAACAGTTGTTTTGTTGACTGTTACATGTGGTTTTGTTTTTTCAGTCCTATGAAAGAGACTATGCCTAGGTATGCCTACCTTTTGTAGAGACAAGAGATTTCAAAAATGTCCATAGGGATTCAAAAATATGCCATGGATGTTTTCTCAAGAAACTTAATTTGAGAAGATAAGAATGTAATTGAACACACCTTTTTTTTTTTTTTTTTTTTGATCGCTTTAGGGATCTGAAATTTTGCAGAAGACTGATGATGGAGTAACCTTGTGTTTGATTTGAAGAAGTAGCATTACATTTATCCCATCTGATGGTGTGACTTTTTATTCATGATTCCATGATATCTGTAATAATCCTTTAATGTGACTGTAGGAAAGTATGCAAAATTGCTGTAAAGCCTACAGGATGAGTTGCATGTAAATTATTTTATGAACCTTTTGGCTCATCTGGGCAATAAAGTGTGATAAAAAAAAATCATAAATTATTTGAAGGGACTGGTAAGAGATTTTTAGAATAAATAATTTTGTAAGATTTTGAAACGATCTTGGAGAATCTCACCTCTTGGCAGTACAATAAATGAGTTGAGATTGGAATTTTTGGACCAGTAAGGAATACTGAAAGGTTAAACAGACTTGTGAAGAGAAAAGTGAAATATATAAAACTAATTTCTAAAATGCTGAGTAGCAGTCTCATCCATGACGATGTAAAACAGGTCAATGTTCTTTGAAACACTGTCTTTATGGATTCTGCCTTTTGATTTTTCTAAGAGAAGAGGATTGTTCATAAGAAATTTAATGTGAATTATAATCAGTGGGAAAAGCAGGTAATGAATGAACTAGATGGGGCCATTTGTGAGGGTCTCCAGAGACGGGAGAAGTGATGTGTAGCAGATAAACATGGGATTAACACTGATCAGAGAGAAGAGTCCAACATCCTGAATTGTTACTAATAAGCCCTAATCAGTGAACATCAGCCGTCCTTTGTGTTGAAAAAGGCAATTTACTAATTAAAAATAATTCATAAGGTGGCTTCTCTTTATGTATTCTGCCTGTAAATTATACAAGTGAAGCTTGGAGGCAGTGTAGCAAAGTGATCCTATATAAGGAAGATTTTAGAGGTTATTATCTTAATACTTAACTTTAAAAGTGTTGTTTTTCTCCCTTCCATCTTTGTGTGTACACATGTAAGAGAAGAAACAAACAGCTTTTTGGAAAGACTCAGCATTAAGTAATGGAAATAGAAGATATTGCCAATTCTCCCATGGCTCCAACTCCTATTAACAGATAGAGCATGCAATGTACAGTGCTTTAAAGCCTGAATGGATACTATGTTCAGCTGAAACTATGAAAATGAGATGAACATAGGTAGAATGTACTACTCTTATTTATTTTCTACATGAGGGACTTCCTGTTCTCATCGTGATTTTTATACATTAAAGTCACAAGATATTAGCGAAGCAGAGTTTCTTTTCCCTAATTGTGCAGTATAAATGGAAATTGTGGGCAAATCTCCTAATCTCCATAGTGAGAGCAGAACATTTATCTAATTAGCAGTTTGCCTTTTGGCATTACTTTGAATAAATTAGCATTTCATTATATACCCTGAACTACTGGGAAAAAGTTTCCCAGAGTAGTATTTAGTTTTTCTTATCTAAAGAATGTATTTTAAATTGGTATAGGTTAATAATATTCTTTGTTACTGGAAAGAGACAGAGTAGAAATAGTATTGTTATTTTTAATATCAGGGGCTTGTGCTTGCAGGTTTTTTTGCTTTCTTTAATCCCCAGGAATCAGAATAAAAACTTATGTCACCTTACTTAATGACTTTCCTGGGGAAAGTGGGGGGAGGAAAGGAAAGCAAAAACAACGGACAAGTTTGAAATACAACTTGACCTCCTCCCTTTCTTCAGAGGATGAACTTTTCTTTCAGATTGCAAACAGTGCAAAGCATAGTGGTGTGGACTAATCCAAAAGTTGCACTCTATCACTAATGATAAATGAGCTTTTCTACAGTATTTCCAATATAACTAATCTAGAATACACTATTTGTCGTCTTTTCTTGCATGTATAAATCAGTGACAGGAAACTGAGTGACTAAGTTTAGGTATTGACTGTCAGATAAGAAGAGTGGCTGCTTACTATGCTTTTCCTGAACAGCTTACTGGGAATCAAAAGTTTGATGGGAAGTTAAAAGAGGTAATTCATCAAGGATAGTTTTTAATTGATTTTCTTTCTAAGTGTTAAAAAGAGCAGAAAGAAAAATCCATGGATGTGATAAAGGCTTGTTATTTCCTTTCGCTGAGTCACTGGCTATTTCAGACCCTTGCTTACCCCTTCAGAGTGTCATTTTCTCCCCTTCCCAAAGTGGCCTTTGCAGTAGGGATGTATGGTTACACCACCATTGCCATGGTTGCCTTTTTGTAGATGGAGGCATGCAGAGAACCTGTCAGTTTGTTTTTGCTAAATCCAGAGGAATGAAATATCTTCATTCTGTGTTTTTTGATCATGGGCCAATTTACATGACACTGAGCCTGCTGGCAACAGACAGGGTACACCTGTCTCAAAGGGCAAAATAGATCTTTGCACATTTTAGCAAGCCTCACTCACCAGGAGAGCTTTAAATAAGATTTTTAGGGAGAAGGGGATAAAATCATGATCACTGAAGACAAGCCTGGAGGTGGCTTGCCGCTGTTTGAGAGACAGTGTTGCTAATGAGGTCCTTTGGTCTGTTGTCTTGTTAGAGGTAGGGGATGGAAATCATATGGCAGCAAGGATGCAAAGGTTATTGATGTGCTAAAAACTACAGAAGTGCCTGAGAGTGGTCGTGCAGGAACTGAAGCTTCTCCCCCTGAAAAGGTAGCAGGATTGATTACCCATCTGAAGTGCATCTACACCAATGCACACATCATGGACAACAAACAGAAGGAACTGGAAGCCATTGTGCAGCAGGGAAACTGTGACAGTTGCCACCACAGAGACTTGTTGGGGCGAGTCACACAACTGGAGTGCTGCAATGGATGGCTATAAACTCTTCAGAAGGAGGGGCAATGGGGTAGCTCTGTATCTTAGTGAGTGTCTTGATCTTAATGGTAATGCTCAGTGTTTATGCATAAGAATCAGTGGGAGTGCCAACAGGGCAGGTATCCCGGTAGGAGTCTGTTATAGACAACCCAACCAGGATGAAGAGGCAGACTAAATATTCTATAAGCAAGTGGGAGTAGTCGCATGATCACTGGCCCTGATTCTTTTGTGATGAGCTCCCTGCAAAAAAACCCCCAGAAAATTTCTTTACTAGCTTTGGTAAAATCTGGCTCTTTTTAACAACAGCTGGAACAATTAATGGAAAACTTGAAGATGAGGGAAGACAAGGTAGAAATAAAGAGGGTTTATTAATTGCTCCCTTCCTCTTATACATCACTGCAGGCAGGTTCCTGCTTTCAGGTCTGGGCCTTGGTTCCCTCAGTATCTTTGTAGGAAGTTGGCATAGGTTTCCAGTCCTCCCTCCACAGTGCCTAGGAAGGTCTTCCGTGCAACCTCTGAGGCCAGTTAGTGTCTGGCCCTAAAAGCAGAATGCCAGAAATATGTATGTCTTGGTTGACTGTACTCCCCCTTGCTGCAGGACCCCAAATTTTTCCTGCCACATTTTGCAGTGTCCCTTGGCTGTATCCTTCCTCATAGGGCAAATTCAGTATCTCACAAAAAAGCTCCTTGTTCCCTCTACCGTCATCTGGAGGCCTTGAACTGTACTTATAAATGCACTGTATGAACAAAGAACAGTCATTCATATCCTAGATATACATTTAAATTAATTTCTCTTTCTGTGTAGCATTTTAAAGGCACTGTGCTAAAACCCTTCTATTCTCTTCCTGTATGTTGAAATAATTTTTCTGTGTTTTTTAGTTGGTTTGATATAGTTGTGACCAAACGTGGTCTAGTGAACATGGACATGGGATTACATAAATTGCCAAACAGCACCCATTTTTCTTATCTGCTTGCAACACATGGTTTGTTTTAGGGAGGTTTTTCTGGGGACCGAGAAAATGGAAATGTAGTGTTAGAGAATGACTGCTGTAATCTAATGGTTTGAATTTTGTTCTACAGCTTGATGACTGCACCCTTCAGTTGTCTCACAACGGTACCTATCTGGATCTAGAATCTACCCTAGCAGAACAAAGAGATGAATTAGAAGGCTTCCAGGAGGATGCTGGGTAAGTAAATATTTACTATATTTAGATAAATAAACATTGAGGTTTCAGGAGAGTGTGTTCAGATGAGCATAGGAACAGAAAAGATAAAAAGACAAAGATCTTTGTATGCCTATATGTCTGCCTATTTGGATGAATAAGAATTTTATACCTCTCTATCTATATTCACTCTTACAGTTTCTCTAAAAGAAGATGGCATACTGTAGAGAAATCTATTAATATGAATGTTTTCAATAGTGTAGTAAGATTTTATATTTCTTTGGAACTTGATAAATGAGGATGTCTGGTTCTGAGAACTCTCAGATCTGTCTTACAATAATAGTCAGTGTAGAGGCTTATATTGGGGTGGTGCTTCTGAAGTTATAAAGTCAATTTCTTTGTGCCTGATATTTAAGTCCACCATTTATATTTTTGAAGAAAAAGCCTTTATTGATTTATTTTTTTCATTCCTGGAATTGATTTAGCCAGCCCAGGGAACAGGGGTACATGTTGTTTTTGAATATTCTCCTCTCTTGTTTTTTGGGTTTTTTTATTAATGATTGCTGGCCCACATGGATTGGTATGACACATCTTTCCATTATCATCTGAGAACTGAAAGTGAAAGCAAAAGTTATACTTCTGTGTGTGTCTGTATGAATGAATATATAAAATTTGGGTTTTTTTTAAGAATTTTCTTTTTCTGGACCTTTCTGCTGGTTGTCTTGGTTAAGATGTAAAATGAACAGACTACCTGGATCTATTTTTGCCTTGCTGGTTAATATATTGGACTGGATAGCTGGAATTATTTTATAGGTGTGTTTAGTAGATTTCACACATGTGAGTAATGTAGCTGCTCCAGAAGAAAATTCATAAAATCATAGAATCACATAGAATCACAGAATATGTGGAAATGGAAGGGAACTATCAGGATCACTGAATCCAACTTCTGACCCTGCACAAAACATCTCAAGAATCCCACCGTGTGTCTGAGAGCGTTGTCTAAATACTTCTTGAACTCAGACAGGCTTGGTGCTGTGACCACTTCTCTGGAGAGCCTATTCCAGTGTCCAAAAACCCTCTGGGTGAAAAAGTTTTTCCTGATAATTAACTGCATATTGAATTGCCAGGGCTTATTAACAGATATGCAGTTCTTTTGCTTATACTATATATAATATATGTAGAGAAGAATTTTAAATAATATGTTACAAATATCCATGTGTGTGCATTTGTTTATACCTTATTGACATCTACCAGTTTGAGGCATGTTTTTATAACCATTGGAAGATAAAAACTGTTCTGTTAGAAACCAGTTAGAAGAGAGTTCTTTGATAGAAAGGTAGTCAATAGAAGCTGAACTGAGCCTCCTTCTCCATGCAGTATAGGAGTGTTGAGTGCAGAAGCTGATCTAGTCCTCAGTTTTATTCAGAGCTGGTAAAAATCACTGCAAAGAACAGCAAGTTCTAATTTCCAGCTAACTTTATAATGAGTTCAAAGCAAGTAAGATGAAGGAAAAATTTTGTTGGGATTTTTTTTTTTAACAATATGTTTAAGTCACATTTCTTTCCCTTTCATTGGTGTCTCTGTGATAACTCTAATAATTTTTAACTTCTTTACTTTTGACACCCCACAGTAGCAATTCGGCACCACCAAGCAATTTGGCAAGTGAGAGACCACTTGGTGCTTTTTGTGCCAGACTTTGCACCTGAAATGGAAAGCTACCATCCACCTTGTTTTATTTTTATGCTTCTATTGGGCATATAAAATCAATGATAGGAATTGTTGCTGAAACATGACTTGAATTTTCTCTGTGGTAGCCATCCTATGAAAAAAAAGAAATAAAACATATGGAACTAAGTGTGCTGCTTGGAGTTGCATGTCTACTGTGTTGTTTTGAGCTCAAAAATCAGGATATACTTTTATGTACATGTGTGCAGAAGCTTTCTCTTAACTGTGCAATCTGTTGTCATTTGAGTAATTGCTTCTTCCAATGGCTTGTCGTGCTGAGTAATGTGAAGTCTGCCACGAGATCCTTCATTCCTGTGCAAAGGTGAAAAAGAGATATGAAACTGTGTGCCACAAAGGTGACTAACAAAAGCTTGGGCTACAAATAAATATTTTAATTATCTTTTGAAATTAGTTTTGTGGGATGAAAGAGAACAACTACTGTGTCTGTTGTTGTCATGTACATAGCCCTCATCTTCACTGGTCTTTGCCCTGCTCTCTGAAGTTGTCCCTCTCCTTGGTAATTGTGGGTCAATAGGTTGTGCTCTTTTTTGGCTGCCTGCTTTAGGTGGAACACCAGGACAGGCTGTGTTAGATGCTGCCATTATAGCAGTTGTGAACCATCTCTCTGTGGTGTCTTCCCACTACAGCCCTCCTTCAGACCCTGCTTTCTTACCTTTGTAAAAAATTACATAGGTGGGGGGTTGCAAAGGCAGAAGTGGTGAAAATGGAAAGAAGGAAGAACGAAGGGGGTGTTGGGAAGTAAATCAGCAAGTGAAATACACAGAAGCACAAAAAGGTGTGTCCTGCTGCAGGGGGAAGAAGGGAAGATTGCCCAGGGGAGATGCTGCCTTCAGCACCTTTTCTGAGGTGCTTGTAGGTACAAGTGATATATTTGCCTTGAGTAATTCAAGCTTGTGCTAACCCAGTAGTATGGGGGTTAAGCTTTAACTTGATAGTTGTGAGGTTAACTTGAGGTTGAGGGTGTTTGGTTCTACCTCCCTGACATGCACACACCTGGTAACTTGCATACTGGAGTCCCGAAATCCTAGGGCTTTGCTCTGCTAATGTGAGATGCAGGTCAGTGAAGTACAAAACCTTGCATTTAGGAATAACTGTCTAAGGACAAGCAAGTACTGATCAGGCAGAAAATGAAGAAAGGGGGGCACCTGACTTCTCAATACCATGGCAGGAAAGGATTGGACATTTTTGGGAACTGTGAGCTCAGAACAAATCAGTGAAAAAGTGCTCTGGAAAAGATATAGGATCATCCTAGGGTGTAAAGCTGGAATTTATCTGTTGAAGTGCAATGAACTTGGTGTCTTCAGTGGTGAAGATTCAGCTGGATTTCTGCATTCCATTTTTGCCCGTATTTTGTGAGAGAAAAATAAACAAGAACTACTGGAAATTTATTTGTGACTTAGTAACATTTTTGCTTCAGGGTAAATGCAACTCGTGATCTTATTCAGAAAAATTGAGTATTCTAGACATAGGGTAACAAATGCAGTCAGTAATGTCTTTCTGTATCCTATGTTTCTAACAACCTAAACTCTATAAACTCAATTTTTGGGCCTTGCAGTTCTTGCAGCACTGAGCTGGAAGGTTCCTGAACTGGAGCTTCCAGCTCCAGGCCTTGGGAGCTTAGCAGCAGCACGCTGTCTGGAAGGGACTGGCTTCAGAAACCACTTAGTCTCTCTCTTTTTCTGTCTGGGTCATTTCAAGGTCCTGCTCTTAATCTTCAAAGCTTTTAATTTTCTGAGATTAGGCTACCTCAGGACCTGCCTTTCTGCCATACTGAAGCTGTTGTGTTCATCAGGATCATTGAAGCTTGCTGAATTCTGAGTGAAGGCTTTAGTAGCTGGATATTCATGGCATTTTTAAAATTTTAGAACCTCAACTGTGGAAACTCCTATTCAGAGTGACAGGAATGTCCTACAATCTGGCTGTTTTCAGCATCTTTTTTGCCAAAAGTTCCTGTTTGCCCAGGGAAAAATGATTAAGATATTTGTTTTTTAAACACTGTTGAAAGGAGACTTATGAGTAAAACAAAACAAGCAGAAAACATGTTCTTAAAAATTTGTATTGGTTTGAGAGGCTGCGGGTATTTATTTTCTCTGTGAAGGATTGGATGAGCATAGTGAAAAACATGGATTTTTCTTCAAAAGGAAAGAAAAGGATGGTGGCAATTAGGCTGGAAGTTTATAATGTGTAACTGTAAATAACTGGTATAAGAAACACATGTACTCATGCAATTTAAAATGAATTATCTGCTGTTACTGAATATAGAGAAAAGAGGCATTTGGTAGTTGCCATCTAATCCAGAATCTAAACTTCTGTTTAAGGAAGAAGATAACCCTACACACATGTCCCCATAGCCTGTAGGGCTAACTCTGAGAGTAAAATGGGTGGGGATGGAACTGCTTTCCTGACTCCACAACTTTAGTGCTGCCATTCGTACCCTTGGGAATAGCTCTGGGATTCAGAAGAATCAGATAATTTTTATATGGGGGTTGTTTTTGGAATGGAGGTGACAAAATAATGAGGCTGGTCCTGTAGAAGATGTTGCAATTAGGGAAAGGGTCAGTAAGAGCATGTAGAAAACTGGCTTTCTGTTCAAGGAATGGTTAGTTTGGTTGTTGGGTTAGTCAGTTGTTTTGGTTTTTTTCCACTTGCTTCCAACACAAGTTACTTTGTGGGTGCTTAATTGTGAAGGTAGTTTAGGTGGACTGGGTTTTAAGGTGTTTGCTAAGGTGTCCATGACAGGTAGGTCCTTTCCTTTGTGTTTCCTTGTGATTTGACACAGCAAGCAAGAATTGTAAAGAAGTTGATGCATTTAAATTACCATAGAATTGCTGAAGTTCTTTTTATGGACATGCCTTAACAGACCCTAATGGTAGCCCACAAGGTAACACAGTTCTAAACTGCAGAACACAAGTTTCTTCAGATAGTATGCTTTGAGCAGTGGAAATTTCCTCAGGGAATATGTTTTCAAGACTTATGTTCAGCCGAAAGACTGTTTTAAAATACTTCTGACAAATCACTTTAGTGCTAATGTTTTTGCATTCCTTCTAGATGCCCTATCTCAAGCCATTTTGACTGGGTGAGCCACATTTAAGTTGGATGACAGATCTTTTCCCCCTTGCTGCTGCTCTTCGTTCTGGGCTTGATTGAGAATGTTGAAGGCAGTGAAGTCTGGCAGTGATCTCACATACTTATATACTGTGTTTTGCCCGCTTAGACTTTGCAAATAGCACAGCTGTGAGCATGAAAACTTTTTGCCACTTGTTTACTTAAGGAAGTTGGGGATGCATTTGAAGGTTAATTTGTTTTTTTGTCTAACAAAAATGGTGTGGCTCATTTCTTAAAGCGGTACTGCAAACTAGTAGATTCTATGCTGATTTTGTATTAGCTTGAACAGAGTGTATTTGTGTTTGTTCACTGTTAGAAAATGCTCTCAATTTGTGATAGATTTCTCTCCATGTTTTGTCTAGATGTCATTTCCATAATGGTTCTTAGTTCCAACAGGAAGAAAAATAAGGGAGTGGAAGACTGTCTTTGTGTTGATATAAACAGTAGAGACTGCCACTGCTTATTGAAATTATTTAGTCATGGTGTGAAGAATGTATTAGTGCACGCAAATATTTTGATTTCTGTCATATTTAGTTCTTAGTTTGACTAAATACTCAAGCTGCAAAATGTAATGACTGGTCACAGTAAAAAGCATGCAACAAAGCAAGGAAGAAAATCCCACAACCAAACCAATCCTCAAACCAAAAAACCTGAGCTAAGAGTTTATGGTAATTTTTGGAGGGTGTAAGACTTTTTACAAGGTAGCAGTATTTCAGTCTATCATGTATCAGATTACAGTGTTGAACCACATTTTGAAGTATGCTTAGCTAAAACTTTACTGTTGCAGAATAAATGACCATAAAGATTAAGATTTCACATTCCTAATGAAATACATTGTTTTTCTGCATGACTAAGTTGATGCTTTTTTAATACCCTCACAAAGTTGGTGGAAAGTAGCTTTTACTGCCTATGTTTTCAAAACTTTATGCAGCTTTTTAACTTCATAATTTTTAATCCTAATAAGATGTCTTTCTTTTCTTTATAAAATAAAAAAATTAGATAGAATGTTGAAACTAATCTTTAGGTGGAACTGTAGAAATTTGTTTCTGTAGTTATTTTGCAATAACCCTTGACAACAAAATGAAATAAAATTACAGGTCTGTTATATTGTCTTTAACCCAAGAGAAGGTTTCCCTGCTAGAGAACAGTAGGCAGTGGCATCTGAGCGTTCACGCTTCCAGAGCATGTAATCGAAATAATCATGCAAATGTGCATATATTTTGTAGGCCTGACAAATGAGACATGTGGCTTTGAAGGATGTGCTCTGACAGAAAGATTGAGACAATTAACAGTTTAAAGTTCTACCTTGGAAATTATTGCTCAGTTATGAGATAAGGATTTCTTGTCAGTGGATCTGCTTGGCACAATATCTTGTGCAGAAATTGCTGTCGAATTAAGGTTTCTTACTTGTTGTGAAATACTACTACTTTCATAGTTAAAGAATTAATACTGATGTGTAAATGTAAAATGTGGCTTTAAAGCTGCCTTGATGGTGTAGAAGTAAATCTCTTATGCTTATATTTGGGTCAGAGATGGCAAGCCACTTTGCTTACACCAAAGGACTCAAGATGTAAGATCCATGGGCTAGTGAAAAGAAACTGTGGTCCCTAGCTTTGGTTGGCTGTCCAGCAGGGAGACGGAGTGCGACAGTAAGAGCAGAACAGCCATCACAGCTATCTGTGGTGGGAAGTTGAAGTCTGGGGTTGTAAAATGGGGGTGGAGTCCATACACCTTACAACTTCATTCCAGTCTAGATGGATAACGTTCAGCCAAATAGCATACAAAAAAGGTGGTGATACTGCATAGTCTTAACTTTGACTGATATGCTGAACATGTCCTTCAAAGGGAAACAGAGTTGGCTTTGCCCTTCTCCAAGTGCCACAGTCTTCAAAACTGTACCACACTCCTTCCAACTGAGGAGCCAGCATCTGTAGTACCGCCTTCCTTGACTTGGGTGAGGAGGCTTCACGAGGTCTTTCCTCTCTGCGTGGTTTTGGTTTGAAGGGAGTGGCAGCCTGGAATTGGTAGACCTGATAGGGCAGGTCATGGGCAGCTCTTGGAGTTCACACTTGTGAAATGTGAAGGGACACAGTCCTCTTAACCCATGTCCTGAATTGTTCCTGCAGTCTGGTTTTATTCCATGAGTTGGTGTTTTTTTGGGGGGGTGGTTTTCTTTTTTGTGAACATATTTTCCTGTTGGATTTTTTTGAGAACTTGACTCATGACTTTAGAGCTTTTGTTTGCCAATGCTGTAACAGCTGTGTCTATTTCTCTCCCACTTTGCCCCAGAGTTTACTCAGACATCTCTATTGTTGAGGGAAAAATCTATCTCTGTACCAAGGTACCTGTGGAAATGTTTGAAGATCTGCTATTTTTGAATTTTATTGATTACTGCTGGCAAATAAATGCAATAAGAGTGGTTTTCTTCAAAAATCATTTCCACTGCAAACTGTGTTGTAAAAATATTGTTGTGCTGAGCTCTCTTCCGGGCTGTTACATACCAAATAAAGTGCCAAACCAAAAAGCGTGTGAATAATTCTTACAGTTTTTCCTTGGACAACTTCTTTAGAGATAGCCTAATTTGGCATCCAGGTTTACATGTGAAAATAGCTGAGAAGTCCAATATTTTATGGTGGAAATTTAAATAAAAACAGCTTATGGAAACAGCTGATGCCAGATGTTCTATTTAAAACCATTTAATTTTATTAACATTGAAGCTCCTTAATAGCTGTGTTTGCACTCTGCCCTCCTCCTCGATGACGAGGCTATAAGCTAAGTGAGCAGCTCTTGAGGCTTGGAAATGTGTTTCTCTTCAATTCGTGAGGAGGAAATCCCTTCCTCTCTCCATAAACAGATTGTCTGCAGGGCTTCACGTGGGGCTGCCAGAAAGCACTGTAGAACTACTCTGAACTCAGCTCCTATGGCAACTAGAACCATTGATTTGAGAATCCAAACGTGGGACAGCAACAAAACTGTGCGCATTCGCTGTCTGCTGGTGCAAACTGGTGTGGTATTGCAGTGCAATTGCCTGGAGCGTGTGGGCAGCTGGGTGAGTTTGTGCTGGGTAATTAGTAAAAGCTGTGAACTAGCTACACTTCCTATTCCATGGCAAAAATTCTTGTGCCTGCTCCTACCCTTTGGTAATTGCAGGAGATATTTGTGTAACTCACACTCTGTTTTACACCATGGGAATTCATTTGTCTATGTGCTTGGTGTGTGGGGTGTGTTTGTTTTAGCTACAATTAAACTAAGGTGGTAATCTGCTTCTGATAAAATTGTCTCCAATTTAACCTCTGGTTGTGAGCTAACAGCTTAAACCACTGCAAATCTCTGACTACCCCAGGATCTCTGGTAATGAAGCCGTGAAAACTAGTGACTACTGCCAGGGTTAAGACCACAGCAAAATAGAAATTTATTTTACGTTTACTGCACTGTAATTGTGCTTGCTAGCAAAGGCCTTGATGGCCCAGCAATAAATGTAAAGCCCATTTCCGGAGTGGAATTAATATGGAGAAGTAAGCGGCCTGAGGGCAGTGTTTTATATTTAAGAATTTGTATGTCAAGTTACAAAGAAGCCGTTGCCAAATATGATGCTATTGGAAAACTTCCAAAAAGCAGAAAGAAACACAAAGTAGACTTTATGTGCTTACATACACATATGCATATTCTACTGCAAAATAGGACAGCTTTTTAAAATAGTTCTTGCTGAGTCTGGCAAAATTAATTACATTCTGAGAAAGTGTAACTGGACATTTAAGCCAGTAGGACATTGCTTTGAAATGTATTGTGTTGCTTTGGACAATATCCTCTTCAGTTTGTTATTTAATCATCCATTACACTGGAAAATCATAGGGCTTTTTTCCTTAAGGTGATAGAGAACAATTTCTAGTGGAAGGGAAATGTAGACGGAAATTTATTAATTAAAATTATTTTTTACAAACTAAGTCAGTTTTTGGCTTATTTTAATAAAAAAAAAAAAAAAAATTAGATCTTTCCCTTTCTTCTGCAAGTCAGAGTTAGGTCAGGTAGCAGGGGCCTTTGTGAGAATGAAAGTGATTACGCAGATGCTGTTTGCCTCTGCTCTGCCACTATGGAACTTCTAATGAAGTTGGTCACAGAATCACAGAATGGGTCAAGTGGGAAGGGACCACAGTGGATCATTTGGTCCAACCTCCCTGCTCAAGCAGCTTATCCTAGAGCACATTGTACACAATTGTGTCCAGATGTTTTTTGAGTATCTCCAGTGAGGGAGACTCTACAGCCTCTCTGGGCAACCTGTTCCAATTCTTGGTCACCTACATAGGAAAGAATTTCTTCCTCATGTTCAAGTGGAACTTCCGCTCCACCAGTTTCTGCCCTTTGCCTCTTCTATTGGCTGTTACCACCGAGGAGAGCCTTGATCCATCCTCTCAACACCTTTCCTTCAGATACTTATAGACTCCCTTTCAGTTGCCTCTTTTCAAGGCTGAACAGGCTCATCTCCCATAGCCTTACCTGATAAGAGAGATGCTTCAGTCTGTTAATCATCTTTGTAGCTCTCCAGTGGACTTGCTCTAGGAGCTCCGTGACTCTCTCGTACTGAGGAGCCCGGCACTGGACACAGCACTCCAGATGTGGCCTCACTAAGGCTGAGTACAGGGGCAAGATCACCTCCCTCAAACTGCTGGCAATGTTCTTCTTAATGCACCCAGACCACCCAAAGTGGTCTGGCACTTTTTTCTCCGGGAACCAAAGCTGTGAGTCTGATAGTGTGGCTGGGAGCACTAGAGGGACCCTTCGCCTGAGGAGGTGGAAGCATCAAGTGACTCCGCTGCGGGGAGGTTACTTTATTTTCCTCCTTGTGCTGTAGGTTCACAGCTCTTCTAATATATTTTTCTTCAAAAATCCTGATTTTTGAAAGGCACCTGTTTTGCCAAGTGTGAAAAGGTTTTAAATTAAATTTCTAATGTAACATGAACTTCAAAGTACAGGTGGTAGCAAAACCACATGACCAGAAATTACCTGGTGTAAAGATTTCCTAGGAGGAATGTGCAGCCAGAGCTTGAGAGCCACTGACAGCCGTGGGAAATTTGTAACCTAAGAACTGGAAAGCATTGATTAAGTGATATGTCTCTGCACAAGAATATGATGCAAGGTTGACAAGAAATGGGGAAACAATGCTTTTAGTTTTGTTTTAATCAGAAGCAATATTATTGTTAAAAGAGCTCTTCTAATGCCATTTTCTTCACCATTTTCCAACTCATAAAGTTTGTGTTTTCTTAATACAAAAATATAACATTGAAATCTAACTGCTCATGCTATCAGTGTCTCACAAAGTAAAACTGAAAATAGTTATAAATGGGTTGAGCCTTGGGGGTGCGAAAAGGACATAGATTTGTTCATGTATAAGGACAGCTCTTGAAAAATGGTCAATTTGCTGACTGTGAAAGCAGTAGTCATCCCTCAAATATTTGAGGGGCTGTTAGAAGGTTTTTGTTTTAATGTGTAGAAATTAACAACTGAGAAATAACAAGCATGATGATTCAGAAAGTAGGGGAAGGAAGTGGGGAGGGAATTCTCACTTTCCAACTTCTGAAGTTTGCTTGCACATAAACTACTAAAAAGGACAAATGGAACAAATGTTCCCCCATTCTGAACTTGCTGCATTTCACAGTGTGTAAAACTGAATCATTGTCTTTTGGCAAAAATCACTGCCTTGTGGTGAGGTACGCAGAAGACTCCACCCAGACCTTTACTGACATATACTCAGAATACATTAATAATAAATAATTTCATGTTATTCATGTGGCTTATAATGGATACTTGGTGAATCCCTTGAATGTTTCACTCAGTGCTTCTGAGTTTCTCCTTTTCTTCCCCCTTCTCCTTCTATCCCATTTGTTTCTGTTTAAAAAGAGATAAAAATAAGAAAAATGGCAATGCTGCCTCGTAAATGTTGTACCTGTGGAGAGTTAAGGGGATGTAAAACCCCAGCACCTTGTAGTGACCAAAGTAGCCTTTAGGTAGTCCTTATTTCCTATTTTTGGCTGCCCAGTTTTTGTTTAGGGAATATGCTGTTAAGATTATTTCTGTATGGATTAGTAAAGTTTTAAGTACTTTAATGTTTTGTTTTTTAATGAAGAGTGAACAGACATCTGAATAGTCGCTATTTGTTTACTTTTTTTTGTCCACTCTTGTCAAATGATTGTTACTTTAGTGTGTCATGAGCCATGAATACTCTAAACAAAACTACTATCCTAAATAATTAGATGACTTGCAAGTGTATTGCAAGAACAGGATGTAGACGCATTCTGACTTCACACTAAGTTTTTAGATGGAAAAACTGAGCTAAGAGAGAAAATTCCACTGACTTCTTATGAGGAGGAGTGTATGTGTTTGCCTCCAGCTGCCTGTCATGTACCAGAATAGATTGCGAGTGCTGTCATTCATTTGAAGCATACTGGAACTGAATCTTACTTAGCATTTAAAAGACTTCTTTTTAATTATTGACTTTATTTCCTGAGCTCTTTTGTTTCCATTATTCAATGGGAATAACATGAGCTTGAACATGTCAGTTAGATCTTTGGATAATAATCACCAAAAACTTCAAAAAGGTTATTTATTTGGGTAAGATTTTCATATGAGTTTCAGATGAGTTTCAGAGAGATTCCTAATTCCTCTCTGCATGCACGTGTGCACTCTCTCACTTTCAAAAGACTTGGCTTTTGTACAACTTTTTTTTTTTTTTTAAAGTGTCAGAATTTTTTTTTCCATCGTTTGAATCTGCAGTTGAATGGAGAAGCATATCACAGTGAAACTGCAGTCAAACCGTACCTTAACAGCTTTGAAATCAAAGCCTAGAATTTATGCTGTCTGATTAATAGCAGGTTAAGAAACACTTTCCTTATTGTTTGTGTGCTGGCTTGAAGATCTTTTTCAGGGAAAACCTGATAGATTCAAGTGCTTGGACTCTGGCAAAAATTTTATCCTTTATGCATTCAACAAGGAACAGTTTGTTTTCCACAGCTGATGTGGAGTACCTTAAACTATGAAGCAGCTGACTGTGAAGCAATACTGCAATGCAGAATCATTTTCCACTCCCTGGAAGGTGTGTGCAAGTGAAGATGGAAATGTATTGGTTCTGAAATGAAAATGTGAAAGACCTCTGCAAGAATAATGCACTCTAGACCAGAGCATCTCTGGTTGTTGGCATCTGCAGTTGCCATGCACTTGCTTCTGGTGGCATAGTGTTGTCTGGGTTTCTTTTGTGGGAATCAGAGATTCCTTCTAAAGCTTAGGAATTTTTGTTGGATGCTGTTCTCATTAAGCTACTCCTCTTGGAAAATGTGAATGTGATTATTTGAGATGGTTAATGGTCCATGAAGAAACCTGAGTGCTGTGAGAGGCTGTAACAAAATGTGGAGCATGTGTTATGCGTGTGTGTTTTGAAAGCAGTACCTATGTTAGATAGATTTTCATAATGGTTATGTTGTTATATCAGGAAGAATTAGGTGTAGAATTGTTATAGGGTAAGTTGTCAGGTTAGGCTGATGTTAAATGCTTCTAAGTCTGGAAATATTTTCAGTGTTGCTAAGTTAAGGTTAGTTTTCATCCAGCGTCTGCCCTCTTTGCAAGAAAGAGGCAACAGCCCATGGTGCTAGTTTAGCTTGGTACAGTAACCTGTTGTGTTTTACTTTGGTAGTGGTTGCAGAGGTGATGAAAAAGTCATCTAACTATTTCAAGAGAGGCTTGGGACCATGCTAATATATGCGTGGCTAATCTGATACCACCTCGTTCATAGTTGGCTTCACTCTGAGCGATTGACTGATATTGCGCCTAATAGCAGTGTGAAAAACTGAGTATGGGGGAAATTGGAGGCTGGGGGAGCGGGAAACCTTCCCATCTAATAACAACTGAATATACAAGGTACCTATACTGTTTGCCAGTATATGATTTCACCTTTTTTTCCCCAGATTTGGTGAAACTTAAGAAGGTAAACCTTATCTAACCTGTGGGGTTTTATGTGGAGTTTCACGAGTTATATGCAGGCTGCAACTGTAAACCAGTTGCTCTGGTAGGAGCAACTATCCTCGTAGTAGGATGAGGAAGGGGGTAAACTGTGCTGTTATCCCAATGCAATGGGAACGATAAAGTTCATGCTCTGGACCTCCAGACTTACAATCCTTTTACTGCTATTACCAGTTAGAACTGAAACTTCTAGAATCCATTTTCCACCACACCTAGGCTATCTTGACGGAAACGTGGGTGAGATCTGAGGGAAAGGGTAGTTTTGTTAGTTTAAGTACCAAAACACATACAGGCACAAAGAAACTGCTACAGTTTTCAAGAGGTTTTGTGTAACTGTCCTTACTAGCACAGCTAATGATTTTTCTCTCTGAGTTATCCTCGAGAATTATCCCTATCTACAGCTGACTGATAACACTAATCTTAATGGATGAAATCCCTACTTGGAACAGAGTAAAATGAGAGTCATGGGAATTATGGTAGTTTAAAACTGCTCTGAGGGTAGGATATGATTGCTTATTGTAATCTATTTATTAATTTAAAAAAAAGCCAAAAAACTAGAAGCATCCCAAAAAGATGCATCACTCTAATTGCTGTGTTGCCATAGGAATGTGTTTAGCAGTTCATCAAAGATTCAGATCCATATTTGCCTTTATGGGGTTAGAGTTTTTTTTAAATATTCTTTAAATGTTTTAGGAATAAAAAAAATATACAGACCCTAAAAAAGAATAGACCTTAGACACTCTCTTACTTACATTAACTGAAAAGCTCCAAGTTGTTCCTGAACTAAAATTGTGTCTTGTAACAGTACTACACTTTACTTCTGCTTGTGATGGCCTTTAGATAAATCAGGTGTCTGCTACAGATTTTTTTTTTTTTTAGAAAATACAATGAAGAATAGTAAATTTGCTTTACAGTCAACCACATTACTAGAGAGTGTTATGAACACCATTGCAATTTATCTGCTGCTGTGCAATCAAACTGTGGCTTTTTCCGTGGTTGTCAAGTATTGTGTAGAAAGCAACAAGAGGAGCACAGAAGGTGTAACACAGCCTTCTGTAGAATTAACACCCTTGATCCAATGAATTTTTTTTACTGAGTAATTATGTAATCATTAAGAACATTTGAAAAGTATTTTTCTCTTTTGGTTTTCAGTGATAAAATAATGTGTTTCCAGAAGCAGGAGATTGTTCTTAAAAAGGACTAAATTTATTGAATCGAAATATCTAGGTCTTTGGAAAAATATTAGGCAGTCTGAATGATTGCCTACCCTGAAAGAGAGAAAACATTGAAATAGAAAATGTATGTTAATTGATGCATTCTCCTATTTTGCAAAGATGAGCTTTGACAGGGAAGTGATTGTGTTCTGCCTTGCTAATAATATCAAGGGATCTTAATTGTACAATTACATCAAAATCTGATTTTTTATACCAGCAACTAAACTTTAGTATAGATCTGAGAAGAGATGTCAGTGTCCTAATAAAATAAGTTCTTTTAAAAATTCCTTACATAGTTTCCTTGGAACATTAAAAGGAAAATTGTGTGTGGTGTTGGTTTCTTTTGGTTTGCTTGTTTTTATTTTTAAATTATTATAATTTTATTTATTAATATTTTCCTTCCCTTTATCCCCCAACACCATTCTCGTTATTTCTGTTTTGGTTGAGGGATTGCTTGACTCAGTCATAGGCTTTACTTCAGAACAAGTTACTGTTTAAGACAGCCAATTGAGGTATTATTTTTAAAATGTCATTTAAATCAGGTATTGGATGTGTATAACTGACTGAAACTATTTGTAATGTGATATTTCAAAAACTACAAAATAAAGCATTATATTACATAAGTCAGGCACTCAGTGAGCTGTTGGCATGTATTTATTTAAATTAATTTATTAGAGAAGTTGAATATAGGAAATGTTTTGTATCTTCCCAGGACTAGAAGTTAATCTTCCAGTGATAATGATTCTAATCTCAACATAGATTAACAGAATGCTATGTCAGCACAATATGTGAAATTTACCTACTCTACTACTGCTAAATTGTAGCTATTAAATTAGCTCTATTACTTCTTGGTATTTTTTAATAAATAGTAGTCAGTTGCACTCACTCAAGCGTATTGTTTCTTTAAAAAGTCATATCATTAAAACTACAAGCCTTAGTTAAGAGTAGATTGCAAGCTTTGTTACATATCTAGGTCTTGGTTTTAATAAATGAAGCTTTTTTTGTTGGAAATTCTTTTCTGCATTGTACTTTTGAACCTGTTTTTTTTAATGCAAATGATCTGTCTGTCCCACCCTGGTATCGGGATAAACTTGCCTACAGGCATGCTTTTTAATGTTATTTTGATGGTATTTGGCCAGTACTTCATGAATCTGTGAAATAATGGATGGATTTCAAGGTATCCTGTTTTTTGGCATGTATCATTGTAAGATGCTTGCCATGAAATTGGTGCGTGTGTAATAATGGATGTAATAATTTTCAGTGATGTTCGTTTTGCAAAAGTGTTATTCATACTGTGTGATAGTCAGAAATATTCAGCAGGGAATTGCATAATTTTTGGTGTTTTACATGTCACTGGTCTTATTATAATTAGCTTCTGTTGGTATATGTAGTATGTCTAAACCCTATGAAATGCCTCTGTAGTGATGATCATAGTGCAGCCTGGGAAGGAATGGGGGAATGCACCACTACAAATGAGTCTTCACCTTTGTCATTTCTGGGGTTAGAATCATATTGATGTTGGTAGAGTGGAAAGATTGCCAGTGTGACCAATGGCTGATAAGAATAGAAATTAATGTTTGTGAGAATTTCCTGTTTGATGAGGTACAAGAGTTGGGATGATAGTGGAGAACAGAGCCTGTAGGAGAGAGCTGCTCTGAGTTTTGCTTTAAGTTTTCAGGGGTCTTTGTAGGGAGGTGAGGGAGGGAGAAGTAGCACCACTGTTGAAGCTTGGAGAGCTACCAAAAAAAAAAAAAAAAAGGTATTGCTTATATTGGGAAACATCATGAAACATCTTTAGAAAAGAGGGAAAGACTGTATGAAATTATAATGGGCCTGAATCTTACAAGCCTTAAAATGGACCTGATTTTTTAGATCCTGGTGTTCATTCACTCACTGATTGATGGTTGAGCACTACTTGCTCTCTGCTCTTCCAGCAGATCACCACAGACTTGTTAAAAATCTGCAGGATGTGAGCACAGACAAAGACTGTGTCCAAGCAGAATGACAGGAAAAGTTTAGGTGGGAAAGAGTCAGTCCTAAACCTGAAGCTCCTCCAGGAAATTTTGCAGTCAAAACTACAGACAGCTCTTGTTGGGGCAATAGTGTGTTGTTGCTTGCCCCTTCCAAAGTTCTCAAGGGAAGAGTTGCACTTTGCCCGAATGGTGTTCAAGCAGACCCATTAAAGAGTAATTTCCATTAAAGGTTTGTTTGGTTTTGTTTGTTTGTTTGTTTTTAAATCTATGTTAGTTAAATTTTTTTTAATCTATAGAGAATTGTTGCCATTCTGAAACTGGAACCAAGTCTGTTATTAGCAGGGATATAGGTCTATGTTAACCACTTTTTTCAGTTCCTTAATGTGCTTTTTTTCTCATAAGTTTTTCCAGGAGCAATATTTTTTAGGAAAATGACATAAAGCTGCTTTTTTTTTTTTTTTCTTTTTTGTGAAAATAATTAAAAATGTTTTTGTTCCTCAAAACAACCGTGGGCAGAAAACTAGTTAAGGTGGGGAAGAACCTTTGTTGTTACTAGAGAAATGAGGATTTTTAAGTTACAGCCAGTAGACAATTCTGCTGGGTGTCTGTGTGAAGGGGTTTGGCCCTGAAAACTCTTCAGCAGAGTTGCAAAGTATATAACTGAGGAAGGTTGTGCTGTTTTGTTCTCAAACTTATATATAAGAAGTGGGTCTAGGGTTCACATGACACAAAATAAGCTGCATCTAAGTGTATTCTAAAAACAGTTTGGCTTCATCCATGTTTTCCCGCAATAAATTCACTGAATCACAGAATGGCTGAGGTTGGAAGGGACCTCTGGAGGTCATCTTGGCCGCCTAGAGCCACTTGTCCAGGAATTGCATCTTTAGTTTCAGATAAAAGAGGAAGAATAGCTGCTGTGCAAACAGAAAAGACATTTGGCTTTTATAACCCCCCCACCTTCCTTCAGGTGAGCAGGTTTGGCCACGGAGACAAAGTAATAACCATGTCCTCATGCCAGTTTGCAGGTGTAGCACCTAGAAATCAAAAACAGTGTTCTTGGCCAGATTGGAAAAGTGCAGCTAATACTAATTTGTTTGAAAAACAAAGGAGGTGTGTAGCAACTAATTACTCATTACATTTAATGAAATCTCAGTATGGAACTGAGAGCCAGAGCGAAGGAGAGCTCAGTTTTGCCTCTTCACTTGGAAAACACAGCTGTCTTTGTGCTTTAAAGACTGATTAGGCTTAGATCTGTGAAAGTGTCATAGACCTCTTGTTTGAACTTGCATTTTCTTTTAATGCTTGACTATACCTAGCATTAAAGTATTTCTGTGAAAATTAAAATGTGCAGTCATCACTTAGTACTTGTCTAATACAGACTTCTAGAGAGGGGTTGTGGTGGGTTGACCTTGGCAAGCTTCCAGATGCCCACCCAGCTGCTCTCTTGCTCCCCATCCTTAACAGCAGGGAGGGAATAGAAAATGAAAAAACTCATTGAGTGAGATAAAGATGGGGAGACCACTCGCCAATTGCTTTCATGGACAAAACAGACTCGACTTGAGGAAATTAATTTATTGCAAATTAAAATAGCAGTAGATTATGAGAAACAAAGACATAATTTATATTAGATATAATAACACTTCCTTTACCTCCCACCCTTTTTTTTTTTTTCCTAGGTTTAACTTCATTACTTCATTCCCAACTCCTCTGCTTCCTTCCTACACCTTTATATATTTTTTGTCTCTTTTCTTTTTAGGAGAGGCAAGAAGCACAGTATAATTCTGAGGACCCAGCTGTCAGTGAGAGTCCATGCCTGCATTGGTAAGTTAAGTTCCATGTGTCTGAAAGACAGAAAATAAACAGAATCGATTTCCAAGAAGCAAATCTGGGGAGTATCAGTCAGAGTTACTGTGTTCCAAGTTGAGGATAATGGCAAATAAATTGTTTTTTTTTTCTTTTTGTTCTGTTTGTTGTGTGCTGAAATTGGGTTACATTAGTTATACTATCCTTAAAGCATGGTAAATATCCCAGGGAAGTATAGTGTTTGACAGTGAAGTATAGGGTTTGACAGTGAAGTGTGATAGCTGGGGGGTGCTTTGGAAAATCTTTGATTATCTGTCTTGTCATAGCCTTTATGTGTGTCCAAAGAAGATTGTGTTCTGGATTGGGAAGGGCTTTTGAAGAATTGTTGGCTGACAGCTAACTAATGCATTTTAATAGCATGTAAAGTTTATCACTTCACATCTTGCAGATTTTGGCTGCATATTTGTCATTATCACAGTGTCAGTGTCTTAAAAACCCTTATTAAAACAATGCTTTCACGAGGAAAAGTCTGATGAAAGTCATAAAGGGCGTGTCAAAAGAGCTTTAGGGTTGTGTGAACAGAGGTTGGTGTACTGTGATGGTGTTAATATGTTCTCCAGTGCTGTACTGAGCAGAGTGTTTCACTGGGTGTTAGTGGCAAAGCTAATGTTCATGTTCTGGTGATACTATCATATATGATATGGGAGGCTATTAAAGAAAAAAAAAAGTAAAATCCCTGTGTGTCTGTGGCACAGGCACCTGTTTTGTTTTCAACTTCTCCGTGGTATATTCAGCACTCTAATATGTTTTACTTATTGTTGCTCTTGCTTCAAGAGATGATAGCTGAAGCCTTGAAGTATAGGTATTTTCCTTAAAAGGAGGAGGAGAAAGTAAAAATTTTGTGTCATTTCTGCAGTGATACTGCAGTTGGAGGCTTTAAATACAGCTAAACTTTTTTCCCCTGCCCCCAGGACGTGTTATGAAATGGCATTTCTGAGAATCTGAACTGAGCATAAGCAACCTACAGAATTCCTCAAATACCTCCCATTGAGAACAATCTCTAGGCTGCTTCATGCAGGAACATTTTCTCCTTTACTGTCATTGACTTGAGGAAGTACAGTAGAATAAGCCTACGTGTTAAGTGTTAGAGGAGGAACAGAGGTGCTGCAAAGTCTAAGCTGATTTTATAAATGTGAGTGAAATTAAGAACAGCTTGGAGAAGATTGTTCTTGTTAGGTCTGGGAATATATTTGGCAAAACAGACCAGTGCAAGACAAGACTTGATATGTTTCCTGGATTGAGGTTTTATAAAAAGAATTTTCATGTGATTTTTTTTCTCCAGAGTGCAACCATCGAGGAATTGGAGCACATCAGGTTCTGAGCTTCCACGTGTGGTTGCACTGTTCTAATGTTTTCATTCAAGCTCGGTGTGGGCAATTAGGCATATTACTGTGCATGTATCATAATTATTCCTGTATGAAAGTGCATTTCCTTGTCAGGTGCTGTTACTCTCTGGCAGCAGTGATGCATTCAGTGGTGAGTGCGGAGGAAGCCAGGCTGCAAAGTTTGAGTCCAGATTTCAAACTCCTAGAGAAGAGGTGTGTTTGGATATGGGTTTTTGGCTTGGTTCATTATAAGCAGAAGAGCCAAATGCAAGTTCTGGTTCTAATTTCCATCCCCCCCTGCTGAATTTTAGATTTTTGGGGTAAGTTTCTGTTTCAGCCCATAGATTGATGTAATGTAGTTTCTTCTCTCTCATTTTCTTTTTCATTTTTTGCATATCAAACATGCCTTAATTTTTGGTTTGGGATAGTTTGAAAGAGTCAAGGGATACCCCGTGTTTCTTAGTACTGGCCTTGTTTGGTGAGCTGTGCCTGGCAGTTAAACGTGTCATGTCACAAAATAGGAGAGTTGTTTCACTGGCACAATAGGTACTACTTCTCTTCATTTTGCATGTGGGTACACATCAACTGCCTATTAACATCTCTTCTGAAATGCAAGCATTAGGTTTAGAGGTTAAAAGATGTGTTACATATTTGGGGTAGAAGCCTGGAGCTAGAGGAATCTGAGATGGTGTTACGTAGACTAAAGCTGTCTTGCTTTGGCTATTTTCTTTCAGAATTTACAGTATCCTTGGAAAGCATTGTGGTTAGCAATGTTACTGTGCAAAGTCCCCAACAGATAGCGAGGGCTGCCATCTTAGAAGATGTGGTTTGTTATGGAGTGACCTTTCTGCACGGCCTCCTGTCATCTTTGCATTCAGGGTTTTACTTTGCTCTTAAGAGCTGAGAGGTGTTAAGTAAATAGCTTTCCTGCTATAAACTTTCCCATTTGGAAGTTGGATCACTGTTTTTTTTTTCCTTCTTCCTACCTCACTGTACTTTAAATTGCAAGAAATACAAAAGTGTTTGTGTTCAGATGTCCAGACAAAGTTTTCCATCATTAGTGACTTCAGATCTCAAAGAATTCTTGGCATTAGTGTCAGAGGATATATCAACTACAGGCCAATACTTTCTGAGACTTGGGAAGACTTAGCAAGTCCCATGTCAAGTGGGGTGATTTTTTGTCTTTTTGGTGTTTAGGGGCTTTTTTTGGTGGTTTTTTTTTTTTTTTTTTTTTTTTTGCGTTGGAGGTTTTGTTTGTTTGTTTGTTTTAAGCAAGACAGGGAAGGAATAATGCTTAATAACTTGAGTGTAGAAGTTGGTGGTAGTTTCTACCCTGTTGCATACCAGTCATTCTTAAACATCTCATTCATTTTAATGAATTAATACTTTCTTTTTTTCTCTCTCAATTTGAGTTCTTGTCTTATGTTCACACTAAAGATTTTCAGCAGGGAGAAAAAGATTTTCTTTTAAATACCTCTCTACTTCTTTTCCCATTTTGGCTTCATCCTGATTAAATCATCAGGAATAATCAAGGAGTAAATTTAAATGGGTTCAATACACATTTCAATATTTAGAATCTTTTTAATATCAAAAGAGTATTGCTGAAACCAGTTTTATTCAGAGAATGTAACTAATTGAAAATTACAGATTTATTTTTGTACTTGTTGATGTTCAAAGACATTAGCAGAGGAATCACAGAATGGGTAGGGTTTAAAGGGACCTTAAAAATCATATTATTCCAACCCCTTGCCATGGGCTGCAATGCCATCCACTAGATTGGGTTGCTCAGGGCCCCATCCAACCTGGCCTTGAATACATTCAGGGATGAGGCATCTACACATTCTCTGGGCAACCTGCTTCAGTGCCTCACCACACTCACAGTAAAGAATTTCTTCCTAATATCTAATCTAAACCTAACCTCTTCCATTTTTAAAACCATTGCCCCTTGTCCTATTGCTGTCTGCCCATATAAAAAGTTGTTCTCCCTCTTTTTTTTTTTTTTTTTTTTTTTTTTTTTTTTTTTTTTTTTAATGAGCCCCTTAAGCAGTGGAAGGCTGCTTTAAGGTCTCCCAGAAGCCTTCTCTTCTCCTGGCTGAACACCCCACCTCTCTCAGACTGTCTTCATGGGAGAGGTGATCAGAGGGCTGGAGAATCTTTGTTGCCCTCTAGACTTGCTCTAATAAGTCCACTTCTTTCTTGTGCTGAGGACCTCAAAGCTGGATGCAGTACTCCAGGTGGAGCAGGGGAGAGGTACAAGGGCAGAGTAGAGTGGGGAAATTACATCCCTTGACCTGCTGGCCATTCCTTTCTCAATGCAGCCCAGGATGTAGTTGGCCTTCTGGGCTGTGAGCGGATCCTTAAATCAGATATTGTCAACTCTGGGATTTTTTTCCCCACAAGCTTTCAAATTTGACTTTTTATTCAAATCACATTTATTACCAGTTATTACCCTTGTGGGAAAAGTCTTTTTAGTATTTTTGGCAGCTGTATGACTTTGTTTGTATTTAGTTGTTTCTGAGCATAATTTTAGTTTATATATATCTAACAATTACAGGGCTCAGCTGAAGTCTTAATAAAGTCTAATGTAAATGAGGAGGTAGCTATACAGAGTAAACACCAGCAGTGTCAAAAGTTTTAGCCCCTGAAACTAAATGGAGAATTTTAGTCAGAGCAACATTTTGACAAGATCTTTACAAGCTTCACTTTTCCTGCAGAGTGACTTGGTGTAGCCATTAGGTCCTTGCTGGGACAGCTCTGTTTGTAGCTCTTGCTGTTCATTGCTTCTTGGTAGATTTTTCTCAAAATCTGAAGTGATTTCTGAGAGAAAAGGCACCATTTGCTCTTACTTATCTGGGTGCAGCTCAAGATAGACCCATGTCCTCTTCTAAGATGCTTACATCTGTGAAGTTGAATCAGAAGTGCTGCAATCAACACTGGAAAGGATGTTTGAACAGCGATCCATGACAGTGACTTCAAATGATTCTGCCAAAACAAGTTTGACATAAGCTTGAATTGTTAATACAGTGTAATACAAGAAGAATGCAAATAACAAAAGTTGATGTGATTCTGAATACACATATTGACCTGGGATTACTTACAGTACTGTATCTTGGAAGGTCAGCAAATGTTGCAAGCAGTATTTTAAATTTTACTACCTCTTCATGTCAGTTTGTTATTTAAAAAAACCAAAAACCCCCAAACCAAACAAACTAAAAAAACCCCCAACACACACAAACAGTACCTCCAGTTGGTTTTTTAAAATGTTTTTGTATTATAAAATTTATGGGTTTTTTTCTGTTGTTATAGCTCCTTCCTATATTTATGCAAAGTCTTTCTTTTATCTGTCAATAGATTAAAAAGAATTTGCATAGGTATGTGTGTATGTTACATTACATAGCTTGATCCAGAGAGGGCCCCAAACAGTGTGCAAGTATATTATGGCAAGAGTCACGCTAAATGTATAATATAGCTTCAGTGTTGGTTGTTCCAACCATTTTATAACCTTGTTCTATTGGCTTTTGCACATGAGCATTTGCAGAGCTAGCAGAGCATGGTGCTTAAGTGATCTGCAGCTTACCCACCCGTCCCCATCCATCCACAGGTGCTCAGAGATAGGTTATTCCCAAGTCTGTGACACAAGGGCTGACCTGCTGCACAGTGGCTGTTTCTAACCCCTATTACTGGGGCATCTGCATTAACCAGTGGTGTTAGCACCAATAACACAGTCTTTCCACAAAGCTCTTGGGATTATCTTCTTGATATCCTTTCACTCTTGATATCAGTTATGAAATGTAGCCATAAATATCTTCTCGAGCCTGTATTGTTCTGGGATACATGAGGGAAAAACTGTGAGCTAGTTGCAACTAGGGGGCTCGTAGAAGCCAGCTGTTTTTATTTGTCCTGTAATAGCTGAACTATGCAGCTAGTCCTTTTTTCCTTGTACAGTTTTCCCTTCTGTTGTCCATTATGTGGAATCGTTGCGTACGCTACAGAAGACAGGGTTACGTCCTGCAACTATTTATGCATCTGTTGAACCTTCTGGTAGGACTTGCACCTCAGGCATGTGAAGGAACAAGTTCCTACCCAGTGGAACCAGAGTGCTTTCACAAAGAAAAAAACTGTCTTGAGTCTGTATCTGTACCTGGCCCTTTGTTGCAGAGAGGTTGATACATGGACTGAAGGGGGAAAAAAAGTGGCTTGTCCTCTTAGGAGTATAGCACAGAAGCATAGAAAAGCCAATGCTGTTATGCTAAGGAAATGTGAAACCATGTTGCATTTCATTCTCTGAGAGCAGTTAAGCTTGTGCCTACCGCCCATGTTGTTGGTACTGTCTCACGTGAGATACTCCTCCCTGAAAATATCCTTACTCTATTTCATGTCTGGCGTATGTGCATTTGTCATGTGCTGAGTGCCAGAGTAGCTTCTTCGTGGCCATGGACAGTGTGAATTTTCTCTGGTTCATGCCTTAAAACTTTGATTTTCTTTTTTTAAAGGAATAACTTATGGATTTTAAAATAAACAGCTTTCTTTTGGTAAGGGAGTTTCTGAACACACTAAGGAAAGGAGTCTTATTAAAAAGCGTTCCTAAAGGAAGCCTTATTCTGAGACAGTGAGGTCTTCATCTGGGCGAGTAGTGATATGCTCCAATGAAAGAGACGAACTTTGGGTTGTTTGAAGGACATTTTACAGTTTTATGTTCAGTGTTAGGCATTCCTAATAGAAAACATTTTCAGTTTGAGAGAGGGAACATGTGGAGAGCATTAGCAGTTCAGTAAAACGTGCAACCAATTCGGATTTAATTTAAAGGGAACAAAAGAGGTGCCTTGAGAATTTATCGGAAGCGCTGTGGTTTTGCCTTCTTTGCACTGATGGTAACCGGAGAGAGAGAGAGGTGAGTTGAAATTGCTTTATCGAATATCTTCTTAGCATAATTGGGACCAAAAAGACTGTGATTAATGGATTTAATGGTGCTACACAGGGATCCTGCATGCATTATGCATTTGCAATCATGATATGCTTCCTGTGACTCTTGCTGTAACTTGGTAGAAGTCCTGACTTAAATGAAGATAATAAACAACATGTTTATTAGATGTAAACTGACATCACACAAATTGAAAAAACGTGGAAAGGAATGCCAGAGCTTGGGGGGATTTTTTTTAAGGGTTAGGTTTTTTTAATAGAATAATTTGAGTTCTAGTTAAGACAATGCACACAGTACTTACTAGGCCCTGCTTCCAGATGGGATTGGAGATGTCTGGTTCAGCTCTCAGGCTTTCAGTTTGAGTGAATGTGGAATAGCTACAAAGGCTATGATAAAATACCTTTTTCAGCTTTTTAGGATTATTTAAATTTTCTTTCCCGAGAATGTGGAACACAGATGCTTTAAGTAAAATCCCCTCGTTCCCATATCAGATTACTTTGTGAAAAATCTATCCATATAAATAACTTGTGGGTTTGCTTTAAAAATGTACTCCTCTTTAAACTGAAATATTAGACTTCTGTTCTACTCCTTATGCATGTGTTTAGTCAGCCTCCTTTGTGGGGATGAACCATTGTACTTCCCCATAACTTGTGATTTGACTTCTGTTATTCCACTGAGAAAATACTGTGCCAGTTCTGTAGGATCTCAGAATCCTGCTTTGAGACAAAGCAGGTAAATTTCCAAGATTAGTCTCTGCATATTTAATTGAAATTATAATACTTAAAATAGACTTTGTAGCAAGAAGAACCAAGAAGCTGTAGAGCAGACAAAGCCTCCGTTAGCAGTGGTTGTCACATTAAAAGTAGTAGATTCCTGCTTTAGATGGGCTAGTTCCAGGTTTGAAAGGGCTGCTGTGGAGTGTGCTAGTGGGATGCTTTTCTTGTGTTGGGAAGGCTTTGTGTTAAAATGTGAAAGCTTATCTGACTCGACTCACACTGGGAAGTACTGCAGAAATCGAGTGAAATGTCTTTGAATTGGGATATCCTCTTTCTGACTTTTTTTTTTTTTCTGACAACTTTAGCCTTTTTTTTTTTGCAATGTGTAAAAATCTGCAAGGGAGAAGGACTCTGCTTTGACTCTGAAAACATAGTGAGAATTAAAACAAGTCTTGTTTCTAAGCGAAACAACAACAATAAAAATTCCTCAGTCATCTTCAATGGTACCTTAAAGGAAACCATCTTCTCATAAAGCAAAGAAGGAAAATTAGTATGGGAGATCCTAAAAAGTAGTAAAGTAGTATGGTCTATCAAAGGAGTATCCTAAATTTCATTAAGTGTAGGAGTTTTTGTAGTTTCCTTAAAAGGAAAATAACAGATTTTATGCAACCTCTTAAATCAATACCTGTTGTTATTTTTCATGTAGTTTCCATTTTTAGCTATTTGCACTTTCCACTTACTTTACAGATATTTGTGTTGATAGACAATGAAGTCCTTTCACTTATGACTGGTGTTCAAAACTCATTTTGCTGTAAACTGAAGTACAGTATGTTCAAGCCTTTAATTAGGGAAAGAAAGTTAAGTTCATATTAAATATCTTCAAATAAATTTGCATTAATGATTTGTTTTCTGCTTCCATGTAACCCTGTTATATATAAAAGATATGAACCAAACAAATGAATTGAATTCAGATTAGTTCTCTTGAAGCTTTGCAACACTCCATCCTGTTTTAAGCTTTACTCTGCAGAACTTGTAGCAGTAAAACAAAATTAAGCACCTAAAGTATGGAAAAGAAATTAGGAACTGCTACTTAAAAGCTGTGGGTTTGGAATAGGAACTGTTGGTATTTCTTTGTAATGTTGTTGTCAGCCCTGCCACTGATTTAGTCTTATTTGTAAGGAAGGTGGATGAATGCTGATTTTGTTTAAGTGGAATTAGGTAAATATAGTTCCTATCTCTCTAAGGTGTTCTAAGATGCATGGACCTATACATGTAGTGTAGAAAATGGGCAGAAGTGATGTTAGTTCACAAAGCAGGGAATCATGCTTCTGTGGAGAGGAGGCTTCCCTTCTCTCTTACGAATTCATCATTACACTGCTGTTTTTGATGGCTTATGATGGTTCATTTCATATTAACTTAAAAAAAAGGAATGTATGTATGTCATTGAAATGCAAAGTCAGGAGACGTATGTTTGAACATTGTCATACTGCTTACTTTTAAAAATGATAAGCAAAATGTGCAAACATTTTGTGGGTTTGCTACAAGTTCAAGTATATGGATATCATATTTTCAGACCAGGGCTATGTTGTTTCAGTTCTTACATATACTAAAATGAAGTTTTGTTGCCACTAGAAAATCTCACAGTGGAAGGTGATATAAAATACATGGGGTTTCAGAATCTGTTGGACTGATTTTTCATAAGGTTTATTAACTTTCTTTCCACAATGATATGTAATGGTAAATGCAGTATCTCATAATTCACCAGTCAAGAAATAGTTGTTCTATGTTGTTGATTTTCACTGTGGCATTCAAATAATGTGTACTGTTCTTTCCTTGCCTTCAGCTATTCTATTCCTCTTTCATTTATATTCTTTTCATCTTTTTCATGTGCAGCTGCTTTTATTTCTGTAGAAATTAAGATGGTTTAATTTGTAAATTGTGTGCCTCTCAATTTTTTTTTTTTTAAGGAAATACTTCAGAGACTGAAGAGCTTTATTTAAATAGGTGGCAGAGTACCCTGATGTAATGTATGTTGGTTTCTCTAAGACTTTCAAGTGAGGTATCCACTAAATCTGTCTAGTGTCAAGAATAAAGTGTTTACTGTCATGCAAAATATTGTGACAGTACCTGTGGAAGCCTTTAGATGAAATCCTTATGTTGGGCTCAGAACATGCCATGGTCAGATGTGATCATTGGTGGTGGAAGAACCACTATGCATTGTCATTATGGTTTTGTACTTGTATGAGCTTGATGAAATTGAGGAAATCATGGTATCTCTGTCTGGGAAAGGGAGAGAAAGAGATGGCAATGTTTCACTTTCAGTAGTATGTAATATAAAATACTTGCTTTGTTTCATAGCTTTTCATGTCTTCAAGTGTTTTTAATCATAAGCTGCCCTTTTCTGCATGTGGGGGTTTTGTTTTTTGGTTTGTTGGTTTGTTTGGTTTTTTTTAATGTACAGCATCTGTATTTTAATAATGATAACAGCTCCTTTAAGGCTTTCTTTTCTTGCTTAAGACTGAATAAAGAACATAAAAATTTAGGCTCCAAAGAGGTAAAGTTAAAACCTCTTAATTTAGAACCTCAGCAGTTATTGTGGCTGAGCAGCATGCTGTTTTAAGATGTAGGATGTCATAAGCCATGTCAGTTCATATTTAGCAGTTTGAGATGGGTCTGGTATGTAAGAAGTTATGTATCAGGTTTCTTTTAACCTTTCAGACATTAAATATTTAGCTCTGGTCTTACTATTAAAACATGAAGTGTGTTGGTAAACTCTGTGCTTAAAAAAAGCCCTGTTTCATCAGGTTTATTTCCTCCCTATAGCTGTCAACAAGGTTTATACTTCAGCTTTAAGGGCCAGTTATAACTTCAGAATGTCTAAAACTGGTGTGTCAAGTTAACTTATTTCTGTGCTGAGGAGTGAAATATAAATGTTGGATGTGTTCCTTACTTCTTCCCATATATCCTAAATTTAGGTTCAGTGGACACTTAAAAGCCTGTTCAGCATCAAATGCCACTGAAGAGATTTGCTTACTTCTTGACTTTGTGTGAAATAGGGACAGCTGAGAGTGTGGAAAGCTTCTCGGCAGGTTGGGCACAGGAGGAGGCCTGGGATTGATCTACCCATGCCTGAAGGCTGGAGTTTTCCTCAGACCTTTTAGCAGTACAGTTTATTCTGCATGGTATGGGGACCACATGAGCTGTTCCAGGCAGCAGAGGATGGTGATGATGCTGGCAAGACGGCAGCCAGCTGTCACTGCCTTTCTGCCTCTTGCTGTTCAAAGAATGCATGAGTGGTTCCCTGTTACTCCATCAGAAACACATCGGGAGGCTTCCCTACTTTTTTTTTTTTTAATGCTGCTATACTGAAATGCTTAGTGTTGCACTGAGGAAAAAAAATTGCTGTAGGAAAAACATGGGTATGATTGCATGAAAGGTCCAGCATCATATGTAACTAACCAGAAAACCTTTAAAAAATCCCTCAGAAGAGACTTCTGCCATGTTATTAATTTCAACAACAGTATATTAAAAATTATTGATTAATTTTTATTAATGACAATATGTTAAAATTCCCAGTATATTAAAAAATAGTTGAGATCCAAAAAGAGTGGGTGAGAAAATAAATCCTCCCCATATGTTTCCTCAGATAGAGAAGTATTACGGCATTATTCTCAGGGATGGTGTACCCTGGGAAAGGGGAGCCATATGGATCCCCTGAACACCCTGGATGTGAACATATGCTGTGCCTTTGACCAAAGGTTAGTACAAGTGATGAGTACACAAGCACCAATAGTTACCCTACACTGTGGGGCACTCCAGTAGCAGTGACTGGGTCTCCTGTGTTCCCACTCTGAGGTGAGTGGTCTGCACATTGCAGTCACCACGGTCTTTCTGTTTTGTACTGGGTACTGCAGGTGGTGTGTGCGGTTTTCTGTTCTGTAAGTGGTATGTTTTGGGCTGACATCTAGTAATTTACAGATCTTTAGTAGAACTTGAGGAGGAGTTTTTCTAACCTAACAGCTATGAGTTCGAATCTTTTTTGTTTTAAAGCCAGTAAAATATGTATAATTTTAGAACCAGTGTAACATGTAACAGGACCCAAAGGACCATCTGGGAGTTGGCAGTACCTGTTTGACTAGCTACCTGTTACCTTGTGACGCTGGCTGCTATTTCCATCTGGCCCCTGGGAATGCTCGTCAGGAAGGCAAGAAGTGGAAGCAAATGAAACACAGGAATGCCCAAACAGTTCCTAAATTTCTCTGTAGGACAAGACAAAACAAAATGCAAGAAAAGCAGGAGGTGCTACACAGAAAAGTATTTTTGTGACTGTACCTGTTTTATGAAGACTGGGAACCTCTATTCTTACTGTTAAAGCAAACAAACAAACAAAACCCCAAAACAAAATACAAATAAAAATCAAGAACAAACAAACAACAAAAAAACCCACTCACGCACACAAAAAACCCAAAACAAAAAACCCACAAAAAACCTAAAGAACCTTCCAAGGCAAAAAACCCAAGCCCAACAACAAGAAAACAGCATGGACTTAGTTCTCCCCTCATTTCTTTGTGGGTAGGACCCTTACAAGCCTAATTCATCTGACACGCTGCTTCAAGGCACAGGGTGTAGTTCTTCTTCCTCATTTTGCTTGAGTTGCTCTTAACTATGTGGGTAAAAACTGTTTCTAGGTGAATCTTTGCTGCTGTACCACTGCCAGGGGTGCTCTTGTTGTCAGCCTCCCAGTCACGCCAGACATGCTGCTCGGTGGCTGCATTGGCCACTGGGCCCCCTTTGTCATCGGGGAACACAGCCTGCCTAGAGGGCACGTCAGAGTATCTCAGTTATGTTCCTGCCCTGAATTGCTCTTGTTCCATTGACCATAAAGGGAACAGATCAGGGAGAGGGTCTGCGTGGCTGAGACTCTGTTGTCGTTTTCTGGTTTCTGTCTTCAGAGTCAAAATAGTCATTCTTGAATGACAGCAGTTTTTATTAAAATTTGGTTACTTGCCAAGCTCTGAATATAGTTGCACTGATTTATTTTTCCTAGTTTCTATCAGGGTCTAATATGCAATTTGTATATGTAAATTTACTTATTGGAATAACTCCTCTGAAGTTATGCTGGAAAGAAGTTTGGTAAGAGGAAATAAGCTATAGGAATTCAGGCTCCGCTGCCTCTAAGGCCCATCATATAGGCAGAAGGAAATGTCTGCTCTGCACTTGTACCCAAGCACTTTGCTAGGACTGAGGCAGAAATTATCAACGTTGGAGCACAAGACTCCTTCTGTGCAAATCCTCACTTCCCATAAGATGGTTTGGGATGAGCATTGGTCTATTCTACCCTTATGGAACACCAGTCTTGCACTCAAATCAGATGGTGTTTTTTGATAATTGGTACTACCCAGTTTCCTGGTGATCAGATGTGCAGGTGCATCCCTTCCCAAGGGAAGAAAAATTTTACTCTGGTCTTTCTGACAAGACCACCCTCAGAGGAAGCAAGCAGCTTCCCACATTGCAGAGCCTACCGTGTTATATGCCAAGCTGTGAATACTTATCTTTTTGTGTCTCTCCCATTGCTGCTGTTACTTTTCTGTATTGCCTGATCATCTTCTAAGCCTGATGCCACGCAGCTGGCAGCTTCTGGAGGCAGCTGCTGCCTGCCTGTGCCGCCTGTTGATGGATGGGTCAGTGTCAGGTGGTCAGGCAGCCCAGGCGTGGTGCACACAGTCTGTTGCCTGTCTCTTTCTTTGAGAGTCAGCTATACTTTGACATTAAGCTCTCGTCTGGAAAGATCTTTTTCATGTTTGCTATGAATAACAAGGAAAAGGAAGAAGGAGTCACTTTGTGGGCTGTAGCTGTACCTGCTCTGTCCCCACCGGCAAAACAAGAGATCTGTTTTCAGGACAGCTGCGTGTCCTGGGCATCTAAATGAGATACCTTATCTGAGGTGGCTGTGGCACATGTCAGCATTCACCCCTTTCACCCTGTCTTCTTGTTAGATAGTGAATTTGTGACTTACACCTGTCGATGCTGCCTTCATTATGTGATAACACAGTCAGCATTACAGAAACTCAACTGCATCTCAGTGGCCATGTTGTATCTCTTGGGTTCTGTACTGCTGCTGTTTACGTGCTTGCACGTACATGACAACATTGCTTTTAATTTTTCTTTTTTTCTTACCTCACTGATAGTATATGAAGTGTATTACAGCCTTAGTACTCAGGGTTACCTTGTTTTCTTTAGGAAGAAAAACATTAGCACAGTTGGAATGAAGAGCCCAAAATCCCATCTGACCACCTCTCTTTTCATTAATTCCTTGTGGTTAAGTAACATCAGAATTATGCAGGTAAATTCCTATCTTTACTTCCATCAACCTCTACTTTCAGAGCAAAAGTAGCTGTCGCTGATGGAGTATTTGCTTGCAGATATGTTTGTTATTTTGCAGTAACATATGCAATTCAGACATTGAGTGTTTTAGTGTTGCAAGATAGTTTCTTGGCTAATTCAAACTGGTATGGATCATGGCCTTCAGCATTCACTGCTGCCTTAGTCTGTTCAGCTCCAGCCTGAGCAGCCATGTCCATTTCTCTCTGTTGGTCTGGTGCTTTTTCAGTCATCCTGTGGTGCTGATGGGGCAGAGGGAGGGCTTAGCTTCTTCCTCTGAACCTGAGGCTCCTGAGCTGCTGCCTCATGGCTGCTAAAACACCAGCTTGCTTGTGGCTTTCAGGGATTTTAATGAGACTGAACAAAACACGTGCTGGGGAACAAGGTGATGTTCATGTTCTGTGGATTCCTCAAATGTGCCACAAGTGACCTGGTCAGTTCTACCCTTTTGAGGTAATTAGGATTATGTTTCTCAGGCTCACTTCCTTGACAGTCTTGGTCAACTATAAGGAGATTAAATTTCTTGGAAAAATGGGTAGAGAATGGGTATTTCTTTTCCATTTTGATTCAGAAGACTTCCATTAAAGACCTGTTAGTGAATAGCCCAGTTATCTCAATCTTATGTTTATTGTTCCATGTCCTTTTGATTTGGGTAGCTGCCTAGTACTTTGGCTGCTCCACAATTAGGAAGACCATGTTGTGCTGCTTATGTTCACAGATAATGAATGAACTCCTCTGAACAGCTGCAAAACAAACGCTGGTTAGTTAGAGATACTTGGTTATCTGCTTTCATCTCTGAAAAATTCCAGCCTGGATTTCTTTTTTTTTTTTTTTTTTAAATGCCCCCTTCTTTAAGGATACTTTCTCTCTGAAAATCTTATGAAATCTTTTATACTTTTCGTTTTTGTGGCTCAACCATATATGCAGGAGGAAAAATGTTGCTGTCTTTTGTCTGGAGACTACTGTGCAGGTAGAAAGCAGGGAGTCCTGCTATAGGCAGGATCTATGGGAGCATTCCTTGGTAGAAAGTGAGATAAAAGCATAAAAACTTATTCTGTTTTCTAAAAGGAAACTGCTTTTTAACCCCTAGCAACCAAGTAGAAAGAATAACGCATTACCTAACCCTGTCAGCATGAATTTGCAGATTTGAAATAATAAGCAGGTAATAATTTAGTGGTAAATAACTCCAGCATCCTCAGGAAGCAGTTGTTTGTAGTGAAGTTGTGTATACATGGACTTGCTATTGTGCTTGGATGAAATAGACTTACAAGCACATCTGGTGTACAAGTATAGTGCAAGTAGGTGCAGAACTATTTGATGTTATCCTGCATGATCAGAAGAAACTATGAAGGTGATTGCTTTACTTTGTAGAGAATTATTTCACAGAAATTAATTATGTTATTCCCAATGGATAACTTCTGATAGATTTTTATCTTCCCTTTTAAAATGAGTGGGCAAGCATGAAGTTAATCATAAATGGGCTATATAACAAAATAGCCTCGCTGGATCAGATCAAAGTTTCATCTAGACCAGTTCCCCAGTCCTCCTGCTTCTTTCTTCAACAGCTAGTAACCATTGCTGAAGTAAAGAGTATAAAGAAAACTGCCAGTATTTCACCAGAGTTTTCTCCAGCCTCTGGTAGTTTTGTGCTTCAGGAACACAAAGGTGATATCTTCACAGTTGGTCACTCTTTGTGGATTTTCCTTCTGGGAAGCTGGCCAGCTGTGTCTCAAACACCCTTGAAACTTTTGGTGTATAGAAAATATGCCAGGTATGAGTTCAAACAGTTCATCTGCATCTGGGTGAGGGAGAGGCTCTTTCTTTGTTATTTTGGACTTTAATTTGATACCCCATAGCTGTATTAGAAAAGTAATTTCCAGTTCACTCCTAGCCTTTGGCTGAAAACTCAAGAGCCATGTCTCTCAGTTCCCTTCCCTCACTGTGACCAGGTCATCTCTTTAAAGGGTGGAAATTCCTATAAAGGATGGGAAATGCCTGTAAAGGATTTAGGAATGGCCTAGGTGTACTTTCTCCAGTGGAAGTTGGACTGTCTTCACTGTGTTATGCTTCCTTAAAATGTCTCAACAGTTAGCTGCTATGACAAGGTTGATTAATGGCAAAATTGGAAAAGGTAGAGAATTATGTATAGTGTTTGAGACAAAGGGTTTTACATGTACTCACTGCTGAAAATGTGGGTACCCGATTTCTTTAAACAGTGCTGTGATGATGCTTTTTTCTTTGTTTTGTATTCCTTTTAAAATAATTCCCAGGATCACTTTGCTTTGGAGCAGTTAAAAAGCAGTGTTGCTATAGAACTGGTATTACCTGAGCAGCTTCTGAGTGATAAAATTCAATTCAAGGCTGTCATTATATGGAAGGTTTGGGTGATTTAAAAAAACCAACCAACTAAAAAACAAACAAAAAACCCCAACAACACCAAAAAAGTCCCACAACCAAACTAAAACCTGTAAAAAATCAAATACTCACAAAAAACCCACCCAACCCAAACCCAAAAAACCCTACAGCAAAGATATAACACTTCTCCGCACTGAATTTCATCTCTCACTTTTATCACTCAGTCAGTATTGGATGCTCCTTTGGCAGTTCTTCACTGCTGAAACTCTTACCTCCTTTGTTCATTCCTAGTTATTCAAACTTTTCTCCCTTTCCATGTACCATTCTTCTTCACGTTCTTTATGACTGTTGTGATCAGCTCGGGGCCTGTGCATCAGATCATTTAGCTAGACCCTGAATTATAATTTTATAAGTATAAATTGGATATAATTTTGTGTCTGGACTTTCTGAGGGGTTAATGAAGGTCTAATACATACATCTCTTCTGATGTGAAAACAAAGGTGTAACCTGATGCATGTTCAGGTGTACTGAAGCAGCCAGAAGTAACCCTTGTGTTCATTGTGCCAGGGTGGGCTTGTCTTAACTTGAGTGTGATTAATCACCACACATATGTTTTTCATTCTAATCAAGATGTAACTAATACTTCTTTTTGCTTGCTCATCACTGATTGTGCATGGATCCATAAAAAAGACTCAAGAAAAAAAGCTTGCTATGTTTGGCTGAAATTTGAGATCATTTAGGTAAAATTGCTTGAATATGACCAGTAAATTTTAGTTATTGTTATTAAATAAGAATAATGAGTATAATTTGACTGAAAATAGGTCTTTGCTATATAAGGTCATTACTTTATCAGAAATAACACCACTTCTCTTTTACTTCTCTTTACTGCTTTCCTCTCCTCTTGTTGAACTGCTGAAGATGCAGCATTTGCAGGGGTGATTTTCTCTTCTTCCTCGTGGTAATACGTTCACAAGGACTGAATGCAAGAGTTTTCTGCAGACATTTGCTGAGGAGGTTTTTGTGTTTGGAAACATCCAGCAGTTCATTGCACCTGTTGATGATTTTTAATAATTAGGGTGTAGGAAAGTCAGTGTGGTGCCACAACAACTGGTGTCATGCCTAGTGCACATGTGGAGAGGAAAATGAAATACAGCAATAGCTTTCTATCTCATGGTCAGTTTGGTGGTTTGGGGGAGCTGGAGGACCCAGTGTGTATTGAGGCTTAGCTCCATTGAGGTTATGGTTAGCAAAGGGTGAGTTAACAAAGCTGAGTGCCTGCTCCAGCCCCTCCACCATGTTTTTCCATCGTCTCAGTCATGTGGGTGCCTCTGCTAGACTATGCTTCTTGCTGAATCAGCAGAATCCTGGGAGTAATCACAGTCTGTGTCCTGGCATAGGAGGGAGATGGATTCCAAGCACAGAGTGGTAAAAGATGTCTTATACACTCCTCAATTTTAACTACAAAAGGTGAGCATCCTGTTTTTTGAAAAAATTAAAATTATAGTGTTTATCAGGTATGCTAAACTTCTGAAGATTAAAAGAAAAAGCAGTCAGCATTCACCTGTGCAAACAGTGTCATCCAAACCAGTAAAAATGTTCTGTTGAGAGAATTTTTTTCTTGTCCTGCCTTATCTAACATGTTTTAAATCTCCTGATCTCTTTGTCCTCCTGTTCTTTGCACTCTCTGAACAGATTTTTCCATTTCCAGACAGAAACTTTTATTAATTTTTACTGAAGCTCTGGGAGCTTAGTTTCTCTGAAAATCAGTCCCTTTATTTGTCAAATATTCAAAAGAATTTAAGGAATTAAGATTTGCTAGTTTTTTCCCTTTTTACTTTGCAATGTTTTGGAGCTATGCACTTCAGTCACTGGTACTTGTTCACCAGCAGGCAATGTGCTGATGACTTCAGTTTTATGAATTGGGCTGGTCAGTAATTTTGAATTCCCATTTGAAATGGGTTGAAAATCCTAAAGCTGCACAGTTTGTTTTCATGTATAAATTTGTCCCACAGTGTCACAGAAAAGTATGAGGGTGCTGAGAGCAATTACCAGTGAGTGGGGAAGGCAGGTGATTCACCCTTGTATACAGAGGAAATCAGTGTACAATGCAAACTCACAAAAAGTCTCTGCCAACCTGCTACATATGTCAGAAATATAAAGCTGCTCAGGAGGTATAAGCATTGCTTTCCACAAGAAAAAAAACAATCCTCTGCAGAATTAGTTTTTATGCACGAGGGTGTTTATGGATGTTAATTTGAAAATTTGTGCTTGCTTTCAGAACTGTGTGCTATAAAGAATGTGCTCTGGGAAATCAGGGCTATTTTGTACTATTTTGTACTATTCTGGCTATTTTGCAAATCAGCCAGAAGTGAAGATATAGTATATTTAAAATATAGTTTTCTAGTTTCTTTATGTGCTTTTCTAGACATGGCTACAGCTTTATTGTTACTTGAAGTAAGATGCTTTATTGTTACTTGAAATAAAATTAATGCAATTGTGTGTGAATCCTAGGGTTAAATGTAAATATATATTATTGCTAAAGATTTTACCATCTCTATTTGACCAAGTTATATTACTTTAACTTTTTTTTTTGTCATATGATGACTTTACGTATTCATGTTTTAGTAGCTCACTAATTGTTTAGGTATCTCATTGTATCTATTCAGCTTTCCCCCCTTTTCAGGAGATATACACAGCAGCGTATACATCCATTCCTTTTTTACTTCTACTGAAATTGAAATGCTTTATGGAACATTTCAAAGAACTGCTTTCTGTGGAAGTATTAAATAAGAAACTAGGAGAAATGCAAAATGTTGTATTGCAGTCTGATGATTACAGGCATTACGAGGCCCATTTACTTCTCCAAAGCTAAATTTTCGCTGTCCTGCCATTCCTGTGTTCTGCAGACCCCTTTGGGCTCACTCCTTCCTAATTTCTGCCAGTTGCATTTCTGTGGAAAACAGTCTGGAAGAGCAATCATCTTCCAGGGGCTCAGGCAAGTGAAGATTTTTAAAGAACTGGACTAGAGCATTGAAACATTTCTGTGACCAGATTGGCAACCTGTTGGAGGTTGCTGAATGGTATTTGTATGTAGCACATAGTATCTGTGCTGTTCTGTGCTGAGCTACAACTTACTCCTCATGGGATGAGTTCATACCCCAGAGTGTGTTAAATTCCTGTTATTAAGTGTCATCTTGGACCACCTTGACAGCACAAGTACAGTCAGTCTGGCGGGCTGGCACGCAAGTTTCAGCTGTTCTCTCCAAGCAGTTATGTTTCCCTGCCCATGTTATTTCTGTCTTAACAACTTAAAGAAAAACAAATAAAAATCAAGCTCCACAGGACAGGGGATCCCCAAGCTCTATTTATAAAAGCTGCTTACTCAACTTGTCATTATGCTGAGGCAACTGCACAGTGAAGCTCTTACACTAAGCACACTTCAACTACAGTATTATAAGTTCAGTTCCTTTGGCTGTAGTATACAATGGTGCTGTAGATCACGTTTTGGGAATCAGATAGAAAAGGCAAAGTGACTGTGACATTTAGAAAGAGATCACCTGTTCATGTGGATTGTGTATACATCCATACTGAGCCTTACGGGAAGTACTGTACTCCTGTTTGCAGAAGGGGACAACAATGAAATAAGTCAATAAGTGAGGACATCAATTAAATATCAGTATCTGAAGGAGAAATGGTCCTTGCCTCCTTTTTTGTTGTCATTTACTAAAAGCATGGGACACTTGAGCTGAGCAACCAAAGTCAGGTTCAGCTCTCTGAGAGGTTCTTCCAGAAGAGACAGCAAGGCAGCAACATTGCTGTTTGTTTTTACTACTCTGTTTTGGTTGTTTTTTTTCTTTTTTTTTTTTTTTTTTTTTTTTTAAATCTTAATGCATATAAATTTAAAACGCATTTTTTACTGTAAGAGAGCCTGGTAGCTAAAAGTAAGGAAAAAGTAACTACTATGTTTTAAAATTTATGTTGGTACTTATCAACTCGGATTATCTTCTACCTTATATTTTGTAAAATCTATTGATTTATTTCTGTCATAACTTTAACAAACTTTATGGTAGGTAAACCCTTATGCCAGGTAAAGATTTTTCTTTATTTTTGAAACAGATGGTTCTTTTTTAAGGAGATCAGACAGCTTGCTGCTCCTTCAAAATCAGTGAGCTTCTGAGTTTGGACTGGTTCTATACTGGTGTACCACAGCAGTGCAACAGCCCTGTAAATATTCAATAGGTAAATTCTCTAAAGCTTTGTGGATATATTTCTTTTAGTCCATCCACACATCAGGCATCCTAATTATCTGCTCATTACATTACTGAAATTCAAGAGAGTCCTATTACCTCTAAATTGCTTCCTCCTTTACTAGCTTTTCAGACTAGTGAAATACATCCTGGGTCAGAGTGAGCACAAATAAATAGTTAAATTAATATGATGTTTTTTCCTTTGAACGCCTTTTACTTTCTTAGGGTTTGGATAGCAAATGTAGGTAATCAGATTTGGTTCCTTACTGAAGCCATTAGCTGGGTACTAGTAGGCTGATCTGTCTGTCAAAAGAAATCAGATCTCCTCTCTTGTGTAAATAGAAACAGGTTAAAAGGGAGGAAGGTTCAATTACAGTTAAAGTTGGATGCAACTCTGATGTTGTCTTAGATCTTCTTTTATAATAAGTTTGTTCTTTTTGACCACTCACAAGCTTATACATAGAAAATGCTGCCGTGAGGGTTGACTTATTGTACAGGTGGTCTGCATACAAAAGGGAGTTGTTGTCTTCCTTGGTATCAAGAGTCACTGAAATGCCAGGTACAACTGTTCTCAAAAAAGGATATGGAAGCAGTAACAGAGCTCATACTTAGCAATTGTATCTAAAGGAATTGGATAAAGGTAGAAAAAGATTTTAAAACCTAGCAACAGCATCCATATGTGCCTGCCTGAGCTGTGGTCAGCACAGCCCTATGGTGTCCCAGTGCCTCATTTTAAGGAGCAGAGCTCTGACCAAATTTCAGTTTTGAATGGCAGGTCTTCCTTTGGGGCAAAGAAATCTTCAAGTGTTGCCAATGACAGTCAAAAACAGACTATGCATAGGCTATTGTAAGTTGTGGGGACAGGCTGCATCCCTAAATCTCAGTCTGTCCTATGGCTTGGGCAAACGTGTAGGTTGTGCAAAGGCTCAAATCTTTCTGTGGGGGTGAAGTGAGTTTGGAAGGCAGGTTTGGAAGGCTTTTTCAAATATGAAGTGGGGATGATTCTCTCTTTCTGATGGCACAGTAGGATAGCGACAGGGAAAAGTCTCACTCCTGGTGGGCTGACAGGTGCTCGCCTACAAGCCCCTTCTGGCTAAGAACGGGAGGGGTGCCTGGGCATCTCTCAACAAGAGTTTTTTATGTAGTTTTCTTTCTTTAGGTCAATATTTTGGGCTATGTCTTTTGGTTGTTAATTTCTGTATTGAAACATTGAGAATATTTATTTCCTATATTGTGTCAGCATTGCACTTAGTTGCATTACTTATTCCATAATATATATTTTATTTTTTTTGTCTCTACATTAGTAAATAAAAAGTGTATTCTTCTTGTATGTGTTGCGTATGTAACTTAATTTTATGTGAAACACAGTTTATGTGTCCTCTCTTGATTTTATAGTCCTTTCAAAGGAGAACATCTAAATCCTAGGTTGTTACTGTCTTTAAATGTTCCCTAGCACTTGGTTTAAGAAGAATAGCTCCTTTGTCACCCTGCAGCTGTAACCTCATGCCTGAGTCAGGGGGTTAATTGGGCAAACCACACTTCTTGAACAGAAGATCTAAGAGGGAAAATAGTATGATGCATTATTAGTAATCTGCAAGCCATTTACCAGGTATGTAACGCTTTCTAGAAATATCTTAACAGCAGAGCAGTAGCTGTCTCAGTTCTGTCTTTCCTGAATGGAGGGTGTAACAGATCTTTTCCGTGTTGCTCAAAAGTTACATTCAGTTATCTCTTCTCCTACAATGGAGAAAAGTGTACACCAAACAAATGGTAATGTGACTTTTCTTGCTTGTCTCATGTAAGTATTGCTAATTAATAAATGCTTGTTTTGCTGCTGGCATAGATAGAGAAGCTCCAAACGCCTCATGAAATGAAAGCTACTCATGATAAAGAACTTTCTTTCATTTGCTCTGAAATTGATTCTTTTTGAAGTTTTTAACTTCTTCAGGACTGTTCTACTAGGCTGGCATAGTTCAGCATGGGGCAAAGGCAGGTGGTGGTGGTGGAGCCACAGTTTTCAGAAGCTTTGTGTGCTTTTGTGTATTCTTTAAAATACACAAAATAATATTAAGTATCAAAATGATATAAAACAGTAATAACAACCATAACAATACAATAACAGTAACAAAATAATAATTGTTATCTCCCTTGGAAAAAGATGGTGGCTGGTATACCAAAGCAATCATGGTGGTAGTATATAGCCTTTCCCCCCAAAAAAATCTCAGCAGAAGCTATCCTTAATTTGCAAGATTTTCACATTTAACATTTTCACTTAAATGTAGATAGTTCCTGTTCTGAGAGAGTTATATAAAGGGTGGGATGAGAGGACAGTTGCAGTCTGTCATGGCACACCTTTCAGGTGTGGGTGGATGTCCTTATGTACTGCCATGGGGATTCCCAGGGATCAATCAGTAGTATGAGTCCAGCTGGAGAGGAGTTCTGAACCAGAGACTTGGTCAAGGGTTTTTAGTGTCTCCTATGTGGTTTTGCCCAGAAAATGGGTTCAGGGCTTTTTTTTTCTTTAGGTTTAAGAAATCAGGGGGATCTGGACATACGTTTTTACACTTGGGATATACAATTATGTTTTTTTCCCCAAGGGATTCCAAAATTTGGGAAGCTATAGGACCTGTAGAATTTGCTACGAATATGCAGGGATACACTTGGCTGACAGTGGAATAGTTAGAGTGGGAGACAAATACTCTAGTTTGAGTAGTTTTTGTTGGATTTTCCCCACTGAATACAATGGATATCTGGAAGTAGTCAAGGACAGTAGCATTCCTAGAAGAATTTACTGAGATAACTAAGATAATTCAGACATTTGTACAAAATTTTTATTTTAAATTGGTCATCCCAGTGTCCAGATCCCGGTAGCTTAAAAATCTCCTTAGCACTTGAAATGAGGTGCATTTATACACACATAGAGCTGTTTTTCTTGAAAAAAAATTATGACACCTTACATCGGGATGTGGGCAAATTCCATGAAAGTTGCCATTTCTGTTAAATTGCATCAGATGCATCATTTTTTGCAAAGTTATGTATGGAAGAGGGAAGCCTTGGTATATCATCCTCACTCTTTGTTCTTGTGGTCAGTACTGCAGGTACCATTAGTACTGTCCTAAAGAGCAAGAGCTTAAATTTTAAGTTATTACTGAATGCTAGAGTTCTGTCACAGGGGTGGCACTGGCATTGCAGCTTTTGGTAGTGTATAGGACAAAACTGGCCTTGCTGTGTTGTCTGTGTTGCAGAAACTGATCTCACGGGGACTGAGTCTCCTATAGTTGCGCTGCTGAAAATGGGAAAAGCACAGTGTTCTGTTGTTTGGGGAGACACCAAGTCCTGGTGAGGTCTGGGGCAAAAAGGCTTTTAAAGGCTTTCTGTAGTGCAAGTGTGTAATATTCTGGTTTTTAGAGATTAATGAGTTTGTGTGCATTATTGAAACACTTGTATTTAAAACTAATACTGTCCCTGATCATTGTTCGTAATGATTGTTTCACCAATTACTGATTTCATTATATCGGAAATTGCTATATTGATAAATGATAGCAGGGTTTGGACACTGGATCATTTTTTTCTGCATACTGCAGAATTAGTTTTCATTGTCATGTAACTGGTATCAGAGTCTAATCTTTCATTGATTCTGATTGTACGAGCAATTTATTAGATTAATTTAAAATGTAAGGTCATGATTCTGTAAATTTTGTGACAAAGCTTGGCTTATACTATTTTGAGATCTATCAATAATTTTAGAGAGTATCTAGATGGGTGATTTTGTTTACAGTATGTACATGATGTATCTTACGATGTTCTGTTTAAAAGGCAAGATTTTTTTAGTCCTGACTCTTACTTGATCATTTATGGATCTCTAGAATCCAAATTCCAGTTATGTGTAAATTAAAGAGTAATTTGGTTAGATACAATCAAATCTGGATACTGATATGATTGATGCTGAGGCCTCTAATTCTGTACTATATACACCTTGGAGTCTTCAAATTCTATTTAGTTGGTCCCCTGCATTGTCTCACCTTAATGTGTGTGTCACTTACTGCTGTATAAAAGACCAGTCATTGATTTGGACTTTCATTTTGCCCTTAGGAGTTAGAACATATTTGTTGTGTGTCTGGATGATGACTTCTGATTTAATATCTCTTCAAAAGGAGGAATATGTACCAAAACTGCTCTGTAAACTGAACCAATGAATGATTAGTGGGAGCAAGCAAGGGATTTTTTTCTTTTCAAAAAATTGCTACTACTATCAAAGGCAAATTTAGTTGTCAAGAGATGTTCCAGAAATTCAACTGATGGAAATGCTTTGCTGTGGTTTTCCATCTAGCCTGTTACATCTAGCAGTGTTGCCTATGCAATAATTTAAAAATAAATTCTGTTCAACAAAGAACTGCCATTGATGTCTTTGCTTCTGGGAGTATGGTAATGATTTGCCATCAGCCAGAAAATTTTCTATCACCATTTTCAAGGTGGTACCATCGGTTGAGTGAAACAGAGAAGTGCTGCTCATTTACACTTCTGGCTGCAGCTCTTGTCAGGCTCCAGGCCAAAGGGAGATCCTTCACCTTTCTGTGCCAGGCTGTTATTTCTAGAGATTGTGGCAGTGGGTTGTGTTTGCTGGTTAGGCAACATGACTGGAAATGCAAGTACATGAACTAGAGTGTTATTTCAGAACTGGTGTTTCCCGTGTGCTTAATTTTGTAAAAGCAGCCTGGGTGTGTATCAGCACCCACCCTCTACAAGCAGGTTTTCCTCTTCATGTTTTCGTTAAATCTTCATGTATCCAACAGAGCAGATCCATAACTATATATATTTTTCTGTATTAACATGAGAGTTGCAGCAAAAATCTCTCAAAATAGCACACTAAATTTATGTATTTCTATTTCCACATCAAGTTCGTTATTAAAGGATTAAAAGATTGGAACGAGATGTGAGATACTTGTTTTCAGTTTCATGTCAAAAGACAGAAGCTGATGTTGGTTAATTACAGTGAACATGCTCAAAAGATTCTCTGTTTCAAGTGAAGCAGTTGTCATCTATATAATTACCCAGAGAGACTGCAAGTGATCTACGTTGTGAGTCTAATCCCCAGGGTGCTGGTGCATATAAATAATCCTTGGGATATGAACTGATTTCAGCAGTTGTACTCACTGCACTCCTGTGCTGCAATTGCTGTTGCTTGGACCAGGGTCTCAGTGGAATTAACATGCCACCACACTCCAATAATTTCGCACCTCCCAGGAGAGAAGTATTGCTTTGTAGGATTCACAAACGCCTCAACCTGAATCATGTGTAGCCTACTTCTTCATAATGAAGAATGCACTCTTCATACTTCTTAATTTTCTTCCTTGGTAGTAAATTGTGTGCATTTAAAAAAAAAAAAAAAAATTGAATATATGCATTGCCATGCTTACTGTATTACCCTCTGTATAGCACAGAACTCTTAGATATGTGGTGGCTTTTTGTCTTAAGAAACATGAGAGAATAAATAATTTGTACTTGACTCCACAGGATTTCTCTTTGCATGCTGTGTAAGAGTACAAACTGAGGTTTGGGGCTTTATTGAATTAAGCACTTCTGTAATTTCAAATAAATATGTATAACGTGGAGTGGGAGTCTGTCATATGAGAAAAATATGTGCCGGATATTTCACAACTACTTTGTTTTTTATTCTGAAAAGTACTGCTGTTGCATCTCTTCTGTGTCTTAATTTTTAGATTGTGTGGTTTGCCCTGTCTATAAATGTGCAATGTGTAAATTATATTGAAATGAGGTAGAAGTTGTAACTAAAAGGACTACACCCCTAAATTCTGGATCTGCTTTGCTCTTGCACACTTCAATTTTCATTTTACTGGAGAGAGATGGATGACTCGGGTTTTTTGTTTGGATTGTATATGGGTTGGTTGGTGTTTTTTGGTGAATGTAGGTATAGAGTGAATGCAGACTCAGATTTGTTTCCTTGCAGAAACATACATGAACCATGGTGCCCAGGCAGAATGCCAAGGTCTTTGAATTTCTCATTTTTAGGAAGTTTATTTGTAGGTTTAAAATACTATTTTTATGCATTGCCTTGACAGTGCTAATATGATGTCCAAGTCCAGCAATATTGTAACTTGTGGAAAGGCTGGAGCCTTAATTGAGTCAATAGGAGATATGTCAACTGTCCTGTGTTTGACTCCTTCCTGTGCCCCTTCCTGATGCTTTTCTAGTGAGGTATTTTGTTGTGGTTTCTCCTTGCTCCCAAAGTCCTTTATCCCTCTTGTTCAATCTGAATGACCTGTATAGAAAGAAACTTTCCTGGAAGGAGCATCTTCCAGCTGTGCCATTGTGGCTCAAACCAGGGTGTGCACACTCAGCATAGAAATCAGAAGAAAATTTAGAGGCTTTCTGTAATTTGCAGGGGTGTTTCAGCATTTTAGTAGTATTTTTTTGGGACAACAAGATGGTAAGACTTGAGCTGTAAGTTTCAATGAGTGGAATGGCAAAAAGTTTGCATTTATAGGGGGGAAAAGGGGGAAAATTTCTTCTAAATGAGCTTGATCCATAGAATTTATTTTATTAGCAAATATTTAGGTACTGCTGTTCAAAGGCAAAAATGGGATAGTTTTCTTACTGGCTGGAGACGAAGAGCATTGCCCTGGAAAGATGACACACTTGGCTTGCATAGTGACATCCAAGGGCATTTGCCTGTTCTTGTGACCATGGAAGTTGCTTAGAAATATTGTATTTGATGTGTACATTCAAAGTGTTGTCATTTTCTGTGAGAAAGGTGTGTAGTCTGCTGTGCACTTTTTGAGTGCAAAATTAGCGGTTTAGTTCTGTTAGGTTTTAGTTTCTGAACCATAGGCATTTGCATTCTCAGCACTATGCCTTTTGGCGGAAAGACTTGCTACAAATGTTGATGGTGATTCCACATGCCTGGCAATTCAGGAGACTCCTTAGAGCAAAATTTTCATCCCGGTCAGTGATCAAGTTATAATCAGAGTTAATGTTTCTATTAGAATTAGAGGGATCTTTCTTGTCTGTAGTCTAATTGCTCCTGTCAGAAGGGAAAGAAAAGAGTTGTCAGATTATGCAAAGAACAGGTTTAAATCACTCGAAAATAAGAGGACATATGTTGACCGAGGAGGCACTAGAAATTCTCATATTTAGTGCTCATTCTTCTCAGTATCAATTTCTACAGTAGACTACTGTGATTAGTTCCTCGGTGTGGTTTAATTTTAAATTCTCCTTTTGTGTGTAAATGTTAGACCTTCAAATATATCTGCAAAACATCAAATATTCCTGCTTTCTTGCATGCAAATAACGGGAAATCTTTCCCATATTAATTCAGAAGTTGCTATAAAGGTATTCCTTTTAAGATGTGCTTTTTATGGTCTTTGGAAAGATTAATCTGGTATATCAGAATCACTAGAGTAAATTTAACTTTCAGCATAATTGCTTGACACTTCATGCAGTACCTGTGTATAGCCGTGTTTTTTGTTATTTGCTTCTCTCTCCTTAGTTTGTCATCATTGTATTTTATGTTTTACCTTAAGCAGCAGGTCACAAGCAGAGAAAAGTACGTACTTGTAAGGAGATGGTGAGTCAGGCTAAGTTTTTGTTGTGAGCTAGTAAAGAGTTGTCAGTAGTCCCTACCAAGGAGAGTGTTTATCAATTTTATTTCTTTCTGACCAATATAGTGTGTGAGCAAGTTGACCTTGATTTGCTTTGTGTATGAGCGCAGGTTCTGCAGAAGAGTTTGATAGTTTGATACTTCTGTGGAGGAGAGTGCAACCTCTGGCTGTCCATCCAATTTCAAAGTTCCTTCCTAACTGAAATGAAGCCTAATTTAAAGAAAAATCAATGTGTTATGGAAAGGCTATGTTACGTATTCAGCATTGTGCAAACTACCTGTGTAGCTACAAGATTGACAGGAGGCTGAACATGAGCCAGCAGTGTGCCCAGGTGGCCAAGAAGGCCAATGGCATCCTGGCCTGTATCAGGAAGTGTGGCCAGCTGGAGCAGGGCTTCCCATGTACTGCGCGCTGGTGAGGCCACACCTGGAGTATTGTGTTCAGCTCTGGGCCCCTCAGTTCAGGAAAGACATTGAGGTGCTGGAGCAGGTCCAAAGAAGAGCAACCAGGCTGGTGAAGGGACTTGAGCACAAGTTCTATGAGGAGAGGCTGAGGGAGCTGGGGTTGTTTAGTCTGGAGAAGAGAAGGCTCAGGGGAGACCTCATCACTCTCTACAACTCCCTGAAAGGAAATAATAAACAGGTGGGTGTCGCTCTCTTCTCCCAGGCAACCAGCAGTAGGACAAGAGGGCATGGGCTTAAGCTCTGCCAGGGGAGGTTTAGGTTGAATATTAGGAAGAAATTTTTTACAGAGAGAAGGATCAGACATTGGAATGGGCTGCCCAGGGAGGTGGTGGACTCTCTGTCCCTGGAGGTTTCTAAGATGAGGCTGAATGTGGGACTGAGTGCCATGATCTCGTAATGATAATGGGGTAGGATCAAGAGTTTGACTTGATTATCTTGGAGGTCTTTTCCAACCCCATTGATTCTGTGTGATTCTGTGTGATAAACAAGGATTTTTGTTCGATGTACACCTTTACACATATATCATATACTTTTATATCTCATCTATCTCATGGGGAGTAAGGAAGAAATGTGCTCTTGGGGTGCTGTTTAGTGTCAGATTTTGTTTTGCTATCTGATTTTGATATTAATGTTACTGAGTGGCATATCATGTTCAGTTCAATGACTGAAAAACAATGAACAGGATGTGAAAGTAATAAATGAATTTACAAATAAGAAGCATTTTTTTTTTAGATTCCCTTTAAAATGTGGAAAATGAGAATAGTTGAAAGCTCTTTTTCCAATAGAGACTATGCTGGGTAGGATCTGTTCATGTGCTCTGTTTTTGCTCTCACCCTTCTTTCTTACATACATATTTTCCACAGGTTTTTCCAACTTGCAGAGTTTAGTTAACTTCGATTCTCTCCTATATATTCCTATATTTATGAAGTTAGGCTTCAGAACATAATTATTTAACATATTGATGTCATTATTTAGCAACCTGAACAGAATAGCTTTTATTTACAAACAAGGATCAGCTGGTGCTCTTCTGGTTAAAGTCTTGGGAACACATCTCTGTATTTTGAGGTGTCTGAAAATCACTCAACTTCTATTTCAATAATGGTTAAATTTTCAGTCTGCAGTTTGAAAACATTGGCTGTAAATGATCATATTAAACTGGAAAAAAACCCCTGGACTTTGATTTGGGGGTTTTGTTTATAATAGAAGTGATATAATAATTGTTCAGGTTGAAGATAAGAATAGAAATTCTAAAATCCTTGTAAGCTACCTGTGGGATGACTTAGGGGTCTGTGAAGTTATGTACAGTGACTGATTTTCACTGAAACTGGTTGGAAAATACTAGCACGTGAAGCTAGACTAAAACAATAAGCAATTGGAGCCCATAATTCAGATGTGAATTTTACCATTTGTGTTGGGTCTCTAAATAAAACGGAACTGTTGGAGTTATAGTATGTGTGTGTATCTATAAGCAGGCAAAAGTGAAGTTTTTAAGATATTCTGTTGTTACACTTGAGGAGAAGAATTGTTGTAGCCTGAAGTGCCTTTTTCTAATTCCCCTCAGTTGTTTTCTTTCAGTCTTTCACATAACCTCGAGGATGATTTCTTTGTGCTCAGCAGTGCCAACATCCTGAAGAGGTACAGGGAAGCTGCTCTGGGAGCTGAGCTCCTCTGGGAACTGCAGCCTTTATCTTCCCTTCTTGAGGTGGGATTGAAAGAACTTTGATACTATTTGCATGTCAAACGGCAGCTGGGAGTCCCAGAGCACCTCCTGAAAGGCCTTTGCCACCCCTGGCCCAGGGGGCTGTGGGAAAGCAGCAAGAGCAGTTGGGGCTTTGTGCTGCTGGCTTTGTTATACCCTGAGCCCCATCAGCAGTCACCTAACTGCACCAGGGACAAAAGGTGGCAACCTGAGAAATACTGCACTTAGATCAGTATACAGGCTGTACTTCTCCATGCTGAAGTTACCCCATCACGGAAAACAAATGAATGTAAATTTGGTAGAAAGTAGATACCATAAATGTTTACTTGAAGTTCATATGATTTATTAATGGTGATTTTAGAAACAATTTCAGTTTGCAAGTGGACTGCTGCTCTTTTGTAAGCCTACCTTAGATGTTATAGAGATGAGCCCATTAATACTTCAGTTATTTTGAAATTAAGACAGGAAAACAATGGGCTGTTACAGAATTTCATAAGTCTTCAAAAATTAGGAAAACAGTTGTATTAAAATATTTTAAAATCCTAGTATCTTTTTATAATGTACTGTATTAACCAAATAGCAGAACTGTGACATAGGCAAGTTTGTGTCTGAACAGCTGCTTAGTTCACCAGAGAAGAGTTCCAGCATCTCTCCTGTGCTCACCTGGAGTCAGTGGTTACGCTGAAGAAATGTGGCCTGTCTGTAGTTTGCAGCTGGAGCTGTTCCTGTAAAAAAAAATATAGTCCATGTTTATCAAGTCTAACCTTTCTGCAGTGTGCTTGTAGTCTAGACTTCCTTAAGGATGGCATTCTGCCTTGCATAGTGGAAACAATTTTTCTAAAGTTTCAATTAGCTCACAAAGCTTGGTGGTTTGGGGTTTTTTAGCTGCCAAAACCTGTTCAAGTACTCTAAGGTACCATAAAAAGTTTCTGGATTCAAGTCTTAGAGTAATTCAGGTGTTTTAGGGATGTTCTTTGTGAAGAATTTTCTTTCACTAATTTAGTTTTGGTCATGAAAGCCTGAAGAATGTTGCTTTCCACCTTTTTTATTTTATTTCTAGAGTGAGATTTATGCCATGTATTCCAGGTTTTTAATGAAGTACCGTCCTGTGAGGAGAAAATAAATGTTTGTATTTCCTAAGACTAATTTTAGACAAGTTTAACTGGTGTAAAATCCCATAAACCCTGCACTTGGCCATTTGACAGGCTGATGCATCCCCATTGAATCCAAACAAGTAAAACTTTGGGAGATTCCTTTATCTAAAATAAAAATTAAGAGGCACTGTAATTCTTGAGCTTGGGTCCTCTGAGCTGCTGTATGTAGAATTCAAGTTTTTTAACAGTGTTTTCTGACTGCTTTGGTGCCTATTTTTTGAGACTTAATCTCTGGTCAACCATTTTGAAAGCCATTTGTTTATGTTGATTAAGGAATACAGTATTGCCTGTGCTGGTGGTCAAGCATGTATAGTCTGGTAAGGTTTCCTGATTCATTGCTTTGGGGTTAGTGCCAAAGAGAAATGAATGAAGAGGAAGAAGTACTTGTAACTCTCTTTGATGAAAGATGTAGTAAGAAGGTGTTTCTTGGGACTGCAGTTCCTGCTAGTGATCTGTTTGATTGTTTTTGTATAAAAGTTTTGTGTGAAGGAATGAGATCAATGGTTTCATATTTACAGATGTGTGGTGGGATAAAGTTTAAACGTTGCCTCTCTTGATTTATTTGGATGAAGGCAAAGACCAGTTTAGCCCATGCTTTTTTTAAACAGTGTTTTTCTTAGTCTGCAGGTGGAAAAGCCCTTAAGAGGAATATTTCAGTAGGCTGTAGCAACTTTATTCAGGTTTTGGCACTACTGGTGTCTTGTCGTAATATATTTCTGACAGGTTACTTTTGACCATTTGATGCTTAAGAGCATAGTTTATAATTCTCCGGAAAAGGTGGAAGACATTTAACTTTGTCAGTGGTTTCAAATATTACCCTCTCTATTTTTTAAGACCTTACTTGCCTTTAATTACTATGAGTTTTGGAAAGAACAGTATTGACTTCTTCATAATGCTCAAGGTGATTTAAATTAATACTTTTTTTTGTAGAGGAGTAGGTGTTTTTTTTTTTTTTAAAGTGGTAGTAAGAGGAGATGCTTGCCAAGGAAGAGAATGAAAAGAGTAAAGGAAAAAAATAAATATGTGTATGTATATATATATATATATATCTTTCTTTTATATTTTTGAATGCTTTAAATGTCAGAGGAAAGAGGTAACTAAGTAGCAGTTTCATCTTAAGATCTTCTTAGTTTTGTCATTTTGTTCAGTAAGATTATAATGCTTCTTATGGTATGTGTTGTATTTAATGTAAAACCTAATGAGGAACAGCTCTTGAGCTGCAGAACCCAATCCAAAGGCTACTGAAATTAGTTGGTCTTTCTACTTGCTTCCCTGAGCATTGGACCAGACTCTCCCAAATCAGCTTTCAGAAAGGCTAAACCTGAGAAAACTTTGAAATTCAAGAAGTTGCATTTCTGAGTTCCCTTATGAAATTGTCAAGGGGACCATGCTGTCGGAGGAGAAAGCCATTTCTGAACCCTTTGTCAGCAGTGGGTCAAATTCAGCCCTGAGATGAGTTCTTACATGGAACTGGAGTGCCCTTTGGTTGTCCAGTTTAAGGCTTCAGAGTCAATTAGGTATAAAAAATTGTTAACCCTGTTCTGGCATTTTTCACAGGAGCTGGACATATGGTATTTGTGTGTAATCAGAAGTAGATAACGTGTATTCAGTTTCTGAGGTTCAGGGATTGAGGTGATTCCATATTTTTTTTTAATCTGAGTAATTAATTAATTAAGCTAAAATTTGTCTTGTAAAAACAAAAGCCAAAATTCATATGCAGATTCTGGATTGCAGGAACTGGAACTTCAAGAAAAGAATATTCTTGAGTGAAGTACTGTGTTTCAGTGGGTTGTAATGTTGTGCTCTTAGTTTTAGCTACATTGTAATCTTGCCTAAGGCTGGAGTTACTTGTATGTAAAAGTTTATGCATAAAGAAAAAAAAGTTTATCCAAATTTTTGTTTGTATTAAACCTGAGTTCCATATTTGATTTATGCCTTGATGTCCTTTTATGATAAATTCATAAGTTTATTTTATTTCATAATTAGTGTATATATGTACAATTTAAAGTTAGCAGGAGTGCCTGCAAAGCATGTTATGTCATTGGTGATGAAGAATTGGCCGTGGCACAATTGTGCACAGAGCCCAGAGCACCCATCTGCATGATGACTTTAAGCTTGCCAGTAGACTTGCTTTTCTTAACCTGTTGTTTCGACACCCCTTTCAAATGGTCCATGGCCCAAAGCTTGAAAATTGCTAGTACAATGTAGAAAATGTTAAATAGCCTGTATATATATACAAATATATCTCTCAAAGCCCTTGCAGTAGGGTGTAAGTACAGCGGAGTGTAGCATAGCTGTGCCCACCCTGGCCAGCGCTGCCCTGAGCTGGGTGAGGTGTAGCCAGCATTGTGCAGCGTAATGTGGAGACGCGCTTCAGATGCTTGCTGTGACGAAGTTTGGTTTCTATTTATGGCTGGCTATTGTATAGTCTGCATTCCTGCCCAAATCCCTCCATTTCACTGGAGTGCTGCTCTTGGGTTGAAGTCATTAGAGAACTGCTTGAAGAGTTCACTTGTACATTCTCTATATAATTTTAGCAGCCTGCTCACAGGCTTAGTTATGCCAGGCATGATACTGGAGAGCATTTATTATCTTTGGAAACCGTTGACATGACAAAAACACATGGGCTGGAAACTGTTCTGTAAGCTCATGTTGTAACCAGTTGAAGTCAGCTTTCGATAAAAACATTCTATCTGTTCTCTTAGTAGTCTTATTCCACTGGTAAGTATCATGACACCATAGTACATTCAGAGGGGAAAATGAAAGAAAATCAAATCACACATTTCACTCTATTTCTATTATAATATTGATTGGCAATTACAAAATATAAATAAAATTGCAACAGTTTGTATGTGTCAGCCCTTGAATATTACTTGCTGCTTTTAATTCCTAGTTTTCTGTTGAGCCTCAGTTCAAAGAGATCCTCCCATTTTCCCCAAAGTTCAGGAACGACGAAAAATACTATTTGTGATGAGCATTTTTGGAGTGCTGACCAATAATGGTCATTTAAGTTGACTGTGGAGCTCAAGTCATGGTAATGCTAAAGGCAGGGAAATGTTGAGTTGTACATACTAGTCAGGAAAGCGTTAAAAGTCTTTAGTTCCCAGAAAAAATAAAATCTACTTAGGTGATTTCCAACAGAAATCATGACCTTTTTGGATGCCAGTGTAAAATTAGTATCAGTCAGATAAGGGTGGGGATTGAAATGTTAGGTCATGAGCATTATTTGATCAAGTAGTAGCAGGTTTGATTACACAGTTTAAGGGCTCCTTGAATTCCCAGATCAGTCTGTTATTTAGTTCAGTTCCTTTATTTGACAAAATTAAATAGGATGTACAAAAAAAAAAAAAAAAAAGGGAGTGATGTTTTGTATGGATGGATATATTCATGTTAAATACATGTATAAGTGTGTTAAAGACAATGAAAAAGCCAGAGTTTTGGAAAGATTAAACAAGTGCTTCAGTGTAGCGTTGAAAGAAGAAGCTATTAGAATTACAACACCAAGTGGGATTTGAAAATGCCTTTCTTGCCAGAAACAAGAATGAATTCCATTTTATTTTTCTACTCTTATTTCAATAGGAAGGGTTTCTTCTTGTTCCTGTGGGAATGGTCAGACTTCTGAGAGGATTGGTCTCTCTTTAATTAAGAACTTGGATATACCACTAACCAAAGTTTCCATGTAACAAACTCTACTTAGAGAAATGCAGATGCTGTTTATGTGTTTTTATTTCAGTGTGAGTTTGTGAGAGAACGTTACAGTGAAGACACAAGGTTGCTGAAGTGTAGGATGTACTTTGTGTTCACAGGGAAGGGGGAGGTATTGAAATAAGTAATTTTAGGTTTGTTTATGTATTCTGGTTTGTTTTGTGTTTTTCCTTTCATAAATGCAGGATCAAGTCTGTGTCTTCAGAGCTTCTAGTCTTGCAAGTGATTTTAAGCAAAGAGCTTCTGAAGTTATGTGGATGCTTTATGGAAAAAATTGTCTTTTTAAAATCTTCCTCTTATCATTTTTGCCCCATATTTGTTTAGAAAAATCCAACAACAAGAAAAAAACCCCACAAACTTGGGAATTTTTGGTGTATTAATGAGCACTAAACATTGGTGGTAGGTGTATTGTTCAAGCCCTCCATGATATACAGTGCTTGCCAGGGTGAAACTTAATATTTAAAATCTCAGTCTGGCACAGGGCAAGCCTTTTTAAACAAACTGGAAAAGATCCCTCTCCCCATTTTCCTTAGTGTTAGATGAAGCCAGGCCCTGACAGAGGCCCATGGTTATATGTTTATTACATTCTAATAAATGCATGGCTCATCTGTTCTTTCCTTTGCTTTGAAGGTTGCACACTAGGATAACCTTCTCTGTGTCCATGCCTTTAATATTTTCGAAGGTAAATTTAAGTAGGTAGCAAGAATGTTGTCAGAGAACTTCTGAAATTCATGTTGTTTGCAGACCGTCAGAGTCCAGCCAGCCTAGTCAGTAGGATGCCCTTATAGTATACACCAGAGGTGTTAATTATGATGCCACATGTAGATTCCTGCAATGCTCCAATAATTTCTGTGAAGAAAAGTTCACAAGCAGAAGACTGTCTTGACTTGCAGGAAGCAGATGGGCAGCTGTATCGTGGTGGCATCCTCTGGCACGTGTGATTTCCCAACTGAGAATTATTACTGAGATTTTGCACTGAGTGGTGAATATAGTTCATCTTTTCTTCGCTATGGTGTTGGTTTAAAGCTCCAACTCTTTTTAATTCAAGGATCACAGTGTTCCTTGGGCATCTGTTGCACGTTTCCTGTTTGTACCTGACTCCACTGGGTCACCTTGAGAGCTGGGGCCGTAAGCAGACTGTGAATGAGAAACTTACCTGTCTGTGATAGGTGTTTGATTTTCTATTAGTTTTTATTGGTATTCCTCCCCTTTTTGTGGTCATAAAATGCTAAGAACAATAGGATTATTTTAATATAATCTAATATAACATTTCAGTTGGAAGAGACTAGCCCTTTCTAAACCCACGTTGACTGTGCCTGATAATTGCATTATTCTCTAAATGCCTTTCAAAGATTCTCAAATCACATTTCAAAATATTTTACATGAAGAATCAGAATTTATGCTACCTTGAATATCCACAAAGAAAATGTGACAATCTGGATAAATATTTTTGTTTCTCTGAGACACCATTATATGTCGCAATTAATGTAAGGTGGTTCTTGTAACAGGAGTTGGACTTTGATGATCCTTGTGTGTCCCTTCCAACTCAGGATGTTCTGTGATTCTATGAACATTTAAAACTTCTTGAAAATGCAGTTTAAAATGTCCTGCAAGCTGGCAGTGTGTTGTTTGCAGATGTGTGGGGCCATCCTGTGTGTGTGTGTGCAGGATAAACAAAAAGTTGGGGAAGTGCTTGTCAAGACTTCAAATGGCCTGTGTAACCTTTCAGTAAGATAGCACATGGAACATTTAAGTGGCCATTTCTTTTCTTGGGCTGTTTACAGATAGCAAAGGGCTGCTTAAAGGACTTCTGAAAGGTGGCACTTAGGCTTACTTGTGCAAAGTATTTTGGTAGTTTGGTTATTTGTTTTCAGAGTTAATTCTATTTTTATTTTTATTTTATTTGTGAGGGATTTTGATTTTTTTTTGTTTCTTTGTGGGTTTTTTGTTGTTATAGTTTTTTTTGTTTTGTTTTGTTTTTCTGTGTGTGTGTGTGTGTTTTTGGGGTTTTTTAATTATTGTGAATACCAGGAATAGTTAATTCTCTGGTTTACAAGAAAAATTCTGGGAATACAATTAGAAGTTGCTTCTTTTTAGTTCAACTTTAGTTGAAGGAGAAATAACCTTGACCTATTGGTGTTTTCTTTTGAATGTGTTAACTGCTAGAAGTTATGTGAAAGTTACTGAAACTTCATGTTCCTGAGGAAAAATATCTTCTATTCTCAGTTGTTCCATTTTATCCTCTTTATTCTTATCGTACCACATTTTACTACCTCCTGTTTGTCAAGAGGTTCCTTACGTTAGGAAAGATTCCATGGGTGGTTAGAGGCAAAGACTAGGCAGTAATGATCCTGCAATGATTTGCAGTGAACCTCCGATTTGCCTCTAGTGGGGCTTTATCCACTTGGATTCCCACATTTAGTAAGTGTATTTTTGAAAAGAGGGAAGGGTTTATGTTTTAAAAATAAGAAACTCAAGTCAGTTTGTTCACATGCAGTGGTTTAATTGAAAAAGCTTGGAAACCTTTACTCCATTTATTTTTGTGGTGCCAGAAACTGAGAATACCCACTTTGTAAGTTGATCGTGTCATCTTCCTGCCTGCAGTAATTCTGTGTAGTAGCAGGAACAGTTTTAAATGTACTCATCCAACTGGGCTTTAGAAACTGCAGTGTCTGCTTGTCATGTAGAAAGAAAGATGCAAATCCTAACTAAGGTAAAACAGTAGGGACAACAGGGGTGTTTTACAATCTCAAGCAGTTCTGGAAAATGAAATATTATTTGCCAAGATCTGACACATCATAACTCTGCACTATTGTTCTCCCTCCCTGGCAAGGAGAGGAATAAAATGGGGTAACGTGATTAACCTGCCATATAGCTGGTGAGAAATATTGTGAAGGCAGAGAGAAGAGAGGGGTTTGGGAAAGGAATTCAGCAACATTGCTGGGATGTCCTTTTCCCTCTGCCTGGCTGCATATCAAGGAGGTTGATGAGTGTTTGCACCTCTCTTTCACTATAAAGAAAGGTGTACTGAGAAGTCCTCCTTTTGCTAATATCTACTACTGTGTGAGGTGAACTGATCAGAAAAAAATTGTCCTCTGAAAAACCTGACACATAGTTGTAATTTATAATCTATAACAGATGAACCACTCCTGAAATTACATTTTTCAAACTGCAACTCTGCTATAACATCTTTTTAGAGAGCAAACACTAACTCATCTACAGATTTTTAACAAGTTATTCATGTATCTGTATGAAAAAGAGAGAATGAGCTCTTGACCATATTTAGCATCTATTGCAGTGTATTTCAGAAACTGAGTAATATTTTTTGCTTCTTCCTATTATTTCTCCTGGCATATACTTAGAAGGAGAAGGAAAGAGCTACTGAACACAAGCTGGACATTCACCTGTCCCTGGTATTTGTGGTGTAAGGCTGGTGCAGAAGCATTTAAGTGGAGTGGCACAGCTCAGGTCTGGGCTTTCTGGGCAGGCTGACTTGCTACCATGAAAAGTGGGGCTGAAGTAGATTGGACACTAACTTGAAGTGAAGAGAATAATTTAATGAGCAAGACTTTAAAGACTTTGCCTTTGGAAAAGGTCACGTTTCTTGGAGATGCATTTGAAGCTGCCCTTCCTAGGGAAATGTGAATTTCGCAAAATCTATTCTGTATGGAATTTCTTTTCCAGGATCCTTTTTGTATTTCTTGAAAAAGTCTTTAACTACTTAACATCAGCCAACTTTCCTTAGACTTTCTGTAAATTCAGGGTGCTCTTAATGCAGCTGGCTTTCCAGTGGCCTGCAAAAATGTCCTTCCCATCTGCTACAAATCCTTTTATATTTCTTATGTCTTGCTTTTGCTGGGAAGACAAATAGTAATGCTGGTTTTCTGTGAGTCCATCTGAGGTTGGTAAAGCACCCTTTAGCCTGGCCCTTACATTGGTATTGGAGTGACAAAGTGGGTCTACCAGGAGATTTCCATTAGAGCCAGGTCCACACATCCCTGCTGAATTACTTGTCCATTCCTCTCATCCCAGAAGTTTGTGTAGGGTCTTAGAGAAACATATAAGCCCTCCTTCGGCTCCGCTCATGTTTATGGAAAGAGACTTGGGGCTTAACCATGTGTTTTGCTGTCATTCCTTGTTATTTGAAACACATGACTATAATTCAGTTAAAGACTTTGTGGTAGCACTTTACATGCCTCTTACGCTAACATAAATGTGCTGGTTGGCAACATGACTTTTTGATCTATATAAAACCAGGAAAGGGAAGGGGGAGGAGGGGTGGGATTGAAGGGGAGGAAACCAGGCACGAAGAGAACAGGTGGAATATGTTTTTGCCTACTTCATTAAATAACTCTGAGAAATAAAAAGAATTTTAGGGGATTTATTGGCCAAGTGCCTGCTGTGAATGGAGATGTATTTCTATAACCTGAAGGTGGTTTATGTGCCTTGCCACAAAGCCATTCATGTTCTTAGGATAAGACTGGTATTTCTTTACTCCTAACTGTTTTCTCTTCTCCACTGATGCTTGCTTGAATTAAAGTAGTCTTACAGAACCAGAAGGTTTTTTGGTAAGATGTTTTGTGGTTTTATTGTTCCTGCAATATGCTGGGGTCTAATAGGGGATTTTTGCCTGGTGAGAGAGATTTGGTTTGTTGATTTTTTTTTTTCCCCCCCCCCTGCTGGAGACACTTTTATCTTATGCCTGATTTCTATCTCATTCAAGTGCCAAGACATGGGTTTAAACATGAGACAGCATTTCTGTTAAAACAAAACAGTAATACAATGTGGTAGAATTTGATCATCTGTGAAATGTTTTTTAGTATCATGGTTTTATAGCCTTTTCCACTTCACTGGTGATTTACATTATTTTTTAAAAACCTTTAAATGACAAAACTATACTACAGAATTAAAAAAAAACCAAACAAACAAACCAACAAACAACAAAACCAACCCAAACCAGAAATCACCCAGACAACCCCAAACATTTATAATTTTCTTGTTCTATTTGTGGCACGTAGTGGAATATGGTCAAAGCTACTTGGCTGCAATAGCATCTTGCACCACAAATGGGGAGGTGGTGGGACTATTTGCTGAGTGATTCATCTTTCTGCTCAGATCTTGTTTTTAACCTGTGTCCTGTGTTCGAGGCTAAATTCTTCCTTGATCTTCCTTGCTTTGATGGGTATTAGACTCCATTACCATTTTACTTTCCTTAGTGATCTCATTTGTCAAAAAATACCAAGATTTTGCAAGAGAATTTAGTAACCCCAAAGTAAGGATGAGACTTGCACTGCTAGTGCTTAGTTATTGCCTACAGAACAGAGATGGAAAAAAATCTAAACCAAATCCCAGGCCACTTATATATGTTTTTTACTGCATTGATGGTGTTAATTTAAAACAAAAAGCATGTTGGTCCATAATAAAAATACAAAAATCAAAATATTTTTTAATTTTGTTGTTTATACTCTCTCCCTCCTTTTCAAAAATATGTCAATTCTTTAAAAAACTAGAACTCAAATGCCTTTTTTTTCTTTGTAACTTCACCCAACAAAACCAAGAAAATGTGTGTCCCTGGCTGACATTTTCTCCTGTGAGGGGTAGGACAGCTTGTACAGCTGGAACCTGGCAGGGGCAGAGCATTTGGCATGGGATGGCAACCTAAATCCAGGTGCTTGCTGCATTAACTGCGCTCAGTAATGTTGCTTCTGGGTATAGGCTGCAAGATAAATTTCTGTAATACATGAGTTTCAAAGCAATAAATTCTCTGAAGTCGTACTTATTGAAATTTGTCCTTTCATGAAATGTTTTTAGGAAGTCTTTGAAAGTTTTCATTGAGAGTATTTGGTGGACCATGTTGCCACTTCAAGAAAAACTGAAAAATAAATTCTTTCCTTTTTATGACACTAAAACTGTAGTAACGTTTACAAAGGGTGTTTTTTTTTAGGTAAGTAGTTAAACCAAATTTCTGAAAATAATTGCAAAATGGACATCTAGACGACTCTGTGACTTTACTAAGTACACCTGTCATTTCTTTTGCATACAAAGAGAATGAACTATTTTGTATGGGTAGTTTCTGAGTTTTCCCTGAGCTCAGCCTAGAAAGCAAACAGGCTGTGATCTTCATCTTTGAGAACGATTTAATACCAAGAAATGTCAGTATTAGCAGAGGAGCAAATGAATATAAAGCAAATGTAAGTTAAATGGCTCTAGTGAAATTATTTGTGAAAATTCAGGGGAATGATCATAACATTTTAAAAACGAAAAAATAAAGGAAGATAGTTATGTCAGTATGTGGTTTTGCCAGTTTTCTCCTCTTCCCCCTCAAGTTTTAAGATATCCACTTTCTTGACTTCCAGAATGAAGTCATGTTTAAGAAAATTGGGTTTGGTGTAAACCAGTAAACTCTGGACAGCCCTGGCATGTTCTGCAAATGGTGTGAGCGAATGTTAAAAGGACTTTTGTTTGCTGCTTCCTGTGTGCTATTGTATTTGTTTGCTGCTGAGTGAATAGTAGTTAGGCATAGAAAAGAATAAGCTGAAGTAATGAACAGCAGAGACGTCCCAAAGAAATTGGTTAACATCTTAAGTAGCTGAATGACTCAAAAATGCAGGCTTGCTATTGTCGGTTTTAATTTTCTCTGGATGTATTTCACATGTTACTTGCATCAGTCATCATACAGAATAGGGCACTGTATGTGCCTTAATTCTTTGTGACAGTGCTTTTTCTACTTCTGTTTATTCTTTTTACTTTCACTTACTCTGCCTTCTGAGGTCCAGGCAACAAAGAAAGATGCCCGACCTCATAATAACTTTAGAAATTTTGTCATTCAGATCCCTTCTTTGTACTGTCTCTAAATTATCATGGATCTTTTTGCATGATTCAGGTGATCACATGCTTTGGTTCTTCTTTGGTGAAACGCGCTGTGATGAGTTTTGGCTACTCAGTAATGTCTACATAGAGATGAAAACCTGCTGCTGCAAATTTTTTTTAGGTGATATTTTAATAAATGCAACCATTAGTAATGGCTTAATAGTAATAATAAAATATTTCATTTAGCAGCTTTTTTGAACTGGTCTCTTTACGTTCAGGAAATGCAGCCTAAACCTACATGTTAGCTGAAGGGTCAGCAGTGACTGTGCCCTCAAAAACCCAGCAAGGATGTGCATAGGCGGCAGGAGTTAGGATCAGTGGAGGCACTGGGAGAGTGCTCATACTCTTGCACACCTAATTAGTAACCAAACGCTACTGCAGTTTTGCAGTAGCAAAAGTCTCCTTAGGCTGGGCTGTAGTTATTTTCTTAACTAATGATGAGCTTATCAATACATAATGAAACTGTGTGCTCCTTTGTCTTGTGTCTGAGTTCTGTTGCTGGCTGAGGTTGCCAAAAAGATGATGTTAATACCTCTCAAATGTACTGTACTTGAGATGGTTTCAGATAGTTATAAACTCCAGGAACTGATGGTATTTTGAGAAATGCAGAAGATACAGTGTAAACGTTCGCTCCTGTGGTCGGTGCTGTACCAGTACTGATCTGGAGTGGGCAAGGGGCTTTCTCAAGTCTTGTTACAAGTTACTACCAGGCAGCTAGGTTTGAGTTGTACCATGGCTGAGTAGTTCACCTTGTAATGTTTGCTTTTTAATTTGCTGAACATGTGTCAAGTTTTTGTCCAGTTCAGTTCTGGAGGAAATACAGATTCTTTAATTGTTGATAGTTTTAAGTTTACCAGTATTAATAGTTAACCTGTGGTTATCTGAGCTGGGGTGTATTAAGGAAAATACACTGTAAGATAATGTGATTTAAAAAAGTAGGGATATAAATATAAGAAATAAAACACATATATTTAGAGGAACTTTTGTTTTATCATTAAAACACTGAGTGGTTCAATAGGTTTAATACCATTATGCCACAGCTGACACATAGCCTGCATGCAGCAGTGACTTAATATGGAGAAAGGGAAGGTTGACTTTGTGAGTATATAGCAGTGGTAACACAAAACTTAAGTCTCAGAAATTCATTGATTACATCAAATGAAGAGATTTCATTGAAATATACTGCATTTAATGCAGTTCAGTATCTCTGTAAAATCATTGCCACGTATTCTTCTGAGTGCATTTTGCTAATCACTGCTGAAGCAGAGTAGAGGATCTAAGACAGAATGTGGAGTGTAGTATTAGGGACTTTTGCCTTGTTTTCACTTCATTGTTTAAAATGTCAAACAGCAGGAAGGTTTCTCATGAGAGGCTCAGATTGTCCTCATTTCCAGATATCTCCAATGCCATCAAACTGCTGAGCATTATAAAGTAATTTTGTAATGTTGTTTATCAAATTAAACTCAGAGAAGTTACTCTCAAGCTGTTTATCTTGGAAGTTTGCTACTTCTATTTTAGGCCCGAAGCAACATTTGAATTTCCTCTATGTTTCCTTCCATCTCCTAATTGAGTCCATTACTGTGCCATCATTCTCTACAAACCGTGCTTTGAACCATATTCTGCATTTAAAGGAAAAACAACAGCAAAATCACTTATAATTGAGCACATCAGAAATATCTTGAAATCCTAAGCATTTCATTTTCAGAAGTTTTAGTGTTTTGCTTTTGGAAGCCTGATTCCAGTGAGATTTGTCCCTAAAACCTAAGTGCCTAAAATTTCTCTTTATTTTTAAAGTCTGTCAGGTCTAGGCCAGTTGAAACAAGTTTTAAAACATAAAATAAAATACTGAAACAGAATCTTTTGTGCAAAATGGACACCAATCTAGTTTCAGACATCCAAGGTGAATGCTCTCAACTACTTTCTGGATATACCTGCCTTGCCCAGTACTTATGTAGGATACATACATAAAGACAAGTATTTTAGTCCTTCTCTGGCACCATTCTCTTTTTTTTCTGGCAAGAATTTAAAGATCCACACAGCATGCACATGTAACTGCTTAACTGCGGTAAAATCTTACCAAACACAGCCACAGTTTTATGCAAATAATGTCATTCTGTACCAGGAATCACTCCTTACTGAAAGGGAATGAAGCAGGCCAGCCTCAGTCTCATGTAATCTCTAATGTAACTGTGGCCCTGGTTTGAGAGCTTTACCAAAAGAGTCTGATTTAGGACAAAAACCCAAACAAACAAATAAATAAACAAAAAAAACCCCAAATAGTCTAGGTACACCACCCATTCAGAAATAAAATCTTAAGGAATACACTGAATTTGAATTTTGGACAAAGGGTTTCTGTTCTTATTCTAATCCTCTGAATAAAGATTGAGCTTTAATTTTCGAGTAACCAGTTTTTCAAAGAAGCCTGAAGAATTCCTGTATGATAGCTTATATGTTGGATGCAAATTGTCTTCATCATCATCTAGCAGCTCACTTTTAGTTTCTCTGTGCTAATGAGTTTTCAAGTCAGTTTTGAATCTTCTAATTGTTTTTCATCTTTTATTGGCGCAGAACATGCTTTTTTGCTCTTGCTCTGTTAGTACACTAATAGGTCTTCTGGAAAGAATTTATACAATAAGAAAACAGTTCACACTGCAAGTAATCTGCAATTTTAAAAATTGTTTTAATCTTTCTGTGGGGAGGGTCTGCATAATTCTTGCAGATAGGGCTTGCTCTCCAGCTTGTCTGTGAGAAATCTATTATGAAGAGCAGTATTTCAAATCCCAAACTGTGTTGTTGACTCTAATAAAGCCCATGGATTAAGTGGTACTCTGATCTGTTCCCCAAAGTAAGAGCCACTAGATTAAAGTACATTTATAGTGCAAATATTTGTATTTGCTCTCAAAATTCTCCTCTGCAGAAGTTCTCAATACCTAATATGCATTTTTTCAGAAAATTTGAATCTTCAAGATCTTTGCTAGCAGCTCTATGCAATGCAACTCATGAAAGCTCATTTTTCTTAAAACTGTCTGAATAAACCTCCTCTGCCATAATCACTTAAGATTTTAAACTCAGCATCCTTGTTTTCAGTATTATTATTGTAAATGTTAGTTGCTTCAAAAATTGTTGATTCTGGGTTTAATCATCATGTAAAGAACAGCTATTTTAAGAAACTTTTCAGGTATTTTTAATTGATGAAATGAAATTGCAGACTTTGAAAGATGGCTAAAACACTGGGAATTTCCCAGTGTGGTGTTCATGGAACAGTTCAACAGAAGCTGTAGGAAGCATTCAGTACTAACACCCAGTCAGTGACATCACCTCTGTTATTTTAAGTCTCACCAAGATTTTGTCAAAGATAGTTCCGTTTACACAGGATTTTCAGAATGTCACTAGAAGAAGGAAATCATTCATTCATTTTACCTTTAATCACCTACACGCTAAAAAGCAGGAGGAAAATAGTACTGTTGACCTGCAGTTGCCCTACATTGTAGAGGCTGTTAGCATCCAAGTGCTCTTTCCTAAGAATATCTTGAACTGTGCTTTTTTTCCTCAAACAGATGATTCCTCATTGTTGTGATAGATGAAAGAAAGCTTGAGCATCAAAGAGAAGCACATACTTAAAGAAGAATAAGGAAACACAGAATACTAAGGAAGCATGTGTGTATAAGCAGCAGGAAGCATAGGTGTTTGGCTAAGAGGTAGTAGGGTTTTGGTTTTGAGGGAGTGAAAGGACTGTTTCAGCTGACGCTCCTGTGCAGAGCATCGTTGCCATTCAGGTGTTAAGTGGAGATCACGGCAGCAGGATATGCTACAAAGCAAGTCCGTGACCGAGGTTGTGCGGTTTTGTTGAACATCTGTGTATGAGCACACATGTGTATGCACTCAGCCCGTAGGAGCGTTTGAAACCAGATGGAAGGTCTGGTTACTGTTCCCATCACCTCATAGCATTTCACATGCGGCTTCTTCAAAGCAGGCAATAGTAGCAGTGCAGTGCAAGCAAAGATCTTAGCTCAGTCACAGCCATAGCTTTATTACCTGAACTGGATGGCACAGACACACCTTCTGACAGTAAATCACAGAATCGCTGAGTTGGAAGGGACCCACAAGGATTATGGAGTCCAACTCCTGACCCTTCATAGGACTATCCCCAAGAGTCACACCATGTGCCCGAGAGTATCATCCAAATGCTTCTTGAACTCTATCAGGCTTGGTGCTATGACCACTTCCCTGGGAAGCCTGTTCCAGTGCCCAGTCACCTTCTGGGTGAAGAACCTTTTTCTAATACCCAACCTAAACCTCCCCTGACACAACTTTAGGCTATTCCCTTGGGCTCTGCCAGTGGTCACCGCAGAGAAGAGGTCAACCTTCTTCCTTTCATGAGGAACTTGCAGACTGCAATAAGGTCTCCTCTCAGTTTCCTCTTCTCCAGCTGAACAGACCAAGTGATACGTTAAGCAGGATTTGCTGTATTTGTCACAGCAGTGCCACAGATCACTTGCATCCAAAAAGTTAAAAAGACAAAGCTATGCGATGTCTATTTCTCTATGTACAAATAGGAATAATTTTACATACCACTTGAAGTAAGAGTTAATTAAGAAGATTTTGGGGACAGAGGGCAGGAAATAGGGCAGGAAATAGGGAAAGTACCCCTCAGAATAACTTGATAAAGAGCCTTGTAAGCCTACACCATCAGTTTAAAGGGAATGTAGCTTAGCTAGATGACATACATAGCTATACTTAAATCTGAATGAATCTCCTTACTTCCCTGCCAGCCACTGAGCCCTGAGGAACCCAGGAGTAACTGTTTCATGCCCACAATCTGGTTCGGTTGCTGTGAGAAAATTCCTAGCGTGAACTTGGTATCAGCTGCAAGAGCCTCGCACAGAGTGAGCTGTCTGAAAGTTGATTTGTCCTGCCCCATGAGATATACATTTAGTGATGTCGAGGAATTTGTTCAAAAATGGAGATTCTAGAAATCCCACCTGCTTTGAACCCGCTGACTTCATGTACATGTGCACAGACACACATGTAATTGAAAACGCACAACATCTGGAAGACGACTGTAAATGCCATTGGCTTTTGTGAATGGTAAAAAGATTGGATAATGTTTTATGTGAGCTTCTGATAATATCACTTCTAAGGAATATTTTTCACGTCTGAATCATCCATTTGTTTTCATGCTGTTCTCTCTCACTACAGCTACTTCAGGACTTTCTCACATGATCTGCCAAAGATTAGTCACTGTCCCTGTGACGTTGTGTACAACCTTCTCTTATCCCAAGGGCTAAGAGTTTTATTCCAGTTGTATTGTGGTGGTAGTTTGGGTCAGTGCTTTTGTTGTGGCTCTTTGGAGATGGGTCTCTGAGTTTGGCTGCTGTTTGCTTTAGGAATTGAGAGGGTATAAAAAGATCCTGTTGTGGTAAAACAGCAGAAACATCTGCTGAAGAGTGGGAGGAGGAGGAGGCCACTAACCAAATGCAGCAGCAGGGAGCTTGCAGTTCCTCCTCCTCCGCTCTCACCACTAGATGTGAACCTGCTGTAATAAAAGGGCTGGCACCACAACACAGACTCCAGAGGGAAACAGGTCTCAGGTCAGCCAGCTAGAGAAACCTCAAAAGAAAACATTAAAACTGAATAAACATTGAAAATAGTTTTGGTAGATTAATTCACTCCATTCCATCCCTAATGCAGTTCGGAAGTTATGCATAAACTCCAGGGAAAGAGAAAGTAGGCAAACTTGTATAGTCTGCTGCTTCTGAAAATAATGTCAGCCCTTGCACGTCAAACTTTAATTCCTTTATCAAAAATGAGAGAAACAGGTGGAGATGAAAAAATCACTTAACTACATCATACTCTGAAGTAACTACCTGAAACATGTACTTCTTGTTTGCTTGCAGCCAGCCCTCCCCTTGGCTGGCTTGAGGGGTGAGAACATCTTGCAGTTCTTTTATGTGCAGCATGCAGAATATTTCACTGTCCCCTCTAAAGCTAGCTGCTGATTAAATTACTGATGATGTATTACTTTTATAAGGATCAAGAGGCAGAAAATTCTGGGAAGTGGTAAAGAATATAGGGAGGTAGGTTTCTTATGAAAAGAGAGAGAATCATAATCTCAGAAGTGGTGGTTGTGAGCTTCTTAAGGGCATCAAAACAAATACACACTAGAAACTTTGTAAGTAACTATTAGATTATCTTACTTGAGAAGATGTTAAAAATTAGGTGAAAGCTTTAAGGTACTGCTGTTTAACTCAGAGGTCAAATTGTTGGCTTTCATAGCTTTACCACATTCTTTCAACTTACTGATTCACACTGTTAGGACAAGGTGCAGAGAGCCAGCACAGAAATCTAGTATCAGTCTGTATGTTTGATCTCTGCTCTGCAAACCACGTTTGCCTTTAAATCTGGAGACCTCTCTGCTTCAAATTCCTTCCTATGGGATCAAAACATGATGAGATGAGTGGAATTGAAACAGTGCAGTTGTTCTACCCATCTCACCTGGTACTGCTCTATGTTGGGTGCAGGAGAGTTGGGAGGAGTGGAGAAGTGTCAGGGCAGTGAGTGTCATGTGCTCTGGCTGGCAGCAGCCCAGGTCCTATGGGATGTCTGGCTTAGAGGTGGCAGGACCTGCCCTTGTCCCATGGTTCCCAGGAGGAAAGGACAGGACTCTCAAATGGGTTTTGAAGCCATTTTTTATCTCTCTTTCCTTTCTGACTGTTGCTGCTGTCTAGGGGGTCGAGGATGATGGTGTTTTGACTCACCTGTGCTGCTAAGCTATGACATACTCAAGAGAGACTGCCTGCAGCATCTGTATACCAGCAGTTACAGTGAAGCATCTACCAAAGACACATTTGTATTCTGAATACATGTAGTTGAACCTCAAGATTGCAAATAGTGGCTTTCTGTAGAGGGCTCCACAGAATAAACCCTCAAGTGGCTGCTTTCTGCCTTTCTTCAGAAAGCACTGTCCTTGTGTAGTTGTCTTATGTAGATGCTGTCAAGCCAAGTTGTGATTGTGCCTTATTGCAAAAGTTTTTGTGAGGATCAGTGTCTTACATCTATGACTTGTACTACCATAAACATTTGCCGTAGTGGGTAGTTACACTTCATTAGTTCTGGTCTTACAAGTTTTTACATAGTTATGGTACATTTTGAATCAAAAATGGCTTACAGTCTTCTGTGTTACCTTGTCAAAATAGCATGCTGGATTGCTGCCAGATATGGATTTGATGACTTTTACCTTTGAGTGGTGCAGACCAGATACAGAGCTTATAATTGAGTGATACCGTGTTCTTGGTAGCACCTCAGTAATGGGACCTATGTTAGCAGTAAAGCAGAAGGCTATATTGCCTAAACAGCATCAGTAACATGTTGTGCCTGGAGTTTTGGTGAATGATGCTGTCTCAGCTTTGAAGGACAGGAAGGAGAAGGGTCATTCTTTGTCCCTGGTGATTCATTTGTGTGCCGGAGGATGAAGAGACACTGTAATGGAAATCTCAGCATTGCAGCCTTTTTAATTTTTGTTTGTTTGTTTGTTTTTGTTTTGTTTTGTTTTTAAATATATCAAAGGTAATGGGAAGAGGTTTTGTGTGTGGAACTTCTCTTACTGTCACCGTGTATATTTCTTTGTAAAAAGTCCTTGCTTTTTGCAGAAGTGAATCCAGTGAATCCATGGCAGAGAAGCTCGGAAGTCATATATTTCATCCTTTTATATCTGTTGGTTTTCTTTCTCTTTGCTTTAAAAAAACCCCACAAAACATGTGGTTTAACTTCTCTTTTAAACCAGTTTAAATTATGGGTCATCTTTTGTTTGTGAAGGCATTGTTTAGTTTGAAGAGGAAAGAATAGGGACAGTAATTTGCAACCCAGGTCAATCAAGCACTCTTGCATTTTGAAAGTTTAGTTCCTCTAATTTCTTGACAAGTTTGGTTGCAATTTTCCTTCACTCTTTTTTAGTTTGCTTTAATTTATTTTTTTTTTAACTTTAAAAACTTCCCTCCTCCTTTTTCTTGTCATTCAGTCAGAAATGTTGAGGAACTGCAGTTTCTAAATTCACAGCTCATAGAATTGCGGGTTCCTACCGGAGATCTCAGCTTTGGGTGGGAGTGTAAGTTCATATTTTGCTTTTTTTTTTTTCTTTTTAAAATGAGCAATTCTGACTTTTGATCTGCCTAAGCTGAGCAAGAACCTCAAAAAGGAACTGAAATAATCCACGGTGTACTGCTTACATAGCATGAAAATTGTAATTTTTAATCATCTGTGAACATTTGAGTTTTAATGCAACATTTTTTTTTAAACATGCAACTTTACTGATTTTTTAATTTAATTTTGGTTTTTAGTCTTTGTATGCAGACATAGGTGCTGACTTATAATTTTTTCCCCCTATACTTATAAAATAGTTTAACACTTTTCTGGAGTGTCAGTCATTCCTTTCTCATCTCATGTCATGAGGTAAAAGACCTTTTCCTCTTGCAGACTTCTGTCTTCAGCTTGTGCCCAAACCATCAGTGATGAATGTTCATCAGTGATAAATATTCTCCTCAAAGATTTTTTGTGATAGAAACTAAACTTCTTTAGATGAATGACTAAAAAGTCCATATAAAGTCCAGCTGGCTCAGAAAATTTTGTACTTGTGAGTTTATGTTATGGGATGTTTTTACTTGGATTGACTCCATTTTTGGTGATGTTTTATACTGTGTTGGCACTGCAGCACGAGACCACTCTGTGTGCACTAGTGTGACGTGGATAATTTTGATGGTGGCCCAAAAGGGCAGTTCAGCCTGTAACTGGTTCCTGGTCACTAAACCAAGAGATAATATAAGGAATGGGAGAGCACGTTGGTAAAGCACTGAGCTTTTTATTTTCTTATTTTCATAGTTATTCGTTTGTGGTGGCATATAAAATAAAGGAAAAATAATTCTCTGGAGCTGAGCAACATTGGGTAAACTGATTGCATTTAATAATTTTAAATGTACCTGATGTTAAACAGTTTTTTATTTTGGTGGCTGGTGGTCTTCTGTGAACACACAGTGCTTTCAAAATCCTGTCACCCAGCACTCGCCACCAGGCCTGTCAGCACTTTCATCTGAGCTGTCCTTTCTCTTTCCTGCTGTGAGAAAGGATGACAGCTCATTTTATCTGCCTTGCAAGCAAACACAAAGGCTGGATTTCCTGCATTTTTTTTTCTTCTCCTCCATGGGATGAAGGCTTGTGTATGAAGAGATGCTGATTAATGCCAGCTGTTTGATTTGCAGCTGAGGGTGGGTCCCAGCTGAAAGGCTGGAGACATTTGCCACCATGAGAACCAGTGCCCAGTTCTGAGACCTGAAACTGTTTCCCTTCCATAGCTTTTCCAAACCCAGAGTTTGAGCACCTCAGATGTAGAGATGGTAAATCTAGATCTTAATCTTGAGAGCCTTTTGCATCTGTGTTATCTAATCTGTGTTCTGTACCTAATCTTCATAAGGGTGATTAAGCCATTATAACACTCAATAGTAAACTTTTGAAAAAAGGAAGTGCTGTGCTGCTGGAAGTCTAAGAATGGAGATGGTTGCAAAACAAGTGACTGATATCAGACTTTTGATACAAGAGTGGAATGGAAGATTTGATTGGGGAATTTATGCCAGGGCCATTCTTCCCTTATACTCCCTTTTATTTCTTCCCCTTTTAGTTTTACCCCATCTCATCCCATTCCTCCCTGGAAGAAGGCGTAAGCAGTTTGTAGAGAAGGAATAAGATATTGAAAGTAGAACTGATTTTTAAAAGCAATGGATCTTTCTAAGTAAACCTACCATATTTTAAATATCCTTTCCCTAAAGGGTAATAGACTGAAGAGTGCACTATAGCTGGTTTGTAAACTTGTTACTATGGAAAGGTCAAGGCAGAGGAGACAGATTAGGGGCAGGAGAAAGAAGAATAAATGTCCAACAAATATTTGTTTAGTAATAAGGCATATCAAATCTAACTTGAACTAATACTGAATGTATTTCTGTGGGTTTTTTTTTTCTTAATTTGTATTCTACAAAACTGTGTGGCACATGTTTTTTGCTTGGAGCATGAAATTCTTTCTCCGGCTTTGCTGACAGGTAGTTGTTGGTATTTGCATGGGTTACTGACACGTGCTGTAGGCCATGAGCAGAGAACCGACTTCCTTGCTAAGGGCCAGTGAAGCCTTTGGGACACCCTTCTGCAGACCGTGTATTAACACATACATTTGTGGTATTTGATGATAGCATACAGCAAATCAGCCATTGGTTGTATGAAATTAAGCTGTAGACTGTGTGCATCCCAAGAAGTGCTGGCTTCTGACTCCTGTCTGCTTAACTTACGTTCAGTCTTAATTTGGTTCAAAAAATTTAAATCAGTGCTGTATTGTTCTCATGGTACACGATATACACACTCAATATACAGTGCAGTGTTTGTCCTTTCAGCCTGGTGCTGCACCATAAACTGCTTTCTAAAAAGAAAAAAAAAAAACCTTCTTCATGCTTTTATTGATTTGTGTGTTTCTGATGTAATTTAGGATGCCAGAATGAAATTAGCAAGAGAGAGAATTGTAGAGTTACTTGGTACTGTATGGATTTGGTTCTCCACCCCCAGGTGACTGCATGTGGAGCTTTCTGAAGACCTGTCCATGCTAAAAGCAAATGGAGCATGTTTAGGTTGGAATACTGTCACTGAATATTGTCGTGGTTTTTGACGTAAGTTGAAATTTGACTTTAGGCATTTTTACGAGTTCTCAGCATTGAAAGAAACAGTACAGTCCTCTTTCATATTTTTGCTCTAACATTTAACATTCATGTGGTATATAATTGGAATTCCACAAGATAGTACTTCTTTTTACAATGATACTTCTAACTCATTTTCTTGAGAATCCTATGCTGTTCTTTCTGCTTTCCAATAGTTGCTTGGCAAAATTCACAAAGAAGTTGAATATCGTTAAGAGAAATGTATTTTGCAATGTGGCAATTACAGCTGGCATGAAAGTGGCTTAGAATTATTGGTTGTATGGATAGCTTGTTTGCTCTGACTTTTTCCTTTCTAGAGAGGCTCTGATTACTCTTTATTTTTACCCATTATGTTTACTGTGATCTATAATTTTCTTTCAATCAGATGCTAAGCCAGCTGGATTCATGTTTCAAAACAATTTGCCGCCTTTTCTTATTTTTAATTCTCCTTTTTATAGAAATCTTACAACTTGTCAGACACTTCTGATTTAATAAAACTCTTTGTTCTTTTGGGGGTGTTGTGCCCAAAATAATTATTTTTTTCCCTCCATGGGAATAAAACCCCTTTTGTTAATTTTTTTTTTCACTGTGTACCTCATTAAAAGGCAGGTGAATTCTGCAGAGTTTGTTTCCTGATGAAATTTCTCAAAAATTATCCTATTTTGCATGCAGCTCCATACTCTATCCAGTTACCTGTTCTTGTGTTGCTCTTGCGCATTGTTTGACTTTCTCTTCCATCTTCCTCTGCAAATCTGCTCTTATTTTCCCCTTTCTGTATGACTCTCTGCAGCTGGTTCCATGGCAGATGAAGATTTTTGCGGATGTGTTTCCTATTTTCTAATGTCATGTAGAGCATTGTAGAGGAGGTGGTCTGCTTCTGTTACGTATGGAGCTTTTTCATTCCAGCCTCTGCAGAATGAGGATAGAGTCTGGGGCAGAGAAATGTAGATTCAGTTTTAAAGAGCTGTGAAAGGTGCAATGGAAATGAGTACACAGTGCTTTTAGAGTAATTTATAAAACTTGCAAATATATTCCACTTTGGCAGAATAGATGAGCCTCTAAATCACTGATATCAGTGGGTGCTGGTTTTAGGGACTCAAGGAACCTTTAAATCACAAGGATGGTGGGAGGGTGCTGAAGACACTGAGGTGATATGGAAGAGAATGAGAATAAGAAACAATTCAACAGCTGTGAGAGCAGCTACCCATGGTGGGAAGCCAAGGCTCTGTTGCCAGTTGCCTGCACACCTTGGTGTGGCCCAGCCACCAGCCTGTCTCTCAGGCACTTCCTTCACTGCCCTGGGAATGCAAGTGGCAGAAAATAGCACAGACAGGAGAGGATCGGAAAGAGAGATGGCCAGGGAGAGGAAATACAGAATAGGAAAAGGAAAAATGTTAGTAAATTCTAAAGCAATGCATTGTGTTGATGTTGCTGAGCTGTCCTGCATTTACATATGTTGGCTCTTCTTGTTTGTTAGAAGGATCTTACATTTTTTATGAAGGCATTTTAAGATGAAAAATGAATTTTCTGAGATGTATTTATGTGATCATTCCAGTCAAAGCTCAAGGCAGGAGCAACTGAGCCGACTGCAATCAAGTTACTGCTTTTGTTTGTATAAACCAGCATCTCTGACCTCTTTTTAACTAAAAGGTCTTAAAATCATTTCATCAAAGACCATTTTACCTGATTTTTTTTTCATTCAGTCATACTCCATTGAAATAATGTGTTTGTGTAAATAATCTTCCCTAATAAGAGGCCAAAAAGAAACACGTGATGAATTCAAGTTCTGTATAACCTGTAGCAAAATGTAAGGTTAAAGCTGAAAATGAAAAGTATTAATGGTGATTGGATCCAAAACAGCACACAATGGCAGTCTTTGTGAATTGCTTATAAAATTGTAGCAATAAATAACTTTTAAGGTGCTATAGTATCCAGAAATACTTTTTTGCTTAGTGTGGGAGGAGTCATAAGTTTCTTTGAGACAAGAAACCACCATTTGGGATGTGGTGCCAACCTACAAAGTACAGGTAGTTCAGGATTCCCTAAAGAAAAACAAGGTATCCAGCGAAATTTCTATTAAAAAAATAGCTAGATATTTGGACTAAGCTATCACAATGAATATTATGTATTATTGATAATTGTTTTGTTCCATGGAGCAGAAATAAGTATTTATGTGGTTGCAAGGTGAGACCCAGAAAGAAGCTTGATGCCCCCTCCCCATCTGCAAGATTTTAGTTTGAGGGAAAGTTTTGTAAAATATCTCTTTCAAGGATTTTTTTGGTTGACTGATGACTAAGCTCTTGAAAAAATATGTTTTATGGCATAGATGTTGTTTTGAGTCCCAGTCTCTGCTCTGATCTTTGGTATCAGCTTTGGCAGTCCCTTGTGAATGGTAGCACAGCCAGCTCCCTAGGACCCTTCCAGCTGCCTTATAGCAGATTTCTTTTGGAGAACATATTTTTGGGTAACTGCCTCCAAAAGAAAAGAATAATCTTTGGTCTTCTCTGGTAAGCGGAAATGTTGGCCTGACTTAGGATCCTTGAGGAAGAAAAAAACCTGAGTTCTGATTGGCATTGTAAAGTAACATCTTCTGTGTGAGAGGCTCTTGGCGCCTTACAAGCATCTCGTCTTTGGAGAAGCTCTGCCCAGTCAGTCAGACTTCGCTGCCAGCCCAAATAGCTCTGGCGAGGAGTCAATGAGGGCTCTGTTGCATTCCCTTTGTCTGGCCATGTTTGTAACAAAGCGCCTGTGTTAGTGGGGTGGTGGAAATGTCACAACTTGCCACAATAACCTGAGTGGGGGCTACATGAAAAGTTTCCATTTTTAGCTTTTTTTAAAATAATGAAAGGGATTGTCTGTGGCAATGTTGATATGAAATGAAACTTTGAACTACTGAGTAAATAAAACCACTGAATGTATGTGCTTTGAAGTTTTGAAGAAGCCACTGTGAAATGGTTGAGTTGTTCTCACATCTACCTGCAGCTAGAGGTGAAGTTAGCTAAAACCTAAAAATAATTTTTAAAAAAGCAGAATCTTATTTGTTGTTGTGCTTAAGATAATAAAAGTAACATTGCATCTGACATTTAAGAATCACAGCTTATGTACGGGCAGATGAAAAGCTGCAGAGAAAGTACTTGGGAAACTGTGGCCTTCCAGGGGAGCAACACACTCCAGGCTGCTGAGGCTCCCAAGCTCCCTGCCTTCAGCCCTGCCTGGCTGGAGGCTACAGCTCCCTAGCAGGCTGTAGGCACCCACCCGTGTCCCAGCCTACACCTGTCGCCTGTGCCGCCTTCTCACAGCTCTCCTGGCGTGACAGGCCGGAGGAGGTGAGCTCTGTGCAGCCCCTGGCTCTGCTTGTGTCAAGGCAGCACCCATGGTCAGTCTGTCCCCGAGGCAAGAACCTCCCAAGGGATGGGAAATAAGGGAGGAAAAACGTTTAGCTGGCCCCAGTTACGTTCGTTTTTTGGCAGACTAGGCTGTTTATAGTAGCAATTTCCTGACATTACAAAAAAGGGAACTTGGGAAATTTTTGAATTGGAGAAGGCTAGTAAGTATTTACTGGATATTTCCTTGCAAAAGCTTTTTCCCTGCCTGGAATGACTGAAGTAGGTGCGTCAGAATGCCATTTAATGAAAATTCTTTGGGTTTAGTGGTTGTTTTGTGATTTTTTTGTGTTTTAGTTTGGGGTCATGGGTTTGTTTGCTTGTTTGTTTTAATATATATATTAAGATACTATAGTGCCTGAAAAGTTGTTTCCCTAGAGACTTTACTTTTCATTTAAATAATATAAAGAAGACATTTCTTTGACCTTTTTTAGTTGTCTTTTTGATAGAATATGGATCAAATTAGTATAGATCATAAAGTAGTATAGATTATAGACAAATAAGTGTGTCAGGTTGAGTTTGAGTGGAAGACATTGACATCTTAGTCAAAGTGGATAGATCAGGGCTCACCATTGGCCTTAGCTGCTCAATATGGCATGGAGCTTCATAAGAAAGTATGGGAACAAAAAAAGCAAAGACAATGCAGTATATTTAAACCTGGAGAAAACTGCTTTTTCACTATAGGCTCGTAAATTAGGAATTAATTTTTCTTAAAGACAAAACTGACGGCATTCATAGTGCATTGTTTTATTTTTGAACTTTTTGATAGAGCTTATTTCTTTATGCTTTACTGAATATTTACTTGCAAACATCATCATGGCTAGGCTTCACGAACGAAGATTTGAGAGGGGCTCTACCCACGCTTGCCACAAACGCGTTGATGGCTAAAAAGGCCAATGCGAGATAGACAAGTCCGATTGCAGAAAGTGCAGTAGAAAGACTCCCCAGGTGATATCGACAAGACTTACAAACAGGTTACATGGTATTTATGGGCTTATTATTTCGTGGTATTTATGAGCTCCATGTCATGCAGGTCAGTGCTAGCTTCCATATTCTTTCCCCTTTAGTTGTAAACATCATCCTGTGCAACTTCCATGGCTACTGTCTGAAAGCCTTCATGCCATAGTCTTGTTTCATTGGAGCATATATGTTGTATTCTTGTTATATGGAATGATGTTTGAAGGAGAGCTAAACTTCCACTTCTGAGCAGTGGCTGGTAGAACCAGAAGCCTCGTGGCAGCTGTCAATCAGGCTGTTAATCCACTTGGGAAGATTTTCCCTACATACAGTAATTTTGCGGCTGCTGTGCATCAATACATTGTGGTTTCAGTTTTGGGTTTGCAGCTTCATTTTCTGCTTGTTATGCTCATATATTCTTCACATATACCCTGTTATATTTTGTAATATGTTAAGCTTAGTTTTGGCTGGGTGGTACCTGGTTTTCACTTTCGCTGTTCAGTGTAGTGGGTGGCCTCTGCCTCTTGACGAGCTGCTGAATGTGGATATTTTGTGCTGTTGTTTAAGACTGAGTTTTGCATTCAGAGGTCTCTTATATCACTGGCTAAGTAGTCAAGACACATAGAGCAAGATTTGCCTCCATTCCTACTGGAGCAATTAACCAGAATTCACAATTATTTTAATCAGACTTTAAGGGAGTGAGTGAAATCTTAAAATATCTCATCTTTTTCAGCTTTGTGACTCTTCTGGAAATCATAGTAGCCAGAATGAGTAACTTCATAGAGTTTATTGATTTATATTTTTCAAACTTACATCATGATTATCTGATTCACTTTTAGGAACTGTTCCTGGATTGCAGTACTGTTGATGGGAACCAAGTCAGGCTAGAGTCCTTGCCCTTGGCCCAGGGCCTTTAGTTTGTAGCTGGTATTGCCCCCATTCAGCTGCAATGCTCTGGGAACAGGAATTAGAAGTATTCTGGTCTGGGGAAGACAGGGAACTGTGGTTGGATGCATTGCACCACCATGCTCAGAAGGTATTGCAGTTCATTCCTTTGAATGCAAGTAGCTTTATGTACACTATATAGCACAGAAAGCACTTTCTGCTACAGACAATTCCTGTATCTCAGCAGCTTGGAAATGTGCTGAATAATACCTAGCATAATACATGGAAAATAATACATTTTTCAGAAGCAATATGCTTTTGGCACTTTTTGCTCTTCTTCTCTTTTTCATTCTTTTTGTTTTACTGTTTTCTCCTCTCAGGCTGTGCTCTGTGGGGGAAGCTTGTTCCTAAGAAACAATGATGCTGCAATAATAAAGAGCAGTGCAAAACTCAGTACTAAAGCTGCTCTACTACTTGTGAAGTCCCAGGAACGTTCAGTACTTCCAGTTAAATAAGTTCTTTCACAATATGTTGCAATTTCCTAAAGACTTGTTGCCCTTTCACTAGGGGAGGTATTTTTAATTATCAATGAAGTTAATAAACTCCATAGTTGAGACCCTAAATCAAATGGCTGGTCATTCAAACTGTGAGGAGAATGTTGTGGGTAGAACCCCAAGTGTGGCACAAGTGCCACAGACCTTGCACCTTTTGCCTTCCAGAAGATGCTGTGGCTCCCATCCTGAGGGAGGGTGTGTGAGACTAGGCATGCCCAGGGTCTGGCTGGCATCTGAATTCTTTCCTTCTTGGAAGATCCAAGAACAGTTGATTCATATTTGTTGGTAATATTAACAACTCCATTAATGAAGCTTGTTGCTTTTAATAAAAACAGTCTCATGGGCAAGGTGATGGGGTGAAAATTTGGGATAAATTTTTCTTAGAAGAAAATTTTTGACTGTGAGAGTCTTCAAAGGTCATGTGAAAATATTTATGCATGTCTTTTAATACTTGAAATTAAATGGGAAGTAAAATAATCTCTAATAATTTTAAGATTATTTGATTTTTTTAAAAAAAAAATCTCAATATTTCTGAGCAGCAGGATTTGACACCACTGGACACTGGCAAGATTTGAAGATGTCAAATACCTTCACTGTCATGTATTTGCAGCCAAAACAAGGCAGCTAACAGCTGGCCTCAGAGCACACATTTAGTGAGAATGCAGTGTCTGTATGTGTGGGAATGTTCTTCTGACATCTTTGTGTAGCATGGTTGAGCCACAGCAATGCTAGATTTAGCAACAGCCTTATTAATCTATGATAAATCTTATACTCACTTGAATCTAGACAAGCAGAAAGCTCTAAACTGTACAGTGTAGGGTTGGGGCTCCATTATTCTTCTACTGAAGTTAATCATTCACTGCTCCAGCTCTTGGTGTTGCTCTGCATTTACTGCTTGTGAAGGCAAAGATGGAAAAGGAGAGAGAGGAGTGTTCTTTGTCAAACTCAGATTTATGTTACAATTTTGTCAGAAGCTTTTGGACAAGCATAATTTTCTTCATTTGCTGCAATCTTGGACCAACTTAAAGTGAATCTATTCTTTCTCATATTTCAAAGCAGAACAAGAAAATTGGATTCAACTTCCAGGGGTCGAACCAATCCCTACTGTTTCTTTCTAACTACACTTCAGAGTTGTTTTTTTTTTTTTTTTTTTGTTCCCCCATGATTGATGCAGACAAGACAATCTCTTCTTCATTCCTGCCATTCAACATCTTATTGAAGTTTGACTGCAATGAAACTAAAATTTATCTCTGAGTTTGCCTTCAAGCCTGTTTGTTATTTCAGTTTCATTTGTGTCCAGATATAGTCTTCTGAAACTAATATACTTGAACTGCTTAAGTGGCAGAAATACTGATCAGTGATGCATATTTTCTCTTGGACTTGCTATCTATCAGGATTTAATGTCGTCTTACAAAACAAGGAAGGCAACCATATCAAAGGCTCGAGTAGATGCCAGAAAGTATCAAAAATCCCATATCTGTTTAATATTGAAAATGTATCCACATACTGGGAGCATTTTATGTTTATTCATGTGGGATGCTTAACATTTCCAACCCAGTCTCCTGGGGCAGGAGCAAGTGAAGTGCTGGGACTGGTGTAGCCACTTGGCTTTCAAAAGCCAACTGGTTTTGCAATTCAACTAGATATAAAGGAAAATTCAGTTAAGAAATCAAAAGAAATTGGAAAAAAAAAACTGTGTAAAATCAGTGAATTATAAGGGTTTGATGAAGGTGTAAGTAAGTGCCAGTTTCCCTTACAAATGTCATGTAGCTCCACTTCTGAGTCAGAGGGATTAAAAAAAAAAAATCTGGTTCCTTTTAGGCATAGAGGGAGAAGTAGCTGGTTGGCATAGAAAATGGAAAGAAAAAGAGATTTTAAATTAAGGTTCAGTCTTTGTGAAGTGCACAGGAAGAGCAGGTGAGCAGTCCAGGAGGCCTACAGCGTCTGAGGTTGTTGACCATGTGCCAGAAGACCGACAGGCATTTTGGAAAGGGCCAGGAGAGTGAGAAGAGACCAAAGGAAATGCTAGAGGTCTGTGAGTCTGGGGAAACCTTAGAGAGGTCTCAGATTATTTTTCTTTTTTTTTTTTTTTTTTTAATCAGCCCAGGAATGAATCCAAGTTTCTAGTCGAGTGTCAAACCTGCAGATGAAGACCTCTACAGAAACCTGGCTCGCAATTGGTCTTTCCATTTGTGCATGTCTAGGGGACAAGCCATTTCCTTAACCTTTTCTGGTCTAGACCTGAAAAACTAACACTGGAAATCTCCTGAATGCTGCTGAGTACTTAAACGAGCATAAGTAAAGCCAAATACGGGTGTTGGGCTTGGTGGGAAGCCCTAGACCTCCCAACTTCCCATCTGCAGCCATAGGCATTTCATCCCAACCATCGCCAGTTAAATTTTATCTTAGTTACTGTAAATGAAAAGCAATTTAGGTTGTCATATCATCACCAAGTGTCAGTCTTGACTAAATTTCTGTTAGTGGTGTTCCAGCAGCCAAAAATATAATAATTCCTCATGCCTGTTGGGTTTTCAGGATAGGAGAACACTGTGGGGCTAACCAGAGTTGCCGAAGAATCACTGAAATCACAAGAAGATCAATCATTAATTTTTCTAGACCAAGGGTCCTTTACAGCTGTAGAGTCGAACAGAAGCTGGAGGAATTTCTTTTTCTTCACCATATGAGGAGGGGGGGGTGTGACTGAGATATTTGTCCAGAAGCGTTAACAAAAGTTTACTTAATGCAAAGTGGAATTCTGATCTGCAATTGCCTTAATCCGCATTCCTCAGTTTTCACCTGACCACAACCAGCCACATACCAGTGCCACAATAACACACTCTGATTATGGCAGCGCACCTGTGCTGGGTAGGTTTTCTGGCCAATTTTTTGTTATGACTTTCCACTAATTTTATCTTTGGACCGTAATGATTTTATTCCTTGCAATGATTCTCAATCAAGTTAATGAATTTCTTTTGGAAAATTACTTTATTTAGATATATTGAAAACTAATCCCTTTTAAAAATAACTTCCTGTTAGTCTCTTTAAGCCCCTCCTAAGAAGTTTATTTAGGTGGAGAAAAGTGTCTGAAAATGACAATACTTTAAAATTTTCATGGCTGCTGTAGTATTATATCATTAAGAAATAACTGAGGAGACAAAATTACCAAAAGAACAAACCAGTTATCAAAATGTGCACTGGTGTTCTGACCACAAACCACCAGTTCCACTGCTTGAATGCATTTTATGTTATGAGGACTCTGAAATACGAGTAGCAAAAGAAGGCAAATTTTATTGAAGAACGTACATAAGGCCTGCTAGAAATAAAGCCAAATCCTTACTGCTAGAATTCCAGTGGAGTTGGATGTAATAGCTTGTGTCTTAATAAAGGAATAATATCTGTGTTGCCAGATAAAGAATGTGAAATAAACTCTTTTTGTTCACCCTTTTTTTCATGCTTTATATCATCAGTGTATGTGTTTTAAATCACAAGTATGCTTACAGAAACTGGTGTAGGTTTCATTCATTTTGTTAATCATTACAACTTTCCACTTCAGCTCCTTCTGAGTGAACTCAGCTGCCGTCCCACTCAGTTCTTGAGTGTAACCAAACTATTCTTACTTGTCATTGATTTTTAATGTATGGTGACACAAGTGTCCAGTAGCAGATGAAAAAGCTTTTTAGGAGTAGTGGGAGTAAATGGTCTAACCTTATACAAGAGCTTTTACTATTTTATTTGACTTTCATTTGGTAAACAGATGTATTTAATTTTGCTCTATTCTGTAAATAATTATATTACAATGCAAAGCCAAATTTAGGAATTGTTCAGCAACAACAACAACAAAAATTAATTTCCATGTCCATTTGAGTCTTTCCAAAGTGCAGCACACAACTCACTTTAGGCTACAGTAGACACTATTTGCACAGGTCTTTCTGCAGTACACATACCTGCAATGTTTGCCATAGGAAGATTACTTTCTGATCTGTAATATTGCATGCCTTGCAGAAGGTCAGGCAAACACCATCCTTTTCCATACACGATACGATATATGACAGAAAATTCAAGGATTTGTTACATTTGTCAGTTATGGGCAGCCTGGTGGTGTTGTTTCACTTGGTTATGCTCAAGTTTTCCATTTTAAATTTTGTGAGAGGAATTCTAGACTTACAGTCTATGGATTCACGTTGTTTAATTTTTGTTGTTTTAGAGTCTTCCAATGTTTGACCTTTCTTCACGTTTTCCCTACACACTTAAAAATCATGGATATAAAATTTTGTATGCAATAAATTTCATTGTATAGTTTACCACACAAATCGGAAAATCAGGTGAAAAAATTTGAGTCCTGCCAACCAGCAGAACCCGCCCATGGAGCTGAGGCTGATGATCAAGGAGTTAGGAAATGTGTTTAATGTTTTGATCTGACTTTTTAGTTATAAAATCAATTGCAGAAGCAGCTGTCAGGATCATTTATTTGGGATCTGCCATTTATGATACCTTGAGTTGTCGGTGCAGTGAATTCAGCTTCTGCCCTGAAGGGTGGAGATGCTAAGACCAAGAGCTGTGGCAGTGAAATCAGAAAGGAGGCTTAGGAGGGTCCTCTTCTTCCAGCTCATGCTATGGGATATAGCCAGTGTAAAGAGAAGCAAATAGATCAAGTATAGTGGCAGGGAAACAAAGGGAAGCATTGAGAGGAACCATAGAAAGAATCAATAGTTGAGGAGATTTCACAGAGAAATGGGAGTAACAGGTACAAATTGCATACTACAAAGCAAATGTCTGTATTTTACTATATTTCCATATGTTGTTTTATCATCAGTAATAGTTGTACTGCTTCTTAGCGGTGGCTAAAACTGAAAGAACTGGCCTATGTTGGGCCATCACCACCCCCAAAAGGCATCCCCACATTGAACGAAAGACATTGAATTTTAATGCCTGTGGAAATTTTAATGCTTGTGGAAATCCCCCGAAGGACAAAAAAAAAAGTAATTATTTGCAGCCTTGATAATTATCTATGTATTGATATTTAAATGTTGTAAACAAGTGTAGTCACATGCTCAATCGTTATCAAAATCTGAATCATGCTTACTATCCTAAGCGTAAAAAACCCCAAATCTGATGCATTAGCTCCAGTATATGGAAAAAAAGATTTTGTGAATAAAGGGCTAGAGAATAAGATGCAGCTTAAACATAGACCAGTGACTACACAACATAAATACATGTGTAGAACACACCCTACATAATTGCATATACATATGCACAGAAGCACGTACCTTCATGGATCATGAAGCAATTGCACTCAGACAAATCCTGGATGTAAAAGTGTTTCCTTAATGCCCTGTAATCTTAACCCTATAGCGTTCTCAGAGCTTGGTATAATGTTTAATTTATCATCTTTTACTAATAGCTAGGAACCTAAAAATGAGGATTTGTGTATTTTAGAGCACTGTTGTATATTTTGCAATGTAAAAATCTAATACCCCTCTGGAAAGCTGGTATTAATAAAACTTTCCAGAATAAAGGACTATTTTACACAAAGTAAATGTAAGTGTAAATCATATAGGATATAATCTATACTTCATTCTTTTGTTTTCTCCCAGCCAATCTTTCTCTTTTGAGACACCCTATTCCTGTATCACTAAGACTATCAATTTTTTTTGTTACAGTGAGGATTCAGTGGAAGTAAACTAATGAAACTTGCCCGTCAAATATTTATTTAAACTGTACTTATGTGCAGTGAATGAGTTCATAAAGACAGCTATATTTGAGCATCTGACTTTTCTGGGATCTGAAATAAGATTTCTAGCAGTGTAAATGCTCGAGCTGAAACATGGACGTGTAACACTGCAGAATATAGATGCAGAACTGGAACACTGGCTTTGATGGTGCTATGGAGAAGACCTTTTTAGGAATGCAGCTCATAACTAGTAATTCAAGGAACCATTAAGTACTTTGACTGTTGTTTTGTAATCTAAATGGTGAGGAGGGGTTTGATAATGATTAAGATACAATGCATAGTCTCCAGAACCTGATGTCTTTTCTAAATATATGACGATATCTAGGATGATAATCATTACATGCTTAGGAAAGGGATTTATTTTAGTCTCTTTGGATCACTATATGTAACTCATAGATAGCATTTCAGACTTGGAGAATGAATTACGTGGTGCTTGTCTCCTAGAGGACCAAATACATAAAAGACAAGTAGCTCTTGAGACTTGCATTTTATCTGTCGACTTGACTACCTTCCTGAAGTCTGGTAGTGAGGCCAACACCGGGATGTTTCACTTTTATTTTTGTATTCAAGATGGCTAAAAATATCCTGCAAATCCTTTCAAGGAGAGAAAAAGAAGCTTCATTTTGCAGTAGGCTTAGTTTCGATGGCTTGAGCATGAGAATTCACTTGTTTTCCTCCATTTGTTTACTAGCCTGAATAAAATATCTCGGCATGTGAGAATTAATTTTCTCTCTGGTGCTTGATCGCAGATTAGAGGAACCAGGGGACAGGGTTTGGCTCATCCTTGTCCAAAGACTCTCCAAAATAAATTTGACTAAAATGTTAAAATTCAGACCAGAAACAAGCTGACTCACTGGAGATAAAGCTTTTCCGCAGATGCATCATAAACCCACCTTATTCAGATTTCTTTGTCCAACAATGGTCCTGTTCCCTTAGCTAACCTGAACAAGGCCTTACAATTATCTTTATTTTGGAGGAGAGGGTTGGTAGTAAAATATTTATGCGCAAAACCTGCAAACCAACAACCGACAAAAAAACCCAACCAACCAAAACAACTTGTGTGATTTAGTCCCATGCAGTGAATTTCTTGTTATTTTTGAAAGCAGAGTTATAATTGTCAAGTTTGATTTCATTAAACCAAAGTTGATTTATATGAATAAATATAAATATGACTTTTTCCCCTAGGACCTCATCAAGAAAATGATAGTGAAAGTGAATTTGCAGGAAAACAGCTCTAAATAGCTCTGATTTAGGAATTTCAGAAGGTTAAGCTAATTAGGTACAAGAATTTAGAGCCATTCCAGTTTGTGTCTCATAAGAAATTCCTATTTATTTTATAGTATTATCGTTACCTGTCGTAGTATATTTGTCAAATTTGGATACTAGGAAAGACTAATGCACTCCAGTGTTTTGAAATGGATCACTATACATTTTGTTTACTAAGATCAGGAATTATTAGATACCTAGCTGAAAAGAGAAACCTCAGCTTTCTTCAGGAACACATAAACGTTGGAAAGACTTTTTTTTTCCTCTCTGTATTTTCTAAAGTATCTTTTGCTAAAAGTCCTAAAGAAAAGCCACAGGTCTCTTAGAGATTTACTGGTAGTTATCACAAGAATGGTAAAGGTCTGCTTGTATCATGACTGCCCTTTTATTTGATGTTGAGTGCTTATTGGCATAGACCCCAGATACTGACTGAAACTCTGCATGTGAAATCAAATAATTACTCCTGATAGGGATAATATATCAGCATTAGGACACTGATAGTGGTAATTCTCCATGTCATTTAGATAGTAGATAACAGCACTACAGGAACTGAAAAATGATTAGCTCAAGTTGTGAAATGAGGCAGATGTGTGTTTTCCTAGTTAGGTATGTGAGAATTGCAGTTAAGTTTTATTAAAGCAGGCGTGTAAAGCAGACAGTGATTTTGGATAATAGGTTTAGCGAGACAGGAAGACAAGAATGTCTTTTTTCAGCTCCCTACTAAGATACTCTTCATTTTCCTTTGGTATTTCAGAGCACGTGGAGAGAAGAAAAAAAGCTCTACAGGTCTTACAGATATGTCCCTGAGTAAGATAGTAGTACACACTCCCTCCTTAGTCTGTAATGACTTTTCAGACATCCTCATTCATAGGATGCTGTCTGTTCTTATGCTCCTTCTAAATCTGAACTGGAGGGGAGGGGAAAGGAAATGGCTGTCTTTCCTTCTTGCTTTTGCTAAGATTTTGGACATATGAAAATATCCAAGGAACGGAATTAGAGCTCTCCCCTCTCAATGAATCCTCCTCATTCACCTGTAAATCTATGTCTGGTTACTGTTCATGGAGATATAGTAAACCATTATCTGTCATAATCCAATTTCTTATCTGTTAGAGATCAAGATGCGCCTCAGGATGCTGACTGACTATCCCACATCTGTCTGTGATGGAGGTCTTGCAGCTGTCTCTTGAGCAGCTGGGCTGTGCAGCTGTCAAGCCATAGTGCCTTCCACTCTGATTTAATATGGCAATTCCTGTCTTTCTCAGTTTCAGTTTTGCCTTCCACTGTGAATTGATTTTCACTTAATTCTGAAATGATGAACAAAATCATGTTTAAAATATTCATCGTAATTTCCTTAATGCAGCCAGATGTAGTTCCTTAATGAAAGCTATGAGCTAGAAATAATGAATTTATAAACAAAATAGAAAAGAGATCTTTTGCCAAACTAACTGCCTACTTGCCATACACTTTGAGCACAGAAACCGAGTATTTTGTGCACCTTTTGCTTCCTGTTAAATGATTTGTTTTGCTCATAGTCGCTGATTTTTGCTATGAATTTGAATGAGAGTAGTAAAAGGCACATGATAAAGGCACAGGAACGGATGTTGTTAACAGAGGTTTTACCTTCATACCATTTTTTAATATATATTTTCTAAAAAAGTTTGGCTGGTCAGGCTTTAGCAACCCAGTTTGAAAGTCTGTCCATGTTTGATGAAAAACAGAATATCCTGTAAGAGACGTAGAAAAATTGCAATGAAAGAAACGATGTGGAAGAAAAAGCAGATTCAAACAATTCTTTCAACCACCCACACCGTCACAGCAAAGCTTCAGGATGGGAAAGAGATGTTTTGGAATTAATGCAGTTTTGCTCAGACCTTGAAAAAAAACATATAGGTCATATTGTAAGGGCTGTGTAGATGTTTGTGGGCCCAACAATGATGTGCTTACCTGCACCAAGTACTAGCTTTCTCCTCCCTTGTTTTACTGGTACTGCCTCAAGAGTGCAGCACTCTTGAATGAATTTATGAGTATTAAAGTCATAATTCTGGCTGCAGAGTTAGATTTTGGGAGAAGTGCTGCTTTTTAAACAATTAGGTGAGAGATGTGTAAAAATGGTGTGCTTAATCCAAGCCACTCAAAAGTGTAATTACAGCTGAAACAGAGACATGCAGTCAGAATAGACTGTATAATCACTTCTTATGCATCTTTTGGCTGCTGGAAATGTGATCAGTCACCATAAATCCTGTTTTTTATAAAGATAGTAAGTAGAACTCATTACAGCTTTTGGGCTGTTTATGTTTCACTGCTGGCTATCGATACGTGACAAGGCAACGTTAATCTTGTCTCTGTGGGAGCCAGAAGAAGCAGACTGCACATGGGCATCCAGAGGCTGCAGAGGAAGCACAGAAATACACACACTGGAAAAGGTGGAGAGGTCAAGTTTAGCATTCAAACCCTGCTCATGACTAACTTAAAATATTACCCTTCAGCTGCAAAAGACTGGATTTCAGCAACAAATTTGACCAGACGGACCACACAATGAAGTCATCAGTGCTGAGACCCACCAGCTTGAAAAAACAACAACCCCTGGTGTTAAGACAAATGCTTTGAAGAGTGGTTGATATTAATCAGGTGGTGCTACTGGTTTGGAGTTCGTTAGTCATTCTGTATGAATAAAAATGCTGATAAAGGACACAATAACATTACAGAGCTAAGGCAGTTTTGTAACACAAGAAGCCACAGATCTGAAACCTACTTAGGGAGAATTGGTCAGGGTCCATTTCAAAATTCCTTAAGCCAAATTCATCGCTGGACGAACTCCTTTGAAGTCACTGGGGTTACACAAGGAATTAATTTGGCCCTTCGGCTCTGTACATTAGCCGCGATCCTGCTCACCATGCTGGAGGTTTACTGTTTCAGTGTGGTTTCCTCAGAGGAACTTCCAAGACAATCCATTGCATTCCCAGTGTGGGCAGCCCTTGTCTTCCTTACCCGTTCTTCCCATCTGTTTCTTAACTGCTGTAACTATCATGTACTATGAAAATGTCTCCTTTTGTGTATTGAATGTTTGTCAACAACTGTATTTGATAACCTGAATCAAATTTCTAACATAGCAGTGCTGAACATGGCCTTGGTTCACTGAGAGAAGTAAAAACTCAGTGTGGCTGGCTACACTTGGACTGCAGGCACAGCTGAATCCTGGTAACATGGGGTTGGATCCAGAATCGTGTCACTCTGATAGAACAGTCTGCACTGTCTGTTTCTGTCCTCCTTCTCCCAGTAAGCAGTATTTGTCCAGCCGTGTAGTAGGCTGGACCAGGGAACCAAACTGAAAATTAACCCAGGAAATCTATTTTCAGATAAATTCATTACCTGCCCCTCAGCAGAAGAGGATGTGATAAAAGTGGAAGGCTGAGAGTTGGCTGGAGGCGACTGTGCTGGGCTTTGACTCTAGTGCCCTCAGAGTCTCTTCTGCCCATGGGAAAAGGGTGAGGAATCTCCAGTCACCTCCAGCTATCTGCCTTTTTTTGCATTTGGGACACTGCTGAGGTCTGTGTGTCCCTTGTTTCTGTCAGTGGCTGTTAGGAGGGGTGACAGGAGGAGGAGAAAGTCCTGAAGAGCTAATGGTGGAGCACAGGAGCTGCTGGCAGCTGATGGTGGTAGTCCTGGCAAAGCCAGAGGTGTTCAGGAGGCTTGTCTGGGAAAGCTGTGAAGTCTCAAGGCAGAGAGCTGTAGTGTCTCAATTGTCTGTTTCGCCTGTGGGTGATAACATTGAAGTTCCACCTGAGGGATCTGTATCCCTTAAGCAGTACTCCAGTGACCTAATAGATGTGCAGAGTACACGTCTGTGCCCAGCACTGAACCCTGGCTAGGCTCACCAGCTGCACAAGAGCACCTGAGTGAATGTGCTCTCTGAAGTGAGCAAACTCATGTCTAGCACCTTTCTCCTGAGGAGATTGGTCAGATGTCTATGATGAGCAAGTGTCTTTGATCATCTAAGGGATTTTTCTGCATGTGAGGATGAGAATTGTAAACTGGAAAGAGAATAGTACCAGTGTCTAGCATTTCTATTCAAATCCTCCTAGAGATTCAAAAAATGAAAAATATGTAAGAGCATAGTCTGTTTCTCCACTGAATGTTACATATAACTGGGGGAGGAGGGGGAGTTTGTGTAGGTATATGTTATGAAAACGAGGACAAGCATTTTTGAATACTGGATTAAAAAAAAAAAATCACCTTTTTCTCTCTAGCTCTCTTCCTTCTCCTCTTGTTTTGTGATGAAGGTTGTCACTCAGTGACCAAGTCATTGAGTCTGACATCCATCTGCTGAGGGACTGCTTTTGCAGAACCAGACCTAAAGTCTGGCCTGTAAATTACTCCCATATTTAACATGACAGGCAGTTTAACATTAGGCGGTTTGGTTGTCTGAGAGTAAGATAATATGATACTTTGAGGAGCTGAAATACCCGCTGCACTGCAAGTTAAAAGTTGGAGCTTTTTTGTTTGTTCTGTTTGTTCTGGGTTTTTCTTCCCATAGAGGAACAATCTAAAATATAACAGACTGCTACCTAAATATTATTTCTCAAAATACGTTTTGTTGTGTTACACTTGCTTCTGACAAAGGATACTTTGGATTACAGTCTTGCTGCTATGGTAGGCTGCTTTTGAGAAGTCCGTGTGTTTTACCTCAAGGAAATATGCACTAGTTTCAGGATAACAAGTGATGATGCCTGAAAATTTAACTTCTCCTCTTAACAAACAAGCAGACAATAGAACACAGTGTCACAGGGAATTATGAGATGAAAGTCCACTCTGTAATCAAAAATTCATAGTAAAAATCTTAACATCTTGTTTCAGTTATAAATTTGATTTCAATCTGATTTTCACTGGACTATGGCAAGCGGGTACCTGCTTTGAAATTATATTTTTTAATGTGTTAATATGTATCATCCAAATAATATGGATAAAAGGAAAACACAGCTGAAAAAGTGGTCCATCTGGCCTTTTTGGAACAGATAATATAATCTGTTCCAAGTTTTGAATCAACAGATCCCTTTTTAGCATATCTTTTTTTCCTCCAGATGAAATTAGTTGGGCTCGATCATTCATTGATATGGATATATTGATAGGAGTAAGGCACGCTTTCACTTACATACTGTAGCACCATGGAAGTGAAAAAAGCAACTTGTTTTGTACATGTTGAAGGGACAAGGTGACGTGGTTAGAAGATGATTAGTTGTAGGTCACTCACTGGGTTGGTGGCTTTCACAGTTAAAGTCTGAATTTTCTCATGATGAAAGTGCTCCTTAACCTTTGAGACCCCTGATGGAAGAAGCTTGCTGCTTGCTGCCCTTCATGACACCAGCTGGCACACTGCAGGCTGATTTCTCTGTAGGAGAGCCCTGGTCCCACGCCTGGAAATGACGACCTTCTGGCTTAGTATCCTAAAACTATGGTTTGATTCATACATCTGCATCCTAGAGTTTCATCTTTTGATCTCCAACTTCATAGCATATGCAATATTCTTGACATTAAGCTGAAGAACATTTTTAATCACACTGCTGCCCAGTCATTACTGCTCAGTCCTTTCTTTCAGCATTTCCACCCTATTGGGGAGGATAGTGAGTAGTTGACTCTTCCAAGTTTTAGAATTCAGATAATGTGGTTTTTTTTCAAGCAGTGCACATTTCTAGGATGTCTAAATAGTACAGCAGATATTACTGGAGTATTTTGAGAGTAAAGGACAACTACTAAAAGATACGGTAAAATCCCTGCTGATCAGACTGTTTGAGGATGACAGTTCGGTTGTCATGCTTGACAAGCGGCTCCTCTTGGTGCTGACTTTAGGAGCTCATTCTTCCAGAACTTCTCAGATCCTCGACTAAATGGATGCCTTCTCAAAGGAGCCAATCTGGCTCTGGTTCAGTGACTGCTGACCACTGGATCTGGGGTCCTTGAAACCATGGTCAGTGTTGACCGCACAAGTACTTGCTGAGGTTTCAGTGTGTCTTGGGGTCAAACGTTTAGATACATGCCAAGGCATGGGCTCTGAAGTCTTTTCTTTCCAGGTAGGAGCTGCTGTCCCCCCATTCATACGTCAGCTATGCAGACAGCAGCATTCCTTACATTGTATGAGGCATTAGTGCACTCTCCCTTACAGCTTCAGGATAAATACATACCCCAGATTCAAGTTACAGCAGGTATTAAAAATATTAAATAAGGTCCTTGAAATCATATTTATTAAGCCCATTTGCACATGGTCTTTAGAAGAGGGAATGAAAGTTAAGTTAGAAGGCTCACATCCTCAGTTTTTTTCAGTAATAAACGACAAAGGGAAGTGAAAATTAAAGTATCCCACTGCCATCTCTGATTTTAGTGTTCCTGGCATGGTTTGTCAAGTTTTGTGGGGAAGTTACACTAAGTTGCTCTTATTTTATTTTCCATGCATGCCCTGCAGAATATTTTTGATTTGTATTTTTTCAGACAAATGATGGAAGGAACTTGAATAGAAAATAAATATGCATAAATTAATATAACTTTCACAAGAGCAATATAATGTTGAAGAGAAAATGATTGTTGTTACCTCAGATGACAGGCATGAAAGTGTAATTTAGTGGAACTGATGTATGCAAACCTGTGAGTATTGGACTGAGACTCAGTGGACCTGGATTAACATTCATGAAATACTTCCCTCACTGAATCTCATTTCAGACTGTACAGGGACAGTGTCTTTTCCTGAGAAGTGTTTTAATATATGCTGCTTTCCTTCCTGGGTAATAATTATTTTTATTTTTAGCAAGTCAAAATCTATACATCTTTAGAAAACAAAAGCAATCAAGGCAATAACAGCTAAATTAACAAATGAGTACTTACTTTTCCATAGAAGCCAAAATTGGAGAAGTCCAGGGGGATGCAGCCTGTGTGCATTACCTGCCAACACACCATGTCAGTGTGTGAAACTCTGTTATCAGAACTGCAAGGTTAAATCCATCTTGATGCAAAAGCCTCTTGAAATGTGGAGTGGTCCATTTTTCTGAAATAACCCTTTGTTCATGAAACATTTAGAAATTTATTTAATGAAGCATTTTGCCCATATCCTGCTCTCTTGCCTTATATGGTTTTTTTGCAGCTTTGTGCTAGACTGAAATCTTAGGCCATGCTTTGATTGTAACCAAAAAGGAATAGTTTCTTATCTTTTCTGGAACTGACATTCTGTTCTGTAGCTCACTATATAGTTTTTTGGAGAAGCTATTAATCATCTTTCTGTAGTCCTTTCATTTTTCCCCCATACTTGCACGCTGGCTTTTCCTGGACCCAGTCTCATGTTCAGCTGCTGACACACAATCCCTGCCTGTTCCAGTGAGAGTTGTGCAAGCCCAAACAGGGTGTTAAACCTTAAAAGCCCATTGCTTCTTTGCAGTTTTTTTTTATAGGAATTTTACAGTCATTTTCTTATTGAAGAAAGGAGAAACCTTTTCTCATAATTTATTTTTGTTTTAATCCAAATTTTGACTGCTCTGACTTAAAGCAAAACTTGAAGGAGGATGGTAAGAGATGTCTTTTGAGAGGGTTGTAGTTTCAAAACTATACTATAGCATATTATATAATATATTAATATATTATAGTACACTATAGCATAGTATCTCTCCTTTAGTTGCCAAAACCTAATGCTAATACAGACTCAATGGCATAGTAACCCTTGTAAAAATTAAAAACAGGAGAAAACATGTTGAAGTAATCAGCTGATTTTGCAACATTTTATTCTGGAATGACCACTTTTTGTGTTCAGGTATGATAATTTGATTAAATTATCATTCCTAAATAATCCTAGCTTGGCTGTTGAGGTCTTATTTTGGTGATTTAGATATGTACTCTAAATGAGAATGACATTTAGGATGCAGCTAAATCTTGTGACATGTTTTTATAATTTTTTCAAGTTACTATTACCATTAGGTTTATCTACTGAAAGGTAAAATCTCAGGGATTTAATTTTCTGTCATTATGAGATAAAATCTTGAGCAACTTTCTCTTATCTGAATGGGAAAGAAGACTCTTCCACTGCACCTTGGGTCCATGTTAAAAAAAAAAAAAAGAAGTGTGTTTTTGCAAATTCCAAGTGCAGCTTGTCCCTCCTAAATAAGATTCCCCCCCCCCCATATGATACTGGTTTTTTCTCACTTTTGTTTTCCTACCCTCTAGAAGTAGTAGTTTCTCCTGAGGGTGATTACCACAGTAATTTTGAAGTCGTCTCATTCAGGGTGGCTTCTGTCCCTACCAAAGCCTTCTGAAAAAAATCAGTCTCCTAATTTGTATGCCTTCTGAGGCCCTTTTGCCTATTGACAGTATGTATCTGCCATCTTCCGAGGTAATTTTGTAGCATTTTCCAGAGCCTAGCCAAATTGTTCAAATATGTCCTTGTTCCAGAAAAAAAAAAAAAAAAAAAAAAAGAGAATAACAACAACAATAAAATCCCCCCTTTGATCTAAAAACAAATGTTAGAAGGACAAAAATAATTCTGATATCCCTGAGGTGTTCTAATCTAATCCTCCCCATGCAGTGAGTGTTCCATGGAATACTGCATGGGGGACACCACCATGCAAAGCATGAGGTGAAATGGCAGCCGAGCAGATGCTCCAGTGCTGTCAAATGCTCCTCCATTTTTTTGCTGGTTTTAGAAATGGGCACTGGTGCTGTTGCTCTTTCTTCACCCTGTGTCAGCTACATGCATATTGTAAGCTGGTTGAGGATCCTGCTAGAATCTGTGTAGTGTCCATCACTAGGAGGCAACTAGGATAGGGATGTGTAGGAAGCTAGGCCTGGTGGCTTGGGTTCATCCTCAGTCAGACCCATAGGGAGGGAATCCATCAAATGGCTGCTGGTGTGGGGTCAGAAAGTGAGGACACTCCACTTCCCCTGGCCCTGCCTCCCTGTGGCATGTGTCACTGCATCCACCTGCAGCTGTTTGGGTCTGGTGTTGGTTTAGTCTCAAGAAAAGTGATACTTGTTAGAAAGGCTCTTTACAACTGGAACTCAGTTCCCTTCACATCAGATTGAAAAAAGACTTTGGCCATAGCAGTTTGAAGTATCTCTGAGATTCCTGAAAATGAATGTGTTTTATAGGCATTACAGACCCCCATCATCCAGCAAATACTCATGCTGAGAGTCTGCAGAAGCCATCACCTTGGCCCTAATTGACTGGATGCAGCCCATAGTCTTCATGTCACTTGGCCTTGTTAAATGTTTATATGCATCTGTGAAAACTCCCCATATTAATTCCTCATCCTATGCAGCTCCTAAGTATTTCAGACAGAGCAAATAATAAATGAGGCTGAGGAACCAATACCAACTAATGAGATAAGGATTACATTGCCTGTGCTTGGTGATGAGTGAATTACAATTCACAGGGTGGTTTGGCTGGCTTGATGGTGAAAAATGAAATTGCTGCTAAGAGAAGAAAGAAGCTCTTTAAAAAAATCTTGTAATCAGTGGCCAAACAACTTTCATATGTACAGGCTTTCTCTTATTATCACTCTGAAGAACAAGACCTATGTAAATACCTGTATTTGGCCATAACTAGTTTAGAGAACAACTCACTCAGCAGAAAATAAGTTCAATGCATTTCCAGATGATAGTTTTTCTTTTCCATTACATTCCAGCGATAACAGTTGGTCCTCTTGAAACTGAATCCCACAGTTGCCTTAATGGGTCTCACACCCAAATGTGTGCAACCAAAGTTGGTTAATGAAGTATGTTGCTCTCTAGTCCTCTAAAATTTAAGTGCTAATCTGTTACATTTAAGTGTTATACAGGCTTTAGAGCTGTATGCATTTTCTTCACTTGGCTGCATTCATACAAGGTTTTGTATTCTTTTGTTGGCAAGGTTTGGAAGGTTTCTGAAGACTGATATAAAGGCTGAAGCTGAATTTTTTCAGGTTCACAGAAGGTGGAGATTTCTCTTCATTAAAAAAAAAAAAAAAAGGTATTTTTAGTGGCCTCAAAAAAAATAATATTTCGGTTTTTCTACATTTTACTTGCAAGGCTACAGAAAGCCCTGGGTTGTGTGCCAATTCTTCCTCAGAGGAAAGAGCAGTGTTTGTGCTTTTCTCCCTTAAGTAGCTAAGTGCCCTTTAGCTGGGTCTCAGCCATGATGACAGCAGACATCCAAATGCATCCTTTCTTCTTTTTTTTTCTTCTGTTTTTACTTTATTTTTTTTTCCCCTGTGGGAGGAAAAGATTGAGAGGAAGTAGTCAACACCAGGAATTCTGTTTTCAAAGATGGGAATATGAGAGAAAGTTATAAAAAATCATTCCTGGGGTCTATGTGTGCTCATTGCATTCTATATAACTTTAACTTAGAGGGTCTTTTTGTCTAGATGCTCTCTTGAAAGTTCCTGTATGTTAGATGGAGGTGAGGAAGAAGTAAAACCATTCTTTGGAGGAAGACTTGTTAAATCCTGATCAAAATGGGTGTATAATTTTGTGGTGCCTCTGCTTACACTTGCATGACTCTGGGTGTGAGAGCAGTGGCCAAGGTGCTCTGCACTGAAATGATGGCTCCAGTACAGGTCGGAGTGCAAGCTTATCCATGGTGCAGTCTGTGTGCAGAGTTCAGGTCCAGAGGCCAGCATAGGGCACCATGACATTTTCTGTCTCTCTATGCCTTTTAAAAAATTATTCTCTGTAGCAAGCACTCGGAAACTTCCTGCAAGATAAATGAACTGTGATGGCAAAGGGAAGCTGAATGCTTTCCAGGATTTAAGAGTTGTAGGTATTTCAGATTTAAGCAGTACTTTCCGAGAGAGAAATAAGTGTGTGTTTTGAAAGGTTGTTGACTAAAAACTTCATGTGCGTTGATCCTAAAGTCCAGTTAAAAGGTTTTTGTTTAATTTGCGGAAGATACCAGCAGTGTTACAATGTAGAGCTCTGCAGAGGCACAAAGTTTGCAGTATACAGCCTAGAGCGATAGGTCAACAGAGGTTATTTGAAAGATGGGAACAACCAGATATATCAATTAAAAATGCTTGCTAACTCTATAATATTGAGTGACAGGATGGAAAAATCCCATTGGCTCTCATTTAGAAAGCAGCACTTAGAAAGTCTGCTCGCTGTCTGGTTGTGGTGGTAAAACCCGTGCCCTTGGCCATGCAGCCCTTGATGTCCCCAGAGTTTTCTGTGTGATTTGTAACTGCTGTGCTCCTGACTGTAGTTCATGTCCTTCTAATGCCTTGCCAACTTGCAGAATTCTTTGCTATCCATGATTTGCAAAGGAACCTGAGTTCTGAAATTGTGCTGATGCAGTGGTTTTTCCCAAAATTTACTGCAAGAGCATAGCAGGCCAAGCAGGACAGCATCCAGGTTACCTTGTGCTGCTTCCAAAAGCAATGGTCTTAGAAAAGCTGAGGGAAGTAATCTCTGTGAACTGGAAAAGGACAGTGGGAATGTGTAAAATTTGATTAAATGCAAGAATAAGATTGTATCACGAAAAAATTGCTTGTTTTGCTTTTAGCCTGAACAGTAGTACAAGTTGTTTATGCTCAAAGCAGCAGCAGAAGACTATCACCACTAGGCTGGATGATTTCTTTCTGATTTATTTGCTGCCCTCAAGGTCAAAGCATCTGGCAAGAATGGGGAACCAAAATTGAGGGTAGATGCCTGTTCTACCTACATCCTTATCTCCCTTTTTTCAAATCTGTTCCCTACCCCATCCCACCTACCTGACTGCTACTTGCTTGCACTTAAGTAGATGATGATGATACATGTCATCTCTTGGGGTGAGCTGCTGATGGACTCTGTGGCTGGTGCATGGGTGCTGATTTAGGGAAATGAAGTGTTTCTCATTGTTTTAACAGAAGTGTCTTTAATCATCTGGCTAGATGTCATTCATAAATCCTTACCTCAGTCAACATGGATTTTGCTGTCAGAAAAATCAAGTCTGGCTGATCGTGGCAAAGCAGAAATCTGATTCTGCCAGATCTCATTGGGAGACCAGAAAAGAGGACAGCAAGCACTGTTTGTCCCAGTGAGTTGCTGGTTTGTTAAAAGGATGAAAAGAGGAGGGGAGTGGATTCATTAAACTGGTGCTGAAGTAATTCTTACTCCCTTTCCTAATATTAAAAAAAATACTATTTAAAAAAATCATGTTCACTAAAGAAGGTTGGTAGTATTACCATGTGCAAATTAAAATATAAGGCCTGTAACAAACTATTTTCTGGAATATCCAGGAGCCTGAGAGCATAAAAGTGAGAACAGGATTGTTATATGATGATTATTTGAAATTTCACAATAGCATAATTTTGTTTCTACATATTTATTTAACCATTTTATCTCTTTGAATGTTTGAGGTTAATTTTTTAACTGTAAACTTCAGAAAATTGGAAGAAATGAGCTAACAAAGAGAAGACTAAAAAATAAAAAATCCCAAACCACTGATGGTAATATGCATTGTGTGACAGAGGTTCACTGATAAACCAGAATAAGAGACTATGAATGCAAACAGATTGTTACCAAAAATAATAATATGCAACATATGTCTGTGGTTAACAGCATGGCTTAGATGCCATGGAAGCTTGTGGTACATGTTTACTGTAAAGAAGGCAGTCATTGCGCATATGAACATGAAATTTCTGACCATATCAGAAACTTTATCAATGCTGAACTTTGAAACCCAAGAATATTTAAGAGAATTTGCTTTTAAATCTGGTCTAAAACGGATGAGGATGATATTTCATTTCCCACATGACATCCTTATCTTCAAATTGGAGAGACATGGATTTGAAGGGTAGACTATTTGGTAGATAAGGAATTGGCTGCATGGACACAGCTGGAAAGTTGTGAAAAATGACTCTATGTCAAGGTTGAGGCCAGTGAGGAATGTTGTCCCTCGGCGCTCTGTCTTGGAATGGGTGTTCTTCAATACCTTCACCAGTGACATAGACAGTGATATCAAGTGCAACCCCAGCAAGTTTGCAGAGGACAGGAAGCTGAGCAGTGCAGATGACACAACAGAATGACACAACAGATGCCATCCAGAGGGACCTGGGCAAACTTGAGAAGTGGGCCCACAAGAACTTCATGACATTCAAAAAGTCCAAGTGCAAGGTGCTGCACTTGGGTCGGAGCAATCCTAGCCATGAGCACAGCCTGAGAGAACTCTCTGAGAGCAGCCCTGTAGAAAAGGACTTGGGGTTCTTGTGGATGGAGAGTGGGACATGACCTGGCAATGTGCATTCGCTTCCCAGAAGGCCAACTGTGTTCTGGGATGCATCATAAGAAGTGTGAGTGGCAGGTCGAGGGAGATCATTCTGTCCCTCTTCTCTGCACTCGTGAGACCCCACCTGGAGTACTGCATCAAACTCTGGGGTACTCAGCACAGCAAAGACATGGACCTGTTGGAATGGGTGCAGAGGAGGGCCACAAAGAGGATCAAAGGGATGGAGCACCTCTTCTATCAAGACAGGCTGAGAGGGCTGGGATTGTTCAGCCTAGAGAAGAGGAGGCTCCACAGAGGCCTCATAGCGGCCTTTCAGTACATAAAGAGTGCTTATAAAAAAGAGAGAGAGGGAATTTTTGCACAAGCAGATACTGATAGCACAGAAGGGAATGGTTTTAAACCAAAAGAGCAGAGATTTAGATTAGATGTTAGGAAGAAATTCTTTATTGTGAGAGTGGTGAAGCACTGGAACAGATTGACCAGGGAAGTTGTGGATGTCTCATCTCTGGACATGTTGAAGGCCAGGTTGCATGGGGCTCTGAGCAACCTGGTCTACGGGAAGGTATTCCTGCCCAGAGCAGGGAGATGGAACTAGATGAATTTTAAGGCCCCTTAAGCTAAGTATGATGCTATAATTCAATTTCTGATGTAGCTGGAAATCTTCTAACATGATGAGTTGTCTCGTGAAATTCTGTGATTGTTTCATGATTTGACCTCCAAAATGTGGCCATCCTTTGTTAGCTTTTACTGCATATTTTTCCGTAAAAAAGATGAAGGCACATTCTAGAAAATTGGAGAACCTTGTATGTGTGTTCATGGTCATGACAAACCACCTGTAACTTCATTCTTGAGCCTTTCCTGCTCTTACTACAGAGATAATGGAAGCTGAATCTGTTTATTTTAAGATATATTCTCCAGTTATTCAATGGAAATATGAAATTATTTTAGTTGTTAGAAGGTTTTGAAACTTATTTTTAAACAGCTGCTGAACAGATGGTAGAATATTGAACAAAATATTTCAGCGTACAGATATCTTCTGGGTATTTTGTTGTTCAACACTTTTGAAGTATTTTTGCTTTAAGAATATTTATACTGACTTCCAGTTCGACAACTTTTTTCATGCTAGTGTTTGTTAAATGATACAGTAATTTTTTTTCTTGTAAGTCTTCTATTCATGTGACTTAGACCCTGTTTTTAAGAGAAAATATACTGGGTTTAATGTTTTAGATGTAGTAAGCCTCAAAAACATAATACCAGATCAGGAGTTTGGATTGTAGTATCCTAGAAAAAAAAAATAAAAATCATTCTTATCATTCAACTTGTTGGAAGATACAGACCTACATTCAGAAAAATGGATGCCTCTCATTGTGTCCTGCTGACATAGAGCAGGCATACAAGCTTGAAGACGTGGTTTTGGATAATCTGTGAGCAGCTGTGTCACTGTTGCACATGACAGCATTCTTACTGTGTAGCAGTTTTCTTAAATGAGTTGGAAAACTTCAAAGCTATTGCATCTCCAGTAGAATAACATCTGCATTTAACCATGCCTCTCTGCGTAAGCCCAGTCTTGGACGATGATGTCTGTCCATGGCTCAGAAAAGCTGTGTTTTGGGATCTCCATTAGTGTCTGAACTGCATCTGGTTCCAAATAGTTTGATGTTTTTGCTGGAGAATGGAGAAATCGTGGTGGAAACCACAGAGCCGGTTGGGATACAAGAAGTAGGATATGTCAAGTTTTGGAATTTAGTTTCCTCTGAGTCAGTCTTTTGAGGTTAATAAGCACACATGCTGCTTTCTGTGGGATAGCTTTCTAATCCTTCCTCTGTACTCTTTGTTGACCACAGGAAAACATTGCCTGGAAATAAAAAGGAATTTTATTATTAGCTAATTGTAGAGTTAGGATACAGCTAAGGATGCAGTAAGTGGTCATGTTGATGCTGTTTCCATAATTGATAGGTTATTTTTTCATTATTAATTTATTGATCTAAGAATGATGCTAAGCAGTCTGGGTTTTTTTATTGCTAGCTTGTGGTGTTTTTTTCACAAATGTTTCAAATTTAGAGGTTAAAGATGTTTAAATTCATAAAGATGAGTGCAGAACATTGTCATACTAGATTGATAATTTAACCATTAAGAAAACCTCACATTATCTATGTTCCTCAGAGGGGACCATTCAAACTTTTTTCTATGAGTCCTAGTCCATAAAATGGAGAGACCTAAAATGGATAAAAAAAAGGCTTTAAAAGCCTAAATTTCAGAAAATAAGTTAAAATCAAGGACAATTTTAACATCGAAACCAATTTTCATCTTCTGGTAATTTGACATTGGTAGAATTGAACAGCTTTCTGAAGGGATAGCAGCCCTTTTTGCCTCTAAAATTGCTCTCACTGAATTTCTCTGGTTTTGGCTTTGTGATAAATTTGCTGATCATCAGAATCTGTTGCAGGACAGCTGCCACACCGCTCCTGTGATCTAACATATAAAAATATATGAGGAAAAGGGGAAAGTAAAAGTAATTGCAAAGTCTTTCAAAGACTTAATAGCAGGAAGGAAGGTGCAGTTTTGCACCTTAAATGCACATGAAGAAGAAAAGTTAATACAGATTAAGACTTCCTAGAAGAGAGGACACTTGAGAAGTTGCAGAAGGCATGGCTAAGTCTGATGTATGGGCAGCAAGATTAGATTTATAGACCGCAAGGAAATGGTAATAGATGTTCATGTTTAAGTTGCAACTTGAGATTTTTCTGCTTATTTTCTTTAGGGTGCTGGCAAAATAAGAATTTTACACAAATACTTGGCTCAAATTGTTTTACTTATTCTCCTGTGGGTCTCAGAGTAGATACTTGATTTGAGCAAGCTATTTGGACCCTAAAGCTATTGTATGACAGACTGCTAACATATCTGCTAATCTGAAATACAGTAAGCATAAAACTGAAGTGTTTATTGTCATTACAAATATGGTCTTGAATCTTTTTTTGTAAAGAATAACCTTTGAGTGATTGCTGTCTTTGTTTCTTTAAGGTTTTTGCTTTCCTTTTTCTTCCATTTCCCCACCCCTCAAGATGCCTAACAGTAAGGCTATACATGAATTCTTCCTTTGGTAGTGACTTGCCAGTGGTTCATCTTCACAGAATTGCATAGACACAGCAAAAAAGTCATTCAATTCCTACCAAGAGGGTTTGTAAGAAAACGTTTTGGTCCTGGGTTGCTGTTGAGAGGGCAACATGTCCTGTGCAGGGCCAGGAATTGGACTCAGTGATCCTGATGGGTCCCTTCCAACTCACCTATGATTCTATGGCCTTCTGTGTGATGTGTGTCCTGGGTGGGAGCCTCTCTGCTCTGAAGCCACGGTGCCCCATTGCTGGATACATCCTTTGGGGAATTTTCCAGATACAGCGTGGTTTACCCAGATACATAGGGTTGGTAACTGAAAGAGCATTATCCTTCAAGTTCCTAAGATAACTGTTTTCTTGGGTTGTTTTTATGTTGAGCTTTTAGTCAACACCTTAGGGGATGGATCCTTTGGCTCTTCATTAATGGACCGTGGCTGTTCAGCTGCAGAGCCCTGCAGGTCTGGGTAATTGCTTCAACAAGCTGGGCTTTGGCTCAATAATTCCTCTTCCATATTTCTTGGTGGTTGAAATAGAATTGCCCAACAAGCATCTTTTACAACATAAGAGGCTAGTTTATGCGCCAGGTTTTTGCAGTAAGTGTACATTTATACAAATTTGTGGTGTGCTTTTAGTAAGCCTTGTAAACTCAAACTTTCAGAATTTCTCGTTACTCTGCTCATGTCTCACCCTCCAATCACCGCTTTGTCTGTCAGCCTCGCTTCAGCCAGTTCTTAGCTGGAGTTCCCTTAGTCTGAATCACAATATTAATTTTTATGCATTTTAAGTCTACTTTTTTTCTCTGGTTCACAAAGTCTGCCTTATATCCTCTTTCACATGAGAACAACAGTGGTCTATTACATTAATTTTTACATTGTAAGGGAATTATATTAACTCTTGCACTTTGGCCTGGGCCCCAGTCCAAGCTTGAGAAATGAAGCCTGTACCCAAGTATCAGTTCTTGCTTCTGTTTTTATCCTTGTATTCACACTCTAGGCCTAGAAGTATTCACAGTAACTGTGTTTCTGGTGCTTAGTCTTCATCTACCATTGTCTTAATTTTGGCAGAAACCCAGTCATCAGTGTGTCTGGAAGGATATACGTAGTAATTACACAGGGAAATGCAAGTGATAATCACAAAATGGTTGAGGTTGGAATGGACCAAATACAGATCACCTGGTCTCACTTCCTGCTTGAGCAGGAACACTTAGAGCTTGTTTTCTAGGACTGTGTTTGAATGGCTTTTGAGCATCTCCAGGGATGGGGGTTCCACAACCTTGCTTGTCAATCTATGCCAGTGCTCTGTCACCCTCAGAGGTTCCTGATGTTCAGACAGAGCCTCCTTTGTTTCCATTTGTGCCCATGGCCTCTTATCCTGCCACTGAAAATAGCCTGGGTAATGGAGACTAATTATTCTTCATGTAGCAAGTGTGGGTAGAGCCCTTCTCAAATCTTCATTCGTGAAGCCTAGCCACGATGATAATTCTTCATGTATTCCCTGATTCTCTTGAGTTTGTTTCCATCATTGCACCAAATGTTGTGCAGGTTATTTGCCTCTTCCTGTTACAGCTCAAAATGCTGGTTCCTATCTTTACAGTCCTGGGCCATGCAAGAGTTTGGTGGGGTTTTTTTCTGTTTGTTTTTTTTTTATTATTATTATTATTTTCCTGTGTAGTATCGGTGCTGAAGCCACCCTTAAGTATGACAAGCATTCAGAAGCGAATCTGGAAAATGCTAAATCAACACAGCTATTTCTCCATAACCTGAGCCACCAAGCCATGGGTATGTAGTACAAAGCATGGCATACAAGGAGCTTCATGCCCTACGTCTCCTTTGGTGGCTGAAATGGATTCCAGAGGCTACAATTGCCAACCTTGGCCCAGACATTTCTCAAGAGACTGCCAAATTACCATCATGAGCTCTGCTGCTGTAAGTCAGCTTAGTCTTGATTAAAATTTCACATAACTTTCATCCTGGGCATTTAATCAGCTGTTGAAATATAAAAGAAATGTTGTTATGTTTTTATTATCCAGATAAGTGCTATGCATCTGTTATTTGTCTCAAAGCAAATATGACAACACTCTGCAAAAGGGAAAAGATATTTTTACCATATTTTGTCCATCACTAAAGAGAAGCTTTATTAAATGATAATACTTCTGGTAACGTGAAGCAAGAGTAGAGAAAGGAGGTGAGGAAATAAATTCCCTGTTCTTATTTAGTAGAAGATTTTAATGGTTATTTAAAAAAAAAAATACAAAGGTGGACAACATACCAAAATATGACTGACTAACTAAACTTAATTTTCTTTACAAGTCAAAATTTCCCAATCTGTAATGTAAAGACCACAGCTGGAAACAAGAGATGTCACCTTTTCTGTTCCTGTTTGCAAATCAGTGCAAATCAGTGTGGCTTCCAGCAGTACAAAGGAAAATCGAATTTGTAAACTGAGCAGCATTCTGTGAATAAGCTCAGTTCTTCATGCTTTTCTGTAAGTATTGTTTTTCCTCAAAGATTCAAGTGCCAGCAAATTAGTTTAACAATAGTTGAAATGCAATTAGAAAATACACAAACATGTTCTTCACCTCTTTTCTTCCTTTTATGGCCTTTTTACAGAATATCTGTGCTCATCTCACTTGACATGGAATAAAATGTTAATTTTTTTTTTAATATTAGTTGTCAGTGGACTGAATCTTTCTAGGTAGTATTGGAAACCAGTGTTTTGTGAAATCCAGAGGCAGAAAATACAGATATGTCCCCTACTTTCTGTTGTGTTCTCGTTGTTGTTTGTTTGACAAAATACTGTTTTTCATGTAGCTTCTTTTCTTACTCTCAACCTCAAAAGTTCAGGTTCTTGTATTCACATGTACTGCAGTCCTGTCTGATTTCTTTATAGAGCAAGAGTTCTGTACAAGTCTTAGTATTGTTAGAAAATAACTTGCTAACTGGAATTAACTGCATGTGTAATCTGCTGAAGTTGGCATTTCCTGTGGGACTGGAGCAGCCCAGTTCTCTACATCAAGCTAATGTCTGAGGAGTCCTGTCTCTTAGCTGAGAGGCTGCTCAGGCAACACAATGCATGTGTGTGTGTGTCTGTGTGTAAAAACATGAGGTACAAAACACTTTTAAGGACTGCTATTCATATGCTCATATGGAAGGGACATCTTTTCTTGAATTTTGAAGTGCAGGAATTTCAGGCACGTTCCCCGTTTTCTTCAGTGTTTGTTTAAAAACTACTTTGACTTAATTCTCTAGAGATGAACAAGAGAAAGAAAATAGCTATAAATCTTCTATTCTATTATTACTCAGTAATCTGAGGCTATTTGTTCACATTGTTTTAGTGAAACTGGATCATAAGTGGAAAGCATACCTTAAACTATGATTATTTTAATCAAAATTATTTACACCCACCTCAAATTAGAATGTTGTGTATTCTATTTTGAGAGGCTTTTTGTGTGTCATTTCCACTTTTCGTGAAATGGTGACCTGTATTAACTGCATTTGTTTTCTGCGTGGTATTTTCTCCTGTGGTTCTTTCTCCCCTGATTGCAATGTGACTTTCTACCTCCACCCTGAGTCTCCTAAGTGGACCAATATAGATTTTGGGCAGGGCTGTGGGTACCATGTCTCCTTCCTTACTGATCTGACATAAAGAACTTTGTTGGTTGTTTTATCTCCATCTGTGCTCCGTAATCGTTTGTGGTATGTAATGCAAACATGTTTCAGAAACTCCTTGAAAAACTTGTTATTGTTTCAATTGTCTAGCGTGTAGTGCTGAAGAAGCACTTTCTAAACCAGGAATGCACAATAGCATGAGTCTGGAAAGTGTACAGTCAAATCACAGGGCTTAATAACATCCCTGGAGCACAGCATGATTGTACTGAAGGTCTCATGTCCAGCAGGAGAGAGTGTGGAAGCTTATCCCAGGGGCGGGTCCAGATTCAGGAGTGCCTACTTTGAGCAAAGGAGGTGTGGAATGTACATGCCTTTCTCTTGCCTCGACAGCTCAGGAAAAGCATCAATGAATTTGTGATAGATTCCCGTCCGAAAGCAGTTAAGCTACATGAATGCAAGAGTCTCCATTTCCCTTTGCAGACGTGCTCAAAACTGGGATCCATCCAAAAGCTGGGCATGGGCAGTGGTGCAAGGGTAGATGCTGCGTGGTTCAGCAGGTCCAGCACTGCCCCGGGGAGCTCCTGCAAAGAGTTGTCAGCTCCAGGAACTGACTCAGCTTCTGCTGAGTTGCTATCAGCATGCTCTGCCAGTAGCTTGGAAAAGAAAAATTTTGTCTTCCATACTGCCACTTAAGCATTTACGATCCGTATCTTAGATCACTTCTTCAGGATTTGACCCTGGCTGTTAAGTCACTTCACTGCTTTAGAAAGTTGTCCTGAAGCCTACACAGAGTTTTTATTGTACCGTTGAGCTTTGGTAAATCCTGGAAATTGCAGGTCAACTGTCAGTTTTGCTTTTATTAGGTAAGAGAAACAAGAAGGAATTTGATAAGTATATGGTTAAGATGTTTATATCTGTTTTGGCTTTTTCCTCATTTGTTGACAAAATCTGGTAAATGCATAGTGAATTTATAAATGAAGATCTGTTTGAAAATTGGAGTAGCTTGTAATATTCCTGGACTCGTCGACTTGGGGAGTGAGAAGTACTTGTCCCCAGAATACTGAATGCTGAGTGTCAGAAGGAACCAGGAATCCCCAGATCATCCTTGCAGCTAGATTCAGTGGCCAGCTTTCAGCTCAAGAGGTGACTACTGGCCCTTGATGTAGGCAATTTTCTTGACCTGTATTCTGAGAGCACTAACCAGGTGGGTACTTCTTTTCAGTTGTGGTAGTTATTTGCTTGGTAAGTGGTCGATCTGTAAAACAGCCTGTTCCTTCAGTCCCTTCTGGTCTGTGCTGGAGTTGGCACAGATAGTTTTTTACTCCATGGCCTTCTGGATAACACAATTCCTTGTTCTCTTTTATTAAATTTAGCTCAATGTATTGTTAATCTCAGAGCTGAAAAAGACGTGGGAAAGTAGAGTTGAAAATACTTGTATTTTTCTAAATACCCCACCCTCAGACCCTGGTTCGGCTGTCTTGTTTCACATTTTCGTAGCACTGGAGGAAGCACTACCAGTTTGAAGTTTTTTCCCAGGCTCTTTTCATAATTTACAGCCTTGAGGTAAATTTTCTCAATGTATTCTCGTATTTTAGTAAATAAGACAGCCTGTTTTTTATTTCCATACCTGGAGAACACAGGCATATGATCACTATGCGCATCTTGAGATACCTAGCCACTTTCCACAAATTTTTCAGGCTGATGCCTTTTGCTTTTTTTCAGATGTTACGTTTTAAGGGTGGCTAGAAAACAAGTTTCTCTGAACAACGAGCCAATTGTAGGACCAACTTTCTCCAGGCCCTATTCTATGGAAGGCTGCTGGACTGTGCATAGGCTTTATTCTGCTGCGGGCAATGGAGAAGACAAAAGGTTGTGTGTAACTGAAGATTGAAAGGAACTGGTCAGGAATAAGGAAAAGATTGATTACTTTCTAGTTACGTATTGTGCCTGGGTAGTTCCCAGTATTTTCCTGTCAGTCTCTTGAATCTGAGTGGGGTTTCAAACAATATTCCAAACCTAAGGCTGCTTACAGATACGCAGTGATTTTAGAAAAGACTATAACTAAAAATTGGATCTGATGCTACAGATCACTCTTGGAGCTTAAAAGGTGATGAGAACAAATGTTATGCTTAGCCCTGCTGTGGAACTTCTCTAAAGAATACAGAATAAGCCAAGATTAAAGAAGTAACAAAAAAATATTTGATGCAATTTCATACTGAGTCTTTAGGCTACAAGCCTAGATAAAATAAAATAAAAATAAAAATAATAATAATAAAAGAAAAGTTAAATTACATCAAGGATATTTGCCCAGAAAGATAGCATTACACCCCCAATATATTTTGCCTGTTTGGACAGAATAGTACATGTAGAAAAGCCTATTCTGTGATCAGAAGTAACTTTTTATGAGACATAGAAAGGGCTGCCAACTGCTAAGCTATTTGTGGTGCCATGTTATGGCTATAGGAGAGAACAGCAGGGTTGTGGTAAGGCTCTCAACACTCCTAAAAATATGTAATTAGGTGTATGTGCTGAATGCTGATCAGCATGAGCAGAACTTCAGGCATGAAAACTGCACGCAGACTTGTTCACATACACACACAGTCATCAGATATCAGCAGAAATGCAAGGGCAGATGTAATGTGTGTCTCAGCACTGTTGACAATAGCTGAATCTCCTGAAATTTCTGTGTTACATTCCCAGCTCACTAAGGAAGTGCAGTTTAGCTCCTCAACTACAGGATGCCCAAGCTGCAGCAGGGCCTGTCTGGATTTTGAGGGAGGTATTGTGGCAGAGAGGAAGTTTAAACATTTGTGAAAACCCGGGTTTGGGTAGCTACACCTTTCAGTCTGAATTATTGCTCTAATTGCGGAGGTTTTTGAAAACATTTTTCAAAATAGCTTTTGAATTCTCTGGAGTAACTGTGTATTTATGTGGCATTGCTGTAGAAACTGAAAGAACTCGGAGCAGGTTGGTAGTGGTTGAAATAATTCAAATGTACTGGATAGAGCGTTCAGCTACAGGAAAATCCATAGGCTTCTGAAGTCACATGATTTTATGCAGGATTAGAAAATGTATTAACAGCTTTAACTGTTGAGTGTACCCAAGCAATTTAAGAGTTGGGAAAGTTGTAATCTCAAATTGTGTTGCATACATAGCTTTAAAGTGGCAAAAATTTCAACTTTAGGTGAAGAGCTGGAATCAAACTGTTGTCATGGCAAAAAAAATGGCCTTTGAAGGATTCCAGATTCTTGGTAAACATGAGAATTTCATTGACAAATTTTTATCAATGGAGTTTGAATAGTGACTTGACCGGAAATTGGTACATAACAGGTATATATCAATTTGTCTTTGTAAGAGCTTGCTTATGGTTAAATTCTGATGTGAGATGTTTATTTTATGACATTAACTGCTTAAATTGTAAAGATGTCATAAATGGAACAGGTCATGGTATTTACAAGGTTCTAAACTCACTTCATCAAGACTTCTGAGTATTTTTTTTTTTACTGTTAGCATGGATCCAGACATGCTTGCCCAGATAGTTTCTCAGATGAACCAGAAATTTTCTTCGTAGGTTCCTCTCAATTAAATTACATCCTTCTTTACTGAAAAGAGGAGGTATCGGCTGCACTGTGGGACTGCTGGTTATGTATAAAAATCCAGCAGCAGATAGTCACGTGTTTCTTCTTTTGTCTGTCCAAACTGCAACCTCATTGTGAGACACTTGATCTCCTCTTATCATGCCCTGAGGAGACCTTTCAAAAGTGGGCGTTTAAAATGCATGACATTTTAAACAATACCTAAATAGCAGCATTCTGTTTCAGTGCTTAATTATGGCTGAATGTACCCTTTCACCAAAGGTGTTGCTGCAGCATTTGTGATTTCTCTTCATCTGATAGTGGTCAGCTTCCAATGTGATGTGATAACATTCACTGTTTCATGCTCTGCAGGAGCGTTGGGTTATTTTTGCTGCACTGGCAGCTGTTTGATGGGGCTAAATCTGAGTGACCAGAGGCTTATTTGCTCTAAGGAATTGCACAATCGGCATTTTGGGTTTATATGTGAAATATCCTGTCCTGACGACTGGAGACCGCAGGGTCCATAAGCAGAACAGGTGGACATAGGGTTTTTTGTTTTGGTTACAGCCCATGTCACCCTCTGCTTGGAAGTCACCCCGCAGCCCTTCATGCCAGGATATATTCCCTGTGGCAAAGCAACCTTTGGCTGAAGGTCTGTTGCTCTCATTAGAGCAGACACTTGAATGGTGAGAGAGACATCAGGAAATAAGTCTGGGCTGTGGTAGAGAGAACTGTAGAATTAGTGCAATTACACAGTTTATCTGAGGGATACCTTTGGAAAACAGCTGTAGCGGGAAATCACAAAGACTGGTTTGTATAATAAGCAAGGAGTATAGATTACTTCATTTCTGTAAAGCTATTTTGAGATCCAAAAAGCTGCATGCTTAACAGAGTAATTGGCAACACAGTAATGAAATAACTACCAAAGTTTAGGCAGAACTCTTAGAGGACACAGACAGGAAAACTTTAAAGCATAAAAAAATGTTTTAAGCAATTCAGAGAGGCAGACCAGTAAAGCAGCCGCGTATTCATGGCAATATACAACCTTTTGGAGCAAATAGGAAGCTATCCATTGCTTTTTAGTGAACATAGGATTACATCACTTGTTCTGTCATTTGCTCACATGCTTTCAGAAGCCTGCACAGAGCACTTCAAATGTGAATTGATTAAACTTTGCAAACTCTTGGAGCTACTCACTTGATATGGCCATGTAAGCAAGTCCCTGAAGTCCCTAACTTTTATATATAGCACTGAGAAGCACTGCCATTTTAAACTCATGCAGTGAGAAAGACGGGGAGATGAAATAGAAACCATTTATCTCTCAAGATAAATGTGTTTTAGTATTTATTCAAATGCTTCCAAACTCTGGAAAAAAAAGGTCAATAATTAATGATTTTTTTGCTCTTTTTCTCCTTCTTTCCTCGTCTCCCACCCTCCCCCCCACCCCGTAATTTGATAATTTTCTGCTTGCTTTCTGATCAGCTCTCTTTTTCAGCTCAAATGTAGGTATTTTTTAATATCTCCTGTTTAAGTTCGGGCTCCCTTTTAACCACTCTCTAGAGTCTTAACCTTTGCTTCTGAGTAGCCAGACAGAGCTATTTCAGTGTAGGAGTCTAAGCAATTTTAACAGCTGCAGATTCTTGGGTGTAATGGATGTCTTCAGTTAGAAAAAACAGCCATTCAGTGATACCTCCCTTACGTTTGAGAACCATTCAGTGAAAGAAAGAGGATCTGATAGTTTTCTTCAAGGCAATGGAGGCTTCACAACTAGATTTAGCCAACTGTGGTCCCACTAAAGAGAATGCTGAAACTAGGTGTCCTGACATTTTCTGGTTTCATTGGATACAGTGCAGCAGCTAGCTCACATCCAGATTTTCAGAACCCTGCTTTGAGTGGAGGGTTAGGGTTAGGGAGAACAAGTAAATGAGTGGCATAGCAGATGCTCTCTAGAACTGGTCTAGAAAGCTGTTACTTCATTTAAAAAGCAGTCTGCTTCAACCGTCTGTCAAGATTGTTGTTTTTTTTGTGAAACTTGGTCACAGAATCACAGAATTTGATGAGTTGAAAGGGATCCACAAGGATCATTGAGTCTAACCCTTAGCCATGCACAGGACCAACCCCAAGGGTAACACCATGTGCCTGAGAGTATTGTCCAAATGCTTCTTGAACTATGTCAGCCTTGGTGCTGTGACCACTTCCCTGGGGAGCCTGTTCCAGTGCCCAACCACCCTCTAGGTGAAGAATTATTGATTGTAATATCCAGTCTAAACCACCCCTGAAATCACTTCAGGCCATTCCCTCTAGTCCTGTCACTGGTCACCACAAAGCAGAGATCAGTGTCTGCCGGAAGAGATCAGTGTCTTTCCACAAAATTAAACTGTGAAAATTAAGCCTTGAATTGGGTGGTTTTCAATCAGACCTAGTGGGAAAAAACAGACTGTGAATCCTGCCATCCACTCACAACTTCCACTAATATTAAAGAATGTTGTCCCATCTAGAGTGATTGAGCAGCATGGCCCATCCTCTGATTAAATATAGCAAACTAGCCTGTAGTGGCTATAGCAACCTCTGGTGCTGCTTTTGTTTGCAGTACCTTTATATTGAGCTTCCTACCTCTTTTATTTGTCAAGGAGGAAGGGCCCTCAGTATTTGAAGTTGCCTAGAGATGCTTTGATCTTATTTAGGCATTTGAATAAGTCTGAAAAGCTGACATCTGCCTATAAATATTTATTGAGAAAACCAGATAAAATCACCTTGGGTTTGTCATCATAAGAAACTAATCAGATTGTGTTACCAGCTTGGAGATCCCCAGACTATCTCCATACAGGCTGGTTTCAGTGGGGTGCTAGTTGCTCAGGCATCAGACATCTCTGTCTTTTCTTGTTAACTTGACACTGAATGCAGTAGTGAGTGCAGCACAAAGTTGTCTGAGCTTGATTCTCTGAGATAAAACTTGGAAAGCAGTAACATTATCCATACTTGTTCTTTAACAAGAAAATCAGTGCCTCCCTCATTCCACACTAGGACAACTAATTGGAGAGTTGGCCCCAGCAAAATATGTTAACTAAACCCCAAATCCCAACTTCTGAGGTCTAAAATCCCCCCAAAACGTATATACTAATAATGTTTGTGTTTAGTGCATGTTATTTCCATGTTTCATACTCATACAAATTTATTTTTTTCTAATGAGGTCCAAAATTTTGCAATATATGGGTTTGAAAGGGAATTATGAAGGAGTTTAAATTTGGGTAAAGAATCACTGCAGGGCTGTGAAAATGTCAGGTTTTGATGAAAGACAGGGCTTGATAAAGCAGGGTAGTTGATCAGTCATCAGTAATTTTATTATGCGTTATGGGAGAAATTTATCCAAGAGTTAATGAGACATTCCAAGGTATATGATACACTGAAGACCAGACAAAAGATTTGTGATATCCTCCTGAACATCTCTTCCTCTCTTAATCATCCTGTGGGTAGTGCCCACAGGAGAGCAGTGTTCTCTTCATTGTTATTTGTAACCAGTCCAGGCTCAGAGCAGCTTATGCTCCAAGAAGATGAATGATGGGAGAAAGCTGAAAAGATTATTAAAAAATCTTTACTCAGTCAAAACATTTTGTGCAGAACGTAACCTCCAAACCTGGACGGTATTAGTGAGCTAACTATTTTAGGCACCATAGCACAGTAGGGTTTTGATGAGAGCGTCATTCCTTAGCTAGAAATATAATATAAGTCTTCTAAAGAATTTCTGGTCTGAGGAACAAAATGAGATACATTTTTGTCACAGAGGGACACAAGGTGAAAAGTTCAGGTCTGGATCCACTTTGGGCTTGGACTATTTATATGGATAAATCTGATAAAATGCAGCTGCGAGCTTCAGATTCATGTTTTTCTAATGTTTAGGAGAACTTGGAGTCAGTTGGGTTTTACACCTTCTGCCGTTTCTAAGTGTCTGCTGCTGGGGAAGGAGCCGTGCCACTGAACAACAGAACTCAGCTTCTCGTTCTGGACTTGTGTGGGTATCATGCTGTTGCAAAAGTAGATTGAAATCCTAGATCATAGCTATCAGAGCTAAAGCATCTTGACAACTCCCCCTGCACTGCCCTTGCTACTCTAAAATTATTTTCAAGTCTAAAATCTGCTGAGTAATAAAGCGAGATGCCATTCAGGTCTCTGATCAATGTCTATACAGCGAGCAAATTGCTGGCCATGCAACTAAGTGAAGTTCTAAGTGCCACAAAATTTGTGAAGTCATTTTGCTCCACTAAGCAGTTGTTTTAAAATCTAGGTATAAGTGGTTTAAGTGGCAAATCACATGCCTCTCAGGCTGAGATTGACACTTTACATAATTGTGTATGATGTGTCAGCCTTGCCTCTGCTCCCTTTAAATTAAAACTAATGTGTTCTGAATGTAACAAATGTTTAGTGCCATCCTGCATCCATAAAGATATCTACTTATGTTTGGCTTTTGCTTGTAAATTTATCATGGAACAACTTAAAGTAGCCTGCTCTAAAGGCAAATCTGAATTTCTATCAAGTATGACAATACTATTCTGCCCATTTCAAATAAGAGAAAACAAGCAAAAACTAGCCAAGCAAAGCCTCTGCTGGACTAATGCTGATTCTTTGCACACAAATGGTACTTTTGACTTTGGGGCTTCATTCACAATTACTAGTGCTAAGGAATTTATTGGTCCGGGCCTAGCCTGCTTGCAGAAGTAGGACTGTGTTGGGGTTAGTGCATACCAGTTCTTCACCTCTGAGATTGCTTTCCTTGTTATTAATTCTGGTCTGGGAGAAAGAACTGTGAAGATACTTATGGTATAAATGTAAGACCAGTGAGGCAGTAGTTGATATGTAAGGCAAAATGTGTGCATGCAACCAAAGGCATCTCCTTACTTCTTTCACTTGAAAGCTGCAGCAAGGGTTTACCTCAGCGTGATTAGCTTGCAGCTGGCAGGAGCCATCAGTTGGTATACTGAAGAATAAAGTCCCAATGAGACTTAACAAGCACTTTTAGTGTGAAAATAAAACTTATCCAGAGTGCACTGACATGCTTGAGAGCTGGCAAAGCTGCAGTTGCCCTCTTTCGTGGAGTACTGTTTTGTAATGCGAAGCACAAATTGCGCCAGAATGGAGAAAATGTTCCTGACTGTTAATGCTCTATTCTTCCATCTTTCCTGCTTAAAGAGTGCTGTCTAGGGAATTGTGATTAAATTTACTACCAGTTCAGTGATACAACACTGAGTCTGTAGCCCCAACAGTTGCTTTGCTTGACATTAAGAGAAGAGGGTACTGGAGGAGATAAAACTTTGATGCTGCTCATCAGTTTAAGCCAGTCAATGCCAGTGAATTCAGCCTACCAAAAACCTTGGGTTGCCCCTAAGATTGTTCACCACTGTTAAGAGACTCCCTGTTAAGAGGCATTTTACCTGTTACCCTATGGAGAAATGGCATAGCAGCTGCCTTTACCAGGATGATTTCGAGACTAAACACGGGCATTTGCTCTCACCAGATCCCTACTGTGCTGCAGATCCTCCTGGAGCCCTGCCAACATGCAGGTCCCAAACACCCTAAGCTATGGGAGTGGCTGAGCAGGAACTGTTCTGTTTGTCTCCCATGTTAGACCTTGGATCCAGAGTCAGATGGGCAGGAGACCCAGTACAGCAAAAGTGAATCAGGCTGTCCAGTTTGTTATCTGTTGTTTGATCCAAAAAATATGCTTTTTTTATCTGATTTTGCAACACCTTAGTTATTTGTAGGAAAGATCAGGGATTTTATCTAATAATTTTACCTACTTTTATCATTCCTCATGAATGTACTGCAGTAGTCCCTGCTGAGCATAAAATCAGCCTTTTAAAGAAAACAGCTTGTTCCCATTATGGCGGTAAATGAACACTAAAAATGGTCATCACTAGTTACAATAGCTGAATCCCAGCATCCCCCAAACTTATATTCAGATATTATTACAGAATTTCACATTTCTGCTTGGCATAGGAAATGGGCGCATGATTTGAAGTCAGTACCACAGAACTTGTTTGATCCCTCCTATACCTTCCTCTGCACTTGAGTCGCTGGCATCTGCATTGCAGTAATGGGTGATGTTTATAAAATATATTTTCTTGGAAGCCATCTCCTTAAGATTTTATTGTACCAATGCCAGATCCCAGACAGCATCACATACCAAGTCTTCTTTGCAAATTACATCACCAGAAAAGTTTTGTGTGTTATACGCGTCCTCATCTGATACTTGAAATCTATGCCTCCATCAGCATAGAGTAATCAGATTCTGCTGTGCATGAATGCCTAATACAAGTTTATAGTGGATATCTTGGTCTTGGCTGATGAGTAATTCCGTTCCATTTAATGCACTGATGTTTATGTGAGTTACCGATTTAAAGCCATACTTGCGATTTCAGAGCAACGCTTAGTCTGTAAATTGTACCCATAATTTTCCAAGTGGCCTAACAATTATACTGGCACTAACAGGCCTGAGCTGTAATAATGATTATTGGAGCTGACAGAACATCAGTGCCCCAGCACTGGGTTTAGTACAGATGAAAGCAAAATTGATGGTCAGAATGGAGAGGGTTGGTGTCAGATTGAAAGCAGTCCAATCAGACCAATAATCCATACTGAACGAGAGGAAAACATACAAAATTAGGCAGATGGCAGGAAGTAATTCACAGATTGAGTTTCCCCAGCCAAGGCCAGATAGCAATGATCTGAATATATCAGTGAGTCATTTCAAAGATGTTTGTTTCTTCTTCCAGGTTCCTTTTTTATGTTGCATAAAATAGAGAGAACTACTTAGGATGTCAGTCGTGTTCAGTGACATAGATGTTTGCACTATTTCCAGGAATATGCAAAATAGAAGAAAAATTCTGCTTTCTAAAATATGTCACAGAGAGTGTGAAGGTTTCATCATAGATCTTGCAATCATATTAAGTATTAGGAACACCTCATTTTTGTCTCTCAGCAAGATACACAACCATCCACAAACTTTTCATTTGGGGGATTGAGGATCGTGAAAGAAACCAGTGTTTTAGAGAACCAATTTTACAATCACCAGGTAGGGAAGGAGTCTGCATTTTAATATTTTTGCACACCCAATCCCTTCACTGTCAATGGGATTTAAAATGTCAGCTAATCAATGTGATACATATGGTTGATGTCACAGAGTAACTAATGCCATGTAATGCAGTAGCCACGGTATACAGGGAAGCTTCCCATGTGGCTGTAAACATCTGCTTTTATTATCAGTGACTCTAGAGCCATCATAATTGACAAAGGGGAAAAACAAATGTTTACAAAAGAGACTTCGAGCTTTCATCTGTGTGGAGGCTCCTCAAGTGAAATTCCTGGAGCTATGGATGTCTTTTCTCTTTAGATACAAAGTAGATCCCTCTGCCCCCACCAAATGGTTGTTCTTAGTCAAAGGGTCCCAGCTTCTACACACAAATCACTTGGCTGAAGGGCTGATGATCAGCAAGTTTTTGTACAGCCTGAGAGAGTGGAGAGATTTACAATGCAAACACATCCTGAGTTGCTTTAAATTAATGCTTTTGCCCCTGCTAATTACATTACTTGTTACTGACTGCCTGGATCCTCTGACTCATAAAACCACAGTCCTGCTGTCGAGAGTGGTGGGTACCTGTGGTGTGGGTCATCACGATTCCAACTCCATGGGAGAGGCTCCTAGTGTTGTCTGACACGTTGCAGCACAACCCAGAGCACCATCTTTTCCAAGGGGGAGGTGTCAGGGTATTGACCCCAGCCCCATGTAGGTGTATGCCTTTACAGTCCTCAGTTCTCACCTCAAATCTTCCAAGCCTGTGTCCCAAAGGTGAACCAGTTTACCTCTGAGACTGAATTGATGAAACGCTATTTTCAAGCTCAGTATTGGCACCTAGGTGGCCTTTCCAAAACAGCAAGTGACATTTTCATAAACTTTGGTTTGCAAAGTGGGTCCTTCAGTGGTGAAGTGGCTCCATCCAGCTGTGTTGTGTTGTCCTATGCAGTCTCAGGAGGGAGAGACAAAAACGAGCCCACACTGATTTACTTCCTGATAGCTTTTTCACTAGGTAGGCACGGGAAGATGCTGCTGCTGTGTGTGAACACACTTGCTGGCTTCATCAATTGGAACAGTAAGAGGAGAGAAGCTAGGCTTGGGAAGTTACACTCCTGGTACCTGAAAACCTGTTCATTGTTTTAAACTGATGCTGCAATCAAAAGACTCGTCATAAATTCCATTTGCAAACTTAGGCACAGGCATCCTTGTGGAAATGATTTGCCCCTGTTTCACTTCTGTTTAAAATTGGGCTTTCTGTTATTTTGATAATATGTGCTGACAAGAATTGTTTGGGTGTGATATTTTGATGTTTGCTACTTCTCATTGCTTAAACAGTAAAATCACCCTGAATCCATTGCAGTGGAGCAGACAGATGGAAAGAATGATCTAAACTTTAGCTACCTCAATGACATTTTGATTCACTAATGCTATGGTCCTTGTTATTCCGAGTTAGTTTATAGATGCATAGGAGGTCTCTTTTGAATACAGACATGTAATTACAGTGACTCCTCTTTTGAGTGTTTTGCCCCGTTACTAACTGAAGTACCTATTCTCATTTTTATGATATTGCACTCATACTGTAATACAGTCAGAAAGCTCTTTCAAAAATACTTTCCGTGTCAGTGGTAGCAATTGGATAGAACATTCTTCAGAATTTTTTGTTTGGTTTTTTTTGTTTGGTTTTTAACTGCACCGTTACCCTTTTCCCCCTGCTTTCCCTGAACACATGTGCATGCTTGTCTTCTTCCTCATCTTCATTTCTGTTGGATGGAATCCTTTCTGGGTAAATCCTGTCTCTTGTGAGCTTTTTTGATATATAGTCTCTTTGTTTTAAGACAGCTGTAATGTCAGGCCCACCCACACTGTGCTGTCCCTATTGCTTTGAAGCCAATATTTCAAACATAAAATAGCCATCAAGTCTTTGCTTTGGTTCTGCTTGCTGGGGATGGCATGAAAACAAAAGTTTTGTGTTTGGGGCTTTCATCTAAGTGAGCCAAATCAGTAAAAGTCTCAAGGATTTCAACCAAGGACTTGTCATGAAAGCTACTTTTGACAAAAAGGTTTATCAAAAGAGAGGAAAGCTCAAAGAATGTGTGTGTGCATGCTGTATATCTGTAGCTTTTTGGTGATTTTTTTTTTTTTTTTTTTGGTGTGTGCTTAATCTCTTCAGATTTAGACAGGATTGTGCCTCTGGATTCTGCCAGCTTGGTCTGTAGTGGGAGGGAGAGCAGTCTGACTCCAGACAGAACAAACTGGCATGACATGGGTTTGTGCTGCTGGACCAGCGCTGCTCTACCCCATCGAGAGGGTATGGAAATGCTGCTGTGTGAAGTCATTCCCTTGCCAAAGCACTTACACAAATCTGTTCACAATCTTTTGCTTTGTCCTTCCGAAAGCAAACTGAGGGAAAATAAAAACATGACCAAGGGACACAGAACCATTTTCATCTAGTGGCAGAAGTTTTTGGTGAGTAGGTAGTACAGTGATGTTTTGAAGGCTGTAGCTGGGAAGTGTTTTCCATCTACCTACAAAAGATTTCTTTTATTTAAGATTTTTATAGGACAGCATCTCAAAAAGAAAAGGAAATATGCCTGACGGTGTATTGATTCACTGTAGTTTAGCGCTAAGGGAGTAACTGCCAGGGAAAATTGAAGCCAGATACTAGGCATATAGGATTCCCAACTGATTTTCCCTACCTCCGACAGCACATGTAGCATGGCTAGAGTGCTCCAGCTTCAGGAATGTTGATTTCTTTAGGCAAATACTGATGTAATGACAGAAAAATGATGCTTGATTTTAATTGCATAATAAAGTCTCATTTGTTCTGATAGTCTGTAGAAAAAGAGCACGTTTGCGACGTTCAGGCACATCTATGAATCCAGGGTTTAGGGACTGATTGAGTCCGAAGTTCAGGTCCTGGGTCACTTCTTGCAGGAACTTTGATTTTTTTAATTATCTTTTTTTTCATTACTGTTTTCTAGCTTCAAAAATTTTTGAAGTGAGATGATTTTCTGATTGCTTGTAGCTAGCCAACTTGTTTACCCAGGGTATTTTACGTACAATCTGTTGTCACATCCATTCATGATGGGAAGAAGGCCATCATGCCTAAGGAAAAGCAGTTGCAGTGGGTATTGCTTTATATCTTTTTGGGCATGTAATTTTTCAGTGAAAAATTTTTCAGTGTCTCTTTTGGTATTCAATTTTTGATAAATTATTATTGATAGAGGAAAACAATAGTATCTTTTGATCAGAAGCATGACTAAATTCAAGGTGCCAAAAAGATGCAATTGCACAATGTACTTTGATTATATGCCTGTGTTTTTACGTGTGCATATGTTTCTTGTAAATTCATATTGTATGACTGCTTAGTATGACAATGGATGCAATACAACACAGAGGACAAATCTAGGTAGTTTCTGACTATCGATGTGATGTCTTGAGGACTTCTGTGAGATGTGTCAATGCTCTTGAAAGAAACAGGAAGTATGGAAGTATTTAAAAATCTATTTTGGCAGTGTAAGCACTGTAACTAATCCAGTCCTACAGAAGCTAAAAGATCTGTATAAAAACATATTGCTGGGCAATGGAAGTGACCTCGTACAGATGTCATCTGTAATTACTCTTCTTGTCCTTCATTAATTTCTAGGTTCAATCTGCTCTGCTCTCATTGAAGCAGAGTTTAGTACTGGTTTTGCTTTGTTGCATGTCTTCTCATGAGCAAGCTTTGCTAAGGGTTGGTGAAGCACCCCAGAAATCCCAGAATGATTAGTAGCTACCAAAGTGAGTAGTAAATATTTTTATGGATGGCACCTCAGAAGCTAGTCCCTTTCCCACTGAATTTCTGTCTGGGTCAGTAGCAAGTGAAATGTGATTCTCATTGGAAGAAATGTGTGTTTTGTAGATAAGATAATACAGATGAAATTCAGTGTTTCAATAGTATTCTGCTTTTTTTACTTGTTTTTAATGTGGTTATTTCTGCAAGCCATATGAGCAGAAAGGACAAAGGAAGGCTCAAGTGTTCACTTCTGGGCTCCTCTGCTTCCTGTGCTCCATTGGCATGGGTTGTCATGCTGTGTCTGCAGGACAAAATGGGGATCACAGGAGCCAGCGATGGGTTTTTGCAGCAAGCCCCATGTTGGGTCTCCACTCCATCAGTGCACAGTGTTGGCACCTCAAGGCAATGCTTGTGGAGCTGAATTCACAGTGCCCACATGGGAGAGCGCACTCCTGGAGCCACCCATCCCGGCAGCCAGGCTGTTTGCTCTGATTGTTCCCAGTTGAATGTTTTAGAGGTACCTGGGCTTTCGGCTGCTGGGCAGCTTAAAACAGCACTGCCACTGTGGGAAAATGAGTTAGTCTGGGAAATGCAGGTGTCATGGCCTCACAGCAAGGACAGTGCTGAGGAAAGGCTCTTGTCAGATGAGAGTAGATGTGCCAATTGCTAGTGAGGGCACTGTGTGGAAAAACCTAGTGGGGAGCAGCAGCCCAAACAACATGGGAATGGTTATCCAGCAGGTCTGCCCCTGGTGAGGACTGAGTGCTTGCACAGGAGTGCTGATACTTTGTGGTGCTGAGAGTGGTGGGGAGGCCGGGGGAGTACTGCTGCTTCCTCTGCCACCAGCTGCTTGCCGGAGACACTGAGTGGCGAGGGTTGCTCAGGGCAGACATGGAACACAGCGTGCTGGGAAGGGGCAGAGTTGCCTGCATGTAAGCTCCTCTTTGACTCGTGCAGCCCTAGTGGACGCTTGGTGCTCCCTCCTGCCTTGGGAGGGCAAGGTGAGCAGGTCCCTGCAGCCCTCTGAGGGCAGCAAAGCACATGAGGGGCAAAGGCAGGCAGAGGGGGAAAGGTGGAGAGTGGGCAAGCACCTCACACCAGATTGCATCCTCTCTGAAATGTCTGCCTCTGTTTGGAGAGTGCTAAAGTGTCTGCCTGTATTTAATGTCCATGCTTTGCAAATGGAGCTGAAAAAACAAGTGACATCTGCGAGCCCTCATCCATCTGAACTTTAGGGGGTTTGTTCTGACCAAAGTTAAAGCTGCTTTATCCTTACTTGTAAGACTGAGAGAGACCTTCTAACTCCCCTCTTGGTTATTTCTCCTATAAAAATTTCTTGGACATTATTATGTCATAGGAAAAGGACAGTTTTGTCTCTATGACTTATTTAATTTGATTAGCTGTTGTCTCTGTTAATTAGCTATGAAATAGTCCAAGAGCAATGCTATCTGACTCTCCAAGGCATGTATGAGGAAGTGAAAGGAAAATAAGCTGTCCTCTACTGACTCATGGTCTCTGAAAGAATAGAGAAGACGTAAATAACACAGATAGGCTTTATAAAGACAGCAGTCAGAGTAAGCCAAGTAGCCTCCCATATTTTTCTTAAACTGTGTTATAGGAAATGGTTTTGAATTGTTTTATTTCCTAATAGTCATGTCCTTATTAGCCTTGGGTTTTTCCTTCCCATACCTCTCCTGTGGGGTGTGTTGTACGTGGGAATTTCTGTAGCCTGTAAAACCTAAAAACTTGTGATAGAAAAACAGTTTACGATTTACAGAATCATTAGTCTGTGTTCTTGCCCGCTTGTCTACGTGCGTATGCTGAAGTATCCCATGTTTTATTGTTGATGTGGAAAATGTTAGGATTATGCAGACTTTATAACTGGCTACTTATGATTTTATTAGTCTTCGTAAATTAAACGTCGTCTTTATTTTAGGAAGGACATGTCAAAATGCCAGGATGAAGGGATTGAAGGAGAAACTCTATTGTTCCCTTCAAATGCAAATTCTTTTCTCCCTCTTTCTCCTCTGCACTTTGTAGGGTGGGTGAAATAGCACAGCTTGCCTGAAGTTTGAGCTCCCAGTTGCAGGGAACCCTATGACATTACCTTTGTAGTTAAATGTGCAAATTCCTTTTTTTTTCTTTTTGTTGTTTTCAGAAACTCATGAAATCATAGCAAATTTTTCCTATTTGAACCATTTTAAGTCTTGCAGAAAAGACCACTACTGCTTCTTATTTTTTCTTTCTCCATAACTGTATACATTTTCAGTAAAAGCTGTGTGCATTCAGAGGGTATTTGTATTCAGGTTTTTTCCCCATTTTATTGGTTTGATTCCTAAATGTTATCAGTGAGTTAGAGCTGAGCTCTTTTAATTCAAATGGCATTATGCCCAATCCTCTGAGATTAGCTGGCAAGCGATTCTGGGCACAGTGCCACCTGGCATTTCTCAGAAGGGGGCTGCTAATGAAACACCGGAAAAAAATAAGATTGTTCCAGACATGCAAAACTCTGAAGTTGCAAGGAGTGAGGAGTGACAGAGCTTTCACAAACACACCCAATATTCTGTGGCACGACTCGGAAACTGCTCAGGAAATACCATCCTAATACCTCTGCAGAAAATTGATATTGAAAGGTACTCTTAGTACAAATAAATTTTCCTTTTTTGAAATTTGTGACTGAAGTGTTCATTTCTCTTTTTTTTTTTTTTTTTTTTTTTTGGCACTTGGGCTTATGATTAGGCTCTCTGGGTTATGTGCAGCGCAGCTTGGGCTCCGAGAGCTCTCAGTCTTTTAGGACCTGCAGTTCTCTTCTGATTTGTCTCACCATGGTGCAGACTCACAGCTTCCCACAGCACCAGTCTTTAGGTGGACAGCCATGTCCTTCCAGGGTCCACAGTCATAATGAATCTGCGCAAACGTCCTTGGGATCCTGTCTTGGATCGAAGGAAAGTTTGCTTGCTGCAAGTGACTTTCAATGCAGTGTTTCCAATTTAGTGACTGACATTTTCTGATTATAACTTTTGTTTCATCAGAAAACCTCGAAAAAAGCTCAGTGCCTGGATAAATAGGTCCCAAGACATTTAGGGCTTTATAGGTCTAGACTAACATCTAAAAACTAGCAGGCTGCCCAAGTAGATTATGCATCATGTATTTAATATGCTCATGAATTAAAATGCCACTTACCAAACAAGTTACCAAATCCTGCATCAGCTGAAGTTTTCTGTACACACTTGAGAGGTTGTCTCATATATAGCATGTGACAGTAGGCTATAGGGCACTTATTTACATAAAAAACCTGAGAGAGGTTCATAAAAAGAGCAATAAAAAAGAAGCATACAGTAAGAAATCGTTCTTCAGTTAAAAGAATAAGCATATTGTTTGTTTTTTTTCTTAAGGTCTTTTGTCCCTTCAGCTTTATTGTCTGCTTTCTGTGTGGAAGATTAGTAGTGGTTGCAGACCAGAAGTGCCACTGAGGCAACCTTGAGCAACTGGTAGTTTCTTCATAGTTTTCTTTCTGTAGATGGTAATCCTGCATTTCTTCCAAGAAGTCATATTTTCTTGTTTTCTGAATGTAATATAATATAATCAGATGTTCAAACCCTATTGTTTTCTTGCTGGATCTGTCTTCTGTATTCATCCTCCATCATCATTTTTCTTTTACAGTGTCTATTTGTAGACTTTAGAAATAATGACAGGGTGGGAGGTGAGGGAGACAAAGGGATAGATCCATGTTAGCTCTCAGAACACAGAGATTCTCGAGGTACTGTTGATCTAAGAGAGGAAGAGATTTATCATTCTCAGTTTACTGCCCTGACTTCTACCTGGGACTCACTCTCCCAGGACACTTCTGATTCCTGATGTGAGAAAGGGTAGGGACTTATTTAATTACTCTGAAGCCTGCACTAACCAACCTGTGCTGTCAAGTGAAAGTGGGATGATGTTCTTCATCATGGTTTTTTATATAGTTCTTCAAGGGAGAAAAAGCTAACATATGAGACAGCCAAACCATGCAGCAAACACTTATGGGTTTGTCAGGGACAGTGAATGGGTCTTGAATTCCTGCAGCACATATGGAACTTTTTGAACTACATTGATTTTGAATCTAGAAAGCCTAGGTAGAAGGTAGGATCTGCTCCTTTTAATGTTCTTGCAAGTCTTAGCTGTTAGCTTGCTTCTAGTTTTGTGGTTACAGATTTGTGTCAGTGTGATTAATGGGCAATGCAAAGTATGCAAAAAAAAAAAAAAAACAATGAAAGATTTTCCTTCTGCAAGAGACAAGAAGTAAAAAGGCAATACAGTGCTTGTGCTCAGTAATCACAGAAAGCAGAGCAGCTTTTATTTACCAGTTGCAGCATCTGATTCCAAACTAGATTGATTTAGTGTGCATGATGCTGATACTTAAATGAATTTGTGAATTCGTGGATTTTATGTTATTATGTTTTCCTATGGCTGGGAATTTAAAAATGTCACATTAAGTAGCTGAATGTGTGTAGCATATGTGCTGTAGTACATTTTGCACACAGAAACACTTTGCATAGTAGTTGGCAGTATTTATATTACAAATGGCAATTTAATCAATGTGTCAGTTAAGCTTTTCTTATCACATGGATCTTCCTAAAGAGAAACTATTACATTTAAATGTGTAGAATATATATATCATATATATATATATATATATAAACATATGTAATATATATAACTAATGTGTGTATATATTATCTGTATTAATATATATAGTATATGTGTGTGCATATAGCTGATATTCTTCTGATCAATTAGGTCAGTACAGAGAGAGAGCTTTTTACAGCCAGTGACTGAGTTAATAACAAACAGAGAAAGATTTAGTATAGCTGAATGCTTTCGCATGGCTTTGGTCAAATTACTTAGAGGTGGAAATAATCAGTGGTTGAATTAAGTGAGAGGCCTGATACATACTGGAAAACCTCCATCCTCTGTCAGATGTTTTACAACTGTGATGAATGAGTTTGGATAAATAACGCAAACATGTGTTAAACAAGTTCAGGCCAAGTGCCCCATGGTATGGTAAACAGAAATTGTGCTTGAGGAATGTTTGAAAATATAAATGTGTGGTAGGGTGGTATGGTTAGAGCGCTGTGAGGATAGCCTTTCCTTTTACCCTGGAAACTTGCAAACTTGTCTGGAAGCTGCCCTGACCAAGGACAGAGTGGAAACATATGGAAAGGAGCCCAATTGAGTGACTCTTCATTTAAATTAAACAGTTATAAAAACTGTTGAGATGTGTAGAAGTTGAGGGGGAATTTAAGCAGGAAATCATTCTAAGTGAGGCTAGGCTTGCTTGAGGGTCTGTCTCACCTCTGTCTCTGTAGACAGCAAGAGAGGTGAAGAGCTGGTGCCCCAGTGGGTAGTGCACCATTGTTGGAGAGACATCGGCCAGCTTTTGTTTCAAAAAGGAAAATGTGTTGCCAAAGCAGTGGGTGGATTTATGTACAAGCTTCTCTCTGGCTGCTAATGCATTTAAGTGAATTCACTGATTCCCAAATGCAACTCAGAGAAGCATCTGGCACAGAGGTTTTTAGTTGTTGTGTTAGTTGATGGCAGTGAAAGGACTGTTCCGATATTTGCTTTGTATTTTCTCTCTGAGATCCAACCATGCTGTTGTGGAGCCTACAAGTATCACACATCTTGTTGCTGGATATTTTTCACCTGTGAAAATGGGATAGAATTTCCAAAAGTGAAGTTTCCACATGGTCTTTCATCAGTAATTTCCTGATTTTAATACATGTAGCTTTGAATACCTCTCTTCATCCTAATTGTGGTTCTTGGAAAGTGGAAAAGTACCCTACTTTTGCTTCATTTTTATATAGATGTGAAATACCCAAGTACTTTCACTGTTAGGTCTTTGTAGCCAGGTACGTAGACAAGTATGTACATCAGACTAAAGAGAGTATGAAAGTGTGTCTACTCTACTGGAGAAGCCTTTATATTACCAACAGTCTGAGTAGTAAAAAAAATTAGTAAGTGAAGGGCAGAACTCTACTGGAGCACAGGACAGCAGCTGCAGTGCTCTCTTGCAGGACTGTTGTGTGCGGTATGTGAAGCTTGGGGCTGTTGGCTACTCCGTGGTGTTACCTTCCCTCCTAGTGTGTTAAGCTTATCACAGTGCCTGTGCCACGTTCTTGGGATGCCTGTTCTTGTCCCTCTTGCTGTAAGACATGGGACAGCAGATGGAGCAGCGATGTGCCAGCCGCCTGCACCGCCTTGTGCGCCAGTGTGACCCCGGAGATGGCAAGGTGCAGGGTGCAGCCGTGGTAGAAATGCTGGGAGGTGAGTTGGCCAGCAGATAGCAGGGACCAAGCCTCCCAAGGCTACTGCAGGAGGACTGGCCATGTGCTTGATCTGGCATCTGCATCAGTTGAGAGTCATGCACTGACATGAATTTAGCCTGAGATCTTAGTGGTTCTATTGCAATTTATTCGTGAGGTTTGCTTTTCTTTTCAGTTGCCAAAATGGTGTATATTTCATGTGTCCCAGCAATTTCAGAATGATGTGAAACTTGCTGACCCTGAATTACTTTGACATCTGCTAAAACTATTTGTGCTGCAGAGTTTCCTTCTGCACATCTAATATTTCTTCATTACCCCTCTGTTGCAAATCCATCTCTCTTAACTTAATTTCTGTTAATTTAACTATTTACTTCAAGTATCCTAAAGAAATATCCTTCCAAGAACACAAAAACACATCAAGACACATGGAAAAAGTCAGTTACTTTGAGTTATGAGAACAAAGTTGGTTAACTAGCCTATTGTTTTTGACTGAGATCACGTCTGCTAGGAACTATGAGACTCTTACTTAAGGGATTGTTTTTTTTTTTTTGTGTGACTGTAATACTAAACCAAACCCAAGTCTTTGTCTATTGAAATGCTCTTTCTTCTTTACTCAAAATCAGTAAAGTCTTAGTTGAATTGCTGTGTCTGGGTTTGCAAATTTAAGGACGCAAAATGATTAGAAGATATATACAAAAACAAGAAGGTGTAGGAAAGATAAGGTACGAGTAAGGTTTATGACATAAGGAGGAGACTATTACATCAAGACATTGCAAGAGTTTTCAGACTGGGGAGGTCTAAATATTGAATTTAAATTAAAAACAATTGTTTTAGAAATCAATATTATCATCAGTAAATGTAATGAAAAATGGAAATAAATTAGCTGATGATGTGGCATTTTCATTGGAATTCTTTGTTATTATGTTTTTTAATAAATTTTTTGGGTAAAAAATCATATAGATGAAGATCTGCTGGATTCAGGTGCTGCATTTAGAAGCTTCCCAGAAGGGATCTTCATGATTGTGTGGCTGGTGCTTCTGGGTGAAGTACTAGTTAATACTAATCCTTAATACTGACAGTGTGTCTCAGTCACTGGCACATCTGTTGTATGTGAGGATTTTGTGGTGGATTCTTGGTCTTGGCCACTTCAAATGGGCAAAAAGACCTCCAACACTGAACTGGAACCAGTTGTGCCCAGCAGCATGGCTGTGAGATGGAAAGTCTCACATGCACGTAGGCAATGCAGGCTATTTACAGATGCACACACCGTTGTAAACACTAGTAGCAGTCTGAGGAGAAGTAGCTTTATCTGGTTTTCACCATCAGTTGCTGCTGCTCTTTTGCCTGTTGCTTGTTATCTGATGAGTGGTTAATACTTGCTGTCCAAATTTTTGAACAAACTGATGTGCTTGAATGCGTGCAGTTAATTATGAGGCTGCTTCCTCTGAGGTCCAAGAGCTAGTTAAATCCTGATGTACTCATGAGACTGGACTTGGGATCACTGGAACAACCTAGTCTTAGAGATAGCAACTGATGTATTTTGGCTTGTCTTAGGCTACAGTAAATCTTGGTATGAACTTTAAGCTCAGGAGCTCGTTCCCTTCTTGGCATAAACCTGTGATGTCTTTGCACTCAGACATTTTGCCTTTTGCCAAGCTGTCAGCACAGGTAAGGCATCCATAATTCTAGAGACAGTGGTTGTGTGCCTAATTTTTTTGTCTTTTTTGGTGATAGGTTGCTAGAATTTGCTTATTGCTTTTTGTTTACTAATACTGATTGAAAATGCAGGGCATCATTTGACACTGTTTAAAATAGAATAAAACTAGAAATCACACATGGCTAGTGTGTTGTTATTAAGTATTTTTAATGCAGGAGGCACTGATGTACTTGTTCATGAGCACACAGGTCAGCAATTCAGAGACCTATTTGTAAACTGAAACAAACATTAAAGATTGGCCTCTGCATACTTTTTAAAATTATACTTTAACCTCAAATTGGCTACAGTAATCTCTAAAGAAGCAATAAGTTCTATATTATTTTCTTTTCTAGGAATTTTCTCCAGCCCCCCTCTCCTGCATTATGTAATTTATATTTTAGTGTAACAACTATTTTCCTACTGTATTACTCTCTAGGGAACAATTTAGCATTAGTAAGGGGAAGAAAGACATGACTTCTCAAGTCTTTTCCATCACCAGTTGCTCTAATATGGTGATGTAACATTTGACCTTGTTATGCAGCCTTTTCCCTTCTGTAACCCTTTGACTTTTACAGAAGAGCAGTCACAGCATTTTTTAGACATGCAGAAGTGCCCTCCTTTGAAGTTATCAACCCAAAGTACTGTTTCCTGCACTTCAGAACTGAAGAGCATATTAGTGCCTTTTGCATTCAAGTGGAGAGGACCTGTATAAATAAATCATTGAAGGGAAGTATGCTATGGTGCCTGTTCCATAGCTGGAATGAGTAGGCTGAAGAGGCAGAGGCTCTTTATTTTGATACTATGTTGGAAAGGCTGTAACTTTCGAATAAGTCTTTTTAGTGTCCCTTTTTATTTCAAGAAAGGAAGGAAGGCTGAGCTGATTGAGCAGTTTGTTCTAGATCTGTACTGTGTGCATGGACGTACACAGTGTACCTGCTTCACCTCTGTTGTTTCCAGCAGAAGCCTTTCCCCATGTGTTCAAAGTCATCAGTAGGCATCAGATTCAATGGGAAATGGCAAATTCTGTGTTCTAGCTTGCAAAATTAGAAAGGATACACAAGAGAAGCAATTTGGAAATGGAAATAAAAGCTGTGGTGATAACCTAATGGGAAGTGGATTCGAAGATGCCTTGCTGTTCCAGTTTGTTCATAGTTTTCAGCTTATAGAGGGCAGGAAATGCTTTTTTTGGCATTGGCCTGGCAATAATCTCCCCAGCCTGACCATGAAAGCCAATTCTAAAGAAGATTTTTTCCAATGAACTCCCTCTGCATTTCCTTTCTCTCTCCAGATATAACTAATTTAAAAACCCTAGGGGTTTTAATCATTGAAATTCTTGAGCTATTCAGGTTTCTTGGGGTTGTTGCTGTTGTTTTCTATACAGTTAAGTGATTCCTTGTTGACTCTGAGTTTTAATGTACCAGTCTGATTTTTACTTCATAATTTAGGTAAAATCTGCTGTTGTGCTCTCCTACAGTTGGGCTTTTTTATTGCTTATGTTCTCTTTTCCACAGCAGCAGTAGAAGACAACTGACAAAGGTTTCTACAGTAGAGAACTGGGAAAATAGTGGCGAACGGAGATATAAAACTAAGGGGAAAAGAATTAGCCCTTTTTTCACCCTGATCTCAGCCCACATTACCTTATATGTCCTTTTTTTTTTTTTTTGCTTTTGCTTATGAGTAAGCAGGGCTTTAATATGCTAAGTAATTTAGAAATAGAAACAGTGAAAGAAGTTTTGACACCATCAGTTTTTAAGATCTTAACATAATGCAGAGCAACCTACAGAGAACATCATCTTCCATAGCTGTAAACCCCAGGATCCAGCAGATGAAGACTAAGGTTTCCTTTTGCACTTAACTATATTAACACTTGCTTTAGCATAAATCATTGGCATTTGTTTGCCACAGTGTGTGCAGATAGTAAGACAAATGTTCATACTAATTCCACATGCATGTGGATGGGCCTACAGGAGCAAAAGAATAGTAATTTAGAGCTTTGTGAAGGGGAAACTCAGGCTAATGGTTTATCCATGACGTGGTTTGCTTGAAGCCAAGCAGAATCAACAGAAGTTTGATAGAAATGGTTGAGAGAAGAGATCGCTATAGTCCCATTGGGCTGCCAGAAGGGATGTGCTGGTTTTGGCTGGAGTAGAGTTAATTTTCTCCATTGTTGCTAGTTTGGGACTGTATTTTGGATTTGTGCTGGAAACAGTGTTGATAATTCAGCAATGTGTTTGTTATTGCTGAGCAGCACTTGCACAGAGTCAAGGCCTTTTCTGCTTCTCCCACCATCCCACCAGTGAGGAGTCTGGGAGTGCAGAGGTGCACAAGGTCTGACCCCAACTTATCAAAGGGACATTCCATATCATATGATGTTATGCTCAGCATATAAAGCTGGGGAAAGAAGGAGAAAGGGGGGAACACTGGGAATGATAGTATTTCTCTTCCCAAGTCACCGTTATGCATGACGGAGCCTTGCTTTCCTGGAAGGAGCTGAACACCTGCCTGCCCTTGGGAAGTGGTGAATGAATTCCTTGTTTTGCTTTGCTTGTGTGGGCAGCTTTTGCTTTTACTATTAAATTGTCTTTATCTCAACCCATGAGTTTTCTCACTTTTACTCTTTCACGTCTCTCCCTCATCCCGCTAGTGGGGGAGTGAGCAAGTGGCTGCATGGGACTTGGTTGCTAGCTGGGGTTGAGCCATGACAGTGCTGGAAATTCCCTTCTACCAACTATCTGTATAAAAACCTTCTTCTTATAAATCTCACAGAATTTCTTACATGTTGCTGTAGTTGATATTGAACCTCCGGCATTGGCTAAAACCTGGAATCAAGGGCAGGGAAGCCTCCAGGACATTCAGGAATGATGAGTTCAGAAAGGACTTACCCTGAAAGGATGATTTCTAAATTGCTTGGTTTCTCACTCTGTCTTTCCATGCTTCTGAAGAATGAAATTTAGTTATCCAGAGCTGATTGTTTAGGCATTACTGCTTTTTTTAAGCACTATTGTTTTCATATTAATGGCACTCCAGACCTTTGTCTCTCCTGCTGTCTGTTCCCGCTCTTGCCTCTGCTCTTCTGTACTTATCTTTGAATTGTTTTTCTGTTGTTGCATGCCCCTGATTCCCCATCCTCAGGGTCATCACCTTTCTTTTTGGTCTTTGGACTTTTCTTATATGCTACTCATTTTCCCACAAATGATTGACTCTCGTTTCATATCTTTTGGAAACACAGGAGCAAGAATTAGGGAGGACACTTGCACCTGGAGGAGGGGATACTTTTTTTCAGTGAACTTAAATGTATAATCATTCTTGTGCTGACAGTTTTATGTTAATTCCCTTGTGATAGAAGTTAAGATGTTTGACATTTAAAAAACCTTTAGCTTCAATATATCTTCCCAAAGCAGGGTTTCTGCCCTGTATACTCTCCCTGTGGAAATCCAGGCACTGTTTCTGCTGGGGACTTCTTGCAGCAGCAGGAATGCCGATTTCTGCCCTCAAAGGGGCAGGAAAATCGCTAAATGCCAGTGTACAGAATTGCTCTGAGGTGCTGGCTCTATAGGGTATTTTTCATTCCCAGGGGAGATCCTGCCCTGGAGTTCTCCCTGCTTGTCTGTCCAAACCCACGGGCTCCCTGGGGTTTGCAGGTGGCTCTTTGCACTCTGTGCTTTGAGCCTCTGCCAGCATGGCTTTAGGGGATGGGATAGGAAAGGGTGTCCAACTCTATTTTGTCTTTCCCTCCTCCCACTCCCCACCTGCGGGTCCTTTACAGAGAAAGGGAATAAGGATGCAGGCTTGAAGCTGAGCTCTTCTCATATGCGTGCGTAATAGGATCCTTTCCCAACAAAGGATTCCCCTCTCCCAGTGGGGGCAAAGGATCCTGCTCGATGAGGGGACCCACTGTCCCAGATAATTAGCTAAGCAGCTGCTGTGTGTCTGAATGAAAAGGAGGGGAGGGAGGTTTTATCTCTGACGGGGAGTCGGGGCAGCATTCCTTGGAGGCAGCCTGCACATTCCTCCAGAGCAGTCGGTGCTGACAGTGACGTGAACTCAGCTTCCCAAAATTTGTACGCAGCCACTTGCTTGGCCTAAGGTCCTTTACTGTGGGAAAACTCCTTTCTTGCACTAAGTGGTAATCATTTAACCCTGGATCGGTGGGAGAATATCTAGCTTGTGTTCATATGTGACATGTTTTGCTAATTAATGCATAACTATTTATACAGAGAAATAAGAGCAGATTCTGAGAAAAAAGGGAAATTTGCAATAAGCAAAATGAAGTAATCTCAGCAGAAGCAGCAACTGTGTTAATGCTGGAGTGGGCAATGTGCCTGTGAATGAATTCCTTCTCCATGCATTTTCTAGGGAGTCTAGGGAGAAAAGCAGCGTGCCTTGTCTGGCCAACACATTTATGACTAACTTTCATGGACAAAAGGAAAACTAAGAAAAGAGCCTGTTCTTGGCACAGGACCAGATCTTTCTTAGAGAACTGCTTTAATTTGTTTGACATACAGTGAAAGACTGGCACACTACGCTAATTAGTGTTATATACAGTTTTTTTATAGTTCTACAGCGCTATATGTACCTGTGGGCCTACTCGAGTGAAGTCTACCGGGCTGCTTCCTGATGCCTGTTCACAGGATTGGACCCGTATGCCTGAATTCTTGCTGTGCTGCTCAGACTTTTCCCTAGTTTTATAGTTGTATACATTCATTCAGATAAAATAACACCCAATTAAAATTGGTATAGTGCAGTAATAAATTTAGAAGTGTGGCGCTTGGCACTCACAAAAAGAGGGGTTTTATTGTTATAAACATTTTTCTTTATTCTTTTAAGTGTGGGGTTTTTTCCCATCAGTGCTGCTGGAAGGTGGGCAGTTCATTTAAATTCTGACAGCCTATTACTATTAGCACTAGTACTTCTTCCTAGTGAGCACTTAAAATAAGGTTTTATTCATTGTTGCAGGGAGAGTAATTAAGTTTTTAGTTTCTAATTACTGAGTGGTTTGCTAGTGGCTATTGAAAGCTAGAGAATATTGCTACTTCTGTCCCATGCAAGGTAGAAATGAATGGCAGGAAATGTTTCAAATGTTGTTTAGGTAGATATGCACCAGGTACCCTGCTAATGTAATCAAATGTGGAGTTAATCTGCCTTTTATGTTTTTGTAAGGAAAGGAGCTTCATCGTGAAATTATAGTTTAAAGAAAAGAGGCATGGATGGGAGACATGGAGGTCATTCAGGCAGCAGCAAGTGAAGCAGAGCAACTCCCATTTGTGCTCAGCCAGATGTTCACGAGCCTTTGCCAACAGCTCAAAAGACTGATGCTATATAAATTACTATATCCCAGGGACTAATTCAATGGGTGTGATGGAAGAAGAAGGGAGGAGGATGGTACCCTGTCGGTCAGAGGTCAGGTGTAAAATGGGAGACTGAACCAAGCAATATTCAGCCAGTTCTGCGCCTTCTTTTATTGTGGAATGAAAACATTCGTTTTTCTCAGAGAAAGCAGAAGAAAAATTAGTACTATAATTAAGAATATAAGGACCAATTATTATTTTCTTTAAAAAGTCCCTTTTCTCATGTAGTCAAAAGAGTTGAATACACAGTGAAATTTGAGCCTCTGACAGTCATCTTTGAAAATATAGAATCCCTTTTGAAAGCTGCTAGTGGTCCAATAAAAGATCTTTAAAGACTTCCTTTCTGAAAAGATACTGATTTCAAACCAAACTGCCTTCCCTCCATGGCTACCTTTGTACCAAATTCACCTACAGAAATCCATTTTCACTTAGCATAAGTTATTTTTCATAAAGTAAAAGCAAATAAAAATATAGAGTAGTAAATAATATTTTTCTTTTTGAGCGTGAAGCCTTCTCTCAAGCAAAGTTCTGCCATTGCAAGAAAATAGGCACTTGTAGGTTGCTGCCTCTCTCATGTGTCTGTCTCTATCACAAGCCCAGTTATTTTGATGCCATGACTCTGGAAAGAAGTGCTGAGCTAAGGAAATATCTTTGTCTTTTAAGGATATATGCCTACCCACTATGATGTGGATGATAATTTAATAAATATGACTTTTGTTTTTTGCAAAAAAAATAAATAAAACTCAGGCCTTGGTTTTCTATCCATTTCAAAAGAGTTGACTCTGATTTTGGATGTTTGAGATTTGCAGTGCTGATGCTTTTTAATTTCCTAGGCTGTCCTCCAGTCTACAGGTTAAAAGCAGGGTTTCAGGGATAATAAAGTACCAACTCAGCATCCCAAACAGTATTGCTCAATCAGTGGGAAGCCTGTGAAGAGTGCAGTTTGCTTTTGTAAAATAAAGAAATAAGCAGTGCCCTCTAGTGTTAGTTAACACCAGAGGGAACCACCAGGAGAATTTTCTATCATTTTGGTAAATGCAATGAAACCTATTTCACAGCTGCAGATGCACTTCTTTATTTCTTTAAGAAAAGTGTTAGAAAATGACTGCAAATGTCCTGCTTATCGGGACATAACTGTCAGAAACGCCATCATTAATAGGTAGATACAGTCAGATGTCACCAACTCCCTGACCTACAAACTCCCTGACCTGTTTTATCTTCTCAAATCTTGAAGTATATGCATGTACTATGTCTCCAGTCTGTACCTAAGCTGGGGAAGGGCAGAAAAGGTGTTTTACCAAAGGGCCAGAGACTTGCGAAGTTTCAGGGAGAGGTGTAGCAGCTCATGTTCCTGCTTGAAGTTCAGAGATTTGGTTTCTGGCATAAAGCAGTTCTGGTGTACATATTCAAGCTTATCTACACCTTGTAACAAAGAAGTGAGCAGATGAGTCTTTTGGACTGTCCTTGGAACACCTCGTGATAGTAGCAGGCTGGATTCCTGTTTCAAAGCTGTAGGCATCATTTGTTTCTGTTTAAGACAACTCCGTCAGGGATGCACCATGGGAATTAGTCACCTCTCTGCTTTAGCACAAAAGGTTATTTCTAGGTCTGTTTAATAGGGCAACACTTTAAACTGTTCATGTAAAACAGCAAACATTGGAAAACATTTGCTATCTGGTGTCAGAATTATCTACAGTGTAAAAACATCATAAGCATCCTCTCTACAGTGTAAAAACTTCATAAGCATCCTCTCTGTTTTTTCAGAATTTGATTTTCTACCACAGAAAAAGAGTATAGAAGTGCTTTTTGCCTTTCAGTTTCTGCTAATGCATTTTCATAGGCTTAGTTGCAGTCTGGTTCTTTTGGGATAAACCTGAAGATCTGTGGTATTAAAGTTGTTGTTGAAAAATGGGAATTCTGTAAGGCCTTGAGAGCACCTTAGGAAGTGTCCCTGAGCTGTAAATCTGTCGTATGCATTTACTGTTTCCTGAAAAACATCTCACACAGTAAAAGTACAGGTTTTTATAAGGGGATCCATGCAGTACCTTGGCTTACAAAGGCTTTCCTGCCCTGGGTGAGGTTCGTCCTGGATTAATGTAGCACAATGTAATCATGACTCCATCCCACTTTCCTCCTCGGTTTATGCTCCCCGCATGTTTCTGGTGGCTGCCCACACTGTAAGAAGTGCTAGACTTATGTTGACAGTATATTGCCCATGTGTAAGAATAAAAGGTGAAGAGGTGAGGGACTTGTATATCTAAGCTGATTCAACAGGATTAGCTCTGCATGAGGAGGGACCTGTGAATGTCTTTAGTAGTAGGTGTCAGATTTGAGGTGACTTTCCTGGACTGGCACTCCTCAGAAGGGTTTTCAACTCAGCTCAAGCATTTGTGATATGTGCTGCTGTCTTTTTGCCATGACTGGTGTCAAACTTGATACTTCCAGTAGTTATTGATTCTTAGCTCTAATGCTGGACTCCTTTTTTAGCTGCAGTCAATAACAAGCAGAGAGAGCATTGTTTGTGCTGATTGCCAGAGATGATGTTATGCTCTGTGAAAGACCAAGGAGAAAAATGTTCATCTTTGCTCCTCTGAGATGTACCAAAACTCTTCACACACCAGTGAAAACAACCAGTATTATGGTATCATAACAATAGTTTGTTAGGACTTTACCCCAGGCTGGGATGATGATTCCTGTTAAAGACCAAGACCAACAGATGGCATTTGTTAGGACATTGATATTTATGTACAAAGTTGCCAGCACTTTAAGAAATGGTGCCTCTCTTAATTAAGATGATAATGCACTGCCTTGTTTGGAGACATTCTGCTCATAATGATGATGGTGAATTATGAATAGAGGAAAATTAGTAATAACAAATGCCAGATGGAGGTATCTTTCAAAAAGGAATATTTTGTGTAATAATGGCATGTAAAGTTGACAGACTGAGTCTTAGAAGATCTTTATTATTCTTTAGGCTTTCCTGACAAAATTACTCTTTATCCTGCCAAGAAATGTAGTTTCACATGCCAGTGTGTTTTTAAGTGAGAGTAATTAAAGCATGCCTCTAAGTTTATGGCTTGAAGTGAAGTCTGTTCCTCCAGTGTTTTGTCAGGAATCTATAAAAAGTGCAAGAAAGGAGATGACTTACAACAACAATAGTTTTGCCAATTCTACACGTTCTGCCTTTGAAATCAGAGACAATTAGGGATGAACAAAACTATTTTCAAAGTTTAAAAAAAAAAAAAAAAGAAGTGTCATTTTTCCTGAAATTTTACTTCTCATTTTTCCTTTGGTTGAAGATGACTGTTGGGAATAAGAAATGTTTCTCTAAAAATAAAACCCACCTTCTTTAATTGAAGTTAAAAATGATTACTGAGTTAGAAATTCTAGGCCTTTTTTGAAGCTTCCTGAGAAAGAGAAATAAAATTTAATTTGGTTTGGTAGTGTAAAGTAGTAATTAAAACAGAAATAGACAGGGGAAAGTAAGAAATAAAATGTTGGAGTTTAACAGATTTTCTTATAAGGATATTTTTACTTCATGGGCGTTCCAGCTTTTACCTCAGGACCTGCTGGCCACTGTCCTTTCATGATGATCTGGGGATGAGGCAAAGTGTGTCATGTGAGGTGACTGTGAAGATTTGATTTTCCTTTGTAATTGCCCTCAGACTGCATTAGAGTAATAAAATTCAATTTAGGGCTGTAGAAGTGTTGCATAAAGTCTCTTTCTATCAGAAATGCTAAGCATAGTAGACTAGAAAGATTTGAAGAGCATACCTTCTACTCCATCCCTGCATAGTCACAAATTTTTTCCAAATTTGCAAGGATAAACTTGAGATTCACAGTCCAAGATTTCTTCCAAAGGACAAACATTGTATCAGAGTTCAGAAAGACAGCAGATGAGTTGCTTTTGTCTTCTTTAAATTATTTATGTGAGTATGCATTAGTAGGGGAATATATGAAGTAATATATTTCAGTATTGGATGATGAAAAGAAGGCTTCTGCTTCATTTAGAAAAAGATCAAGATCAGTTTTCATGAGAATAAAACACTGTTTTGAATTATGCTTAGAACAGACTGTCCGACTATTTCTGGTATTAACGTTCACTGCTATTGTAGAAAGGATTTAACAATAGAAAGATGAGAACATGAGAAAAGAATGTCTAGAGGGAAGGCAGTCAAGGATGGGATTCAGTGGCTCTAGTTTTGATAACAAAAGCAAAGAGTGCTCTCAGCTGATTTTTTTGAGATTAATTTGGTACTTTCAATAAGCCCTAAATTTGTCTTAATGTAGAAAGAGCAGTATTTCTAATTGTTTTCAAAAACTCCTGAGAGAATTGATTCTCAATGATCTCATTGAAGCTATTGTGAATTTACCTGGGAGATGCTATCTGAATTTATGGACAACTAAACCATGGTTTACACACACATTTTTAACTAAGAAGTCCTGTATATATATTTTTTCAAAAGCTGATTTCTTTAAGAGCAGTCTTCCTAATGGAAAATGGGTGCTATGACTCTTTTGAAAGCTGTACTACATTTTTGCCATGTTGTCAGTTTCTTTTATGCTGAACTTCTTTCTGTTGTCTTGTTTGTTTTTTTTCCCCAGAAAAACTTTACAATTCCAATGGACGGGAACTGAGACGGGCACTTTTTTCCTTGAAACAAATATTTCAGGTGAGCAAACAATGGCTGTCTATTCCGTGATTTGAACATTAATTTGATTTCTTTTTTTTTTTTTTTTTTTGATATTGGGAATAACTTACTGGCAAAAGAGACTTTTAAGACTTCACTTGCAACTTCTTAGGGCCCTTTTTTTTTTATGGTCTACAAACCTTTCCCTGTTCCTTCAGTCTGTCAGAAGGCAGAACCAGGTGTGGCATAATAGCAGAGTGAGTCGCTGAAACCTGCCAGGAAAGGAGAAAAGAAAATTGAAACTCTTAGGTGAAAACTTAGACTGCTTATTAGATAGTGACATAGTTCTGTATTGGGAAGACTGGAAGGGGAATGCTGGCCTTATAATGGACAAAGTTTAGGTTTAAGTCACATCAAAAAACTAGAAAGGGGTGTGGGAGACATGCAATGGATCTGATGAGGAACCAACATGTACTGGGAGATCTCTGAAGGTGTTTGAGCTTAGACTGAGTTTAGAGAAAAAGATTTATTGACTAATGATAAAGATACTTCATAGAGCTGAGGAGGACATGGTAGTGACTGATCATTTTCAGGAAAGGCATGGATTTGAATGTTAGTGTTCCTTATGGAGGAGACCTGAAATCAGGAGGATTTTGGGTCCCATGGGGAAGTAGACAATGTGATAGACAAGTGGTGTGGGTGATAAGAAATGTAATTGAAGTAAAAGCTTGTATTTTAGATTGGTTTTACTGGATAGGAAGGACTTGGGAATGCTTCAGGACTGGAAGGAAACTTGTTGGAGAGAATAGGTCAGGAGAAGTGAAAAAAAAACCCATCTGTGAGAATTAGAGCATAATACCTATGTGATTCTAAAATGGAATTCAGTATGACACATTCCATTTCCATCAGTAAATATAAGTGGAATCAATAAGAAGAGCACTTTTCCCCCTTTACTAATGGATCCAAATGGAGGATGACAACCTATAATCCTTTTTTTAGCTACAGGAGGTAGGTGGAAGGATTTCAACCCCTTAGTTTATAATTTTCTGCTTTGTTTTACATAGACATTTATTCTAAGAATAACATTTTAAAAATATGCAAGACTGCAGAATTTTCTAAACACACAGTACTTTTTATAGGTTTCCAAGTTAGTAATTTAGAATTTAGCAAATGCCACAATTAAGATTTTCTGAACAATAGGAGTGAATGGTGAAGGGCGGACCATTTAATGTAAAATTTTGGTAGTTGTAGATGCCTTCTGGGTCAGAAAAATGTCACTGAATTTTGAAATTTTTGGACAAAGGAGGAGTTCTAGTTCCAGAACAGTTTGGTCATCTCATCACTGCAGATTGAGAAAGCCATTGTCTCTTGAAGGCATTCCGAGGGAGAGACTATTTGAGAGTCACAAGAATGCAAGCTGGGTTTCCCTGTGAGCTTGCCAAGCAGGTGGACTGTGTGCTCAGAGGAAATCAGGCAGGTTTCCAAGAGTCTTCTATAGTTCCTTCTCTTTTTGTTCAGCTCAGCTGTTTCTGGGAAATATTTGTATTTCTCTGATTTTATGTATTCCGCTGGTTAATCTGGGCACTCACACATATTTAGAAATAAGTGCTAAGCCTCTCTTCCCATTCCCTGTACCTCCTATTCCCTCTCATCCTGAGTTCTTCCAATTTGGGTATTCATAAATGTTCTCTTCCATTTAGGTTATTTGAAGTCGAGTAGGTATTTCCGAGCCTGTAGTGCTCAGTGCTTTCAGTGAACATACCAATAAAATTTCTCTCTTCCAGCTGATCAGCTGGGTTTAAAAATGGTGAGAGGGAAGGGAAAAGTGATACACACAACTCATATCTGTGTATGAATTTAATTTTTAAATTTTAGCTTTTTTTAGTGTGACAGTTTCAAAGCATACTTTTCCTTGAAGAATTCAACTTGCCTGCTTTCTAATGCATGTGGTATGGAAAAGAATTTGGGAATTATCAGTTACCACCTTAAGTAGCTCTTTCTGGTAGAACTGTGGCCATTTGTTGAACAAACATACTGTTAAAAAAATCTTCATATACTCTTAAAGAACAGGTTCTCATTTGTGAGTAATTGCGAGGTCTTCCTCAAGCTGGAGAGCGTTCATATAATATGCTCAAGTGTTTGAGAGAGTACACTTTATTGAAAATGAGACCCTGTAAACCCCTGTTTACCTGCCATCTACCAACAGTTACCAGCTTTGCTAAGGGCATCCTTTGCATGCAATTTCAGTTTATCTCATAATTAACCCTGAGAGAGAGCATAAGATAGTTTTTGTATCTGTTTTAGAAAGAAAAGCTATTTCAATTTTTTAGTGAAGAAAAACACAAGTAAATTTAAGGTTATATTATAAACAAAACACCATTGTCCAAAAGGTCATACCTAATTTTTTTTTTAAGTCTATGACATGAATATATGTCAGGATTGGAACTTTATCATTATGTTAAAAGTTTTTTAAAAATGTTTTTCAACATATTTTTTTTTTAATTTTTATTTTGGATGTCATTATGTACAATATTTTAAATTCCTTGAGAGCGTAATATTTTGGAAATAAAAAGTTGACGTAAAAAACTGTCCTTATTTTCATTTGAACAAATTTTCAGAGAGACTTTTATGGAGACTTCATCATTTTAAATGCCAAGACAGTTCATATTTTTTTATAACTGTTTCATTATAGTTGAGTTAATTTGGCACAGTTCTGTGTCAGTATCATTTTTAATTTAAAGACCTTCAAGGTAATGTGCAGTGACTTACTCGCATTAAGTGGGAATAAGCCCAAGTTTTACATTGGCTATGATTTCCAAATAGTCGGAGCTCTTGATTTTTCACGCGAAGCCTCAGCAAAGCTCAGCAATGCTTGGCAAAAGCAATGCCTTTGTTTCAAAATTTAGATGAAAGATCCATTTGGCAAGTCCAAACTTGGAATTTCTCTTTGATTTCTTCTGGTGGGCTGGTTTTGGCAAAACGATAAAGGTTATGTGGAGCATTTTTCTTTGACAGTAATGCCATTCAGCTCCTGTCATTCATTTTGAAGGGCTAAGAGAGCCACAGTCATAATTTTTTTCTGGATTAAACTACAGTGTTCTTCTTCTGGTTTAGTAGTATGCTTTTTGACAAACAAACTTACAAAGTAAGATATAATTGACTACTAGTACAACTTATCTCCCTTTGAATGTGTTATCTGCCAGAATTCTGAGTTGCCTGGTTCTTTTATTTATCAGGGATTCATGATTTTTGTGCAAAGTGCTGAAATTCCCAAAGGCATTGGGCAGAATCCAGCTGAACATGGCACTTACAGAAAATTAGGCTTAAACATGTACTTAATTTCCTGATTATGATATCATAAGAGAGTTAAAAATGCAGGTGCTTAAAGCATTTAATTCAATATCAATCTTAAAAGCAAAATAATTGAGTACGAGCACAACAATAAACATGTATTGGGCTATGTGATCTACGTGATATTAAAAAAGTTGCTTTAACATGTCCTGTGACACAACTGGGTGTAATATAAAGCAGTCATATTTTAGAACCTATAAACAAGTGCTCCTTGTAGTTACAAAGCATAGTTACAAATCATGTTGATTTCATCATTTCAAAATACGAAATAACTGGGTAAGAATATGGTATTGCAAGAAAAATAAGAAAGCTATAAAACATGTTTCAAGTCTGTTGAAATCTATGATCTTGTGTAAATCCTCTTCCTAAAGTTTTGGAAAATATTTTTAATCTATCAATACATTAGGTTTTCTGGAAAGCAGACCTAAAGTGTGTACTTTAAAGTCTTGAGGAAAAAAGTCAGTTTTCTTTTAGGACTGTTTTCCCAACCAAATGTCATTTGACAATCTCCCATTAGTTTTCTCGAGGAGCCTAGATTCCTGTTTTGTGTTGTGATCAGAGTATCAAGGGACACAGTTACAAAATTCTCTTATGGAATTTTCTTCTATTGTTGAGAAATTCATTAATCATTGGACAATTGAGCTTTGTGTAAAATGTCACAAAGAACAGCTATGTAGGGGCCCTGGAGACATTATCTAGAAGGTGTTTGGATAGACACAATCTTATCAGTGAATGAAATCAAATGTCACACACTTCAGCTGCTAAGGAGTCATCAATCATCCTTAGGAGTGCAGAAGGAGTATTCTGTGTTTGCCTCACTGATCTCAAGGAAGGAGGTTGCTCCTTCCCCTCCTGCAAGCATGACTGATGACTCCTTAGGGTTTGAAGCTGTGTGACACTTGATTTAGGGGCTGCTGTCATCACTTGTGAGGCAGGCTGTCTGCCACCTCTCCCCTTCAAGAGCCCTCTTGGAAGGGTTCTTGATTAAGGCATGAAAAAGAGAGAAACCTTCATTTCTTTCCCAAATCGAATTCACCAGAGTTCTGCATGGCAGTTTACAGATCTGTTTAATCCTGTTTTACAAAGAAGTTGTCTCATTACTGTTTAGAGATTATAAATAAAATAGATATGATGCATTAAATGTCAAAATCAGTTTCTTAGTTTCATTAGCAAATAGAGTGCCGTCTAGACAATGTTACAGGCTGAGATCTAAACAGTTCTTAATGGGACTATGAAATGTGAACTACTTCCACCACAACTATAGCCTGAAAACCTAGGAAGCCAATATTCATTCATTGTGAATCTTTGAGTTGAAATGGGTAATATTGTTTAGTACTGAGCCCCTATCTAGTTGAGCTTCCTCAGGTATGCAATACAGTGCCTGACTGTTGTTTGATCTGTTGCTTATCTGCCCTGACAAATATCCCTGGTAGTGTCTGCTCTAGTTGACTTTTCTCATAATTTTTAATTCTTCTATTAACTGGGAGGAAAAACCCACAGTGTGTTGATGCATCTACTGTCTGCTAAAAGTCCAAAAGATGAAATTATCCCTATCAGCTCAGTGGCGTAAAACGTCAAGTAGAAAACAGCAATTATTGTAAGAAATTCCTTTAGTTTCATTAGACAAGCTTACTTCTTTTGTTTGTTTGGTTGGTTGGTTTGGTTTGGTTTGTTTTTTGTTTGGTTTTTGGTTTTTTGGCATTTTTTGTTGTTTTGGTTTGGTTTTGGTTTTGGTTTAAAAAAAGGGAAAAAATATTGATATCAAAGAATCATATAATGTTAAGGGGTTGGAAGGGACCTTAAAGATATCCAACTCCCCTTGCCATGTGAAGGGACACGTATCATTAGACCAGATCGCTCACGGCTTTATCCAACCTGGCTGTGAATACTCAGTCTTGGGGCATCCACAAGTTCCCTGGGCAACTTGTTCCAGTGTTTAACTGCCCTCACAGTAAAAAATTTCCTCCTAATATCTAATGTAAATTTCCCCTCTTTCAATTTTTACCCCTTACTCCTTGTCCTGTCACTACAGTTTCTGAGTAAGAGTCCCTCTCTGACTTCCCTGTAGACCCCCTTCAGATACTGGTCTCTCTGGAGCCTTCTCTTTTCCAGATTGACCAGCCCCCACTTTCTCAGCCTGACTTTGTAGGAGAAGTGCTCCAGTGCTCTGATCAACTTCATGGCCCTCCCTCTGGACTTACTCCAACATTTCCATGTCCTTCTGATGTTGGGGGCACCAGAAGTATATGCAGTACTCCACGTGGGGTCTCACAAGAACAGCATAGAGGGGGAGAATCACCTCCCTTGACCTGATGGCCTTGTTGTTCTTGATGCAGCTCAGGATTTTGTTGGCTTTCTGAGCTGCCAATGCACACTGCTGGCTCCTATTGAGTTTTTCATCCACCATCACCCAAAGTTCTTTTCCACAGGGTTGCTCTTACTTTCTTCTCTGCCCAACCTATAGGGATTGCCACGACCTGTGTGTAGGACTTTGCACATCATTTCATGAGGTTTGCATGGGCCCACTTCTCGAGGCTGCCAAGGTACCTCTGGATGGCATCCCTTCCCTCGAGCAGTAGAATTGATTCCTGGTGAATTTTCATTGTTGTCATCACTAGAAGCCAAACTTTTGCCTCACTGAAAGTAACAGGAGTTGGTAATCTCCATGCATGCTGCTCCATGTAAATAGAGAGAAGAATAGGAAAAAAGGGAACAATGTAAAGATAATGATGTCTTTGTGTCATGTTATGGCCATGCTTCTACGCAGATGTATATGAAATGAGTTAGAAAGGTTGTAAAGGCTGGTGGACAGAATAAAAAAAGTGGAGTCAGCAAGGAGGAGCACAGGGAAAATCTTGGAGGGAAGAGGAATGGGAGCTTGGCCCAGCTGGTGAGGGCAGTAAAGTGAAGTGCATTTGCAATCTACAGGTTTAGCAAGGGGAAGGAGATTTCACTGAGACACAAACTGACTGCTTGGTCCTTGCAAGCCTTTCAGCACTAAAATGCTTCTGCCTCAGTTATGTCTATCAGCTGACTACAGTTTTGGGACATCCCAGTCCAGGGCAGCCTTGTTCTCAAGTTGTTCTTCTAGGTGTGCTGGTGGGAATGTGACAGAAGGAAGACAGCAACTGGACTTGCCTAGCACCTATCTTGGGTTAGGTTCTGAGTTGCCAAGTTTCAGGGACTGAAAATACTTGTACTAGAGAAATTGACTGCTTGTGACAGCAGAAGACTCTGAGATCTGTGTTTGTTTCATCTTCTAAAAGTAGTGTCCTGACACAAAGTAGAGCTGAGGTTTCATGTTTAGTACAAGACTTGCTTGTTTAACCAATGGCTCATCTGGTCCATACATGGAATTGTTTTGTAGCTGTGTAAATAATTGAGATTGAAATGGCAGAAGAGTCTTGAGGGACTCATAGGACTTCAGTTTATGTATGTATGTGTTTATATATGTGCGTGTGTGTATGTTTTTGGAATGATTTCTTTCCAGATTTTTTTGCAATAGATGACTTGGCTTTTGAAATGGACTGAAATAAACAGTGACAATTGAATTAGATAATATCAGTCACTTCTGGATTGACAATCTAATATTTTAATTGTATCAGTAATTTTGGAGTCCAAAGAACAGAACTATAGTTTCAAGTGTGGGAAAGTAACTATAAATTATATCTTGGCGATCCATGCTCCTTCAATCACTTCCTGACTATGTTTACTCAGTTTTTAAGCCAGAATGAGCTTTTCTAACTGCAAACATTGCAAGCCAATCTTGATCTGTAAAATGCAACCTGTCACTTAGCCAGTGAAAAAGCTGGACTACAGAAATGCTCTGGGATTTCTGTTTCTAATAGAGCACAGCATAACTCTTTTATTACTACATTATTGTTGTCTTGTCAATGGGAGTAATTATTTTGCTGGTAGCTTTAGCAGATGTGATTCATACTGAAGGCAGGTAGCAATAGTTAAAAATAATCTTATGGAGGCTTAATTGTGGCATATTTCTAATGTAGACTCTGGTGTTGCAGAGCTTGGTAGCCAAAAGGACAGTTTAGAGGAATTGCCTGTTAATTTTCCATTGCTACTGGGATGGTGCATTGTATAAGCAGTTGAAATTATATGGGGAAATTATGTGTGTGTGTGTGTATATATACATATATTTGAAATTATATGGCTCTTGGGTAATGGAAGTGTGTTCTGGTCATAGCCCTGTGCTACCACATTGCTACTGCTTCCCAGGGCAGTCAGATTAGGAGCAAAGTGTGGTGTTGGTTTGGAATTTTTTTTGTATATGTGAGGGCCTGCCAGAGTTGGAGGAATGCTTAGGAAAGAAGATCAGTAGATATCTATTCTCCATGCACTATTAAGTATAGGAAGGGCGGAATAAGGACCTACTCATCATCAATGCTACTGCTAATAGAAACCCAGATTTTATCATCCTGTCTTTATTCACTTTGTAATAAAGAAAGATTTTCAAGTGTATTGGGCAGTAGTCTTTTATTTTACTTTCTTGTGGTGGAGTGCCAGAGGTATTGTCATTTGAGATTTATGCCAGCAAAAGCCTGCAGTTGTGCACAGTTTGCTCTTTGACCTGCTTCCTCCTTCCTCCCTTTCCTCACCAGTCAGCTGCTGTCCCTCTGCTGCTAATTTACATCCCTAAATGAATGAAGCTTAATCCCTAAACCTTAATCCTTCTAAAACCAGCTGAACTTTGTGATCCTATCTTGACTTTGCAGGAGATTAAAAGAAAAGGGGGGTGTGGTGAAAAAAATGTGCTTTAACTTCTTAAGAGTGTAGCCATCATTTGTGTTTTGGGGAGGATTTTCTACAAGTGCACTGGCATTTTATTAATCGATGTATTTCTCCTAGTTACTTTATTTTTTCCACATTGAGCATGATCATCTGGCGTTTCTGTTTCAGTTCTTCCTTGCTGTGCAGTGTGTACTCCTGGCAGGAGAACCTGGGTGAGAGGGGTTTCCAAAGAGACCTTGCATTATAATGTGGATAGGGGATGGTGCCCTTTGCCAGCATACTCTTTCATAGATGAACATAGGGGAGTGAAAATCTCACTAGCTCTCCGTCTTAACAAGTAGAGATGTTTACTTCAGGAGCCAGGCAATGTCTGAATGAGCCGTGCCCTTTCTGCTTGTAGGACTCTGTATTGGTAGGCTGCCAGCGTTTTGTCCTGGAAGATTTCAGGCAGCAGAGGAGGATGCTCCTCCACTTTAAGTCTTGGTAGGGTTTACATTTCTGGTCATATGCACTGTGCACAGAGAATTGGCAATATTCATCTTGTCTTTTGCCGAGGTGAGTGATCACAATGTTAGAATGTGAATCACGATGTTAGAATGTGAATCTTTGTGCAGTTAACATTTCTGGTTTACAGGCAAAACCAGAGTTTGCCTAATAGTCAGAGTTTAAATCTCTCTTAATAGAGATGTTGTAGTGACAGAGCAGAGAGGCAAGCTCTTCCTCAAGCAGAGAGTGAAATGCATCAACCGACAGAGCTCAGTTTGAATGCAATCCCCTCTTATAAACCCACAGGAAAAGCTTAGCAAGGAGATTCTCGTGGCTATGACTGGTATCCTGTGTGTCTGTGCTCCTCTTACTTCTAGACTGGATCATAGCAACTTTTGCATTTTGGAAGGTTTGGTTAGTACAGAATGTGATTGCTGGCTCACTCAATAATGTGTCATGTGGAGGGCATAGGCTGGGGAACCCCACGGTTTTCCTTATTTAAAGAAATGAACATTATAAAATGTACAATGTTTCACTTTGTAACAGAAACAGAAGAGAATTATACAATATAGAATTAAACATGGGAATGCTCCAGCAATGTGAAATAACGGGATAGCTTATAAAAGGAATGGGAAACAAACAAAAAAAAAAACCCCATACAAATGAGATTCTTCTTGGTGGAAATCTTATAGACATGCAACTCGTTATGTGCTATGATTCCTTGGAAAGACAGTACTCTGCACAGCTGCTAGCCACGTAAGAGAGAAATATGTCTATGCATATCCAAGTGTGAATATTCAGTTACTAATCCAGTTTCCTCAAATACTTCGAATGGAGCTTTCAGTAGAACTTCTTAGGTTTAAAAAAAAAAATAAAATTCCTCTTGAGAAACTCTGTTCCAAAACCTCAATTCTTATTAGGAAACAAAGCAACTTTCTTAAAATAATCATGCTTTGGGTAAAAGCTTTCAAACATATGGCCCACAGAAATAGCAGGCTTCAGAAAGATTTATCTTTAACAGTATATAAACAATTTATCCTTGCACGTGGAAGCTGCAGGTCAGATAAAATGCGTTCTTGCAAAGTGCCATTCCTTGGAAAAAAGTCTTCAGTCTCCATCTTCAGGTAAGACCTTGTAAAACTGCATTAGAGAACATATTGAATGGTACAAAATAAGAGAATGGGTAGGAAAGGAGACATTCCCCACACACACTACTTCTGCTGGTGGCACATGAGCATAGTTTACAGACTGCTTGATCGCAGAGTTTATGGGGTTCTTTTAGTAGGTAGGCTGAGTTATGGAGGTGAAATATGATTTGTGCATTTTTTCAACCACATAAGGAGGCTTTAAACTCACCAGAATGAGTATATTTGATGTTTTCTTCATTACATGTTGCACAAAAATAGACATTTATTGCACAGACATATATTGTTTTGTTTTTTCTTCCTCTGAGATGCCTAAAGAAAGATGTTCTATTTCAAGTCTATGAATAAATGAGTAAAATATGGTTTCTTATGGGGATGATGGTATGTTTTCATAAAGACTTTAAGTAGCCATCCTTTGTGTCACTGCACAATCTTTATGGTTGCAGGAAGCTTAAAGAGCTTTGCCTGTGTTTTGCTGCTTTTCTCATCAATGCCTTAATGCCTGCTGATTAAGGGATCATAAATCTTTGCAATATTAGCAGAGGAGTCCATTTCTATAGCAAATGACAACATTTCTCTGTCTCCTTCTAGCTGTTATCACACACATGTGGCAGATACTTGTATGTATCATTGTCACACACATGCCATATTTTCTGTACAATGAATGTTCTCTTGCTGGAAACCTGAACCTCTTACCACTGCTAGAGAGTACCCTTTACTCTTAAGGTCACCTAACTTGGCAAGTCAGTGAGTTAATGGGTCTGAAAAGATTATCCTAGACCAAAATTGATGTAAACATTCTCCTTTCAGTGTAGAACGTATGGGCTTCAATGTCTTTCATCTTTCGCTGCACATTCCAGATGTTTGCTTCTTTCCTCTCATCATATATACATGACGGTATAGATAATGTACTGAGTTCAGATTTATGCCTAGAGCATGATGTGTTTGTACTCTGCTTCATTACACCTTCTTTTTCCCTTCTATTTGGGAAAAGAGAAGTACCTTAAAAGCCTTTTTTAATTCAGGTTGGATTTGTTTAATAAATGCTCTCCCAAAGCAGTCTGGTTAGAGTTCCTCATCCCCCTTCATTTCCTCTGCTGTTCCTCTGCAATATATCTCTTTTCAGTCAAGAGTGACTCTATGACCTGGTTGCATTGAAAAAGTTCAAGGTGGCAGATCTCAAAATTTGTTTTGGAAACATCCTTCTTTAAAAAAAAAAAAAATCACCAACATAAAATCAGATTTTTAGCTTGGTTATTTTGACAATCAAATGTTAATTTCTAATTTTTCCTCAGGTGATGCACTAATGTGCATTCACTGTTTAAGATTATGGAGGACATCCTAAAGGTATAATGGGTGTTTCAGTTTTTATCATTCGCTGAATGTCAACAGCCTTTAATGGATAACGCAGTTAAAAATTTTGGTTTTTTGGGTTCAATCTGAAGGACTCTGAAGCTTCACTACTGTTATCTTCTCTCATATATGGACAATTTTTTTTTTTTGATCATATGAGTGCCATTTATTTTTCCCAAAGAGGCATGGTAGGTCTATTGATAAGTGTCAGAATCCAAAGACCACAGTTGTTCTTCCTTTTCCCTGTTTTTTCAGTCTTTTTTATTTCACCATGGCAATCTAGAATAGATTATTTTTTTCCTCAACTCAAGGAGGATGCAAACATACTTGAGTATCAACAAAAGGTATTCAAAGAAAACGGAAATGTTTTTGAGCTAGGATAATGCCATCGGAAAAAATGGTTACTATTTCACTCATTAATTTGATTGTTATATATATTGTTTCTCTTTAATTAGACAACTTTGTTGTCTAAGTATACACCTATTTTTCATCTGATTTTTAGAAAAACTATTTTGAAGGGTGTTTTCCCCACAGCTTTCTTGATTCTGCACAATTCTACCAGTTTCTGTTAGTTTTTCTAGATTCTGTGTAGTCCTGTCATTATTTGTCTCTTGCCCTTGCTCCCGCTACTGCCCACTCTACGTAGGGGAAATTTGCACCTTCTTTCTTTAGTAGCAGGGAATTTTTAATCATTGATCTTGACATATAGAACTTATAGGCATGCAAAGTCTTTGTGAATTACCATGATGCATAGCCTTAGTTTACTTGAACATTTAAGACATTTTCCATTAAGCTTAGTTGACAGATTCCATGGATTTGTTTCCTCTCTTGAGTTTTGGGAGAAACAAAATTCAAAATTCTTGAAGAACAAGAAATTGTTCAGGTATCTTTGAGTTAGAAACACCATAACAAAGGGATGTATGGGAGGGAGCAGTTGCGTGGCAGCCACGGAGGAGAATCCTCTGGTTCCCTGGGTATGGTTCTACATCCCTGCACTGCTGAAGGTTGCTCTCCATGTAAAGTGAGCCCGGAATGTTGCTTGCTACCAGTGTGATTTAGATCTGTGTATTGCATGCATGCATATTTATTTATGCATTTATTTGCAGCTACTTGATATTAAATCAAGTACCCCAAGTTTAGGGCGAATGAACCTGAAATTTATATTTGATCATCAGAGAGCATTTTATCTTGGGTCCTTTCCTTATTTTTCCAAGACTTGTTGTAGGATGTTGTTCTGGAAGTTCACCATGTGAATTTTGACATCACTTGCTACACTGATATAAATTGCTTCAGAATTCAGAGTTCAGTCCTCTGACTGGTGGCATTTGGGAAGGGCCTTCCCAGAGGTCATTGTGTGGGATGGGACAGTCAGAGGTCCATGTGCCCTGGCTGACCATGCCCTTTTCCAGGCCCCATCCCATGCATGAGGACATGCTCTTTAGATTGGCTACTTGGCCAAATATACATCAGCCTCAGTGCCCGCCAAAGATTCTCTTCTGTAAAGCTGTCCTGAACTGCTCAATATAAACAAATATCTTAATTCTTCTGTTCTTGTATAATATGTCAAAGGGAATTCCCTGGTGGGCTGCAGGGTGGGGGTTCTGCACCTAATGATGCAGAAATCAGTGCGTAATTAGTTAATTTGTGCTGCCTGTTAGTACTCTCTAACAGGTAGATTGGCAATGTCCCCTTCTGCTACCCCTCTATTAATCTCACTGTCTTTTGAGTGTGGCAAATGAATAGAGGAAATTTGTTGTCTTCATAAAATTGTGTGTTTGTATCTGTAGCACCCTGGTCTGACATAGGACTTTGTAAACTTCTTAGCTCTTTTATCTACTGGAAAAAAACCCCAAAAACTAGCACTCTCAAAATGTAAACCATTGAGACTAAGAAATAAATAAAAAGAAAATAGGTCAAGTGTGCACAGTGGTGAATTTTATCTCACATATTTTAGGCTTTTAAAATATACTTTTGCCAATATGTGGAGGATGATTGTATGTTTCCTCTTTATATGCTTTTTAAAGGATAAATCACCTTTGTCATGTGATAAATTTGCATATCTATGGATGACTTTATAATATTTTTAATTTTTTTAAACAAATTCAACCTGCTGAAACATTAAAGGGATTTTTTTTCTCGTAATTTCTAAATTTCTCAGAAATTGCTAGATCACCTTACAGTTTTAAATATCCCATTTGGTCAGTCTATAAAAATTATGTAAATTATCTCTGTTGAAAGAATGAAATTTGTAAGAAATAAACTATCAGACGGAAATAAACTTGCAGTAAGTGAATGGTCACACCATAAAAGGGACTTGATTATTTTATTTCCCTTTGCAGTTTTCTAAGTGTGAAATTCTTTGCAGTGAATTCAGAAATCACTCTCAACAAATCAACTGTATGGATCTTGGCTTCTCAGGGCTGCATTACTGGAAAGCTGAAATTTACTTAATGGACTCAGCAACTGTGATGGTCTGAAGAGTAGTTCTCCATTAATATCGTAAATTGGTTTTGCATCTAGTTTGCATGACTAATTCATTAACTCCTGTTTAATCCAGTTTTTAGTAGCTTCTTGTTTGTCTATATGAGCCTTCTGTGAGAGGAGAAGGCAAGCTGTAGATACGATGCTCTGAAGTCCCTTGGCACAGCAGTTATGTATGTAGGGCCCAGGAAACCCCTCCTCTCCCTGATGTCACATACACCTGTGATATGGGTCATTCTGCTGCACTGAGTAAAGGACTGATGGTTACAAAACAGAGTTGAGTCAGCAAGTTGAGTGAGTCACTTGCTTCAACAGAAGGGAGATGTATTTTTGTATCTCATCTGTCTGTTGTGCTGCAGCAGAATGCAGCATCCTCAGTACCTATGGATATCATGCAGTATCTATGGAATTAACAGGGAAAAAGTCATACTTATTGGGGCAGCTGGCTGGAAAGTGAAGCAAGTCACTTCTCTTGCATTTGCTGTGTTTTCCATCACAGTGTGGGAATATTATCTGCTAGTGTTCTTATCTTCAACGCTATACTTTCCCATTCTAAACATAATCAATTAATATAATGAATTAATATTATGTTAATGAATATAATATTACATTGCCATAAAACCAGTTTCAAAGTTGTGCTATACGCACTTAAAATACTGAAACTGGAATGATGCTCAGACATTGAGATGGTGTTCTCTTGTTAAGCCTGACCTTTTAGGGCTTTAAGAATGTTTTTTTATGTGACTTGATGAGATTATAGTAGCTCAAAGAATGTTTTCAAGCCTTTAAGGAAAATATCAAAATTCATATTTACAGATTTTAATTTTCTGTGCTTGACTAAAAGGTAAAATCTTGATTTTTTTATGCCTTGTGCTGATGTCTTTCATTCTGATTTTAAAACAGAAGTCTTCTGTATAACAACTTTCAAATCAACTTGCTTGCATCATGGGAAACATATAGCCAATGTTGCAAGCATCCGTTTGGTTTTATACTATGATATATCCTGTTTGTTTGTTTTTAAAAATTCTAATGCAGCTTTTCCTTTCTCCTGTGACAGGATGACAAGGACTTGGTTCATGAGTTTGTTGTCGCTGAAGGTCTGACTTGCTTAATCAAAGTGGGAGCAGAGGCTGACCAGAATTATCAGAACTACATCCTGAGAGGTAAGGGAAATGTATCAAAAACTTGTTTTTATTGCTTGTAAGGTCTCACAGGTCTGTGGCAACTTGAGGTGTGGAGTGTCTTTGAACGTGCTTCTCGATCTGGTCCTGATTCCTGCAGGTTATGCAAGAATATTAAAGGAAGCTTAACACTCACTGACTGCTGAGCAGAATGAATTGGAATATTTGGAATACTGATAGTCTCCCCACTGCCCACCTTTTCTTGGAGATTATACTGCAGGCCTGTAATTCTAAGAAAGAAAAGGCACTCTAAAATCTTTACAAAGGAGCTGATGTGAGCAGGTTGTACTCAGCAATGGAGCCACTTTGTGACGAGTGTTTCTCTCCTGTTCTTGCAGTGGTGGGTGGCTGTTGACCTCCCAAGGACAAGGGCTTTCTCCGTGCTGCTTAGACTGTTCAAAAGTGCCTTGGAAATACATAGGGGCAGCACCCAGCCTGCACCATCACCCTGTTGGGAGATGTATTTTTGTATCTCATCTGTCTGTTGTGCTGCAGCAGAATGCAGCATCCTCAGTACCTATGGATATCATGCAGTATCTATGGAATTAACAGTGAAAAAGTCATACTTATTGGGCAGCTGGCTGGAAACAATTTTTAAATATCTGATACTTTGGAGTTAAACAGGTAATAAGAGGTTTATGTTCTGATCTTTGCACTTAAAAGATAACTGGCAAAGGCAAGGTTTGGAGAGGGATGTGGAAAAGGATTAGAAAGCTGATTTACTCTATTGTGGCCCAAATGGATGTGTGTGTTTTTCATCTAACCAGGAAATTCAGGCTGTAAATTTGGACTGTTTCTTTAGTATCTGGAGGGGAGAATGGTCACACCAAAGGTTGCTGCTGCATGATCTCAGAGTAAATAACGAGTGCTAATGAATACATAATTGTGGTGGATTGCTCATTTGAATTGATTGACATATATAGCTGTATTTAAAAATGTCACTTTGATATATTTAAATGTTAAAGCTCAAACTGCAAATTGAGGAGCAAAAAAAAAAAAAAAAAGAAAGAAAACAAACCAAAAATAAGTAGAAGGATTTTGTAAGAACCAGAAATGCATGCTACGTTATAGAAAACGAGGATTCAAGCAGTAAGCAGAGCTTCATGAGAGTAAGATTGTGCAAATACCAGCCTTTGCAGGTGGAAAAGAAAAAAACCAGTACCACAGAAGTTATGTTCTATGTCACTAGTTCTGCAGTCATATAAATGTACTTGAATAGCAGATGAGAACACTGCAACATGTGGAATAAAATATTTCTGGGGGAAAACTGGCCATTGATGCTTTCAGAAAATTCAGACTGGAAGTAAATTAAAAGTCTGTATTGGACAGTCTGGCCTTCAGACTAGGGACCCTTCCCTTCCCCTCCCCTATCCCCTCTTCCCTCCCCTCCCTGTATCCTAATGCATCCAGAATTCAGGGAGACAGAATGATCTCTTTCTTCTTGTGGCTCTCAAGAGCTTGGTGTCCATGATCTAAAGTTAGAAATTTTCCAGTAAAGTCAATGAATGATAAGGGAGAGCCTTAATGCCAGTGTCCACGGCATCATATTAATGAAACTGCAAACTCATCTTGTTGCGTTGTTATTAACAAGTGATTACAGCTTGTTCAAAATAAAGATAAAAACAAACAAACTAAACAACAACAAAAACTATGTAGAAGTATGCCATAAAGCTAAAAACATTATTTTAGGAAGATGCTTTCAGGGATTGGTACTTTCTCAAATCAGGTTTGTTTTTTCCCCTATTTTGCTGCTGTGGGAAGCTGAAGTTGCTCTCTGGGTAGTGTATCCTGGCGTCATTTATAATAATACGATTTTTCTGTGTGATGTGGGTTTTAATTTAGAAACTAAATTGGTCTTGATTGTCTTTCAGGAAGTTCAATGGTTGTTTCAACTCAAAGATTGTGTCCGCTGGTTTGCAGTTCCAGGAGCCAGCATGTACTTTCTGAATAGGTCTGCACGTGCAGTGAGATAAAGAAAGGTTTGGAAGTACTGTATAGCCAGACAATCTTATCCATATGCAATGAGGAGGGTGCTGAAAAGACATATTAAATATGTCATGTAAGAGGGTTTCTGATATATTGGTTTTGGAAGATCATAGTGATTGGTTAGGTTTTTTTTTAATGACAGGTGTATTTATTACAGGGCTGCATTTTACTAAAACTGAAGTACTGGTGAATAGGTGAATAAATTTTACTGAAGGTACCTCACAGTTGGCACTGAGGTGGTCCCATAAGCTTTAAACTCAGTGTTAAGCGGTGAAGATCTGAGAAGTAAAAAGTAATTGTTGTCTAGATTTTTTTGTGCCTTGCTGCTGTGGTATTCTTGTTCTGCAGATCCTTTCAGAGTGGAATATATTCTCCTTATTTTCACCGCATTTAACCTAAATCATAAATGGATCAGGTGTCTCCTTAGTTCCATATTTCTCCAGCATCTTTGGTGTAATTCAGTGTTTTCCTCTTGCAATCCTAACGCAGCTTGCAGGGCTTGTGATTGTAAGTGGCAGCCTTAGGCATGGCATTGCCTCCTCTGCTTCCAGGGCTTACCCACATGTGACTGCCTGTCATCTTGACTGAGCAATTTCCGAGTGCTTCACATGAACTTGTTTGCCTGTACTCATCAAGAAATAGCTTTGTACCTAGGAGGGAAAATAAGGTGGAAACATATGTTTACTTAAGGGCTGTAGGTGGTTCAGTGCGTTCAAGGTACAAGTTATTTCTTGAGGACATGGCTTTCCTTTTTCCAAAAGTCCGCATTGTTTCACTCAAATGTTTCCTAGCTGTGAATTTCTGCTTAGGGGGTTTGACTTGGTTCAAGCCAGACTGAGCTGCCAGAAAAATGACTAAATATGAGCCACGAAAATTTTAGTTACTTTAATGGGTAATGAGGAGAAGGTAAATGTGACTTTTACGTATAATGCTGACAAATCCAGAAAGTTTATTATTGAGTGCTAAGGAATGACTGTTTATTTCTGCTCAGGTCCATTTTTCTAGGGCTATTTCCCAAAGTGTTACCATTTGTCTGGAAATCAACAGTAGCCAGGACTTCTCTCTCGACTTACTCTTTTGAAAGAGTAGTTTAGAAAACAGCTTTTGTTCTTTCCTTCTTATCAGTTCTTCAGCCTAAATTTATTCTTCAATATTCTTTCTAATCATTATGGACATCTACAGAAACTGTGTTTTGCGGGATTTTTATTCCCCGTGAAAACAGACTTGTTTTCCTTTTGTTATTTCCCCTTCTTTTTTTTTTTTTTTCCCTTTGGTGACAAGAATCTGTAAGGATAAGGAACTTCACTGATACCACTGAAATTAAAAGTTTCTGTCCCAGTTACAAGGTTTTGTTATGGTGGATGTTACCTAAATATTCAATAATAAATGGAAGTGGGTTAAAGGTAGATGGAAACGTCTGCAACTGATCAGGATTAACATAAATCTTATTGAAATTTTGAAGATTCTTTGGATATAATTTTGAGATCACCTGTTCCTTGCACAGACTGAGAAAGCAACACATGAAATGCCATGGCTGAGCACATACTAATTAAATAACTGCTAGAAACATGGTAGTCTTCATGTTTTCTGATAATTTAGCCACTGCTGTTGAGAAGGTGAGAAAGAAAAGCAGCTTGTGTAGACCAAGGCTTAACTGTTTTAAAAATATACTGAATAAGTAAGGTATGAGGGTTCAGGGATGACTTTGACAATGGGATGTGAGAAGTTCTGCCTGGTAGGATCCTGTGCTGCCTGTTCCTCAGATCCGATGAGGAGGTTGTCAAAAAGGAACTAAGACTGAGGAAACAATGGGGCAGCAATCTCTGCTTGTACTAGACCATATTTGAAACAAATTCAGCTTTTGGATGCAGCTCTCTGAGTTATTGAGAGTTATGTGCTATATATGGGGAATCAGAATTTGAGTTTCAACTCTGGATGAGAGATGGTTTCAATTTTGTTTGGTGGTTTTGAATTTTTAGAGTTGGGATTTTTTTAAAGAATAAATAAAGAAAAGCAAGTGCTTGGAGGAGAAGCCTAAGACTTATGATTTGAAGTAATATTTGGGCTTTAAATTAACCTCTCTCCCATAAAACTCCAAACCATTCTTATAATCTAAAATTAAAGATAAGTAGAATCACAGAACCATTTAGGTTGGAAAAGACCCTTAAGATTGAGTTCAACCAATTAACCTATCACTGCCAATTCCACCACTAAACCATGGCTCTAAGCACCATGTCTACGTACCTTTAAATTCCTCCAAAGACAGTATAGACAAAATTTCAATAATTTATATTTAATTCAATAATCTGGGCAGAAGACTAGGTTGCAGTAGAACCAATTGTGGGATTTCCTGTCACAGGCCCACTGTGAAATGACAAAGTCCTATGTGTTTCTACAGATATTAGTACAAGCACAGAAGATTAAGGTAATGGTCCTGGGTAAGGGATCTGACACACTCTGAGGGAAAATGACATACCATTTAAGAGGATTAAAGGTTGATAGGTTCATACACAAAGTCAACATCATTTTCAGCCTGATGGAACAACAGCTTTATTATTGTGCCATACATTTTTTTCCTTATAAATAGTAAATGTAGTTTGTTTCGGAATTGCATTTGTACAGGCATGCTTGTATCTTCATGCAGATAGAATGAGTGTATATACTAATGCTCTTATTTTATTTTTCCTCCTGGTTTTGCAAGACTTTTCAGGACTTTATAGTAATTTTATGAGGGACTTTTACCAGGAAAGTTCTACGTGAGTCCTAAAATGTAAATAAGAAAAAACTAAGTATCTTAAAACACTAAAATCACCTGTGAGACGCAACTCCAAGACACATTCTGATCTTTGGTATGTGTTTAAATTATGACAGATCCATTAAAACAATCCCCTTCAAGCCTGATAGCTGCCGTTTGCACAGTTGTGAACTGCCAGGGATGGAGAAGTTCCCAAGAGGAGCAGTGACTTCCCAAAGCCAAGCAATGAGTATTGAGGAGCCTGAAACTTTCCAATCCCCCCCTGAGGCATGAGAATGTGGGAATCTTTTGATTTCTTACCTGTCTAGCTGCTAAATGGGAGCTAACCTTTGCTCAGGGATGGATGGATGGATGGATGGAAAGAAAGGATGTAGCTTTATCTGGATAGTTACCCTTTTAGTGACCTCAGCTTCCTACTGCAGCAAGTTAATTCTAAATCTTTATTTTGCATATGCTTTTAATTATACAGTCCAGCATAGCTGACAACAATAAAAAATGGAAAGAAATTACTGTAAGAGCTACTTGTAAAGCAGCAAGCGACTTTACTGTTGAAATTAGGAGATGCTGAGCTGTTTGACGAGGTGGTTGAACATGCACAGGAGCCACTAGAGTCAATCAGAACCACAGATGAATGCCCAGGCAGGGTGTCAGGTTTCTAAGGGAGCAGGCAAACAGCTCAATCACTGACATGTACCAAAGCCACCAACAGTTACGCCTATTTATAAAGCCAGAGGCACGCGATCCCACCTGCATGCCAAGTTTAGAGCTAAGGGCTGTGCTGCATATTCTGGGAAATCAGATTGAATTCCTGAAACTGCTCAGTGCTGGATGGTAAAAGACCATCTGGTTTTTGTCTGTCACCAGGACACTGTGTGTGCCCCTAGATGTCAAGGAGCTAGAGGAAGTCGAAGGTGAGGGTGAGGCTTTGCAAGCAGGCAGTGGAAGCTGCTGCTGATAACCCTTTTGTTCTGAAAGCCAGACATGAAGTTATCAGCGAGCTGGTGGCATTTCTGCATCAAGCCAACTGCTACTAGGAATGATTAGGGTTTGTAAGTGTGCTCTCTGTAATGGGGGGGATGATCCATTTCCAGGAATTGGCTTGCTGCTTTTATCAAAAAGACCCCTCATTATTTACAAGGACATGAATATTTCCAGTGGTCTTGAACTTTCCTCCCTCAATCTGATAAATTATGTGGTTTTGGCCTTCTGCATTAAAGGTTAGTTATTACAAAGCATTTAGCATGGAGAAGCATGTTCTTCTGTAGAAAATGTATATGAAGCATTTGCGGGAAGTGTATGTGTGTGAAACAGGGATCGTGTAAATAACAAAAGACTAGAAATAAAAGTCTGTGAGAGGCTATGTCTATCCTAAATAGACATGTCTTGCTGTTTGGTACTACAGCAGTAAAACAGATGGTAGTAATGTAAATTTGGTAGTGAAAAAGGAGCTAATACTGAATATTGTGCATACCTTTGCATTATTCCTGTTTCAGTGGGAACTGGAGAACTGTTTGAAGTTTTCCAGCTGTAGAAAAGTATCCCAGCCCCAAGTAAATCGGAAGAGGCAGCACTCGATTAGGCTTACCTTTGTATTTCTTTCTTTTCTTGAAGCGGAGTATGAAAACTTCCCTGACTCCCTTAACCTTCACTGTGCAGGTAGCCACTGTGAAGTTCCTGTATATACCTCCACATTTTCCATTTGTCTTCTTAGGTCAGGTCCTTTAAAATTATGTAAACTTCCCAGTTGATCTCAAAGTAGCTATAGTAACAGCATGTGCTTTTAAAAGGAATGGGGTTCCTATAGCTTGATTACTTGGGAATGTTTCTTCTGGGAGACTTGCTGGCACAGTCTCCCTGTAAATTTGGCTTGATCTTTCTTTTCAGTCTTCCAGAAAGCTTATCAGAGTTGGACACTTGTCCTGGGGGGATTTGAACATTCACATCCTTCATTTTTATCCTGGACACTAGACCACAGTTCCCATGAAACCATACCATAAGATGGCAACTCCACCTGGAAGCTGTTATGCCCTTATACTACAGGGCAACTCCACATGGGGATCAAACCTAGTTTCCCTACCACCACTACCGAAAAAACCCAAAACAAACCCCACCAAACCAGACTACAGTTGTGTTAGCAAATTAGTACCAGATTAGTGTAGCAGTGTATTAAGACACGTTAATGAGCAGCACTGCTGAGCTGAGTTACAGCGTGGCTGTGATGCAGCCATGACCTCTCTCCTTGTGAAATGGACTACTCTGCCAGCTTTCCATCAGTGAGCTTTGTTGGTATTATTTGTCGTAGTGTGTTTCGAAATTTAAAGTCCCAGAAAAATCGGACCTATACTTGATGTTTCAGTATCTCTTCCTACTACATGTGCAGAAACTTCAAGATGTGCCTCTTCTTGAAAAGCTGTGGAATGAAAAAATACAAATGGATTTTTCATACTGATTTATTAACCCTTTAGAAATAATGAGATTACAATGCTCTTTGTTATATCAGAGAAAAAAGGGCACATTATACTATCTCTATGATTAATAATATAAACACTAAACATCCTGGTCTTGGAGGCTAAATCCTCTTTCACTCCTGAAAATATCTCTTTAAAGCTAAGTGCATTCCTCTCTATTTCCTTTCTGCATTTCTCATCTGCATATTTTGAAATAATATTTATTAAACTCATTCTGTGCAAGCATTACACTGAGTTCCCTACTGAACACAACCCTAGGCATTCCCTCAGTTGTTGGAGGAAGCACTGCCCTCTCCTTTGTCCTCCTCCTCCCTCCCTTCTCCCTGGATGTGATTCTGATCCATCTGGAAGCAGAGCCAGGTGGTCCTCACACACAGCGTACAGTACAAGTCCTCCCAGTTTGGGATGGGAATTGGCACTGAAGCAAATTCAAGTTCAAAAGTTTAACCACCCTATAGTAATTTACACATCTACAAATAAACGGAGCTGTTTCTTGCTCTCTGCAATATATGAAATGGCCTTTCATTTTGGGACTGCTTGTGAGGAGGATATAGGGTTCTCATGATCTACATGGAATTCAGCAATAACACCACCGTAAAATTATGGATTTCCCTTGTTTTGTAAGCTGACAGAGGCTGGTAGGCTTTGGGTGACTCTCTGTCTCTATGAAAATGAATCTTCTAGTTCTGTGTAATTTTTTTTATGGCTTTTGAAATTCCCATGAAATGTGACACCTCAGGCTATGCAGACTCTGTGTAAAATGAGAACTGAACTTGAAAAATGCGCATCCTTAACTAATGAGCAAAGAGTAAGTACTTGGGAAGTAGTTCCTGGGGCCTTTAAAGCCATTGTGGTTGTTACATGATTTAACTACTCAAACTTCATGAACAAGCCTTGAAAACAATGTATCTATTCCAACTACTAGAAGAATATTATAGTGTGTTTCAGCCTTTTTGTAGTAATATTGTATCCTGAGAGTATCTCATTAAGAAGGAGAAACTGTGTAGAAAGTAACACATTCATAAGCCAGCACAGACATGAATACTTGCACGAGTATGCGGCTATCGGTAATTTCACTATGAATTAGTTGCATTGAACATATGTACATAAAACATGTTAAAATATGGTTGAGAAATAGTTTGATTGTTCCTATTTCAAGATTAGAGGCTTCCACGGCTATTTTGATGGTAGTTCCTTGGGTGCCACACAGTGTGTTCTATCCTGATACAGAAGCAGAGAAAATTAAGGACTTTAGGGTAGAGTCAAATGTGTAGGGTAATTGTACTGGCTAGTGTTCCATGAAGGTGATTATTGTGTGGTATAAGGATGTGACAAAAATGAGGTTCTTCAAATATCTTCAGATAAATTCCATATCCAGTTATGTTAGAATTATTTTAAGTTACATATTAGCCCTGCCTCTCTGAAATTTTTGCAAATGTGCATGCATATGAATTTCTGATGATTATGTTCTCATAGCCGCAATCAGAAAACTGGACCATAAACTCTTAAAATACTTATTTCAGTACTGTAAGGCAGTGACCTGCCTTAAAGCCTCTGATCACTACTACATCAAACATTAAAAAATTGTGGGGGATTGAAGAACTTAAATACTAAGCCATAGGACTTAACGTGTATTAATTATTAACTGATCATAAACACTGTGTTTGTACATATGTGTCTAGAAAAAACTGTAGGATATTCATAGTCTGATGACAGTGAGGGATAATGTTAGTGAACATATGGGAATATTAATGTTTCTATTTCTGCTCTCAGGAGTTTCTCCTTGCCTGTTCTTCTACACATCCCTAGGGAGCACAGACAGAGTAGCACATGCCCCTTGGGAAAGCAGAAGTAGCAAATAGCTGCCTATGTACATGGAATGAATGAGAAAAGAGGGAAACGTTTTGCTGCTTTGTGATGAAGTATAAGGACCACCTTACCTGCAACCAGCCCTACCCTCCTCCTCTGCCCTCTCTACCACCTTCCATACACAGGGCTGGAGACACAAATGGTGGCATTGGAGTGACGAGGAGTATGTGGGCTGGCATGCTCCCACTCTCCATGTGTATTTGAAGGTTATCACTGCAGCACGGAGGGTGGAGCTGAGCAGACTGAGTAAGGCAACCAATTCGAGGTGCCATGTAAAGGCAGACAGGATATTGTGTCTTCCCAATGCAAAGCCAGAGGGACAAGAGTTGTGTTTGGGGCTCCCTGTCTGCTGGGGAGGAGGGAAGCAGAAGTTTATCCCATTCCTACAGTTTTACAAAAAGTGGGGATCGATAAACCATTAATTTATTAATTTTAACATGATTTCTTTCTCTCCATATTATCAAGCAGTTAGGAGGTTTTTTTCTGTTTCCAGTGTGTGAGATGTTTCCAGCTTTCTCCATTTAAATTCCTGACACTGAAACTTGGGGCTGTCAAGCCAGGAGAGGAGACTGTGCCTACCTCCTGCACCCAAGCAATACAGGAGCACTGGCTTGTGGTAGCTACTAAAAATACAGTACCTCTGTCGTTTAGGATGTGCTTTTCAATAATTTAACCCTTCTTTATGTTTCTTCTGAGACACTTCAGTGAGGAGAATTTACTGATGTAGGTGTCATGCAAATAAGTAATTTTTTCCCTTTACCTCTTTTTACTTGTTTACAGTAAGAAAACAAATATTCTTCCCTCCTAGAACCTTATAAATGCTTTGATTTCCCAACACATACTCCTGGAGATGTTGAAAGGGATTAAAGAAAAAAGGGAGGGGTTATTCAGGGTATATGGGAATCAAGAGGACCACAGGGTGGTGGACCTTAGGACTAAGGCTGGAGTGTTTCAGTTCCACAAAGTAGTGTTTCCTAAAAGCAGTAAGTTATAGGATAGGAATCATGTCTTGATGCTGAATTTGTGCAGTAATCTAAAAATATCTGGATGAAAGAGAATATAGAGCAAAGGAGTTTAAAATTTGTGACTGAGGGGCTCCATGATTTATCAGGCCTGAAAGGAAAATGGTATGTGAGCTACTGAGGGAGTCTCTGTAAAGAAAGGTCTCCCTTTCTTTATGGAGAAGGAAGCTAGGAAGCCAAGGAGTGTTGACATCCCACAGGAAAGATTACTGTTTAAAGGCAGATCCTGAGAACTGCTTTTAATGAAAGGCTAGGACGGACAGACTTTCTTTTGGAGTTTACTATTTTTTCTTCTGTCATTTAAGTTCCCTGAAATGGAGAAGAAACTCTAAAAATACTAGTGTGTGCTGCAGGGACTGCCATTAAATGGCTCTGGTGTTACAGCACATTGACTTGAGTCACTGAAGTGCTACTCAGGATTTGCTGTGTCTACTGCGTGTTTTTAAAACAGATTTATTTAAGTGACAGGTGGGGTCTTAAAGACTTCTGCCAATACTAGGCAATATCCTGTTTCCTCCCACTTAACCTTCCTGCTTCTATATGTTATCACTGGCTTAGATAAGGATCTCAGCTTCCTCTGTCTCGCCTGTTTCTGATCCTACCCACCCTCAGCCGCCCCCCAGTTTCCTAATTTTCTACTCCAAATCCCTTGTTCACAAACACCTCTCTGATTTTTACAGTTATGCCTTAAATTGACTTTGGGTACAGTAGGGTTTCACAGCACTTACTCTTGATGAGCTTCAAGTATCTGTAGTAACAAGGGTCGCTATCTGCAGACTTTCACCTGGGTGTTCCCAGTCTCAGTAGCCTGCCAGAGCTCCAAGGGAGCAGTCTTGGAAGCAGACACTGTTTCTCACTCAGGCAAAACCCACTCAGAGGGCAAAAATTTTGCTTTTTGCTTTTAAAGCAGCAGCTTTTAAGCACGGTTTCCAAACTCCCAAAATTCAGTAAGCTTGCTTTAGTATTTAGGCTAATATCGATGATGGAAACATTGACTGTAATATGCATTAACTAGGTTTATCGGTTGCTAAGAATATTCTTTTATATGTGCTTGTGATCAATATGGTTTTTTGCTCTCTGAGATGGTTATGGACAAAAGGACTAAGAATACTGTTAAGGTTGATAAATAAAACTCTAGAAAATTAAAAAATACCTATATGAGGTTACTTTTCAGGCATGCATGCCTCTTTTGTGTGGCAGCTGATCTAGCCTTTGATCGCACAGTGGTATGGCTTTTTCCACAGCTGCTCTGCTTCAGCTAATGAGCACCATCGCACCTGTGCACTTACTGTGAACATCTTTTAAATAGCTTGTTTTATCCCTCCCCAGGCTTTGGGATTTATTTCATGCTAGGCAAACTTATAAAATGTTTGCTTTGCTCATGGATTTTTCTGTAGTTTGTCACTAAATGTTATCCAAGAGCTGAAAGGGCAGCCTTATCTTTGTGTGGTAGATAAGAAAATGAGGCATTTGAAAAAGACATTCTGAATTCAGAAAGATTCAGTAACTCTTAAGTGCTGGTTTGGGACTTGTCCTTGGGCTGGATTTCAAACTTGATATGGTATATTTTGTTTATTTCTTTTTAATCTTTACTCTTAGGGTTTCTTTTCCTATTCAGACTCTTGCCCAGCCTGTCCTAGTTTTCTTTCTCGGATCTGTCTATTTCTTACTTTCCACATCAGCTTCCTTTAACCTAGGTCAGTCTATCAGTTTGTTTACATAATCAATCCATTCAGTAATATTCATAAGTTCATTTTCATTATTTTCTTCACCAGCTTAAGCTGGCTTAAATGCTTTTTCTTCCCATCACCTCTTCCCACCTCTGTGCTGTCTGTCCTGGATTCTGTGCTTATGTGGTAGTGTAATGAACTTGACACAGGAATGTGTTTATCTGAAAAATTAGTGTGAAAAGGTGGGTATTTTGCTATTGGTTTAATTAAACTGTTTTAGTACTGTTGAATTACTCCAGTTCTCAACAGTGGAACACAAACTCCTGAACCAGCAAAACCCTGATTTTGACCTGAGACAAACAAATAAGGGAGGGTGTTGCAGTGCCACTATCAAGTATGTAGTCTCAGCTTTGGTATCTTATCTCCTGTACATTTCTTTCCTCAACATCACTGACATCAGCCCTAATCTGTATGTTCCCTCCAGAAAAATAGCTGTTAGTCATTCCCATTATTTCCTTCATTTATCCTAGTCACTTCATCTCTCTTCATAACTGTCAGACACTCATCAGGTTTTCTGTCAGAGTTCCTCCCTCTTTCATTTCCTTGAATGTCTCTAGGTTTAAATGTTGTTTCCTTTAGTGTTCAGATCAGAATTCTTCTCCTCATCATCTGAGTGATAGGTCCTTTAACATAGAATCCTTTAACAAGATAGGTCCTTTAACATAGAACCAAAAAACCTTATTTTAAGTGCCATGGCCTTCCTTGGTGGGCAGCATCTGAGAACATTATGGAGATATTTTGAGCTCCAAGAATGGAGTATTCAGTCATTTCAGCTGATTGCTTATGTTCAGTAAGGGCAATTGTAAGTGTCAAACTGATTATTTCAAAACCTTATAGTCCCACAAATTTTGGGGCACATTTTAATGTTGTCTATGTGAACTTTATCACTGACATGAGGTTATAATTTCCTGTGTTTTCCAAAGAGCTTAAAGTCAAGAAATACTCTAGTTTTCATAAATATTCTCAACAATATTTTTAATTCCACTGAGAAGTTATCTTCCTCTTTTTCCCTCCTGCCTTGCAGAAACTTACCCCAAATAAAATAAGTGTTGGAAATTTTTCATGAAAAAAAGAAAGTGATGTTTGAAAATTTCAGTCCAAACTCAAAACTTGAAGAAACTATGGACAAGTAAACCCAGGAGTCTTTTGATGGGAACTATCAGGCAATTTTAGTAATAAGCAGCCTGATCCATATACAGTGAGCCTTCAGTTTTAGTGTCATGAGGCTGATGGCTCACTTTTAATGCTGAAAGTACATGGGAAACTAGTGCTTTATTGGCTAGAAGTAGAAAATTTCTTGTGTTGCTTTATTCTGGTCTTTTATTCTGGATTTGATGGGGTGACTACTAAATCAATTACACTGAGGCTGAAATTGTTTGAGTTTTGCATACAAAGAACTGACCTAATTTTTTTTTTTTAATTTAGTGTTCAAACGTTGAGTTCTTGTGTAACATCTGCATCAGGAGTTCGTAGAGCAAGACCTGACTGAGGAGTAAATGTTTATCAGAAATGTCTGGAATCCTGCCTTTATATCAGCCTTTTGGAATATAAACCAGTTAAGATGTTGGAAGTATTATTTGAAATAATCCCTTTTAGCTGCATTACAGTGCAGGATTTGTCTCACCTAATTCCAGTACCTTGTCCCAGGCAGTTAGCTAAACTCCCAGAGCAAGAGAGAACCCAAAACAGCCTTGTGATGGAACTGGATTTGCATTACATACAATTGTCCTGGCATACTTGGGACTACCAGACTCATCAGGATGGGGGTCTGCCTGCCCCACAGGACTCAGTCAGAGAAAGACCCATGTTCTGCACTTTGTTCCACTACGACTCAATAATACCCAAGAGCCCTGCATTTTCAAAGGCTAGGCTTGGTTGCTTTCCATGACTGGCATTCATTGATAGTAGAATTTCAAGATGTCATTTCAAGGGGTTTTAGTCTTGGTAGAAGAAAGTTCTAGGTGTGTCTTTCAGAAAAGCAAGCCCAAATCCTATTCAGTAGTCCACACCAGCAAAACTAGCTTTTCACCAACAAAACCATAGTGCATGTCCTTCCAAATGTGACATAATCTCTGTGTGGTTGGATGTGCCTCCCAACGGCAAAGTTATTGCACATCATGGATCCATGTTGCCCCTGAGGTGGTTGGTCAAGTACCATGGACAGGGGCAGCTCTGCCACAGCCTGCTCAGGAATAGAGGCTTGACAACCTTGTTGGAAAACACAAGCCTGCATATTTGGTGCCAAATCAGTTATTGATTGCATGTAAAAGAGCCAAACCCTTTTGAGCTTTTTCTCACAGACATTCCAGATTCAGTCCTCCTATGCAGTTATGTTTGGTCCAGAGCTTCAGACAATGCCAGGTACTATATATATATTTGATAGATTTGGCTCAGGAAAACAGTGTTAACTTGAGAGACTGAAGCTTCTTATTTGTAATAAACTAAATGTGCAGTGCTCAAGTACCCCATGGGTACTTGAAGAATAATTAATGGTTACCCTCAAGAATCGGAAATTTCTTGGCATCTGGTCAATATGAATAAAGCATTATGTGTTTTATCCATGACTTATGGGTTCTTCCCCTATTCTGCACTTGTAATTGTCAGGGAATCAGAGGAGTGTTATGGCTGCTCTAGCCTTTGTGCATGGCATAGTGACATGCACCAAGTCAGAGTGGATCCAGGGAGACTGATGTATAGTTGAGCACAACTTCAGCACCGTAATCAATGCATGGGCTCTGACACAGTGCCTTATAGTATTATTTCTTCCCAAGCCTATGGAGGGACATTGCAGTGATGATGTTGGCCTTTGAATTAAACATATGTATGAATTAGGGTGCAAAAAAAGAGAAAATTTCAATTTTTAATTTCTTGTCTTTGATGGTTCACATTTTCTTTACATCACCGTTACTTTCAGCAGATAAGATCCAGCAAATCAAAATTGTAGGCACTCTTTTGCTTTTACAAAGCAATATTCCCACTGTAACAGGAAGCACAGGGAAGCAACTCTGCCAGTCTGCTGCCTTAGGAAAGTTCTCATACTGTGGGAGTGTGTCCTATCGCTGTGTTTCTGGAGTTTTTTCTCAGAAGATGCCATTAGTTTTATTAGAGACTGGGTAGAGAAAGGGAAGATAGGAACATTTCTTAGTTAATTTTTTCTTCTCTTCTTTGGAAAAAAATGCAGAGCCGAAGTGTTTATGCTATTCAACATTACACACCTAACTTAGCTAGATGAAGAAGGCCCACTGAGTGATTGATAGAGACTCAAGAAAATCCTGCAGAGCAAACCCCAGTTTTTATTCATATATTCTAGGAGTGTAGCCAGATAATCACTTAGATACCTAAAACCAGCTGATACTTAGGGAGATGAGTGCTGGGAAGAAAGTGTGAAATTCCTCTAAAGCAAGCCAATGAACTTGTAAATGCTTTCAAAACCTTGGCACAATGCATAACAGGCATAATATTTGTGTAAGAGAGAGGGTGGGGTGGATATCCTCAGGAATTCGTATACCTTTTTCTAAGTACTCATATATGAAGCTGGATTAAGGTTGTTACAGGATTCTTTTCTTTTGTCTTACTAAAATATAACAGTCCAAAAGTTATTAGTATGTGTTAGGAGACACAGATTACAGCTAGGTTCCACTTTATTTGACGTTTAACTCTTTTCTGTTCAGGAGCAATGGTATTGAATGAATCTCATTGCTGAAGGTAAAGGAAAATGGACGCCTATTCTTTGAATGCAGTTTTACTCAGTTTCTAAGATGCAAAATATAAGGAGAGTGAAGCTCTCTAGTGCATTACAGATTTGGCTGGGAAAGAAGGCAAAATTCCTTTCCTGCCATCCTGATTACTGTGCCTAGCCTGTTCTGTTGGACTATGCCCAGTTTGCCTCCTAAGAAACAGAGATTCTGTTGACCCATGCATATTCCTAATACAGTGGAGGGTCCATTGGTTCCTGCCTTTCTTCAATGTTTTGTTTTTTTTTTTTCATAGCCTAGTGCAGCTTGCACTGTACTGGCTAGACAGTTGTAGATTACACTATCAAAATATAAAGCTCTTGTCTAGCAGTCTTGGTTCTGCTTAAGCAAAAAGTGACTTGTAAAAATGACAGTTAACTCTGTACCTCAGACTTTTCTATTGCTCTTTAGAAAAAGAAAAAAAAAAGACTAAATTGCCTTGAAATTAAAATTGTGTTTATTAATGCTGTATTCATGTTGCCCTTTGTTCTGCCAGGCCTCTTTCTTCCAATGAGATGGGTCACATAATGTGAAATCCTGCTTTCCAGCACTGAGTACTGATAGTGTAGACTGCAACAAGCAACCGTCACTTGATATCTCATGTTGTGAGACTGAACAGCAGATTCAAGTGCTGTCTGGAGTAGTTAAGTGAAAATCAGCCTAATTAACTAGATTGTCCCTTTCACTAGTAAAACCAACAAGTAGAAGAGGGATGGTCTTTGCAAAGTTGTTTCCTGAAATTAATGTAGATTGTGATTTTTCATTATAGTTTTTACCTCAAAATGCCAGGGCATCCTTACCAGGCCTGTGAAGCTGTGACATTGCCTTTTTTTGTCAGTGCTGTCTGTGAAATTTAGTTCTATGTACTAAAGATTTCTTATAATGACTGCCTCTTCTGGTGTTCTAGTTAATTTGTGTCATTAATCAAAGAAGCTTCTGTCTCGTGGAAGGGAAGAGATAATTTAAGAACCTGGCTTTAAGTTTCAGTGGAAGAATCCCACTTTGTTGATATGTGTGAAGGTTGGAGGGGAGAACAGACCATCAGCTTATAATTGCTGGAAATTGTCCAAAAGAAAGGCCTGTCCCTTTTCAGCATCTGTTTTCTGCTATACTAACAGAGACCGCCATAATTTAAGTTAATTATGTTGTCTATATAGCTCTGCTACTACCATTCTCTCTCCTGAAAATAAAAATTATTGAGAAGGTAATTCAACTTATTAGGAAGCCTAGAATCATATTATTTACACTTTCTGACATTTCCTTTATGGTTTTTTTATAGCTAATGTGTAAATCATTCAGAAAAAGAGAGGAACAGGGAGATCATGTGCATTACTTCAGTTTTCTGCTCACCATGGGTTGCTTAATGGTTCATCAGTGATGAATGATTTACTTAATGGTACATCAATCAGATGTTTGCTTTAGCCAGTAAAAGCAAACATACTCCTAAATGGATATAGTCTTCTATATAGCATGTATAGAATAATCTAAATATAGTATAGTGTCTGTATATATATATAAACCTCTCTCTGTGTGCATGTACCTGTTACCAGTGGAAATAGTCATATTTCCAGTATCTCTTTTCTTCTTTGCTTTTCCTGATTATCAGTTATGCATATCATACCTTCTGCTTCTTAGGAGATCATTGCAAACTCTGTTCTTCCTGCTTACAGAGTTAGATGGTAAAAAGTATTATTCAGGCCTCTTTAAAGTGAGATAACCACCTGTTTTCATATGCCTTCATTTGGTTTTAGAAATTTCTTGTGGCAGTTCCTCTGTGATTTAGTTTAGTCACAATGTTCATTATGGTCTTGATTGGATTGACTTATTACTGTTCAAAATTCAGGCCATACAGATGCCTTGCATTGGAACTCTGGAAAGGAAAGCAGCAGAACCACTGTTCTTTCACTAAATACTATGAAATTGTTATAAGGAGTGATGTAAAATTTAACTTCAATAAACTTCATTGAGATGGGAAGTAAAAAGAGGAAAATACTTCTAGTTTGGTGAGGAAAGGCTAGATTTAGGAATCAAATTTTCTTGAGCTTTCTGGGATCTCCCTCTGCAGTCACTGAAATGGTGATCTAGTAGGAACTGGTGATGAAAGCAGTGTGAAACATCAACTCTTCTTTCCACATATATCACTGTCTTGAATCTTAAACTAGGTGATGTTATCTGTTGTTTGAAGCATGCATTTTCTTGTAAGAATGGAATTCAGAAACCACTGTGAAGGTCTTGACTTTGAAAATATTATTTGAAATATCTTGTACAAATAAATAGCAATCCCTTTTTAAAGTAATTATACACTCATGAAGGCATTTATCTTGAAGTGGCCATGATACTTTTTATGATACTGTAAGAATTTTGAAAGAGGGATATGTGAATTCAGATACATACATTTACATATTTTTATTTGCAGATATGCATCTGTATACCTGGTTTATATTTATAAGCAAAAATATGTGCACAAAATTACCTAAACATGTTACTGAAAGATGGAGATTAAAGAAAAAAAAAAAAAAAAAAAGGGCATTTCTGGACTGTAGAAGTGATCTGGAAGAAGTAATTTACACTTTATTAATGCATTTAAATATTTCCTAATCTTCTAGCTCTCTGAAATTTATTTGCTTTATCATAAATGTAGGTGTTAATGTAGATGGGCTTGGAAAACCAAAGGGAAAATACTAATTCTTCTTCAAAGAACTGGAAGGTACAATTCTTTGCATAGGTCATGACTGGCCTTGCTAAATCTGGGGTGTTTGTGACTGGTTGTGCAAGGAAACTTGCAGTGCAAGAGATGCAGGAGGAAAGCACCATGGCAGCCTGACACACAGAGAATAATTCATAACTAGTCTTTGAGTTCTTAATTCTATAAACTTCATATTCTTCATGTCAATTAGATGAGAAATGTGTGCAGTGTATGCTGCATACAGAAGCCTTGTTAAAGTTGGCAGTCTAGATTTAAGAAAAAAAGGTGGTGAAAGAAGACAGGAGGTAAAGGCAGCAATATCTGATTTCAGCTTTATAGCTCTTGAGGGCTCTGAGGGCAGGCAAGCTTGTTGTGACCTTGGAAAACCACCTGGGACTCCAGTGCCTCGCTGTGTCTCTGGTTTACATTTAACTCTCCAGCTTTATGAAATGTCATGTAATTAAACCCTCAAAAGAAATTAGACTGTTAAATCTCAAGAGTTTAAAGCATATCATTATTTTTTTTCCTTTTCCTTGAATATCACTTCCTAGTGAAAAAAAAAATAGGCACATAGAAAGAGGTAGAGGATCTACAACTTTTTTACATTCATGTAAGAATAAGAACTTTTAAGGAAATGGTAAACACACCTCAGGTTAAACAGTTAGCTCTACAGGTGCTGCTTCCATGAAGTGGCCACTTTTCATGTAGCATGAAAAGTGCATGGAAAGGTTTTGCTTGTTTTGTTAGTTGGATCATTTCCTTCAAGCATGTTAGTAAAGCCCTTTAACTAATGAGAAAACTAAAACATGTTTCTTTTGGCAACATATAAATAAAATATCATATTGGAAATCATCCTAAAAAGAAAGAAGACATTCTCAATGTTCAAGAAAATTCCATCTCTCACCTTTTGAAAATTTCTGCTCAGAGAAGGAGTGAAAACTCCTCCTGGTGTTTCTTTCCAGAAGGGGAGGGAAGGACGGGAGGAAAGTAGAGTGAAAGGACAGTATGTCTGTGGTCAACCAAAATTAATTGCTTTGCTAATGCTACCATTCCTCTGATTGACCTTCCCAAGGTGTTACCATGTTTACATTGTAAGCTGGACCAGCTGCCTGAAATAGGTTGCATGGTGGTAAATGGTATTCCCTCCCTCTGACCCCGCTCAGGAATTCAGGAAGGGAATAGGGGAATTAACTGGGTCTTTCTCAGAGGCAGCCACAGCAGCGGTGTGGGGTACCCAGTTGCTGTAGGGTTTTGGGAGCTTGTTTCCATTTCCATTTTATTTAATAAACACATTGCAAGGAAGGAGATTCATTCTTCTAAGGAAAGATGTGGTAGGAAAAGACTGATTGAAAATTTGGTGCTTAAAGTTAGCTCTGTACTAGCCTTTCTGACTGAAAAGCTGCATTAGGAAGAATTGCAAGGTTTTATGGGGACAGGGCCATATAGTCTTCACAGCTTGTCTAGAGATTTATGTAGTTTGGATAAGCATTCTGGCTTTGAGTCTTTCTGTATGTTAAACTTGAAATGACATTAAGGAAGGCGGGAAAGAACAGACTTTATTTTTTTAGTACTTGTACCAGCAATGTTGATTCTTTCTCTCACCACTTCATATTTTATTTCTTTTTGTAAGACCCCTTGGACTGGATCCATTATAGGCAACCTATTTATGTAACCAAGTTAGAAGTTCTTTCACAAGTTGATATGCAAAATTGGAGCTCTTGGAGGTTCACTCAGAGTGGTATTTTGGCGCCTGAGCACTTTCTTGTAAAGATATAAAACAGTTTAGTACTATTTATTATGCAGTTGTGAAATAATTTTTTACAGGTTTGTATCAGCTATAGAACTGCAGTGTTGATTTTGTCAAGCTCTGAGATTTTCTTACACAGTAGCAAGCAGCTGTCCTTATTTAACTGATAACTATTGTTTACATTATTTTTTTTCTGCTATTTAACTGCAAGATGTGAATTACTGACTTTTGAGCTTTTTTGTTGCTTTTGCACTTTGTGCTAACATAAATTTCTGTGGTTCAAGCAGTGAATCAAAATGAGTATGTTTTAGATCCACTTTATTTTATACACCAATAAAGCAACTCAGATATTTTATTTATTTTTTTACTTTTTCATAATTTGTACTGTATGAAAAGTGAAAGACTGCCCTTTGGCCTTGAACAGTCAGAAGGGATGACATTAGTTAAAACTCATTCCCAGTTACAACTGTGAAACAAAATTAACAATCCTAGAGATAGATTTTAGATTTCATGAAGAGCAGGAACGCTTTCATGGGTTATGCTTTTCATAATGTAGTTTTATGTGGACACAAAATTGACCCTATTTTGTTTAACAACCTTTCTTTTTACAAGTGGAGGTTATTCTGGATGATAATGATAATCGAAGTGTTAACACTTGCTGCGTGCAGCATTCTCCCAGGCATAAGGATACTAGCCCCAAAACAGGGGGAAATGATTTTTGACTAGGTGCTTGGAGCTAAAGATGCCATTCCAGGACAAGGGGGAGGCTATAGGAGCAGCAGTCTGGAGGAATGGTGGCCTAGAGCAGATCAGAGGTCTGTTGTCTCTCCCCATCTCCTAATCTTCACTTGCCAGAATTTGGTGGTGAAGAGCAGCAGGGTGCTCATCATTCTCTAAGAGTTCAGTAGGGTGGTAGGAAATTTTTGGAGTCTTGTGACATTTCATCAGTGCTGCTATTGAGGAAACAGGGATAAAGAGAGACATTGTCCCATATCCAGAGAATAGATAAGGGAATGACCAAGCTGTGCACAATGGATGTAGGTGGTGTTTTGTGGAAGCTCAAGGATATCAAAACTTGTCTGCCAAGTAACTCTAGATACATCAACCTGAATTATTGTCCATCTGAAATATATCTTTCTTCTTCAAGCTCCAAGTATTGTTGCAATGATGTCCTGAACTTTTTAAATCATGTCTGGGGAAGCAACTTCTGACAGTGTGACTTCTACCATAAACCAGAGATGTTTTGTAGGTTCGTTTGTTGCTTTAAGGTGTGTAAACAGTTAATAGGAGAGGTATTTATTCTGTTAAATTAAATGGCAAAATGCAATATGATGCACCTGGCAGTTTCATTACACTTATGCATGATGTAGGATTTTTTTTACACACACTTTTCTTATTTTTTAAATGAAACAAGGATACCAGCTCAAAAACAAAACAAGCCAAGCAACCAAGCAAAAAAAGGTAATCACAGATCACACAGAATATTCTGAGTTGGAAGGGATCCACAAGGATCATCGAGCCCAACTCTTAAATTAATATAATGTTTGTAAAGCCAAGTTTTCCAGACACTGAAAATAAGGCTGCACAGAGCTGAACCTAAACTTGAAGTACTATTATATCAAAAAGTATTCTCAAATGCCTCAAATACAAATCAGATTATCAGGTGTCTGAGATGTGACACCCAGAGCTAATGGAAGCCCCAGTTTTTCTGCACAACAGTTTCTTTACCTCATTGGTGTGCAGAAAATTAATTCAGACCTGTGAAGCACTTACTATATGGATGTACATCATCCTGCAGGAGATGAAATATTCTGTCTTCACAGATTTGCACTAAAAAATTCCTAGGACCACACACACACACTGAGGGAGTGCTTTCTAGACAGTATTTTCCAGCACTTGCTTTAAATGAGGCAATACTCCAAAGCTCAGAAATAATGTTTCTTGAAATTGATTTTGACATACGTAAGTTTGTGCACAAAGTAGGCTGAATAAAGTTCTCTGTAGGAATCCTAATTCTGGCATTTCTTGAAATTTCAAGTGCTTGAAATTTGTACACCTAGTGTTCTTTTAACTTCTTTCTAAATACCTAGAAACCGTTAATTGCCCGCGATAAATTTGTCTTGTTCATGGACTAATTATTCCATAGGTGCATAGACTTTTACACCAGTTGTGCACAGATGGTTTTGGTTCAGTCCACATCACTTACTGGAGGAGAGTTGTGCAGAAGTGTCCATCATACTTGGAGAACTGATTTGGGTCTGGAAGTAATTTACCTGCTTCCACTTGGAGCCTGATGCTCACAGAGCAGACCTCAGGAAGCTCGTTCCAACCTGTCTAACATGAGGAGCTGTAAAACACCTGTCTCCAAATTGTCTCTGCACTATCCTCTTCAGTGTTAGCGTTATCCTGGTATCCTGTATCCATACAGTCCTGTGTAACCCCCGCTGATGGGGTGCTGACCAACAATACAGTCACAGAAACATGCTTGGTTCATATGAGGATTACCAGTAATGCTGTGGTCACTGAACTGTCCAGCAAAATGGAATAAAATCACCCAAAAATGTTTTTTATAAATAAAATGTGGTTGTTGAACTGCATTTCTGATTTACATAGTTACTGATAAATAAGAAATGGAGGTGGTCAAACCTGAATAAATCCAGCTTCTCATCTTCCTATTCAGCCATTATATGATTGTCTTTCCCTGCCACCCCACAGGTGACAACTGGTTATCAATGACAGACCTTACATTTTTAGGTCAAATGAAGTTTATGCCCTCAAATATTTTCCTTTTGCTCTTGAATCTCTTTTATCCATATTAGGATTTAATAAACTTTTGTAAATGTATTTTTGCCTGAGAATTTTAAGAAGGGAAAAATGGGATCGGTGTGAATTCTGCTTAGCTATCCACCTATTAAGTCAGAGAGGAGAAAAGTCTGGGCATGACACTGATGATTTCACTATGTTTCTCTTTAAGAATTGCTGTAATAAGGTGGGATTCAGAATTCAAAGGAGTTCTCACTATCATCATGCTGAAGAGGAAAAAAAAAAATAGAGGGATTAGAAGAGAATTACTGTTAATTTGGAAGGAATCTTTGCTCATTATCTGAGATGAATGAGCAGAGACACGAAACAGCATTTTCAATCAATATTTTGGAAGAGTGTGAGCTCTGTACTTAAAGGGATTTGTAATTATATCTCTTCCCTGCACCTTTCTCAGGTCCACTTCAAATGGGGGATATGAACTTGTGACTTGAGCACATTCTTTACTGTGAGGTTTGAAAAGAGACTGTATAACCCTAAATTTCACATAGCAGCAGACATTCTTGAAACAAAAAGAAATAAAAAGCACATTTAATGAAGTGTTGTATTGGTTTGCTTTCTAGTGCTGACTTTGGCTTTGTTTAGCCAGTAGTTAAAGAATAGAGTCTTTCATTAATTTGCCTTAACAAGCATAAATTCAAGAGATGAAAGTGAATTCTTTATTGGCATACACATTACTGCAGGGTGGAGTCTATCTGAAATGTTAGAGACAGGCTGAGCATGCTGAAGAGTGATAAATATCTGCAAAATATAGTAAGAATTTAGTTTTAGTGTCTGTCACAGTGTAATTACAGTGAAGAAAACTAGAAAAATATACTCACTGTTTAAGGCAGCTTAGTGAATTAAAAGTGACAGATGCGTTTTTTTCGTAAAATCATTTGATGTTGCGATGCATCCCTCAGTAGACAAAAGACAGATCTTGATTCAATCAGCTTTTATTTCCAGGCTGTTTGATTTCGTTTTAGCCAACACACAAGGGGGAAGAGGCTGGAATACTGCAAGAAAGTCCTACGTCTAGTCTTGTCGTTGCTTTGAACAGACATACTTTCTTCTCCTACTTTGCTTAAGAACTATTTTAATTTAGTTATTGAATTTAAAGCATAGTAGGGTTTTATTTATCCTCCTGATTTCTGCTCTTAAGTTAGTCCTTCCTGAGGAGGGGAGGAAGCTTTTAATGTACTATTCATCAAGGATTTGGGATGGTTTGGAATAAAGTTAAAGAAAATGTGAATTTCTATGTTCCTTTACAGTGCCTTTTAAATCAGTTGATTTAAGATGACAAAAGCATTGAAGAAAGCTTAAGTTTATATTGAAAAGTATAATTTTAAAATGCAAGGCTTCAGTATCTTTTTTGCTGCTAACATTTCAAACACTGCTCAAGTGTCCCAGAATGATCTTAATACATCTGTGTTGTCTATTCACTTGTTACATTCCTGTCTATTAGGAAGAAGAACACCAATGCATCCCTTTATAGGAAGTTTTGGTCTTGTCTAAAATCATGTAGGTGTTGTCACTTAACCAACAAGTATTGAGAAATATTAAAAGTGATATCTACTTAAAGTGTTTTGTAATGTTTCTTAAAATAATCTTTCTTTTATTTTGTAACTTTTTCACATGCGGTCCCTCATTTTGGAAGAAGAGAGAACAGTGTTTGGAATACGTTGGCATGTGAAGGAACTATGTGAGGATTTAGAAAACAGCTTTATATAGAAAGAGTATAGCTGGAGAAGTTTACTTGTATTTTTGTTCTCAATGTATCTCTTCCATGGTATTCCCCAAGCACACCTTAAGTTAATGACTAGAATAAACAATGTTTGAATTTAACTGAAAACTGGATGGCTTCCTAAGAGTCACTTTTGGCAGCACGCTTTGTTTCCTGCAAAACCCTCTATGAGAAGGGATGTGAAACACCAGTGGTAGAATTACTGTTTTCAGTGATTTTCATTCATCTTTTTTTTCTGTTCTTCAGGAATATAGTGTTAATAATTTTAGAGGTTTAGGCTTATTGGGCAAATGCCACAAATAAATGAATTTTGTAGACTGGCTTTTGGCTTTTGACCAGCAGAATAACTTTATATGCCCACGGAAATCATTATGATTCTTTATAAGCCTCTTGGCCAAACACTAGTTTCAGTGTATTTTGTTACCATACCAGTTGCAATGCTATTACTCCAGGATGCCAAACTGAAGATATGTTTACCTGCCCAGGGCTGCACCTTGGAGAATGAAGTTGAGCTTAGGAAACAAGGAACCGCTATCGTGGGAAACACTAGCGCTCATGATCTGGTGGAAGACATCCCTGTCCATGGCAGGGGGATTGGGACTATATGATCTTTAAGTTCTCTCAGCCCAAGCCATTCTGTGATTCTATGCTAGCTACTACATGTTACTACAAAAAATCACTGATCAGTGTTGGGCTTTACAAAGACTGTGCTGATGTCTATGGAGCAGAACAATGTTTGAAGTTTCAACTGACACAGGAGTGTGTCTTTTTTTTTTTTTTCTTCTAATCCTCCAATAAGAGGAATAAAATGCAAGAATATATTCCTCTAGTATTCCTGTAATAAGTAGAATACAACAATGTTCCTCTAATAAGAGAAATTAAATGAACATATGACTATTGCATATTAGTATAGGAATATATTAATATATTCCTCTAAAGAAAAGGAATAAACTAATCCTGGAAATTGGTGTTTTTCCCCTTTTTGCTTCCCTGAGAATCTTCCTTTTTATTTAGGAAGAATGTAAATATTAGGAAGTGTGGCTTTTTTTTTTTTTTTTTCCCCAAGAGAAACTGGGGAAAAAAGCTGTCAGTAAGAATCTATCATTAGTTCACTTCAAAACTGACAGGTTTCATTCTGGAAGGTTTACTGTTGTACTCAGAAGAAATACTGTTGTTGACTAAAAATGTTCAGTATCACTTTCACCCTACCTTATGTCCATATGCTCTAGTGTTAGTCCATTTGTTAAACAGCCCAGCTGTGTCACACTTTTTTACTTTCCAGAGAAGGCAGGAACCCCAAGACAGTCACTGTCAAAAGTACCTGACTGAAGTCAACAAAGATGTATATATTATACTGATATATAATTAAAAAAAAAAAATTGTTCCATGTACTCCCTTGTGGTTTCTTTGCCCCAGGTGCAAAACAACACAGAGTCTGACAATCAAAATAAGCTGTTTTTTTTACTAAGACTGAGTCTTGATAGGATTTTCTTCTGAACACTTCTGACTCGATGATGTTTCCCAGTCCAAATGCTGAGTTCATTCTCAAATCTTAGCTTTTCAGCATGTAAAGCAGATGCTGGAATTCCAAACTGATGTGCTGTATGTAACTGATAATGATTGATAAAAGACAGCTTGCACCTGCAGGACCTTTCTTTGTGCAGGGTAAATAGGTGTCTGAGGAGTTCAAGAAAGGGAGCTGCAGAAATTATCTTTTCCATTCTGCAAAGGTTAGTTTGTGTTTCACTCTTTGTACCTTCAAAGTCAGGATTAGTATTGTTTACAGAGACAGAAGGCTTATGTTCATGATGATTAATGGAGAGGGAAAGGCCTTGAAATCCATCACATCTAGCACATTGCCAGACTAAATTACTCAATTAACTCACAAAAAGAAGGGCTAAAGTATCACTTCTTAACTTGGGAGTCTCACTGAATTTCTCTAGTTTAATCTTAAATTGAAGTTACTTTTTTTTTTTTCCTCACTTCTAGTTTAGTATGTAGTTTTTGTTTCTTGACTATGGATTAATCTTTAGTTTGTATTCGGTTTAATTCAATTTAAATATTATGAAAGGGACTACATATATGATTGGAGACAGTAAAGACAGAGACAGACTTCCGTTGTACATAATAAAAGGACAAGACACCTGACATGGACACTAGCTGAAATACAGGAAATTTGATTTAAACTTAAAAACCAAATAAAAAACCTGTGAGGGTGTCTGAGCATTGGAACAGATTGCCCAGAGAAGTTGTGCAGTTTCCACCTCTGGAGCTAAATTCAACACCCAGCTGGACAGAGTCATAAACAACCTGCTCTGGATTTCCTTGGTTTGAGCAAGGGGTTGTGGACTAGGCAGTCTCCAGAGGTGCCATCCAGCCTGATTCAAATTTACTATTGCTGTAAAGCTTTTGGATGCCTGAGCATGATAAATCCCTTATGAAAAGTTTAAAATACCTTAAAAGATGAGTCTTTTCTGAAACAGATGAGACACCTAATCCTTAAACAGATCTTAATTTCTGTCCTAAACCCAAAGCACGTCTCATTTGCTGCAACATCAATACTCAGTACAAGAAAATCTGGCAATCTCGTCATCATGTCCTGCTCCCTCCGAAGTTAAGTTCTGAGGCCCAGTGGGGAAGTCTCGTCAGAAAATCCTTTAAAACTCTAAATCTCAATTCCTAAGGAAAACATGTAACTTCATACACAAATTGGAAGAACATTATTTGGTGCTACAGGCAATATTGATTCCATTAAGAAGCAGCTGCTTTAATTCAGCTCTTTGTATGCATGCATTATAATGTCATCTTAATTAAGGGATACTACACATTCTCTATTTACAAAGGAGTATTACTTCATGAAGCACTGAGGGTGAACAGGCATCTTTCAAAGCCATCTAGTTAACCTTTTGTTTTCTTTTGTCTTTTTTTGCTCTTTTTCCTCCTTCCTTCATTAATTCTTTCTTTTATCTTTTTTCTTTCTTTCTTTCTTTCATTATTCCATGCTTCTAATCAGCTTTCAAAATAGTAGTCTAATTCTGAGATCGACTTGCTCATTTATTATAATGTATTTTAATTACTTTTTTTTTCATGAGGAAATGTTTCTACCTATTGCTGTATGAGCTTTACTCAGCTTATTGTACTTTGCTGTGTTATTAATTTTGTAAAGCGTGCTAGAATATAGTGTATTTAAAGTGTGAGTGCTGCAACATAAAATAATGATTAAAACAATTATGACTAGTGCAAATCTTTTTAATACCTAAAGTACATATATGGAAGTCAGATTTCAGTTCATATAAAAAGGCTTTCAGCAGTTTAACTGCTGACATAGTCAAGTGAGAGTCTATTCTTTCTTTGCATCTGAGTAAATTTTAAGAAATAAGAAATACTGGAAGAGGAGCAATTCTGATGTGCTTTTTTGGCTTTGGTGGGCACTGCCACAGATGTTACATGGTATGTAGAAAGGACCAGTTTTTAATGAAATGTGAACTGATTACAGGTGCTGTATCGCCTTTGATTTTGCTGTGTGCTGTTTTTTAAAGGCAGAAACACCAGAGGAAAAGGATGGCAGAAGAAACATGGAGACAAGAAAATTCCTCTGTAAAAGGTTTCTGCAGTTCTGGACTTTCCATGTGTTTGTCATACTATGGGGCAGGGCCGCATTTCTCTTCACTTTAACCTTGGGGACACTGAGAACCATTTGGAAGTAGGCTTTAGGGAAGGAGGTGTGTGTGTGTGTGTGAGATTGAAGTGGTAACTGCAGCCCTTCTAGTTAGGGAGCCTCAGATTAGGGAAGTGTGGAGGCACTGACCATGCTGGTGCCTTTCCCAGTACAGAAACAGAGCTAGGGAGGAGACTTGCTACTCCCTCTCCCCCCAAAAAGCACAGTCACAACCTGCTTTGAACTTAGGCTAATAAATGCTCTGTTTCCTACACCTGCTTTATTGCCAAGGTGTTATCAACATCCAGTTTCTGAGGACCAAATATGTTTGTCTGTGTTCTTTGTGGATGACTTCTGACTTTGTGGATGACAGAACAAATAACTGTAAATATCATCGAGGCTTCAAAACTTTGACATGATTTCCCAGACTCTTGCTTGATGGAAACTCTGTTCCAAGTCTGGAGCTGGCATCCTGTTCCCCTTCATTTTTCTGTATTAATCAGCAAATGAAAGCATTTCTTTTGCTTGCGGCCTCTGGGTCTCACCAAAACTCAGGTTATTGTTAAAGACGGACGATTAAGTACAACAGAATAATGATAATAAAAACAACACATCTAAAGATGTTGTGTTGTGCCAGAACTATCAAAGTTATAAATCTTTTCCAGTATTTTCTCTAGGCTTCTGTGGATGGTGGAAATTTTTGCCAAGCTGTGCCGTTTAAAAACCCAGTGTTGAGCATGGACTTACGTCGCAGGGCCCAAGCATGCTGCAGAAAAGTATATTGATTGCATAGGAGAGTGGTATATCCAGCCTTCCTGGTTTGTTTGGCTTTGCCCAGTGTTGACCTCTGGATGGCAGCCCCCCTTGAGTCTGCAATCCAGGGTAAAATTATGGTTGTCACTTTTTTAACTAACTTTTCAGAATTAGGAAACCAGATGATTTTTATTGTGTCTTTATAGATTTTTTGTTAAAGCAGATGGAAGGAACAATGAAGATTAAGTTTGATCTGGAAACCCATTGTCTCTGCAAAAGACTTGATCTTTACATAGCATTTTAGGTCTGCAACTAGCTTGCAGAAGTTTCCAAACTGTTTAAGACTAAAAGTTAAACTTTAAATAGTATTAGCTAGCAAAGAACTTTTGATGCACATTAGCAACATAATATATCTGTACAGAACTGCTTTTTCAGCTTTGGTTCATAACATTAATTCTGCAGCGTGGAGTTTTTTTGTGAGAAAGTTCAGTTCTTGTTTAATACAAGTTCAGTACATGGTTAATATGGGAGTTCTGAAAATTAGTTCCTTAGCATGTTTCAACCATGATGTGTATAATAATAGAAAAAAAAAAAAAAAAAAAAAGCAGAGGGTAAAAAGACAAGATTAAGAAAAGATTTGGGATTGAAAGAAACTTTGATAAGAAACAAAATATTCTTGCATTTGTGGCCAGGAACAAGATTGTTTTTATCTTCCTAGATGACATTATAGATACCTTCAACAGGATTAAAGAAATAGGAATGCCTGTATAAACAGCAGATTTTGCACTGAAGCTAAAACCAACCCATACAAATAGTAAGAGAAGAAAAAATAAAACCAACCCCCAAATGTACAAATTTGAGCTTGTTCTAGCCCTGTGGAATGAGTGTGAGTTATAAGGTTTGTCACAGTATTGCTTTGCAAGATCAGTTTCAGAAGTAGAGAGTCCAGGTCATCTGTTTTATCTGATGTCACCTCTTAAAATCAAGGAGCTCGGCTGTGATTTTGTTAATTTTCAAGTAGCTGGATGGTACAGAAGTTGTATTTAATAATGGTTTTTCATCAGGGAAAACACTCTCTAATATCCTTGCATATCATGGAGATGACATGGTCCACCCTGAGGTATGCGTGCTAGCACACTGGGAATGTGCTACAAGCACAAGTAGAAGTTTCTGGCATCCAGCATGTTGGGACTGAGTTGAGTTAAAGATTTTGTGCTCAGGCCAATCCCACTTGATAGCTAAAATCTTGCTTCTCTCTAATGAGGAAGCACAAAGAAAGAAGTTTGAGGTATGGTTGTTTTCTTCAGAATTACCACCTAGGGCTTTGTAATAGTATATTACGTACCTCTATTTTCTCCTTTCTGGGATCCCTCACTAGACAGATACGGATTTTATTTCTCTTAATTATGATGTGTATTTTGATGCAGCATGCCTTCTCGGTGCCCAGGATAGTGAACAAAAACTAGTAATCTGTTTTCAAATGGAGTGAATGCAATCACACAGACCCCTAGTTTCTCATTGATGATGATAAGATTTTTAGCTAAGAATGAAGAGATGAATTTTAGCAGCTGGTTCTTCCCCATTAGTTTCATCACAGTTCTGCCTGTTGTACACACCCAGCTGTTGTTGTATGCAGCACATTACATGCACTGCAGCTGCTGGTTAAGAAGTGCCTGATGAACTTGGGCCAGAAGCTTCCTTGGGAACTGAAACTTGTAGTGACAAAGTCTGTCTCTGGCCCCTTTCACCCTCCACCTTTGCTTATACTGATGGAAACAAATGCAATCACAGGATGCATCCCTGCCATAATCCTTGACATGATGAATGGGGGTTTGACTCACAGGAAACTGTAAGAAAACAGGTTTTTTTGCTCATTCAGTGATGTAGGTTTCTCTGAGCTATTCTTGTGTTCAAATGCAAAGCAAATAGAGCATACTGGAGAAGCAGGTGTGTGGGCAAGGAACAGCTTTGAAACTTTTGCCACTCTGGGTGGGAAAAACGGACTTTAATAGTTGATGTTCATTGGGATGATGTTTTGTGCTAGAGCTTTTCCCCTTTGGTCCTGTTAACTTTATGTAGGAAATATCCTAGGAGGGAATCGGTGCCAATGCTGGTATTTTTTTAGGGGCTTTCTTAAACCTCTTATTTCACAAAAATCTATGAACTTTCTGTCTGGTCTGTCCTTTTCTAGCCTAAGCCTTTCCTTAGAAATCCAACAATTTTCCACTTGAAAATAGCTATGGGTAAAGTCACACACTACTTTCACATAAGATTAAGGGTTTGACAAGCACAGTGGGAACAAAGAAATTCCAAATTAAGTCTGCTCCGTATTTAAACCCCACTCTCCCAGCCCCTTATTGCACAATAGCAAACTTTCCTAATGCAAGTAGGTTGTTGATATACTTCCAAAAAGAATTCCAGTTAGCTGAGGGATGAGATTAAATGGATTAAATAGCCTCCTCGTTTTTCAGGGAAAGAAAAAAAAAAAGTTTGATTAAAGGCACATACAAATGAGAATTTAAATTATTTTGGACTAGATTGGCCTTCCAAACTGCCTTGCAAATTAGCCTTCCCTTCCTTGACGAGGCTCTGCATGTTGGCAGTGGGTGTGTGAGCACGCTGGGCATGTGGAGTTTACACTTTTGCTGCAGCCATTTTCAGCAGACTATGGTCATGGGCTGGGAGATGATCTGTCGATTGGGTAGAAAAGCTGCAAAGAATGTAAAATGGTGCAGAGTGGTCGGTCAGTCTCTATTTAGTGCAGAACTGCTATGCCCTACTCAGCCAGACTGAAGCCCTGGGAGAGCCCAAGGACTTCCAGTCCACCATTCCACTCCCACAGTGGTGTTTTTGGTGGTGTTTTCCATGTTGTCTGTGTTATGTGGTTCTGATAAAGGTATTACCTTTTCTTTCTCAGCACAGACAGTTTATGTGGTATGAAAACTAACATTCTCCTTCCTTTAGGTTTTGTGGAATTCTTTTCCTAAGAATTAAAGTACAAACTAAGTACAGATTCTCCCTATCTTACGCTACCTCATAATGAAAAGAGATTTCTCCTCAACCCCGCCCATCTTGTCTTTCATTTTTCTGACCCCTGAAGACAGGAAATAGCAGTATGAAGGTCCACACCAAGGTCTTGGCAGCAGCTGACAGCTTCATGTGTGGCAGATAATTACTGGAGATGTGACTTGTTTGTGGACATCATGACTCCATAGCAAACCTATTTTCATCTTGGTCATTTCATGGCATCCTTTTTAATTCTTTGCCCCATGAAACTTACTAACCACTTGTTCAAGCAGCAGCAGTACTCTTGTTTTTCTTGTTTTACTGATTTTCCACCTATATCCTGAAGACCCATTCTGTTTCTGAAAAGATATAGATACTACGATATACCTAGGGTAACATCAAAACCAAACCAAAATAAAATTAAAATAAGGTAATAGGAGGGGTTGAAGGGAACAAGGTTAGCAAGATTAGTGGCAGCAAATGAATATTTTCAGGAATCCCAAAATAGTTTTTTAGTTGTTTCTAAAGTCATCTAATTTGCCTTAACCTGTTGCTATTATGAATAGTCTCATCTAAGAGGCTGAAGACTACTGCATGCCAGATCTCACTTAGGCATCCAGTCTAATTGGTCTTAAGTATAAGCAGTGGACTTATTTTGTACTGTGTGCTTGTTTTCCCTTTAAAAGCAGACTTCTTGCTGTATTTAATTTCTATATTAGTTTGGAAAGCGTGCGCCAAGAGTAAAATTTGTTTCACATTTGTTTCAGATTCAAATTAAATCCCTTCACCCCCACCAAATAATTTGCAAGGGAATTAAAAAAATGGTTTTGGTGACCTTATCATGACTGGATCTCATCCTGATCCAGTGCCAAATCTTTTTAGTATTGTAAGGAAGTAAAAACAAGAATTAAGAACCTTTCTCTGATTACTGCTAGAATAGCAGCATTTCCTCTACCTGGAATGAAATGCTTCAAAGCAGCCATTTATTCAGGCACTGTAATTCATATCTCATTTTACTGACTGACTTACACCTTTTATTTTACCATAACACTTGGGCCTGTGTCCCTCCCACCTGGTTTTATTCACCTGAGGGGCACATCTTCAGAGGGTGGTGAATGATTGCTTCCTGGAGAGGAGGAGCAGAGAGTGAGGGGCATACCCCAGTGACAGTGCAGCCTGCCTAAGGGATGTGTTACCTCTGTGCCATAAACCCCTTGCTGGCTTTTTCTCAATCCTCCTTGATCACGTAGTGTGACTTTGCTTCTAGTGTGATAGATTAGATAGAGAATATAACTACCTAAAACTAGCACCTCAGGTTTCTAACTGTAAATCAACCAACTAGAGCAAAGAAAAAAAGGAGGAGAAAGTATGAAAATGAATGTTAGCTGCTTAGCTATACTTAAATGCTTGCCTAGTGTTCATGTCTTTGAAAATCTGCCCTCGAGGGAAACAATGCTGCACTGTGCACAACCTGTGCAAAAGTTAGCAAACATTCAGAATGTTTTTGGAAAGCTAATAGTGTCATAACTTTCCTAACCCTGTGGGTTGTTTTTTTTATCTTTTTTGCCCCCATTAAGCAGTGTACTAGGGGCTCATCAGGTTGTGCATTAGATAATCGAGTTGTTATGCCAGCAGGCTGTGCTGAAAGGTGCTACATCAGTGATTTCTTTTTCATCCCACTGTGCTTTTGATCTCCTGCTATAAAGCAGATCTAACAGTGGAAACTTTTGAAGATGATAGATGAATTTTACTAATTCACTTTTCATAATCCTTACAGAAAATGTCTGTCCTTATCAGTCAAAAAAGATTTAACAGCTGTTGTCTCTCAAAACTGTCATATTATCAGGATTGCAAACTATGGAATTACTGTTACAAAGTATTTTAGTAACATATTTTGAAATTCTGCTGTAAATACTTTAGAATAAATTATTAAAGATACTTCTTTGTTATAAACATGCATTGTTTTTTGTATTTTCTCACTAAAATGTAAAACTCATTTGCAAGAGTGCACTGTGCAATGGTGAATATCTGTGCTGAATATCTAACAAATGGTTAATGTTTTGGCTCACAATATATAAAGCACTGTAGCTGATAAAACCATTGTGACACTAAGAGTACTGTTTGCAGTCTTGGGGACCTTAAAATATGGCATCTTCTAGAAAGGAACAGGGGGATGACATTCACACTTATATTGTCCAGATTAAGTCAGTAAAGTTAGTGCAGTTTCCCAGGATTTTGTTCAGCACAGTCTTGCCCAATATATCTTTTATTATTTGAGCTCCCCACATCTCTGGAAAACCCTTCTTACAGAAAATGCTTAGAATTAAAAAAAGTGCTGACTATATTTTCTCTCTTTTCTTTACAATAGCTTTGGGCCAGATAATGCTCTATGTTGATGGCATGAATGGAGTAATAAATCATAATGAAACTATCCAATGGCTATACACGCTTATTGGGTCAAAGGTAAGTCACTCTCCAAAATTCTCATTTTGTATGGTTCTGTTGTTCTTTAAATGCATTTTGCTTGTATTATGTATATTTTTGGGGTATAAATGGACTGGGTGTTAGGTTCTAAAATGTTACATAACACTCTGCATGGAAACCAGCTCACACTGAGCTGTTACTTCTTTTCTACTGTTTTTATACTTGTTTGTTGGCACATACTCTGCTCTTATGAGCAAAGATACCAAAGATGCTCTTGTTACTCTCTGTGCTGCCATTGCACTTTACTACAGAGAAGATTTTTTTTAGTCTTCTAGTTGCAGTTCCCAAGACATTCTTTGGAAGCACTTTTTGGGGTATTTTTATTTCCCCATTCTATACTATGAATGCAATTCCTTTTCTACTCACCATTGTACACTACTCAACTTTGCTGAGCACTGGGGTAGGACAATTCAGAGTGACTTCCTTCTTAGACTGGAATGCAGTAGTTGCCTACAACAATCATCTCGTTCAAATGCCTGACCACTTTATGAAGGGCATTGTCCAAATGCCTCTTAAACACTGACATGTTTGGGACATCGCCCACCTTTCTAGTAAGCCTGTCCTAGTGTTTGACCACCCTTTTGGTAAAGAAATGACTCCTAATATCAAGTTTTCTTGTGCCTGAAGAGCCCTAGAAGACTAAGTCTGGTACTTACCTACAGGGTATTCTTTGTTGGTGCCTATATATGAAACAAAAGCTTAAAGGCAGAATGTATGCTGCTTGAGTTGGTCTTCTCCAATGGAATAGTGATTTATTTAGTGCACAATTCACCTTTAAGGCCATCTTTGCTAGAATTTGAAAAGGAAGCAGAACACAGATGTGCCACTCTGAGGGGCCATAGGGTAGGGAAATCCCAAATACACTGTTTTCCAGTCTGTTGACTGTCCAGCTTTAGGAAGTTTATTAAGGCCTGCCAGGGACTGCTGCTGCTTTTGCCATGTAGACCTGTACATAGATAGATCTGTATGACACAATACCTGAAACACAGTATGGTAGTTAGTGTTAACAACTCAAAAGTTGCTGTAGTTGGTCGAGTTAAGTCCATGTTATAGTTACTAAGAGATTTCCAGGAATGTTTCCTTAAGTGTGCGAGTCACAGAAAGTTGCTGATGGATACTGTAGTGACACAGAGATTCTGCTGTTTTCCCCTTTTCCCCGATAGCTTTCATAACTCAGGGAGAAAGAGCTTGACATCCCAGGGGTCTTTTTTTAACCACTGCAGAATTTTTTTTTGCAATGTCCAAGCTTCACTGCTGCAACAGATTATTAAGTCAAAGAACAGATGCTACAGTATTGAAAGAACTGACTGATCTTGGGTTGACATACCTATACTGGTAGATAAGTAAAAGTAAGATAATTATGGTTATCAAATCTCAGGCTTGAAGGACATGGTTCATGATTGGGAGATTATGAGGAGAAACTTTTCCCCCATGGAAAATGTTCTGCTGTTGTCTGGGCATTGTGCTGGGCTGTTTGTCCTCTTGAAACAGGGAGTATTTGCCACAGTTGGAAAAGCAGTGCAAGATGAGAGAGAAATACTTTGCTTGGTATAGATCCTCATTTTCTGTGGAACAGATAAAAAAGCAAAAAAAGAAAAAAATACTTATAACTATTTTTGTTCTCTAATGCACCTAATGGGAGTGGGATGGGAGAGAAACATGACTGTATCGCTACCTTACAGATTAAATTCTGTTTAGATTTTTTTACCCTAAATACTTCAGCTCTTGGATCCTTAAGCTCCTTTCTCCCTCCCCCATCAGTAGCCCGAATTATTATCTCCATGTCCTGGCTCAGTGCCTGCAGCTGAGGAATGCAGGCAATGTGCTTTGAATAGTTTGGTTTCAGGTAGCATCAAAGTTGCTTTTTCATTATTCTTCGACTGTCTTGGAAGAGATCTAAGTCCCTGTCTGTGTGCCAGAAGTTAACCAAAGGTATGGTGGGCTTACTGTCAGAGTGTGGTGGGACAGCTGCTTTATGCACTTAAAGGTGGTTTTGACTTTCTGTGAAAAATGAACCTCTGGAATTTGCAATGCACCTACAGTCTAATTTGCAGCCCTGGTGTGCTGGTGCCTTCTCCACAGCAAAGACGATGAAAAATACATTAACACTGCTGAACAAAAAAGGAATAGTAAAATTGCCAATTAAGTCTTGGGACAAATCCCTATAATAGGATTCAGGAGGAATACAGTTATTCAGCTGCCACAGCTGCAACACATGGTTTCTTGCCTTCTCAAAAGCTCTGACCAGGTTTAATATGCTTAGCAGTGGAGATTGCTGAATCTGTTCCACAGATATTTTTTTATTTTTTTTTAAATCAAATTCTCTAATGGTTTTGGCCCTTCTCTGGTTGCTTGCTCTGCTTTATTTTCATAGGGCTGCTGGCTCTGTCACCCTTGCTCACTTTGAGTAGTGTATTATCATATGTGCTGGTCCACTGCAGCACACAGGTTCAGCAGAGGACCTTAGGGTCTGGCATGCTCAGCACTGAAACAGCTATAATTTTGGTACCCAGCTCCAAGATCACTTTATGCACCTAGTAATACTTTTGTATAGGGCACAAAAGGAACCTTTTGTTGCAGATCGGTGCTATGTAGGTGCTAGATTGGAAGTTTAGTGTCATCAGTACCATTCTTCTGCGATACTATTGGAAGAGAAGAGCTTTATCGGCACATCCCAGACTCTGAAGGCCACTGCTGGTCCTTCGCAAGATGCATCCAACCATATGTGATCATACCAGTGTGTGCCAGTGGGCTTTCACAGGCTGGCTGTATACTGCTTTCTGATCATCAGTGGTTGATACATACCTGGCATAAACCACTGGCAGCATAATCCCAATTTAAATGTACATTACTACTATTTTATCATTAGTTATATAGGTAGCAATTCATTGGTCTTTCCCTGTTTGACAAAGCGTTCAAGTATGTACTTAATTTTGGGTGTATGGTTACATGCTGTTGGCTTCCAGATAACTTCAATACATAACTGAGGTCAGCAGTGTACTGCTGTAGGCATGCAAGAGACAGCTATGGCAGGGCCAAGGCTGTAACCATCTTATATAAGCTAGAAGTTATGTAAATAGGAAATATCTGTGTCAACCAAGTTTTCTTTTGGCATTTGTTGCTCTCGTGGGACATTCATGCAAGAGAGTTTCTTTTTTAGAAGACAAAACTAGGAGTCAGTAAATGCTAGTTAATAGTGCTTTCAGAATGGCTCCTTAATTTTTTCTTTTTTTTTTTTAAAGCAGGTAAACTAGCCTGTCAAGGATGATGCCTTAACTGACCGTGTGCTGTAGCACATGTAGGGTGTTTCAACCTCAGTGTCTGAGAAATGGTATTTCACCACTTTCACAGTGTTTCTGCCAGCTATGCATTACTACTGCTGAAGTTGGAATTAAGTTTTTGTAGTTTATTGCATATATATTTAGGCTAGTTGTAAGTGAACGAGGCATTTGTTTATGCTGGCAGCTGGCACTGGAGCTCTCAGGTGGATCACTTGCAGGTAAATAGCTGTTGCAAAATTTCTCTTACCCAAAACAAGGGATATCAAGTCAAATGTATTAAGCCATATTAAGTCCTTATAATGTATTTTTCCTCTGTTAGTATGTTAACCTTCATATGTTGGTAATCCCTCTGTAATAGAAATCCCTCTAGTAATAGAAAGCGGACAATACTGTTTCAGTGCCTTAACCTTTCCAGGACTAGCTACTGACTGTTTCCAAAAAGTACATTTCTGAACCAAATATTTCAGAAAAAAAAAAAAAAACAAACAGGTATTTAAATCATCCTTTAGAGAAGCAAATGTTCCTTTACATCACAAGCCTATAGGCTTTTGGCAATCCACCTCAGTCTTCAAAGGCACATCTAATGCATTTAGTGGCCTCAAACGTGAGTCTAGTTTCACCTTTTCTTTCCCCCTGTTTCTGACTGCTACTGATAATGGTTATTTTTTCCCATTTGATGATCCAGGCTGTTCTAATTTTCCCCAGGGGAGCTAAAGCCTTTTTTTGGCATTGTTTTCCGTGGAAAATAATCCATTTTCAAAGTGGTGCTGGGTAACCTCAGAAGACGGGGTGGAATGCTGGGCCCAAGTTGATACAACGAGGTTGTTTAAAGATTCCTATCTCACATCTTGTTTTAATTTTTTTTTTCTACTTTACTTCTGTCTGGGTCCTAGATTACAAGGTTAAGTACAACCTTTAGCTAAGAAGTTTTCCCCTGGGTAAATTATTTGCTTCCCTTGGTATTAAAAGAATGAGTTTTCGAATGTTTAAAATTGTTATTCAATCAAAAAGAAGCACAAAAACCCTATTTCAAAGCAAAAGGGAAAAAACCCACATTCAAAGAGAGCACAGTTGTAGTGGGTGAATTTATTGATTTCAAAAGGAAAGCCATATATATGATCACAGAACTACAGAGTGGTTTACGTTAAGAGGGTTCTTAAAGATCATGTAGTTCTAGGCCTCCCTGCCACAGGCACGAGTATCTTCCACTAGATCAGGTTGCTTAGGGCTCCATCAACCTGGCTTTGAACAAGTCCTTTAGGGGCTGCTTTTCCTGCGTGATGCCAGTGGCAAATTAAAACACATACATGGTTACTAAGTCATTTCATGAGGATTTTGAGAGAAATAAAATTCTTGTTCACAAAAAGCTATTTTTATTGTTGTTGTTTACAAATGAATCATTTAAGGTATGTAGAGGTTGACAAGCTTGATTAAATTAGTCTCCTTTTCACAAGTCATTCATGCCTGTGCTCAACTGAAGTCATAAGCTAAGCTGAGAACACCATGTAATTTGATTCTATTCTTTTCTTTTCCTTGGGAAATTTCTCATCCAATCTTATACAAATGGATTTTCAAGTGGTCTCCAAATAAATATCTAAAACTAGTTTGTAATCATGGAGAAAGTTACATATCAAAGGGGCTTATCAGATACAAATAGGACTAAAATAGTAGCATTAGTAGTACTAAAGCCCAAAGCACGTTGAATGAAACCGCTGCCAACCTGGATGGTATACCCTATTGTTGAGCATCTTGAAAATTCCAAATATTTGCATCTCTTTCATTTTTCTGGCCATATATTTTGAAAAGTAATTATGTGTATGGATGATTTATTCTGAGCTAACATTGTCTGGATGATACAAAGGAATATAAATAGTAATATGCCTGATTTTTGTGAGCAAGAGGCTGTGCTATAGAACTATCCTGCACTTTATTCTTAAAATGCTTAGAAGGTGATCTAGAAAAGCTGGCCAGCTAAAAGTGTTAAGAATCCAGGAAAAACTATACAGCTTGGGGACCTACTGTGATTAATTTTGCATGTTCTCTTCTTCTCAATCTGCTGCCTTCATGGTTAACAAACTCTCCTGCAGCCTCTGACAAATGAGACCCCACATACAACTAAAACACAGGTTACGCTACGTAGATTGCATCACCTCTCTTACGATCAGCCTATAGTTTTGTTCTGTTTTCAAGTCTAGCCCAAGTAAAAATGTCAGTTAGGTGACAGTGCTACAGGTTTTCAGGCTCCTTTGCTTCCTGGAATGGTTCAGAGCAAAACTGAGATCTCCCCTCAAGCCCTAAAATCATTACAATCTCACCCATGGGCTGACCTATGCGTGAGATCTTGAGCTGTGGCGCACAGGTATCAATGCTTTGAGTTTGGTGACGCTCTGAACATCCGTGGCAGCTTAGCAGCTGACTCTTAAATTGAATCTACTATGCATTTGCCAATGAACTATTGTTATGAAAATAGTTGTGTGAGGGAGAAACAAAATCCTATATTTATAGGAACTTTCCTATTTCCTGCCTCTCAGTGACTTGAGGCGATGCTAACCCAGGTCGCCAAAGAGCTTTCCTCCTCTTTCACTGAGAAACTGTATCAGCACTGTTGCATGAACTGAGTTTATTTTAAATTGTGTTTAACTAAAGCTTTGAAGATAAGGATCAGGATGTTGCAATAAACTTGGAATAGGATACACTAGCCAGTGCAGACTGTGTTAAGCGCTTGCTTTGGTCTTTCCGACGTGGCAGACAGACTGCTATGAGTGCTGCAGCTCCTTACCAATCATCGTTGTAGGTAAGTTTCAAAGTCCTGCCATCAAACATGAGAGTTTGCAGTAGTTGAATCTGTCAGAGACTGAAATGGTTAATGGCTTAGACATTGTTAGGATCACCAAAAAAGACTTTTGTCCACTATAGCAAACTGCAAAGAAACAGCTGCTCGTCTACCAAAGCCCACCCCTTCCTGAATATACCTACTAGTTTGGACTGCAAAAGGACCTTGAGACAAGATAAGGTGGTTGTATGGTCCAGCTATCCCAGGTCAAAGGAGAAGAATGTATCCCAAATGTAAGAGATTGAACTACTCAGTTTGGCCACCCGTAGTTACCCCCTGGATGCTGAAAGAAAGTGGTGCTAATGGCTCAAATGTTTGGATGGCTGCTTTGCTAGTGATGCACAGAGTGGCCTCTCAGGTGCAGAAGGGCATGTATACCTGAAGCTACAAACTGGACTTCCAGATAAGGGAAGAGGCTGATAAGAGGCAAAGTCCTCCCTTATGTGATGGCTCTGCTGTTAAAACCCCTCCAGGGAGGGTTGAAGATGCTCACATCTGGTCTGAGCTATTCATCTCAGATGATGGACCATAATGGGCCATGATTGATTCACCTAGCTGATGCAAGAGGCAGCTGCAACATCTTAGAAGGTGTCAAAGATTCATGAAGTGTTCTGTGATCCAGTATTGTATCATCCAGGGGAGCTGTAGACAGCATTTCCACCCAACCTCTGCACAATATAAACCCCATGAAATGAGTTTTGTAGACTCTTTCCCCTCACCACTCAACAGATACAGTCTGCAACCACCAAGAAGACCAAAAGAAGGGGACCAATGGGACATTTTCAGAATCTATGGAAGGGTGATATCTGTTTTCTACTTAATCTCTTACTTTCATTCTCTCCCCTTACTACTCCCCTCTTTCACATATCTTTCTCCTTCCTTGAATCCTCATTTACTGTTAAATAGAATCTATATTACTGACTTCAGCACGTGGTTTCATTTGCACCTTATTTCAGGCGGAGACATCTGTCTAATAATTTTAATAATCGGATCACAACAGAGTCCTGCAGCAGTAAATATTCCTGTAGCTCCATCTGCTGCATTCACTTCTGAGTATTTTGGAGGCATAAGTACACATTTTTCTGTGTTTGAAATGACCTCTTGTAGATTAAGAAGATACCAGAAAACACACAGTTCCCTCCACATCACATCAGAGATCTGATTTCAACTCGTTTTAAGTGGGTAATGGGAAAATGTAATGATTAACTGCCAACAACGTGGCAAATGTTCAGATCCAACTTTTCACTCAGTTTCATCTGTTTAAATCTGTATGAGAAAGTGTCAGGTTAGCAATGACTGAAATATGTCCAGATATTACCAAAAAACACCATGCATCTATGCAGATGTACCAATTTCTTGTTGCAGAGGAAAGGCTTGAAAAAAAAAAGAAAGCAAGTGTTATACTAGAATTAAGTGGGCTGAAAAACTGAAAAGCAATCTAAAAGTCAGTGCTAGTTTTTAGAATTGCTTTATTCTCTCTCACTGCAGTAGTTCAGTGTCACAGATCTGTTACCGTCCACATTTGTGAGCAAAGGGCTGTGCTTCACAACATAGGTGTTAATATTTGCTATTAGCTACTAGTGTTTTCTGACAAGCATTATGTCCAGCATTGCTGTGAAATGGGAAGGTGTAGTTGGAAAGTTGAAAATTCATGACCTCAGATGCATAATGCTTTAGTTTGCAGGGTTGCCTGTTTTCTGGTTTTGTTCTTAGGTGACACGGTGCTGTATCTTTTCTCACAGTGGTTGTAGAGCTTGGCAGAGAGCATGTAGGCTATTAGAAAGTTTTGATGGAGAGCCGGGAAAGCTCTTCTAGAGCATAATCAGTTATTGAAATGTCACCAAACTCAAACTTGTTGGCTCAAACCTTTAGTGAAGTTCATGGGATACAGTTTTCTAATCTACTTAATAGTTAAGAAAGGCATTTGCTAGAAGTCCAGCATTGCTTCACAATTAAGTCCTTCCCTGAATTTCCCCATGTTTTTGGGTTTGGGGTTTTTTTAATCATAATAATTTCCCTTCGTTTTGGTTCACTCAGCCACATTGATGAGTTATGTGATGTCTTGAGCACTCTGACAGAACTAGGATGCAAACTGCACAGCTAAGTGCCTCTTCATGCAAGAGCCTACATTTGCCCTGACAGGACATCATTTGGCAGTCCTTACTTTCTCTCCTTGTTCTCCAAGACTAATAACTTGTACTGCCAAACTTAACTTCTGGCAACAGAAGAAGATTTTGGAAGTCATTTTCAGTCTGGTAACAACCACATCCATTATCAAACATGGATGTATGTTGAACTAGCTGTTGTGCCACTCTGTTGGATGACTGATTCTGGTTTGTATATTTACATTCATCAATAAATGAGTATCAAAAGTCAGAAATTGTAGGTTCATGTAAGTAGCAAATATCCTTTGTGCTCTGTCCTTGTATCTTGCATTCAGTCACAGGATCATGTGAGCGTCATGTATGGTACAGGAGGTCGATCACTGTGAAATATAAGAAAATTCTCCATAGTGAATGAGTATGTTTCCCATTCAAGTACTTGAAGTACCAAGTACTTGTTCCTCACCTGTACTGCATAGTAAGACCAGTATAAGAAACAAACATGGCATCCAGATCTCCTGAGGTGTAATTAAGTGTCTTGAGTTTTAGGCAGAGCTTTTGGTATTCTGCCAACAAAAGTAGTTGATGGGGTGGAGGGTTGCAGTGGTAGTGCTGAGAGAACTTTCACACTTCTATAGGAGAAAGGAGGTGGACAACCTTTTCCATTCTTCAGAAGGTATTAACATTCTGGGGTTTTATGACTGTTAAAGAAAGGGTATTGTGATAAATTTTTACTAATTTGGTCAGACTTAAAGAATACAGATATTCTTTCCTTATTTTAACAGAAGTTTGGGCTAACTTTATATATTTATCACCATACACTACACTGCTTATTCTGTGACAAACATAGTTTAATTAACTCATAGGATGTGGTTAGGATGCTTTTGTTGATCAGTCAATTTTTCTCACTGTTAATAGTAAACTTTGTAACTTTGTTACCAAGTTGCTTCTTCCTCTGACCTCTTTTTGGATGATTCTTGAATTGTTATTAAGGATTTTCGAGAACCACACTGTTAGTGTAGATTCTTTTTACAGGATTTTGCTGAAATGGAAGTACAGTTTACAAGGAAACAACATCAGAAATTCCACAAAAAGTCTGTTTAAATGTTTGTCTGTGAAAAGATCTCATACTCCTCTAAAAGTATAAACTAAGTACACTATGAAGTACAGTACTGTGTACTCTGCGGCTGCTGTGATGAAGCATATAGGTTCTATTTTTTTCTGCAGAGCTGTGCTGCCTAATCTTCTCTCTCAATTATTTTTCTGAATGTCCTCTTTTTGGTGCTTCTTAAGGCAGAAACTAAATTAGTATATACTTCACTGCCTTTGTTTTTCCTCTTAAATTCATCTTAATTTTCTTCCTAAATTAGTATCTGTCCTCGTTCTCATACATATGTTGCAGTAGTGGAATTCTGCCTGCAGGGAAGAAGGTGGTATCCAACATTTTTTGCAGCATCATGTAAACCAGATCCGAGGCAGTTCAGCCAACACAGCAGTTAATATACCAGTGTTTTGCTTGTAGCTTAGCCTGGAAGAATGGCCCAGCTAGGGAGGGAGTCTGTACATTGGGAGACCCAGGCTGAATCCAGCTCCCAGGCACATTCTTGAATCAGTTTTCAAATCCCTTTTTGCCGTGGTCCCTCATCTGGAAAATTGGTATTTGGATTTTAGAGCCCTGGGGGAAGAACATAAGGGAGTGGAAGGACAGATTATATGTGTTGAAGACAGATACGTAGGTGAAAGTTGAACCTAATACTAATTGTTACCATATCTGTTCTTCTGGCATCACTCATTCTTTTAGTTAGATATAGTTGTTCTTTAAAGCAACAGCTCCTAACTGAAGATACTCGGGTAACAGTAAAGAATATGCTGTATCAAAACTAGAAACTACCAAAACATACATGATGGCTTTATATTCAGCATATACTGCATCCCAGAAACCTCTGACTTGCAGCCTGCTCAGGTCTCACACCAGGTTATTGCCCAGAACTATCATGGCTACCTCATGGACTTTATATTGGTCTCCTCACTTACAGGACTAGTTCTTAGGAAGGAAGAGGTCTGGTGAGATATGTGGATGTTAATTACTTTTTGTAAGATCAAAAGGAAGGTACTCTGATAGGCTTTTCTTCTTTTTTTTTTTTTTCCCACAGTCCTCTAGTAGTGGTTTATAGCATATAAACTTTTTTCAGAATAATTTTCAACATACCAGCATGTTCTCTAGCTGGTTCCCATGATACACTGAAATGAGTCGCATCTGGGCATGCTGTGTACTCTCTTTCCATATTCTGATCTTCTTTGATCACAGCAATTGAACAAGGAGTTCAGATGCTTCCTGGTTTGCCCCCCTCTATCTCTCTACTTTTTTCCTTTTGGAAGACCACATCAATAAAAAACAAGAATGTGGTGTTCAATATAAAAAATACTGTTAATACCTCAGCCAGCAGGGAATTTCTATAGATTGGTCCCTTTTATTTCTGAATTTCCTCTTCTTATTAGAAGACAGAGAACTGTAGCAAATGTATGCTTTGTCTTTTTTGTTTCCAGCACTGTATAACTGCTACCTTCTTTAGCTTATTAATAAAATTAAAACAACCCCTCAGAAGCCATTTTTTCTACACCGCACTTTAAATGTCACTGTGTGGTTGTCTATGCCACTTATTGTTGTGATTTTGGAGGGAAATGTTACACTTCACTAACTTGCAGTTAGAATGCTTCCACTTCCCCAAGTCAAGCTTTGCATATGACAGGCTCTCTTGCAGAATGTAAATGGAAAGAGTGAAGTGAGAAAAGAGACCCCAACAGGTATTAATGTATGGAATTGCCTCAAAACTGTTAATCCCATGGGGATTGTGTTTCAGTTCATTGTGTTTTCCTTTAAATAGGATAGAATTTCACTTCATATTTTTTGCTCCTCTGTGTCACTACCACTCTCTGTGGTTTGCAGTGCTTTGTGCTCAGCTAATTTTTTCTTTTTGACTTTCTCACTGCAGTTTAGCTTCTCCATCTACCCATCTTCCCATGTTTGGTGTCTGTTGGGCCACTCTTCCATGCTCAAGGGAGCTGCAGACTCTCTGTAGTAAGGACTCTGCATGACTGTAGGGGGAAAGATGTGATAGACAACCTGAAAGTAGGTTTGCTTCCAGATCTGCACTGTCTGATGATTTGGTCAGATGGACATCCGTACTAGCTCTCCATCCTATAGTAATATTTGTGGCAAACTTCCCTAGAATCATGGCGTACTTCAGCTCTTGTCACTGGCCTGCAAAATCTTCCCTTCTTGTTTCCTTCTCATCCCCTTCTGATGCGAGAATGAAATGTGAATGCCCAAGTTCAGTTTCTGACAGTGTAAGATCATGCACAGCAGAGCATCAAACAGAAAATGTCAACTCACTGCATAGAAACTGAAGTCTGTGTTAAAGACAATAGCCTTGCCATTTCCTAGGGTGGCTTTTGCACAGGAACAGCAAGGGTTCAGAGGGTGTCCCAAGGCGTTGGACCATGGGACAGGATCTGAAAACAGAACACAAGATTTTCCTGATGTCATCACCCGATGTAGTTTTACTGCAATTACTCATCTTGGGGGTTGTTTTGTTTTTCTTCCCTTTTGCTCAGAAGGGTGGGTTAGAATTATTCGTCATCTTTGGCTAAACAGCCATGAAGTTATGTGGAACAGATGGACATCACCAGACTTACTTTACCTACAGGTCTGAATAGTTCAATCCCAGTCTGCACCATTTGTGATACTATGGATGTTAAAGCACTGCTAGCATCCTACCACTTGAGTTATTCTTTAGTTCCAGAACAAAAATGAAACTTAAAAAGTATCCTACCCATTACCTCCCCTTTAGGAGGGTTGTCTTCTAAAGTTTTTGCAGTAGGTTGCCTTTCCTCATAGAAGTGAGTTGCAGTCTGAGAGGAAAAAAAGGAGATGTTCCATTCATTGCACCTTCAGGAAGTTTTAGTCTGACTCTTTCCTTTGAAATCATGCTTTTAATTTGTGTGTTCCATTTAAATTTTAGTCCTCTTTTGTCAATAAAAATAGTTTGTTTAAATGTCCTGTATCTTTAGAACCATAGGAAAATGAAAATTTGGAGGATTTTAGAGCAGATATTAATCTCTTCTGCCTTTGTCTGAGGTTCCTGCTTTCCTGCATGGGTATGGATGCATGCAGATGAATGCTGATACACTCAGCATTCTTGAGAAGCAGCATCCTTAGTGGTGGTCACCGCATGCCTACAGCAAGTAAAGAACAAGAAAGGAGACCTAGCAGGACCCATCCTGTACAGCCAAGATACTAAAAACACTTCAGCTCTTCTCATGTAGAAGGAAAAAGAAAATCAGTGACAGGAAGGAAAAAAAAAAAAAAAAAAAAAAAAAGCTGTCTTGCCTTTTCTGCTTTAGAAAAGCTGTCCCACAGCACCACCTAGCAGACATAGATGGATATGAATAAACAGTCTGAGGACAGGACTGGAGCAAAATGCTCCCTGGCAGAATACAATGCTAAGCAGGACTGCATGTCTTAAAACATCTATTCCATCTAATACCTAGCACAGGTCATTGATACAAGCTGAGCTGTGCTGTCCTTCCATTGGGCATTTTTATGGATATTTCACAGAATCCCAGAATATGCTGAGTTGGAAGGGACCCAAGAGGATCATCGAGTCCAAGCCTTAGCCCTGCACAGGACCATCCCCAAGAGTCACACCATGTGCCTGAGAGTATCATCCAAATGGTTCTTGAATTTGTCAGGCTTGGTGCTGTGACTACTTTCCTGGGAAGCCTGTTCCAGTCCCCAGTCACCCTCTGGGTGTAGCACCTTTTTCTAATATCCAACCTATACCTCCCCTTCGGGCCATTCCCTTGGGTCCTGTCACTGGTCACCACAGAGGAGAAATCAGTGTCTGCCCCTCTGCCTCCCCTCACGAGGAAGTGGTAGACTGTGATGAGGTCTCCCCTCAGTCTTCTCTCATACAACTAATCAATCTCTCTGCATATCTAAAGAAATATATCTTGAGTTTTGGGGTATTTTTGGTAACCTGGAGTTGTGCTCTTTAACCCCATGTATTTTTTTAACACACTAGCTTAACCAGAGCGATGGCATTAGTTATCATGCAGTTTATGTTTTTGTTTGCATTAGTCCAAGGTGCTGGGGAGAAATTACCCAGCTGCCTGCTGAGGAATACTGCCAGAGCAAGGATTTTGAAGAGGCCAGCAAACACATCCTCATCTCACTCCTGTGGGAAGACGCATTATAAAATAGTTAAGCTGCAGCTGCTGACTGTCTCTGTTTTTAAAAGTAGTTGTTTTACATGTTTGTTTTTCTAGGGGGCCCAGAACACGAGCTTGCTTTTGGGCTGCAAAAGTGAAGTATTTATTTGTGAATCTGTATGCAGCCTATTGCCTCTACTTTGTTATTTGGTTAATTTTTTTTGCCTCCATGCCTCCATGCCTTTTAGCCTTCACCCTGCCATCCTAAACAGGTGGAAATGAAAGGTTCTGTCAATACCCACTTGTGGGAGGCTGTCTATGAGCTTGAAGGAGAGCTGCAATGCAAGATGCAATTTCAGAGCAGGAGTTGTAGTTGGTTATGCTGAACTAGGGCAGTGCTGGGCCTCCTATGGATTGTACTGTGGATTAGAACAAATATGACTCAGTAACAGAGAGGACTAGTAGGACTTTCAACTTGCAAAGATTTTTAGTTTGGCCTTAATGCATACAGGCAGATCTGCTTTACAACTCAGAGGCAGTAAAGAGAGATCTCTGGCAGCAAGACTGAAATCTAGTCCCTTCCAGGCTCTGATATCTTATTTTCCTGGTTTAAATGTGTGACTATCAAGATTCTTAATTTTTTCTGTTGCATTGATGAAACTGTTGTTGTTGTTATTATTATATGTAGTCAAGAACTATTCAACTAAATCCATATTTGGATACCTAAAATAATTCTTTCAGATATTCTGAGACATTTTACTTTTGTGAAAGGAAATGTGTCCATGCAGGAACTTGAAGGGTGAGGGGTAAACCACCAAAAAAACCCAGCTTTTTTTTTGTGGTGTTTTCATGACCACTGTGGTAATATCTTTCATGCCATTCACACAATTGCTTCATCTCTGTTATGGGACTCTTTAGATGTTTAAGTAAATGTTCCTTGCTATGTACTGTGAGAGCCTACCATGAAACACTTCTTAAAAGCAAGCAAAATAACACCAAAAGTAAGAGTTCAGTGTGACTTTAGTACTCTCAGTAAAGTCATCTCTTTAAAAATTGTACTCTACTGAGTTAAAAGGGTCAAATCTCAATTACGTTTGCTTTTGGCTGAATCTATAGGAACTATTCCCATCAGACATTACACAGCTACTGCAGTGCATTTCACTTGAGCTTTCTGGGATACAAAGGATCATGTTCTGCAGCAGTTTATTTTACTGCTTTTGTGAACTGCTGCCCCTCTTTAGGGCATCAATGTATTTACTGATTTTGCCTGCAGTTACTCTTGACTTCATAAGAAAGTGGAAGAAATTTGTTGTGGTTACTTCACGAAAAAGAAAGGGTTGTTTTGGGGTTTTTCCCATCTCCTCTCTTTCCCTCTTTATGCTGTACTGCTCCCAAAGAACTGAAACAACAGCCCAAAATTGATCTATGATGCAAGTCAAATCACTGCTGATTATGATCTCATGCTTCTGTGGGTTCAGCTCTTTGAATGACCATGGCAATTATTTGGCTAAAAACTATACGAGTCCCAGATGCTGAATAGTTCTTAAATACTGCATGTCAAATATGTTTCATTCTGACAAAACAAAACTGAAATATGCGTTAAATAATGCCACATAAAGGCACCTCTCACTGTGCAGTGGCTTGGTCAAATGTGTTTAGTCTTTAGGTTCAGAATAGTGCACTAAGGGTCAAATGCTCCCCTGTCTTGGCCACCACTGCTGCAAACCTAACTATAGCTTGGTAGATACAGCCTCCTAGGAATATACAGGCACATATTTGATTTCAGTTATCTTATTACATTGCTGTTTGGCATTTTTAGGCTTGTGGTCACATTTCAGGTTATTTAAGAGGATGCTCTTAGTTATTTCTGAGGCTCTGTTACCCTCACTTGGGAGACAGAAACCTAGTCCAGGCTTGTCTTTGAGCTGCACATCCAGATTTCCAGGAAAGTAGGCTTAGGGAGACTTTACACATGCAGATGGATTAGTTCAGAAGCCTGGCAGGACCTGTCAGTTTTGAACATGAGTTTCTAAGCCTTGAATACTTGTAGCTGTCTTCTGAGTCTGCTATATAGAAAACATGTTTCTATCCCTTTTGGTCTGGTGTCGAACTAGTCTGAAAGTTGGGATGGCTGTTATTATGGTACTGCTGAGGAACTGAAACACAAATTCTGTTGAGTCATTGAAGGTTCATCAGCAAGCCTCTCAGTATTCTCTGAAGTGCTTGAGAAAATTTCGGTCGCTTAAACTACAATATCACAAATGTTTACTGTAATCCCAGACCACACCTGGTCTGCAGAGAACTATTTGAACCTCATTGCATAAAAGGTCTTCACATGATTTGTGAGCTGAAAAGTACATTTTTAGCATATGTATGGGCATCTGAATCTTAAAATCTTAAGATATGTAGAACTGCTTTGTTATACTGAAATAAAGTAATTGCTGTGATCTGGTGAAAATAAGTGTTATGGATCTTTTTGTACCCACATGTCCCATTCAGTATACGTATGTATGGGTGTGTGAGAGAGAGATAGAAAGTAAGCTGCAGGTGCCATGCTTCAAAAAATGAAGTGTGCTTTAAAAAAAAATCTAAGTGTCCTCATTTTTTTTATTCATGTTTTTCACATATCTGTTATTATGTAGTCACATTTTATAAATTAGACACAGTCTTGGACAACTAACTGTAGGATGCTTTGCAGGCAGTGGGACAAGATGACCTCCACAGAGGTCCCTTCCAACCTCAGCTCTTCAGTGAATCACCCAAAGTTCCTCCTTCTTTTTCTGCTGTCTTGGTACCCACATACATATACCTTATACTTTGAAGAAAACCGTAAAAGCCAGATCTGCTTTATGAGTTTTAACAAAGAAATTTCCTTTTAGTCAAACTGCAGTAGGGATCTGGACATGGAGGTGAATCTGAATATTAGAGTTCTCTTAAGGATATTAACAGGGCTGAAGCTGACTTCATCTAATCTACAAACCTTTGAAACACAAGTGAACATGAGTGTGGTTAAAGTTAACCCCAACTTGGAAAGTCTTTGCCATATTACCAGAAGTGCTTTATGAAAACACTTCCATTTTTATTATCCAAGCAAGAGTCTGAGAAGCCTTTTTGCACCCCTTTTACCTTTTTATGATTCAAAACATCTTTTCAGTTTGTATGTTTGTTTGATATGCTGTAAAACTGAGGGTGGATGTGATGAGTTTTGGTTGACAGAAGTCAGAAGAAAGAAATAGCTTGAGATAGAGATAACATTATCTCCTTGAACACTGAACTTTGTTAAAAAATAGTTATCGTAATATGAGAGTACTGTTATCTACGATAATATCATGTATTCTTGTAGTTCTCCCACTGTATCAAGACGTTTCACACCTACTAGCATTTATGAAAACCAAAATGTAAAATATCTCCATCTCTGTCCTCTTTCAGCAAAAGAGGGACTTAGAGTAGTGTGACACTGCTAGGGCTCTGTAATTATGCAGTGCCTTAGCTGATACACAGTGACTTGTGTCCCCATAAATCAAATTTCTAAATGGTTTTGTGAAAGATTCTTCCACTCACCTCAGAAACCCACCACGTGGGAATCTGGAAATGTGTCTAGGCTCAGTTACATTTTTGTTTTCATCGTAAGGTTCTGTGGATTTAGAAAAAAGCATCTGGACTAGACTGATAATGGGAACTGGATTTGAGGATAGCAACCTCTTCCAGATCTGGGAAAGCCATGACAAATAGGAGATTGCTGGAGAAATGTGACTGCTTCTGTTATGTTTAGAAATCCCTCAGAAAGCATCTTTATTCATTTATTCAACTTTATTTGGAACTTGTCTAAAGGTAAATAAGTGTGTCTGGTTTTGCAATCAAACCTCTTCTTCTGAGTTCCGTTTTGTGCCTGGTAATGCTCAGAAGTTTGAGAATAGAGAAAAATCTTCAGTCTGTATATGCAGTGAAATACTAGTACTCTTACCATTTCATCATTAAGTGGAATATATAATATATGAATATATATATTCCTTCTCTAGTTTTACTTTATTAGTTATTCTTTCAAGAGGAGTTTGTGGTAGGTTTGTTCCATGGTTTTATGTGTGATATTTGTCCTTTCAACAGTTTTATCATTTTGGTAGCTCCAACCATTAGTATTTTGCTGCTTAGGGTGCTTAAAAAGGATAAGCTGTTAACAATTATTTGCTTAAGAAGGATGTTGTAATATTTTATAGCTTGGATTCTTTGTTGATATACTATCTTCAACCATTTCCATGCATTTTATACAAAGGTTGTTATGCTTTTGTGTTTTTGCTGTTGAAATGTTGTCAGTGAGATTCTGCAGTGTCAGGAAAGGACTGATAACCATATATTAAGCTTACAGGGTTTTTCAGGTAAAGTTATTTATATCCAGCCATAGTTTTGGTATTCAATATGAGTGCTTTTTAATGGAACTGTTGAAAGAACAAATTTCACGTGCATAAAACCACAGAATAATAACTGTGCTTGCAGACTGAAATAGTTTTTCCCCTTAGGGTCCTTGAACTCAACCTTGGTATTATTTAAACAGGACATCGCCAAGGCCACTAACTCTAGCAAGTTGCTCCATAAGCAGTAGAACTAATGAAGCAATTTGTTATTTTTCTTCTCCTCCTTCCTCACTTTCTCCTTCCCATCCCGCATGCTCTTGGTGCCTCCCTCGGTCTTGTGTGTCCTTTGCCTTTTATCTTTGGTACAAATGTGCCTGTGGCATGGCTGGTGGAAGGCTACATGAGGACTAATTTTCTAGCTGGCTCCCTTTCAAAAAAGACTGGAAACTTCCTTTTCTCTTATGAAAACCATGACTTAGTGTCTTTTGTAATGCCATTTTCAATTCCGGGAGAAACGTAGCTCAGTTACTGTCGAGTATGACAATTCAGTCATAGACAATTCAGATCCCATAACAACAGGAAAGAGTTAGTCCACAAGTGGGCAGTGGGAGGGACAGCACAGCTGCCTGAGGAAGCAAGGTTGAAAACGCAGTGCTCCTCATGTCTGCCGTGTGTTTGAGTGGGTTTAATTTTGAAAGAAAACTCTGAGAGAATGTACTGTGATAGTTTCCTTATTTCTCTGTTTCCCTTTGGCTTTAACCGTAATTCATTGGAGCCACACATTTTGTTGGTGATGACTTTCACAGGTAGGAACAGAGTGACCTCTGAGCTCCACCTGAGCCATTCTGTGCCCTGACCAGAAGGAGAATTAAAATCGTGAAGACACTCAAGTTTTGAGATGCTGCTTTATACACCATTACCCTGTCAAACATACTGCAGGTCTGAAGCTTGTGAAGCATTCTCTACCGCTGTCATGAGGAAATTTCATTTTGCATCAGCTGCATACTAGTCTATATAAATCAGAGATCTGGCTATGATAGGCAGAAGGTAGTTTGGTATGAAACATTGGTGTGGAGCAAGTGGACTTCTTTCTACATAGTTTCTAATCACTCAGGAAAATGATACTGTAGTGATTTAATCTTAAATCTAAAGCCTGCCTTTGGAATTTAAAATATTTCTGAAAACACGCATTAGTCAAATATTTACAGGGAGGCTTAAAAAAAAAAAAAAAAAGAAGTAAGATGCTATGTTACATGTTCTGTTTGCCTTTAAAATTTTAAAATGTTTGCCTTCAACTTTTCCATACATGAAGTGTGATCAGTTATAGCATGTAGAACTGTTGAGTGACTTGATTAATTGTAGATGGCTTTCAGATCCCTAAATGCTTTGCATGAGATGTTACCTTAGTAACAGGTTATTGAATCCCTTCTCTCTTTAAAATTGATTGTTTTTTGTCTTGAGTAAGGTGACTTTGTATTATATTAGATGTTTTCACAAACCAGGATGTCACTCAGCAGTATAAAAAAAGCTAAGGGAGTGTTATATGAAAGGGATTTTGGAGAGGGGGAGTGAAGATAAAGTCTTATCTGCAATTAAGTTCATAAAAAATCTTTTCCTCTCCCATTCATTTTGTAACACAGCTAAGGAAATATCAACTTGGCCCTGCCCAAGGAAAAGAAGTTGCTGAAACTGCCATTCTCTTAAAATTTTCTGGTTGCCAGAGGTTCAGCCCAATGACCATCTGTTGAGGACAGCATAGTTCAAGGCTAACATCATACCTCAATTTAGAGGGCTGGTGTGAAGGCTTGGCATGTAACTCTTCTGTCATGAAAAAAAAAAAAAGAGGTGCCAAATGGTCTTAATCATATTTCCCTTATGTAGGCACACAAATGCCATTCTAGTTTGTAAATTCATTTCTAACGTGGAATTCTAATTCCCTGCTGTTGCATATATTTTTGCTTATTATCTACTTATCTTACCGTTACCAAAACATAAAATATCACTGTTGCATCCATTGCTGAACAGATCATCAGGGAATGATTTGTTCAAGAGAAACAGGCTTATTTCTCTACTTATTCTCTCTTTATTTTTCTATTTATCCTGCTCATCAGAAATGCACATTTTATTTAATAGACATATGACTAATTCCTAATGACCCCTCATGTTTAAACTGGTTTGGTTATGACCTACAGACCTCATGCATTTGCAGTAACTACCAAAAATGGCCTAATCAGACCGTATGTTTCCAGATGCTAAGTTGCATTAGAATGATATTATAAATATCATCGTAGTTTTTTTTATTTTTGCATAAGCCTAGTTTAGTACGTGCCCAAGCAAGGTTATGTTATCTAATGTAAGGAAAAGACTTTACTAGACAGTTTTACTCTGTGATCCATAACATGAAAATGCTAGAACACTGATGCTATATATAAACAAAGTGCATGTTTATAGAAGACAAAAAGATAATAAAAATTACTTTTCCTTATAAAAAACTTTTTGATGGCACATTACACACAAGCATGAGTTTAACCAGAAATTGCTTCTTGTGCTATTGTAGTTTCTCTCAAGCTAAGTGTTTTATACCTTCTTTAGGATAATTCAGTCACAATCTTTACCCATACACAGAAGACAGAGTAGAGGTACTGATGGTGTTCATTTGCCTAGAGTGAGTCCTAGAAGATACCAGCATTAGTGAAGGGTAAATAAAAGCATCAACAGATTGAATATGACGAAACTGCACAATTTGAAGAGAGAAAGAAAATAATATTTTAGTGTAGATTTTTATAAGCAAAGTGTAATTCCTGTTCTGGACAAAGGCTGATGGCAAATTACTAGTGAAATGTTTTTGTTTTGTGTTTTGCAATGGAAAAAACCTAAAACTTTAATTGAAACCAAACCGTTCTTTTTCAGCAATATCTAAAAGAGCAAAAGAGAAAGGTGCTCAAAACTGTATAATAACTAATAGGTATGTGGTTGGGTCCTTGACAAAGGTGCAATGTCACCAGGGCAGGAGTCACTTGAGAATAAAGAAGTTTGATCCTTTTGTGTCCTATAATCTCCAAGTCCTATCCTGTCTTCCCTTCTAACTCAGTAATTACATATAATTTTTACTCATTGAACAGTTCTTAAGGAAGTCACTGGGGGGATTGGTCTGGTTCAAAAGGAGAAAAGCAAGACAAGATTGCTTTTACTTTATGTGTTTTCCTAAAAAGCTGTGAATGGTCTTTCAATCAAACTGTCATAAAACAAAAAACTCCATCATTTTAGAGTACTTCATGGGACGAGAAAATCCCTCCCCTACCTCCCCAAGATTGTCATTGCTATTCCAAAAGGTGGAGAGGGCAATGCCCCAAAAAACCCTGTAGCATCTCCTGTCTCATTCCAGGCTCTGCAGCCTTTAGGGTTTTTTCAAACAATGTCTATTTGATGTGGCAATTGCTGCATGAGTTCATTAGAAATGGCTTTTCTAATGAAATGGGCACATACTCTTTCAAAGCTGCCATCAGAATGCATGTATTCATCTGAGAGCCACTTTGACCTGCAATATGCTTTGATTTGTTGTATGAATTGCCTGCTTCTGTGTACAGATTTTCTTTTTTATTTTTCCTCCTTCTGCTTCTGTACCATGATTGATGTTGGAAATAATAATTTCCAGGCATGAGCCTTTTTTTTCCTGTTGACCATTCACTAATCACTATTTGCTTATCCCTGTGTTTTGTTGGTAAGCCAGATGAATTTCTTTTTAATTACCTTATTTCTCTTCATGTCAGAAATCTCACCACAGATAAATGACAGATACACACCACATATGTAGCAGCGCACAGAACTTATAATCATTACCCAGTATATTTGCAAAGTTCTGAGAAACTTTATTTTAAGAATAGTAAATACATGTATTTCTCTGCTGTTCCTAGTATTATATGTTCTGTATTTAACTTTGCTTCCCATGCATCTCAGCTTTGTGATACCTCCCTCTGCCATGCAAAAGAAAGGCAGGAATTGGCATGTCTTCACTGCAGTCTATAAAGCAGCTTTTGGGGCCCCAGCACATGTGAATTCTTCTTTCCTTCCTAGAAAAGGGTGATTAAACTCATTTGGAAAGTTTTGAATGGTATTCTCTAGGTTATTTGAGTTTCTAAATTTTTCATCATTCTCCTTAAAAGAGCCTGTCTTAAGATTTGGATGGAAAATTAAGCTGACTAGGAACACTTAATTTAGGTGACACCGAAGAACTCATTGTTCTGATCATTCCTGCATTCAGGAACTATGAATGAAAAGGAACTGAAACACTGAGTTGTTACCAGTTTTTGGAGTGAAGTAATTGACCTCAAACATCACTTTGGAATAGAGAGAGAACATAAAGAACTTGGATTGTTTCTGTGTTCTGTAAGGCATTTAAAAATCCTAGTAACAGGGAATTTCAAATGTTTTACCCCCTAGTGTCTTTCCCCTTCATTATTTGACACTCCCAAACCCCAATTTGTCTGGGTTATGTAAGCAGTCTGTACAACACGTTTCCAAGCTCTTGCTGAGGATGTGACTGTTCTTTACCATGTTTAGCCAGTCGTGCATATTTCTGAGATAGCTGGTCCTTAGTGATCGAATCAGAGAGGGCTCTTCCTGATTGTGCATTCAGTGCTGGGGCTTTTGGCTGGCTTTCTGCAGAGTGGATGTGGGAAAAGTCTGGTAAGATGCTGAATGCAGTGGAGACATCCTTTTACATAAATACAGGTGAACAGTTTGTGAAATACTGAATTTACATTGTTACAGAGATTTGAGAAAAATTAATATTTATAAAAAAATACTGGGATATTTTATGTGTCAGGTAAACTATATTTCTAAAAGACTGGATACAAATATGCATCCTTGGCAAAGGGCTTTTTTATGCCATGCATGTGCATACTTGTCACTGCCCACCTGGTCAAGAAATGGGGTCACACCCTCCATCTGTTGTGTATGCTTCCTGGTTTATGGGCTCTAAATACCTTAATTTTTAGCAAAGCTATACTGTGCAAAGGATATAAACGTAAGATTATTCAGTTGTCTGTCCTCCTCATCATCTGTTTTCCTTATTAGATTTCGGATTTTGAGATGATTCTCTGCGAACAAGAACACACATGGTCCAGGTGCATTTTTACCTTCTAGGGAAAGAAAACAAAAAAAGACACTGGCACGGTTCTGGGAACTGCCACAAAATACAGACACCTTATGCCAGAGCCTTAGTAATATAGCACTGTGTTGTGTGGTTGTTAAAGGCAAACCTTTTATAGCAGATAGAAAGTTCTCATTGCCCATATCCAAGTAATGCTGAAGTTGAAGCAGAACCCTGAGATTTCTAGTACTGTGTGAACCTTAAGTAAAATAGTAAACTGGCAGAAACAGGGTTTTATTCCAATATATATATTCTTGTAATACATGTACTAGGTTTTTTGTATATATGCAAGTGTGTACGTGGTGTATATGTGATGCCTGAAAAGGCACATTGAAAACTTCTCAGAGACAGTTTTGAGTCTTTAAGCAGCAAAAGGTATTTATTTTAGGCAACGCTGGGGGATAGCCAACTTGTGCTGGACAAAACTAGCCCAAAGTTATCATGTTTGTATCTATAATTTTACCAGGTGCTGAAGGAGCTGGTGACCTATTATCAACAGCAAATATGATAGAAAAACAGAGCAGATACAAACTGATTGAATCCCAAGTTATAATTTGGAAATGTTATGATACACACTTTTCATCACACTTTGCTATAGATCTTTGATTTTTTTTTTTCCCCTTACAATTTTATCCTTGTGCATCTCATGAGATTTAGCCAGAGGCAAATAAGGTAAAGCTGTTGTTAGGTCTGACTCCTCTGTCTGAACAGGAGAGACATGTTGGGAACAACAGATATGTTGTACAAAATCCTAGGAGAATCTCAATGCTTTTTTGTTTATGCACATCTAACTTTTTGATGGATAAAGTGAACATTACCTGTACTGGCATTGGCAGTAGTGCTACACATTCCAAATGGATCTTGTTAGGACTGATTTTTCTCATTGCAGGCTGTATCAGGCACTTTTTGTTCACCTTCCTTTTCTGACTCTTTTTAATTTGCAATTTCTTTGTGATTCTTTTTTGAAAATTACTCTTTAAGGATACTGAGTCATAGTATAGTCATATGAAAGAGTGGTTTGGGTTTGAAGGAACCTTTAAAATTATCTAGTTCCAACCCCCTGCCACTGGCAGGGACACCTTCCACTAGATCAGTTTGCTCAAAGCCCCATTGAACCTGGCCCTGAATAATTTCAGAGGCAGGGCATCCACAACCCCTCTGGGCAACCTGTTCCAGTGCCTCACCACCCTCACAGTGAAGAATTTCTTCCTAGCATATAACATAAGCCTACTCTCAGTTTAAAGCCACTACTCCTTCTCTTCTTAAAATCAGGGAAAATTACGGGTGTTTCTTTTGGCATCACACCATTTGATTCTGTTTACTCATTCTGAATAAGAGAATATGTATTTAAGCATAAGTGAGTAGTGTGCCATTGTGTGAATGAAAGCCAAACACATCCAGCGCTGGGTTGGCAGGAGTGTAGCCACCAAGTTGAAGGAAGTGCCTCTTCCTGTTTGGTGCTGATAAGTCTGCACAACGAGTTCAGGAGTCCAGTTTTGGGCTCCTCAATATGAGATAGATATTTACCTACTGGAGCGAGTCCAGCGGGTGTTCACCATGATGGTGAGGTGGGGTGGAGCACATGATATATGACAAGGGGAAGTGGGTTTGTTCACCTAAGATAAGAGGGAAAGTCGTATTAGGGCCATTCCAACTTTAATTATTACTCTGAGATTCTCTCAAGCCCAGTATTTATGTTTTCCTTTTTCTTGATCATTACAAAGGAAAACATTATAATATGATAATATTATATATTACAATATTACCATATAGTACTACATATTTATTTTATATCCTATATTTGTTATTTATTATAATGAATAGTGGGTTTATATATATACTATATATTATGTGTTTTATTTAAATATGTATATAAAATCTTGCATTCTGGGAAGATCTTTCCTCCTTTTGCGAATGGAAGGTGATTTTATCCCCTGTGTAACACGAAATTGAGCTGCATTGCAGGTGCTGGCAGGATGCCAGTGGGCTCTTCCTGCAGCATTAGATCTGAAGTTGGGGGCGTTCTTACACCTCACAAGAAAGAAGGGTTCCAGCTTCCCTGTGCACCTCTTATCGACAGAGCGGGCACTGGTTGTACTGGGTGTTTCTTTAGCTGCAGCTCTGCTTGGCTGTATCCTATCAAAAGCATGACTATGTGGCCTGCAGTAAGTCCATGTCTGCACTTGGAATAGGACTTGAAGGATTTGGCTGTAGTAAATCCTCGTTTAAAAACCCAGTGCCTGTTTCTCCTTTAAATTTGAATAGTGTAAATCCAAGCCAACTACATCTCCCAGAGTGAAATATTTTTACTCATTTCTCTTTTTCCTTTCTTCCTTAAAAAAAAAAAAAAAAAAAAAAAAAAAAATCCTAAATGTTTAAATCTGAACTTTGTAAATATTGCTTTGGTCTTTAAGTCAATGTACTTTGTGACAACATTCCTTGTACAGGCTAAAACCTTTCCTGACAAGTGATTAACAACTGGGATAAGCCCTTCCATGAGATATGGGTTTTGCAGCCTGTTGTGTGGTATCTTTGGCTGAGTCTGTAATTGTCTAAACATAAAGAGATAAAAAGGAAAGGTACTGCCAAACTTCACTGTATAACACGGTGAGAAGGAGAGAAAAGGTTTATAATTTTTCTTCCTTTTACGTTGCTAGCTACATCTTATCTTTAGCCAGAAGATGCTAACATCATTTCCTCTCTATAAATTGGCTGACACGTGATACAAAAACACAATATGAACTTTCTTTTCTAACTCAATAGAGGTTTTGATACTTCAGTGCTTTGACATTCCAAAATCCTGATTTAATCTCAAAACTGTAAAAATATCACTTTACCAAGCCGATGAGTCTGTATATTGCCTCAATGATCCTTCTTTTTTAATTAAGCAGTAATATTTAAGATGGAAATTTGGATTTAATTGCAACAACCAATGTTTGCAAAGTGAGAATAACAGGACCTTTTTTTGAGCATGTCTAACTCTTCTATGACCCTTCTGGTATCTAGTCCTGCTTGAAGTAATAGCGTGATTGTCCATGGACTTTTAACAGAACTGTGACTATTGAAGCAGATTCACAAAGCAGTTGAGCCCATCTTCAATACTAAATAAAACCAGAAAAAAAATCTCAGAAGCCATATTAAAAGCTTTCATGAAGTTTTTAATGGTGATTCAAATTATTAGTGATTAACCTACTTGTGAATGAAATATGAAACTTGTTTCTGTTGATCTCATTGCTGTGCCATCATGTGAAATAAAGTGGTAGCAGTGGCTGGCAAGAACTCCCATGATTTCACAAAGGGAAGCAAGAAAGTCAAAGAGTTGCTGCTCTTTTTTTTTTTTTCACCTGTTAAACAATCTCCCACTTTGGAGATTTACTTATTTTATTTGCAATGTAGCTGTCTACTATTTAATTAATTGAAAAGGTATACCCTGCAAACACATTTTGGAACTCTCTCATGAAGCTGTGAGGATCTCCCACCTTGGCAATCACCACAGTTAATTACAAATGGGAACTTTCTGAATAGCTCTGGTATTTTGAAAGTTGTGAAAGAGTCGTTCTTGGTCTTGGTTGAGACCCTTCCCGTGGCAATACTGACACTTAACATGTCACCAGCAGCAAGCATGAGCTGCCACAGGCAGATCAGGCCCATAGGTGGTCATGAGGAGAACATTTAGAAGATAGGCTATGTAAAAAAATTCACTGTGCTTCACATGGGTCCTGGCAGCAGGTTTCACTGAACAGACCTTTCAGAGAGAGACTTCTTGATGGCACGGTGGATAATTAGAGTTGATTTCAGAGTGAGCATGTCAGGCTCTGGGCTGTTCTTGTGTCTGGAGGTGACAGACAATCACATGTCTTGGAGGAGCTTTGGCTGGTTGAAGAGTTCAGTCTCCTAGGGGCAGTGCAGCTGCTCAATGATTGCCTGCTTCTGTCAAGAAGCACTGTTAAAGCAGTATTAGGAAGCATTGCAGGATGAGCACAAAGATTATGTGGGTTAAGGTAGCTGGTAAGTCCCCAGTATAGGCATTGTGCAGCCTAGTCTAGGACTGCAGTGTTTGTTTTTGTCCTTGCCCAAGCAGCAGACAGGCTTAAAAGTGCCCACAGGGATCTCAAGTGCCATTTTCTATTGAGCAGGAAAAAGCATTGTTTTAAATGCAGCTTTTCTCAAAGCTAGTGTCTGTGCTAACTGCAAGCAGAATGTGGCCATGGTATGCACCTTCACTGGAAAGCACCTTCCCTTCCAGGACAGATTGACTATTTTTTGGGGGAGTTGGATAAGCCCTGAAAATTTGCAGATTGAGGAACTGAGAGTGTCTTTCTAGTACCTCAATGGCAGCCAAAACGTAGCTTTTCTAATCACTCCTTTTCTCCAGGACTACTTCTGAGTGGTGTTTATTCCTTACAATACCATCAGCTAAGTTTGTTAAGCACAGGAGGCTGATACTTGCAGATAGCACTCAAAATCAGCCAGCTTGAGCATTGGTCTGGTGCAATTGCCCTGGGCCTCCCTGAGGCTTCACAGGATTTGCAACATAGCAGTTACATAGGGACTAGCTCCTTATTACAGCAGCTGCCATGGCCAGCAGGCATCACTTTGGGCAAAGATATTGCCAAAGGTTCTTCTTTCTGGAAGAAAAAGAGATTTACAAAAATAGAAATTAAGCCTGGTATATCTCCGTCTGATTGCTGTCAAATGGAAAGGTATGGGAACTTTGCCATGCAGCATTTATGTGTAAATGAATCTCAGTGTCACCATGTGGCCAAGCCTTGAAGTTTTAAGAACTATCAAAAGTAATATCCAAGATTTCCTTTCTAGGGAAAAGATCCTGATCAGATTAGGAGGTAGTGTGTAAGTGGTTATCTGGGAAGTATGTTACTGCTAGAACAGTTTACAGTAATCTGGTATAACTCCTATTTTACAAAGTAACATTACAAAACAAGTGGAGACTTTTTGAAAATTCCTACAGTATGTCCATTAAACAATTGAACTTGATTGCTAAGGGAAATGTCATTGCAGAGCAGAAACACCATGGTATTGGCCTGACAGGCAAATACGCAGTTGTCCAGTGCAATTGTGGGGAAAGGGATTTGTTGTGTTATTGGGTTTCAATTTCCTTTTCTTTGACTACCCCCTCTATCTATGAAGTACTACTGCAGCAGTACAATTGTGAATTAGGCTAACCAAGTGTCATAAGGGACCTGGTCATGTTTTTTGATGGGATTTCCTGGCTGTCAGCCCTAAAATGAACAAATTTGATAATACATCAAGCCTGAAAGAGTTTAGATTCAACAGCAGAATATTTCTCATTGCTAGTAGTGCCACTGCAGTGCATTAAGCTCAATTCCGCGTGAGTGAGTAAAATCCAGGAAGCTATGGAAATAGCTGGGTCAGTGGTGACACTAAAGTCTGTGTTTATAGCAGCAAGCTACAGTGTAAGTTGTTACCTTCGAGTGAGCTCTAGTACATCTCTGGGAGTGGCTATGTGAATGTAGTAGCTTGAGCCTATGCCTGTTTCACTTGCAGACTTTTTTAGAAAATAGACACAGTTGCTGTCTTGGTGTACATCTACGAAATGATTAATAATTACTTTTTTACCTCTTAGGAGAGTTATGTTGAGAGGACTTGAAATAAAATGAGGGGATAGGATTAAGCCAATATTGACAGAAACTATATGTAGCTCTGAAACAGTTTAGCAATATGGTATAATGATTTTTTTTATTTTTTTTTTTTACTTCCCCCCCGGGTGAGACATTTTAATGACCAGGAGGTTATGTTTCAGAGTGCCTATGGGCTTAATGTAAGGAGACAAAGAGATGGACTTTCTGAAACATGGCTTATCTCTACATGAATGCATCCTAAAGTAGATCTATAAAATTTGTCAGTTGCAGAGGAGAGCATAATGTCCACATTACTGTAGCTATTTCATTAAAAATCTTACATGTTGTTGGATATATTCATTGCAGACCAGTGTAGAAGAAAAATACAGTAAATTTGAAAATACAGGGTTTTTTTTTCTGGAGCTTGATTCAAGCACAGTAGGTTGGAAATTGTGTTTCTGGGACCAGCAGCGTATTCCTTTTTATTTGACTTTAAATCCATTGTTTAGATTGAGAGTATAGCAAATTTAATCTAGAATCAATTGTCACAGTAAAAGCCTTCTCTGCTGAGCATGTACAGCCCTGGCTATTAAAAAATCCTTCCCTTTCACATCTCCTTTTATTAAAAACTCCAAATATTTCCTTAAGGGGCTGTTTTTTCACATGCCTTGTCATGCCAAGCACTTACACTTGATCATCCCTAGAAATTCTCACTCAGCTCTTTTAGTCAAATGCTCCTCTCTGGAAATAGGAGATCTGTGATGAAATTGATAGAGTTTGACTATTGATTTCCAGTAGATCCATTTTACCAATGCTGAATCTTTGATGAACTCTTTTTCTTGGGGCTATACAAAGAACTGTATTTGAAAACTCACAGGCAGAATGCTCAGTTCCAGTAAATCACACATTTCATGACAGGATGGGTTAGCTGGAGTTTAAACACACTTCCTCCCAAGTTGTGTTTAATAGTTAAGATCAATCTATTTCATAATGTAAGCATTAAACAGTAACATTATAAGAAGAGAAGAAAGTGTAAGGAAGAAATCATCCTATCATACAGCATTTTGACAGGATTAAAGGCTTACAGAGAAAGGAGGAAATAAATTGTGTTGAGAAATAAAGAAATATATGCTTTGTTAGTTCGGTAGGTTCTAAGTACATCACGCTTTAGACAGCAGTGTTGGGGATATGCGTAGGTGGGATGTTCATCCTTTTGTTACATGTGGCAGTGTTAAGTTTTCATTTGGATTCACTGACTACTGGGACTTCCCTAGAAGAGCACTGTGTCCAGTGAATGAAATTTTCAGCCAGCTGGCTACCTTTCATTTTTTTGGTGCTGTTACAGCTTAATCTCTTTTGTTTGTCTGTTATTACCAGATGTGAACTGCTGCACTTGCATCTTGCCCAGTGTCATTTCACACATGTGGAAGTGCTGTGGTTTGCAGTATGACAAGTTGCACTCTTTTCTTCTAGTTTCGCCTGGTGGTAAAGACAGCGCTGAAGCTGCTGCTGGTGTTTGTGGAGTACACTGAATCCAACGCACCGCTTTTAATCCAGGCAGTATCTACTGTTGATGGAAAGAGAGGTGAGTAGCCTTACTTGGGGGTTGCAAAATCCCAGAGTCACTGAGATCAAGGTAGCATTTCATCACTGATTTCAGTGGTTTTAGAGTTGCTGTCATGATGCCTGCTTTGTGCAACATACCATTCATTTCTTGATTAAAAGCATATTGTGTGGTTGTCTGAGGAATTAATTATAATGGGAAAGTAAAGCATGAAAAGCTGAGGAACTCGATTGCCTTCCTGCACACCACAGTCACTGCCCCTTCCCTGCACCCAAATGCAAAGTAAATCCCCTTGTATCTTCCAACCTCAGAGGCTCCTCCAGGCAAGGCCATCTTTCCGCTTCCTTCTGAGAAGCAGCAGTCTCATTTAGAAGAGAAAATGATATCTAATCAGTGTAATCCCTTTGAAGAGAAAGACGAGGTCAATAATAGTACAGGCCTTATAGTAAAAGCAAAACCATCTGTTGTTACATTAAAATAAAGCCCTTGAGCAGATTTTATACTATGAAATCTGTTACCCTTCAGGCTCATGAAAAATACTTGAATATGTATACTGTATTTTTTACAAATAAATAGAACAAAAATGGTTCTTTCTTGTTCTTCCCACAAAGCCATTACTAAGCTCCTGGGGCATTCTCTCTTGATGCAAAACATTCCTTTGCCTCAAGGAACGTTTTTGAGGTTAGGAGATCCATTGTTGTGGTCTCAAACATTGAGGTTGAAAGCAAGGTTCCCTTTGTGGAGCAACTGCCTCCATGCTGAACTTGTTTAAGTGACTTGATATGGTAAAAGTGAAACAAGAAAATATTGGGGGCCAGGGAAAAAAGAAAGGTGGTGCCAGAAATAGGAGAAAGGAGCCAGATTTAACTTTCAGCTATCAGAATGCATTGAGAAGAAAAAACATAAATTATCTCTTGTAGCAGGGAAGAAGGCAGGGGCAATTCCAAAACAATGAACTCTGCAGGTTGGCTTTCTGTTTTGAATTAAAACCAATAAGCCTTACAATACCATAAGCATAAATGTAATTACAATATTCATGTAATTGTGAGCATTATGATTTATTTTTGTAGTCAGTATTTCCTCAGCTTTATGAACTCACTGGTATTCTCAACCTGTGCAAAGTGCCATCTACTGACATGCTGGTAAACCTCATTAAAGGAAAAAGAGAAAGGAGGACCCTAAACAAATTACCATGCTCTGTGTATTCCCTTCTGTATCTGTAGAACAGCCTTAGGCAAACATTTACATGTCCCGAAGTAATAAAACAACTTAAGTATCAACATAAAACTTGAAAAAAACTAATGTGTGTAGATAGATGAGTATCATGATGGGAGGTTTTATGGGAATTATCATACCCATGCTTTGGTGGATTGTCTTGAAAACAACTTAACCCAAATATACAGCTTTCCCTTACTCTTTTTTTTTTTTTTTTAATATTTTAATTGAGCAGTTGTACTTGGCTCCTTAAGAGATTTTTTCTGGTTTTATATTTAGTTCCCTTTTTATGTCATCGATATTATAGTCAGAGTCATTTTGGTTGGAAAGGGCTTTTAAGACCATCAAGTCCAACCATTAACCAAGCACTGCCAAGTTCATCACTAAACCATGTCTCTCAGTGATACATCTACATGTCTTTTAAATACTTCTGGGGATGGTTACTCCACCACTTCCCTGGGAAGCCTATTCCAAAGTTTGACACCCCTTTCCATAAAGAAATTTTTCCTAATAGCCAATCTAAACCTCTCTTGATGTAACTTGGAGCTATTTCCTCTCATCCTATCACTTGTTACCTGGGAGAAGAGACTGTCCTCCACCTCGCTACACCCTCCTTTCAGGTAGCTGTAGAGAGTGTTAAGGTATCCCCATCAGCCTCCTTTTCTCCAGGATAAGCACTCTCAGCCACTTCTCATAAGACTTCTGCTTCAGACCCTTCAACAGCTTTGTTTCCCTTCTCTGGGCACACTCCAGTACCTCACTGTCTTTTGTGTAGTGAGGGACCCAGAAATGAACACAGGATTTGAGGTGCAGCTTCACCAGTGCCGAGTACAAGGGGATGATCACTTCCCTGGACCTGTTGGCCACACTGTTTCTGATACAGACCAGGATGCCATTGGCCTTCTTGGCCACCTGGGCACACTGCTGGCCCATGTTCAGCTGGCTGTCAACCAGGGCCCCTGGGTCCTTTTCTGCCAGGCCACTTTCCAGCCACTCTTTCCCCAGCCTGTAGTGCTGTTGTGACTGAAGTGCCTGGACCTTGTTGATCCTCATACAATTGGCCTCATCCCATTGATCCATCCTATGTCATCAGTCCTTCCTCTCCTCCAGCAGATCAACACACCCATCTAACTTGGTGTCATCTGCAAACTGACTTAGGGTGCCCTAAATCACCTTGTCCAGATTGTTGATAAAGATATTAAACAGGAGTGGCCCCAACACCGAGCCCTAGGGAACCCTACTAGTGATCAGCTGCCAGCTGAATTTAACTCCATTCACCACCACTCTCTGGGTCTGGCCATCCAGAAGTTTTCTATGCAGAAAACAGTGCACCTGTCCAACTGTCCAACCCCTGAGCAGCCAGTTTCTCCGGGAGAGTGCTCTCAGAGACAGTGTCAAAGCCCTTCACTTTTAGTTGTGGATGTGTTATGTCTTAATTTTTATTTTTGAATCAGTGGCTTATAATTGAGGAGTACCAACCTTTAATGACTGACAGAATAGAAATACAGAGGAAGAAAAAAGCAGTGTGCCTCTTCTTGAACCGTTGTCATAAATCTCGCAGGTATGTAATTAGGTTTAGCACTGCTTTGATAAAAGTCCAGTGTTTCATGTACATACAAGGTGATATGACATAATTCTTCAACATGTGTACCACACATGATTAACATAAAGAACCCCATATTAACTCAGCCTGGTTTCAAAGCAATCCCATCTGTGGTTTCTATGTGTGAATACATCCATATGCAAACTGAAGTACAGAGATCCACAGAAGTACCAGCTTTACTCTCAGATGCAAGCAGATCATAAGTGAATAACTGCATGGCCCTCATCATGTAGGAAGTAGTTTCTACTTACAGTTCCATCTAGCTCCCCCCTTCCTCCCGCCTCTTCTTGTTTTAGAACCCCAGAGGAATTTGGTCTCTTTTCAGTTTAACCATACCAGACTGCACAGGCTCTGGAAAGTGGAGCTAGCATTGCACTCTGCTGTCTAGGGCTGCTTTATCATGAGCATATTTTAGGTCAGAGATTAAAGCCCCAAGACTGACCTGGACACTGTCACGTACTGATTTTAAATTAAGTATCTGCTACCCGACCAGTTAAATTATTTGTAAATGGCCCTCATTATCAGTTCTCTGCTTCTCCTGACATTTTATTCATAGTTAGGTATGCACTAAATTAATGCCCATGCTCTGGGTAGGAGCATCTGGAAGGATGTAATTCCACTCATGTTTAAATAGCCTGGAGTACAAGATGTTGAGGTCTTTCCAAGAGTATTACTTCCTTTCCATCCTGTGTCTGCTGAAGAAAGACATTCTCTAAGTCAGTGGCATTACTCATGTAAGTTTCTGCCCTTGTGCAAGGTTCTTCCTGCTCTATACATACTGTGCACAGCCTTTGTAGCTGAGATGTCAAGATTTTGTGTATGACGTGAATTACACCGTTAAAATAAGGATTTAAAGAGGAAACTGAGAAAAAACTGAGACTTAATGGCCAATGTTATTCAATAAATAGAGTGTATTAATGTAATATAGGCTAAGCTGGTGCAACCTCATAGTTCTTTGTGTGTCTGTGGACCATGCTTGATTACTAGGAATGCTGTGAGTAGCATGAGGGTTGAGGCTCCAGCCCTCCTGTCAGAATGGCTGCAATAAAAAGCTCTTTCCAGTGACAAGCCTGTAAAGGGCAGTCGAGCAGTTCTCATTTTACCCATTAGAAGGCAGGAGAACACACACAAAACTCAACCCCTGCTGTTTTACTTCACTGAGCCTATTTCATCACCCCTATCGATTTTGCCACAAGTTTTGCATAAAAGTCATAACTATATGGGAATATCCCCATCTGCTCCCAGAAGAATCCCTGGGATGTTACATCATCATTCTTCTACATCAGGATTGGGTGAAGGAGAAGATTCACCTATTCCCTAGCTGGAATGAACAGGAGGCAGTACTATCAATGACTTTGATAGAGCTATTCTAACATGTACCACATTAAATCTTTCTTTTCAAATGCCATTGTCTTCATTATTATCTCAATCTGAACAGGTCTCTTTTTACTTTAAGCATACTGGACTGTACAGGCTCTGGAAAGTGGATCTGAGAGTGGATGAGAGCAGACACCTGCTCTCAACCTGCACATATCATATGTTGCTGGATCATGGGTTGGCTCTCATTATATCTTAGCAAGGAATATTAACCCAACTATAGTAACACAGTAAGTTCATGGTGCAACTTCCATACTAGAACTGCCTTGCCCCTGGGTGGGTAGATGGCCTTATGGCTATTTCCATGTTCACTTCTTGTCTGTTCAGATTGACCATAATGGGGAAAATATCATTTGAAAGGAAAGGTTTCATCTAGTACAGACTGTAGCTGTCATTGATAGTATTGCCTCCTCTTGACTGTAGTTAGGGAATAGATGAAGAATTTGGAATTAAAGCCTAGATTTTGGAAATTGTACAAGTTTATTAGCAGCAGAACAATGAAAGCCCTTAAAAGATAGATGAGCTATTACAGGGCTTTGCTTGCCTTTCAGCTGTTTACTTGCCTTACAGCTATTACTTGCCTTACTAGTAAGGTTGGCTGGTTAACAATTTTTAAAAATTGTATTCTAAAATAAAAAAGCAGTATGGTAAAAGAAAATTATATATCATTCTTGCAGGAAAAAGCAAGGTGACCCTGAAATTATTCTTTTATGATAATCAGGAAATTTTGAGACATTCAAGAAAAAAAATTAAACACAAGGATGCTGTCTAAAAACAAACCAGGATTATTCCAATAAGATTAAAATGTACCTGCAAAAATAAAGGCATGTTTCACTAGAAGAACTCTCAGTGAATAATGCAGTGGATTAAAAAATTTTTATGTTGTTACCAACTCTTTTTTTTTCCAACTGGTATTCTTATAAGTTAGACTTGCATGGTTTCTCTATTTTGTTTGTCTTTCTTATTTCCTTCCATTTTTTATTTTTTCACGGGAAACCACAGGAAGGCATTTTTGTAGTGAGGATATGATTCCTGCTGATCATATATCATTTGTGAGCTGAGTGAATTTGTTCCACATGTCTTTTGAACATATACTGCCCAAAACGTCTGGCAATATAGAGAACCTGGTAAAGAGATGTCTAGTGTATTTTCATTACAGACACATATTTGAATTAGCATTTAATTAGTAATGCACATAAATACTTCTGGAGAGCTGAGAATTAATCCCCCTCCCCCACTGATCTTGCTTGAGATAAAGAAGCTCTAATTTATTATTCAGTAGAAAAAATCAGAGGCTGTCTCAAAAAGAGGAGGAGAGAAAACAGGAGAAATGTGAGATATCATCTTGAATAAACAAGGGCTGTTATCACTGTGAGAGTAATGCAGAGTTTAGACCTCAGGGTTACTGATCAGTCAGCAACAGGTGGTTGTGATGGCACATTTGCATTTTACTGCCTGATTATACTCAACTCTCGTTATCCCTCTAATGTTATGGGGATGTGGACTGTTGAAATACTCTGCATGTTACCCTCTGAAGTTCAAAGACTTTCACAGTTCCACTTCTGTAGTTGAATTCAATATCTCTAGGATCGAATTAGCTCTCTACTTTGTCCTCCTCACCTCTAACTTCACTTCAGACAAAACACTGAATTATAGTCTTTCGATATGTACTTCACTTTTCAGAGATAAAATTTTGTAGATGCAATCATCTTGCCATTTCGCCAAATGGAATAGGATGGTTTTACATGATACCTTCCACACAAGAGGTTGTCTTGAGTCTGGGTGGTGTGTTGCCTGCCTGATGTTTTTAGCACAATAACTCACTAGGCCACTAGGGTTTGGTTATCAGATAAATATGCAAATTCAAATCAACATGCAAATCAAGCAAGTATGTCATAACTAAAGGCACAAATTTTGACCTTACTTAGTGGAAAATGAGAGAAACGTATCTGAAAGTTCTGTAGGAAAACTCTTTTCCCCTCATTGATCATTTCTTTTATTTCTTTAGCCTGTAATTTGAGAAAATTGTTTCTCTGCCACACTGTTTTGTTAACCTGACTTACCTTAATGCAGCTTAACTCAGCATAGCACCAGGAATATGAGCAACAAGCACACTGAAAGCATAGCTTATAGGGTTTTGCTGAAGATTTGTCAAAGCCTATGTGAACCTATGATAGGTTCAGTAAAATTCCTCCCACCTGATTTTTAGAAGTTTCGTGTCAATCAAACTGGGCTAACAAAGTTTCCTTCATCATCAAGGAGGAGAATTTGGTAGATTTGGAGAAAGTCTACCTGGCATGTTTTAGATCCCTGCATTAGGCTGCACTGTAGTTTTCATTGTCTACATTAACTTCACTTTCAGGAAAGCAGGAGAGACTGTAGAAAAAGCTGGATCTTTCTGCTTGAACTTTCTTCTGGCCACATAATCCATCTTGTGCTACTTCTTGGATAAGTGTTAATGCTATAGCTTTCCATTTTGATCACTCTAACCAAGAGTTTCTGCTTTTCCTCTAGGAACCAAGCCATGGTCCAACATCATGGAGATACTGGAGGAGAAGGATGGGGTTGATACCGAGCTACTGGTTTACACAATGACCTTGGTTAACAAGGTTTGTTTACTTTGTTAGCATAACTGGTGGACATAATATTATTATTTTCAATTGTTTGGTGAACTTTCCTGTTGAGAGTACGTGACAGAGACCTGTCATGGAGAAGTTGCAGAACATGCTGTAATCAATCAGCACACTCTTGTTACTTCAGCTTCAGTCACCCAGAGGCAGTGGCTGGGAGCAGAACTGCTATTTTGCTAGATAATGTGTGGAACTGTGGTGTGACATGGCTCCTCTCCCAGTGCTGATGCTGCAGTGCTAAACAAAAACTCAGCAAACTAACTCAACAGATTATCCAACGGGAGAAAGAAAGCAAGTGCTGGTGAAAAGATCACATACTCACAAAGGCTTGCATTGTACACCATTTTCTAGTTCAGATAGTTTAAGTAATTTTGGTTTTTAATGCAAACTAAATATGATGAATTTAACAGGTCTGAGTGCTAGTAAGAATACTTCTGCTTAAAAAAGTGAGGTTACATTTTTTCTCACTTCCTTATATTTTCTGGTGACCTAATTTACAAGTAATAGTTTTACAGTAAAATCAAATGTTTTCTGAAATATTCACTTGTGCTATTGAGCAGAAAAAAAATTGAGAAAATGGAAGGTCCATGAAAGTTAGAAATTTATTAGTGTAAATACCTTAAAAATCAACATCTAGTCCTAGACAAATCTTAGGATGACTAAAATTAAAGATTAATTTTTAAAGGGCACAGAGTATCAGCATACTACTTGCAAATCAAAATAACCGTGAGGTGTGTGGTTATACTTACTAGGAGAGAGTATTAGGAAATATCATTATCATTACTCATTATATTCACTTGAAGACCTGAGTTTGTTGGCTGCCAGTTTATTGGGCTCTTGGCTACATGGTAGGGGTTGTGAGTTGCTCTGTTGTTGGTGTTATTTATAAAACAATTTCTTAATGGCAGATATTGTCCAGCAAATATGCCTGAGGGGGACTAACCTCTCCTGGTGACATTTCTGACGTTACTCTACTTTTGCTTGGAGTCACCCTTGCTCCTGCTTCCGTGGTAGTAAAGTTCCTCTTGAGTTTAAAAGACCACCTTATCTTACTGCTGTACTCTTTCTGAAAAAACATCACCAGCTACATATGCTTCTGTCTGTAGCTGCTATTAAAGGCAAGGTGACCAATCTTTAACAGCTCCACTTTACACCTTGGTTTTTTTGTGTACTAATTCCTCTTGTTGAGATAATTCTCTTCATCATTTGCCCAGTTGTAATCTACCCAGTGTTTGACTTCCTCAAAGATTTTGTTCTCTGTTAAGTCTCTTATTATCCTATAGTTGATTCCTGTAGTCTGAGTTTTTCAGTACATTTAAAGCTATTTTTAGGACAAGATAGTTCTTTAAAAACACATAAAAAGAAAAAGCATCTCACAGTCAAAGGAGCAAGGCAGTTACGAAGATCAAGGAAGAGAGGAATCCCACAAATCCACACTTATAATTATGATCTGGCTTATGGGCAGCTTTATGATGTTTCTAATGGGATATTTTTCATGATTATAGAGAAAGCAGCAAGCAGCATGTAACAGTTGTAATTTTTTCCCCCGCAGAGAATAGAAAGAAGGCTCAGATGGATTTAGCTTCTCTAGGCAAGGAAATATCAAAGTTTTCAGAGCAGGCAGAATCCTCATGAAGGATTTGTCTTTAGGAAGCATACTTCTACTCCTTCTTTCTCCATGTATACATTTACAGACTTTTTTCCTTCCTACTCAAGAGTGCAAAACACATCTACTTAAGCATAAAAATTGCTCCAGCCCTTTTATCCTCTCCCTCTCTTTTGTTGATGCTTAACCAATTTACTCAAGCTAATATTTCATTAATCTTCTTCTAATTTGTGAGGATTTAGGCATTAATGAATCTCTTAAATAATAGTGATGCCAATGCAGATACTTCTGGTTATATATTGTTCTGGTATAGCCTTTGTTATCTTCCTTGGGTTAGTTCCTATGATCTGTTAGATCTTATTCTAATCTCTACTTCCTTATGTTTATTACTGAAGTCTGAATAGATTAAAATCTTTGTGTTTCCTTTGTATAAAAAAAGTTGACCAACTACTTATCAAATTCTGAAAAAAATTCTGTGTTATGTTTAATTCACTTTGTATTCAACTGCTATAAAACCTCTTCCTTATTGAGATTACACTGGAAGCTTTGTAAATTTTAAAATTACTGATTTTCTCTTTTCCTGTTATTAATATTGCTTGTTCTCTCATACAGTATAGTTTTAAATAGATAAAATAATTACAAGATACATAAAAATTAATATGTATTAGTATAGTCAGATTAACATGGAATGGTTTTTAGAAGGTCCAGTATAATTTTAGAATTCAAGCACCAGCTTCTAGGCCAAGTGGGAGCCTAGAGTACCACCCACCAGCAGTCCATAAGCTGTAGTTAAAAAAAGTGCTGTTTCAGGTTAGTGTGGTGTTAAAACAGCAGCTGGCACACTAGTTACTGATGACCTGCCTTGAGAACATCGCAACTGGGACGCTGGAACAACGATCATCCCAAGTCCTGTGTCTGACATTGGCCCCACCAGATGTTTTAGGAGCTGTGGTTCCTGGGAAAACAAATACATGATACTTCCTGTCCCAAAGCAACTGCAAATTTGACTAATGCCCTTAAATGTGTTTATTCACCATGTAGTGCTTCTCATCATAACATGTAGGATTTAGCTCATGTCTTTCTCTCTGGTGCGTGGGCCTGCCAGTGGAGTGCAGCTTGTTGGGCATTTGGTAGCCAGGGCAGGACTCCCATATTACTTGAACTTTCACGAAACACTACACACCAAATGGACTTCCTGTTGTCTATATTGTCTCTGCACCACTGCTTTGTACTGTGATTGCTTTGTAAATTACAAAAGTCACCATAATTACTAGTTTTACTAACTAGTGTTAGCCATTTTAAAAACTGCAAATACATGGAGACTTTCAGTCTGGGGCTAATATATGTCAGGTCTTGTTCAGAGACATAACTGAGGATATGTAATAAGAATATTCTGCTATTACCAGCTGATTATTCTGTCTATAGGTCTTATCATTTAGGATCACGTTTGGCTGATATGCTGCCATAAAGCTTTTCCTTTTTCCACTCCCAATACAACTTTATTAGTTTTCTTACCTTTCTTTGTACTGGGACTTTTATAGGTAGTGGTAGAGGAACATATTGTTGAGGGTTTGGTAAATTGTTGTTAATAGGATATGTCAAGCTCAAAATTTTTGGGTTGGGGTTTTGGTTTTAATTTAGTTCACCATTCCAGAAATAGCCACTTGAGAGGCTATCTGCAAAGCCTTTCTCACAAGGGCTTGAGAAAGCAACTTGGAAAACCACACAACAGACCAATAAAAATCCTAGTTCAGTGATGTCTCCTCAAACCAAAACTGGATAGAGGCATAGGAGTGAGTCTTGAAATTCGTATTCATGCTTTCTTTGTATACCTGAGTTCTGAAGAGTTTTGGACTTGACATCTCATTTTTGGTTGAAGATAGCAATAACAAAATTCAGCAAGCAAACCACAGAGTATGGTTTAAACATGCTTCTCCAAGTGTCTAAATTTTAATTCTCTAGACAGGTTTTCATTTTTTAAGGTTTAGTCTTCAGAACATGAAGAACTATTTGGGACTTGTATGTGTATTTTGATATTGGAGTATCATTTTGAATTTAACCATGTACTCAGAAAGGAGCAAAGGCTCTGGAAGGACCTGCCCAATCTATGGTCTCCACTCTTCTGTTAGCAGGTTTTTTTCCCTTATAAAGCCACCAAGAAAATGGGCGTCCACTCTTGTTTTCTAATGTCACAATCCAGAATTAATCAGTCATTTATGCAAGCACTTCACGTTCCTTGTGTTTATTTACTGAAAAAGTGGTTTTCCTATGATAGATTGAACTGACCTTATTGCAGCACCAGTAGTGCCCTTTTACATTCCATTTTATAATGTTAGAAATTGAATTTTTTATGCTTTAAGCTCCGAGAGTGGGTCCATGAGTTCCACGACAAACTGGGCAAAGAAAAAATATTTGATTTCTATACCTGAGAGTTCAACTACCCAGTTCTGGCCAGTAATATGCAGTGAAAATTGGATTTCCACTGCTGTTTGATTTAAAATTATATTAACTAATAAAAGGCTGCTGAAAAAAGCAGTTGCCAGTAAAAACTACCTTATGCTGCTGTTTTTCCAGTCTACAGCTTGCCTTACCTTGGATTTTAAAAAAGCTGTATTTGAGGGTAGATGATCTGCATATCAATGTTAAGACCATTTCCTGATAATTTTAGGAGTAAATTCTCAGAAGATGTGACTCTGTGCACTCTTTTGCAAATAAAACATCACATCTTACTATGCATGAAGGCCTTCAGGTCTGAATAGTTTCAGTTTACATCTTTCATTTGCAAGAGAAAGCCTGATAGCTGAACATCATTTTCTGTTATAATATTTTCATATCCATGTTAAAGCTTCATTGACTTTGCAGTGTGATTAACAGCATTTGCTGAATCCTCCGATTTTTACTCAGTGCTATTAGGTGCCAGTTTAGGAAGGAACAGAATATATGTGGTATCTGTTTGCAGCACTGTTCAGGAAGTTTTAGTTTCCTAGTCTTCTGTGGGTTTTAAACAGAGGCTTAAGTACTGTCCTGGACAGAGACAAATTTTTAATTAAAGCTTGAACATATAACCCAAACACCTAATTGGTGTTTGAGCTAAGAATTCCTGTTGTGGTGAATTTCACCAGGCAATAGTCCTGTAATGACTGAAGAAGAAAATGTTGCTGTGTTGTGTTTAGATAGAAAAAAAAAATTAAATTAAAGAGTACCTTGTTGATACACATATTTCAGTGCCTCACATCACAGGAAAGAGTTGTTTAAAGGAAAAATATGTCAGCTGCCTATTCCTCTCTCATTAGTCACGTAATTCAGACCCATTTTTCTGAATGTAAAGCTTCTTGGTATAGGGAGGCAGCCCAGAGCAGCTGCTTTTTCCTGTGCTCTGCTGCTCAGAGCCACTTTGGAAAAACAGTGTTGACAGAGCACAGTTCATTCTATCCAAGCCATGAGAAGCTGAAATTCCTTTTGGAAAGGGCCTGGGTTTTGCATCACTATCTCTTACTCTTTCTTTTCTCTACTGGGAATAGAAAGATAAGTTACTTAGCTAATTAAATGGGAGAGAGGAAACTACTTTAAAATAAACATCCCTCTGGTGAGCTACTCCAGAATAACTGTGTTGCTTCCAGTCTGCGTTCTCAGGTATTTTGCAGAAAGAGCTCTGCACGGACTGGTTTTTGTGAGAGCAACTGGTATGTTGCTCTGCCAGTAAGATGCACAGTATGATCAGTAGTTTCTGCTTAACGTCCACAGGATTACACTAATTTTTCTGCATCATCCATAAGGAGCAGTAAAAAAATCAGCACAAGCTGAGTAGAAATCAGTGGCTCAAACAATTAGTTTTCAATAACCGTTATTGTTAGTATTCTTTATATTCTAGTTTGCAAAAGTTCCTCTACATTGTCACTGATAAAAGGTTACCATATAATCAGGAATTAATAACTCTTCCAACATTTTATAGGAGTTAATGAGTCAGGGTACCTTTAATATGACTTTTCAAGTTGAAAAGGAGGAGAGGATTCCCTATCTCTGTAATATAAAACAATTTGTGCACAGGGAAGATGACTGCTGTGGCAGGTGTGGAGGACAGTAGGCACATGGTGCAGGATATTTCCTGCTGTCCTGACATCACACAGCTGTGCACTGGACTTTTTCTTCTTAAGAGCTAAACTTACAGGAATCAGTAGGAAATCAGCTTTACTCATTTCAGCTAAACTGTTTTTTTTTCCCCTTCTTTGCTTTTATCTCTGTGTTTGATGCTTTAACATTCTCAGTTCTTTAAATCTGTACTTGAATGAAGTCAGCAAGAATCCAACTGTGTATTTTAAAGGACCACATCTTCCATACTTTTTTTGTATGAAATAACAACATTTATTTGTTTTGCCAATTATTCTTTTTTTTTCTAAATAGTGCACAGAGTTGTTTGTTAAAAGCTGTGCCACTTGTTTTTTATTTTCCAGCGGTGTCTCTAATCCCACATCATGGGTTTTACTTTATTGAAATCATGCATAGCACCACTTGCCACCTGCTTTTAAAACCCTTTGTTTAATTCTTTTCAAAACAAACAGATTTAAATGTTTTTCCTTTGATTCGTAGACGCTGTCGGGATTGCCAGATCAAGACTCTTTCTACGATGTGGTGGATTGTCTGGAAGAGCTAGGCATTGAAGCTATTTCACAGAGACACTTGAACAAGAAAGGAACAGACTTGGACTTAGTTGAGCAATTTAACATTTATGAGGTAACATAACATGCCCTGTTTTATGCATCTTACAGCTTGTGCGAACTTCAAAGACGAGAGGAGAGGGGGGGAATGTAACCTAGGTGAAATTTGGTTATCTATTTTATTTTAAAAGAAAAACATCTGGTTGCTAGAAGTATTATACACATTTGTATATGTGACCTACTACGCTACATAGCTGTATTTAATGCAAAAGGATTTCACTCTAAAGCTGGGGCCTACTCCAAGGCAAACCAGCACATTTACTAGCCTGCTTTCTGCAATTACTAGTTACACATTTTGAAATAAGTAGAAGTTCTTTCCATATGCAAAAGTATTCAGCTTGTGAAAAAGGTTCGGCTGAGCACAACTTCACAAATATCACTTGTTCTGCAACTGAATATCCAAAAAGTCTTTTATGAGTTTACACTGGACCAGATCCTGTGCAGTTTACAGCAATGGAGTAATGAGTGACTACACATTTACCACCTAGGTATAAAATAACTACTACTAAGGGTAGGATATCCAGTTTCTTAATAATTAGCCTCTTTTTAGACTTTGGAAAGCGTTGGAGCGGGGAGGTTTAGGCTGAAGTTAATGTAGTGTAAATGTGAATTCCTGTTCTGATGTGATGAAATTAAATTACTTCATCTCTGCTGAAGTCCAGCAAAGGATTGGATAGATTTGATTCTACATTTTCTTCATCAACTCTACATTCATGCCACTTCACTAACTTTAGCAGAGTAAAGTTTTATATACATCAGTTTTCAGGAAGAGCCAGGCCAGAATAGGAACAAGGGAATGAAAGGGTGCCATTTCCTTTCATTGATTTATAAATCACTTTTTAAAATATGGTGATTAATCTTAAAAGCAGAAAGTTTTTGTGCATGCTGAGCCTACTGAAATACTTGATTATGAAATTAGCAGTTAACTTAGTTGGATACCAGCTTTCTCTTGATGACCAGATTAAATCTAGACATCCCTATGCAGGTTCTTCTGCCAAAGTTGCTTTTTATATGAAAAATCTCTTCTTCCTCACAGAAACATATTTTACACCCTAAGCAGAGATATCTCACTTCCCCCCCGCCTTTTTTTTAAAGTCAGTTCTGGTAAGAATTATCAGAATAACAAGACTAATAGAAACAAGAAGATATGTATTCTTCTGATCACCCACATCGCCCTCTTCTGTACCTCTACCTATTTGAGTGGATCTTTCTCATATAAGGATTACTTAAATGTTAGGCTGCATTTCAGATGAGATCCAGTAGTGACTTTGTTCTTTCTGCCAGGGATATCTCTCCTCATGTACCATAAGACAACACTTGCTTTGTTTCTGTTAGGGATATGTCACATTGGCATGTCAATGGGGTGGTGTAGTTTGAGATACTCAGGTGTTGCACCCATACTTTAGTCCTCTACTATTTCCAACATTTTCTTAAGTAGTAGATGTAACTTCAGCTTGATCACTACAAGTGTCATGTCTGAACATGAGGAATTGTTCAATCAGTCAATGCATGAGAGTTTTCTTATTGTTGATTTCACAAGACTTCCTATAAGTATTTTGGAAGGAAATACAGAAAACTAGTTGTCCAACACTGCTCAGCTTCCTTGAAAATTAAAAAGAAAATGAACACAAATTAGGAGATACATAAATGTGTTGTTGCAGCTCCTTTAGTGTTCTATACAAGGCATTGGTATATAATTCCATGATTAATGCTGCCAAACTGCACTAATGGATAGACAGCAGCTTACAGGGAAAGCTGTAGAAATAGCACTGCTAATAGGAGTTAATTGTGTTGAGATTGGTAAATTTTTAAGCCAAGGAGTGAAGACCTTGTGGTACCCAAAGGAACTGTGTCAGAAGCCTTGGGTTTCTTCCTTTCTTTCTCAGATGACACTGAGGCATGAAGATGGAGATGAGAGTGCTGACCCCCCTCCCAGTGGGCGCAAGGACCGGAGAAGGGCCAGTCTTGGTGCTGGTGAGCGAAGGGGGTTAGAGCGCCGGCGGAGCCGCAGGCACTCAGTACAGAACGTCAAAAGCACTTTATCAGCCCCTGCGAGTCCATGTGGCCAGTCCAGCTTCATGCTGGGCCATGGGCAGCGCGTTGACGAGCTCAGTGAGAGGTAAGTGCATGAGCTGAGGAATACTCCATTCTTCTCCTGTTACTTTCCCTTACTTTCATTGCATTTTATTAATATAACAGACTTTTCCTTATTTTCCTCTTTTCATTGAAATAAAAACGAAAAAAAAGCATGTTCAGAGTTAAAACACCACCACCAAAAAGAGATGGATTTGTAGGTGACTTACCTGCATAGCTAAGTTCTTTGTCACCATCCATCCTAAGTAAGTTGACCCAAATCTCGTGAGGTAGAGCATTTGATATGAGAACTAAGCTTAATTTAATCCATTAACAGATTTATATTCACTATGTCCACATAACAGAAGATTGTAACAAGAGCATAGTACCATTAGTGCAGAGCTATTTGTCCTGTATATGTTACAGTTCATTCTTTTTTTTTTTCCACCTTTACAGTCACCATTCCAGCATAAATATTTTCCTTTGAGGCTACACTGTAGTTGTGAATATATCTACTTTTTTATAATTAGCAGAAGAGAGGCAGTAATGACTAGTTGAGCAGCAGTCTGCAACAGTGGAGTCAGTCAAAGACAGTGTCTTTGCCAGTCCTATAATGGTTTTTTTGGGCTGTGCATACTTAGGGAAAAAGGAGCTGCAGATCCTCAGGATGCCTGACTACTGTATGAGATGACTGGAATTAATTTTGCGTAAATTAGATGTCTGATCAGCTCAACTCCCTTTGATGTCAGTGGAGTGCAGCAAGTACTGGTAGGCTTTCACTTATCTAACGTATTCTACACGCCTGAAATTTCAAGATTAATTGTGCTCTGAAACTGGCTCTTTGCTGACTATAAAGGGAATCTGGCTGACTAGCTTGGGTGAAGATACATAAGCTGCAGATAGCTAAAGCTGGACACTGTCAACCCATTGCTGAAGATGCAATTTGCAAAACTGGAGCAGGGTCCATGAAGAGCATATCTTGTATTAATTATAAAATTTGGGAAGTTCATTGGAGGTTTTCTGTTGGTTAGCACTGGGTATGAATTTAGAGCCTTAAAATCCTGCATTACATGTAAAGCAGTCTTTCTTGAGAAGTAAACTGAGTTGACTGAATTGATTAAAGTTTAATGGATTCTGGCAATATGAAAATGTAAGACTCCGGATAACTGAAACAGTAGTTTCATGTTGTATACCACATAATAGCACTTTATTTTCTTCCTTTTTTTAAAATTTTTTTCCTTAACCTTCTTGCATTTGGCAACACATTCGTGCTTGTTTTCCATCGCCTTCTGTGGCCGGGTCTTCAGTGGGCTGACGGCTGAGAGCCCCGTTGTCTTACAGGCTGATAACAAGGATGACAGTGCATTTGAGGATGAGTTTAAAGCATCATCAGTGTGAGTACAGCTGGGGACTTCAGCTGCTCTGCCTGGTGCATGACCTTGAGCCCTGCTTCATGACTTAACAATGTGACTGGGAATCTGTATCCATGGATGTGTAGCAGATATCATTGGCTTTTTTTGTTAAACTGATGAATTTAGATTGGCAATGAGGAAATGCTTCAGCTCTACAGAAATTGTTCATTCTCTTAGTGTTAATCCATTAAACAAATAGAAGCCATGCAGGACAACAGCTTCTACAAATACATTTTCTCACCATTAATGTTTGCTTACTAGCTTTATTTTGCAGAGTTCAGTAACTCCTAATAAATTTGTGTTTGAGCTGATTTTTAGTAGGAATAAAATAGAGGGAATAAAACCACAACAGATTAGTTTCATAAGTTCCTTGACATCATCCTCTTGGATAGTGACATAACTTAAAGCATAGTTAAAGTTTAAAATCAGGAAAGAAGTCTTTATCTAAGCAGTCAGATTTAATTTCATGTTGCAGGTATCCTTGGAATCTTCTGTAGGAGAATAATCAGATTCTCTTCAACTGTATTTGGAATTTCTAACTTGCTCACCTGCCTCTGTAAGGAAAGAGGCATTCTTTATAACATCAATGTGTGTAACACTGATCTTTACTTTGCATATTAGTTAAATAATGTTCCTGCCCTCCCCCCACCCCCACCCCCATTCTCCAATCCTCTTAGCAGGGAAAGACAGGGAGTATTACTTGTAGCTAACAAATAAGATTTTTTCCAACTGGACATGACAGACCACACAATATGTACCAGTACCTGAAGATGCAAGTTCTATGCCCAGTGAGATTTTTAAAGTTGCCATAAAAAAAGTTAGTCAATTGTTGGATCTTCTATTATTCCCACAGAGTTTCTGGTAAACAAGCTTTTCATATAAGCAGATTCTGTCCTTTACATTTTTAGTTTTGTTATCTGCCTAAATCTGTAGATGTGGTAGGAAGAGGAAAAGCAGCCTTCCTGCTTTATCATATTCCAGCAAGCCTCAACTTTCAGTGAAATACTCCAGATGTATGCAACAGTATCTCTACACCTGATAGCGAAACTGAGACCAAAAAAAAAAAAAAAATCTATACAGCTGCTATTCATTAACATTTAGGCAGAAAATAATGAAGTTGAATGACTCGTACAAGGTTTTTACACATTTATAGAATTAGAATTAACCTTAAGTGGAAAAAGGTTTTGTGGAATCAAGTTTTCAAATTTGAGCACGTGGTCTCCAATACAACATATTTATTGGTTTAAAGGACCTTAATAGAGTATCATAAGTTTAGGCCTTGCTGCAATTTGTATTGAAATTTTAAAATCATATATTAAAATATTATGCAGGCATCACACAATAAAAGTGTGTTATGTCCCTTCTGCTTCCACTGTTAATGTTGTGCAGAGGAATCTGTACAAATGGATAAAAAGTGCTCACTGAAGTCACTGAAAGTGACTTCTCTTCATGAGCGAAATAATTGTGTTCCGCTAATGACCTTCATAATCCAGATCCCTCTTGAGAAAGGAAAAAAAGCTGGCAGTAAGTTTTTGCAGAGCTGGATTTTCCAAAAATTACCCTACAAAATGGGTGTTCCTTCACTACATTTTCTTTCCCAAGAGGAAACACGTACCAATACTAATAGTAATCTTATTGTGTTCCTCCTGCTAAACTTTGTGTGTGGTTGCAGATGTCTTATGTCTTGTTTTGCGGTGGATTAGTCCCAGCAGAATTGCTTTTGATGGACATGATTAGAGATTGAAGTCACACTCTTACACTGTACTAAATTTTATTGGGCAATTTTCTTGGTTATTTTTTTACTTCTGTACCAAAATCAGTAGAAGATCCAAGTTCTTCCTCAGCATTCTCCTTCCCACAATGTTCATGTTTCCTTTCTTTCTAGCTCATCAGCTGTTTTGGCAGTTACTTTGCTTTTGTTTACCACATCAAACAGGTTGTCCACAGTCATCTGCTCTGTGTCAACGATAAGTCTTCCAAAAAGAGAAAAATCCATGGTGTCTGTAGAAAAAAAAAAAAAAAAGAAAAAGACAATATTGGCCAAATTCTGTTCTGTCTCACAAGGTTCTATATCCAGAAAAGCTGTCTGAAGTCAATGGAGTTGCTCTGATCTACACCAGGCTAATTGAGAGCAGACTTTGGGTTTTGAGCTGGGTAAAGTTGACCGTAAATGCTAAGGGCTACCAAAAGGATAACTTTCAGGCCTTTTTCATCCATTTGGCAGCCTTCTTCCAAACTAAATGTATTGCTTTTTTGCTTGTGGTTCAAAACAAATAAGGACCCAAATCTGCTTTGTGTTAAAATAGTTTTCATGGATCCTGATATGCCTGTTACTAAATAAATAAGTAAAGAAGTTGATAACAAATGCTAACTAGGAAAGGCTGAAGGTTGATTTAAGGGTTTGTACCTATTGCAGTGTACTTTAAGTACACCAGCAAGTTTGCTTTGCTTAAAGTGCTTTCTGTTACAATGGTGTAGATAACCACTAAGCCTGTGGAGAATTTCAGTCATGTCACAGTGTTGTGTTGTTTTAGAAAACCTTTTGCTGGGGATACCTCCTAAGATTTTTTGCCCTGGTCCAAATTGAGTACTCTCAATCTGTGGTCTAGCATGCTGTTTCTTAAGCAGTAGACTTTTAAACACATTCTTCCATGGGTTGTGTTAGGGATTTGTTTCTTTCTAAAGTAAAGCTAGCTTTTTACAGCCACACAGTGGATAGAGTCAGGGAAAAATCTGTGGAGTGGCATGGAATGTGCACTAGACTTATGTTGTAATTGTATGCAATGATTTCTGGCTATATCAGCATTAAAAGACAAATATCTGTCTGTCTTCAGTCTTGCCCTGTCTGGCTTTGAGGGAGTAGAAAGCAGGTAGTTTAGAAGTTGTCAGCGCTGCTCTGAGGGGTTCTATACATACAAAGCAGAAACAAGGGCTTCTCCAAGTTTTTCAGATTAATGTGTTTCTCATTTTGCTGTGCATTTCCCTTTCTTTGGTACTGCACAGAGACCATATTCATCTTTCTCCCAGTGTGCCCCATCAGAGCTGTGTCATCCAGACTTAGCCAACATACTCAAGGGAGCTTCTATGAGATTTACACTGACACCTCTTATCAACATTGGAGTGAAAGGCTCCATCAAAGCTTTATGGAATTAGTTACAATCAAAGACTGGTGTTTAAGAAGTTGTGAATAGCTAAGATTACATATTTACCTCACTCTACTAGACTCTCTACTTTCTTCTTCATAGCTTTGATTTTATATGATCAAAAATCACCAAAGAATTACTAAGATTGATCATATAACACTATATATGTTCATCTAGAGGTTAATTGGCTGTGGTTAGGACTTTTTTGTCAGTATTCCTATGTTTGACACCTAACAACTGAAAGAATTGACTGCCATCTTAAGAAGTCATCAGTGTGGAGCCTGGATCTTGAATCAGTGACCAAAGCTGGCTTCAGCAAGCTATCTTTTTTAGACTGTGAGGCTAAAAAGTATGAGGAAGACCAACTTTTCAGGTTCACCCGAGGCTTCAAGATTTTTTGATCTGAACAAACTTTCAGAAGAGCTGTATAAAATTAAAGCTTTATGAGATAAAAACAGCAGAGACACAAACAGGGAATTGCCTGTCTATTAACTTTGCTTTAGTTAGGGTCCTGCCTTAAAGGCTGATGGGACTCTTCCTCTGAGCAAAGAGTAGTACAAAGAATTCCTAAGTTTCCCACAAATTTCTAGGCTAGCTGGACACAGTGTCATTCCATGGTGCACACTGGGCTCAAGGGCTTTCACACCCTTTATGGTCCTAGAAAAAAAATGGGAAATTTTTGTCTAAATAAAGGAAACTGTGCGTAAAAGTCATAAGGATCTGTTTGTTAGAAAATACATGTTTCTGATGCTTGAGGATTGCCAAGATGCAGGCAGAGATTGTGACGCTATTTTGGTTTCACCAGAAAACAATTAAAACAGCTGAGCCTCTGATGTTAAGCATTTTTTGTGCTTAGCTTCGGATTCCTGTCAAGTTTCTAACCAGCAGCACAGGCCTTAGCTTGACAAATAGAACCCATGAACTGATTGTTCAAATTGCTTCATGTAGAGCCAGGGCTGCAGGGTTGGTTCATCCAAAATGCAGCTGAGACTTCTTTTTTATTATTATGATTTTACATGTTTTCAGACATCCTAAACCATAACTAATCTGTGATTTTTCTACCATTTACTATGGCGAAATTCTAGGTTTTGTCATGATGTTTCAAGTTTTGGTGACTTTCCACAACACTACATGAAATGTTTTGATTTTATAAATATTTATGGCTGGAGAGCAAAGTGCTGGTAACAGTGATGGGTGGGGTTTATTTTATTTTATTTAGGATGAGTACATTCCCCATCTCTTAGAGCTGCTGTCTGTGTCAAATATGATGAGTGGCAGGATAGGTATGAAACAGCAAAGTGGGGAGACTCAACATCAGCATTTAATGTAAGACTCAGGCTGTGGTATGGATTATTAAAGTCCCAGAAGAGAGAAGTAGTTAATTTCTTTTTTATTGCTGTAATAGAAGAAAACACATTTTGGGTGGTTTTTATTTTTTCCTTGATGTTTATCTCTGGGTCCTAGTTTTGGATATTTAAAACAATTGAGGCATGAAACTTGACAAAGAAAACATCCTCAGGATAAACACGCAGTCACATATCTGTGGATGTGCTAAGAATCTCTTTAATAAACACACATATGAGCTGAGCTACCTAGCATTTCGGTGTGCTTTGACCTAGAATGGCATATGATCAGCCGTAGGAGAGATAATAGCTTTTTTCACTATTTGAGTGGTATGGGTAAAAATGTAAATAGAATATAAAAAAGAAGTGGATTTGGGAAGATTTATCTGTGAAATTAAATGGCTTGGTAAGGTAGCATTTGTTCATAGCATCAGATCTTTATTAGTCTTTGACAGCAATAACATACAAAATCTGATTTGCTCTTTTAGGTTTGAAGTAGGAAGGATACATTTATGTCTCCTGTGCAGATAGGGTTATTTGAAGCATGAAGTCAATTAGACTTGAAAGGAAAGAATAAAAGAGTCAAATTTGTAATCTTTGTCTTTGTAAGAGTATCTTGGAAGCTTCTGTAAGGAATGCAGTAGAGAAAGAGACATGAAATAGGTTAAGAAAAATTTTCCTTTGAAGCCATACTATAAAAAAGGACTTAGCTGATGTATAGGAAGGTATCGACCCACTAATGCATAAGTAATAATAACACAAAGTTTAAAAGTTACAGCTTGATGAGTATCTTGAGTACAGGTCCTATTACTGTTGATACTAGCACTTTTTATCTGAATAAAAATATCTCTGTAGATGTATCAGGTTTTCTTTGGTGACTGTGGGTCTCGATGAAAGGAAATGTTTAATACTTGGTATAAATGCAGAGTCTAGTTGACACATACTTTACTGTAAAGGCAATGGTAGATTTTCCTGTTTGAACTTCAAGAGGAAAGAAGAAGGCACTGAAGCTCAAATGAGATTATAGCTGTCTGGCAAATAAAGTCACAGCATTGACTGAGACTAATTATTTTACTTTATTTTTCCTCTGTGTGTTTAGCTTTGGTGAACTACCTGAGGAAATGCAATGCCAAACTAGGATGTGAATGCATTTCTCTGGTTTTGCATGGTAGTATCTAATGCACTGAAGTGTACATGCCTTGTAAACATGACCCTATGAGGCCAGGAATTTTTTTTTAACACATAAGATGCAATGGGAGGAAAAAAACCCAGCAGTTTGGCAGGATGCCATTTCCCTTTGAAGTAAAGGTCAATAACAGTGACCTTCAAGTGTTAACCAATATGCAGTTCCAAGTTCTAAAAATGCCACTTCTCTCTTTCTGTATACATTTCAGTATGTATTGCTTCAAAAGTCTAGCTACATCTATCTATGTTTCTTTATCCCTCTGCTCACAGAAATGTAAAAATAGCAATCATGTTCAATGATCAGAGAGTTGTGACTCTTGAAGTCTTTGCAAAGCCTTGACAGTATCTTAGGCAATGCTCTGCTATCTTGCTCTTCTTTGATGTGTCCTATATAACAAGTGTGGAGATGTTACCTAGATAGAATTTAAGTGTGAAAAGCTGATGCTGATCATATTTTAGGGATAAGAAAGTAACAGTAACCTAAAGAATAGCATCTTATGAAGGCATAGTGGGTTCATGTACTTCACATCATTTGCCAGTTCCTCAAGTTTTTGTCTGAACTGTTTTCTTTGTTTAGGGAAGAAATACCAGTATCATTTTCCTTTTGACCTTTGTAATTAGACATCTTAGTCTTGCTGTATGCAGAGTGTCAAATTTTGAGGCTCTGTAAGTTGTTATGTTGTTATCCAGATCATTTCATGTATTTTTATCTTTGCATAGTTGCACCAACTGCAGTGGTCTGTCACATGTGGCAGTGGAATGGAAAATTGCAGTGGGATTAGGCGATTGTTTCTTTTGTTTTATTTTTAATGAAAGAGAAAAATATATTGCCATATCTTTATGTAGAGTAATAAATTATGAATTTAAATTATTAGCACTTTCAGCTTTCCCATAAAAGACTAGTTGAATCTGTTTTGGCAGCTAGGATAGAAGAAAGGAAGAAGAAGCAGAAGTATACTAAAGCATTTGTTTGTTTTACAATGACTTAGGAATTTGGCTATGAATTGTGCTGTCTAACCTGTGAAACTGGAATTTCAGTCATAAATTGAGGACAATGGCAAGTGATGGCAAGAGAAAGTAAAATTACATCCACTGTGACTTGTAAAGATCTCTCCTTGATGGAACATTTCTCATTTCGTCTTTGTTCACCTGTAAGGGGTTCAGGGATGCAGTAAGAGGTAAAACAGGTCAGAGGTTTTATAGGAGGGAGAGTGGGAAACAATCTTGAAAAGAAAAATTGTGAGATCTTTTGTAGTATTTAATTTAGAATAATATTGTGGAGTGGCTAATGGTGGTCTACTTCACTGAATGCAGCCTGTAATCCTGGCCATAGAATCATAGAACGCTTTGGGTTGGAAGAGACCCTAAAGATCATCTAGTTCCAACACCCTGCCAGGGGCAGGGACACCCGTCACCAGACCAGGTTGCTCAGAGCCCTATCCATCCTTGAACACTCCAAGGATGGGGTATCAAAAGGCAGTGAAAGTTTAAATGGAAGTCATTTAAAGAAGCTAAATTGAAAAACACTTGACTCAATTACAAAAAGAGAGAGAGAGAAAATTCTTCATTAGTATTTAATGGCACATAAGATGATTTTTCAGATAGTGTGGGAATACTAACTGATAGCTTTACAGTTCCCCAGTCCTTTCTTCTCCAAGTCACTTCATAACTTGAAGACTCCTGTTTTCACTAAAATTGAATGTTTCTTGGAAATTTCTATATAAATCTGTGGATGATTGCAAAAGGGTCAGAAGTACACTTAAAGCCTTGTTCAATAAGCCAAAAAATTTAGAAGAAGAAAGACTTTAAAAAGGTTAAATGAGTCCTATACAAAGTGGAATCAGACCACAAGAAGATGTTTTAATGTACTGTTATCTCAAGAGTTAACTTCTGTGTGCATTGTATATGCAGATCAAATCACAGGTAGCCTAATTATGGCAAGACCATCGTTTTTTCTGTTATTCTAATTTCAAACATTAGTGATCAAATTCTTCCCAAATTAAAATGATTTAAATCTTATCTTACATTTTCAAAATATCTTTTGATACTGAGCAGAGCAGAGTGTGTTTCTGGGCTCATGCATATTTTGTTGGTGAGCCTTTTTTGTTTTGTTTTGTGTGGGGGGCGTTTCTTTGATTGTTTTGGGTTCGAGGTTTTTTGTTCCTTCTCAGCTTTTGATTTTTCTATTACCTCTACCTTTGGGATTTTTTGGAGGGGGGCAGTGAGAAACTTGGGTTTCTGGGATACAAGCTGCAACAAAGAAATCCTAAGTTCTTTCAAGCTGCCTTTGTCAAAACTCTGTGGAGGAAAGAGGTTGGGGAGAGCCTGGAGAGGACAGAGGGTACATACAACCTTGTACACACTGATTGCTCAGCTCTAGAGTCCTGTGAGATGGAGAGCATTTTTTGGTGCTTTGAGTTCTTGTGAAGTAAGAGTGATGGTCTTCAGAGCGGTGCCTTAGTTTTAAAATCATCTCACTGTGACTAAGTTAGGGGTGCATGAGGTACGAGGCTGGGCGTTTTATGGACTTCGCCCCTGCCTTCAGCTAAACTTGTAGATGAGTCCTTTTATTATCATTTCCTTTTATCAATCTGTGTTAGTGTTTTTCTCTCTTCAGTTTTGAGTAGCTATTTAATATCAACAGGGCAAGTTTAATTGGCAGTTTTTATTTCTTTTTTTTTTTATTATTTATTTTTAAAAGGAGAAAAGTTAATCTTTCAGTTCTAAATCCTTTGTCTAGATTTTATTTTGCTGCCCTCATGGTTCTCTATCCATAAATTACACTGTTCTGGTCTTTTTTAACATGCACATGATTTTAAGGGGCTATAAATACATTCATATCAAATTTTAGTTGAAACGACTGAGCAAAACCTGTGCCCTAGAAGATGTTTGTGAGTTTCCATGACTGATGATATATTTTATAAAGATTTGTGGGGACTTGGGGTTTTGTTTATTTGTTTAGTACCGGTGTTAGCCTGTAGCAGTAATCCATTTTAGAGATAAAAATAAACACAGTGATTGTTTTGAAATTCGTTTTCAGTGCTATAAAGCTTCTGTTTAAATACTCCTAATCTGATACTTTTATCATTGTAACTGAAGTATCCCAGGAATAGCCTTAAGGTTAGCTGAATATATCTGATCTTCCAGCATTATCTGAAGCCCTTCCTCCCTGCTGCAGGATAAATATTTGCCTTTTGTTAAACAGGATAGACTCCTCTGTACTTCTGAAAAACATGCTGGCTTCTGCAGCCTTGTTTAATTGGAAACCTCCCAATGAATCCTTTTTCCTAATTTAATTCTACTATTGCATTGACACCAAATTTGCATGTATACGTGGGAGGGACAGTGAGCTTTTCTACTCACTTTTCTACATACCTTCTCCATTGCACACAAAAATGAACACATAACCCTGAACAGTCCAGATAAATTCACAAGTGTGTCTGCTGTTCTGTTTGAGCATCTGATTGTAGTTGAATGTCATCTGTCTGTAGTTGGTGTTTTCCTGTTTTAATAAATATTCACATGGAAGTTTTCCTTTTCTGCCTTTTAGGAAATATTTAGCTAGGAGATATTATGTGTTTTTATAGGCAGAATATATGTTCTCTAACAAGACTGGGAAACAACTGCTATTATTGCTTTGGTTAAAAGGAGAGCACACATCTTTCCTGCCTGGGAACTTACCCTCTGATCCCTTTCTGGGCAAAGTCACAGGGTCTGAAACTGTGGGTTTAGTTGCTGAAAGAGGACTTTCCAAGTGCTGAGCATCTCTCATAAGCACACACTTATTTCCATTGGGCAAGTTTTCCTTTGACCAAACTGGCTCCCCCAGGTTGGAGAGCATGTCTGCCTCTGTGCACACCAGTCATCTCTGCAGCCAACTCCACAGAGCCAGCTCCTCCCTCTGGCTTTTCCAACCAATTGGCGTGTAGCTGCTGTCCTCCTACAGTTAATATTAGCAAAGGAAAAGAGCTTTCTAATCAAATTTTCTTCTAAGCTTTTGATCTAGAAATCAAGGAAACTTGAGGAAAGAATTATTGGCCTGAGAGAAGAATGATCTCGCTGGAATCTCTAAAATTTATTTTCAGCTTCTTTCTTTGTTCAGTTCAGTTCAAACTCAGTGGTTTCCAGTTCAATCTGTACTGGATAAACTCCCATACTTACTACCATGCCCTCATGTGGAGAAATAAATTCTCAAGGAACCCTTTCTAATTTATGAGATTTACCATATCAGATGATTATTTCACTTACAATTTTGGGCATTTTGAGGCAATTGAGGAGGGAAGAAATTTGGACACCATCAATCTGGAGTCCTGGTGGGAGCTTAAAACACAATAATAATGGGACCACTCTTGTTCATATAAGCAATAGCTGTGCTGCCAACATTAGAGGATGCATTGTGCTCTTATCAGAGAACCCTGATCCCACAGAGCTTCAGGAGTTATTTCCCAAATGTGATTGCTGCAGGACTAGCAGATGCAGACGTTTCCCTTCACAGGAGTTAATAGCAAAGCTAGTCTTGAGCTACTTGCTAGTAAGGAGAAGGGATTATATGAACCCTCCCTGGTCAACTCTTTTCTTTTTTTCTGTATACCGGTATATGTGTGGAAGTTGAGAAGTGTCTCTGTAAGGAAGGTGTATGTTTGTGGAGAGGACAGGGAGATGAACAGATGACAACTGAGATGATTATGTCGCAATAACATCCTAGGAATGGTTGAAAGTGTTTACCTGTAGATGCTTGTCAGAGTATTGGAAAAGTTCCAGGTGCTGCCATTTTCCTGATTATTCTGTAACTAGCTCCATATAAATGCAACAAATTTTGCATTGACCCTTTGCATTGCACTCAGTGAGTTCATGATCTCACATTGTAAATATTCATTATTCTTATAACATGGAAATTAATTCTAAATGGAAAAAAAATCCACAGAGCATCCCTTCAGAATTAGAGGAAAGAAAACAAGCTTTCAGGAAAATGCAAGGAATATGAGTGTTTCTATTCTTTCTTTTTTGAATGGAGCATAGCCTAATGGTACACAACATTAAATGAAGTGGAGAACTGTATCAACTACAAATGCAAAAGAAGCCCAAAGAGAGAATATTTTCTAAATCTTCCATCAGTCTGTTGGTTTGGGGAGGAAAAAGCATGGATGGGAGGGAGAGGAGGCAAGACAATGTAGCCTTTTTTGTTATGTTTAATATAGTTTTCTTTTTTTACTTATGTGGTTTGTAGGTTATGGAGCCTTTACGCATGACTTACAATTCTCTTTTGCCAGAATTACTACTGAACTGAAGCCTGCTTTTACCATACTAATAACTCTACTGAAATAATTCATGTACTGGCATCTGATAACTTAAATATTGCTATTTGCAAATAGTCCTGAACTGAGTTGGTCTCTCTGTTATTTCTTACTCAGTGGTTCACCATGTTCTGTTTTCCAATTGAGCCATTGGTCGCTTAACAGGAATGTTTTACTTGTGTTAATTTAGAAAGTGTGATGTCCAATGCCAGCTGTCCCATGCCAGCACAGTGTGTACTGTCCTTTAAGCCAGAAAGACACTGCCTTTAATGACTAATGGGTTGAACATGGGTATTATCATGAATGTTTTCCATTAATGCCTCTGCAGGTAGGGCAGCAGCAAATGGAAAGCCAAGCTTAAGAAAAAACAGTGACATCTTTGAATCTCAAAAATTATTATTAAAAAATATAAATAGGGGAGAGGATAACATTTTTATATTGGTAGCTACCCTTGTGCCAGCACATACTTAGCAATAAGTTTTAAGTGTCTTTCTGTTTAACATAGAGGAGCCAAAACTCCCTCCTCCTCAGTGTTTTCCTTCCATTTCTAACTTCATTGCATTTCTTTTTCTGGGGACTCATATTGTTTTCTCTTCCACCTTCTGTCTTTCCATCCCACTGCATGCCTCTTTCCTTGGTCTGACCTCAGAGAGGACGAGTATGAAGAGGAGGAAGAAGAACAGCCAGTCACAGAGCCCAATACTGAGGATGAGGGGGAGGAAGAGGCCAATAGGCAGGTCAAAGCCAGGTACCAGGATTCAGCTTTGTCCCTCCACCTTTTCTTCAGACACTGGCATGAACTCACCAGCACAATGTACAGCAGCATCTAGTTTTTCACTCACGCTCCTAGATCACCTGTTAAAGCCACTCCCCAAGGAAATGTTTCTGCATTTAGGGAGGGGTATGGGGGTGGCAGTGTTAATGGAAACATGTCGGCACTCGCTCCCTTTATGTAGTGCTCACAAATCTTAAAGGGTTTACTGGAAAGCATAGCTTCTAAGCATGGATTAGGTTTATCTTTTTAGTTAAGGCAATGGTGAAACATTGCAATGCTTTGATGAAGATGTTGCTTGGTTTCCTAGATTTTCATCCCTGTCTTTATAATGCCACCTTATTAGAAATATCTGTTGCTATGTAGTAGACTCACATTTTTGAGTGCTGCCTATGTTTTCTATCAATTTTGTTCATGTTTTAATAGCAAAGAACTACTATGAGGTAAAACTGATATATATGTGTGTGTATATATGTATAATTTTATAAACACTTGCCCATCTATCTAAATATAGATATAAGCAAATCACCTATATATATCACCTCTCAGTTAAAAGTTTCCACTTAGATCTGAGATATATATATGTATTTGGCATTTAATAACATGATTCTAATAAACTGGAAGCAAGAAAATACATTCTTTGTTCCAGACAGCCATTTGATTTAGGTTAAATTATTTGGCTTTGCAACTCCGAAAATGAGATTGGATATTTTTTTAAATAAACCACATTTATGCAGACACTGTACACCATGGAAGGAAGAAAGGAAACTGTTTAATGTGTGAATTCCAAAGAAAATACTGTACTGTTGTTATTAATATCTCCCAGTTAGCAAATCTTGCCAATGGCTGCCTGAAATTTCAAAATTAAGTGATAATTTCCTCAAATCTGATTCTTAAAAGTCAAAGAAAAGACACAAGTTATTAGTGAATTGCATGAATATACTAAAATACTATTAAAAAAGGTGAGGAAGATCTACGCAGAGAACATTATGTGTTTTTAGGTCATTGGTCTTTTAAAATGATAATCACTTTGAGATAACTGGCTGATATTCCCATTATTTTTCTTAGTACTTCCTTTCACTGTCACTGTAGCATTACAAAAATGATCTGTACCTTGGCCATTCTTGTCAGGTGCTGTCAGGATGGGTAGGACTAGCATGGTTTCAGTGTCTCCTGTCAAGCACAGCAGGTGCAACAGATGAAGGTTTCCAGACTGACCACTGTGCTTCCATTGTGAGAACAATTACCTGGTATATATCTGATGATTCACTTCATAGTATCACAAGATATATAACATGTATTGTGTTTTTGTTGCATATGCTGTGCCAAACCCACAGATGAGGGCCATGCCTTCCATACCTGTCAGTGAATTGCAGAGGTGGTCTCAGTAGAATGAAATCAGCCACTTGCCAAGTGGATCAGCCCAAAGAAAAAATGGACAGTGTTTTTGCTGGAGTTACTAGTGAAAACAGATATCCTGGAGTGCAGATCCCATGGCTTTTCACCTGCCTTGTGCCTTCTGTCACTCAGCAACATCTGTCTTCAGTAAAGCAAAGCAGATGTGCTTTCTGTTTCCCTTGATGCAACTCTGCAAGTCTCTATCTAATACCAGCATGGGATACTTACACTCAGAGAAATCAGAAATTAGTGCCTTCATACCTAGGCAAATGGTCTGGTAAGGTGTTGCTTTCAAGATCATTCTAAACTTGAATTTTGGCAGAACAGTGGTGATTGAGTACTTTTTTATTTTCATCTTTGACAGATAAATGTTTCTAGTAAAAATATCATATCCCCAGGGAGGATGATAACTCAGATACGTGAAGATGCTTCAAGAAAGTCACGCAGTCATGCATCTTGAAGTATCTGTACTCTATGGACCATGTTATCCAGTGTGTTGAGTCTACTTATACTGCCTCTGATGATGCTTACAACCTAACTTGAAGTTCATGAAAATTGTTCAGAAAATACTTGTGAAAAAAAATTAATGAAAATTAGTTCAGAAACCTGTAGGTTAAATACCCTCCTTTCCTTTAAAATGAGTTGCTTCCTTTCCCTGGTATTTCCAACCCCAAGAAGAATCCTACTGGGATACAAAGATGTGAGTTATCTTGCTTTATTTAAAAAGAGGTGATAATTGTCTATATTTGGAATGTTTTTGATTGTTTGACACTCCTTTACTTGATTTTTTTTTTCCCTCCGAGTGTTACTATCTATTGATCTCTCTTTTCCCCATTTTTCTCTCCTTTTCTTCCCTTTCTCATGATTTTTTCCCCCTGCAGTGAGGTTCAAGATGTGCGGGAGTCTGTGAATGGAAACTTTTCACAGTGTTCTTCAGCTGTCTCCAGTACCACTTCTTCAGCTGAGAGGTCTCTTCCCTGCGCTAGAGCAAAGACCTCTTCTAGCAGCTCCACTTCTGTGCCTGACTCATCTATCTGTCATCATAATTCTGTCCTTTCATCATCATCCTCACCTGTGACAGCATTTCTGAGCTCTCCCCAAAATTCCTCAGCATCCATTACTCCAAAGGCATCTCCAACGGTGGAGAAATTACCTTATGTACCACATACTCCTTTTCACCTCTTCTCATATGATTTTGAAGAGTCTCCAGCATCTGTGAAAGAGAAGGAAGCAGAAATGATGAGGGAAAACAGGTAGATTCTATACAGCTGACATTCATTTTTAGCTAATGAATAACACCTTTCAAGAATTTTATAGTGGTAATAGTGCACTCTATGTCTTGTATTATTTCCAGAACATACCGTATAAGTTTTAGTCTTATAAGTCCGTATTTTGATTTGATTGATACTCTCTTCTTGCCTTTTTTGCCTTTATTTCGTCTTACTCTTCTTCAAGGTCTATAGTTGATAAGTATCCTAGTTTCCTCTATAGAGCAGTGGATAAGTAACCCATGATATGGGAGATCACAGAAAGGAGCACCATTTTGCTCTCATTTAAAACAATGTAATTTGAAGACATGATTTCATGAAAATTAATGGAGCTCTTCTGCTATAAAACCAAGAGAAGTCAGATCAGCACTTGAAATTCAGGGGTGAAATCCCAGCTTCAAAGGCTGAACTGCCAAATCCCAGATTTGTTGTTAGATTACAGTGCATGTCCGTGCCATGTGCAATTTCAACTCATGTTTGTAATAAGAGATCTATAAAGATAATATAGCACTCAGAATAGACAGTTTTATCCCCACAACTTCTGCTCAGTTCAGTTGTTCCTCTTGCATTTCTCGTAGTTTTTAATTTTAATTTCCCCATCCCACCCATTTAAATTTTTTTAAAAAATTGCTTTTTCTTAGTCTGTTTTCAGGTAAAACAGATTGACAGTAAGTAGTACTAAAAACAGTGATAAAGAATCACCTTGAAAAGAGGTTGATGATTTTTTGCTGTCTCTCCCAATTGTCAGTGTTCTTTGAATTAGATGCTGAAAACCTACACATATATTGTATGTATATTTATTTCTTCCTCTCGCCAGCAGTCCTTCTGAATTTCTGCATGTGATCAAATATTTTGATTCCTTTGATCCTTTTAATTTTCAGTTTTTCTCCTCTAAAAGGTGGGTGTGTTTTGTCACTTTTTCATACTGCTGAAAAGCCTGAAAATCCAAGCAGCTGTTGACAAGAGACTTAGTTCACATATTTTTTCTTACCTGCAACTTGAACACTGGACTTCCTGTAAATTTACATTTTCTTGCATAGATGCAATTTTCCTCTAGACCTCTCACACTCATTTATTGCTCTCCCATTGCTGTTGTTATACTTTAGAGAGTAGATTCCTTTTTATTTCCTGTACCTACAGTATTTAATATTTATGCAGTGGTTTGGTTTTTTCCTCTGACCATCCTTTGCACTTCTAGTTACCACACGGAATCAAGGATATCATAGAGGGGGTGGAATTCTGCTGGGTGTATTTGGAGTTAAGGGAGGGGGAAGCTTGCAAAATGTGGGCACTAATATGTCCATAAAAGAGGTAAAGGTCTGGGGTTTCTTGAGAGCGAAGGCTCCCAGGATAAGGCCATTGCATCTTCACTGGTATATGAGACAAGAAGAGAAAATGGAAGTAATATCCATTACCAGAGGAAGGTTAGAAAGTTTTATCTACAAGATACATACTTACCCTGGACAACAGTCTGAGGCACATGGTGTGACTTGTGGGAGTGGTCCTGTGCAGGGCCAGGAGCTGGACTTGATGATCCTTGTGGATCCCTTCCTACTCGGCATAGCCTGTGAATCTGTGATGTTCAGATTTTGCCATGTTACTCTTCCAGCATCTCATTCTTCCTCTGATGGGATGTTGTGTCCAGACCAATCCCTCTGAATTTTATTTTTTTAGTGGTTATAGGTCTGAGTCCATAGGAGGTGTGTTTCCTCCGTTTTCATGAGAGTTAGGTTTGGACTAATTGAAATTCCTTGTTCTGAAAAAGGGTTCTGCACTATGCCAGCTTTTTCATGGGGCAGAGGAGTAGAAAAGCATATGTAATGATTGATAAGAAGGTCTCCTTTCAGTTGATCAAAATGGAAATGGAGGTTTCTGTTAGTGTCAGGAAAATACCAAGTTAGCTTTGCATTCTTGTTAGGGCAATGGAGTTTTCTCATGGCTCACTCAGTAGGGGTACAGGCAGAATGTTTCTGGGCTGAGTCAGAGAGAAGACCCAAGCTAGGACTGTGCTACCAGGGAAGCTCCACACTGCCCAGTTACACATCCCTCCAGTGGGCCACTGTCTCCAGTTTCTAGTTAGTTTTCTTATAGGGCAAGAAGGCCTGGACGGCAATTATTTCCTGCAAAATTCCTTGTGTAGCTCAGAAACATGCATGTTAGAATTTTTTTCCAAAATTATTCCCCTGTTCCTGGGCAGTCAGCATGGCGTCTCAAAAATAGGTGGTGGGGGATGTTTTCTAAAATATAAACTTGGAGTTGTTGTCAAAGGGGGCACATTCTCTAAAGCACAATCCATTCCATTATAAAAGCACCTTACTGAAATCTCTTCTGATTTTAACGTGGGCCTTGGCAGGCAGGAATGCTGTTGAACCCTAAGGAATCAAGCTTGAAACCTTGAATGAAGTTTTGCATGGCTAGATGAGTGTGCTAAATGGAGCTGAAGGAAACCAACCAGCCTTTTCAAATAAAATTGCCAAGTGAAATTACTGAGTGCTGATGTGTGGGAGGGAAAAATCAACAGAGAAAGGATATGGCGAAGGAGGTTATATTATATCTTATGAATTATAATAACGAAAATGATGTTTCCCCATTTCCTGAAATTAATTTTGTCATTTGGATGAGTTGGCCTTGCAGAGTACTGACCTACAGAGCATCATATGCTTTCCATGTGGTAAAATGGCATTGTCTGTGAACAAAATATTAATATTTTGCCAAATCAGGAATCTCTCCTTGACATGCTGATTAAGTACAATGGTTAAAAGGCACAGCAAAGCAACACAACTGCCTTTTCTGTTCAGTACAGGAGCCAGGATGAAAACATTGATAGAAGGGACTCTGGGGAGGTGGCTGTTCCAGGAGTCCTGGAAACAATTTCTCTTTGATCAGCAAGCTCCCATTGAAGTCAAGCGAGTTTATGGGGTTTTTTTTTAATGGAGGGAAGGGCTGATAGAAATTTCTAAAGCTGTGCTTCCGGAGACATGTCTTTTTAACCATGGTGATGATTTTTTACAGACATTGTAAGAAATGGCACATAAGCTATTACTTATGTTGGGGGAGGGGAAAGAAAATGCTGCCGGCTTTAATTGAAAAGAATGTGGTTGCTTTCCATTTAAAATGCAAGTTTTTGCAAATCATGGATGGCCATGTTCTTATCATGTCTTGGGAACGCTGCTGCTTTCCCTAATTTCACAGGATATGAATACTGCTGACTTGGACTGGTTTGATCCCTTTTCTAATGGCTGGATATGAACTCCCAAAACAGCTAATAATTCTGAGTAACTGAGCAGTAATTCAAGTATTCCTACTATAAGTTGTCACTTGGGAGGACCGTTCTAATCTCTCATTATTTTCCTTACCAATAATTCACTGTTTTCATCACGTATGTTCGTGAACATGGTTGATATTAAAAGTACATGATAGGCTGCATATTTGGAAGCTGGAAATAGAGCAACATTTTCAGAAGGTGAATGTAAACAAGAGGATGTACTGTTGCATGCCTGCTTGCTGACGGATTCTTTCTGTCTCTCCCTTTCTCCTACTTTTCTTCCAATTTCTTCAGATACAATAGCTATGGCAGCAGCTCTTACTCTTCACCACGACCCTATGCTGGTGTGAGTGCCCCTACAACCCCCACTACTCGTTATGGGACAACTCTGTCACCACCTCAAGAGACCAAATCTGACAGGTTTGTAAATTAATCAATGTTTTGCCAACAGTTTCTTTGTAGACAGGATGAAGGAGATAAATGTAAGCTGTTCTGAATGAGTACTGGAAATAGCTTCTACCCAGATTTTTTCTAATGCTGGAAAGAAAATGGACAAAAATCTAAATGTGTTCATTTCCCACTCATTCTCAAGCCTGTCTGTCTGACTTGGTGTTAAAGCCTGAGTGTATTTCCATCCTACTTCTGCTGCTTCTGGTTAAATGCATAAAGCAGAGTTGCTTCACACATATGCTGTTCTAAGTATTAAGAGATGAATTAAAGCACATTTTCTTTCCATTTTAAAAAATAAATTCAAATAGTTCTATTTTCACTTGTATCATCTTAAATCAACTACAAAATCTTGGAAACATGCTTGACTCAGAATTTCCTAGGCCATAATTTTGTCCTATCTTGTAAATACGTAATATATCTCATTGTATTTCATCAAGGGCAAAACATATCTTGCTGTAGGTAAAGCAAACTCATAATAACCTACCAGTTATCAGCTCGCTTTTAAAAACATGAAAAAGGGAAAAAACAAAACAAACTAGCAATAAAAAAGCAGTATTTTGAACAATCAAAATACTTACTTGAGTTATGTAAGGTACTAGGAGAAGAAAAAAGATGAGAAAATGTTATGGATACATGAAAGAAATTCTTGGCAAGAGATTTGGACCACCAGAAATTACCTGTCTGTTACAACCTGAAAGTAAATGACAGCGTCAAAGGATGTCATGCTGAGTTTGAGAAGGAAAGGTATACGTTTTTAATTCATTTAATTTTATAATTTAATATAATAGTTTCATAAAATAATATACAATTAGGCCAGATGGGATTTGGATTGTTTGTTTCTGAACTGGCCTCTGATTCATAAAAATTGCATCTCCCACCTTGTTTTTTGAACTGAAGATTTTTGTCAGGATCCTTTGCCTGTATTCCAGTTAATTTTTGTTAATTTCTTTTAGAATATTTCTGTATGCGTACAAGTGTGTGTGTGTGTGTGTGTATGTATAGATGTTTGAACCTTCCTAATGCTTCACATCCTTTCCAGGCTACTCTTCAGAATGGTTCAAGTTAGGTTCTTCCAGCATATTTCTAGCCATGAGGTATTGATTTAATCCTTTTTTTTCAAGTGAGTAATTACATTAAGTTTGTCTTTGGAGAAAGGCACTGTTTTTCATTTGCTCATCTTCCTCGAGTACCTTGCCTCGACTTGTCTTTCCTGATCTCAATTAAATTATTTCCAAGTGAAACCATAATAAAAAACTCTACACTGGCATTTTCACCCCCTTTTTACCTCAGCAAAATAGATGCTAGCTAAGCAAGAGTTAAAAGTATCCCACTGCTTTGGAAGTTTTAGATTTCCAAGCCCCTGCTGTTGTAAGCTTCTGATTGCTATTGTGGCAAAGAAACCCCAAAGTGGTCAAACACTGAGATGTCTAAAGATGGCTGGGCCTGTCCTGCAAGAGGTTGATGGCTCTGGCCCTGCTCCAGCAGAGAGAGCCAACTTTCATTGCAGCCTGTGTGTAAGTGCGTTGCTGGTTTGGAGCCAAAATGCCTTGGCCTCACAGGATGAAGCTGTAAAATTCGCAGATTCATGGAGAGTCAGGCCAGAGGAAAGCTCTGCAATCATCTGTTGTGACCTGTAATGGGTCTCACAGAAGCTAAATAAAAGACCCCTGTTACCTTCACATGTTTTCAAGTGGCAACACGTGACTTCTCCTGGAAAACATGCCAGTATTTATCAGTACTGCTAGGAAAATATTTTATATTTTCTGGACAGTTTTTCTAGCAGCATCTTCCAGCTTCATCCTTCTCTTTTTTGTGAAACTGGAAAGTGCTTTGCCTTCAACTATCAGATCTCTCTTACATGTTCTAAGTGCCCGTACACAGTGCTCGGAGTCGCATCTCTGTCTTTCCCACAGTTTATGTTTACCACTTCCACCTCACATGATAAAAATATCTGTACTCTTGTTTAAATTTGTTAATGGTAGTTCATGAACTCACCAGGATTTCTACATTTTCACATGTGAGGGCTGTTACAGCCTGATGCTTCCTGTATATGAGTCTCTGAGAAGTCTGAAAAATGTGTATACACCACACCTGCATATTGCCTGCAGAACAGATGCAGTTATTTCTTGAAAGATTATTAAATTTACAGTTTCAGATGCCATTTTGCATTGTCTTGTTCTTTTTGCATATGGTGCATTGCAGAGCTATAGTTCAGCAAGCTCTAATGAAATGACTGCTTTGAAGAAGAGCAGAAGCCTACTTCTATTTCACTGTCCTGAAATGAAATGTTCTGCATTGCAGAAATGCCCACAGAGAGATTGATGGATAGAATTTGCTTATTGGAGAGTAGGCTGTGTAGTGCATGATGCAATGCTCATCACTAATTAGTTAATGGAAAGTATTGTGGAAGCTTTCACAGTCTTCTATGAATGGTGTTTGTCTTAGATTATGTAAACATTATTTCCTACCTCCTGATGGTAAAAATTTACATGGATTCAAACACAAAACAAAGTTAAAAGATGGGATGGAGAGAGAAAAGCACTTGATAAGAAGCAGATGCATATCTATGGTTAGCTCCAATGTGAGTTTTCTGGTTTCAGCTTATGACTACAGTTATCCAAAGCCTTCACAGAAAGATTCCTGTCTTTTATCATGCAGGGAAGAGCTTCAGATGCAGTTCCTGGTACCGTTTATCTGACCTTCGAGAATGAGGAGGAAGGAAGGAGCAGAATTCAGAGCAGTGCCCAGCAAAATGATTCATGCTCCATTCAGTTGCCCTGACAGACCTTTCAAGCCCTTGGCTGCATTTTGCTTATGTAAACAAGAGCTACAACTTAGGTGGAAAGAAGCAGTGGGGTTGACATTTTGACATTCATACTTTTAAAACCTTCTTTGGCTAAGATCAGTAGGGAATCATAACAGCAGTATAATTCAGTGCAAAAGTAGCTGGATTTTGTTCTCTGAAATCCACATCATCTATATATTTCTGATTGTACAGCAGAAGAAAAGGCTTACTTAACTGTTTCTAAATTCAGCTGTGGCCTTTTGGCAACTTCTTGCAATCCTGTTTTCTCTCTGCAATCCTGTTGTTCTCTCTCATTGCCCTGGGTCCCCTGTGGAGAGCCATGTTTCTGAAATGCATATTGCAGCCATGGGAATCCAGCTGAAGGAGGGCAAACTGCAGGGCACTTTCAGTTCAGCCCTTCACTGGGAGAAAAGAAAGGGTGTATTGGTTCTCTTGTATCTCTCTGCTTGTAAAAGCTGCTCTTAATGAATAAAAAGTATGGCCCAGTCTGCCTGTTTTCAAGTGCAAAAGACTGCTTTGCTCCATAAATATACTGCTCCCACTATTCATGACTTAAATCACCAATTAACTCTCTCTCCCCAGTTAATAAAGAAAAGAAAAATCACCCTCAATTTCATAACCTCATAAATTTTGGTAACAAAGGGGAGGAACAGGATATGACTGAAGCACACCAGGGAGAAAAGCCTTTTTCTGTCCCTCTGAGTTACCACCTTGCCTGGGGGCAGAAGGTATAAGATTAGCCTGTATTTCCATGCCTTATGCTCATATCTAGGATATTTCTATCTAGCCAAAGACTGCCTTCTCAAACTCTTAATCTAAGTCAGTCACTCGAACTGAAAGCTGCAGCCTGGAATCTGTAGCTGAACAGCAAACTCATTACTTGTAAAGCTTCATACCCCCCCAGAATGTCTTTTTGGTGGTGAAGTGTATGCCGTCCTTAGAGGAGACCACGAAGGAGTATAACTTATAAGGCAAGAGCTTCTGAATTCAGCACCTGCTTTAATTCATTCCACTGCCAGAAAAATATCCTGCTGGTGTGTTTGCCAGGGTAGGTTTCTTCTGATCTATTTTTCAGGAGATAGTTCCCACTGGGCTTGACAGTCAAAAAATAGCATAGTTAGCCTATCTCGAAAAGTCTTCTTCTCTGGGCACTGTGTGCCAAAAGAGCAGGAGTTCATGGCCCTCATATTCATGCCTGTGTCTGTTAAATCCAATGCCAGAAAGTTCAGTTTGCAAAGCTCTACTTCTTGAGCCTCTTAGCCAGTCACTGTGAACTTAGTCTCCACCTCTGGCTGGTCCCTCAGAAGTTCTTCCAAATCTCCAAGCGTGGTAAAGGCCTGCTATGATGTTTGGAGATTGCTCCTGTTTGAAGCATCTCCCACTTTTCCAGAGTGTTGGAAAATAGGCTTCACATCCTTTAATATGTTTTCCACTTTACTTGCTTTGTGATCTAAGGCAATACTTTACCTTGGACTCCCATGATGGAGGGCCTTAAATGTTGAGTGTTTATCTCCATGTTCTTCTATATCTTTTAAAGAAAATGTACCTTCAACCATTTATTTCTAAACCAGGTCACAGACACTGAGATTAGCATTCCTAGATTATAGGTGATTTTTTTTCTCCACTGACATCTAAACACCAGACCTGAAGGTTAAACGTGAAGTGCAGCAAAAGTCTGCAAAAACTCTTCTTTTGAGCTTTATTCCCTCTCCAGGTTCCTGAAAAAGTTGGCGATCTGGTGCTTTCTTTCAAATTTCTTTCTCTTTAAACCAAAACAACAACAAAAAAAACAAAACAACAACAACAACAACAACAAAAAGCTGCCTAGCTGCCTGAGAATGCCAAACAGCTTTTCAGTTAGACTGTCTACTCAAATGAAAAATCTCAGTAGTTGATAACACCAGAGGGATGCTGCTAGATGAAGCTTCTTGGCAGACTGTCTATTTTTTTCTTTTTCATTAGCCATTTATCACTAATCTGCACCCTGGAGTTCCCTTACTCCAGCTGGTAAGCACTAAGATAAACCAAGAAACTTATGTTACGCAGTTTTCTATACAGCTTACAATGCTGCTGCTCTCCCAAGAACAGCTCCTCTTTCCTTGGCTTTCTATTCTTTCTGTGTGTCTTAACATGTAATTCTGAGCTCTCAGAGATCATGACCATTTTTCCTTCTGGTTAATGCCAAGCACATCTTTCTCTCTGAGTAACATAACGATGAAGGGATAGCTTGGTAGTTGATAATAGTGGCCCAGGGCAAAAGCCTCAACCGTATTGCTGAGATTTTAAGAGGAAAAATGACCTTAGGAATTACTTGATTTACAATTTGGGAGGCAGTGGTGGCTTATACTGGCCTAGCTGCTTGTCAAACTACTGTGTAAGCAATATTTTTGATTGCAGCTTTTTAGGATTCATCAGAGGGTATATGTTTAAACAGAAGCATGAACTGGGTTGCAGTTTCAGAGTGCAGAATGTTGCTGGCTGAGCACACTGTGTGCAGTGCTGATGCCCAGGGGACACCCACCTTAGCCTGGATCTACCTGTGGGATCTACCTGTCATTTACAGGCAATTTGTAACTCACATGAGGAGGAGAAGCTGCAGCTTGGAGAAAGACAGAAGCACAGTGTAAAACCTGTAGAGGCCAGGCTGCGAGCTCTGCGCAGCTCTGCTCTGCTGTAGCTTTTTTTTGGGTAGTCCCCAACACCACTTAAAAGTCAAACAGTAATCAGTTCTTCTCGTGGTCACTCTCAAGTTTCTTTCTCAAAGGAAGCATTAGTCAGTAGTTTTATCTCACAATTTTCTGTTTATTTTTGAGAGAAGTTTTGTAAAGATTCCTCAAGTAATGTTTAGTCTGTTTGCAGAATCTTATATCAACATGCTTTTGAATTTGCCGTGTCATGTAGGCAGACATAACACACAGAGAGTTTCTTTAACAACAAAAAGCAATATGGCTCTTGGCAGCTTTGCCTCCCCTTTTGTGTCTTTCTAAGCTGGAAAGTGAATTTATTTTGTTAAAGTCAAGAGACATTCAGAGTTACTTAAGGCCTGAGTAGGAGCTGTCGACTGTTGTTCTCTCTCTGTAGTAATCGCCTGACTGGTGGAGCAGTAGCACTTTGTAAAACTAGGTAATTAGTGCTTCTTTATTAAGTTTATTAATGACTTTGAACGATGTTATATTGAAGACAACCCTGAATACTAACCTTGTGGCCTGAAGGGATTTCCTCTCATAAGTCAACTGTTAAATTTTTTTAGCTCCTTAAAAATATACATTTTTTTTATTCTTGCCCATTTCTCTTTAGCAAATTTTAAAAATTCAACTAAGCAGAGGGAAATGCAGCTGCAAAAGAGTGTATCAGAGCTTATGTGAATGAAGAACATTTGAAGTTCAGAACTGCAATTTTGCTGCAATAAAGCAGCTTAGAATAAGACAGAAATATTTTCTTCAGCTTGCAACAAGATTATAGTAGTTCAGGTCACATATTCCCCTTCAAAATATATAGTCTGTGATAGAGCATTGTCAGGAAACTGCAAATACTTGCAAAAAAGTGTGAGATATCTTGTGTGTGCCTGAATTTGTGTTTATAATAATGATTACTAATTCACTGCTGTGTTAAATGCTGTAGGTCAGGCTAGCTGAATTTTTATTCAGAAGAGTTTGGGCCTGTAGTGAATGCTTTGGCTTCGTGTCCTCTGCCCTATGTATATTTTTTGCCTTCTTTTTTTTTTTTTTTTTTTTTTTCTGTTATTTCTCTTTCCTGTCTCTTCTTTCAGCAAGATAAGTAACTAATGACCTCTTCGGCCCCAGGTCCTGATGCTGTGGTGTGGAGCTCTATTCACAAATCCCCAGACCTAGACATATTCTTGTTGTGTGTTTTCTTTTTGGAATGAGAATGTAATAATTTAGCTTGTTTAGCTTTTACTGGTTTTAACAGCAGGCATAAGAAAGCTTCCCTTAGCATTTTTTATATTAACAGTCCGTTCTTAATAGCCTTGCATTTTCTACAAGACTAAAAATAGTATTCAGAGCAAGCATCCTTCTGGATTGTATTTGTGGAATTGAACAAATGGTTGATATTACCAGCTGGTAACATATGACACGAGCATTAAAATGCTGGCGAATATTACCTGTAGCCCTGTTTTGTGAGTGATCACTCTATTATACTTTCATTGAGTATTCATATACCTTTTTCTGTTAAAATCCCTTATCACCTTTGATTCAATGCCAGAATTCTTTTAGCCTCTTCCTTGATTGCCCGTTTTCAAAATGAAGCCTACAGCAATAAGACTTAAAAATTCCTGAGGCCTGAAGGTACTGCCACACTTCAAACAGCATCAAAGCAACAAATTTACCCAAAGGCTCAGCTCAAGCCTTCCCACCAGCTGGTTTGGCCAGTACTGATGCCATTTGCAATTCAAGTATGAGTTCCTTGAAAGCGAAAGCTTACTCTAAGTGCTATTGACAGGGGAAGACAGAAGCAAAAATCAGGTTTTGGAGACAAACCATGCATAGACAAATCCCTTCTCAAATTGTTTAGAATGTTGGAGGAATACCTCTTAATGCTTGCTTTTCCTCTGGATGTTTTAAGGGTTTGTACACCCTGAAAGTAGCACCTGTTTACTCCAGTTTTAGTTTATGCACATGTAGAAAATTAATGATAGAGTTTACTAAGTACTAAAATCTGTTCATTATGGTTGCAGTTCATATTAAAAAGAGTATTGATGCACTCAAACAACAGCTGAGTTATAGTGTTTGATAGCAACAGTGAACCTATGAGTTGATGAGGTTTCATAAGGCAAATGGTCTCAGCATTTGGTGTCCAGTTGAGTGGGCCAGCCACTGCAAGGTCTAACCACTAAGTGAGCACTAACTCAGCAGTATCAGTGCTGTTTCTTTTCCTGCCCTTTTCTAAATGAGACTGAAGACCCAAAACCTGACTATTTGTGTTTTAAGAAGTCAGTGCCACACAGGGAGACAGCTGAACATGTTCCTGTCTGTTTAGTTATGACCTGTATGAACAGAACCTTCTTGCAGCTCTGACTGTTAGTTTTGACCATCTCATGCAATAAACTGTTGTACACAATGTGACTGTGTTTGGGACAAAGGAATTGAATCAGGCATATGTGTGCACACTTTACTGTAGCTTGTAATTCAGATGAAGTATAGACTCATAACAAGTGGAAATACAGAAATACCAAGTTTGGGCTAATTGTCAGTTTGATTAGTTTCAGAGAGGTGGCAAGCTAACATTTTCAGTTTCTGAAACATTAGCTTTTCTTCTATACATATGGCTGTGGATCTTTTATTTAGATTGTAAAGCTGCTGTTCATACATCTGGAAATTTTAGCCAAGTGAGCAACGCTAGCCAAACTATGCTGGATCAAACCTCCAAACAAGGTGTTTTGGCATGAGGAGGCATTTTGCTACCAGGGTTAGGTTAGAATCCCATCTGCAGTGCTAAACTATGCATCTCCATGTGATTTCCCTGTAATCCCTTGAATAAGAATGTGTATTCATTGTGGAGCCTCAAAGAGCTTTGTCAGAGCCAAAGGTTTCCAACCTGCTAGGTGCTGTGCAGACCTACAGTTACTCTTTTGGTCTCTCAGCATCACCCCATCCTTCCCAATAATTTCGCTTCAGTTTTTTTAATCCATACCTTCCTTTGACTCCAAACTGAGTTTACAGACTTCATGGTAGCTCGGTGGGACAGAATGGGATATCGAGCCGAATACTCAAAACAGATAAAAGCACAGACTTGATAGGGACCCTCTTTTGCCATCTCTCCTAATTTATTTCCCTATGTCTTCATATGGAGGCTTTGTTCAGTTTTCCCCTTCCAAGAGCAATTTCTGATGTTATGTCCAACCTTATAGCCGTGGTATTTCATGCTGTGACAGGGATGAAGCTCTAGCTTTTGAATTTTAGTACAGTGGTGCTACTGTTTCTGCTGAGAGCTTTCTCTTGCAACATGCACTAAAAGGTCAAAAGTTAAAATAAATTTAAAATATGCTCAGGGGAAAATTCACCACACGTACTTGACTGTCAGTGTTTGAGGATTTTTTTCCTCCTTTTCTTAGTGCTGAAGCATATTAGAGATTTTTATGGTTTTGAGCATGATCCAGCATTGATACTGTAGCTCTGGAGGAGTGCCAGCAGGGAGTCTTACAGAATATCAAGTTTTATACCATCTTATGTAATGTTTATGCGGGTGGGATATGACATATTGAAATTCAATTTATTGAAATTATTGACATATTCATACTGCCCTGCTGCCAGTGGGGCTGAAATGCCTATGTTTTGTGGTGTTTCTGCTTGTACAGACATAGACACTCAGGGAAGATAGGTTTGCATTAATGCTTTTGTCTTCTCCTGCACCTATTTTCACTAGTGAACTGGTGCCATTACACTAAATGCCTACATTGTTCAGCCATAGGCAAGTAAATAAATAAGGGAAAGGGTCTGAGTCCTTAAAAGTACAGAGAATTTATTCAGGTTTGTATTACTGGTTAAGGAACCTTCCTTTAAGGCAGGGTTTAGTTTCTTTTAATTTCTTTTCGGAAAAGGCAGTATCTATTTCTCTCATTAATCCTTTCATTGCAAAACTCATGTTACAACAATGCACAGAAACCGCTCTACACAAGTTATGTCTTTTTGATTTTATCAGTCTAATTCAATCAGTGTGGATCTGTATAAAGCTACCTTGTACAATACAGATTTTTTTTCCTATCTAAAAGACAGAAAGAAAGACATGTTTACTCTGTTGGGGAAAGTTGTGTGAGAGAACCCACAGTCCCAGCCAAAGTAGTACTTGCAGTAAAACTAATAAAAAAATCTGCATCAACAGCAAACTATAAGTGAATATAAATGTAGCTTTACATATTTGAAAAGTCTTTACTGTAGAGGCCATCATTTCTGAAAGTTTTCAATAAAGGTTTGAGAAGACTCTCTCTATGTATTTTACTGATATGTCCTTACATGTGATTTGTTTTGCCCTTACAGCACATGCAGCAAGGAAATAATCATAGCCAAATTTGTTAATGTATAAAGGAAAAATATGCCCCTACTAAGGAGGGCATTTGAATTATGAAGGGCATTTATGATATTTATTTCCTTCACTTTTGTTTTTCTGTATGTGGTATTCTCAGGTGTTTGTGACATATCTGTTTTTAACATCATTGCATAATATGTTTGTGTTTAAAAAATATTGCAGTTTTTTTCCTTAAAATTTCAAAGATCCTTAACAGGATTCAGCTTTTGTGTTAAAAGGATTATAAAGTTAAAAAATATTTAGACAATATTGCAGTTGAACTAGACTGAAGAACTTTGACACATTTATTGTGCTTTAGAAATTTGGCAATTTAACAAGCCTATCCTAAGTGTTTTCTTAAGCTCATCACAGTGTCTATAATCAATTTAGCGAGAAGACACTTAGCCAGTGCTTTGAAAGATCCATACATAAATATTGCCATGTCATTCTGCTGGTTGGAATTATGTTACTTGCTGAATGATTGCTACTCATTTTTTGCCAGTATAATCAATAAGAGTGACACTGAGAAATCTGATCTTCCTTTTCTGCAGGCCAGCTTTGGGTGGTCTCCTTACATCATCTTTTCGGCAGCACCAGGAGTCCTTGGCAGCTGAAAGAGAAAGACGGCGTCAGGAGAGAGAAGAAAGGTTGCAAAGGATAGAACGTGAAGAAAGAAACAAATTCAAGTAGGACCCAAATTTGCTTTCAGTCTCTTACTTTAAATGTGTGATAGATTGGTAAATCATTGAGAAATTCAATTGCAAAATGATGTGATGAATAGTCTCTTGTAGATACCTTTCTTAATCTAAATGTCTTAAGAACTGACAGATTACACACATCGTGAATTTTGGCATTTAATAAATAAGGATTTTTTTTTTTTTTTAAGACAGCTACGTATTTCTCAATTATACTGTCTGGATATCTACAGACACTTGTTTTTATTAGGTAATATACTCTCCAAACTGTAATCTCAGTGAAGGTGAAACAGTGGGACAAAGGTATCAAGGGCAGAAGGGACAGCACTGAAACATCTTTTTGCTTTTGTGTTATGCAAAGTAAAAAGGCTTTGCTGTCTGAGGCTCTGTGGTAGCATTTTTTAATTAGTTTTTCCTACTTTTCTGAACATGTGTCTATTCCTCCTGGAAACAGCAACTGACAGAAAGCAATTATCAAAATTATTGTCCTGACCATGGCTGACAAAGGCCACAGCTGAGTATAGGACTCCCATCTGAGAAAATATTTTTTATGATGTCGGATCCCAGGGTATGCTGCCTGAGGATAGTGAGAGACAAGGCCCCTCATCCTCTTAAATCCATGCCTGGAAATCTCCCCACAGACATTCAAAGACTGCAGTGGGCTAAGGATAGATATGGTGTCTATACCTGAAACGGTTTGCCTGCAGTCTGAAGAGTGTACACTAAGAAATCAGTTTTTTTCCTCATAGACAGCAGTAAAAAGTAAGCATATTTTTAGTAGTTAGAGGACATAATGTAATAACATACAGAATGGTAACATAAATGTTTTGTAGCCTTAGAATTGGTAGTCATGGAAAAGATGGCACTGGGTTTCATGTGAGCTTGTTTATTAGTATGCAGTATTGTTTGCACTGTAATCATCTCTTTAGTAAGGGGGAAAGGCTGTGATTCTGTGAATTTGGAAAGAGGAGTAATTTATGAGTGGCTGATTGATATTCTTCTGGCTCCAGAAGATAGCTAGTTTAGAAGGAAATGAGAGGCAGAGGGAAGGTGGAAGAGCACCATAATAGGATCTTTGGCAGCCAACAGCTGCCCAAGTTCTCCTGAAACAGAAACAATAAGGTTTCAGTCTTCAAGCCTCTTCCAAAAACTCTCCCTCTAAGTGGTATCATCAGGCTGCATCAGGGTGCCGTGGACAGCCAACATGATCTTTCAAAAAAGCTCCCAAACCGAAAAAGCCAACAGAGCATTTGGCAGATTGACCCGTTTGAATAACAGATCTGCACATTTCAGTAGAGGTTGGCTACAGTAGTTGGTCTGTCACTAAAAGAGCATCCTTAAAGTCAGGGGGGAAAAAAATCAAAATATACATTTTTATCCAGTTATTTCAGAGTCAGAAACCAGTTAACTAAACAACATATTTAAGAGGATTTTTAAATGCCCAGTGTTTTCATCTTCCAGATTTGAGTTCTGTGATCAGAGGGTCTCCAAAGCCACCAAATTTTGCAGACAGACAGCATCCCACAGTTGATTAAACAGTCTGGCAGAAGGAGGACAAAGCCACAGCAAGCAGTCACGGACAGTTTCATAAGAGTTCTTGGGATTGCATTATCATATCATCAGTCTGGCTAGAAACCCAGACTCTGAAGATGTATTTTTGATTAAAAATAGCACTTGCAATTCACAGTCTTTAAACTCGTGAGCAGTACTGGATTTACCATCATGACTCATTTGTTATCTCATTCTTTCCAACTCTGCCTTGAGAACATTGCACTAGGTTCTGGCATCATCATTGACAAATTGAGGATAATTTAAAGGAGAGCATCACCAGTTGTGAAAGAGCTAGAGGATTAGGAGAGATGCTAAAGAGCCTCATAAGCTATTGCTAACTAAAGGAATGCTTTCCAGAACAAACTTATTTCCCAGTAGAAGGATTATTGTACCCATTGCATATATAGAACAGTAAGTCCTAAAATTCAGTGACTGTCTTCAGCTGTAGGAAAGGGTGAAAGTTTTCAGAGGGCAAAAATTTGCCAGCTGAAGATTTCCTAAAGTACTCTGAAAATATCATAAAAGTATAACCAGCTCAGGATTCAAAGCATGTGGAGATAGCCTGAAACAGTAATCTCTGTTCCCTGTTAATGGACTTTTGAAGACCACTTACAAGCAGATGTTTGATAGCTTTTGGTATAGTAAATGATAAGTAATTCACTTGATAACACAATATAGAGAGAAAAAATAGTGGTTATTTATAAAAGGAGTAGCTCTGAAAATCTTTCTGGTACTCACAAGTTACTGTGAAAGAATCTAAAAGATAAGGTGAACTGTCTCAACAGTTTTGTGTAACAAATTCAACAAAATATTAAAAAATATATTGTAAGGAATTATCTTGCTGTGGTATCAAGGCAGGCTGGGTATTTAATAGGTTCTGCTGTCCAAGTTAAATTTGCATTCACATTTGTGGATGTGGCAGGCCTGCCTGAAATCACGGTGCTCAAGCATCTGGCAAAGTTGACTTGGCAGAAGCTAAATATATGGGTTACTTGAGTTGCTGTGGGAGCAGCAGCTGACATAAAAGTTTTGTATCTTAAACTCAGGGTGAAAAAATTAAAAAGTGAAAAGTTCTTATCTGTCCAATAATCCTGCACACACTTTCTAAGAATGAAGAATTGTCCTACTCTGTAAAGCCAGTTTGCTGTTCTGTTTCCAACTGTATCAACTAAAACACACTGAGGAAAGGTGCCTGCGAAAGAAGGCTGATGTACTGTATCCTCCCTGCCTTGGTCTAGCCTGCCAGGCGCTGCAGTCACTCTTTGGGGCATTCTAAGAGGGACCAAATGTGGAATGATTTAATTGGCACTAACGTGCCTGCTCATTATGGATAACTGGAGTTCATCGTGTCTAATTTCAGACACCAGATTTCGAAGTGTACTTCAGGTTTTTCAGTTCTTGGGGTTTTTTGTAGTTACTTTTAAAGACCTTCCAAATTATGTATTTGGTGTTGCATATCTGGAGTGTATTCATGTATAAGTGTGCACACACATTTTTCAGCCATTTTTACAAAACCAAATGTTTTTTGTCAACAACAGCCTTTGTTACATCTGACCAGCTTGTTTATACTGCTCTTGTTTTCTCCTGCTGTACTTATACTTCTGCTACTTACCTTTTTCTTCTGTTTCTACTGCAATTTACTGTAATTCTCTTTCTAGCCGTGATTATTTAGACAAAAGAGAAGAACTAAGACAAGCAAGAGAAGAGAGGTTTGTATATAATGCATCCATCCTTCCCTTTGGTTGTTTGCACTTCCTGTATTCTTTACTGTGGATCTGTCATGTATTTGCATTTTTAATTCTACTTGCACAGAACACTTTTACTGCAAAAGACTTCTATAACAAAGAAGCTGTTAAATTAAAGAGGATAATTAAGTCCAGCTGTAAGCACAGCAATAAATGAAGAGCAGTGCGAATGGAATGCATAAGAATGATTATCTTTAATCTATTTGTGTGGGAAATAAGCTTACCCCATTTGCCTCAGAAATTTGCTCAAATTTAGTATAGTTATAAATTGAATAAGCCTATCTTTCTCACCCAATGGGTCCCAAGCTTTCTGGAGGGTCAGAAAAGACAACTGAGGATAAAGGAAATTGGGGTCACAAGCATTGCAAAACTGCAGTGACTGATGAAAATGGTTCTGACCCACTCCAAGCATATTGTTATCTTTCAGATCCAAGTTTTATTGCTGATCTCTAAACATCAGTGAGTAAATTACAAAGCTTAGTAGTGTTTATCATTAGGAAATTTCTTTAATTTTATTTAAATAGCATATTTAAAGGAACTGAGGGTTTGAAGGGTTTTTTCTGGGTTTTTTTTGTTTGTTTTTTTTTTTTAATTCAATTAAATAATTTAGAAACTCTGGTCTAGGTTTGGAGCTTTGTGCTTAGGAAAGCACATTTTTCAAGGAATACTCAACTAAAGATTTTTGCCTTTCAGTAGCTTCATCTCTACCTCTGCTAGTAATTACATTTCAGGGGGAGCACTTGTTTTTTACCTAGAAAATATGCAAGTTGCTGTACAAATAGTAGATGAAAAATCATCCAGAGTATGTCAGTTTTGCTTGTATGGTCCTCTAGAGATTACTTTCTGGAGATACTTCTGGATTGTCAAGAATTGGAATAACATTATCAAAATACAAGAGCAGCCATCTCAGAAATCATTGTGTTCCTATATTTTGGAGGGTTTTGTGTTGGTTGCTTTTGTATTTGTTTTTTTTTTTTTCACAAAATCAGCTGGTGGGATATAGTTCTTTTCTGCAGACCGAAGTCTTATCAATTGTGGCTGATGTAGCTAATAGTAAAAAATTATTTTGACATCTCTAACAGTAAGAAAAGATGGACGGCATTTCCTTTGTCCTTCCAGTCAAAACAGTTACAAATATTTTACAGCATTTTCTGAAATGAAATGCATTTGAGCACATGAACATCAAACACTGATCTGAGTGGAGTAAAATCTTCTTCAGCAAGCATGCTCATTGCAAGATTTGAATCAAGTTAGAAGCAAGTTCTCCAGAACTTTCAAGTTGTCAGGGAATATGCCAAGTGGAGTATTTTTGGGAAAGTGTTCACCAGCAGTGCATCACTACTGGGACAATTTCTAAGACAATAATCTGAGACAATTTCACTAGTCATTAGGAGTCTTTCTTTATCCTTAGGGCTCTTTTGAACTAGGGCTCTTTTAAACTATTAGCTCTTACTCATAAAGAGGAAAGACATACATTTACTTTGACAGCACATAAATATCAAAGAAACCTGCAAGTGAAGTCTTGCACCAGTAGTCCATTACATTGGCATTCTGTAACTACTTTTTTAATAAATACCTTTGTACAAATGAAGTTTCATTTCCTATAGGAAGCTGCATGTTGACTTGTAAGAAAATCCTGTAGTTAAGGTGCCTAAAATCCTAGTTAAAAACTAGTTTGTATGTTTCCTCCATATCATTTCTTGCTATTCTATGGTTTGAGGGCTTTTTTTTTTTACTTGGCTTGACGTCTTCTAGTGGTAATTAAAAAAATAAAGCCAGGAAAGGCGAGCTCCAAAGTCCTCTCTAGTGTGACGTACAGCTCAAATGCTCTCCACCCCATTACTTTGTTGATACATAAACAGTTTAAGTTGCCCTCAGGGCTCAGAGACTAGAGAACTCACAATGATAATTCCATCTACTTGAAGATGATAAGTACAGTGTCACATTCATTAGGAATACCACATGGATAGCCCACAGACTTTTGGATTATTGTCTATAGAGAAAAGTCAGCACAGGTGGATGATGTCTGCAGGTTTCCATGATTTGGAGGAATATGGCAGCATATACAGAGACTATGTCAATCCTAAAGCAGAGGTATGGTGGCTCATCCTTTCAACTCCTTCAGCACTAGACCTTGCATATTTGATGCTGTTCAGAAACAAAAAATAACCTAAATAATGTAATTTATCAAGTGTGAAGTGTTAATACTGATTCTTGAATTATTTTTTTATTTCTCAGTTAAATTGCTATATCTGATTATTAGGCTTTCCATTTAATAACTTGTTATGCTGATGTACCTCCATTGGAGTTGCTGTTCTGTTTCCCTTTTTTCTTTCAGTGTAATAATCAGATACATTTTGAGAAGTCACTTCTTGATGATAGTCCTCTGCCTTGCTGGTTGCCTGTGCAGCACACAGCTACAGAACCTAAAATGTTAAAACAGCTGCAAAAGGGCTCCCCCTGTTATAGAAGAATCCATCCAGATCTTTGTTGTAGTCTGCTGGCAAACTGCAAACCCCTCCTCGGCAGCAGCCAGCTGGGCTGTACCTGTTTGGTTTAAGTGATCAGTTGGAATGGCTCTTTATGAGTCTGAAGCCCCCTCTCTACTTTTGAGGAGGCAGAAGGTGTACGTGACCAATCTTAAAAGGAGTAGTGGCTTCATGAACTGTAACAACACATCACACTGATGTGAAAGGCTTTCTCCTCTATTGAAAAGGCAAAATTCAGTTTCGAAAATTGGCTTCATGCTAGAACTGTAAACAGTTCCTATTTTATAACCATACAAGTATGTAGCTTGTTATATTTTCATCCAGAGTCTGTAGGGGTTCTTTTTCTTGCAGAATTTGTTCAAAGCCTGTGCATGCCTCTGGAGGAATAAAAGAAAATGAGTTTGTTCTTCATTATTGCTGTTTGCAATAAAGCAAATTGCCTCTGAAAACACAAGGACTGCTCTTCAAAGACATGTTTCTATGCTCTATATGGATGTTTGCAAATGTGCATGCATGTGTGGCTACCATATGTATGAAGCATGTTTGTTACCACATATGGCTGACTTCTTTACCCTGCCTGCTTTTCAGTGCACCCTCGTACACTAACTCAGGCTGTCACTGAGGCAGAAGGGGGGAGGAGAGGTGTTCCCTGTTATGAAGTGTTTACAACAATGGGTTATAGGAGGATGACCACAGTGTTTCAGGGACATAAGCAGTAGTCTTAATTAACCTGTTTAACAGTTCACTTGTGGGTAAGGCAAACAGTCTAAAGCTCGATCCAGCTGTATTCATAAATTTATTCCTTAGCAAATAATGGTGGATAAAATTAGCAGACATCTGGAAGAGGCACATATTTCAAAGTTATTTTGGTCAAAATGTATAAAGCACACTATGAAGAATATGATTGGTAGCTGGTCTTAATAAACAGTTAGTGAGTTCTGCCTGCCTAAAATGCAAAACAGATGTATCTTTGTTCTTTTAAAGTGACTTTGATGAATAAACTACATGTGACGTCAGGTACAAGCTATTGGATGTCTGAGTCCGGCAGAGAAATTTTTTAGAATAAAAAAAAGAAAACTTTCCATTGTAGGCTCTGGAGAGAACAAAGTGAATTCCAGTGCATTGCTCTCAGAGCAAATAGAAGCAGGTTCAGAGTCCTTAGATAGTCAATCCAAACGTTTATTATTGGTATTATTTTCAGGTAGATCTGTTTTTGTCTGCTGCATTTTCCTCTCCTTACAGCAAGTCTCAGACTGGCAATTTGCATTAGTATTAAGGGGCTCTTGGTTTGAAGGGTTTTTTTCTTCTTTTGTTTTTTTTCCCTCCCGTTTTAGTTTTGGAAGAGGGAGGGCTGGGAGGAGGAGGAGGAGGAGAGTGAAAAGCAGGACAGACAAATGCTTCCAAAAGGGGAAGGACTGTGCAGACAAAATACTATATCTAAAGGTTCTTTAACTCTGCTGGTTTTTGCTTTTGTATTGTAATGAGAAATTTAATGTTTTTCAGGGCAATAGTCTTTGCTTTGGTGTGCACTTTTTGGCAGATTGAGCAGGCAGGCAGTTTAGTGCTGTACCCCTTGTGTCAGGAAGTCAGCTCATTCTCTGCAGGTGTTTCATCCATAAACAAGCATCAGCCGCAGATTTCTTTTTCTTTACGGAAACCCTTTGGAATTTAACTTTCAGATACAAATACTTGGAGAAGTTGGCAGCAGAGGAGTATGAGAAGGAACTGAAGAGTCGGAGTGTAAGCCGAGGCAGAAGTGAGCTGTCCTTGAATCTGAGATCTCCTTCAGCTCCATCCTCACCTGTACCCAAGTGCATCAGCCCAGCATCCGTAGAGTCCCAGGAAGAGCTGAAGACCCCTTCCACCCCTTGTGGCACCCCTCAGCCCTCAGAAGGTAAGTGAAAAGGAGAGCAGAGGAAAAAATGGTGGGTTTATCACAGTTTCTCTTGTGATAGTGATGATTTCTGATGCTTGAGTGCAAGAATATAATCCTTGAGCTGCCAAAGTAAAGGGTCTTACTTTGTTTCATCCTGTCTTACTAAATTTTCTTCTTTTTTTGCATTGATTTAGATGTCGTTTATTCTGAATACACTGCTAATTGTTGCTATGATTTATACTATCATCATCTGTTGCTATTAGAATGGAATAATTAGAAAATACAAAACACAGAGGGTCTTAATTTTACCATCATGTTCCTTATATATTAGAAGTTACTGAATACTAGACAAACAGTATTCCTGCCAAGGGATTTTGCTTATGTGGATTCTCTGAAAGAAATGCAACAGATGAATGCCAAGATTATAATAACCTTCCAGGAGAGTACAGGCTGAATGGTACAAACAGAAAAGGTCTTGAATTGAAGGCAGGGGGAGTGTGTTGATTATTTTTAACACCAAGAAAAGCTCTCAAAATTGTAGCACAAGTCGTAAAGGACTTAAAAGAAACCACAGACAATTAGAAAAAAGGAAAGTATAACTAGTGTTTGCATGGTTGGTTTGCTGTCATATAATTTATTGGTGTACAGAGCAATGTTTTTCTGTGTGTGCACGTCATTCTGCCACTTGCATCATGTACCTCTCCTTCAGTCCTCAAAAAAACACCCCTCATACAGATTTCTATTTGCACCACGATGTTGCATTAACATGGGGAGCTAGAATGCATGTTGAGGGTAAATTGTCGCCATCATTCATTTTTATTTTATTTGATTTCCTGCTACACGCTATTGGTGATTAATGCATTTGTAACTTGCACTGCTTGTTTTTATTGAGTGTTATGGCTGGTAGCATGCTATAAAGCAAGGCAATTTAAGAAAAAGTTACAAATACTGAATGTTGCATATGTTTATCCTCACTGTACTAAGGAGGTGAAGTTTATTTTATTTAGTTTTATATATTTTCCCAATTTTACTCCCCAGTTTTCTTGTTTGGCACCTTAAGAGTCTCAGTGGAATAATTTCAACCTAAAAAACATGGATATTTTCCACCAATTCTGATTGTCAGAAACATCCAAACATGCGTTTTGTTTCAGTACAATATTGCTTTTAGAGCAAATAAGCTGGATTTTTCCACCATTAGGATTTCAGAGCTGGGTAGGGAGCAAGTATCTCTTTTATGATGATTATTTTAACATATTTCTCCTGGAAGAATAAAAAAAAAAAATTGCAGCATGGATTGGAGTAGCAGAATCCATTTGGAGAATACATTTAGAGCAGGTGTACAGGGCAACTTCAGGCAGCCAGAATATGGCAAAGCTATCAACATGTGGGTAGATAGGACATCTCTACTAAACTCCTGGCAATATCTGTAGGCATTGCAGGGCAGCACCTGGAAGCCTGTCAAATGGACCATAGGGAGAGGGCATATGGATGGGGCAGCTTCCAGCAGCTGCAGGCAGATGGCTAGGACAGAACCAGAACAGGGGTCTGAAATCTGTGTACTTCAGTGGGATCTGTGCATGGAGAATGTGTGTTTTTTCAGGCCTACCAAAAGTATTGGAAAGGCCACAGGAAGTAATGAGCATGTGGGCAGGGCACTTCATCTGGAAGTGGTCAGATTATTGGATATCAGCCAATGGCTGGCAGGATTAATATAGACTTTGTGCCATGGCCTCTGTTCTATTATCTGATTTCCTTATGCTCCATAATGAATTAAAATCTCAGTTTTACTGTCCTTAGGAAGTGTTCTGAATCTGACTTCCTAGACACAGAAACTGAAGCATTAACTTGCTTAAACCAGTTGTAGAAAAGCTGAAATAGAGCCATGGACAAAAGTCAGATTATTTGCACCCTAGGCAGTTGCTTTGAACATGGGTCACCATTTTCCCAAGGAAGGATGAAACTGCACTAGGAAAACACTTCCTTCTTTCTGTGCATAGGATGCTCCAAAGACTCTGCAATACTGCTGTTAAATGATGTGTGATATTCCTCTGCAGAATTCAGAACCTGAAGGCTAAGGGAAAGTGTGTTCATCTACTAGCAAAACAATAAGGGATCTTCAAATTCAGATTTATTCTATTTGTGCTGAAGTATCCTGTGGCCATCCACTATCTACTGGTCTTAAGAAGGAAATAGATTCTTTCTGTAGAACTTTGTCTCACACTGTGAAATGTCTCAGTATTGTTAGCCAATATGAAAATGTGGACTTACTGAATTGAAGTGTTTTCTCATATAAAACAATTGGTTCCACTAAAGTAATCAAGTCTTGTAAGACTTACTCTTGTAAAACTTGGGGTATGGCATTTGGAGGAAATGAAGGCAGTCCCATAACTGCAGGTAGAATTTAGTATTTTTTTCAGAACAGCTACTTAACTCTTTTGTAATTTTATTGGAGAATGTTTTATGGAGTGTGCATATACAGTAACGGAGAAGCAACAATAACTGAGACATATCTGAGGTCACTCCACAAAGGAATTGCAGGTGAACCCTTCTCTGATAAGAGCAGCTTTTTTAGCTCTTGAGGAAGTAAGCAGGCCAACCCAAGTGCTCATGGCAGCCAGCAGGAGACCTTCTGAACATACTGATAGCTGAGCAAGGTTCAAATACTGCACAAAGCATGATTGATGAGAGCATCTCTGCAGATGGGAAAGCACCAGAGCACGAGAGCACAGTGAGGCCAATGCAGCTCCAGTTGTAGAGACTAAGGAACCGTGACACAGAAAGTCAGAGGAGGACTGTAGAGGTGGGGAACAAAGAAGGATCATTTCTGACTGCATCAAGAAAGAGCCAGTTTCCTACTGTTGATCACTCTGCACTAGCTCTTACCATCACAAGGAATGGGAGGAAAAGATTGGAGTGGGAGTAGAGAAAGACAGGAGTCCCTGCAGAATTCAGAGGAAGAGGAATCCTATCAAGAGGAACTGAAGGGTGATAAGAACCAAGACCTTAAGTGATGCCCGAGCAATTGAACCAGGAGGTCTTGGGTAGGCATAGCATCTTCAGACTTACTGTGTGCGTCCTCAAGAGACACTTCCAAGTAGGATGCAGAGAAAATAAAGGACGATGTGGTTGCCTAATCAATTACCCTAACAGGGGATTAGATGTGGGCCCAGGGGGATGTTTATTCTCTCTGAGGGCTTATAGGACTGGATGGTTGAGGCCTTATCAGCAGGATACATCATCTTGTGTCTGCTTTAAAATATTAAAGGAAATGTCCATGCCCCTCTATAGCATTATAAGTTCTTAGCCCTGCTTTTCAGAAGGGAACAGCTTGCTGTCCTTTATAACCTCCCACTCAAAAGAGGGCTGTCACCAACATCTGATCACATCACAGCAGATCAGGTTTGCTAGCACTTAACGGGACCAAGTCTTGAATATGTCAGAAGATGGAGATTACACTGTCTCTCAAAGCAACAAAATCTTTACCTGTTCACTGAGAGACTTGATTACTGTCTCTTTTAGTGATGAAGTTATACAGCTTCTCTGGGATATTTCATTCTTCTGAAAAGTCCTCACATTTTTTTCCAGCAGTACATTTTTACATATTAAATTCTGGCAGAAAAAAAAAGAAGTAGGAAAATGACTCAAAAATTGATCCTGAAAGCCATGTTCAGTTTTTCTGCTCCTGATTAATCCAATTGCAAATAAAACTCTGCTTATTTAAAATCCTCAACTTTGTCATTTGTTTTAATGGGTGCAGGGAGTGGAGCTAAGCCTTGAGAAAAATGTTAAGAATAGTACATGCAAGTGAAAAGAGATTACCTCTCCTATTGAATCTGGCAATCCCAGTTTAGGTTTTAAGAACTGTGTGTGTGTAAGAATTACAGTTTAAAAAAACATATGTCTGTATATATATGTACCTGTTACTTATCAAGGTATCATGCTTCTCAACATCTCAGGCACACCTTCTTTGCTATTGTTGCTTTTCGATATGCTTGCTTCCCTGGCTCTTTGACTTCTCCACCAGCAGAAGTCTGCAGAGAGGGGACAAAATCTGGTCTCTTATTTATGTCTCTTTCCACCTGTAAGTTTAGCACGTAGTGTTTTCTCTGGTGTGAAAATGGACCCAGTAGATACATGACTGAAAGTCTGAGCTCATTTCAAATAGGCCACCACCAAGCATTCATTGAGATTTGTATTTTTTAACTTCTTTAGAAGTTCTCACTAATATCACCACAATGGATTATATTGATGGAAATGCAAGTGATGGACACGTGTCTAGTTTGCTGGCTTTTTCTTCTGATAGTGTTTGCTGACGGATTTGATTTTTGCACTGCTTTTTAAGGGAAGTACTGGACTTACCTCACTATTTATAAGTGATTTGAGTTAGAGGTGGATTGCTTGATGTTATCCCTAGAGAGAGAGAGAGAGAGGCTGTCAAAATGAGTGTCAACATACACTTGTTTCATTGTAGAAGTGCTTAGATTTTTATACGCCTTGAACTCAAAAGAGCAGCCTATGTCAGTATATTGCTCTTTAATCTTTGTTATGTATTAGATTCTGATAAGTTACTTTACTGATAAAGTTCTTTCTGTTATGTGTGGAATACTCCTTGTTGGAAGAGTATCCAGAGTTCTTTCGAACATTCTAATTTTCTCAAGCATTTCTTACATCTCCCCTGACTTTTTCTTATTGAATCTTCAGCATAGCTTCATGATGACAAAAGTGCAATAAGCATTAGCAGTTCTGGGCACATTTTACTCAGCTTCTTTCTCCATCTGAGCTGCTGCAGTTGACCTTTATGGTTATTGCATGACAGCCTTTGTTTTTAGAGAGAGACATATAAAATTTATACAAAATTATGATTATTCATGGATTAATTGGTGACATTTGTATGTATGATTGCAGCATGGCAAGCTGAGAGTCTTTCATGCTACTCATACCATATTAATTCCAGGAACTCCTGAAGGATTCCTAAGCTTCTATTCCAGTTATATTCAAATCTTGGTTTTACTTTAAAATGCTCTTGTACTGTGCCTACACATTGACAGCTGTGGTGAGAAACACACTGCTGGGATTTGAAGTGTTTGCCAGCTTCTTGACAGCCTGCTATAATTTTGATTCTCTCCTAAGCAGTGTCCAAGGTACAGTCCTAGGTAAGGTACATTTAGAGAAACAAGACATATGCAGGAGTGCTTGTATGTATAATTTTAGACTGTTAGATGCTCTCCGTGTAGAAGAGGGAGAAAGTTAAGCTTCTAATTGGGAGTGTTTCAGAACATCTTTGAGTGATGATGGACTGTAGATTAAATATATTATGTGTACATTTCCTTTATATAAATGTATTATATACGCATGTTCAGTTATTTAAGTAACTACACATTAAAAATCAATTGTGAAAGTGTAGAAGCTTAGCTCCAGTGAAGTCAGTGACAAAAAAATTATTTGCAGTTTTTTACCCTTAAATTATATGAAATTAGGTGAAATAGCATGTTACTGAAGATGCCTTACTGAAAGCTAGTTTAAAAACATATGGGTTATTGTAAAGATAGGCACAAGTATTGTTAGACATCACTATTCCTTGTGTGGGTTTCTCAGAAAATAGGATAGTCATGCAACATAAAGCAGCCTTAGGAAAGCACTGTGACCTTTGTTATTTTGACTTTGGAATATTATAAGGAAAAATAGTTAACAGAGGGACAAAACAAGTATGACTTGATCATTATAGTTCAGCCACCTCGCACAAGATTTAGTATGTAGGGAATTTGGGAAGTATGCAGAACTAACATGCATGCCCATTTTTGCCATTCTTTGCATGGCCATTTCAGTTTTCAGAAAATTGTGAGCTGCTTGATGTGAATATGTGTGGATGCTCTTCAGTTTCTTTGAAGCACGCAGAGAATATTTGCATGTGAAAACCTACTGTTATAGCTAAAAACCCTAAAGGTGAATGAATTAATTTCACTGTCAGTGATAACACAGGAAAAAAGAAACCAAATGTAATATCAACAGTGTTTGCTGTGTGCCAACTGATAAAAAGCTCATCGTGTGCCATATGCCAACCAACTGGAAACTGAATCTGTGCCATATGCCTAGCAGCTAGAAACTTTGTGCAGTTTTGAAGTGGCTATTCTGAAGTAAATGTGCATGAAAAAACATATGGTTTTTGTCAGCCAAATGTGTGACAGTGCCATTTCAAGACTGTGACATTCAACTGTGTTATAAAAACTAATATTTATATTTTTTTCGTTGAAGTGTTCCTCATCAGGTGAAAAAAGAATTCTTCCAGAACCCACAGAAAATTCAAAAGCCACAGTCTACCTCCTTTTTGTTTTTTAAAAGATCTCTTCTTTTCTGGCTCTGTCTAGGCACTGAGTTGTCAATCTTGTGCTCAGGTGGGATGCCCATTTTCTACTGGTTTGTTGAAATCCTTGTGTGCGTCCAACACTGCAGCTGTGGAAGTATGTATAAAAATAGTGGGCTGGCTCCAGACAGCAAGTGAGGGAGTTTGCCAGGCCACTTTCACGTGCAATGCTGTCGTCGCACAACATTCATCAGTCTGGTGTTCCCAATGCTGTGGACTTGCTTTTTATTTTCTTTCCATAAGGCACTTGTACAACTTTTATGTCACTCTCTCTTAGAGGGCTGAGCCTGAGACGACTCCGTTGTTAAGTGAATCTCTTTCTCCCATTGTTCTCTCCGCCAGTGAGTGCCAGTGAACCCGAACCAGAGACAGAGACAGAACCAGAACCAGAACCAGAACCAGAGCAGGAGGCTAAGGCTGAGGCCCAGCAGGGAACGGAGACATCCAAGGAAATAGAGGCTACAGAGGTGGGACCAGAGAGTGAGGTGGAGCAAGGACCAGAGAGAGAGCCAGAAGAAAGTGCAATACTCAGTGAAAAAGAGAGGCAGAATGAGGAAGTGAATGAAAAAGACAACTGCTCTGCATCCAGTATATCCTCAGCAAGCAGCACTTTAGAGAGGGAAGAGAGAGAGGACAAGTTAACCAGTGACAATGAAACTGGTAAAGTGAAACTTTTTCAATAATGAAGGGTTTCTGGTGGAAAAAAAATGCTAAATTAGCAGCTCTTATCTTGTGTTAATTACCTAATAAACCTTTGCGCCTATATAAGAGTTTCTTCACCTTGGCCAAGTCTTGTCTACTCTCTGCTTGGACATCCACAGACTATTGGGGTTTCTATGTTTGAGGGACAATAGGGTCTTGATGAAATTAAGTTTCCCTAAATTAGAGACCGTTTTCTTATACTAAGATGAATATATTAACTACTGAATCACTGTTGCAGCAACTTGCATCTCTGGCTTCTGTAGAATTTAGTTGGATTTTCTACACAAAAATCAATGAAACAAGGGGCTGTGCTAACATGATTTATTATTCTGAAATGCCAAATACCTTTTCCTATCCTTTTAGTGGCAGAGGAAGAGCAGTGAGGTCTGGGATGTGTGCTCCTTTCCTTGAATTCTTCTGTCATGGTTAGGCTCAGCTTCAGATGGCTGAGAGAGATACACAGGAGCTGCTGAAGATAAGTCTGGGCTGCTGCCATCTTTAGCTTGTATGGAGGAGGCACGTAGAAGATTAGTTGTAAAAGATTGTCTGTAAAAGATTAGTTCTGTACTGATGAGGGATTCTGATCAGATACGCCATCAGATACATCTAAATGCACAGCCTGGAAAACGCCTTAAGAACCAACTTTCTGCCTGGAGAGATAATGATAACCTGAGTTTGTTATGGAGCCCAGGCAGGGAAGGAATAAAAGGCAGGTTTTGACTTTTTTGATCATTCTTTTCCCTTTTTAATAGGGAGGTAAAGGAATGTAATGTAATTAGGGCATTTGGTTCCCAAGTTTTCCTCAGACTCAACAATGGAGTGCCTTGTCCTAAGTTCTCAAAGTTTTAGATAAGAAAACAAGACGCACTTCATTATGTGAAATAGTCTTGCTCTTTCCTGCAAGAAGAGGGATAACTCTGAATCACAAGGCATACCTCACAGAGGATAAACTGTCGAATTGAACTGGTTACGTTTAAACCTGTCACTTTTTTTTCTGGGAAGCATTCGTGAATTTTGTCCTAAATTTAAGACCTAATTTCTTTTCAATCAGCACCAATATTAAGTTAATTAATTATTATATAATTATTATAATTATTATATAATTAATTAATTTAGAATTAGTAAATTGTACTCATAAAATATGCAGATGGGTATATCTATAGGAAAGGCAGGGGAGGTATGAGAGATGAAGGATGTTGTTACACTGTGATGTAGCCCAAGATAGTCCAAGTGCAAATAAGGGAGAACAGGTTGCGGATTTTTTTCTCCTAATTTTGTCTGATACCAACCTGTTACCACTCTAATTTAAACTCCCTATGTACTTTTTGTTAAATGCTAAGAAATTTACTCTGTTATTCAAAATTCAAGGTCTTAAAATTGCCCTACATTACCAGTAGACCAAAGATTTATTCTGTAGTGCTATGCAGAAGGTCTCATGTAGTGAATTGTTTACTCTCTGGTAGGCCAGGAGACTTGGAAAGCAAACAAGAACGCTTTCTCCAGCAGTTCTGACATTCCAAACAAGCAGTTTGCCATTTATGAGGTGGCTTGTTGGTTCTGCACAGATGCATTAAGGATGAAGGAATAAAGCCCTTGGTGCGGGCTCCTCCTTCATTAGCCATCCTGCCGAATTTGGCTTCCAACAGGCTTGTTCCTCCAGTGGTATTTCAGAGTTTTATCTGAGGAGAGAAGGGTAGAAGAGGCCACCAAGGTAGCAAGAGTCTTCACAGCAGTGAACACTGGTCAGCTAGGACAGATGGAGTTGGACTTGGGGAACCAAATTAGAGATTGTGTCTGAGGGAATTTTGATGAGCAGTTTTGCAAAGAGATTAAATCTTGGAGGATTCCCATCTGGTGATGTGGGATTTGTAGAAAGGATCTTGGGAGCAATCATGAACATCTTTGAAAGCAAAGCTAGGAGTAGGGGGAAATTGCCTGTGAGGGCACAGCTGAGTAAAAACTATAGTGTGGGGAAGGAGTTGTCTAGTCCTGTTGTCTAGTCAAACTACCTCAGAGACCAGTCTAAGAAATTACCTCAGGTGGCAAGCAAGAAAGCAATCCCACGGATAAAGTCTGAAGAAAAATGAGCAGGTAATGGAAGCATTCCGCCCACCTGCAGGAAAGTAGGTTGTATCCATTGTTGAAAAAAAGTGTTTCTTTTACCTGGGGTTAAACCTCAGAACTCATTTTAAAACGTGGTTTAGAGGGTGATCTGAATAGAGATGAGAGTCATTACTGTCCATATGCTTTTTGCTGTGAGGCCCTACGTTTTAAATGGTGTTATTTTAAGGGAGTTGGGGGCGGTGGGGGGAGGGGGAAGTTGTGGATCCCTGGATGTAGATCTTACCAAGAGGTGACCTTCTCAGAGCACAGGACTAGATGCTGTGGTAAAAAAGCCACTCCATTGACAAAAGAAGCTATAAAAGATATTTAAAATGCTAAAGTATTTAAAAAGGTGGGAGCATACGTGGAGAAACAAAGATTTAATGGAAGCTTAAGAAAAGGAGTAACTGATAGGTATAAAGGAAAATCTTTAACCGCCAGGACCTGAAAGGAAGGCAGGCTAGCAATCAAACCAAAATGATAAAAATTAAAGAAACAGTGTTTATGAAAAATGTATTAATAAAATGTGTAAAGACTATGGGGCACAGAAGGAATTCCATACAAGAAATACAGTAAGTGTGAAGAATTATTTTTGTTCATGCTTAATCACTTCAACTGATGCTCACTGGAAAACGAAGCACCATAATTTTTAGATACATTTTCCATATTGGTTAGCAGTATTATATTCAGGGAAATGTAGTCACAGAGACACTTACATCATATATTTTTACAGTTTGACCACTATAATTTGTTATTTATGGTGCTGTCTCAAACATGGTATTTTGCATATTATTGGTGAGAAAAGCCGTAGTCAGAAAGATGAAGTTTTATTACAGTGACATGTTAAATGATTGTAATGCGGGAAGGCCATTAGTCTTTCAACACCATTCTATAACAGAGGGGTACCAGTGGCTGATTTGAAAATATTCTATGAAGGTTCTCATATTATAAACAACTTCAAAAATCCTTCTCATGCTTATACTCTTCTGAGTCAGCCTGAGAGCTATACCCTGGGTATGCAGACTCCTTTGGAATTCCAATATTCTGTGTTGTAAAGGTGGCCCAGGTACCCAGCCAGGGGGTCTGAGGACCAGCTAGGTCTGAAAGCTGTCCTACCCTAGCCAGCAGGATGGGAGGAGAAGTAAGCAGCTACATGTCGACCTTGACATCAGGCAGAGAAGATCTCTTTCATCTGGAAATTTTCTTGGGGTGGTTCCAGTTTATGGCCAGGTGAAGAGTATGATGATAACCTATTTTGTATCAGTGTTATAATATTTAAGCCCCATTCTAGAATACTAAAGGTTATGAGAATTTATGCATTGTGTAAAATGAGCTGGGGTATTAAGTATAAAGTGAAACCTGACAGATTTCAGGGGAAATCTGAACATTCAAATCCTGAGAGTTATATAGTCCCTCAAGAGCTACACATTATTCTCTACTCCCATTCCTTTTTTGAGAATTACTTCCAACCCCTCAAGATCAAGCCATATGTCAGCACTGTCACTTATTTCAAAATTTTCACAGTAACTTCCTACTCAGTTTCAGACTAATTGTACATGTGTCCTCCAAAGTTTTTTTTTGGTGGGTTGAAGAGTGTTCTTGGTGCTCTGACTGCTTTCCCTTGACTCTTCCCATCTCTGTGTGTGTGATTGCAGGTCCATGGTCACAGACCATTCAGGATGCTGGTGTGAATGAGCAGTGCAGCAACATCCTCAACAACAAGCGGTTTATGTTGGACATGCTGTATGCGCATAACAAAAAGCCCAACGATGAAGAGGAGAAGGAGCTGGAGGCGAAGGAGGAAAAGAAGGAGACGGAGGAAAGTGAGGAGTCACTTACTAGCCTAGCCAGTAGGATCTCTATTCTTCAGGCCACCAAGCAGGCCAAAGATGAAAGTGTCAAAAAGATGGAGATTGGAAATCTGGACAACCAAGGCAGTGTGAAAGCCTTTGCGGAAAAATTCAACAGTGGTGAGCTGGCTAAGGGGACAGCTGGGCCTGAAGATGAAATCAGTGAACAGGTCCCCGAGAAAACACCAGCACAGCCAAAGAAGGAATCTGATTACATCTGGGATCAGCTCATGGCTAATCCTAGAGAACTTAAAATCAAAGACATGGATTTTACAGACTTGGGGGAGGAGGATGATGTAGATGTGTTGGACATGGATATGGGTCCTGGGGACTCCCTTGTTCCCCCTCCTCCACCACCACCTTCTTTTCTGGGTTTGCCTCCTCCACCACCTCCCCCGTTGTTTGGATGTCCGCCTCCACCTCCACCCTCTGCTAATTTATTGGCTCCTCCTCCACTCTTCAGCACTCCTCAGGGTTTAGGGTCACCCCAGGTTTCTAGGGGTCAGCCAGCATTTATAAAGAAGAAGAAAACCATCCGTCTGTTTTGGAATGAGGTACGGCCATTTGAGTGGCAGTGTAAAAACAACAAACGCTGCAGAGAATTCCTGTGGTCGAAACTGGAACCTATTAAGGTGGACACTTCCAAACTGGAGCATCTCTTTGAGTCTAAATCCAAGGAACTGCCTGTCACAAAGGTACAGCTTGTATTCAGTTTGCTATTATTCTGCTATTGTATTGGTATTCATTCTGACTTAGATCTAGATGATTTATGTTGTTTATATAAAAACTGTGGAAATTACTGGATGTGTTTCTAGGTTGGCCTATGACAGAAGATATTCCATGGCCTGATGCTAGGACATGAGCCTAGGGTGGTGTATGTGCCAAGCTGCCCTCATCTTTCAGATCTACCAGTTGTGGGATATCATTTCAGTGGCAAATACCAACAAATTTTACATTAGCTTGTCCATAGCTGAGTGCCAAACTAGGTATTGGACTCTGAAATGTTTTCTGTTGCATTCATATGAAGGTCACAGCATGGTGACTCATAACTGTGTATTTGACAGTTCTTCACTTGGTAATATTTTCCTAATCATTACGTGGAAAGGTTAGAATATCAAACTGGATCTGCTGGGTAGAGTCTACACGTGTGCTCTGTTCTGAAGGATCGAATTATCAGCTGGACCACATTTACAGCTAAACTCTGCAGGGGTTTTTGGTTTTTGTTTTATACTGGTAACAGGCCTATTTTAAATCCTTAATTTATGCAATGTGGCAATTTTAGGATAGAAGCTGGCACAGGAAATACCTCTGTAGCTAGGATTCCCTCTTCCTCAGTATTGTTATAAAATAAATTCACAAAGGCTGGTGACATGGCTGTTCAACATTAGAATCAACAACAAAAGGAAGTTTTATAGTTACATTTGGTAGGAATTTGAAGTAGCATTAAAAAAGTTATTAGCTTGAACATTTGTTTTTCATGGCTACATAAAGTCTTTTTCTTCTAAGCAGAATAATTGGTATCAGGGAAACAATGCTTTTTCCTGGTTAAAATGCTAGTAAAACATGTTCATCTCTCTTAAAATAAATAAATCGCTTGTGTGTTTTCTCTGTGCGCCTATATATTTTAGAGTGACATAAAAAAACAGCACCTTGAATATTTTATTTCTCTTTAGCTAGAGAAAGTTGTTGTATCTGTTACATGTCATAGATATTATTGTTTACTCTTAATCTGGAGAGTCTGGATATCTCACAGTAGAAGTTCTCAGGTCACTTGTCTGTGTTATTAACTCAAAAATTTCTAATACTCATTCTTGATCTTCTTGACCAAATAGAAGCATTGCAATTTCAACAATCAAGCCCCTAATTAGCTAGCAAACAACAGGTACAGAAAGAGATGGCTCTTGTAGATCCTGCCATCACTGTTCTTAGCTGATTTTTTTTGTGATACAGATACACGTAGATCTGAAATGTATGGTGTAGCAGCCTTAAAACCACATTCAGCTGATTGTCCATTTGGCCAATGCTGAGATTAATTTCTCTCTCTAAATTCCCTTTCTGCTGAGGAAGGAATGCTGGTGACGTCATGGCGTGCTGCTCCTCATCTCTCTCCCCGTAAATACAAATCTGCCACAGATGGTTTATAGATGGAAGGAATGAGAGCATTTTCTTAGATCCATAAAACATTTAATTCCTTGAATTGAATGTGGAATGATGACATATTTGCCATTTCCAAAATTTAACTTTGTGCTAAATGCCAGTATTGTAATGGATTGCTCTGGCTGATTCTTAATCTTTTATTCTCACACAAAATTTTGATAAAATGTCAAATTGTTGGAATTATGACTTGTTTATTTTCCAGTCACTCACTGTGCACGTTCCCAAACTACCCTTGGCTATTTTCCCTCCCTCACACTTGCATCTCAAACCTGCCTGATGCTTTGGCACAGCTTTTGGCTCCTGGCTGGAAGATGAGTGAGCAGGTTTCTTTGAAATTAGTGCAAGTCTGAGGAATGATTTAGGTGACTACTTTCCTCTTGGAGACTAATAACTGCTCTCTGCATGAGACGTTGTACTTTTGGCACTCTTTCCACCCTGTCCCATAACACAGACATAGAACTCTCATTGTCTCTGTAGAGAAGACAATGGGGACCAAGGATTTCTGTAGTAGAAGTCTAAATACACTTCTGAAACTTCTGCCTGGTTTTGGTGAACACGAGAAAATCTTACAGAGTAGGAGATGGTCCTCAGATCAAATGAGAGTAGAAATAATTAAGCAGACCTCTGAATCCATAAAAGACTTGAGGTTTGGTACAAAGATTGCACTCAAATTAGGATAGCTCTCGCTTTTTCCAGACTTCTTGGTTTATTTCCAGGGATTACATTCCCCGTTGTGTCTAGTTTCTCCTGTCCAATGGCTGCAATCCAAAACAGGTTTATTCTATAATATCGTAAAGTCTGACTCAAAGCTCAGTTGGTTCAGCTGAAAAAAAGAGTTCAGAGCAACAAATCAAAAGTCAGATCTCCAGATTTCATAGCAAGAGATAGAAGTAGGTGCATGGAACAGGAACAGTCCAGAAGGATGAGAAGAAAGGCAAAGTCAGGGTGAGTAAGGGGGGGTTGGCTCTTTCTTGAGCATATGCTCTTTCATACAGCTGTAACCAATTTTACTCCAGTTTCTAATCCTTCACTGTGATTTCCACAACACACAGCTATAAACAGCTACTTCCTGGCTCATGAGAAGTTTTTCATTAAACACAACAGACTGTAATAAAATAAAGTGGATTTTAAATTGTAGGATATAATACAGGATTTGGGGGGTTGGGGCTGGGAGGAGAGATTCTTGCTTTTAGGAAAAGTTATGCCACACTGGGCAACTTGCACATTGATTATAGTTAGTGCACCACCTTTAGTTGCAGAATGTTTATTTTCTAGAACAGAGGACCATGACATTATATTTGTGAATAAAAAGCGAGTGATCAACTAGCCCCTCCAAGCCCATCTAGTATTTCCTTTCTTCTCACTCCACCAACCACACAGATATTTTGGCAAAGTACCTTAAAGTGTTTACTCTTCTGTGAATACAAATGAAAACATGCAGACACACCCGAATCAGATGTTTGTTGTTTCACACTTCTGCCCAGGTGTTATTCAGCCCTTCTGCCATACACTTGGTTCTGCATTGAAGTATTATTTTGCTGATTCATGTATATCCTGTGGCATATAATAGTGCATCATGTGCCACAGACATAAAAACTCGTAGGGGGGAAAAAGTTAAGGAATCTGTTTTAATGTACACATGTATACACATGCTTAGACACATATTCCTATTGAAAGGATTTGTTGCAATTTGAATGAATGCCAAGACGAGTCATAAACATGGACCAGAAATTTCTGAAAAAGATTATGTGCATGCATCCTGGAAAAAGTCAGTCAGCTGAGCATTTCCACTTTTTATCTCCAGAACTAAATCCTTGCTAATTGAGATAGAATAATTAAAAAAAAAAAAAAAAGCCATCTCACTAGTATTGATCACTGAAATTTTCTGTACTACTAATGCAGACTTCTCAAGTTTAAAGGCAGGAGATATTTCTGACTTGATGCTCATATATGATCATTTACTTATATTACCACTTGAAAATTTATTTAAATTTTTCTGCTTCCTATATTAATTACAGCAAAGAGGCATGTTTTAGACTATGTGCTCATCAGACTGCAGATCACCCTCTGTGGGATGGTAACAGTTTTTAAATCTATCTGAACTGCCCAATCTTCAACAGAAGCAAGAGAGTCTCGCCAGTTAGGTCTTGTAAATGTCTTAATTGACTGTAATTGTTAATACATTGTAAAAATGTTTGTTTCCCACAAATTATATCACATGATTTGTATTTTATAATTTTTTTTGCATTTGCATTGAATAATATAGTATTCAGAAGTTAGGGGGTTATGTTTTATACTGACACATTAAAATATTAAGTGCACTAGTTCACTGTTCCCTCAAGCATTTGAAGTCATTCTTTGTTAATGAATTTATATAGCACAGATTGAAGTCACCTATTACTGTAATAAAAATTAATACTTGTAGCTTATTTTAACAGTCAGAAACACACATGCAATTTCATTGCAGACAAAAAGAAATTCTTTTCCTAGTGGTCAGGTAGTAAATTTCATAGTAGTAAAATCTTTCTCTTTTCTTCAATCTTTTATTTATTTGGAAAGGATTTCTTTGGAACTCAACTGTTGTCCCCAGAATGGGTTTAAAATCTCTTCTTCCCCTGATTTTGAAAAGGGTTACTTACCCCAAAATTTTATATCCCGTGTGCAGTTATAGCTCTGGAAAATACCTAAGTGCATACATCCCCTGTCCAGCTCATCTGTCTGTTATAAGCCTTTGCTAAGGACCAAGCGCACTGTTGCAATCGCCATCATCCCAGTGGTCAGTCGTATATCCCCCAAATGAATATGTCTCGCTTGTCAAACTTTGGAGCCTAAAAACAGAGCTGCAGATTTGAGGCTTACTTACCCATACCACTTGTGGGAAGCCTAAATTTAACTCCTTTCCCCAGGCCTTTTCCCTTCTGCGTAAATTCTTTGGAGCTGTGTAATTCTGTGGAGCAAAGGACAAGGTAAAAATTGGTGGTTTAAAAAAGGCTTAGTGCAATACAAACTCAAGAGGAAGCAGTCTCTGGTGAACCCTGTTTGTTTTTAATGTGGTCTTAGCCACTAACTGTGGTCCTGAAAATGTTACTAATGGCTCAAGAAGAAAAAAAACTACTGATTTAAAGGAGAAACTGCATTTCACATCCTTCAGGTAACTCCCCAAGAAAAAGAGAAGTCTCTTACTCAAAGAAAGAAAAGTTCAGGAAGGCATCAGAGATACTTCTATGATGTCAAGACTAGAGCAGTTCTGACAGAACTGACATAGAAACATTAAAAGCAAATGTTATCTCTGCTCTCCAAAGTTTATCCTTTTTACTGCAAAATTGTTGTTTCTTTTTAGGTTTAAATAAAAACAAACTCCCTTATTACTTTCACAGATCATACATTTGATAGTCCACAATCCTGTAAATCGCAGTTGCTTTCAGTCCCATCTGCTCACAGAAGTTGCATCATACCATGTTAATTATTCTGGTGTGAGGAAAGGTCTGTGGTGCCACACAGGTGCTAAGCAGGGGCTGTTGGGCAAACCTCTCCCTGTGCAAGCAAGGAACTGAGCTATGCCATAAAAAGGTATCTTTGTAACGATACAGCTGCATTCCCCATTATGGGCTGACCCACAGCTGGGGGCACTTTGATGAAATCATTTACTAGCTTAGTTCTTTCAGTTCAGAAACAGCACAAAGGCCTAGCAGTAGGGTGTTTCTTGTCTCACTGGCTGTGGTGCAGACTCAAAGAAAGTAAGAACAAAGCTTCACGGTCTAAAAAACAATCCTGAGCAGTAAGAGTCTCCTCCTGGGCTTTCCCCAAATGCGTGGATGGTTCCCTGTTCTGAACAGTTGTATGGGCTGCCATAATGCAGCCTGGAAAGAGGAATTGCTTAATCTCTGCCCCATATAGGTGCATCTGTGTTTGCTGCTGCTGGAGCTACAAACCACAGCTAGGTAACGGTGTTTGCAGAGAGGTCACAGTCACATCTCTGCAGCCTACACTGCAGGTTTATATATAGCAAAGCATCTTTGCACTTGCTTGCATCAGTGTGCAGGACTTCTCCCTACATTCCTCTGCTTGACAGCATTCCTCAGCCCATCTCTGATAGGGCAAGGGAGGAAGAACCAGAGAAAACATGTGTACAAAGTTCACATATATGGAGAGGGAGGAAAAATCCCTGAGTATGAGGAGCACAGTCCTCTCATCTTTCAGCTGCCTGATATACAACATACGTAGTTACCAAAGAGACACCTTCTAGCATGGAATAATGAGAGAAAGAGAGGCATGCTGAGATGTAAAAGCAAAGACCACATTCAACACTACATTATGCCGTATATAAATGGCTGGTGAGTCATCTTGCATAGTTGGTTCACATTTTGCCAATGTAAGGATGGGGAGAAAGAGGAAGAAATTCCTTGGGTCTACTCTAGAATGGAATTTAAAGCATTTGTTGCTAGTTCTTTGTCACTTCATTGTTATTTATACTGGAGAGTGTGAGATCCAAATATATGTTTAGTTCCAATTAAAACTTAGGAAAAAACTTAGGAAGGATTGAAATTGTCCTGCACCTGTGAAGGACTTGTCAGACATATCATGAGCAGCAAGGTAGAATAACTTTCTCCTAGCAGCCAGAGGTCAGAAAACCATGCCAGTGCCCAAGGTGGATTTATAACACAGGAGAGTGTTGTCAGGCAGGTAAGAACTACCCTGTCTGTTTCCCAGCCAACCCCAACATGAGAGAGGGACAGCAGCCAGTCCAGGTTGATGCATCCAGTAGGGAATTGAGCCCTGGAGCCCACCGGCTGCCCCACCAGCCCTGTGCTGGCCAGTCCTGCTGCACAGCAGAGCTCTCGACTGGCAGAGACAGCTTTAGGTGTTCTTCTGACCGGCTCATGCCCCAAACTGCCGTTGTGGGGACTCCAGTGTCTTAGGCTAGGTCTGCATTGAATAGCAGCATTCAGATCTCTGGTTGAATCCTGGCAGCTCACGTTGATACCAGCAAGGATGTGGTAGAAGAATTTAGCTTGTTTTGGTGACTACAAATCAATTAGCTTTACATTAAGTGTCAGCTTCCTTGAGTAAGGGAAGTCATCAGTGAGAGGAGCGACTTTTTCTTTATAGAACAGATCAGAGGAATAACACTCTTGTTCTCTTCTTTACCAAGAAAACTGCTGCAGATGGGAAGCGACAGGAGATCATTGTATTGGACTCAAAACGAAGCAATGCGATTAATATTGGCTTGACTGTGTTGCCCCCTCCTCGCACTATCAAGACTGCTATTTTGAACTTTGACGAATATGCCTTAAACAAGGAAGGAATAGAGGTAAGAAAGAATAGTTGATGTCTTCAAATCTGCATTTTCAATACTTTTTTTTTTTTTCCATGTTGCACATGGTGCAAGACAGACTTGTCATGGAAGAGGGAGAAGGGGATGTATTATGTCATGCCTGAGTGTTGAAATTTGTCACATCAGTGCCTTGGGCTCAGGAGCATGTAGTATCCACCTGAGGTTGGGCACGCTCCATGGATGTTGATTATCTGCTTTGTTTGTATCTAAGTTTGAGTAGCAATGCTCTTAATTCCTGTCAAGATTTTCAGAATATTATCTCAAGCTAGACTTAAATACTGTGAAGCAGCAAGAACAGGCAGTGAGTTACTAGGGCTGATGCAACTCGTACAGAATTTAATAAATTTCATGCCCAGCTAGCTGCTGGAGTCATTCTAGATTGTATATCTCATTGAAAACAAATACAGTGACTAGTTCTGCTCAAAATAGCATTTCTGTGTTACTGTTGTTTGAAGAAAAGCAGTTGGTATAAAGATTACAGATGATGTAATTTTTACCGTTACATGTTTGACTTTGCAGATATTCCTACCGAGATCCAAGATGAGCTCTGTTTATTATTTTTTTATCAAAACATTTTTCTTCTATGAAGTGTAAAAGAAGCTTGCTGCTCCCCTGTTTGTTTTTTTCATTATAGTTGTATTCATTTCCAATTAATTTTTTCTTTTCAATAAACCTGTATCATCTAGTAAGAGTAATCTGCACAACTACAAATCTCAACCAGTGACTGAGCTGCAGAGATCATATATTGATTCATAGTCACCTTTTAGGGGTTTGGCACCATGTTTCATGATTTCCACCTTTCCACCTTCACTGCGCTGACTACAGAAGAAAATGAAAAACAACTTGCTGGAATGGCAGTGAAGTTGCCAACAATACATGCAAAAGAAATACTTCAGGCAAAATATCGTTCCAACTAGAAGGCAAGGCCTTATTTATCCTTACTAGAATATAGTTTCTTCCCAAAGCTCTTTTACTTATTTTCTATAATCATACTTCACTCATATTATGTAAGTGACAGATCAGTCTGAAAAGGTAATTTTTCATGACCCAGCCCATGTACTCACCACTGCAGTCATCAGTACTAAGCTTTAAAGTGTTAGAGAAGTACCCCTCCAGCCAAGCCCAGCTCACAGACCACCACTTAGTGCTGTAGGCAAGGTTTCCATACAAAGTACAACATAAAATGCCTGATAAGAAAGAACACATCTTCATTAACACCCATTTATTGTCTCCTTTGAATTATGTCCTTCTCTGGCTTGCTTAGCAGAAGTTCAGATGATCTGCACAGCCCACCCTTTCCACTGCCAACATTTTTCACTGGGCTGTCCATCTGCCAACCACCTGTGGTGTCCACATTTGTGAGTGTCTTGTACCACCACACCCTCCTTTGGGTGGCCTTCCCATTAGCTGCCTGGAACCCATAATTTCATTTAAAACATATACATTCAGGTAGCTTTCAAACTGAAGAATTAAAGAAATAAGGAAATGATACCCTGCTAGTATACTTGCCCAATACTAAAGAAAATGGGGTTTCTGAGGTCTATGTCCACAGCTTTGTGCTAAGGATATGAGTAATCCTAATGTGACCATTCTGGTATTTGAAATCAAGGGCAAGTGGAGCAGAGCCTGGGTACACTGGACTTTCAGAGATGAAACCTTCATTGGCTGGGAAGGATGATGTTCATGGAGAAAAGAGCTTTTTTTCCTCAATATTCCATATTTATTCACTTATCAGGTGAAACCCTACACTGAATTCAGTCTCCATTTTCCAATCCCCAAGTTACCAGTTTTTCTTAGAGTATGTTGTTAGAGTCAGACAAATGTTTATAGTGATATAGGGCTGGATTAAGATATGCAAAATTGGCCAGGAAGCACACAGGTTAATACAGAAATGCATTGTTTTGAGTCCCACTGTTTTTGGCAGAGCCCTGCCTCAGTTTTGCATACTGCCCCTTTGGTCTACAGGGCAGACAGTCTTGGTTACCTGTTTCTCATCTGCATCTGTCTGTTCACTGGCTTTAGCCTTTGAGTTAGCTTAGAGGGAAGAGATGTTGTCTTTTCAGTCTAAATTTTCAGAAAATCTTCTGATTCATATTTATGGTTCCTAAATATTGGGAAATAATTGGTAGCGATGATGAATAAATTGGTAATGATGTAAGAATCATCTTCATGTATAAAAAACCAAATATAATAAAGCATATTATTCACTATATAATGTAATTGATAGCTTATCTGTGGGTTGAATGAGGCAGGACTCGTTGGCAAAAAAGTTCTGCAATTGGCCTAATTTAAAAATTGTATCACAGTGGATACTCAAAAGTGTTTCTGCTTGATTAACTGTCTAGAAGAGATGTCACATCTAGTAAGCAGAAGAGAGAGATGTAAGGAAAGCAGGAAAAGAGATGTAATGTGTGCAGTGACAACATAACATTCACTGCTAAAATTTCAGGAAGCTACAATTTAGGGTCATCTTCAACTTTTATCAGATCCAACACAGAGCAGAGCACCAACAACGTAAAAAGTCACCTGAGCCACCTTTTGCCTTGACTGTGAGCTCTGTGCTGTGTCCTTCACTGAGGAGCGTCGGCATTGTGATGTTAGTGTGTGTCTGGCTTTAGTTCTGCACCTTGCTGGATCAAATGGTATCTTAAAAGTGACTTTAGCAATTCCTTTAAGGACAATGGATTAAAGTAGTGCTGACAGTAGTTCTAGCAGCAGGGCAGTGATGCAGCAGGCTGCAGGCTCCAAGACTGTGATAGCCCAATTCATCGTCAAGTCCATAGTGACCCAGTAAACCCTCTACTACTGTCCTACATTCTGCTGAATGCTGCTGTGCTTGTGATGTTGAGCTCATTGGTAATCCATAGTTTACTTTTTAACTTTAAATGTGTAACTAAGTAGAAAAAATTCTCCAGTTATTTTAAAGCTAAGTATGTTACATAAGTATTTTTGGGCCATGTTTAAAGAGGCTAGGTACCCCTGAGCTGTGAAAAAAGACAGAAAATAGGAGCATGACGCTATAAAGGCAGATGTAGTCCACTTAGTATGCAAAGCAGGCACTGTTAAAGACGTATTTTCAAAGGAACGCACATTGTGTGTTTGCAAGCAAGCGTCAGTCCAGCTAAAAAAGATTTTGCCACCTTACGTTTGCCAAAGTGTTTGTGTTTTCCTTTCTTTGAAAGCTTGGCATTCATTGTGTTCAAACAGCTTGGAGCTCACTGCAGAATAAAGAACAGCCTCCTTAGCATGGATGAGGTCTTTCTGTGAGCTAAGCAAAAGAGGCGAACTTAAAATCCTGGCACCTAATTTTTATGTATCATGGGCAACTGCAAGAATGGAGTACAACAAAGCAGTCCTTGGAGCTTGTCTTTAGCAAAAGTAATGAGTGGATCGCTCTATAAAGGGCTACTCAGTAAGGGAACATGGATTAAAATCAAATTTAGCAGACTAAAATGAGGGTTATGCTGTGAGGAAATTAACATGGTTTGCTTTGTACTTTATAATATACCTTTGTGATGCTATGCAATATTCATTGCATTATAGGTATAGCTTTTAGTAAAACCATTTGAAATTTAAAAATCTCTCCAGATATGCTAGGCCCTCCATACTTATATTAAGTAATTTGAATTCTAGGTGTCTGGAGGGTCTAGGTAGCCCTGATATGTAAAAAGGGGTATGAAATGAGAGCTTGGTGTTAAAAAGGCAGATGGTGACATGTATAAACAAAAATCAAAATGTGATTTTTGGAAACAAATATGGTGTTTACCTTTTTATTCTTTTGATACGCTTGCAGTTTCCAATTTATTTTGCTTATGCTTTGTGAATGTGTGATGGGATGTTTCAAATCCCATGCTAGCTTGTGTGACCTGAAAGAACACCTTTTTTTACAAGTCTAGACAGAAGAGAGAATGGCCTCAGTGGTGCCTTGCTGGCTGGACACTCACAGTCAGACTACCCCTGCCCTTATCAGTTTCGGACTCTATTTAAAACAAAACGCCATTCCTTCTCTCCTTGCATCAAACCTAAACATCTTCTGCAGCTTCTGTGACCAGCAATGGCATGTTCATATATTTCAGTAGATAGCTGAGGAAGTGGTATGACTGAGGCAATGGTGTCAGTTCCTGATTTACAGGGATGGCCATCAGAGTTTAGATATAGTCCCTTCTCAGAACTGCATTACCCTTGGAAGAGTTGAAATAAAATTAGTGCAGGCAGCCTCACTTATTGTGAGTTCTGACCTTCAGATGCTGTTATAATTTCTTAGATTTTCTACAGGTAAGGAAACCAGCAATGAGTCTCATTAACAGCTGCCTGCGAAGCTGAAGTGTGAGAGAGCCTTTTAGGAGTTGAATTGTCTGCTGAGACCTGTCAAATATCTGATAAAATACCCATTAATATGTTTTTGGTTATACAGCTTACTAATTTGTGGACTTCAAGCTTTAGACCCAACAACAACCAGATGTCTGGGTTACTAATTTTTTTCAGGCTATTTTCACCTGTAAGATCAGTTGAAACCAAATATGAAAGCCAAGACACCTTTGCAACCTCATCATCACTGAGATGCCCCAGTATTTCATGAAAGAGATAACTTATAACTTAAGCACCTAATTTCCTCAGAGGCTCTGGGCTATTCACAGTTGCTGGTTAGGTGCTTCCTTGCATCCCACACTGAGGCCCATGACACTCAGCCATAGGGGGTTTATAAATTTTGCCCTGTGACTCTTATAAGTCTTTCCTCTTAGGAACTTCTGGAGATTATGCCTCAGGATGGCAGAGTGCAGGAAGTGAGGAATTTGATCCCTATGCTGAAACTTCAAGCTAGTTCCAGCAGTCCATCAGCAGAATAATTAGGATCCCATATCTCATGCAAAAATTACTTCTTTTCTTCCATTTTTCATACACTGGTTTTCCTCACAATATACGACTCTGGCCCAAACGGTTGTGTGAGAATGCATGAAGGTGAAATATGTGTGTCACACATTCTAGAGAATATGAGCATAGGGTTTGTTAATAACCATTTCTTCTTTAATCGACCTGAAGGCAACCAACAACACCTCAGTTACTAGGAAAGACTGAGGTTACGGGGCCTATTTAGCCTGGAGAAAAGCAGTGGACCTTACAAATGCCTATAAGTATGTGAAGGGAGGGTGCCAAGAAGATGGAGACAGGCTCTTCTCAGTGGTGCCAAGCAATAGGAGAAGAGGCAATGGGCAGGAACTGATGCACAGGAAGTTCCCCCTAAATATGAGGACAAACTTCTTTAGTCTGTGTGTGACTCTGCACTGGAACATGTTGGCCAGAGAGATTGTGGAGTCTCCCTCTTTGGAGATATTCAAGAACCATCTGGATGCAATTCTGTGCAATATGCTCTAAGGATGACCCTGCTTGAACAGGGAGGTTGAAGCAGATGATCCTCTGTGTTCCTTTCCAACCTGAACCATTCTGTGATTCTGTGTACTGGGGAAAGTGTTATGAACTAATGATTTGACTCAAAGCTATTTGTGATTTAATGGTCACATCGGGTGCCAGTAACCTTCTGCCCTGCTATGTTTTTATACTACTTTTACTGTTGGTGATCTTTCAAAAAATAGTAGCAATAAAAATTAAAATAATAATAAAGTGGCAGATGGTGTACTCATCACTTTCCAGCACTGAACAAATGGCTCAAATTAGTCATAGAGTGGAAATCAAGAATAGGAGAATTTTACCATTAGCTCAGGGGCACAGCAAGGATGATGACCTGCAGGATCAGATTATTTGCCCAAGCAGATCAGAAATGCTGAGGTAGGTAATTTTTATGGGGGCAGTTGCACCCTGAATGGTGTGAGACCTACCAGCAGCTCTAGTCCTATCCAGGCATGGCTTTCAGCAGCAGGGCTGATCCTCAGCAGCTGGCACCACAGTCTCTTCTGCTTGGCATTTTCTGTTTCACATGCTACGGTACAGAGCGCAGCAACTTTGCAGTACTTGGACTTGAATGCCTTTTGTCAGCTCCATCTATCTTGTAGTGTTTACATAAAGCTCAGGGAGGAGGAGAGTCCCTCTGGAAATAAAGCTTACTGTTTCATTTGCCCCAAAGCAGTGCAAAATCTCTGGAGTGAGGGCTCTGCCCCACCACAAAATACTTGTGGGATCCCTGGGTAGCTGCCAAAAGTCCTAGTTATTTGTAGGAGGCAATTGAGAATACTGCTGAAGTGTTAGCCTTTAAAAATGCATCAGAAGCATTTTTTCGTCCATCACATGGCTATTGCTAAACTCTCCATGTATGGATGTTCAATATGATCCAATTTGCAAGCTGCCCAGTCTCAGCTGAGGGCGTGTTGGCTTTGTCTTATTGTGGAAGAGAGAAGTAGACATTAGGAGGCCTGGCTTTGTCAAGGGACACTGCAAAACTTCTTATGAGTTTCAGACTCAGTGTCTTTTTGTTTTTATTAACTTTTTTAAATGAGTATTGGTTAAGCACTGAGAAATGTCCTGAAACAGCTACTTATAAATCTAATTTTATGTTAACTATGACCCAAATTACAGATTTTAGCATGTTTGGGTAGATAGATGCAATACAAAAATGCTATCAATTGGAACAGGTGTACGTCAAAATATTTTCCAAGCAGTCACTGACAGGCTAAGGAAAAGCAGCAGAGTATATTGAAGGATTTTCCTCCTCTCTTTTTTTTTTCTTTGGATTTTTTTTTCATTACGGTAGAATCTTGCAGTCTCAAAGCAAGGAGGCTTTGTTGTTGTTTGTAACTGAGAGACAGAGCCAACATTAACAGAAAGAAATGCTTCTTTATTTATGTTTATGGAACTCAGCAGAAGAAAATGGACAGTAAAGCAAATGGTGTGACTGAAATTAAATAAGTCCCAGTTCAACAAATTGAAAATTACTTGCCTGCTTAATTCTTGTTTTTCCCCTGGAAAGGTCCCTTGCTCTCCATGCTTATCTCCAGTGCTGTACAGACAGCCAGGGGAATTACTGTTAGTGGAAGGGGGCAGTTGTGCTGCCTGAATGAATTGGCTATTCCAGCATTAGAACAAGGCTGTAGTTTGGATTAGCAGGTCTGATAGCTCTTTGGCTGTGTTTTTATTATTCTCTCCTCCCCTTCAAAACAGCCTCTGTCATTATAGAAAACTACAACAAAGACATGTCATTCCTCAGATGAATAAGTTGTGTTAAAAATCTGTTTTGCTATAAGGAGGCATCTTTAGGGTAAGCACCTCAACTTATCTGATGATTTTATGTTATTTTGCTTTCCTTTTTTATTTTAAAATGCACTTCTTATTTTAAAAACTAATTAAGAAGCAATAACTTAGAGAGTATTACTTTGAGAAGGAAAGCTGCCACATTAAAAAAAGCCTGTAAAATCCAGTAAAGGGAAATTTAAAATATGTTGAGCCACACTGGCAGCAGAAACTGAAAATATTGAGATCCCTTTCCATCAAAATTTTAGACTTTTCAGATCAAAAGAGAAAAAGGCCATATGTTATGCAATGCATAATTCAGCCTTACATTCAATGTGTGTTCCTTGGGAAGTTGTCAGTTAGGGTGAAGTTTTTAGGAGTGACCTAGTTAGCTGCAATAGTTTTCATGTGTCATTAAAAAAAAAAAACCAACCAAACAAACAAACAAAAAAAAACCACGGAACAAAAAGCAAGAAATTACAGGAACAGCAGGGGACAGGAGTCTTCAAGTTATTTTTATATACTTGCAAGTGTGCTGGAAGATCCATAGATACTGAGGCTAAAAGAGACCTCAAAATTTAGTCTGATCTGCTATAAATCACAGGCCACAAAACTGCTCTCCTTTTACCCTTACTTCCATATGTAATTTGCAGAAAGTTGTTGAGTTTTGACTTAAACATATGAAAGCTGGTGAAGTCAGTCCTAACCAGTCTCCCTTTGTCTCTCCTTCAGTGTTTCGTCCCATGATTAGCTGTATCCACTGAGTAGAGTTTTTAAAAAGGGATTTTAATCCAGATATGTTTTCCAACAAACTGCAGGTGTGTGAGATAGCAGGCCTTGTCTTGCTTTCTTGTGCATGATTAGTTCTTGGTTACTACAGTGCTGTCCTAATTTAACAGCCAGCGGCTTGAGGACTTCTACTGTTGCTGCTGTGAAGTTACTCAGCAACCAGCCTTCTCATACCCTGCCACTGATGCCTGCCTTTTGTCTCCCTATACAGAAAATCCTGACCATGATCCCGACTGAAGAGGAAAAGCAAAAGATCCAGGAGGCACAGCTGGCGAATCCCGATGTCCCCCTGGGCAGCGCCGAGCAGTTCCTTCTCACCCTCTCCTCCATCAGTGAACTTTCCGCCAGGCTCCAGCTCTGGGCTTTCAAGATGGACTACGAGATAGTGGAAAAGGTGAGGGGAAGCAGGGGGGCAGGGGTGGAGACTCCTCCAAGGCTTTGCTTAATCTTTCCCTGACCTTGTTATTATATGAGCATGTATTTTGAGGAAATGGTAAATGGGTCGCTTTTGTTTCAGTGTCCAACCAGGAAACAGCTAAAATGATCCTTCATAATCTATTCCTTCTATAAAAGAAATTAGAGATTATTTCTTCCTTCCTTTAATTAGTAGATAATGATATTGAAACAAATAAGAGGGCTAAATCTTGACCACATCTTCTCCAGATGTTGTTATTCAGGAAATTCTTACTTCAGAGCAATGAGAATTTTTCTTTGGTCGAAGATTAAGTGAAGACTACAGTATTCAATCTTATATTGTAAAATGAGAGTATTGATCTTACACATTTTAACTAAGAAAAACACCATCCATTAAAGGGTTTTTTCTGTTTATACTTCTCGAAATTCTAAATAAAAGATAAGACATCCCTCAGGAGTGTTATGTTCAGTTAAGTCATAGACAGTTGTTGCCACCTTTTCCATGAATGGCGTTCATTCAGAGAACACTATAATACTGTGAGTTGTCTGTCAATTATGATGAATCACAGACAAAAATATCAAAAAGAGAGTGTAAAATTTTGGTGCATAGATGAAAGAGAATGAAACCATGTAGGCGATTTCACAGTACTTGCTGCCTTTCACAAGGTCTTTCAAGAATCTGTCCACTGCAGCCTTCTTCTGACTGCACTTATGGTGCATACCCCATGCATTGCTCTTAAAGCAGCTCTCTGCTGTATGTATTAGTTTTGTATCTGTATCTGTACACAAATTTGTGCATTGAGAGATCGGTATACCTTTGTGTGATACTCATTTTGAGAAGTGGGACATGCTTGTGAAAATGCCTTATGTTTGCCTAGGAATGGATATTTAACAAGTTGTAGAGAAGTGGATTGATTTTCAGATGATACTGTCAAGATTACTCATCCTCTGCTTCATTTTCTTAGATTTTAAAAAATGCAATCACATAATATTAAGGATTTTTTAGTTTTTATTTTTTTGTCTTAGCCATTTACATTTCTGACTTGTACAACAAAATACTTGTATTTGGTATGAATACTTTCTTGCCATTTTTGTTTTGGTTTTTTCGTTTGTTTTTTTTTTTTAACTCTGGTGCAGCTAGCTATTTATCTTGCTTTGAAGTTACCACAAGGCTAAATTGTACCTTTCATGTAAGCTGAGTTAGCTGTAGCTGTTAATTTCTGCATATACCTAGAATTTCTAGAGTCTTCTAAATCAAAAAGTAACATTTGAAGCACTGCTGAAAGCTAAAGAAATTCGGATAGTTTTCCTGATGCTTTGCCTATAATGGTTATGCCACAAAGTAAGTTAACAAGTTGCCAGCTAAAATACATGTAGAATGGATGCTAGTACAAAATATCTCAAATATTTAAATTACTCAAAGAAGCAATAGCTGGAGTTAAGATAGAAACAATATTTTTATCCCTATTGAAAAGTAGATAGGACCAAGTGCAGTACTTATTATGAAATGGTAGAGGAAATGACATGATAATTCTGATAAAATAAGAGGAGCATGTGATAATAAGCCCAGCAGACAAGCACAGATAGGACAGACAGGTTGGGTCTTCGTTGGGTGAAGAGGAAGATACAGGATCAGACATGAGGGCTACAAGAGAGAGTGAGCACTTCTCCAGTAACAAAAGCTTAAAGTCAGAGTTTAAGTTCCAGGTAACCAATAAATGTGCATGTTATTTAGACTGAGATAAGCATGTTCAAATTTAAGAAATGAAGTAATTTGCATTAGTGATTCTGATAATGAGTCCCATGAGCTGCTAATATTCTTCTGTTCTTGAAACTATATTTCTGACGAAAATCTATCCCAGCATCTGCTTGATTTTTTTAAAAATCTATTTTAAAATAAGGAAAAGTCACAGCAATTCAGAATGTTTATTGTTTATCAAGTCACACATATATTTTATGTAAGAAATTAATGAACCTTGGTATTATTTCCATGAGGCTGAAATTTTTAGGTGGTCAGTGATATCAACAGTGTGAAATACCTGAGTTGTTGATGTAAGACCAAGGTTCTCATACATTAGAACATACTTCTGCTCATCTGCAAGGAACAGAGTTTTGCCTAAGTAGGTCTTAGTTTCATGTCTGATAACCTGAAAGAAAAGAGTATGAATTGTTCAAGAAATGGGTTAAGTGATATATTGTTTATGTTCATGAGATGCTTTCCAGGCATAGTGAATGAAGTCGTCTTTCTTGGCTTGAATTTAATAACTAAATCAAGTCAGGATACATTTGTAGGGAGCATCCTCAGACTGTGAGGGGCTGAACTGAATGAATGTTCATTCTTTGCTCTCTACAGAAAATTAAAAGGAAAACCCTTTCCAAATGGTTTGTTTGATAATGTGTATACTGTTTTAAATGTTAACATAAGTACCTACTGAAAGTCATTAGTGGAACAATAATTTTTTTCAGCTTTATTTTGGTATTATAGTGTAAAGGCATAGACAAAGAGGTAGAGTTTTAACTTTAAAACTTGATTTTCAGACTTCTGATTGCTCTGAAAAATTACACTGTTACTATTCATTCTTTGTACTGAACTATTTATGATGCAAATGCTGTCAAATTTCATTATCTCAAAGAGAATTTAAAGATCTAAGAAAAAGGAACAGAAACTTTGGTTGTCCTAAATAAGTGGGGGTTTTTTATTAAGATTGCTGCAGGCAAATACATCCTTACTGCTGACAACTTTAAAGGATCATAAATTAATGTAAGCAGGTGTTGAAATGAGACAAGTAGAACTGGTTAAAAAAAAAAAAAAAAAAAAGGCTTAGTTCAGTTTCTCTTTTGAGAAGAAAGATTACTCCTGACTCTAATCTTCCTGGAGACAGAAATAAGTGTTCAAAAAAATTGTACTTCTGAGTGATGCTTAAATTGTCTGAAAATTTTACCAAGTGCATCAGAGCTTTTTAAGCTTTGCGGTAGGATCTTGATACTTTTCGTTGTTTTAGAAGAATGTGTTACTTTATGCAGGCTGGTCCTGATTAAATGAAAATATAGGAAGTTACATATTGGTCATCTCAAAATTCCCATCTCAACCAAGTTTTTTCCCCCTCCCAGAAAAGCATGCACATGGACTTTTGTAGGTGCAGGAAGCTAAACTTATTAGTAGTATAGCAGGTTGGTAAATGATGCATGTATCAGATTAGCTCCACAGAACGTGTGGTATGTTCTCCCTGTCCCAGGACCCCTGGTTTCATTGCACACATATAGTTGAGTTCATTTGTGCATGTATGTCAGACATTTAGTAGGCATTATCAGATGTCTTGCAAACAGAAGTTCTGGACCAATCCTCAAATTTCATTCAAACATAATCTGTAGGTGAAAAAATGTGTTATCCAAGGATATGAGATATCTCTGTCTTATATATCCACTCTCTTTAGGTAGAAGGTGAGCTTTACAGGAAGCAAGAATAGGTACTTTTTCTGATTATTCAGTATCTTGCACACTATTTTTTTAAATTGTTTTTTAATCCTACAATAAAGTAACAAAGAATAATCATAAATAGGTACTATATGCAAGAAAGTCTAAGCTCAGATAACTTGCCCTAAAATAGCTTAATGAAGGGCTCACTAAGGCCTGCTTTGGAAGCCTTTTATGCTACCTTCATATTTACCTTGAAAATGTTTTAAGTTAAACTTTTAAGAATGTATTTTTAACAGGTTAAAAATTGATCCAAATAAAATAGGTCAAAAGCCTGTAGGAGAAGCAGAGCAGTTTGATTCATCCCAAATAATTCAACAAAACAAACTGAATCAATCTTGACTTTAAAGCAAGTCAAAGAATTCTGTTTCTCAATTTTATTTCAACTTGATAAAGCCTTGGGTTATTTAGCACCCCTCCTCTAATGTATAAATTACCTAGCTCACTATCCCATCTCTTCATTTGTCTTGATTTTACCATATTCTTTTCAAGAGATTCATTTTTCTGAGGTGACTATAAATGTATGTTTCATTCATCTTTTATGGTGAAATATCACTACAGGTTTTGAAGGTCCCATTGTATGTCTCCAAGGGAGTGAAGTTCTCAGTTATTTTGCCTCTTAGTCTAATATAATAGCATAATTTTGGCTTCTTGGCTCATAAAGAGTATGAAAAATTTGTGAGATTGGGAAAAAAGGTCTCCCTGCATATGTCAGGGGATTTGGAACTAAATGATTTTTAAGATCTTTTCCAACACAAACCATTCTATAATTCTGTGAAAAGAATGCTGCTCATGGATGCTTAGGATGGCGTTTGGAGATAGAAACAATGTGAACTGTTACTGTGCATACAAAATAAATAACCCTGGGCCTCACACAGAGACATAGAAATAAGCTCTGTCAACTCAATTACCCTCACCCTCTTCCTTTGAACTCTCTGGTGTAGTTCGCTTCCCGAGGTAATGGAACAGAATTTATGTTTTCAAGCCTTATCAGTTTACATACCTATACTCAGATAACATGCATGGACAGAACATGCATTAGGTTAAAAGATTAAAATGAGAATATTTATAAAGCTTGATGTTTACAGCAGGGGCTTTTTTCGGTTTTAAATTTGCACAAGCACAAAACCATATCCAAAACTCTGAGGTGGCCATCATTTGAAGAAAGCTGTAGGGTCAGGCTAGCAATGTCAAGTCAGCCAGATTTCTAACCTTTTTTGTTTGTTTTTCAAAGACTGGGAAAAGTAGTTTTAAGAAGCTTTTTTATCAGTTGGGACATGGGGGTGTTTATGCATCTGACTCAAATGCAGCAGCTCCTTCTTTGATTCTCTCTCCTGTTTGGAATCACAGGATAATCCCCAGGACAAGTAAGGCAATTGCATACGTAAAGGAGCAGCATTAGGAAAGTATTTTATGTTTTTTTTTTGCTGTCCTTGCATGTGATTTATTTGCTGGAACATGGAAGAAAGCCAGCACACATGGCCAGTTTACACCCTGCAAGACGCCAGTTCAGGAACTTTTTGCAGTAATTAATCTAAACCATAGAATTAAAAACTAGACAACTGCAGCCTTCACTTTCTTCTTTCTGTTCTCATGACAGGAAGTTGCAGAACCACTGCTAGACCTGAAGGAAGGAATGGACCAACTGGAGCACAATAAAACTTTGGGATTCATCCTCTCTACTCTACTAGCTATTGGGAACTTTCTGAATGGAACCAACGTAAGCCTGCTGTCCCAGCATTTCCCCTGCAGCTTTTTCCTTCAAAAAAACAGAAGTCAAAACCATTATGATAATTGCTACACACTATTTATTTTGTACCAGAAAAGTAGTTTAGAAAACAGAACCTGCTTTTTAATGTGTGTTAGGGTACTCTTTGCCTCTTTCAGCATAATCTGAAGGAAATGCAGAGCTAGGCACTCTTCTAGTGTAACTTCCTTAAATTTAATGTTGATGCTCCCCATTCAAATTGTGAGAACTGTGTCATCAGTCATTTCACTCCAGATGGATTGATTTTAGGCCTAGTCTTCAGCAAGTTAAAAATGAATTAAAGCAATAAGTTTCTTCTCCCACTGGATTCCTCTTCTTTCCTTCTGCCCCTTCTTGGTCATCATTTTTGCCTACTAATCTGCATGTGAAGGAGTAAACATTTTTATTTTTAATTTCCTCCTTTTTTTCCCCCTTTCAGGCCAAAGCTTTTGAGTTAAGCTACCTCGAGAAGGTTCCAGAAGTCAAGGACACAGTGCACAAACAGTCCCTGCTGCACCATGTCTGCACTATGGTGGTGGAAAAGTTCCCAGACAGCACTGATCTGTATTCAGAGATCGGGGCCATCACTAGGTCAGCCAAGGTATGTCCAGTGGGTAAATACATCTATATGTACGTTTTTATAACACACCTTAAAAGTTAAATATTTAAGATTTTATTTTATTCTTTGATTTTTTTTGTTCCTCCCTGGTTGCAGCACTGTTTATAAATGCGGATTCATTGTGTCATTTGCACTTAATTTCAAAGATGCCAGTACTCCCTCTTCTGAACTTTATTTCTGCCTGTCAGGTTCCCTCATCAATGCATTATTAGACAGACATTAGTTATGACATTCTTAATGTATGTAACTATTAGGAACTATTTTTAAATTAAAATTTTATTTCACCAGTATCTTCAAATATGGTTTTTTTGTTGTTTTTGGGTATCTCTTTTTTAAGGCAGATGTCTGATTGTATTTTAAGGGCAATGAACAGAATGAATTTTTTGCTAATTGTTTCCAGAATTAAAGTGTCCTTGAAACACTTTGTTTGACTCATAGAATCACAGAATGGTTGGACCTGAGAGGGACACCAGCAGATCATTTAGTCCAACTCCCCACTAAAGCAGGTTCACCTAGAGTAGGTCACAGAAGATCACATCTAGGTGGGTTTTGAATATCTACAGATGAGGGGACTCCACAGCCTTTCTGGGCAGCCTATTCCACTGCTCTGTCACCCTCAAAGTAAAGAAGTTTTCTACTTTTTAGTGCTCGTCTTTTCTGTCCTCCTCCTGAAAATAATTTTGATTATTAGGAGTTAAAGGAAATAAACAGATATAAAGGAAACTTGTGGCAGCTCCTATTTTCAAAAAATTATAATCTCCTGGTTAATGCATAGCTCTGGTCAATGGCTCAATGTGGTATGCAGGTTATTTATAGTTGCTGCTAGCAAGCATGATAGAAACACTGTAAACTCACTCTTGGAGCTCACAGAGTGTGAGATTTCATGAATGACCCTTAAAAACAGTACAATACTCGATTAATGTAGTAAACATGGGAGATAGCAGACATAAAAATTCTGTTTAGGAGTCATTTCTCATGTGGAAATGGAAATAATTACAGCAGATAATACTAGTATACATCTCTTCCAGTGTCTTGATTCAGACATTGGACAATACCAGCTGCTTGAAAAAAGATCACAAGAAGCTTCTAAGGAGGAGGAGAAGGATTTCTCCTAGAAAAATGTTATTTCATGAGCCATAATTCTCATTATGTTCATCAAATAGAGGAGTGATTTCTTTTCCACAGGCCACCTTGTTTGGATGTTGAGGGGGAAAAAAACCCCTGCATAATAAAATTTTTTTAAAAACTGCAAAAATCAAATGTTATTTTGACTCCAAGTTTAGTTCTTGTGACAATGAATTCATAATCTATTTTTGTCTACTATTGAATTTGCCAATTTCAGGATTTACTGTCTGAATATACTGAACATTTTTATCTCTCTATTTAACAGAATAACTTAGGTTGGAAAGGATCTCTGAAGGTCGTCTCATTCATCACCTTTGTCAGTGTAGGACGACATTAAACTAGGCTGCTCAGATCCTTGTCTAAGTCTTGAATGATCCTTTTACATCTTTTTTTATGAGACCTTTTCCACACTTTTCCTCCATCTTACCTTTTGGAGTGGGTTAAACAATAGTAAGCACAGTATTCCAGACTCTCCTTATAACTGTTATATGCTTACTGTGTTTGTCCGTTCTGCTTTTGCAGTCTTTTGTTAGATGTTCTGTTTCTTTGTGGTTTTTTGACTGTTGCTATCCTTTGGACACCCGTTGTCTTTGGGCAGTTCACAAGGACATCCAGTCAGCCTCCTGAGCTGATCAAGCAATTCAGAACTCGGCCCACTGCACAAAGGAGTCCAATACTGCCTGCAGTGTGCCCTTCGTTGCCATCTACAGTAATGACTGCGATCTGCTGAAGCAGATCTACTGTTTATCTCTCAAACCCCTAATAATCTTCAGTCAGGACTAATCTGAAAAATTTCTTGCCATCTGTAGATTTTACCCTCTCAATGTGCTTCCTCATTTCCAGATAATTTTGAAATACAAAGTGCTAACTATGAGACACCTCCTGTTAACCCTATCATCAAATGAGAATCAATGTGTATTCCTTCTTTTCTTTTGCTCTCTTAACCTCACACTTCATAGGTGGCCTCTCGTGAGGCTCTTGTAAAGATTTTGAAATCTAATTTTCTTTTCACTATATACAGAATATAGTGATTATTTTGATGTATTAAGTTTCATGTTATTCATCCGTTCAGCCAGTTTACCAGATATAGTAATAAAACCTGGACCTCTGCATCAACCTTGCTGCTTTTCTAAGGAAACTTTTGGCTGAGTCTCCAAGTTACTAAGTGCAGTTTCATACATATTCATAGTCATTTTAACCAGTGGCTCAATTTCTTTATTTAAATCGCTGTCAGAAATCTTGTATTCCACTTGTTTACTGCTGTGTAAGATATCATCCTACTCCAACACATTTGTTTCTGCTAAAAAGCTTTCAAACCTTGCTATTAGTTCACATCTATTCAAAAATGTAATACAGAAGAATGAAAGCAGGAACCAGAATAGGTTTCTTCCCAACATCCTCTGTGGTGAAGCTGGATGAAAAGAAGTAATCTTGCTTTCCTTTTCTAACTTTTATCTTCCTCAGTTTCTTTCATCCCCAGTGATTCTGGACCTCCTACATATTTTCTTTTTTCATTTATACCATAAAGGAATTTGTGGCTTTTGTTTTATATCCTTAGATATTTTCTCTTTGGATTCCATCTCTTCTCCTAGTTTTCCTCTTGTAAGCCTATGTTTAGACTGGTTTATTGCCTTCAGTGAGGTTAGTTTCACATGTTTGAAAGATTTTAACTTTTTTATGGTTTTGTTTCTAATTTGAGTGATTCTTCTCTCCTAACATTTAGGTGTATTACTTTCTCATTTCCCACTACTTCTCTTTGTTAAGGAGTTATTTCACTTTTTTTTTTTTACATTGGGACAAAGTTAATCACTGAAATGATATTACCATAAAAGAGAAGAGCCTTTGTTTTCCAAAATCCTTACCACTGTGTGTGATGTACTCTCAAGTGAATCTTCTATTTTTCAGTCATAAAAAGTGGAAGAAAGCTTAACCCACTGCTGTCACTTATAAAAAATTTTAGGTCTAAGAGCATGCAAAATTGAGCACAGTCTTTCACTCTGTGGTTGCTGATCTAGTGGCCCTGCCCAAAGCGGATGAAATTCTAAAAAGGCCAGACAAAATCACATTAAGAGAAATTATAGCCTTAACCTTCCCCATGACGCCCAAGGTCTCCCTCTTTGGGATGTTCCTGCATGTGTTATACCACTGATGGATTACTGTAACAAGCTCTATTCCCACTTGATCGTAGCTGCCACAAATCAAAGAGTTAGGATGTGGAAGCCATCCAAGCTGCCCTTTTTAAGGGAATGTTCACAGACAAGGCGAAATCTTGGTTTAGGAAAGCTGACAGGAAAGAAGAATTAATATTTCACTGTGGATTAGGCTGTATTTTGAGCTCCATTTTGTCTACAAACATCTTTCAGAAACCACAAAGGCTAAACAATTTCCATCCTGTAGATAAACAAAGATGCCCCTTCCCCTGAGATGCACATTGTATGAGAATTTCCTGAGCCTTTGTTCCTGAAAGAAATATCCATAAAGAAAAAAATAGGCTGCCTCACCAAAAAGTAGTTAGAAAGACCAGAAATAAAATGGTATAGTTATTGTAAAACTTGTGGCTTTTTATTAAGGAATGAAGTCTTAAATGGCAACAAAAAAAGCATAGGACAAGTGAAAAAAAACTACAAAAAATAGAATTCAAGATAAATAAAAGTATGAAATCATGCATGGTGTTGATTGTTTAGTATCCCATGATTAAAATCATGTGTCCTTTTTTCTTTTTTAACGTATTTTATTTTTTTCACTGAATTTGTACCAGAACTGATGTGCCTAATACTGAACCAGACCCACAGACTTCTGAAATTAAACTCAGTGTTGGTCCTAGAAGTTTCCTTAAGAAGGAGTTGCATCAGCACCCCTATCTTCTCTGTTAGCAAATAAAAAAATATATCGTTATTAAAATATTCAGCTTCTCTCTCTAACCCATAAACATTTTCCCTGTGCATCTGAAAGCTGGCCAGATCCATAGGGTAAACTAGGAATTGTCATTTTCTTCCCCTGATTTTATTTTACTTACAAGATGTCAAACTGTCCAGTTTTTAACGCCTGCAGCAAGACACCTGGATTAGGTGTGGATACTAGGCAGTGGAGAAGCAGGCAGCTTCTAAAAATAAGCCATAGGAAATGTTAGCAACATAGGGAAAGGGGCAAGGACTGCTGATAGGAAAGAACTTAGGATGAGACTAAGGCATACACAGGGGAGAAGGAAGCCTGCAGCTGCCCTCCAAGGGACTTGTCAGGAAGCTATGGGGAGAAAGGAGGTGGATGGCACAGAAGTCCCATTTGGCATACTGTAGCTTCTGCCTAATATACTAGAAAGCAAAGAAAGGAGAAAAAAATTAATAAAAAAATTCTGCCTCCTGTACCCTTCCAGTAGGGTTTCTCTTGTCTTACTTGACAGGAAGTATTTGTGTGCAGTTATCATCAAGTATGTTTTCCCTACATTATTTCAAACAAAAATAGATGCCAAAAGTCAAATTATTTTCCATGGGAAAAACAAAAAAGGTTGAGGAATGCAAAGTTTTTTACAGTTGTGTCATTCCTTGTGATGCCAGCAGCAAGGACTGCTGGCGCTGCCCCAGCTCCTGGCACGGGATAGCAGGAGCAGAGGTGAAGGCGGCAGCACAGGGTAAGGCAGATCCTTTTGGCTGCAGGGCATACTGGGGCAAGGGAGAAAGAGCTCCATGGCAAATAAGACTTTGAGGTTCTGTCTGAAAGAGAGCAAATGAGGTTTAACACATATGCCTAACAGCACTGCGGTGTTTCAGTAACATTCCAGGTGAAATGACAGCAGGATTTGTTGCAGGTGACACAACACCATCTGAAGAGACCTACATCACCACTTAGTGGTATTGCTTCTTTTTGTCCCACATTGTGGGAACTGCCATACAGCATCTGCAAAAAGATCCCATGTTAGTCTGTTTATTGTTTAATGAACTAAAATGCAGTGGAGATATATATAATTGGGTAAAATCATCTGGTCATACCTCAGTAAGCACCTCTGTCCTTTAATTTTTCATTAGTGTGTTGATTCAGTTGTTCTTGTTTCCAAAATTGTTTTTGCAGGATGCCACTTCTTGCCCTAGAATTAGAAATGTTTGGACAGAACCTCCTTTATATTTTTCTTGCTTTCAAGAGCTGGCATCTATTGCACTTGAAATGCGTGACCCACAGTGTGCAAGTTGGACTAGCATTGGTCTTGGGATAATTCTTGTGACACTCGGTGAAGGAAGCCAGTGTGGAAATATTAGAGGAGACAGAGTTTTGAATGTATGCCACAGAAGGTTGCTGCTCTCAGATGACAGTGTGTTTGCAAGGAGCAATTCTCAGAATTTCCTTTGGCGCTGAACCAGCTCAGGAAAAGAGGAAGATTTCATGTTCCGTGCCAGAACGCATCCCTGTAATAATGTGAGAATGAACGGTCTGACCCGAAATTATAAACAGCTCAGACTAGGCTGTAGTCTGTTGCAGAAATTATCTTGAACTTTGAAAAGAGAAAGCTTATGTCTGTGATTATGTATATCTTTCTATGATGTACGATAAAATAGTTGTCATTTTACTGTGAATTTAAGGCAACATTTCTCACTGTGAAAGCATTAATCTTCTTAATGCACCTTGTGACTACGATAAAAATGCAGAGATCCAGGTCTTCCTTAGAAAATACCTGGATTTTATATGTTCACCCTTAAAAAAAACAAGCTGTAGTAATAAACAATATCAAGCAATAAAAAACAAGGATACTGTGCATATGTAATTAGTTATTTACTGGCCTTCAGAACAAAGCTTTGGATATAGTGATTCTGAAAAGAAGTGCTTTTTAAGCACAAACCTCAGCTTCATCAGTTTCCACTCATTTATTTGTTAGGAGGTTTTTTACTTCAATCCAGTTCTGACACTTTTGACCCCTATCAAGGGCTGAATGCTAACACAGGAGGCAGGAAACGTGAGCGCAGCATCTTTGGCTTTAGGACAGTTTTGTACTCACAGTAGTGGGAGAGCTTAGCCCAAAGACTAGAGGAGATTTAGCTGGAAAAGAAAACGTGTGTGTAAAGCACATTCCAGCTGAGTGAATGCTGAAGAAAAATTACCTGTTATCTCACAGTGACTACATTTGTTTGTTGTGGATGGAACTGCATACCTGGAATTGTATATGCTGCCCTAGGGATTACATAGTGGAAGGCACTTTAGGATTGATCTCCTGCATTTAGTTCCCAATGTCACCTCAAAGCAGGCTTTCCTCTCTCTCCCAAAAAATAAGAAAGAGTGCAATTCCTGTGTTACCATGAGATATTTGAGGCCACAAAGAGAAATAAAATCCCAACCCAAAGACCAGAAAGGTTCCCTGATACATGTCCTGCCTGAATGATTGGAGCATGGTCTAGTATTTCATGAATGAGAAAGTTTAAAACTTGTATATGCAACAGGTGATATTAAATGTATGGGATGGAGTTGAACTTGAAAAAAAATAGGCCTTTTAAAGGACCAATTTTCATGGAACCTGAATGAGCAGGGGAGTCAATGCTCAGCCAGTTGATGAAGGTAGTAATTTTTGTGTCAGGTGGAAACTGGTGAGAAGTTATTTGGGCAGTAGATGTATCTCACAGTATTGAATTCTCAGCCCAGTGGAGTGAGAAACTTCGTAGAATTCTTTTTTTGGTGGTGTTGTTTTTGGCAAAGTCATCTGCTGCTATGGTAGCAAGCAGTAAATAATGATATAAAGTGATTAAAATGAGTGCTGGTGTTCCTGGCATGTGGTTGGAAGGTTTTATTCTTGGTCTGAGTGTCATTTGTGCAAAATATGGTGGTGCATCAAATTGAAAAACATATTTTTATTTTTAAAGTTGGCCATTAGTGACTTAGGAAAATAGTTTGCTGAGGCTCTGTATGGCTTGTGTCACGTAAATGAGTGTTTACATCCAATTTGCATATACTGTCTCTGGCTAGTCCACTCTGATGCAACAGTGTCTACAAAGGCACTTTTGAGAAGACTGAACGGTGGACCTAACAAGAGATTTCACAGATACTAATAGTTCTGAATATTTTTCAGCTTGTGTGATTGTGAATGGAGAGGAACCTGGCAGAAGAAAGGAGAAACATCAAATATATCTCAGAAGCATTTAGAAAGTTGCTTTTTCTAAATTGGTTTACAAATTAAAATAAACATTACTTAGTGTCTGAAAGAAAAGACATTTTTATTTTGCATAGTAGCCTAAGACCACTCATTCTTTTGCTTGAAGAAAAAAAAATAATTTTACAATTTGTAGCAAAAGGTAACAGAAAGCAGGACCATCAAACTGCATGTTTTTTACATATATATGCACTGAGGAGGAAGAAGAAGAATAATATATGTTTCCACCTCCTTGGGCCAGGCACAACATCCATATGCTGCTGTCCAGGAAGAAAGCCATAATGACTATTTCAGATTACTGCTTCCCTTTATTCAGGGGAGCATAGTTATAAAATAATGCCACAACAATACTTGTCTGGGTACATCCTATGCTGAGCTCTCCTGGAGCTACAACTCATCTGAATTCCTTCTTCGTCCCAGCATGACCCAGCTGCAGGCAAAAACTGGTGCATCTTTCAAGAAAGAAAGAATGAAAAAAAGGAATTATGTTTTTCTACCATTATGCAGCATTAATTCTTTTAGTAAAGTGTTGGAAATAAGAACATAAATAAGAAAGTGCAATCCATGATACCTTGGGAATGATATATGGACTTGCAAGGAGATAGTATGATATTATATATGCCTTTTCATGGGTTTTTTATGCATAATATGCTGAATAATTGTTGTTATTATTCTACACAAGTTCTTGTTCTCCTTATCGTAGGAAAACATAGTTGGCGAATCATTTCTCGTCGTTCTTATTAATGACACCCTAAACAGAACAAGAGACCTAGAGCAGACTGAAATGTCTGGAACAAAATTAGCACTGGTGAAATAACACTTCCCGAAATATCAGATGGAGTACCTGGTTGTATCTGAGAAAAATTGGACTTTTAATATTTCACATCTGGATATTTTTCTGTAACTATATTCCTTTCTGTCCACAAATCAGTGACCAAACACTAGAGAGTTGGCAGCCAGAGATTTCATGAAGGTTTGGCACATTCTTGCAGGCACAGTACAGTTTGCCTGTGGGGAATACATAGCTATATTACCCTATATCAGATTTCCTGCTTTACTCCTTCTAGCAGTTTACATCTTTGCTTGAGCACACCTGTGCTCCCCAGAGGTTTATTCTAGGAGATCTCAGATGGCATTCCCCTTATTACAGTCTCCTTAGGACTTCCCTAAGAGCTGAATTTTTGTTTATGCTTTAAAAATTCCTGTGTATCCCTTTGAACAAGTTCTCATCCACAGTCTCTGCAGGAACTTCCCACTCTTGTGAATGTGTTGACTGTTGGCAGATTTCAAGGGACTGGGAATTTGCCACATCTTTTCCCCTCAGACTTGTTGTTCTCAAAAAATATTTCTTGAATCTCTACAGGCCTGAATCTCTGAGCTTTCTGATAGATTAAAACTCATTCTCTTTTCAGTGAAAGCTGTCATAAAGTGTCATAAATTTAAATTTCTCAGCTGCAGGGACTGAGGGGCTTCCTCAGCTAGGTTGGATAATTCTTACTAACAAAAAGACCTAGACTTTGGCTTTTTTTTTCCTTAACAGGAATGCTAGTGTTTTTTCCCATGTGTGTTTTAGATATACCATCTGTGGAGAGCAGCAATGTGTTTATCATCAACAGTGAAAATATTGACCTGGAAAGGACTTTTTTTTTTAAAAAAACATATGCATCGATAGGGATATAAGGAAAGCAAAAACCCCACAGCTGCTCCGCCTGCAGGGCTTTTCTGAATAGCAGAATGGATCAAAGGATGTTTTTATTTCCTTGTGAAGAGGAAAAATTCATCACTTTATAAATCACAGCAAAAACAAATCAAATCAATACCAGGAGCTTTTTAATAATAACGCATTTCTTATGGCTATCCTCAGTATAGGTCTCAGCAGTGGATGCTGCACACAGCTAGGAAGAATGAAATAAAAGCTGTCTCTGACACTGGTTTTCATTTAGCATTAAGGAATTAACTGGGGTACGAGACTATAACATCCCAAGCACTGATATGTTTAGAATCTGAGAGCTACGTCTATGTTTTACAGCTTGAGTTCATCTGAACTGTGAAGTGGTATTATAAAATATTTTTTTCCTTTCTTCAGAATTCAAGAACATGTTGTATAGTTTTCTTTTTTCATCTGTTGTGTGCTATGGCTGGGTCGTTAATGCACTTTGTTCAGTTGTTAGCAACACATCCTGAATGTCTTCTGTAGACTATTGCGATTTGAACACCTTTTTTGGTTGACGAATAAAGGACAAGCTCTCCCTCATCTTCTGTGGAATGTGTTGGCTGGTATCCTGATGAGTGTTACTGTAGGATGCAATCAATTATTTTAATTTTGTTGAGAGACTTTCAAAGTCGTTACATGATCTTGTTACAAGCCAGTAAATCCGTAATGTATATCAAGGGATGAAAGTTAGTGCTGAGATAACTAAATAATACATACTTTCAATAAAGCTTTAAAAAATTCTGGCCTGTGAATTTTGTGATTAGAACTAGATCATCTATTAACAAGTCAATACATGACTAGGGAATGGATCCAAGTGCTTCCTAAAATGGAGAAGTGTTGGCAGGGTACAATGGTGAGCAGTAAACAGGGCATAAAAAGCTATGAGTAGTAGAGAAAAGGATTAAAAAAAAGAGAAAGTTTTGTATTACCTCAGAAAGAACTGAGTCATGCCGTTGCTTGGTGCAGACATAAAGTTATTAGTAAAGGAAAAAACACGTCACAATATTTTATTGTCCCTTCTTTAGCTGTTAGGCCTCCAGGACTAAAACCTGGGGTATTTCTTTGTTTTTTCAGTTTTGCTTACTAACATTACATGCCTAGACGTAGTGTGACAGAGAAAGCTATTTCTTTTTTATTTAGTAGTAATTAATAATGTGAATTAATGTTGTGCTGCCACTATATTGACCCTTCTTATACATACATTGCATTGTTCAGGTATCTAAATATATAATAGCCAGGTTTTCACTTCAAATGTTACCTTTTATTTTCCTTTCTCTTTTTTCAGGTTGACTTTGAACAACTCCAGGAAAACTTATGTCAGATGGAAAGACGGTGCAAAGCATCATGGGATCACCTTAAGGCTATAGCAAAGCATGAAATGAAGCCAAGCCTAAAACAAAAAATGTCTGAGTTCCTTAAAGACTGTGCAGAAAGAATCATAATCCTGAAGATTGTTCATAGAAGAATAATTAACAGGTACAAAATTACACTGGTAGCAGCAATACCTTGATAGTAAATGGATAAGATTATAAGTTATGACATCACAAATGTTTTTTAAATAAGTGTTTACTCCACATTCCAGCAAGAAACATTACCAAGTTGTATGTCATGCGTACTTTGTTATAGACTCCATTTAAGAGAGATCCCCACTCCAGAAATTTCTATATTTCTGATTGAAAGAAGCAATCTTCCAGACAATCATTTATTCCCAAGGTGCAATTACTGGGTCTTTTAACACCTACTCCCCAAAAGCTAGCAGCTTTATGTTTAAGTTGCTATATGTTCTGTTCATCCTTCCATGTTTTTGAAGGGGGTTGTCTTACTGTCTAATAAACAAGGACAGACTGTAAAAAAAAATGAAGTTTTAATGACAAATTTGTCATAGGCAGAAGTTGAAGCAAGCCTTGTACAATGAGTTCTTTTGTAGGCAGCACCACTCTTATTTGCAAGATCTACGACTATATGTTTTATACCTATGCAGATGAAGACAGAATTAAGATTCATCTCCTCAGGATTTGCAGCTGGGTTTAATGAAACTGCGAGAGATTTTCCAGCTTCTGGATAATTTCCAGATTGCTGTGGTCAAAATTAAGAACTGGATTCCAAATGATCCCAAATTTGTGGATATGCACTTGGAAGGCTGATTCAGCTCTTCTTTTGTTTTTGTAATGATTTGAGGTTTATGCCATAAGTAAGCAGAAATCCCAATTGCAGTGAAAGGGGTGTGAACACACTAGTTTCATGTTGTGTTTATCGTATGCATTCTACAAATAAGAAAAATATCATTTTTTCCCTATGATAGTCTGCAACTACTTCTATAGTTCTTGCAAATGTATTCTTGCCCTTGCATCTTTCTAAGATTGGGAAAACTTTTTATCATCAAGAATGTAGATGCAGTTAAAAGGGATTCCAATACATTTTGAAACATTCAGTGCGCTGTTGTAAATCACAAAGTATAGTAGTAAAAATTGCAAATACTGCAAAAGCTCTGAATGCCACAGAAGAAGTAAAACTCTGAATTGAGAGTATCCCAAACTAATTTACTTGGTAGATAATATAATTTTATGGTCAGTTTTGTGAACCAGAAATTCTTTCCTTCTTGTGTTTGCTAGCCTGTAAATCTGCATTCTTCTTGTCTAGGCTTTGCCCAACATCCTAATAGCCTCTTTGAAGTTGCTTAATTCAAATAAATAGAATTGAAACTTAATAAATATTTTTTCTATAACTGAAATTAAATTGGTCGTTCACGTGCCAAATTAGTCATATAAATTAGATGGAGTTCCATAAACATCTTATCTCCTGCATCGGCCTGGGAAAGTAGACGGGGATGAAGTTATCATAGGCTAGACTTTCATGGTTTTAATTATAAAACATACCAGTGTTATGCAAAGCATCCATGAAAATTCTGTAGCACAAAGGAAGTGATGGGAGCTAGTAAAGTAATAAATGGATTCAGTGAAATGTGCATTTTTTTCCCAGAGACCATCAATAAAGACTTTTTTTTTCCCTTTGTATTTATGAACTCATTGTTTTCCAGGTTTCACTCATTTTTGTTATTTATGGGCCATCCTCCCTACGCAATACGTGAAGTCAACATCAATAAGTTCTGCAAAATTATTAGTGAATTTGCTCTGGAATACCGCACCACCAGGGAACGAGTTCTGCAGCAAAAACAGAAACGAGCTAACCACAGGGAAAGAAACAAGACCAGAGGGAAAATGATAACAGATGTAAGTGGCAAAATGTTTCTCCCACAGCATGGATTTTCAAAACTTTCTTTCATTGAATATGATATACAAGGTGTTGCTACTCTCTTTTTATTCTTAGATGTTCTTCTACTGAAAGTAAGGAACTCCATTCTCTTAGAAGACAAAACTTGCAAGTCCTTGATTGTGTATATTTTCTGCTTCATACAAGTGTATAGGATGAGAACAAACTGAGATTAAGCATCAAAAAAGAGCTTCTCTGTGTTGCACAGAATATCTAGAAGACAGGAGCTGTCTGTACCTGATCAGCCAAGAATATGAAAAAGGAAAAAAGCCTAGAATTTGACTCCTAATTGAGAACATAATTTAAATTATGAATCATTGTAGCTACTTAAGTGATTACAACAAAACTTGGATGGAATTTTTCCCTCCATCTTTGGATATTCTAATATAGTCTTTAGTCTTGGGATTTTATATATTTTTATGTGTTTGTATATATATATATATATATATGCATGCACATGCAGCAATTTTTTTTCTTAACTTTGAAGAACAGAACAGACAATTTTATAGGAACAGAGTACTTTGGGGTTCTAAAAGAATGGACAAATTTATGTTCATAGTAGATGTTACCCCACAAACTTTTTGACTGTATGGTTGCATACTCATAAAATAAATTAAAATAAGATTATTTTTCTCAGCATAGTAAGTTCTAAAATCCCCTTGACTTTTTCTATCTTTTTTTTTTTTTTTTAAGGTTGATGTAGTTTAACTCAATCCAAATAAAGTTTTAAGAAGTGCCAGTACTTAATAAAAGTTTCCAGCTGTCTCAAAATTCAAATCTGGAGTCTCTATTAGATGCAAGTGGTTCATTGTATATGAAGTTATCCCTGCCTTTGGCATGAAAAGCCCTAAGCTGATTATAGTTTTATGGCTCAGGCAACATGGGTCAATATATAGAGATAGAGATATATATATCTATATATATATATGTATTGAAACTGGTATAAACTGAGATTGTATTTAAGTCATTGACTTATGATCATTTGTAGATCTTTCTTGGCAGTATCCTCTTTGCATTTGGAAATCTGCTCCATCTAGAGAAAATGTTAAACCTCTGTTACTATCAAAAGATTTTTCTTTTGGTCTAACCTCAGGTTAAGGAAGAGGCTCTGATTTTATACAAAGGATATAATATAGTCATACAAATTTTCAAAACTATGACTGGGGAATTTTCTAATATATTCTAGAGGAGCTAAAATACAGCATTGACCAGAGTTTGGTAAATTAAAATTTTCATTTCTTCAAATAGCTTTCATACTTTTTACTAGTTTAAGCAATATTGAGATGCAAAGAAATTGCTGTTTTCCTACTATATGATGTTATCTGTCCAGAAGAACTGGCCATGGCAGCACAGAAAGCTTCTCTGTTCCTGCAGCAAATGCTAGAGGGAAAGGAGATCTGATCTCTGACAGCTGGGTTCAGGAAGCAGAGAAATGGGACCCTTTCAAACCTGCAAAAGGCTCAGGCTTGACTACAAGTCAGCAAGGAGCAGAGATAATGGGACAACGGCTGTTTCTTGAAAATGAAGGAAAGGAGGCCTCAAGGCCTTTCCCAGAATAAAAGTATTATTGGAAGAAGATTTCTTGTTCAGTTCAAGATGCTGTTGAGATTTGGCAAGAATTAAATGCCATCTGACAGCTAGTGTTACACCTAAAAATATCTCGTAGGTCTTGAGAAAGGAAGCATTTTTTGCCTATCACTAATTTACAATTATAGAGCAGTCTTATTAGCTTAAAACCAAAAAGCCCACTGGAGTTAAAAAACAACACTCTTTAAAATTGCCCTAATAGGAGTGTTTTTAAGGGTGTTCTTTATGTGGCCATATAGTTATTTCTGAACTTGCTAAATCTCTTTAACCATAGCCCAATAATATGGCCTCATTTACCTTTCATTTGAATTGCAGTAGATGGTAAAACAGAATTAAAGTTGCATCAGACTGTTTGTCGTAGCATGCCTTGACAACTTCAAGGTTAGTTCTACCTCAAAACAAGTTTCCAAGTCAGCAGGATGGAAGATATTTATGTGTGAAGAATGATGAAAATGGGGAATTTTACTGTAGTCTTGTTTTGGCTGTGGTTTGTATCTGGTCTTGATTTTCTTAGTGTTTTATATCCAAAGGCATTGGTAAGGGAAGATGGATCAGTAATGCATTGACAGTGTGTTTAAGAGTTACAAAAAACTCATGGGAAAAAATTGAGGTCTTCACACTGGAAAGAAACTCTTTGTAGAAAGTAATTACAGTATGTAGTAGTCATGTGGGATTTTAATTTATGCTTTCGGTGGCCTAAAACTATTGTGCAGTTATTTGAAATTTACCTCTCTGTCCTTTTGGAAGTTTCCTCAGGATCTCATTGGTATCACCTTACAGTATATTGTTTTTAGGTGGATGGAGAGGGATTTTAGCAAAAGTGGGAAAAGAATAAGCCAGAACCAAACCAGTTCTTAACGAGAAGTCACGTATCTCTTAAACCTTGGTCCCCCCTGCAGTCTTGGAAGGCAGAGGGGTGCTGGCTCATTCGATGGAGAGGGTCTGCTGGCTCTTTGCACGGAGAACTCACATCAGCTTCAGCAACTATGCACATGGAGTAGGGCTGAGGAACACAATGGGGAATATTTCCAGTCTTTCTTTCAGCCTTTACCACAGATATCTTTACATTTATGTGTTTTTTAGTAGCTGAAGTGGACTGGGCACTGTCAGTTAAAATTTTAGTGAGTGTTGTCTGGAGGGGAGGGGTAAGGAAAAAAAAATTGTAAGTTACCACAGTTTCACAGGGAAAATTGCCTAGTCTCTGTAACATTATGTCTGGCTTTAGCCAACATTAGTACTCATTTCAGGCTCTCTAAAAATAACAAGCAAGCAAAATAGGGAAGAAATGCAATTATAGATACAAGTCTGAGCTTTTTAATGATTTATAATAACAGTAGGTAAATAAGCATCTGTCTCCCAGATTTATGAAACTCTGCTTTTCATGATATTTAAGAGTTTCAATTCCAAAATTGCTATGTAATAGAAATAATATTTTGAAACAGCAAATCTACCACATAGAAATGCTAGCCTAAAGGAAAAATGTTAGGGCAGGAGGGAGCGAAGGAGAGAGATCTCAGATTGTCCTGCAACATGAAGTCTTGGATGACAGAAGAATCAAGCAGAAATTATTCCTTAAAATTAACTTCTTATGCCTGCAAGTGGGATTCAGTATAGCAATATTTTTTCACAGCTTTTTGGTAATATTACATATTATGAAATTCCTAATTTATTACTATTGCTCAGGGTATTTATAATGATGAAATGAAGAATGAAATAAAAGGCAGAATGCACACACCTCTGTGAGAGCAAATTCCCTTGTGAAACAAAAAGTTGATTTATTTATTTTGATACTTCCACTCCTGCTGTCAGTGTTTGCTGGGGGCAAATGGCTCTTCAGACATGGCAACATGATGGGGGTGGTGAATTGCTCCTCCTGTGCACTGGAGTAGCTCTGGGTGTAGAAGGATAGTGGTTCTAGGAGTGACTGCTAGCAGGAAGAAGAGAAATGGTAATTTCCAGGTACTGGAGGTGAGCAAAGTCAATCAGAGAAGTGTAGAGAGAGTCCACAGCAAATCCCTTTTAGCTAGATTAGGCAGGAATACCAGCAACTGGGACTTTCCCTGTAAAAATCTAGCTTGATATAAAGTAATAATATCATAGACTTTTGCTTGGAGCACAGTCTTTGCAATGTGTGTTCTCTGCTATTTTACCTTACCCTTTTTGTATTGTTTAGCTTAATTTGCTCTCCTGCTGCCTTTTACGTATTAGATAGATGTACAGGATGATGTAATTGGTCAGATAAATAGATGGGAGTAGAATACAATAATGTTGTTACTTCCCATTCTTCTTCTTTCTGTTTCATATTAATCTCAAAAAGTGAACAGTGGTCTTCCTCAGAAGAATTGCTTAATAGTGTGACTCCCTGCCCCCAGGGGATGGAAAAAAGATAAATAGATCTTTCTAATATAAAGGGAACATACCTGCCAGGCTCCCTCTGCAAAACACACTGCCTGTGTTTCTGTTAGTATCACTGTCTCCAAAGAAAAATAAGCATCTCAGTCTTTGAATAAAGCATACCCTTAAAAAGTAATGTTAATGTGCTGCTCAGCACTCACAGCTAATCTTCTTATGGAGATTGTGCTGAAACTAAACTGAGGGCCAAAGTAAATCAGGCTTTCATTTTTAATGATGAATGTTTCTGGAACAGAATGTATCAATCCCAGACAGAAATCAGAGCTGAGATGGAGATAAGGTCAAAAATATGTATTAGTAACACTAGTGAAGGGAATAGTATTGGTGGAATGCTGCTTCTAAAAAAACAAACACAACCCACAAATAAAAAAATTGCATCAAATTTCTGGACTATGTTTGCACTTTGTAAACAATCATACTGAAAATTATGGAAACAAGGAGCCCAGATACTTTAGAAAACATGTTTTACTTCAGAAACCTTCTATGTCTTACAATGCAGTGAAGAATTCCCCAGGCATTTGGGAACACAGCTCTAAATAGTTTGCTAATTCCCTGTAAATCCCCAAAATTAAGAGCACTTCATATCTCACAACATTTTTATTTGTCCATTGCATCTATTGTAGTGTAACTGTCATGGTAGTTTTACACGCCTGCTGTCACAGAGAATGGAAGCCCTGAGTGACAATGGATAATTGCATCTCTCTAATTTCCAGTATCAAGTATCAGGCAGCTACTGAAAAACTTCAGGCATTTATTCAAAGACTACCCAGCATTTGATTTGAGTGCTCTGTTAAACTGGAAGTTGAAAAGCCCCAGCTTGAAAAAGGAATTAAAACAAGCACTTAAGGGTAGAGAAAAGGAATTGCCAAGAAGTCGACCTCTGCACTGAGAGAAACAACAGCCAGGACCTCCCTGTGCTGAACAGAGCACAGGGAAAAGGAGAGGGAGTACTTCCTAGTGTTCTCAGTTTCCATTGGGCAAAAAGTGGGCAAACAACTGCACAACTCAGAGGAGAGAAATATGGTAGATTAGGGGTAGTTTCAGTTCATAATTTCTCTAAGAAAATTCAGGAAATTTTTACATACCCTACTGGCAGTGACAGACTGCTCTACATACAATTAGCTAAAAAAAAAAAAATGGAGCAAGTTGTTTGTCTAAAGAATGAAATCCTTATATGTTTTCTATTTTTATGTCCTCCTGTTGCATAAACAATACCATGGTTACCTCTTACTCTGTTGTGGTTTGACCATGCTGTCTTTCCTAAATCTTGCTGTTTGTCCTTCTCCACCCTGTCCTTTGTTTCCGGTGACAGACTGATGAAGAGGAGGATGCTGAGGTATGGTTCTCTGAAAGAGCATGTCATCTCATGTCTCCTGTGTGCTGTGACACCTAATTTCTAACTCAGATAATATAGACTGCTCAACTCCATCTGCTCAGCTGGAACTATGAACCATGACATTTTTCTCATATCTTTTTGTCTCAATAATAAGAATGCATTTTTACAGTCAGCTTTAACCATATGCATACTCGTCCTCTGGAATAAGGATATCCTGATCTGAGGCCTTAATAATTTTAAGTTTCCTCATTTCTTTTCCTTAATGTATCTTCATTAAACTTCAAAGTATCCTCATTACCGAAAACATCAGTGATATAAATGTTATGGGGATCATAAATGACCTTGGGCTACAGATTATCAGGATAATTTCATACTCATTATTAAGCTGTGTAACGCCACATGGTAATATTTTATAAAGTGTTCAAAAACATTAGGATATAGCGATGTTAAGCAAATTGTAATTGTTTTATTTGCTGTATAAATTGAGAATAAGACACTTTAGTCATCATAGAGGTGAGCCATGTATCTATCATGAAGTGCTCCTGAAGGTGATGTCAAAAATTAATGAGTGAATAAATGATTTAAGAACTATAATGTTCTAGCTATATTCATAATAAAGCAGTTTATTGGATTGAGGAGCATCTATTGTGCAGTGCATTTGTTGTTCAGCATTACAGCTTTCTTCAATTTGCTGAACATAAACAATGTGGCTTAATGCTCCCTGTTTCATAGTGGTGGTCATTTGCTCAAGAAGCTGGGGTTTGGGCAGTAATTTATGGCAACATCTGAAATTAAGGAATGAAACAAAACTTCTGACTCCAGAGCTTCATCCCCAGTGATGATTTGTGCTGTATAGCTTGGGACACAGAAAGAAAATTACATGAATTAACCTGTTTATGCCAACATATAACTAACGTGTGTGAATAGTAATTAACAGTTATGTGAAGGCTTTATCCTTGGGTTTTTTTCTGAGATGGTATTGATTATCTTTACAACCCATGCTGTATAAGACAGTAGTCTTAATGCAAAAATGGCATGCACTTTCATAGAAGTTTTTCTGTAATGTTTTTTTTGTCTTTTAATTTCACATGTGAAACTCTAGCACTTGAGTACTTTCACATCAAAATGTTGCAAGCTAATATTTTAACAAGCAAACAAACTTCTCAGCATCAAAATAGGTCTCATACTGGTATATTTAGCTCAGTGCCTTGTAGGGATTATTGTTTTGCTACTCAGTTAACTTGCTACCTTACCACAAAAAGTCACTATGTTAAAATAGGATCATACTATCATTAATTTCCAGATTAAACATTTTCAATTTGCAGTCTTGACAGCCCTGGGGACTCGATCAAAGCTCTGAAAGTAGGACCCAGTCTTTTTTTCCAGTTGCCCATTCTCTGACAGAAAGGCTTTGCAGGTTTTCATCCCTTTAAGTGACTGGCCTGATATCACCAAGTGAATAATTAATGTTGTTTATTACACAAAGGAGGAAGAGAATGCAGCACTTTTCCTTTCATCTGTGCTGAATCAGTCAGAGTAAGAAAGATTAAAAGGAGAAAGAAACTGTATTTCAGTGTCTGATGCTGGGCTGATACAGCTGAGAGTACCAAGGTGTGTTGTTATCTGTTGATGCCTGGTTGTTGTCAGCAGGGTTGGTATTTTCTGCAGCCAGGACTGTATTTTAAATGTGCTCTGACCTGTCTGTAGGTTAGAGCATAGTGGTGAATACCACCATCACAGCCTTTTGTAGGCAGTCTGAGAAGGGAGCTCTTCTCCTTAGAAAGTAACCATTTCTGCTGTTCTCATCCGTTCCTAGATGGTTGCTTTCAGTAACTGCTGGGGCTGCTGCATCCCCACACCATGCATGCCCAGCTAATGTAGCTGCTGTTGTTCTTCATGTAGTCGTGGTGACAGGGAAGCAGAGGGCAGATTCCTCAGTCTCTTGTAAGGTTTTGTTTGTTCTTCTAACTGCTGACTGCAATTTTTGTGTTTTGGCCATGAAATAGTTTGGCTGGGTGTTTTGGGACCAGAGATTTTTTCAGGGTTACTGGTAATGTATTTTAAGGTTACGTGGAGATAATTGTGTTTTAGAGCAGTTTGAGAGTTTTGTGTGCAGCAAGGCAGAGAGGCAAGAGGAAAAGGTGTCTCTTTCTAGACCACTGTCCCCGTTTTGCCTTGTTACTGCAAGTCGTACAGAAAAAAAAGCAATTTTTTGGTTGTGTTGGGTTTCATGCTGTCCCTCTCGGCATCATGCCTGACCCCAGAGCAGGCCCAGTCTGGACTGAAGGTTTCAAAGCAAGTCCTTGACTTGTACCTTTTACTCTCAGACATAAGGGCAAAGCTCAAGCTAATGCATCTGTTTTGACTCTAACTGTGTCTGGTCCCTGCTGTCACCTTGTTTCAGATTTATTTCTGGTCAGGGTGCATGCTTCTGGAAGAGGAGGAAATGTTGCTGGGCTCTTTTGGGAATAGCTGCACTCCAAACCAAGCCTTGGAGGACACTTTTCTCCTCGCAGTTTGCAGTCAAGACTCTGGCCTGTTCTCCGTGCTGTTTTCAGTTGAAACAACAAATCCATTTCCTCCCACAGTCAGGCAAGTTCTCCAGCAGCTCACCCCCATGCCAGAGCCAGCCGCAGGGGCTGCAGTACGCTGAGGATGCTGCCGAGCACGAGAACATGAAGGCTGTGCTGAAGACCTCCTCGGTTGGCGGGGAAAGCACCATGGCGCTCGGGGTCCGCACTCGCAGCCGGGCCAGCCAAGGTTAGTGCCAGCAAGTGTCCTGGTTGGAGCACAGTGCTGATGACACCAAGGTTGTGGGTTTGATCCCCATATGGGCCATTAACCTAAGAGCTGGTGATCCTTGTGGGTCCCTTCGAACTCAGAATATTTTCTGTGATTCTGTGTTTTTTTGCAGTGCAGTAGCCACTCAGTGGCCCAAACATGGTTCATGGCCCCCATGCATTGCACTTATGTCAGAAAAGGTCAAAGGGGAAGGAGAACAGCCCAGTGGTGTTTTCAGGCTGGAAGTGGCAATTTGGGGCACAAGGACGCAGAAGAATTTGCCTGAAGTTTTAACACACGGATCACAACGAGAGTAGTGCCTGGGGGCCTTAGGAGTCCAAGCCTGCAGAAATTCCCACCTCTCCCCACACCATAATCATGACTGCCCACTAGCATCCCAATTTTTTATTCTTATTCTCATCATGAAAGCAAAATGGGGCATCCGGGGAATCCATGATGTGATTTTCTTTTTATTTTCAATAGAAGTAAATAAAAAGTAGTAATTCAAATTGAAGCTAAAAGACCTAGCAGCATTTTATAAAATCAATGATTGGGTATAGGAAAACTGATAGGAAAAAGATGGTGAATCTTTTAACCACCTACCTGTGAAACTGCAAAGATAATGGGTATTTTTTTTTTCTCTTTTCCTCACCCCTTCCATACCTGCAATTCATAGAAGATGGTTTTGGAGTGAGGGTGATGCACCAAAATTCAAGTCTTCAGTTTTCTACTTTGGTATTTCTTCTCCCTCACATCTGGGTATCTTACACTTCCTTGACTCTTTTTTGTTATGACATCCAGAACATCCATCATTAAGTCTGTGTGTGTGTAGTCTTTTAAGACTTGAAACCATGATCCTGTCTAATTTAGAGGTTTCACAACCCCAATTTAAGAAGCAAGTCAGCTAACTAAAGTACAAAGATGAAATACTTCAAGCTGCACTGCAACAAGCTGAACAGCTGAAATAGTCTATTGAATGCTAACGAGCCATGTGTCCTGATTGTGAGAGTCAGCTTGTGTTCCCGTGAAGGACAGCAGAGGCAGAAGATGGGTGAGCCAGACAGGAGCTTGTCAAGAGCGCTATTGTAATACAACTGCTCCTGACAAGAGCCAGGAGACAAGCAGCAGAGCAAAGGCCTAATCAAAGCTGTTGTTTATTGACTTCAGGGATGTGACATAGATTGGCCTTGTTAGTGATTTTTGGCAATTTTATCACACCCATGCTTTTGCAAAGCTCGCTGTCAGTGTTCACACTGCACACTAGCCTTCAAATTCTTTAAAAACAAAAAGCACACAGAACAGTAGTCAGTAGTGGAGGAACCCACAGAGCTCTGTGGAATAAGCAGTGCCAGAGCCTTGGATTCGGAAACATGGCTCACTTGTTTGTTCGTGGTTTTAACCAAAATTGCTTATTTAGCTACTCAGCTTGCCAACAGCTCTTCCTTTTCTGCTCATAACAGAGCAAATGCAGTTGTGCCAGAACGCATACAGCTTTGTGATGAGAAGGTGAATTCTTCATTGTGAAAGGGACAATGAGACATGTCAAACCACACTTTCTACTCTTTTCATGTCTCCTTTGAACTAGGTTGGGATACAAATGCTCTTTCTCTCTTTTGGTACAAAGGACCTGTGTTTCTGATTTGCCTCAATCCCTAACGTGCCATGTCTTCTAGTACCTGTGTAGCAAGGGGAGAGGGAAACACACATCCTTGGCTTATAGACAGCCTCTAGGAGACATTTGCCAGTTGTATGGTCAAGAGCAAGACTCTGAGGCTGAAAAGAATAGAAAGAAAAAAAAATATATATATTATAATTGCATTTGAGCTCTTGGTTCTCTGCTGATACAGCAAAGAGTCTAGGGTATCATTTAGAAATGTTCTCCATTAAGAAGAGTTTTCTTTGGTCAAATTGAAGTTGTGATGACTGAGCTGCCTGCTGCAATTTCCAAAAAACTCAATTGCAAAACCAAAGTGACTCAAGAGACTTTCTGTCTTCTTTTCCCTTTAATTCACTTGTTGGAACTTTTCCAGGCCGTATCGGTTCGTGGAACGCTGGCAATGACGATTCACCGAACGCAACGGATGACGCAGCGGATGAGATCATGGATCGCATTGTAAAGTCCGCCACCCAAGTGCCAAGCCAGCGAGCCGTGCCTAGAGAGAGGAAGCGGTCACGAGCAAATAGGAAGTCATGTGAGTATATGGCTATGAAATTTCTCAAAATAAGCAAACATGCAAATATTTAGGTATATCGGTGTAGGAACCAGGCCTTTAGTAGGCAGACATGCATTGGTAGTTCATAGTTGCTCGAATGTGTCCTAATGATTGCCTTGTGTTCCTCTTACTATTAAACAGTGTTGTATGCCGTGGGTGGCTCTGTCTTCTACAGAATTTGAAATGTCCTTAGCAGTAAGAGAAGATTGGTTAATGGTACTTTGAAGCTGATTAGGATACTTACGGGTTACTAGAAAAGTCAGGTCAGGACCTCAGATTTAGACTGCTTATAATGCTATAACTTACGGTGAACTGGCATAAAGATTAATAGCTGTATCTGTAGCTGAATTTATTCATAGAGCAAAAAGTAGCTTGAGATATTTCGCCTTTTAAAATCTCTCTCTCTCTCGTGCTGTATGCTATCTTTTCGCAGCCCTGAAAACAAAATGTCTACTGCTGCTTGGCTGCAAAGTGGTTATAGAGGAGTTTAACTTCCACTGGGAAGAAAAGGTAGCACATTTATAAGGTGGTCTTTAAACGGTGTAGTGTGACCATGGGGCTGAGCTGCGGCACCCAAGTTTGAGGAATTTGGTTTCATGCTTTAGTAAATACAATGCGTAAGAAGTGGTGAACTTTCTGCTTTTTTTTTTTTCTTTTCCTCATGTGCGGAAACTACTGTAATTACTATGAGAAGGATAAGCATCCAAAGAACGTAAGATTTTAGTGTTTAATGTCGTTCACCATATGTGGCTTTTTGACTACCTTTCCATCCATCTTTTTAGCATTTCTGGGAAGTTAGGACAAAGAGGAGTCAACAACAGTGAGTGAAAAATGACACAGATTTTCTTTTTTGTGGAATTGTTCTAACATAATGAGTGATCAAAAACATTTAATATTGCTATAAACTAGCATGTGCTGAAAGCATATTCACTTTCCCCAACATGCTAAGAAAGGAACTTCTGCATGTGGCAAGAGCAAAGGCAAAATAGACACTATGGTTAGATGAGCCAGTCTCTAAGCAAAGAAAATGAGCTGACACTGGATCGTCTGTCTTACTTTCTGTCATACACTGTGCCTTACCTCTGTGTGGCATCACCTCCTGCTGCTACCCACTTCCCCACACAGTTCTGGTGTTCTGCACGTGCTGACTGCCCCAGTTGGCTTGTGCATATGAAATAAACCTCCTGTATGTTTGCCTATTTCCATGGTGTATCCCATGATAAAATATTTCCTCTGTTAGCAACACTGTCTTAATGCACACACATACCAAAAACTCTTATTCTTGATTTTTACCAGTACTTTTTTCCCAAGGAAGCAGTTGCTGCAGGGAAAACAAAACATGGTACTGATGATAAAAATACTACATATTTTTCAATGGAACTGTCATTTATATTTAGTAAAAAACATTAACAGGGGTTAAACATTCAGTAAATGTTTAGGCTGGGACTGATTTCCATTGTAATTAATCATGATACAATCCGGCTCTTTTCCTTGTTTTTTCTTCAAGATCTGGATGAGACTCTAAAGTGGATTAAAAGGCAGTTTCAAAACAAACATAAAGTTCAGTAGTTTAGTGTCCCTTTCAGCTGACATGTGCAGAAGTGTGGAAGGAGAGTATCTTAACTGAACTGTTTCACTCTGGTAGATAGTCAATATACCTGGATGATGAATTAATGAAGTAGATTAGCTTTAAAATACACTCAGCTGCATTGATAATATGGCATCTCCAGGAAATGAGCAGAGATCAACCCTTGTTAATGCATGATGCTAGCTAATAAAAGAGCAGAAGATTTTCAGATAGAAACACATAAACATTTTAGAAAGTGGATTCTTAGGCATACCATAATGATTTAGATTAACAAACACTATGATATTTATTGTCTGCAGAGCAAAGAGACCCTATTTTCTAATGGGTTTGATTCACCACCTTCAATCTTCAGGCTCACATGCACATCTTTTGGCTTTTGCCGTGAACCTGGTATTCAAACTGTTCATGGACATCAAAGAGAAACTCGCTTGAAAGGAGTGATTTTCCCTGTGCATCAGGTTGCATATGTCTCATTGCTTTCAGTGCAGAGCTGGAAATCTTGTCAGGCTTACTTAGCATTCAGCAAAGATTTTAGTGAACATGAACTGAGATATGTTTTTAGCAAAATCAGAAACCCAAAAGATTTATATGCAATTGCACAGTAAACATTTCCTGTGATTCAGCCAGAAGGTTCTCACTGGCAAGGGATTTTTTTGCCTTAAAGAAGACAGAAGAATGTGAAGTAAAAAAAAAAAGAAACAACTCAAGTCTTTTATAGCTAGGGGAAAGCAGAAACAGGAATATGGAAAAGGTTATGTTCAATTCAGGAAGTAGCTGTAATGGGAAAATGAGACATTTTGACATGTTCATTTGAACCATTTCACCTTTTGTGGTTGTTGAGAAATATGAACATATCTGGTATGCAGAAAGCTTAGTTAGGTCATAATGAGGTAAAAGATTTTGAAAGCTCAGAAAAAGCAGCAGAATTATAAAATGGAAGGAGGAATAAGTCCGTGAGTCATCCAACAAAAGATAGATTGAAACATATGTGCTAGTTGGAGATAGGAAGGTCACTGATAAGTCATGATATGTCTGAAGCTCACTGAGACCTGGGAGGAAGGAATTTGCTCAGTGGGAGCTGAAGTGGATTACAGAAATCTAAGGTACATGGTAAGTGCATAACAACTGAGTTCCTGTGATGATCTGAAGAGAGAGAAGTTAAGTCTGTGCTAGACCTTTATACAGTGGAAGGTTTCAAGGATAACATTTGGGAATTAGAAGTACAGTAACCAACTGAAAGTCACTAACTTACAACAGGTGTTCAATTAGCTGCCTACCAGGTGCAGTGGAGTGGCATTATATATGAGAAAACATTACAGTTGTACTTGTTCATCAGAAAACCACAGGACTGATTGAGCCACAGAAACTGAAATGCTCTGTCACCCCCTCGAGGTAATCGTTCAAAGATAGATTCAAGGCCAGTCACAGTGGGAAGCTTCTGCTGGTTTAAAATTGAAAGCTGAAGGTTTTTAATAACGTTATGGGGAGCTGTTCAACTTATCAAAGAAATAAAAAATAAAATAATTAGGATTGCCTGGTTCTCCTACAAGGTTAGGATAGTCTTCACAAATGGTGTCTTAACAAACAGTGAGTGCAATTCCTATGAGTCAGCACCACGAAAAATCATACTTCAGTTAAATAAACATGAATAAGCATATGGAAGATATTTTCAGTAATTCTGGCATATGCAGAGAAACACTTGTGAATGTTGAGCCAAACAGGCTTATAATCTGACCTCTGTGAATGGCCATAGCTCTGAAAAAGGACCAAGGATTCAAAAGTCCTAAGGATTCATTGGTTCAAATGCTGATTAAGCCACAGGGTAGTAAAACTAGACCAGCTGACCAGTAATTACCTTAAGGCTGAAACATGAACGTACAAATATTTTCCTTCTTTATGAATTGTTGTCATTAGCAACATTCATACTTGAAAATGCATCTTTGAGCTCCTTTAAGTCAAGGCAGCAGTCAAAGAGTGAGGATCCCAACTCAGGCTTTCCAACAAGCAGGTAACTGCATCAAGGAAAGAGCTCTTTAAAGATGGCTTGACTAGGCAGCGCTGTTTGCGTCTACATCTTTATCTAACCCTGAGGTGTGACTGATTTTTGATGGTGAGTAGCACAGTGATGGTTTTATTGGATGCTGCTGGAGTCACTGCATGGGGAGGTTGCAGAGCAAGAGGCTTGTTTTCCCACACATGCTTTCATCTCAGGTTGTCTCTATGTGTGTGCACTCTTATTTCTCTTAGATTTTATTAGAATTGAAAATCTCCTTTAGATTTGAGTTAGAGAAGTGTCTTTGGGATAGATAGTAATTGAATCTAATTTAATCTAATATCAGTTTAATCTAGTATTTGAAGGAGATAACTTGATCAAACTTATTTGTGATGTTTAAAAATAGAGAGGAGAGACATGATAATGTCTCCTGTTCTGTTATCAGGCTTTGAAATCACATGTTAGCCTAAAAATATACCCCATGACAGACCCTTAAGATATGGAAACGTCTAATAAGGATTTATTGATTTATTTACATAATAGCTTGCAGGGAGTAAAAAATTCTTACAGCCATTATGCAGAAATGGATCTAAAGCTCCACCCAAGTAATCTTGTGTCAGACTTACGTGAGTGGACCATGGAGGAGATAGGAATTGAGTCAAGTTTATCTGAATTTTAGACAAGCTTGGGATTAGTGGATTAAATTTGACTACAGAACATTCAAGGTCGGGTATTTCATACTAAGTTCCACCTTCAGAAAAAGTGAAATAGGAATCAGCATGCTATCAACAGGTGCCAAAATGTGGGAAAGAGCTCTGCCAAAGGACCAGGCACGGAGACCAGCTTTAGGCAAGTTTTGGTAGCACATGCAGTGCTGATTTGGAATAAACATGTTTAAAAGCAAACAAAATACTACATGGGAGACACTTGAATCCAAAGGTGTGTATTTTTTGTTGGGCATTCATAGGGTGCTTTATTTAACTTTTTCTTATTATTTTCTTTGTTTTTCATTATTTTTCATTTCTGTGTCTCTCCACTTACTTTTTCTGGCTTTAAAAAGATGCAGAAGTGCCAAAATACCAGGAGGGAGACTGTTCTGGTATTTATAGCCTGACTAAAAGCAGGAGTTAATGGAAATTATACTTTTAAAAAATGAAAACTTTACAAAAAGAAAGTCTATATAAAATACTTTAAAGGCAAGCAACTTCACTTAGAATTTGCAGTTAATTATTTAGGATTTTAGTAGCTGGATCCTATCAGGAGTTTGAGGAGGGGACAGAGTAATTTAGCAAGTGATGCATATTTAGAAACTACTCTTTGTGTTTAGAAAAAGTAAGTGTATCACTGATGGTATTCAGTATCAAAGTCTGTTTGTTCTTACAGAAAACACTGAGCCTTCAGAAGGTCAATAGACGTTAATAAAAACGTAATTATTAAATGAAAATAGAATGTGAGACAAAGCATGGCAGCTGGAAGGTTATCTCCATTAGATACCAGGAGAGCTGGTGTCTTGGATGCCTTTTAAGTAATATATTCTTTTATCCTTAGGATGGCAAGATCTTTGCAAAATCTGTAGAACTAAACTGCCTGATCTACAATAAATAAAAATACTAACAATGAATTAAAATTATTATTAATAGTTAATGAGTTAATAATAAATGCAGTTGACTACAGTGAGCTGTAGAAACTGATGTACCAGAGCAGGATGAGGTCTGTGCAGTCCTGTATCTCATCTGTGCCAGAGCTCTGGGAGAACAAACAGGAGAGGATAGAATCATAGAGGGATAGAATCATTCATGTTGGAAAAGACCTCCAAGTTCATCAAGTCCAACCTTTGACCAAACACCACCATACCAGCCATTATGTGGCATAACCATTACCACTAAGCTATTAGTTGCATAGCACTCATCTTGAGTTTTGATATTTGTAAATCAGTGTATTTATTTACAGTATGAGGCTGAATAGCTGGTTGCATATTTTTCAGTTTTGTCCATTGTAACTGATGACATATTGACATATATAGTTGTGATTGTTGATATTAATACATTTTCTAAATTGGTACACATTTATTTATGAGTGTTCAGTTTCTGCTTTACTGTGTGCATTTTGGGAGAGAGATTATAGCTTTAGGATATCTGATCTTGACAGACAGGGGTAGACATTCTACTTTTTGAGTGTTCAAATATATAGTGCCTCTGTATTTTGTTGGCAGTCTCCGTGAGTTTCGAACTGTATCTTTCATACCTCAAGGTTTGTTCAAGAGTGTTTGCCTGGTGCTAGCACCATAAAGGAAACTTGCAATCATCCTGTACAGTTCTACATCACATAGCCTTCAAAACAAAAGGGTTTTTGAAAGGTTGGTTTAAAAATCTAATTTGAAAAATTGCTTGTAAAAAAGGCTTATATTCATTTTCCAGTTACTATTTTAGAGGAATCTGTAAATCATTTCTAGAACGAGTTTTATTCCGATAAAAATTATTTCTTCTGAAACTTTCTGACTGAAACAGTTTTTTGGGTTTTTTTAAATAAGTAAAGTCAGATATAAAATTAACCCATCTTGTACCAATAAGTCATTCCTTAAATTTACGTTAGATTCCAGTACCAGTGTTAGAGATACTGTGTGGTTTTTAGTATTTGCTCAAAATTATACAGCATTGTTTTAATGCAGCAGCTGAAAAAAAGGGTGAGAAGTCAATGCATTGATCTGGAAAGTCAGACTTAAATATGCAATGTTTACAAAAAATACACATCTTTTATCCCTGTTTATTTTAGTTCACAGGGAGAGGAGAGAGATGAACACTACACAGACATTCACATGTACATGTATGTTACATTACCCAAGAACAAAGGACATGGTTTATGAACAAGGAGAAAACTGCTGCTATAACCTATAATGGGTATTCGCAGTGATTTTAGAGTAGCTGTCCCCTCATGGGACTGTCCAGGTGACACCTGTGTCCCAGCAGGATTTTACACCATTGGCATCTCTGTGTGCTGTGTTTCTGACACTGGGAGAACCAAATGCAGCTTCACATGGGCTTCTACACAAGGACTTACAAGTGCTGGAATTTCTCTGGCCATCTCTTCTTGGCCAAATGGCGCTTTCTTAATTTCAGGAAAGGGTGTCCTGAAGGTAATGTGGGAAAAACTGGCAGGAGATGAGCAGATGATAAAGAGCAAGTGAGGTCAGTACTATATGTAGGAAATAAAGCTGTTCATGTTCCCAGGTCACAGAATTTTGGCACTGACTTTTCTATATAAATACTTCTGTTATGGTATACAGTTTAGGTACTTTTTCAATTCTAGTTCTGTAGAAAAAACTAACTTTACTTAATTTGTTTGCATCTTACAAGACATACAAATTGTTGTTTTCTCTTTTGCCGGTTTGCCATTCACTGCATCAGTGAATTCATCTTTGTTACCCTCTGTTTTCATTTTAATTGACATATATTAAAGGCTTTTGAATTCTTGACAGAGAATTCATCCCAAAAGTAGGATACCTAAGTTTTAAGTATTAAAAAAAATACATATGGTTGAGTTGCCCACTGTTAGTCCAAAATTGATAGGGTATGTATTTTGTTTGCTTTCTTTCTATATTAAAGTGACTTTCAAGTTTATCTTTGTTCAGAAATTTACTCCTTATTTACATCATCCTTCCTTCCTGAAAGCTGATGATTCTCAGCATCCAAGTAAGAGCTCAGCAGCAGTGAGTAGCTGGAAGACAAAATCGCAGAGTTCTTATGCAAAGCACTTCATCTGAGAACGAGAAAAGGCAGAGAAGTACAAGGCGGCTCTGCAAGCTGCCTTACAAAAGAAGTGCAGTAACAGAACCAGTCTCCTGTGGCTTTCAGGAAGAGCCTGGAGCTACCACAGCTGCCAAAGAGAGCCCTCTGCTGCCACCAAGTAGATTAGCAGAAGGCGTTGGGAAGGCAGGGATTTGCGTGGAAATTCTCCCTGAGAAGATGAACGAAAAATGTTTCACACAAAGCTCTTTTGCATTTATCTTGCCCCAGCACCATGTCCAAGAAATAATGTGTGTGTGTGTGTGTGTGTGTGTGTATGGCTTTCTCTAGGCAGAATAACACCTCCCAGTTAATGTAATTACAAGGTTGTTTTGATCACAGTTATTTTTAATCTGATAGTTTTGTAGAGATGCTGCCTTTTACTGTTTTATTCCCCAGCATGGATTCCTAATTGGTATAATTAATTGGTATTCCACAGATCCCAAGAGGTCAAACTTGGTCACTCTCCTCTTCCAACTCACTCTCCCAAGAGACATCCCCATGTTCATAAGCCTGCTCTACCCCTCTAGTGGGTTAATTTAAAATTCCAAATGAAACGTAAAGATTGCAGGCCTGAAACTCTTGTGTTAGATAGTTTATTTTTTTTTTTCCCATCTCCTGCCTTTTTTTTGACTTGTGCATTGTTAATATTTAGTCTGGTCTTGAAAACAGTATATAGAGCTTACATGCAGAGTCAGTTGTTGGTGAGCTTTATGCTCTTGATGCTTTCCTATTAATAGTGGAATCATTTCTGACTGGTGAAGTTAAGTGGGAGAAATTACGAAAGAGGTGGCAGCAGGATTGCTTTTAATAGTAAGTCTATAATGGAAGTCACATAAGTCCTGAAAATTAAGGGGGTTTTGTCACAGAAGGCTTTCAAGGACAGAGTTAAATCTTGTTTGCTGCTCTACTTTTGGGACCACATAAATGATGATCTGTGAAATACATAAAGTTGGAAACTTTAACAGTTTCAACTACCTGTTAAATATTACTTTGAAAACCCATATGCTCTTCATGCAACCCAGGTTCTATAAAGCAATGTTATATTTTGTTCCCTATAACATAAGCCACCTGGAGATGAAAAACAAGTTAGGCTTTCCTTATGAAGTGCCAGTTTGTCATTTTCCACTGCTAGACTCCTCTTTATGTCACAGCCACCATAAGTCACACCCAGAGGTGGTTGTGAACTACAGAATTTCTTGTTAGGAGAGACTTGTGCCATCTATGAAGTGTTGACAGGACTCAAAGCAAAGCTGCAAGGCAGCTGTAATACATAATAATGTGTTGTTTCCGTGAGCTTTCCATGTGGATGACCCAGACAGAGACCACATTTCAGTTGTCTGCACTTCTTCAGAGAAGTGCATGATATAATCCAAAAATTCACCTACAGATCCCCAGAAGAAAATCTCTATGCACAATATTTTAGTATTTCTATTAAGCATTTAAGCCTACTCATATTCAGCGATGATATATGCATAATTAAACATAAGTATAACTTTTATAGACAGTGGCATAAAAATGCAAAGACAGAAAAGGAATAAAAATATTAAGAAAATATGAGCAAGATTGTCTGGATTGAACTTTTGAGTTGCAAATTGTCATTGCTGGACTCACTGGAGTGCAGTCCAAGTTAAATGCAAATATATGAAAACATAGACTACGTATGCAAGGTGGGTGTGGATGGATAACACAAAACAAAACTAAGATACATTAAATGAAATGAGGTAATGGAGCTGACCTGTATTGCCTCGTATAATCTGACCTTCCCGTTGTCCTCACTGTGTAATTTACAGACACGTGGAATTTTCTTCATTCCAAATCAGCAGCTAGCAGCTGCATTACCTTTGCAGCTGGGACTGTGAGAAAGTTTTGTGGCTGCCACGTCTTTGCAATAGGAAGGACACCCATTCTGTGACCACTTGAGCGGTAGAATGGTCATATCTATTCTTCTTTTCAAGTAACTCATACGAATGTAAACACATGTGCCAGAAGCCATTGCGAGTGCATGAATAAATGGCACCAGTCAGACTGATCTTTACTGTTTATTGAGTCTTAAGAAAAAAAAGGGTAGGGAGAGAGGCAGTTAGAAATTATATTTGCTCTTTAAAAACACAACCAAACCCTAGATATTCTCTAACAAAGCTATGCTTGGGGAATTACTCTCTTTTTAAAACTTTTCCAGTGTAGTATGAGGGCTGTGTATCTGTGTAGATTTTGACCCAACAGGCAGAGCCAAATTCATTGAGTTCATCATAAGCACACTCCATTCTGCCATGATATCAAATAAAGTTCTAGATTTCATGATTAACAAAGAGTATCATATCCTCTGACCCCAGAAAAACAACATTTAGTTTCTTGGTTATGGGATCTCAGCAGGCCTTGCTTGTGACAAGAGTAAAAGTTATTTTCTCTTTATGTTATATTTCTTAAGCAAATGTTTTAAAAATCGCTTGAAGAACCTAAAAGGTCATTTGAAAGTCTTATTTTTATTATCACTGCCTCCAAAATACATTCCATAACTCAGTTTAATGTGATCTGCAGCAGGCCAAGAGTTTTACAAGCCAAGATATTATGTCTAGTCCAGTTAGAGACACGACAGAGTTCAGTGAAGCAGGGAGAGTGAAGATCTAGTATGAGAAATGCAATTTTGCATTGCCTATAAAACATGGAAGGAAAATATCTCCCTGCATTCAGTTTTGATGACTGTGTTCGTGACCTAATGTAGAAGAACCCTACCAAGCATTTTATGAGGAAATGTACAAATGACTGAGGACATCTGTTTAACAGAATGTCAAGACAAGGTTTACCCACCTCCCTGCTCTTGAAGATAACTCGGTTTTCTCCTGCCTTCATCACCCACAACCCTCCATATTCTACAAGCCAGTGCAAAGAATGGTTGGGCTTATTCTTATGCTACTATGGATACTGCACCCATCCATTGTATCTTCAGATGAGAAAATGTACTGTAATTTGTACATATTAAGTATAACTTTTATTTAAAGAGACCCTTTATCAGACTACTTTCATCCCTCTAAGTACATAATACTTCAAACTACAAGCGGATTCAGACTGGCCTGTTGCATTGTAGGGACAAGAATTCCCTCATTTGAGTCTGGACCATGATTCTGTCAGCTGTTATCCTTCCAGTTGCCTGTTGATGGTGGACAGTTTTAATCTTGCCAGTAGCTAGAGCACTTTTCAGTATTTGACCGCACCCACTTAGTTTATACAAGTCAGCAGTTGTCAGTTTTTATGGGAATTACTCTGTCACTGAAAAGATTTTTCACCTCTTTGCTTTTTATTAATTATTTTCTTGACAGTCTCATTAGGACCACCAAAGTCCTACATTGTTTGGAATTGTTTTCTCCCAACTGCTGGCCTTAAAACCTTAGGTCACTGGAATATGTTAGATCCAAGTTATCATTCTTTGTATTACAAGAGAGCTGAGATAAGTTAGAATAATCAACTGAGGGATATTTTGTTTAATGGCAGCTGCGTATGTCCCAGCAACTCATTGAGTATTGTCATTCCTACTTGTTTTGCAGTGGCACAAAAAGTATAAGTCTGGGATTGGCCTCTGATGTGTAAGTGATACAGCAGACTCAGAGCAGAGCACTTGTCCTTGTCACATGCTGCATGCAGTATTTTTTTTCCTCAGTCACCAAAGGGTTCATGCACAAGGACCTCAGTCTAAGACTTTAATATATTTGATAGGTAGGCATCTGGAGTTTCAGAGAGATATCTTGTCTAATGTAAAGAAGATTCCTTATTTGTTTCATGAAGATAGTTCTACTGTGGTATGATTTCTGAACTGAGAAACATACTTTTCTTCAAAGAAACCTTTATGTTTCTGTGAATCCTTTTGGCTTTTCCTAGTGAACTAGTAATCCTGTCACTCAGGCTAATGGAGGAATTTAAACAACTGTATTCTGCTGGGTGGAAGTTATAGAGGCACACATTTCCCTTTCAGTTGTTAAATACAGTCTCAGCCCAGTTATTTGTGCTGTAGTAACTGTACTCACCTAAAGACAGTTGTTCTAGATTTATCTCGTCATAAATAAGAGCAGAATTTTGCTTAGTCCAGTATATAATCAGAGTTAGCAGAATACCTCTGTTCCTACTAATTGTTTACAAACAGGAATAACAATTCTCTTCCTGTCTTACCATCTGACAAGAAGAAAATAGCTTTGTTTTACAGTGGTTATTGTGCTCAGTTTGCAAATGTGAGTGAGTGGTCTGAGGGAGCTGGGGATATGTGTGAGGGCAGTCATGAATACATTTGGTTTGACACTTCTGCAGAGGTGTCTAAAACGTGGAAATTTGTACTGCATTTGGTTTTCCAGTTCACTTTTGCACCAGTGGGAAGTTTTCCAGAAATTCACCCTGTGAAAGTGTAGTCTCTTGTATGCATATTTTTTGACATGACTCTACTGTCTGGTGGCTTAGCTGGCTCCCGTCTATGTTTGGCTGCATGTTATAGAGGATATGGCAGTGCAGGCAGCTAAGCAGGTGAACTGCAGAGGGAAATTGCTTTTAATATAACAGAAATGTTTTTACTGCAGCTTTCTTGGATTTGTTCTTCCACTCCTGATATAGTTTATTTTGACACAGAAATAAGCATTGGGTGATTCACTGAGACCTTAAGACCCTAAGGTATTTCACAGCTTATATCTAGAATTTAACATTCGTCATCATGGACATTTGGATGTCAAATTTGAGATGTGAAAAAGGGTGCCAGTCATGAGGACTGACTCAAAAGTCCTTCATGGGTATTTTTCACCTAGCAGACCAGAGCATTTTTTTTTTTTTTAAGTTTATTTCACTTGTGGTAGTACTTTTTTAGTCTTTCCTAATCTTACCTTTATCAGTTGCATTTAGCCCTGTAGTGCTTTAAGCTAAGTACAGTAAACTTGGAAGATGTTGCTGATGAGTATTGTAGGAAAAACTGGGTATTATAAAAAGCTGCCGTGCAGACTCCTGTAGTGTCTAATAAGCATACAAATGCTGTGAGAGAAGGAGTGAGCTTTGAAAAACAATTTTCAACTGTTTTCAACTAAGAGTTTGATTATGGAGGAACAACTACACATGTGGCATTTCCAGCTCATTTGATGAACCTTGGTAACTGATCAAAGTGGTTTGACTATCAAACGTACATCACATTCATTCTACCCGCATGGTATCAAATAGTCAACTACACCGTATTCTTCCTTTATCTTCCCTCTGTTTTCTATGCCAGTCTGTTCCCTTGTCTCACTCGTGCTCAACCCTTGAGTGTGACCACCCAGTTTCAGTTACATGAGCTGAATATCTCGATAAGTGAGAGGTCTTGATTGTGCTAAATGACAGTAATGCAAGAAGTCCTTGGCCACTATTGGCAATTGGTTTCTCTAAGATTAGTTGCCTCCAGACTTCACTATTGTGGAGCTCCAGCTATATTCTGTTCAACATTAAGTCACTGTTTATGCTTTGCATGCAGCTTAAACTTTTCAATTTGCTTTTTGTATTTGAGGAGCATTAAAATGGGGAGTGCACACCAAGTTTGTGTCTTGAATTAAAGCCCATCCACCTGAAAATCATAGCACCAGTAAAACTATGAGGACATTGATGCTCAGTGTGTGCAGTCGCACAGTCACTTGTTTCTGAATAAAAAAGGCAATCACAAGTTTTAAAACTTTTATGTCAGGGCTAGCATTCAGAATACTCTAAATAAAATTAATAAAAAAGATTTTGGCATACATTTATAATTTAAATTCAACTAAAATGCCGCAGACTACTAATGACAAATATGACGCAAATAGTGCTAGTGTGGGGGAATATTACAGAAGAAAGGGGTGCAAGTATGAAAACAGTAGTTTTAATGATTTGAATCAACTATAAAGTAGTTAAGTTTTTAGTCTTCTACCTTTTGGGGTGGGGGTTTTTCACACATTCAAAGGGTCTCATAGGATTTAATAGTGATAAATTCAATGGAGCCCTATAAAGATTGTAAAGGACTTTTAAAAGGGGCCTTAGAAAACTGTAAAATAATAGGGTAGATGATACTTTCTATGAACTGAAAATCAACTGATATAATCTCAGACAAAAAAATCTTAAAATGCTGTGGTATTTTTCCTTAAAAGTTTTCGTTGACTAAACATGAAATGACAAATATCTTTTTGCCTAACTGGAGTTGCTGAGTACTTAATGCTCCCATGGATTTTCCATAGGGCATTACTCAGTGTTTCTGATCTTGAGTCCCTGAGTACATAGCAACTTTTGATTTGATTGAGCTTGCATGTTAACAGGGTTTTTTGCAGGCGAAAGTCTTGTGTAATTATCAATTCTAATTGTTTTCATTTTCTTTGTTGGTTTGTTTTTGTGGTTTTGTTTGTGTTTTGTTTTTTTTTTTTACCTGCTTTTGGAATCCATGACCACCCAGTGAGAAGGACACTGAAAAGTGGGCTAACACCAGAAGAAGCCAAAGCACTGGGCCTCATCAGCACTTCTGAGATGCAGGTTTGATATCCCAGAGGTGGCAACAAGAAGAGCCATTCATCTGAAGGACACGGGCTGACAACCCTTCGGTGTGGCATTGAGCTGCCAACCTCTTCTGCTGCTCCCAACATCCTGTCCTCTGTTCCTTCAATTTTAATAAGCAACAAAAAACAAAACTCCACAGCCAGGGCAGAAGAAGGGTGTGCCACAGCTCAGCATGTCATCCAAACAGTAACTGAAGAAGCATTTCAGTGCTTTTAGGTGAAAGCATATGGCTTCTTCTTCTCATGGTGTGTTGATGTGGGTAGGAGGGGGCTCTCTGAGTTATCTGTCATTATGTGAGCTGTGTTTACGTTGGCTTTTCTTGTGCCCTGTTTTAGTCATGGTAAATGTATGGCATTTTTTCAATGCAAGGAATGGTCCTTAAAGAGGCAAAATAACTCCTGTTACAGCAATCCAAATTTTTCTGAAGCAGATTCATTAAGAAAAGATGCACAGTCTGTGCAGCCCAGTGGTTTGTTGGGTTTTTTTATTATTTTGCCACCAAAGAATGTAAAAATGTATGTGTACCTTTGTATATGTACAGAATGAATGTGTGGACATGTGTATGTGTATCTGTACATATACAGTCATGGTGTGAAATCATGCTCTTGCTGGACCATGATTTTCACTGTGAGGCCTTACTGTTCCACCTGGACAGGAGGAAAAGAATGTCTTTTTCGTAGGAACTCAGTGTTGTTTGGTGGGATTCACCCTGTGGGGCAGGAGATGGCCTGCAATACAAGTGGAAAATTTAGGATCATTAATTCATATGTATTAATACACACTCATACTGTACATAGCAGCATGCACACAGGGGAGAGAATGCAATTCCTCCCTCTTGTTGAGCTATGGCTGTACTGTGCATTTGTACAGTTTCAGAGAGATCTGTGTCAACAATTTTACATACTCGATAAATGAATTTGGATGCTAAGATCAAGAAGTTTTGTTCACTTGCCTGTGCCCTTCATGCTGCTTTTCTCTGCTGCAAGATAATGTGGTGGTAATTTTTTTCAAATTAATGACTCTGAATATGAAATAGCCCTGCTAAAAAGCCTGTTGTGTTTTTGCTGTTCTTTACTGTTTTTTTGTGATTATCCTTCATACAAGTGGAGTGGGTACCACGGTAAACAACTCCAATATATTTGCCCTTGTCTCATTGTTTTATAACTGACTTTTATAACTGCCCTCAGCATGTTTGAAGAACCTTTTGTCAACTCATCTGCCTTTAAGTGGAGGCTATACGCAGCAGTGAAGATGAATTGAACACAGTCAACCCAGCCAGTGCTGAAGTATTTTGAAGAGAACTACAAACAACAATAGCAGAAAAGGGAACTTTTTAAGCCAAAGTCTGTATATGGCCATTTGATCCTCAATAATGCACAAGATTGTGTCTTTCCATTGCCTTAGCCTCTAAGATTAAGAGTGTGTCTGTAGAGCAGTAACAGCCAAGGCTTCCTTCAAGCCAGTTAACTGGGGAACTGCCGCAGTTCAGTCATGGTAACAGGATTCAATTTTGGCTGCAAAACACACTTGGAAAATAGAATTAAATAATAGTCTATGCTGGGGTCCTAATGCCATAGTTGTGTTGCTTCTGGCACCCAGTCTAGGTCTACTCTGCTCTCAATAAGGACAGAATAATTGCTGAAGATTGTTCAGGATAGTTGAACCAAACACAATAAGCCTTTGAAACTTTAGTCACCTATCACATCGCATTGAGCACAGCATCCAAGTGATGAGAGAACCAGGTAGCTGACAACACTGCAGTAAGGTCTGTGGTTGAACATCCCATCTATGCTGCCCACCCTCTTGATCATAATATTTCATTCTTTATCTGCTGATGCCTTGGATCTTCCATGGAATAAAAAGTCACTAATGAGCAAAGGTTCTTAAGGGCAGCATTAAGTTCAATGTTGTTTTCCCCTCAACTTGTTAAAAAGCCAATTTTACAAGTAGGCAGAAGGCAGCAGTTGGGTAATTAATAAAATATGTTGTGTATTTGAAAGCCATGGAAAGGAGAAAGCTGATTGGGAAATTGAAGTGGCACATAACTTATTTCGCTGTAAAATATGTAGGACCTACAAGCATCTGGATTTTAAAGTGGATCTTTATGTGCTGCTCACCATTATGGACTTTTAATCTCTTAAGGATGCTTAGAACAAAGAAATGAAGGTAATGGGGGTTCGTGGAGGTCTTTGAAGTCTGAAACAAGAGGAAGACGCCCTGAATGTAATGGTTATGTTGAACTGTGCTACTTGCTAAGTGATAAAAGAAGCAGAAATGCAACAAAATGCATTTATGCTGACAGAGATCCTATATTTGACTGGGAGGAGAAAATAAAACAAGTTTTTAAATCTGAATATTTTAATTAAAATATGTTGAACGTGCAAAATAGGTGGCTGTTGGTGACCACTTGCTAACAGGGAACAAAATTTTGTTTTGTTTAGACAAAGTACAGCGTCTGTCTCTGAAACATAACACAACTGATGAATTTCTAATAGTTAAGCATATGTGTTTTCCAGGAACTGTGCAAAAATGTACAAAACTTTATATGCTCCTTATCAAAGAGAACATTAAATATGGGAAATAATATGGGTTAGAGTAAGTTTGGAAAAAGAAAAAAAAAAGATGGTTTCTTTTGCATTCTCTGGATATATAAGGAGCAGATGTCCTACATGTGAAGCATATTCTTCCTTGTCCATTTTCCCATTATATTTTTTTTCTATTTGTGCTCTCTATCTGTAAAACCAATACCATTTTTTATTGAAGAATCACTTGGTCTTGTTTATGCAGTAATATACAGTCAGAATAATTCCACTGTCCTCAGTGTTTATTGCAACAAGATCATCACACACAGTAACAATTCAATAACTACAGAAAAGATTTCCATTCCAGTTCCTGATAATAATGGCCAGCAGCCCTATGTGCACCTGAAAGGTGGCAGTATTTCCTGCAGAGTCAGCCATCATGTCCTGACTGTGGGAATAACATTTGTTCCCCTTCATCTAACTAGTGGATTCCAGATAAAATGGAGGGATTCATTACATCTGCATGCCTCTCTCTGTCTGCCAAATGAGGTTGTAACCTTTAGGCTTTGGGTTGCTGCCTGCCCTTCCATTGTCAGAAGTGCCCTCCATAAGGATGTAACACTTGCTTTAAAATGTGCGAGATATGGATTGGTTTGTAACAAATATAAAAGTCTTGGATACACAGCGTAGTAACACATTCCCATTGCTCACTTAGAGATATATGAAGGCTGTTTATAAACACTTGCAGCCAAAATAACTACCTCTCTTCCCTTTCCCATAGTACCAGTCAGCTGCAAATGTAGTGCCCGGAGACCAAACTCTCAGAGTCACTGTTGATGTTCATTTCAGCACCCATCTGCTGCCAATAACTTGTCTATCTTGGCACTTGTCTGCCACCATAACGCCTTCCTGATCTGGATGCTGATGTAAACTTTAGCATACATAATACCTGCCAAAAACTATCTTAATTTCCTTTCATCTTGCTTGGTGTTCAAAAGCAGACTGCATACAATTACTTTGTATTCTCTACCTCTCAACTGAGGGATAACGTTCAGTAGCAGTTATGTGGCTACAGTGAAGAAACACCCCAGGAAATGCTTGTGTGCCACAATCAAGAGTGAAAGATCCCTCACAAAAATTAAATTCATCACTCTTCGCCTTTCAGTCAGGCCAGGCACCAGGCTCATGGTTTCCAGATGTTTTATAGCCCATTGGTTGCTATGTGTGACCCTTCTGTTTGATAGATCCCTGTCCATAATCCAAAATCAACAGAAAAAATGGTGGTTTAATGAGGGTCTTTCTTGCTCTGATAAACACTGGAAGCAGCCTCAAAAGCAGTTTTCAAAATACATTTCTTTTTCTGTTTTGACCCCCTTTTGTAGTAAATCTCTGATTGACTCTGATTGACTGTCAGCAAAGTAAGGCATCAGTTTTGTAGATAGACAAGACTTTGGCTTTAGCTTAATAGAAAGTCACATGTGAATATCAAGATAAGAGTTAATGTCCCTATTTAACAGAAATTTGGAGTTTGAGTCTTGATGTGAGTGAACAGCAAGGGCCTTCTGCAAGGTTATGCATGACAGCACCTTAAATCCTTGGTTTGCTGTGCTCTAAAGGCACCCTGGCCAACACTAGGACTTCAACATGTACTGCAACCCCAAGGGTCACAATATCACTGGAGGTGCACTAAATGGTTCCTTTGGTCAGGCACCCACTCTGCAGCACCTCCCTGGTGATGTAACAACAGCAAATAGCAGTCCAAAACGCTTTAGAAGCCATTTGGTTGATGGCAGGAGTCTGGATTCAGGTACACTGTGCATTGTGGTTGTTGCAGTGCTTTGATTTCACTGAGATGAAGGTGGCAGCCCACCAGTTTCACATCCTTCATCCTTCCCCCGCAACTCATAGGCAGATGTACACACTGCTTGCCTCCATCTAAAGGATGCACAGGGATATGGTGTCAGGCAGAAGCAGGAGCATATTCATGTCTCTTTTTCACTCCTGTACAATCACTAAATGTTCCAATCGTCTAATGAGAATTTAAGATGGGCTGTGCCACATTCGGATAGTGACTCTGTACTTCCAGCATTGGGATACATGAAACACTTGTCTAAGCTGTAAGGGCTGTGATTGTTGATGTTTCTCTTCAGGAAAAACTTCCAGATACTTACAGGCTCTGAAAGAAAATAATTTGAAGTGTTATTGAAAGAGAAAATATTTGGTTATAGGCAACCTTTGGAAGATTACTCACAAACACTTGAACAACATGTAAGGCCCACCTTCCTTCTTCAACTGGGGCAGCAACTGGCTCAATTGGCATTTCAGATGTGATCCCAAGAAGTTTTTAGCAAGCAGTTTAATAGTTACGTAGCAAGTAATGCAAGGAGTTGCATAGATTGTATAGTTTTATGTTTACGCCAAAAAAAAAAATTATAATTATTTCTAATTAGTCCATTTCACACTGAGTGGCAGATAGAGATATATTTTGTTTAATCACTATCTAATACAGAGGCTTCTGTGAAAGAAAAGGTGTATTTGTAGCATTGGGTGCATTTCTCCTTTTTAAAGACTGTCTTTGCGCGTATAGTGTCCTTTTTTTGTGAGCTGGGAATTGTAAAAAAATGTAAAGTAGAAAAGGACGTGTTTCTTAGACAAAGGAGAAATACTGTAAAATTGTGTAAATGTCACTACTCATGTTTTTTCATGTTCTGTGTAGCATAGTGTAAAATAGGCTCTCCAGCAGTGTTATTCTGTGAATTGTAATTTAAAAAACAAGCCATGCATGGTCAGAGATGTTATCTACAGGTCCTTTTGGTTGAGTTTTTGGTTTTGTTTGTTGTTTTCTCATTTTAGGTGAATTCGTTCTATGTTAAATTTAATTGTCCATGAAACTGCATTTTTGTTTCTGTTTTATTTCATAAAGAACTTGAACTACTCTTTTAAGATTTTATTACACACGAATCTCACCTACCGTTTGTATTGTTCCTTCAGAAGTTGTGTCACATTTAGTGTGAAAAAGGGGGATTTTCTTTTTATCTGCCTCTTCTCCCCCCACTCTCCCCACTTTACTTTCTGGAAAAATCCAATGACACTTTTTGTTTTTTCTGTGCCATGCAGGGTCAATATGGAAAACTGACCACAGACCTGTGTCCAAAATTTCTTGATATAAGTAGTTAAAAAGCTCACCTCTACAGCGTTATGTAAACACATCTTGCAATAAAGCTTTATAAAGCACGGACTGGGCTGCTTCTTGTTTTGTTGATTAAGCCAGCCATGGGAGCTTGAGTGAGAAGTGGGAGGAAAGGGGGGGTCATAGGTTGTTTTTATCATGTCCTTGAAGTACCTGCAAAGCCATCATATGGACATCAAAACAGCTGCCATTAAACCATCTGGGTGATCTGACCATAAAAAGCTGATCTTTTACGCCTTGTTTCTCGGTTTGAGCCTAATTCCTAATCTTGAGTAAAGAAAATAAAAATGTGTCTCTAGTTCTCAAGGTTTTCAGTAATCCAGCCCTACAAATCCTCACTAAACACACGAGGGTGCTGCTTGCTGCCATCATCTTGGAGTTGGTTCCTGCCTAAAAAATACTTTCTGCACAGAGTACATTGCGTAAAGGTATGAGATTTATAGGAGCAAACATTAATAAAATGAAAGACTACCTATATGTGGGAGAGCATTTCACATTGCCTGTGCATCAAGACGTGAAACACTGTGCCTGCCAGGGATTCAGAGCTGTAAAGGTGGCCAGTAAATGAGACATGCCTTTAACTTGGCTGAAATACATTCCACGCATCACCATGGACTGTAATTTTCAGGTGGCCACCTATTAGCATGCCTGGACAGGCAGCAGTCTTGCAGTTTTCTCTGTTTACTGGTGTCTGAGTCTTTCTTTTATTGCTATTTTTAAGCACTTGGGAGAGATTGAGTAGACAGATGGGGCATCCCTGACCCTATGGAAGGTGAGCCGTAGCACAGGGGCTCTTGCATCTGCTCTGCCCACAGGTTCAGTGACTAGGATGAGGAGTGGGGTCAAAGTGACACATAAAAACTCAAAATACTTGGATTTCCAGATTTGCTAGTCCTGCTAAAAGCTATTCACAAGTAATTGCTCTTTTAAGTTGCACGCGTAATAGGGTCAAAATACATTATTCAAAGACAGCTGCACGTGTTTATATCGGCACCCTGGAAAATAAGGTAGGTTGACAAAGAGTCTGAGAGAGAATTTTCACCTGTGGTTTCTGAGACTGCGGGATCTGATATAAAAGGCTGGGTATGTAAGCCTTCATAGGGAAAAACACCACCTTCCTCCTTTTTAATTAGTTTTTAAGGCTATTTCAAATAAAAAAGGTGCCTTTTGGGATATGGCTGTATCCCTGAAAGAGCTGCTTAGCATTCCAGATGCACTGGTGTAAAGTCTAGAGGATGAAAGGCTACTAGCCAGAAATGTGGTAATGCTTTTTAAAATAAATATATAAACCAAGTTTATTGGCCAGACACTTTTCTTTTCTATCACAGCATATCCATTAGCAGTTCTAAATTCCAGATGTTCAGTGACAATGCATACATATATTTTTCAGAGCTGGTGCCCAGTCAGAACTCATATGTTGTCACAGAGAAGCCTCTGGCCTGTGGTCAGGAAATGAGTTAGTATGCAGATTATCCATTGTGCAGCTGCATGCCCTGGTTAATAGACCCTTCAGAACAGTTTGAGAACACACAACTAAAGAAAACAAACAAACAAACAAATAAAGAAAAACAAACATTTTTTTCCTATTATAAATTCTCCAAGTTTTCTGATGGGAATGCAGTTTGGAAAAGGGAAAGGGCAGTTCTCAAAGCTTTGCCTCTTGCAGGTTTCTTTGCAGGAAATTAAGAATGACGTCTGTACTCCATTAGAGAACTATCTGATGAGACAGACCTCTGCTGGCAAATCCCAAAAGGAGCACAGCCTATGTGAAGTATCTTGCCAGTGAGGGCCTCTCTGAACGGCTTTTCCTGAGTGATTTTTGAGCAGGAGCTGGACTCACCCATCTGTGGAGGTATTCTGCTCAAAAATACTGATTTTCAGCTTCCAGGAGTCAAAATCCAGTTCTCCTTTCCAGTGCCCACCTCTCTCCCACAGCTCTGCCAAGCTTGCTCTCTTGATTGAGCTGACTCCAGAGCCTTTAGTTTGTTATTTATCTGGAAAACACCATGGAGCATGTCAATGTACAGAAGATGTGTAGCAGCACTGGGGAGGGTGAGACCCTTTCAGTGTCCCAGATAGGACTCACAAGATCCCTGGGCATATCCTGCTTCATTATTTATGTTATAATGAGCAGAAATGCTTTAAAGCATATGCCAAAATCTTGCAAATAAGTTTTATGGCCCTCTCTTGGTAAGTGTTCATATCTCTTTGCCTAGACAACGGACAAAATGACTAATCTTGACTTTTATATGTATTTTCCTTTGTTTGTTCCATACTTAATGTAATAAAAGAAGAACAACAGTTAAAAAGCAATAAAGATACTAAAATACCAGTGAAATCCACGGCACTTGAAACTGGACAAACTTGAAGGCAAAGGTCAGGCCATGTCATAGGCTCCAGTAAACATTCTACTGACTTGCAAGAGCTCTGACTTTGATTAAGAGCAGTGGTTTGAAATCTTATCTCTGGAACAGGGAGGACAAACCACTTCTAGAGCCGGACAGGGCTCAGGTGAGGGGCCAACAGGTGGCAATGGTTCTGGAGTATACAAAAGCATATGCCATGACTGCATGTGGGATATAAATGCTTGTACTAAAAGCCTTGGAGTAACCTGTGAAAACAGGTTACAGCATTTGTCTCAGGTATCCAAAAGCTACAGCAGGGTGAAAATTCTCCTTTTTAATAAAGCAATGAAATCTTAAGACTCTTGAACGAGGAAAAAAAAAGGAATCCTCCTTCCATCTTTGTCCAGACTTCCTATAAATATGCACTGGGAGGCTTAAATAATCTTGGCAAGATATAGCAAAGGAAAATTATTGTTAAAAAGAGGCCCTGGATATCGTTTCAACAAACTTTTTCCCCACATAAACTTACGGAAAATCATTGACCTCATAGCAAAGTCAAGACAGAAAGAAACCTTGAATTATGGCAAGATACCCATTTGAACGTGAACTAGAGTACCTTCACATCGATTTGTCTGGAATACCTCCCAGATATACTGCATTAGTTATAAGGAGCAATAGATGTCCAGGTTAATAAATAAAAATCTAAATAATCACAGTGTCAACAGTGATGATCTAAATAAAACTAGCTGTGAGTATAATGATAAAGAAAGTATACTAAAAATCAGGCAGTAGTGACCAAAGCCAAATGAAAATTTGATTCTATTGGCTCTGTGAGCAGTGGAAAGAACCCGATAGACTTCAGCATGGTTGAATCAAGCCCCCAAAGATAACTATTAGAATTTTAAACTATATGGAAAATGGAATTTCTTCTCTGAGAAAAAAATGCCTCAAATCATTTTAATCTCACTAGTTACACTGGGGAATTCTCTTTCAAAAACGGACAGCACACCATAGCCTGAAAACCAAAAGTGAATCCTTGTTTCCAGAGAAATTATCTCAAATGTGTTCAGATTACAAGCATGTGGGATGAAACACAGTTAACATCCAAAATTATATAGTCTGGAAATTCCACATCTTTTTAGAAGCCAAAACACTGCAAAGTCTGAAAACAAAACAACATAAAAAAGCAGTCAATTGCCTTTTTTTTTTTTTTTTTTTTTTTTACTATGAAATGTGAAAACCATTAAATTTCCTCATAGGAAAATAAAACTTCAGTAGAAACTCTATCACTGTTAAAAAATTCTTTATCATTTCTTTACAGATAGACATTGGTAGACAAGTTACTAGAAACTAGTAAGTTTAAGGCTGGTCTTAAGAATGGTAAAAAGTTTCTAGCCATGCAATTTTGCTTATTCTAATAGTTCCTTCTCTAAACCATCATCCTCCATGCAATGTTAACTTGCACAATCTATAGGGTTTTTTACTTTCCTACAATGGGAATGAGTTAGTTGGCATACACGATGTATTAATTGTTTATTATTTGGTAATGCCCTATACATCTTCCTAAAAGTAATTGGAATATTCATAAAGTTGTGATTACTTGATATTAGTTAATCTGAGAGTGGGCCTTACATTACAGTATGCAAAAGATAAATATTTTTGTTTTCAAATACCTCTCAACATCATTATATAAATTATTTGCAGGGAGTGCTTCTGTGTTCATATTTATGCTTATGGCACATTGCAAGTGGATTTTTGAATATGCAAGCGGATTCTATAATCTGATAACTTGTTATTTTGGCTTCTGAACATATTTTTCAAGGTGGAAAGGCAATGAGATGGTTTTATGAGTGGTTTAACTTGTGCAAAGTATTTATTGGTAAGGGAGATAGTTTGGAAAGTAGCAAGGCTCACTGCTCTTTGTATCTTTCAGAGCATGAGCTCTCCAAACAACAATGAGGCAGAAGACCTATTACCCTGGGATATGGATTTCCTGAAGAATTATCAGCAGTTTGTTACCTGTTTCTTACACATTCTCAGTGTTCACTTCTAGAGTTACAACTTCATACATATTTAGACATCATAGGCTCACAAGGTCCCAGTGAAGGGGAACAATGTGGCATGTGTGGAAAATTCAGACTCCATCAAAGGGGACCCCCTGCTGCAGAGAGGACACTGGGAGAGAAGGTCATTTGGGTAAGAGAAAGAAAAATAACATCGACACCCAAATCAGCAATATAGAGTAAAAATAAACAAGGGAAAGCCTTAATGACAAAGACAAGATTCTTATTTTGATATATAGTTGAACCCAGCAATGAAAAGTGCAGAGATCATTTTAGTAGCAACACTTCAAGTAAAGCTCAGATGCAGAAGTAAGTTTGAAGGCTGGGAAGGGGACATGTAGCTGAATGTGCAAGGCAGAAAGGCTGACTTTTAGAGAAGCTCTGTATTAAATTACATGAAAACAAGAAGGGGATGGATTATGAGCTGTCACTATAGGGAGAGAAAGACAATGTGTACAAAGAGAGAAGGTAAGAAAGAGGATATCATACATTTCCTGATTGTTAAGTGGATTTGCCTTAAGCAAACTATTTAAAGTCTGTTTAAAAAGTTTTATGACTTCCAAGACTTCTTTTTTGGAGTGAGCACCAAAAATAGAAGCACCAAAAATTAGGTAAGGGTCACAGAAATGAGCCATTCTGGGCCTCACTGTCTTCAGACAATCACAAATTATTTTTGTATGTGGCAGGGAGGGCATCATCTCTTGTTTGGCTATGGTAAAATCTCAACTGGAGTGCATGGGATAAGCTGTGGTTCAGCAGGTGTTGCCCCTCTGTCTGTGTCAGTTGGAGCTTATATTCCTCAGCCTCTGGGATCAGTGTACAGGACTCTTGCTTGTGTCAGCATCATCAGCTTTGTGACCTGTTTTCAGTATCTATGCTGAAGCAGCAGTGGACACAGAAATAACCAGCAATTCTCCTTGGTAAGAATGCTCTTTCCTTTCCCTTACACCAAGTAGTGTTAGGGCTATTTCAAGTAACATTTTATACCCTTAGGATGGATAAAAATGGATACTAAAATTGGTGAGGGCAAGAACAAGTTGGAGGCTGCAGACAAGATGCCAAAGAGCCTTCTAACCCCAGCAAGAGGGCACAGAAAGCTGAATCTCAAGGCAGGTTGAATGTGGCTGCAGTGTTGCACCAGACCTTGATAAGTATTTCAGTCAACAGCTGGGAGGATTTGCAAATGTGTATCTCCTCTAAGCAAGCAGAAGTTGGAATGGGATTACGTTGGTGGTTCTGAATGCTGAATGAAATGTGCTGTTGATCACTTCCCTTGTAGCCAGGAATCTCACAGAACCTTTGGTCAAAACTGCGGTTTTCTATGTCAATCACTCTTTGTCCACCCTGATGAAGTTATTCTCTTCATAATAAACCATTTGGGTCAGCAGATACAGGCAAAGTTTAATGCAATTCGTCCCCAGCTGCCAAATCTGATCAGAGGAAATAGGAAGATGAGAGTCAAATAGCTCTGTGGTCTCCCCAGTCAGACTGTTAGCAGCTTAACTTTCTCCTTGGCAGTGAAAAGGGTGTAATTGTGGAGAGAAAGCTGGCTTGCTGCAATATAGAAAATATATATGTTTTCTGCATATAAGGACCACATTTTGCATGAAACTCTAACAAAGTCTTCACAGAAGGTATATTGTTTCTGACAACATTGCCATCTCTGCTGAATTCTGGGGTAGTTTTCTTGCAAAGTCAGAGAGAATAAAAGTCCTTGAGAACTGTTTCTAACTCCAGGTAGGTAACGGTTTGCTTTTTTTTTAATCAGCTTGAAGGTTCCAGTCACTCATTGTCCTGTGTTTCTGATAATTTTTTTTTTTGGCAGCGGTTCCAGGAATTCATTGCACGTGATCTACAAATTTCCTTGTGTGGTCTCTGACCTCAGAGTGCTGACCCAGGAGTTAGAGCAGGTCCTCGGAGCAGAACCCTGACAACACACCATTTGCCAACTAATAACACTGTGCTCCCTTTCTGTGTTTCCTTCCTTTCTGACTAGGCACTATGATTACTGGCACAGACAAATGTAGGGACTCTGAAAAGGAGAACTTCTGTGTGAAAGTTATAAAAAAACCTCAGACTGTTAATGAGAAGAAAGTAAAATTTAGAGTGGGGGACAGGACATGACAACACACGATGAATCCAGTCTGCAAAATAAAAGTAACTAGAATGGATTTGGAATTTCTTGATGAAAGTAAAACCAGCGCTGTTTAGAAAGATGATCAGTCTTGATGAGCCTCCTGGGGAAAAGAAAAAAAAAAAAAAAAAGAAAGTTTTAAAACTCTGTTTCTATGTTTTCAACCAAAATGTATGTTTTTAAAGTTCAAAAATAGATTAATTTTGAAATTATGGTAAATATAAAAGACAGTGCCATGAATCTGGAAAAAACCAAATAATTTTTCAAATACTTTGAATCTTTTTACTTTCTTTGTACTAATTTAGACCCTGGGACCATTCTAATGCCTCAAAGGTATTAATGGGACAGAAAAATAACTTGCTGTCAAGTTATGGACATGATAGATGTAAAAAGCCAATGCAAAGCCAAGTTGATTTTGATATAAGGACGTAAAGGAATATAAATTGCTCATGTAAAGGAATATGTACTTATTATCTACAGTTTGCTTATTGGAATAACTTCTTTGGGAATTTGAGACCTAGGAAAGTGAAGCTGGAATAATAAAGGTCAAATTTAGAAGTCTATGTTCACTAGAGTGAAGCTGTTGAAATCCATTAGAAAAATCAAGACAATATGAAAGATTATAGGAACCACTCATGCTTCACAAAGAGTATAAGGTGCTACTGCTAATGTCAGTACTCATGGTAAGAGTTCAAGAACTCTCATAGAAAAAGGGAGTTTAAAACTGATCGCTCTGACATGATGCTTTTGGATTATGCAAATGGATGTATAATTTTTGAATAGATGATGGACTCAATTTTGTAGGCAATTATATGTACTCATCTCTGTTGACTTGGCAGATAACCAGAAAATAGAATCTGAGTTTCAGTTACTACTCCTTTGTTCTGATGTCATAAGATTTTCTTATATTTTACGAGCTACAGGTTTAAGTCGAAATTTGACCTCACAGCACAAACCGATGGAGAAGAGACTTTCTTCCTTGCACTTTGAACATTAGATGTCTTTGCAATGTGGAACTGTAAATGCATTTCAGAATAGACTGTAGTACCATTGCATAGAGAATTATTTCTATAATATATATTTAGGGTTACTTATCAAGGGTTCAGTGTTGACTCAGACCAAAGGATGCTTCCACTCAATATAACTACAGTATAAAGCAGTACTTTGCTACAGCCATGAGGAAAAGAGGCAATCTTTCATTGCTCCCATTATAAGATGTGAATGCAATCTCGAGTGCACTGATGTCAGAAAATTTCTGGCTGTCAGTAAACCCTTTGTTATTCTTAAGTGAATTTTCAACTATAACTTTTCTGAAATGCTTTGACTTTGTAGCACATGATAGCATATGACCTCTTAAAAAATGCATGGTCCTTAAGAGCAGCCCTGTCAACATTTTAAATGTTGCAAACAACCAATTCAGGTCTCTTAGCTGAGAGGACTGTGGTTGCAGAATAACTGCCTTGTGGCATATGTTTCCAAAGTCTTTACTTATACTTGGCAGAAGTTACATTATCCACAGCTTTGGAAAGAACTTTTGGCTAAAGTTTCTGGCTGTTATAAACCTTATGAATATAGTTATGCCCAGAGGGTAATTGGAGTTGAAGTAGACCGTGAGTCCTTGGAGACTTTTTTTTTTTAATTATGATAGTGTTCTCTGTCACCTCTGAAATTTTAAAGTTGGTATATGAGTCTACAAAATATCACTAACATTTAAAATGTGTGTCCTTTACATTATAATGGACTGATTACTGATGACCTGTTAGGTGGAGTTGTTGTAACTGTGATTTCATTGTGTGTGTAAACAAGTATTTATTTGTAGACCAGTTGCATACAATATGCCAATGATTGTTTGAGTGCATAACTGCCCAGATGTTCATACAGTTTAGACGAAATGAAAAAGAAAAAACAAACAAACAAAACAAGACAGTCCCTACCAAACCCAGAAAACCCAGTAATTCTAGAAGGTGGTCCTGAAAATTTCCCCAGGGACCATGGGAAATTTCACACCACAATATACTGCACATTTTATTAGCTTCTCAAAAAAGAGGCTTCTGAAATGCAAAGCTGATACCACCCCTCACACAGGTGGTAGGACGTTTCAAATCATCCAGACCACCTGGAGCAGCACCCAGTAGAGACGTGCTAGAGCACTTAGGCAAGGCTTTAGGAAGCTGAAAGGCATCTATCATTAAGTGAGTGGTACTATCTCTGTCTACTGCAGATTATATCTTGGCCAGGGACAAGCAAGAGAACAAATTTTGCTGTGCTAATATGTGAGTAGCTCCCAAAAGTCTGAGGAAAGCAGGGAATGCGTGTCTGAAGGAAGGGCTTAACTAGTGCCCTGAGAGCATGAAAAGCCCAGCTCAGAACAGGTAATCATCACTTAGCCAAATGAATATTGTTCTTTTCACTGACCCACCCTCTAACATGTGCCAGCAGATGATTTGCATGCATAAAAACACCTTTGTAAACAGGCATCAACCGCCTGGGGCTTGGCGCTGTACAGGTAAGTAAGGCAGAGATAGTTCTTGACTTGAGGAGCTAAGAAATTTGATACTCCATTTGCTTTGCATGATAGCAGAAAATCAAGTAACTACAGCTGCCTGCATTGTACCACTAGAACCAAGGAAAACAGTACAGGACGTGGGGCAGTGATGGGATGGTTCAATTCACTTGCAGGTTTACCACAGCACCTTTACCTGATGTAGTAGGGAATCTCGCAGGCTCCTCGTTCCAAGTGGGTAGACGGTGGCTCCAGGTACCACTGGTCACAAATACAGCTCTGTTATATTCATGCTTTGCTGTCACAAGTGTTTGCTTTGCCATTAACATGGCAACTGCTGCTTCATTGATAGCTTAGTCTGTTGGAATACAGACTATTTACAATACAATACAAATCTATTTACAAAATCACAGAATGGGTAGGGTTGAAAGGGACCACAGTGGGTATTGATGCCATATGTATTAATACCATTTGTATTAATATGAAATTAAATGCATTTTAAAGAGTTAAATGCCTTTCAGAATGCCCACTATAGATTATATCTGCTTAGTTACTTTTATAATCCAATCTTGTTTTCTCATCTGTAGTTTCTTTAAATTAACTTATTTCCTACAAATGAACTTGATTCCTACAGCACATATTAATTATATCACTGTTCTTGAATATCTCCAGTTGGGCAGATACCATATTAATTTTTCCATTTAGTTTGTGGGGGTTTAACAGGAACCTGCTGTTGTCCACTGGGTTATCCCCCTTGCCCTCCCTAACTCCTGCACGCTTTGAATTCTTGAATCTTGCTGGTATTTTAAGTATTATTAAAAGTTCATTCCCATGGACTACAGATCCCCCAGCAAAAATTTTCAGAACTTTTGCATTCAAGATATTCAGGTCTGATGATTTTTTCCTAGTTTCTCTCTTACTGAATGTTGCTTAGCAGAGTGGTTACAACCTTTGTTTTCTCTAATGAGTATCTTGTTCTGCTTTTCAAATACAGAACAGAAATATTAATGCCATACCTCTATCTTTTCTCCATCAGCATCCCTACATTAACAGTTTTACTGCTCGTGAGCTCCCCTACTGCAAAAATTAATGACTAGTATATTCAAATTTCTTCTTAACATTCATAGCTTTGCTAGTCATCACTTCTGTTTCTACCATCATCTTATTTTTCATTTAATATTTGTCACCTTACAGATTTCACCTTACCATTAAAATATTTATGAGCTTTTAGCCAAAGTTATCTTCTTTCCTCATTGGAAAATCAGGAAAACCAATTTTCCAATCAACAGCTCTCACAGAACTCTAAGATTTCATTCACAGTTTTCTCTCGAAATTTTCCATTTCACTTCATTTCCTCTTTCACATTTTCAGACTTAAATACCAAAATAATCTTACATGGAGTGTTCTCCTTGCACATATAAGCTGGTTATGACCATGGTGATTTCATATATTTTTACCAGTCATTAAAAGTTAGAAACAAAAATTAGAAAGTGTTAGAGAGTTACAGAGGCAAACAGGGATTCAGTTAAAGGGAATATCCAAAAAAATTGCAGGTCTGCACCCGGGTTGGGGCAGCATTTAATAAATTGGCTTATAAGCTGATTGCTTTTGTGCTTTTTGTTTTCTCTGCATGCTCACTTAAAATCAATCAAACAAAAAATCATCACCTCTGGCCACTGGATGGGAACCCTTGTTCTGTCTCACCTACCTTTGACTACACTGACTGCCCAAAATATTATTACCAAGATGGTAACAATCGATTGACTTCTGATCCTTCCTCCCATCCATCAAGTTTAGGATTGAACTTTTCAGCTCATGGCTCTCAGAGCTGTTATCCATCTCCTTCATATGACACAAGGAACACCTCAAAGAGGAGAATGCTTGTTCTCACTGTGTTTCCATGGCTGCCAGAGCACACTGAGGGCACCTTACTGCTGCAGTGGCATCCCACCCCAACTTTACATCTCAGGAGCTAGATCCTCCAGAAGGCTCAAGACTGGAGAAATGTCCATGCAAAATAATGAATATTTCTGATCTGTGACAGCCTTTGAGATCTTCTTTGGCTGTTGCATGCATATTACCTTAATTTTACTGAAATACTAACCAGCTCTACCACTTGGTACATTTAGACATGGCTGAGGGTGGATTCTCCTTCATTCATTTGCTTTGGATGAAGCTGACTATCCAAGAATAAGGTTGCTTTCTTTTGCCTTCCTCCTTCTCTTTTTCTCTTTAATATCTTGAAGACCAGTATTGAAAGAATGGTGCAACACACTGTGAACTGAATTAAAGAGCTGTCACTATAAGCAGTGTCATCCTGTCCTTTCTCAGTTTAGCACTTCCCAGTGCACTGCACACTGATGACTGTACTCTGAGAGTGCCCTTGGCCAAGGATATTCCAGTTTAGTATATATGGAACGAAGCTTGAACCTTATGTATCTACAAGCCTTCAGTATTTGAGGAAAAAGTCTTTCATCTTGAAAGCTAGAGAGACTAAATAAACTTCTTTAAGCCACTTGATCGTCAGAGAGAGGATGTGGGTGATTTATGGGGTTACAAAGAACTGTGTCTTGTTTGGAGGGGGCAGCTTTAGGACACGAGTGAGTAACATAAGTGGAGTCAAGAACTGATGTTGAAACCAGATTCAACTAAGATGATCTCCAGGGTGTTCTTCCTGATCCTTTTTATTGCTTTGTTGTTGAAATTGTTTTCTAATATTATTTATTATCTCAAATATCACATTCCCATCTCTTGAAGGAAAAAGGTTGCCCAGTCTTTCATCTTCTGGTTGTATTTCTTTGCCTCATTACACATTTGTTTTTATGGAGTATTTGATCATATTTTCCAAAAATTATTTAAGCTTTGGGTATCTTTCTAATAGATATTTTTTAGTTCAGCCAAGAAGCTATGGGCTTAAGGCCCATCTCTACAATGACAGACATCTCTGAAGTTAACTATTGTGATGGATTTTGAGTGGGACATAATAATGTATAAAAACAATGCTGACCTTATTATAGGGTAGTCACTGTATGAGTACATTGATTAAGTTTAAAAAGAGGCTGTAAGGAAACAATGACTCAAGATAAACCATTCCACAGGAATAGGATAATAGGAGACCAACTGGCTCGACAGCACTGGCGTGGTTTCCTGCTGAGGCTATTGGACTGGTTTTGTCTAGAAGGGCAGCAGCCCAAGAACTGACAAAAACAAAAGGAGTCCCTCTTTCCAGAGAGGAGCTGGCTATCGGACAGGGGAATCATGCTGATCTCAAGGCCTGCAAGGCCCCATAAGTAGAAAGAAGGACTGTTATGAGCAGATGGCAAAGGTGAACATAAACATGGTATGAAATATGTTTAAAATAAATTCACATGTACTCTTTTCTGGTTTTAAAACAATTTGCAGGATTTCTTTGTATTCTGCCATAGCGAAGGGAGCATTACTCAGGTCTCTAATTTGCTGTGACATATAAGCAGGTTCTTTGGGTTTGTATAATTTTCTATTCCCTCCTTTTGCAAATCTTCTGTGTAATGAAGGGGTGTTTTCTGCAGCACACTAGCAAATTAAAGGAGTTTCTGTAACAGCAGAGCTGTGATGTGACTCCCATGTGGTGATTTGTGTCCCCAGTAGTGTCATGATTAACTCCCTCTCCTGTCACTGAAGAAGGTGCTTCCTGGGAAATTTTTCACTTCTCTTTCATGTTTGCATAGATATGCCAACTTGAAGTTGTTCACACACCACATGTAAACTGCATTTCTCAAGTATTAGGGAACTTTACTCCCAAGGACCATGTGGACAGTGTGTTTCTGAACTGCAGTTGTCCTTTGTGTACGTTTTCATCAACATTCAGTATCCTAACAGGTCTGAGTGTGGAAAAAGTTCTGTTGGTACAATCCATTTCTGTGCAGCCTGGAGGCTGTCACCTCAGCCTCCTACTAAACTATACATAAAAGACAGTCTATTTCTACATATAAGATGCAAATTTTGAAGTTTAAATATTTTAACTGGTTCCTCTTTTAGTGAGATAATTCCTCTGTCAGGTTCGTTTAGTTACCACCAAAAGTTTCCAAGTAGAACAAGCATTTATTTACACTTTTGCTGTCAGTTATGTGTGATATAATGACATTTTGGGCATATGTGCTCCTTGCATTAAAGCTTGGCCCTGATAATCTCCCCTGGTAGAGGTATGTGCACATGGGTGGTGTTTACCTCGTTACAAGCTGTGAGGGAGATATTATTGGACTCATGAGGACGTCTGAAGGGTCCTGAAGCTGTAACTACTGCCTGCATCTGCTTCTTTGACAAGCTTTGATCAGAGTCAAAATCTGGATGCTTCTTTTTCCCAATTGCTAAGGGAAAGCCCAGCTGCTGATCCCTGACCTACACAATGCACACAATCTAAATTTTCACATCCACAACCTTTCCTGTGTTACAGTGCACCTATTTCTGTAGTAGCAACACAGAGCAGTGAAAAAATTCAGTCTGTCCCTCAGAACCCAGATGGAGAGAAAAATACTAAGCATCTTTTCAGCAGCAACCACTGTAATAGGAAGTAGAGGCTTCACAAAATGTCACTTTATTAGTTACTGTTCAAATGCAAGCCAACAACCGTCTTCTGGTTTTTATGCTAGGCCTATAGAGAACCTTAAGTGCCTGAGTCTTGGGACAGGTACATGTGTGGGAACTTTTCAGGACTCCTGTTTAATCATAATTGTGTAGTGATAGTCTCTGACTGGGGACTGATAATCTTCAGAAAACTCTATCCCATCCTTCTAATGCTTTTATTAAAACTCTCACTCAAAACAGGAAAATACCAAAGAAAAGAATGTTAAAATTCAGAGCGTCTATATACTTTTCCAAATGTACAGTTATATCATGATGTTCTTCTTTTGCTATTTTGATAGCAACAGCAGAAAATTAATGTAAAATTAATATAAAAGTTGATTTAGCTTTCCATCACTTGTATATCTGCCCTGAAAGATGGCCTTGCAATTTCCTCAAAGAAAAGATGAATGATGGAAGATGGATGATCTCAGCGTGTCCTGCTCAGGAAGAAAGCATGTTATCCTCTTTATTCTGCTATAGTCTGGCTTTTTTGAAACTGAATTGCCTACACTAGACTTGCTCATTTAGCTAGGATTTTCCATGCTGCCAATGTCTAATGTGAATTTGACTCTTTGAATGATAGAGACTGTTGACAAATAAACAAGCTGGGGTTTTCCATGTTAGTAGCTCATGGACAAAGACCTGTTTGTGTTGATAATATTGACACTGACCACAGGCAGAAGCTCTGGAAGAAAGTGTGCTTGAGCCAAACCATCGGAGAAGACAGGGTAACTGGAATATGGAAAATATATCCACAGACGATCCAGCGTAATGCCACCTGTCTTTTGCATGAGGAAATTAATGCATCATGTAAAATTAATTGATATTTTGAGGATGGGATGTGACTTCAGTGACAGAAGGGGAGATCCTCACTCCGTGACTACTGGGCTGTACAAAACCTAGGATGCAAATGTAGACGTGCCTGTTTTCTTATGCTGGGCTCTACATGAATAAGGTCCATGATTTCCCCTTACATTTTATACTTTATTCATACTTTAAATTATAGTATTTTCTTTTTTGGAAGTAAGTAGGTGGTGATATGTTATTTTCTAATGCATATAAATTCTATAACAAGTCCATATGCCTGATACTTTTCTTCAGTTCCCCTTTGATCAGACAACTCTAGCATTCTGAGTAGAGAACAGACTTTTGTTTAGGGCAGGTGCTTAAGTACATGTGTGTAGATGCAAATGTATGCACACACACATATCAGTGTTATCATCGTGTTGTTAATGCAGTATCATTGCATTGACATAAATATTATAGGATTTTTACTGCCAGAATTCTTCCCTAGTTCTACCGTGACCAAATCTGGCCTTTCAGGCATTCATCTGCCTTATGTTTTACACTGTGCTTGTTACTATGATGAAGGTTACTCTGCTCCATTTCTGAGATGAACTGAGGAAAACCATGAACCCATGTTTCTGCATAGCTGATACAATGTGCTGTCCTCCAACTCCTCCACAAGGCCCCCACCTGGAGACAGACTTTGGCCTTTCCACACTTCTGTTTTATTCTAAAGCTTTCTTGCATGCAAAGGGGCCTTGCTATAATTTATTCTCATGATAAGGTAGAAATGAAAGCCTTATATCATCAAACATATTTGCCAAATACCTTTCCTCAGTGTGACACATTCTCTTTTACTCAGCGCCAGACTCTTGGGAAGATCTAGGAAAAACTGATCACACACACACACACACACAGAGACAGAGTCTGACTATAGTCCTCAAGGATTGCCAGCTACATATGTGGAGTATGGAGAAACAAGCTCTGTGGTGACCCCATTCAAACTATGCCAGGCTGTGCCAGGTGGGTAGACAAGGATTCCTTGAAGCAAAAGCTTCTTAAAGTCTGCATAGACCAAAGCTTTTCTGAACGTTTCTCGAATTCCTGCACTAAGATTTCCTACTGCAATGTGTATTTCCCCTTAGGCTGTCCCTGCAGGATTCTTGGTGGCAAAGATGTGTTTCACCAGGTATGTAGTTTTCATGGTTGCCTTGCAAATTTCTGAACAAGAAACTTCAGCCAGAATGATTTTGCCTGCTGGTGTCAGTCCCTCTGATCCTGACTTCTAAAACAAAGATACAGTAAAAATCTGTCATAAGATTTACTGAATTGGAACACCTTTTCATTCATCATCCCACCACAGCCATAATACTTTTCTCTGAATGGTTTCTGGATATTCTTGCAGGAAAGTACTCAGTGTGTCCACAGGCAATCTGAGGTTATCACCGTCCTTTGGACTTTTCTCTTACAGGTATCTTCTTCAGCACACTGACAATTTCATTCATTGATAGATGATATCTCTGTCTAGTTGACTTAATTATCCTCTCAAGATTTCTCAATTTGATTTTCTAGCAACTGCTCAATTTTTATGCCTTTTTTAAGATGCTACAGATCTTTCATTTTATTGCAGAAGGACTTTGAAACTTCAGACTTAGAACAATAATCTTACAAAAGATAAACTAAAATAAGAGGAAAAATTGAATTGCAGCAAACAAATATGTGTTTTCCTAACACACCATGACACACATACCTTATAAATTGTCAAGGTTAGGTATTCTTGGCTTAGTCTGGTGAATAACTTCTGTTTCTGAAAAATTATCTCTCTGACCACTTCTGTCACACTTTTATCTTCTACAAAACACTTCTTAATTTTATATGATGCATCACTGCTGTGAACTTTTTAGTGATTACTGATAAATCATTAATTTACTTTAAACGAGACCATATAGCATTGTTCAGGCAACTTGCATGTCTTCAATATTTTTTTCTGTTAGGATTTGGCCATAAAATATGTTGTACTGCATGGGAAAAAATGTACACATCAAAGGTGGATTTTTGTACAGAACTAAGAGAATTACAGAATTATGGAAACATAGAAAGGCTTAGCTTGGAAGGGACCTTAAAAATCATCTAGTTCCAACTCTCCTGCCATGGGCAGGAACACCTTCCACTAGACCAACTCCATCCAGCCTGGCATTGAACACTTTCAGGAATGGAGCATCCACAACTTCTCTGGGCAACGTTTTTCGGTGAAAAATTTCTTCAGTTTAAAAATATTCTCCCTTTTTCTGTGACTATGTGCTTGTGTAAAAACACACTCTCCGTCTTTTTTATAAGCCACTCTTTAGGTACAGGAAGGCTGTTTTGAGGTTTCCCTGAAGCCTTCCCTTCTTCAACCCCGTTAAAGGCCTTACAGAAGTCTAGGTAGGTGACACTGGCTGGTTTTCCCTTGTTGACAGTTGCAGAATGAATCCTAATGTTGTATGCAGATACCTCCAGAATCACAGAGAGTTTTCGTAGATCAATCAGTTTCATATTCACAGTAGCTAGCACATTATGAAAGGCATCTTCATAGCATATTGAAAGTGATTAGCATGCATACATGTTTTTATGTGACTGCTTATGAATACCATGCTGTAAATGTTATTTTTTTCAATTTTTCTACATAAGGCAATATTAAGAGGATGGTTAAAGTCAGATTTCAAATCTATCAGTGCTCTAACTTTCTTGTGGCTTAAAAAGAAAGGAATATAACTACCTGTAAGTTTACTGTATGGGTTGCAGAACATCTGGTGAACAGCTGCTTTCTAAAGACAAAGTTATTCAGATAATCTCACTGAATAGCTTTAGGGTTCTGTCTAGCAACAAATGGCAGAAATGACCTTATTATGGCTTATACCTGATGACAGCCAAAATGTCTCTTCTTTTTGTTTGTTTTTTTTTAAAGTATACTTAACACCCAAAAATATGTAGCAGGTCATGTTTCCTGGGCATCTTCACAGCATTAACACTTGCAATCCTGATGCCTGTAAAAGCTGCTCTGAGGCCCATTTGCAAAATGGATTGTTTCTTGTTAAGGACCTGCATTCCCTTTGGTTGCTTGCCATGAAGGGAAACAGTAGGTCACAAGTTATGTGCAAAATCGGTAATAAGCCCACGCAAAGGAAATAAATACACTGCAGCATGTTGCCAGCAGTTTCTGAAAGCTTGCCCAGCACTTGCATATCATATCTTCAGAGCTCTGAGAAAAAACATTGTGGTGAGGGATGCTCAGGCACACCTCGGCACACTTGTTCTATCATTTGGACCATTTCTGTAAAATGAATGAAAATCTGAAGAATACTCTCAAAAGGTCTCTATCCCATTTAAACCTCCTGTGTGCTTTGTCTTGAATTTGAAGGCAAGCAAGAGTTTTCTTTCTAGAAAGCTTTGGGATAGGAGACATAAATATTTGGCGGGTTCTCGCCTTGTTGATACTTTCTTCACAGATATGAGAGCAGCAGTAGTTTCATGGAACTGATAGTTTAAGTGGGGAGAGAAAAGATTGAGATGTAGTTTAAATTGCACCTGAAGCACTGTTTTGTCGAACCAAGACACCAGATGAGCAGCCAATTAGCAAACAAATTTGACAAGTTTAATATTTTGTGTATGTTTGTAGCCCATTCCAGGCTGGTGGCATGAAGTAAATCAGGATACAGCAGAAGTAACCAAGATAATTTTATGTTGCCATACAGAAAACTAATTAAGTTTGTGGATCCATGAGACAAAAGTTTTACAAAATAGGCAAAAAAACATCCTGTCCAACCCTCTACCCCACAGCAGGATTAATCTTTCCTGAACCACCCCTGGCAGAGCTGCATCTAGCCTGTTCTCATGTCTCCAGAGATGTCACTGCTGCCCAAAAAAAGTCTTTCTGAAGGTTTGTTAGCTTCATTTGTGGAGTTGTGCCAATGACTACCTTACATTGTTACATTTTTATTTACTGTAGAGATGAAAATGGTGCATCCCCAAAAGTAGCTGAAGGTTACTCTCCTTAGACTAAGAAACCCCACTTTTTTTCTCATGGGCCATGCCATCAAGGAAAAGCACACAAGACACAGAGTTGGTACAAGCTCTGGAAAGTTATCCCTCACTAAATGAGCCCTGCTATTTTGTGCTGTAAATCAGCCATATGTTGCACCTGATGAGGTGAAGACTCATTCAAAGTCTATCTCACATACAATCTGATATGTCTTGGTTCTGCATGTAAACATCTCTTTAAACAGACTCATATCTTATTATACAGATGACTTGTAGATCTACTTTTTTGTTAGGATATGTTTAGAAAAAGAGCAGAGTTTGTCCTATAAGGTTTAAAAAAAAGAACAACAACAACAACAAAAAAAGGCTCCAGATGTGTCTCAGACCTCAAAAGGTAGAAGAGATGTGCTGTAAATGCTTCATTGATCCTGTGCCAGATTCTCATGTTGAATCTTCCCATGTGTAGCAATGTGATGACAAGTCCATAAGAACCTTGGATTCAGTTGTTTTAAAACTTTTTTTCTTTTGAATGCTACCTCAAGAAGTTAAGGTAAACAGACATCAGAACAAACAATTAATGCACACAAAAAAAACACAGTCCATTTTTATTAACTTCTAGACAATGCTTCAATCGTGTATTGTAAGCACATTCATCCTAAAGTACAAACTGCATGAGGAAGAATGAAGATCACTTCAACAGAAGGCTATTAATGCCAAATTACAGTCTAAATTTTCCCTTTTGCTTTTGATATACTTAGGGCTGAAGAACTGATGTAAAGTCTCACCTCCAGTTTTTCTCGTTTCTGTTAGGAATCAGACTCCATAGTTACACAACAAATGTTTTGGGTTTCTTTCAGTGGTTTAAATTCCTTTTACCTCTCTGGTGAAAGATTCTTGAGAATTAAGACATGTCAGTGCATATGATTGGTACAGATAAACAAGTCTTTACTTCTGTAGTACAGACTGTAGCTGAAGAGCTTTGAAAAAAAAAAAAAAACAACACCAGATATTATGAAGGAAATATTTCCTCCTTTACTGTAACTCTAAGTGGATGTAACATCAAAAATATTTTCAGAGATGGATTACATTTTTATTTTACTTCTGTATAAAGTAAATAGAGGATGTAAATCAGCACTGGAAACAACCCTAGTAAGCTACTAGACTAAGAAGAAGAAAGGTCCTAGTGACTTTTGGCTTGGTCTTGGAGAATCATATTTAAATTAGTAAATCATATTTGCTTTGGAAAAATGTATGTTTTCTTCTGTAATTATTATATAGTGCATTTCAAAAGACTTCTATAGTCTTCTTCATCTGAAGCCATATGTGTGAAAAAGGGGTGAAAACCAGCAGCAGCCATTACCAAAACCTGACAGATAGTGCCTGTGTATTTACATTCACTCAGAGTGGATGAGAAGCACAAGGGTGCTCTGCCACAAGAGAGAGATATCCAAAGTCATTACTCATCACGAGTCACATCAAGTGTCACACTCATCACAGATTTTTTTTCAATCATGATAAAGAAAAAGTTTTTAAAAAGCAAAATTTAAGTTACACTTGCATTGTCTCCTCCTTCTTGGAAATGAAAATACTAGCACAACGTAAGGAGCAAACTTCCATACTTAGCTGAGTTAGGGATATTTTAATAGTTAAAATTTTCTAACTTTCAAAGTTTATAATGTAAACCCTGACTCTACTGAAGGGAAAGAAAGGCTAAGGTGATCCAATATCAGGGCTTTCATTTCTCCCTGCCTCCCTTGCCTGGGAATTTTTTTGAAGGGCAGCTTTAACCTAATGCCAACAGTATGCTGTAGTTCTATACACCGTTTCTGGCAGTCTTCTTCTTATGGACTCTCTGTTCTTTATATTGAGAAGGATGCACAACTGAAGAGCAGGTCAAATGCAGGACATTTATTCACATGATTTACACTACTGGCTTTCCTGCAATAGAGATGCAGACAGATGTCTGCAGGAGGGAAATGTCTACTCAGGTGTAATACAGATTTGGATGCCAGAAAGCTTGGGCCAATAAATGAGATAGATAGTCTTTATTTTGAAATGTGTTGAGGAGTGCATATCTCACATATTGTAAGTCGCCCATCCCAAGGACTTTCAGAGCAGGAGGATAAATTTTCAACTGAAATATTCAAGAGAAGTGTTGAATTAGAAAATTTTTAACATACTAAATGCGTTCCCATTCAGTTTTAAAAAAATATCCAAATTATTTTTTTCTCTGCTTCATCTTCAAACTGGCCTAAGGCTTAGGCTAAGGAGGGAAATGAAAGAGCATTGTTCTCCTTGTGAAGCAGGAGTTTTTGTCACATGAAACACTAAAAAAATTCCTGAATACACATGGTTTCTAGACACCCTGACCTTGTTTGAGTGTTAAACATGTTTAGAACTGAGATTCAAAAGAGCACAGGAAAAGGATTCTGTAATTGCACATTGTAGTGTCTGTACTGAACGTGGCATCTGTCATGAAATGTCTATTTTCTGGGGTACCTCAGCTTTACTGCCTTAAAGGATATGCAGCTGAATTCATAGTCTTGCTAGGAGGGGAAAATAGATGTTTCTCCAACTCTGTTTAGACCCATACTTTTTGTCCACAGCAGACAAAAGTCTGGCATACTGCCTGTGGTTAGAACATAAAGCTTTTCCCATTAAATTTTTGATAACATAGCACAAAGACACTTATTGTTACAAGGAATTCAGAATTGTGACTTAAGCAAAATAAATGAAACTCCCAGAAGTGCAATATTAAAAGTTGAAAGACCACAGAGAACAAAAGAAAAATTCTGAGAAACATGTATCTTCACTAGGGACAGACACCAAGGGGGACAGGAAGTACTGATGTACTTTGTGCATATGCATACTAATAGATTCTTATGCCTTAATACAAGAAAGAAAGTTAGATTTATAGTTGTTGGGTTGTTATGTTTTGTTTTGTTTTGTTTTTAGCAGTTATCTGCTTCACTCATTTTCACCACAGTAAAACTTCTGGATCAGTCATCTTTATTTTGCTCTGTTGATTTCAGGATTTTTGATGCAACCATATATCTCCCCCTGTGGACTTCCAGGAGAAAAAAAATGGAACTGGAAAGCTGTTGTCTTTCCTTTATTTCAAAGATGTTTTTATCCCTCCCTGGAAGAAACTGATTCCAGTTATAGGAGATGCCTGCATTTACTGAATCCACCAAGTAGACACGTCTCTAGAAATTCTTCTCCCTACTTGAAAAAAAATTAATTGGCAGGGTGATGGTAGGCCAGGTTCATTGTGCTACTCTAACCTTTTAGGCTCTATAACTTTTATCCTACATCAGTGTAGGAGAGGACCCTCAGACCTACACTACAGCAAAAGCAGGTGTAAGAGGCACAGGCTGTCACTGCCTCTCAGTTTCACAGCTTGTAGCTGTGTGGGTGAACGGTGGGGTGAGGCAAACAAATGTGCTTTCCTCACTAGCAATTTATGCCAAGGGATCTGCTTCAGAGGCTGTAGCTGAAAGGAAGGCTGAAGGTTATCTGTATTTGAATCTATTTAAAGATAAGGATAACCTTTGGGTTCAGTTTAAGTTCAATTACATTTCGTCAGTCTGTTTCTCTGCTCTTCATTTTAACAATGGATTACTATTTTTTTTCCTTTTATATCTCACCACAATGGCACAGAACAATATTTATCATATTTTATCAACTCACAGTTGGAAAGTAGGGAGTATATTGCTCCCTGTAACACACTGGTGATAGAGCCAAGCACTGAATGCAGAAATTTGGAATCCCAGGCCATCCTTTAATCCACAAGATCTTTGTCGCGCTTGGAAGGAGATCACAGAGCTGATACTGTCTCTGCTGCAGTATCATTGGGAATTTCAGGTAGCCATAACTTCTGTCATTCACTCTATGTGAAATGTGGCATAGAATAAGAAATGTTAAAGGGAGAGAAGTTGTTTTCTGCCGTAATTCTCATCTGTATTGCTTCATTGAAATACGAGTAGCTGAAAATAAATGTTAACAATACATTTTCATGTTTCTAATATACAGGCTTGTTATTGCTGTGATGATAAGATATTCCCACACTTTACTAGAAGGTGTAACTTTAACAGCCGAAAGTCAAGAAATACAGGAGTTTTTCTTTTAAGATAACTTTTTTTACTCAGTAACCCTATTCAATATTACATCATGCTCATTTAATTTCTAAAGCTGAGAACAATCCTGAAATATGACTTTCTATTTTTCCCTTCTTTTTTGTGGCATTTCAGGATGATTTGAGACATACACATATATATATATATATCCCCTCTCTGGGAATTTTATATAGTCTTTGCAATAAAAGACTTTCAAAATATTAAACCAAAAGACATTTTGGGGAAAAAAAGTTGACTTTTGTCTTGCATTATATACTCTCACCATATTCAGCAGCAAGAAACTGACCTTTGATCATACTTCCAGATGAAATATTTCTGTTACTTTTTTTTTACCATATGAAGTATTAATTGAACAATGATGCTCTAAAAATGTGCATATGGAGACAGTTAGATCCACCCATGTTATTGTAAAGTGACTTGTTTGATGTTTCATATTGTTCAGCAGAAGAACATCATTAGAATATCCTGTCTGGCAAGAAAGGCTATCACGTTGAAAAGAAACCTCAGGGGTTTTTTTTATTTTCTCTTTATTTTCAGTCTAAATCTGAAAGTCCACAAATATGCTGCTGCATCAGGCTGGACTCAGAAATCTCTGTGGCTTCATTCGGACCAGAGTGTCTGTGCCCAGAGGGCAATGCAGGCTCTACTGCCTCTTCTTCCCTAGGGTACCCCTGGGCCAGGTTGGCCCCTGTAGCGTTAGCCCTTGCCCCTGCGGTGCAGTGGCTTGGGTGGTCTCCGGCCTCCCACAGCCCTGCCCAGGCCAATTATTAACAAATTGGTGATGAAGAAACAGGCAGCAAATTATTATTGTATTGTGAATGCCTTAAAAATTACAAATAGGGAAGGTGACAAGCTGATGTAAACAACACAGAATTATCACACACTGTCTCTGTATCTGCTTGGCGCTGGCTCACTGATACCATCAGACGTAGACTGAGATGCAACAATATGCCCTTATAAAGCCAGTGTAAAACATTTTGGCGTTTCTGAAGTGTTGTAACTGGTTGGTATCACACAGCATTGGCACACATGTCTTTTTAAGGGAGGTCACTGAAAGTCAGAAGGGAATTTGACCAATTTCATACAGAGTGAGAGGAGGGAGGCCCTTTCCTGTCACAGAATGACAAATCTGAATGTTCCAAATTAAGACAAGAAAGTCACTGTTACTCCAGACATTCCATGAACTGGCCAGGTGGCTTTGCTCTGCATGTGCCACTGCCTGAGGATGGGTCAGCTCTGGGAAAGCTCATGTTGACCCCACAAATAATATTGCTGTGAGTGATGCAGAGGTGCATACCCAGCTTGCCTCCATCCTTGGAAGTTTCCCCACCTTATGAGGGGTGTAATGACTTCATTGCAATGCCTATCCATCTGTACTCTTTCTCAGAGCAAATCACAGTAAATAGATGCTTTGAATGCCTTTCAGGCACCAAAAAACTACTACTCTGTTGACTTCTTAGCTGATTTACCCCACACTGGAAAACGTAATAGAATTTGATGCTGTAAAGTTTTAATGATTTTGTTAGTTGTTTTCCTGATTATTCAATGTAATTTAGAATAGATGCTATATATCATCTACACCATATGTTTGTTAATCATTTTACAGGCAGTGAACATTTTACTAGGTATGTGAGGTAATGCCAATATTTTGGCAGAAGATAAGTGTGGAAACATCCAGAGGAGGCATTGATGAACACAGCACTATGCTCCACTTGCAAATCAGCTCCAACATTTTGGCATTAGCTTGCTGGGAACTGCACCTTGAATATGGAAAATACACCATGACTTGTTATTCAAATGTGGAATCTCAAACTGATTTTTTTTTAAAGATAATTACTATTTTAATGTCATATTACAATCTTTTAAACAAAACAGGTTTCAAAAAAGGAAGAGGAGTGGGAAGAGACATGGGTGGTTGAAACTCACATTGCAGCTTTTCCAAAGACTCTTATAGGCTTTGGTGGTTATCTTCTATTAAAATTACCACACTTGGGAAGGATATCTAGGCCATTACTTGTATAAATCCAATCTTTCACAGTTTCATAAACTGAAATGGCTCAACAACACACTCACCAATAGTGTTTGACAGACATCTTAATATTTATCCATTTCCCTTGGTACATTGGCCTGTGTGCAGACCACATCCTAACTGATGCCTGCTTTGGATGTGGGCAGTGCATATGTTTATATGGTTTGCCTGAGAAACAGTACTTTTTAGGAGAGAACAAGCTTCTAGATGTATATCTTTGCCACTGGCTGGCAATTGAACCAATGTATGTGATATTAAAATAAAGTCTGATGATTTCTCAGATAAATGAAGTGAAAAGAGTCCAAAGTGCCCCAATAAAAGCTTCTTGGCAGACGTGGAAATGAAAAGTCTGTGCTACCCCCTCCGCCGATCAGTGTTAATGCAAGAAATGAGTAGGGTAAACTACTGTCTGGTAATACAGAAGCCCATGGATCACTGCATCCTTCTAGGCTTAACAACCTTCTACTGTGGCCCCTAAAAAAGGAGGTGTCTTTATTTGCAGTATCAGCAACCACCCTTTCTTCTGTCCCCACCAAGAGCAGGAAAACAACCTGTTTTGTCTGAGAATCTCTGTCATTTCCCCAAAGTTCACGCTTGCCTTCACTGGCATAAGGGATACTGGGTAGAATGTAGAAGACTAGGAAGACAGCAAAGTTGCTTCTTATAGAGTTGCAGCAAAGTTGCAGACCTTATAGAGTTGTTGGTGTGGGAGGCTGAATCTTAAAAGTCTGTCCCCCTAAAAGGGTCCTTTTCAGGGGGAATAACATAGAAGTGTTGAGCTAAGGAAAAGACTCCCAAATGTGATCTCTCTAAGCAGGAGACTCCGAGTCGTCACTCCCTTATTGTTACTGTCCCCTGTCTCTGAGATACTCTCTCCCATCAGATTTCATCACCCCTTTCCATATACGTCATCTACTCTCCCTCCCACAGATACTACCCACCCTCCTCTCTCTCTCTCCTCTTTCCTGAATGAAATGCCAGGCTTCTGCTGTCACAAAACTGAGTTTCTCCCTTTCTGGCATGGAAGCCCTCAGACAGCTCCATCTTACATAGTTTATTCATAAGTCAATCAACCACGCATACAGTGTACCCATCATCTCTTGATCTTATTTTAGCCATAAACTTTCAATCTGTTTCACAAGGTCTTACAGATTTTAGCATTGACTGATACAATTTCTGAAGATGAGAGAAGTCAATGTGAGCCCTTAGGAATTTAGTGTTTCTGTTTCCCATACTCTGTACTGAATTCTGGTATTCAGCTCTTCTGCCTTTTGTTTCTTCAGTTTTTGCTGAATTAAAAAATTTCTCATTTCAGACTATACTTGTACTAAAATTTGGTCTTCTTGTTCATCAGAACAGCAGCATGCAAATACAACTCATCCCACATTTATTTTGATTGGGTGCAATATATAATCCATGAGGCTTATTTCAGGTAAGTGAACATGCAGTATCTTCTGCTGGATCTGAAACAATTTAAGTTTCATGTTTCCAAAGGTGCCAGAATAGCAGTGCTCTAATTCTCAGGTGAGATTACGAACCATATAAGGAAAGTATCTCATTCTACTTCTCCTCCACCACAGATATGGAAATGCATAGAAATCTACCTACACTTAATGTATTTCAAAATTTTGTTAGACATAAAATCTCTCCCTTTTCCTTCCTTCTCCAGTATTTTTGGTCAGACTACAAACAAAGTCATTCAACACTGATCAATGAAAAAAATTATTTGCAATCTTCTTTTCTTACAAGTAGACACTAGAAGTTTGTGATTTGCATGGTCAAGGACTAACTGGCCAAAATAACTTGCTGATTCCATGGTCCCTTTACTAGGCAAATCTCTGAAATTTTGAGAAAGAAGTTATCCCTGAGAACTACATAATGCACATTGCATCTCTTTCCTGAATCCTTTAAACTCTTAAAGGTCTTCTGGAATGTAAACATATACTTATTGTTTAAAATTAAAAATATTTTTTAATAATAGGAAGCTTAAGATATTGCTATGATACTCCATTGTTACATGGTGAAGATCTACTGTAACTAGTTGGATCATGGAGCCATAAAGCTTAAATAAAGTTGATGAACTTTGCCCTAACTTTGTGTAGATTAACTTTATAAAAAAGAGATAATGTTCATCTGCTGGTCGTCTTTTAAAGCTGTGCTCAAACCTGAAAATCTATGAGTAAATAATAGTACTCTCATAATTTATTATTTTATGTATTCACAAAAGCAGATACATTTTTTCCAAATGTTTAAATAATAGCGGATGAGGATTAAGGGCTGTTAATTTGGCAAAAGCAACACAGGTTTGGGATGCTGAGCTAGAATATATCCAATGCCCCTAATTTCAACTGCGCCACAAGTCTTCTCTTCCGTTTTCTTAAAGATGTAATTAGCAAAGGCATCACTGGACTTTTGATTGGCCTTTTTGTCCGGAAATTACCTGGACAAAACCATCCTCAGCCCCAGAGATGGCCTGGTGGGCAAAACCACGACAGCCTGTCAGTGGCAGAAATACCAAGACTTGATGATTAGTTGCAGGTCACAGAATTTTTATTGTTGATGATGGAGATGTTTGAATGTCATATGTATCACTGGGCTTGTGCAGCTCTGTGTATTTACCATTGACAGCAACTGTGAGGCTGTTTTAGCTCCCAGCTTGAAGCACGGCTCTGTGGCAAAACCAAGCAAAATGCCTGTTTGCCAAGAGAAAAGGACAGAAACTGTCACAGACCACAGAAATAGTTCTCCTAGTACTGGGTTTGTGACAGATCTATTTCCTCTATAAATGAGGGGTGTTGACTGGGAAGCTGTGTTTCACAGTTCATGGTTAGTTGGTTTGTTAGAGATTTGTGTAAGCAAATGGAAAATATTTCAATCAGAAGGAAATGAAGGGCAATAAAAAAGGAATTCCACCACACCTTTCATCTCAGTAGCTTCTCACAGTAGAACTATACATGGAGACTCTCTTCCAACTGAAAAATCCAGTGTATTTCTTTCATTAAATCACCAGTCCTTAATAAGGCCTTACCTTGGCCTTCTTCAGTGCAGGAATAAATACAGGGGCATAAACTGAGGCTAAAGCAAACCATCTGGTGAGAAAGAAGGCATACTGCCTTGAGGGACAGCATTAGCACTGTCATTTGAAGGCAAACAAGATTGCCAGATTGCCAACAAGATCACATGTCCATGACTTAACCACTAGCTGTTGTCCCATGCAGTCACACATGAAAGGCTGAAAGTCTTTAATGTTTTTTAAGCTACAAACAATGCCTTATAGCCAACAAATACATTATTTTGTCCTAAAAATTACTTGGATTCCTAAATCATCATTGTTACAATGGCACTGCTACTACAGCAGGGAATCATGACGTACAGCTCCCCATCCCTCACTTTAAAAATTCACCATTCTTTGTTTTAATATTTTCAGTATAAATTTAGAATTAGAGAGATCGCTTTCTAATAAGTTGGACTGCACCACTTGACAGACGTCAGTGTTAATGTGAACTACATGGCTAAATGTTTTACCTACTATTCTGTAAACTTATCCCAGACCTTGGAAAGATTCCTCGCTGCTGCCTATATAATGCAATGATGATGGACTTTTTCCTTTGTAAAGACAGATTTCCCAATAAAAGTGGTGTTTTCTCCTCTTTTATAGTGGTCTTTAAAACCATTCTTTGATTCAAAGTATTGCAGACACTACACATCATCTCAGTAAATGGTTCTTGTTCTGAGACTTCTTTGAAGACTCTCAGTGGCCTCTTCTGATATTAAAGTATGCCACTAAGACTATTAAATTACTGTCCCACCTGTTTCCTATTCTGTGTTATGTACTCTAAAAGCTCTGCCAGAAACGTGAACCAAGTTATTGTGCTATCAATGAAAGGCCTTTAAATGATATTGCATCACATACACAGACATTGTTTTGATATATTTACAGATGCCTTTTTCTGTGCTACTATTAAAGATTTTTTGTTTGATAAGCTAGAACAGTAGTGTAGCTGCATATATCTATGCGTTAAAAGCGGTGAAAATATACACAGGTAAAAGTTACAGTATTTCTCTATAGCCAGTCCTTTGTTCCAGGTGAATGCTAAGCGTTCTCAGTACGGAAGGGCAGCTTGTTTTGGCCACCATGGCCAAATTGTTTTCATCATCGTCATTTCAGGAGCAAGTGGTTAATCACCAAGTTCTGCCAAGCATTATCTGTCTATTTCCCAAATTGCTTAGTTAGATTTCTGAACATCTCTAAGGTCTCATCCACAAAGTAGTGAACATGATAACATCAAATCATGATGCCAAACAGTATTTTCAATCAATTTTTCATAAACTGCTTTCCATTCTACATAGAGGAGAGAGTGGGGACAAGCTTCACTTTTACTGAGATAAACCTGTTTTCAGGAAAGGCTAAAGAATATTTTCTTTTTAGCTCTCTGATGTTGCTTGTTTCAGAAAGCTGCAAGATAAGGACTCATCCTCTCCAGAAATTTTCCCAATGTAGTTTAAACAGGCAAAGTTTCGCTTCCATTCAAATTATGCAATTCTTCAGCTGAGAACAAGGTTGCAGCTCTCTAAACATAAACAGAATCTGTCCTAATACTTAATTTTCATTGCTATTAACAAGGCAAAATCAAGTATGAGGGGAAAAACTCCCAAACAACCCATCCAACGTGCTGTCAGCTGTCGAAGCCTGAATGTCAAAAGGAACCAGAATAAGTACTGCTGTTGCCATAGTAACACATTAACTGTAAAGAAACGTCTAGCCCTCTAAAAGCCTAAATGCATCCATATGCAACAGCTTACATGTGATTTAAAGGATTCTTGGTCTTTTCCCTGGTAAAATTATATGTCTCCAATTGGAAGTCTTTTA